>CM060109.1:11807160-16607160 GCA_030522415.1 Channallabes apus
ATGAGTGAGAGCGATTATAATAATAATAATAATAATAAACATTACTGCAGTTGTTCAACCCATCACATCAAATAAATAATTATGTTTAATAAATTAGTTACAAATGTAATAATAGCAGAAAGCAGTTGTCCTTTAAGACATAGTGTGTGCAAAGGAAACCTCAGACTACACAGCGGTCTATTATCACACCCGATCCTCTCAGTCGGAAATTCCCTGTTTTATTCATTCATCGTCTATACCGCTTTATCCTTTATGCAGGGTTGCAGAAGAGCCTATCCCAAGGGCTTTGGGCATGAGGTGCGGTACTCCCTGCACACGGTGCCAGTGCATCTCAATCCATTGGACTATGGGAGGAAACCCACCAATTCCGGGGAGTACATGTAAACAAAAACGTAAAGTCCGTAAACACACACAGATCCAAGGCAGGAATCAAATCCTGGACCACGGAGGTGCAAAGACACCGTGTTAACCACTATGCTGCCGTGTTGCCTCTGTGGTTTTTAATATCCTTGACTTCATCAGTGCAGGGGTCACTATCAGTTTTTCTGCTTATGTATGAAAGGCACAAAAACAAAGATTAAAAGTTGACATTGTCCATGTTTTTCCAAGGATTAAAGTCTGCAGAGAGAAGCTCTCACTACAACAGTTACATACAATAGTGTGTGGAGTGGCAGGAGTCGGTGTAAACGGGGGGAAGATTGTCTCTCTCACTCTCTCTCCCTCTCTCTGGAGACAAAACAGTCATTTCTGACTCGTGTTTGTTCAGACTACAAGTCTGTTATCTTAGCAAGCAGATAAAAGTGAGAACGCCATGTGGAATTCTCATCTACTGTAAATTTTTATGTCTTTCGATTAATGGTGGCTTGTATCTGCAGACTTTTCTTTGTTTAAAAAACTTTCACACAAGCTTTTATTTTTTTTCGAGAGACATTCTAGTCCATATTTGTGACCTTTTTACAGTCTAATAAGTGATCACTGCAACCCTGCAGGTCTTGGGAGAATGTGAACTCAGGAAAGGGATGCTCTTCATCGGGTTCCTCCAGAGAACTCAACCAGCATTTCCTGTGTTGTCCTTATTAATGTATGTGCTTCACCCAATCAAATTCTTCTTTTTGATCTAACGAGATCAGTCCTATATTCACCCTGTATAATTCTGAGATTTCAAAGAAAATCTTCAATTAAAGAGATGTTATCAAATGTTGATGTTATCATCCTAGTCCTACCAGGATGTACATCTCTACCTGGAAGTTTCTCAACCTCGCAGATAAAACCTTGGAGAGCAGTTTAATCTCACTTCAAAGCAAGGACTCCAAGCAAGTGTCCAGTTGCTTATGTTGGTGGCGTCCCCATTTTTCATAAAAAGTGTAAGAGCTGCCCATCTACAACTTCATGGAAGCATGTTTTTTATTTAGACTGTCATTAAGGACTTCTGGCAAGTCCTTTCCAATGATGCCTAAGAAAGACATGTAACACAAGTCCATCTATGCCACTTTGTCACTACACATGCACTATGGGACTTTGTGAAGTTCAACATTATTTGTCCATCAATTTCTGCAGCTTGTGAGACTTTTAGCAAACTACCTGAAAAGACCTGCTTTGCAACTTGCTCCACTTTATGTTCAGAGAAATACAGTTCTTCGTAAAAACCCGCTGTTCTTTTTCAAATTTCGGCCGAAGCAAATAAAACATTCAGATTTTTTGTGAGCACAGGTTGTGGAAAACATTATCTCTGTCTATTTTTGTTCTCGAGGCATCTTAGAGGATGCGTCCATCTGGTCCATGTTCTGGAAACATGCTCTTACCAGCGCTAATGTACTCTGGTTGTTTTTTTTAATATGGTTCTTATTATTAGAAGACGGTACCAGAGACTGAAGTTTAGTTTTTATTGTTTTTATAACAGCTGGGCTAACAACTTATAATGTGAAACTGATAATGTGCTGATGACACAACTGTTTCATTTGTATTTTGACAAAATTCTAATAAAAAAAAAAAAAAAAGCTTTTTGTTTCTTCCTTAAAATTATTCCGAAAACTGGAAATCTGTCACTAAAACGTTGGTCATCTACTAAAACCCTGTTCAATAAAACTAAAAACTGTTCTGGTTCTCTGGTTAGCACTGTGGCCTCGCATCGTTCTACAGTATTTGTGCCTTAGGTCTGTGGAGACCCAGAGTCACAGTCCAAAGACATGCAGATTAAGGTTCATTGAAGTTTCCAAATTGCCCATTGTGTGTGAATGAGTGTGTGAGAATACATGTATGCCCTGTTCAGGATGTACCTTGTGCCCGAGGTTTCCTGGGATAGGCTCCAGACTCCCAGTTTCCCTGTATAGGATAAGCAGTATGGCAGAGGAATGAATTATGGGCACTGGCTCAGCTTCAGCACTTAAAATTTACCAATTTACCATTGTGCCTCAGGGTTCGTCTCGGGTAACTTTGCTGTAACCCTGTTCCCTGAAAAAGCAGGAACGAGATGCTGCGCGAAAACGCTATGGGAACATCTTTCTGCGTTGCTGGTTGTGAAGCATGTGTGTATCAAACATGCCAAATTTTGGCATATATAACCTCGGTCAGGTGACGTCATCTGATGAAGTGCACCTGCAGGTTATAAATAGGAGTGAACCGGAAACATTCCTCAGATCAATTTTGTCTGAAAGGACGTCCAGTCACGCAAGCAGTGCGGCATTGGAGCACAGCATCTCGTTCCCGCTTTTTCAGGGAACAGGGTTACAGCAAAGTAACCCGAGACGTTCCCTTTCAAAAGCATTTGATACACACATGCTTCACAACCGGCAACACAGAAAGATGTTCTCATAGCGTTTTCGCGCAGCATCGAGTGTAGCTTTTGAAAGGGAACTTAGTTGTGGTCTGTGAAGACACCTCACCGGCTGTTTCTGCTCTCTCAAGGCCAGAGGTTCCTTCTCAAGTTGCTTATACCTGGGTGAAGAATTGCTTATGCTATTATCCCCATTTTCTCACTAAGCACTTCATTGTTTCAGTTGAAACGTATATACAGTATCACGTAGTCGGATCTGTCAACGTTAATTCCTTTTATGACCAACTCCATCGCATTTTCCACAGTGCTTAAAACCAAAACTACTGCACTGTTTATTCCCGACGCCACAGTGACATGTTCGTGCCCGACCACTTCCCCACCGCCAACCTGCGATTATCTACACTCATGCCACACACTGCTTTCACTTAGTGGTGTTGCATTATTGAGTCATAGGCTTTAGGAGAGAGTCCTGGGACGGCATAAACATACCACTGACATGCTGGTGTTGACGACCAGAACACCATTTCTTTCATCTCAGAAAGGCTTGGTGTGCTTGCTGCACGATGTTAATTAAATTGTTTGTTTTTTATCCAAAAGTTGGGAAAAAAAAACTTTTGAGAGAAAAGAAGCAACAAACACGCTCACACTCATGCTCAAAATGCGCTCTGCCCACTCAATCCCAGCATGCCCTCAGGGAAGGAGAGAGAGACTTTCAGATGTCAGCCACGTGAAAATATCCAGTGATGTAGAATATGCAATTTATAGTGGACAAGGTTCTAACCATAAATGGACAAAATGAGACAGAGAGAGAAAGTGTGTGTGTGTGTGTGTGTGTGTGTGTGTGTGTGTGTGTGTGTGTGTGTGTGTGTGTGTATGACCATGGTCAGTCTGGATATCAGTGTGTGGGTGTTTGAGTTTCAGTATCTGTGTGTGTGTGTGTGTGTATGTGTGTGTGTGTGTGTGTGTGTGTGTAGATATGAGTGTGTGTAAATATGAGTATGGTCAATTTTGGATAGCTGTGTGCCTGTTTGAGTTTCTGTTTTTCTCTCTCACTCTCACTCTCACTTGGTGTGTATGTGTGTGTGTGTGTGTGAGTGTGTGTATGAGAGGGTAAGCATATTCTGTATTGGTTTTGGCTGTGTGATGCATTAGATATTTGGGTGGGATTCTGTGTTTGTGGGAGAGACTGGGGTGTGTGTGTGTGTGTGTGTGTGTGTGTGTGTGTGTGTGTGTGTGTGTGTGTGTGTGTGTGTGTGTGTGTGTGAACGTTTCTCTGTGTTAGCGTTGGTGTAGAAGTATGTTTTGTGCTAGGTATATATGCGCATTGAATGCATCTTGAGTTATTGAGTAAAGTTATCGAGCTTTCCAGTTTAGTGCCCCTAGTGGACATAACATGACAGGCCACTATAAGGCCGAATAGGTGTAGTGTACTGTACATGGAGCAGTTCGAAAAAAGTAAAAAAATGTGTTAATTTATTTTATTGGTCTTTAAAAGCTTGCTGTTAAAATGAATGCAGCCAGTAATAACATGGTGTGATTATAATTTATTGTAACGGTCCATAGAGCGAGAGAAGATCAGAATATAGACGATGTTATTAGTCGATCACGTCACTGCGTTTTGTAGAAGCATGACTGCCTTTGAGTCTGAGAATTAACACATGAATGAGACGGATTACTGTGTGTGACCTCGTAATTATACCATCACTATGAGTGCCAGCTCTCTATTCACCTCCATTAGCATGCTGTGGAAGTCCAATTTAGAGGAAACACATACACAGAAATAGAGAGAGAAAGACTGAGAAAGAAAGAGAGGTCTTAGAAAGGCTGACATGAGAAATAAACATTTGTGTTGCAGGTGAGAAACAGTGATATAATAGAGGTCATTGCTCGCTGAGTGTTAAACTGATCTAAACAAATCATACATCAGTGTGGATTCTTTTGATAGCATTGATTAGTTTCCTTAGGGTGAGACCCCTTTGTCTCATTGTGTGTGTGTGCGTGTCTGAGCAAGTAAAAAGATTTTGGGGGCCCAAAAGATTAAGGTCCTCATTATGACAGTTAAAAGTCACATATCTTCATGCGGTCCTCACTAAGGAAATTTTTATATACACTACCCGGCCATTCCAATAGGGTTAAATTATTGGGCTGCATTACGCAATGCAAAAATCTAAAGAGACTTGAAATTACGGAAACTGGCATAAGAAACCTGAAAACCTAGATTGTGCTGAACCATCACCTTTGTGAAAGGAATGTGGTCGGGAAAAAGTCATGAATGAATGGAGATCACTTAAATACTTGGTGAAGTTGCATGGCAAAAAAATCAACAGTATGTTTAATTATGAAAGAAAGAGCATTTCCATACACAACTGATATGATGAACTCACACGACTGGGATTAAACAGCTGTGTGGCCATAAGAAAACCAACAAGACTCATTTGAAAAAAGTCTTCAGTTTGTTACAGAGCTTAAAGATTGGATTTTAGAGCAATGGCAAAAAGTTCATGTGGTTTGCGAAGTTCAAACTGACCCTGTTCCAGTGTGATGGGTGCGTCAAGGTACGTAAGAAGGGAAGCACATGAAGTGATGAACCCGTCTAGGCTCAGCAACGGTATGCGGCAATAAATTTAAGTAAGCTAACAGCCTGAACGTATTGAATGACCAAGCTTTTGTATCTACAGTATGGAGTTTTTCTTTCCTGATAACACAGGCATATTCCAGGACTCAGATTATAAAAGAGTGGCTCTGGGAGCATGAGGAGTCATCTTCACACAAGAACTGGCCACCACATTGTGTGCTCTAATCAAAAGCTAAAGGAAATCTTAGAGTGGCTAACCTTAGAGGCTAAAGTAAGATTGAATATAGCTATAGCATTAATTAACTGACCAAATAATTATGTTAATGAAAAAGTCCCCATTAAGACCGTAAAATCAAAGTTTAAACCTTTTGCCCTTTGTATTGACTTAAGCAGTCAAGGTCCTCATTATGATAGGACAGAATCCAGCGCCCTCAAAATCACCAGGTCCTCACAAAATAAATGTATTATTTTTAATCAGTTTGTATAATATATTTACATTGATTTTTGGATAAAAGTTACAGTAGGTCTAGGTGTATTTATGGCATTTATTATCTGCACGAATAATTATGTCAACAGAAGGTCCTCATAAAAACAACATAACCAAAATGTATGTGTGATTATATTTTTAGGTTATCAGTGTACAATCAGCATGTTCAAATCATCACACACTTTTAGTCAGATAGTGCACATTGTAATGACTGGTGAACAGTGCTGGTGTTCAATCCGAGTAACAGTACTTCCTGGTGACAAAATTTTAAAACATAATGTGTGTTTGTGTGTGGGACTTGGTGCTGTGTCCCCAGACTGTGTATGTGTCCCGCATTTAAAGCATGGAGGGCGTTTCACTTTTACACTGCTGATGCAGACACACTTTCACCATCTGCGCTTTTCTTCCTCTGGAGGAAACAGAACCCCGGGAGCGTTGCCTGGGCGACAGGCCCCGCCGTGCCACCGTCACTCAGGCACACACGCGCTCACTGCCAAAGACAACTCGATTCCAAACACAGATAAAAACCGGAGCCAAAACACACTCGTCAAACGAGAGTTCTGTCTCAGACATGGGCTGATTAATCACGCAATAAAACCTGCTGTAGATTAAACACAGTGACTCAGTGATAGAACTTTTGAAAACGAGCAGTTAAAACCAGGAGAAATACACAAAGACGCAGAAATATAGCAAACAAATATAATGAGAAAAGTGTGCAAAGGAGAGGAAACACAGTGAAGCCGTGCACTGAATTTAGTACATCGGGTGACAGTTTAGATGTAAGACAGGGTTATGAAAGCTTGTTTTCACCAGGTATAAGAAAATATTATGCAGATTTATTCCTTAGTTGCAACATTTTGTTTTATAATTGGATGTTATTATTCCGCAGTTGCAGCTTTGAGAATGCTTACGGTACAGAAGTTATATTGTCTGTTTCCGCACTGCTGGGTTTGGTTGTAGTTCAATAACTGAAACAGAAGCACTATGTCTCAAATATGTGATATAAACAAGTAATTGTTGGATAAAATGAGCAATTGTGAAATGTTTACTCAAAGTCGAAATTGTGTATCAGTTACGAGTTATGAGAAAAAAACTTGCAGTTGAATGAGAGTACAGAAACTCAGAATTGCAAGACAATTTTGAAAATGAGTGATTTTTATTCACAAACACAAGTTAAAGTGTCAAATGAATAATATTAACTCACAACTTATATACTGTATAAGATATATACTGTATATATATATATATATAAAATAATAAACTCAATTACGAGATTAAAAAAAAAGTCACAGTTGTATGAACTCACAGTCACAAGATAAGACTGACTAATGTTACCTTGAAATTGTTAGATTAAAAAGTCGCAATTTATAGATATTTTGTAATTATAAAAACAAAAATTTTTAATTGTAGTGCTGCAAAATTAATGACATAAAAATCACATATATGGACATGTGCAATTATTTAATTGCAAAAGGCTGCAATTCATTATGGTAATATGCACACAGTCATAAATTTATGTAAATGTATTTTATATATTATGTATTTTTAATTCATTTACGAGTTTGTCAATAATTTAAGCATATGTTTTGTTTTTTTAAAGATGCCGAGGTGATAAATAAATAAATAACACCTTCTTAATGAGATTATTTGTGCCTTGTTTGCGGCTAGCCTAGATAAATGTTTGTGTACAAAATTAAATCATAATCGCGTTATGTGTCAAAAAATTTTGATGTGCTTTTGTTTGAACTTTTGTGATTTTGTGTTAACTCACAACTGCAACAATAAAAGTTGCGACTTACTTACATGAAGTAAAGTGAAAAGTGAGTGATATCAACACGTTATGTTTGTGATATGTTGCAACTGCAAGATTAGTTTTTCTCAGACTTTTTGGAAACAAGCCTTCAAACATCCATTTTTCAGACACTTGTAGCCTCTGTGGGGTTTTGGAACAGTTTTAAAGCTATGTTTAAACTAAAAGAATAGTCTTCAAGCCTTTCAGGGCCTTTTGGCACAATTTCTTCTGGAAGGTTCAGGGCAATTTGTAACCACACAGAGAGCTTTTTGGCCTGCTTGAGGGACTTTTGGAATATTTAAAGACTTTTAAGGGCAGTTGTTTGGAACTGATGTTTCTGTTATTTTCTTCTTAGGACCTAATAATAAAGAGTTGTAACAATTTGTGACACTTTACTTTGGATATTTAGCTATTATCAGATTATTTGAGGTTTTGTTTTTAATAGGTAAAGCATGTTATATGAGATTTTTTAACATTGTCACAAAGTAGTTTTCGCGCTGTGAGTCAGTGGTAGACAGATTTTATTATTATTATTATTTTAATTATATCTCAGTTTTTCAATATGATTTGGTTTAATACCACTAACATTTACTGCCTGGTTTATTTCAACCAGTTTTATATATTTTTACAGGTTTTATAGTTTTAAAAAAACTACTTGAAGTGTCTAGTAAACATTAAAATGCTGTGTAACATGTTTTATTGATTGTTTAAATTAAATGTCATGTCATGTCTTATACAAAGCAATAATCTTCTTTTTCTTGCTCTACGCTCCAGTCCAGTAGGTGGTAGTATTGCACTGACCGGCCATAAAGTCAAAAGAATAAGAAGACATAAGTTTGCAAACATTTAAGGAATTGGTTGATTTTAAACCATTTAACATTTTAAAATGTTCAGATTGATACTGAAACCAAAATTTATGCAACAATTCTTTAAACTAACCAAAAACCACACTAATTTTGAAGCTCTGTCAATTTTGGGCCAATGTTTAAATCAAATCTATGTTATTTCTTTTCTGCATTTGTAGTACGTTTTGAACTATCAAAACTCTTTGGTACGATTTTTGAGGGTTTCATGGAAATGATGTAATTATATGTCATTTAAAAATTTTTGAAAAAATGAGAGGGTGGTATTGGTGACATTTGAGTCCTTTCTGAGAAGCAGGTCATTGAGACCACTTTGTTTTTGTCCCACACAGCCCACATTCTAGGATGACCCATTTTGGGTAATTTGGGGATTTCATTGCTCTATTTAGGGACATTCTAAGTCTTTTTAGGGACAATGTTTGGGTAACTTGCGTATTTCCTGGCCTATTTTGGAGTGTTGGGGGCTGTTACAGGAGACTAATTTATCTTTCTCTCTCTTTTTCTTTCTGTGGTTTTTCCTTCTTCATTGTGTTAAAAGTTGGCCTGCAGTGCAGGAAGTGCCTGTTTTGTTTTTCATACCTCCTTCCTGCTGGCTAACCACTCTATTATGTTGTGGTGTGTTTTGTGTGATGTATATGCATGTGTGTGTATGTGTGTGTGTGTATGCTGAGCACATGGAGGAAAAGGAAGAGGCCTTGTAGTGTGTGCAACTACAGGAAAAGACTATTTACTGTTACTATGGGTCAGTAACTACAACTGAAGCGGCACCGCACAAATACACACCCACCTAAACATGCATAAGGAAAATTGAACTGGTAATAAAGATAATGAAAGACACACCAAGTTTCCCCTCCATTGGATTTTATACAAAAAGATGCATCCATGATCCTTCAACCAAAATGCTTGGCAATGTAGGTACTGTACAGTAAAGGAAACGTGAAAAAATATGTGTATGTTGATAATGAGACTGAATGATGTGAAGACATAATGCAGATATTCTGAAAAATTATATCACCACTCACACCTACTGGAGCAGCTGCTAGCACATTCACGCTCATCTGAACTAAGTGCTCCTCACAGCTGGACTAAATCACACACACACACACACACACACACACACACACACACACACACACACACACACACACACACACACACACAGTACATACATACATACAGTATACAAACGCACACACACACACACACACACACACACACACACATATTATAACCAGGACTTTAAGAATTAATCTTTTTTCTGCTTTTGTTTCTGCTCATGTCAGTTTAGATTTGTTCATCAGTTGCAACAAAATCAGTCTGTACATGCTTACATATCTGCCTGCTTAGATTAACTGTAATTACAAATCGGTTGATTTAATCGTTTTTGTCTTTAAAATTAAAAACAGATGAGCTGGGGAAACTCGACAAACTGTATAGTCAGTGTTTATTTAACAAACTAATATGTCTTTGTGATTAATCTAAAGCACCAATTTCTATACGGTAAGTCCCCTACAAACGAACAAGATCTGTTCCGAGAGCTCGTTCGTAAGTCAAATTTGTTCATAAGTCCAACAAACGTTGTCTAGGTACTAAGATACTAACGCGATTGGCTATACACAATATATTATAGTACAGTGTTCTTTAGAATCGTGACAATGGTTGACATAATGTTAAAAGAATGAGCAATATCTGCCATCTTTTCACCTTGCTCCATCCTCTCCATTATTTTTACTTTTGTCTCCATCGTTATTGCTTGCCGCTTCATCGCCGCTGTTTTTACGCTTGCTTCCGGACATCCTGGGCTTGTACTGCACTCGCAGTGGATGCACTTTGCATGCACGTGACAACGCACATGATCTTACTTCCATGATTGAACATGCTGTGGTTCCACAGGAACAACACTGCAGATGCCCATGTGATTGCGTGATTCTGCTTTGTTTGGCGGTTGGCATCCAGATTGGATTGTGTATGCCAGTTATTTTAAAATGGCAAAAATCGTCCGGATTTATTAGCCTGTCGACCACTAATAAAAACCCGTCTGAGGATATGACCAGAGTACAGAAGGAGAACAGAAGAGGATTAAGAACTGAACCTTGTGGGACACCAGTGGAGAGTCTGTCTGGAGCAGATGTGGATTCTTTCCACGTCACTTGATATGACTGATTTTGCAGGGTGGAAACAAAGCTAAGACTCGTGAGGATGGACAAGAGAGTCGCGTAGACAACTGGGTCAAACTCTGCTGAAAGATCGAGGACTTTTGTCTGATCTAGCAGCATGGAGCATCTCAGTTACCTCCAAAGGGCAATCTGTGTTCTGCTTTGAAATAAAACTAGTCAGGATCTTGAAGGTTGTTTTGTGAGAGACAGAGAGACAGCTGATTATAAATGTGTTTGATCATTTTAGAAAGAAAATAGAACACTTATACCAGTTAGTAATTGCAAACGTCTGAGGGATCGAGTGTGGATTTCTTCAGGGTGGGAAAAAAAACTTTCTGTCTTATTTGTGGAGTCAATACTGATAATAATAATGAGCACAAGGAGGTCTCATGCGATGGTCTGGGAGCATTTGAAAGGGATTGGATCCAATGTTCATGTGGGAGGATTGCAGGAGTTCTTCTGTTGATTCAAAAGTAATGTGTTGTGGGAAAAAAAGGAGAATCCTTTGCTTTTTTTAAACGGCCCCTAAGGTGGCATGGTGGCATAGTGGTTAAGCACTATGGTCTTGCACCTCCTGGGTCAAAGGTTTGATTCCCATTTTCCATGTTCTCCCCATGCTTGGTGGGTTTCCTCCGGGTAATCTGGTTTCTTCCCACAGTTCAAAGACATGCAGATTAGTTTAATTGGTGTTCCCAAATTGCCCTGTGTGTGCCCTATGATGGATTGGCACCCTGCCCAGGGTGTGACCCTGTATAAGGATAAGTGGTATAGAAGATGAATGAATCTCCCCTCAAAAATCTTAATCATTAGCAGTCTGGCTTGAAGGTGATTAAGGTAGAGCTGGTGAGATAAAAAGTCAAGAAAAGAAGTGGAGCTTGTGAGGATTTTGTGGAGAAGCTTGTCCTTATAAAGGGCAGTCTTAGCAGACAGAAGTTAAATTAGCTGCGAATTTGCAGAGAACAGGAGAGAGTGGTGTGAGATCGGTATCGAGTTGTGATTTCCTCTGCTTTTTCTCTTCTCCTGTGGTGTTATTATCATTCAGTCCTTTATAATAAGAACTAAGAGCAGTCTTTTTTGAGAGACAGCTGCTCTCTTGGGAGTCGTCTAGCCAAGCCCTGTTTTGTGTCTGTGTGTGTTTTTGTGCCTGTGTGTGTGTGTGTGTGTGTGTGTGTGTGTGTGTGTGTGTGTGTGTGTGTGTGTGTGTTCGTGGTGTGAGATTGCTTCCGTGTCCCCTGGTGTGCAAGTAATCACCCTCCTCAGACTTGCTGAGGGAGATATGGAGAGTAATTATTGATATTATTTTTGCTATAATTATTATCACCTGCTATTTTTATTAAATTTTTTTATGCTATTAATTTATATTGATATAATGGTTGTTTGTGCTGTTGTTTTTAGCATAGGACTAGGTTTAGACTAAATCTTACTGTAGATTGAAGACTAAAAGATGTCTGTTCTGCATGTTTCCGGTTTCCTCCCACAGTCCAAAGACATGCAGATTAGACTAATTGGTGTTTCCAAATTCCTGTGTGTGTGTCTATGCTTGCGTGCCTTATGATTGATTGGCACCCAGTCCAGGATATACCCCGCCTAGTGCCCCGAGTCCCCTGGGATACGCTCCAGGCCTCCAGTGACCCTGTACAGGAGAAGCGGATTAGTGAGTGAGTGAGAGTGAGCAAGAGAGTTTTTTATTCTTTCTTTTGACTCTCAAAATCAAAAAGGGTAGTAATGATAGCAATATGATAGCAATGAATTTTAAAGTAACGTAAGGGAATTAAAGGAAGCAGGTTATTTATATTAAATAAAAATATTTAACTCTGCACACATTATTTGGCAGCCATTTATAAAACAGTGTTGTGGCATAATAACAGAATATTCTGCTATTTGGAGAGCCAATCTTACATTTTTTTTCTTACAATGAGTTAAAAGTATTGCTATTTAAATTTTCCGTGAGCAAGGGGAACGAACCTGGAGGTGCATGGCGACGGTGCTAACCACTACGTCGCCTGCAATAAATATAAACACACATATTTATTTATAGCATTTTCAGAGCAAACTTGGCTATAGTCACAGAATACTAATAAATCTGATTAATCGCCTACGCTTCTTCTGAAACTGGGACTGCAGTGTTTTCATCTGTGTTTAAAGGAGCCATACAGACTCAATTTTGCATAAGTTAATATGATTCTTTAGGGTCCTAATGAAAAGTTTGTAATATACTTTAATTAAAAATTCTCAATTGTTGTGTAAAAAAAACATTACTTTTACCTGGTAAAAAGTAGCTCTGTTCTCAGCAACCTGTTTCAGTACATGCTCCTTTAAATGTTAATGACCTCTACTGAACCCGCCCCCCAGTTCTGTGGGGCGTGTCTTCACAATACAAGTGGGGTATAGCTTTGACAACAGTTAAAAATATTTAAACAGTTAAAAATAATTTTACATGATGTTAGAATTATTTTATATATAAAGGAGTTATTTCTACTCTCTTGCTCTCTTCCTCATAGATCTGATATTAACGTGTTAAATCTTCCCTGCTGCTTATCTTCCTGTCTCCTCTTGCATCTGTTCATTCACGCTCACCTTCCCATACTCTGTCTCTCTCTCCCTCTCTCTCTCTCTCTGTCTCTCTTCCTATCCTTTGATTCAAATTCAAATTTTATTTGTTACATACACAGTCATACACAGTATGATATGCAGTGAAATGCTTATACGACAGCCAGTGACCTTAAAAATAAAATAAAAGCTTGTACGTAAGGAATAAATATCAATAAAAAGAAATACTAAAGAAAATAAATTTAACTAGTAAAATAGTTGTACAAATATACAATGTACAAATGAGGGCATAATAAAAATCTTACAAAATATAGGGTATATATATATATATATATATATATATATATATATATATATATATATATATATATAAATATTATTATTTTTTTATTATAAATATATATATATATATATATATATATATATATATATATATACATTTCCCCTATATTTTGTAAGATTTTTATTATGCACTCATATTTATATATATATAGTTATATATATAGTATATAAAATTTTACATGTGAATCTGGTTGTAAAACTTTTTTGACTTCCCAGACCGGGAATCGAACTCGAGTTGCTGCGCTGAGAGCGCCGTATCCTAACCACTAGACCACGAGGGATTAATGGCTGCTTGGAAATGCCGGCTATTCAACCCGCGACCTTATACACGCGAAGCATTGTTTTTTTCAGGCTCTCACCAGGACAATGGTTCATTTGTAGTAACATATGTCTATAGCACAGGCGTTTAGTCAAACATATTTATACCGATCTTTTGCTGTTAATAAACAAAGACCTTTCTGACAGACAACGTGTCTGTGTCTGTGTGTGTGAATGAGTCATATAGATGCCGGGAATAGGACATCATACACGCGAAGCATTGTGTGCGTGTGTGTGTGTGTGAGTCTCTCCTTATGTCAGAAAAGCTTACCGAAGCATAGCGCACTCGCCTCGTTACTAAACGAACTTTAGAAAAACTTTATAAATATGTAGTGCAAAAAAGCATGTACCTTAAGCAGGAATCGAACCCGGGTCTCCCACGTGAAAGCGCCAAATCCTAACCACTAGACCACCACAATACTGCAACAAACTGCACACCACACTCATTTTGCTCCAGTGTAGAAAAACAATGGCCGACGGCTCTTTTTTTCACTCGGGGCGGGTCTTTGCTAAAACACCAGTGTCAATCAACTGTAGTAGGAGCGGCCACTGTCGGTGTGACTTCACACCGACAGGCTTTTGAAAACGGGCTGATTTCAGAAGGGGCATCTTATATTATTAAATTAAAAGAAAATTGCTGGGCGGCTCTTTATCACTGTAGAGTGGTTGTGTACACACTCTCCTAACACACAATGCAGTCCAAACAGCTTGAAAAAGTCCATGTAGCACCGTAGGTGCCCTTTAAGAGTTTACACTTTCTGGCAGAGTCGCTAACAAACAGATTCCCGCCTTGGGGTCCGTGTGCATGGAGTTTTCAATTCAATTCAATTTTATTTATATAGCGCTATAATGGTCATTGTCTCAAAGCAGCTTCACAAAAATGAAAGAAAATTTACAAAAAATTAAAGAAATTTTTTTAGGAAAATTTTTTTTTGGAAGTGTGTATGTGTGAGAAAAATGTGTCTAGATAATAATGACATGAATGAATGATGAATGAAATGTCTCTGATGAGCAAGCCAAGGGTGACGGCGACGGTGGCAAGGAAAAACTCCCTGAGATGGCATTAGGAAGAAACCTTGAGAGGAACCAGACTCAACAGGGAACCCATCCTCATCTGGGTGATAACAGATAGAAATTATATAACATCATGTGTGTTGTGCAGGTGAAAGTTCAATATGACACATGTTTTATAAATTGACATGAAGACCAGTTCAGCATAGGGACGAGTCAGTAGGTGCAGAGGGCAGATGAGGTCTGGATCACTGGAAGCACAGGAGCAGCATGTGTAGCTCCAACCATCATAAAGCTGAATCCAGCTGGAGCTGGTCCTTCTCTGGATGCCTCAGGAACCTCGCAGGGTCGGCCTTTGTCTACTGAAGCTGGCAAAATCTCCCGATGCCTCGGGATGGGTAGAAAAATACAGAACAGATGGGGAGAATTAGCGTAGTTGCCATTCGGTATAGGTGTACTGGAGTATGAGATTATGGGATGAGTTATGTGTATGCCAGATTAAAAAGATGCGTCTTGAGTCTACTTTTGAACTGAGAAACCGTGTCTGCTCCCCGAACACTGTCTGGAAGGCTATTCCAAAGCTTTGGAGCTAAATATGAAAAAGCCCTACCCCCTTTTGTAGATTTTGAAATTCTGGGAACTACCAGAAGTCCGGAGCTTTGTGATCTTAAGGCGCGTGGTGGATTGTAGCGTATCAGAAGACTGGTTAGGTATGTGGGAGCTAAACCATTTAAGGCCTTGTATGTAAGTAATACTATTTTGTAATTTATTCTAAACTGAACAGGTAGCCAGTGCAGGGATGATAATATTGGGGTTATATGATCATATTTTCTGGATCTAGTGAGAACCCTGGCAGCTGCATTTTGGATTAACTGAAGCTTGTTTATTGAGGATGCAGGACAACCACCTAGTAATGCATTACAATAGTCCAGTCTGGAGGTCATGAATGCATGAACTAGCTTTTCTGCATCAGCTTTTCTGAGTTCTCCCTGTGCTTGGTGGGTTTCTTCCCGTTGGCCAAAGACATGCAGATTAGGGTAATTGGCGTTCCCAAATTGCCAGAAGTGTGTAAATGTTGACCAGAGGTCTTATCACTGTCATGAAAAATGGGAATGGGAATAAATATAATGATCACCACAGGCCTTCACGGTCCCTAGTTGGTCTACAGAGATTCCTAGGTGGATGGATGGAAGGAATAGTTATATGAATTTTAGTTCATTTTAACCAACTTCCCCAAACACGACATTAGAAACAAAGAAATAGCACAAATACACATAATCACATGTTTCCGTGGTTGTTTTCAGCTGTTTCTATGATCAAAAAATAATAATAATATACAAATTTTATGAGTTCTACATTTTTCAACTTTATTCCATTATTCTGGTAGTGGTAAAATTTTCCCTTTATAGAAGTAATAGTAACTTTTGTTCTATCTGACTTAATGCAAAAAAACCTTCTTCATATTTTCCTTTCAAAGAGACAGACTTTCTTTTATTTTTAATGTAGTCTTGAGGAACAGCTCCCCAGGCCTTCTGAAGGACTTTTTTGGCCTCAATTGTTTTGCAAAAAAATTCTCATTTTCAGTCCAGTCCCTGTACCTGAGCAATTTCAGGGGAAAGTTTTTTGTTTGTTGAGCCATACTGTGACCTATGTATTATTTCTTAAGGCACAAACTATAATGTGATTAGTATAGTTTTGATACTGAATGCTGAGTTGTCAGAACAAGAGGGGAAATGAGGTTGCTGCTAATTTTGTTAAACTATCTTTAGGCTATCTTTAATACTCTATGTCTATATTTAAATATATTCTGTTTTAATGAAGTTCCAGCATAAGCCCACTTCCAGAAGTTTTTCCATAATGAAATATAAGTGTTGAATCTGTTTTACTAAAGGAAATGAGGGAATACTTACCAACACGTCCATTTAAACAGGATAGAGTGTACTGTATATGAGACAGGATATAGTATACATCCTGGAGTTGTTTTTTGAGCTTTTTTACACTCTGTGTGTGTGTATGTGTGGGGAGGAGGACATACTGTAGTCTCGTCAGACAGAAGAACATACCGTGTAGTCTGGGAACAGTACATTCAGTCATTCATTCTTTTCCATATTGCTTATCCAGGGTAGTGTTGCAGGGGGTCCTGGAGCTTAACTCAGAGAACTTAGGGCACAGGGAGGGCATGGAACCCGTCACACATCTGATCACACACTATTTTATTTGAATTCATTAATACCATGAAGTGTACAGTGCATGTTTGTGGACTGTGGGAGAAAACCCAAGCATGGGGAGAAACGCACAGGACTAGAGGTAAGATTCGAACCTTTAACCCCAAGATGTGTTAGGACTATACTGTACAATGCTAACCGGTAAACTACATCGACACCTTTTCCAAAACAAGCTGTACTTTTCTATAAATAAATGTAACCTTTTTTGTGTTTAATTAAGTTTTTCTTCACGCAATGCAGACTGTCTGAGGCTTACTGCGACGGTGTTTAAAATTCACAGCAAACATGTAAATCAGTACGCGAGCTTTTAAAATTAGTCTGCATTGTAATCAAGAGCAGATCGTATGCAGATTGACGTACTGATTCAATTCTGGTTACCGATTCTAAACTCAGGTCGGCTCAGAGACATGTTGTTAGCCAGTATGAGCGCAAATGTCACATCCACAATGCCTGATTTGCTTAAAGCTAATCTAGAATGAATAGAGCTTAAGTCTGCGGGTAATTCCGAGGTCTGAATGCAGTTGTGTGTGTTTTCCATATCATTGGATTGATAGTTGCTTCAAAGTTGCTATCTGGGGACCCCTAGGGGTTTGTGACGCGTTTCCAGTGAGGCTCTGATGGTATTGTATGAGTTTAGTTTTTTTTCCACATACATTTTGATTTTAACATTTGCTGGAGTGGTGGAGATTACTATTAATTATTATCAAATTTACATATTAAGTAAATATAAATATGTAACACTATACATGAACACTGTATATATACTGTACACTACACATCTTTAGGCTTATAATCTCATTAGTAGGGATGTAACGGTATTGTAAATATCGTCGTACCGCAATAACACTTTATTTCGATAATATCGTGGTCGCATGACGATAAAACTATAGGTCTTCTGAGAAAAGTTTGCTCAGGCGAATGGAGCGAACGGGAGGTAGCGGGAACTACAATTCCCATCAGCCCAGGCGCGACCATCATCCTTTGCGGTCTGTTGTCGCTACAGATCCAGTAACGCGCACATCCGATTTAAAACCCGCTTACTCCGTAATGATTAATTACTCTTTCCATCTCTTTTTCTTCGCCGCTAATAACAGCACCCGCCATTTCCGCATTACTGGATCTGTAGCGACAGCAGACCGCAAAGGATGATGGTCACGCCTGGGCTGATGGGAATTGTAGTTCCCGCTACCTCCCATTCGCTCCATTTGCCTGAGCAAACTTTTCTCAGAAGACCTGTAGTTTTATCGAGTCATTTCGGTTTCTCTCTGAAAGGAAACGGGAAAGGGGGGGAAAAAAATCCTGTCTCTGTCTGAATAAGTGAGTGAATGAGGTGAGTGTCTCAAATACTCATTCAGCACATGGACCAGCTGCAATAAGTAGGCTGCTATTTAAATTTTTTCTGAGTTTTCAAGAATACTAAATTGAAACTTAATTTTTTTACATGGTTTAAAATTTTTTTGTTATAAAAATTGAAAAATTTAAGTTTGTTTCAAAGTTTACAGACGGATGGCTAATTTGTATGCCATTGATATGTTCAGTGTTCATGTATACTGTTTAATAAACACTTCTGGCACTTTTTTTGAGTTTCTTCATTAGTTTAGTTTTTCCTGTAAATGATTCAATAAATACCGTACCGTGCCATTCATACGGAGTTATTACCGTACCGTGAAGTTTTGATACCGTTACATCACTACTCATTAGTCTTAAATAACTCAATTCTGATTTTTTTTTTCCTGGTTGTCTGTATCGATCGATCAGAGGACAGACACGTCCACATTAGAGTCAGATAAAAGTAACTTGAAATGTTAAACGTGAAAATTATGACATATAACCCGATCTGATCAAAAGAAATGTAAAAAATTGAGCAGTGTGGATTGTAACGTGACCAAATCCTTATAGGGAGGAAACCAGAGTACCCGGAGGAAACCCACCAAGCACGGGGAGTCTTGCTTGGAGGCAGTGTTGGGTGTAACGCGTTGTTACAAAGTTGCAAAGTTACACGTTAGAGTATTTGGAGTACTTTTTTGATGTAGCGAGTAATCTAACGCTTTAGGTTCACCATTTAAGTACTCAGTTATTTAGTTATTTTGTCAAAAATGTCATCCGTTATTCAGACAATTTATTTCAATTCAATTCAATTTTATTTATATAGCGCTTTTAACAATGGTCATTGTCTCAAAGCAGCTTCACAAAAATGAAAAAAAAAATGTAAAAAAGAAAATTTATGGAAGTTTGTATTTGTGACAAATATGTGTCTAAATAATAATGAGATGAATAAATGATGAATGAAATGTCGCTGATGAGCAAGCCAAGTGTGACGGCGACAGTGGCAAGGAAAAACTCCCTGAGATGGCAATAGGAAGAAACCTTGAGAGGAACCAGACTCAATCAGGGAACCCATCCCTGATTGAGACTTATTTTAGTCTAGTCTAAGATTATTAGTCTAGTCTAAATAATACTAGTCTAAATAATCTAGACTGAGATTATTTATGTAATCCGTGAGCCAGACAGCAGTCATTCCCAATCCGCTAGTGTGTGTGTGAAAGTGGTTCTACCAGCCCCGCCCGCGATAACACGCCCCTTCTGTTATTCCTGCTGTTATACCCCTATCTCACCAATGCGGTTTGACTATGCGACGACCGATGCGCGGAAAGATGGAAACTTACACTATTCACAGCGCCAAAACTTGCGGTGAATCCTGATGAACCGTACTTACGGCCACCGCGCGAAACCGCGTAGGTGAGATAGGGGTATTAGTAATTAACAAATTATGGGTCAAACTTCGCTGAGTGATGATGGTACAGTAGAATAATTATAAAGGTCTTGACTAAAACAACATGCATGAGGAATCACAAAGGAGTTTTCATTTTCTGCAAATTGAAACGTACTCGAACTAGTTACTTTTATAAGAAAGTAACGCTACTCTGCGATGGATTGGCACCCTGTCCAGGGTGTACTCCGCCTATCGTGCCCTAGGCCTCCTGGGATAGGCTCCAGGTCCCCGCGACCCTGAATACACGATAAAACGGCATAGAAGACGAGTGAGTGAGTGAGTGAGAAAGTAACAATGTAATGTAACTAATTACTTTTTAAAGACAGTAATTTTGTAATGTAATCAGTTACGTCCCGCAACACTGGTTGGAGGTGTGAGGCAACAGTGCCATAGTTCTTGCTTCTCTGTTCTATGATCATAAGCGCGTTGCTAGAAAGTCTTTAACTCTGGGAACGGTTCTCTGGATGCAAAACACGTGAGAACTCCGGCTCTATATGCACTCTACACAACCCTGAGAACAAGGCAAACAGGCCTCTCCTTATCCTCATGCTTCTGCTTTACGCTTCTTTGTTTCTCTGATTTCTTATTTCTCTCTCTATCTATCCCTGAGTGCTTTCACAGCTGGCCTTTTCAATCTCTCTCCTCTCATCCTTCTTTCTTTTAATCATTTCCGCGCTTTTCTTTTCCATTCTTTTCATTCATTCATTCCTCTCTTTCTCTCTCTCTCTCTCTCTCTCTCTCTCTCACACACACACATACACACAAACATGCTGTTTCTCCCATTCTGTCTTTCCCATTTCCTCGTTTTCCTCCCTCTGTCTGTCTCCATATATCATTCAGTCTCATCTTCATTTATCATTTGTTTTTTCTTTGCAGTTTCTTGCCTGTTTTTCTTTCGCGTCTACAGATCCTCTCCGTGTCTCTCTATCCTTTCCATCCCTTTCTCTACCTTTTCCTTTCATATTCTCTTTCTCATTCTCGCTCATTCTGATTTTTATTCTCTATCCCTTTCTTCTCCATAAATCTCATGCCTCATGCTCCCTCTATCCTAGCATTTATCCTCTCCGTCTTGCTCTTTTTTTCCCTCTCTTTCACATCCGCACATCCACCTCAGTGTTGATTCTGGATCCATTCAGCTCAGACATGATGGATATTCACTCGTTCATACTTACAGTATTCAGTCATATTTACTCTTTCCTACTTGTTTGCTCATAACCTTCCTCCTGTTTTCTTCCATTCATATTCATATCATTCATATTATCATAATCATATTCTCTCATAGTTATTCGTATTCTTTTATTTGTACTCAATCATCCTTATTTTCACATTCATATTAATCTATTCCAGTTTCATTACTCATGCTCAGTCTTTATTATTCATTTTTTCTCATTCCTTCATATTCACCCTTTTCATCCGTCTTCATTCTTGTTCACGCGTTCATCCTGATCCTCTCTACAAGTCATGGAGAGACGTTTCTGACGTCTCAGAGCCGTGTGATGGAGCGACGGAGGTGAAAGGACAAGGATATGAGAGAGAGAGAGAGATAAAGAAAGGCAGAGAGGTGTGAGGAAAAGAGGAGTGTGTGAACGATGGGGTGGCAAATGGAAGAAAAAAACGGAACAGAGAAGTGGAAAGGATGAGAAATGGAAGGGGTTGATAGAGAGCGAATGGGATAGGGAGGGAGAAGGATGGATGTGAGAGAATGAACGAGAGAGAGAGAGAGAGAGAGAGAGAGAGAGACGTGGTGGATGAATGGATAATCAGAGAGGAAGTCTGGCTTTTGTGTCCATCACACAGTGTCACCATTGTTTTCCTCTCATTTAGCTGTAATTGATGTGCAGCTATTCATTACTCTTGGCCATTCATTATGCTGATGGGGGAACACACACACACACACACACACACACACACAAAATAATGTTATATATTTTTGTAATCATTATGAAAAATAATTATAGATGCATTAATTATTACGGCTCTACATCACCACAAGTCCATAAGTATTTGGACACATTATTTATTTATTAATTTATTTTTACACTCCTCCACAACGGTCTTCAAATGAAGCAACAAAGATGTGATTGAATAAATGACCAACTTCAAAGGCTTTAGACCATCCTAGGAATTTACCGCAGAAATTATTTATGTGAAAATTGCGTTGCTGTCCCAATACTTACGGACCCAACGGTATTTCCAGCTGTCTGCGTGTTTCGAAACGAGAAATCAAATGAGTTTGATGCCGATCAGAGAAAGTGTTCACGAGTGTGTGTTGTTGTGGTTCTTCTTGTGGGCTGCTTTCATCTTTTTAAGCATGTTTGATTTTCTCTGTGATTAATTTTATACACCAAGTACGTAGCAAGAACAGCGATTAGCATCAACGGTGAGCGTCTGAAATGAGGTGGAAGCATCAGAACCCAAAGAGCAGGACTTTTTGGTCGTCATTTGGCAACACTATGGACGATGGGACACCATAATGTTTTAAAATGATGTTGGGCCAACATTGATCACATGTGTGTGTGGTCTAAATGTTGTTTCTCATTATTGTTTAAAAATCTCAAAACATTGTAATATATCATCACAAGATACTTTTTATCATCACAAACAAGTATTTTTTTTTTGTTGTTGTTATAAAAATCTTTAGGGTACTAAACATCAGGCTACTATTCTGTCTATATGAGGGGGACGATGAGGACAAATTGGCGCAAGCACAACAATATTGTGTCTTAAAGAAATTAATTGTCTTGTGATATCCAAACGCATCATTCTTACTGTAGCAATGCACATTGGTGGAGGTCTTTCGGGTGCTCCCGGGATTGGGGTCGCCACAGCGGACACTTGGTTCGCACATCAAAGCTTGGCACAGGTTTTACGTCGGATGCCCCTCCTGACGCAATCCACCCATTTAACCCGGGCTTGGGACCGACACTGTATCCAATTCAATTCAGTTCAGTTTTATTTGTATAGCGCTTTTAACAATTGACATTGTCGCAAAACAGCTTTACACAATCAAAAGAATGATTTAAGTTTGTATGGAATGTGTATGAATAAAAAATGTTCAGATAGTCCCTGGTGAGCAAGCCCGAGGGCGACAGTGGCAAGGAAAAACTCCCTGAGATGGTAATAGGAAGAAACCTTGAGAGGAACCAGACTCGACAGGGAACCCATCCTCATCTGGGTGAAACAGATAGCAGGAAATGATCTGCATTTACACAGTGTGTTAGGTGTATAATTATGTTAATTGATGTTAATATGGAGTCCAGGTAGTTATTGGAGACTCAGATAGACTTGTAGGAAATTCCAGTCCTGAACTATCGAGCAACTGCAGCCAAGTCAAGTCCTCGGAGAAACAGCTGTCAACATCAGTCGATGCCAGAACCGTCTTCATGGTAGAGTTCCAGTGGCTGGGGTTTGGGCACTGGTTGACAATCGAACCCTAGCCATTCGCATGGTAGATGAAACACCTACCACTGAGCCACCAATGCACATTGGAGTAAACAAATATCTCTATCTATTTACACTGTACCTCCAGTTCTCATTGGACGCGGAGACGCGGTCTACATCTCACCAACGAATGTCCCCTCAATTTTCCTTTGTCCGGGATCTCTTCAGAGTAAAGGCGGTATAGGGTGTCACTGTCGTCTCAAGTACAGTAACTTGTGTTATGTGTGTACAGCATGCAGCTATTCTGAGATTTTGACAAGAGTGTTCACTTAAAACTCACAACTGTTATCCCAGTCTTAGTGCTCCTTAAAACTCCACTAATTCTACACCTCGACTCCTAAATGACTCCTGTCATAACGCATAAACCACTATTAACACATGCTTCCACTTCTAATGCTTAACCTCCTCATTCTGCACCCACCGGTGCTTGGACCCCTAACGAGGCATGAAAAGCACCCTCGCACCTATCGCTTTCTCCTTCAGTGCCCGAGCTGAAGCTCCTGCCAGCCGGGCATGTGTGTGAAAGTATGTGTCTTTGTGTGTTTATGTGAGTATATGTATTTCTCTGTGTGTGTGTGTGTGTGTGTGCGTGAGACTAAAAACAGGAGTTTCATATAACGTGTTAAGCTTCCTGTCGTGTGTCATGTCAGTGTTTTTCGCAGTACAGTTTGTTTCGCCTGCTGCTTTCTCTGATGGTTGTAAGAAAATCAAACGGAGAGATAAAAATTGTTTGTGGTAATGACTGTGGTATAAAAATGTGTGTGTGTGTGTGTGTGTATACATTATATATGTGTGTGTGAGAGATAGAGAGGTAGAATGGAGCTATAATTGAAGGTAACAACGCTATAAAGCATAATTTTATAGTGTATGAAAGAGACAGAGAGAGTGTGTGTGTGTGTGTGTGTGTGGAAGAGAATCGTCACTGCGGTAACAGTGTGTATCGAATCTGTTTTGTTTTGGCACTTCGGGCACTGCAGAGTGTTAAGGTCAAATCAGGGTCAGATTCCATGCAGAGACCGAGTCTCACACACACATACACACACACACACACACACACACACACACACACACACACACACACATGCATATAAAGGCACATCTCACACACACACAGTCCTGCAGGAGGTATTTTTCTCCCTCTTGTCTACATTCATAAAGATACACACTGTACATAAAACACACACACACTTTTGTGAATTGCGTCTTTCATTCCTCAACTTCAGTCATTGATTTTTTCCCGCTATTCTCCCGACAATGCCGATCCCGTGACAGGCCTTCAGCACATTGAGACGAGGATGAGTTCATGTGAATGGTGTTACTTGAGTAGGCAGCTTATTTTGGCCTGGGGGGGGGGGCAGTATATTTTCCACGGAGACAAGTGTGTCAGGGGGGTGTGAGTTATTAATCTCCGGAGACGGAGGCTCCCTTTAAAAAAATAATAAAAAAAAAGGCTTTTATCTAAACTACAGGAGTGTCAGTGTTGATGGATTCCTGCATGTGAAAGCTGACACAGAGCTTTTAACACAAAGGGAGACTGAACGAGAACGAATGTGCAGAAAAAGTGAGATAATCATTTCATCTATTATTATTATTATTAATATTATTATTAATAATTTTTTTATTATTATATTAGTTTTAGATTTATACACTCTCTTACTAACCGAACTGTGTTATTAAATAATAATTAGAATTAAAAAAATTATTGAATTGAATTGAGACAGAAATGGTCTAAAATGTCATCAAACATACAAATATTACATTGATTTCAGATACATTTACGAGTTGATTCCTTTCTGTTTAAAGATTTTACACAGTTATTTTCTTTGGGTTGTTATTAGCGATGCTCAATTCGATAAATTTTCCCAACCGACAACCGCCATTCGTTATCCGAACATTAACCGTTAACTGATCCGATTAGAATATTAAATTAGAATGAAATGAAAGTAGAACTGAGGAGTGTCTGATTAAATATACAATTTTTTTTTTCAGTTTTTATTTGAACATGTGCGAACCACAGCACACAGAACAGATCAAGAACAGAATCTGGATTCACACATCGTCACATTTTCACGCAGCTGCAGCGTTTCCGACAACAGAGAAAAACAAAGTACTATAAATAAAAAGAATAAAATAAATAGGCCTGCACTAAATATTTTATACTTAAATAACAAATTAAGATTACAAAACGAAAACATGCTGAAATACCTTTGACGCTTTCCTCAGGTAGGCACATTTTTTTTCATACATTGGCTCCTAAATTTTTTCGGTTAAAAAAAATAGCAGGCCTGCCTCAAACCACAAACTGTCTAGTTTTTATTAAAAAAAAAACTATTTTTATTTTTATTTATTTAAATCCCCACCAAAAGAGATGGCACACCATTCCCGATCGAGCCGCACGAAACGGTGTAACATACGTGAGGGTCGTCTCAAAGCTGTGGGGCGAGAAACGGTCCAAAATTTTAGGTGGAAGAATAATAAATGGATTTCGGGGGCATTTCTG
Organism: Channallabes apus; assembly: GCA_030522415.1. NCBI lineage: Eukaryota > Metazoa > Chordata > Actinopteri > Siluriformes > Clariidae > Channallabes > Channallabes apus. The sequence continues at coordinate 11,832,967 of CM060109.1, forward strand.
GGGGAAGAGTAATAAGTGCGCCTAGGCAAACTTAATAAAAAAAAAAAAAAAATATATATATATATATAAAAAACATTTTCAACCGTTTAACCGTTCAAAATTCATTCTTTCGGTTAACGGTTAAACGGTTAATATGAGCATCCCTAGGTGTTACTGTAATGTTGCTCAAGTTATTTTTTCATTCTTTCATCTTCACTCATTGCTGCATCTGGCTCAAGGTCAAAGTGGATAAATGGCCTTTGATGGGAACACTGGGTGCAACACAGCCGTAGTCTACATCGTAAATTGGAACCTAGTGCACTGCAAGCCATCATGCACAAACACACTTATTGAATTCAATTCAATAAAATTTTATTTGTAGAGTGCTTTTACCAATCGACATTGTCGCAAAGTAGCTCAAAAGAATAATTTAAGTGTAATTGTTTAAAAAACAGTTCAAGTTTAAGAGTTAAGATTTAATACAGATTGCGTTTCAGTATTTCATAAAATGTGAAAATATCTGAGCTAGAATTTGTTCTTATTATTGAAAGCACTAAATACTAAGAAAAGTCTCGGTAGATACTGATACTGAGGTTGTCCCTGTCTGGAAAGACACGTGTGAGGACTATTGACTGATCTGTTTGTGTCTCAGTCGTTCCACTCGGAATGGTTTTCCCAGCATCCCTCTCCACTGCTTAGTTTCAGGGTGTTTGTAATTCTTTGATTTGTGAGCGTGTCCGAAGCCGCAGGCGATTCTTCAACATTGTCAGTCTCTGAATCAATGCGCCTTTTGTTGTGGAATATACAGGCTCCTGACACTGTGTTTTCATTTTGGTCTGGGGGAAGAAAAGTGGATTAAACATCTTACCTCAATACCTTAGAGCCTGTGCAGTGATACACACCCAACGTTAGACCTCCAACACCTGATTGTGTGTGTCTAGGTGTAGAACTTTAAGTCTGTTAGCGGTTTTGTGATTTATGTAATTTGTGATTTATAGTTTAAATCCATTCATCAGTTCTGTATCCATCCATTTATCCATCCATTTACTCATGTATCCATCCATTCATCCATCCACATATGCAGACACACATACATAAACACGTCTACATACACATAACTTTTATTTTCTTTACTGTTTAATCAGTAGTATCTGAAGCCACACATTTTTATGCTGTCCCTCAACGCAGATAGGATCCATCTGTCCATCCATCCATCAGTCTATCCAGACATGCATCCATCGAAACATCTGTGCTAAACATTTCATTCTGTTATTCGTCCAAACATCCGACCATCCATCCACATCTGTCCCTTTCATCCATCTATTCATCCTTTCGTTCATTCATTAATTTATTCATCAATTTATTTATCATCCATCGATCCATCCATCCATCCAAACAGTCCAGAATTCATCCATTTATCCAGCAATCCATCTATCCCTCCAGCAAAACATCCAATATCTATTTAATTGTCTATATAAAGCATACTATTCTATTTATTCATCCCATCATTCATCTATCCATCCATCCATACTCCTCTCATGCCACACAAGCCTTTACTGTAGCTTAACAGTAGCATCTAGGCCTTCTTTCAATTTCCTTTTAAATGTGAACTGATTAACTCCTCACATTCTTTTCACAGCTTGTCCTAGTCCTAATAAAAAGACTCCCACAAATCCATCCTTCCCTCTACTGTATCCATCCATTTATCCATCCATCCATCCATTCTTAAACTAATCAACTTTTCTGATTTATTACAGGCTTGATACTGTAGATCAACCTGATAATCACCTATAAATCCATCCCTCTATCCATCCATTTAAAATTAGATTTTGGTGATGGATAATGATCCACTCGTGAGTCTAGGATTTCGGTATTCTTTCTTCCTTCTGTCTTCCCATGCCTTTAGTCTCTATTCCTCTAGGCATCATTAAGTTCTACTTCTAACGTTAAATCCTTGTCACTTTATACCTACAGTATATATCCTTCCATTCATCTCTATTGCTTCTATCCTGGGAAAATGCCAGTTACAGCAGAACGCTGCATATTGTGGCTCTTAATCTTTTGCAAGTTGAAGTGTCTCTGCCTTCCACTGGAGGTTTATATTCCTGCCGTTCTTTTCTTCCTGTTGGCTTGAACAGCACGAGCGTTGCATCATGCTGAGGCCTCATGTAAGGGGAATCTGTCCAAATTGCTTCCATTATTGTATAAAATTGCCTGACTAACAGTCAAACCTGGTAAACAGTGTGCCCTGGAACAAGCAGGTGATTCAACACATCATTAGTAATGTGGCTAAGACTATGATGGAAATCGTGTTGTAATGACTAATGGTAGATTTGGATTATTGTTGAATTTCAACAGACTTTGTGAGCTTGTTGTTTTCTGCTTCTATTGATGACTGTATATGTCAAATAAAGTTACATTTAGTTTGTTAAATTATTTAAAGAAATATGATACCTGAAAGTATTTGAAATTTTTATCACTGCAGTAGAGGAAAGTGTCCATCCACATGCTATCAGGCACATCAGGCAACAAATTAGCACCGACAATGATAGTAAAACTGATATTGATATTGACACTAACGCTAACTCTGGTGCTGATTCTTACAGACATTGACAGTTACGCTAATACACACACTGACATGGATATTGACAATGATATTTACATTAACACTAAAATGGGCACTGACAACAATGCCTTTTGATTTCTTCCCCCCATTTTTCCCCTAATTTAGTTGTATCCAATTCCCACCCATCACTAGGGGACGGTGTGTTACCATTCAGGGACTATTACCATTCAGGGAGGGCCGAAGACTAACACATGTTTCCTACATCATGTAAACCTACATCAGTACTGACACTTAAACTGTTACTGACACTTGCACTGATACTGACATTAACACTGACACAGACCCTGATTTTGACACTAACACAGACACTGATACTGAGACTAACACTGATACTGACACAGACAGTGATAATGATACTGATTCTGTCACTAACAGTGGAAGTGTTACTGACATTAACCGTGATACTGCCACTGACGCTACCACTGACACTGATATTTAGACTACCACTGACACTGATAAAATTACTGGCACTACCACTGACACTGATATTTAGACTACCACTGACACTGGTAAAAATACTGACACTACCAGTGACACTGATATTTAGACTACCACTGACTAGTCCTGGTATGGACTCTACCACTGACACAACCACTGACACAACCACTGACACAACCACTGACACTAATATTTAGACTACCACTGACACTGATATTTAGACTACCACCGCCACTGATAAAAATACTGACACAACCACTGACACTGATACAGTATTTAGACTACTACTGACACTGGTACTGACACAACCACGGGCACTAATATTAGACTACCACTGACACTACCAGTGACACTGATATTTAGACTACCACTGACTAGTCCTGGTACGGACACTACCACTGATACAACCACTGACACAACCACTGACACTAATATTTAGTCTACCACTGACACTGATATTTAGACTACCACTGACTAGTCCTGGTACGGACACTACCACTGACACAACCACTGACACAACCACTGACACTAATATTTAGACTACCACTGACACTGATATTTAGACTACCACTGACACAACCACTGACACTGATACAGTATTTAGACTACTACTATACTATTTAGACACAACCACGGACACTAATATTAGACTACCACTGACACTACCACTGACACTGATATTTAGACTACTACCGACACTGATAAAATTACTGACACTGACGCTGATAATTAAATTGACACATATACTGGCACTACCACTGACACTGGTATTGACACTACCACTGACACAAACACCGACACTGATATTTAGACTACCGCTGACATGGATACTGACACTGACACTACTACTGACACTTCTACTGACACTGATCACTGATCCATGGTAATCTGTGCATTGAGTCATATGAGATTTCCAGAGATGTATGAGGGTCATTTGTGCTTTGCTTGCACATATGATGCAGGACTATTTTATTTGTGTATCTATTTCAATTTCCATTCCATACCTCCATTGTCCTAACCGACGTGCTGTGCGTGGCTCTGAAGTGGAGTGATTTGCAACAAGTACCATGTGTAAATAAGTGTAGTGGCCAGTGCTGTGATTTGAGGCGTGTGCTGTGTGTAAATAAGTGTACCAGTCAGTGCAGTGAGTTGAGTTGAGCCCTGTGTGAGCTGCATTCAGTGTAATGCGTTACTTATTGAGAATGTGAGCAATGCAGTAAGTTGTTTCATTAGCCGGGGAAGTGGATTACACTCGCGTCTTGTGTTCTGCTGTCTAAGTATAAGAGTGAGCGTGACTATAATGGCATCTGACTGAGTATATTACAGATTTCAATAGGAAGATTGTTGCTGTTGCTTAATTGCAATATTTAGTACATCAGTCAAGCTAAATGTTCATGCCGATGTGAATTAGTAAGCTATTTGTGGAATTTATTTTCGTGAACGTTTTGTATTTTTGTAACTTCATGTCCTGGAAAGAAAGCTTTTTGCAAAAATATTTTTGGATTTGATTCAGTTTCAAGAGCGAGTTTGTTTTGTTATTAACAGACCAGTCGGAGGCTGCACTTATTCATACAGTAAATATAGTTCTAACATAATCTTATTTTAAGTGTTACAGTTATTCTGAGATTAAGACGACTCAATGAGACATGTTTCTTTCTCTTTCTGCAGGAGACATCACACAGAAGGGCTATGAAAAGAAGAGAGGGAAGCTGCTAGCACCCTACATACCGCAGATACAAGGTCAATCCTTCATTCTCACTTCAGCACCTCCACTCTTTAACCTTGCTTCAATGCTTGTGCTTTGGAGTGCCACTCGGAACACAATGCTCCTGGAATTTATCAGCATGTTGACCAGAGGTCGTACCACGGTTGTAAAAACAGGAATAAATACAACCCTCCACAATCCCTAGCTGGACTACAGAGGTTCTTGGATGGATGGTTGGATGAAATGGATTGGAATGTTTAAAGCTAATTTATATGTAGAGGTTTACAGTCTGATCTGAGTGAAATGGAATTTCTACCACCTTGGTAATGTTTGGCCAGGCAAGTGCATCCAATCATGTTTGTGTGGCCCAGAAAACTAATTGATGCTTTAAAAAGTGGTAGGTAATGTAATATTAAGACATTTGCCAGCTATTTAGCTAATAAGAGTATTAATAGAGGTTAGTGTAAACAAATGAGTTTATGTTCAATTTGACCAAATTGAACATAAACTCAATAAACCAATAAAGTTTTTCACTATTCGTTCTTTTATTCTCTCTTGACATGTTTATCTGTGAGGAGTGTGTGTCAGCCGATGCGTGTAGTGGGATGGGATTTGGGACGTCTCATCTCTTCTCCTTGACTAAAGGCATCATAAAGCTCCATCCACAACTGACTGACGAACTACAAATAATAATCAAATGAAGATGCAATAATTGTATTATCGTTGCATTTCTAACAAACATTTGGGGGCAAATCTGTCCTATCCATGACTGCATAATCATGTTGACGTAAAAGAAAAATCCCTCAACAATTTTGTATCCTCATTATCTTTAGATCACATAGGTCCGATTTGGTGGCGATCGTATAAATCATATATATCATATAAAAATCATACAAGTGTGTATGAGCAGTAAAATCTTATGCGGGCCACACGACTGTCAGGCATCCTAATGGCAGCGGATTCCAACCTGTCTACCAGTTTGAGCTTTTTTAAGCATGAGGCTCCCAAAATGCCCAAAAAGGTGAAAAAAAAAATCCTTAGGAAAATAAAAGGGTTCTGCGCACACTATAGTGCTTGGGCCCTAAATATGAAATGGGCAACTGGATGAATTCAAATAAATACATTGTGCTCATGCATTACTCGGTTGAAAAGGTGCAATTTCATCACAAATTAATTCAGACTAATAGATGCACTGCTTAGGTTGTGTTCGATCAATGGACCAAACTGGACACCACATTGTTTTCTGTAATGAAAGATAAAGTTGATTTAATTGAATTGTTGAAAATGTCAGTGTGAACACTAAGCAGATCTAAAGTAATGTGTTTATTTTATGCTTTGGTCCAAACAAACAGAACTGAACTACAAGTGTGAACACACCATTTGAGAAGGCGTTCGTTTTGTCCTGTGGTCTCACCACATCATACGTCACTGTTTTAGTTTTGAAAGTGATCGTTCGACCTTCTGAATGCTCTTGAAGCCCGTTTGTAAGAACACATAAACCAGGCTTTAATGTGCAGCTTAAACACAGGTTATATCTATCTTTTTTTATTTTATGAATTGTTTCTTGAGGTGACCTTCAGGAGTGTACGGAGGGAATCGTGAGGTTTACACACTGCGGCAGTGTGTCAATGCTGTAATTTTGTTAAAGCTTAGTGCCTGACCTTGTCACGTACACTTCATGTTCATCGAACCAGGCCTCTCTCTCTCTCTCTCTCTCTCTCTCTCTCTGCCTCTTTCTCTCTTATCCTATTAGAGGATGAGAACAGATGTTATCTGCATCGCAGAGCAGAAATCAGGCTGAGTGATGAGTCACACTCGTAATGATGTGTGGCCAGTGATGATCTTCTTCGGTTGAGCACACTTTGCACATTTAAGAGTTTGCAAATTCATCTCATCAGCTCATAATGCATGCCTCTGATGAGCACGGTAAAAGAGTAGTTGAGCAGAGAACTACACTAAGTTTACAGCTTGGGATTTTTAGCCTCTTACATAAACCTTACTTTTCTCAATTTCAGTAAGCACTTTATCCTGGTCAGGGGCGATTAAGCGTAACTAATCCACCTGCTCGCAACACTGCTGGGGGTGAGAGGGGGAAAAAAAGGGAATCATGAGCATGAGAGGCGACACACGGAGAATATGAAGTTCCTTTGATTCTGGATTCAGAAGTTCAAGGACATTTTTAACATTTAGTGGGGTTCATAAGGCTACATTCACGTTACAAGTCACATTTGACATTTGATGTCAGATTTCATGACGGTTCACATTCATAATTAAAAGTGAGTTGTTTTCTTTTTTTCCCCCTGATTTTCTCCCTAATTTAGTCGTGTCCAATTCCTCCCCGTCACTAGGGGGCTCCACATTAAGGCTACTACTACCACTCAGTCGGGAGGGCCGAAGACTATCACGTGTTTCCTCCGAACCACGTGACGCCAGCCGACCGCATCTTTTCGAACTGCTCACTCACGTACCATTGAGGGCGGCGTAACACACTCGGAGGACAGCGCTATCCGCTCCCTCTGCGTGCGCGAGCTCACAGACGCCCCTGACTGGCTGTAGAGCCGTGATTAATGTGGTTTTATAAGTTAGTTTTATCTGAGTCTAATGTGGACGCGTCTGTCGTCTGAAACGGCACGCATTGGTGCATCCTTGCTTCCTCCATCTGGATCCAAATCATCAATCAATCGGACAATAATGTTTGCACTTTTTTTGCACTCTACTGTTTACACTTAGATCCAGGTCCGACTTTGCATACATTCCATTGTATATATCGTTATAGTTATACATTTTAGTTCAATTACCATGTGTTTATTATCCTTTATTTGTTATATTTTGTTTATTCTTTAGTTTATTCTTAAAAGGTTTGTACAAATAGTTAGAAGGTTAAATAAAAAAAAATAAATAAAAATAGCTCAGCTAAAGATTAATTAATTCATTCATTCATTTTCTATACCGCTTAATCCTGTGTTCAGGGTCGCGGGGGACCTGGAGCCTATCCCAGGAGACTTCGGGCACTAGGCGGGGTACACCATGGACAGGGTGCCAATCCATCGCAAGGCACACACACATACACACACTCACACACCCAATCACACACTACGGGCAATTTAGGAACGCCAATTAGCCTAACCTGCATATCTTTGGACTGTGGGAGGAAACCGGAGTACCCGGAGGAAACCCACCAAGCACGGGGAGAACATGCAAACTCCATGCACACAGAGACGGGAATCGAGCCTGGCCGGGGAATCGAACCCAGACCCTGGAGGTGCAAGGCGACAGTGCTAACCACTACACCACCGCGCCGCCGCTAAAGATTAAGTTTAGTCTTAAAATGCCTCCAGCGGGTCCAAATTCACTTCTACTGCTACAGCACTGTTGTTTCAGCGGTGAAAATATTAATTCATTAATATCTATAGGTGCAGGTGTTTGTTTACACCGAACAATTAGCTTATTATTGGCTTATTGTAAATCCGGAACATTACTGTTCATAACATCACTTTTACTCAACATTTTGATTTCACTTGTGGTTAAACGTCCAAGTACAAATACTTTATTTAAAAAAAGTTTAAACAAATTCTTTCCAGTGAGCGATTTAAGACACACCCACAGTTTGCCGCATGCACAGAACGCCTTCAAAATTTATGGTTTTTAATTTGGCACATGACTCTTTTAACTTTACCGCGACTAAACATTTTTATTTCATTCATGGCACAGGTTTAATTTCAGGCGAATACCTAAGGATTGGCAAATTTAATTAAAAGTCCAACCAGTTTTGCATGATGCTGTGACACAATCTGGCTGGACAGACGTACATGCCTACAGACAGACATACAGACATAAATTTGTCTGAGACATAAATAATCATTGAAAGAGCGAGTTCTGACCAAGGTAGAGACAAAACCTTCCTTTTATTTGTATAGATAATTCATGTGACAAAACTATGCTTGGGGTCTTGCTCTGCAGGACGGTATTGCGATCCTGAAGAAGGGAGAAAGTCACGCTTTAGCTGTTTTATCACTGCTGTGAAATCCACACGCCGCCGGCGCTGAGTGACGTCAGCGAGCATCCCACACACGCACAGAGGCAAAACGTCTCATGAATTCCGAAATGTCTGTTCTCATTCCAGTCGCATACTGTAAGTGAGCATCGGATATGTATCCAATCAAGGACCAGATATGAACGTGACCCAGATGCGATGTGAAAAACATTAGATTTGTGCATTCAGACAGCCATAAAAAAAAATAGATCTGATAAAAAATCAGAACTGAGTCACTGGTAATGTGAACCTAGTCTAAAACACTTGGAGGAAATTATTATCTGCCTACATTTGCCTGCGTGTGCTCACAGATGCGCATGATTGACTATTGTTGCTGTGATTGATAGAGGAGAGTACGCCACCCCTCCGTACCTGATGGACAATTTTGCTCACTAGGACTCGCGGCTACACAATCATCACAATTCAAGCTGAATAGGAGCCAAAAATCCAATCTTTTTCATTTTTTTTTTACATCTGCTTCAAACTGCACTTAGTTTTTCGGTTGATAATATGGTTTACAGCACAGTGCGACGTTTGAAGGTTCATGACAAAATGTCACAATAATACTCACAGCAGGTATCTTCTTTTTCCCGGTGTCATTCCACTGCCCCGATCTTTGTTTCCCAAGGTTTTTATTTTTAGCTTTGATAATTGAACAGACAATAGTGTATAACCATATTATGTATAATACTTTATATGTATATTAAATAACCAACAAACTGCATATGTCTGAGGAACAGGTTGCAAGTTTTCTGTAACTCCAAACCCACAGGATGAGCTCGATATCTGAGTGCATTTCTTCTCTCATAATAGTCCCTGCTGTGCATTTTAAACGCTCCTAGGGGACATGAACACAGAAAGAGCTTGAAATCTTTTTTTTTCTTCTCATGTGTATATTTTTAGCAGCAGTCTGAAAGGTCTACATGAATATTTTATGCCTATCTCGGACTTCTGGTTTGGTCATCACACAGGAAATCGGGCCACTGTTTTCGAATGAACCACATGTTGTGGACGTAATGGGATTCATCCGCATTGTCTCGGACAGACGTCTTCATTTTCAGGAGGCTATTTCCCATGAGACGGAGTGTTTAACATCAGTCAAACCTCTGCAGAGGATGGTGTCAAGAGTACGAATCTGTCAGCTTGAGACATTCACAGCTCCTGAAAAACCTAGAAAACCACCACACAGATATATACAACATTATAATACAATAGTATACTAGAATAGATGAATAAATCACAATTAATGATAGGTAGATAGATAGATAGATAGATAGATACAAGAACAGAAAGATAGACAAATATGTAGATAGCTAGAAAGAAAGACGGATTAATAAATAGATAGATTGATTGTTTTCATTGATTGATTGAAGCATAACTATGTATATAAAAAAAGCTTATGGACCAAAAGGTAAATAGCTAGAAAGACAGACAAATAGACATTGATTGATTGATTAATTGATTGGTTGATTGATTGATTGATTGATTGATTGATTGGTTGATTGATTGGTTCATTATTGTTTGGTTGATGGTTGGAAGGATAGATAGATAGATAGATAGATAGATACATACATACATACATACATACATACAGTACTGTACATGTACATCAGACATAGATTTTAGTCAAGTTCTGTGTTATTCAAGTCCAGCAGTGATGCTATTTCCTTCTACAATAATCAGTGGTGTCAAAAGTATTCACATTCATTACTTGAGTAGAAGTATACCAGAGTTTAAAAAGACTTCTTTAGAAGTTGAAGTATCAACTCAAGCTTTTTACTCAAGTAAAAGTGTAAAAGTACTGGTTTCAAAACTACTTAAAGTATAAAAGTAAAAGTAACGTGAGGGGGAAAAAAGCATTAAGGTCACGCGTTCTGATCATGCGACCGGGGGGGGGGGCGTTCTGATCATAAAAATAGAGTAACGAGACTATTTTTAAAATGTAAGGAGTAGAAAGTACAGATAATGGCATAAAAATGTAAGGAGTAGAAGTAAAAAGTCGGCTGAAAAATAATTACTCCAGTAAAGTATAGATACCCAAAATTTCTACTTAAGTAAGGTAACGAAGTATTTGTACTTTGTTACTTGACACCTCTGACAATAATCGAGTATGTCATTGGGTTTGCGGCGATAACAGCATTTGCAAAACACACTTATTGCCAGGATCCAAAGTAAAAAAATACTGCGCCGCATAAACAGCTTGGCCAGAAATACAGCAGAGCTGAGAACAGAAGGAGCGTCTAAGCATATGAGTGCAACAGCAGTTTATGAAAGTTAGATCACGAGCTAAGCTTCTTATTTTTAAGCAATTTTCTTTCTTAATTCTCTTCTGCCAGCTTTCATGTCTTATACTACTAGATTACATTTTCATTTCTCAAAATGTGCCATCACAGCCACAAGTAGAGCCCAATGGGCTTGACAGCAGTGTCCTGACTCGTCGTCAACCCTTCAAGAGGGGTCAAGAACATCAGTGAGTGGAGCAGTGCTGCTTGTCATTTCTCAGCATCTGAACTGTAGACAACAGAAGGAATAAAATGGTGTTAGTATTTGACGTTTAAAGAAGAATGTTAGTATTTAAAGGTTGAATGTTGAACTTTATTGGTGTTTAAACAAGGAGTTTTGATATTAAAAAGATGAATGTTGGTATTTGTTGATGGTTAAAGGAGAATGTTGGTATGAAATGTTGGTATTTATTGATGTTCAAAGGAAAATGTTGGTGTTTAATGGTGAATGGTGAAGTCCATTGGTGTTTAAACAAGGAATTTTGGAGTTTTACAATGATTGTTGGTATTCATTGATGGTTTACGGAGAATGTCGAATGTTTGTATTTATTGAAGTTTAAAGTTGATGGTAGTGTTTAATGGTGAATGTTGGTATTCATTGATGTCTAGAGATAAATGTTGGTATTTAGCGATGAATATTGATATTTATTTGGTGATTAAAGGAAAATCTTGGTATTTAATGATGAATGTTGGTATTCATTTATATGTAAAGGAGAATGCTGAATGTTTAATGGCAAATGTTAGTATTTATTGGAGTTTAAAAGAGAACGCATGTGTTTAACTGTGAATGTTGGTGAAGGGGAGCGTTGATATTTAATGGTAAATATTGGTATTGTTTAATGTTTTTTATGCTTGTAGGTGAATATTCCTATTTATTTGAGAATGCTGTGATTTGATTATTAAATTGGAATTTACTATCGTCATTTATTACAGTTTCAACAAGAGAATGTTGATACTTGATGTTGACTTGTGGGCGTCTGTTGGTGTTTAAAAGGCACTGTTGGTGTTTAAAGGGCACTGTTGGCACAGTTGGGATTTGTTGTTGCTTTTTGTTGGAGAGTGTAAAAGTGGTGATTATTAATAATTTTAGTGTTTACTGGAGCCTGTAGGTTCCTGAAGAATACTATATGCATATAATGGAGATTGATCACACTTCTTTCCTTTCAAACACAATACTGGTGTTTTTTGTTGCCAGTTTTGTTGTTTGATATTAAACGAATGTTTATTGTTGTGTCTTGGAGAATATTGGTGTTTGAATAATGTTAATGATTCCTGAGCTTTAACGGGAAACAATAACAGTATGTATGATTACTGTTTGAGGTGTAAGCACTAGGGTTGGTAAGCTGACAATTCCCAATCTCAAATAAAAATCTTATACCGCACCGAAGAGTACAATTGTAAACATGTTTAATTATTCATTCATTCATCTTCTACACCGCTTTATCCTGTATTTAGGGTCGCGGGGACCTGGAGCCTATCCCAGGAGACTCAGGGCACGAGGCAGGGTACACCCTGGACAGCGTGCCAATCCATCGCAGAGCACACACACACACACACACACACTATGGTCAATTTAGGAACGCCAATTAGCCTAATCTGCATGCTAACCACTACACCACCGCGCCGCACTGTTTAATTATTAAAAGGTAACTATTACATTGCTTATATAAGTGTGCCCAGTGTAACCGAGGCTGTCCTTTTTCAGATAAAAGGCACGCTGGAGCTAAATAACAAGATGGACTATACATGAAGTTTTGACTTTAATGTCAGGTTTTAACGTTTGCTATAAGTAAGACAAGAAACAGAGTTTCTAACAGAAGCGGTGCCATGCAGGTTAAAGCAGCTGCATGCTTTCTTTGTGTTAATTACTGACTCAATATGAGCACAGATTTGTGAATATTCCGATGGTAATTGGATCTTGATTGCATAATAGTGTTGTTTTTTTTTTGAAGGAACATTCTTAGTAAAGAATTAGTAAGAATGACTCACATTCTTAGTAAATCTGTCCATTTTTTTTAAACAAGGCAAGCCTTTAACCCCATGAGCCTGAAATTAATTGTTAACTTTTCTTCTCTCACAGTGAGTTGGTGGTGTAAACTAGTCAACCTGCAGAGCTTAGCAGAGGCATGCTGAGATCTTTCAGATAAACATGGATGAGCCAGGAGATTGTACAGTATTTCATATTGTCGAATATCTCCATCTATAATTTGATTGAAATAAAAAGCCACATGTTTTTAAACCAATGCAACCAAACTGGACGTATGTCTGTATTAGTTTGCCGCATCTTAAGCAACTTCCATCGCTCGCAGAAACAGGAAATCGCACACAATCACCCCATCATAAAACACCCCACTCAGTCCTGATTAAAACATTGAGCGAGGTTTTGTACAAATGCCTTAGTGATTTACTGCCAGCAAGCGCTCACATTATTTTCCTTTTTAAAGCTTCAGTGATATATGTGACCTTATTTGAGTCTTCACCAAAGGAGTTTAGGTCACGGAAGGTCTCCTTTACTGCCAGTGAATGGTCTTCTTCTGCCCTAACACTGCAGGCTTGAGCACTATTCAGAAGCTTTTCCTTGCCAGGGGTTTGGGCTGAACGGTGGGGTGGTTGCTAGGAGACGTCTAGAAAGAGACTAAATTATTCCTTGTGGAAATATTTTTGGCTTTTAAGGAAGAAAGGGTTAATCCCTGCCAGGTAGAGATCTGATGAAACATTTTCAAGCATGACTCAGGTTGCTAAAATCAGACTTATCTGTGTTATCTGTGTACTAGAATAAAGGACATCTATACTGTATGCTGTACTGTAGGTTTGGTTTGCTGATTCTGCCAGATGGTCTGATGGAGGATTTCAGGCTTTGGATGGAGGTTGAAGCGACATAATAAAATAAAAATGTAAAAAAAATTAAAACCACATTGACATTTGGCAGACATTCTTACCCAGAGCAACTTACATTTTATTTCATTATACATTTAAGCAGTTGAGGGTTAAAGGCCTTGCTCAAGGGCCCAACAGTTGTAATTAGGTGGTGGTTGAGTTTGAACTTTGGAGCTTCTGATTAGTAGTTCAATGCCTTAACCACTGAACTCTCTCCGTCCATAATAAGTGGCGAATGCAGTTTAAATCAGTGTTTGTTTACTGCTATTATACGGCTTTATAGTGGGAGGGTCTAAATCAGAATTTTTTACTTTAGTTAAATAACTGTGTGACGTACAGTAGCTGGTGGCTTAGTGGTTCATCTCCAGGGTCTGAGTACTGTATGCTTCCTGTCTCGGGTCTGTGTGCATGGAGTTTGCATGTTCTCCCCGTGCTTGGTGGGTTTCATCCAGTTTCCTCATACAGTCCAAAAACATGCAGATTAGTCTAATTGGTGTTTCCAAAATTGGGAGTGTGTTTACTGTATGCGTGTGTGCACTGCAAATGGATTGACCCCCTGACCTTGGAGTACCCCACCCCATACCCTAAGTCTGCTGGGATAGGCTCCAGGCTTCCTGTATACAGGATAAAGTGGTATAGAAGATGAGCGAGTGTATATATAGATATGTATGTTTTTAAATTCTGCCTAAGACGTTCACATACTGTAGGATAATATACATCACTGGTTCTCAACTCCGGTCATGAAGGTTCACTGCCCAGCAGACCTGGTTTAAGTAATTAACAGCCTTTTGATAATTTAAGTGAGTGTGGTAGAGCAGGGAAAACACTAAAATATACAGGTCTAAGGTTAAGGACCACTGGCAAACTAGTATGTTATAATGTTCTGCCTTGTAATAGTAAACTGTTAAAATAAACTCCTTCAGTCATTGTCCTCATTTTTGGTAAGTCCAGCTCTTATTTTTAAAAACAATCTACAGAATTTAGAGCATTTTCCCAGAAAACACCATGCATCACCATGGTCAGTAACCCTAAAACGTGGCGAGCTGTGGTTTTTCTCCATCGGTTTGAAGTTCATGGAATGGCATAACAGTCCTGCAGTGTGACTCATCGTATTGTAAAAGGTGAAGGGAATACATTTCGAGGATGGAGGAACCGTCTTGACCTTGAGTGCCCTGTCATTTGTGGTTTTAGCTAAAGAATGTTTGGGATGTTTCAGTGGCCGGTCACGGCGCTTATCCTCGCATTGCCTCAGAAGACTGACCACAGTCTCGGCTGCTTCTGCGCCCGGTGATGTAATTTTTCTGTGGTGGCTTTACTTCTCATTTAGTACACCCTATGTTTAGCTGCTTCTGTTTTTTTTCTCTTGTTTTTTTTTTTTTTTTTTTTCAAATTTTCTTGGTTAGTCTGGTTTAGTAATACGCATTGTTTTCTGTCTATTCGACTGCAAATTCTCAAATGTCTGTGGTTAATAATTGAGATGTTATCCAAATGTCTTCATTGGTTCTTGTCAGACTTCTTAATAACAGCAGTAGTTTGACGATAGAATGTGTCATTTAGACTATTTAGTGTGTAAGTTGGCGGCATGGTGGCTTTCCTGGAGCCGTTCAGTCAGGGTGCGGTGTGCATGGAGTTTGCATGTTCTCCCAGATTAGGCTAATTGGCGTTCCCAAATTGCCCCATAGTTACAGCATTGCGCATATCAATGTTGACTGGAGGTCCTACCACGGTCATAAAAATAGGAATCAATACCGAGGTTCCTAAATGGATGGATGGAGTGTTTAAGTTAGATTGTTTCGTTTTTGTATCCTCATTAACTGTATAATTGTCTACAGTGGGTGCCTTGTCAGTACATTTATCCAGTTAATTCACTCAGCACTTTACGTTGCTTCAAGAACCCATTCGCATTCAACTGCTAACTAATAGCCATCGTTTTTGCTAACATTTAGCTGATGGGCTAGTGAGACATATCTGAAAAATGCACTGGTCTAAAGCCTGACAGGAGCAAAGCAAAAAAAAAATGCATTTTAAATGTTGATATAAGTTTTTTTAAGTTTAAGCCTTTATTTGTCACATATACATTACAGCATAGTGAAATTCCTTCTTCGCATAACCGAGCGTAACTGGGATCAGAGCACAGGGTCAGCCATGATACAGCGCCCCTGGAGCAGATAGGGTTAAAGGTTAAGGGCCCAACAGTGGCAACATGGTGGAGCTGGGGATCGAACCGCCGGTCTTCCGATCAGTAACTCAGTGCCTTAGCCCTCTGAGCCACCACTGTTAAAGTCTTGCTAAAACATAACTAATCTCGCACTAAACTTAATTACACAACTTTTTAACGCTACAGTTTATAGCATTTCTCCATTTCTCATTGGTAACTCATTGTGAGCTTTGCTTTTAGGACTTTTCTTAAAATTCCCTACATTCATCAGTGCTGAGAAAAAGTATTTGCCCCCTGCCTGCTTTCTTGGCTCTTTAGTGTGGTTCATTTGTCAAACAGGTTCTATTTAACTGATTTCTTGATTCAATACGTCTGGCAGTGATCAGACCTGGGTGTGGACAGTTGGTTTGGACAGTTCAGTTTATTTTGGACAGGTTTGGCAGGTTTAAAATCATCATTTAAGAACTGCGTTTTGTATTTGCTCGGTTTATCTTTGTGTAATATTAATATTTATTTGATTATTTGAATCTTGTACTGTAAGTGACAAATAGGCAAATGAAGTTATATTTGGGTGTTACAGTGTTGACCTTCTATCACCCTTGTATAAAAGTTTGCTCCTAATTCTAAAGTCCCTATGTAGGCATAAAAACCATGATGGCCAAAAAGCTAGCTACTTTTTTTCCTAACCTTTATCCAAGAAGCAACATTATAGTGTTAAGACACTTATTATTGTGTGCTTCTTAAAATTTGAATAATGGTGTGTTATATAAGTGTGCAACAGGTTTAAAACAAATAGAAGCAAACACAGACTACATAAAAGTCCACAAGCAGTAAGGCAGGCAGTGGTCTAAAGTGAATTAGTCAGGTACAAGAAATCCAAAAGGAAATCTGATGACAAAAGACAAAAAACATGCAAGTGTTCAAAAACATTCAGCAATAGCATGGTTCAGCACTCACAGGGAATGGCAAGACTTCACAACGAATCATAGTTCATGAACTGCTTATATACTGTATGAGAAGCGTTTTAGTCAAAACGGAACTTTCGATTGTACAGAACATGGTTGAGTGTAAAACACCCTCTTATTTCTTTATATAACCCCCTGCTCTAGTAATGCACATATCCCAGTGTTTCACTAGTGCTTGGACACCATTAAGATAGAGAGTTTTCCAGAACCACTGCCTTCTTCATGTCTTAAACACTGGCCTTCCAGGAACTCCTTCTATGGCCCTAACATGTGTAAATGTCTTGGAGTGGCGTCAGGACTGTACAGGGGATGTGGCAACTCCCAGCCAATTGCTGGTGAATGATTGTGTGTATAGTTCCCACAGACATCGGCATTGATTTTCAAGTATAAGGCGTAGCACTCGCTGAATGTTCGCAGGAAAGATCACAGTGGGCTCAGAGTCACCTCGGCCATGACATCATTCACAGATGTACAGGCTTCTTTATAACATTTGCACCATTTAAGTGTTTAACTGTGTCTTAACACCATACTGCGCTTGAAATCTTCTGTAAATGTCAATCAGTTTTACACCTTCATTCACGAGAAATTTCATCACAAGCCCCAGTTTGACTTGAACGCCCTTCATGCATTAAATTCACACGTGACCAAGAAGTTAAAGGATGTGCAAGTATTTCATTGAATGTGACTTCTGATGTTGAGGAGAAGAGATTTGAGTCTTGAAAACTTGAGAACTTTGTTCAATTGTCACGTGAATTTTTAAATTAACTGTAGATTAACATTTAGAAGTTATATAGTAGAAGTATGCAAAAGGCTGGTTGCAAGTCTTGGGAGCATGGGAGCTTAGGGTAGATCTGAAGAATAGACTCCAATTCCCAGATGTTGCCCAAACTACCTTAAGACCTGACGTGGTCCTCTTCTCCATGGAAGGAAAGAAGATTATCCTAGTGGAGCTTACAGTGCCGTGGGAAGAGGGGTGGGAAGAGGCGTTTGAAAGGAAGACTGAACTCTATAAAGACTTGGTGTGGACCTGCAGGGACAAAGGTTGGCAGACGTGGTTGTATCCAGAGATGTGATGTAGGGGCTTCCCAGCCCAATCAGAATGGAAGCTTATGTCAGACTTTGGATTGAGGGGGCCTGAGAGAAAGAAGGCAGTGTGAAGGCTGGGGAAGGCAGCAGAAAGGGCCTCCTGTTGGATCTGGAGCAGGAGGGTGGAGTTGAGCTGGCAGCCAAGAGGGAGTAAGTAGTGGCTGGCCACCATTACTGACACACCAACAGGAGGGTGTTACGGGTCGAAACACTTTGGGATCGTTGGTAACCTTCTGATGACACAACCTCCTGGCTAAAGGCTCCAGTCATTGCAAGATGACTGAAGGAGAAGCATCCAAGAATGTACGCCATTACTGTCTGCTACTTTTGGACCACACTGTATATAGCAAAGGGTGTGAAATTCATAAATAAAAGGCTGCATAACTAACATATATGTGTGAAGTACTAAATCTTCCACTTTTCAGGATCCAATGGGATATAATTGTCTACAGTGGGAGCCTTGTCATTATATTTATGCAATGAATTCACTTTATTCAATGAAAACCCCATTATTCACCTGAGCTGACAGGCTGAACTGGAGAAGGAAATTTATTGAGATTTAGATTTATAAAGATTTATAATGTGCCATTTTTTTTTGACAGTCAGAATTATTTGGAGAACTAAAACTCTTTGTATACAAACTAGGTTTAGGAACAACTGATCAGTTGATATCCAGCTATAGCTGTATAAAGTGAGCTCCTGAAGATTAGGCAGTCTGAGTGGCTTCTTCTTCATCCACGATGGGATTTATGAGCCTGGTGAATTCTGCACTGCTTATGTCAGCATAAAGGAAGTTTAGCCAGTCAGGTAGATTGATTTGAGGATGCTGTTGAAAGAGGAGAGGAGAGAGGACATAGTGGAGATAAAGTGCATTGAGATCAAGACGTCGAAAGTTGCTCGAGGTGAGGTTTATCTGTATTGCATTTTGAAACTGAGTTTCTAAGACTGATCTCAGACTCATTCATTCATTCATCTTCTATACCGCTTTATCCTGTATTTAGGGTCGCGGGGACCTGGAGCCTATCCCAGGAGACTCTGGGCACGAGGATTCTCAGACTCTCAGAGTTTTGTTTCGGAACTGTCAAATTATTGGGCTGTAATCAAGCAAAGAATAGATCCAAGGAGATTTAAAATTACAGGAACTAGATTGAGAACCCTTCAACACATTGTCAAAACCTGGAAGGATAGTGCTGAACCGCCAGCATGGTGGAAGAAATGTGAAGTTGCATGGAAGAAAAATCAACAGTCAAAACCAGAGCTACTTTGTATGTTTAATATGAAAATAAGAGCATTTCCAAATACATAAAATGTGATGAGAACTCATAGGATTGGGACTAAACAGCTTTGTGTCCATAAGAAAACCACTTGTTAGTGAGACTAATCAGAAAAAAGGCTTCAGTTTGCCATTATTTAATACCATGGATTTAATTAAATTAGATTTTTGCTTATTTATTTGACATGATATTATTCATGCATTAATCAAGAATCAACCAAAGCCTATAGATATTAATAAAATGTAAACAAACATAAATGAATACGGCGTGATTCACTCGAAAGAGGCCCCGGATATTTTGTAATAACTTTTGCTATGATGGATCTGAACCAAAAAATACGCTACATCTTTCCGAGTTTCTGTACCATCGTCTGAATAACAATCTTTGATGGTCCGTCAGGAACAACATATTTCTTCAGAAATTCTCTGTGACATCGGTGACCCAAGAAGACGCGCTGCTCATTACTGCACACCACCATCCTGATGAGAAGTTGAGTGACTGAGAGAAGAGGTACGGCGCTAAATGGCGTGATGACTCAGACGTGTTCGAAGCTCCATACACTGAGGGGCACTTTGTACGTTGTTCTGTTCAGATTGCCTCATCATAACGAGATCTATTACAGAATATCCGAGGCCTCTTTCGGGTGAATCACCCTGTACTGGTGTCACCTTAATTTATCGTTACATAATGTTATTAATGCTCACATTTGTTTGAGAAATTGTTTACCAATTGTTTAACAGTTTCCTTAGAGACACATTTTCTCGTAGACACATGCTTTAAGATTTTTTTATTCCCTCATGTCTCCTGCAGGTGTAGACCCCTCATTGCAGACGGATCCGCGAATCCCGTTGTCCTCACTGGCGGCTCCTATCACATCCAAACAGAACAAACCCAGAGCAGCCAACTCACGGGACGAGCGTTTCAGATCCGGTATACACAACACGCACACACACACACACACACATTTGTAATACCTGTTATCATTGTGAGCACATTTGCCCTTATATAGACCTAAAATTTAACAAAACCCTAACCTCAGTAAACAGAAGTGTTTTTATTATTATTATTATTATTATTATTTCCCATCTATATTGGTAGTGGACCAGCTACATGTCCTCACAATGTCAACCCTGCCAGACATTTCTTCAGCTTCATCTCTTTGTATCACATCATATGTTTTTCCACTAACCTTCGCTGCTTTCTCTGTTAAAATAATACCTCAAAGCCAAAACGCTGACAAGGCTAATAGTAAACGAAAGGAATGAAAAGAACAGACACTGGCGCTTGTTAACACTCCATAAACGAGCCCATGCTAACGGCAGACTTTCAGTCTTCATGCGTATTATTAAATGCCAAGCTGTCTACCAGAGTGAGCGTTCTAGCGCCGCTAATGATGCCAAACCCACGAGAATGACGGTTAATACGGCTTCACATCACAGACAGTATGGCGTGGAGTGTGTGTGTTTGTTTTTTTTTTGTGCATGGGATGTTAAACGCTGTGTACTGAAGTCATTACGGGTCAGAGATGAAAAGTGGTCACGTAAAATATGGAAATTATGCAGAAGTATGCGACGTAGATACGTAGCAATGACTGGTGTCTGCTTTGCTGTGTGTGTGTGTGTGTGTGTGTGTGTGTGCAGACCTGCACACAGAAGCAGTGCAAGCAGCTTTAGCAAAATACAAAGAGAGAAAAATGCCCATGCCATCCAAGCGACGGTCGGTTCTCGTCCAGTCCTCTGTGGAAGCCTGCACACCGCCTGGTAAGTCAAATATTCAGTTATTTATTAGCTCACGCATTGTCAGGAAAGATTTTATTGTAGTCTGGGGTGTGTATTGCTGGACATGAGTCAGGAATGCATCCTAGATTGGATCAGTACATCAGTGAGTACTACACACCACACACACACACCACACACACACACACACACACCACACACACCACACACACACACACACACACACACACACACCAGAGAACCTAGAGGGAGTATAGAGAGGACATGCGGAACTCCAAATAATAAAAGATAAACCAGAAAATGTGGATAATACAAAGTTAACTAAAAGCATTTCCATTTTGGTTAAAAAAAAAAAAAGTAGTAATGACCGGAAAAAATAACAACATAAATTTTGCCATGGTAACGTCTAACATTCCAGACCTCTAGTTGTAATGTACTGTATGTGTATATAATTGTCACACATGAATAAAGATATTTGTATCTGTGTAATTAAGCAACATCACGCAATAAGTGCTGTTGTGCTGGATATCAGCATGATCTCGTGTGTGATATTGCATTTAAACAACAGTCCTACAAATGGCATCTATTATTAACGGATTACAATTAGTTTGTTTATTTAACCAGTTATTTCACTCTGATAACACTTCTATGGGACTAATTAACCTCGACCTTTCGGAGCTGGCGACTGACAGTTAGCGGAATTAAAGTATTTATTTATTTTTACCCGCCACTTTGTAGCCAAAAGGTGAGGAGAATGAACCATGGAGGTGATGGACAGTCCTGTAAACTTCTCCTTTATATTCCCATTCATTGTACTTTTTTATTCCGGGGTTGAATCCGGAATAGCGTTAAATACTGTAGAAAGCTAGTGCACAATTTAGGGTATAGAATCCCTTGTTCCACACACCAGGTACAGTGTGCTCTTGATCAGGGGATAGAGAGGGATTTGAGATTCAGCCTTGCGTTAGAATCTAGACAGGTTTGTAGCTTGCGTTAGCCGTGAATACAACAACACGGATAGTTCAGAGGCAATTCGGAATGACTCTAAGGGGACAAAGTGATGTTTAAGATGTTTAAGACATAACATTATCAGATGTGGATTGGCACGCTGTCCAGGGTGTACCCTGCCTCGTGCCCAGAGTCTCCTGGGATAGGCTCCAGGTCCCCGTGACCCTAAATACAGGATAAAACGGTATAGAAGATGAATGAATGAATGAATGATCAGATGTGTTTTCTTGCCGAAAGTGCTTCTGTGATTGGTTTTGAATGTGGGTTTTGTCAGGCAGCTGCTCTTTCCACTTTCCAGTACAATAGACCATCTACCTCCACCCATGCTGGCGAGCGACTGAGATTAGTGTAATTAACGATTGTTAGAACACCTTTTGATGCAGAGTGATACATCCCAGTGCTGTTATGCTCTATATCAGCACTTATGTAATGCCTCTCATCCAATCAGATTACTCGGTCAGAACTAACGGTTGTATAATGGGTATTATATACTCGATTAAAATGTTTTAGGTTAATTAGGCTGTTTTCTCTCCGCAAAAATTAACATTGTTGTTCTTGTTTTGTTGATCTATTTATTCTCCTTAATGCCTTAGCAAGAGTTTTTAATTACAAATCATGCCAAGAAAGCCATTTGAATTTTAATTGGGGTGAGCCAGAGAACGAGAGAACGAGAGAGAGAGAGAGAGAGAGAAAGAGCGAGTGATTTTGTTTTTGTAACTACAGTAGCATCGCATATTTCAGTCTGCGCCTGATTGCACTCAGAGGAGAGCCCTAAGGTCATAATCTGTATTCATAATCGAACACACACCCACAAGGTGCTCAAAAGTAAAGTAAAACATCCTCCTCAACTACAGTACTGAGAGGCTTTTCTAATGTAAACTCCTAGCCTAGAATACCTGAAGCAATGTACAGGAATCAGACGTTCTCAGGCTTCTGTAGTGCTTTTTGGGAGGAAAAAAAAGTGTCCTGGATGCCCTTCATAGATACGGATCAGATGTCTAATAATCCTTGAACTGTGCAAGGTTTTCTGATCTCTTTTTGGATCTGTATTCCCAAGCTTCAGTAACAGCCCACACGTGTTATGTAACTCTGCCTATAGAAATGATCACATTCTCGTTCTGACTTCTGTATCTGTACCCGGAGCTGAACGGTATGTTAATGCGACTCTTCTTAATTCAACAGATGCAAAATTATTCTCAATGTTGATCATTTTAGCCATTTTAAAGGTTCAGGATCATGCCACTGGATGTGTTATATTTACATGTGTGTACGTGGTGGAGGATTTTATTCTAAACAAATTAGTCAGAGCACAGAGCTGAGCACAGAGCAGCAGGAATTTATGCAGGTTTATGCAGGAGCGGCTTCGCTGTCTGAGATTAAGCCCAGGTATTTACGATACTGAGGCTTTACATTTGGTATTAATGGATAAAATGTCTAGATTCATATCTGCAACGCTTATTATCATCCGCACAGCGTTTTATGTAGGAGCTGCAGATATATTTTTCAAGTCTAAGGCAACGTTTCAAGTAAAAACAAGCATTAAAGCATTTTTTTATACACTTCATCTTGAACATACTGTACGCTCTATATACAGTATATATATTGGAGATGTGACTCAGATGTACTGTAGGCTGCCGATATGATTTTGGGGCAATGCGAATTTGGATTCAACTCACTCACCGTCAATACCAGGGCCAGGGGTAGCTCAGTGGTTAAGGCATTGGACTACGGTTCGGAAGATCCCAGGTTCAAACCCCACAACCACCAAGTTGCCACTGTTGGGCCCTTGAGCAAGACCCTTAACCCTCAACTGCTCAGATGTATAATGAGATAAAAATGTAAGTCGCTCTGGATAAGAGCGTCTGCCAAATGCCTAAATGTAAATGTAAATACCACTATATCCTGTGTAAAGCTTATTCCAGGAGACTTGGGGAACAAGACGAATAATCATAAATAAATCCTAATCAAGGTTGTCATCAGGATTTTAGAGTAAAACTAATCCCAGAATTAAATGCATGTAAAATACCATTTACATTCAAATAAAAACACAAGTGATCGTTATTTAGTCAGGGTGAGCTTCTCGAAAATTAAACTGAGAAAGAAAAATTAAATAAGTAAATGTGTATAGAAATATAAAAGCAAATTTCATGGGGAAAAAATAGACATGGTATTTATAGAATAAATGTGATATAATGTCATTATATAGTAGTTAAGTTAGAGTGCTATATATAATATTTGTGATTTTGTCATTAGATTGTAATATCCGGTGGCCTGGGGACCTTCATCATGCTCCAGTCTTTATTTAATGAACTGAAGAACAGCATTAGGCAGATCTGTTTTTCCCATGGGATTTGGGATAATGGCACCCAATGAGAGCATAACCAGATTAATGGTTCAAAGGTTAAAGTTGACTCATTGACCCCATTGGGAATCGGTTCATGGCCAACCCATTCCATTGTCCTTTGAAAAGTGATACACATGCATGTTTTAAAGAGGCTGGTTATTCCGCACATGTTGTGTGTGTTTGTGTGTGTGTGTGTGTGTGTGTGTGTGTGTATGTGGGTCTGCTCATTGACTGTAATTCTCAGATCTCGTGGAGTAAACGTTGTGCTGTAAACTGCTTTAAAGGATTCAAAGACAACTGTTTTCTGCAGTCCCTTATTTGGGACAAGCTTGATATGACTTCATTCATGTGTTGATATTTTGGGAAAATTCCTTGATGTTAAACAATCCAAAGCTTCATTATAATATAATGAATATGGTCTTTATCGCATCTCTCATCTTAAGTTTGCAAATCTATTGTTTGTGATGAATTTCTTTTGTCAAGTGCATAGATTCTTGCAAGTAATATCTTTTTTTTCCTATCCGTGTTGAATTTATCTCCTTAGATTAAAGGTAAATTTGTTAATTTTTTAGGCACAAATTACATTTGTGCAAAAAGAAATATTAACTTCCACTCCCACTTTAAAACATTGAAATAACAAACTTAATGTAAATTACAGTAAGTTATACCTGTGTACATGTAAGAAACCTTAGCTGTCTAACATAACAGTTACTTTTATAAACTATGCAAAAAGTGATTTTGTAGCTAATGAAAATATCTTGAATCCAGTCAGATTAATCTAAAGTTTATTAATTTAAGATTACAGTAAACCAATCATAAGATTAAACCTATTTTAAGACAAATTTTTACAAATCCTTGCACTAATTTTGTAAGTGCTAAGTTCTTGTAATGATAGATAATTTTGATAGATTTTTTTTAAAACAAGCAAAATGACAATTAGATGACAATAAAATCAGAAATTTGCACTTAGAAATAATAATAATCTTATTTTAATCTAATTTTAATGATTTTGTGGTAACCCTATATTAAGAAATTGTAGATAAATTTGACAATTCATGATATTGTCACTTTTTTATACTTTAAAGAAATGTTCAAATTATGAAGAAATATAATCAGTGATTATTTTATGGTTGAATTCTATAGCATACCGTGGCCTGGTAGCCTTCATCATTTTAGGTGCTTTCTTTATAGCATATACGGCCACCTATAGGTATACAGTAGATACAGTAGAGTAAGTATAGGTAAGTTATTTGTATAAAAATAAATATAAAGGGTATAGTGTGTAGATCCAAGAAAACAGACAGATATTATTTTCTGAAGACAAATATACAAATTAAAACCAACAAAAAATATATTATCAACATCTGCAGCATTTTTTATTGCACAGTGTCATTATCTGCTGTGGCCTCCTGGTTCTTCTGTTGGACTGTAACTTAAAGCAAACCTTAAACTTTCTCTACCTGCTCTAATCACACAATACACATCTCCAACTGTGTATTGATGGATATGAGGTTATAATTTGCAGAATGCATGCCGCACTGATCTCTGTGTATGTGTGTGTTATTAAGAGTACCATTAGTGTTCAGCAAATCCTGTCTGATCAGCAGGCTCATCGAGAATCCATTTCTTTCCTTCTTTGTCATTGACTCTAATTGTTTCTCTCTGTTCCTTATATCCAGCTTAATTTAATTCAGTTCAGTTCATGTAATACTGAGCCTGAATGTTTTTGATCATAAACACGTGGCCACACAGTAGCACAGCGGTCAGCACCGAGTCCTGCGTTCGTGTGAGTTTACATGTTCTCCCTGTGCACTGGCTTTTCCAAATTCCACGTAGTGTGTAAGGGTGTGAATGCTGGTGCCCTGCAATGGATTGGCACCAGCCTGTCCAAGGTCTATCCCACCTTTTGCCCTGAGGCCCTGGGATTGGCCCAAGCCTCTCACGACCTGTACAGGATAAGCTGTATAGAGAATGAGTGATTGCGAGTGAGTCAGTGTAAAACACTTTGTTTATACGTGTATCTTTAAAAAAAAAAAATAATAATAATAATTAATAAATAATAATAATAAAATACCAATACATAAAATTAATCTGTAAATTGAAACCAAACCACCTTATACTATCATCTCTGATTTCACTATTGTTAGCTAACATGCATAGCTAGCTTACTACAGTAGTTGCTAGCTTACTAGTGCTAGTATGTAAGTAATTAAATAATAATTGAAATATTAGAGACTTGATTTCTGTTTTAATATATGTATATACAGTATTTCAAGAGTCTGTCCAAAAGTCTGTCAAAATTATAAAAGAAAAATGTAATTGTGTCAACTGCTTACATTAGCTAAGTTACCCTGCAAGCTTACCTAGCATGTAGCTCACTTATTGATATAATTAGTGATGAAGCTTAAAAGGCTCATAATGGCTTATAATAAACAGTTTTATTTAGAGGTTCTGACAAAAAAAAACAAATGTTGTTGACAAATCATGTTGAAACAGTGACTCAGTGACATCAGTCTACAGAATGGAATTAAAATGAGACATTTCAAGGTATTCAGCCTTTCAAGATTAGTTAAGCCTTTGTAACTCATGACTTTTATTGCAAGTTTTAAACTAATGCTTTCAAAAGAAGAACACAACCATGATATTGGCGTTGTTATGGAATCATCTCTCTGTTCATCTAACATCATTCAATTTCATCTCAGGTCCTAAAAAAAGCAAGTACTGAATCGAGCACAAAAAAAAATTATAACATCCCTGATATTTGTGGGTAGGTAAGTTTATTAAGGTCCGATGTTTAAATGATGGATTATATTGGACTATGCGAGATGGTTTCCAAAAGTTTCGTTGCTATTTTTGTAACACGTCGACCGATGGCAGCATAAGTCTGCACACACAGTCACAGGGAGCAACGACCTTCATAAGTCAGTGTGACAAATAAATGTCTGCCATTGAGATCAGAAGTCATTGGGCGATTCGATGCCTCTGTTTTTATCTTAGAGTTATCTTAGAAATGTTTGCTAGTAAAAATCTACCCGGCATTATTGAATAGGTTAAGAAGCTCTATTTTATAATCTTTGTTTTGTTGTTGGATGCTATTTTGTGAAAGAAATAAACCAGCCTACTGTAAGAATGATCCTAATGCTAGAATTGTCTAGCATTAACCAGCTAATAAATAGAATACACTTTATTAATGTATATTTATTACACAACAAAATCACATATTTTCTAAAATATCACTGATAAAGCCACTGTGGAGAAATTTTTGTAAAAGTTTCGCATTGCTCCAGTGCTAATATAAGAAGCAAACTTGAGCATTTCTCAAACTACAGTATAAGGGGAAATTTCCTTTGTTTCTGTTTCCTGGAGCCTAACCCAGGAGATTTTAGACAAGAAGCAGGGTACACCCTGGACATGGTGCCAATCCATTACACTGGACACACACACACACACACACACACACACAATATGGGCAATTTGGCAACACCAATTAACTTAATCTGCATGCCTTTGGACAGTTGTGTACAAGGACAGAGGGGACATGCAAATTCCATGCACACAGACCCTGAGGTGGGAATCGAACCCTCAGCCCTGGAGTTGCGAAGCCAAAGTGCTAAACGCTACGCCACCGTGCTGCCTACTTTTATATCCTCGTGTGCATATAATAATGGTAAATAGAGTGAAAATAGACTTGAGACATTTACTGAAAAGACATTTTGAAGTAGGGGAATCACTTTTTTGGGCAAAGTGGTGAAAAGGGTTTCTTTGTAGGCTGAGTGAGTGAGTGGAGGGGGGTGCGGTTTAGACCGGTCAGTGCTATGTTACTGTATTTGTATTTTATTTTGTATTGTTTGAGAGAAAGCACTCTGTTGAACGGTCTAATTGATGAGGCGTTGACATAAGGGATGTTGTGCAAAATTGAGCATGAATCTGTAGATTAGAAACAGTTAGTTTTTTGCTAAATTTTCAAAGGAGTGAATTTGGTGCAGGTTTACAAGACGTTAATCACTTAAAATTTCCAAGCCGTTTAGTGTGATGAGTCTCGCACTGGTCCACGGGAGGACAGGGGTTTGGCACGCGTCCCAAACAAATCATCATAACTCCAAGACACTTCTTACCAAGGTCAAGAGATCTTGATATCATTTATGTGGGAGTGCATGCAAAATTGAGGGAGATACGGCCATCTGGTCTAATGTGATTATTTATTTATTTATTTATTTATTTATTTTTGGTTGGCTTCCTTAACAAGTAAAAAAGTCCAGGCGTGTTAAATATCCAGCAGTGTATTTCTTCGGAAGCATTTTCTCTATAACGCTGTTTACACCTGCCTCAAATTACGCTATGGATTCTTCCGTCTCCAAAAAGTTCACACCCTGACTTGTCTAATGAGATTAACGAGACTGATTATGATTGATGCTTCAGGTTTTCATTGTTATATGAATACTAATTAATGTTAATAGTTTTGTGACATGTTGTAAAACCAGTTAATAAATTGTTAACTATGTGGTCTATTTTCGTATACCGGCATCACTCCTACTGTTCACGTGAGTTTAAAACTTTACTTTGAACTGTATATTTAAGCCATGCCACGCTTTATCCTACTGTATACTGCTCCAATGTGCAACAAAGTACGGAAGATGAGAAGCTTGTGAATAGTTAATGGACAGAACCAGCCTGGCCGCCCACGCACTTACACATTTTAACACACAGTAAGCAATAACACACTTCCAGTAGACATTAACACAGTATTGGATACTTCTTCCTAACCTCCATAAAAAATGCTGAGTAGTTGAAGGAGATGCGGTAGAAGGTTATACATCTAAAACTTAGCTCACAGGTACGTGGGAGTGGGTGTGTATGACAGCTGTGGATCAACTGTATGAATTCCATGATGTATTGTATTTTTACATTTTTGGATTAGTATGAAATGTGATGTATTTTGAAGTTTTCTAATGGTTTGTTCATAAAAAATTACCCATCAAAGGTTTTTTTTACATTTATATTATCATTTGGCAGACGCCCTTATCCAGAGCGACTTTTATCTCATTTTTACATCCGAGCAATTGAAGGTTAAGGATCTTGCGTAAGGGCTGCGTGGTGCTGGAGTTTGAACCTGTGACCTTCTGATCAATAGTCCAATGCCTTAACCCCTGCCCTTTTAGATAGATACAGTAGATACATGTACAGTATAAATTGATTCATAACTACACTAAATTAAAAAGGTTATATCCTTTTATACATAAATAGACTTTTTAAGATGACCTGTTTAACCCAAGCGGCACAGATCCGTGCCGGCAGCACAGTATAGGTCTATATACAGTATAGTCATATTAAAATTGTAATAATATGATCATTTTGAGCGTTATAAATTTTTGCTTCGGAAGTTTAACAGACGTGTTAGACGTTATCTGATTAGTATAACGTCTAACACGTCTGTTAAACTTTCGTCGCAAAAATGTATAACTCTCAAAATGATCATATTATTACAATTTTTGTGTCATAGAAACAACCAAAAACATGTGATCATGCGCATCTGTGATATTACTTTTGCCTTTGTGACCGCTTTTACATTTTTTTGCTTAGTCATGTTTGTATAGCTGGTTAAGATGAAATAAAATTCCGTTCCTCATATTGCCTACAGTAGGCTGAGCCGAATAAAAGGTTATGTCACATCACTATTCTGCACAACCCTAAGCCCTGTGTATGATTATTAAAAAACAGCAAAACAAAATTAGCTAAAATGCTTTGAGTTTTAAGGTTAATGGTTACAAGGGGCACACACATTATACAGGTGTAATGAAGTGTCAGTATAAAGTTAGTTCATTAAAAACCAGAGCCAGTGTGTTATTCTGCTGAATCTAGCAGATGGTGCCGGGTGAATCACGGCCGCACTGCAGATCTGACTAGCACTCATACACGGAGCCTGTTAAAAATGCTGCACAAATTAAAAATAAATAAATAAATAAATAAAAATTCCATATTTTTTTCCTGTTTAAAGCCTGTGGTGATCTCTCGCCCCATATGGTCCGTCAGGGAATCCAGTACAGTGCTTTACATTAACATGTGCATAAACCGGAGTTCCCAGGACTAATTTAGGTTAGCAGGTTTTCATCAGATCTCATCTCCTTGTGTGTGTGTGTGTGTGTGTGTGTGTACTGATGATATCTCTCACATTCCTCACAGACACCTCCTCAGCGTCAGAGGATGAGGGACGGATGGCGTCATCATCACCGTTCCAGGCACCAAACCCGAATGTGGAGCACTGGTTCAACCGCGTCATCCATCATCAATGCTCATCCACTTCCTCCTCCGCCTCCTCCACGTCATCGTACCCGGGTGGGCGGAGCCAACACAGCAGTAACTCCGCCTCAAACTCTGCCACAGCTGCTACGGTTCTGGCTGATGTCATGGCTAACACACAACTCGGTCAGTACTTCAACTGCTTTCTACTGTTTCTCCTAGAAGCCACAATCATTCCAAGTTGTACCTTGTGTATCGTTTAATAACTTAAATATCATATCAATTACACCCTAAATGGCTTCTAGTGTCCCCTTGCACAATACTGTACCATCCATTCCACACTACATTTTAAATCTCCTACACTACATGTGTGTTCCAAATCTTAGAATTCAGCAAAAATATTACATACAAGGGTGAGTCAAAAATTGTCCGCATTCTACTGGCTGTAGAATTTATTTAAATTAACTTAGACAAATGTATAATTTTTGGACATAATTACTTTGCTTTTCAATATCATTCATCCGTCTGTCAAAAAGCTTTCAAATTCCCTCATTAAAAATGTTTAGGCTGAGTTGCGAGCCAAGAATGCACCACTGTCTTCACTTCTTCAGCAGAAGTGAATCGTCTTCGTAGGCCTGCTTTCAGAGGACCAAACAGGTGAAAGTCGGATGGAGTGAGATCAAGACTATAGGAAGGGTGCTTTAACACCTCAAAGCAAAGTTTTAGCAAAGTGTCGACATTGTAGGCAGAAGTATGCAGAGATCATAACACCATTGGATAGTAAGTTTAGGCTTCACCTCTTCAATAAGCATCTCTGTAAGAGCCATATCGTACTTGTTATGAATTTGTTGTTGTGTTTATTTGCTTTTATTTCATGCTATTTTACCTTACTCTATTCATTAGTAAAGCATCAAGCATTAAGTTTGTTACATAAGCCATAAGCTTTAAATTTCTTAGTTATGCATCCATTTTGACAATCGTACGTTGGTCTGTGATGTCATTCCACTATGACATGCATTAGTATGACTATCGCATGATAGAAAAGTCAGTTTAGATGCGGAAGGCTCCGGAAACACAAGCTTTTGACCGTAAGCTCCCGTAAGTAGGTGTATACAACAAGAGTGTTGTTATATACGTAAGCTAAGACTGTAATTTATAAGATACAGCAAATAGGTTGTTGTAAATGTCAGAGATTTGCAAGATGCAGCAACTGGTGTCTGTAATCACAGTGGATTTACTCAAGACGACTGTATGAAGTGTTGATTCTTTGATGCTGACAAAATAAACTACAAGAGACAAAGAGATCGGACTTCTGTCGTGTGAGTGAAACTTTAAACCAAAGCTACGCGTCAAAACTGGTGAAATAATATGACCGCATCTACAATCTCACTGTAATGAGCACTGTTGATTCAACCTTTCTTTTTCTGATAATGTTCCAATACTGGCCCTTGAGAATCAATTTTCCAGCTGATGGTTGACTTTCGAAGTTTTTCTTGGTCGGTGATTGAGGATGTTTCCGTTCCAATACGTAAAAAAACAGCAAATTAAAGCAAAAAAAAATGAGTGAGTAATTTTTTGTACACTGTATCACTACTCAACTCAACTCTCAACTCAACTTTATTTGTATAGCACTTTAACAGCAAGAATGCCTGAAAGTGCTTCACATAAATAATAAAATAATATAAAGAGACAAATAATAAAATAATATAAAAAGAAAATTAAAATAACATCACACACATATCTAATCAAACTAATCATATCTAATCTAATTAAACGCCTGAGAAAACGTGATTTTTAAGATGGGACTTAAACACCCTCAGTGACGTGGCCTCATGAATAATCAAAGGTAGGTCATTCCACAATTTGGGTGCCGCTACAGAGAACGCTCGATCACCCCTACAGTAAGTTTGCATTTGGTTTTAGGAACAGTCAGCAAAAGTTTATCTGATGATCTGAGAGACCGGGGTGGGGCTTAGGGCTGAAGCAGATCCGAGAGGTGGGGCGGGGCAAGGCCATGTGAAGATTTAAACGTGACCGAAAGAATTTGAAAATTTATTTGGTACTGTACCAGGAGCCAGTGAAGGGAAGCCAGAACTGGAGAGATATGTTCTCTTTTACGGGTAGACGTTAAGAGTCGAGCAGCAGAGTTTCGGATCAGCTGTAGTTGAGGTAATGCTGCCTGGGAAACCTCGAAATACAAAGCATTACAGTAATCGATGCGAGTGATGATAAAGGTGTGGATGGCTATTTCAAAATGCTTTAAGGACAAAACAGGCGTAAGTTTTGCCAATTGTCAATTGTGTAGTTGAAAGAAACTGGATCGAACCACAGCACTGATCTGTTTATCAAATTTAAGGCCATGGTCAAATATAACATCCAAATTGTTACTACACATTGTTACCCACATCACTACACTCAGTTTTAGAGTTCCCCTACCTGTCAAATCCCACTTTACCCCCTGCTAATAACCCAACACCCTAAATACCCCCTAATACCCCAATAACCCTAATAATACTTTAAACGTTTATAAACCAATAAATGCTCCCTTCAATCATGTACGGTATACCTCCTATACTGTATACTGTATATACACGGTCACTTTCTTTTACTTCTACACTCAGTATTTCATCAAAGCAGCAACTCTAATACAGTACCATCCACAATCAGTCCACAACCCCCTCACCACTGACAGTCTGCATATCTTCACACACACAGCCTCATTCATTTCATGTGTGATTTGGGGACCTTTTAGTTTACCAGACAATCTTGGCAATAACTCTGAAAGGTGAATCATGTTTCTACATAGTGTGTGTCTGCTTTGTACCTCAGTGCTCTGAGATGACTTATCCGTTAAGCTGTGGAACTTATCACCTCCAATACACTCACTGCCGAGAGAGAGCTCTTTTCCTCCTCCGTTTTTTTTTTTTCTTAAATAAGGCCTCATTTTGACATCGACCTGACAGTTCTCTGAAAAGTTCCAGCTGCTTTTGACAAGCCGTGTACTCCTTTTTCCTGCCTGTATATGAAGGCTATCAATTGTCGAACATTTGTCCTCAGCATTGCTTTCAGCTTCAACCATCTAAAGTCTCTATTTATAGAGAGATGTTATAAACTGTGTTCCAAACTACAGTATATACAGTATGTAATGATATTCTAGACCGTTTTCAGTATGTCGAGTGAAAAATATTGCTGTACAATAAAAACCACGAATGATACACTATATTATACAGACTATATTTTAAGGACCATAATAAAGAATGCTCACGTGGTTTCTTTTTTTATTTTTAAATGTAATATACAGTACAATATATAGCTGTAGCTGTTTATTGGGTTGAAATTATTGTAAACTCTTGTAAAGACATTATGTTAAGCAATGATGTCATTGAAAATATTGAAATATACTACTTCTGTGTATAAAATGTAGTGTAAGTACAGTATGAGACCAGTCGATATTTATTATGGTCCCAGTTTGATGTTAAAGCTCCATTAGTTCTGTAAGGAAGACGGTGTTCAGAAAATTACCTCATCAATTCTTTCAAGTATCTTAAAACCATGTTAGTGGTGGTTTAAACAGTAAAGGCTGTAGGTTACTGGGGTTCTGATCAGAAGGGTGGGTTTTGAAGCCCAGGCGTTGCCAATTTGCCACTGTTGAGCCCTTGAGCAAGGCCCTATATCTGTTTCAGGGGCTGTGTGGAGACCCTGCGCTCTGACCCCAGCTTCCTAACTGGGATATGCGAAAGTGGTGCCTTAGTGCGTTAAGGTGTTAACTGGAAACTAGGCGGTTCAAGCCCCAGCTCTGCCTGGTTGCCGCTGTTGGGCACTTGAGCAAGGCCCTTAAGAGTGTATAATGGTTGATCCTGCTCTCTGACCCCTGCCTACTAACAAGAAGCTGGGATATACGAAGAATAAAGAATTTCACTGTGCAGTAATGTATATGCGACAAGTAAAGGCTGAACTTTTTAAAACTGATTTTCTTACCATGTCACAGATTTCATGTTAATAACCTATAGTTTTATCAAGTCTGTTATAACATTTACTTTATGCATGACATACTGTAATTAAGTCTTGCAGTAATTTTTTACAGATACATTATTTCATTTTTAATTCATAAGTAAACAGGTTGGAAAAATTCCAGAAAAGCTTTTGATAGATTAATTGACATCATTTAAGTCAACTGGGGTGTACCTGTGGATATATTTTAAGGCCTACCTTCTCAATCAAGAAATCAACCACAACCTCAGAGAATTATTATTTTTTTTTTACTTTTTAAGACTGGTTCATCCTTGGGACAAATTTTCAAATGCCCGAAGTTACAACATTCAACTAAACATAGCATGGGACCGCACAGTCACCATACCGCTCAGAAAAGTGGCAAGTTCTGTCACCTAGAGATGAACGTACTTAAAAACGGAACATTTTGTACAAAAGTTACAAATCAATCACAAACCAGATCTACTGTATATCCACAGTAAAACGAGACCAAATATGGTTGTTAAAGCCTGTTGAGCAAGGAAGAAGCCACTGCTCCAGAACCGTCAAAAAAAAGTCTGGTAACTACGGATTGCACATGCACATGGGAAAAAAGATCTTACTATTTGGAGAAATACGCTCATGTCTGATGAAATATAAATTGAATGATGTGGCCATAATGACCATTGTTGTCTGGAGGAAAAAGTCACAAGCCTGCAAGTCAAAAACCACCGACCCAACTGTGAATCACTGGAGCGGCTGCAACTTGTTCTGGGGTACTTTGCTCCAGGAAGAACTGGTGCACTTGACAAAATGCAGTAGATGGCATCGTAAGGAAGGAGGATTGTGGTGATATATTAAAGCAACCAGTGGCAGTAGAGAGACTCGCCCAGGGAGCAATTCAGTGTAGAACCGCCACTGAAAGCAACATCACAAAACATAAGAAAGGAAATTAAAGCTTGGTCATAAATGGGTCTTTCAAATGGACGAAGAACCTAAAACTACTTCTAAAGTTGTGGCAAATGGCTTAAGGGCAACAAAGTCGAGGTATTGCAGTGGTGGCCCTGACCTCAATCCAATGAAAACGCAGGACTGAAAATGTGCGCGCAAAACAAAATCTGTCAGGCGTAATGAGTAAAAATCCATTAACGTATTGTAAGAAGCTTGAGGAAGACTACCTGAAGAGTTTCACCCACGATTGAAAAGCAATGAAGAAATTGAAGCTGAAATAATCTTCCTCTCTACTAGTATTATGATATTTCACATTCTTAAAATAAAGTAGTGATCCTAACTGACCTAAGACAGGAAATGGATATTCGAATTAAATGTCAGGAATTTAATTCTAATATAATTTTTTTTTAGATGTACTGTATTTGGCTAAGGTTTATGTAAATTATGATAAATTATTATAATTTACTATAATTTACTATCAATTATTGTAAATTATGAATTATTATAATTAATATATTCTTATGTATGGTGCATTTCATTTTTTCCTACTCATTTATACTAAACTAATGTTGTGATTTTATTCCTCTATGACTTTTCACCTCATACAGACAACCACTGTGCTCCTCCAGATGTTACAGGGCTGTCTGAGCGCTCACAGGTAGCCTCGGTGCGCGGTCTTCCCCACGGATACACGCACACACACCCCAGCAGCGCTATGGACACGGCTGACGGTGAGTCCCTGCATCGCCACAGCAACAGCGTTCACCTCCCTCTGACACGCACACGCATCGCAGCCAATCGACTCGCAGTGAAGAAGCTCCTTACACTCTATCAGGAACAGGGTGTTATTTCATGCTATGTACATTCACACACTCCGTATTGCTCATCAGGTACATGAGTATGTGGTATAATGTATAGGGTTACCGTTAGGGTTATGTCTTGCCCTATTCGTGCCACTTTTAATTAAAGCATTCCCATGCATAGTACCCTTTTAATAAACCCGAAATGAGTAATTAAATGTTCCATTTAATTACTTTACTGTAGTGTAATTATAGAATAACCGTACTATGTACGAGCATTGATTAATTTTTGTTGGCTCTTTGTCAGAGCTGCTTTCATATAAGCGCTGAAGAGAAACCTGGCAGCTGATGAGAAATAAATCTCTTCCTTGTCCTTGGTGTGCTCTTTCTTATTTTTTCTTTTTTTGCATTTTATTTAAGATTAACTCTGTGTTAATCTGGAGGGGGTGGGGTGTCGTGGGGGGGCATAAAGTTATGAGGCTGTGGTCACACTTCAGCTGTGTTTGTTTTCACCCTGCGCTATAAATATATGCATAGACTTCACAGCACATATATACACACACACACACACACACACACACACAAACATCCACATCTGTGGATTCATCCTGTCACTGCAGTCTTCAATGATTCATCATTTTTATTTGTTTCATTTTTTTCTGTCTTTGTGACCGAAGCATTGTCAAACCATCAGCTTATTTCTAATATTTATTCAGTAATAAATATTACATAACATTAATTATTGTACAATATTTTTCATCTTGTATATTTCATAAACCATTTGCTTATAGTGTTTTTAAGCGCATAAAGCAAGGTACTGTAATACTGAATACAGCACAAAAATGACAAACATGAAGAAAACAAAACAAAAAACGCTGCTTTATCATTAACATACTATACAGTCAGTTCCATAAACATATGAACACTGACAAAGTTATTTTAATTTTAGCTAAAATAGTACATTTGACTTTCAGACTTCCAGGCTTTAAGTTAAGGATTATTACATCCAAATGTAATGAACTTTTTAGGAATTACAGCACTTTGATTATGAGCTCCCTTTTTTTTTAATAGTCCAAAAGTAATCTGACATTATTTATATTTTATATCTTTATGTTACGGTCGGGAACGAGCTGCCCATGACATAAATTGGGGGCTCATCCGGGATATGAACCCGGGACCTCTCGCAATTTGTCACGGCCAGCTCATTCCCGACCGTAACATAAAGAGGAACACACACAAAGAAATATTTAATTTACAAAATAATTATTTATTAAGGAAAAGGTTACGCCGCTAAATGCCGTAAATGTAAAACGGTTAAAAAACAGTTTACCAGATCAGCAAACCTTTTAGAAGGTTCTGTAAGTGTATGTGTGTCAAAGTCAACAATCAAGAGGAGCCTTCATCAGTGTAAATACAGAAGTTTTACTACATCATGTTACATCTGAAATTATGGAGCAACATCCTATCGATTGGATCAGAGTGATGGGAAGGGAAGAGTAAGGTGAGGAGAAGGAGTTGCCCATGATCTCATTCCATCTCTTGGCAATGTGTATGACTACCAACGGAACTGGATTACTTTTACTTTTACTGATAACGTGACTGTTGAATAAAGCAGGAGGATGAATTCTAAAGCATACATGGCAGTATTATCTGCTCAAATCCAGTTAAATGTTTTAAAACCCATTGGAGCTGCTGGATGTTGACCCGAGCGGACTTCAAATACAACCCAGACCTTTTTTTTAACCAAAGTAACCAAACCAAGTGAAATTTTTTACAATGGCAATACAAAAGTCAGTCACATGACCCGAATCAAATCAAGTTGCATTTCAGTTGCTGAATGCAAAACTGAAGGCAGGGCAGCCCAGGAAGATCGCCTCTGGTGATGTCTATAGATCCCAGACCTCAGACGTGTGTTAAACGAACATGCTGTAATTCCTGTACTGTTCATGAACAGTAATCTGTAGATAATAACTTTTAAACCCAAGAATAACTTCATCAGTGTCCAGATACTTATGGATGTGACTGCATATATTAATTGCAAAACATTATATGTAGTGGGCGGCGCGGTGGTGTAGTGGTTAGCACTGTCGCCTTGCACCACCAGGGTCCTGGTTCGATTCCCGGCCAGGCTCGATTCCCGTCTCTGTGTGCATGGAGTTTGCATGTTCTCCCCGTGCTTGGTGGGTTTCCTCCGGGTACTCCGGTTTCCTCCCACAGTCCAAAGATATGCAGGTTAGGCTAATTGGCGTTCCCAAATTGCCCATAGTGTGTGAATGACTGTGTGACTGTATGAGTGTGTGTGTGTGTGTGTGTGTGTGTGCCCTGCGATGGATTGGCACCCTGTCCAGGGTGTACCCTGCCTCCTGCCCTAATCCTCCTGGGATAGGCTCCAGGTCCCCGCTACCCTGAATACAGGATAAAGCGGTATAGAAGATGAGTGAGTGAGTATATGTAGTGTTCAATGTACAATTTGTTATTATTTATTTTATCTATATTTTACTATATACTATGTATACATACGTAATAGTAATATTAAAGTAATATAAGGCTATAATGTTATGCACTATTATGCACTATATATATATATATATATATATATATATATATATATATATATATATATATATATATGTTATAATATATATGTTATTCTATAATAAATATTAAATTTATATATTTTAGAACAAAATGATTGAATATATGTAATGATTAGCACCAGGCCGATGTTAATGTATGTTGTCCTATGCAATGGACATATCGATACTTTCTCCGCTGATGAAAAAAGCTCATCCCTTCGCTTGGTAGCAGGTTGTTGCCAGGCAGCATACTCTCATCAAATCTGATCCAATCAGAGAGCACAAGAGCTGCCTGTGGGCGGAGCTCAGTGTCTACCAACTGCGGCATCAGAATGACTCTTAAAGTCGTTCGGACTTGATGTAACTACAAGGCCGTGATGTAAAAACATCCTTCATGGTTTTCACCTCATCCCATCCATTTTTTTTATCTCCTCCATCCCTCTTTCTGTCTCTGTCTCTGTCTCCTTCTCTCTTTAACCTGAAGGTGTCCCCGTGAACAGTCGTGTTTCGTCTAAAATCCAGCAGCTCTTGAACACACTGAAGAGACCCAAGCGGCCGCCGCTGCGCGAGTTCTTCCTGGACGATTTCGAGGAGCTCTTGGATGGTAGGTTGAGAGGAAATGTATTGTGTAGAAGAAGAAAAAGGAAAAAAAAAAGGAAGAGTGCTCCACATTGACTTTTGCTCTGGGCTGTAGGTGGTTTAGAACTGACACTGAGGGAAAGCCTAAGCTGCTGAAGAATACAATTTGGATACTTCAGGAACCAGCTTTAGGTATTGAACAGTTTAATCCCCAGACCTTTGGTGCCAGAATCTTTTATTCAAGTGCTACCACATGTCTCAACATCTCCCTTAACAATACAATAGTGTTGGGTTGGTATATTACTTTCATACCGTTGGTGGAGGTCGGAGTGTACACGGCACACACACACACACAAACACACACACCTGTCAGGACTATTTTGCATTCTGAACAACATCCAAGATGGAACGTCTTTCTTGAATGAAATGTCTCTGTCGTTTGTCTCTTGCAGACTTTTCCCCAATCATACACTTATTTAAGATCAGCCTCAGTCCCTGTATAAGAAGTGTGAGTAGTGTGCTCGGTTTTGGTTGTGCAGATTAACTCAAACCACCTCTTGTGTTCCATACTGTATGGGGTCGTGTGTGTGTGATGAAGTTTACTTAGTATTAGTGGCATTTTATATAAATCAGTTGTCTTCTGCTCTCGCTCTTTCTTTTTATATTCACCTTCATTTTTCACTGTTTGTTTACACACTCAGACAAACACACACACACACACATATACACTGTTTACAGCCATAGGCCTTCTAATCTTTTCTTTTGATGACATAAATAACAGCACAACAGTTAACAGCTCAAAGGCGCTGACACCCCCCCCCCTTTACCCCGCCGTTTTCTTTCACTTGTCTTCTCTTTCTCTCACTCTTTCACTCGGTCGCTCTTTTTTATACTTACTGTAGCTCTCACTTTGTCTTTTAATGGTGTTCAGTGTCGCGTTTCTGTGTATTTATACTGTATATCCATCCACCCATTGGTTTATCTGACTAACCAATAATCAAATCCAATAATCTATCCTTCTAATTATCACTCCATCCATCACTCCATACACAAACCTGTATATCCTGTATAACTGTCTCTGCACCCAATCTCATCCATGTGTCAATTCAGTCATCCATGTACTGTATTCCCTAAACGAATCAAATGTTATGACTAAATACATATTTTCTACTGTAATTTAATCTAATGGAGACATATCCATCCATCCATCCATCCATCCATCCATCTATCCATCCATCTATCAACTCAATCATGCATCAATCCAGTTATTCATCTGTTTATCCATACATACATACATACATACATACATCTATCCAATTATTCATCTATTTATTAATCCATTTATCCATCTATTTTTAAATCCATCAATCCATTCTGTTATTTATCTATCCACCATTTCCCCCCCACTCAGAACACTCAGTTCATCAATCAATGTATCCATACAGTACATCCAGTTATTCATCAATCCATATATCCATCCATTCAGTCATCCAATCATCTATCCATTTATTCATCTTTCCATTCAATCATACACCCAACAACCCATTAATCCATCTATCCATCCATCCAATTATTCATCCATCAATCCATCCATCTATCCATCCATCCATCCATCCATCCATGTTATATATCTATCCATCATTTCTCCCCTTGTTTCCATTCAGAACACTCAGTTTTCACCTCTCTTAATAATGATTACTGCCATCTATATATTTTTCTATTGGTTCATCACTCCATCTCTCGATTCATCCACCCACTAATTCATAATTTACTTTGTCCATTCTTCGGCCAATGTATCCATCCATCTTTTCACTGTGCACTTCAGTAACTGTAAGTACAGTAGTTCAAAGCTTCCAATATTAAATATGTATTCATGTGTGTGTGTGTATTCCATCTATGGTGTGTTCACACTTCTCTAGAGGTACTGTGACCCTGACCAGGATAAAGCTTTTACTGAAGAGATAAATTAGTGCTCTCTCTCTCTCTCTCTCTCTCTCTCTCTCTCTCTGTAGTCCAGCAGCCCGACCCAAACCAGCCCAAACCAGAGGGGGTCCAAATGTCTCCTCTGCATTACGAGGTGTTAGACGTGGGGAAAAAATGGCCACCGTCACTCCTGGCCTCTCTGCAACGATGGGGAAATGCACATCCTAAAAGCCCCTGTCTCACATCATTAGATAACACGGGCAAACCTCTCTACACCCTCACATACGGTACACAATATTACATAATGGTGTATTAAAGATTTTGGATCATCATAACAATATAAAACTGATTTATTGATTTATTTTTGTATCACAGGAAAGTTATGGACACGAAGTCAGAAACTAGCATACACACTCCTGAACAAGCTCAGCTCAAGGAATGAGCCACTGCTGCGGCCTGGGGACAGGGTGGGACGTCTCATTCATCACCATGAGCACTCATTATAGGAACAGCTTTTCTAAAAATACAATTAAACTTTAGCTTAGTCGATCAGCCTAGACATGCCATTTGGCTGAAGTATGAATTTTAAGTTTTTCACTGGAGCTACAAGGCTAAGGAAGCTAACCTTTCAGAAACTAGTAGTCTCCAGTCTAGCATTGTGTATTCTGAAATGTCTGAAAGACAACACACTTCCATTTGCTAAGTTGAGTTTTTCTGTATCTGACAGATGTGCTTATGTGGTGTCTAATGCTATGTGGCACACTTATATATAAAAACAACCAAACAGAGCTAAAGTCTGTTTAAAGTTACTGCCAGACTCTATGAGGAATGGGCCAAAGTTTGAAGGTGAAATTAAATACAGTAGATAATAGATCTATATAAGGAAAGGAAAGGTTTTGTTTGTACATTGTCAGAACTTGCTCTTTAAATGTATGTTTCATACATTGAAGGACCCAAAATCAGTAAAAAAATAATAATAATCTGTCTGTCTAGATGTCTATAGAATTTAATAAAACTTTGAAGTTAAATCTGTGCCATAAATGAATCCAAAATGTTGAAGATTAGAAACCGCAAGTTTTGACAATTACTGCTCATTTGTCAAACTGTGGGCGTGTCTTAAATGACTGCTTGACAGAATTTATAAAAAAAATTTTGCAGTACTTAGATACCTGTCTGAAGTTTAACTTGCACCGTAAGTACAATAAAAATGTTGAATAAAAGCGATGTAATGAAGGGTTATGTGATGGATTTAATAAGCTACATTAAAATAAGCTACTTGCTCAATGTAAACAAATACCTGCATCAATAGATATAAGCTAAACTTAATACTTCAAACTTTTTACCACTGAAATAACAGCGCTGAAGTGATTTTACCGCTCTGGAGTCATTTTAAGTCAAAACTTTATCTTTATCTGAGCTACTTTTTCAAGACAGGCGGACATGTACGTGGGCTTAAACCTGAAATATTGGTATCACTGAGACCAATAAACCTTTTAACTATTTCAATGTCGAACGACACGTACTTGTGCTAGCTTCTAATTTGCCCTTGAACAGATGTTTCACTAAATTTTTAGCTAAGATGCTAAAACTTCTGCTAGCTACTGTATTTTGTTTTGTGTCTGTAGCATTAATTAAATCCTGTAGCTCTACCTAAAATATATCATTTACTTATTTTCTTTCCTCAGTAAAGAGGTTTGTTGTTTTCTGTTGGTTAAACTTTTCATGTTTCACAGTTTGCCCTGAGGAACTTAACATCTTTTCATCTGGGAGTAAATTAGCTTTTTACACCTCAAGGTCTTTCCCTTTATGAAGTTTCGTTCCGTGTGAAACAAACAGAATTGCTGAGTTTGTGAGGGTTTAGATGTGCTTGAGGTTATTTATGTTAGTTTATGTTTTCATGAGAACAAGCTTGAACAGTTACATTTGAGCTACTTTATCTTACCTAAACTTAAAATGCCTTGAAATGG
Organism: Channallabes apus; assembly: GCA_030522415.1. Lineage (NCBI taxonomy): Eukaryota > Metazoa > Chordata > Actinopteri > Siluriformes > Clariidae > Channallabes > Channallabes apus. The sequence goes on from CM060109.1 coordinate 11,876,480, forward strand.
CAGAAGGTCGTGATTTATGATTTGTTTATCATGACGTCCTATTTTGCACAGGTTGCCCTCGTCTTCCCCAACAACGACCCTGTTATGTTCATGGTGGCGTTTTATGGCTGTCTCCTGGCAGAGCTAGTGCCTGTGCCTATAGAAGTGCCACTTACACGAAAGGTAACATCTCTCTCTCTCTCTCTCTCTCTCTCTCTCTAACTCTCTCTAACTCTCTATCTCTCTCTCTCTCTCTCTCTCTTACACACCAACACATATATACATTAACATACACTACTGTACCTGTTTCTCTTCCTTTGTGGCACTTTGCTGCCCTCTGCAGGTTAAAGTGTATATAACAATGTCCGCTTGAACCCATAATTTTGCTTTAACTCAGAAGTTTCTGGAGCCAGATTTCCCGCCAATGATCGGTGGAGTATTATTTTATGAAAATGATCCAACTCATGAAATATCAGACATATTCTTTAAATTTAAACAACAATATTTGGATCTTTATATCTTTCTTAATATTTAAGTTTTATTTTAATTGTAGCAACATATAGTAATTTCTGTCAGTAGAACAAAATGTAACTTCAGTTTTAAAATCATGGATTTTATGTTGCATAAAAATATATATTAATTTGTAATATAATGTATTTCATACAGTTCTGACTAAGTTTTCTGAGTAATTTGATGAGAAGCATTCCACAGGTGGTGATATAAAGCATAACAGAACTGAGACATTTAACTATAAGTATCACTCCGCATCACAGGTGTGCTAACAATTGTCAATTACACTAACTTTTGGTTATGGGTGAAAGTAGTAGTTCTGTACAGTCACATCACTGGAAAGAGGGGAGAGCAGCTACCTGCCAAAACCCACACTGGTGTCGTTTTACTCGTCATTTTACTCGTCGTTAGACTATGGATAGACTATAAAATTACTGTTCCTAGCTTTTAACATAAGGCTGAATCCCAAATCCCTCTGATCAAGGGCATTACTTGGTGTGTGGCACAAGTGATTGTACAAACCGCGTAGTGCACTAGCTTTCCATTAAACGCTATAGAGTATTCAACCTGCAACCTAGAAGTTAACAGCGGAATAAGTGGAAATGTGTATTACAGGACTGTCCACCACCTCCAAGTTTTATTTCTCATTTATTTCTCAAGTTTTTATTTTTATTTCCTCATCTTTTATCTACATAATGTAAAAAATGAAACCTGTTTTCAACCCTGTTAATTACACTAACTTGTTGGTTAGTTATTTCCACCAGTTGCAGGAGGGTTTGTGCTGGCAGTGCAAAATAACTGATTAAATAACAAACAAATCATAATCTGTTGATACAGTAAGAAATGGTGTTTATAGAACTGTTGTGTAAAGGCTGTGCTGATATTCAGCACAACCGAAGATATATATTCAAAGATTCAAAGCAGAGTATTTTAAGAGCAGATTGTGAAGATTTGTTTAATGCGTCCTGACTTAACTTTATGCTCAGTCAAATAAACAAACAAACAAACTAATTGATTACTACCCAGTGACTACTAGATCTAAAATGTATGCCTCTTTAAAATATAAAAAATAAAAACAGTGACTTGCATGCCAGCGCCTAGCTTCTAGCTTTTCAGGTTATAAAATTGTACATGTTCTCTAAGCACCTTTATCTGTTCGTGCATTTTGTAAGTGCATATGAGTGCCTGCCAAATGACTAAATAAAAAAAAATGTCTATAAGGGTTTGGTGCCAAACTGTGTGCAGGTGCAGACACTGCTGGAGCTCAGATCGGTTTTACTCAGAGCCATATCATTTTAGTTTTTGCCAAGTTCTCTGTCTGTCTGTCTGCTGGTGTTCTGGCAGGCGCTGTTAGACAGACTGCTCACACCCTCGTCTCCTCTCAGACGACAGAAAGGACGAGAGGAGATTTTAGGTGGTATGTGTGTGTGTGAGAGAGAGAAAGATATACAGGTTAACAAGAGAGTGTGATAAGAGTCAAAGAGAACTCGCACTGCACTTCTCTTGACTTTATGTCTGCCTCAGTTCACAGTGTTTCTGTAAAGCAGAATTGAGACCTCGGCTGGCAAAACTCTAAAGCTTTGACCTTCTCCACGTCTTTCTTTTCTCTCCGTCTCTTCGTGTGCAGGATGCGGGCAGCCAGCAGATCGGGTTTCTCTTAGGCAACTGTGGTGTGACTCTGGCTTTAACTACTGATGTGTGTCAGAAAGGCCTTCCTAAAGCTCACACTGGAGAAGTGGCCACGTTTAAAGGTCAGTACCCCATGCAAACAAGGTGTTTCTTTTGAGTCAGGAATCATTCTGAATCATTTAGAATCAGTGACTCAGTGAATCATTTAACCAGCTAGAGCAATTCATTTACAGTTCCATTCATTTACTCATTTAGTTTAATTGTACATAATTAATGATCAACTACTATTAGACATCTTAAAATGCTCACATTTATTCAAAATGAGTCTTTGAATCTTTGAGAATGATTTTCATTCATTCAGAATCAAATATAAAGAATCTGATACATTTACAACCAACTGGAATGATTAATTCATGATAATTCAATATGAATCAATTAGAATCATTTAACACATTTTTTTAATGTTCTTAATTATTTAGAGACTTTCTAAACTATTCTTGTTCAGAAATATTCACAATTATTGTGACTCAATTACAATGACCATTCAACCAATGCAAAGTAATTATGTATAAATTTATGGATTTAAAAGCTATTCAGATTGATTCAGGACCATCTGGAATAATGTATGCTTATTCATAATTATTGGGACGGATTAGAACCATTTAGGATATTCAGAATTACTATTCTAATGAATTAATTACTTAATTACTTAATCTGAAACAAGGCTGCCGATTTCTTCATGCAATTCAGGGGAACAAAATGCCAAGAAGCTATAATGTCCATGTAAAAGTCTCAATATAAAACTATGTACTGTAAGTAAAATAGACCTGCAAATATACCTATTATAATGCCATGATATTGCAAGTAATATAAATACATATAATATAAGTAATAATTCTATTAATAGGGGTAATATATTGTAAGGCGGCACATAGTGGCATAGTGTTTAACCAGGGTTCGATTCCCACCTCGGGTCTGTGTTCGTGAAGTTTGCATGTTCTCCCATGTTTGATGGCTTTCCTCCAGGTACTCCGGTTTCCTCCCACAGTCCAAAGACCAGTTTTCAGAGATCAGTTTTACTGATAATTACCTATAGTGAGCATGCCCAAAGTCTCCTGGGATAGGTTCCAGGCCCCCCGCAACTCTGTACAGGGTAAACGGCATAGAAGATGAATGAACGTTGTGTTTTTTAATGTGTAATCAGGATAGAGAATGGGAGCTGGAACACTAATTCAAGCTATGATGCCAAACCACACACCACCCGCTTTATTAGAAACATCTGTACATTTACTCGTTACTTTATGTTGTTATCCAGTCAGCCAAGCATTTGGCAACAGCACAGTACAAAAGATCATGCAGATACAGGTCAAAAGCTTCAGTTAAGGCTCATTCATCATCAGAATGAGGGGATGTAATCTCAATGTCTTTGACCGTGACATGGATTTTGTTGCCAGATGGACTGGTTTGAGCTGATAGGAATTTACTGAAATAAGCAATTACGTACTCTTCTAAATAAGAAGTTACTCCTGACAACTGTGGTGAAGCAGAAAAGCACTTCAGAATAGACAACTCGTTGAAAATTTAGATGGATTGACCACAACAGCAGAAGTCCACTGGAATCTGAGACTACAATAGGCACATTTTCTGCTGCTATGTTGCGCTGAGGTCTGGATAAAAATGAATTCACTTTTATAGATCTTCTGTTGATTCTATAACTCCATTGTTAAAAAAATACGCATTTACAGTCCTGATCTCTGGTTGCTCTCAGTGTATTCTCCCATGTGTTCTCCATGTGTCTGGTTTCCTCTGGGATCTCGACTTACCTCTGAACTTTCAAAAACATGACAGTCGACAAATTGGCTACCCCATGTATGATTGAAGTGTGTGAATGTGCTTGTGTATCTGATGGTGATAGATGGTGATAGAGCCTGTGTCTAGTCAATGTACAGGTAGTCCCTGTCTTACGAACATTCGAGTTACAAATTTCCACAGATACGAACGTACTGTACATTGTATATTTGTGCATGTGGGGGTGCAGGAGAAATGAGTCAGCCTCACCTGTTTCAAAGAATCATTTCGGGAGCACGATGATAGAAAACGTCTGTCCTGTGAAGCTGTCCTGATGGTGAATAATCCTAATTTCGAATGTTCACCGTGGAAAACAGCACTGAGACAAAATGGCATCCGGGATTTTCCTCCTGATTTAAAGGCGCAGAGACGACGTTTACATTTCACATTTCTGTTACAGTGTATTACTTAATAATAAAATATTATGGTTACTTTTTTGACCAAATGATGGCAGTGTGAGGAAAGGGGACAGAGATTTAGTCAAGTGGATTGGTATGTTTTATATTGTTTATTCATGTCAAAGGCGTATAAGTCTCACTTTGTCGGACTTACAAACAAATCTGTCTTACGAACGTGCTCCCAGAACGGAATGCGTTCATAAGTAGGGGAATTACCGGTATAAAGCAAGTTTTTGTGTGTGCAGGTTGGCCGCGTTTGCTGTGGTTTGTTACCGATGGGAAACATGTTGTGAAACCGCCTAAAGATTGGAATCCTCCAATCAGAGATAGCAGCAATGAGACAGCCTATATTGAGGTGAGTGCCGTGTGTCATGTGCTACAGAACATCTGCACTTTCGGTCAGTTCTGTAGGAGTTCAAGGATTTTTGTTGGTAAGGAACAAAAATTGCAGGTCCAGAAATAGATTTTAATGTCATTTTTTTGTACTATTAAAATAAAGTTAGCACAGTGATATAATACTGGCCACTTAATTAGGTACTCCTGTTCAACTGCTCGACAAAATATCTAAAATAGCCAATCACATGCCAAGGTCAAGACAATTTGCTGAAACAATTCAAACTGAGCATGAGAATGGGAAAAAAAAGTGATTTACGTGATTTTGAACATTTCTAAAACTTCTGATCTACTGGTATTCTCACACACAACCCTCTCTAGGGTTTACTGAGAATGATCTGAAAAAGAGAAAATATCCAATGAGCATCAGTTCTCTGGATGAAAATGTCTTGGTGATGCCAGAAGTCAGAGGAGAATGGCCAAACGAATTTGAGCTGGTACAGTAGAAAGGCGACAGTAACTCCAATAACATCTCGTTATAACCAAGATATGCACAAGAGCATCTCTAAACACGCAACACGTTGAACCTTGAAGCAGATGGGATACAGCAGCAGAAGATCTCACCTCCTGTGAGCTAAGAACAGGAAACTGCAGCTATGATTCACACAGGCTCAGTAGGGTCAGAATTCATCACAAACAATATGAAAGCATGGATCCACAGTTCCTTGCATCAATGGTTCATGCTTGTAGCAGGTGTAATGGTGTGGGGAATATTTTCTTGGTACGCTTTGAGCCCCTTGGTACCAGTTGAGCATGATTTAAATGCCATAACGTACCTGAGAATTGTTGTTGACCATCATCAAACTGGTTTCTTGAACATGACAATGAGTTCACTATTCTCAAACTGATGTGGTGGAACAGAAGATCCATGCAACGTCCATGTAATGCCGACAAGCCTGCAGCAACTGCATGACGCTGTCATGTCAATATGGACCAAAAATCTCTGAATTCATCTCTGAAAAGCATGAAGAATGTGTACAAGCTCTATGGAGGAATGACAATAAAAACTCACTTGATTTGATAAAGCTCAGATTCGTTTGCACATCAATCTTTGGCTCTGGAAAAGTGGAACTGTATTTATTTTTCAGCAGCCATCAGTCCAGAACCATCTGTATAGCTTTGTGATGAAAATCTAAAAATTGAGTCAGTAAAGATTTTCAGTGATATTAATAAAAAACAAGTGTTTTGAACTGATTTTGCATCTTCTAATCCCCTTTGCGTGTCTGCAGTATAAGACGAGTAAGGAAGGCAGCACGATGGGCATCACTGTGTCCCACTCTGCCATGCTGGCTCACTGCCACGCACTGACGCAGGCCTGCGGGTACACTGAGGGTGAGTAGCTGTTTGCAATGTCTACCGATATACTGTACAGTACTGCAGAAGTCCAGAGTTAAAGCAAAAGATAAGAGACACTCTGAGTGAGATGCTGTCTTGGCCCTAATTTTCTCTGTCGCTGTTTACTTGAATTGCCAACATCAAACAATAGTCACATGATCCGAGTCGGATCAGACAGATGCTGTGAATGCTTTGTAGTGAGAGTGAACTGTGCTGTGATTAATTCCCAGATGGGAATGTTGGCATTTTCTGCTGCTCATTTTTCTGGCAGTAGGGGACATGAAGATGAGTGATGGTGGGATGGTGTGAGGGTGTGATGGACTTGGCGGTGTGTCTGATGTTAAGATGAACTCAATGCCATGCATTTCTTTTAGAAACGTAATTTACATTGGGGTTTAAATGCTTAAGGTGATACCAGTCTCTCTCTCTCTCTCTCTCTCTCTCTCTCTATCTCTCTCTATCTCTCTCTATCTCTCTCAAAGGATCAAATGTGCTTTATGGCCATGACAAATATACATCTGTACACATTATTTATATTAGATTATATACTTTTATCTGTATTGCCAAAGCTTAGAAATAAGGCACAAGAAAATAACAGGAGTAGAGAGTAAAAAAAGAGTAATAAATAAATGTATGTAAAATAAAAGAGTAGAGACATTTAGTCAAAGATAAAGTGACTCTCGTGAACATTTAAAAAAAGCATATATACATATATGTGCATAATAAGAAAATAACAGTGATCTCTTTCTCTCTCGCATTTTGTTCCCGTACTCACTGTCTGTCTCTCTTGCTTTCTCTCTCTCTCTCTCTCTCTCTCTCTCTGCTCCGCTTGACTTATTTACTGTCTTTCTCTCTGTCTCTGTCTGTTTCTCTTACTGTCTGTCTCTCTCTCTCTCTCTCTCTCTCTCTGTCTCTCATTTTGTTCCTGTACTCACTGGTTGAGTCTCTTGCTTTCTCTCTCTCTGTCCATCTTTCTCTTTCTCCCTTACTCTAACTGTGTCTCTTTGTAACTTTGGTTTTTTTCTCTTCTTACTGTCTGTATGTCTCTCTCTCTCTGTCTCTCGCTTTGTCTCCTGGGTTGTTTCTCTTACTTACTGTCTGTAGGTGAGACCATCACTAATGTTCTGGACTTTAAGCGTGATGCAGGCCTTTGGCATGGTGTTCTAACTGTGAGTACACCCCCCTGCATCCAGTACAGTCTTACACACACACACATACACACACACACACACACACACACACACACGTCAGGAACATGAAAATGACTATGAGAGTGTAAATGTAAAATTGCAGGTGGGATGACATCCAGTGATCTTTGTCTAGCAATACAACTCAATGCTCCTTAGAGACGTCCACCATGAGACCACAGTTCGTGCTGTGTCCTGGGGCAGAGTAACACACTCAGCGCTATCCACCCTCTTCCACATAAATGAGCTTACAATGCCATTGCTTGGCCAGTGCTGCTGTACAGTGAAACCTTGGATTGCGAGTAACGCGTTTTGCATGGTTTGCATGGTTTGCATGTGTGTGCGTGCATGTAAATCAAAAGAAAGTCTCATTAGAGAGGTTAAAGGTCCACTTTCTCCCTCTCTGTTTCAGCCTGTCGTTATATGTGTGAGTGCACATAATTTGACACCGTGCCGGTTTACACACATACTCGCCCCTTTACATCACCCCCACACCCCCTCTCGTCTTCACACACACACACACACACACACACACACACACAAACAGACTCTCTCTGCTCTACACAGAAACACTGCTCTGTCGCGATTCTTTTCAAAGGTAAAGTGCAAGTTAATTTGTTTGTTTTATTTTATAGCTTTATGTCTTTCTGTTAATGTGTGTGTGTTTGTGTGAAATTCAAATAAGAGAGGAGAAAGGTTTACTGTGTAAGATGAGAAGGGGGAGACGGGAGGGGCCGATTCCTCCTCTTACTTAACACACACACACACATACACAGCCTGCGCACATAAAAGGAAACTCTTATCTGTCAGGATGTATTTTTACTTTTTTTAAAGGTAAAGTGCAGGTTAATTTGTTTTATTTTTACTTTATATTTTGTATTAATTACTTTTTTGTACTTATTTTTTTGGGCTGTAGAACGAATAATTTGAATTTCCATTATTTCTTATGGGAAAATTTAATTTGGTTTAATTCAATTCAATTCAGTTTTATTTGTATAGCGCTTTTAACAATTGACATTGTCTCAAAACAGCTTTACACAATCAAAAGAATTATTTAAGTTTGTATGGAATGTGAATGTGTATGAATCAAAATGTTCAGATAGTCCCTGGTGAGCAAGCCCGAGGGCGACAGTGGCAAGGAAAAACTCCCTGAGATGGTAATAGGAAGAAACCTTGAGAGGATCCCGACTCAACAGGGAACCCATCCTCATCTGGGTGAAACAGATAGCAGGAAATGATCTGCATTTATACAGTGTTAAGTGTTAGGTTCAGCTATAATAGTTGATGTTAATTGATGTTATAATAGTTGATGTAAAATGGAGTCCAGTAGTTATTGGAGACTCAGATAGACTTGTAGAAAGTTCCAGTCCTGAACTATCGAATTGTCAAGTCCTCAGAGAAACAGCTGACAACACCAGTCGAGGCCAGAACCATCTTCTAAGTAGATAGAATCATCCCCAGACACCAGGCGCATCCTAAAGAGACACACGGGGCATCCATGCGATGAGACCTCCAACCAGAAACCGGGCACCAGGATGGATCAGACAGGTCCGGAGGGCAGAGGGAGTCTGGATCACTGGCAGCTCAGGAATGACATGTGTAGCTCGACAGAGAGAGAGAGAGAGAAAGAGTGAAAGGGGGAGACAGGGGGAGAGAGGAAAGAGAAAGAGGGGGAGAAAGAGAAGAGGAGGAGAGATGGCAGATGGTCACAGTCACAATGTCTAATGTGAATGTATATTTACTGTAGAGTGCAAGCAGGGACTCCGGCAGGACTAACTATGACATCATAACTAAAAGGGAGAGCCAGAAGGAAACACAAACATCAGTGCTCCCTGAGATGTAAAGCAAACAATCACCTCACCGTCAACAAACCTGAGTGATCCAATGAGAGTGAGGAAGACAGCATCTAAACATACCAGTTCACCATAATACTCTACGTCCATGAGTCCCCCAGATCTGCTCCTTTACCTTATGGCAAATCTATTTATAAAAATGCTTGGCTAAATAAATAGGTTTTTAGCCTAGACTTAAACACTGAGACTGTGTCTGAGTCCCGAACACTATTTGGAAGACTATTCCATAATTTTGGAGCTTTGTGAGAAAAAGCTCTGCCCCCAGCTGTAGTTTTCATAATACGCGGTACTGACAAGCAGCCTGCATCCTTTGATCGAAGTAGGCGTGGTGTTTACGAGTGTTTTAGAATATGAGCCCACTTCCTGAACGTTAATGCATAGTTACGTTTTATGTCATAAATTGCATTGGGTCTCTTGAGGATTTTCAAGAGAGACTGTGTTAACATCTTTTCAATTAAAAAACTCACCAAAATCTGTTATTTATCAAGGAGTTAAAGGACTTTTGCATAAGTGTACTGTAAATGGCACCAAGCACAAATACACCTGCACACATACTATATGGTTATTTCCAATGTGAATCTCTCATCAATACCCTGTTTTTGTGTCTCTGTGGTGTTCGGTAACCATGACGACATGTGGTAGAGTGTGATGAACCGGATGCACGTGATCAGCATCCCATACTCCCTGATGAAGGTCAACCCTTTGAGCTGGATCCAAAAAGTACACGCGTACAAAGGTCAGAAGCATCCCGTGTGTGTGTGTGTGTGTGTGTGTTTGTTCTGTCCATAACTCCATTTGCTCACATATCCTGTACGTACATGTTGACATTGGAGAGTGTAAATGCACGTGATATTCATACTCTATATTTTGTATTTCTGTTGTGTGTTAAAGTGTGTGTGGTTTATAGTGCTGACATGTGATTTGTATGTGTGTGGACTTGTTTGTGTGTGTTTGTGTGTGTATATATATATACGTTGTTTCCGGGCAGCACGCGTTGCTGTGGTGAAGTCCAGGGACATGCACTGGTCACTGCTGTCTCAGAGAGATCAGAGAGACATCAGTCTGAGCTCGTTACGCATGCTGATCGTGGCAGACGGAGCCAATCCATGTGAGTTCACACACACACACACACACACACACACACACACACACACACACACACACACACACACACACACACACACACACACACACAAACGCAAAAAGTCAATATGTCCAGTATATGATGAGTAAAGAATAAGAATGCTTGTGTGTGTGTGTGTGTATGTGTGTGTGTGTGTGTGTGTGTGTGTGCAGGGTCAATCTCCTCCTGCGATGCCTTCTTGAACGTGTTTCAGGCTCGAGGTTTGAGGCCCGAGGTGATTTGTCCCTGTGCCAGTTCATCCGAGGCTCTGACTGTCGCCATACGCAGGTACAGTATATGCATGCACACACAAACACGCACACACGCGCACACACACACACACACAGAGGTTCTTATAAGGAATTTACATCGACACCTTAAATTAATTATTAAATACTCTTCAATTGCCAGACATCATTCCCATGTAACGTACAGCATTTTGCAATTTGTTGTATTATATCTGAAACATAATGTTGTATTTATGTTAAACCTTGTGATACAACCCAGTGTGTGTGTGTGTGTGTGTGTGTGTGTTTCTATCCCAGGCCTCCAGAAATGGGAGTCCCTCCTCCAGGTAAAGCGGTTCTCTCCATGAGCAGTCTGAGTCACGGTGTGATCCGAGTTGACACGGAGGAGAAACTCGCGGTGCTCACATTGCAGGATGTAGGACAAGTGATGCCTGGAGGTGAGACGTTATTTAACTTTCAAATGGAAACCATATTTAGAGATCTATTTAAAGGTCCAGGAGATTCAGCGTTGTTCCAGCTCCAGGATGGCCATATGATATCCATGTGTTTATATCTGTGTGTGTGTGTGTGTGTGTCAGCGCTGGTGTGTGTGGTGCGACCAGAAGGAACGCCTTACCTCTGCAAGACCGATGAAGTGGGTGAAGTGTGTGTGAGCTCCTGCACTACAGGTGTGTCCTACTATGGCTTGCCGGGCATCACCAAGAACGTGTTCGAGGTGAGGACACGCCTCTGACCTGCACCATGGAGTTATTACTGCCCCGCTCAGATTATAATCACTATTATGGAGTGAGGAATGCCACTGTTATAGGGGCCTTTTAGGCTTGTTTAGCCTTGGGTACCGCTGGTCCTGTCACCAGTTCACAGTACAGTATATACTGTAATCGATATGGACCGTTAATGTTTTATGGTGTAAATTTTATTTCAGGTAATTCAGAATAGAATATTTAAACACTGTCTGATGTCTGATAAAAAGTGTTTATTAAGTATTTTTGGCTAAAACACAACACGGAAAGGGGTCGATAGCACTGTTCTCAGAGTGTGTTGTGTGATGTAATATTGTGCGAGCAGCAGTTCGTAAAGGTGAAGTTGCCGGGCATTACATGTCTCAGAGGAAGCATGTGATATTCTTTGCCCTCCCTGGGTTTCACTTGTTAGGGATAAAATCAGGGGGGGAAATTCCCACAAAAAAATTAAAAAATTATTGGCTAAATGAGACCTGTGTCTTTTGATGCAAGGGAGAATTTAAATTCAAATTTTATTTCTCACAGACACAGTACGATATGCAGTGAAATGCTTATACGACTGCCAGTGACCTTAAAACATTAATAGACAAATAAAAAAGAAATACAATAGATAATACATTTAGAAATAAAAATAAGAAAACAAAATACACTAAAATAAATATGTAAATATATGTAATAATATTATATTATAATAATTTTATAGTGGCGGCGCGGTGGTGTAGTGGTTAGCACTGTCACCTTGCACCTCCAGGGTCTGGGTTCGATTCCCCGGCCAGGCTCGATTCCCGACTCTGTGTGCATGGAGTTTGCATGTTCTCCCCGTGCTTGGTGGGTTTCCTCCGGGTACTCCAGTTTCCTCCCACAGTCCAAAGATATGCAGGTTAGGCTAATTGGTGTTCCTAAATTGCCCGTAGTGTGTGAGTGTATGTGTGTGTGCCCTGCGATGGATTGGCACCCTGTCCAGGGTGTACTCCGCCTAGTGCCCGAAGTCTCCTGGGATAGGCTCCAGGTCCCCCGCGACCCTGAACACAGGATTAAGCGGTATAGAAGATGAATGAATGAATGAATGAATAATTTTATAGTATATAATATTAATTAAAAAAATTCCATTTCCAGCTAGCACTTTTATTATATATTCTCTTATATAATAAAAGTGCTAGCTGGAAACGGAATTTTTTTTTTTCGATCTTATTAGACATCTAATCTAATAGTAGAATCCAATTGTTAATAACCCTACAATGGGGTGTGCATTTCTCTTCAACTGATTGTTAACATTTTCAACTGTTTCAACTATCAAAAATTGATTTATCATTAATTATTATTCTAAAATAAGTTTTAATAAACCGTTTGTAGTGGCATAATTCTAACATATTGACCAGAAACAAGTATTTAAAATGAACAGAATAAAAATATTTAAAAAAAAAACAACAACAACAAAAAACTGTCTAATATTGTACATTGCCTGAATTGCAACGCCCTCTTGTGGTGTACAAGTTAATAGCTACAGAGCTACTGAGAAATATTATGCAAAACATTGCTTAATTTATTTTCTGGTTAGTTCTTAACCACAGTGAATCAACAAATAATTAATCATTAATCTTTCTAACCAATAGCCAAATGACTGTATTAAGCATAGTGTATATAATAAACGTGGATAAAACTGCCTGGTTTTAGCGTAACTGCCTGGAGGCCTGAATAAATGACATTTGTTACCTTCTCTGTTGTTTCTGCCTTTAGACGGTTCCAGTGACCGCGTCTGGCTCTCCCGTTAGCGATCGACCGTTCACTCGGACCTCGTTGCTCGGCTTCATCGGACCGGTCGGTTCGAGTCCAATATCAACACAGCAGTACAAAATATCAACACATTATCCACAGACACGATGCACACAGCAGGTGGTGCAGACAGTACAGATGTGCTGATTGTTTTCTGTCCATGTTCTTGGTAGGACGAGCTGCTGTTTGTTGTAGGGAAGATGGACGGGCTGATGTTGGTCAGTGGGCGGAGACATAACGCTGATGATGTCGTGGCGACAGCGCTGGCGGTGGAGCCAATGAAATTCGTCTACAGAGGACGGTGAGCATCTCAAGTGTTTACCATTTAATAGACGTATAATCATTCTCTCTGTAGACAATTTACTGAAAGCTTGTGTGTGTGTGTGTGTGTGTTTAGGATTGCTGTGTTCTCTGTGTGTGTGCTCCATGATGAGAGGATCGTCGTAGTAGCAGAACAACGACCAGATGCATCGGAGGAGGACAGCTTTCAGTGGATGAGCCGGGTGCTACAGGTACCACACACACACACACACACACACACACACACACATATTGTTCCTTCGATCTTTCCATCTTTGTTCTTCCCTTTACATAATTTCTAAGTTCAATAATTAATGCTCCACTACACCAAAATGTATTCATTTCTATTTCTATTTCATTATATGTTGTTTTTTTTCTATAAAAACTGCAATTTTTATGTTGAAAAACTATATTGATGTTTTGGGATGACAGCACAGGGTTTCTTCCTGTACAGTAAATGTTTTCCTTTCTGATGGTGCAACACTACAGTACAAAGCCCCTTTTTTAGCTTTGTATACAGTATGTGGATGATTCGTTTTATTAAAATCCTTATTTTTTATTAACGTGAAATTTACATATACAGTATAAAGTCATAATTGTTTATGTGATAAAAATGCAGAACATGTTCAAAACTTATCCTGTGCATGCTGTACCATGATGTGCCGATACTTTTTCAGCATCCGTAGTCAAAGAAGATTATTAGTGTTTTTAAAGAATTAGTTGAACGCATACATTCGCAGAAATATTTAGTTATCTGGTGATGATGTATCGTCACCCTGTTATCAGCAGTAGACATAATTATTAGCTCGTGATTTAAGTTTCTCTTTTCCAGTGAAGTGTGTGGTTGAGTGTATTATCCTGTCCTTTAGCATACAGTATGTGTGTGTGTGTGTGTGTGTCAGGCCATCGACAGCATCCATCAGGTGGGTGTGTACTGCCTGGCACTGGTTCCGGCCAACACGCTGCCCAAAGCGGCGCTCGGTGGGATTCACGTGTCTGAGACGAAGCAGCGTTTCTTGGAGGGAGCTCTGCACCCCTGCACCGTGCTCATGAGCCCTCACACCTGCATCACCAACCTGCCAAAACCCAGGCAGAAACAACCAGGTACCCGCCTGTGTGTGTGTGTGTGTGTATAGATTATGTATATGTATATACATTTCATCACACTCGTACTTTTTACCTGATTTAAAGTTTACTGTGTGTGTCCGTGTTTAAAATGTAACCTGTCCCTGTCCTTCCTGTCTCATATTTTGTCCCCCTGTTTGTCCCCCATGTTAGAGGTGGGACCTGCCTCTATGATTGTAGGGAATCTTGTTGCTGGGAAGCGAATCGCTCAGGCCTGTGGGAGAGACGTGACTCAGCTGGAGGATAATGATCAGGCACGTACGATACACACGCTCACACACACACACACACACACACACACACACGCGCAGACAGCTTTTTAACCAATAATATAACCCCTAAAACCATGTACAATGTAGACAGACATTTCCATCATTTGTAAACTAGTAATAGTTTACGAATAATTTAACGTCCACGCTCTCTTACTCATTCTCTTAATTTGTCTCTCTTCCCCTCCTTTGAGCTAAAACTTCCTGGTTCATCTACAGACGGACATCTGTACAACTTCCACTCTTTGTTCTTCAGGATTTCACCACTACTGTACATGTTAAAATGGATTATGTTCTTTGTAGTAACAGCTGTACATGGCACCAGGCGTTTAGCCAAACGTACTGTATAAAAAGTCTGTCTTTAACTCTTAATAAATAGAGACCTTCCTGCCGGACAACGTGTTCGCATGTTTGATTGGGTCTCTCCTGGCATCAGGAAGCTTATCGAAGCGCAACAGACAGATTAAGCGACTCATTTTATAAACCACGAAACAGTTTTCCGAGGGCTACTTAGTGAGTACATACAAAGACTGGTTGCTTGTGTAAGCCATGCGAACATGCTGACACGGGTGTATGTTGTGTGTTTGTGCAGTTTCTGTACATGCAGGATGTTCTGCAGTGGAGAGCTCAGGCCACGCCCGATCACCCGCTGTTTCTGCTGCTCAACTCCAAGGTACCAAGCTCAGTACAGGTACCTCTGATTCTGAATACTAGAGAAGAAAGTGAACTCACCCCTAACTTCTTGTAAAACGTGTGTTTGTTAAGGGTGCCGTGGCGAACAGTGCGTCCTGTGTGCAGCTCCATAAGCGTGCCGAGCGAGTCGCTGTGGCTCTCATGGAGCGTGGGAGACTGAACGCAGGAGACCATGTCGCGCTAGTTTACCCACCGGGTAAGAGGCGGTCAGAAACCCTGTAAAGACGTATCTTAAATTGTATCCCTCTAATGCCGGAGTAAAATTTCTTCATGGGAATTAAGTCTGGTAAGATTTATGCAGCTAGATTTATGAAGGCCGTTCAAATCAAACCAGGACTTTTGATTGTGCAGACTAAAAGAACACTGCTACACCAGTGCACTTATACCAATACCAATACCAATTCATGCTCGGATACCATCAAGGTAGAACGTTTTCTCAGTACGCTGGCCTCCCAGGAACCTCTTTAATGGCTCAAACATGGCTTGGAACGAGGTTGGACTGTACAGGGGATGAGGTAATCACTCCCAGCTGAGTTCCTGTAATGTGCAAAGGTGTTGGTGAATGATTGTGTGTACAGTTCCCACAGACAGAAGGGACTTTTCCGCAAGTCGGCGACAGGTTATCCGTCGATTTTTAAGGATCTGGTGTTACACCCGTCAGCTGGGGTCGCCATTAAAGTTAATTGCTTTTACACCTTCATTCACGAATAATGCATAAAAAGTCCCGGTTTGACTTGAATCCCCATGTAGAAATGCTAGGAATCTTGAAACTACCCACATAGCAGGACTTCTCAGCTCACAAAGTCAAATAAAACAACCTCAAGCATTCTCTCTGGAACATTTTCCATAATGAGATTTCTCTGCTTTTGCTGCAGGCATCGACCTGATTGCCACTTTTTACGGCTGTCTGTACGCCGGCTGCGTTCCAGTAACAGTCCGTCCACCTCACCCACAGAACCTGGCCACAACGCTACCCACCGTCAAGATGATAGTCGAGGTAAAATGATTAAATCTTCCTGTTCGGGAGATCGATATCGAGATCTATAAAGAGACGGAAGCCAGATCATTTGTCTCTTCTAGTGTGTCGTCACTTAAGTTTATCGTTTATCACAAGATTTACAATCTTTTTACGAACACTTATGGAGGCCCCAGGTAAGTATTTACATCATGTCAGATTTATAGTGATGATGTTTTCAACTTGTAGAACATATTTACAGCTTTGTAAGCTCAAACCTACAGTAGCTGGAGAAGTCTGGGGAGAAGAAGTTACAAGTGACTCTGTGCTAATATTAACACTGCAATAAAGTTCAGTAATAACTTGTGATTTTGTAAATATTACCGTTGAGCAGTTCTGCATTCATATATTTAACATTACACTTCTACCTAAAGACCTTTCGTACTGTTTATGGGCGTATATATGGTCAGGGTTTTGTTCAATTCCCTCTGTGTGTATGTCTACTGTACTGTACTGTATGTCTGTGCTTTGCAGGTCAGTAAGTCAGTGTGTATCCTGACCACACAAGCAATAATGAAGCTCCTGAAATCCAAAGAAGCCTCAGCTGCCGTGGATGTAAAAACATGGCCGATGGTACTAGACACAGGTAATTGTGCATACACCAGTCTTAAAATTCTGGATCAGTGAGGACATTCAGACTTACTGAAACTACTTGCAATGATTTGTGTAATGCAAAGAGCAGAAATGTTTCTCAACACTAATCGAACCATAACCTTAAGCCTGCTTTTCTTAAGCAGAAAGGATTATTACGTTTGGTGTTACTGTCAGAAAATTCATGCAACAGGTCACACCGAAATGTGTGTTTGAGGCAATGTAAATGCACAATATGAAATGTCATTCAAGAGGAATTATTAAATATACCGTATACCTTAACATTATAAAATCAGCGATCACAGGTTTTACGAGCATAATTCGTTCCGGAAGTGGGTTCGTATTTCAAAACAATCAAATAAATATTCAAAATAATCGAATTTCCCCATAAGAAATAATGGAAACTCTAATAATTTGTTCCACAGCCCAAAAAAGTAAATACATAAAAATTATTAACACAAAATATAAAGTAAGAATAAAACAAATTAACCTGCACTTTACCTTTATAAAAAGTAAAAATAAATCCCGACAAATGTTTCTGTTTCAATGTTTCAAATGTTTCTGTTTGTGCATCTGTTTCTCATGACATGCGCGCACAGACACAAAGAGCAGGTTTGAGCAGAAAGAGAAAATGGATCTTTACCCTCTCTAATGAGACTTGCTTTTGCTTTACACGCGCACTGTACACCCAAATTCAAATATGTTTTACGCACACACGTGGTCACAGTGTTATAGTAAACAGTACATGTGTGCACGGATGTTGATCATACCAGTAAGAGACACGCACTAAGACCCAGCAGGGGAGATGATTACCCACAATTCCGCAGCACAAGAGAGAGAAATACCACTGGCTCAGTTGTGATCACGTGACGCTCTGCGTCAAAACAAGAAGCACATGCGTGATACATGATACTTACTACTGTACAGAAGTAAGTTTTGGTCTTGTTTTCCTGAGAAGGTCTTCATGAGAGACAGTTTCATCATGGTGCTTGATGGGTTTTGCTAATTCACTTAATATTGTTCTTGCAAGAACTATTCCACCAGGGGTTTGTTTCTTAAAATAAAAACTGGCTATTGTTATTTTATTACCTAATGATGTATTTCAGTTTTGAAAAAAAACTAAACATATTGTTATAGAATATAAAAAATAAATCACAAAAAAAAAAACTGGTACTGTGTATTTAAAATAAATCCTGTCTTCAAAGACAGTCAGAAACAGTAATGAGGTAAAACAGTAAAACACAAAACTTGTGCCCAACTAACGAACATTCAGGTTCCGAACTTCGGCAGACACAAACTGACAGCCGTTCTAAAATCATTCATAGACACGAACAAATCATGGGAGTACAGTAGCTTGCGTGTATTGTAAAAATAAATTACAATAATATACAATATTTTCAGTGTGTTAGTGAACGTATAAAATGTCCAAAGTCCAGTATATTCTATGTGTGTGCATGTGGGTGTCACGTTCTGTTATGGTGTTGGACTGTGGGCTTGGTGTTGAGGCATAAATGCAGAGGGGATGCAGTGAAACAGAAAAGAGTCTTTAATGAGAATAATAATAATAATAATAATAATAATAATAAACCAAACAAGCAAAACAAAACATGAACAAAGGAAGTTGGCTTAAACTTGGAGCATAAGAAACAGAACTCAAACACTTAGACATAAGACAAGGGATTACACAACTAATATACAATACAGACATGGGGACACAAACAGGACGAGACAAGACACACTAAACAGCCTAGAGGACTAAACATTAGGGACTATGCATGCAAGGGATAAACAAACACAAGACAGGCTTGGCTAGGTCTACTGGCTGAGCTGCACATTAGCTGCTAAGCTAGCTCATAGCTAATCAGACTAATGGCTACACCAGCCAGTAGCCTGAGACCCAAGGGAATGAACAGACAAAGGTGCACAGCAGACTAGGTATGAAACAGACTAAGAACTCTAAAGGTTAGTGGCTAAAGATGTTAGTACCTAAACAGACTAAGAGCTAAGCAGACAAGGAGACTAGACAGACTCAAAGACTAGACAGACTAAGATCTAAACATGTTAGTATCACCCTCATTAGTATTTAAACAGACTACTAGCTAAACATGCAATGGGGGTTACTTACACAAAAGGGTAAACACAAAGGGCTAATTCTCCTAGAGGCTAATCCTGCTAGGAGACACAGAGACAAGGACATCTTCCTATAAACAAACTTAACTTAAAGTGCTCCTGAAACCAAAAGGCCAACCATACTGTTAAACTAAAACAGAAAAGAACAAAACAAAACCCACATAACAGAAATTAATGCTCGACCCAGTTTCCCAGAACAAACAGGTATTTATAACAGTGCTAACGACCCTCCTCAGTTCAGATGAGCATCCACGTCACCTGACCGAGGAGGCTTCTGGGAAACTGAGTCTAGGAACAAAAACTACAAACTAAAAACACTGCCCTCTAGTGGGCAACCCTCACAGTGGGAGAAATTAGTCGGCCTCACCGGTTTCAATGAATCAGTCTGGCAGCACGATGATAGAAAATGTCTGTCCTGTCTTGATGGTGAATAATCCTAATTTCGGAAAATCCTCAACAAAACAGACTTCACTGTCCAAGAAAACAGCTCTGAGATAAAATGTCCATTTTTTAAAAAGCTTTACATACTGTATGGTTAAGATTTTGGGGCGCATGATGGCAGGGTGGGGAAAGGGGACATATGCATTGATCAGATTTAACCAAGTGGATTAGTATGCTTTATATTGTATATTTGTGTCAAAGGTGTATAAGACTCACTTTGTCAGACTTAAGAACAAATCCGACTTACGAACATGCTCCAGGAACGAAGCTTGTTCCTAAGTCGGGGACTTACTGTAATATCAAAATATCTATGCAAATTAATGGACTTATTTAATATAACTTATTTTTAATGAAAGATCTGATTTCATTAACACTTTTAATGTCATGTAGTAATTATGGTTCTTTCTCGTGGTTTCAGATGATCTGCCCAGGAAGAAACTCCAACAGATCTACAAGCCGCCGACGCCGGACATTCTGGCGTACTTGGACTTCAGCGTGTCCACTACAGGCATCCTGGCTGGAGTGAAGGTATCGTACAAACTGTAGATCTCTGTAACTTGTAGAAATTACAGGTGGTGTCCTGGTAGTGTGTGTGCTGAATAGGGTGCAGTAGGTATTGAGTGTTGTGCTGTATCGTACAGAACGTAGTGTAAAAGTTAAAGCATGCATGTAGGGATAGTTCATACTGTAGTGTTCATGGTGTGGTTTATGGTGATGTCCGTTAATCCAAACTCTCCTCTAATTTTATTTTTTTTTACAGATGTCCCACGCTGCTACCAGTGCCTTGTGTCGCTCCATAAAGCTGCAGTGTGAGTTGTACCCTTCACGACAGATCGCCATCTGCTTGGACCCTTACTGCGGACTTGGTTTCGCTCTCTGGTGCCTCTGCAGGTCAGGATTGGCTCAAGCACACACACACACACATTCACACATACTGAATGTTAACACTTAGAACTCAGTATTCCCCTCGATCTGATTTTGGAACTGAGCAAATACTGTAGTATAATTTAAGCTTTGATTGTATTTAATCTTTTGAAGCCTTACAAAAAAATTATTAAATGTTTACTGATACATGCATTACTTTAACTCCTTTAAAAATAAACATCAAACCAAATAATAACAAAATGAGATTCAAGTTATCATATGATATTTGTTTCAGTGATCAGATTATAATGATATTATTTTGGACATTGTGAACTGGTGCGTGTGTATGTGCAGTGTATACTCTGGACACCAGTCTGTTCTTGTCCCTCCTCTGGAGTTGGAGAGTAACGTATCAGTCTGGCTCTCAGCCGTGAGTCAGTATAAAGTACGCGTGACCTTCTGCTCGTACTCAGTGATGGAGATGTGCACTAAAGGCCTGGGCTCTCAGACTGAAGCTCTACGGGTCAGTCTCTCATTTTCACACACACAGACCTACACTTATAGCCACACTTCCTTCCTGGCATCTTGTATTTTGCTTATAAACTCAAACAAGTCAAAAAGGTTAATGACTGTAAACAGTGCAGCAGCAGTGTGCTAAGGCTCTGGGTTACTGATTAGAAGGTCAGCGGTTCGAGCCCTAGCTCCGACAAGTTGCTGCTGAAGGGCCCTTGAGTATGGCCCTTGACCTTGTCTGCTGCAGGGGTGCTGTATCATGTCTATATCCTGTAAACTGTGAAGAATATGTGAATATGTGAAGATAGGTGATTGTCACTGCGCTGTAGTGTATGAGTGACAAATAAAGGCCTACAGTAGCTTAACACAATGTTTTAAACTGATATTATTGGTATTTACAAGAAGTGACAGAAAATATCACAAAAGGTTTTATAAATTGATGGTGTAAACTATTAAGTACGTATTATTACTATTAATAAAGTATTATCAGTAGTAGTAGTAGTACTATTGTTATATTAGAAGTAGTAAAAGTATTTGAATAATATATTAATAATTATATACTAATTCGTAGTAGTAATAGTCAAATATACTATATATGTATACAATATATTTGTATGTAGGTTGAAAGTGTAAAATTTTAAATATTATTACTATTAATAAGTATTTTTATTAATATTAGTAGCAGTAATAGCAGTATTATTAGTACTATTATTATTAGTACTACTATATTAGTACTATTAGTAGGAGTATTAGTACTATTATCATTATTATTAGTAGTAGTAGCAGAAGTATTAGTACTAGTATTAGTTTTATTATTATTAGTAGTAGAAGTTTATTATTAGTAGTAGCAATATTAGCAGAAGTATTAGAACTATTATTATTATTATTATTATTATTATTATCATTATTATTATTAGTAGTAGTAGAAGTTTATTATTATTAGTAGCAGTATTCGCAGACGTATTAGAACTATTATTATTATTATTATTATTATTATTATTATCATTATTATTATTATTAGTGGTAGTAGCAGAAATATTAATACTATTATTATTATATATTATTCCATGTGGACTTGAGAATTAGGTTTACTAGTATCCACTACCTACTGTATACACTAACATTATAACGTTATAAGAAATTACCCATCAAAACCATAATATAGCCTTTAAAAATGATTAATTAATAGAATAATATTTTCCCTATTTGAACACAAATTAAATGAAGTCAAGTATTACTGCTAGATATTTCTTTTTATCTTTTTTGCCTCTTCACCCCCCAAATTGCATGTCCTCAGTTACGAAACATCAACCTGTCATGTGTGCGCACCTGCATGGTGGTGGCTGAGGAGAGACCCCGCATCACTCTCACTCAGTCTTTCTCCAAGATCTTTAAGGACCTGGGCCTCTCGCCTCGAGCCGTCAGCACCACCTTCGGCTGCAGAGTCAACGTGGCCATCTGCCTTCAGGTGAGGACGGGGTGCCTTTACTTTTGTGTTACCTTAGTTTTTATTCATTTTATTATATTGAATGAAATCAAAATATTTTTAAATAAAACATAAAAATATTTAAGGAGATCCAAAATTATACATTAAAAAAACAAGGATATGAAATTACTGATAAAATAATAAAACAAATGAGACAACTAAATGTTATTATTTAATTGTTCATTGTTTAAAATTTAAAATAAGCTGTAAAGTAAATTAATAATTGATCAGTGAGCATCATGTGTGTGTGTTCTCCTTTTTATTTTCTTCTTTTTTTTTTTTTAATAATGTGTGTCCTTCTGTGTTTTTGTATGTTTTTGGTTTTGTTGTTTGTCTGTCTGTCTCTGTGTGTGTGTGTGTGTGTGTGTGTGTGTGTGTGTGTGTGTGTGTGTGTGTGTGTGTGTGTGTGTGTGTGTGTGTGTGTGTGTGTGTGTGTGCATCCGTCCCACTCCGTCAGCCCAACAGACTGGGCAACCTGGCTGATCAGGTACAGTGGGTATCAGGGGAAGAGTGTACACAGTCTGCTTTTTATTTGTTCGTCGGTGTGTGTGTAAGTGTGTGTGTGTGCGCGTGTGGGTTTTTGTGCGCAGCTTATCTGCATGTCATAGATAACTCTTTTACACCCTCTGTGATTTAGTACAGTCCCTGTTTACTTATTATCCCTGATGTTCTGTTTTAATCTGCGCGATCATCTTGGTGTTTAATGAACTAACACTTTCTTCCAGTTTTTTTTTTTTCATTCCTTTCTACAGTTTTCTG
This sequence comes from Channallabes apus, assembly GCA_030522415.1. NCBI lineage: Eukaryota > Metazoa > Chordata > Actinopteri > Siluriformes > Clariidae > Channallabes > Channallabes apus. The sequence goes on from CM060109.1 coordinate 11,899,685, forward strand.
ACCTAGTCTTTATGTGATACAAAAGAACTCGTTGTTTTAATAGCACTGATTTGAAAAATCCTGATTGGGCTTTTGACCAAAAGTGACACAATCTTAGTCGTAACTGCTGCCACGAATCGTGCTGTTAATCTTCGCAGCGGCTTAAAATATTGACTTCCTAAAAAACGCTGAGAAAATCCACAGTTCACTTTTTTGCTGTGTATATACTGTACAGTACTGTGCAGAAATCTTGAGCCCCTTCTCATTTCTTATTAAATGAAATTATATATCATATTAAAACAAATTTAATTAAATGATGTAGATACAAAAATATACATAAATATATATAAATAAATACAACAAATGACAACAATTGTGTTACTACGACTGGCTGTAAAGTGCCTAAAGATACAATTTCAAAATTGGTTGTTTATGTAACAACCTCAGCAGCGACCTCATTTCCCCTCTCGTCTGTTCCAACCATTCAGCATTCAGCATCACCAGTATACTAATCACCTGTCATCAACATTTTTTTTAACGCTTGAATGATTTACTGTAATGGCGGCGCGGGGGTGTAGTGGTTAGCACTGTCGCCTTGCACCTCCAGGGTCCGGGTTCGATTCCCGACCAGGCTCGATTCCCGTCTCTGTGTGCATGGAGTTTGCATGTTCTCCCCGTGCTTGGTGGGTTTCCTCCGGGTACTCCGGTTTCCTCCCACAGTCCAAAGACATGCAGATTAGGCTAATTGGCGTTCCCAAATTGACCATAGTGTGTGAATGAGTGTGTGTGTGTGTGTGTGTGTGTGTGTGTGTGTGTGTGTGTGTGTGTGTGTGTGCTCTGCGATGGATTGGCACGCTGTCCAGGGTGTACCCTGCCTCCTGCCCAGAGTCTCCTGGGATAGGCTCCAGGTCCCCCGCGACCCTAAATACAGGATAAAGTGGTATAGAAGATGAATGAATGAATGAATGAATGAATGAATGATTTACTGTATAGAACATTGTGTGGCTTAACAAACAAAACAAAAACTATTCTCAAACTGCTACTGTACAGGGACTGGACTGAAAATAAAAGGAGGCCTGAAGACATATCATCGAGACTACACTAGAAATAAAAGAAAGTCTGTCTCTTTGAAAGCAAAATATGAAGAAATAAGGAGTGGCTCAAGTCTTTGTGAACTCCAGTTTACCCTAAGGGTGTTTAGAGGGGCTGAAGTCGTGGTGCTGCGCGAGACTCTGAACTTCATCCATTCCATTGCTTGCTAAACCATGTTTTTATGAAGCTCGCTTTGTCATGCAAGTGTCCACAAACTTTTATCCATATATTAATTATCCTAGACTAGAGCCCTGGTTATGGCCTGTACTGTACTATTAATCCCTGATTGTAATCTGCTTGGGCTGCTTATAAAGCAAATGTTCTGTTCATGCTGCAGCTTGTAATTTCATTTAATCCTGTGTTTAAATAATTATTTGTAACATACCCTCATTAACTGCAAATTTGCCTTGTATTGCCCGAAACACAAAAATAGGTTTGTCACATTTAAGAAGAACAAGATATTATATCCATATTGGCCTTGTGTGATATGGTGCCAGATAGTAGTAGTGGATTATTTGCGTGTAACAGTACAGTCTGAAATGTGCTATTCTGCTTAAACCACAGTTGTTACAATTGTAACGAGGTGCCATAGCAGTCAACACTGTGACCTTGCACCTCCACAGGTCGAGGGTTCGATTCCCCCCATGTTCTCCCCGTGCTTGGTGGGTTTCCTCCAGGTACTCCAGTTTCCTCCCACAGTCCAAAGACATGCAGATTAGACTAATTGGGGCTCCCAAATTGCCCACAGTGTATGTTTGTGTGCCCTGTTCAGGGCATCCCTGCGATCCTATATCAGGATTAGCGGTGTTGAAAATGATTGAGGAATGAATTAATTCCCGAACAACACATTACAGTATTTTAACTGTGAATATTCGCATTTAATGTTCTGGAATGTCTGAGAGGCAGGTTAGTTCCTCTTATCACCTGTGCTATACAGTATGTGATCCGTCAGGTATTAAGTCACATGGGTTAGTTTTTGCGCTATAGCCATTACGGTGCAGAAGGTGAGATCTATCAATTTTGGCAAAACTCAGTTGATGAATACCTTATGTTTTTGATCCTTCAGCAGAATTGAGAATGTTTTGACCCCAAAAACAGGGTGGCACGGTGGTGTAGTGGTTAGCACTGTCGCCTTGCACCTCCAGGGTCTGGGTTCAATTCCCCGGCCAGGCTCGATTCCCGTCTCTGTGTGCATGGAGTTTGCATGTTCTCCCCGTGCTTGGTGGGTTTCCTCCGGGTACTCCGGTTTCCTCCCACAGTCCAAAGACATGCAGATTAGGCTAATTGGCGTTCCTAAATTGACCATAGTGTGTGTGTGCTCTGCGATGGATTGGCATGCTGTCCAGGGTGTACCCTGCCTCGTGCCCTGAGTCTCCTGGGATAGGCTCCAGGTCCCTGCGACCCTAAATACAGGATAAAGCGGCATAGAAGATGAATATGAATGAATGAATTAACCCCAAAAACTTGTTTTAAAGCTACAGTACATTATGAAATCTATCCACGCTGGTTGTTCCAGTTGTGATAGAAAAACATGAATTCATATGCTATAAAACTGCACTGCTGGTGAGGATATTTTAGTCAAAATGAAGCTGAGCATTCCCTTATTCCATCACAGAAACCTCATTTAAGTATTCTAAAAATAGGGTTTTGCGTGCTGGCCGAACATGATACAGATACAGTAATAAAGTTGGTGTCGAAATTGAGCTTATTGAACCAGGAATTTGGAAATACCAATAAATCAAATCACCCAAAATACAACTTAATACCTGGTTTGATGTGATGGGTCACAAGTGTCCATTCACTAGCCTCTTCTATATTCTCTCTCACTGTTGAAGTTAGTGAACCAATAAGAAAAAGTATGTTAATGTATAAGAACGAGTGCGTTAACAGCAACGCACCTTCTGAATTCAAGCGAGCAGAACAGAACCGATATGAAACCTAAAACTTCCTGACTTCCTGGAGGGAGTCTATAAGGGGAACGGGTTCAGCTATTTGAGAAACCAGTAAGAAGCAATAATATTTTGATATCGACTGGTTCAGTTTAAGCGTATAATATTAAATTATAAAAATGCTCCAACTACTAAACTTTTTTGCTTGAATATGAAATTGTCTAACGTGTCTAATGAGCCTAACGATTTATGGATGAATTTGCTCTTAAAATAGTCAAATAGATTTTTCAGAACAGGAAGTCAATGAGGGGATGTTAAACTGTGTAAGTATAGCGAACATGCTTTTTTGCTATTGCTGCTTTGGGCAGTACGCTAGTCGGTGCTTTTTAATATGCGGATGCCACTAATGAAGGTGCTACTTAGCTCTGATTAAAGTAGCTAACGGTGGAAAAATTCATCTGCCTCTTGTGGTTGGGGCTGGTATAAGCTTCTCACTTCCTGCAGGATTTTTCCACCTGGTCATATGAAGGGTAAACTATGGAAAATGAATGAAGGACCCGATCAGATTTAACATACAGTAATAGCTGATTGCATTCCACTTCTTTCTAACAGTGATGCAAAAAACTCAAATGAAAGGAAGATTGTTTTCCTGTCGACTGAATATATATGCTCAAAATTATTATATGTACTGTAGAAACAGAAAACCGTACGATATTTTAAGACCTTAAACTTGAAAAAAATAATAATAATTCTGTGAAGTATTTGATAGAACACTGCAATTGTTTTTTTAAAAATGTACTATTGAAATATTAATTCATTTGAGAAATTAATGTCATTAATAAACTGTCCAGTACATTGTATTGATATGGTAGACTGTCTTCTATTCAAGTTGTGGTTAAAAAAAATTTTTGTTTAATTATTTATCATCTGTAAAAACTTCCTCCGTAAGGACGGAGGTTATAGGATCTGGTCCTTCAGTTTGCTCGGTCAGGGGAAAGATACAGTATAAGTTGCCATTTATATCTAATTCCACTTTTCCCATGTAGGGTACAGCTGGCCCTGATCCCACCACCGTCTATGTGGACATGAGAGCACTTCGACATGACAGGTGAGGCCATTAAATGTTCAAAACACAAAATCTAAACAAACAATGTCAAGATGACTCTAGAGATGGTGAGAAAACATTGATGTTTGATGAGCGCTTAGACGATGGAGGTTTAGGAATCAGTGCCAAATACTGTGCTGTGGGCTGAAAGGTGAGAGGGATATTAATGGTGTTTAATAGACACCAGTTACTGAAGGTCTTAATATTGTGGGGTATTGAAGGACTTTTATGAATAACAGGCCATGAAATTGTTTGGCTAATCATGGTATTTGGTGGATGATGTTAATTAATGGAGGAATTTGATGGTGTTTAATTGATTCTGTGGGTGGAAAAAAGGAGTTTGATGGTGTTAGATACAGTAGATAATGCTACACAACTCCAGAATGAAGGAGTTTTATGGATAACAGGCCCTAAAGTTTTTTGGATAATGTGGGTTAATGGATGGGTTTGTTGGTGTTTGATGGATATTGTGGGTGATATGGGTATTCTGGTGGGTAATAAGGGTAAATTGTGGTGTTTAATGGTTAATGTTGGCTAATAAAAGATTTTGTTGGTGTTTGATTGTCGTTGTGGCATAATGAAGCAGTTTGATGGCTCATGGGGGTTACTGTTGGTATTTGATGGCTAATGTGGATTAGTGATGGTGGTTGACAGCTAGTGTTGGTTAATGATGGCTAATATGGGTTTATCAGTGTGTCTGATGGTTATTGTGGGTTGATAATGGTGTCTAGTAGCTGATGTGGTATAATTCTGATGTTTGTTGGTGTTTGGAAGAAAATATTGTTTAATGGAGAAAGTTGTTGGTGTTTGGCACATTATACGTATACAGTGGGTGAAAAAAGGAGTTTGATGGTGTCTGATGGCTAAAATGAGTTTATATTGGGGTTTGATGGCTGTTGTGCATTATTAATGATGAAAGAGTTTTATGGATAACAGTCCACAAAGTTGTTTGGATAATGTGGTGTATTGGATGGGTTTGTTGGTGTTTAATGGATATTGTAGGAAAAAGGCATTTGGTTATGTTTCTGGTGGCTAATGAGGGCTAATGACAGTGTTTAATGGGGTTGAATGGTAATGTTACGTAGCTAATGAAGGACTCGATTGGTGTTTGATGGCCAATGTAGCATAATAAAGCAGCTTGATGGCTCATAATGATTAATTATGGTGTTTGATGGCTGATGTGGGTTAATTATGGTGTTTAATAAAAAACAGATAATTTGTTGGAGTTTAATATCTAATATGGGTGAATGGAAGAGTTTGATGGTTTTTAATAACTAATGTTATGTCCATAATAAATTGAGGATGTGGGTTAATGATGAAGTTTAATGGTGTTCGATGGACGCTATGAGCCATTATCTTTTACACATTGCAGCTTTTACTGAGTTCATTTAGCTTGAAATCTCTTTAGAAAAACAGAGTGTTTTTTTTCAGCATACATGAAATATGAAAAGTTTGATAAGTTGCATTTTAGACACACACACATATCTATATCCATCTACCTATATTTCTGTCTATCTATCTTTATTTATTTATTTTTTTATTTATCTAGGCGGCACGGTGGTGTAGTGGTTAGCACTGTCGCCTTGCACCTCCAGGGTCTGGGTTCGATTCCCCGGCCAGGCTCGATTCCCGTCTCTGTGTGCATGGAGTTTGCATGTTCTCCCCGTGCTTGGTGGGTTTCCTCCGGGTACTCCGGTTTCCTCCCACAGTCCAAAGATATGCAGATTAGGCTAAATGGCGTTCCCAAATTAACCATAGTGTGTGAATGAGTGTGTGTGTGTGTGTATGTGTGCTCTGCGATGGATTGGCACGCTGTCCAGGGTGTACCCTGCCTCGTGCCCAGAGTCTCCTGGGATAGGCTCCAGGTCCCCGCGACAGGATAAAGCGGTATAGAAGATGAATGAATGAATGAATTTATTTATCTGTTTCAGAGTGCGCTTGGTTGAGAGAGGTTCTCCACACAGTCTGCCACTGATGGAGTCAGGAAAGGTGAGACAACACACACACACACACAAACACACCTATGCATGCACAAAATCCATATTGCTCTTGATTCAAACTCTTTTCACACCTGATCTGCATTGTTTACCAGTACTACCTACATTTTTGCATAATTGCACCCTACAGCATTTAAAGTTTATTTCTTATGAGACGCACACACCAGCCCCATCCTGGTAAAATATTGGATGTTATTTATACATCTACTCTCGCAGTAATGTTCCCAGAATCATATTAGTCTTTCCCAGGTGCATTTGCATCAATCTTGCAGCTTGCACACCAAATTAACCGTTCTGAATTCCCATGCAAATTTGCAAAAGGAGCTACATTCACAGACTTCATGCCTCCATGACCTTATTTCCATATTACCATACTGTGTGTGTTTTACCCTGCAGATCCTGCCTGGTGTAAAAGTAATCATTGCTCATACAGAGACCAAAGGACCACTTGGAGACTCTCATCTTGGAGAGGTGGTTTTCTTTTTTTTTTTCTTCTTCTTCTTCTTCTTCTCTCCTTTTTCTTTTTAATCAGAAAGCTGTGGTTTGTATGAATATTTTCCTTTTTTTGTATTTGTGTTTGTTCCAAAAAAAAAAACGAAATTTAAGAATTATAAATATCACATTACGAAAGTGATTTGTGATGGTTAAACAGATCTGGGTTAGCAGCCCCCACAATGCCACAGGATATTACACGGTTTATGGTGAGGAGGCGCTGCACGCCGATCACTTCTGCACTAAACTAAGTTTCGGTGACACACAAACCGTATGGGCGCGGACGGGATACCTGGGCTTCCTGCGCAGGACGGAACTCACTGACGCCAGCGGAGGTAAACAAGAGGCAGGGTTACAATTACAAACCATTTCACTGTTTTGGAACATTAGTACATATTCAAGGTTGTACGAGGGGCATTCGAGTCAAACTGGGACTTTTGATTGCGCAGAATAACAACACAGTTATGAGAGGAAAAACTCTCGTTATGCCTCTATACTGTATATTCCTCTGCTACACTAATGCACTTATCCCAGTGTTTCACTGGCGATCGGATACCATCAAGGTAAAACGTTTTACTCTTTACCTTGACTGCCTGCTTCATGACTGAAAACTCCGGCCTCCCAGGAACTCCTTTAATGACCCAAACATGTGGAAATGTCTTGGAGTGAGGTCAGGACTGTACAGGGGATGTGGCAATAACTCCCAGCCGTGTTCCTGTAATGTGCGAGTGGTGATGGTGAATGATTGTGTGTGCAGTTAACACAGACAGATGCGTCTCTTTGACAAGTTGGCGACATTTTTTCTATTTTTAAGGATCAGATGTTTCACTCACTGAATATTCAAGGGAACGACCGCAGTGGGCTTCGAGCCACCTCGGCCGGGATCATCATTCACAGACAAAAATGTAACAGTAAATGTTAATAGATTTTATACTTTAATTCAGGAGGATTTCTATCACAAGTCCCGGTTTGACTTGAACACCCCTTGTACTACTAGCACTTCATTTAAGTCTGTATTCACTCTCTGTCTTTCTTTCTGTCCGTCTGTTTATTGTTCTTTTGTTAAAACGATGCATTTGATGATCATTTTTATAAACCTCTTTAGAGGAATTTAATGTTCCAGGAATGATAACAGAATTGCTAATACAGTATACAGTATATACAGTACTGTGCAAAAGTCTTGAGCATATGCAAACAACTGCTGTTGATCAAGGATGTCTTCAAAAAAGTTTCTTAATTCAAAAAATACTATAAAAAGCAATACAGTAATTAATGAAACAAAGTCAATAATCCTTTTTACGCAGCAAAAACCTGAAGCTTTCTTTTTGTTTCTTTTTTTTTTGTCTTCTTCTAAATAATATGATGTTTTCTTTTCTGTCCTACATATATTTCATAGAGTTTTAGTTTTAAGCTTAAAGAGATATATTAAAACTAGACCATATGATATGGATCATGTAAATGTTTGACTTTGTTTTAGGATAAAAATATAAATCACACTATTGGTTACATAGTTTTTCTTCTTAACTTAACTTCCTAATCTTAAGGTAAATACAGTAGCCTAAACAAACTAGAATTACTCATGTGTAACTCTGTGTGTGTGTGTGTGTGTGTGTGTGTGTGTGTGTGTGTGTGTGTGTGTATATAGAACGGCACGATGCACTGTACGTTGTTGGATCTCTAGATGAGACGCTGGAGCTCAGAGGGATGCGATATCACCCCATTGATATTGAAACCTCTGTCATCAGATCACACAAGAGCATCGCCGAGTGGTGAGAAACAAAAACCTTCTCCAGCTTCCTCTCTCTCTCTCTCTCTCTCTCTCTCTCTCTCTCTCTCTTTAAATCTCTGCAGCTATGCTCATAATCAGTCACGAGGATAGTTCATCACAAATAAAGTCTGGTCCCTAAAAAGTGGTCCCCTTCTACTGAATGTGTTTACTTTCACACTATTAATCAGACTATTATCAAGACTGTTGAGGTTATCAGATTATTGAAGTAGCCATGTACTGTAATAGTACTGTATACTATTATATTTTGTCACTTACGCACTCATACCGCTGTATAAAGGGTCACGGGGGGCCTGAAGCCAATCCCAGGAGACTTAGGGCATGAGGCGGCGTACGCCCTGGACAAGATATCAATCCATCAGAGGGGGCACACACACACTCACATACTGTACTATGGGCAATTTGGGAACACTAATTAGCCTAATCTGCATGTTTTTGGACTTTGGCAGGCAAACTCGAACCCGGATTCGGGAGGTGCAAGGCGACAGTGCTAACCATTAAGCCGCTGTGCCGCCTTCTATTATATTCTAAATTAGATTAATGACATCATATAATGTCTTGTTAAATGAATACCTGGGTTTTATTTAAATATTCAGATTGATAATATAGCCCACAGTACAGCATTTGGTCCAACCACAAAATCTCACAAGCAGTTAAAACCCGACTTTGTGATCTGATTTCCTGATTCCATCTCGACTCAATGGCCAGCGTGTGCAGATATTCATTCTTTTCAATCTTTTTTTCCCCCTTCTATTCTGGGATGTACGTAAGCTTCTTTAAACCAGTCTTCGTGCTCTGCAGTGCCGTGTTCACGTGGACCAACCTGCTGGTGGTCGTGGTGGAGCTGGAAGGCTCGGAGCAGGAGGCTCTGGATCTCGTCCCCCTCGTCACCAACGTGGTTCTGGAGGAGCACTACCTGATCGTGGGCGTGGTCGTGGTGGTCGACCCCGGCGTCATTCCCATCAACTCTCGCGGGGAGAAACAGCGCATGCACCTGCGGGACGGCTTCCTCGCCGATCAGCTGGACCCCATTTACGTGGCCTATAACATGTGAAACCAAGAAAAAGATGATAAAAGAACGTGAGACTGGGATTGAGACGGTGTCTCCTTCTGCACATCTTCATGATGAACGAACACGATGGAACTATGCAGTGTATGTGAGCGTGTGTGTATGTGCGTTTGTGTGTATGGGTGTTTTCCTCGAAGGAAGACTGTTACAATGCCTCTGATATGAAACAGTGTCTCCCCATTTCATAACTGACTGACTGCATACCGTTTCAGATATCAGGTTAAAGGAATATTTAAATATATACAATTTTCCTTTCAGGTTACATGTAGTTTTTGAAGGTGTATTTTTCTGTTTTTGCACTGAATCTGTAAAGCCAATAGGGTTTAAACATAATGGAAGTCGATCTCACCCAAAACTATCTACCTCCCACAAATTGTCACATGACATCGACTGGCTACATAACCTTGTTTAAAAAGTAGACATTATTACAGTGCTTCTTCACATTTCGGGAGGCGGGGTCTTACAGGGATGGAATGATACTCAACCACACTTAGGAACATTTTTATTTACCCAAGGTGGCCACCGCCCATAATGTTAAGGTCTGTAGAAAGAATAGAGTTATAGAGGTTATACAGCTCTACTGCTATAATGGTATAGAGGGTTCGAGGCCTAGATTTCAAGGTACATCAAATAGTCATCGCGTTCTGATACTTGTCTTTGTCTCAGTTGACAAATGGCTTGAAGTAGATATATTTTTACTTTGATGGAAACAAAAAGCACTGCTTAAGGCTTTAACAGGAAATATTTTTTTGCTCCGCAACTTGTGATGGATTTACATCCCGATAAACCAACCGCAGGTCGAAAACAAATTTAATACACCTAATCGTACGAACGTCATAGCCTAGTCTACTTACTTTCTCAACTGTATACTAATGTACTGTAGAAGGGGTGTCCAAATCAAACCTGTACTTTTGATTGTGCAGAATAACAGAACACAGCAATGAAAGTAAAAACTCCCCTTATGTCTCGATACAGTCCCCTTCACTAGTGTTTGGATACCTTAGAGAAAGTTTTCCCATGATCAGACTGCTTGCTCCATGTCTTCAATCCTGGCCTCCCAGGAACTCCTTTAATGGCCCAAACTTGTGAAAATGGTGGAGCGAGGTCAGGACTGTATGGGGGATTCGGCAATCATTCCCAGCAGAGTTCCTGTAATGTGCAAGAGGTGCTCGTGTACAGTTCAGTTCCCATAGACATGTGCCTCTCTTCCAAGTTATCCGTCGTTTTTTTAAGGATCAGGTGCTCCACTCGCTTGAATGTTCACGCGAATGACTGTAGTGGGCTCCGAGCCACCTCGTCATTAACAGTCTTCTTTAAAACGTTTGCACGCGTTTAAATGTTTTAAGTACCTCATCACCGTACTGTGTGTTAAGTCTTCTGTAAATGTCAATCAGTTTTAGTTTATCAAAAGTCCCGGTTTGACTTGAACGGATTGTATAAAAGCGCAACTTTTACACCATCGGAAAGTCGAATGAGCACGAGTCAGAGACCGTCAGTGTGTGTGTGTTCCTGTGTGTATGCGCAGTGGGATGTCGTGCTGTAGTGCTGAAACACATTAATGGTTTCTCCTAAAATAACTCTCCCAAAAACTGGTTGTGGTTTGAGGCAGATATGTCTGAAAATGCTTTTGGGTGAGATCGACTCTCTATTACTCATCTGTTACATTAGCCTCGTAGCTCTGGTGGAGAAACTAACTAAAGATTCCGACTTCAGACACCAAACACGTCTCGGCTGACTGACTCCGTTCGATTTTTGTAATGAACAGAATGTTGGCTTAGGGGTTGTTTTTGACGTTTGTAGGAAACAAGAAGAACACATCGCAGCCCGAACATCAATGCTGATCCTCATATTCAACCCTACTGTAGATCCGCACTTTTCCCCAAACTCTCCGAGAGAATGGTGTTTGTTTGGGCAGAAGGAGACCTTCAAGAGGAGGCGTGCGAACACACTGCACTTCAGCTCTCTGATGAATTAAAGCAAGATGGTTTCATCATATTCCATCACCTTCACATGCTTTAAATCTTCAATATGATGGAAGAGAAAATGAAAGTGCAATATGACGAGAGATGATCTGTTATCTTGGTGTGTGTCATTGTTATTGTGTAGGTTTGATGCTCAGGATTGCAGTTTTTCTCTTTCGCTTGCACACACACTGTCACTGCACTACGATACCTCAACACTAATTAGGCTACAGAAAAAAAAAGAAATGGCCATTTCGATCAAAAACAAGACTGTGTTATTAATCACGTTCATCTAAGATATCAGGTATGTTTCTCCATTATTTTGAACGAAAGGCAGCTATTTTTCTGGTGCTGACAACTTTTCTGCGGAATATCGTGAATCACTACAGTAGCGTGTTAGCCCTAGTAGCTAGCTTGTTATTCACGCCCGAAAGGAACCTGTGAGGTTGTGTTACCTCAGTTAGATCATTTTAACCTCAGCTTCTGGAAATCTACAAACGCAAATTTAACCGCGAACATCAGCGCGAGGTACAAACCTAGCTACATTTGTAAACTTCAGGTTTTTGAACACACAAGACTCTTGGAACTTTTAGGCCGGTTAACAAGAAACACTATGTGAAGCTCAAAATGTGAAGCTGCCCTTAAATCTGTTGTAGGAAATTAGCACTTTTAAGGAGATTGGCTTTTTCTTCATTCTTTTTGTCAATGAATTTTATACTGTAGCTTTAAGTTTGTGTTCAGTGTGAAATATTTTTACAGTTGATGTTTTCAGGAGATTTGGAATAAGCCGCACTTATAGTACATACTGTATGAAGCCACTACAGTACATTTAACAACAGCTCTGTGTGTGGTGCGATTGAGAAAAACTGTAACTAACTGAATATAATATTATTAGCATTAAGCTTATGTTGATGATCATGTTGGTCCATGAATGCAAAACACATTAACAAACCAACAGCAATTCAGAAAACGCAACCGCTGTCTGTCAGGTCTAGTAAGGATCAGAGGTGTCAAGTAATGAAGTACAAATACTTCGTTACCTTACTTAAGTAGAAATTTTGGGTATCTATACTTTACTGGAGTAATTATTTTTCAGCCGACTTTTTCTACTCCTTACATTTTTAAGCAATTATCTGTACTTTCTACTCCTTACATTTTAAAAATAGCCTCGTTACTCTATTTTTATGATCAGAACGCGCAACCCCCCCCACACCCCCACCCCCATCGCATGATCAGAAAGCGAGACCTTAATGCTTTTGTCGCCCCTCACGGTACTTTTACTTTTATACTTTAAGTAGTTTTGAAACCAGTACTTTTAAACTTTTACTTAAGTAAAAAGCTTGGGTTGATACTTCAACTTCTAAAGAAGTATTTTTGAACCCTAGTATCTATACTTCTACTCAAGTAATGAATGTGAATACTTTTGACACCACTGGTAAGGATCATATCTCTAGTAAGTGTAATGAGATGCAGAATACATATTCCATACAGGATATAATGGTGTCTGGATACGATTCATTTTCTATACAGAACAAAAATAAGCACTGCATATTTACAGCATTTGGCAGACGGCATTATCCAGAGTGACTTGCTTTTTTTTTTTTTTTTATCTCACCATACTGTACATCCGAGCAGTTGAGGATTGAGGGACTTGCTCAAGAATCCAACAGTGGCAACTTGGTGGTGGTGGGTTTGAACCCGGGACCTTTTGATCAATAGTCAAATGCCTTAAGCACTGAACAACCCCTGACCAAACGTATGGTTTCGGTTTTCATTTTGAATTAATTTAAACGTGTGAGAAGTAAAATACAGTTTTTGTGTGACGGATTCAGACTCTTTTCAACATACAACAAAACATACCATAATCAGTGCACTGGCACGACTAATCTTCTTCCTTCAAGAGTCACAAAGCTTTCTGGAGCTCCTGGGTTCTTAATCATTGTGCTGATTTCTTTCTCCTGGACTGAATCAGCAAGAAAAGGCCTGACTGCTTTCCTTTCAGTTTTCTGATTTGCTGTTGCATCAATGGTTTGTTATCGTGTTTCACATTCCTATACAACTGTAAATTATGCATCAGAAATCAAACTTAAGGTTATGCGTTCGTCATTCGCCATCGCAACGAGCCTTAAATCTTTCACCTGTGGACACGTTTCTAAAGGTGTTCTGATTTTGTTTAGATTTTTTTTTCTTCAGTTTGTCATTCCTATCAGGGTGCAGTGTGAACCTTATTTAAGATATGATTAATCTTAAATCTCATGGTCTGTTCCTTATCATCATTATTTCAGACTTTTATTGTGTGTGCAGCTCACTTTTTTGTATTTAAAATAGCAAATGTATTATTGTCTTAAGCTTGCTTCTTGAGCTTCATGAACCCTCATGGCTAGCATGTATCACACTTGAAAGTGAATGTATCGGGGTGGCTTTTTCCAAAGTGACTTACGTACTGTGCTTTACCGATATACAAAAGCTAACTTTCGATCTTCTCCCAGGACATCAGAACGAACGGACGGAGTAATTTCAGGAAAAAATGTGATTGCAAGTGTAAAGGGCTTCGTTTTTGAGTGTAAGAATAGCTGCTTGTATTTTTCAACTTCATTATTCGCTGTATAATGAGAACGCCAGCATTGTAAAGAAGACGCTTATTTCCATGGCTGCATTCTGTATTGTTATTATTATTATTCTAATTATTATATATAATTTGGTTTGTGAGCTATGTCAGGTGTAAAGCCTGCTGTAATTATGTACAGAATTTGTGTAAGTTATTACTGAGATCTTAGAACATGATAGAAACAGAAGAAGCTTCAGAGCTAACCAAATGTTCATCTTTTCTTCACCAAACATCAGCAACAGGAATCAATACGTACGCTGTTCTTTTCTGTTACAACACTCTGGGAGGATGCAGGGACTGGTTTTTGCTTCCAGGAATACAAAGCACATGTGGTTTTCTCAGCGTCAAACCAGTTAAAGAATGTTCTGAGCAATCAGCTGATGTGGCTTTTTGTCCTATGTTAACATGATTTTTATTAATAAATAACTTGCTTTTAATCGACTCTTGCTTTTAAATCTGTCTTCACTGGCGATTAAAGTATTCACACAAGAGAATTAAGACTTAGACAAGCCTAAAAAGATCAACTTAAATATGCCATGTGTCATGATTATGTAAAGTAGTGGAGTATACAGGACAGTACAAGCCGAAATCTTTCAGGATAGAGATCTATTGCAGGGCACACACTCATTCACACACTACAGGCAATTTGAGAACGCTAATTAGCCTAATCTGCAGAGGTGGGTAGTAACGAGGTACATTTACTCCATTACATTTACTTGAGTAACTTTTTGGAAAAAAATTTACTCCTACTGTATGAGTAGTTTTACTGCATCACACTTTTTACTTTTACTTGAGTAAATTTGTGAAGAAGAAACGCTACTCTTACTCCACTACATTCAGAGTAAGAGTAGCGTTTCTTCTTCGCAAATTTACAACACTGATATATACAACAACACTAATATATAATTTAACTTAAAAAAAAATTTATCGGACATTACGATTGAAACAGTTACTCAGTACTGGAGTATCTTTTCACCAAATACTTGTTTACTCTTACTTGCGTAATACTTTGGATAACTACTTTTTACTTTTACTTGAGTAATATTATTTTTATTTTTAAGTACAGCTACTCTACCCACCTCTGCTAATCTGGATGCCTTATGACTGTTGGAGGAAACCGGAGTACCCGGAGGAAACCCACCAAGCACTGAGAAACCAAACTAACTCCATGGGGACAGACCTGAGGCGGGAATCAAACCCAGAACCTGGAATCGAACCCAGTATCAACCACTAAGCCACTGTGCTGCCACTAATTTATTTATTTCTTTATTCATTCATTCATTTTCTATACCGCTTAATCCTGTGTTCAGGGTCGCGGGGGACCTGGAGCCTATCCCAGGAGACTTCGGGCACTAGGCGGGGTACACCCTGGACAGCGTGCCAATCCATCGCAGGGCACACACACATACACACACTCACACACCCAATCACACACTACGGGCAATTTAGGAACGCCAATTAGCCTAACCTGCGGGAGGAAACCGGAGTACCCGGAGGAAACCCACCAAGCACGGGGAGAACATGCAAACATGCAAACTCTATGCACACAGAGACGGGAATCGAGCCTGGCCGGGGAATCGAACCCAGACCCTGGAGGTGCAAGGCAACAGTGCTAACCACTACACCACCGCGCCGCCTATTTCTTTCTTTATTTTTTTTTTATTATCTTTATTATTATCATTATAATACACTGATCAGCCATAACTGACATTAAGATTGATTATCGATTATATACCAGGAAACTGGTGACCGGACCATGGGCACCCAAGACTCACCCATGTCCATAGGGACCAAAAGGCCAGCCCGTCTGGGACAATCCCACAGAAAAGCCAATGCAGCTTACAGTAATTCACAGATAAAAGCAATGCTGGCCACGACAGAACAGATTATACTGTACATGTATATACTCAGCAAAAAAAGAAACGTCCCTTTTTCAGGACTGTGTATTTCAACAATAATGTTGTACAAATCCAAATAACTTTACAGATCTTCATTGTAAAGGGTTTAAACAATGTTTTCCATGCATGTTCAATTAACCATAATCAATTAATTAACCTGCACCTGTGGAATGGTCGTTAAGACCTTAACAGCTTACAGAAAGTAGGCATTTATGGTCACAGCTGTAAAAACGCAGGACACTAAAGAGACTCGTCTACCGACTGTGAAAAACACCCAAAGAAAGAAGCCCAGGGTCCCTGCTCATCTGCGTGAACGTGCATTAGGCATGCTGCAGGGAGGCATGAGGACTGCTGATGTGGCTATAGGGCAATAAATCGCCATGTCCGCACTGTGAGACGCCTAAGACGGCGCTACAGGGAGACAGGAAGGACAGCTGATCATCCTCGCAGTGGAAGACCACGTGTAACAACACCTGCACAGGATGGGTACATCCGAATATCACACCTGCGTGACAGGTACAGGATGGCCACAACAACTGCCCGAGTCACACCAGGAACACACAATCCCTCCATCTCACAGCAAGAACTGACAAATCTGGTCCAGTCCATGAGGAGGAGATGCACTGCAGTACTTCAAGCAGCTGGTGGCCACCAGATACTGACTGGTACTGACTGATTTTCAGCCTCCCTTCATTCAGGGACACATTGTGAAACATTTTTACTTTATGTCTTATGGTGTTGACTCTTTTAGTGTTCATACAAATGCTGTCTGTAACAAACACATGACTCTTCTTTCTCACATGTTTCAGTCCACAATATAAATATATAATATATAACTTAATATACGAGTCTTTTTCCGGGCAAGAAAAAGAATGACATTATTTTTCATAACACAATTACAAGGCACGTACAAGGAAAAAAAACAGAAACACTGTGCCTGTAAGTGATAGTATTTTTTATGTATTAATAATAATACTTATATCTTATGTAATATGATTAATGATAATTTCTTTTTATGTAAAAACATGTACATATACGTCTATCAGCCTATAACAGAACAGTGCATATAAAGAAGATTTAAATTCACAACAATCACTTTCGTCACGATCTAAATCTTTAATGCGACTTAAATAACATATGTCACTGTTTAGATTTATTCTTCCCATGTTAGTTATCTGCAGTGATTTGAACTTGGACAGGGTGTGGTGTTTAAGATATCCAGGAGTTACAGTGAAGAAACTAAGGTTTAAGATGACGTTTAGTTTTGATGCCTGCCTGTCATTTAGACATCATTGAGATCTTCTAGAGGGGATTGTGGTGGACAGTATGTTCATGAGGATAAAGCAAGGCAACAATGACTATAATGCTACAGTAGTTCATGGAGCCTAAATTCATATATTAAAACAAAAAACCCTATAAATTGCCTTAGCTTGTTGTTTAAGTCCATTATGAGCTTCAGAAACACCACCGTAGCAGCGGGTCAAAGTCTCTGGAACCTTTACACTCGAGTAAAGGTCTTGCAAATGATGTTCCATCAGTTGGTGCGTTGATGATGATGATGTTATAAAGTAGGGATGGGAATCACCGGGGTCATCTGATAGGCTACAATAATGATCATCATGATACCTACTGCCGATATGATTGTACGGTAATTTTTAGATATTGTTACAATTCTAAACAAGCTTAGCAAACAATTTGCTCTTACCACACATGATGCTGTGCTGTGTGAATAGTTTAGAGCACCACCTGCAGGATCATAGAGGAATTACAACATTTTACCGCTTCAAATGCAACCATACATACATTCATTCATTCATTCATTCATTCATTCATTTTCTATACCGATTTATCCTGTATTTAGGGTTGCGGGGACCTGGAGCCTATCCCAGGAGACTCAGGGCACGAGGCAGGGTACACTCTGGACAGTGTGCCAATCCATTGCAGAGCGCGCACACACACACACACTCATTCACACACTACGGGCAATTTGGGAACGCCAATTAGTCTAACCTGCATGTCTTTGGACTGTGGGAGGAAACCGGAGTACCCGGAGGAAACCCACCAAGCACGGGGAGAACATGCAAACTCCATGCACACAGAGACGGGAATCGAGCCTAGCCGGGAATCGAACCTGGACCCTGGAGGTGCAAGGTGACAGTGCTAACCACTACACCACCGCGCCGCCACCATGTATACAATGAAAATATATATATATTTTAAATTGCATTAATTGCCACATCAAAATTGCAAGAATTATGAAATCTTTTTGCCCTGTGTTTATTAGATATTGAGATCTGTTGAGTGTCATGGACCCATCATTTTCATTCTCGAGAAAATTCAGTGTTCTGTCTTTGTCCCTGTTGAATGAGGGGAAGTCATCCTGGAAAAGATGGACAATAATCTCCCATCGCACAATAACAGTCATCAGTGGGAAAACTTGGTCTGCATTTGCAGAACAGTCCTCTTATTGCACCAATACCAATTCAGAAAAATAAATATATACCAATCCACCAACCGTAACAGAAACAGATTTACTGTAGAGGCCAAGAATTAAAGCTCGTCCCAGTCTCTACTGTATATGCCTGACTTGTAGAAAATATGGTGACTGAGACATGAGTCATGAGACTGGATTAGGTTTTTTCCTGCATTCCATGTTTTTCTTCGTGTCCGGTATGAGAGGTTTAAACACAGGAACCCGACTGTATCCCTCTCTTTGGAGTTGACGGCGGACCGTTCTTGTGGACACGGTCTGATCACGCTGTGCGTTTATATTCTCCGTCACCTGAATGACTGTTGCTGTTTTGTTTTTCTCAACATATCGCACTAACGTGCGAGCATCAAGGTCGTTGAATCTGCGTTTCCGGCCACAGTTTCCAGCTCTGTTTACTGACGTCTTTCCCACAGACCTAAACGCGGAGGTCACTTTAGTCACCGTTCCGATAGAAACACATGCCAGCTGAGCAATCTTCGTGACTGACGCTCCTGCCATCCGTGCCCCGATGATGAACCCTCTTTCAAAGTCACTTAGATCTTTTCCTCTTACCATTGTGATCCAAAAGTAAGGTCATGTGGCTCTGCTCGGCATTTTTATACATGACAGAGTCTGAAGGGACAAGAAGAGAGCTTGAACTTCTCAGTTCATTTGTTCAAGTTTGTCCTTTAATTTGTCTCTTGTTTATTATGGAACATCACAAATGAATCAGTGACACCATGTAGTTTCTGAGGGACATCAAGTGAGGGAGGAATTTGAAAGGAAATCCAGTCGCATCACCATATGATGGTCGTGTTTAACAACCAGCCTGAGCAAAAAAAAAAAAAAAAAACAAGACAAAATTTCAGCCACAGTCTGTTAAACAGAGTAACAACAGCACTGTAGAGATTTAAATCAAATGCCTGATCGCACCTTGAACAGCGAAGTTCTGATTATTATTTGCATCTCAACCTATTTTTAGGAAATAGTATAAAAATAAAAATATTCTATATTAAAGTTGGAGTGATGAAGGGATGGAAGACAGATGGACAAATAGTCAGAAGTGGCGAACCCTAACAGGAGCGGACAGAAGAAAAACATGAAGAAGAAAAAAAAAATAAGCATGGATTATGATAAACTAATTTTGATAATGGTGAAGTTTTACATTTATATAAGTGGATTTAATATTGTTTATTGATCAGGTCCTTTGCTTTGGCATTTATCAATTAAATAAACTTTATTGAAAATTCACTCAATACTCCAAATAAGAAAGAAATCAAGATACTGAAATTATGACCTTTTTGTCATTTCATCTCCTTTTAAATCATCTTTCTGTCTCTGTGTTTGTCTATTATTAACACATTACATCATCTTTCTGTCTGTGTGTTATTTAATCCAGAACTCTGGCCTTATGACTCATAATCAATATTATATTAACAAAATAAACATTACTACTTAGAAATGCACACCCTCTGTGCCAACTACTAAACATAGTTAACATAATATACTGATTGCACAGAATGGCCCAGGAAATGTACTTTAAATATTAATATTCACATTATTAAATATATATATATGTATAAACACTACTGTACGTCTGCGTGCATACTTATCACGAGAATGTTCCTCGAGCGCAGCACTGAACAGCTGAATGCTGTTTAAGGCGAATGACGTCATCAAATTGCGTCGCGGTGTTACGATGAACTGTGCTGTTTAGTTCAAATATACTACTGTAGCGCGAATTTATATAGTTAAGTACGATTTTCTTTTTAATTAATTTTTATATATAAAAGAAACAAGTTTGTTGTGCAGCAAAATAAAAGAAAAAAGATTAAAAGGCAAAACGCTGTGATGAAACGCCATTTTTGGTTTCGACGCATGCGCACAAAAGCGCCAGCAGTGAGGCAAATTTCTTAAGTAGCCTGTTTTTCTCAAAACATAAAAAAGAAAACAGAGGCTATCGATGTGATTGATCTCATATATTATGATGATGATGAAATACACGCAAACAATATCATCCAACATTATTGTAAAGCTAATAACTTTAATAACTGTATGTGAAATAACTCCTTTATCCATACTCCTTACAGTGTGTTAATATCAAAATGTAATACTTGTGAAATCACGCTGTAATGCATCTTATATTCTTGGTTAAAGTTCTAATTAATTTGGTTTATTTTAATTATGTTTTTTTTTGTATGCACAGTTAGAAGTTTCTCGCCATATGGAAGGCCTGGGTTTCAGTTCCCACCCAATGCTCAAACCCCGGGTACTGGACGCAGTGCCAGTCCCAGGCCCAGATACAATTGGAGGGTTGTACAGTCGTAAAACCTGTGCTAAAGTTGTGTGCAGATCAGATGGCGAACCCTTGATGTGAGCAGCTGAGACACTACGAGTGAACAACGAGTCACAACGACCTTTTACAAGAGATGCTCTCACAATACAACTTTACATGATTCTATGGTTAGAGAAATCTGTAGTTATATTCATTGTAAAGTATTATACTATGCTGAGAAAGAGCAAAAATGTTTATTGCAACCAAAAGTAAATGTACAGCACTGGACTGGCCAGCCAGAAGACAACAGACCCACAAAAATTCTGCAATCTCCCTTTCTTCCCCAATTTTACGTAATTTATATACCCTTACTTAGCAATTACATAATTGTTTGCTTCTCCTTAAGTCAAATAGTTACTTAATATTCATTAGATGTAAGCTACTTTTGTTCTGATCAGATTGATATGGCACCTCCCAGTTACATACAGTAATTTCCCCCACTCATATTTATTCATGTCTGGGTACGCCTCAAAAGATCTTATTTTCTTTTTTTTCCCCCTTTTTTCTGAGAAAGTTTGGTTTGTTCCCTTTTTTTTCCTAACCAGACTATTGACCACTGCTGGTGAAGACCTGCTAGTGAAGGTTTTCGTCAGAGAAAGTTTTAAGCTTTTTCTAAGATGCATAAAAATCTTATTCTTATTTTCCTATTCATATTCAATAACTTTCCTTAAAGTTATTGAAACAATTTATTGGTTAAGTTTTTGTTTTATTGTACCTTATTTATTTATTATTTTATTATCTGAAGATTATAATGAATAGTTATTGGACTTAAGTACAGTTAGGGTCAATATGATTAATTTCGCCAAAGCTTGATTGCATTAAGTTATATTATTTTACATATTGTTATTTTTGCATAATCATTTTTAAAGGCGGACCATTAATATTTTGCTTCATAAAATAATCCTATTCTTCTTAAATCATAATTTGATTATTAACCTATATGATTTTAAACATTGACGTTTGATAGTATACGTATACATTATGAATTAGTAATTCTAGTTATATTAATTAATTAATGAATGAATGAATTAATATTTTAAAAAGTTACAACCTTCTTTGATTAATTTTGGCTATGTAGTATACTATAGAGTGTAGTAAGGGATAGTAGTGGATTTGATTATTCACTATTGATCCCTGTCTCTTAGCTTTAAAACGGGAAGTCTGGCCATCTGTGCTCTGTGTCCGGAAAAACGGAAATGAAAGTTATTTCTTTTAACTTTTCCTTTTCCCAACATGATAAATAAAATGTATGATGTTTATTCGCTTTTAAAAGCTCTTTGCACTCTATGTCCCAATCAAAGCAGAACCGGAAAACTTATTTTTATATTTTGGATCTGCATTTTCTGTATTTTCCCCTTCATTAAAGTTCCTCAATTTCTTGAACTCTGTGTGTACGGGTTGTTCTTGGGTCACACTTCGCATACTTTTCTACTTAATTATCATTAGTTACGAGTAGACAGCTATGAAACAAAATAAAAGGGAGTAAATATTATGAGTATTATTATTTTTCATAGTATTATCATTTTTACTTATTGCTTTGTTTCTTATCCCTGCCTTCTACCTGTATATTTCTCACTTCCCCAATTTGTCGTACAGGTGCCTTCTCTTTTATTGTAACGAGAGGATCAAGGCATCTTGAACAGAGGCCTTCTGGGTATTTCATACCTCAACATTCCAACTCCACACAGGTGGGAATCGAACCTTTAGCCATGGAGGTGCTAACCACTGAGCTACCATGCTGCCTAAGACCACTAAACCACGGTCATATGGGGCATCCTTCATGTTTTGTGTGACACCAAATTCTACCACATGTGATTAAATGGGAGTTAGGTATCCTACAGGTAAACACTCAAAACTATGAAGAGTGTACTGTAGGTGTGTGTAGACGTGTTGACTCTAGTGGATATATTCTCCGATGACCACAAGATGGTAGTATTGTAATAAAACAAGCACATCGTTAATTATAGCCTACTAGGACATACCAAAATCAAAAGGAAATAGTGCATTTTGAGAATTGACAAATAATTTCCTTTTTTAAAGAATTCACATCTATTTCATTTTCAGTTCATCAATGTCAAGATTACCTTGCTGAGATGCAGAGAACTTCAGACCCAGTTTCTTATTTGGTGTACCTGTTGGGACAGGGGTAGCTCAGTTTTTAAGGCATGGGATTACGGATCGGAAAGTGGCAGGTTCAATCCCCAGTACCACTATTTTCCCAGTGTTGGACCCTTGAGCAAAGCCCTTGACCTTGGGCCCTTAACTGCTCAGATATATAATAAGATACAGTATCCCCACTCATCACTCATACCTATCCTGAGGCACCTGGAGATTGTGCCAGCTTCAGTAGACAAAGGCCGACCCTGCGAGGATCCTGAGGCATCCAGAGAAGGACCAGCTCCAGCTGGATTCAGCTTTACTGTATGATGGTTGGAGCTACACATGCTGCTCCTGCGTTTCCAGTGATCCAGACCCCATGTGCCCTCTGCACCTACTGACTCGTCCCTATGCTGAACTGAACTTCATGTTAATTTTAATAACTTCTGTTATATTGAACTTTCACCTGCATAACACACATGATATTATATAATTTCTAAGCGTTATCACCCAAATGAGGATGGATTCCCTGATTGAGTCTGGTTCCTCTTAAGGTTTCTTGCTATTGCCATCTCAGGGAGGTTTTCCTTGCCACTGTCACCTGCACCCTTGGCTGGCTCATCAGAGTCAGTTCATTATTATCTAGACACATTTTTCTAAAACATACACACTTCCATAAATTTTCATTTAAAATTTTCTTTTTATTTTTGTGAAGCTACTTTGAGACAATGGCCATTGTTAAAAGTGCTATATACTGTAAATAAAATTGAATTGAATTGAATTGACTCTGGATAAGGGTATCTATCAAATGCTGTAATTGTGTACCTTGTACTTTCTCCTCATTGTTTATTTATTATCACCTGGTAACTATTGAACTTGATCCTTGAGAGAAGTTTGGCAAGAAAGTAATGATCCTTGTATTAAAATACATCAAGGATACACACACACACACACACACACACACACACACACACACACACACACACACACACACACACACAGAGCAAAGGAGGAAGATTTGGGTGTTCTTACATGATGGCACTTGCACTGTGGTGTTTTATTCTTATCAGCTGATTTCGTTTGCATATTTCCACAAAAACTGTTCCTCATTAAGAAGCTTCGAAACATTGGGTTTAGTTTAAGTTCCCCTAGACAGTCTCTTTTATAGACTGGTATTTAAATTGTTGTTGTTGGTCTTTCGGCTGCTCCCGGCAAGGGGTCGCCACAGCGGAATATCCAGTCCGCACTACAACTTGGCACAGGTTTTACGCCGGATGCCCTTCCTGACGCAACCCTCCCATTTTATCCGGGCTTGGGACCGGCACTGTATCCAGTGGCTGGGGTGTGGGCACTGGCTGGAATCGAACCCGGGCCTTCCGCATGGCAGGCGAAACACCTACCACTGAGCCACCAGTGCCCTAGACTGGTATTTAAATTCACTATGCAAATATCCAAATATCTCAACCAAATGTCGAAATGTCTTAACCAAATGTCGAGAGATACTCCATAAGCTGTGTGCTGTCACAATTCATTATCATTTGTTGATTATGAAAATGTGTACTGATTCAATTATGACATTTAAGTGTGCATTATTAATAAAAAAATATTATATTAGAACTTTGTCATTTTGTGTCCATTTCACCATTTTGCTAAGTTATTGGATTATTCTGTCACTGTTGTCAGTGGTCGAATTGTAAAAACAATTCAAGGACGATGGTGTGGTCAAGAGTTTATATATAATTATCAACTATATAAATATTGTAAACTGTAGAATTATTATTTCCTTTTGATTTTGGTATGTACTGGTAGGCTATAAGTAACAAGTTTTCATGCTGCCCTTTCATCAATTTCCAGGAAGATCAGAACCTATTTAGGAAAGACACACACACACACATTATATATATATATATATATATATATATATATATATATATATATATATATATACTATATATATATATATATATATATATATATACCAGAAAATCTCAGTTTTTTCTTCACCATGATACGTTTTTATATATAATCAGTAAATGAACCATAAACCATGCGAAAGGGGCAAACATTCTCATCCTGTTGAGAAGCAGGGCCGTGCAGAGATGTTTAAAGGGGCGAGTGCTCAAAGTAAAAAAAAAATTAAAAAGATACTTAAAACGGATTCCTGAGGGATCCACTGCCTTTAGCAGCCTCACACAGCTCCTTCTGTAGCTGTTTCTTCCTCCTCTCCTTACGAGGCATGTCTGGAATATTTATTATATTATTAGTAATAATTTTAAAAAATCTATACACATAAAACACACAAACATGCACAAGCAGTGCTTATTAAATGTTTAAACTGTAGAGATACAATAACATTACAGCTGTAAAATCAGCATTTTATCTAATTTGAAAATATAAACCTAATATTATCTGTTACTTAATATATTTTCTTTAAAAACAGTGTTTTTTTATATCATAAATATAATAATCCATAATTATGTGGATATCCAGATTAGATCTTTTTAGTGAAATAAAAACCCTCCAGAAAAGAAGGGAAAAGTTCTGTAACTTACTTTAAAACTAAACATGTTCCCTAAAACGGTGGACACAGAGCTACAGACCCCCTGTAACCCCCTTACCCAGTTAGCTAGCAGCTAATGACCCCCACTACTGCCGTTCATAAAAGGACAGGTAATGTTTGTTGCGCTGTTGCACAAACAGCACGCTCATTTATCTCAATTCATTTGTTGTTATAGACTACAGTGTGCGCTGTACACCCGATTTACTGTTTTGTTGCAGTCTACACCTTCCAGTTAATTTGCCTGTTTTTCTTCCAGCTCCGAAAGACTAACAACAACAACAACAACTCCTCCAACTACGCACCGCCCAGCCTGCAGAAAATGCGCGTGCACTTTGCGAGGTTCGTACCCGGCTCATAACGAGCGCGCTCTGCCCTCAAGGGCGAGCATTGGTTAATGGCAGTCATGTGACTGATGCAAGCCATATCCTTTTATTGAGCAAAATTAAGATTAATAGTTATATTTTATTGTTGAGGGGCAAAGACAGCGTTCCATACGCACATACACATAGAAAAATCAACAACTACAACGAAAAAAAAAAAAAAAAACAAGGAAAGGGCACTTGAGGCATCTTGGAGGAAAGGGGCGGGTGCTCAAGCAACCTCCGCCCCCGCCCCTCCCCCCCTCTGCACGTGCCTGTTGAGAAGCAATAGCCCTTTAAGGAAATGATACACACACACCAAATAGGAAGTAAAAGTGTGTGTGTGTGTGTGTGTGTGTGTGTGGGAGGTTCGAGTCATTTTAGTGACTCGGTTCTTTGAATCTCGTTCATCAAAATGAACGAATCTTTTTTTTAGTCATTTCGATCAGAAATAAATTAAAATGTTGCGTTTTCAATAAAAATACCCCCAATACGTCTCCTATTTTGGCTATAGTTCCAGTTATGAAAATATTACAATGCAACTAAGGACATATTATAATAAACAGAATGAGTAACTCACCATCATATCTTCCAGTCGTTCGTCCTTTTGAATCTATTACGTCTATGGGAGTCACGTGACAAAAGAACGAACGACTCGAGGTTTCGCAATGTTTTGCGCATGCGCGCCCAATAGAAAATGAATGAATCACTCTCCGAGATACTCGTTCATCTGAGTCAAGTTAAAGAGTCGTTCAAAAATAACAGCGTTCATAAACGACCCGCGTGTGCAGTGCATGTGTAGAGAGAGACATTAAATGTCCTCATTACATTACATTACTAACCCTAACCCTACCCACCAGAGTGGCTAGTGAGACTAAAGTTATTACCCGCCACAGTCGAATTTTACCCGCATTTGGCGGGTGCCAATGTCAAGACCAGATATATATATATACTGTATATATATACACACACACATTAAGAGAGACTTAATGGATGTCATACATATTTCACTTCAGACATTTTTGGGATAGGGAGGCAATTGTATTGGGGTGATAGTCATTTTGTGTTTTCCATGGTCTCATTGTGTACAGGAGTACATACTCATGTTCATTCGCAACAGATTTCACCACTTTGGATTGAGTGCCAGACAACCGTTGCAGGTGACTCCACTGACACCAAGATACCGCCTTGAACGTTTTCAGTGGGCACAAGACCATGTGAACATGTGCTGCAGTGGTCTACCGTCCTGTTCACAGAAATGATCAGTCAACATGGTCCCCAGGGTTTGCTTTGGTGGAGAAGGTGCAACAGTCTGGGCAGGCATTACCAGTCATATTTGGTTATTGTACATGGCTCAGTCACTGCACGTCCTTACCTCAGAGACATCATAGAACCCATCATCATCCCCCAATTCCGCCAGCACACCCTCGACTTTCTTTTCATGCCCGACTTCAGGAAGTTGGAGTGCCTCATATGGTCTGGCCATCAATGTCTCCTGACCTGAACCCCATAGAGCACGTCTGGGACCAGTTGAAGCAGAGACTGGTTGATCGTACCCCACCCCCATGTGACCTGGCAGAACTGTGTGTAGCACTTGTGGAAGAGTGGAACTCATTGCCTCAGAACAATATCATGAGACTAGTGAGGAGCATGAGATGTCGCTGTCAAGCTGTCGATGCGGCAAATGGTGGAAACACCCGCTACTGACGTTGTTAATTTTTGTTATTTGGAGCTATTCCTGTTATTGTCAAAATTTTGGGGGGTAATAAATATTAAACTAATGAAAATGGTGTTTCTTCTCATACATTATTAGTAATATAAAAGGGAACGTTTACTTATTTCATTCTCTTGTAAGAGATGCAATGCACTGTGTGTGTGTGTGTGTGTGTGTGTGTGTGTGTGTGTGTGTGTGTTGCTTTCCTAAATAGGTCCTGACAGGTTGTGCCTAAGATTTTCCACTTGCACATGGCTTCTTTTACAACGTACCTCTCTCTGGAACCATCAGTGTCCTTTGTCCTTGAGACGAAGTCTTGTGCCTGCTTTGTCATGCTTTTCGATTACGCTGCTGCTTGAGGCCCTGAGATGTTGTTCTGTCTGTGTTGGTACATCCTGCTACATGTATGTAACAGTTGTTTTGTCTCCCAGTTGTTTTGTAGAGCTCTGAACACTCTTCACTGCCCTGGACCATGTGTACTGTACATCATAGTTCAACATTGAGATATTGGGCTATGAAAATGCGCAAGGGTGTCACATGACCGATATTATGAGCCAGGCGGGAAATAGCATGGAAATAAATTAAGAGGCCGCGAGAACGAGAGCCAAGTCGCTACAGCAGTCGCTAAACAGGTTCTGGTCGTTTAACGTGTTAGCGGTTTGATGTGGTTTAAGATGTTAAGCCTGTTGGCTTCTGAGATTGTGTGAGTGTCAGTAATGTCGTAAACAGAGCAAGCAGAGAGGTTTCTTCAGAGTTCTTTGTTGCTAAATAAATCAGTTCAGTTTGTTCAGAGTTAGAGTTTTAGGTAATGAGCCCTCTCCATGGAAAGAGATGTCTGATACGGTAATTTGGCATCATTAGGAAATGATTGAGGTTTGTGTATCATCCCATGCATGTACTCACACAAAGCCTCACAAGAATCAGAAAGTTACAGCGAGTATGAGAGAGAGTGAAGTTGGAAGGGAAGGATGGAAGTTACTGGCACATAAACAGAGACACACACATATGTAAAACATTTTGACTTGTTTGGATTTTAAACAAAAGCTGCAGTTCTTGTAAAAGTAAAAAATAAAAACCATCACATCCATGCGAGATAGGATCTAGTGTTTGGAAGGAGTGCACCGAACCACACAAGAGCACTGGAAATAAAGTCAGCTGTGCCCTTCGGTTGCTTATCCACAGCTCCACAGATAAACATTTACAAACAGATGTGGTTATATAATGAAGATCAATTCCTGCTTTCTGTTTCACCCAAATGAGGATGGGTTCCTGACAATTCTTAAAAGCGCTATATAAATAAAATTGAATTGAATTGAATTGACTTATAGTATGAGTATGTCCTCTTGTAACAGTACATGGATTATGCTCTTTCATTTTGCAGTGGGTTTAAAACAGCTACTTCAGCTAGATTTATTTGTCAGGAAATCACTCTCATTTTGTAAAAGTTCATTTTAAAATACCAACATATAAAAATCTATTCAAATCTAATTCTAATGGAACTTTTTTCCAGAAGATCATCGTACACAGACACTTGTTTCGTTATTCTAAAGACCTTCTATTTACATAATGAATAAAAAAAATTCCTTATGGAGAGCAGACAGATTATCCCACAAAGCCAACACTCACTCAGTCACTCTCACATTCTCTACACCACTCATAATGTACAGGGTCACAGGAGGCCTGGAGCCCATTCCAGGTGGAGGAACCTCAAATTCAAGTTAAAATTCAATTTTTTTATTTGTCACATAAACAGTCATACACAGTACAATATGCAGTGAAATGCTTATACTGTACAACCACTTGAGACCTTAAAAAATTTTTTTTTACAAGAAATAAGAAAGAGAAATAAATAGCTGAAATTATAAGAAAGTAGAACAAAATATAAACATTTTCAAAAAATATATAAGAAATATAAAACCTTTCTGTACAAAAGACAAAATAGCAAATTTAAATGGAAATAAAAATGGAAATGTCCAGAAAGTGTGCAAATGAGTCTAATCTGCATGTCTTTGGAATGCAGGACGAAACTGTACAGGGAGAACATGCAGACTCCCAAAGGCAAGACCCCTGGAGGTTTGAGGCCACATTGCACTATTTTGCTAAGTTGGATTTGGATTGGATAATTAGATTATTCTGACCACTCATCACTGTTTATCGCTCTTCCACTATTGTTATTCTCAGTCACTCGCTCTTTCTCTAAACCATGCTGTCTCAGACCAACACTAAACCAACACTCTCAGATATTCCTATCCTAAGTTAAACTGAGGAAATGCATGTTATATCATCATCATCATCATCATCAAAGACCCAACATACAGGAGAGATCAGTAATGATTTTTAGGTAATTAGAAAATAATTCTAGACATCCATTTCACATTATTTGCTTGTGACGTCCATTAATTAAAGTAAATAAACTATAACATTGTGGACCCCCGGTGATTCAGGGCCCTCTGTGCTTCATTCGTTCATATTACTTTGTCCTGTATACAGTTTTCTAGGGGGCCTGGAGCCTACTGTATCCCAGGAGACTTAAGGCATGAGGTGGGGTACGATCTATTGCGGGGCACACACATACACACACTCACACACTCACACACTCGCACACTCAGTCACACACTTCGGGCAATTTGGGAATACCAATTAGCGTTATCTGCATGTCTTTGGACTGTGGGAGGAAACCAGAGTACCTGGAGGAATTCAACCAAGTACGGAGAGAACATGCAAACTTCATGCACACAGACCAAATGCAGGAATCCAACCTGGACCCTGGAGGTGCAAGGCGACAGTGCTAAAAACAACAGCTGCCCTTCCTTAGACTTCACTATAACAAAGCATGTGTGTGCATGTGAGTATATATCCTGCACTTTCTACTTATAGTTTCTGTATAACGCCTTTCTCTCGCATTGACCTGTTGCCTTGAATTTTGAAAAGTCACATGTTATGGCTATGCCAGCTCTACGCTTGTTGTTTGTTTGCCATGATACTCAACAGGTCATTACATGCTTGTTTTTGCTTCTGTTCATGAATAGTTCTATTTCATCATTGTATTGTTGCACAGTCTTTGTCTTACTTGTCCACCGATCATCCATAACATTAACATTGATTATCAATTATAATCCAGCACACTGATGACAGGATCATGGGCACCCCTTTGCTCACCCCTGTGGGGACCAAAGGCCAGCTCGTCTGATCAGATCCCAAAGAAAAGCCAATGCAGCACAAATTGCTGTGAAAAGGCAATGCATCCCATGATAGAACGTCACAGGGCTTCACACGGGGCTCTGCCCAAAAGAGCCCAAGACTGTCGACCCAGTGATGCACAATCCATGGAGTCCCACATGGAGTACAATCCCACAGCCTACAGCACCCAAAGGATCTGCTGCCTACATCCTGCTGCCAGACACCACAGCACTCTACAGGTTTATGGAGATGCCAGAGCTGAACCTGCTGGTACCACCACCCGGACAGCTCTGGCTCCTCCATAAGACTTCTTGGGGTGTGCTGTGGTGTCTGGGTGGCACAAGGCAAAACTAAACAATACTTGGAATAATGTTCTGCATTGTAATGTTATTACAGTAGAATGCAGATCATTGTATGTGTTTTATTCTTGATTTTTCCCCCCAATAATCTCAGGATGTCCTTGCAGCATATCGTATGTTACAGGAAATCAGTTTGCCTGGATTTGCATTGTGTTTGTTTCTTTCTGAGGCTGCGAGTAAGTGATGAATGAATACACTGATAAAGACGCTTATCTGATCATCAGATCCTCTCTGTCTCCATGAAGCATTTTTGTCATGTTTTGCATGCCTGTTTTTATGAGATATGAGGAAACCGTAGATTTCAAATGTGTTTACAGTACATACCTCACAACTTTGTTGAACTTGTTTTTAGACAGCATGTGATGTTACATACTGTGTAGACAAGAGTGTGCTAATTATATCTTTGTTGATTTTGTTGATTTACTTGGGATCATCATCAATTAATAACTACAAAGCTATGTTCTTACAAGCTTAAATCACTGTTTAACTGCTTGTGTGAATTGCTATAAAAATGGCAAAAAAGCCAAAGAGATAAACATCTATGAGAAACCTTACGTTGTTGCCCTCCTGTTATTATCAAAGTGCAAACACGGAATATCTGTGTTATTACAGCCTGGCTACAGGAAATGGGGAAGCCATGGTTCGAATAGTTACAGGAGCTTGTAGTAGACTAAACACTGCCCACTGTGCCCTCATCATACGCAACCTTTAATTTGAAAACAACTTAAAAGCAAGTAAAACTGCACTACATTTAATTTTAAAAATTGTTTCTCTTTCTCGAAGATTGCGCTATTCTGAAGATATCATTTGGCTCATTTGGCTGATGGAATTTAAAATACAGTATCAGTACAGTATTAACTTCCAAGCAGCAGATCAATGACGAGAGTATGCGACATACAGTATGCTTACAGTATCTTCATGGAACTGTTTCCAGCCTCACTTTACGTTCACACTATATAAGAAATTCTCATTAACATACTGTATTGTATTTTGCAAATGTTTTGTAGTACCATTCAGCAAGTACACCCTGCAGACCTTCTGTGAAATCATGTGACACCAGTTGAGTAGAAACATGTGACTAAACAATGCTTTGCGTTTTATTGCTATGACAACTACAGTACAACTACCTACCTTCCTTCACCTTACAAATAAACCACATCAAACACACTAAATACACAGATTGTGTGTCATCTACAGTACCTACACGGCCTCTGTCCCTATTTCAGGTGGGTCAAATTGTTGGGCTGCATTAAGCGAAGAAAACAACTATAGAGATTTGAAATGACTGGAATTGTATTTAAAATTGCGCGATGCATTATGAAAATCCATTATTAAAATCCAAATGGTTTTAATAATGTGTGAGGTCTAGGAAATACAAGAGGAAATCCTGTGGGTGTGCTGTGGTGAAGGGTCTGCACTGT
This sequence comes from Channallabes apus, assembly GCA_030522415.1. NCBI lineage: Eukaryota > Metazoa > Chordata > Actinopteri > Siluriformes > Clariidae > Channallabes > Channallabes apus. Next base: position 11,932,056 of record CM060109.1, read on the forward strand.
AATGCTACTAGAATGCAGATCAGTGTGTGTTATTTTTATGCTTTTTTATGTTTTTTGTTCCAATAATTTTAGGATGTTCTTGCAGTGCACATTGCATGAAATCGAATTGTCTGCATTTGCATTGTGTTTGTGTTGTTTCTGGTGCTGCAAGTAGACGATGAACGAGTACACAGACGCCTGATCACTGAATCATCTGCACATAATGCATTTTGGCATTTTTTTAATGCGTTTTGCATTAATTTCAAGCAAAGAAGACAACTAAATAGATTTGAAACTACAAGAATTTATGACTGTGTTGAACCTTTAATCCTAGTTTTCCTCCCTGATTCCACAGTAAAATCCTGTTTCAAGTTCGACAAAACGTAATGCAAAAGCATACATTTTTTTCTGTTGGGAAAATATTACATCTTTTATTCGTTACACAAAGTGCTATGCTTGTCGAAATCCCCATACCCGTACAGTGCACTGAAGCATGACAGAGGTTACATCATTTTGTCAGGGTCCCCTTTTGAGCGTCAGGATACAAGATACAGATCTACAACTTCAGACATACTTATAATACTACACTTGAATGGTTCAAAACCGGGAACTTGAACATAATGTAATGGCTCAAGTCAAAATTCTGACACCAACACAACAGAAAACCTGTTCCTGTGTGAGACTATAAAAATTGCTCTTCATCAGTGGTTCATAATTACTTTAAATGACTGGCCGTGTTTATTTTTTGTTTGTAGTTTTGTTAGAAGACTCAGTTTCCCAGAAGGCACCTCGGTCAGGTGATGACAAAGTTCACCTGAGCCGAGGTGGCTCATTAGAGATCTTATAAAAGGCTGGTAGTTCTGGGACACTGAGTCGAGCATTAATATTGTCTAGTGGGCATTTGTTTTGGATTTGTTTGAATTCAGTTGGTCTTTTCTGTTGAATGTGATTAAGTGTACCTTTGGTTTTGTCTTTGTGTATGTGAGTATTACAGTAGGTACAGTATGTGATTATTGTTCCTTTGTTCCCAGTCCTTCCTGCTTGTTCCTTCTGTGTGTCTCTAGTGTCTTACCCTCTTCTCTAGTGTATCCTCCTGTTGTTGACCAAAGCTCTAAGCCTGGGTATGCTCTACGAGTGCGTGTGTATGTGTGTCGCACATACTGTAGGAGCGTGTGTGCGTGCTTTGCCCATAGGAGCGTGTGTGGGTGTGCATGTCGCTCATGGGAGTGCGTGTGTGGATGTCGGTCATAAGAGAGTGTGTGAAAGTCTCTCATAGGAGTGTGCGTGTGTGTCGCTCGTAGTGGCATAAGAGGTTTAATTCCACCTTGACGAGCTTTGGTCATATGTTTCAGTTATGTCTTAACGTCTGTCTGTTAACACAGAACTATTGTTATGTACTGTTAGTCCTGCTTGTATGTGTTATATGTCTCAGGTATTAGAGGCTGCGTGTCAGAGTTTGCTAAGGTTATTATTGGTTTCCAGAGTCCCTGGGTTACATTCTTTGAACCCCTGAATGTGTTATCAGTGTTTTGTTAGTTTAGTTTCAACATGATTAGTTTATTCCAAATAAAAGACTCTTTACTTCGAGTTTATGCCTGCCCTTTCTTTTTAAGCCCACGTCAACACCACCTGCCATACCAGCCCTACATGACAATATTGTACAACTTCAAATGTCTGAAATGTTTAACTCACAATTAGGATGTTAGGATTAACACCATTATAGGATGAAATGCTGCAAAATATGGAGTGGTTCTGGAATGTATACTTATGCAAAGTGCTTCATATAATAATGTATTTAAAAAAATAATTAAAAAAAAAAAAAAATATATATATATATATACAGTAAACCTAATCTAGAAGCAAAAATTAAATCCTAAATGGCTTTAAAATGGTTTCTTCTTGAGTCTTTCATTATTCTGAGTTTTTTCCAATTCTTCCGAATAGATGTTTCACAGCTTCTAGAAAAACAAATGTGACAACAACATGTAAACATAATGGAAGTGACTTCAATTTTATCAATATCGATATTGTCAATATTATCTTGCGTTTCTGTATATGACATGGTGACATACAATACTACGTACACTGTTATACTGTATTCATACAAAATGATAACCCAGTATTCCAGCCTCTTACTAAGAATTTTTCATAATGTCACATTATTCACCTTATTGCAACATATATTAAAACTATATGTCTGACTGTGAGAGGAAACTCCTAAGATTAGGAGAATACAGTATGCCAACTCCATGCACATCACTGCTCTTTTCCATCATAGTAAACAGAAAAGCATATTAGAACACAGAACACACCAAACGTTGGTGTGCTACCTGAAGATCAGGTTCCACTCCTGCCAGTCTAAACAAGAATCTGAAGATACAGTGGCCAAATGTTTGCCTAAACTAGACGGTTAAACAATGCAAAAAGACCAGGTGACATTTTTGCATACTTCGTCTGTCTAGTTTTGATGACCTTGGCCAAGTGTAGTCTTTTGCATGTCTCAGGTTCTGTATAGTTTAGTATTTCAATGTTAAAGTCAATATTTATTCCAATTAAATTAAAAAGGGCCTAAATAGGACACCAGCCAAACCACCTTCATGCTCTCCAGCAGCTATGTGTAGAGCAGCAAGGGCATAGCAAAAAATAAATAAATAAATTACATAAGCAGTCACACTGCGGCGCCTTCATTTCTTGATTGATATTTCTCATATTTCACTCAGAATTACAACAGCCCTACCATCATTGGCCCTACTCTCCCTCGACTACCCCCCCCTTTTTTTTTTGCTCTGGAGAACACTAGCCAGTTAGTCTGGAAGGAGAAGATAGGAAGAAAGTCAGACACCTCACTTTAGCCAACTGTTTCTGCCAGTGCTTTGAAATTCTTGCAGCAGCCTTATTTACGTAGCTTTAATTCCTTGTTCTTTTATTTTTATTTTATATTACACAAACATGACCAAGAGGGCCTTTAGAGTGATGGTACTCTTATGGCGCTTTTCCACTGCATAGTACGGCACGGCACGGTTCAGTTCAGCTCACTTTTGGGGGGTTTTCCACTGGGAACAGTACCTGGTACCTGGTCCTTTTTTTAGTACCACCTCAGCCGAGGTTCCAAGCGCGCCGAACCGTTACCAAAACGTGACGTGTAAACTCTGCTGGTCACTGATTGGCCGGAGAAAATTACTGCGTCATTACTGCGTCACTGAACTTGCAACACGAGACACTACAGACCCGCTATATTTAGCACAGCCGGCGAAGGATCGGACGCACCATTTTGTTTTAACCAAACATGGCTGTTTCGTGGTCTGTTGAGGAAGTACAGACGATCCTCTCGTTGGTAGCCGAGGAGCGGATCCAGCGAGAGCTTGATGGGGCAACGCAGGACAAGTTAAAAAAAATGAAGAGCGACTACAGGCAGTAGAGGCGGCGTAATTATTACGACATGAATAATCCCGCCCACTCTAAAGCGGTACTAAACTGCAGTCGAAACGCAAACCAAGCCGAACTGAGCCGAACCAAGATGAGCTGTACTGAACCGTGCTGTGCCGTACTATGCAGTGGAAAAGCGCCATTAGTCCCATACCTGGTTAGTATGTCAACTCAATTGGCGATTGTCCACTGACTTTGGCATTTCCACCCACAGACTACCTGCTTGTTAGATTATTATATTATTATTATTAGACTGCGTATTTATTTATTTATTCTTGCAATATTAAACGTAAAAACTAGCTAGAGCTTACTTAACTCTTTTTTCCCCTAAAGTAGCTCTAAAAGATTTCCATCTCATGAAAGCATCCAGATGTTTGGTATTGTCCAGTAGGCAGCTGTTTTTGACTTACCCCTGTTAGAGCTCTATATGGTTATCCACGTTACCCATGTGTCGATAGAGCGATCCCGCTGCAACACCATACTTGTTCACTACCTCACATATGTATATACCATTGAGGTCAGGGGTCGACTTCAGGAAATGCAGTCTATCTCCCTTCACCTCCACTCCCTGTGGAAGTTCAGTCCAGTTCTGTCTAGTTAGAAAAAAGTAAGGTATGAAGTTATGCTGTGTTTGTGATGCCTTGTAACTGGTCGGTTATAGTTTCTTATAACATCATGTTGCAACTTTGGACTTAAATGCCAACGCAGTAGCAAAAGTAGGCATTACAGTGTCGGTTACTATGTTTGTGTGTAAAATGATCTAAAGTCATACAGTTGTAAATAAAGGTCAAAATAGACTAAGAGATTTTTTTTATAATGTAATGTTTGTACACAAAGAAGGAACTGGTAGCTTTGTCTGTTATGCAGTGTTGTAGGAGTGGATTTAGTGTATAAGCTGCAACTTTAAACCAAATGCAGCATTAGATGATAGATGTGTTTATACTGTATGTGTTTGTACATTTGTATACTGTATGTGTGCATGTGCACATGCATGTGCGTGCGCATGTTTGTATGTGTGCATGCGTGTGTGTAGTATGCTTGCGTGCATGTGTGCGTGCGAGAGAGAGAGAGACTGCATCTCAGGTTTAACTTCTTCTTTCTTCTCTTATGTAAATTTGGTGAAACCATTACAGACCAGCATGCCAGTTTCAATTGCAGACCAGATGAGAGAACTAAAATTTTAAGGTTTAACAGTCACTTGATCACATGATGGTTTTTCACTCCCTTTGCCCTGATGGTGCATAAACCTTTGCTTCCAACTTGACCTTTTGCTGACTACGACGTGTCCCTTCTTCTTTTTTCTCATCCCCCCTCTCCTTAAATCACTTTCTCCATCTCTTCCCCTCCCTCCCTCCTTGTCAATTTAACACAGACACACCATTATTATTTGTATAGGTACTTTGTAATTACTATTTTTACATTAATTCACATAAATGAGGCTTTTATGTATAAAAACACATTTTTTTGTCTTTTGATGTTGGTAAAATAAAGGTATATTTTTTAATCATATTTGTAATAAATACCATATGGACTATTTTTCCACAATGAAAAAAAGTTCAATCCAACATTTTGAGTAATTCCTTTTAATCTTTTTGATTAAGGATCATAATGAATATGTCAGATATGTCTTTTTTTTTTGTAGATTATCTAGAAACTGAGCCATTTGGTTCTGAATATATAGAGAAAACATTTTATGAAATAATCATTTAACTGAATTAAACGTTGCCTGTCTACAATAGTTAATGCACTATATAAGGTTACAAGTAAATAAGCATGTATAGCATTATGAAACATAAATTGACATAGATTAGAAAACACATGTTTTTGAAATAAATGACAAACAATGTTTGTGTCAAGTGGGTGGAGCTTAAGCCTCATTAATAAATATTTTATTAATGAAGTTCCTGATAATGCAGCATTCACGAATGCACAAAAAATGTTAATTAAAAGTGTTAACTACAGTCTTATTTAATATACTGTAGACTGACTAAAAAGTCAGTACATTAAAGTCTTTATGTGTGAGCAGATGTTCTGTGAAGACAAACTTCTCCCTTTACATAATTAGATGTTGCCACTGTTGGACATCTGTATTGTCAAATCACACAACATTTTTTTCTGCTGTAAATGTTAAATCCTCTGCTATTAACAGCATGTGTTTACCTGCGCCAGCTGTATTTGGTGTTTTCCGCCTCTGGTTCTGTTACACATCGAAACGCCTGGTAATGTTTGTTATCTTCAACATGAATCACATAGGCTACTTGAGGAGAAGCTGTAGAGAAAAGACAAAGACAGGAAGACAGACTCAGGCCAAAGGAATGCACTTCTGAAAAAATGTCACAAAGCTTTTTAGGCAAGCATAATAATAATTGAAGTACTGTATGAGTGCTCACTTGTCACAAGCAGACGGTTGATGAGCATTTATACATTAATAAAACTGAAAAGATGCCTTTGTTTTTTATTTTCACCCTTCATTTGACATTCATTAGCTATTCCCTTCAACATTTGTTATTGCTGTTTTTCATGGCACCATGGCAACAAAGCCTGACATGCCTTTAGGCATTTAGTTTTGTACGCATTTCTTTTATGAACATTTCCTCCTCGATTTTCTCCCTAATTTAGTCGTGTCCAATTCCTCCTCATCGCTAGGGGGCTCCACATTAAGGACTACTACTACCACTCAGTCTGGAGGGCCGAAGACTATCACGTGTTTCCTCCGAACCATGTGACGCCAGCCGACTGCATCTTTTCGAACTGCTCACTCACGCACCGTTGTGGGTGGAGTAACACACTCGGAGGACAGCGCTATCCGCTCCTTCCGCTTGCGTGAGCTCACAGACGCCCCTGATTGGCTGTAGAGCCGTGATTAATGTGGGAGCACCAAGTACTGTACCTCTCATCCCTCCCCTCTGAGAGAGCTCGGCCAATCAGCTAACTCTAGACCTCCGGCCTCGAGAGGTTACAGCATCACCCGGGAATCGAACTCGCGATCTCGAGGGCGATCACTGCGCCACTTGGAGACATTTTTAAGAATCCTGCTGACCACAGATGGTGGCGCTTAATGATTGAGTTAATGCTTTATGAAGACGCACATCTAGTCTCAACTGCTATGTGAGAATCCAGTATGTTCAGTCATTAAAGCAACATGTTTTCATACACTAATCAGCCTTAACATTAATTCAATTCAATTTGATTTTATTTGTATAGCGCTTTTAAAAACTGTCATTGTCGCAAAGCAGCTTTACACGAACAAAAGAAATTATGGAAAATTGTATGAAATGTGAACATGTATGAATGAAAATGATTAACACCACAAAACACACACATTAACAGTGATTGTCAATCATATACAAGTAATGCCAGGATCATGGGTGCTCAAGGGCTCACACATGAATTTGAGGACCAAAGGCCAGACTGGTTGGTCCGATCCAACAGAAAACCCATTGTAGCACAAACCATAAAAAGGCACGCGATCACCCAGTGCACTACAGCTTGCCGGACACAGGGTCCAGCAGGCACAGAAACCAAGTCTCTGACCTGACCTCCAAATTTCCTGCATTCCAATCCGATCATCCATGTGGTGTCATGTACCAAAGGGCCAGAGTAAAGGAATTTACACAATACAACAAAAAGAGCTCCATATGGTTTTAGAACTGGAACGACATGGCATAATTGGAGTACTTCATTGCCTTCATTCATTGTCATATAGTATCTCTCAAGAATTTAATATATTCATACATACTGTATATGAATTGAATTTCTAAGTTTACAGCAATCACTGCAAGGACAAAACTTTTTATCACCCAAATCCCCATTTATATAAATAAAAAAAATAATGGATCATATCGGAATGTGCCCTGTTAAACTTACAGGGCTTTTGAGATGTTCCTGAGTGTGAACATTCATATGTCATAAAATATTTACGGGTAAATTATGATAAATATGTTTTTTAGCTAAATTAACTATACGTAGTATCAGCACTTAATTAATTCCCCTAAAAAGAATTTTGTTTAAAAAAAAAAAGAAAAAAGAAAAATCAGAAATTAATGCTGACCTGATTTATTTTGCATCCTCATTTATTATATTTTTTTCTAAACAAGTCGTGTTTGTTCTGCTTAGTACTACACTGTGTCTGATGTGGTTTGTTTGAAAAGCAGAAGCTTAATTTTGAAACTGGTCTCTTCTTTGATATCAGCATGGATCACTTTGGTCAAACTGCTCCGTGGACATATTACAGCATTGTTTTTATTCAAATGAATTGATAATTTTAAGCGATTTCCCACTGAGATTATTAAAGTTAATTGAATCTTGAATCTTAAATCTAATGATAAAATGAATTAATCTATCCAAAAAAATCTTTCCCAATTAAGTTCATGACAGGTTATTTCAGGAATGCTGGATTAGATGCCAGGAAAGAACAACATACTCTCTCTATCCACCCTCGCACAAAACCCTCCTTTGGGTGAGTTCCCAGACACTGAGCAGCACTGGATAGAAACGTCCCTGTGTGTTCCAGGCATCCCTAAGCCTTGCCAAGGAAGGGGAGAAAATCTCTTCTGTGCGTCTCAGTTGTCATAGAAACATTAAAGAAGCATGAAGCACATCATCTTTAGTTTTGTTTAACTTTGGTTTAGGAAATCTACCATTATACTTTATTCATCCTAGAAGAAAATCTCCCAAATGCTGCTTGGAGTTTGCTCCATTTATCCCTCTATCTCTACTTCTTATGCTTCCTTTTGGTGGCTGATGACCTGAGCAGAACTAGAACTCTTGTCTCGGTTATATGTCGAGGTTATATCAGAATGCGCATCTGAAAGTTACAGGGTGAACTTTCATATGTCATAAAATATTTACAGTTAGATTATGATCAATAGTTTTTTTTTAAATAATAATTTAGCTAAATTAACTACAGTATCAAAAATTATGAACTGTTATTTTATCACTGTTCCACCATCAGCCCCAGTGAGTCTCCTGAAACCCAATACCGTTCCTGGAGTAAAGGCTATCACCTCTTCATATTCATTGTTATCCTCTCCAATCTGTGTTTCTAAACTAAAGTTTGCATTCCGCATTCCGGAGATAATGTTGAACCTGAACCTTCTTGGTAATCCTGATGTTTACCATACAATGTTATACTGAAAGTCTTCAAGTGGATGCAATTTTCTTTCCACAGAGCTAAGTTCTCATGTTTCATCACTGTCTGCTACTGAAGCAAATAAAATTTTATCACGTCCCTATACCCACCTTCCTCCTTCCTCCTTCAGGCTAGGAGTTCTCAATCACCCATATCCTGTTACACACAGACAAAAATAGCATCTGTCTTGTGTAGCTTTTACATATTGATATTATGTCAGTGTCAATGGTCTAAAGCCCTATAATTTGAAATGAGATTTTTCTTAATTATTATTTGATTAGTATTATCTGGAGACCTCTAGTCATTTGTAATAATTGTGGAGTTGTCTGTGATTTGTAGAGCAAAAATGTCCCTGCAAATGACTCGCAGTATACAGAGGTTCTGTGATAACATTAGTCCTGTGCGAATGAGCATGTCTGTGATTTGGCCTGGATTTGCTGCGGTCATATATAATTTTTTTTCGTAGTTTTGGTTCCTGTTATTGTAACGGTTAACCCCTAGAGGGCACCTAACGCCCGTTTTTGGTTTTAGTTTGTAGTTTGTTTTGAGTTCCATTTTTGACTTCATTTCCCAGTTTGCCCCTCGGTCAGGTGACGTAGAAGCTCACCTGAACCGAGGGAAGTTAATGAGTTAATTATGTTTATGTTTGTTATAAATAGCCTGGCTGAACTCCAGTCAGGCGTCTAGCAACCGTTGACATTGTTTAGTTTGTGTTGGAGTGCCTATGTTTGTTTATATTAAAATAAAGAACTCTGTTGAACCGTCAGCTCGCCTCCGCGATCATGCCACGCACACACACCCGACGCAAACACAGTAAGGGTAAGAAACATGACAGATTGCTAGACCTACGAAGTGGCATGGCGGAGGTTTTCCCCCGGAACAATTTTTGGGGGGGCGCTGGTACGATCTCGCCCGAGCTGGCGGAAAGGCGGAAGGACAGTGAGGAAGAGATGTTTTGAGAAGAGGATTTACAGCGGGCTGGAAGACGACGAGGAGGAGATGTACCGCAGCTGGGAATACAGCTTGCTGGTGGAGCAGGAGGGGCTGCTGGAGGACAGCGAGGAGCACGGCGAGACTGAGTTCTGGCAGAGCCAGGATAATTCCAGGTACGCAGAGGGGGCGGAGATGGAGGAGGAGAATGTGACGGAGAGTGAGAGGATGGCGGGACATGGCTGGAAAGGCAGCGGGCTCGCCGTCCGGCGCACACCCTGGAGGGGTGTGACAGCCGAGGGAGAGACGGGAGAGTGCTACAGGCAGTGGGCGGAGGACAACGAGGAGCGCATCGGAGACCTGCGGGAGCAGGTGGTGCGGCTCCAACAGTTGCTCGTCCAGGTTCGGGAGAGCCAGGCTGTAGTCCCGGAGGTCCTCCCTCTCTCGGACCCGGACGACATGCTCCCCATTCCGCCACTGCCTGGGATCGGCGCAGAGAGTTACGCGCCGCAGCGAGAAAGCGTCAGCCTTCCGACGCCTCCAGACTTTGAGGACAGCGCGCTAGCGTGTCAGCAGCCGCTGTCCGATGCACCCGTTCTACCGCCGCCTCCCGACTTCGAGGACAGCGCGCTAGCGTGTCAGCAGCCGCTGTCCGATGCACCCGTTCTACCGCCGCCTCCCGACTTCGAGGACAGCGCGCTAGCGTGTCAGCAGCCGCTGTCCGATGCACCCGTTCTACCGCCGCCTCCCGACTTCGAGGACAGCGCGCTAGCGTGTCAGCAGCCGCTGTCCGATGCACCCGTTCTACCGCCGCCTCCAGACTTCGAGGACAGCGCGCTAGCGTGTCAGCAGCCGCTGTCCGATGCACCCGTTCTACCGCCGCCTCCCGACTTCGAGGACAGCGCGCTAGCGTGTCAGCAGCCGCTGTCCGATGCACCCGTTCTACCGCCGCCTCCCGACTTCGAGGACAGCGCGCTAGCGTGTCAGCAGCCGCTGTCCGATGCACCCGTTCTACCGCCGCCTCCCGGCTTCGAGGACAGCGAGCCAGCGTGTCAGCAGCCGCTGTTCGACGCACCCGTTCTGACACCGCCTGCCAGCTTCGAGGACAGTAAGTCAGCGTGTCAGCAGCTGCTGTCCGACGCACCCGTTCTGCCCCCGCCTCCCGGCTTCGAGAACAGTGAGCCAGCGTGTCAGCAGCCGCTGTTCGACGCACCCGTTCTGACACCGCCTCCCGGCTTTGAGGACGACACAGAGCCGCCGTCGAGCTCAGAGCCAGCTCCGTCGCCGCCGTCGAGCTCAGAGCCAGCTCCGTCGCTGCCGTCGAGCTCAGAGCCAGCTCCGTCGCTGCCGTCGAGCTCAGAGCCAGCTCCGTCGCCGCCGTCGAGCGCCCAGTCAGCTTCAGCGCCGCAGCCGTCGAACTCAATGCCGTCTCCAGCGCGTCGGCAGCCGCCGGGCACGTCTTCAGCTCAGCAGCCGCTGGGCATGCCTCCAGCCCCGGACACCCAACCCAATGTTCTACCTTACGCCTCCTGTCCAGGAGGCTGGGTCCTGGACAGGAGGCGTAAGGTAGAACACTGGGTTGGGTGTCCGGGGCCTCCGGTGATGCTCCGGGAGGAGCATTTTTTGGAGGGGGGGTTATGTAACGGTTAACCCCTAGAAGGCGCCTAACGCCCGTTTTTGGTTTTAGTTTGTAGTTTGTTTTGAGTTCCATTTTTGACTTAATTTCCCAGTTTGCCCCTCGGTCAGGTGACGTAGAAGCTCACCTGAACCGAGGGAAGTTAATGAGTTAATTATGTTTATGTTTGTTATAAATAGCCTGGCTGAACTCCGTTGAACCGTCAGCTCGCCTCCGCGATCATGCCACGCACACACACCCGACGCAAACACAGTAAGGGTAAGAAACATGACAGTTATACAGTATATAGTAAATGATAAGTAAGTATCAGCGGCGGACTGGCCATCTGGAGCACCGGGCGTTTTATATATTTTTTAATATATTTACATTCTGACTGGGCCGGCCCAGATTTACCAGCGGGCCAATCAGTATGTAAATATATAAAAAGAAAATGATGGAAACCATAATACTGCATCTATTGCATCTCAGGTGTGCGCGTGAGGAGGAGAAAATTGAATAGGAGCACAGGTGCGCTTACCCCCCAGAAACGCACTATTTTTTTTACCCTTTTATTTACTTTTACTTTATGTTTTGTATTATAATTTTGTGACACTGAAAAAGACTGACAAAGGTTTTGTGCTGAACATCTTGGGTTACTTTGCTGTAACCCTGTTCCCTGAAAAAGGGGGAACGAGATGCTGCGTGAAAACGCTATGCAAACGTCCCTTTGTTCAACCGGTTGTGAAGCATGTGTGTATCAAACCAAATTTTGGCTTATATAACCTCGGTCAGGTGACGTCAAGTTTATAAATAGGAGTGATTCGAAAATATCCTCAGGTCAATTTTTTGTCTGAAAGGACGTCCAGTCACGCCAGCAGTGCGGCATTGGAGCGCAGCATCTCGTTCCCGCTTTTCAGGGAACAGGGTTACAGCAAAGTAATCCGAGACGTTCCCTTTCAAAAGCTACACTTGATGATGCGTGAAAACGCTATGGGAACGAGAGTACTAACACCGCCGCACTGCAAGTGTCTGGACCCCCAGGGTTGTGTTGCGTGTGCACAATAGCCAAAGAGGTCTCAGACATAACTTTGGGATGCTGACTCGAGGACCCGTGAGCCCGGAGTAGCATGGACATCCAAACTATAAAATCTAACAAATGTGTGCGGAGAGGACCAACCTGCCACATCACACACTTGCTGCAAGGGGACACCTTTTGCCAGAGCAACTGATGAGGCAAGCCCCCTGGTCGAATGAGCCCTGATTCCTAGAGGCAAAGTGTGACCATGCGCCTCACAGGCTAGGGCGATAGCATCTCTCACCGGATGTGACAGCGTTTGTCTAGTGGCAGCCGCCCCCCCGGTTGCGGACCCCATAGCATATGAAAAGCTGCTCTGACTTACGCCACTGGCTAGTGCGGTGGACGTAAATCTGAAGAACGTGTACTGGACACAGTAAGTGAAGGCTTTCCTGCTCCGGAGCTGTAAAAGGCGTTGAGAATAACTGGGTGCATGGTTAAGAATGGAACTTTTGGAAGATAGTTCGGGTGAGGATGCAGAATAACTTGGACCCAGGGGCAAAGTCTAGGCAGGATGGGGAGACTGACAAAGTCAGTCTCTTCTATCTGGGGCATCATCATAAAACCCTGCGCCTTCGCATCAACGATATTCGAATAAATCGAAGTCGATGGGACAAAAACACGGGATGAATAAGACTTATTCCATAATCAAGTTAACCCGTCATGGAGATCACCAAAGAAGGGGAGAGAGCGTCATTGAAGGCCCCCCCCCCCCCCGGTCACCCGCCAGAAACCTGTCGTCTAATTTTGAGCGCTTGGGGGAATTCGCTTCTGCGGCCAGTCGATATGCAACCGTTCAACCGCACGTGTTACTACTTCCAGTAACTCCTCATACGCTCTGTCATCACTAGAGGAGCGTTCTGAGGTGGCTATCCCAATTTCTATGGAAGCAAGAGAGGAAGTCTTCTGCCCATTCACAAGAAGCGCTGGGGCACGCTTGAGAAGTGGATGCTAAAACTTGATCCGGCGAGAGCATGAGAAAAAGGGGGGATTCTGTCTCATGCGCGTCTGTCAGATCGACACGTGAACCCCACGATTGTGCTGCGGCTCGCAGTTTCTTTTTAAAGAACTTGAGCCGCGCACGAACCACCTTAATAGGGAGAAGATCACAGTGTTCAAACTGTCCCTGGAGCCCGAGGAGAGCGTGCTCTTCCCCCAAACACTCGCCCTCCGACAGAGATCTGTCACACAGAGGCACGCATCTCCTATCAAACTCTGACATATTGGTGAGTTATCTAACACTTTCTTTGCTTTGGTTTGTACTGTATATTTGCTTTGAACACACACGCAAACACAATGCGGTTCTTGAAGACAAAAAGACCTGAGGATGTTTCCGGTTCACTCCTATTTAGAACCTGCAGGTGCACCTCATCAGATGACGTCACCTGGTTATCACGAGGTTATGTAAGGCAAAATTTGGCGTGTTTGATACTGTACACACATGCTTCATAACCGGTTGAACAAAGGGACGTTCCCATAGCGTTTTCACGCAGCATTGAGTGTAGCTTTTGAAAAGGGAACGCTATTGTTGGAAGCTCTTTTTTTCCATCTGCTATCCGGCGCAAAGCGTCACAGTTTGTGTGCATGTGAATGTATTGTAATACTATTCCATACGTGTTCTGAACCTTTTCACTTTTAATTTACAGACAGAGATATGGATCCTTTCTCGATACAGCAAATTTTTCTGAGCAAAGAATGAATAATTACCATGGATGAAAATGGAAAAAAAAAAGAAAAAGAAAGGTGGAGCTGAAAAAAGCTTTAAAAGCAGATGCTGTGAAAGGCTTCAAATTAGCAGATTATGCCTTTGGCGTGAGGGAAAACTGCAGTTCGGCTGGCTCTGACAGCTTTAGCATTGTGGTCAGGGATAGCAAGGCTATACCCGAGCCAAGTGAAAAGGATGGATCAACTGAACAGGTAAACTAGAATAAAATCAGTGGTAGCATTAGCTCGGGTTAGTAAACTAGTTACTCGTTTTAATTATTATTATAGTCAATATTAATTCAAAATAAGGTTGAGAAAATATTATTTTGAATTTATATTGACTACAATAATAGTCACTAGCAATATACAGTATGTTCAGTGATACTTCAAATAATATGTTTAAAAAGCATTTATTTCTGTATTGCGTTATATTTTTAGTAAGTTGTGTTAAAAATAAATCTCCACATTTATGAGCCCATGTATTATGATGTGGGATGTGGTGAGCTGCTGTGGGCCAGGAAGTCCAGGGCCACTTTTTGGTCCCAGTCCGCCCCTGGTAAGTATAGTAAATATACATTATACATTATACATTATCCATCGTCCGCAAACCCCTTTGCCGGATCAGGGAGGCTGCATTGGAGTGTTTTAAAACTATTTTGGGGGTTGGGTCATATCACCATAAAACAATGCAATGTGCAGAGAGAGAACTCCATCAGAAGAGCGAAAGACTGACTAGATGGAGATGGATGACATGAATAACAGCAAGCGGTAGGGAACATTCATGAATTTGACATCATACAGTATCCAAGAGATATGTCAGTAAATTCAAATGAAGTTATTTATTTATTTGCTTGTGCTTCAAATATTACAATACCTGCAATTGCATCAACCTTAAATCCTGACACTCATTAATCTGCTGTTTGATGTTTCTTCTAATCTCAGTATTTCATTAAATTTCGCTATTTTGAACGTTTAATTGCCTTGTTGTTGTTATTTTGGCACTGCAATGAGATGAACTATTTCTTCAGAAAACAAGCAATCCTGAAATCCTGACATTTTCATTCTCCAGCAGTGACAGCACTGACTCAAGCCCTGTAGTGCTTTATGAGAAAACTTGTACTTTTGAACTACAGTATAATCAAGTCAAGATGGTGTCGGTGAGGTCAGCTGCTGCACACAGCTGTAACATCTTATACACAACATTTTCACATAAAAATTTTCAGCTAAAAATCTTTTCTATTTTTGTATAATTTTTACATTTTTATTTCTCTGTTTGAATACTTAATTTTGCATTGTGGGAAATGGACTGTATTCTGTATTCATTCATCTTCACTGACTGCTGAGTCATGGTGACATCGCAGGAAATCACACAAAACTGCACACACACATATTCATGATTTTATTTAACCAATCCATCCAATTTAAATATTTTTTTGAGAGATAGAAGAGGAACAGCAACAAAAAAAAAACCCTGTAAAGCCACAGAGAACCTGCAAAGAACCTACGAAGAACATGTGAAACTGCATCCGTAACACACAATAACTCACACTCAAGATCGAGCAGAAAACTTAACCTTTATGGAGAAACCAGTAGCAGTAGGACACTTTTAGAACATTTACTGTACAACACACATGGTTCTTTAGTTGTTCCTTTGCAGAACCTCAGAATGTTAGGTGTTGCAGAATGTACAATAAAGTGGTTTGCTATAAAACTGAAGTAGCAAAAGTAGAAGATACGAACTTTTGAAGAACCTCTATTAGAAAGTTTGTAAAGATTTGTTACAAAGTTTATATTATGAATTCCTATTTAAAAGTTTAAACTAAAAAGTAATTTTTTGCATTATTTTAGATATTTAATTCACAAGAAGTACAATAAACGGAAGAGTTCCACCATGCCGCATTTCTACTTCCAGGTCATTTCCTTCTCATTACTGTAGTTTACACAAATAAGAACAAGATGTGAAAAACGAAAGCTAAAGTCCATAACTTTAGCTTGATGTATTGTGGGATGCATTACCGATACTATACACTACTGATACTATATGTACTGTAGTATCGGTAATGTTCTTCAAAAACCTGCATCACACATATCGCATTAACAGAAAGGGCATCTGATACAGTATAATACCCGGAACAAAACACCGGGTGGATCTGATTCAACAAACATTCCATCCTGGAGCGCATTCTTGTACTTATTATACTTACAGTACTATCATTTATTATAATATACAGTACTGTATGTATACTGAGATGCACAATATACACATTTATTAAAGTATACTATACTAGTATACTACAATTGTCCATAACTTACATAAGATTATATAAAAACATCATTGTCAAAGATAAACTTACCCTGAGTCGTGTCCAAGAGAAAAATAAATAAAATGAAACCCATAGTTTGGTATAGTTGTGTGTTAGAGTGCATCAGTTTCATTATCAGGAATGTGTATAATACTGTATGTCTACTGTAGGTGTGTGTGTGTGTGTGTTTGTGCTCTTGTCTGTCTTTACTACTGTGCATGCATGAGTGTGACCTAGTACTTATAGTTTCTCTCTAACCACCTTCTGATGTAGTCCCACCTCTGGCTTGCCTGACAATTCATAATTCATTGGTTGTCTGACTAGCTGACTCCTTTTCAGTATGAGCTATTTTTAATTGACTAGGGATGGGAAGATATATACATGTAGTGTATGTAGAAAAACAATATCAATCTCTATCTCTATATCTAAACTATATTTTTTGTCTAATTAAAAACTGATATTGTTACAATTTAGAATTTTGCTTTGTCAACATCTGCATTGTATATAGATCATGCATTTTAGCGATCAAAAAACAGCTTACGGTTGAGAGAGAGTGGGGGGGAGAGAGAGAGAGAGAGAGAGGGGAGGGAGAGGGAGAGAGAGAGAGAGAGGGAGCGGGGGAGAGAGAGAGAGAGAGAGCCCAGCAGCAGAAGCCATGATGTGAACTGACTATTTACTGTATATAAGGACTATGTGGGTTTTCTATAGAAACTGGATTACTTTAAAATTTCCTAATCATGCAGAAAATAAAATTAAGTTCTATTATTTAGTTTTATACTATGTGATATTGACAAAAATGTACCACACACACACACATATATCTATCTATCTTACTGTCAATTCAAAAATTGCAAAAGGTGTGTGTGTGTGTGTGTGTGTGTGTGTGTGTGTGTGTGGAGGGGGGCTGTTTGGCCTAATTGTCGCATTTCTTTTGTGCGAAGGGAAGGGCACAAGGAATGTGCCCTGAATGGAACAATAATGGAACAAACAAAATAATTACAAACATACTGTAATGCCTTTAATACTTGGATGATAACCCTTTGCAGTCAGTGACTGTCTGATATTACTGTCTGATTATAGAACCAACAGATATTATCAAAAGTTGGGCCTCCTGCGTCAAGATGCTTTGCTTCTGGAGGTTACTAAATATTTTTTTGTCTTTACTGGAAAATCGTGAGCCTCCCAAAATGTGTGTGTGCGTGTGTCCGCGCAATATTTATCAAGTTAAACTGTAACTCTGTGTGTGTGTGTGTGTGTGTGTTTGTGAATGTGTATGCGTTTCATTTGGTGGTGTACAGATGTCAAATGCAAAACCCAATGCAAACCCAAAATTGAAGGACATTACTTTATATTTAAAATTGTGCAAGAACTTTTTTGTTGTTGAAGACATGAAAGAAATGAAAGATAATATTACCTCAACTCATGTCGCGGTAACATTGATAGTCTGTGGCTAGCCACAGGTTTATTATTCTGGTTACAACAACGTGGTATTGAGATGAATAAGAAATAATTCTGTTATTATAAGATAATGCAAATTTGAAAAGCCGGATATTTCCATGGCTCCTGGCAGGAAGGAAAAGCAAAGTGTAGAGAAAACAAACCCGAGAGTGAGGAGCTCTTGCGCTGTGGCATTAGATAACAACAGACATATTTTTGCTCATCCCTCTGATTTATCACACACTACGCATGAAATAACTCGTTCAGCAACATTCTTGGATAAGAGCCATGATAGTAGTTAAGTAACACAAAGCTTTCAAGCGTGTGCAAGGTGTTGGCTTTTACTTTACATTATCAAAGTCATCAGTGCACAGAAAACATGAAGTACAGTAGAAGCATATTTGAAATTTAGAATTGAATTACACCCGCGGTGAGGATTTATCGTGGAAATTGATCACACTTATTTCAACTTACATGTAATTCTAGACTTGTGTGATACACAAAAGTTACACACTTGATCAGAGATATGTGATTTTAACCTTGAACTTACTACAACTACTATTACTGTATGTGTGTGGATTCAACACATTATAACTATTTAACAAGTTCAACTGTAACTGGTTACATGTCTCCCATTATTAGACCACACAGCTGAGCATATTGTATATGACTACACACACTATATTGCCAAAAGTATTCAGTCGCCTGCCTTCGCATGCATGTGAACTTGAGTAACATCGAATTCTTAATCCGTAGGGTTTAGTATGATGTGAGCCTCGCCCCTTCTGCAGCTATAACAACTTCAAGTCTTCTGTCAAGACCTAAGACCACAAAGATTAGGTGATGTAAGACTTGGATGCAACTGCTTGGCCATGGAAACACATTCCATGAAGCTCTCTACGCACGGTTCTTGAGCTAATCCGAAGGCCACATGAAGTAGCGGAGGAGGTCTGTGGCTGTTGACTCTGCAGAAAGTTGGCGAAATCTGTTCACTATGTGTCTCAGCAGCCGCTGAGTGATTTTACATGGCCTACCACTTCGTGGCTTGTGGAGTTGCTGTCATTCCCACTAAAAGCACTAACCGGTGACTGTGAAACATGACTGGGTACCACGCTGGAATTTACACGCTGGAAACCCATTCTTTCACAAATGCTTGTGGAAGCTGTTGATTTGAACCACCTGTAACCATGCAAGTGATTGGAACAGCAGAATTCAATTAGCTAAGACAGAACTAATTAACACCATAAATTGATAAAAACTAACTAAATACTATACAAAAGACATCAAAAGACAACATAAAGTGCATATGCACACAAAAGCAGCAACATGACACAATGCACTACTCTGCGTTTTTGGTTGTTTTTCTTAGATTTGCAAAAATGCTACCAAGATTAGGAATCAGCATTCATAACAATCAAAACCACTTGATATATATTATTAACGTTATACAGGACGTACTGCTAAGACATATTTGAGCTTCAGGAACATATCAACACATAACAACGGAGTTTACAGATGTAAGACTTTCACCGCCCACTTTTCACTGGAAAGCCACAACATTAATATAAATATTTCAGGTAAGGAATCGATTTCAATTTCCTTAAAAGAAAACACTAAACATTCATAAATTATGAATCATAAATTATTAATACATACAGTACATAACATATAATTGTGACTTGTTAGGTAGTTAGCTTGTGACAGACATTAGACGACCTGTATACGTCATGATCAGCTGAGAACAGGAAGTGAAACTACTAGAAGTACAAAGAACCAGAAGAACATTTTCTAGTATTGTTTCTAACTTTTTTCCCCTTGAGATCAACTCACCAAACAACTGATTTCTTTATTTGTTACGGAACTTTGTTCTGAAACTGTTCACTCAGGCATGCATTTCTGCTCACCATGGTTGTAAATAGTGATTTCTGATCTGATTTATGAAACTATGATTTATGAATAGTGACTTTATGAAGGTTATATTAGTTGGAATATAATATGCACAGTAAATAATGAGGTTTATTTACCGTCTCCTACAGTTTCAAGTTATCTCACCAGTGCAAATAACAGCACTGGATTTGCTGAGACAGAGTCAGACGTCTGTAGCTGGATTCTGTACGTCTTCATCTGCTTAGGAATATTTGGCCAAGTCGTGATGGTGATGCTGATCTCTTTTTTTGAACAAATGCCACAGTGTGTGTAAGAGGAAAAAAAAGCTTTTCAGATGAATCATTATTAATACAATGACTCTGGTTTGGAGTTGAACCCTCATTATTTTTCTAAAACATTTTTTTAGGTCCAACCGAAACTGACAATCACCAAACTAAAGTAAGAAAATATACAAGTTATTTTTATTATTCATGTTTCATTTCATGTTAAGATGGTTGGCTGGATATGTACATAATAACCTTGCTTTTCCTTTCCAGTACACCACTGCTGTATACAGCCTGATTAAAAGTATTGTATTTCAACATGTGAGGCCTGAAAGCTTCACTAGAAAAAATTATTGAATGAATGAATACATAATACAAAAAAAAAGTGCTAATGATTTTGACTTACTCTCTATTTTAATTCTCTAAAAATTTGTTTGTTTTTAGCTACTGTTTTGCTTTACTGCTGACTGTGCAGTAATTGTGGTTTTGTGTGCCTATGCTTGCAGACTAATCACTCGAGCTATAATGCATAATAGACAGACATCCTGTTTGGAGGGAAGCTGCCCCAGGATGTGGTCTGAAAAATGCATTTTGCAAAAATATGAGTTAGCACAAAATCCAGATGACAATGATGTGGAGTCAACATACAGTAGGCACATCCAGCAAGTCGAGCTGCAGTCATGGCCTATCATGTGTAACCCAGGAATATCATCATTAGTGGCAGCATTTTTTGTATAATTTCTCAAATAATGTCTTCAAATTAATGTAAGAAGGCAAACAAAATTACGAATTACATTTTGTTTCCATAACTGTACTGTCCAAACGTTTGTGTAATTTCATTTCATAGTGCAATGTTTCTTTGGTCCAGATATGTATTGGAACATTATTCAAAACAGTAATGTCCATGCTTGTTTATTAATTGACATGTATTCTTTTGTTTTGTTGTAAAATGCAGACTAACCTACTGTATTTTACAAATCTTGAAAACGACAGAAGGCGGCGCGGTGGTGTAGTGGTTAGCACTGTCGCCTTGCACCTCCAGGGTCTGGGTTCGATTCCCCGGCCAGGCTCGATTCCCGTCTCTGTGTGCATGGAGTTTGCATGTTCTCCCCGTGCTTGGTGGGTTTCCTCCGGGTACTCCGGTTTCCTCCCACAGTCCAAAGATATGCAGGTTAGGCTAATTGGCGTTCCTAAATTGCCCGTAGTGTGTGAATGAGTGTGTGTGCCCTGCGATGGATTGGCACCCTGTCCAGGGTGTACCCCGCCTAGTGCCCGAAGTCTCCTGGGATAGGCTCCAGGTCCCCCGCGACCCTGAACACAGGATTAAGCGGTATAGAAAATGAATGAATGAATGAATGAAAACGACAGTATTTTATGATACATGACAACGGAGCAGCACATGAGGTACTGTAGGGTAAGCAAATGCTTTATACCGTGTCATAAATGAGGCCAAGCCGGATGCAAAGTGCAATTTAAAATGTTTGAAGAACAAGACAACGCAAACAGTGCGATAAATACTGTACTTTAAGAGCATGGTCAGAAGACAGGTCAGGTGCGTGGCAGTTCTGCCTGCTGAACAGGCTGAGATACATACAGTACTGTAATGAGAACTGTGCTGTAGTGACGGCCTTTTTTTGTCGTTCAGCTCAGTTATGCGATGATTGTGGTAACCCACTAACTTTCCCTGAGTGGACATGATGACAGCGCGGCCAGTGAGCTTCCTCTTCTTAGGTAAAGGCAAAATAATCTGTAGAAACAAGGCCAAGCAGGATGCAAGGGCAATTAAAAATAATGACTGAGCAATAAGGTAAAGTTAGTATAGAAACAACCTGTACAAAAACAAGCAAGAGGTGATCAGAAGACAGGAGAGTCAGGCGATGTACAAACAGGTTATTAAAGAACAATCAAAGGCAAAGTCCACAACCGTACTGTAGTTCAAATTGTAGAACAACAATACACATGAGAAATTTGGGTAAGATCAGTGCAAAATGTCTGCAACGGTTCTTGGTGTGAAGTCGGTGTTTAAATGAACAGGTGTATGTACGCAGAGATCAGGTTTGTGGGGGGTAAGATCTTGCTGGTGGAGAGCTGTGATGGGATTTGTCATGGCCGTGTTTGTAGTTTCATTGTGAATTCTGAGCAGGCTGTGATTCTGGCAGAGATGTGAAATAGCATGTAATTAGTATTATTCTTTTTTTATTTTTTTGTATTCATGCCAATGCCTGTACCTGCGTTTAAAACTAACATCTTGTTCACTGAATGTTTTATTTTCCATATTTCCCAAATTTCCCACTTGTGAAAACCTGAACTCTTAAAAAGTTCACAACATTCAGAGCTGCACACATTTTTAAAATCTTTACAGAGCTTCGCAGAATGTAGAAGCACTGTAGAATAACACAGGAGAAATTAAACATCTTCTGTAAAAGTAGGTCTAAAACTGTGCTGTAATTCCTAATGTACATAACTGATATGAACTTGATGTGGATGAACTTGAAATAACCTCAGCTATACAATTATTTTTCCCCCAGCCTTTTTATCCCTAGAGATTGGCACTTTGATCCACAAATTCTGGGACAGATTTTATACTGGATGCCCTTCCGTTTGCAATCCTCCTACTTTCTAACTGTGTTTGTAGGTTTAAGGGTCTTATGCAAAGCCCCAACAGTACCAGCATTGCCTATTTCCCTAATAACAATAGTCTTGCGTAATTCCAAATGTTTTTGGGCTGGACTATACTTGTCAGGAATCTCAGTCTTCTCAGTGTGAGTCATAGTTCCCAGGGTTGTGACATCTGTTTGCCTTCAGTTTGCATTCTACATACTGTATGCTTTTTATTATGTTATACGGTACTATTTTAAATGTATTGTCACTTTACAGTTTACAATTGCTCAATTATTGAGAGGTTGTTGAATGGTTTATTACTAAGTTTATTTTTTGTCCTCGTAACTCAGGCCTATTATGTTTATGCTTATGAATACTGTTTTCTCTACTATTGACATTATGGATTTAGATTTTTGGATGGCTCCACCCCTTATTTAAAAAACAAAAACAACAATTGAGTCAGGCCTCAAACAACACAATAATTAAAAATTTAATAAATCAAAGAAACCAGCTGTGAGTCAGAATGTATTTAATTTTTTAAAAAAGTGACTTAAAAAGAATTTAACATTTAGAAATAATAATAATAAAAAAAAAACAGAAAATGAAAAAAATGTGATGTAAAAATTATTTTTTAAATGTAAAAAAAAAAAATTTCATCAGGTCAACGACATAATAATGAAAAAGAAAATCAAATACATCCCTTAATTATTTTACTATTTTTAGACCGATCAGCCTTAACATTACATCACTAATCCTTTAACCCCAGCACTATTTAGGTTAAAAATAATTAATTTAATTTAATTCAACTCAAATTTACATATATAGCGCTTTTAACAATGGTGACTGTCTCAAAGCAATTTCACAAAAATGAAAAGAAAAATGTGAGAACAATGTGTCTAGAGATGAATGAATGATGAATGAAATGTCTCTGATGAGCAAGCCAAGGATGACGGCGACAGTGGCAAGGAAAAACTCCCTGAGATGGCAATAATAATTATAAAAGTATTTATATTTCCACAAGACCTTGATTCAATGATCCTGACACCATGGTATATAGTGCATAATCAATGTTAATGTGTTAATGTGTGTCACGGCGTGCGCCTCAATCTGTTGTCGCTCCTCGCTCACTCCATAGACACCCTATGTTCTGCTGGCGAGGGAAGCGGAGGGGCCGGCAATAATTAACGCCAATCAGGGAAGCCGCCCAGATGATGGACATCAAAAAGGGACTCCCGTCTGTGGCCGTGCAAAGAGAGAGCTGGGAGGGGCCACTCTTATCTCATGTCAGTGGGAAGGGTCGTCTTCAGGGAGCGCGCAGGAACCACTCCGCCAGCCGCGTGCCCGCATGCCAAATGGGCACTGCCACTGGACCTGCACATGCAGACCTTCACTCTTTTCCACCCCTTCTTTCCATCCTCCTTTAAACCTCTTTCCTACCCCGTTTTTCCTAAATAAAATTATATTTTTCCCACGTAAGACCTCGAGTCTGTGGTGCCACCAGTACAAGAAGATCGAACTTGTTACATGTCTTAATGGTATGTTTTGTTAATGTTATGGCTGATCAGTGTACATTCAGCTTTTAAAATGTAACAGGAATAAACTCCCTGAATAAATCTATTTTGTATTTATATTTTCATCTGTAAAAGAGTATCTCTCAACCTGAATGGAAGCACTTGGATCAGCACATTTAAAACTGTTGATAGTTACAAGAGCTTACTTATGGCATTTAATAAGATTTCATGTACATTTATTATAACTAGTCTCAAATCCTAACTGTTAAGTTTCCACTGACAAACTGAACCAGTTATCCCTCAATCCTTATACTTAGGTCCATTTTTAAAATCAAATTCCTAAATTTTGTGTAGAATGTACTGATGAATGATTTATGATGAATAATAAGTCAGTGTTTTTGGTTAATTAGATAAATAGATGTTTCAGTGTATTTTTGTTCTGAAAACAGCTTGTGCTGTTGTTATGGCTCAGTCAATAATAACGTGAATGCCGTTCTTTAATGACATTCTTTGCAGGCTACTTATTTTCTCCAGATGTACATAATAATCCTTTACTGACTCAAACACTTCTTCTTATATCAGATACATATGTGGAATTTAATTGGCAAAAAAGCCAAAGAAATATTCTCACAAGAATTTATAAATTGAAAATGAAATAGGAAATAGGACTAAAATCAGATTTGAGCGGTCAGCATTTACGAACGATTAGCTGGTCAAAAAACTGTTACTGTACATACTGTATCAAGAATGCAAATGTGAACACTCTTCAAATTACAGGCAGTGTTTTTTTTACATGTCTTCCACTAATCAGGGTCAGTTTTTACACAGTAGTTATTCTACTCCTCTAGGTAGGCCATTTTTTTGTTTTCTCCCTTTTTCACCAACTTTCAAAATAATTCCGATGTACTATTGTAAGCTCTTGTATGAAACTTTACAAAGACTG
Organism: Channallabes apus; assembly: GCA_030522415.1. NCBI lineage: Eukaryota > Metazoa > Chordata > Actinopteri > Siluriformes > Clariidae > Channallabes > Channallabes apus. The sequence goes on from CM060109.1 coordinate 11,956,861, forward strand.
TACATTATTTCTGAACTCATTCTAAACAGAACAGTTTTTTTCCCGTCACTTTTCAGTTTTTGAAAAAACTCCCAGCTAGGACCTTTTAGGCTAAGATAGGAGCTCTCTGAGAGAATTCTAAGAAGGTTTGTGAATACAGGCCCAGGAGTTCACAGTAGATGAGGCAGGTTCAGCAGCTCCCACAGTTTCCAAACTGCAGAATGAGAAAAGTTTATTTCTTGTTTTAGCAGGTGAATAGCTGAGTGAGAAAATTCTGTGTACTAGGTTTTTTAACAATATTATATATAGTAAAGGATAGATAAATTGTATGTTATATAGATACAATATAGTTATTTAACATACTGAGCTTGGGTCACCTTCTCTGCCTAATTTTTTATGCTAAAACATGTCACATGCTCATGTTGCCTCTAAAATAGGTATAACTGAGTGTATGAATATGTGTGCATGGGAAAGACAATAAAAAATAAAATGATCATATTTTTACTTGAAATTCTTAACAGTATTTCTGATAAAGCTTTCACAAACCAAATATGAAATACGAACTTCATATGGTTTTCACACAAACGAATTTCCTTAAACGTCCGGATGCGTTCCTGCCTCACACCCAGGGTTATGGCTATGGGTGGACATGACTTCCCATTCCAGGTGGAGGTACAGTAGGGCAAATTTGTGCTTTACTGGGGTACATCAGGGGGTGACTCATCGTGATGCACAGCTTGCTGGCATGGGGTATGAATTTTTTTAAACGTCATCTGTGGTCATCTGTAGCCAATGGACAAACTTAGCCAGACAAAAAGCTAATGTATGGAAACTCCGTGTTCAAAAATGCATCAGAGGCCTGCCATGACACTACAGCAACAGCTACAGCATGCTACGCATCTCTAAGGCACCCGCTGTAGTGTTGCCAGGTCATATGATGGCAAAGATTTAATATCCACTAGAATTGTGGCAAGCATTAATTTTACCAAATTAATTGTGGTTAGTAATGTGAACATGGTCTATGTAAAACTAAAGCTAATGCATGTTTAAAAAAACAGAACTGTGCAATAACAATATTTTAAACTGTGCAATATTATGACTGAAATCAAAACTGTGCAATAACGACTTCTTAAACTGTGCAATATTACTTTTGTGCAATTTGTTGGTACTAGTACAATTTGTCTGTCTGTAACTATTGTATTGTTTTTTTCTTTTTCTCTTGTATTTATAAACTCTACTGTCCCTATTTTTTATTTGCAGAATAATTTTTTTTCTTCGCTACTGTAACAAAGAAATTTTCCCGCTGTGGGACGAATAAAGATATATCTTATCTTATCTTAAATCATTTAGAAATAATCAACATATGTAGGTGAAGCACGTGTTTTATAAAGGCTTTGTAAATGCTTTTTCAGGAATACTGTGAATATTGTTATGTCCTACAGTATGGTGCCATATCTTCATAATATCTTTAAAATAATGGAAACTTGTACTATTAAAGAAACCCCTTATACTACTGTATATGATCTAGCATGTTAAAAGATGTTACTGGTAGTATACTTTAACATTACCCTTCTCAAGAATGCTTTCTTGATGTTCCCTGTACAAAGAAGCAACAAATGTGCCTTTGTCATTCATGATGATACAGCCATATAGTCCATTTAGGCTTGACGTTGCCTGCAAGAACTGAAGCCTGTTTCCTTCTGCTTTTATTCCTTCAGGCAGAGATGAAGAGTCCTGTCTGATAAAAATAAACTTCAAATAAATTTCATTTAGCTTTATTGTCATATCATATTATGAAAAAGTCAGCTGTTCTGGAATAGTTCTTGCAAGAACAGTATTGTCAAGTGCATTTGCAAAACCCATCAAGCACTGAACAGATTCTGGACCTTAGTTTCCAAATGAAATGCTAAGTTTACTTTCATCTTTGGACAAGACTTTGGACCAATGAGCAACAATCCTTTTTTTCCCTCCTTAGGTAAGACACTTCTTACTCAGGAGTGGCTTGATACTAGGAATGCAACAGCTGTAACCTATTTCCAAAAGTCATCTGTGTGTGGTGGCTCTTGATGTACTGACTCCAGCCTCACTCCAACTCAATGTGAAATTCTCACAAGTTCTTGAGTTGGCTTGGCTTGACAACCTTTGTCATTCCTTTTGCTTATGCACTGTTTACTTTGACACTTTTCCCTTTCAATCAGCTTTCTATGAATATGCTTCGATACAGCGATGACCTGCTGTGGCTTACCTCCTTGTGGATGGTGTTGATGATTATTTTCTGGAAAACGGTAAAGTCAGCAGTGTTCCCCACACATGAACTGAACTAGATTGTAAGATAAACTTCATGTATACTGTATAAATAGTAATGTACTGTATTTTAAAATACGGTAAAACCTCGGATTACGAGTAACGTGGTTTACGAGTGTTCCGCAAGATGAGCAAAGAATGTTAATAAATTTTGACTTGAAAAACGAGCATTGTCTTGGTATCATGTAATATACAGTTTTTTTTATGAGCTATACGCCATTGTTGCTGTATGTATAATAATTTACTCAAATTGGAATGTTCTCACATCTTAATATATAGTTTTTTTTATGAGCTATACGCCATTGTTGTTGGTCTTTTGGCTGCTCCCGGCAAGGGGTCGCCACAGCGGACCTTCCGGTCCGCACATACGGTACAATCTTGGCACAGGTTTTACACCGGATGCTCTTCCTGATGCAACCATCCCATTTTATCAGGGCTTGGGCCTGGCACTGTATCCAGTGGCTATGGTTTGGGCATCGAACCCGGGCCTTCCGCATGGCATGCGAAACACCTACCACAGAGCCACCAGTGCCCTGTATGAGCTGTATTCTTCAAAATTAAAACTGCTTAAAATATGTAAAATGCTTAAAAGAATGCTTGAAATATTTTACTTTATGTGTAATGAATATACAATATTGAGTTTTACTAACTACTCTAACTACAGTATGACTCACTCTGCTGTAATGCTTAAGGAATCTGGTCCACTTTTTTATCCAGATGGAGAGAGTTTTTTACTTTCACAAGTTTATTTAAACTGCTTGCTTGATATCTGGCACCAACAAACACTTTCGATCCCATGAGAATTAACATCTGCTCCATAATAGACCAATGAATCACATAGTCAACGGCTTCAGGGGACTTATGCTGAGCTCTGAATTAAATAATGAAACCTAATAAACAGGGTAAAATCAGGGAACAATATGATGTCAGATGTGAATAACAAGTCACGGTGGAATCAACTGAAACGTGGCACATCATAGCCATGGACATTATAAGTTATCTTCAGACAGAATCTGTACTATACAACTAGTCAGTACTGAGGGGGTGGAGTGGTGCTGAGGGGCGTAAGTGGTTAAGGCATTGGACTACTCGCCAGAAAGTCACAGGTTTAAACCCCACCACCACCAAGTTGTCCCTATTGGGTCCTTGATTAAGGCCCTTAACCATTAACTGCTCACATGTATAATGAGATAAAGATGAAAGATTACTGTATTTCGGATTGAAGCCGACCTGCGATGGATTGGCACCCTATCCAGGGTGTAAATCGCCTCGTGCCCCAAATCTCCTGGGATAAACTCCAGGCCTCCCACGTCCCTGTATAGAGGATAATGTGGTATAGACGATAAGTGAGTAAGAGAGAGAGAGTGAGTTTAAGCCCATGTACATGTCTTTCTGTAAAGCAGAACTCTCCGGTTGAAGCTGGCATGAAGCACACTCATCAACTCAAAGCAAATGATGAAGAATTCCAGTATGTGGGCATGCATCTACAAATAGAAATTATTGCTGTATGTTTTCAGCTTTTTAATACAACCACAATAAACTTTAGCTGCTGCAGTTTATGCACTCTGGTTCATTCAGTAGAGATTTATGGTGAACGACTTCCTCTGAGAAGTGTGCAATAAATCAGAAGAAAAAAGATTCCAACAGAACAACTGGCAAATATAAAAGAAAAAAATGAGCAAAATGAGTTTATATACAGTAAGATTCCTACTTAGATATGATCACTCACTCATTGTCTATACTGCTTACAGGGTTGTGGAGGGCCTGGAGCCTATCCCAGGAGAGTTAGAGCACAAAGAGGAGAGAACCTTGGACAGGGTGCCAATCCATCTCAGGGCACACACACATACACACGCTCATTCACAGACTACGGGCAATTTGGGAACACCAATTAGCCTAACCTGCATGTCTTTGGATTGTGGGAGGAAACTGTAGTACAGTACCTGGAGGAAAGGAGAGGAGAACATGAAAACTCCATGCACACACACAGATTCCATGGGAATCGAACCCGGACCCTGGAGGTGCAAGGCGACAGTGCTAACCACTAAACCACCGTGGACTTTATTTATTTTAACTTTTAGAAAAAATATATCTTTATAACCTTGTCCCTGTGATTTTTTCTAATGAAAGCCGGCAGCAGTTTAATATCTCTTACCTGAACCAAGTGTAGTTAGTAGCTGCTGGATCACCACTGTGCACACACTCGTACACCTCAGCAGTTTCTGTAATTACACGAACCACAACTGGAATGGCTGGAAACATAAAACAGATTGTATTAGGGCTTTTCACCAGAAAACATGAGATAGTCTTTAGCATGCTTGGAATAGATCCCTGGTGCATTTACATTTATTTATTTTAAGGGGTTTTGTGGGGGTATTGTCACTTATGTTAAGATGTTGCGAGCTGCTAAACAATGAATATGATATAGAAAATATCTGATCATTTTATAGTTTATTCAGTGTTACTTATTAGTCTTGGCTCAATGTTATTCAAGCTTGAGTAATCTACATCTACACTTTCCCACTGCAACAAATCAAAACATTGGCAGTGGCATGGCATGGGGAACATTTTTGAGGAACCCAACTGAGACAACCTCTGTGTCCTTTTACATTTTATCACTGTATGCGTGTGTGTGTGTGTGTGTGTGTGTGTGTGTGTGTGTGTGTGTGTGTGTGTTTGTGTGTGTGTGTACATCATTGCTTTTATAATAAAATATTAACAAAAAATCTTTTAGAGGCCTATTATGCTTTTACACTTTTATAACTGTATTATGCAGATAACAAAACGTGTTACTACACTTCTGCGCACACACTCCATCTGATGCTGGTGTTTATTGATACATACACTCTCATTTGATTATAAATTACAGTACCATCATAAATGACAAATTCTTCCTATAGTAAATTAAGATATGCAGATAATCCAAAGGATATATAGTAAGGCACAACTGTCTAACACATGTACACTTAAGGAACACAAATAGCATCAAAACGAGCCAATCAGAAACGGATCATCAGATTGCACCCTCCACGCTCCTCTCTCCTCTGATTGGCTGGAATTGAGTGAGCGAGAATTGTGACGAGTGTGCGCTACTATAGGAACGCCGTAAATGAGGAGAGGACATGAACAAGCTGTAACTGAGCTATATGACTGAATCATTTGCCAATCTCCGGCCTGATTGGATTAAATTAAATATGAAAGCTTGTCAGAAGAAAATAAAAACATGAAACTAATTATTTTAGTCATAGTGGGTTCATACTGTCCTAAAAATCAGTTTAAACACACAACTGCAAGTGTAATATTGCTTTTCTACCAAAGTTCTATTTAAACGAAACAGTTAATATACAGTAACTATAAGGCAGTATAACCATACTCCTGTTAATTCTTTTGAATTATTTGTATTCTACGTTTATGTTAGTGTTTAGCACAGTTTTAGGAAATGTTCGCCACTTAGTTACATGTTTATTTTCTCTATTCTAAGCTCCACCTGTAATCCCTTTAGTTGTTTTTAGGAACCATGAATAGGCTTTGTGTTGTCTGTGGGCGTGTCATTAACCTGCAGAACTTCTGCACGATTGAACTTTTTGTTTTTTTAAAGGAATCTCATAAGCATTGCTAGGCTTCAAAAGCAACAAACAAGGAAACGATATCCATCCTATCTTGATGACATCATATCTTGATGTCTTTTCATAAAACCTGACTTGAGATAGATAAGTATATCCTTAACCACAGACTCGTGAGGTGGCGTAAACCGGCGATGACTAATTGACCTGAGAAAGTGATATGACTTACTGGAATTTTGTAGCATTGTGGTTAAAGTTCAATACTATAATGTCATCATTAGTGAAGATAGTAAAATTGAAATCAGTAAATTTAAACCAACATACGTATACACAGACAAGCTGGACAGTATAGTATGTTTCCAGTTAGAGCATGAAAACAGGACAGCTAAGAATCTAAATCTATATCAGTAAAAACAGTCATCCAAACCCAAGAAAAAAACAGAACAGTACTGTGTACTGTCACCAGTGTTAAAGGTCAGGGTCAAAACACAAGACAGAGAGAGCCACTCAAACAGATTCCCCAGACGTGCGCGTCACATACACAAACATACACACCAGGGTTTGACATTAACTTTTTTTGCTCACTGCCCGATGTGACTAGTGGATTTCCGGAGTCACTCGACATTCAGCCATTTTTCCAAGCCACAATGTTGTTACCAGAAAATCGCAGTTTTTTCTTCACCATGATACGTTAATGTTTGTTAGATCTAGATTTACTTATAAATGACAGCATACACTGTATCACTACAGTAGTAGTCACGTATTCAGTACTGTTAAGATCCCAATATAAAAACATGTAAACATGAACAGTATATTCTGCTTATTGAACTTAAATTCAAGCCTCTGACCACATGACATTGAAAAATAACAGATTCACTACAACTGAACTCATCCTGATATTAAAAATACAGCAACTCAGAACATTTATCATGTTAGTGTGTTGTGTATTATTATCAGGTATTATTATTCATTATGTATTATTATATCAGAATTCTGAGTTAGGACAATGGACTCTGGTCTATCTTGTAGTGTTGACTCTTTATAGTGTTGGTAATTCAATCAGTTTTTTCAAACATGAAATCTAAATAGATTTTAATAGAGATTACTTTTTATATATAATCAGTAAATAACCTGCGAAAGGGGCAAAACATTCTCATCCTGTTGAGAAGCAATAGCCCTTTAAGGAAATTATATACACACACCAAACAAGTAGAAGTAAAAGTACAGTATGTGTGTGTTAGTGATGCGCGGGTCGTCTGGTAACCCGCGGACCGGGTTGGGGCGGGTAAAGAAATTGTCACTTTATTTGCGGGGCGGGTTGGGGCGGGTCATTAAAAACAAAATTAAATAAAAAAATCCATGTATGTTGCGTGCAATTCCGCTGCCAGTCACAACAAAAACAAAGAAATAAAAGTGAAGATGGAAGACGAGGTGCTGGAGAAATTGAGGTCGGGAATTTACATCATTAAAAGAAAAAAAAAGGTCAGGCTGCTAAATCTAATGTTTGGGAGTCCAAAGTATGTCTATTTAACGGTCGCGGGTGCGGGGCGGGTTGTAAAAATAGTTACAGTGGTGCGGGTCCGGCTGGGACGGGCCAAATAATTTCATAAAAGCGGGACCCGCGGGTTGGAAAAATACCCGACCCGCGCATCACTGTGTGTGTGTGTATGTGTGCGCGCGCAATGCACGTGTGAACATGTGTAGAGAGAGGTATTAAATGTCCTCATTACATTCATGCGCGTTTTATGCGCGTAATATTATGTTGCAATGCGTTTATTATATCAGATGCCTTTAGAGAAAACTACAACACACACAGACCAAGGCGGTAATCGAACCCTGGACCCTGGAGCTGCAAGGCTAACCACTTCGCCACCAGGGCTGCACTATATATATGTAATTATACAGTCTATGTATATATGTATATACCATTTAGGCCGGGTTTCGTAAGAAGCACAATACTTAAGGGTAGTAAAAGGAATAATAGTCATGAATACAAATTACTGCACATGCCAAGTAGATAAGAATATATTCCCATGGGCTAAGCTTTGGTGGAAGAGTGTGTTTTTCACATCCTCTTTCGAATGGTGTCTACAGTATGCACATTTGCAAAGTCGAGACATGACTTTCAGGTTTAGTGACTAATATTGTGCATGCTAGCTTTAAATCTATGTGTATTAAAACCTTGTCTACATTTGTACCTGCTTGTAATTCATTGTATACAGTATAATGGCAATAAAGAAATTCTTATTGTTGTTCCTTAATGACTCAAAGTGCCTATTCATAAATGCCAATGTTAGTGTGTTTTTAATTAACACAATTAATAAAATTATTAATACAATTATTATAATATACATTATTAATGTTTCCCCCTCTTACATTCATGATATAAATTTTGAATAAAACTTGTATGACCATCCTTTTCTGCTGTAATTGCTTCTAGTCTCTTTAGCATCCACTGAACAGAAAGATTTTGTATTGAAAAAGTTTTTGTATCCCTGTGACTTTTGGCTCTGCCACCTTGCTTCATCTTGATATACGTGACATGCTATCAGAGTGGTACATATAAACCAAAGCCTTGCCATACAGTACTCACAAATCTGTTTTTAAAATCTCTTTGTTTTTTACTCACTCACTCATCACCTAAACCGCTTTATCCTGTAATGATGGTTGCAGGAACCTCAAGCCTAGGCCAGGAGGCTTAGGGCACAAGTTGGGGGAACACCCTGGACAGGGTGCCAATACATTGCAGGACACACAATGAGCCTGGCCAGGAATCGAACCTGGACCCTGGAGGTGCAAGACGACAGTGGTAACCACTACACCACCGTGCTGCAACTCTAATGCTAGTTTTTAAGCCATTATTATTATTATTATTATTATTATTATTATTATTATTATTATTATATATCCTTTGTATGATTATTTGTATCTGATTATCTGAATTAAACAAAGGAGGAGTATGAGCATGTGTTCGTATAACATTTCTAGTATAAAATGTTGTCTAATTGTCTTCCTGTAGGCCAACTCTTGAAGCACTACAGGCAGCCCTCCAGAATATGCTTTATTGTCTGCAAAGCTGCATTTTGTGTCCTGGCTCCATCGGTCCCACCCTGGCATATCAGTATTAGTCTGAGTATCACCCACCTGGAGTATCACCCATGAAACATGATGTATTTTTGCTCTGCACGTGCATGGTTAATAATTGACACTAATAATAAACTATATAAACTGCATTTACTGCCTCTCAGTTCATCACGCTTGGTCTAGCAGAATAAACATACTGTATACAGGAGCTGTAGCACGAGAGGGAAGTAGGTAAGTAATCATGGATTGTTCTCCTAGACATATTTTTTAAATGGTTGGCCAAATGTATTTGGGTGGCGTGCCAAAGTGTACTCCATGTGTGGGAAACACTGCATCAGAAAGCATTAAGCGGGAAGGTATTGATCAAGAAACCACAGAGAACTGACTGCAGATGTCTTTTTTACTCTTTGCTCAGCCAGATCCAGTAGGTTTTGAATAAAGAATAAAGGTTTTTATACTAAATGTTCATTGTTGTATGTATGTACAGTATACAGTATATACTGTATACAAACATCAAACATGACTTAATTTAAAAAATGGGTCACATAGGCAAAGAAATAGCCCAGATTCATAAGTTCTAAATGGTTTAATGGTTGTTTTTGGTTGTTTCTCTGATTAAATAAAATTAATAATAATAACAATAGTAATAAAATGCACATACTATAACGCCATTCCCATATTCTGGTAGAAGTGAAATTAACATGTTTTTAAAATTAATGAGAACGTCCGTTCTTTATGATGCGGCTTAGAGACAGTGGCACTGAAGAAAAGACAGGAGGCAGAGCTAGAGGTAGCAGAGATGAAGATGTTGAGGTTCTCTTTGCCCAAGTAACAAAAAAGTATGCTAAGTATATTAAATCCTAGCGTGCCAAAGCATACACACACACATGTACTTGCTCCAGACTAATGACTAGTATACTTGAAGTTTGCTATTTTGGAACAACTAATTTTGTACTAAGTGTATTTAAGTTGTAATTAAATTGTACAAAAGCACAATTTTAAGTGTATTAAGTATACTTGTGTGTGCTAAAGCGGAACAACTTTAAGTATACTTTAGTACACTTAAAGTATATGGCTGTGTGTGTACTAACGTACATACCTGACAGTATTATTAATACAATTTAAGTATATATTTAATGTATTATAAGTACATTATAGCTATTTTTACTGTATTACAAATACATGGTTAATGTACTATGAGTATATTCTTATTGCAGCAGTTAGCTGTTATACTTCTGGACAATTACAAATACTAAAGTACACTTTGTGGTTATTACAAATATACTTTACTGTATCATACAGTACACACAACCTTCTATAATACTATATAATGTATAGGGCCGTTTTTCGGCCCTAGCAGGGAACTTGGAGGACGAGTGAGTTTGGTGGCTACACAATGTAATGACTGGGTTTATTTAACACGCGCGCGCGCGCACACACACACACACACACACACACACACACACACACACACCTATTCAGCTATTAGCTAGAACTGGAGAACGGTAGCAGAATGCAGCAGATACACACGTAGAGATAGCACACATGTACTGTACACAGACTCAAACTTGGCCGAAGCCACTAACCTAAACACACGTCCCAAACAGGGTGAACACAAAAAGAACACCTGCCGCAAGGCACGACGGTCGCAAGCCGCCGCCCCGCCCACAATACTGTACTGCAAATGTGTTACCAGTACATTAAGTGTTTAGGATATGCTAAATGCATTTTCTACACTATAACATGTTTTTGAAAAGCATTACATCAGTAATTATGAGGCAGATTTTATTCATGAGTTCAACAGATTTAATTTGCACAAGGTTACAAAAAAGCACTACTATAGTTTATTTGTGCTCAACAAAAGTCAGGTTGTCTCACAAACACACAAACTAAAATATAAACTGGTGTGTGAACACAGACAGACATTAGTATTAGAATCTACAGCTACAGTATTAGTTTAAACCTGGTGTGTGAACACAGACAGACATTAGTATTAGACTCTACAGCTACAGTATTAGTTTAAACCTGGTGTGTGAACACAGACAGACATTAGTATTAGAATCTACAGGTACAGTATTAGTTTAAACCTGGTGTGTGAACACAGACAGACATCAGTATTAGAATCTACAGGTACAGTATTAGTTTAAACCTGGTGTGTTGATTCTGTTACACAGAGACTGAAAACAGGCCGAGAGCTACAGAGCCATTATACCACAAGCAAAGTACACAACACATTAACAACAACACATGAGACAATACAAACTATAGATTAAAGTATGTACTTAATTTAAAACCGTTAAATTTACCTTATGCCGATGAAAATAAAATAATAACGATACGAACTAACGCACGCGATGATGCAGCTTCAGCCGTTAATTCAAACTAGAAGTGGAGAACTGGGGAGCCAATCAGAGAACGGACAGTCCGAATCTGCCCGCCTCCAGCCTCTGATTGGCTGGTGGGGCGCTGTCTAGTCTCCGGTTGGCTGGAATAGTCGCAAAGTTTACCCCCCTGCTGCAGTTTGTGTGTCGCTTTATAACAGTGAGCGGACAGAAGAGTGAGGAGTAAAAACATAAATTATCTTGAACAGCAAAAGTGATTTTGAGCGCGCAGGAACGAGTTTGAGATCGCGCGCGCGAGGGAGAGATTCAGCGTGCAAAAACGAGTCTAAAAGCGCACGAGAGAGTAGTGCACTCAATATAAGTACATTTACATTTAACTCATAATATACTGAGACTACTGTATATTAAAATTTGTATTCTAATATATACTTTCTGTACATTTGTACAATGATTATTTCGAGCATATTTAAAAAAAAATAAACCAAAAATATATTGAAAAACAAGTTTAAATAAGTATACTTTGGAAATTAGACCAACCTTTCACTTAAAGTATATTTTCCAATAATATATCTTTGGAACGTGTACTATAATACAATTATTTTTAAGTATATTTAAAGTTTAATTCCAAAATTTGGTAAAAGCATGATGTTAGTATACTTTTTATATATTAACTGATGGTACAACTTTTTGTTAGTATATTAGCGGTGTATTATCCAGGATTTCAATTTATTTGTAATACACTAAAGTGTATTTTTTTTTCACTGGGGTGGGAGTGACGCGGACAGATAGGATCGAGAATGAGTTCATCAGAGGGACAACCCATGTGAGATATTTTGGAGATAAAGTCAGAGAGGCCAGATTGAGGTGGTTTGGACATGTTCAGAGGAGAGATGGTGAATATATCGGTAGAAGGATGCTGAGGTTGGAACTGCCAGGCAGGAGGTCTAGAGGAAGACCAAAGAGGAGATTTATGGATGCAGTGAGAGAGGACATGAAGTTAGTTGGTGTGAGAGAAGAGGATGCAGAGGATAGAGTTAGATGGAGGCAGATGATTTGCTGTGGAGACCCCTGAAAGGGAACAGCCGAAAGACAAAACAGAAGAAGAAGAAAACCTGAATGCAAAAGAAGAGCTGTTCACCTGCAAAACTGCTTCTCTGCAGAGTACATACAGTACAACCGTCACTACAGTACAACTCTTAATCCTTTTACGGCTGCTGGGATTTGCTACATTTGCAAAGGGTCAGCAAATATACTTGGCCAGCCGTCAATATATTTGGGCGTGACGCCTATGTTAATTCTATCTATGGGAAACACTGTTAACTTGTCATTATTTATTTATCCATAGAAGAACAGGACATGACACTGCTACACAATTCTAAAGAGTTTCAGGTCTGCGTTGGAGTTCATGCAGCTACTCATCAACGTGTTTTCTATTCACCTCTTCTGCCTTTTTTTCTTTTTTTTTTCTTTTACAAATGCCAATTAGAGCTGTAATCGGGCCTTAAGAGTTAGGCCCGACAGATTTCGCCCCGAGCCCGCCAAATACATTTTGATTGACAGCCTTTTAAAAGCCAGAACCCGTTCACAGCTCGACATTATTCAAATGTGCGCAAGGACACAGCTCTTGCCTTTGGTCAAGAATGAGTCATTTATACATGTTTTAACATAATTTATTTATGACTATAACGTATTAGCTACAGGCAACTTGGAACAAAAAATAAAAAACCTTATCAGCATCCATTTTCGCATTTCTCTCGCGGTAATCAAAACGCATCACATGACCACTCACTTACCGCGCGAGCCCGAGCCTGGCCCGTGTAAAATTATATTAATTAAGCCAGAACCGTCGGGTCCGGTCGGGTCTCGTCACGTTCGGGCAAAGATCTTCAGCTCTAATGCCAATTACAGTTCTACACGACTAATGCAAAGTTTACTAAAGCATCAGGAAGTCTCCCTCTCACTCTTAATAGACTGTTTACACTAATCTGGTCTGGAACATGAATGAACAACTAGTTCCCCTGGCAGTCTGGCCTAATTATAACTCAGCCCACCGACCACAGGATAATTTGAGGATTAATTTTTTTCAGCATGTCTACATGCCGTCCTTAGCTCTTTTGTTCTGTGCAGGGTTCATCCAGATTCTCCAGTTTCACTCAAACAAAAAACAAAGAGTCCAGTACATTATATTAATGAAAGGATATGGCTATGTAGTGTGAATTCTTACAAATCTATTATTAACATGCACTAATTTCTTAAAATAAACAGCTCCACTTTCCTTCTGAGACTGACATCCTGATGTAACATGTGACCTGTGTGAGTAGGGAATAATAATATCAGTAGATTGTTACATGGCCGTGCAAAACTTCCCTCAGTCAAAACAAGCTACAACTGGTCAGAGGTGGAAGGAACAGTAACTCAATACTTCTTGCAGTTACTTCTTCACTGCACTTACTGTAAGTACATACTGCAAGTACTACGTGCACTACGTCTCTAAGACTGAAGCTATATTAGTAGGCACTCCACACCAGGTTAGGACATCTAACATCACTAGCATCATCGTTTCTGGTCAGGTTATCCCCTTGCCAACATCTATTATTAACCTCGGGGTTAGAACAGACTCTCATTTGACGTATGAGGCTCATATCAAACATCTGTGTAAGACATCTTTCTTTCACCTCATATTGTTAAACTCCGTCCAGCACTTACATTTGCAGATGTGGAAAAGTTAGCAAAATAAACGCAAATGGTTCTAAATTTGTTTGTTATTAATAGGTACAATACACAATATTAATGTGTTTTCAACTTTATGATCACGGTATAAATGTGAATAAAACTTGTTTGAACATCTGTTTCTTCTGTAACTGCCTCCAGTTTCTTTAACATTCACTGAATAGAAAGTTTTTAGTACATTTTTGGGCTGTTCTTACTTACGTGATATATCTGCTATCACACTGATGGATATAAATCAATGCCTTGTCATGGAGGATTCTTTTTGCTATTAAGCCATTATTATTATTATTATTATTATTATTATTATTATTATTATAAGACCAGTCAAATTAAAATAATCAGTCATAGTAAAAAAAATTATAATTAACTAACGTGCTCCTCAAGGCATGATTGTTTTCAATTGAAAAATTAGTTCCAAATCAATTTCATGGTGAACAACATGGTGACATGATACAAATATTAAATAAATATTATGCAAAATATAAAGGCTTATACTGTAAATTTGATAAGCCTTTATATTTCGCAACATGTTATTGTTCTGTGCTGTTTGCCTGATATACAGTTGGTAATAAATGGATTACTGTCTCCATGTACTTTTGTAAAAAAATACAAATCATACACCATACACCATACAAAATTGGTTATAAATAGCTATGTCTTACTCAAAATAGGTATGCATTACATAATTAGTGTGTATCTTTCGTCCGTGAATAAACCCTTTAAATACTCGACTAATCAGAAGGCAGGATTTGTGGTACTTGCATGAAAAGAGTTTTCATAAGCTAACATAAGGCTCATAACTGCAAATAAATAAGAACGGCCTAGGCGTGCAAGACATTGGAAATCTCTGAGCTACTGTAACTCAACAGGTGCTAAATAAATCTGCTACACTGATGAAGGAATATCAGCTTATAATACAAGTTTACCATGAAGCTGCTTTAGCTATACTGTTTGTATAAAATAGCATTTTGAATTACATAAACTGAAGAAAAGCTTACTTTACTGAGTACTTTAAACATTTTTAAATTTGTCTGCGTTGCAATTTGATCTGAATGGAAAAAGTCCTTTCATCATTTATAATGCTTTACTGCAGTTTGTTGTGGTTGTATATTTCAAATAAAATTGTAATTCAAGCATATAAGTCAATAAGTCAATGTATAAATATGGGCCCGGTTTCGCTAAGTAGTTCTTAAGTTGTACCTTAACCTCTCTCTTAACGTTATGGCGTGATTCCCGAAACGTTCGTACTCTAAGTATAGGTAAGTTCGTAAGGTTGGTCTGGACCAACAGTAACTCACTCTTAGCGTAGTTTCAGCTCGAGGTGCTAGTCGCCACCACTGAGCAGCAGTCTTTATAAACCAGCGGTGTGCAAGCACATTATGGCAAGTTATCAAAGTCGGATTAATGATGGAATATATTGTATGCCTGTTTTTATTTTATTTGATATTAGAACTAATTGAGTGACTTTAATTAGCCTACTTCATAATGCATTAAAATTGGCAATGACTTTTAATATTGAACAGGTGGCAAACAAATTTGGCTCTAAGTGGCTAAGGTCATATAAATGGGTAATCATGTCGGCGCCAGAAAGCAACAGATATGGCAGCGGTACAGTGTGTTGTTGTGCTAAACCGATGACGGCGCCGTCTTCGGAGCCGTGTGGTTTATGTAAAAATTTTTTTCTTTTGGCAAAACTTCAGCCCTTTTCATATTTTGCCTGAGGTGGCTATTTAAAAAAAGTTTCACCTTCCAAGGCAACAGATTATGGAGCTTCTTGAGCTGCTCAGTCCTGCGCGTGCCAGGCCAACGCGTCGTACTTACGCTCTACGTCCCGATGTCCAGCTGCTTCCTGCTTTTTGTTTAAAATATGTTTCAGTGATCATTAGCCATCATTCATGACTGGATGGGCTTTTCTTTTGACACGTTTTATTTTATGATGAAATTTGATTTAGTTAAATTTTAAACCCCGCATCCATTCATTTTTCTGAGTGATTGTAAGGCTTAAAACCTCTACTCTCCCATCTCATCGTATTCATTCCATAAGTGCACTATATAACCCCAACCACTGACATGCTTCTCCTAAAGTTGTATAGGCCTACACATTAGAATATCTCTTATAAAAGTTAACTAAAGAAAAAGTATAGAGGCCCGCAGTTCGTTAATTTGCATAGAAAGTTCTGTCTTAAAGCTGTCATGCAAAAGGAGTGAAAAATCGATTTCAACCGATGTCAGCTAATTAAGCACCTTCACTGTAGACAGCGCCTTGTAACGTCGGACGTACAGTAAGTGGCAGCGACGTAAGTGGCAGCGACATAAGAACACTCCTAAGGGACAGTCCGGGAAACACACTTAGAAAAGTAATCAACTTACATAAGATATATCTTAAGAGTCTTCTTAGCGCGCTAAGAGTGTGCGTTATCGGGAAACCGGGCCCAGACATTACCAAATTGCTGTTCAAAAATATTTTCAAGTGTTATGAATACTATTTTCAATATTATTATACTCACAGATTCAGGCTGCCAAAATTCAAGTCTTCAAAAACCCAGGTAGAAATTTGTTTTTTTTAAATCCATTACATTCGGGATACCACAGGAAGAGCAGTGGATTGCTGATTGCTGTTCAGACACATTTCTCTACCACACCGGCCACTTAAACATTTGGAGGCTTGGAACATGAGTGGGAGAAATTGTGGGAAATTATGTCTTTATTTAGAATATTCATGTACTGTAGGCTTAATTGGTTGGCCATGAGAAAAAGTTGAACAGTCATGAATTTATAATCAAAAATAGGTTTGGCCTTAAATGATAACTGTAGACAGAAATCACTGAACACAAACATTACCTCATTGTGTTATTTCTTGATAATCAAAAAAATCTGTATATTGTATTTTAGTTCTTTATTGGTAATGACATTTGTACAGAATGTAAAGTAAATTTCCCATTTGCCAGTTTAGTTTCAATAAATTCATTAATGTGTACACATTTGTAAAATGTTAGCCATGTTGATCAACTAGGGAAACCTAAAATAACTGGTGATTGGATTAATTTTTTTTTATAAAGAAGCTAGATTTTGAAATAAAACATTTATCTATTACAAAGCAATTTTGTAATTGACTTAAGTTGTTACCAACTTACATATCTACATATCTTCATTTCAGAGATCCAACCTACTAACCCTCCCCTCCATCTACCCGTATGTGAAGAGTAAGATGAAGTATATAAAAAAGTACTAAACACTCTTTAGTGTAGATAGCAGAGACCCCAAGCCCTTCAACCCCAAAGCATTTTAGTCATTCTTTGCTTCATGTTTTAATAAATATACTGTATATGAGTCAGGATTGTGCAATATAGTGAATTTTTGCAGCACAATATACTGTACTCCAATATAAAAATAAAAAATTTACTTCATTTTAACTAACTATACACACATGACTAAGCAAAAACTTTAAAAAGGATCATATCAGAACATATCAGAAAACCCAAATGCACAGTTTACAATTACTGTCTGTATACAATACTTTATGTGCGGGAAACACTGCTTTAGGGAAACAAAAAATGTTACGTAGTTGCACACGAGACAAATGTAAACTATATCTGAGATTTAAAGGTAATGATTCACATTTGAGAAACCTTTGAGAAGACACAGAAAACGCCTAAATCTCATTCAAGTCTCAAAAACGGTTCATTTCTGTCTAGGAGACAAAGAAGAGATTAACATGAGATCTCATCTTGGAGTTTCTTTGCTATGGGATCCGATCCGCACACAACTTGGCACTGGTTTTACACCAGATGCCCTTCCTGACGCAACTCCATCTTTTTACAGGGGCTTGGGCCCAGCACTACATGCATCAACCCACCCAACTTTGGGGCTTGTTGGTGAGTTCTTGTTGGGGCTTTTTATAACAGGAAAGTTACAAACCCAAATCAACAACCTAGGGCCTTAGCTGCCTGAGCCCCTTTAAGATCTCTAGTCTAAAACTGGCACAGGTGGCTAAGCAAGACAACTTGGCACAGGTTTTACACTGGATTCCCAGCACTGCATGGAGTTGGCAATCAAACCCAGACCCTCCGCATGCCAGATGAGAAAGCTACCACTGAGCCATCAATGCTCTTACCAAATGCAGCACTTCTAAATACTTCCATATATACTGTAGACTAAATGCAAATAGAACACTAAGATATTGCATCACACTTAATTTAGGTCAGAATGTATAATTAGTATAATTTGTTTCTATAACAAAATCTAAATCTATTTCATGAGTTCTGTGATGCTCATTAGTCATAACATCTATTATTAGACCAAAGAAGTTTCCACATCCAGGAATCCAGCACTTTCTTTGCCTTAACACATTAAAGAGCATTAGTGTCTTGGCACTGCTCTTAGAACAAATGTGTATTCTTAACAACAAAAAAAAAAAGTGGAAAAAACAATAAAGATGAGACCAGGATGGCCAGATGAACAAGCTACACTGAAGCATATACTGTATATAAAAAAAGAGATTTTCTATGCATTATAAAGCATACTGTAAGTGAATAAGAATTTTAAAAAGTGCGTAAAAGGTGTGCCAGTATTTTCTGGCAATTACAATCTATCATGGTACATGCAAACCTTCCTGGATTTACTTAATGGGCATGTCCTCGACTGTAGAGCGCAGGTCAAGACACAAAACACCTGTAGTCCATGCCAGAGGTTATCAAAGAGCAATTCCACCAAACTCACTGTTTGTCTAAGCCACTGGTAAATATGGTCTTATCTCCATGGATATATAAAACCTGAGGACAATCGGAGAAATGGTGTGCTTGTATTTACAGACAACAAATCCTTATTGCATTTCCTTTGTAATTACACACAGGCTCCTTTCTTCTTCTCCGGCATCCAATTCATGTTAAACAGCGCACTACACAACACACACAACTATGAAAATACACAGGACAGTCAGTTTGATTTTGATGACTTAGAATGCAAATTTATTATTTCTTGGTCCAATTAATCAGTTATAAAACTTTATGTCCAAATTTTCTATAATAAAGTAATAATAAAGTGCTAGGGTTTTACAATTTGTCACAATTTCTTAAAAAAAAAATCACATTGTGAATATACTAACATATTTCAACTGTGACTATTAAACATGCCATTTTGTATTGCAGAACTGAGCTCGTTAAGATGATGTTTGTCAATATTTATTTTTCACCTTCTATACAATAAAAAAAGTGAGCGAGTTCTAAAGGCGGAATTTCATATTATCAGTTTCAGATAATCCGTTCCAGCCACCCAAAATATTAACTATCACCTATTCAGAACACTATAATCCTATTTTTTGCATATATATATATAAACAATCAAGACATTTAAGAAAGACATGTAAATGAATCAAATATAAAAAAAAACATTCAGTAAACCTTCTATAATCAAATTAACCTGATTCCTCTTGGCACAGGCTGCTTTAAAAACTAAACTGAAAGTGTCTTTTTAATACCATCCTTGCTAACATTCTTGGAACATCTGGTGTTATATCTTCACTAAATCTTGCACAAAATGTAAACAAATATGTAAATTTGCTATGCTTGGCTTTTCACGCTTGTATGCCGAAATCACATTTCTTGCAAAATTTCCGTTCTTAAGGCGATGAATTCTTAAGTTCATATGCCGAGGTTCAGTACCACTGTACTTAAATTAGTGACAAACACTACGTGAATTCTAAACTTAAATACATTGCCCGTAATAAATTTCAGCCCGTCATGATTAAATATTTGTGCAGGTCCATATTACGATTTTCAATTTTTATGTGATTAACTGTGCAATATTTAAATTCTATATTGAAGATTTGTTAAAATGCCATGGTGTTGAGATTTTGGAAATGTAGCTTCCTTTGCTGCCACTCCTAAAACATTCCTAACAATACACCGCAGCACCAGCACACAAACTATAACGCAGTTTTTTTTCCCTAAGCAGCCATCCTTCATAATCCCTTTCTCTTTCAACTTCTAATGGAAACATAATAACTAATGTTAATGAAATGTTGTAAGACATTTCCTGTAAAACTCTTCTTCAGCATGTAGAAGTCAACACCAGTGGCATCATAAAATTAGCCTATCATGTTTTTGTCAATAATTTGCATGCCTGCAATATCAAGTGCCCTTTTTGGTGTATATCCCTGATGTAACGTGCACATCGCCGGGGGCATGAAGGTGTCAGGTGCAGGATCAATTATAGTGTTGAACTTGCACACATGCTCGAGCTTGTGTCACAAGTTATTAGTTTGTTTTATTAGTCACTTGAATTTGACTTTCACATCAAGGTGTAATGAGGTTTCCAAGAAACAGTCAAAATATTAGTTATATAGCTGGCTTATGTATTAAGAGGGTCAGATGATTGTACAACGGTACACTGTAAATTCTGACATGTAGACTTCATGCAAAACAGTTGAGGAAATTGGTGGCCATATCGCCCAGCCCTAATATACATAAGCATACAACCCACTCGGGCTGGGCGATATGGCTGAAAACTGTATCACGATATCAGTGTTTCATATCGGTCGATATCGATAATTATTGATATTTTTTATGACCCATTTAAAATAAGGCCCAGGAGAAGAATATATATTTAAACATTTTTATTTTAAACTTAATCTTCCTCTGATCATAGTCCCATCACTTATTAAGACAGAAATGTCAACAACCATGGAAAAATCAAATAATTAAAAATGTAAACATAAGTCTAAAGTCACAATGAACACTTAACAATTATCTCTTAACATTTAAGGTGCAAAATTAAAAGAAAATGTAAGAAATGCTTAAAAAAAGTGTAATAAAATAGTGCAATGTGTTTATTATATCAGATTTCTTTAGAGGAAACTACAACAAAAATATATTGTTGTAATATATTTTAGTTTGATGTTAATTCACTGGCGGGCCACCAGGGGGCAATACCGCGCTGTATACTATATGTGCCGTGTGCAGTGAATGCAGTAAAAGAAGAATACCGTTTCTTTTCCTCTGGTTGTCTCACACAAAAAGCAAGTAATATTATAGATGTTAGTTGTGCATAATGATGCAAACATAACAATTGTCATACCAAAGAATAAACTACCCGCAAATGTGGCTAGTGAGAATAAAGTTATTACCCGCCACAGCCGAAGCAAATGTCAACGCCATCTTGTCTCCGTTTATGCTTCCTGAATCGCGACCGTACTACTTCTGGGTCCTAGTGCTGCAGGAAAGCAATCAAACTAGCTTCGCGACCTCTGTTTTCTTCCGACAAAGAATAAAAAATTATCGAACGTTCTATCGAACACATTTTTTTATTGATATCGATCACGTGTGTGTCGCGAAACATATCGTTATCGTTTTATCGCCCAGGCCTACAACCCACTAAGACTGGTTAAGCAATGCAATAAAACATTTTCTCGGACTAACAATGCAGCCTGGGATTACCATAAAATTTCCATAGCCATCCAACCATTGTTGCTGATCCAGAAGGCAGATTCAAGCCCTGTTTATAATCTTCACAAGCATTATATTGCTGCATTCCCACCACTGCCTTCCTGGTGCTACCTGTGTCACTTTGAAAACCTTCACACTTCCCAACTAAACAAAGACAGGTCTACTCTTTGCCTCCCGAGCCCACAAGAGTCACCATCACTCATTAAGCTGCATAACTGAACTTTATCACTGCAAGCGGTTTCCTCCGGGTACTCCGGTTTCCTCCCACAGTCCAAAGATATGCAGGTTAGGCTAATTGGCATTCCCAAATTGACCGTAGTGTGTGAATGAGTGTGTGAATGTGCGTATGAGTGTGTGCCCTGCGATGGATTGGCACCCTGTCCAGGGTGTACCCTGCCTTGTGCCCGAAGTCTCCTGGGATAGGCTCCAGGTCCCCCGCGACCCTGAATAGAGGATAAAGCGGTACAGAAGATGAATGAATGAATGAATGAATCACTGCAAGCCAAAGTGATATTGCTGACACTGTGGTGGGTGCACTGAACCAGCTAATATTTCACAACAGTTTTAGTACTTTGTTGTTTTTTTACTTACTTGCAGTTTCTAATTAGTTCCTGCGTTATGGGGTTTTAATTGTTGTGCAGCTGTTCCGGTTGTGGAAAGAGGTGAGAGGGCATGTTGTACTCAATGAAGGACACCCGTGCAAAATAAAATACTTTTGTTCGCCACCTGTTTCTCACAATTCCGATACTGGCAGCAGTCACACCTGTTACTATTTTGTCGCGCAGCCTTTTGCTTTTGATAATCTTCTCGAAAGTCACAATATTTCTAGAGATCAGAGTCACATTCATTTCTTTCCAAGATCTTGTATTGATGTTGGGAGAGTGGAACTGCTGTGTTGTAAAATGTGGGACTGATAAATAAAAATGTAAGTCGCTCTAGATGATAAGGGCGTCTGGCAAATTCCTAAATGTAATGTGATAAAAATTGTAGAAACCTCAAAATGGCTAAAAAACACTCTACAAGCTTTAGAGAACGAAACATTGGCTGGTGCGCTGTTGTAAGTGGCAACAACAGCATAATATGCCGTGGCTCATTTAAAGTATTACTTCCTGTTGCAAAACATGGTTTCACTTCAACAAAACCTGCTGATCATTTGCAGACTTCCAATGCAGTTCCAATGTTGATCACGTGGGTCAAAGCTCTTTGAATAGGTGTGTTTGCCAAATGTCATAAATGTAAGTGTACTACGCAGTAAATGTGAAATTGCCCTGGCTTTCTTATCTGACACTTATCAATCTGTCACTTTCTCATTGCATGACCTTACAGATGCTTTTCTAGTCTGCCTTTGATTATTAAAGAGAAAGAGCTAATGACAGGTGACAAAGTGACTCTGGTTCACCACATTTATGACCACAATATTATGTTATGACATGTATAATAGACTATTACCACCAGAATTAAGTGCAGTGCAGTTATAAAGTACAATCTGATATTGTTGGCAAACACCACAGGCAACTGAGTACATTGGTTGGATGATAGCCAGGTGAGTTGTCAGCACCCAAGTCCTTCTCTTTTTACCTATAAAAAGATCCCGTACTCTACATGCCATTTTATATGATATATAGAGTACGGGAAACATTGAAACTTGGACACGTCCTCTATCCTACCAGGTTAACAGCTATTGTTGAAATAAAGTGTATTGCTGTGATGCGAACCCAAACCCAAGTGGTGATGCTTAGGGGATAAAAGGCAACAAATCAATATTTAGTGTACAATGCACTAAACACTACAGCAGACTAGTACTTCGAATTTATTGTACTATATCCTATTTTAACACCTTTGAACATGTCCTCCTCTAACTGAGGTACATCTGTTTTCACAAAACAAAAAAAAAAGCAAGATGCATGTTATTATTTGGCAAGTCATCATCATAGTCATCATCATCATCAACATAGTCATCTTCTATATCACTTTATCCTGTAGACACAGAGCGGGAGGCGGACCAATCCATCACAGGGCACACATACGCTCATTCACACACTACAGACAATTTGGGAACGCCTATTAGCCTACAGTAATCTGCATGTCTTTGAACTGGAGGAGGAAACTGGAGTACCCGGAGGAAACCCACCAAGCACGGGGAGAACATGCAAACTGTATGCACACAGATCCGAGGCAGAAATCGAACATGGAGCCCGGAGGTGCAAAGTGACAGTGCTAACCACTAAGCCACTGTGCCATCTGTTTGACGAGTCAAATAAAAGAAATTAATTCCTCTAAAGCAGAACTGAAACACAAGGGACTTTCAAGAAAGAAGTAAAAGACTTTAAAAGCAAAGAAATAAAAAGTTCAACAGAAAAATGCATTAAACACCAGTTTCATACATTTAATTTTCAGCAAATTATTCTTTTTTGACAGACAAGGTTGTTTATAAGAAAACATTACCTTGCAAGCTTTACAGTATAATACCATGTCTGGAACAAAGCACGACACGAAGTGGACAGACTTTCGAGCAAAACTGTCTGGCCGCTTTTTTGAGTCGCATGATCGGTGAAGCGAAGATTCTTTCTGTTCAATGGGTTTTTTAGCAATAATGAAACCAAGAAAAGGATGTTCACATTTAGTTATTTCCATTTCAGACACTCAAGCAATAATAAAGTTATCAGGTTTCAAGGTTGCACCACTTAATGCCAACATCATACAAAATCCAACCAATTGTATTCAAACACAACTAATAACACACCTATTAAATTCAACCAATCCCAGGCATTCTGTGCGACCATGCAATTTGATCTGACTTTTCTGAAATTTGATCAATAATTGTACAGATTTGCACAAAATATTACGTCATCAATACACCACCAAACTTTCTTCTTTTAAAGATGTAGACGCGAGAGACCAACAAAAGTTATTGCACAAGACCATGTAAAGCAACTCACAGATGTTCTTAATGAATACAAAGCTAAACTGTTGGGCACCACATGAAATGTTGGTACTTTTCCTTTGCCAAAACACATCTGCTGTTTCTGCTAAACACACAGAAAGCAAGACAAATCACCACAATTATAGATGCTGAATCCCACTCTACTGCAAGTGCAGAAAGATTTAAGCACTTTATATTTACAGTCTCATTGGCTTTGACATTTTTCCACACACATGATGCTCAGTGTGAGCTGTTTGGTGGATTTTATCTGTTAAGATCCCTGAATTTTACTTGTTTTATGTTTTGTTTTGTTTTTAAGAAAACGGTGCATTTAAATGAATGTCTAAATTTTTTTACTTATATGTCTGAAAAAATTCAGCTTTTCAGTTATAACAATAATCTGATCTGAAGCATTTTACTTTTTTTTTTTTTAATCTATTTCATGTTTTATGCTCAGTTCCATTTCTAACCATATTATTTTTTATTTAATCATAGACACTTGTATGCACTCCAATATTTTGGAGTTTTGTGCTTGGACAATAAGGTATTTTCTTTTAGGTTTTTTTTTGTTAGGATTTTTTAAAAACATTTAGACGTGTAGTTCTTACTGGCGGTCTAGTGGTTAGCACGGTCATCTTGCACCTCCAGGGTTCGATTCCCGTCCAGGCTTGATTCCCGTCTCTGTGTGCATGTTCTCACCGTGCTCGGTGGGTTTCCTCCGGGTACTCAGGTTTCCTCCCACAATCCAAAGACATGTAGGTTAGGCTAATTGATGCTCTCAAATTGCCAATAGTGTGTGAATGACTGTGTGAGTGTGTGTATGTGTGTGTCCCCTGCGATGGATTGGCACCCTGTCCAGGGTGTACCCCGCCCGTCTCCTGGGATAGGCTCCAGGTCCCCTGCGACCCTGAATACAGGATTAAGCGGTATGAGTGAGTTGGAGCATGTTACTGTCATTATTTTTTATATCTATCTATATATATATATATTCTTTTTTTTTTTTTTTTTTTTTTTTACTATATCCCATATTTGATATTTTGTTGTTATCTTCTTCTCTATATTTTATTCATTTCCACTCCCTAATTTATTTTTATTTCTATTGATAATTTAGAGTTTAAAAATCACGAGCGGTCGTATAAGCATTTCACTGCATATGGTACTGTGTAACACTGTGTGTATGACAAGTAAAATTTGAATTTGAGGGTCACCGGGGGCTTGGAACCTATCCTGGGAGACTAGGAGCTGGAGGTGGGTTACATCCTGGACAGGGTGCCAGTCCATCGCGGGGCACACACCCATACACACACTCACACACTACAGGCAATTTGGGAGTGTCTAATCTGCATTCCCAACCCACTAAGCACGAGGAGAACATGCAAACTCGATGCACACACAACCCGAGGAGGGACTCAAACCATCGACCCTGCGAGTGCAAGGCAACAGTGCAACCACTAAGACACCGTGCTGCTATATGCACAAAGTATTCTCAATTCTCTCAAAACTGCAAATATATTTAAACAGTTCAAATATCTCCTCTTACCCTGAGCTACTGTATGGTCCAATAAACAACAGCATCTAGAAGGAGGTGTAAAACGTAAGTCATGCTGGACTTGGTTTGTGTGTTTGAAAGGAAAATCAGCTAATGTAGTTGATCTCGGTGATTGTTCGGGCATGTCCCCCAAACACCGCCTGTCTGATGTCTTTATCTCTCTCTCGCTCACTCTTTTTCCCTTTTCTTTTTTTTCTTTTACCTCCACCCACAGACAAAGCAAGTGCATTGTCCATAGTTGCTGCGTCAGTATTGCACTCCTGTTAAAATGAATAATTCTGGCCAGGATGTGTAACTTTAAACCATGGATTATAAACTGTGAGATGGTATGTGGCTTGAAAGAGCAGAATAAGGAAGCTCAATAAGGAAACTGATGCCGACATCTGGGGTGATAGCACAGGCTTCATTCACCAGTCTTTCAGTAAAGATGTTTGTACTTGTTAAAGAGAAGCAAGTGTTTCTGCCATAATTTAAAAAAAAACAAAAAAAAAACACTGGATATTTGCCCAGCATGGCCGATTTGATAAAATCTCAACGCTCCATAAAAGTGCTGAAAGAACAAAAAAAAGGAGAAGTTGTTTCTAGTCACATTGTATTCTTAAATAAGTCTTTATAACTTATTGGCACCTGAAGACAAATAGCAAGTAATATGAGGTCGCTCATTGCTGGCTCTGATGAATTCCTGCACGAAATGAAATACAGTGTTGAGTCAGTATATGCATTTATTCCTCATAGATGAATCACTGGCCTTATTAGTCTTAACTAGCGGATTTATCTTGAGTCAATTTTGGTTTTGATTTTAGTTAACACTTAATTAACTCTTTAATTGATGCAATATTAAAAATATTATCAAAACAAAACGTTTGTGTGTTTAACAAAAATGCATATCTATTTGAGGCGGCACCGTGGTGTAGTGTTTAGCGTTGTCGCCTTGCACCTCCAGGGTCCAGGTTCGATTCCTGTCTCTGTGTGCATGTTCTCCCCGTGCTTGGTGAGTTTCCCCTGGGTATTCCGGTTTCCTCCCACAGTCCAAAGATATGCAGATTAGGCTAATTGGCATCCTCAAATTGCCTGTAGTGTGTATGTGTGTGTGTCCTACGATGGACTGGCATCCTGAACGAGAAACTATCTTTCCTGACATAGAGAAAGAAAGAAAAACGCCATGAGATTGCAGTATAGGAACAGGAATCAGGTCAGCTTTGTGTTAATGTTTAGGAATTGTATATCTTTATTCAATATACTTGCCTTTATATTTGGACATTGTTGCATCTTTCAGAACCTTGTGCTATTCTACAGTAACTTCAGACCGATTTCTTGATGCACATGGTATTCTTTACGTGTTCCAGTATAGTTTTAAACCCTTTTTTAAACAGATGCAGGAATTTTCATTATTCTTCAGCTTTTAGCTCACAGTTGCATTTGATATTTTCGAACATTCCACCCTCACTTGGTTATCATCTGCAGCACGGACTGGTTGGGATCACGCCAGCGGGACAGAGGTTTCCCATAAGGATTGGAGACTCAGCGGCTCTCACACGAAGGAGTTCCTTCAGAGCCTTTCAGTTCCCAGATCTGTGCCGGCAACACAGCATAGATCAAAACAACTAAAAAAAACTGTATGTGCCTTGCCGGGGCGACTTAACGGGGAGGCTTCAGATTTCAAACTGTGTATTCAGATATGTCAGCAGTTCCACCCTGAGTCTGTGCTATTTATTTTCTGTGCTCAGTCATGTGTGTATTATTGTTAAAAATTAAATAAAATTATATTTTAAATATTGCCTTGGTTGTGCCGAAAGAAAAGAACATGTCTAAGTATAACTATACTTATATGTTGCACAATCCTGACCCCTATATATTTATTAAAACATAGCAATGCAAAGAATGGCTTAAAACTGCTCTGGTTTTTAAGAGCTAGGTGTTCTGACAAACAGCAGTGTTTATTTATGCAAAAAAAAGTGTGTTTAGTTCTTAATGTTTATACTTTGTCTTACTCTTCACATACGGGTAGCTTTCTGTAATGTGATACTAATAGAAATATCAAGTAAATTAAAATATTGTGTTACAGGTCATATGTATTTATTGTTTGTTATATGTGGTAGACCACTTTTGGGCCGCCAGGTAACACTAGTCCACACTGGGACACTTGTTAATAAGCCCTGAATAATACAGCTCCACCATTTATTTCCGACCTTTAAAAGCTATTCAGTCCGGCACAGTCTCTCTCGTTTACTTACAGGTCTTAAATCTAGGTTGCAGAGTCGAGGTGATGGTCCCTTTTCAATAGCGGTCGCTTCACTCTGGAACGAGCTTCTCCTGTACAACACGCAGGCCTCTGCTCTTCCTATTTATAAATCTCACCTCAAGACCTTTTTATACTCTTTGACATTCAATACAGTGTGAGGACTAGATGACATACTTTAAAACTCGTGTTCAGACCCCTACCCCATTATTAATGCTTCAGCATACCAAGACAGCCTGGACAATGCAATGCTTCCAACTTTGTGGCAACAGTTTGGGGATGGCCCTTGGTATAGTGTATGGATCCCAGTGCACAAAGCAAGCACTGTATCATGTTTTGATGAGTTTGGTGTGGAAGAACTTGACTGGCCCACACAGAGCGCCTGTAGGATGAACTGGAATGGAGGCCTTCTCGTCCACCACCAGTGCCTAACCTCATAAATGCTCTACAGAATGAGTGGGCACGAATTCCTACAGAAACACTCCAACACTGTTATAGCTGGAAAAGGGGGGACTCCATATTGAAATACAGTGGAACCTCGGATTACGAGCATAATTCGTTCCGGAAGTGGGCTCGTATTCCAAAACACTTGTAAACCAAATAAATTTTTCCCATAAGAAATAATGGAAACTCAAATTATTCGTTCTACAGCCCAAAAAAATAAATACATAAAAATAATTAATACAAAATATAAAATAAAAAAAAGAAAAAAATTAACCTGCACTTTACCTTTAAAAAAAGTACAAATAAACCCAGACAGATAAGTGTTTCCGTTTATGCACGCAGGCACTGTGTGTTTGTGTAATGGGCGTGCACACACACACACACACACACACACACACACATTAACGAAGAGACTGTTTTATCGGAACAATTAGCAAGAAACATACTAATGTACTAGCGCATACTAACGGAATGACTGCTGTAAAGTAAAACAAGCAACAAAAAAAAACCCCAAATTAACCTGCACACTTTACCTTTGAAAAGAATCGCGACAGAACAGAGTTTCTGTGTAAGGCAGAGTGTGTCCGTCTGTATGTGTGCAGGAAGCTAAGAGGAGGAAGGGGTGGGAGGGGGGCTGTAAAGGCGAGAGATTGTGTGTGTGTGTGTGTGTGAGAGAGAGAAAATGGATTCTTTACTCTCTAATGAGACTTTCTTTTGCTTTATATGCACGTACACACGTGTGTTATAATAAACAATACACGCGCTGTACACACACACACACACATACAGACACAAAATAAAATATGTTTTACGCACACACACGTGGTCACGTTATAGTAAACAGTACACACGTGCATGGATGTTGATTATACCAGTAAGAGTATAAGAGCACTAAGACCCAGCAGGGGAGACGATTACCCACAATCCTGCAGCGCAAGAGAGAGAAAAACCGTTGGCTCAGTTGTGATCACGTGAAGTTGACGTCAAAACAAGAAGTGCATGATACATGATACTCTGTACTCGTAAACCAAGACTTGTTCGTTTTTTCCAAGTCAAAATGTATAAAAAATCTTTGCTCGTCTTGCGGAACACTCGCAAACCGCGTTACCTGTAATCCGAGGTTCCACTGTATATGTATTTGGATATAATGTCATTGTAGGTTTGGCCAAATACTTTTGTCCATAAAGGGTATATTTACCCTTACCTACAGACATTGACAGTGATACAAGATGAATATCCCTCTTTACAGATATGTTCATTTTTTAAAAGACATATAAAGAATTTTAAAGGACCGAAACCAGTCTCAGAAAAAAAATTCTGATGGTATGTCTGTATGCTCTGAATGTCTGTCGAGCTGAATGTAGCGAATAACAAGGCCCCCAAAGAGAGAGACAGCAGTCAATGGATCACATGCCAGAGACCCTATCCCAGCATGCATGGCGCCATCCCGATAATCTTATCTGATTCGCGATCAGATATGAGCGTCTGTAAGACGAAGTTGCAGGAAACTTCACAAGGCATACAATAAGACCAGATGCCTCGAAATAACCTACAAAACCAAGGGTGTAAATTACCGATCTGATAAACAAAGCAGACAGTTTTACAGCTTCACCCCGAGCTGTAAAACACAGCATGTCTTACTCCAAAACAAGGTATGGACCAAAGAATTATGGACAGATAACTGTATGTTTAGTCCTCCTGCAGGACGTTGATGTTCCAAAACCATGGTGTTAATTAAAGCAGACATGTCAAGTGCCACTAAGAGAATAACCACAGGTTGTTGGAGCAAACACATCCATAGTAGTCTAAGATGAGGACGTGTAAAGTACCTGAACTGAGGGTTGTGCATGTTGAGGGAAAAGTGATGTGTTTAGTAAAAGTGATGTTATGAACAGTAATGTGCCGGATTTAATACTCTACTTTAAACAGGGAGTGTATTTGACCGATGATGAACGAAGTACAACTTAGCGTAAACAACACATAAGATACTTAACCTTACACAATTTTATTTCTTTGTATTAACAAGTTAGACAGAAAGTTCTGCTGTACAGAAAGACAGGCAGACACGGACGTGGTCTTCAACATAATGTCATAATATCACTGATTACATTAAAGCTGGTCAGCTTATTTTAAGCTTTAAACTTTAAGATATTTTTACAAAGTCAACAAAAGGTACTAATGTTAGTAACAAAGACCTCAAGGCGGGAATCGAACCCTCAACCCTAGAGGTGCAAGGCCACAGTGCTAACCACTACACCCCCGTACGACATTACTAGTTTTAAAAGGGTCAAAGTATTTAATGACTATGATGCTAATGCCTGAGGAAGTTGCATCATAAAAAAAAACATATAATAAATCACAGCTGCTGTAGGATAAACAGTGAAAGCAAAAGCATTTTCACACTTAACAACACAATAAACTGATGGTACAAGTTGATGAGACAGAATTTTTTTTTTAAGAAATTACATGATTTCACCGAATTCAAGTTACATCCCATCTGGAATACGTGACCTCTCTAGATTACATCATACCATCATGGAATACTTTACTTTATTCATATTTTTTCCCTTCTTTTTTTAACATATTTATTACTTATTAGATTTTACCTTGTCTTCCTTTAACACTGCAAGCGAATGTTCGATACAATATGCATCAGATTATCATTCTTGAAAAGTTAACACAGAACAGAACATCACGGAGCTGTTTCGTTTCATATCCCAGTCTAGATGGCAATAGCTGGCTTTAAAAAGAAAAAAGTCAGAGGGAACCTTCTGCTTTTTCATGACACATAGCCATATTCTCACACACACACACATACACACACACAAACCCAACATGGACTCTCCTTTTCAGCTGCCGCCGTGGGAAAAGGGAAGTGGATCTCCTTTATTTATGCTTTTATAAGGGCCGACTTGATGATTGTGAGATTGCGAGTAACTTCTATATCAAATAACAATTTAAATAAAACTTTGTGTCACATTATAAGCACTAAAAAGGTTTTCAGTAAGTTTATTTTGCCATTCAGAATCCTGAAATAAAAATACACCCTTCCTACTTTCACAATCATCCTGAGAAAAATTCGCAGCCAAGTCTTACCTAAGAAGTGATTAGTTACTATGATGTGGAGTGATAGAATGCTGAGAACCGCATAATTGTTATTTAGGCCCTGGTCAATAAAAACATACAATAAAATTGAAAGAGAGTGTACGTTATGTTTTCCATAATACTAGGAGTGTAATATACAGTGTATGGTATATACAGTACTTTGTCTCACATCAGTCAGTAGTACAAGATGGTTCAGTATCGACAATGCTTCTGGTATCTGACATCAAATCTGTTTTTATTTAATCCAAATCAAAGCAGTAGGTGTTCACATACTTTTGACCATACAGCATAGATTTTCTGTTATAAAAACATTCTGTCATACACCACATACTATACAATAATAGTAACTACTGTTTCTATTACACATTCTTCTTCTTCTTCCTCTTCATACTGGCTGTCCTGTGTGAGGTCATGGGCGGGTCTGGAGCGAATAAAAACTCAGGGCCCAAAGAATTTAACTTGAATGGGGCCCCAAATCAAAAGCAAGTGCACACACACACACACACACACACACACAAACAATTACACTCACTTACTCATCATTTACTGCTACTCATCCTGTTTACAGAGCCCTTGGAGGAGGGGGTGGAGCCTATCCCAGGCACGAGGCAGGGCACACCCTTGGTAAGGTGCCAAACCATTGCAGGGCACACATGCAAACACTTACTAACCCAATCATTAACACAATACAGGAATGCCAGTTAGCCTAACCTGCATGTCTTTGGACCTGAAGAGAACATGCAACAGCCAAACCCCATGCACACAGACCAGAGGCAGGAATCGAACCTGGACCTTGGAGGCGCTAACCACCAAGCCAAGACCCAAATGTGCCAAAAAACAAAACAAAAAATCCCACAAAGTATGATAAGAGCTCGCCAACTTTAAGCACACATAGAGGCGATGGGATTTAAACCCTGACCCATGGAAGTGTGAGGAAATCATATTTTATTATCATAATGATTATATGATTATGGTTATGGGTTATTACCACTGCATAATGGCTTAATTGCGTGTTCTTTGCTCTGAGAATACAGAAGAGCCTTAACGAGAACTGGAGTTACAGTATGTGCAGTAATATATAAATGACAAAGACAGCACTGTATTAAAATAGGCTATTATTATTATTATTATTATTATTATTATAGTTGTCGTTATTAATATTTTCAGTGCATGTGTAACTGGAGTGAATAATACAATGAATTAATCTTACTTGTTTTGCTTTTCCCTTCCTTATTATTATTATTAT
Organism: Channallabes apus; assembly: GCA_030522415.1. Lineage (NCBI taxonomy): Eukaryota > Metazoa > Chordata > Actinopteri > Siluriformes > Clariidae > Channallabes > Channallabes apus. The sequence continues at coordinate 11,989,811 of CM060109.1, forward strand.
TATTATTATTATTATTATTCTTTCACCTTTATTTTATTGTCCGTGATGTCTTAATTTTCCACCATTTTGTTTTAAGATTGGTTTAATGAACTCCACGAATTCTTGTTCTTCCATGATTGTTCACAAGTTACAAGAATGTGATGTTAATGTAGTGGAACTTTCTCTTCGAGACCTTGTTTTGGGGGAGAAGCGAAATCAGCGGGACATCAGGCTTTTTCCGCAATGCAAGAAGTGATCGCCTCAGTCTACCTGTGTCGAGGATCATGACTACATGTATTATCTGGTTCTCCCCATAAATGGCTCAATGGTGTGCCAGAGAGGGAGAAGCTGTCGTCTGTTAGACCCGCTGATTATCTCTCCTTGTTACAGAATTAAAGAAAGCACTGAATTTCATCGCTGCGTAGATGCGTGGTCCTTGTGTGACAGTGACCGATCCAGACGTGCTACACATGCCGATAAGGTGGCTTGAAGCAGAAGTGTAAGAGCTCATCAGCGTTTCATGTTGTGGAATAAATCTTAGATGACAAGCTTTATGAAATAAAAAGCTCCTCTTACCCTCACTGGCAGACGAGAGAGTGTTGGCGAGCAGCAGCACGGGAACAACAAGGTATATAGACATGCTGTAGCGTAGTGTTGAACGCAGGGCTGTGTGACTGTCCTTCGAACCTCCTCCTTTATATAACTTCCCTAATTCCTTCTACACACACACACACACACACACGAGTGTTGACACTGACGGGAGGCAGGCAGCCGTGTGCTACAAAAAGGCACGAGCACAGAAGCATTGCGCACGACTCCAAACTCCAGCCGATCAAACAGTGCTCTGCTCAATAACAATGTATAGTATAACATAACAATATAATATATAGTATAACATAGTATAATATAATCTCCTCTCTCCTCTTCTGCTCTCCCCTCTCCTGTTTCTCACCCCCTCTCTGTTTCCTTCCCGCTGTCAAGCTACACATGTCGTTCCTGAGCTGCCAGACTCCCTCCACCTACTGACTCATCCAAGTTCTCCGCTTCAGGTTGGAGATCTCGTCGCATGGATGCCCCGTGTGTCTCTTTGGGATGCGTCTGGTGTCTGGGGACGGTTTGATTACCATGGAGACGGTTCTGGCATCGACTGATGTTGACAGCTGTTTCTCTGAGGACTGGACTTGGCTGCAGTCGCTCGATAGTTCAGGACTGGAACTTCCAACAAGTCTACCTGAGTCTCCAATAACTACCTGGACTCCATATTAACATCAATTAACATCAATTGTTATACTGAACTGGATGCCACCAACACACTGTATAAATGCAGATCATTTCCTGCTATCTGTTTCACCCAGATGAGGATGGGTTCCCTGTTGAGTCTGGTTCCTCTCAAGGTTTCTTCCTATTACCATCTCAGGGAGTTTTTCCTTGCTACTGTCGCCCTCGGGCTTGCTTCCATAGAAACTTAAATAATTCTTTTGATTGTGTAAAGCTGTGTGACAATGATAATTGTTAAAAGCGCTATACAAATAAAATTCCATTGAGTTGAATTGAATATAGTACAGTATAGTATAACCAGCGTGATGGTTAAAGAGTTTGTAGAAATAGCTAAAAGATTAAAGCTGATCAGCTATAATGTAATCAGTGATATTATGATTTTAGGTTGAAGTCCATGTACATGTCTGTCTGTCTTTCTGTACGGCAGACCTGTCTTCAGACTTTTTTCATAGTCAGCCAAATACACTCTGTGTTCGGTAATCGGAGCAGTAACTGAAATAGACATGCGTGCGGTAGTAGTCCTCAGAACGGGCCGGCATATACACTCACCTAAAGGATTATTAGCAACACCTGTTCAATTTCTCATTAATGCAATTATCTAATCAACTAATCACATGACAGTTGCTTCAATGCATTTAGGGGTGTGGTCCTGGTCAAGACAATCTCCTGAACTCCAAACTGAATGTCAGAATGGGAACGAAAGGTGATTTAAACAATTTTGAGCGTGGCATGGTTGTTGGTGCCAGACGGGCCGGTCTGAGTATTTCACAATCTGCTCAGTTACTGGGATTTTCACGCACAACCATTTCTAGGGTTTACAAAGAATGGTGTGAAAAGGGAAAAACATCCAGTATGCAGCAGTCCTGTGCGCAGAAATGCCTTGTTGATGTTAGTGGTCAGAGGAGAATGGGCCTACTTGTATACACTGGAGGGCTTATAGCGTTAACATTTTATATACGATATATGAAACGCTGATGTATATTGCACAATACTGCACTAGGGAAAATGATGAACTGAATTTGATTTAATTTTAACCACTAACGCAAATATGACTTGATTAAAAAATGTAAAAATATGTGTAGAAATCCGTCAAATAGGCAAAGAAATAGCAGAGATTCACATGATTTATGATTATTTTTGGTTGTTTCTGTGACATAATAATATTAATACACACATCTTTAGCTCTGCCCGGAACCCTGTACACAAGATAAAGACATATAGAAGATGAGTGAGTGTGAGTGAGTGATAACTTTAGTTCTACATGACATCTGAATATCCAACCCGGGAGGACTTTTGTATAAGAGTTTTGTTTTTAAAATCGGTCCAATGTTGTGTTGCTGCATGTGTTTTACTCAACATTTTGATTTTAGCTCATACCCATGTGCTCTCAGTTGGGGTATGTTACACACCCTCAGCTCGGACCGCTGTGAATATGTTTTCTTTAACGACCCGTGTTTTATTTCACGGCGTATTACTGCTTGTTACATTTAAGGCTTTGGAACATACGAGACAAACTGGTTTTAAACTTCCTAATTTCCATTTTTTTTGGAGTTAGCCATGCAGTGTCACGCTTTCTTGAGCATTGTGCCAGCTTGTACTGTACATGCATTACAGTCACTTCTCCATTTTTTCCGCATACTCTGTCGATACATGCTCAACTATTGCGTTGATGTTGACAGGGTTGAGTGACACATACAGTACAGTATAGCCACTCTGGAAATGAGATCATCCTTGTGTGAATGCAGCACTTACACTTGCTCTGTCCCTGTATTTTTCCAGACAGATACATTCATATTTCTGCAAAAGAACTGCTTTTGCTGTTATTGGTGTTAAATTATTGTATTTGGGTTAGATAGTATGTTAATTTGTTCTGTTTTATATTTAATTATATTTATGTATACTTTTTAAGTTATATATTATAGATATACTTTTTAATACTATATTATTTATTTTAAATATTCTTTCAATAAAATGCCACTCTTTAATGTTAATGTAGGTACTGGTATCATTTTATCGTAAAACAAAACACGAACAATACCCATCCCTACCAATGTGTAGACAAAACCTTTCATTTAATGAATCATGTAGCCTATATATGTAGTGGTTATATATGCACTGCCACCTTGCACCTCCAGGGTCCTGGTTCAATTCCCGGCCAGGTTTGATTCCCGTCTCCGTGTGCATGGGGTTTGCATGTTCTCCCCATGCGTAGTGGGTTTACTGTTCATCCAGGTACTCCGGTTTCCTCACAAAGACATGCAGAATAGGCTAATTAGCATTCCCAAAATTGCCTGCAGTGTGTGTGTGTGTGTGTGTGTGTGTGTGTGTGTGTGTGTGTGCACTGCTATGGATTGGCACCCTGTCCAGGTGTACCCCGCTTTGTGTCCTAGGTCTCCTGGGATAGGCTCCAGGCTCTCCTGAATACAGGATAAAGCGGTATAGACGACGAGTGAGTAAGTGAGTGAGCTGATGTCACATTTTCGGCACTGTCATTTACAGTATCACTTCTTGTTCCCACACGGATCAGCGACCCTTGGCCTCCCATTGTCCTGTTCGCTGGCTCTTTTTCCCATCTAGATGACTCGACTGGTGTTGGCAGCTGTTTCTCTGAGGACTTGACAATTCGATAGTTCAGGACTGGAACTTTCTACAAGTCTATCTGAGTCTCGAATAACTACTGGACTCCATTTTACATCAACTATTATAACATCAATTAACATCAACTATTATAGCTGAACCTAACACTTAACACTGTATAAATGCAGATCATTTCCTGCTATCTGTTATCCCCCAGATGAGGATGGGTTCCCTGTCGAGTCTGGTTCCTCTCAAGGTTTCTTCCTATTACCATCTCAGGGAGTTTTTCCTTGCCACTGTCGCCCTCGGGCTTGCTCACCAGGGACTATCTGACCATTTTGATTCATACACATTCACATTCCATACAAACTTAAATAATTCTTTTGATTGTGTAAAGCTGTTTTGAGACAATGTCAATTGTTAAAAGCGCTATACAAATAAAACTGAATTGAATTGAATTGAATAGATGAAAGGATTCATGTTTAACAGAAGATATGGTTGGTTAAACGCAGCTTGGATGGATTGGAAGGGGAAATTTTTGTTCTACTTGTCTATGTAGTCACTCGTTCTTATTTCTTGCAACACTTTTGGTATGTCCTGACCACAGCAGACTAGGAACAGAGCAACTACTAAACAGAGTAACTCCAAAACAGGGTAACTCCCAAACTGCACAAGAGCTGCAATTTTGGAGTTGCTTTGACCCAGGCATCACAATTTGGCCCTTAAGTTTAAAGTCCCTCAAATCCTTAAGTTTGCCCATTTTTTTCTACTTCCAACATATCAACTTCAGGGAAAAAAACGTTAACGTGCTGCCTAATATGAGCCAGGGGTAGCTCAGTGGTTAAGGCATTGGACTACGGTTCTGAAGATCCCAGGTTCAAACCCCACAACCACCAAGTTGCCACTGTTGCCACCTTGAGCAAGACCCTTAACCCTCAACTGCTCAGATGTATAATGAGATAAAAACGTAAGTCGCTCTGGATAAGAGCGTCTGCCAAAAGCCTAAATGTAAATGTAAATGTAATATAGCCCACCCACTTCCAGGTGCAGATGTTCATTCATTCATCTTCTATACCGCTTAATCCTGTGTTCAGGGTCGCGGGGGACCTGGAGCCTATCCCAGGAGACTTCGGGCACTAGGCGGGGTACACCCTGGACAGGGTGCCAATCCATTGCAGGGCACACACACATACACACACTCACACACCCAATGGTGCAGATGTTATGAGACAGATATTGTAGCTGTAGTTACTGTGACAAGGGCAATAGTAATAGGTGATATGATATGTAAACTTAACTCCAAAACTGCAGCTCTTGTGGGATGTTCCTGGGATGCAGAGATCAGGACCTACGTACCAAATTTTGTCCAAGGTAAGAAAAGGTGAAGGTGAACTGGCAACGGGGTGTGATGTGGGGAGTGAAGCGGGGCCCACTCCACGTTCCAACAAGTTCCAGCATGTCTATGCTCCATGCACAAATCAAGCTCTTTAAAGACATGTTATGTCATGGTTGGAGTGAAAGAACTCAAGTGTGCTGCACAGAGCCCTGACCTCAACCCCACTGAACATGGGATGAACTGGAATGGAAAGATGGAAAGATGACTGCATGCCAGGTCACCTTAAACAACATCAGAGACTGACCTCTATTTACTGGAAAGTCTACCCAGAAAAGTGGAGGTTAATATAATGTTATTATTATGGATGTGATGGTCAGTTCCTAAACTTTTGATATAGTGTATATGATGTCCGTGACTGCAATCTGATCATATAGCTAGAATAGCAGATATCATTCTGACAATAATAAAATGGAAACGGCTATCCATAGTGAAATATTTTGGATGGTGATTGGTCATTGGAAACAATGGTGATCGGTATCTGGTTACAAGGTCATAAAGGTGGCCAATTGGGAATTGCTATTGTCCTCTGGAGAAACTGGTTTGGTGCTCGTGTACACCTGTGTAGTGTATGTAAAACTCAAATCTGAATGCCACACACACACACACACACTCAAAAAAAACTCTTTGTTTATTTTTTCTTTTCTCTTTTCTGCTTTATCTTTTATTTCCTTCTGCCTCGTTTTCTCTCTGGCTGTTCCCTAGTCAAATAAGATGCAGTGTAAGCAGACTTTAGAGGATTAATGGGCTCCAAATAGCTGGATTTATTTAGTTTTTTTCCCCTTAGTGGAAAAGGACCAGTTTTTAGGCAGGCATAGCCAAAATCAGGGCATTCAAAAGACCACAGACTTCATGGTACTTTGTAATTGGAGGCACTTAAAACAGTTAAAACTGTTGTACTACATTTCACAGTTTTATAAATAAAATAATGAGATTATGAGAGTCTTTTTGAAGGACAGGTCATCTAAATAGCTGATCGGAGGGTCTGGGGTTTGAGCCCCGTCACCATTGAGTCACTACTGTTGGGTCTTTAGGCAAGGCCTTTAACCATATGCACATACACCCAGCCATTGCAAGCAGTGCCAGTATAAAGCCTGGTTAGGAAATGGGAGGAAGGGCATCTGGCAAAAAGATCTGTACTGGATATTATACACTACATTAGATATTGATAGTGGTACCAAATGGATGTCTCTCTTTATAGAAGTACATGTACATTTTCTAAAATATATGATAAGAATCATCTTCCTTTAAATGCAAATTATTTTTAACATTGTCATAAATGCTGTTGTTTCTAAGTGGTTGCCATAGTGTAAAGGCATCCAAACAGCCCATAAAGGGAAAATAGGCAATTTATTGCTCAATAGAATGTATTTACTGTTAATTTGAATGATTAAATATGTAAACGTATATGATTTTACAGTAAGAACAGCTGCATGTACCGTAATAAAATATCACTTTTACTTGCACATCAGCAAGGAGTGATGAGAAGTTTACAGAACAGAGACAGCAGCTGTGGGGTTCATGTAAATCAAAAGCAGATGCTTCAGACATGGGACATTTAGAAAAGTTGGCTTGGATTGCATTATGCTGTGTACAAGAATGCAGGAGCCTGGAGCCTTTTCAGAGTGGCAACCTATTGCAGAGCACACACACACAATACAGGCAATGTGGGAACTTCAATTAGTCATTCTCTGCATGTCTTTGGGCTGCCTGGGGAAACTGGAGCACCCAGAAACCCACCAAGCACGGGGAGAACATGCTAACTCCACACACAAAGGCGGGAATCGAATCGAATCGTACACCATCATGCCACCTTACTAGTTTAAGAAGGGTCAAATTATTTAATGACCATGATGCAAATGCTTGGGGAAGTTGCATCATAAAAAAATCACAGCTACTGTAGGATAAATGGTGAAAGCAACAAGTTGATGTGAAAGCAACAAGATGAGACATGTTTTAAGAAATCAAACTCAGAAGAAATTAAACCCAAACTCAGAGGTGGGTAGTAACAAGCTACATTTACCCCGTTACATTTACTTGAGTAACTTTTTGGAAAAAAATTACTTCTACATATGAGTAGTTTTACTGCATCATACTTTTTAATTTTACTTGAGTAAATTTGTAAAGAAGAAACGCTACTCTTACTCCGCTACATTCGGCTCCACTCGACTTGTTACATAACAATAGTAATTATACTCTTACTTTTACAAGTTCTTCTACTTTTTCGGTTAATAATCTGTTACTACTGTACAGTACGTCTGTAACTGCTTTAGGATTGTCCAGCACTTTGAAAAAACTATGTTGTGTTAAACTGTGTTGTGTTTTAAAAATAAATTGTACTTTTCTTTTCTTTACTCTAGATTTAAAGCCGTCTCTCTTGAGTCTGTATTGCTAACTGAGCTTAGCAGCACATCTCAGTCTTTGTGTCTTGCTTGCTTTCAAAGCAGTGTTCTGTGACAATTCTTACTTCTATACTAAACTAATAACTTCATGTGACAACATAAACACTTTACAGATTTTAGTAAGTCGACTGACATTCGGAATCCCCCCAAAAAATGCATCCTTCCTACTTCCACAATCATCCGGAGAAAAATTCACACCCGAATCTTACCTAAGAAACTATTAGTTAGTATGGTGTAGAGTGACAGAATGGTGAGAAACACACAATTGTAATTAAATTATATAAAAACATACAATAAAACTGAAAGAGGGGGTACTTCTTTCAGTTTTCCATAATAGTATGTGTGTAATATACATTATTTGGTGTACTTCGTTTACCAAATCCAAGCAGTTGGTGTTTTATTTGCTCCCAATAAAATACATTACAATAAAATACTACCTACAGTAGAGCTTGCTTTGTGCACAGGAGCAACTTAGATCCAGTAAAGTAAACTGTAATGCTAAAGTATACGAATACATTACAGACAAATGAGTGCCTTCAACATGCTAAGGCGTCCGCAAACTTTTGACCATATAGCATATGCAGCTCCTGTTTTCACAAGGCACGATACACCTTGGATGGGTGACTAATCGAAAAAATAAGTCGCAAGTACACATACAGTACAGTACACACTCCTACACTCAATTACACTTACTCAATCACTCACTCACTCGTCCTCTATACCGCTTATCCTGTTTACAGGGTCGATGGAGGCCTGGAGCCTATACCAGGAGACTCCCTGGGGTACACCCTGGACAAAGTGTCAATCCACACACATAAACACACACTCATTCACACACTACAGGCATTTTGGGGACCTGAAGTTTGCCTAACCTGCATGTCTTTGGACTGCATGTCTTTCACCTTTGAAATCCATCAACGACGAGAACATGAAAACAGTGCATGTCTTTGGTCTGTGGAGGAAGTGGCGTAACCAGAAGGAAGCACAGCAAGAATCCCACAAAACATGGGAAGATCTTGTCAACTCCAAGCACACATGGAGGAGATGGGATTTGAACATTCATCCATGGAGGTGTGAGAAAATCAGGATTTATGTTTATAATGACTATATGATTATGGTTATAACCACTGTCTAATTGCTTCACGTCTATAGTACGTGCATAAAATGTCCACATCTGGCATGCCTCTGTATGGAGACTAGCTCGATTGCGCAATTACATGCATAACATCATCATGAGTGTGGAGAAGACGACACTGCGTGCGTTTACAAAGACAATCATGTACAACCTTTTTTTTTTCATTGTTGTTGTTGTTATTAGCGCATGCCGATAAGGTGGCTTGAAGCAGAAGTGAAAATCGTTCATTAGCGTAAATACATCTGCGATGTCAAGCTTTATGAAGATAAAATCCGCTCTTACTGTACCTTCACTGGCAGTCGCGCGAGAGGCGCCGAGGAGCAGCAGCACGAGACGACCAAGGTACAGAAACATAACTTTGTTTTGGAAGTGTAAGAACACGGAGCAAAGTGACGACGAACTGCCTTTCTGTACTCCTCCGTAATCTTATGCTTCTTCCTCTATACACGCACACACGCACGCACACACACACGCACGCTGTTGTCGCTGCCTGGCGCTCACCCAATAATACTGGAAGCCGGGACGCGCGCGCGCACACGCCAACGCGTGCGAAAAGTGACCCGTTTGTATTGTTTGTATTCGCACGAGTCCCTTAAAACGCCCGAGTCACTTTGCGCGCGAGTCACCTGTGAGCGCGCAAAGTGACTCGTGCGCTCGATGTTTGTATTCGCGCGCGCCACACACAGTACAAACCGGTTTCAGCCGGCAATAACAATATCACTGATTACATTACATTACTTTTTTTTTAGCTTTAACCTTCTAACTCTATCTACAAACTGTCAATTAACACTAGTTCTACTAACGCTAGTTATTCACGAGCAGCGTTAGTATAACTAGTGTTAGTACCTGTCGTTAAACAGTTTGTAGAAACAGTTCAAAGGTCAAAGTTAAAAAAATCTGATCAGCTGTAATGTAATCAGTGATATTATTATTATTATTATTATTATTATTATCATTTCAGATAGAAGCACACGCACATGCCTGCCTGTTGTCTGTAAAGCAGAACTCTCTGTCTAACATTAATACAAAGAAATAAAATGTCGTAAGTTTGAGTATCTTACTCCTTGTTTACGTTGAGTTGTAGTTCTTTCATCCTCACACAAATACACTCCCTGCTCGGTAATAGGAGAGTGAAGTAGATTGGGTAAAGTTTTGTCTTAAAACGTAAAAATATTCAGGTTAGCTTTCTTAATTCATATCAGTGCAGGCGTGACGCTGGATCAGTAGTTACCGCTGTCGCCTTGCACCTCCGGGGTTGAGGGTTTGATTCCCGCATCGGGGTCTCTGTGTTTGGAGTTTGCATGTTCTCCGCATGCTTAATGGGTTTTCTCCGGGTACTCTGGTTTCCTCCAAAGTCATGCAGATTAGGCTAATTGGTGTGCCCATAATGGGAGAATAAGAGTGTGATTGTGTGTCACCTCCAATGGTTTGGTACCGTGCCCACCTTGTGCCCTAAGTCTCCTGAGATAGGCTTCCGAGCACCGACCCTATTGTGCAGGTTTTTGTTTACATTGAGCAAGTATCTTATTTTAAAGTACATTATTAAATCTGGAACATACTGTAACTGCATAACACCGCTTTTGCTCAAGTGCAGGTTAAACTTTAAACTACTCATATTTATTTCTAATCAACATTTTAGCGTTTAACACAGTGCTTACACGCCCTCACCTCAGACTGCTGTGGATATGTTTGCTTTATTCACCCATGTTTTATATACTTGACATTTTATGGTGTAAACCATGCAGTGTTGAAATTTCCTTTGTGTTCTATGAGGATTTTTCCAGCTTGTTGGCACATTACCGTTGTTTCTGTCCTGTACAGTTTCATACAGTTTTCTATACACAGTAATGTATTGCGGTAATGTATTGGCTCTATTGAGTGACGCATATAGCCACGTCAAAGCGGTACCTTGAAAAAAGTGAGGATTTGCCAAACCAGAGGTTTCTGCCAAAATTTCTGCCAAAGTTTCATTAAATTCACAGACAGGCAGACAGACAGACAGAAATTGTATCTATATCTCCAATATATGAAACATAAAGATAACTGTTTTATTGAAAAAGCAGCTTCTGACAAATGTACAGGCTAGGGTACCAGAACTCAGTGCCAATGCAGCACTGGTACCTACTGTATAGAATCGGTATGTACTAGAACCGATTCTGAACGCAGATCTTTGGTACCACTTAAATGCCTGAGTGATCGATCGAAATATTTGTCCTCTGGTTCTCTGGAATAGACATAAGAAGCATCATCACGCTCTTTGCATGTGAAAGATAATTTCCTGACTGAGAAAAAGCATGTTAAATGGGTATAAAAACTCTAATAATACAAATCCAGCTAATCTTTGTAGTAACATGAGTGTTGTTTTCACATTATGACGTAAAAGCGCAACTCAGGAAATGAGACTATCTGCATGAATGCAGCGTGTGAATGGAGCACTTACACTTGCTCTGATAGCAGCATGTAGCGTTAACTCGCTAAGATAAACATGCTTAATTCAAAATGCCAAAAGCTAAATATTCTAAAGTGTGTCTATATTTCACAACAAAGGATTCTGACAGTGTGACATGCAACAAGTGCGTGTAAACCTAATGGTTTCATATTTTTCCAGCTATGGCAAATATGATCATATTTAAAAAAAAAAAAAAAAAAACTGCTGAAATTTGAATTTGGTTTGTAGCGTACAAAGAATACCAACTATTTCGCTGTTATTGGTGTTAAATTATTGTAGTTGGGTTAGGTAGTATGTAAATTTTATTTGTTTTGTATTTACTTATTTTTATGCATACTTTAAAACTTATAATACATTGTTTATTTAAAATATTTTTTTTCAAATAAAAAGCCATTCTTTAATGTTGTCCACTATTTTTGTGAATCTCTCTTTTTTTTTTCTTTTTTTTTAAGTACCGGGTCCAAAGACATGCAGATTAGGCTAATTGGCGTTCCCAAATTAACCATAGTGTTTGAATGAGTGTGTGTGTGTGTGTGTGTGTGTGCTCTGCGATGGATTGGCACGCTGTCCAGGTTGTACCCTGCCTTGTGCCCAGAGTCTCCTGGGATTGGCTCCAGGTCCCCACGACCCTAATACAGGATAAAGCGGTATAGAAGATGAATGAAGTACCGGGTCAGGCAACGTTTAGGCAGCAGTATTGTTTTAAAAGCATTTGGCACCGTTATTGTAAAAAACCCAAAGAATACCCAACTCTACCAATGTACAGACAATGTACAGTACAGTTCCACGAAATAGTATTAGCCACCAAAGGTTCTAACCTTTTAGCATTGTTATTTACAGTAGCTCTTCTACTTTTTTCCACATACATCAGTGACCCTTGGCCGCCAATTTCCTTGTTTTCCTTCAATGCAACACTTTTAGGTATGTCCTGACCACTGCAAACACATCCCACAAGAGCACACAACCACATTCCCGGTTAGGAAATGGGTGGATTGCTTCAAGAAGGGCATCTAGAAAAAACAATCTGTGAGATTTGGTAGGTCAAATTATCCAATGTGACGACCCCAAGAATAAAGAGACAAAGCCCAAGAAAAATAATTATGATTATTATTGTGGAAAGTGTTACCAGAGTTATCCTATACATGTTCCAGATAACTGACTCGTACAGTAAATGTAAAGGATGATCCATCCTTTAAGAATCGCTGCTATTGAAAATGTGTTGATCTACTGCATTTTCAAGTGGCTTAGCAGCTGCCCTTTAATTTAAAATTTCCTGAAAGCCACTACATTGTACCTGCTCATGAAATGAAGTCTATAGAGCAAGAGAGTACCAGCAAGGGTTGAAGAATAATAATTACATTGTAATTTTATTGTGAAATGAGAATAAAGTTATTTCCAAAGTCCTATACTTTTTTTTTGCCTTTCTGTGACTATTTTTTTAGTTTATGGTATAGTTATTTACCATTATTACATTGTTTTTTTTTTTGTTTTTTTAGGTTTTACGCAGATGTACAGTATAAATAAAATGCATCATTCCTCTTCTTCCAATCCTCTAGATCCTCACAAAGCGAGCTGTGAAAACTAATAGTGGATGGCTATTATTAATTAACGTTCTTAGTGATAAGGGGATAAGGCTTGTAATTTGGTTCAAGAAGCCATTTTTGCTTTGATGTGTATACGTTATATCTGCCAAGTTAGTACTGTAATAGTTTGTGTACCCTACTGCGTGCAGGATATTTAGATAGCGTTTTCATTTGTTGACTCTTCAGTTTAGACTCAGGGGGGCTGTGTTGAGTGCTACGAGAGCTTTCCGTTTCTCTTGTGTCTCATCCTGTCCCCTCAGGTTTTTGTTACTGTGGCTTCCTGCCCTTGGCAATCATAGAATCATAGAGAACAATACTCAGTTTGTGTGCCAAACTGTTTTAATAACCAGACATGATTCTGCTTGTTTTAAACAAACAATCTAGCATGAAGATGAAAGAATGTGTCTATTGTGAGCACATTGTGATATTGCAGGGGTGTCCAACCAGTCGATCGCGGTCGACGAGTCGATCGCAAGCTGCTTTCCAGTCGATCGCGAGAGTAAACTGCCTTCTGGTTTGTCTTTTCTCTTTCTTCACTGTTTCTACGCCTCAAACCTCAAATAAAACAATAACCTTTATAGACATAGTATTTCTTGAGTAAAGAAACCCTGTACATATTATCAAAAACAGTTCTTTATTTCCCCTTACAAGATCACTGATTACGTTCGGCTCTGCGCTGAAAAACCGACGGAATTAGTGGCTGAATTTGAAATCGCATACTAACATACTACTCATACTATTTCATATAAATATATACAGTAGCAGAAATAGCGAGAGTAGTATGCTACCTGTAGTACTGTACGCTAATCTGAATTTAGCCAGGGTTTTAGCTATAGGCACGTTACTAGTAGGGACTCAGTGTTTAAGTAGAGAAGTTGAGAGAGCTGCAACTTCAGCAAAGTAAAAGGCAAATATGGCAGAAACAAAAAAAAAAAAAAAAAGCCCAATTTGGGTCGCCATTTCAAAACCGCGCACAAAAGCTACGATGCAGATTTCTCGGCTAAATCAGCTCTACGCAGCCGGAAAGTCCGGGAATTGAAGAGGCAGTTAGCAGCACAGCAGTATATTTCCACCAGGCCAAACACTAAGGGTAAGGCTGCAGCTTTAGCAACTTATCGCGTCAGTCACGTTCTTGCAAAACACAAGGAGTCTTTCAAGGATGGCGAAGTTGTGAAAGAAGCATTTGTCGCGGCTGCAGACGCACTATTTGGTGAGTTCAAGAATAAAAGTGATATCATAGCTGCCGTTAAGGACGTGCAATTATCCCGTGACACTGTTACACGGCGATGTGAGGGAAAGTGAGGGATGTCGAGGCGCAGTTAAGGAGGGATATTGAACAGTGTGAATGTTTTTCTCTTCGATTTGATGAGTCGACTGATGTTGTGGATGTGGCACAGCTGTGTGTTTTCATTAGAATGGTTTTTGGAGACATGGGTGCAAAAGAAGAGCTAGAGTTAGGGTTAGGATTAATAACTTTCAATTATCACTACAATTAGACTATGTTTTATTATATATGGATTAGGGCTACTTTCTGTTTGTTTTGTGCACATTAAATATGTAAATATGAATAGCAACTGGCTTTCTGTTTGGACTGGTAGATCTCGGCACACTGACAAATGAAAAAGTAGATCTTTGTTCAAAAAAAAGTTGGGTACCCCTGTGATATTGGAACAATCTCCAAGATTTAAACGTGCATACAGGACTCTAAGATAACGTACGAAAATTGAGATAAATGATACAACAGTTAGTCTGAGATAAAAATCCAAAAGGGCAGGGGCAAAAATCATAAACAATTATCAAATGCATTGCTTTATTTAATTACACAATGTGCTAGTCTTTATGCTGCTGACTCGGCTAAACTAGCATTAAGTATCAGTTCCTCAGTGACGTCATCCACATGATGAAGTGCCTTGTAATATTTCATCAATGTCCGGAATTTTAACATACACAATTCCTCTTGATTAGGCACCACATCACATCATCGTCACACACAGAAAGTGGCAGGGCACTGGTGGCTTAGTGGTAGGTGTTTCGTAACTGTCCCACGTTTGACGAGCCCTTGCTCAGTTAAAAGACCAACAACAACAACATTGTCACATACTGGAAGTCCTCAGTATTTTGTAATAGACTTCTTTATACTGTTGGTTTTCTTGTGCCACTGGTACCTTGTGCATCACACACTATGACACTGCAGTGCTAAAAATAAAGCACCCCCAACATTATGGAAATTGTGCATCTACTAACTGGTCATAATACAATAGTATGTTTATAACACAAGAAAATGACCATTACTGGGCAATAAATATTTGTCTGCCTTAAGCAACCCATTGTTAGTGCAGAAGTTACAATTTTCAGAAGAGGTAAAAACGTTTGTGCCATTTACTGTAGGTTTCCCACAAGAGGGCAGACATAGACTAGTATAGCAGATGGATTACCTTCGATTTAGGCTGCATGACTAATTATAACTACCTCTCTCTTGTCACAGTGTGTAAGTTATTATAGACAGGTAAATTTAGACTTTCATACTTGGCTGGTATGAATATCGTACTCATACTGTACATATGATATCTAAACCAGTCTAGAACCGACTGATTTTTATAGAAGACCTGAGACACAGTCAGGTGCTGAGACTCTTAGTCATTTGAATTGTACAAACGTTTTAAAGGTGGCCCTACTGTACGTCCATGAATGTCTATCCCAGCTGAGGTGGCTAGGGACTGCCCACTGCAGTCGTTCCCATGAACATTCAGCGAGTGGAATGTCTGATCCTTGAAAATCGCTGGATAACTTATACTGTAGTACAAGATGCACATTCACAAACTCCACCTGCACATTACAGAAACAGCACTTGGAGTTATTTGATGGTTCCCTCAAGGATATGATAATTCACACACCAGGGGTGGAACAAATATAAAAAATCAGTCCCAGTTTGACTTGAACACCCCTTATAATATTATCTCCATGTTTAGGTTTTGTCGGCCAACCTGAGAGGCTTAACGCAATAAGTTTAACCCTAAAGTTAAACCCTAAAGCATGGACAGAATTGTTAGCTAGTAAACAGTGATTTCCTACAGTAGCAATGCTAGTAGATTAGCATTGAGTTAAAAATAGTCACACAAGATTAGCTAAATGTATTGTTACAGCAACATAAGCGTAATAATTACTCGTGAAATCAGACACTGAACGATTTATCTGTAGTTAAATAGGATAGAATCATTCAGTCACAGGTCTGAGGTTACGTTTCTGGGCTATTAATCAGACATTTGCCAAATTAACAAATCTTATTCATCATTCTGTTGTTGTAGTGTGTGTTGGCAGAATTTGATAGTCTCGGGGGAGTAAGTAGGAAAATATAGGTTAATTAAATGTCTAAAGTATCCAGATTAATTAGTTGCAATCACACAATCTTTCATGCTGCCATTTTCAAACCACACATAAACCCATTAACCATGAAAGCTTGTTGGCAGAATCATCTGGTTCAATCTGTCAGAACAGAGAGAGAGAGAGAGAGATAGTACGCAGCAGGTGTTGATTTTATCCTAGCTTATTTGATCTGGTTGCTCTTTGCCATATTACATAATGCAGACTAATATAGTACTGTATAGCTGTAATAGATACATGTTTATGTTGTTGTTTATTTTTGCTGTACACTGTAATGATTAGGGTTTGAAATGAATAATATGAGATGACAAATATAAGATAATAAATCACAATTTCAGTGTCGGGCTTTCTACATCTATATTATTAATCAACAAGTTTAGATATATATTATATTAAAACATAGTCATAAAGTCAATTAAAGTAAATATAATGTAATATGGCGGCACAGTTGTTGAGTGGTTAGCACTTTGGCCTCCCACCTCCAGGATTCGATTCCGACCTCAGCTCTGTGAGTGAGAGGTGTGCATGTTCTCCCTATGCTTGATGGGTTTCCTCCTACAGTGCCACAGTACAGTATGTAAATAAGTGTGTACAGTACAGTATGTGTACCTTTGCCCAGTATGTGTGACTTGCATTGGCCCCTGTCCACGGTGTACCCCACCTCGTGCACAAAGTCTCCTGGGATAGTCTTCAGGCCTCATGCAACACTGTATACAGGATAAGCATTATAGAAAATTAATGAATCATATAATATTTATACAGTATATCACTTTCTTGCAATAACTGCATAAACCTGGGAACCCACTACTATTAACTGTTGCATTGTTCTGTTGTTATCCTTTTCCAAGCTTGTAGTGTACCACAGCTTCTTTCAGCTGTTGCTGTTTGATCTTCATGTTCCATGGATTAATTGAGTTAAGGCTGCGGTTCTCAAAGTGTGGGGCCGCCCCACTAGTGGGGAATACAGACATGACAATTGGGGGAAATTAGTGGAAAATAATCGGAAAGTACCTATTCTAATTTATGCTTTTCTTTATTGACAATGAAGAGCGTACTCTCAAAACTAAACAATCACGCACAAATAAATGGATCATTAATACAAGTAAATTAAAATAACATCAGTTGGGGGCCGGGAGAAAAAGTGGAACCATAGTGCAACAATAACGGTTTGACGTCTGCATGTTAATTGCAGAGGAACAATATATATATATATATATATATATATATATATATATATATATATATATATATATATATATATATATATATATTATCATTCAATCCAATGTACAGAGGTGGAAAGAGTAATAAAATTTTGTACTCAAGTACAAGTACTGTTACTTCAGTGAAATTTTACTTAAGTACAAGTAAAGTTACCATTATAAAAATCTACTCAAGTAAAAGTAAAAAGTAGCTTATTAAAAAATGTACTCAGAGTAAAAGTTACCGAGTTACTTTTTTATTTTTTTTTACAGCGGGGGTGGGATGAGGCATTCTAGCGTAGTTCAAAAAAAGATGAGCAGATGTAAATCTCAAACTAGTTGTTTTTAACTGAAGGAACACCTTTGCATAATAAAGCTGTTGTCTTTCTCGTGCTTAAAAATCAAAGTGGTCACTTAAATATGGTGTTACGTCCCAGTCTAGGGTCATACAGCAAAAGACTGGTTCAGGGTTCTATTTTAAACTGTATGGAAATGGTGGTATATGGCAGAAAGAACTAGATCCAATCATTAACTGATGAAATAATGAGGTTTGTATATACACACACACACACACACACACACACACACACACACACACACACACACACACACCAGGAGGAGGAGGATCAGATTCAGGATGGACCCAGGCCAAAATAATAAACAAAATGGTATTTATATTTAGTAGCTAGATTACCTGCAAAAAAAACCACAAACAAAAATACAGGTACCTTCCCGGACTCCCTAAACCAAAAACAATTAAATTATCTACAAATATATACAAAGACCAACCAAACCAAAGGGACAAAGCAATAATCAAAGTCAATTGGAGGCAAAAAGTCAAAACCGGAATACACAACCAAATATCAAAACGCCAAAATCACAACCTCTTTCATCTTTCCCGCGTCTCTCTCCGGTTTATATTGTATATGGTCGCGCTAGCCGATGACGTCACTCAGGGCGGAAGCGACTGTGTGGAAGGTCAGGGAGATGCCGATGTCAGAAAACCTGGAGTGGAGTCTGGAGCGGCGCGCGACCAGGACATGATACACACACGCGGCGCAACGGAGCATTTATAAAACATAATATTTTTATTATTTTATCATTTTCATTCATTTATTTTTTACTCAGTAGCGAATATGATTTAAAATGTAGCGAATTACAATACTTCAAACAAAACGTACTTAAGTAAAAGTAAAATTACAGATTTTTAAAACTACTTAAAAAAGTAGAAATACACAAAAAATCTACTCAATTACAGTAACGCGCGTAAATGTAATTCGTTACTTTCCACCTCTGCCAATGTATATGCTGATGTTTCTGTATTTTTGTTAAAAATTAATATTTTATCAGGCAGTACTAGTCTGGCATTTCTAGTTTCCAATGTGGCAACAAAGTTGCTTTTTGATCCTTCAGGCACTAAACAAAAGGGAAGATCCATATCGTTTTACGCTTTTTGATGGTGTGCGGCATTTTACAGAGAAAAAGGCAGGTGTAGCTTAAAGACAATGTAGGGAGGAAATATATGTGGGTATCTTATTTGCAGGTTTTTTTTTACGCAGCTGTTAAAGCCGGGGATGTGAATATGCAAATATAAAACTAATTTTACTGTGGACACATACCGGGTCAGTAGCGTACTGTATGTAGTGAGCATAATAACGTCACTGGATACATTTGTTACATGGACGACAAAAAAGCAGGCGATTCAGCACGATCAGCCTAATCAACCATAATGCCAGCCGAAAAGACAATATGATGAAGCCTATGTCGAGCTTGGATTCCATGGTGGGGATGGTGGGGGCAGAGGAGAGGCTTGTGTGTGTTTTGTGTCTTAAACCGCTGGCAGCAGACAGCATGAGACCCAACAAATTAGGAAGACACTTAGAGTCAACACACTCCAGTCACGTTAATAAGCCACTCGATTCCTTTGAAAATACAGACAGCAGGATAACATCGCATGGTAACATCTGAATCAGTGGACAGCAAAGCACAAATGGCTTCATTCAAAGTTGCATACAGAATTGCCTAGTGCAAAAAAAAATACAAACGATTGCTGAGCAGCTAAGATAAGTGACAAAGTAAGCCTGTTATAACAATTGCACGTGTATTTTATCTGTTTTGAACTTAGCGTTATTTGATCTTATTGGTTTAGAAATTAATATTTCAATAAATAGTAAACTTGGCTGATTTCGTTATCATTTTGTTGACAAGTGGGCTTGAAAATTTGCTCACGCCCTTAAGATTCAAGATTCAAGATTCTTTATTTGTCACATGCATAGTTATACAAGTACAACACGCAGTGAAATGTATCAATTTCGCATATCCCAATTAGGAAACTGGGGTCAGAGCGCAGGGTCAGCCAGCTTACAGCACCCCTGGAGCAGATAGGGTTAAGGGCCTTGCTCAAGGGCTCAACAGTGGCAACTTGGCGATGCTGGGGCTCAAACCTTCCGATCAGTAACTCAGAGCCTTAACCGACTGAGCCACCACTGCCCTCGACTGAGCCACCACTGCCCACTGCCTTAAGTGGGGAATGACAGAAAATGTTTGAGAACCACTGGGTTAAGGTTCGGTTAATGACTCAGCCAGTCTAAAACATTCCACTGCTGTCCCAAGAAATAAAGTTGCCAGTGGGTTTTAACTCATTGTCTTGCAAGTTTCTCAGAAATAGTTTGGATGCATTTCCATGTAGATGTTTCCGTGTAGATAAAATGTTTCTGTAGACTCCTTAATTGATTTTGCTGTTAACCTTATGATTTACATCAACAATAAATATTAGAATAGAAGCAATCATGTAAGCCCGAGCCATGACACTACCTCCACTAGTGAGCTTGACTTATGAGATTTACTGGCTCTGTAACTCTGTACAGTATTTCTTTTGAATTCTAGTCCGGCCTTCTGATTCTTCCTGCTGATGAGCGGCTTGTACAGTATGTTGTGGTTTGGCCTTTATATTTCCACTCTCAAAGTCTTTTTTTCAAAAGTGGATGGTGAGACTCTCACAGGGCGTAAGTGCTATAGGTGATGTCACCGATTGTTGTTTTGTGGTTTTGCTTCACCGCTCTTGCAAAAAATTGTGATCAACTGCTGTTGTTTTCATAAACTGATCTGTTCTATGGCTGGTTGTTAGTACGGAAGTGGTTTCTTTTTTTTTCTTTTTTTTTCAGAACATTTCAAATTGTTGTATGGCTATGCTGAATTCACTGGTCAGTTTTCCTTCCTTTTTCAGCTTAAACATTGCTTTGCTTTTCTCCAATAGACAGTTTTCTGGTTTAGAAGTTGGTTTATCTTTTCCAATAACAAATGCAATCTTAACAGGTGAAGTCCAGGGATTAAACCTAGAGTAAACATTCAAAGCCATGAACTGTTTAAATAGGCTTTCAAGACACCTCTGGGTAACAAGAAGCATGATCACGTGAAAAATGGGTGGGTTCAATTAAAAGGTGCCATATTGAAAGTTGGCGGCATAGTGGCTGTGTGCATGGAGTTTGCAAGTTCTCCCCGTGCTTGGTGGGTTTCCTCCGTGTACGTTGGATTCCTCCACAGTCCAAAGACATGCAGAATTGCCCGTAGTGTGTGAATGCGTGTATGAATGTTCACCGGAGATCCCACCACATAAAATGGGAGTCAATACAATAGTCACCATTGGCCTTCATGGTCCCTAGCTGGACAACGAGGTTCCTGGATGGATAGACGGATGGATATTATAAATAAACTGAGACTGATCTAATGAAACTGTAGCTCTATGGATCAGATAGATTGTCAGCAATTGCAACTACGGTTAGGCAATCTGGTGAAATGTAGTGCACGTCTCTTTATAAGCTTCCCAAATGCCTCACTTGGTCTGCAGACATTGTTACCTGTGCTCGATATGAGAGTGGCTTCAGGCCACACCAGTATGGGAAAAGAAAAGCGAGAGAATGCAATAGAGGGAAGTTAAATGTATAGATAATGAAAAGCCACCTTTAAATGTCAGTGTTTCCTGTAGTGTCACTGAAGATTTGGAGTTTGGTTTTGTTCTACTTTACTTGTTACTCCTGGAGGTGTTGCTGAAGATTTTTTTTTTGTTTTGATCCCACATTGGTACACACAAGCACCTCACATCCTCCAACAACAGATCACACACAGCTGAACCTGTAACGGTAACCTGTAACTTCAAGACGCCCAGTCTGTGAAAACCCAGCTAAAGTCAATTATTTTTTAGTGATTCAGTGTTTTCTACATAAAAAAGTTCTACATATGATTTATGTAGAAATGAAGAAAATGACTTTAGCTGTTCACAGACTGGGTGACATACAGTATAAGGTTATGGGGAGTCGAATGCAGGCTTGGAACAGGAAAAAGGAGTTTGATTGCAAGCGGGCTTTGAACCACATGTCCTTGATAAACAGCCTCAACTCTCCACTTTATTTAGACTCTCGACATTGAACAAAACTCATTTTTATCTTCTTAGCTCAAATCCAGCTGCTAGTAGTGTAGTTTATAGCCAAAACAAAAGAATCTGCCTTGCTGCTCCAGCAAGTAACTAAAAAAACAGTTTGGCAATTTCAGCAGAAGCATTTACGGTACATGAGAATTTATTTAGAGTTTTGAATTTGTATTCTAAAATACTGTAGTTCATATGGTTTTAGGAAACTCAATCTTAATCGATCAGTTAATTGATCTTAGTAAAATTTTGAAAAAAGTTTGAGCTGTTTTTTTTTTCTTATTATTGCCAAAGCAAATAATCTAAAAACTGCAATTTAAATCTAAACCGAAACAAGGACAAATAAGACTCAGAACTACATGACTGCAAGGAAATGGTGTCATATAATAAAATAAATCTGTGGTGATGTTCTGTAATAACTGATCTACTAGATTAACTGGGTACTGGAAGATTTCACTCACTGCATTGTTAGAGGAGGCGTTCTTTCACTGTTTAGTTTCCTTTTCTTGTTTTTGTTCTTTTTTTTTCATTTTCAGCCTTCTATACGCCTTGTCTTTCATGCTACAGTATTTTGTTAGTGTGACTTAAGTTCAGATAAAACATGACATGAGCATGCTTTGTACTTTGTGGGTAATTTTTATTCATCTATAAACGTTGCTGTAAAAAAAGTATTTTATTTTTTATTAATGTATGAATTTTTAATAATGTATGAATCAAAATGGTCAGATAGTCCCTGGTGAGCAAGCCGAGGGCGACAGTGGCAGGGAAAAACTTTCTGAGATGGTAATAGGAAGAAACCTTGAGAGGAACCAGACTCAACAGGGAACCCATCCTCATCTGGGTGAAACAGATAGCAGGAAATGATCTGCATTTATACAGTGTGTTAGGTGGCAGGCAGTTCAGTATAACAGTTGATGTTAATTGATGTTAAAATGGAGTCCAGGTAGTTATTGGAGACTCAGGTAGACTTGTAGGAAATTCCAGTCCTGAATTATCGTGAAAAACTGCAGCCAAGTCAAGTCCTCAGAGAAACAGCTGTCAACATCAGTCGAGGCCAGAACCGTCTTCATGGTAGAGTGAAACCTGTCCCAGACAAGACTCCCAAAGAGACACATGGGGCATCCATGCGACGAGATCTCCAACCAGAAGCGGGGCACCGGGATGAGTCGCACATGTCCAGAGGGAAGAGGAAGTCTGGATCACTAGCAGCTCAGAAACAGATGAGAAACAAAGTAATTGACATATATTAGTCTGGAAATGGTTATAAAGCAACTTCTAAGGCTTTGGGTCTCTAGTGAACCACAATGAGATCCATTATCCACAATTGACTCTCCACAATGGCAACTATGGGAGAATTCCAAGATTAAAGTCATTGCTAACCAAATAAAAAACTAAGTCAGTTCGTAATCTCTACAGTAGCTCAAGTGCTAGCAGGTTTATGCATCAGGACTATGATCCTAAACACACCAGGAAATCCACCCACAAAAAAGGCTTTTGGAGTGGCCTAGTTAGAGTCTGGACGTAAATTCGATTGAGATCCTTAAACAGGCCGTTTATGCTCGAAAAGCCTCCAATGTGGCTACATTAAAACAATTCTGCAAAGAATAATGGGCCAAAATTCTTCCACAGCGATGTGAAAATGTTTGATTGCATTTGTTGCTGCAAAGGGTTATTAGGTTTAGGGGGTAATTACTTTTTCATATAGGGCAAGACATCTTTGGACAACTTTTTCCCCCTAATAAATGAAATCATCATTTAAAAACTGCACTTGGGTTATCTTTACGTAATAACACAATTTGCTTGATGGTCTCTAAACAGGAAGGGGAAAATACTTTTTTACAGCACTGTACATTAAAAAAGTCAGCATTTGTGATTTTCTGGTTTAGTTTGTCCTACAAAAACACTTACCTTCAGCTTTCCTCAAAAAAAAAAAAAAAAAAAAGATACACATGATATGTGGTGTGGATGTGCAGCATCCACACCACATACTGTAAATTACAATAGTTTGGTTAACCCCAGAACAACTTCCACTTCTCCTGATTATAAATTACCATTTATAGAAAAGTCTCATGAACATCTGAAGCCCTGTATCATGCCTCTGGTGTGATGTGGTGATGGAAATCTGACAGAGCTCCATCGCTTCTGTAGAAAAGAGTAGTTTGTTATCTTAGATGCTGTGTGTGTGTGTCCTTGTTTTATTAAGAACATCCATTTGGGTGAACACAGTGTGTCTTGTACATTTATGCACACTGAGTATCTAAGTATTACAGTCGATTATATCTCATCTTTATTCTGCTGGAGTGACAATTTTACAAAAGAAAAAGTGAGAAATCAGAGAGATTAAGATTTCAGCAACGCAACGCTTGAGTAAGCATGTGGAGGATGTCAGATGGAAATGAAGGTGACTGTATTTAAGATGAAGGAAATGGAAACCATGCGTGTGTGTGTGTGTGTGTGTGTGTGTGTGAGACAGAGTGTGGGGCACAGAGAGTGAAAACAGGAGAATGTGTAGGCTGTCAGTGAGGTTCACTCAGTGATTCTGACTTCACACTCGTGTAATGAAAATGAACCTGCCTTGACAATAAACACATTTTAAAAGATTTTTACATTTTTTCCTTCGTTCGCTATGGCTATACCAGTTCCAATCTCGGTAGTAAAAAGTACACTTCTGGTTTTCCTTCTCGTAGTACCTGTACATACACAAGGTAAGTCGATTTCTTTGTGTTTAGCTGCTGTTGTCTCCAAAACATTATTGTCAAAAGTTTATTCAGTTTTCACATATTGCTCATAATTTTGCCTTGTTTTGGTTTGTTCTTTACAGTATGTTTTTGGTTACAAATTTCTAAGTTTCGAACTTTTACCCGTGCACTTTATCCTCTTGGATTGTGACACATGGTGGTTTAATAGCTTTCCTCGAAAGCAAAATACTATCTAAACCATATGAAATGTTCTTGTCTTACATAGAGGTCCACATGTTGTTTTATGGAATGAATACATGTATAATAGTGTTCAAGCCAAACTGGGACTTTTGTCCAGAATAATAGAATACAGTTATAAGAGTAACATTAACATTAACGTTCTTAATCCAGCATTTCACCTCTAAAACCCTAGCCTCCCAGGAACCGCTTGAACAGCCCAAAGATGGCTTGGAGTGAGATTAGGGCCGTACGCGGGATGTGGCAAGCCGAGTTCCTGTTACAAAGTATTGTTCAGGAATGATTTTGTGTTCTTCAGTTCTTGAATGATGAATGATGTTGGTGACAAGTTATGTGCGATTTTCAAGGATTAGGAGAAGTTTTCTGTAAATGTCAATCAGTTATACACCCTCATTCACCAGAAATTTCAATAAAATCCCTTTTGACTTGAACGCCTTCTTATTTAGCTAAGGAGATTAGGTACCTTCACAGTATGATAGTGGAAAAAAAGGACTGAGTTTTCAAGACAAGCACTACCACATGGCTAACAAAATGAACTACGGAGAAATTAATATTTATTTTAATATGATTAAACAACAATGATGACATTATTATTATTATTATTATTATTATTATTATTATTATTATTATTATTATTAATAATAATAATAATAATAAGAAGAAGAATTATTATTATTATATAATTGCTATTTAAAAAAAAAAAAAAATATATATATATATATATATATATATATATATATTTTTTTTTTATGTACTGTTTGAGTGTCTGATCTGGACCCCAACGGGCTCTGGGAGGACAACAGGATGTCTTCAGATCCCATTAAAGCCCCCAAAATGCTAACACCTTAGACATGTTTAGGACTAACTTCCTAAATTCCTCATGCTAAAGTCATCTGTAGTGTGTCTTCTTTTTCTGAGGCCAGTCTAAACACCTCTTAAGGAGTTTCGAAAATATTCTACAGACAATTTGAGGGCTATTCAGGCTCGCCGCCGAGGCTGTGTCCATTTCTAATATCACTCTCTCATGTCTCTTCATAGAAGAACTGAGGAAAACAGTAGTTTGGATTTGTATAATAGTACAATTTTATGTCTTCAAGCCAAACCATATGATAGACTGCTTCAGTTACCAAAGTTTAATTTAATGTAAAATAAGAGCTTCATGATTACTTATGAAATAATTCATATCACAGCCAAGTTCTCTGAATGAAGATGTATTTATAGTTGGTGTGGCTGTGTGCTTGTACTGTATAATGTAAATGTGTAAGATAATTAACTAGGCCTGGGGTGAGACATGGATCTGATTACTGATAGTAAATAGATTAGTGATAGATTTGCTTCCTAAAAATGATTACAGAAGATTTAGTGGAGCTGCATGTGGTTTGCACTGTCACACATAAACTGAGCAAGATTGTTGTAATCCAAAGCATGCAGTTGCAAACGTTTTTGCAGGTAAAACCTCAGATAATCATATCTATCTGCAAAACTTACGAATGTGAGTCTTTCAGTTTTGTCTTATTCCTTTTCAAAAAAAAAGAAAAGAAAAGAAAACGTGATGCTCAAATGTTTGCTTTGGTTCAACATGCAGCAGTTCGTATATTTATATACATGTATATCATTTAAAAAAAAAACTTGAATTCTATCTGTTCTCTGTAGGTCCGGTTGCTTCGTGTGTCCCTGAAATCAAAGTTCGGAAGAACACAGTTTACGTAGCCTCCAGAGAACACCTGTTAAACATCTCTTGCCCTGTGGCGTATTGTGCAGAGGTTCCTGCTGTTGCATGGATGAAAATTGATGAAACAATCAAATACATATTGATCAAAGAAACAAATCATGTAACAATTACTCAAGAAGAAACAGGATTTAAGACTATTATTTCATATTTGAGATTCAGGAACATATCAACACATAATAACGGAGTTTACAGATGTAAGATTTTCACGGCCAACTTTTCACTGGAAAGCCACAACATTAATATACATATTTCAGGTAAGGAATCGATCCACAGTTCTAAAACATTGAAAAGTATCATTGTGTAACCTGAGACTAGTTAGAATATAATATAAACGGAAAATAATCAGGTTTATGTGTCTCCCATAGATTCCAGTTACCTCACCAGGGCAAATAACAGCACTGGAGTTTCAGAGACAAAGTCAGATGTCAGCTGGCGTCCGTACGTCTTCATCTGTTTAGGAATACTCGGCCTAGTCGTGACCGTGATGATGATCTCTTTCCTGTGCATAAATATATGTAAGTCTTGTAATTATGCATAATGAACTAAAATTCTAAAAATAAATAAATAAATAATACATTTAATAATCTTCTTCAGGTTCAAGAAAAGCTCACAGTCGTAGACACAAAGTAAGTCTCATCAGCACAGGCTATGATTTCTCACACATTTGTTTTAGCAATGTTAAAAACATCTTTTTTTTTTGTCCTCTTTAGAATGCAGTGCCCTGTCTGAAACCAAGGAGTGCCCCTACATCAGGAAAGTCCCAGGAAATTCCAGATGAGCAAAACAACATCTATGATGTCCCTACAGATGACATACACTCAGAGTTGGACTCTTGGCATGCACAGAGCCATCAGGAATGCACATCAGACATGAGGAATGGATACAGGAGTAGTGATGGATCACAGCAGATTGTTTATGCCACTCTTCAACATCCTACGGCCCGAGGACCTCCTGCAACACGTCATCAATCAAGAGAGCACCTTTCGGAATACGCATCCATTCGAATTTCCTAAAAACCTCCTGTAACTGTATATAAAACTGTAACAATCTATATATAGTATAAGAAGCAGAGAGATCAGAAGATTTCTAAGCCTATAGTTAAAGCAGAACATACTGTATGTTACACATACACCAATCAGGCATGACATTAAAGCCATTAATATCATAACCACCCAAGTTTAGGTTGCACTTATGCCGCTGGGGTACTGTAGGTCTTTGGGTGTGCTGGCACCAACACATTGGCAGGAGATTCTTTGAACGCTGTAGGTTGTGGATTAGGCCGCTTGTGTGGGTGCTTGATCGAATTGGGATCTGAGGAATTTGGAGGCCAGATCGGAGCCTTGGGCTCTTTGCCTGCTGGTCTCCATGTGAAGTTGGCTGTGATGGGTTCGCAATTCACTGGGCGTTCAAGTGCCTTTCTCTCATGGCCAGCATGAACTTTTTTTTATTAGTAATTTATGCTGTAGTGGTAAAGCACTCGCCCTATCATCCGGAGATCACTGGTTCGATTCCCGGGTGATGCTGTAACCTCTCGCAGCCGGATGTCTAGAGAGAGCTGATTGGCTGAGCTCTCTCAGAGGGGAGGGATGAGAGGTACTTAGTGCTCCCACATTTAACATGGCTCTACAGCGAATCAGGGGTGTCTGTGAGCTCACGCAAGCAAAAGGAGCGTATAGTGCTGTCCTCCGAGTGTGTTACGCCGCCCTCAACGGTGCATGAGCGAGCAGTTTGAAAAGATGCGGTTGGCTGACATCATGTGGTTCGGAGAAAACACGTGATAGTCTTCGGCCCTCCCGACTGAGTGGTAGTAGTAGCCTTAATGTAGGAGCCCCCTAGTGGCGGGGAGGAATTGGTAATTTATGCTATATTTCTGTGGGATCATGGGTGCCCATGATTGTCAACCTTTTACTGGTATATAATTGATAATCAATATTAATGTGTTAACGTTACAGTAGGTGGTGTCAATTCTATGGCTGATCAGTGGATATAATGTTTATTGTACATATAGTACTGGCAATTTCATGATTGTCATTTTATTTAGAAGATGTAAATTCTAAAATGTACTTTTTGTACTATACTGTAATAGCTGTGCATCTAATTAAATATTTAAAATATTACCATTCATTCATTCATTCATTATTCATATATTACCATTCCTTAGCTATTCCAAAGTGCAGTTAAAGTGTGCTGAGATGCTGTTTAGGTTTTATTTAAGTCATTATCTAAATCATGTGCATAGGTTGTTGTGAGAGACACTTTAACTAGGTTTAAAATAAGAAAATAAGTTACTTGTTTCATCTTAATAGCTTAGCCTCAGAGACCTGTGCTTGGTTGAAACGCGATATCTATAATACGGTCTCCTGCTGTTGTAGCCGACCTGCTGTACCTGAATGTTTGACATACTGTGTGTTATAAGATTGTTTCCAGATCACCATGGTAACAAAGAGTGATTATTTGAGCCTTGCTCTGTAATGAGTCTTCTCTGACCTCTCTCATCAACAAGGTGCCTCTAGAACTGCCGTTTAGCAAAAGTCTTTTTGTTGTTTTGTCTTTTTTGAAATACACAAACCATAATCCATCTCCCCATACTGCTTATTATGAACATTATCTAGAAGTTCTGGATCGGTGTCTACAGGATTTCTTCGCATTGAATTCATCCCATAAATCAGTGATACACGTGTTTCTACAGTAGTAAAGTGGAACACATGTACAGTATGCAAACAACAACCCAGTGGAAATCACTTCTAAAATGATTTTATGTTATTTTACAGCAGGCGTCTTCTTACCTATTTATCATGGGGTTTACAGTATATGACACTGACTGGTGTCATCTGTTCTACTTTCAATCGCTACTTTTAATCACATTTGTACAAAACCCTCTTCTCTCACCACAGTGGTTTGAACATCCCTTCTCTCTCTTTAGCATGCAAGAAAGTAAACCAGAAAGCAACCAATGTTTGTACCCTTTTTTCACAGTACAACATGTTCACAGAATCCAAGAAATTTGTTATGTAGGAACGTTTCAGTGCATACGGTACCATCAGCGCAAAATTCTACATGTTCGTATATAGTGTGTGTGTTATTATAATGTGTGTGTGTGTGCGCTTTTGGTTTTAAATGCATCTACTGTAGTAAAGGACTGAGTAACTCAACTCTGTGTTTTTCCCACATTTAAAAAATCTATTTATCGTTCTTCAGACAAAAATTGCGCTGCAAAGCCGTTACTGAATTAAAAACTACAGTAGACATGTTAATACAGTGGTAGGTCTCACACACACACACACACACACACACACACACACACACACACACACACACACACACACACACACACACACACACACACACTCAAAGGTTTGTAAATGGAAATTGTTGCTTTTTATCTTTCCAAGTCAATGGAAATAAAGATGAGCAGTCAGTCCTGTTCCTCATCTACAGTTAAAGGTAAATGTTCATGCATTAATTAGAACTGAGAGCACCTTTTTTTTTTTTTTTTTTGCACAAAGAACAGTATTATGATTAATAACCGTTAACAACCGTTTACAAGTGGAACTTTCCAGCGTCTGTGGAGGTAAAGGGATTTCCACCTTGATGTACGAAATACATTCACCTCCATTTCTTCTGTTCGTAAAGTGCCTGGGATTTTTTTTTTCTTCTACGCTTCTACTTTTCACTCATGTTATTGATACAGTAATAGTATCAGTAGGAGTGAATACCTTGGCGTTAAATAGAAAAAGAATGGCAACAGAATGGCAGAAGTACGGTGAGACTTTTGATAGGAGTGATACAGTAGTTATGAGACAGAACGAGAGAGAGAATATTGTTTGAATATTTAAAGAAATAATAAGAAAACGACACAGAGGAACGAAAGAGAAGGTTTTCGTTTCCTATCTACAGTAGACAGAGTCTGGAAAAGTATAAGATGACTACAGCCGAAAACTTTCTTTCAGAAACTTGCACTATTAGTGGATAGAAACAAGACTTTCTCTCTCTCTCTCTCTCTCTCGTTCTCTATAACTCTGTGCTCTGATATCTTATCTGTACTCATGTAAACCAAATATTCCCAAAAAGAGGATGGGTTCCCTGTTGAGTCTGGTTCCTCTCAAGGTTTCTTCCTATTACCATCTCAGGGAGTTTTTCCTGCTCACCAGGGACTATTTGACCATTTTAATTCATGTACACTCACATTCCATCCAGACTTAAATAATTCTTTGGATTGTGTAAAGCTGCTTTGTGACAATGACAATAGTTAAAAGCGCTATACAAATAAAATTTAATTGAATATTCTGCTTATTGCCATAAATACAGTGCCAGCATTTTTACCACTTCATTTTTACTGTATCTCAGTATTGTTCCTGTCTGTGTCACATATACTATATCACACATACTGTATATAAAAAACATCATACCAACAGTCAAACATGGTGGTGGTAGTGTGTCTGGGCTGCTTTGGGACTTTTCTCTACCAGAAAACCATGAAGGAGAATGTCTAGACATCAGTTCCTGACCTCAAGTTCAAACACACGTGGACTATGCAACCAGACAATGATCCAAAAAAACATCAGCAAGTCCATCTCTGAATGGCTCAAATTTTTTTTAAGGTTTTGGAATGGCCTAGTCAATGTCTGGACTTCCCATTGAGATGCTGTGGCATGACCTTAAACAGGCTGTTCTTGCTCAAAAAACCACCAATGTGACTGAACGAAAACAATTCTGCAAAGAAGAGAGGGCCAAATTTCGGAAACGCTTTATTTCAATTGTTGTCGCCAAGGAGGGCACGGCAAACTGCACTGTGTATTTATCTATGTATTTATCTTTATGTAATATAAAACTTTTTGTTGGCGGCACGGTGGTGTAGTGGTTAGCACTGTCGCCTTGCATCTCCAGGGTCCGGGTTCGATTCCCGGCCAGGCTCCATTACCGTCTCTGTGTGCATGGAGTTTGCATGTTCTCCCCGTGCTTGGTGGGTTTCCTCCGGGTACTCCGGTTTCCTCCCACAGTCCAAAGACATGCAGATTAGGCTAATTGGCGTTCCCAAAATTGACCATAGTGTGTGAATGAGTGTGTGTGTGTATGTGTGTGTGTGTGTGCTCTGCGATGGATTGGCACGCTGTCCAGGGTGTACCCCGCCTAGTGCCCTGAGTCTCCTGGGATAGTCTCCAGGTCCCCGCGACCCTAATACAGGATAAAGCGGTATAGAAGATGAATGAATGAATGAAAACTTTGCGTTATGATCTGAATTATTTAAGAATGATAAATATGCAAAAAAATAAAAAATTGACTCAGGAACAGCACTATTCACAGCACTACTGCATGTGGCGGTACCAAGAAAAAACTCCTTACTAAACAGTGAACACTTGGAATGTAAACAATATACTAGATGTGTCCATGCATTTTGGTTTTTATGAGTTGTGCATCAAGTCATGTAAAGTCGGCCTTTTCCTCATTCCCTTGAAGGTGGATTGGAAAAAGATCTGGACCAAAATGCTAGAGAAATGGGAAGTATTTTTGAAACTTGCATGTCAACACATTGTTCTACAATGCCTGTTGATATGTAATGTGCTGCTTTACATTAAGGTAAAATGTAATGCTGCTTTGAATCCACATAACAGAGTAGGCCAAAAGTTAAAGAAATAAAACAACTTGTCAAATGCCACATCTGACCAGTTTTACTAATCTGCAATCTGCAATCCTGTTAACAACGGTGTATTCGTGCAGATTCAGATGTTCTAAGTTCTAAGAGTATAGCACAGACCTATATATATATATATATATATATATATATATATATATATATATATATATATAATATAATATAATATAATATAATATTATATTATATTATATTATATTATATTATATTATATTATATTATATTATATATAATAATAATCCCCTAAAAATATAGTACTGTATATTCCATAAAACTGATTAAACACTGATCATTTTATGAGCCTGGTTAATTAAATTTACAGTGAACTATTTTGCTATATTCCTATGTACCTTGGATTTCTAGTGCTTCCTTAATAAATTGAACCATTTTTCTTACACAATGTGACCCATGCACATTCTCACAGACTGTTTCACATCATGAACAGCTGCTTGGCCTGGACTTCATATGATCATATGACTTTGCTGGCCATTACACTCTGTCAGGGAAAGTTTCTGTTAAGGCCAGCTGTCGTATACATTTGATTTTATGCGGATGTTTCAAAAACCTATCAAAATTCATTGGTCAGATCTTAAACGGGATTTAATGCAATATGCAATAATGCAATAGTACAACGGGTAGTTCTGGGCAAAAAATCTGATTGGACGAGAGGCATCCCACGAGTGGTGATAATAGACAGTAACAGCACTGGGACATTGTACAACATCACTATGTGTGGTGGCACGGAGGTGTAGTGGTTAGCACTGTCGCCTTTCATCTCCAGAGGTCTGTGTGGGTGCGAAGTTTGCATGCTCTCCCCGTGCTTGGTGGGTTTCCTACGGGGTACTCCCAGAGTCCAAAGACATGCAGGTTTGGGTAGTTGGCTCCATAGCATGTGAATAACAATCGGGCGTCAAGCTGGCAACCCAACCTCAACCTTAAGTAACTTAAGTAACCAAAAAACAAACAAACAAACAACAAAAACAATCAGTGTTTATCAGATTTATTAACAACTGTTACAAACACGAAATGTCGGTCGCAGCGTGGCTGAATGTAGGTCGGTGCAGTCTGCAGTGCTGCCTGCTAAAAGCCACATTCAAAACCAGTCACGTAAGCACTTTAACGAAGAAAACACCTCTGATAGTGTATTGTTTTCTTAAAAACACTTTGTCTCAATAATAAGTGCTTCTAAGTCATTTCGAATTGTCTCTGAATGGTGTGTTTTGATTTATTTACGGCTAAGCTGAGCTACAAAGCTAGCTAGCTTCTGAAACGGGGCCTCGTGTCTACAAACGCATCACAGCCATCCTGATATCCAATACAACAGCACTCCCTCTCATGTGATATTGCTTAAGTATATGCTGAGTGATTTATTTAAGCAGTTGCTAAAACATACATCCTCATTAGCCTAGCAGTTGTAGCTAATACTAGTTTTATGAATAAGAGAAACAATAGAGTTTGTCATTAGCATAAGCATGGTCGCCCCGTGTAGCATTACGTTTATCTGTGATGTCAGTGGCTCGTATGATAATAGACACCATGGGACGTAAGAATTAGATATTTTTCATAAATATTTATTTTCCTACCCAAGTACAGTGCCTTGCAAAAGTATTCATACCCCCTGGACTTTTCCTCATTTTGCCACATTACAACCACTATCATTTTATATACAGTGGTGTGAAAAACTATTTGCCCCCTTCCTGATTTCTTATTCTTTTGCATGTTTGTCACACTTAAATGTTTCTGCTCATCAAAAGCCGTTAACTATTAGTCAAAGATAACATAATTGAACACAAAATGCAGTTTTTAAATCAAGGTTTACGTTATTAAGGGAGAAAAAAAACTCCAAATCTACATGGCCCTGTGTGAAAAAGTGATTGCCCCCCTTGTTAAAAAATAACTTAACTGTGGTTTATCACACCTGAGTTAAATTTCTGTAGTCACCCCCAGGCCTGATTACTGCCACACCTGTTTCAATCAAGAAATCACTTAAATAGGAGCTACCTGACACAGAGAAGTAGACCAAAAGCACCTCAAAAGCTAGACATCATGCCAAGATCCAAAGAAATTCAGGAACAAATGAGAACAAAAGTAATTGAGATCTATCAGTCTGGTAAAGGTTATAAAGCCATTTCTAAAGCTTTGGGACTCCAGCGAACCACAGTGAGAGCCATTATCCACAAATGGCAAAAACATGGATCAGTGGTGAACCTTCCCAGGAGTGGCCGGCCGACCAAAATTACCCCAAGAGCGCAGAGACGACTCATCCGAGAGGCCACAAAAGACCCCAGGACAACATCTAAAGAACTGCAGGCCTCACTTGCCTCAATTAAGGTCAGTGTTCACGACTCCACCATAAGAAAGAGACTGGGCAAAAACGGCCTGCATGGCAGATTTCCAAGGCGCAAACCACTTTTAAGCAAAAAGAACATTAAGGCTCGTCTCAATTTTGCTAAAAAAACATCTCAATGATTGCCAAGACT
Organism: Channallabes apus; assembly: GCA_030522415.1. NCBI lineage: Eukaryota > Metazoa > Chordata > Actinopteri > Siluriformes > Clariidae > Channallabes > Channallabes apus. The sequence goes on from CM060109.1 coordinate 12,024,414, forward strand.
TTTGGGAAAATACCTTGTGGACCGACGAGACAAAAGTTGAACTTTTTGGAAGGTGCGTGTCCCGTTACATCTGGCGTAAAAGTAACACAGCATTTCAGAAAAAGAACATCATACCAACAGTAAAATATGGTGGTGGTAGTGTGATGGTCTGGGGTTGTTTTGCTGCTTCAGGACCTGGAAGGCTTGCTGTGATAGATGGAACCATGAATTCTACTGTCTACCAAAAAATCCTGAAGGAGAATGTCCGGCCATCTGTTCGTCAACTCAAGCTGAAGCGATCTTGGGTGCTGCAGCAGGACAATGACCCAAAACACACCAGCAAATCCACCTCTGAATGGCTGAAGAAAAACAAAATGAAGACTTTGGAGTGGCCTAGTCAAAGTCCTGACCTGAATCCTATTGAGATGTTGTGGCATGACCTTAAAAAGGCGGTTCATGCTAGAAAACCCTCAAATAAAGCTGAATTACAACAATTCTGCAAAGATGAGTGGGCCAAAATTCCTCCAGAGCGCTGTAAAAGACTCGTTGCAAGTTATCGCAAACACTTGATTGCAGTTATTGCTGCTAAGGGTGGCCCAACCAGTTATTAGGTTCAGGGGGCAATTACTTTTTCACACAGGGCCATGTAGGTTTGGATTTTTTTTCTCCCTAAATAATAAAACCCCTCATTTAAAAACTGCATTTTGTGTTTACTTGTGTTATCTTTGACTAATAGTTAAATGTGTTTGATGATCAGAAACATTTTGTGTAACAAACATGCAAAAGAATAAGAAATCAGGAGGGGGGCAAATAGTTTTTCACACCACTGTACATATAGTTTCTGTGATAGACCAAAAACAAAGTTGCACATAATTATGATGTGGAAGGAAAAGGATAAATGGTTTGCAAACTTTTTTCACAAATAAAAATCTGAAAAGTGTGGCGTGCATTTATACCTGCCCCCTTTATTCAGACACCCCAAACTACAATCCAGTGGAGCCAATTGCCTTCAGAAGTCCTACTGTAATTAGTAAACAGAGTCCACCTGTGTGTAATTTAACCTCAGTGTGAATGCAGCTGTTCTGTGAAGACCTCAGAGGTTTGTTAATTATTTACATTTAGCAGACACCGTTTTTCAGATTGACTTGCATTTTGATCTCATTATACATCATATAATTATACATTATAGGGCCCAAGACGAAAACAGGATTATGAAGCTCAAGGAACACAGCAGACAGGTTGTGGAAAGGTTTAAAGCAGGGTTAGGTTATTAAATATCCCAGTAGTCCCAGGAATCTCACAGAGCACTGTTTAGTGCATCATCCGAAAAAGGAAAGTGTGTGGCACAACTGCAGTCCCACCAAGACATGGGCCATCCACCCAAACTGACAGGCTGGGCAAGAAGAGCATTAATGAGAGAAGCAGCCATGTGGCCCATGGCAACTCTGGAGACGCTGCAGAGATCCACAACTCAGGTGGGAGGATCTGTCCACAGGACAACTATTAGTTATGTACTCCACAAATCTGGCCTTCATGGAAGAGTGGTAAGAAAAAAGTCATTGTTAAAAGAAAGACATAAGAAGTCCTATTTGCAGTTTGTAACAAGTCATGTAGGGGACACAACAAACATGTGGAAGAAAGTGCCAACACACAGAAATGCTCTCTAGAACGGCTCCTCTTGCTGGCTTGCTGGCTCATCTAACCTCCCAATGACCTCTGGCGGCTTGGCGGCTTTCCTGGCAGTGAAAGTGCCGTGGGATCACATGCAATCATTTCTCAGTTGTCCTTACCAAAGGCTGCATTCAGATCTTACATTTGGAGTCATGGCATCACCGCTCTCTTCACATTTAGTGTCAGACACGCGACACTTGGCTTTAAACCTTTGGACCTCGATCTAAACTCCCCGCCTCATTTTTAAAACACAGATGAAGCTTGTGGTCCATTAAAGACAATGATTTACCAGTTGTGCCCTTTCTAGTGGCCCCAACCCTTTGCATACCTGCAGAAGGGAGGGCCGCCTACCTATTGAGACTATGGAGTGATTGGGGGATGACAAAAGATTTAGGGCCACGCCCATCACTGGTGCACGGCATGGTAACATCACTATGTGATAATCTATAAAATCCCAATAAACTGTAGATTCATGTTATAATTATGAACTTACGCTTTTATTTTATTTATATGGTGTTTTACTCTCAAAAGTTGTAGTTTTGCTGTTGGGTTGCTACTCCAATATCCTGCTTTTAGCTCCACATACAGAAGCCTAACAGTTGAAAACAAGAGTACTGCAAAAAAGGGTGTTTCCTCCTGTACTTAAAAATAGAATGGGTTTAAAGATTATCTGTGAAACAAGGGTCTGGCTTTATATTTACATATTTCATAATGATTCATAGGAAAAAATATAAACATTAACACGCGTAGGATTGTAGACCGCCAGACTCGTTGCAATGCTCTGCATACACATATTGTAAAATGTAAGCTAGATTATTTATATATTACATATTATATATTTACATAGGCACCAAACAGAGTTTTTTTCAGCCTTTTATTTCACTTCAGCTGATGCACTTCCTGTCTGCAAGCATTTCCACCATGCACGAACATACTTCCAGGAAGCAAAGCGCACACGTGCCTGATCTGCATGTCAAGACGTAGAGAGGAGACAGCCGCAAACCTGCACTGAGCCTCTTTTACAGTAGTCCCAGGAAAGGATGTTTTTGTGTATGTACAGTAGAGTATGTTTGTGCAAGACGTACTGTATTATGTACTGTAAATAACAAAGGTTATAATAATTGTAATAAATCTTGTTGCCACATACAGTACTGTAGATACTGCTTTGGAGACACAATCGAACTCAGAGGGAAGAAAGAGGTTTAGCTAAACCCCAAGACCATAGCAAAGTAATTGGTATAGGAGATGGAGGCATCAAGTAACAAAGCATGATCATTCATCATTAAGAGAATGCAATACTACATCGCCATGGCCTGTGAGTGTGTCACACAAGGAAGACGCCCTCAATCTAAAACCAAAAATTATTTCTAAAATAAAAAGCCAGGCAAAAGCTTGCACCAGCCTTTTGGACATGTCATTTTATCATCAATGATATCATCATGTACACACACACACACACACACTACGGGCAATTTGGGGACGCCAATTAGCCGAATCTGCATGTCCTTGGACTGTGAAAGGAAACCAGATCACCCGGAGGAAACCCACCAAGCACAGGGAGAACATGCAAACTCCATGCACACCGAGACGGAAATTAAGCCATCGTGTTGCCTATGAGCATAAATCTTTAACATAAAATTTATTTCCTTTTATTTGACTTATCTACATGCAGATTTGTGGTTGCAACTGTATACACATCTACAGTACATATAGCGGGGGAAATAAGTATTTGACACATCAGCCTTTTTATCAGTAAGGGGATTTCTAAGTGGGCTATTGACACAAAATGTCCACCAGATGTAGCCATGAAGCCAAATATTGAATTCATACAAAGAAATCAGAACATTTAAATATGCAAGTTGAGTCATAATAAATAAAGTGAAATGACACAGGGAATAAGTATTGAACTGAAGATAACAAGGTGCAAAATGGATCACCTGAAATCTGTCAGTATTTAGAGAGAAATCCTGCCCCCTTTCAGGGTTACGCTATTATCCGGAAATGGAAAGAGCATCAGTTCACCATAAACCAGCCACGATCAGGTGCTCCACATAAATCAGGAGAATAATCAGGAGAGTTCCCCAAGAGCCAAGAATCACTCGGGCAGAACTTTAGGAAGACCTTGCATCAGCAGGTTCTGTTGTTTCAAAGAAAACTATAAACAATGCACTGAAGCGCCATGGCATCCATGCACGCTCACCAAGCAAGACTCCACTGCAGAACAAAAAGCATGTTGAGGCTCGGATAAAGAGAAGCCTGTGGAGTATTGGGAGACTATAGTATGGTCAGATGAAAGAAAAATGTAACTTTTTTTTCAATGGTCATTCTACACACCATGTTTGGAGATGAAATTGCACTGCCCACCACCCCAAGAAACCCATACCAACAGTTAAGTTTGGGGGTGGACGCATCATGGTTTGGGGCTGCTTTTCAGCAAGGTGTACTGGCAGACTTCATATTATTGAAGGCAGGATGAATGGAGAAATGTACCTGGACATTCTGGATAAAAATCTGCTGCCATCTACCAGAAAGCTGAAAATGAAAAGAAGGTGGACATTTCAGCAAGATAATGATCCCAAACATCAAGAAAGGCCAAGGAACAATGACGTGGTTTCACAGAAAGAAAATCAAGTTGCTTGAATGGCCCAGTCGGACGTGACCTAAATCATATAGAATAATCTATGGAGAGGACTGAAGATCAAAGGCACAAATAACCTTCAAGATTTAAAGACAGATTTCTTTCAACAATATTTTTATTGATTTTAACAGGGATAAAACAGGGTAAACATGTAAACATGTAAACATGGTAAAACCCTCTTCTCCAGTGACACCAAAAAGAGCAATCAGAGGGTCTGGTTCAAGATTGCATTTCAATACGAAGGACAGGGTCTTAAAAACATCCCTCCAGAATTTTTCCAAAGTCGGGCATGTCCAGTACATATGAATAAGAGACGCCTCTCCGCTTTTACATTTATTACAGCAAGGATCAACGTCTGGGTAGAAACGGGAAAGTTTAAGAGAAATGAGCCCTGTGTAGAACCTTAAACTGTAATAAAGAGCGGCGGGCACATAAGGAGGTTGAGTTGATAAGTTTAAGAATTGAATTCCAAGTATCATCTGATAGTGACAAATTTAAATCCAAAGACAGATTTCTTGATCTCCATACAAGAGGCGTCTAGAAGCTGTAATCACCAACAAAGGCTTTTCTACAAAGTAATAAATAAAGTGTGTTCAATACATTTCACTTTATTTATTATGACTCTACTTGTATACTTAAATGTTCTGAATTCTTTTGTATGAATTCAATATTTGGCTTGATGGCCACATCTGGTGGAAATTTTGTGTCAAAGCCCACTTAGAAATCCCCTCACTGATAAAAATGCTGATGTGTCCAATACTTATTTTTCCCGCTGAGCTCAGCATTAATTCGCCATTTGCCGAATTCGCCATTAATTCGTTTAGGCTTACACAGTGAACACTACACTACCTTTCTGTCTATATTTAGCTGAGCTCTGTAGAACTATGGATAGAATGTGGTTGAAACAAATAATTTATGCCCAACCCTAACCCTTGCTTTAGTGTACTGTATAGTCTCACCACTAACTGGATATTCTATGCACATACAGTACACTTACTGGCCACTTCATAAAGCATACCTTGCTAGTACTAGGTTAGACTTCCTTTTGCTTTCATTCCTTAATTATTTATGGCAGGATGCTGGAAACAAGGTACTGGAAATCGACCAATTTGAGATGATTTTAGCACAGTGATTCGTCAGGTTATCCTGAGGTCATCAGGCTGTGGTATTTTAACAATGCTCAATCAGTACAAAGGGACCCAAAGTGTGCCAAGATAATATTCCCACACTATTACACCACCACCATAACTAGCTGATTTACTGCAGGATGGATCCATGCTTTCATGTTGTTTACGCCAAATTTAGACCCAACCATCCGAATGTCGCAGCAGAAATCAGGACACATCAGATCAGGCAGTGTTTCCTTCTATTTCTTCTACTATCTCACTTTGGTGAGCCCATGCAAATTGTAGCCTCAATTTCCTGATCTTAGCCGAAAGAAGTGGTCTTCTGCTGCTGTAGCCCATCTGTTTCAAGGTTCTATGTGTTGTGCGTTCTGTGATGCTACTGTAACAAGATGTTATTTGAGTTACTGTTGCCTTTTTGCCAGATTGAACCAGTTAGGTTGTTCTTATGACCTTTAGGATCATTAAGGCATCTCACCATTCACAGTGGTTTAGTTGTTGGCAATGTCGTCTTGCACCTCCAGAGTTCGGGTTTGATTCTCAGCCAGGTTCGATTCCCGTCTCTGTGTGGATGGAGTTTGCATGTTCTCCTCGTGCTTGGTGGGTTTCCTCCGGGTACTCCGGTTTCATCCCACAGTCCAAAGACATATCAGTAGGTTCCAGGATCCCCACCTGTTTACAGGATTAAGCAATATAGACGACAATGACCACTCTTTGCATATTTTCCCTTATTCAGACTCTTTTGTGTAATGCCTAGAGATGTTTTTGTGTAAAAATCCCAGTAGATGAAAGGTTTCAGTAATACTCAAGAGCAACAACCATGCCACATCCAAAGTTACTTAAATCACCTTTCCTCCCTATTCTGATGCTCATTTCAGCGGATCTTCTTGACCATGTCTACAGTACGTGCCTAAATGCAGTGAGTTGATGCCACGTGATTGGCTGATTAGATATTTGTGTTAATAGGCAAAATAAGTATATCTAATACAGTAACTGTTAGTGGCCAGTTAGTGATTGATCATAAAGAATGCCCTGTGCACATCACATAACTCTTTTTTTTTAAATCTCTTTATACTGAATCTACTTTTAAGAGACATTAATAAACAGTAATGTTTGACTTTATATTGACCTGGTTTATAAGAGATATGAGTTATAATCTTACTATCTTGTGCCACCTAGAGGAAGATACGTACTGTAGTTTATATATCGCTTCCTTCTCTACTGTTTTTCAAGAGTTCTTCTCTTGTCTTCATGTCTCTTGTTGTTGTTTTGACACTGTTGCCTCTAGATTGCTAATGAGGCATTCTATATTCAGGTTTCTGTAAAGTTGTTTTGGGTCTTATTTCTAGGTTTGACCACACTTCGAACTGGTATACATTTTGGATTTTGAAAGAGGAAGCAAAACCAGGCTTCCTGCTCATTATGCATTGGTCTTATCGCGACAATGATGATGACTGGGTGGGAGACTTCTTACTTATTGCACTTTGCTTTAAAGTGTGCATTCATTTTATTCCTATATTTTCATCAAGGTTACTTATTTATTTAGTGATTTTAACACAAACATGTACGGTGCTCCATCACTCACTGCTTAATCGGTGCTTAAGTGTTTGCTAGGAAATGAGAAACAGGACCAGGGAAGTCTACTGCTACTGTATATAAACCTTCCTACCACAACCACGCACACCGCTGTTCAGCTGGCTCCACAGTCCACACAAGTCCACAAAGCTCTGTAAAGAACAAATTTAACTCAATTCACTTACAGTAAGTTCTAACCACCCAGTCTCTCACATCAGCTCAGTTTCCTCTTTCAGTAGCAAGTGGAGTACAAGTGTCATGATGTCATACTGTAACACTTTGCCAGTTTATCGAAGGCATGACAGGGTGAAGGCATGCTGTTTGTGAAGTTACTTAGTGTGTGAGACATCAGTCATGACTCAACTAGAGTACTGCAAAATTTTACATCAATACAAGCTCCCACTGCTTGCTCCCAGTGGTGCAGGTTTAATGGCGCAGGGTCTTTGATCAAAGCCCTTGACCCTCAACAATTTATTCATATAAATGAGATGAATGTAAATCACTCTGATTAAGGCCTTCTACCAAATGCTGTAAATACAAACTATTGATTTTATATCACATTTTGTGCACACATTTGCACTTAGTGGAGTTCCATGAACTAAAAATAAGCTTTAATATACAGTAATCAGTGTAATTATTATTTCAGGTTGAAGCCCACATACATCACATCTGCCTGCGACAAAGATGAACCCTTTAAAAAAAAAAATCAACTGTAATTATAATTGTATTAGGAAATTGTACAAAATTTACTCAAGAAATGGCAAAACCTTTAATCTACTGTAATTTCATCTTATTACAATCAATGGGAAAGAGACTATATGGAAAAGGTTATGTTTATACCTTGTTTATTCTTTCCTTTGAACAGTTGATATTGTGATGTATGTGTTACACATACTCTGTAAAGCCATCATAAAATAAACCACTAAACAAAAACAAAGAAATTTGCAAGTGACTCCAAACTTTTGTGCGCTCGTGTAGATAGAGACATTTTCTGAGACTGGTTTCGGGACCTCCAATGTATGAAATGTAAAGATATCATTGAAAGAGTGACCAACGTACAGTACAGACAAAAGCTCTCTTTTATTTATATAGACAAAGTGCTTTCCAGCTACTGTAGATGGCGGTCTAGACCCGACCAGGCCGACTGAAATACATTTTATGCACTTAATCTAACTGGCACATTACTGCTCCTACTGTAACTTCTACTTCTACTCAACATTTTGATTTAATTTATGACGCAGGTTTAATTTCAGGCAAAAACTGAAGGACTGCAAAAGTTTCATCAAGTTTTGCGTGATACTGTAACAAAATCTGGCTGGACAGACATACAGTAGTACATACAGAAAAACAGTAGATATTTCTCTCAGAGTTCTAACCAATGTACAGACAAAACCTTTCTTTTATTTATATAGATATAATTTATGTCTAAAAATCTTTTAACTTGAATTATTGATCAATAAGATGATTCATAATACACTGCCTGGCCAAAAAAAGAAAGTTTTTTTTATTTATTGAGAAAATTTATGTGTGTGTGTACAGTATATATATAAGTGAGCTATTGGCACAAAATGTCCACTAGATGTAGCCATCAAGCCAAATATTGAATTCATACAAAGAAATCAGAACATTTAAGTATACTAGATGCCTCTTGTATGGAGAGACCAGTCGTCTGCATTGCTCAGGAGTGATTCTGGCCCGTTCTTCCACATAAATGGACTTTAAATCTTGAAGGTTCTTTGGACCTCTTTTATGAACTTTGATCTTCAGTTCTCTCCACCTCTACATAGATTTTCTATGGGATTTAGGTCAGGTCAGACTGGGCCATTCAAGCAACTTGATTTTCTTTCTGTGAAACCATGTCATTGGTTCCTTGGCCTTTCCTGATGTTTGGGATCATTATCTTGCTGAAATGTTCACCCTCTTTTCATTTTCAGCTTTCTGGTAGATGGCAGCAGATTTCTATCCAGAATGTCCCGGTACATTTCTCCATTCATCCTGCCTTCAATGTACACCTTGTACACCTTGCTGAAATGCAGCCGCAAACCATGATACTTCCACCCCCAAACCTAACTGTTGGTATGGGGTTCTTGGGGTGGAGGGCAGTGCCATTTCTTCTCCCAACATGTTTGCTTGGAATTTTGCTTTCAGCTGACCATACTATAGTCTCCCACTAATGCTGTTTTGCAAAATTTGACCAAGCTTCAACATGATTTTTGTTCTGCAATGGAGTCTTGCGTGGTGAGCGTGCATGGATGCCATGACACTTCCCAAAGTTCTGCCCTAGTGGTTATTGGCTCTTGGAGAACTCTCCTGATTATTATTTGGACTCCTCGGACAGGGATCTTACGTGGAGCACCTGATTATGGCCAGTTTATGGTGTACTGATGCTCTTTCCATTTTCGGATACAGTTGAGCATAATTTGTTTGGGCTCATATTTCAAAACACTCATAAACCAAATCGTATGTTCCCATAAGAAATAATGGAAATTCAAATTATTCGTTCCACAGCCCAAGAAAATAAATACATACAAATAATTAACACAAAATATAAAGTAAAAATAAAAAAAATTACCTGCACTTTACCTTTAAAAAAAAAATCACGACAGATGAGTGTTTCCGTGTGTGTGTGTGTGTGCGCAGTTGTCACACACACAACGGAAACACTATTTTATCAGAAAAATTAACAAGAAATCTCTCTAATGACACTCGATTGATCACTGCTGTAAAGTAAAAATAAAACAAATTAACCTGCACTTTACCTTTGAAAAGAATCTGTGTGTGTGTGTGTGTGTGTGTGTGTGTGTGTGTGTGTGTGTGTGTGTGTGTGTGGCACACGCAATGACGCGTGTGCACATAGACACAAAGAAATTGTGTCAGGCTGATACAGAGAGAGAAAATGGATCTCTAATGAGACTTGCTTTTGCTTCACATACAGACACAAAATATGTTTCACGTGCACGTGAGAGTAAACAGTACACGCGTGCACGGTGGCCCAGTTGTGATCACGTGATGCTTGGCATCAAAACAAGAAGCGCATGCATGATACATGATACTCTGTACTCGTAAACCAAGACTTGTTAGGTTTCCAAGTCCAAGTTTATTCCACCAGTCATGGAAGGATGTGTGTTGGCAGAGCAATATAGAATAAAAAATATTATAAAATAATAATATAAAAAATTATCTAAAATATAAAATTTATCAAAAATCTTTGCTCGTCTTGCGGAACATACTCAAAAAAATTAACCTGGCTATCTGTTACATGTACTAAAATGTAATAATGTAATAATTTCATGTTTCCAAGCTAAACATGAATAAGTTATGTTGTATTTGCATGAAATTCAACAACTTAACATTTGCTAGATTCAATCATGTTGAGATAAACCAACAAGATCTTGTCAATATGAAAACCGGAAATATCAAAACCGGAAATATCGCGAGAAGATATCGCAAGAAGAGAACACAGTGTGTTGAGAAGACAAATGTTGGCGGTCGTGTGGAAAAGGTAAGCAGGAATTAATTCCCATCTTTCTCAATAGAAACGAAATACTGAACATAAATGTCACCTGCTGTTTAGCGATGTTTAGTCACATTATTTTGGTTTAAGTTATTTCTTGTATTTTTAATCACACTTAAAATACCGACTGTTATATGCGCGTGCTTAATCTCCGGTTCGGTTCTGGTTTCGGTCTGTTCTCATGAGTTGTGAAGCGAGAGGAACAAAGTATAAATATTGTTCATTTGCTAAATTAAGTATCATGAATTTTAATTGAATATCTATCTCTGTATTTTTTCACAGGAGTTTGTGACTGAAAGTGTGTCTGCATCTGACTTCAGGAGTTTCCTGACCAACGTATCTAACAGTCATATTTAAAAGTCATAACGTACAGTTATAAAGTACAAAACATTTCTGTTGGTGTTTTTTTTAAATTATTATTAATTCTTATTTGTGGTGTTTTATGTTTTTGTAAGTTGCTCCTGGTGTAAAATAAAAATCTCCGTTTTATCCCATTTGTTTCCTTCCTTCACAGAATTCTGTTGACCAGGGCTTGAGATTTAAATTTACTTGAGTTGGATCAACTTAATTTACAACTGAAAAATTTGTTGTACCAACCCTATTCATTTATGTTAACAGTATTAAATTATGTTGGACGCAGCTGTAGTAAATAAGTTAAATGAACCTAATAACATTACTTTGATGGAACCTAAAAACACTAAGTTGGGCCAACAAAATTGCTTAATGCTGAACGAAAGCCATTAAATCAGGTGGAAATTCTTTCCATAATTTAATTATGTTCATTCAACGAGTTATTTTTTTGAGTGCACTCGTAAACCACCTTACTCGCAATCCGAGGTTTCACTGTAATTGGTAACTGTGATAGGGGGCGGGGATTCTCGCTGAATACTGACAGATTTCTGTCAGGAAAGATCCTGGCTTTCTATGCCATTTTGCACTGTAAAGATTTCTTGTATTTTGCTAGACCCCCTTTGGTCTAGTCAGTGCTCAGCTTGGATTTTGCTTCCCACCTGGATCCAGGGAACCTCTCAATAATACACAAGTCCGTCCTTAGTGAGACGTTCAAAGTTCATTGTAGGAGACAGGAGTATATATATACGACACACACAAAGAACCAAAGAAAAGGTGGGTGCAGGAGTGTTTGCATCTGGTCAGGAATGTTTAGAAAAGATAAGGTAAAGAAGAACATAAAATTGGGAGTAGCTCTGCATTTACGAGCGTTCAACAGTTTTACGACCTTTAACATAAACTACTGTAGGATGTGTTTATTGAAAGTGCAGCTTGTGGCGAGGTAAGAGAAAGATGTAACATTCTGTTCTCACGCACACAGAATATCATGAAATACACTAAAAATCAAATATTCCCTACATGCACCATGTTATCTTCATGTGTTCAATACTTATTCCCTGTGTCATTTCACTGTATTTATTGACTCAACTTGTATACTTAAATGTTCTGATTTCTTTGTATGAATTCAATGTTTGGCTTGATGGCTTAGAAATCCCCTTATTGATAAAAATGCTGATGCGTCAAATACTTATTTTCCCGCTGTGTTGCCAGGCAACTCCGCAATCAGCCTGAACGCGCCACACCTGGCAGCGTGTTCATTTAAGGGTCCTAATACCTCTGCACTTTGTGCGATCATTTAGGTAGCATCAGAAAGGTATCAAGGCCAAAGACAAAGGAAGACAAAGAAAGAACGAACATGGAAAGAAAGAAAGATGGACAGACAGACGAGCGTGTTTAAGAGAGGGGAAAGAGGCAAAGACCTCTGTCTCCCTAAAACACCGGCATGAGTGAGAGAAAGAAAGAGCGACACGCCTCGGTTCAGCATGCGCTTAGTTTTAGTGCAAAGCACATAATAAGAAACTATCTTTCTTTCCAATAAATCCTTGGTAAGGCGAACGCTCCGAGAGGATATAGAACAGAAGATATTTTTGTTTTGGTTTCCAGCGCAACATCTGTTCTCGCATAGACGGCTATTTTGTGTCTTTAGTTTTCTTTTATTTCTTTTAAGTTTCTAATTAATAATCCCATGCCATCTCTAAACGGAAAAGTGTGAAAGACGTACAGTATGAGGTACTCATCTTTTGCTTTACGCCAGACCCAGATGGTGTTTGTTGCCAAAAAGCTCTATCTTAATCTCATCTGACCACAGCAAACAGTCCCAGCTGAAGTCCCAGAAAACTACAGATGTTTGTGTTTGTGACTGTCGGTGAGAAAATGCTTTTTCCTTACATGCCACCCAAACAGCTTGTTGGCATGTAAATAGCGTCTAATGGTTGTTATGGAGACTTTGTGACCCCTTTTGATGCAGTTCTCTAACAGTGAGGTTTTGGAGATTTTTATTGTACTTCTCTTACCATCCTCCTCACTGTGTGTGGTGGCAGGATGAACTTGGGTTCTCGTCCAGCTTTGTTTGTCACTGTTCCAGTTGTTTTAAACTTCTTAATGATTCCTTTGACTGTAGATCTGGGTAAGTTCAGGCGAGTGGCTATTTTCTTGTAGCCATTGTCTGACTTATGAATGTCGACACACATCTGCCTTACTTGAATGATGTGTTCTCTTGTCTTTCCCATGTTGAAGAGTGGATAAGAGAAATCAGGCCTCAGGGTCTCGTCATATTTATACTACAGGGAAACAGGAAGTCTTGGAACACCAGCGTTACATTTTACACTAGTTAAGGTTCAAACAGAATGTGTGGAAATATAAAGTTATATTAGATTATATATAGGTTTCACAGGACTTTCCACCACTTTCAAGGTTTATTCTCCTCCCCTTTTGGCTAAATACTGGAGTACCAGTAAGAATTTAAAACTATTTTCATTCCTGTTAATCAATGACGATGAACTGTCCGTCAATGACTTTCGGTCCGCTCCACCATTTGTGGTTAGTTTATTCCGCCAGTCATGGAAGGATGTGTGTTGGCAGAGCAATATAACTGGTTAAACTGTTGATAATAAATGGTATCTGGGGAACAGTTGTATAAAAGCAATATCACATGCGAGGTAGTGGGGGGCAATGCTGCGGGCTTGATTGCTAATGGTGTCCAGGGAGGGTTTACCTGAAATTATGGTTTGCAGGGAAAAATGTGTGAAGGTCTAGCAATAAAAGGACTATATATATTTTTTATTTTATTTTATTTTATTTTTTTATTCCACATAGTTTTTTTTCCTCAAAAAGTCAGATTGTACATATTTCCTTGAATGTTCCTGTAGGGGATCCATAAAAAAAACGAAATAGTACAGCGTGTATTTGCTTAGAGACCATGTGACACTTTAACTGCACACCGGACAAATAAGCAAGATAATGTTTATGGCAGCTGGTTCCACAAGAGCTAATTCATGGATTTCACAGCAACATATTATTTCTTTACTGATATTATTATATTTAATAATATTTAATGGTATTATTATATTTAATAATATGGGAAACTAATAATCGGAAAGCAGCTTCACATAATCGAAAGAAAATTATGGGATGATTATGGAAAATTTGTATGAAATGTGAAAAATGTGTATGAATCAAAATGATTAGCTAGTGCCTGATGAGCAAGCTGAGGGCAATGGTGGCAAGGAAAAACTCCTTTAGATGGAAATAGGAAGAAACCTTAAGAGAAACCAGAATCAACAGGGAACCCATCCTCATTTGGGTGATAACTGAAGGCAGGAATTGTTTTGCATACTGTGTCTGTTAGGCAGCTGGAAGTTCATGCTGGAAGTCTAAGTTAATATGGAGTCCAGTTTGTTATTGGAGGCTCAGGTAGGTGGAATATGGAGACTGTAATCACAAGTCCTCAGAGAACAGCTGTCTGCATCAGCCGGGGCCAGGACCAAACATGTCAAGTGGAATCATCCCGAGTCACCACAAGTCAAGTCAAGTAGGTTTTTATTGTCATTACAATCATATACAGCTCAGTGCACAGTAAAACAAAACAACATTCTTCTAGGATCAAGATGCCACATACAACATAAATTAACAAAAACTAACTAGCTAACTAGGAAAACTAATTAGCTGACTATCTGAGACAAAACAGATCACCATTATGCATTAACAGAAAACTATCTAAAAGTCCTATACAAAAATAGATAACATAAATGGTGACGATGGTGGTTATCTTGAAGCACATGGGAATAACATTTTGATTCATACACATTCACATTCCATACAAACTTAAATAATTATTTTGATTGTGTAAAGCTGATTTGCGAATTACAAATAAAATTGAATTGAATTGAATTGAATAACAGCGCTGCTCAGAGAGATGCTGAAGATCTCGGTAAGAACACCTGCCAGATGTTCTCAGCACATTCTCTGAGCAGTCTGCCAGGGATATTGTCTGGTCCAGCAGACTGCATAGATTTTTCCTCACCTCAGCCGTGGTGAGACACAGCACCTGGTTGTTGGGAGGAGGGGTGGTCTTCCTCGCTGTTGGGTTCTTGGAGGAGGTGGTCTTTCTTCTTCTTCTTCTTCTTCTTCTTTGTCTTACAGCTGTTCCCTGGCTAAATAGTAAAGTAGTCTATGTATTATCATTTCAACCATATACAGTTCAGTACACAGTGAGAGGAAACAGCGTTCCTCCAGGAACAAGGTGCCACATTCATGCAACTTAAATTAACTAGCTAACTAGGACACCTATTTAGCTGACTAGCTAAGACAAACCAAATCGACACTATAAATTAACAAAAACTATGCTAAGTGCTATACAAAACACAACACAGACAGCATAAAGTGCATGTGCAAGTACACAGTCTGGATGTGAGGACCCAAATGCTTCAGTACCATTGTCCTGATGGCAGTAGGGTGAAGAGTGAATGTAATGGGTTTGCCCGATGAGGCACAACGCTGGTGGCTTTGCGGGTGCAGTGTGTGGAATTGTCTGGAACTTCAGACTGTGGAAAATTCTTTTATTGAGTCCAGTATGGAACTAAATGCTCTTCTCACAGGGTCTTCTGGATTCTGAATATTAATGTCTCCAGCAATTAACATTTTGTCTACAGAAACGTCCAAGTAAGGTTTGAGAGGAAATCCGCACACATGCATGTCATCATTTTTTTACTTTTCTTATTGTGCGTGCAGAGGATGCACTGAAAAGCTAACATACATTTCTTTGTAGTTAGCTTCTATTTTTTTTAAAAAAGTGCCCCCCTTTTTTCTTAAAACGTGTCATCAAAAAAGGAAATGATCAACTTCCTGTTTCAGTGGTGACTGTCAAGATCTTGGTAATTGTTTCTTGGTACATATATTCTTACATCTACGCCAAGGCTGCCGGATCTTTGCTTTCATTTTTCAGCTATTCTATGAGCATGTTGTCATCTTCTACTTTGGTAGACGCTGGTCATTCTTGATCAGCAACAAACCCTGTACAAAACGCAGAAAAAAAAACTATGTTTCATTTCATGCAGGCTGTTTAATATTAGGCGTTGCGAGACAACCACGCTCACTTTTTTAGCCCCTGCCATTTCAAGCAGCAAAGGGATCCAAAACCAGGAAGTGCAGACCTCTTTGCCTGAAATAGCATACTTTTATTTTTACTTATTCCTAGATAGAGAATGTAATTTAAAAAATTCACTGTTAAAAGATCGCATTATTTCACACCTCACAGCCTCACACATGAAAATTCCTCTAAGTTCACATTGAACAGCTGAAACCTGGATAGAGAGTGTGTAAACACACAGATATTATCATTTTACAAATGCAAATGTTCTGGATGCCTTTTTCTTGTCGTTTTGCGTATATGGAATGATACTATCAACTGACCCTCGGCTGTGGTTTCCTTATTATAGAAACGTGATGTTATATTTGGCATTGCAATAAATACAGTTGCATTTTAAAATGAAAAACTGAACAGTAAAAAGGTCAAACTCGAGTAAGGGTTTGTATGCTGAAAACGCTTACATGCAGGGGGGGGGGGGGGGGGGGATGTGTCACTTAGAGAGTCGTTGCTTACTTGTTTGTCAGACGTGCGTATAGGACCATATGCAAAACCACAGACCACAGGAAATAGAAGGAAACACAAGCAGTCTTTTGTTGGACCTTATGTATTCTCTCTTTCCCGTTTTCATTCTCTCTCTTTTGCTCACTCTCTACTTTTCCGCTGCTGATGAAAGGAGGTGGGGTTAACTGTTCAGTTGGCATGTCTTACACTGTCAGCTTTGTGTTATCTCTTTAATTCTTCACTCGATCAGACCGCAAGTCCACACTACATACTCAAAAGGATTCAGATTATGGGAAATCTCTCATGCGTTAAACAAAGGTAGGTCGACATATTTAGTTTATCTGTGTATTAAAAATGTCGCAAGCATCGTTAACATTTAGTACTGTAAGTGCTAGATCTATAAATGTGATGACGATTGATACAGTCTTAGAAAAAAACGGTAGTGTACTGTACTTTGAAATGTCACTGTCATGTGGTGGGCGTGCATGTGGAGTAGCTTTACAGATTATATATCCACTATAATCTAGGTGAAAAATACTTATTTAAGATATAAAGAATGGTACCACAGCAATGATGAGTTTAAACCTGTTTCTTTAAAGAGTGTGACCGTAGCATCTTGATGAACTAAAATAAAATGCGACTCATTCCACTCACCCTGTGCCCCTCTAAACTGTTTAAACCTATTCCTGTTTTATTTCCTTAGAAAAGACATAAATCAAGGCGATGGTAAGGACGTTTTTCATTTCTTTCTCTTCCTTTTACCACTATTAAAGCATGTTGCAGAAAAAAATCCAAAGTGTTACTACGGACCAAATGAGCCACCCAAAAGTCAGTTTGCACACACCCACACCTGTATATACAGTATATGTATTTTTACATGGCGGCGGGGTGGCTTACTGGTTAGCACTGTGGCATCTCACTACCAGGGTCAGGGTTCGATTTCTGCTTCGGGTTTGTGTGCATGGAGTTGCATGTTCTCCCTGTGCTTGGAGGGTTTTCTCCAGGTAGTCCGGTTTCCTCAAATACAGTAGTACAAAGACATGCAGATTACTGTACTGTATGTTAATTGCCGCTCTCATATTGGCCTTAATGTTTGAATGACAACTGGACGTCCAGCTGCCAACCCGACCCCTTAAGTAACTTCCAAAGAAACAACATATATCAACATATACAACATATATCTCCAGGCTGGGGAGTAGGAGAGTATCCGTCGGCCGAGGTGCCAGATAGCATATGGATTAAACAAAATACCAACAAAAAAGAAAACATGATGTGACAGAGATGCGTAATCACAATATTGTGTCATACCCAGGGTTTTTGTGCAACATAGCATTGTGAAAACTGTAAGAAAACTGAAGTTCTTTAAAGTTAGAGACTGTACACTGGATTCTAGGCACTGATATTCATTTAAATGGATTACGCTCTCAATCATGAACGTATAATCAAGCATTTGCACCCCAAACAGCCATATTAATATATTGATATTTCAAAAATGTATTATATTATTTAGGTCCCAACATCTTGTTAACTCATTTTGTTAATTAATATAACACCCAGCGTATTAATTGCATGAACATTATTTTTCTAGAATAAAATATACTTCGTAAAGTTTTAAATCTAAAATGATCTATACACAACCCTCAACATATGTTTGACCTTAGGATGTTGAGGTTAAGCTAGGTTAAGCTAACTCGCAAAAGTAGCGAGTTAATAAGAAATTAAAAAGAATGAGTTAACAAGATGGAAATGCTTAATGATTATCATTATTAAATGACCCAGAAGCTGTTAATATATAAATAAAAAAAATTCTGGTTTGCTGATTATGGCATGTATAATAATTTATATAGTTTATTTGTAGGTCTTAGAGTAATGTGTTGTAGAAAAACTAGTAAGACATGGTATATTATTTGGAAATATTTTTTTGCTGAGAGACTGCAGAATGTATAGCAAAGTAATGTACATATATAATAATGCGGATTACTTAATTAATGCGCTCTCTCTCTCTCTCTCTCTCTCTCTCTCTCTCTCTCTCATACACACATTGCTGTGTCTTCCAATGTACCAACTGCAGACGGACAGGTGAGAATGCCGCACTGAATTAACACAGACAACTTTATTTTCAAAAAATGCTGGTTTAAAAGATGGTGTGAAGCCTATTACCGCCCCAACCCCCACCCCCCCCAAAAAAGCTGCAACACATCCCATTGGCGACATGCACAGATTATTAATGTAAATTTGTAAATTGTGTATATACAAATGATGTTAGATTATACGTTTTGCACACTGACCTGGACTTTGCCTTAAACTTTCTAAACAACTACTATATGATTTGAATTTCAGATTTTAGGAAAAAATTTAAGTCAATAAAAATAAAAAGGAGGTTCCCACTGACAGTTTTAAATAGACTTTTATATGCAGTGAGTTATAATCTTCCACAATCACCATCACCTTTTAAATATAGCATCACACTGAATAATGTCCTAAAATAAAGCTTACACATTTTTATTTCCTGGGTCACCTGATCGCAGTTGCTGTACATTTCATTATTCTTGCTGGAAAGCTTATTAATGAAAATAATTAATGAATGCTAATGTAGGGTTACCTCATCAGAAAGAAACTTACTTAATTAGAATAAGTACAAAACATTGTCCATTTTGTTAATGGTACTGAACCCAATAATACCCAATAATAGTCTTACCGTCCAAATTGCAGCTCTAAAACATCCTGTGGGTGTCACAGTTTGATCTAAATTTTGGCTTCTGACATTTGACAGCCTATCTTTCTAATGTATTGCACATGCACATGAAAAGTATCCTCACGGATGAAAGAAATGTTGTAAGTATAAATTCCTTGCAAAGTATATTACTGTGTTGTATGAATAAGAAAGTTAGATTTTAAAATGTAAAATTCCGATGACGTTGACAATGATGTGCTGTAGTGTCAACATTGGCCCATGATGTTGTCACATTGCAAAGCGAACCAGCGCAAAACATTGTTGAATAGTCTGATGGGACTATGGAAGCATTTTCTGTGTGAATTCCCAAATTCTCTCACCATCAAAGTTAGTCTGTCTTGTATTGGCGTTGTCACTCTTGGCCTGTGAGATCAGGAGTAGAACTTCTGTTAGAAATCTATAGCCTGGAGATGGTCTTCCTGGCAACTCCAAACCATCTGGTGATGTCTGATTGCACGGCGCATTCTGATGGCCCTCTATCTGATAGCATTGTCTAAACACAGCATGATGCACAATCGGAATGTTTTACTTACTTTTGATACTAAGACATGTCAGCTGCACATATTCATGTGGCAAATTCGGTAAACATGTACAGCGTCCTTTAAAAAGATGCAAGCAAGGTTATCCAAGGTTATATTTTTTATTAGTGCAACACACCTTTTGTGCACGAGTCTAAATGAGAAGTTAAAATGCATTCATGTGTCTCTGTGGCAGTTTATCACACATCAGAGGCTACCACGGAAAAAAGGTGTTGCTAATCTAAAAATACATCAGTAATGTTTTAATATCACTCGTTGGACAACATGACAAACACATTCTTTTGCGTAAAGTGTCATAGTCTGGGGTTGTTAGTAGAAGCTAAACCATTGGCTCCTAACACAAACAACAACAAAAAATTTAGAAAATGAAAAAAAGAGAGTGAGGAAAATGCTTTTTTTTTTTTAATTACTTCTGATAAATATAATAAAATGTAATATCAAAGTTTAAAAATGACAAAAAGACAAATCTGATAATATGCAAATGAGGAAATGGCAACATTGACATAAACATCAAAGACGAGTCTAGTATATACTTAATTTTCTTTTGTCGTTACATAAAGGTAAAAATAACCCAGTGTTTGTGGCTGAAAAATATAAGCCTAAAGTCAAACTTTATTGTTCAACCTAATTGGATTGTGCAACATTATGCCGATGAATTCATACTTACATTCCGAGTAAACTCATAGAACTGTACACTATGAGTTATTATTATAAACAAGTTACAGCAATTTTTTTTATTTTTAATTTTTTTGCGATTTGTCGTTAGCAGTTTAACATTTAAATAAACCACACAATCTCTCCATTGTTTCCATGATGTGAATAGCAGCGGCCTGTACACACTGTGTACTCAGTTTTGGGGGATTGTTATGATATTGAGACTCTCTAATACCACCAAGATCATGCTGATTTTATTTTTGGTATAACTGAGTAAGCCAGATGGAAAGTACACCCTTTCATGATTTAGATAAGAACTGTTTAAGTGGGGCAGGAAATGTACTGTAGAAATACACTAGCTGTTCCTGTTAATGTTAAAAGTCAGCCAGTAAATGTGTCTTGGTAGAGAAGCATTTAAAATGGCATATTTTAACAAGATAAAACAGTTGAACTAAGTGTAATGACATTAGAAAGAAAATTCTAAGCAGTTAATACTTTATACTTACTGCCTCCTTATGTATGTGTATCTTTTTTACTTATAGATCAAACATAATATAATGCTGGTTTTGAACCTCTTGAACGATAGTTATAAAAATCACATAATAACGATTAATTAAAATGACTGATTTCTGATTAAAATACTAATGGTTATCCAACATAATAAAGTAGCTGGCTTTCTCGAGTCAACGTAACTATCAAGCAAAAAAAAAAAAACACCCCCCCACCACCCTGGCCCTGTGCAAGACTTGATTGCACCCAAATCATCCTACCCATCATCTCAATCATGCATACAATAACTGCATGCTTTTGGCAACATACTGTAGTCCAAGCAAAAATTGATATTACCCCTGGTGGTTATAGTAACTCTGTGTCTCATAAGGCAGAACCTCAGGATCTTCCGGTGTTGTGGCAATGTTTCTGTGTGAAAGTAAGCATCCTTAAATCGATTGTTAGTAATCAATCGCTTGGTAGGGTTGAGAGCAATCACCTTGACAGTCAACATTTGAACTATATTCATTGATTTTCAGATAGCGGGAGAGCCCGCAAAATAAATATATATATATATATATATATATATATATATATATTTTTTTTTTTTTTTTTTTTTTCTTTTTTAAATCAGTCTGACCTCCTGGGTTATATGATGACGCCCAGATAGAAGAGCTGACCTACTGCCTGAAAAGCTTTTCCCTCCAGGGCAGATAAAAGTCTACACAGCTAAAAAGGAAGTATAAGCTTACCAGGAAGGATGATCTCCCAGGAGAGAGATAGCCTGTGAAGCGTCTCTACTATCTGGGCATCATCATATAACCCAGCGCTTCCACATCAACTATATTTAAATAAATAAATAAGTTGATGGCAGGAAAAACACGGGATGAATACAGCTTACTCCATGAAAGGGTTAACTCATATGGAGCTAAGAGGCGGGGAAGAGCGTCGTTGAGGCTCCGCCCCCGGCCACCCGACAGAGCCTGCCGTCTACTGTTTTTTTTTTTTTTAAGTGCTTAAGGCTATTTTCATCTCCGCTAAGCAAGAGAGGAATCCTCGTGATGAGAATGCGGAAGAAAGGAGCTTACCTCCGTCTGCCGCAGCTCTGTCAGATGCACGAGTTTTAAGCCAGGAATGAGCCAACTAAGCCAGCACTAGTCGAAGCAGTGTAGAGATCGCACTCCGATATGGATTATCACACACGGAGGGATATCTAGTTTAAACTCGCCATATTGGTGAGTTAAGCACCTTCTTATTTTGCTGGTTTAAACACAGACACGCTCACAGCAAGGCTCTGAAGACAAATTAATCTGAGGTTTGTTGTCGGCTCACTTGTATTTATAACCTCCACCTGCATCTAATCAGATGACGTCACCTGATCGAGGTTATATATAGCCAAAAATCTTGGCGTGTTTGCACAAATGCTTCACGGCCGGCAACGCAACAAAATGGTTCCCATAGCGTTTTCACGCAGCATCTCGTTCCCGCCTTTCAGGGAACAGGGTTACTGCAACGTAACCCGAGACGTTTTTATTGTTGTTTTTGGTTGTTACAAATTAAGAGTAAAATTTTTGCGACTACATTCCCATCTTCTGGTAGTGGTAAAAAAAACTTTTGTTCTACCTGACGTATCAAAACATCCAACTACACAGTTTGAAGTCTGAAGCCTCCCCGTTAACGCACACCAGCAATACGTCCATATAAGCACATATATAATTTTTTTAATCATCATTGAATGATGCTTAATCATCATTGACCGTATCTGTGCTGCTTGGGTTTTAAGGTTTATTCATTCATTCATTCATCTTCTGTACCGCTTTATCCTCTATTCAGGGTCGCGGGGGACCTGGAGCCTATCCCAGGAGACTTCGGGCACTAGGCGGGGTACACCCTGGACAGGGTGCCAATCCATCACAGGGCACACACACATACGCACATTCACACACTCATTCACACACTACGGTCAATTTGGGAACGCCAATTAGCCTAACCTGCATATCTTTGGACTGTGGGAGGAAACCGGAGTACCCGGAGGAAACCCACCAAGCACGGGGAGAACATGCAAACTCCATGCACACAGAGACGGGAATCGAGCCTGGCCGGGGAATCGAACCCAGACCCTGGAGGTGCAAGGCGACGGTGCTAACGTTTTAAGGTTTAATTAATTTGAAATAATATCTACTCCAGATATATACTCCATGAAACTCACCATTAATTTAAGTCCCTGTTTTTTGCCTCTATATTATTTTCTACCATTTTTTGGCCAAAAATATTTCAGCTGCCTCTCTTACAAATATACGAATGTTAACCATAGGCAAATCCAATTTTATCTAGATTTTATAAACCTCACCTTAATGATAGCATATTTAATGTACAACTTTCTTCTTTCTTTAATTTAATGGAAGATAATGGCACTGCAGCAGTGCATTTCTCACCTACCCCAAGCACCTGTGGAAAGATCAGACCTACTAGTGTTTGATGGTGGAAATGGGTGGGGTTTCCAGGGGTGACGGTTAAAAATGTGTGTTTCATAGTTTACTCCTTCAATTCTTTTATACACCACCTTTTAATCTAATCATTTTATCTATAGTATTAGAGTCATTCCAATGAAAAACTGGCAACATACTGTACCGTATGCAACACTTGTCTCGGGAATTGAACATTTTTAATAATTTTCAGATTTCTGGCGATGCTATATTTTTTGTTTAACACTCAAATAAAGACTATAGCAACTATAGCCTAATGTAAGTATTAAAGGATGGTTGCATTTATAAAAATGCATCTTAGGTAAATACATGCGTATGAATTACCAGAACTTCAGTATGCTTTCTGGTACTTACAATTTACTATATTTGTAATTTAGCATAAACTTAGTATAGGTTTATATACGGGGATACACTTTAACTCTGCAGTGGTCTATGTGTGTAATGCAAAGCAAATAATATTTCATAAATATGAACATAATTCTTTCAAATATCCTGTCATTGATATCATTATTAGGATTATCTTGCAATGGCATAAGCAAAGACCAATGCTATAAAATCTATTAATATTATTGGCAGCAGTTTTAGTAAAAATAATTCAAAATAGATTACTGCAAAGCATTAAAACAATGTAACATGCAGGCAATTACTGTTCCTTTGAAACATACAGTATCATAGGTTGTTTTTGATTCTAAATATAAAATCATAATATACGCTATTATATTTGCTTATTAGGCTGACATTTGGAGCAGTTTTGCTTAGAGTATGGCCATCATTGTTTAGATTTCAACTCTGTAGCTCTACAGCTTAACCACCGAGCCACCACTTCCTTTAACAATTTTGTACCCATTCAACCACTTTTACTGCTCTACCTCAACTCAAAGGGTTATGTGTTTGCCAAAGTTTTATTTAACCAGTGTTCTCCGTTGCTAAATAATAAAACAATATTCCATTCACAAGTTCTTCTTCGTATTTTTTTCTTAAATGTGGTTGTGCAGCTTTTTTTTCAACACAATACAACACTATATAAAGTCTATGTTTAATGTGACTATAGCCCACCTGTTCTCCCTAGACATTAACTGACTGAAGTAGGTGTATCAGATTAAACATTTTTTTTTGCTGCTTTGAGACAATGACCATTGTTAAAAGCGTAATATAAATAAAATTTAATTAAATTGAATAGAATTAAACTAGGCAGCGCGGTGGTGTAGTGTCTGTCACCTTGCACCTCCAGGGTCTGGGTTCGATTCCCTGGCCAGGCTCGATTCCCGTCTCTGTGTGCATGGAGTTTGTATGTTCTCCCCGTGCTTGGTGGGTTTCCTCCGGGTACTCCGGTTTCCTCCCACAGTCCAAAGATATTCAGGTTAGGCTAATTGGCGTTCCTAAATTGCCCGTAGTGTGTGATTGGGTGTGTGAGTGTGTGTATGTGCGTGTGCCCTGCGATGGATTGGCACCCTGTCCAGGGTGTACCCCGCCTAGTGCCCGAAGTCTCCTGGGATAGGCTCCAGGTCCCCCGCGACCCTGAACACAGGATTAAGTGGTATAGAAAATTAATGAATGAATGAGAATTAAACTATCTTTTAGTTTAGCAGTAGCTGGACCTACGTAGCTGTGATAATTCCTGACACGCTATTATTACTCACTTCTTTCTTGTCCACAGACATCGCCTAAGGAAGATGTTCTTTATGCCACCATTGACCACGGGAAGGAACAGAAAGCAGGGCAGGGGGAAAACTCTGACAGGAGGGACTCTGCGGACTGTGATTACGCTGTAGTCACGTTTCCCACTCAGACAGTAAAGAAATCAGACAACCGTTCAGATGAAGACTGTGCAGATGACTATGTCTTGATGAGCTGAGCTTAATACAGTAGAATTGTGAGCATAACTTATGCTAGTATGATGTATATTTTTGGAAAGTACAATCTGCAAACTTAATGTAATTTATATTTTGGATGTGATTTACTGTACTGTACATCTCAAACTCAGCTGGTCAGCCATGTGAACTGCGTTTTACCAGCAGGGCTTCAGCTCTCCGTCTGTTCATATTATTAACATTTTAGTATTTGGATGACCACTGGCTTGTTTTTATTTAATTGTATAGCTTTAATTATATTATGTGCTTTTCATTTTGTGTCAATAACTATAAATAAGTGCATCTGTATATACACTATATAAACAAAAGTATTTGTCTAAACCTGCATTCAGTCAATTCAATGTGGAGTTGGTCCCCCTTTTGCAGCTATAACAACTTCTACACTTCTTGGAGGGCTGTCCACAAGATATTTAATGTTTTTCTGTGGCAATTCATTTCCATTCATTCTGTAGAGCATTTAGAATGTCAAACACTGTCTTGTTGGACGAGAAGGCCTGGCTTGCAATCTCTGTTCCAGTTCATCCCGAAGGTGCTGATGGGGTTGAGGTCAGGGCTCTATTCAGGCCAGTCAAGACACTGAGCTCATCAAACCATGTCTTTATAGTTCTTGCTTTGTCATGTTGGAATACAAAAGGGCCTTCCTGAAACTGTTGCCAAAGTTGGAAGCATAGCATTGTCTAAGATGTCTTGGTATGCTGAAGCATTAAGATTCACTGCGGATGATGGGCCTGATTGAAACACCTGAATTCAATAATTAACAGGTTTGGCTAAACACTTTTGTCCATATGGTGTAATTATGGGACATATTGAATGTATCTCTTCTAAATAATGTATGTAATATAAACAAAAAAAGCAATAGAATAATGTAATTATGTAAATAAATGTAATAGCTCATTTTAAATTGAGAAATCATATTAAAGAGTTTTCATTGTTTAGTGTGACTGGTTACTTTGTTAAGAATTGAGATCAGTAAGAGAATGCTGCCTCTAGAGGGAGCCACACACTTGTTACAACAATGTCGAAAAACCTACTGATGAGGCTAAGCACAAAAGAGACCTATTTCAGTTGTACTCATGGGGAATCCCAAATTCAGACTAATAATAATAAAAAAAAAAAGGCATACTGTGGTCGCACGCCCTGAGGTGAGCGAGTTGGAGAGTAATATCTCACTGATTATATCAGCTTTTTTTCCCCCTATGACAACAAGTGAGAAATACACACAATTCACAATCATTTTCCACTGTTTCATCAGTCCAGCCTGATTCATTTAAAAGCAAGGGGAAGATCGCTAGCTGTGACACACTCACACGTTGCCTCAAAAACAATCCACTTCCTACAGTATAAATTCTGGCAATACTATGAATTAAATACACCGCTAATTTAACACTTTAATTGTAGACACTAATGCACTGAATGGCACATACTGTACAGTAAAAAGCTGTTATAACTGTCAAACTGTAATAATGAACCAGGAATAAAATGAACCATTGGCCACAACAACTAGCACTAAGGTTATCTGAAGAAGGTCTTCAAAACTCCTTCAGAGGTAGTTTAACTTCATTAAAACAAGATATTGGTAATTATTCAGTGAAGATGCCTTCAAACTCCTTCAGAGGTAGTTTAACTTCATTAAAACAAGATATTGGTAATTATTCAGTGAAGATGCCCAAGAGAACATATTGAATAGATAATACAAATAATTTTGTAGTAACAATTACTTCACGTGGACGAATGTAGACAAGCCTAATAATACACACATACTGCAAACAAAAATGTTGGTACCCTTCCTTTAAATAAAGAAAAACCCACAATGGTTACTGAAATAATTTGAAACTGACAAAAGTAATATTAATTAAAAGATTATAAAGATTACGTAATTAAAGTCAGACACTGCTTTTGAATTGTGGTTTAACAGAAACTTTTTGCAAAACAAGCTACTAATGACAAAACTGATGGGTCCCTTAACTCAATATTTTGTTGCACAACCCTTTGATGCAATAACTGCAACTAAGGGATCATCAAATGTCGACAGGTACTGTATTTTGTCCCTCTCTTCAAGAGCGAACGGCTCCAGCTCTCTCAGGTTTGAAGGGGGTTTCCTCCAGCCTGCATGTTTCAGCTCTTTCCACCGATGTTCAATTGGATTTAGATCAAGCCTTATAGAAGGCCGCTTCAAAATAGTCCAATGTTTTGTTCTTAGTCATTCTTGGGTGTTTTTAGCTGTGTTTTGGGTCAATTATCCTGACGACCCATGACCTGCGACTGAGACCAAGCATTCTGACACTGGGCAGCACGTTTTGCTTCAGAATGCCTTAATAGACTTGAGATTTAATTGTGACCTGCAGAGATTCAAGACACCTTGTGTCAGACGCAGCAAAGCAGCCCCAGAACATAACCAAGCCTCCTGTACCAGGAGGTACAGTGTTCTTTTCTTTGTATGTTCATTCTTTCACATCTGTGAGGATAGAACTGATGTGACTTGCCAAAAAGTTTCAGCTTTGTCTCATCTGTCCAAAGGACATTCTCTCAGAAGTTTTGTGACTGGTCAATATGCATTTTGGCAAATTCCAGCCTTTTTTTCAATGATTTGTCTTCAACAGTGGAGTCAATAAAAGTCCACTTTGCCTCAAACTTGGATGGATGGTGCAATCTGACACTTCTTCTTTTTCTTTTTTGTCTTTCGGCTGTTCCCTTTCAGGGGTCGTCACAGCGAATAATCTGCTTCCATCTAACCCTATCCTCTGCATCCTCTTCTCTCACACCATCTACAGTAACTTCATGTCCTCTCTCACTGCATCCACAAATCTGCTCTTTGGTCTTCCTTTAGACCTCCTGCCTGGCAGTTCCAACCTCAGCATCCTTCTACCGATATATTCACAATCTCTCCTCTGAACATGTCCATACCACCTCAATCTGGCCTCTCTGACTATCTCCAAAACATCTAACATGGGTTGTCCCTATCCATCCTTGTCACGCCCCAAGAGAACCTCAACATCTTCAGCTCTGCTACCTCTAGCTCTGCCTCCTGTCTTTTAGCCACTGTCTCTAAGCCGTAGAGCATTGCTGGATCGCTGATGCTCTTTTATCGCACAACACACTTCACACTTAACTTCACCCATTCCAACCTGCCTGTACCCGCCTCTTCACCTCCTTTGAACACTCTCCGTTGCTCTGGAGCGTTGACCCTAAGTACTTAAAATCTTGCACCTTCTTTACCTCTGCTCCCTGTAGCCTCACCGTTCCTCTTGGGTCCCTCCCATTCACACACATGTATTCCTTCTTGCTGCGGCTAACCTTCATTCCTCTACTTTCCAGAGCGTACATCCATCTCTCAAAATTTTCCTCCACCTGTTCCCTGCTCTCGCTGCAAACATCATTGTCCATGGAGATTCCTGTCTAACCTGTCATCTGTCGTCTTGTCCATCACCACAGCAAACAAGAAGGGGCTCAAAGCCGATCCTTGATGCAGACCCACCTTTTCAAGGTCAAGGTCAAGGTAGACTTTATTGTCATTTCACAGTATACAAGTATACAGGGAGACGAAATGGCGAGAGCTCTGGATCTACAGTACAGAAATACAATAGGGCAATATTAAAAAAAATTTGATAAATAAAAATAGACAAAGACAAAACAATGTACAAGACAAGAACAAGAACAGTGCAATCAGACAATATTTAGTGATGTAAATCTATTTGTATTTGCAAATATTGGTAGGTAAGTCGATAGTATGTGCAAATATTTGAGTAGCAGCATGTTTACTGTTCAAGAAGAACAGTCTTTGTGAAAGTACAGTAACTATGTATTTAGGCAGACAGGCTGTTAAGGAGGGGTAGAGTTAGTGTTGGAGATTTCTTGGTGGCAGCGTGCTGCTTAGAAGCCGGACAGCCTGGGGGTAAAAACTGTCTTGCAGATCTGGCTCTGATGCTGCAGAATCTCCTCTTGGATGGCAGGAGGGAGAGGAATCTGTGTGAGGGGTGAGAAGGGTCTTTCACAATGTTGCAGGCCCTGCAAACACTGTACTTGTAAAATGTGTCCTGGAGTGAGGGGAGAGGCACCCCAATAATGTTCTCTGCTGTCTTCACTATCCTCTGCAGGCGCTTGCGGTCGGATGCATTGCAGTTTCCGTACCAGGTAGTGATGCAGCTGGTCAGAACACTTTCAATGGTGCCTCTGTAGAATGTGATAAGGATAGGAAGGGGAAGGCTCGCTCTTTTCAGCCGCCGCAGGAAGTGTAGTCTTCACCTTGAACTCTTCTGCAACACCTACAGCACATCTCAAGGTTTCTTCCTATTGCCATTTCAGGGAGTTTTTCCTTGCCACCGTCGCTGGCACCCTTGGCTTGCTCATCAGAGACATTTCATTCAGGGTTTTCCACGCTGGAAAGGATGCTGGAGAGATGAGTGAGCTTTGCCACCGTCCCGCCCACGCCACACTGCCCCCACCCGAGCTGTGACTGTCCCCGGTCACCACTAATACCTCAGTCTCTGAGGCGTGCAGGCGGTCGGCGCTGGCGTTGTGAACGCCGGAGTCCTTCTGTGGGGGAGGGAGGAGCGTGAACATGGTCCTGAGGCGGCCCGGCCTCCGCCGCGTTTGATGAACCGCCTGCATGTGGCTGGTAGGGAGCGAGACGATCTCTGTGGAGCACAATCACTCGCGCTCGCCCCGCCAACCGCACCCGGTAGACAACGTCCGAGAGCTGGGCGATGATCGTACAGGGACATAAGGTTGGGTGAGAGCCCCCTTTTCCTTCCGGGGGAATAGACCCATACAGTACCTGCTCTCCCGGGGCAAAGTCTCGTCCTCGGCTGTGAGTGTCATAAACACGGCGCTGTTTAACACCGGCGTCCGCCAAATTTTTACGCGCCAACTCGTGAACACAGAACAGTTTGTCTTTCAATGAACAAAAATAATCCAACCCCGGCTTTGCTGCACTGCTGTGTGGTATGCCCATAGCACGAGGGGCAAATGTTCGTCCCAGTCCCGTTGCCGATTGCTGGTTAGCATGGCGAGTTGTGTGGTGAGCGTTCGATTAAACCGTTCCACGAGGCCGTCACTTTGTGGGTGGAGGGCATGGTGTGGGTCTTTTTTACTCCGAGGCGCTCGCACACCGCCGCAAACACCTCTGCCTCGAAGTTGCGCCCCTGATCACTGTGTAACTGCTCCGGAGCGCCGAAGCGGCTGAACACCTCATCCACTAGCACTCGAGCCATGGTGGAAGCGCTTTGGTCAGGAACAGCAAAAGCCTCCGGCCACTTGGTGAAATAATCCATGGGCACCAGCACATAACAGTTGCCGCGATCAGAAACGGGAAATGCCCCAGAATGTCCACGCCCATACGCTCCATAGGTGCCCCCACCCGAAAGTCCTGCAGCGGGGCTCGGGAGCGCTGGGTAGGCCCCTTCTTTGCCGTGCAGAAGTCGCATCTGTGGACAAAAAGTTCGCTATCAGTGTGACAGCCCGGCTAGTAGAAGCGAGCGCGCAGGCGCCGTAAAGTGTCACACCGAAGTGTCCCGAACCTGCATGCCCATGCACCAACCCCAGCACACTTGCCCGCAATGTCCTCATTAACAGCAGCTGAAAACACTCACCCGCGCCACACGGCCACTCCCAGCGTCTAAACTGCGAGTGGAGAGCCTTTGCTTCTAGTCCCAGATGAGCGATCGCGGTATACTCCGGTCTCAGGCCCGCCTTAACCCAACCTAGTACCTGATGCAACACCGGGTCATTCTCCTGCTCGGCCATGAGCTGATTATTGTCCAGCTGGGGCACAGGCGACACGACTGGGGCGGGGCCCTAGGCGAGGCAGCAACTCGGCTGCATGAGGGATCGGTCGGCTGACCACCCCCGGGGGGTCCGGAGGATTTAACGGGAGTAGTGTTGCGTCTCGTTGGTTTCGGAGGTTGGTCTACGTCACGACCGCGCACACGTTCCTCAACTCGCTCGCAGTACCGACAACGCACTTCGCTGCATGGCCGGCGAGATAAAGCATCGGCGTTAGCGTGTAGCTTCCCGGCTCGGTGTTTAATAGTGAAGCTGTAGTCTTGTACCCGCTCAAGCCAACGCGCTAACTGCCCCTCCGGCTCTTTAAAACTGAGCAGCCACACTAGCGAAGCGTGATCTGTCCATAGCACGAAAGGCTGCCCGTACAATTACGCCTGAAAATATTTCATAGCCGCGACGACCGCTAACAGCTCGCGCCGCGTGACGCAATAATTCCTCTCGGGTGCAGACAGCGCGCCGCTGAAATAAGCGACCACATGCTCTTGGTCCCCGGAAACCTGAGACAGTACGGCCCCTAGCCCTACATCACTCGCGTTCGTATCAAGGATGAACGCGCGTGATGCATCAGGATAATCGAGCACGGGGCACGTGACCAAAGCTTCACGCAACTGAGCGAACGCGCGTGCATGTACAGCGTCCCAGCGAAACGGCTGTTTTTGCTTTGTTAACCCGTGCAGCGGGCTTGCGATCATGGCAAAGTTTTTTACGAACCGGCGGTAGTAAGAGGCTAAACCTAGGAAGGTGCGTAGCTCTGACAAATTTATCGGTTCCGGCCAATTTTGTACAGCAGCAATTTTAGCTGGATCGGTAGCAATCCCTTGGGCACTGATAATGTGACCCAGAAAAACGGTCTCTTGCCGCAACAGCTGGCATTTTATTTGGATTCAGCCGCAAATTAGCACGCCAGATAGCCAGAAATACTTCGCGTAGGATAGCTAGCGCGACCTCAAACTCCTTGCCGTGCACCAGTAAATCGTCCAGGTAGACGACACAACGGTTGCGAGGAATATCGACCAGCACCTTCTCCATCAACGGTTCGAACGTAGCCGGGGCATTACAAAGACCGTAAGGCATACGCCGAAATTGCCATAGCCCTTGCCCGATCGAGAATGCGGTTTTAGGTCGGTCTTCCGGCGCGAGCTCTACTTGCCAGTACCCGCTACGGAGATCTCACGAGCTAAACCAAGCCGAGCCCGCGATATGTTCCAGCGATATGTCTATCCGCGGCAACGGATAAGAATCCTTCCTAGTTACCTCGTTTAACCGCCGGTAATCAACGCAAAACCTCCAAGAATCGTCCTTTTTATGCACGAGCACAACCGGTGACGACCACGGTCCGGACGCCGGCTCAATGACGCCTGAGTCGGCCATCTCACGCAGCTTCTGCTCGGCGACAGCACGTTTAGCTAATGGAAGGCGTCTTGGATGCAACCGAACAGGAGCTGCGTTTCCCGTATCAATGGTGTGCTGCACTAAATTGGTATGGGTGCATTCGTGCTCATCTACCGCGAAAATATCCGCGAATTCGTTCAGGAACGATCTCAATGTGTCGGTCTGTGTTGAATTTAACCCGGCGCGGCTACGTTTCAAAACCTCATTTAGCACACGCGTTCGGTCAAACCGGATGTTTGTGTGGCGCGACCTCTGGAAGTTCCGTCCCCCGGGTGTGTGCTACTTTTTCATGTGGCTGTGGTTTAGGTGTTAGCAACCTAGCGCCGAAGTACCCACGCAGAGTCCCTTCCGTTAAGTTAAGCACCGCACCCCACCTTTCCAAAATGTCCATTCCCAATATACAGCTAACCTCAATGTTCCCCAGCAAAAAGTCATGAACATAACTGCGCTCACCTATGTTGATGTTACAGGGGCTTGGTCTGGCGTTTGCGTAGTGTCGGCGTTGGGCTCCGCCCCGAGATCCAGTGCCGGAATTCTCATTTCGCCGCTCTGCTTCGGCCGTGCCGCCTTTTTGGTGCTTGCTCCGTCTGGAAGGTGCTTCCTCTGCAGGAGCTCTGCTGCCAGTCGGCGGCCCTCTTTGATCTTCCTCAGATCCTCCACTGTTCGCTCCAACTCGATCTTCTCCATCCCACTTCTGACACCAATGTAGCGTTTTCCACGCTGGAAAGGATGCTGGAGAGACGAGTGAGCTTTGCTGGCTGCCCAATGCAATGGCTGGGAGTACTTTATTAAGTCTCACTGCACTACTTCACATGAACTGAGCAGCAGTCAGCGTACAACACCACACATACACACACATACCTTAACACCCCCTCCCTTGGCCGTAGCCACTTAACCCAAAAACACTTCCCCCACATGGTGAACACAAAACAGGACCTCCCGCAAAACACGACGGTCGCCAGCCACCGTCCCGCCCACGCCACAATATATTTACAGAAGAACTTTTTTTTTTATCTTTGCTGCTAATTGAACAAGAAATGTTTACTTTTTGTTTTTAATTTATCATCTCACAAACAATCTACTTGCACTACCTCAACTCACTATCACAGAGTATTGCATTGTGTCGTGTTGTTGCTCTTGTTTGCACATTTGCATGCACAGTTTATGTTGTCTTCTTTTCTTCTGTAAAGTTCTTAGATAGTTTTGCTAATTCTTGGTGTTAATTTGTTCTGTCTTAGCTAGTCAGCTAATTAGATCATCTTAGTTAGCTAGTTAGTTTTTGCTCATTTCATGTTGTATGACAGTGTAGCACCATGGTCCTGTTCGTTTCACTGTGTACTGAACTGTATATGGCTGAAATGACAATAAAAGCCTACTGCACTTGTCTTGGGCTGTGTGGTTACATTGGTATTATCTGCCATTTCAATTTCTCATCAATTTTCTTCTTGCGGCCACGCCCTGGGAGGTCAACTAAAGTCCAGTGGACTTAAACTTCTGAATGATGTGTGCAACTGTGGTCAGAGGAACATCAGGCTGCTTGGAGATGGTCTCATAGCCTTTACCTTAAACATGTTTGCCTATAATTTTCTTTCTAATTTCCTGAGACAAACTTCTCCTTAGCATTCTGTGGTTAAGTTAAGTGTAATACATATCATGATACTGTACCAAAAAGCACAGTGATTCATTTTTACCCTTTAAATAGGCAGACTGAATGAAGTTTGAAGACATATGTGTGGGTAAATTACAGAACACACTTTAGTTTAATATGTTCCTATGGTCAAATTCATAATAATAATAATAATAATAATAATAATTATTATTATTATTATTATTTATTTATTTATTTTTAATGGTACCATAGCATTTTTTCCAGGCCAGTTTCCAGCAGCCTTATTTCCCCTCTCGTCTGTTCCAATCACTCAGCATCTCCAGTATTTTAATCAACGGCCTGATCATCTGTCATTATCTGCACGTAATTTCTCACTGCCTCATGCCTTAAGTTAAAAAAGGTTATACTGTATGTCACTGTATGGCTAAAAAGCACTTCAGGATTCCTGGAAAATTATCCCTCAAAACTACATTAAAATACAAGAAAGTCTAACTCTTTGTAAAACAAAATATGAAGAACTGAGGGGGGATCAAGGCTGCACGCAAGCACACGCGCACACACACACACACACACACTGCCTGGCCAAAATAAAAGTCACCATTTCTGAAGGGTCAAATCATTGAGCTGCATCAAGCGAAGATTTTCAATTACTTTAACTGGGTTAAAACACATCAACATTTATTAAAAACCTGAAAGGATAGTGCTGAAGCATCACCTTAATGAAATTTGGCTATTAAAAAAATCATTAATAGAATTTACTTAAACACTTGGTGAAGTTGCATGGTTAAAAAACAACAACAGTAAAACCATAGCCATGTTTGATAGTAAAAGAGCATTTCCATAGGCACACACATGCATGTGATGAGAACTCACACAATTGATGCTAATTTGGAGCAATACAGTCATGAGCTCTGATGAGTTCAGATTGAGCCTATCCCAGAGAAAGTTTTGCATCAGGGTAAAAAAGGAAAGTGCATGAAGCGATGCAACCATCATGCATATTGGTCACTGTACAAGCCTCTTTTATTGTATAAAGCTGCTTTGCTACAATGATCATTGTTAAAAGTGCTACTGTATATAAATAAAACTGTTGTGTAGTGGACAGAAAGGGAGAAAGAAAAGAAAAAGAGTCATAAAATTTCAAACAGAATAAGGTACAGAAACACAACTTATAACCTAGTACTATTTATTTATATACTAACTTAATGAATTTTTTTTTTTGTCTGGTAATTAGTTCAAGTGGTGGATACGTAAATAAATATATTTAAAGATGATAAACTGAAGACATTTTTAAAGAATTGTAATTTTGATTGTGTAAAGGAAATGTATTGTGTAATTTGCTACATATTAATAATATTTACACAACATCAGTGCTGTACAAGATGTGGACTGTATCCAGCATTACACACAATATTTATTACCTGGGTAAAAAAAAAAGCCTGGGTTTGTTGACAGGAAGAGTATGTACAATGTAAAAAAAGAAAAACACAGAAAAAAGTAAAAATACAATAGATTTAATACATCCAATTCCAAAACTGTGATTAAAAAAAACAAACATACTATGATTCAAATAAATCTATTTATACACGTTTTGACTAAATTTGAGCTTTAAAGTAGTTTTTTTTTCTATTGGTTTGTTTTCTTGTTTCAACGATTAATTAAAAAAAATTCTTGCAAAATAAGAACCTTTAAGGTGTGGTGTGTAATCAGGCTGAATAATGTTATGTACTGTATGAGCATAATTAGAAATATGATCTACTTTTCAATATATATTCACCTGCTAAGATATCATGACAGATAGAGAGAGAAAGAGAGAAAAAAACAGAATTTTACCACAAAAACCATTGCATGCATCATTGCATTTTTTTTTCTGATGTTTGTCAAGCAATACTAAGAAAAACGTTCTCAAGATTTTCACATCCCAGGCTACCATCCACTTGTATTCTATTTTATTCTATAAGGCATGAAGTGAAAGTAACCACTTCCAAAAATCATTGAGCATCTTTCACATATCATGCATTTTCAGCCTCAAAAAGAACGTCTCTCACTTATTGCTGTAGCGAGCCATAAACTGTAACAGCTTTTTCTGATAAGAAAACACCAAGCTGTGTGGTTTACCCCAAATACAGTATATCTACAGTACTAATCAGGGTGCTTGGCCCTTGTATATTGCACGAACACACATGGAGGAAGAACCCAGCTAATTTTATATTAACCTGTTTTACTTTAAGAAAATCGATCTTAAACTGTCCTTATTCTACTTCAGTTAAGGCATGATTCTGCAGCTCTCAGTGTAACTTCTTTATGTTATAAATTGAATAAAGGGCGGAAAATTTCCAAATCATGAGACAATCCTTCTGTTTCCACTCCGTCTTTCACTTTGACTCATTCTGGTTTGTGTATTTCTCGTCAGAGGTCACACGTTGGAGAATGTTCTTTTGAAGGGGTTTCATCAGCTCTCATTAACAGCAGTATTAGGGCGTGTGTGTAATTTCATCCACAGAGTAGGTGTGCGTTGATGAATCTGCATTTCCCG
This sequence comes from Channallabes apus, assembly GCA_030522415.1. Classification (NCBI taxonomy): domain Eukaryota; kingdom Metazoa; phylum Chordata; class Actinopteri; order Siluriformes; family Clariidae; genus Channallabes; species Channallabes apus. The sequence goes on from CM060109.1 coordinate 12,060,944, forward strand.
AGTGCAAAACCTCATGACAGTTCGCATTGTAGGCACATCCGAGATCTGCTTTTATAAGAAACGGCTTGTCTGCAGTGAATCACGCGTTGAAGAGTTCAGCGGAAGAGTTGTAGATGGAGTTTACTCTTTGCACGTAACTGGCGTAGGGTTGCAATTCTTCAGGATCATAGGGCTGAAATGAATAATCAACAAAGTGCTTTATTATCAGTATTAACCAGATTGAAAAAAAAAGATGTGTGAAAGATGAAGAAACAAATCTTACCTGTTGAGGTTTTTCTTCACTTGGAGCAGGGGTGTCAGGTTTGCAGCAAATCTTTCTAAATATGCTGCAAATCAATAAACCGGACCATAAATTACTTATTTTTCAAGAATGAAGGCCATTTATTTCTGAAACAACTTTAATATTTTGGTTCCTGCTTCAGCTAGGCACTTATTTTACCAATGCCTCTTCCACTCTTACTTTTCTGATTACTTTTCTTTCTGTCACTTGCACCATTTAAAGGATTTACTCAGAGCCTCTGAGGTGAGATAAAGCTTACTGTACAGTATAATTCTTTAAAGGGTGGAAGCAAATTAATGTACTTTTTAAGTTTATGTTTTAAACTTGAGTTCATACTTTAATATGTTGTGGAATGACATACTCAATACATAGCCTCCAGTTCATTATTTCATGAGAGTTGTATAAAGCTAATGTAATATATCAGTTATATACGTAATGTCAGGGACTCCACTGTTTATCATCACAATCATCACCATAAAATCATCATAACATTATCAAACATCTCTATGCTTATGTTTCTGCTGCCACAATAGTCTAAATCAAATCAATTGTGTGTCTTACTTATTGTAAAATACAATTTCAAAAATACAATGTTGGCCATTAAATAGTTCATTAAGAAACTAACGTCACAGCATCAATATATTAAATCATGATCACAGCTCATAAATCATCCATGATCACATTGTTGCATTAGCAGCTAAGTACAATTGAATTACAAGCTTTTTGTCTGCTTTACAGTAGGGAATTTCTAAAATAAGAGTACCTCAATTTGTAAGACTACTCAGTATTTGCATTTAACAAAAGCTGATGAAGGACAGATTTTTGCACAGGAAACTAGAATAATATATTTTAAATACAATTATTTTGAAAGAACAAAATTAGTCACCAGGAGAACAGAAAAACATCTAAAACGGGCTAAATAAAATTAATAAGTAAAATAATAAACAGTAAATATTACACAGTTTTGTGCATATTCAAGATATTTTCACTTTGTAAGAACTTACAAAAACGTAAAACAGCATTATCAACATTATCTTACCTTATAGGCATGAGATTTTTACGCATGATGTAAAGTCCAGTTAAAAGAGCCACAATGGAGCAGGTGCCACAAACTCCCACTAGAATTATCGGCCAGCCAATATGTGCATCTGAAAAGACAGCAGGCGTAATATAATAACACATTGTACAATAATCTTTTTTATCCATACTCATATCTACTGTATGACAAAACCAAAACTGAAGTAATCATGAAGTGCTATGGTAAAATGTCAGAATCACAAGTTTTCACTACACAACAACTAATCAAATAGTGCCACATGGTACATATCAGAATAAAGTGTAGATATTTAAATAACTGTAATGAATGTTTTACAGGACAGTAAAAAAAATAAGATTATAGGAATCTATACCAGCAGCACTGGCACTAAAATGGTTCAAAAAGCTGGAGTAGCAAAATGCAATAACCTTTACTGAATCTAAATAACAATGTATAATGTATAACAATGTATTATACTATAATAGTTAGCAGCAAGATGGGGGAGGGGTAGCTCAGTGGTTAATGCATTGGACTACTGATTGGAAGGTCCCATGTTCAAACCCCAGCACCAAGTTATCACTGGTCTTGAACAAGGCCCTTAATCCTCAACTGCTCAGATGTAAAATTAAGTAAAATGTAAGTTGGGTGTCTGCCTAATTTATTAATGTAAATATTATGTTTCTTGACTTTTTTTTTTATTTTACAAACAATATTAATATTAATAATATTAATTAATAATATTAATTAATAATATTAATATGACTACCCCCCTCCTTGAACCACCACCTTATCGTGGTGGAGGGGTTTGCGTGTCCCAATGATCCTGGGAGCTATGTTGTCGGGGGCTTCATGCCCCCGGCAGGGTCACCCATGGCAATCTGGTCCTAGGTGAGGGAACAGACAAAGAGTGGTTCAAAAGACCTCTTATGACGAGTACAAACATTGGAAAACGTTTTCCCTCGCCCGGACGTGGGTCACCGGGGCCTCCCTCTGGAGCCAGGCCTGGAGGTGGGGCCCGATGGCGAGCGCCTGGTGGTTGGGCCTGCACCGGGCACAGCCCGAAGAGGCAACGTGGGTCCCCCTTCCCATGGGCTCACCACCTGTAGGAGGGGCCAAAGAGGTCGGGTGCAGTGTGAGCTGCAGGACAGAGGTGACAGAGGACAGGGGCCTTGGCGGTCTGATCCTCGGCTGCAGAAGCTGGCTCTAGGGACGTGGAATGTCACCTCTCTGACGGGGAAGGAGCCTGAGCTAGTGTGTGAGGTTGAGAAGTTCCGGCTAGATATAGTTGGACTCACCTCGACGCACAGCTTGGACTCTGGAACCAGTCTCCTTGAGAGGGGCTGGACTCTCTTCTACTCTGGAGTTGCCACCGGTGAGAGGCAACGAGCAGGTGTGGGCATACTTATTGCCCCCCGGCTCGGGGCCTGTACATTGGGGTTCACCGCAGTAAACGAGAGGGTGGCCTCCCTCCGCCTTCGGGTGGGGGGACAGATCCTTACTGTTGTTTGCGCTTATGCGCCGAACAGCAGTTTGGAGTACCCACCCTTTTTGGGGTCTCTGGAGGGGGCGCTAGAGAGCGTCCCTCCTGGGGACTCCATCGTTCTGTTGGGAGACTTCAATGCTCACGTGGGCAATGACAGTGAGACCTGGAAGGGCGTGATTGGGATGAACGGCCCCCCCGATCTGAACCAGAGCGGTGTTTTGTTATTGGACTTCTGTGCTTGTCACGGATTGTCCATAACGAACACCATGTTCAGGCATAAGGGTGTCCATATGTGCACCTGGCACCAGGACACCCTAGGCCGCAGTTCGATGATCGACTTTGTGGTCGTATCGTCGGACTTGCGGCCACATGTCTTGGACACTCGGGTGAAGAGAGGGGCGGAGCTGTCAACTGATCACCACCACCTTCAACTCCCACCTCCGGCAAAGCTTCAACCACGTCCTGGGGGAGGTGGGGGACATTGAGTCCGAATGGACTATGTTCCGCGCCTCCATTGTCGAGGCGGCTGAACGGAGCTGTGGCCGTAAGGTGGTCGGTGCCTGTCGCGGTGGCAACCCAAGAACCCGTTGGTGGAGACCGGCGGTGAGGGATGCCATCAAGCTGAAGAAGGAGTCTTACCGGGCCTTTTTGGCTGGTGGCACTCCGGAGGCAGCTGGTAGGTACCGGCAGGCCAAGCGGAATGCGGCTTCGGTGGTTGCTGTGGCAAAAACCCGGGCATGGGAGGAGTTTGGGGAGGCCATGGAGAATGACTTCCAGACGGCTTCGAAGAAATTCTGGTCCACCATCCGGCGTCTCAGGAGGGGAAAGCAGTGCACGGTCAACACAGTGTATGGTGGGGATGGTGCGCTGCTTACCTCGACTAGGGACGTTGTGGGTCGGTGGGGGGAGTACTTCGAAGACCTCCTTAATTCCACCAACATGCCTTCCGATGAGGAAGCAGGGTCTGGGGACATAGAGGTGGACTCTTCCATCTCTCGGGCCGAGGTCGCCGAGGTGATCAAAAAGATCCATGGTGGCGGGGCCCTGGGGGTGGATGAGATCCGCCCGGAGTTCCTCAAGGCTCTGGATGTTGTAGGGCTGTCATGGTTGACACGTCTCTGCAACATTGCATGGACATCGGGACAGTGCCTCTGGACTGGCAAACCGGGGTGGTGGTCCCCCTCTTCAAGAAGGGGGACCGGAGAGTGTGTTCCAACTACCGAGGGATCACACTCCTCAGCCTCCCCGGGAAAGTCTATTCAGGGGTCCTGGAAAGGAGGGTCCATCGGATAGTCGAACCTCGGATTCAGGAGGAGCAGTGTGGTTTTCGTCCAGGTCGCGGAACAGTGGACCAGCTCTACACCCTTAGCAGGGTCCTGGAGGGGGCATGGGAGTTTGCCCAACCAGTCTACATGTGCTTTGTGGACTTGGAGAAGGCATTCGACCGTGTCCCTCGGGGAGTCCTGTGGGGGGTACTACGGGAGTATGGGATATCGGATTCCCTGTTAAGGGCTGTCCGGTCCCTGTACGACTGGTGTCGGAGCTTGGTCCGCATTGCCAGTAGTAAGTCGAACCTGTTTCCAGTGAGAGTAGGACTCCGACAGGGCTGCCCTTTGTCACCGATCCTGTTCATAATTTTTATGGACAGGATTTCTAGGCGCAGCCAGGTCGTTGAGGGGGTACAGTTTGGTGGGCTCAGGATTGGGTCACTGCTTTTTGCAGATGACGTTGTTTTGTTGGCCTCATCATCCTGCGACCTACAGCTCTCACTGGATCGGTTCACAGCCGAGTGTGAAGCGGCTGGGATGAGAATCAGCACCTCCAAATCTGAAGCCATGGTCCTCAGCCGGAAAAGGGTGGAGTGCCCTCTCAGGGTTGGGAGTGAGATCCTGCCCCAAGTGGAGGAGTTTAAGTATCTCGGGGTCTTGTTCACGAGTGAGGGTAAAATGGAGCGGGAGATCAACAGGCGGATCGGGGCAGTGTCTGCAGTGATGCGGGCTCTGTATCGGTCCGTCGTGGTGAAGAAGGAGCTGAGCCAAAAGGCAAAGCTCTCAATTTACCGGTCGATCTACGTTCCTACCCTCACCTATGGTCATGAGCTGTGGGTAGTGACCGAAAGAACAAGATCGCGAATACAAGCGGCCGAAATGAGTTTCCTCCGCAGGGTGTCTGGGCTCTCCCTTAGAGATAGGGTGAGAAGCTCAGTCATCCGGGAGGGGCTCAGAGTAGAGCCGCTGCTCCTCCGCATCGAGAGGAGCCAGATGAGGTGGCTTGGGCATCTATTCAGGATGCCCCCTGGACGCCTCCCTTGTGAGGTGTTCCGGACATGCCCCACGGGAAAGAGACCCCGGGGAAGACCCGGGACACGCTGGAGGGACTATGTCTCTCGGCTGGCCTGGGAATGCCTTGGGATCCCCCCGGAAGAGCTGGAAGAAGTGGCCAGGGAGAGGGAAGTCTGGGCATCCCTGCTGAAGCTGCTGCCCCCGCGACCCGACCTCGGATAAGCGGAAGAAAATGGATGGATGGATATGACTACCTTCACTTCAGTTAAGTCTAATTAAGTTCATCAGAGAAATTATAACAAGACGCTGCTAAAAAGATATCATAGAATTATATGGGCTGTCATGTACAATAATGTATAAATGTCTTGAGCCATCCCTCATTTCCCTATTTTGCACCTCCAGGATCTGGGTTCAATTCCCAACCAGGCTCGATTCCCGTCTCTGTGTGCCTGGAATTTGCATGTTCTCCCCATGGTTGGTGGGTTTCCTCCTGGTACTCATGTTTCCTCCCACATTCCAAAGACACGCAGATTAGGCTAATTGTTGTTCCCAAATTGCCCGTAGTGAGTGTGTGTATGTGTGTGTGCCCTGCGATGGATTGGCACCCCTGGGATAGGTTCCAGGTCCCTGAGACACAGGGAATACAGGTTAAAGCGGTATAGAAGATGAGTGAGTGAGTGAGATTAAATTTAAAAAATGCCAACAAATATTTTACTACGACTTGCTGTAAAATGCCTAAAGATACAATTTCAAAATTGCTTGATTAGGTAACAACCTCAGCAGCAACCTCATTTCCCCTCTCGTCTTTTCCAGCCACTCAGCATTCAGCATCACCAGTATGCACATCTGTTTCTCACTGGTTCATGCCTTAAGTTACATGTTTTTTTTAATGCTGGAATGATTCATACAGTCAATGTGTGGCTTAACAAACAAATATTCCTTTGAAAATGGTCAGGTACAGGGACTGGACTGAAATTGAGAGCCACTATTCCTCAAGACTTTATTAAGGATACATGAAAGTCTGGGTCTTTGGAAACAAGCTATGAAAAATTGAGAGGTGGTCATTCTTTAGGCAGATGGCATTATTCACAGCAACTTGCATTTGATCTCATTTTACATCTGAGCAGTTGTGGATTAAGACCCCATACTGTATATAATAACATGTTTAGTGGATGTTACACATTTTTATGTAATTATAATTCTAAAAATGCATAAGGTGACATTTTTAATTAATAAAAATTATTGTTGGCAAATTGCTGGGCTATGAGGGGACTATTGGAGATGTGATGTGATAGGAAAATGACATATACTGTAACAGTAACTATGCACATCACCACCATTAATTACTTGTCTATAATTGCATTGTAATTTGTGCTCTATTAATTGAAATAGTTGTTGTATCTCAACCTGATTATAGATCATATAAAATTTGCTGCAATGTATTGTATAATCCATTGTATCAGTTTATTTCAATTTGATAACAATAAAGTTATTTTAAGTATAATGTAGATTGTAGAACCTGAATGGCTTACCTCTAAATGTGAAGTTACTAAATTGAGTCTTGAGGTCTTTAACAGTGGCCACACAAGTGAGGTTCCTATGAGAAGCATGTCGAGGAATTTGTAAGCGGCTTATCACTGTAGAAACCTGCCCTGCAGTCTCAGTTGCTTGTATAATGGGAAGGGATGTGTTCCACAGTGCTTTCCAATGGATAGAGGCTTGTGGTTTCCCTGTAGCTTCACACACAGCAACAGTGTGTCCATTCTGATGTTCCAGCCAGCCAGATAAGTGTGGACGTGCTAGTAGAGACATTTTAGTAACATACGTTTGATGGGCACATCATCTCATTTAATCCTGTGACAAAGTCTTTATCTTGATACATCTACCTTATACAGTACATCAAACAGATATAAGGCAAATTGCTATGGCCAGTAGTTCTATGCTCCATGCTCACAACTACTGTGAACACTGATTATTATGTCTGTTACAAAAGAATATTGAATCAGGAGGACATCTTATTTTACCGATTAATGTGGTGCAGGTCTTAAGATCTTTAGAATTACTTTGTTAGCATTAATTCAGGTTCTTTAAAGACTAAACCTACAGTTTGCTCTCACTGGTGAGCAATTAAGTAACAGGTAGCTATGTATATATCTCAGGTGTACAGTATGTGTGACATTCATCCACGTCCATAACCATAAGTGATAACCATCTTGCCTGCTTCATGCTTACAACACACAGACTACATGTGATGTATGTAATTTGTTTCTTTGCTTGTGTGAATGAAGGGTAAAAAGTTCAAGCTGGCATCCCACAAGGTTCTGATCTAGGTTTTCTATCATTCTCGATTTATTATATCCAACAGTTCAGCTAGAGAAAGATATTCTTTGCCCAAGGAAATCTAGAAGAGTGTCCCAGTATGCATTAGAAGTGCACTATTGTTGTACAGGGATCTTTGAATCCAGACCTAAAGAAACTTTTTAAAGGTGTCATTTCATTATACATTTTTTTAATGCTAAATGTACTTTACATTTGAACAAATATTAAAATGGATATCCCCTTTGGTATAAGTTAATAAAAAGTTAAATATGACAATAACTTACCCCATGCAGAGACTGTGATCACATCCATTGAACCACCTGATGTGTACGAAGTGTCACAGGTGTAATTTCCTTCATCTTCAACAGAAAAATTTGGGATGAGCAGGTGGTAAGTTCCCTGTGCTGTATGGGTCAGCTTTTTCCCATCTTGACAGATGTCATGATCTGAGTCATTGTTAGCTACAGCAATTCTACACTCTTTGCCTTTCAAATTCATTTTCCAGATGACAAAAATCATGTCTTTCCATGCAATCTTCCTGCTGGTGCAGTTTAAGGTGACATTGGTGCCCAGTTCAACAAACTCATTCCTGAACTCTGAAAGATACATTATACACAGATGATTTAAAAGGATAAAAATGGCACAATAATTTACTCATATTATTATTTGTACAACATTCCAGACACCAGGCTTTTTATGCCTTTTTCTAGTTGTGAAATTGAGCTTGATTTTATTCAGACAAAAAAAAAATAAAACTCCTCATCATCTTGACACACTTGGACATTAATCTTTCCTGTTTATGCCAGACTAGTCTTATCCATTTGTGCAATTTATAACTGAATACATGTGACTTCCCGTTATTCTAACTATAGCACACAGTCTGACAAATAGGCAGCCACAAATTGTCACAATTCAGCTGCATGTTTCTATGAATCATTGTCATAGTGATATTTTTTTTAACACTCAAGATCACTCTCACACATACTGTATTGTATACTATAGTTTGTAAAACACCTAGTACTCGTTAGATGCTAGTAGTAATTCTGATAGGAAAAAAAGAGGTGTCATGAAAAAGTAGCGATCCATTAGAAATGATGAATTTTGAGTTTTTACCTGCATGCTTTTGATCAGTTGTAGAGTGGGGCAGTGAATTGTTAGCATGAAGAGATGTTCTTTCATCTGCTCCTGAAGGTTATGAGTCCACAGAGTGTTAGTAACAGTTAATGTGAGATTTTTTCACAATGTTAAAATCATGATTTTATTATGATTTAAAACACAACAAATTAATCATGTTAATGTTCAAGCCATGGAAATGATTATAAAAAGGTTTGCTTTATTAGTTCAATATGTTAGTTGGGAAAGCAAAAAAAAAGTAAATGTGAAGTTAAAATAAAAGGAAAAACAACAGAGCCTCACATTCACAAACTGTCACAAGCTGACAGTTACGGTTATCAAAATGTCATCTCATTCCATGTTTTTATGCCGTGAACTACTTTTTCATACCCCTTTCAGTTCACAACAGTGGTCTAAAAAAAAAACAACTCCTCTACGAGTTTCCCCCAAGATTCCCCCCAAGGAGGAAGAAGCTGCGTCATGGCAGATGATCTTAAAAAGGAAACAAACACACGTGCACTGACATATCTATATACAGTATACAGTGGTGGGGAAACGGTTAATGCCACTGCAGAAATAATGAAAGTCATCCTCCTCACACGGGCACAGAACTTTTCTTCCACTGTGGGTTAAACTATGCCAACAGGTGTCCTGATTAGAAACCACAACTTTGCATGGTTTCTGTTCAATTCACTCACAAGGCTCAGTTACAATAAATCACTTGGCTGTTTTGAGCTCATTGGAAAATATAGTTTTACTGTAGTTTAGTTTAAGTTGATCAACAGTTTTTGTTAATCAATGAACACTATCTCTCTAAATATATCTAAAGCATGCTTTTTAAAATCTAAAACAAAAATCACAAATTAAGGATTCTTGGCTTTTTTGTTTCCTAAAATAAGTCTTTCAAAGGGAAACCCTTTCGTTTAGAAAGCGCTCTACTAGACTAGTAGTTCTACATATCGAAGGTTCACCCAGAAGGACTAAGCTAAGCTAACAAATCCATTTCATTCTTCTTTAAAATAATTGCACTGTTTATTTTAAACCTTCAAAATCCCTTTGTAAGCTATTCGAACAAACAGCTTAATCTGTGAACTGTAATCATACCCACAACGCAACACAAATAAAGCAAGAACAAACCTGATGAATGACTTCTTGTAAAACAGACAGCGAAGAGAAAGACGAGTCTCAGGAATAATTTTCGCTCCATGGCCGTGAAACAATGAACAACAATGGGATAATCTTCTTTTGTTCTCTTATTTTGTCTTGATGTTTTTGTTCCGTCTGTCACACACTATATTGTCTGTTTCTCTTCTTACAAAACCTGTGATTCACTTCAAAGTGCTTGCTGAATTGTCAGAAAAGCAACCACCTCCAAAATTGTCTCTCACTCTCGCTCTCGCCTTTCTCTTCCCTCCTGTATCTTGAAAAAGTTCGACAAACTCAAAATTAAGGCCGAAGTTTTTCAAAATACATGGACTCATCACAGCCTTTGTCCTTCTGCTTCTTTGTGTTCTCCTCCTTCTGCTTCCCTCAGCACTGTGATCTGCTTCTTGAACACTCCTTCATTACTTTTTTTTTTTTTTACATTTCTGATACTGCTGCTCCTACAAATGATAGTCACAACTTCCTGCAACTAAAACCACTACAGTTGAGGCATTTTCCAAAGTGCACAATTTCCAGAATGTCTGTCACTCTGTCTTTCTTTCTTTCTGTCTCTCTTTCTCTCTCTTCCTGCTTTTAAAAATTAAACTTAATAGAGTTTGAAGGCTTCTTCTTGTAATTTTCTGGAAAAATCGCATCGTCAATTCCTGCTTTGAACAGCAACAATTTAAAAAATAGGCTAAAATTCAGTTGAGATACTTGAGCTGCTTGAATACTAGCTCAAAACCATTTGACACAATCACTTTAAATTCGCTTTAAACCTTATAGTCTATAGGATAGATAGTAGAATAGTATAGGATAGTGTGTAAAGTAAACAAAATGTAAATGTTAATATAAATTAATTTAAAGCAGTTTACTGTAAAGGTTCACTCCAAAGTGTTTAGGGCATATTGGTGTATTTTTTTTTGTATTATAATTTTTTTACTGATTAAACAAATGCCTCATATGTGTAAAGATTACATTAACGCTTTAGCAAATGCTAATTTAAGAAACATCAACATTATTTGAATATCGTATTTAAACCTATTTTGTACAAAAAAAGTACAATTACTTTTTATTAGTAATTATTTAGTAATTAGTCATTAGTAATTTAGTAATAAATACATTAGCAAAGCTTGTGATTATGATACAATCAGCAATACCATTAAAACAGCTGACAGGTGAAATGATTAACATTGATTATCTCTTTACAGGAATGGGATATATTATTATTATTATTATTATTATTATTATTATTATTAAGTTCATGTGTTGGAAGTAGGAAAAATGGGAAGCATAAGGATCTGAGTGACAAGGACCAAACTGTCATGACTAGACAACTGGGTAACTCCAAAACAGTCTTGTGTGGTGTTCCTGGTATTCAGTAGTTAGAACCTAACAAAAGTGATCCAACAAAGAACAACCAGTGATCTTGTGACAGGGTCATGGACCCCCAAGGCTTAATGAGGAGCGAAGGCCGATACCACAGAAGAAGCACCTACGTATACGCCAAAGCTACTGTAGCTATGATAGGAAGTTGTCAGAACACAGAGTGCATCACAGCTTTCCAAGTTCCTAAGTTCCCAGCTTCCCAAGTTCTCCCATATCATCCCGCTTCCCGGCTCCCTGCAATGGCTTCTAGTAGCTGCCCGCATCAAATTTAAAACCCTGGTGCTTGTCTACAAGGCTAAAAACAGCCCAGTACCCACTTACCTCTCAGCACCTGACCTCAGCACCTGACCTAATCAAACCTGTTACTGCACCACATTCCCTCCGGCACTGCTCAGCTGTTCCCACCATTTCTCAGGGAATGAGGATGATGGGCATCTAGTCTTTTTTCTGTGTGGTGGTGGAAGGAACTTCATCTAGATACAACTTCTCGTCTTGGCAATCTTTAAACGACGAATAAAGACATAGGTGTTTATTCAGTACTTGGACAAAAAAAAATAAAAATAAATTCCCATCAGTGTTTGATTGATGGCACTTAGGGTGCTTTCACACCTATAGTTCGATTGCTTTAGTCCGCACCAGTCAGAAAAATGTTACAATGTAGTAAACAGACGTGGGTACGGTTTGCTTTCACATATGCAGAGTTCTAAACGAACCAAAATAGATCACGAAGCCCATCGGCACTGGAAACAGACTATTTTCAGAAAATCGCGCCAATTTCAATAATCAAGGAGGAACAGCTTTGCTTTGCGCTCATGGTGCTGATCCTCGCGCATTGCATTGTACGTGCAAATCATTATTTTCAGATAATTAATTTCGAACACGATTCGCGGCTGCGACTCCAAACCAGCTTCCAGCTTTATTCATCTCGCCGACGGCGCATCGCGCGCTACTTCAGGGAGAAGAGACGTGACTCCTCCTGAATGATTATTTTGTTATTAGCCGGCGATCTTCCTGCAGATCCACCAGGTAATCCGTTGGCCGATCTTTAATGTGAATACAGAGAGGCACTTAATTTCCTCGGCACTCCACGGTTCTCCGCGGGTTGATTTCATCGCGAGTCGAGCTTGAAAAATTTAATCGAGTCATCAGGAATGGAAAATAATTTTACTCGCAACCCCAAAGTGCATTAAACTATACCATTTCATCAGATTTGGTTTGGTTGCTTTCACACCAGACGAACTGTACCAAAGTAGAGCGGATAAAGCGGTCCGAGACCACCCCTTCAGGCAGGTTTCGGATCGATTGATTAGGTGCGCACCAAAGTACCGAGATTGCATTCACATCAACACAAACGAACTGAACCAAGGGACCAAACACGTTTGGTGCGCACCAAATGCTGTAGGTGTGAAAGCACCCTTAGTTAGTAACCCAGTATAAGGGTCTATCCAATGACGGAAACTACAAAGCACTACAAAGTCGCTCTGGATAAGAGCGTCTGCCAAATACAGAAATGTAAATATAAATGTTGATGATTATTGGATAGGTGAGAGCATCTGGGAAGAGCTGAAACCGGGATGCACCATACTGTATGAAGAGGTCAAGCCGGTGGAGGCAATGCAAAAAAGAAATTATTGCAAATATCTTACTGTCAAAAATCATAGCACACCTTCAGACGTGTTGTGGAGTCCATGCCTCAGTGGGTCAGAGCTGTTACGCAGATAAGGCAGGTGGTTTTAATGTTATGGCTGACCGGCTGAGCTTTTCTTTCATCTAATACTTGAATTTCACAAATGTTTATTTCATACTCACTCTATTTTTAAAGATGATTACATTTTTGAATGATCATACATTTGAAGTCATAAGGTGACCTTTAGGATTGCTACCAAATATCTAGTGGAATGTAAACTTACAATATTGTCCCTTTACTGTAATCAATCTTCTATATCTTTTATTAGTACCTGCAGTTTGCATTGGGGCAGCAAGCTAATAGCAGAACGTTAAATCAAATAGTTAGAGTTAATATTATGTTAGTTAACATTTGATATACAGTATTGGCAATAAAGAAGTTGTTAGGTAATCGTACTGTAGCTAACTTAGTTAGCTTGCTTAAAGGCTATGGCTTAGTGTATTGTAGCTTAGTGGTTAGCACTAAGGACTTGGGCTTCCAGGGTCCAGATTCGATTCCTGCCTCGGGTCTGTGTGCATTGAGTTTGCATATTCTCACTGTTGCATGTTTTTTTTCCAGGTAATATGGATTCCTCCTACAGTCCAAAAACATCCAGATTAGGCTCACATTAATTCTCACATTGCCCATAGTGTGTAAATCAGTATGAATGTGCGTGTGCCCTGTAATGGATCAGCACTTCATCCAGGGTGTACCCTACTGTACCTCGTGCTCTAAGTTTCCTGGGATAGGCTCCAGGCCATAGACGATGAGTGAGTGAATAAACTGAATAAAATTGTCTATAAACTTCTCTAATTAGCTGCATTACAGTAAACATTGGCCTAATAAGTAATTGTCCTTAATTAAAAAAAAAAAAATTCTACTGACACAAAAAAATGTTCAGACATAGCGTGTAGTATCTATGGTACCGTATGTGCTGAAGAAGCTGATCTAAATATTTCCTCTAGATGATATCCTTAAAGAATGTCCTTGTTCAGACATCAAATAAAGGAAATATCTCAGTTTATTCTTGTTTGATAACTGTACATTTATTGTGTATGAACAATAAACGTTTTGTGTATTGCTCATCATGAATCTGTAAATAATTCTGGGTGAAATATCACAATGCTTTTTTCATGCACTTCTTAACTACAGTATGCACAAACTGTTAAAAATACATGTGCCAGATTACATCATTGTTATACAGTACATGTGCAGGGGCAGCTGGTATAAATGTGTTTGCAGGGTTGAGCCACAAAAATACATCAATATAAAGTTTCAGTTTTTGGCCTCAGCATTAGGTTGTTTCCTGATAATCACTGTCTTAAAGTAATTGACAACCAGGGCAGTGGAGAGAGCTCAAACCCCAAACCTTCCGATAATCAACTCACCACCACCCAAGTTCAACCACCCAAGCCACCACTATTAGCCACCCATTAACTCCAAATATACTGTAACACCAACGCCATATATCTTTCTTTTGATGCCATTGATGTGACTTTGTGATAATATATTGCTTACAAGAGTGTGTGGGTATGTGCTAATAATGTGTGAAGCAATGGATAGATACTGTATTACATTTCTGTTTTTTCAATCTAAAACCACTATCAACCTTTAGAACGTTTTGTGACTCATATGGCTGTGATGTTCCAGTCGTATTGCAGATCTTTTCTGAGTAGAAACTTCAGGTCAGAGCTTCTCAGTAAGTATTTTACAAATTAATTAGTGAGCAGCACTAAGATAAAAATGTAAAGATTATCCAAAAACGGAAATGAGTGTGTGTGTGTGTGTGTGTGTGTGTGCGCACGCACAGCAGTGATGTATTAAATACAAATTTTATTGATTGTATTCATGCACAGTTGCTTTACATTGAACTATTTGCGGAATGTATACACCATACTTCATTTGTTAATGTCTCACTCAAAAAACAAGATTTTCACTCTTTGTAGCTTTAACATATCGACATTTTACCAAATTCTACTAAAATAAATGCAATTTGTAGATATACTTGTTTATTGTATGTAATTATGTTGCATATGACACTACTGTAAAACATTAATAAGCTGAAGAAGATATGTATAAAGATTAAATGGTTTTGCATCAATGATTTGAGGGTTTTAAGATGTGCTATTAATCAGAGACTAATAAAAAATAATCATACATTTTAGTTAAAACCATTATAATTACATTATGCATAACATGCCTATGCACAACTGTTTTGTTGCATTTAAATGTTTATAAATAATATTCCAAACACATATTTAACATGCACTTGATAACACACACTGACTGTCACAGAGGTCTACAGTAGGTGCATATTAACAACATTAAATTCAGAGGCAGGAAGTAAGATTTGTGCACATAGAATAAATCATTATATCGAAACCATGAAAAGCAGAGAGGCTTCATATGTACACTGGGTGAGGGGTGAGTCAGGGGTGTGAATCGATGTACTGCTTTAAATCTTGTAACTAAAGCTTCAAAATTCAATTCAATTCAGTTTTATTTCTATAGCGCTTTTAACAATTGTCATTGTTTCAAAGGAGCTTCACACAATCAAAAGAAATTATGGAAGTGAAATGTGAATGTGCATGAATCAAAATGATTAGATAGTCCCTCCTAATACCTAGGTAATCTACTCTACTAGTACTGTACCTTTGTACCCTAATACCTACTTTGTAAATTCATTTTAAATGTTTATATTATTAATTTTAAATGTTAATTAATGCTGTTTTAGAAAAGGTCTTAATCGATCCTAACACCCAGTTAAACCAGTAGATTGCAACAGTCTCACTAGAAATTCTGCAATTTTTTGTCAGTACTTTTGCCTATACAATACCTATCCAGAGATGGCAAAAATATTTTTATGTCACAATCACATTAACATACTATTTCCTTTTTACTTTTCCCTTTTTTAAATTAATAAAGTTTTTTCAATACTGTGAATATTTATTAATCCATTAACTACATAATGGTGTAAAAAAAGATAATTGTGTTCAATGTTTATTTTCACTTTTAAAGCCAGTTTTCAGAATTATGACCAAAAAACTGTTATAATCAAACAGTATTCCTTTAGTCAGTATATTATTATAAAAACAACAACATATACAGACATCTTCGGAATTCTATAATGAATTCAACCTGACTGTCTTCTGGATTCCATGTCCGTGTTTGCATGATAAATGACATAAATTATTGGGAATTAGTTATCATGATGATTCTGGGGCAAGAAAGACTTAAGGAAGGGTTCGCTTCTTGCCCCGGGTCTGTGTGCATGGTCTCTCCATTCTTGGTGGGTTTCCTCTGGGTGCTCTAGTTTTCTCCCACAGTCCAAAAGATATGCAGTTTAGGATAATTGGCGTTTGCAACTTGCCTGTAGCCTATGCGGGAGTGCGTGTGTAAATGAATGTGGTGCTTGTATGTCTTGGGATGCGTTGGCACCCTGTCCAGGGTGTACCCCACCTGTTGTTCCGAGTCCCCTGGTATAGTCTCCAGGACCCTGCAACCCTGTAAGTGGTATAGAGAGTGAGTGACACCAATAAACCATAACATTAACAACACAACATTAACACATGAACATTATCAACTATACATAAGTAAACTTCTGACAGTTCCATAGGCTTATTGATGCCTGTGGGGAGCAAAGTCTAGCCCGTCCAGAACGATTCCGATAAGAAGCCAATGCAGCACAACTCACAGAAAGAAGACAATGCTGGTGAATATATAAAGGCACCATAACATCTACTTAGCATTGTACTGTACTGTATGTTTTGCAAATGTCTTGCCTTGTAATGTTGTGCCTGATCAGTGTATTGCAGAATATTTGATGCAATAAAAAGTGATAAAAAATAAAAATGAAACACTGATACTGTAAGTTTCACTGCAAAATGCAACAAATGTTATTTTTAGGCTTTCACTCACTCAAAATATTTTCCATAGAAACATTCACAAGTTATTTATAACCACATTAAGCAAATGACGACTGCATTTCATACGTAGTAAAACTTGCTATGCAATTGTGGCCCAATAGTATTGTTTCTTTCTGTCACATGATCAGGCACCTCAGGCGAAAAGGCCAGCTACCTGACCTCAGCACCTGACCTAATCACACCTCTTTAGGCCCTCCATAAACTTGCATGATATGATCTCAAGGTTGTTAGTTTGGGAATCTGAGGATCCGGGTTTGAGCCCCGCTGTCGTGGGTTGCCACACCCTATACTACCCAGCCACTGCATGCAGCATCGGCTCCAAGCCCCGATAAAAATGGGAGGGTTGCGTCAGGAAGGTCATCCGGCGTAAAACCAGTGTGAAGTTGTGCAGATTGATGTTCCACAGTGGAGACCCCTTAACGGCTGAAAAGCAGATGAAAGACTAACAACAACAAATTTTCATGATACAGTGCTGTTGTCAAAGTGTTACCAAAGTGAACCTAAACCTTGTAGACAGAGAGGCAAATTATGCATTGTAAACTTTTTACATTGTAACACTTTGTATTCAAAATGTTTCTCATGATCCTAAACATTGTTTTTATTAAAAAGATTTTGAGTAAAACAAATTCAAAACAGTATTCTCTTGTTCCAATTTGCTGCCAATGTGACTTACCACAAAAACATCTAAGGTATGTAACATGAATTTATAGTGTTTTGCAAAATAATACAATATTAACACTGCCATTACCAAAACAGGCATGACATAATATTTGTTCCTTTTAACCTTTTGTGACTCAAAGAAAGCATGCACTACTCTCACTCACTTTTCTCACTACTTTTCTCTCTTTTTAAATTTTTTTTTTCAAAGGTGCCAATCAAATTTTGCATTGAAAAAACCTTCACTGATATATTTCTGTTTAACTATCTGATCTGCAAACCATAGAATGTACATTGATATTGTACTGTACATACAGGTTTCTTCTTTTTTCTTTTTAAATTTTAATTTATTGCAGAAAACCGTGCAGTAAAAGATCAGGATTAGGATCCACTGTTGTGCATATGCAAAAAATATTTTAGATTTGGTAAAGATTCTCTCAGTTGCACAGTCATTTCTCTTTAAGAGTGGAAAAAACTGTAAAAGTGAAATTGAGAAGAAAAAAAAAGGTGTATCTCTCACTTGAGGCCCAGGTTCCATTTGTTCAGATCAGTCAAGAAAAAGAAAAACAAAGCAGAGAGCAACACATGTTGGAGAACCACCTTTTAATCAGGCTTAATCTTATTAGACATATAGATCTGTGTCAGAGAGAAAAGTATACTTGCTCTTACATGCGTGCTCGTGCAGACGAGTGCATAGTGATCAGATAAGTGGTGCACAAATTTCAGCCAATGTGCACTGTGAGACTTATCACACAGGATGCGGTTAGAAATGCCCCCCTCGACAGGTTTTATTAGTGTTGAAGAGAAACCCTGTGGTGAAATGTCACTAGGCTTGCATGTTGCTTGCAAACAGAGTGGAGCTGACGGTTGGCCTTTTTTTTTTACGCTGACGTACGGAAACACAGGATAGACCCTCAAACCACAAGGACAGAACAATATGACTCATCTTTGCTTGTTTTGATTACAAACATGTCCTATTTATGATCATTATAAAAATAAAACTGTATCTCCCCCGGAGTAATTTCACGAGCATGAAGATTAAATTTCAACTTTTTGAAAGGTTCATCAGCAAGATAACCATCCAACCTTAACATGCTGTGAGAACTAAAGGCATAAGATAACTACAAATACAAAGAACAAAAGAGAACAAATAGAATAAACATAGCATCTTCTTTATACACAACGATGCAATCAACATTAATCACAAGTTAAATAAATGCAAAAACTTACTTTATTGGCCGCTTATTACTGATGGACAACTTCAACTTTCAATCTTAAAGATTATCTTTAACGTTGGAACTTTAATTAACCTATTATTAAGGTAATTATAATAAACTTAGTATTAAAGTAAACAGTAGAAATATATACTGTACATGCTCAAAAAAAGTTCTTCCTTGAAAAGTTCGGTCCGCTTGTCATAATAAAAGACTCTTTTCTAAGCATGTTCAACTCTCAACTCTCTCAAGTCTCCAACAAACTATCGTAAAATAATAAAATAAACACGAAATTGAAACTGCCTTCCATGTCAGTTACAAAAACAAGGATAAACAACGACATCAAACATGAAACCCTTCAGATATCTGAGACAATTACTGTAAAAAGTAAAAAAAAAAAAACATTAAAGGACATCATATCGCTCCCAATTCCTACCATATTTTATAAAAATACACACAAATGTGCACGTGTGTTTGGGTTTACTTAACTTAAACTAGGTTACATGTAGTAGTTTTTGTGCTGTGTCGCATTTTCTAGCTATTTTAAGCTTTAGTGGTCTCTAAGAGGAAAACAGGGTCATGAGCTGGCAGTGAGCAAACAGGAAGAGGAGATGATATTTTGACATGTGACACGCCAAGAACTAAAAACATACTGAATACCATACGGCAGTGACATGTGATCTTTGTTTTGACGGGGTGGGTGAGAGGAGCAACATTAACAAATTGAGGCCAAGAGGCAAATCAGAGTTTACCTTATACCCATAACTCTGTAACATGCTGTTCAACGTCAAGTGCACCTTGTTTTGTGGGGGTTTAAATGCACCTAGATTCATCAAAGTTTGTAAGGCACCCATTTACAAGCTATTATTATAAAAAAAATAATAATTTGGGGGGGGAGGGGGTCCAATTTTCTCCCCAATTTAGTCGTGTTCCTCCCCGTCACTAGGGGGCTCCCACATTAAGGCTACCACTACAACTCAGTCGGGAGGGTAGAGACTATCATGTGTTTCCTCCGAACCGCGTGACGTCAGCCGACCGCATCTTTTCGAACTGCTTGCTCACACACCATTAGGGGCGGAGTAACACACTCGGAGGAAAGCGCTAGCCGCTCCTTCCGCATGCGCGAGCTCACAGACGTCCCTGATTGGCTGTAGAGCCGTGATTAATGTGGGAGCACAAGTACCTCTTATCCCCCCCCCCCCCGAGATAGCTCGGCCAATCAGCTCTCTCTATTCCTCCGGCTGTGAGAGGAAAACAGCATCACCCGGAGTTTGACCCAGCGATCTCTGGATGATAGGGCGAGCGCTTTACCACTGCGCCAGTCGGAGGCCTTATTATTATTATTATTATTATGGTTACTAGGTTTCAGAAAAATTCTAGTCGAACTACAGATTATAATCTACACAAAATCAATTAGCCGGAAAAGGGAGAATGATTTAGACTACATGTGCTTACACTTAGTTTGCATAAATTTTATTATAGTTAAGAATAATTATTTAGATTGATTAAGATTATCATGCTTTAATGAACTCTACACTCTAAAAAATGCTGGGTTGTTTTTTCTACCCAAACGCTGGGTTGCCGCTGTTGGGTCATTTTTCTGGGTTATTTACAGAGAGTTGGGTAGTTTTTGTGTAACCCAGCTGCTGGGTTAAAGTTTGATTGGCTCCTCCCCCAAAGTTCACCGGTGGATTCAACGGCTGTGACTCAGCTTCGTGTCTCTTGAGCTCCCACACCGCTGATGACGGTTCATCCTCCTCGGACATTTAAGGGGAAATGGCGTTAAATACAAGGTCTGTATACACATGTTCACTCACCTAATTCACATATGACTGAAAAATTATTACTATATGTAACATTTATTACTGTTACCGTCTTAAGGTTACACACAAACTTTCCGGCTGGTCTGAGGTACTGGATGATAATTTAGCTGAGAATAGCTGCTAGCCACCCCACCTGTGTATGAAAGAAACGGCTAAGATGTCTGAGCTTTTTAGCTTTCTCTGTGGAATATTTGCAGGGTTACGAAGATGGTGAAGTGATGAATGAACGTTAAACTGTTAACTGTAGTGCTAGCATGACGCATGCATTTAGTTAGTTTGCTAGCATTAGCAACCACTTTAGAACTTTATTAATCTCACTGCTTGAGACAATAAAATGCTGGTGTTACAAAACACTGACCCTCTCACAAATATACAGACCTGCTAACCCTCCCGTTTTTCACTAGCTAGTAATTTACTCTGTGGTCAAATTTCTCCTGCGTTTCTCCCGAGTTATAACAATATTTTATACCTTTCTTTCCCCCTTTGGCAAGTATGCAAATGTATCACCAGTAATAGCATGTAAGCTAACCAGGTAGCTCTCTTTAACCAAAGTTAAATTAACTATCAGTCAGCGCGCTAACTACAGGAAAAAGTACCACAGCGGTACAGGTAACTACTAGATGGAAGTATTAATATTTTGGTGATTGTAATGTACCAGTATGACACCAGCTATGACATTTTTTCGGTAATTAGCTTAAAATCAATGCAGACCACAATATCAACTAGTCTGACATAAAGAGCTGTATCGTAAAAGCCATGCTTATTCTGCTGTTTTATTTTTGGTAGTAGCTGTCTCCATGTTTTTGTTTCTGGTTACCTACAGTATATCCTATCTTAATGGGCAGCTTTGTAATTTTTTTAGTATCAATCGTATTTCACACGAAATTGATAGTCTTATTCAGTTTAATCTTTGCTATTCAACAAAATTTAAACTTTTTCATTTCTTTCTTTCTAAGGTTGGCACCAACATGGTGGAATACCTTCAGCAGGCTGAAGTGTCGAGGCCGTACCCCTACATCCTGACGTTGGGAGATAATGACCAGCGCTGCTCTCAGTAATGTTGTAATGTTGCTATGAAATAGCGAGGCCTACCTGAAAAGTCATAGACAGTGTTTGTATGTTAAAATGAGACCAGGGCTGGATAGTTTTGATCCTGCACTGTAGAAGTTGCTTCAGCCTATTTGTTCAATTTCTCCATTCTGCCCTTGTCAGTAATAGTATAGTAATGATGTCACTGTTGATTATCTGTTCTTGTGCTTTTGAAAAATAAATGTTTTTTCTAAGAACATTTAATAGGATGTTGTTTATTGCATACATGTATGTTTTTTTGTAATAGACCAGTATATCAAAGTAATTTAACTGTTTAATAGACATGGGTGTTTTTTTTGTTTTTTTTTACAGATTCACTGTAAAACATGAAAATAATAATAACCTATTTGTGAGGTAGAATTAACCCAATTCTACCTCACAAATAGACCAATTTATGTGGTAGAATTAACCCAGCATTATAGTTAAATATGACCTAGCATTTGGATTGAATATTTAACCCATCTTGTTGGGTTAAACAAATAACCCATCTTGCTGGGTTAAATTAACCCAGCATTTAGTTAGTCCTATATTTACCCAGCAGCTGGGTTAAAAACAACCCAGATTGGGTTGTTTTTAACCCAGCATTTTTTAGGGTGTAGGTCTACTTGTCCTCAACTAAGGATAGGGCAGCACAGTTCCTGTATCTGTGGGCGTCTATTCATGCTTGTTGCAATTCTTATTTTTTACCACAAGGTGCAAAATTATTATGAAGTGGGGCAGTGAGCAAATTCACAAATAATTACACAATGTCTACAAATATAGCAAATCATTCTCTCACTTACTCACTCATCAGCTATACCAGTGGTTCCCAAACTGGGGGTCTAATTGGAATAATTTCAAGGGGTCGCGAGAGGGATTAAAAAAGATATTTTTTTGTGATTATAATACACACTTTTCAGTATTACAAGCAGGTCTGGACTGGGACCAAAAAATGGTCCGGGCATTCAGTTCAGAGCAACGGCCGGGGAAGGGGTGGGGGGAATTGCGTCGGCCCATTGGTCAGTCCAGGCCTGATTACAAGTAAATGCTATAAATAAATATTTTCTGATTTGTAAAGATATTACTGATTGAGTGTGAGTGTTTAAATTGAGTGTTAAAAAAAAATTGCGACTCATAGATATGACATCACTGTGCAGCGACCTGACTCACTAGTTATTGCTACAGCGCACAACTGCACGTGAAAACCGCAACTGCCGAGATGGATAAATTTGTTATTCGCAAATCTAAAAATGTTAAGGAAATTGTTTGTCTGAGTCATCGGAACCATGTACAGTACATCGACCAAGCAAAAGAGCAAGACCCCGTCAGACCAAAGTAGGAAACGTCGGAAATATGAGGAAGAATCCATAAAGTGTAGTATCAGTATTCAGTAAGTTGCCGTAGCAACCGAATACACGAGTTGTCCCGTGCAGCAGTGGATGCACTGCTTCAATTTGGATCTACATATTTGTGTGAGCAGTATTTTTCCGCTGTTACATATAAAAATTAAATACAGCTCACGTCATGATGTCGAAGATGATATGCGGGTAGCTGTATCCACCATCAGGCCACGAATGAAGCTTTTGTGCTGCCAAAAACAAGTACTGTACACCCTTCCCATTGAAAGGTAAGCCAAAATTATTTAGATGTACAGTATAGTAAATGTAGTCAAAATACTGTGAACAGCTTATGTTTATTACTTGTTTTTGATAGTGGGGGTCGCGAGATCTTGTTGACCTTCAATTAGGAGTTGCGGGCTTGAAAGTTTGGGAACCACTGAGCTATACAGCTTTATACAGGGTAAGGGGGGGCCTCAGTGGCAATCCATCGCAGGCCACAAACACACACACACACACACACACACACACACACACACACACAGTAAAACAGTAGTTCACACACTACAGGCAATTTGGGAACTAAACAATTAGCCTCCACACAGTCTCCACACATACATACAGCCCCAAAGAAGGAATCAAACCCAGTTGTGTCCATTTCCATACTGTACATGTATCACCTAAACAAAATCATGAGAAAAATCAGACTTAGCTAGAAAAGTTTTAGACATCTCTGGGTAGACTAGTTGCATGTATCTTCGCATTTGTGAAACCGGCTTATTACTCACACATAGCAGCAGCATAGCCCAGCTAATCCACCTACATGCACGTTTTTTCGGAGTTGTTGGTAAACCTGAGAACCGTGAGGAAAGTACCCCACACTCAGGGGGGTAAGTCGAGACCTTGCAGCTTTAAGGCAGCAACTACACCTCCTGTATAGTGCAATGGCCAAAGCATGAAGCTCGAAGTATGACACATAAACCACAAGCATCATGTGTCTTAGCCACAGTGGTCTCAGCGCCCACTCTTTCAGCTTTGATGGGCTCAACTTCAGACACAATAAGTACAGACGTGCTCTACATTCAGACTGAAACACTGGAGGAAGTGGCCGTATTGGCTTGTGGATTTTTAAAAATAGACACAGGGCAAACAGACTGTGTGGATATAATTCTCTACTAAGATTCAGATTAGTTGTGTTTTGAATCAGAAGTCAGATTAGAATAAATTAAAAATGAAGCATTGTGGGAGGTACGAGTGCACAGCACCAGTAACACAGCACCGTGCCAAGTGGCTGAATAAGCTAATGCAATTATTGTAAAAGCAATTGAAGCATTAGATGTTTTAATACTGTTTGCTGAGACAATTATTATTGAATATTAATTATAGATCTACATAGTATGCAATCTTTATATCGTTCTGAGGGATGATATAAAATGTGCTTTCTTTCCTGGGATTAGGGGACTGATTAGGATTTAAACTAGGATCCTGTTCAACATGAGAATATTTAGAATATATAAATGAAAAAAATACTCATGCATATAGTGGTATTGTGTTACAGCTCTAATGAAGCCATAGTGTCTTTTGGCATGACTGACAATTTTTCTTTAAAAGGTAGCTTAGTTACAGTACACATGAATTATGGACTTGTGGTGGTTTTTTTTAACATGGACTTGTGGTGATTATTGATGCTGCTGGTCTGGCCACAACTATGCTAACGGGTAAACAAATGATAAGTAATGGGTATCTACATTTACTTTATTACTGTAGGTATAAAGCATCCCATGTCCATTCACAACAATCCTGCATGATGATTTTTAGCTGAAGTCTGATGATTAGCCCAACATTCTAGCTAATGATCACAAAAGTGTTGGGCCGAACCTGCAATGACAATGTATTTAAATATGTATACTTCAATATGGAGTTAGTCCCCCATTCTGTAGAGGGTTTATGAAGTCAGGGACTGATGTTGGACAAGAAGGCCTTGCTAGTAATCTTCAATACAGTTCATTCCAAAGGTTCTTAATGGGGTTGAGGTCAGGTCTCTGTGTGCGGTCCAGTAAAGTTCTCCCACACCAAACTCCAAACTCATCAAACCATGTCTTTATAGTTCTTGCTTTGTGCACTGGTGCACAGTCATGTTGGAATAGAAAAGGTCCTTCCCCAAACTGCTGCCACAAAGTTGGAAGCATAGCATTGTCCAAGATGTCTTGGTATGCTGAAGCGTTAAGATTGCCCTTTACTGGGGATAAGGGGCCTGATTGAAATACCTAACCTCAATAATTAACAAGTTTGGCCAAATCCTTTTGTCCATATGGTGTACCAAGACTAGGCGTGAAAAAGGTGAGTATAATAAATGTCAGGGGCTCTTGGTATAAAAGTGCTAGCTACTGTACTGTAAGATAAAAATGCATCAGTATAATGAGTTTATTTGCTATTAAATATTCATACAAAAATTGCTATAAAGAAGTGAGTCTAAGGCTGACTCCATTCTGTAGATTCATGTATTTAATCGGTCATGTCAGGTGATTACACCTTGCTGGTAAAAAGTGGAATGAACGTAAATGAGATGGATCATTAACCCTTTTTTTGCTGCTTATAATGCAGAACGTTCAAACACACACAGTCCAATCAAAGTACAACACGGTTGTACAAGAATGGCATAAACCCAGTAGAGCATTACAGGCTGTAAGCACATAAAGAATTATAAACTGTTAGCAGACTTCATGATTCATTC
This sequence comes from Channallabes apus, assembly GCA_030522415.1. Taxonomy (NCBI): domain Eukaryota; kingdom Metazoa; phylum Chordata; class Actinopteri; order Siluriformes; family Clariidae; genus Channallabes; species Channallabes apus. Next base: position 12,086,414 of record CM060109.1, read on the forward strand.
ATTGCTCAGCACCAAGTCATTGCTGTGCTATTAATAGAGATGAAGATTTCAGCTTTTCCATTAATCTTAAATAGCGATATGTCATGACTGGTTAATCATTAATGACTGATTAATGTCAACATGAAATGAAGGCATAGCCCTTGAAACTAGTATAAATAAAACCATCTTCAAGACAACAGCTTATACACTGGATTTACATTTTATCTTGAAGACCTTTATCTATTTTAATACCATAATTCCCTCCACACTCATCACCAAGCTGGAGCACCTGGGACTGAGCTCACCTATATGTCAGTGGATCTCCAATTTTCTGACTGGCAGACCAGAGGCAGTAAGGATGGGCGGACATGTCTCAGCCACACTCACTCTCAGCACTGGAGCCCCCCAGGGTTGTGTTCTGAGCCCCCTGCTGTACTCTTTGTACACCCACGACTGCGTGGCCACTACCAACTCCACCTCCATCATCAAGTTTGCTGACGACACCGTCGTGGTCGGACTGATCACCAACAATGATGAGTCGGACTACCTAGAGGAGATTGGAAATCTGGAGAACTGGTGCCAGAGGAACAATCTCCTCCTGAACGTCAGTAAGACAAAGGAGCTGATAGTGGACTTTAGTACAAAGCTGGAGAGGAACTACCAGACCCCCGTCATCAACAGGAGCCCAGTGGAGAGAGTGGACAGCTTCAGATACCTCGGTGTTCACATCACGCAGGACCTGTCATGGTCCTGTCACATCAACACCGTGGTGAAAAAAGCCCTACCACCTCAGACGTTTGAGAGACTTTAGACTGCCCTCCAAGGTGCTCAGGAACTTCTACTCCTGCACCATAGAGAGCATCCTGACGGGAAACATCTCGACCTGGTTCGGGAACAGCACCATGCAGGACAGACGAGCTCTACAGAGGGTGGTGCGATCAGCCGAGCGCATCATCCGCACTGAGCTCCCTGACCTGCACTCCATCTACAGCAAGCGGTGCTGGACTAAGGCCAGGAAGATCATGAAGGACCTCAGTCACCCCAGTAATGGACTGTTCTCTTTGTTGCGGTCTGGGAAGAGATTCTGCTCCCTAAAGGCCAACACAGAGAGGCTGAGGAGGAGCTTCTTCCCGCAGGCGATAAGGTCTCTCAATCACAATCACACCTCCACACAGGACTAATAACAACTTTTAAGCTCACAACACTGACTGGACAATCATGGACACATTCATACACACTTGCACTAAATACTCATACATCTGGACAATTGCACATGTCACCTTCATGCATATTTGCACAACCACTGACACTTTAATTCTATATACATATATACTCTATCTACCCTATATTTCTATATTTTTGCAATATTTTATTATGCCCTTATTGTAATGTTAATTTTACTAGTTAAAATTATTTCTTTAGTATTTCCTTTTTATTGATTATTTATTTTACGTACAAGCTTTTATTTTCTTTTTTTAAGGTCACTGGCGGTCGTATAAGCATTTCACTGCATATTATACTGTGTATGACTGTGTATGTGACTAATAAAATTTGAATTTGAATTATTTCACCAAATTACTAAGGATGAACTATCATGGTGAATCTTCTTTCATATACAGATTCAAAACTGATATCAGATTTCTCTTTCTCTTACATACACACATGCATTTTCACTACATTTAAATGTTTAGAATGTTAGACTGTAAACATACAGTATCTGATGCTGTATGTACTGTATGTATGAATGTATGTATGTATGTATGTGTGTGTGTGTGTGTGTGTGTGTGTAAACACAGGCTTCACTAAACACACAGAATAACTGAGAGTGGGTGGTGAGGGGGAACCTTTACCCGCATTCTTCTACTCGTTTCACGCAGTGTCAATAACCTGCAGCGGAGAAACATACTGTATAATAGTCATAGCTACTTCCCAGAAATGACAACGCATGGTGTAGAGAAGCGGGCTGGTTAGTGTGGGAGGTGGAGGCGGAGGTGGAGATAGAGAGTGTTCATTAGCTGAGGATTAACGCATGAGGTTGTGTGTTTTTTCATTGGGAGCTCTCAAATGTTGATGAGTTGAATAAACTATTACGTAATAAACTAGACAGGTGCTACTTAAACAAAAAAAAATATATATATATTTTTTTTACAGAAATATTAGGCTCATTATAATGTGTACAATAATAATAATAATAATAATAATAATAATAATAAGCATTTAAAGGATGGCTTTTACTTCCTGAAATTTCTCACAATACTTTTGTTCCAAACTGACTACTCAGGAGACAAATAAACTATATTTATCATTAATAAACTGATAGTTATAATAAACTATATAACTATCATTAGTTATAACTAATAACTATAAAATCTTAATAATATAACTCTGATAATTAGCAAAATTGTGATATTGGTGAACTACCATAATAAAAAATTTCTAAAATGCTCCAGACCCTCCCTGGAATTTTTACTACATATTTTAGCCCCTATTATCCTAAAATAATCTGCATAATAATTAATATTGAAAGTATTAAGGTTTATACGTATTATTATAGAATGTTGGAAATATGATATAATATACTGTACAGTAGATACTGTAATAAACTATTTACAATATGCTTCTTTTCTGAGATGTTTCCCTTTAATAAAAAAAAATGATAAAAAATGTATACAGCTAAAAAGATACAGCTGTATTTACTCAACAACTTTTAACATCCAAGTAAAAGATATAGAGATAAAAAATAGAATCGCTGATTTGAAACAGGATCATCCTCTCCTACTGTAAAAATGACTTTGCTAATCACCTTATCAGTGGCACACAAAGCCATTTAACTTTCAACAGTGTTCATTTTGATTAGATCAGCATGAAAAGCTGGAGCATTGCAGCAAACAATCAACTATGGGTGGCAAGACACTGTTAAAAGATCTCCAGGATAAAGTTGTTCACAGACTCAAGTCAGCAGATGGATACAAAAAATTTATAATTGTCAAGAAGGACAATAAAGTCTATTATTAAAAAGTGGAATGGGACAAAACAGACCCTCCCTGGATCAGGACGTCGCTCCAAACTGGATGAAAGTGCCAGAAGGAAACTGGTCAGAGAGTGTTGGATAGATGGGGGGAAAATACCGTAAAATTCTTGAGGAATTTGGTTTACCTTCCAACATGACAATAACCCAAAGGCCACTGCGAAACTGACCACACAGTGGTTGAAGGAGAAAAAATTTAACGTCCATGCATGGCCGAGTCAGAGCCCAGACTTAAACCCCATTGGAAATCTGAGGAAAGACTGCAGTTCACAAATGGTCGCCATCAAATTTAACTCAACTTGAGCAATTCTGCAAAGAAAAGTGGGCAAAGCTTTGTGTGCCATTGAGAAGGTGACTAGCTCCACCTGATTGAATTCACAAGTCATTTTTAAGAGGGGGGGGGGATCCTTTTCCAAATCAGTGACTCTGTTTTTCATTTAAAAATTTTTTTTATGACATGTTGGTATTACAGTGGTGTGAAAAACTATTTGCCCCCCTCCTGATTCCTTATTCTTTTGCATGTTTGTCACACTTAAATGTTTCTGATCATCAAACACATTTAACTATTAGTCAAAGATAACACAAGTAAACACAAAATGCAGTTTTTAAATGAGGTGTTTTATTATTTAGGGAGAAAAGAAATCCAAACCTACATGGCCCTGTGTGAAAAAGTAATTGCCCCCTGAACCTAATAACTGGTTGGGCCACCCTTAGCAGCAATAACTGCAATCAAGCGTTTGCGATAACTTGCAACGAGTCTTTTACAGTGCTCTGGAGGAATTTTGGCCCACTCATCTTTGCAGAATTGTTGTAATTCAGCTTTATTTGAGGGTTTTCTAGCATGAACCGCCTTTTTAAGGTCATGCCACAACATCTCAATAGGATTCAGGTCAGGACTTTGACTAGGCCACTCCCAAGTCTTCATTTTGTTTTTCTTCAGCCATTCAGAGGTGGATTTGCTGGTGTGTTTTGGGTCATTGTCCTGCTGCAGCACCCAAGATCGCTTCAGCTTGAGTTGACGAACAGATGGCCGGACATTCTCCTTCAGGATTTTTTGGTAGACAGTAGAATTCATGGTTCCATCTATCACAGCAAGCCTTCCAGGTCCTGAAGCAGCAAAACAACCCCAGACCATCACACTACCACCACCATATTTTACTGTTGGTATGATGTTCTTTTTCTGAAATGCTGTGTTACTTTTACGCCAGATGTAACGGGACACGCACCTTCCAAAAAGTTCAACTTTTGCCTCGTCGGTCCACAAGGTATTTTCCCAAAAGTCTTGGCAATCATTGAGATGTTTTTTAGCAAAATTGAGATGAGCCTTAATGTTCTTTTTGCTTAAAAGTGGTTTGCGCCTTGGAAATCTGCCATGCAGGCCGTTTTTGCCCAGTCTCTTTCTTATGGTGGAGTCGTGAACACTGACCTTAATTGAGGCAAGTGAGGCCTGCAGTTCTTTAGATGTTGTCCTGGGGTCTTTTGTGGCCTCTCGGATGAGTCGTCTCTGCGCTCTTGGGGTAATTTTGGTCGGCCGGCCACTCCTGGGAAGGTTCACCACTGTTCCATGTTTTTGCCATTTGTGGATAATGGCTCTCACTGTGGTTCGCTGGAGTCCCAAAGCTTTAGAAATGGCTTTATAACCTTTACCAGACTGATAGATCTCAATTACTTTTGTTCTCATTTGTTCCTGAATTTCTTTGGATCTTGGCATGATGTCTAGCTTTTGAGGTGCTTTTGGTCTACTTCTCTGTGTCAGGTAGCTCCTATTTAAGTGATTTCTTGATTGAAAGAGGTGTGGCAGTAATCAGGCCTGGGGGTGACTACAGAAATTGAACTCAGGAGTGATAAAACACAGTTATTTTTTAACAAGGGGGGCAATTACTTTTTCACACAGGGCCATGTAGATTTGGAGTTTTTTTTCTCCCTTAATAACGTAAACCTTCATTTAAAAACTGCATTTTGTCTTCAATTATGTTATCTTTGACTAATAGTTAACGGTTTTTGATGAACAGAAACATTTAAGTGTGACAAACATGCAAAAGAATAAGAAATCAGGAGGGGGGCAAATAGTTTTTCACACCACTGTATATCTTTTACACTGAGTAAATACAGCTGGATTAAACAAATTAATGACAAAAACAAATAAAGTGTTATTGTTATAGTAAAGTATAAGAATATAATAATTTTCTGAGCTATTATATCATATTTCTCTTTAATAAAAAAAAATTACCAGTTATAAACTAAGTGGAAGTAATTGATACAGTATGATCCTACATTTAAACACACAAACAAAAAAAAAAAACACTCTTTAAACAAAAAAAATCCTTAATATTAAACAAATATAACATTCTTTAAGTTTTTTACAAACTACAGCACTCAGGTTCAGTAAGTGAAAAAGTCCGAAAGCACAACCACAGAACGATACTCATCTACTATCCAGTGTCATGCCATTTACGGGAAAAAAAATGCTGCACAATGCAGTGTGTTAAATAGTTGCTCATACTACTTCTCAGTGCTCAGGCACGTGGGGGTGTCTGAACTAACAACATCATGTGAAAATTCAAGTCAAGCCACCTCCACACCGGTGTCTTTTTCAACCTCAGGTTTGGAGACACCTAACCTGCATCACATGTACACAACAGGTTTCTCATTTTCCTCATAAAAGGTGACAGATGATTAATGAGCACAGATGTTAGATTGCCTTTTTTTTTTTTTTTACTTGTGAAGAGTTCCTGCTTGTGTAGGAGTGCATACCTGCTGCTGCTGCTGCTTTTGCAGAAGTGCAGCTCGACAGACAAAGCGAGGTGCTGGGTAAGATAAGATCATACAGTCACAAAAGGCTGTACACTGTGATCAGACTGCAAGCAGGGACCATGGATGTCTAGTTATGAGAGCATAAATAAAAAAGAAGACCCGAAAGTAACACTGGAATCAAGGCATCTTGCAGCTCTACTGTCAGCTACAGCATCAAATTATTCAGCATTAATCCTACTGATTTGTAATACGGTTTTAACGAACACTTTCTTTCTTTCATTTTGAATAATTTGCGAAAATGCATGTGCAGTTTTTTTTTAGTGGTGACACAGTAGCATAGTGGTTAGCACTGTGGATTCAAGTACCACCTCAAGTCTGTCTGTGTGGAGTTTGCATGCACCCTCCATACTTGGTGGGTTTCCTCCATGCACTGTGATTTCCTTCCACAATCCAAAGACATGCAGATTATTAATTTGTTTCCAAATCGACCATAAAAAGTGTTCGCTGTGTACCTTATGATGGACTGGCACCCTGTCCAGGGTGTATCCAGTCTTCTGCCTGTGTGATAGGGCTCCAGGTCTCCAGCGACTGTACAGGATAAATGGTATAGAGAATGAGTAAATCAGTCTTGTTAGCATGATGCACTCATCTACAACTAAGTGTAGATTGGTTATCATCTTGGACTATAAACACTCACTTACTACACTGCTTATCCTGAACAGCGTCACAGTAGGACTCAAGCCCACCACACACATAGATACAAGTGTGGAATCAGGTGTATGGTCACAATTCTAACCACTATGCCACCATACCACCTGGGCAATTAACCGTGAGCTAAAAATATTCAGCATGGTCCAATTTTATTTACTCTCTTACAGTACATACTGCAGTAATCCTGGTCAAGCCCAAATTGGATCTGAAGCCTATCCTGAGAACACTGGGAATTTATTTACTCCTCTTGAAGAGAATGAACTAATTTCACTCATCTCTTCTGCAAATTCATCAACCTGTATATTAGATCCTATACCGACACATTTTCTTAAACAGATAGTACCAGTAATAACAGAACCGCTGTTGAGAATAATTAATTCCTCACTCAGCATTGGTTATGTTCCAAAATCTTTTAAAGTAGCAGTTATTAAACCAATAATTAAGAAACCTGACCTCGACCCCTGTCAGCTGTCCAATTACAGGCCAATATCAAACCTCCCCTTTATCTCTAAGATTCTGGAAAAGATAGTAGCGGAGCAGCTATGCTCATATCTACATAGAAATGGCATACATGAACTGTATCAGTCAGGATTTAGGCCTCATCACAGCACAGAAACAGCACTCGTTAAAGTAGTAAATGACCTCCTATTGGCCTCTGATCAGGGTTGTGTAACTATGCTTGTATTACTCGACCTCAGTGCAGCTTTTGACACTATTGATCATGCTATTCTTCTTCACAGATTAGAAAATGTAGTAGGAATTAAGGGTACAGCCCTCTCCTGGCTCAGATCCTATTTGACCGATCGTTATCAGTATGTAGACTTAAATGGTGATTATTCTGCATGTTCTCTAGTGGAGTTTGGCGTTCCGCAGGGTTCAGTTTTAGGCCCACTGCTTTTTTCCCTTTACATGCTTCCTCTGGGCAACATAATCCGTAAGCATGGTATTAGTTTTCATTGTTATGCTGACGACACACAGCTATACGTCTCAACAAAACCTGATGAGAAAAACCATCTTACTAAAGTTGAGCAATGTGTGCAGGACATAAGAAATTGGATGCTAATTAACTTCCTTCTGCTTAATCCGGATAAAACAGAAGTTCTAGTCATAGGACCGCATACAGCTAGAAGTAAAATCTTAGATCACACCGTAACTTTAGATGGCCTTTCTGTTCCGTCAAGTGCAACAGTAAAAGACCTCGGCGTGATTATAGATTCCAGCCTTTCATTTGAAGCTCATGTAGATAATATCACCAGGATAGCATTCTTTCACCTCAGAAATATCGCCAAAATAAGAAATATATTGTCGCTAAACGATGCAGAAAAACTAGTTCATGCTTTTATCACTTCTAGGTTGGACTATTGTAATGCCTTACTGTCTGGTTGTTCAGTTAGGTGCATAAACAAGCTTCAGCTAGTCCAGAATGCAGCAGCGAGAGTCCTCACTAGAACCAGAAGATATGAGCACATCACCCCTATCCTATCTTCACTGCATTGGCTCCCTGTGAAATTTCGCATTGATTTTAAAATACTACTCTTGACATATAAAGCATTAAATGGTCTCGCCCCGCAGTATCTGAGCGAACTGTTAGTGTCTTACGATCCGCCACGCCTACTTCGGTCAAAGGATGCAGGCTGCTTATCAGTACTGCGTATTATGAAAACTACAGCTGGGGGCAGAGCTTTTTATTACAAAGCCCCAAAATTATGGAATAGTCTTCCAAATAGTGTTCGGGACTCAGACACAGTCTCAGTGTTTAAGTCTAGGCTAAAAACCTATTTATTTAGCCAAGCATTTTTATAAATAGATTTGCCATAAGGTAAAGGAGCAGATCTGGGGGACTCATGGACGTAGAGTATTATGGTGAACTGGTATGTTTTAGATGCTGTCTTCCTCAGTCTCATTTGATCACTCAGGTTTGTTGACGGTGAGGTGATTGTTTGCTTTACATCTCAGGGAGCCCTCATGTTTGTGTTTCCTTCTGGCTCTCCCTTTAGTTATGCTGTCATAGTTAGTCCTGCCGGAGTCCCTGCTTGCACTCTACAGTAAATATACATTCACATTAGACATTGTGACTGTGACCATACCTAATTGCAATCTCTCCTCCTCTTCTCTTCCTCCCCCTCTTTCTCTTTCCTCTCTCCCCCTGTCTCCCCCTTTCACTCTTTCTCTCTCTCTCTCTGTCGAGCTACACATGTGGTTCCTGAGCTGCCAGTGATCCAGACTCCCTCTGCCCTCCGGACCTGTCTGGTCCATCCTGGTGCCCGATTTCTGGTTGGAGGTCTCATCGCATGGATGCCCCGTGTGTCTCTTTAGGATGTGCCTGGTGTCTGGGGATGATTCTATCTACTTAGAAGATGGTTCTGGCCTCGACTGGTGTTGTCAGCTGTTTCTCTGAGGACTTGACAATTCGATAGTTCAGGACTGGAACTTTCTACAAGTCTATCTGAGTCTCGAATAATTACTGGACTCCATTTTACATCAACTATTATAACATCAATTAACATCAACTATTATAGCTGAACCTAACACTTAGCAGGAAATGATCTGCATTTATACTGTGTTATCTGTTTCACCCAGATGAGGATGGGTTCCCTGTCGAGTCTGGTTCCTCTCAAGGTTTCTTCCTATTACTGTACCATCTCAGGGAGTTTTTCCTTGCCACTGTCGCCCTCGGGCTTGCTCACCAGGGACTATCTGAACATTTTGATTCATACACATTCACATTCCATACAAACTTAAATAATTCTTTTGATTGTGTAAAGCTGTTTTGAGACAATGTCAATTGTTAAAAGCGCTATACAAATAAAACTGAATTGAATTGAATTGAATTCACACCTTACGGGGCATTTATATTAGCCAATTCACCTGCTGGCAAGTTTCTTGGAGGTGGGAAAACTAGAGACACTAGAGGAAGGCTATACTGTAAGAACACAGGGTGAGTGTGACACTCTTATCCTTTTATGTTAGTATAAGAAATTTTTTTTTATAACACTTGCTTGAAAGGTTTATGTGGTGCTTAGTTGAAGCCTGAGATACTCAACAAAAACAAGAACAAATGATCAGATATGAGGTTTGTGTGCAAAAAATGAATAAATAAATAAAATAAATGTAAAAAATAATGTGGTGTTGCATGATGCATTTACAGCATCCCTTTAGTCTTATATGAATAAATAACAGCAACAACAAAAAATCAGATGACGACCTGAATGACCAGGTTATAACATCTATAGAGTTTTGCTTCCCTGATGAAAAATACATGCCAAACTGCAGACAGAGAATATTCTGAGCTATGAGACAGTAAACCCCATCCTGCAACAATCTTATATATTTTATACCAAACCACCAACATAACCATTTAATGAAATCAGTCTTACTGTAAATCAGATAATGTTCTAGCTAATGCTTGTGTGACATGACTCATGCCCTGCCTGTCCGTTTTTTCCCCACACTGACACTTCTCCCCATGTTCTCATGTTTTCCCTAGCCCGTCATGTGCCTTTTCCCACGCCCCTGTGTCCGCCCCATCTGCACACCTGTTTCCCATTTTCCTACTGATTACTCCAGCATTTAAGCATGCATTGTGTGTTGCTAAAATTGTTGGATTATTGTGTGTGTTTTGCCTCGATTCTTTTGCGTTTTATTTCTCATGTTTTTACGCTGCCCAATTTGCATTGTTTTCTCGTTTTTCTGACTTCTGATTTGGATTTGTTTGCTTCGCTTATTTCATCTCCTCCGTGCCCTCATTTTTGACCACAGCTTTTGTTTCACGGTTTTGGATTGTTTCTACGCTCTTTAAATTCCCGGTTACTGATCCTTTTTTGACTACAACTCTCTTTTTGCGAATTGGTTTTGATGCTTCGCTGATAGATTCTCCGGTGTTAGACCCTCGCTTCCACCAGAATAATCCAGCTAGCAATATGAATCCAGTTGATGTTGACTGCATGAGATTGGTGCTGGAGAGTCAAGGTGCTCTTCTCAGGGCACACCAGCAGAAGCTGCTCAGTACCATTCAGCATAAACCACGTCACCCTGTCAACCCCGCCCCCCCTCATCACACTTCTTCTAATAGGCTTTTTCTTCGTGGGCAAAAAGGACAGGTCCCTCCATCTCAGCATTGATTTAAGGGCCTGAACAAAATCACCATTAAAAACCAGTACCTTCTTCCATTGATGGTTACTGCCTTTGAATTTCTCCAAGGAAATAGACTGTTCACTAAGTTGGACCTACAGTATGTAACATATACCACCTCGTCCATATTCAAGAGGGCGACAAGTGGAAGACTGCCTTCAACAACACAACGGATCACTATGAGTACCTGGTGATTCCTTTTGGCCTGACTAACACTCCAGCAGTCTTTCAGGCCCTAATCAACTACGTTCTCATGGATCTTCTGAACTCATCTATCTGGACTATATCTTTTCCCGGGATCTGAAAGGGCATCAACGTCATGTTCATCAGGTGCTACAAAGACTCTTGGAGAACGTCTCGGGTTACTTTGCTGTAACCCTGTTCCCTGAAAAGGTGGGAACGAGATGCTGCGTGAAAACGCTATGGGAACATCTTTTCGTGTTGCCGGTTGTGAAGCATGTGTGTATCAAACACGCCAAATTTTGGGTTGGGTGACATCATCTGATGAGACGCACCTGCAGGTTATAAATACTAGTGAACCGGAAACATTCCTCAGATTGATTTTGTCTTAACGGACGTCCGGTCACGTAGGCAGTGTGTCATTGGGACGCAGCATCTCATTCCCACCTTTTCAGGGAACAGGGTTACAGCAAAGTAACCCGAGACATTCCCTTTCAAAGGCTACACTCAATGCTGCGCGAAAACGCTATGGGAACGAGAGTACCAACGACGCCGCACTGCAAGTGTCTGCACCCCAAGGTTGTGCAGCGTGTGCGCACAAGGCCGAGAAGGTCTCAACACTATGTCTGGGAAGCTGACTCGAGGACCCATGAGCCCAGAGTGGCATGAACATCCAGACTATAAAATCTTACAAATGTGTGCAGAGAGGACCAACCCGCCGCTTCACACACTTGCTGTCGGGGAATACCTCATGCTAATGCAATAGATGAGGCGATCCCCCTGGTTGAACAAGCCCCGATTCCTAGAGGCGAAGTGAGCCCACGCGCCTCATAAGAGAGAGCAATAGCATCTCTCACCCAGTGTGACAAGGTCTGCCATAACATATGAAAGCTGCTCTGACTTACGCCACTGGCTGGTGCGGTGGATGTAAATCTGAAGAGCACATACTGGACACAATAAGGGAAGTCTCTCCTGCTCCGAAGCTGTAAAAGGCGGAGGACAGAAAGCTTCAAGAACAACAGGGTGCATGGTTAAGAATGGAACTTTCGGAAGATAGTTCGGTGAGGATACAAAATGGCCTTGACTAGCCCAGGGGCAAAGTCTAGGCAGGATGGCGAGACTGACAAGGCGTGCAGATCTCCAATCCTCTTCAGAGAGGTAACGGCCATCAGAAAAACCATCTTAAGGGTCAGAAACCTGACAAGCGCTGACTCTAGTGGTTCGAAAGGGGTGTCGATTAGACCTTCGAGCACGATAGATAAATCCCATGAAGGGACCGTGGCTCTAGTGGGTGGCCTCAACCGTTTAGCTGCATGAATGAAACTGGCAACTAAAGGATGTTTTCCCACAGTAACCCCATCAATCAGAATGTGGCAGGCTGAACTAGCAGCTACGTACATCCGGGCTTGTGCCCAGCTACACCATCTTGCCTCATGCTCATTAACATAAGAGCATTTCCACATGCACAATGACTTACAGTATAAATGCAAATGAATATATAAATCTGAGTAATTATTGAACGAATTTTCATGTTTGGACTAACCCTTTAAATACAAACTCAGCATTCATCATAGGATTTCCTGACACTGTAAAGGTGCAGAGTAATCTATGGAGTGTAGCCATCTCATGCCATGTTTTACAATGTTTTAGTGATGCAAGATTATTGCTAAAGCAATTTAACCCAAGTTTAACAATCTGAAGTATATGAAGTGATGGTCATTTTTTATTATCAATTATTTGTATTTTTTTTTTTTCTCTGTGAAATGAAGTCAGCACAGGTTGAAGCAATTCCTATTTTTTTTTTTGTTTCTCAAAATAAATTATTCATTTTCTTGTACATTTTATGCAGGGGGACAGACGAAGTGATGCCAGTATGCACCTTCTTAAAATCCTTGTCGTCTGTGCTGTTGAAGGGGAAGGACCAGTTGGTGTATCCATAATCCTTGAAGGAGAGGAAATTTTGCAAGAATGTGGCAATAGCTCCGAGCACTGCGCTACACATTTGAGCTATTTTCAGAAAGTTCTTCTAGAACTTGATGGGATTAAGCTATCACCAAAAGTGCAAGCTTTAACGATGAAGTTATCTTAAAACATTTGATTTGGCTTGACTACAAGTCTTTACATGTTGTGTTTACATGTTCAGTTTAATGTTTTAATGCGTTATGGTTTCAATGGCATACTTTTAAGTGCACTAGTCCAGAGTGCTGATTTGAATGTTGCAACTTCACTGCTTCCGAGGGCTATTACGTTTTAACGTTTATTCTACAGTTTGTTTAATGTATTTTCTGCTGTATTTTATTTCTAAATGAATGCTGTATTTTATTTATTTATTATTTTACACAATTTTGTTTAAAACAAGTATTTCAGGCCCTGGTGCCGTGCAGTTTTTTTCTATGGATGCAAAATTTAGCTGAATGCACTTTTATTAAAAAGACAACTTGGATCTAGACTGTGAATGTCACAAATATTTGGTAATGTTGGTGAATAAACTGTTTAATTATATTTTAGTTGTGTGATTTATGAAAGATATAGATGAAATAATTACTTAAGTTTCTTTCCAAAACATAAATTAGCAATGTTTACATTATTATAGGGAGTAATATAAATTGATAAAACCAAGTTAAGGGAAAATCTCACAAAACAAAATGATAGTAATTTCATAAAATTAAGGTTCCTGAAACTTTACTTGATTATTTTAAATAAATCTAATTTGTGCATTAAATATAATTATGTAACTTTTACTTGATTTCTTTTATTGTTAATTTAATTAAGTAAATTTTACCTGACAATTACGGGTGAGTTTTACTTAGGCTGAATCACAATTCTATTTTCTTCCCCTTGTCCCTTGAAACGAAGTGGAAAGGGGAAGGGTATAAATATTTCCCCTAAGACATGGGACAACACTGTTATACGTCATCATACGTTGTCGCTGGTTCCTAATGTTACGTCAGAGGACATGCGCCAATGTTTATCACACATTCCAATAAGAGAGATTACTCACTCCCAAAGGTTTTTTGCGCCGTATTTCGATTTTTAAAAAAGTTGCTCATTTTCACCACGAACACGGATGAGTCTTCGGGTTTCCTCAGCCGTCCATATACAGAATATAAATTACAAAACTGTGGTCACGTTGCAATAAGTAAGAATAGTGTAAGCAAAACAATAGTGTATGGCCGTAAGCAAAACAAACAATGCGTTATCAAATGCTCGGCAAAAGCCGTGCTACTGAACTTTCATATTTGTTTGTAGCATGCAGTAAAGTGTATGTGACATAAAATATATATTTGTAATATTGAGCAATATGTGCTATCCGCTAGCAAACTTTAGCGAATTTTTTTTGCAAACGTTTCTTTACAGAACATCACCATAAACACAAACACAAGACTAAAGGTAATATACATATAATGAAAACTTGTCATAAAAATCTTTATTAATGGCAAAAATGACTTAACATTTATGGGTCTGTTTGCTCGAGTGAGCAGCCATGTTGAAAACTTCGCTTAGCCTTTCGTTTGAAGTGAGGTCCTGAAAAATCTTCGTTTGGAGTGCTATCTGGCCCTTCCCCCCTCCCCCTACACCTCCAACCAAAAGAGAAATGAGACACCACTACCCCTGCACGTGAACGCGTCAAATGGAAGGGTAGGGGGAAGGGTTGGGATTCAGCCTTAATATTGGAGCAATAAAATTTACTTAAAATCTGTGTCCAAATTGTTATGAGGATTTTATCAAGTAAATCTTACAAGTTCTTTTTTTCAGTGCATGGGTGAACACGATGTTTTAAGAATTTAATTATATATATATATATATATATATATATATATATATTTATTGTGTGTGTGTGTGTGTGTGTGTGTTTGTGTGACCGGTGCAACTCACACGTCCTATTCCATTGTCATTCATACTGCCGTAGTTTTTAGAGCCCTAAAAAAGCATTCGCTAGTAAGTAAGTAAATAAAAGACAAATGAATAAATAGTTTTAAATTATATATATACAGGGGCGTAGATTTAGGGTGGACGGAGGGGATGTGTCCCCACCAATATCCTCCGACCATTGAAATGTCCCCACCAATAATTTAATCCACTTTTTTTAAAATCGTTCTGTCAACATTAACCTAGACACGCAGAAAGGGATAAATCACATTCTCTCCTTGAGTCCTCCCGCCCCCAAAATACATATGAACATTTTGATTGGTTGTGCCTTTCCCTGCCATCATGTGATAGACGATTGGCTGCGTTCAGACACAAGCAGCGCCAAATGCAGTGGACTCACATTCAGTACAGCAGGACAGGTTATAGTCTGTGAATACGGACGTAAAACTAACAGCAGATTAAACAGCTAAATGTAAAAGTATAAATATGATCCCTGTCAGTCTCCTAATCTAGTGACTGTTTGTCAGAAATCAGTATTGTGAAAGAAATTGATAAACTAATATACTAATATTGCCATATGGCTAGAATTTTGTTGACACCAATAGACAATCCACTTCAGAAAAATAGTTTTTAAAATGCATTCACTTACTTGGCGAACATTAATGATTTGATTCGAGGTTTGCACACTAAGACTCAGAAAAAGTGAAATAAAATGATTGCTGTTTAAATGGCATGTGTTTATCCTGTTTTGTCAGGTAACAGAACCTAAACACCTGTGCTGTATATCAGACAGCGATGGAGAGAGTGTAGATTACACACAGGTGCTCTCTAGTCATTAGCACTCATCAGGCAATGTCTATGGCCAACTGACTGCACTCAGACCAAAGGGGGCTGAATAATTACACACACCCCACTTTTCAGTTATTTATTTGTAAAAAAAAAAAAATGTTTGAAATCATGTATGATTTTCGTTCCACTTCTCGCGTGTACACCACTTTGTATTGGTCTTTCACGTGGAATTCCAATAAAATTGATTCATGTTTGTGGCTGTAATGTGACAAAATGTGGAAAAGTTCACGGGGGGGCGAATACTTTTGCAAGCCACTGTAGTTGTCCTGAGATTTAACATTGTTACCAATAATAGGCTGAGGCATTCTCTGTCCATGCTCATAAGGAATCCCTCAATGTTTTTCAATTAGGGGACAGAAGCAGATCAGCCATGTTGTAGTTCAGGTGAAGAGGCGAGTTCACAGGAGGTCAATCTGAATGTTGATTATACAGTATATAACATATAATATGTGTGCGTGTATTATACATGTTGATTATACTAATATTTAGCATTATGAGGAGTGATAGGCTGAGGATGTAAGTGATTCATTAGTGTTTTTGGCAAAAGTTTTGAACTGACATTTCACTTTTTTGTCACGCTATTTCATCAGGTGGCAATGCTGTCCGGTCCTAGTGCAGTCAGAGGGGAAGAGTTAGGGTCAAAGCCATTGTTCACCCCCAAAAAAACTTTACTCACTATTTACTCCTTAAGTGGTTCCAAACTTTAATGATTTTCTTTATTTTGTTGAATACAAAATAAGATATTGGGGGGAAAAGCTGAAAACATTGACTTCCGTAGCAGGAAAAACTTTCCTGAAAAATTTGTGTGTGTCAAATACATTCTCAAATAACCTAAACACTGAAAATATATAAACTTATTTCATCCTCAGAATCTTTCTTGTAACTCTCTTCTCTCATACCTGTCTGATGGCTCATTATGCAGATCAGTATGCAGGCCTTTGTCTTCTCAGGTGTGAATCACTGCATTAGTAATGATAGATCACGCCTTCTCGCATAGACCCTTTACACTCAAAAAGTGACTTAAAAAGTGTTAATCACTATATTGTTTTCTGTGAGCAAGTAAACAAGATCATTTTCACATCATTTTGAAGCAAAAACACTATTCCACCAGCCATTGTGAAACAATGTCTTGTGAACAAATTGTATGAGTTTCATGGCCTTATTTCAGCTACTTTTTTTTTCACAAAACTTACTAACCACGCATAATATTTTTTTCCTAAAAAATGCAAACACAACATTCATTTTGGTCACGTATTATTGCAGAACAGTTTGTACTGATTACAAGAAAAATACAGGTTGGTCAATAATATATTATAAGTAAAAAAAAGCACAAATATCAGAGCATGTCCAAACATCTCAAGGGCCCCAAAATCACCTCGGACCTCAGAGGGTTAAAATCTTAGGATGTCACTCTGGGTTGTTTCTTTTCAATCATTGATCAGTCTTAGTTGGGTTGTTATGACTGGACACCCACTTTTTGATAGAGTAAAATGGTAAGACAAACAGAAAATTATACTTTGTCATTTTGTTTGCTTCAATATTGTTAAATAAATAATGGCATACACCAATGAAGTCAGTTAGGCAGACACGGATTCCATTCAAGTTGTAGAAGAATCCACTGATACATGTAGGAGTAGGATGATTCAAATCTCGATTGCATAACAAAGGGTTTTAATACTTCTGAAAAATGGGAGATTTAACTTCTCCTTACACTCTCTCCATAATCAATAATCCTGGCAAATCCTCCAAGATGTTATGAGCCCCCTGAAAGTCACTGGCTTTGATTGTAATTTTGTAAATTAGGTTTTGCCAGCTGTAGAGAGTCTGCTTTTTACTGATTTAGGGACACTGACGGGAATAAACAAACATGCACCTAACTAGAGCGCACTTTTTCAGTATTATCTAACCTTAATTTTCTTTTCTGGTAAACAGATATAAATTTCAACAGTTTTTCTGATGAGCTTGATTCACAGAAAAACTGGCCAAGTAATAATGTGTGGGGAAAAAGGGAAAGCTATAGCATCTAGCTAAAGGGAAAGTACTGAGGATGTTTTATTTGCCTTTTTGTCACAAAAAATTTTATATTAGCATATATAAATTGCAACCATTAAATACAAAAACCTTACACTAAGCCACCACACCAGTATGTTTTCTATATTAGATGATCTGATCGCTTGAACTACCTGATGCATATTCAATTCAATTTAATTAAATTTGGATAATGCTTTTAACAATTGACATTGTCTCAAAACAGCTTTACACAATCAAAAGAATTATTTAAGTTTGTATGGAATGTGAATGTGTATGAATCAAAATGGTAAGATAGTCCCTGCATATGAAGTGTAACAGGTGTGTTCCTTCATCTTGTGCAGAAAAGTTTGGGATGATCACGTAATAGGTTCCCTCTGCTGTGTGGGCCAGCTTTTTCACTCAGCAATAATACACTCTTTCCCTTTCAAATTAATTTTCCAGTGGGGGAAAAAAAAACATGTCTTTCCATTTGATCTTCCTGCTGGTGCAGTATAAAGGTCACAGTGGTGCCCAATTCAACAACTTAATTCCCGAACACTGGAAGACACATAGTGAAGCACAGTGAAATGATTTTTTCGCATATTCCAGTTAGGAAACTGGGGTAAGAGCGCATCTAAAAAAAATTTTTGATTGACATCAAAGTGCAGAATCGGATGTCGGCTCCTACCACAGAAATGTCTTTGACTCATGGTCTTGCATCATTCTTCCAGTTAGCAAACCTTAATAATGCTTGAGATGTGTTTTTTAAACTATCCAAATCCTTATTTCTAATTCCTGGGTTTTTTTAATGGCTGTCCTCAAGCAAGCATGATGGAATTTTCAGTCTATACAATTTCATATATATATATATATATATATATATATATATATATATATATATATATATATATATATTATATATATATATATATATATATATATATTATATTATATATATATATATATATATATATATATATATAGAACCACATTTTTACTGGAAGGACAAGAATGGAGTTTGTCTGGAAGGACACATCACATCAATAACTCCACATGGTTCATTACAATCTTAGTGAAGAAGGCACAACAGCTCCCTCTACTGAGTAAGAAAATTGAAGAGGGCTGCCATGAACTGTTTCTCCAGATGTATCAGTGTAATGGACAATAGCATCACTGTCTGGTATGGTTAGGGCTCAGTCTCAGACAGAAATAACATGAATTACTGAGTCATGTTATATTGCCATCGAGGGCATTCACACTGGTGTTGTGCAAGAAATTTGTGCATTATCATTATCAAATCAAATTAATTTATCCCCATTTAGTTTAGCTATGGTGTGTACTTACTGTATTCATTGACTTTGTACCATCTGTCGCTGTACACTAGAAAGCACTCTATTGTTTCTTGTTAATTGTAACACCGTGATTCACAGGACATATTTAATTCCCAATATTGCATTTCTCTACAATTAAAGGAAAGCAAAGCGTGTGTGAAAAAGGAACGTGCAAACAACACAATCAAATCATCATTTGCTTAGGATTATCAGTTATACTGTAGGTCAGACTGTGGGATGTTAACACTGCAGACCACTGAATTCCCCAATGACCTTAAGACCTCTGGAGGAGTCTTAAAGACCTACAGTACAGACAACCCGAGGGCTAGTTATGATGGATGTTAAATTTATGTAGTCCACTGTATAACCAGGAATAGAACATATAGTAATGAACTTTGCCACATGTTAACATTTTAAGGCTAACCAGTTTGTTTCAAAATGTTAATGTTGAACAGATCGTGTATTTACCCAAAGAGCTATGAAGTGACAAAGCAGTATCTCAAACTGAAGAACAATTCTTTTAATGACTAACTGTCAGTTCAGCTTCTGTAGACATTTACTCAGGTCCGACTATTTCTTTTGCTTACTACAGTAAAATTTAGCCAGACCAGATGTCCACTTGGTGAATTATCACTTTGTAACACACGTCTCTTTGTAATTCCTCTGCCTGATTGGCATTTTAGAACCTCAGAATCTTTCCCCAAACAATGCCAGCCAAGCAAATTATGGCGTTATTAGCAGGAATAGTGGGTTTGGGTGCTACCATTGGAGCCACTGTGTCTAATGAGTGGAAGACCACAAGCAGGGCTTCATCTGTCATTACTGCCACCTGGGTGTTTCAGGGACTCTGGATGAACTGTGCTGGAAATGCCATGGGAGCTGTGCATTGTAGACAGCACCACACCATCTTCAAACTAGCGGGTAAGCTGAAGCCTGTCATACATTAGCCACTTAATATCTATGTAAATTAATAATATTCTTTAAGAAAACACAATTTAACATGCAAATGGTAGCTTAGTTGTCATAAAATAGAAAAGGATTATTTATTATTATTATTATTATTATTAAGAAGAACAAGAACAAGAACGACCATAATAACTCTGTATGGTTTTAACAATGCCAGAATAAGAAACTCATTTTTTCTCAGAAAGAAAAACTCAGGCATTTTGCACATATATTTCATTTATTTCACAATTTGAGAATAGAATTGGAATATGTATTAAAATTTTTAACTGTCACTGAGAATCACACACAGACAAGCCACATACAGTATGGAGATTAATAATCTATATGTTTATTTTAGTCTTTTTATCTACAAAGAAAAATCCACAATGACAAATGAGCAAAGTCAAGTTTGTCATTTAGAGTTACTGTAGTTTGTATGGAAATGTACCTTTTTTTTTTTAGCACCTAGTGTTAGTGTAAATATACTAGGTGTTAAATCAATTTCTTAAGTAAACTTACAGATATATTTTCCAAGTATATTTTATGTATTGAGTATACAAATATTAATTTACTAGTAGGTATGTACTTCTAAGCCACTTTGTAGCATATTTAGGTGTAAGAGTAGCACATTTCCAAATATTTACAAATGGTCATTGTTGCAAAGCAGCTTTAAGGAATTAAAAATAAAATAAGTTTGAAATGTGTAAGTTACAGTGAACTTATAGCTACTGTAGTTCTATACTTTTAGTTCACATTTTAGTTTATAAATTTGTGGTTTAAATTTAACAGTTTTATGCTGTATGCTTGTAAACTTAACATCATACTGGATAAGAGCGTCTGGCAAATGCCTAAATGTAAATGTAAACGTAGTTTAATGTTACTGTTACAGCCATTTTGATATTTTGGATTTTGACCAACTTGGAATTTTGGGTGTGATAATTGAAAGTTTATTATTATTTTTTTTAATGTTTAGTAGTAGTTTAGTAAGAAGAATTAGGTTATGAGTTATGAATTTGCATTTATTTGTGTTTTACATTGTATTTGGGATGGTGTGACATCATCAGGTGAAAGGTTATATAGGCATGGCGCTAAGTCAACCGGTGGGTGGAAAATGCTGCACGGTTTCTCACACTGTTTTGACCATACTTTATGTTACGTTTGGAACTACAGATAATACTTTCGTTAAGTTTGATACCACTGCCTAATTTACAGCTAGTTTTTATTCATGTTTTTTTTTTTTTTTTTTAAATGGACTCAATAAATCAATTTCTTTTCTACGTATCATGGAGTGTGCGTTCAATCCCAACCGGGCACAGCCTTTTTCATCACCATGGATTTAAACTAAGAAAATAGTCGCTACAAAAACGTCAAAACAGTTTCAGGATTGATGGACGTGGACACTCTGACTTCGGAAAGCCACATTGCTCTTCAAATTTCGATCGACTGTATTCGTGAGTTTTACAGTGTTAAAGTAGCGTCGGGCCGCCGAGCCCAAAAGTTTGAACCTGTTTGTCAGCTGTACGCACAATCAAGGAACCCGTGCTGAATGTTGTGGCACTTTGAACTGAAATTGTAAATTAAAATGGAAGGAATAGATGTGGAAAATGGGGACGTGATGGCAGAGAAGGAAAAGAAACTGTTTAAGTTGATCGGAACCCGCAGAGGAAAGTTGGGTGTTCTTACAAGAAAGTGTAACGAAATAGATGCTCTTATTGAAGCCGGCGGTACAAAGGAAGAAGTGGAAATACAAGTCAGAGATTTTATACGTTATTTTGATGAATTTAAAGAGTTACAAGAGTCTGTCCAAGCTTTATTGCGACAAGAAGAAAGAGCTTATGATCAAAATGATTGGTTTGAACCCAAAGCGTCGCGATTCAAAGAGTTTCTTAATGGCGTTGAATTCTGGTTAAAAGCTGACGAAGTAAGAGCTTACGCAGATGAAAAATTTGTGAAGTGAAGTGAACGTTTATGAACATGAAAAAATTACTGATGTGCATGGTGAAGGTGATGAGTCCGTGTCGCCTCATGACAGTGTCTCACAGGCGGCCGCAGAAAAGCCGCCTAGTAGAGTCTCCAGTAGAGTCTCCAGCCGAGGCAGCAAAGCCTCCGACGTGCTCTCTGAAGCGCGCGTGCAACGCGCTGTGTTGCTGGCACAAACACAGTGCATAGATGAACAACTCAAACTCGAAATGGAGAAATTGCGAATAAAATCAGCACAGAAAAAACATCAATTAAAAGCTAAAATAGCTGAAGCTGAAGCTACGATTCGAGTGCTTTCTGAAATCAACTTTTGCCAGCTGATTTTGCTACTCCATCTGGTACTTCGACGCAATATATTATTCCAACAACAAAAAAGAAAGTTCCAACAAAACAATACACATTTCCTCTTCACAGTAGCACAAGCAAAGTCAAACTTGAAACAGAACCTCATTGCTCGTTCTCAAACTCTAATAAACAAAGGCCAGTCCAAAGGGCAACAAATAAATCACCTGAATACAGCTCAGATTTAAATAGCAACTCCTTGCTTGATGTCATGAAAAAACTAAGCGAGCTTACAGAATTGCTTGCAAAGCAACATGCATTGTCTCAACTACCACAAAGAGAAATACCTATTTTTCATGGAGACCCACTTCAGTTCAGATCATTTCTGAAATCTTTTGAACATACAATTGAAGCAAAAACTGAAAATATGCAACAAAGGCTTTACTACCTGGAGCAGTATACCTCTGGAGAGCCAAGGAACCTTGTACGAAGTTCCTTTCATTTACCACCAGACAGAGGATACAAAGAGGCCAAAGAACAACTCCAATGGCATTTTGGAAACGAAATTAAAGTTGCATCTGCTTTCCTGGACAAGGCATTGAAGTGGCCTGTGGTTAAGGCTGAGGATGCATTAGGCCTTAGATCATATGCAATTTTTTTGAAAAGTTGCCACAATACCATGCAAGACATGGATTACGTTGTAGATCTTGAAACACCCTCCAACTTGAAAGTCATATTTTCAAAATTACCTTTTAAACTTAGAGAGAAATGGCGAACTGTTGTATGCACCATTTATGATAAACACAAACAGCGAGCCACATTCAGAGATTTACTCGCCTTTATTGACAAACAAGCACGAATCATGCTGGATCCGATTTTTGGAGAAATACAGAACCCAGTGAATAAAACACAAGAACCAAGACAATTCAATTCAATTCAATTCAATTTTATTTATATAGCGCTTTTAACAATGGTCATTGTCTCAAAGCAGCTTCACAAAAATTAAAGAAATTTAACAAAAAAAAAAACAAAAAAAAACTGTACATAGAATAATTATATATAAAATAATAAATAAATAAATAAAATTATAATAGAAAATAAATAAATAAAAACAAATAATAATAATTATAGAAAATAAAATAATTGGAAGTGTGGATGTGTGAGAAAAATGTGCAGATAATAATGAGACGAATGAATGAAATTTCTCTGATGAGCAAGCCAAGGGTGACGGCGACGGTGGCAAGGAAAAACTCCCTGAGATGGCATTAGGAAGAAACCTTGAGAGGAACCAGACTCAACAGGGAACCCATCCTCATTTGGGCGATAACAGATAGAAATGATATAACATCTTGTGTGTTGTGCAGGTGAAAATTCAATATGACAGAAATTATTTAAATTGACATGAAGACCAGTTCAGCATAGGGACGAGTCAGTAGGTGCAGAGGGCAGATGAGGTCTGGATCACTGGAAGCAC
Source organism: Channallabes apus (assembly GCA_030522415.1). Lineage (NCBI taxonomy): Eukaryota > Metazoa > Chordata > Actinopteri > Siluriformes > Clariidae > Channallabes > Channallabes apus. The sequence goes on from CM060109.1 coordinate 12,109,938, forward strand.
AGGAGCAGCATGTGTAGCTCCAACCATCATAAAGCTGAATCCAGCTGGAGCTGGTCCTTCTCTGGATGCCTCAGGAACCTCGCAGGGTCGGCCTTTGTCTACTGAAGCTGGCAAAATCTCCCGATGCCTCGGGATGGGTAGAGAAATACAGAACAGATGGGGAGAATTAGCGTAGTTGCCATTCGGTATAGGTGTACTGGAGTATGAGTACTGGGATGAGTTATGTGTATGCCAGATTAAAAAGATGCGTCTTGAGTCTACTTTTGAACTGAGAAACCGTGTCTGCTCCCCGAACACTGTCTGGAAGGCTATTCCAAAGCTTTGGAGCTAAATATGAAAAAGCCCTACCCCCTTTTGTAGATTTTGAAATTCTGGGAACTACCAGAAGTCCGGAGTTTTGTGATCTTAAGGCGCGTGGTGGATTGTAGCGTATCAGAAGACTGGTTAGGTATGTGGGAGCTAAACCATTTAAGGCCTTGTATGTAAGTAATACTATTTTGTAATTTATTCTAAACTGAACAGGTAGCCAGTGCAGGGATGATAATATTGGGGTTATATGATCATATTTTCTGGATCTAGTGAGAACCCTGGCAGCTGCATTTTGGATTAACTGAAGCTTGTTTATTGAGGATGCAGGACAACCACCTAGTAATGCATTACAATAGTCCAGTCTGGAGGTCATGAATGCATGAACTAGTTTTTCTGCATCAGATATGGATAAGATGTTCCTAAGTTTAGCAATATTTCGAAGATGGAAAAAGGCTGTTTTTGTGATATTTGAAATGTGATTTTCAAAAGACAAGTTACTGTCTAATATTACTCCCAGATCTTTTACTGCTGAGCTGGTAATAACAGTACATCCTTCTAAGCGCAAGCTGAATTGTGAAAGCTGTTGTGTGCTGGTTTTTGGGCCAATAAGTAATATCTCTGTCTTATCTGAATTTAATAAAAGAAAGTTATTGGTCATCCAATCTTTTATGTCCTGGACACACTCAGTTAATCTAGACAGCTTAGGTATTTCGTCTGGTTTAGTTGAGATATATAATTGGGTATCATCAGCATAACAATGGAAACTAATCCCATGTCTTCTAATGATGTTACCCAAGGGAAGCATGTATATTGAGAACAACAGAGGTCCTAAAACTGACCCTTGTGGGACCCCATATTTCACTGGCATTATACCAGACGGTTCTCCATTTAGATCTACAAAATGGTAGCGATCAGACAGGTAAGATCTAAACCATTTTAATGCCTGTCCCTGAATACCTATATAATTTTGTAAGCGATCTATGAGAATATTATGATCTATAGTGTCGAATGCAGCACTAAGATCAAGCAGGACTAGCAATGAGATGCAGCCTTGGTCTGAAGCTAAAAACAAGTCATTTGTAATCTTAACTAGTGCAGTTTCTGTGCTATGATGGGGCCTGAAACCTGACTGAAATTCTTCATGGAAGTTGTTATCCTGTAAGAATGTGCAAATTTGAGCTGATACTACTTTTTCTAGTATTTTTTATATGAACGGGAGGTTTGAAATCGGTCTGTAATTTTTTATTTCATTCGCGTCCAAATTAGATTTTTTAAGAAGCGGCTTAATAACTGCTAACTTGAAAGGTTTAGGGACGTGACCTAGATGTAATGAAGAATTAATAATGTTTAGGAGTGGCTCTCCAACCGTAAGCATCACTTCTTTTAAAAATCTGTTTGGGATTGGGTCTAACAGGCACGTTGTTGATTTAGCCGAGGTGATGAGTTTATACAGCTCTTCCTGTCCTATACCTGTAAAGCAGTGAAAATCTAAATGTGAAGCTATAGGGTGAACTGGATCGTGAGATACTATTAGAGGTTGAACCTCCATTATTTTCTTCCTGATATTATTGATTTTTTCATTAAAGAAGTCCATAAAGTCTTCACTTCTAAACTGTGATGGGATACTCTCTGCGGGCATCTTAGGTTTTGTTAGGCGAGCCACTGTACTAAATAAGAACCTGGGATTGTTTTGGTTTCTTGCTATAAGTTGGCTAAGATGCTCGGTCCTAGCAGTTTTTAGAGCCTGTCTATAGCTGCACATACTGTCTTTATATGCAATTCGAAAGACTTCTAATTTAGTTTTCCTCCATTTTCGCTCGAGGTTACGGGTTGCTCTCTTTAGGGCGCGAGTATGACTGTTGTACCACGGTGCCAATGTTTTATCTCTGACTTTTTTTAATCTGATGGGAGCAACAGTGTCTAATGTACTGGTAAAAATAGTGCCCATGCTGCTAGTCACTTCATCTAGATCATCTGCATTTAGGGGTCTGATAAGAAATTGGGACAGATCCGGCAGATTACTTGTGAATCTGTCTTTAGTGGTGGGATTCATATTTCTAACAGATTGATAACGTGGGGAGACACAGCTAATCTGTTCTACGGGTAGAGTATATGTCAGGAGGTGATGATCTGTGATATCATCGCTTTGAGGTATGATCTCTATATTAGAGACATCTATACCATGGGATATAATTAAATCTAGCGTATGATTAAAGCGGTGAGTTGCTCCAATTATATTTAGCTTAACCCCAAAGGAATTTAGTAAATCCATAAATGTGAGTGCTAAAGCGTCGTTAGCATCATCTACATGAATGTTAAAGTCTCCTACTATCAACATACAAACAAGACAAAACAAAGTCTACTCACAACCAAACAAGGGGAGCAGTTTTGCTACAGCTGTTGCATCTACGTTGATGTCTGAACAATCAAAGGTGTATTCACAAACAAATAAACAATCCTCAAATGTAACCAATTCAAGTGCATTTACAAGGCCATGCATGTTTTGTAACAGAAACCATCCCATGGAGGTTTGTGAAACATTTCAAAACAAATCAAACAATGATAAGGTGGTGTTCTTCAAGAATAAAGGACTATGCTTTGGCTGCTTGCAAAAGGGACATTTAAGCAAAAATTCTCAGAAACGTTTGTTGTGCAACATATGTAAACAAAACCATCCAACAATTCTGCACATACTGTACAAGCCAAGGGAAATCAAAGCAAGTCTCAGACTGAAGCAAAGACACCCACAAGTTCCACTAATTCAGATGCGGTCCTCTCGTTGGCAACTGGTAGCAATACTGGGGCCGGTAAAAAAGAATATGCTCTGGCAATCTTACCTGTGAAAGTAAAATAAAAAAAGGAACAAAATGCATTGAAACCTATGCATTTTTGGATCCAGGGAGCTCTGCAACATTTTGTACTGAGCAGTTGGCCATACAGCTTCAAGCTCCTGGAAAGAGAACAGAGATCCTCTTGAAAACAATGGGTCAAGAAAAGGCATTATCAACATTTAGAATCTCTGGCTTGGAAGTAGCTGCATTGGACAGCGACAACTTTCTCAAACTCCCTGATGCTTTTACTCAAAAACAAATCCCTGTGACTCATGATGATATCCCAAAGCTAAAAGACGTAAGAAAGTGGTCTTACCTTAATGAGGTTGACATCACGCCTATCGACGCGGGCATTGGGCTTCTGATAGGAGTCAATGCTCCAAGAGCATTAGAACCCTGGAAGATTATAAACAGCGTTGACAGTGGACCATCCGCTGTGAAAACCCATCTCGGCTGGGTTATCAATGGACCGCTAGGATTCGATGAAAACTTGAATGGTGCTTGCACTACAGTCAATGGAATATCCATTGCCAATTTAGAGAATTTGTTGATAAAGCAATACAATGAAGATTTTACAGAACAGCATTATGGAGAACAAATTGAATTGTCACAGGAGGATAATCAGTTTTTGGAGATTGTGTCTGATTCAGCTGAACTTAAAAATGGTCATTACAGTCTGAAACTTCCATTTCGTAAAGCCAGTGTAAACATGCACATGCCCAATAACAGGCAAATAGCATATCAAAGGGCACAGAACTTGATAAAGAGATTTAAAAGGGATCAAGAATTCTTTAATGAGTACAAGGCCTTTATGGATGAGGTTATGGCAAAAGGATACGCTGACATTGTTCCTCAGAGTGAGCTGCAGCCCGTAACTGGCAAGCTGTGGTACTTACCACACCATGGAGTCTATCACCCACGCAAAAACAAGCTGCGTGTGGTTTTTGACTGTGCAGCAGTTTATGGCGGAACATCTCTGAACAGGAACTTCTTCAGGGTCCTGACTTAACCAACACACTGCTTGGTGTGCTGATCCGCTTCCGCTTGGGCCCTGTCGCATTCATCACGGACATAGAAGGGATGTTTCATCAGGTTCGAGTGGCGAGGGAACATATCAATTTCTTGCGCTTCCTCTGGTGGCCTGATGGGGACATCTCCAAAGATCTCGTTGAGCACAGAATGTTGGTGCATATATTTGGTGCGGTATCCTCACCCAGCTGTGCAACATTCGCGTTGCAGAAAACTGCAGATGACCAACAGCATGAATATTCAGAGGACGTTAACACCATCAGGCATAATTTCTATGTCGATGACTGTCTGAAGGCAGTTAGTAGTACAGAGCAGGCATTGTCGCTTTTTCACCAGCTTAATGAGTTATGCGCAAAAGGGGGCTTCCATCTTAATAAGTGGATTAGCAATGATCGTGCAGTCCTCGCTGCGATCCCTGAGAAAGACAGAGCTAAAGAAGTGCAAGCTTTAGATCTGAGCAAGGAGCAATTGCCAATGGAAAGAGCCCTTGGTGTTCAGTGGTTTGTGGAAAAAGATCAGTTAACCTTTAGCATAGCCATCAAGTCACACCAGATAACCAGAAGGGGAATTCTCTCTGTTGTCTGTTCAATCTACGACCCACTAGGTTTTCTGGCTCCCATCACACTGGTGGCAAAGCAGATCCTGCAAAGCTTATGTAAGCTGAAATTGAGCTGGGATGAGAGGATCCCTCATGATGTCGCACAGACCTGGGAGAGTTGGCATAGTACGCTTCATCTTCTGGGCACACTGAGAGTGAATAGAAGCTTTATCCCTTCAGGCTTCGGTCACATCACATCTGCACAGTTGCATCACTTTTGTGATGCTAGCGAGGTGGGCTATGGCGCCGTGTCCTACCTTCGGCTCACAAATAGTATCGGTGATGTCTGCGTAACCTTTGCCTTTGGAAAAGCCAGAGTGGCACCTCTCAAGTGCACAACCATTCCCAGAATGGAGCTTGCTGCAGCAGTCTTGGCTGCACGTCTGGATCGGATGCTGAGAACAGAACTGCATTTGTCATTGGCAGACTCAGTGTTTTGGTCGGACAGCATGACTGTTTTGCAGTACATTGCCAACAGAACCAGAAGATTTAAGACCTATGTCGCAAATCATATCTCTCTCATCCACTCTCTGTCGAACATAGAACAATGGAGGCACATCTCTTCGAAGGAGAACACAGCTGATGCAGCTTCCCGTGGCTTATCAGTCAAAGCTTTTCTCCAGTGCCAAACATGGTTGAATGGACCACGTTTTCTTCGAACCCACACACCGTGGCCAGAAATAATTGAAAACTTAAATGGTGTTTCAAAAGATGATCCTGAAATAAAGCAGGAAGTTTCTACTCATGTTACAGCTGTTCTGTCAATGGAGTCTTGTCCCATCATCAAGTTGATTTCTTACTTTTCGAGTTGGGCAGACCTAAAACGAGCAGTTGCTTGGATTTTAAAGATTAAAGACACACTGAAACAAAAGTGTGATGGAAAGAAAAATTCAAATGTAAACAAACTTGTTGTTCCCAAAAGGAAAAAGAAAGAATTAACTCACCTGCTGACAGTGGATGACTTTGAAAAGGCTGAACAAGCCATAGTCAATTATGTGCAAAGACAACACTTCCCTGAGGAGATTTCACTTCTGAGTGAGGAAAAGGCCATAAAGAAAACCAGTCCTTTATACAAGCTGGATCCTGTGATGGTAAATGGCATCCTGAGGGTTGGTGGTCGGCTAAGCAAGTCTGCATTACCCGAAGAGGCAAAACATCCTGCCATCCTGCCTAAAAGTAGCCACATCTCTGAGCTCATTCTCTGCTATGTTCATGAGAAAGTTGGGCATGGCGGGAGGAATCATATGCTCTCTACTCTTCGTAGGCAGTTTTGGATTCCTCATGCCAACGCACAGGCAAGAAAGATAATCAGGGAATGCATGACTTGCCGCCGTTCGTGTCAAAGGCCGGGACAACAGAAAATGTCTGATCTCCCACCTGATCGACTTGTTGTAGACCTTCCTCCATTTACACTTGTTGGGATGGATTATTTTGGTCCCATCGAAGTCAAAAGAGGAAGGAATACTTTAAAAAGGTATGGAGTCATATTTACATGTTTAACATCACGTGCAGTCCATCTCGAGGTGGCCCATACACTGGATACAGACTCCTGCATCAATGCCATAAGAAGGTTCATTTGTAGGAGGGGGCAGGTCAAGGAGATAAAATCAGACAATGGCACAAATTTTGTAAGTGCAAATCGTGAATTGAAGCAAGCACTAAAAAACCTAGATCAAAGCAAAATCCATAACACACTTGTACAGGATGGAATCAAGTGGAGTTTTAATCCTCCTCATGGAGCGCACCACGGTGGAGTCTGGGAGCGTTTGGTGCAGCAAGTTAAAAGGATCCTATGTTCTGTCACTAAGCAACAAATAGATGATGACGAGGCCCTCCATACAATATTCTGTGAAGTAGAAGCAATGTTGAATGACCGGCCAATTACACCATCAAGTGATGATCCAAACGACCTTGAAGCGCTAACACCAAATCACCTTTTACTGTTAAAAGGAAAACCCATCATCCCACCTGGTCTGTTTGATAAACTTGAAACATATGGAAGAAGGCATTGGAAACAAGTCCAATACCTCAGTGACCTGTTTTGGAAAAGATGGACAAAAGAATATCTTCCTCTGATGCATCAACGTCAGAAATGGAACAGACCCCGCAGAAACTTCTCTATTGGAGATCTAGTTCTTTTAGTTGATGAGTGTGCCACAAGAAATTCCTGGTCTCTAGGGCGTATCACAGATACCATAAGAGATGCTAAAGGCTTTGTGCGTAAAGTACGTGTTAGAACACCAAGCAATGAATTAGAAAGACCCATAACGAAGTTATGTTTGTTACTTGAAGCTGATTGAGTTTTCGAAAACCTGGGTTTGTTGATTCAATGGTGTATATTGATTACTGAATAATGGAAAATGATACGAGTTACTGACGAAAAGTAATGCATAACAGATCCAAAGAATGTTAAACAGAATATGTTAAGATGATGCTTGAAAGTATGGACCCAGTTTTTCGCATCCATTGGACTTTTTTAATTTTTTATGGACTTTATTGCAAGAGACTTGATGCTGTATAATTGCATAATGGACTTTGATATGCATCAAAATGGAAAATGTAAATATGCAGGGCAATGGTTGGTTATGCATCCCGATAATTCTGTGCAATACTTGGACATTTTGTGTTGATTCTTTGGTTCTTGATAATGGCTGTTCAAGAATGTACTGTATAATTTGATAATTTTGTTATTCAAAATTAGGGGCCGGAATGTTACAGCCATTTTGATATTTTGGATTTTGACCAACTTGGAATTTTGGGTTTGATAATTGAAAGTTTATTTTTTATTTTTATTTTATGTTTAGTAGTAGTTTAGTAAGAAGAATTAGGTTATGAGTTATGAATTTGCATTTATTTGTGTTTTACATTGTATTTGGGATGGTGTGACATCATCAGTTGAAAGGTTATATAGGCATGGCGCTAAGTCAACCGGTGGGTGGAAAATGCTGCACGGTTTCTCACACTGTTTTGACCATGCTTTATGTTACATTTGGAACTACAGATAATACTTTCGTTAAGTTTGATACCACTGCCTAATTTACAGCTAGCTTTTATTAATGTTTTTTTTTATTTTTTTTTAAATGGACTCAATAAATAAATTTCTTTTCTACGTATAATGGAGTGTGCGTTCAATCCCAACCGGGCACAGCCTTTTTCATCACCATGGATTTAAACTAAGAAAATAGTCGCTACAGTTACATTATTTTTGTTGTTTAAAGCAGTGGTTCCCAACCTTTTTTCCTTGGACATTATTACTTAACATCACTGCCTCGATGACACCGTGGTTAGAACATTAATGATGGACTCATTCTTCTTACTTACTGCACTCCAATCTGTCAAATTGTTAAAACACATAAACATTTGTACAAAATAACCACAAATTAATATCACACACCATCGAAACCAAAAATAGATATACACAACAAAAGAACCATAAATAAACACACCTCACTGGGTACACACACCCACGAGGGAATGAGTCTCCACTAACCATTAACCACATCATAGTTTCATAGTTCCTACAATGCAAATCACTAGCCAAGAAAATAAAGCAACAAATACACGCACACATATACAGCCAGCCAAAAAAGGTGTACACGCTTCAGGAATAGGAAAACTAGTTTAAATATTTTAATTATATGTTATATAATAATAATAATAATAATAATAATAATAATAATATACATAATACTATTTTTGTTTTCCTGATGTGTGTATAAATCTTTTGACTAAATATCACTATATATAGACTACCATTCAAAAGTTTTATATCACTTGCAAATTTCTAAACTATAAAATTTCAAAACTATAAAATAACACACATGGAATTAGGTAATTACGTAAAAACAACAAAAACACCAGTTAGTTGTTATTTTAAGACACAGAGGTCGGACTTTCTGTAATAGTTCTTGCAAGAACAGTATTGTCAAGTGCATTTGCAAAACCCGTCAAGCACCATAATGAAACTGGCTCTCATGAAGGCCGCCCCAGGAGGACGAGACCAAAACCTACCTCTGCTGCAGACGAGAAGTTCATTTAGAGTTATCAGCCTGAAAAATCACCAATTAACAGCAGCTCAGATTAGAGGCGTTATGAAGTCTTTACAGAGCAGAAGTAGCAGAAACATCTCAATATCAACTGTTCAAAGGAGATTAATGCATTTTTTGGACGCCTTCAGCAAAACTTTACAATGTAGAAAGAAATAAAAATCAGAAACCATCATGGAGTTAGAAAGTGTTCTAAAACTTTTGAACGGTAGTGTATATATAAAATATCTATATTGTATATTTTGTGGTCTTTAAATTGAGTGACAGGTAAATAACAGAACATTAGTCCCCAAAATAATTTGTTGTAAATTCTTGTAATAGCAAAGTTGCTATTCACTACAACTCAATAGGAAATTGCACTGCAGTACAGTACCAAAGCACTAGAGGGCCTCAGAGAGATGATGGCATCACCAATGAATCCCTTCTATACAGGCTGTCCACTGCTTAGATGTATAAGGACATAAATGTAAGACGCATTGGATAAGGCCATCTGCCAAATGCTGTAAATAAGGATGGAAATGGAACGTGAGATAGAGACGTTCGTGTGAATTTGCTCAAATCATGACAGATTACAGTAATTGGAAATTTTACTGAATATTGAATCTTATTTAGGTTCTTGATTCAGAAGTGTGGTACTTTGGTAGTGTACAGAGTTGTTGTTGGAAGGTGAGTTTTCCCTCAGGCAAATCTCTGACAGAAACAAGTTTTTATTTACTCTCTCCAGGGCTTACCCCTTACCCTCGACCCAGTTTGATCAATCAGATCAATTCAGTTCAATGCAATTTGGTTAGCACTTAATTTTTTTTTTTCATATTACAAGGTAATAAAAATTCGAGGCATAAATTTAAAAAGTGATGTGTATAGGTGGCACGGTGGTGTAGTGGTTAGCACTGTCGCCTTCAGGGTCCGGGTTTGATTCCCGTGTCTGTTTGCATGGATTTTTCCTGCTACAGCCCAAAGACCTGCATATTAGGCTAATTGGTGTTCCCAAATTGCCCGTAGTGTGTGAGTGTATATGTGTGCCTTGTGATGGATTGATTCCAGGCTCGATTCCCGTCTCTGTGTGCATGGAGTTTGGATGTTCTCCACGTGCTTGGTGGGTTTCCTCCGGGTACTCCGGTTTTCTCCCACAGTCCAAAGATATGCAGGTTAGGCAAATTGGCGTTCCTAAATTGCCCGTAGTGTGTGATTGGGTGTGTGAGTGTGTGTATGTGTGTGTGCCCTGCGATGGATTGGCACCCTGTCCAGGATGTACCCCGCCTAGTGCCCGAGGTCTCCTGGGATAGGTCCCCCGCGACCCTGCACACAGGATTAAGCGGTACAGAAAATTAATGAATGAATGAATAATTTATGGAAGTGTGTGTGAGAAAAATGTGTCTAGATAATAATGAGATTGTTGATGAGCAAGCCAAGGGTGAAGGCAACAGTGGCAAGGAAAAACTCCCTGAGATGGCAATAGGAAGAAACCTTGAGAGGAACCAGACTCAACAGGGAACCCATCCTCATCTGGGTGATAACAGATAGAAATTATATAACATCATGTTATGCAGCTGAAAGTTCAGTTCAGCATAGGGATGAGTCAGTAGGTGCAAAGGGAAGATGGGCTTTGGATCACTGGAAGCACAGGAGCAGCATGTGTAGCTCCAAACCATCATAAAGCAGAATCCAGCTGTATGCCTCAAGATCCTCGCAAGGTTGGCCTTTGTCTAGTGAAGATGGCACAATCTCCCGAAGCCTCGGGATGGGTAGAAAAATAAAATATAGGTGGAAAGAATTAGCGTAGTTGTCATTCAGGATAGATGTACTGGAGTATGAGGTTATGGGCAGAGGTGGAAAGTAACGAATTACATTTACTCGCGTTACTGTAATTGAGTAGCTTTTTTGTGTATTTCTACTTTTTAAAGTAGTTTTAAAAATCTGTAATTTTACTTTTACTTAAGTACGTTTTGTTTGAAGTATTGTAATTCGCTACATTTTAAATCATATTCGCTACTGAGTAAATCAATGAATGAAAATGATAAAATAATAAAAATATTATGCTTTGTATAAATGCTCCGTTGTGCTCGCGTGTGTGTATCATGTCCTGGTCGCGCGCCGCTCCAGACTCCACTCCAGGTTTTCTGACATCGGCATTTTCCTGACCTTCCACACGGTCGCTTAAGCCCTGAGAGTGACGTCATCGACTAGCACGACCCATATATAAACCGGAGAGAGACGCGGGAAAGATGAAAGAGGTTGTGATTTTGGCGTTTTGATATTTGGTTGTGTATTCCGCTTTGACTTTTTGTCTCCCATTGACTTTGATTATTGCTTTGTTGCTTTGGTTTGCTTGATCTTTGTATATATTTTTAGATAATTTCATTGTTTTTGGTTTAGGGAGTCCGGGAAGGTACCTGTATTTTTGTTTCTGTTTTTTTTTTTTTTTTTGCAGGTAATCTAGCTACTAAATATAAATATTATTTTGGCCTGGGTCCATCCTGAATCTGATCCTCCTCCTGTTGTATGTGTGTATGTTTTTGTATATACAAACCTAATTTTTTCATCAGTTAATGATTGGATCTAGTTCTTTCTGCCACATACCACCATTTCCATACAGTTTAAAATAGAACCCTGAACCATTCTTTTGCTGTATGGCCCTAGACTGGGACGTAACACCATATTTAAGTGACCACTTTAATTTTCAAGCACAAGAAAGACAACAGCTTTATTATGCAAAGGTGTTCCTTCAGTTAAAAACAACTAGTTTGAGATTTATATCTGCTCATCTTTTTTGAACTACGCTAGAATGCCTCATCCCACCCCCGCTGTTAAAAAAATAAAAATAAAAAAGTAACTCGGTAACTTTTACTATGAGTAAATTTTTTAATGAGCTACTTTTTACTTTTACTTGAGTAGATTTTTATAATGGTAACTTTACTGTCCTCGCTAGAGAGTGAAGTATGCGGATCCTAGCTTGACAGTTGGCTAACAAGTCTCTTCAATAAATACCCAGCAAGGAAGTCTCTCAGATTAGGATCTTTACTGAAGAAATATACTGTAAAACTGAAACACAAAATTGTACCCTTTATATCAAAATAGATACATTTGCAAATTATATAAAATAAAATAGTTAAGGCTAAAAATATAAACTGAATGCATTTTCATTGGTAATTAGCATTGTGCAAACTTAATTAACATTGTACAGATTTTACATTTCACCAAAAACACAAAATGCACAGCTTTACAACCAAATATCACTTTTACTCACAGATATGTTCTTTAGGCACTCACAAAAGTTAAGAGAGGGAAAACAACAGCTAAACCGACTTCTTCTGAACTGAACTGATGAAACTTCTAGAAGTAAAGGCAAACTACGGTAAGTCAGAAAGGACAAAAAACAAACAATCACAGTCTCTGCCTCATGGGGGCAGCACACTCCCCACCTGGTATAATGTTATAACACTATGTCCCTTTAACCAGCAAGACAACTTCTGAAACAGGTCTTGTGTACACTTTACCAGTACCGCCTCTGACCACTCTTACTTCAACCTTTCGAACTTTGTTGTCTTGACTAGGAAATGTATTTACAATGAGACCAGTGGGCCATTCATTTCTCTTTGCCTGATGGTCTTTTAGGAGCACAACATCCCCACTTTCTAGGTTAGGTTGATCGGCCTGCCATTTCCTCCTCGTCTGAAGCGTAACAAGGTAGTCTTGGCGCCACCGTTTCCAGAATGAATTGGCAAGGCACTGCACTTGCTTCCACTGTTTCCTGTGAAGGCTTGTGGGATCAAAATCGCCTGGAGGAACAGATACCAGATCTATTTTCTGTGTGAGAAGTGCGCCAGGAGTAAGCACATCTGGTCGTTCTGAATCTGACGAAACAGGAACTAACGGTCGGCCATTTATTACAGCAGCAACTTCTGCCATAAGTGTGACAAGTACTTCGTGTGTCAGTTTGGGTAGGTGTTCTTTTAACAGCATAGCATTTAGGATGCGACGAGCGATTCCTATCATTCTTTCCCATACCCCTCCCATGTGGGAAGAGTGGGGAGGGTTAAACTTCCAGGTGCATCCCTCATCCTGGAGATAAGACTGAAGTTTTGGATCTTCTGCACTTATCTGTAACTCTTTGCATGCGCCAACAAAGTTCGTCCCTCTGTCGGAGCGAAAGGTTTTTGCTGGTCCTCTGATTGCAGTGAACCTTCTGAGAGCATTAATGAAGCTTGATGTTGAGAGAGACTCCACTACCTCAATGTGAACTGCTCTCGTGACCAGACAAGTAAACATTACAGCCCAACGCTTGTTCTCCACTACTCCACCCCTAGTACGACGAATGCAGATGTTCCATGGTCCAAATGCATCTAATCCAACATGTGTAAAGGGAGGAGCTTGGGTTAAGCGATCGGGAGGCAAATCTGACATTTTCTGTTGCTCCATTTTCCCTCTTAGTCTTCTACACATTACGCACTTGTGTATGACACTTGACACCAACCTTTTGCCTCCAAGGATCCACAACCCTGCAGACCTGACAGCCCCTTCTGTAATGTGCCTCCCTTGGTGGGCAACCTGTTCGTGGTAGAATCGGACTAACAAAATGGCTATGTGGTGATTCTTCGGGATAATTATGGGATGTTTCTCTTCCCACGGAACTTGAGCAGAAGACACACGACCCCCTACTCTCACCAAACCATCTTTGTCTAAAATGATACAAAAATTTCTTAGGGGACTGTCTTTGGATATTACTTTCCTTTTGGAAAGGCTTTCGATTTCTTCCTTGAAAGCATCTTCTTGTACACTTCGTATGATTATGGTCCTTGCTTGTGTAAGCTCATCTAACCCTTGAGTGTCCCTTTGAGTTGCTTTTAAGAATGATCTGATTCTCTGAATGAGCCTGGCTATTCCATGGATAAGAAGCTTCCAATTAGAGAAGCGCTCAAACCTATGGGATCCAAGCAGTGTTGTGACAGCTGTTGTGATAAATGTTACAACCAGAGGACGCACCTCTACATCTGATGCTGGCTCAACAAGCTCAAAGACTTCTGGCTGAGGAAGCACAGTTCTGTCGTCCTTTCTCAGAAAGTCTGGTCCAGAGAACCAGTTAGTACTTTTCAAATGTGCAGCTGGCACTGGCCGTGTACCATAATCAGCAGGGTTATGTTCTGTAGCAACAAAGTGCCACTGTTCTGGATGTGTTGATTTCCTAATGCGTGCTACTCTGTTGGCAACATACACATAAAATCTTCTGCTGGTATTGTTGATATACCCTAATACAACTCTGCTGTCTGTGTAGTACTTGACCTTATGGATTTCAATATCAAGCTCATTCAGCACTAGATCAGCTAGTTCAACAGCAAGGACAGCAGCACATAGCTCTAGCCGAGGGACAGTATGGGGTTGACGAGGAGCTAATTTAGACTTTCCCATGCAAAATCCTATGCGAACATGTCCTTCCTTGTCATGTACCCTGAGGTAGGCCACAGCACAAATCGCCATGGTGGAAGCGTCTGCAAAGACACACAGTTCCCTCTGATGGGTGGAAAGCAGAGAAAGAGGAAAATATTTTCTGGGAACCTCGAGCTTCTCAAGCTCCAGTAATGAGGCTTTCCATGATCTCCACTGTGTCTCTTTGTCAACTGGCAATGGTGTATCCCAGTCACAGTTTTCAGAACAAAGTTCTCTGATCAGAGCCTTGCCCTGCATTGTAATTGGTGCTGCAAATCCCAGTGGATCGTATAAACTGTTGACTGTTGACAGAACACCCCTCCTTGTAAATGGCCTTTCTTCACGAGAGACAATGAAAGTGAAAGTGTCGTTCTTCAAGTCCCAATTGAGTCCCAAGCTTCGTTGCAAGGGTAAGGTTTCTGCACCAAGGTCCAGATCTTTTAACTCCTTAACACGTTCCTCCAATGGAAATGCTTCCAGTACTGTGGGACTGTTAGATGCTATTTTGTGAAGACGAATGTTCGAGTCTGCTAACATTTGTATCGTTTTTTTCAATACATGGATGGCCTCATTGTCTGTAGGGAAAGAAGCAAGTCCGTCGTCAACATAAAAGTTTCTTAGAACAAACTCTTTCGCTTCTACATCGTATTCCTCTTGTCCATACAGGGTGGCTCTTCTCAGACCATATATGGCAATAGCAGGAGAAGGACTATTGCCAAAAACATGTACAGTCATGCGATACTCTCTAAAAGGTTTGTCAGGATTGTTGTCTTCGAACCACAAGAAACGTAGAAAGTCACGGTGATCTTCACGAACAATAAAGCAATAAAACATTCGTTCTATGTCTGCTGTTACAGCAACAGGTTCCTTGCGGAAACGAAGAAGAACCCCAAGGAGCGTGTTGTTCAAGTCAGGGCCACTTAGCAGGACACTGTTCAAGGAAACACCCTCATGGCTGGCACTGGAGTCGAATACTACGCGAATTTGGCCAGGCTTGCGGGGATGGTAAACACCGAAGATTGGTAAATACCAAAACTCTTGGTCTGTTTTGAGTGGTGGAGCCAGTTCAGCATGTCCTGATTCGAAGATTTTTTTCATAAAAGTGAAAAAGTGTTCTTTCATGTCTGGTCTTTTTTCTAACATACGGCACAGTGACGTGAAGCGTTTGACTGCTTGGTTTCGATTGTTGGGAAGTCTACGCCTTGGTTTTCTAAAGGGTAGAGGTGCCACCCAACTATTTGAGTCATCCATAAAGACCTCCCTGTCCATAATTTCTAGGAAGACTTCATCATCTACAGACATGGCAGGCTTGTCATCATGTGGTGTTCTCCTGAACAATTCTTTGCAGAGACTATCAGTTTCATCAGTATCAATACTCTCAACTATGCCTGAAGGAATTTTGTGAAACACTGTATCATCAGTTTCTTCTTTAATGTGGATGCGGTTGTTGCAAGGTTCAAAGAGAGATGTACGTCCATTGCTCAGTACATGTGTCCTGAAAACATTGATATTCGCTGGCAAGTGAGCACCTCCTAAACAGACTTCCCCTATTATAACCCAGCCGAGGTCGAGACGCTGGGCATATGGTGCGTTGTGTGGCCCATTACAGTATTCTCTGACCTTGTGCACCCGTGGTATGTCTCGACCAAGCAGAATAAGTATGTCCGCACTAGGATCAAGAGCTGGGATTTTGTCTGCTATCTGCTTTAGGTGACCGTAGTATCTCGCAACCTCAGGTGTCGGGATTTCAGACTTGTCATCTGGGAGCTTATCACACTCGATCAATGGAGGTAGGGGGATACTGATTTTGCCATCTAATGACTCTATGATAAACCCATTAGCTCGCCGTCCTCTTGTCTCTATGACGCCCGAGCAGGTTTTTAAAGTATATGGCATTGCACAGGATTTGATATCAAAGATTTCAAAGAGCTCAGTTTTTGCCAGGGACTTATTGCTCTGCTCATCAAAAACTGCATAGGTCTTAACAGCCTTTCCTTTCTCCCCTGATGGATACATTTTGACTAGACAAATTTTGGAGCAGGACCTTAAACTGTTCGTGCCTCCACAAACCCCAGTGCATTTCGATATCACAGCTGTCGAGGTATTTCCTGTTTGCTCCCCACCCTGCACTTCAGGGGCTGAAAATGTGGTGGACATCCATGGTGCTGGGCCTGGATGCAAAGCTGTAGGGTGTTGGCTGCTGCTACATTCTCTGCACTGTATATTATTGTTGCAGTTCTTAGCTCTGTGGCTGATTGAGGAACAGCATTTATAGCAAATGTTATTTTCTTTGAGGAAGGCTCTCCTTTCATCCCATGATTTGCTCCTAAAACTGCGACATTTCCTAAGAGGATGTGGTTTGTTGTGAAGCGGGCACTGCTTATCTGGATCGATCATTCTTTTTTCTAAGGAGTCATTGCTGATATCTGAATCAGTTGAGATCTCTGTTCTTCTGACAGACACTGGACCTTTGAAAGTATATTTGGTGGGCTTCTCCCTTTTTGGCATGATGGAAGCATCATTGAGTAGAGGTGCAAAGCTTGGGTCATTGAGAGTTTTGGCTTGGTCACTCACAAACTTCACAAAAACAGAAAAAGGTGGATAAGTAGTGTGATGTTCATTTTTGAAGTGTGATGCTAAAGAGATCCATTTGTCATGTAAGTGGTATGGAAGCTTTTGGACAATAGGAGTAGTGCCACGGGAAGTGTCCAGGTAATTAAGGCCTGGTAGGAATCCATCGGTACGAGCTGCCTCTATTTCCATTAGAATGTCCCCCAACTCTCTCAGCTTGTAATTTTCTCTACTTGCAATCTTTGGAAATTCATCTATTTTCTTTAGAAGAGAATTTTCTATTGCTTCTGGTGACCCATAGCAGTCCTCTAGCCTTTTCCACACCATGTTGACACCTGCCGTTGCATTGTGAATGTGCACGGCTCTTATTCTTTTTGCCTGCTCAGACGATTTGGGTCCTAGCCATTTACAGAGAAGATCAAGCTCTTCTCTGTGTGTTAAGTTCAGGTCTTCAGTGGAACTGACAAAAGATGCTTTCCAGGCCCAGTAGTTTTCCGGTTTATCATCAAATTTCAATAGTCCAGAGCTTACCAGCTCCCTACGTATTAAATACTTTGCTAAGTCTGTTGTAGCAAGTACGTTGGACTCATTAACTCTAAAGTTTGGTTGTGGAGGTCTTTGGTTGGACTTGGAATTAATATTGTCCGGTCTGGTGTTGTATATATGCGTTTGGTAGTTGGATTGGGAGGTTGGAAAGGTAGGAGGATTGGGATGGCGCTGATGATCAACGTGTAAGCAGGTATTTCTGGAAATGTCTTGAGGGTATGCGTCATATGGGGAGCTACCAGCATCTGGCTTTAATGGTTGCAGAACTGATAAATCGCTGAACTCATAGTCGCTGACCTCACTTGGCAGTGTGTTGTTCTTTCCCATGTAGCGCACTGCTGTCTCATCTGTGTCCATTTGTAGTTGGACCCTTTGTGTGCATATGGGATGTACTACCTTATAGTCTCTCTGAGTATCTGTTGCCTTTTTTGCTAGTTGGTGTTGAACATTCACCTTTGACATGCTTGGTAAGCACAGATCCTCAAATTCATTTTCGGCAGCCGCTTCAAGTACTTTGGCTTCAGCAATGGCTGCTGCAGCTGCTCTCTCTAGCCTTAATGCATGTAAATCTGCTTCAAGTTCAGCTTTCTTCCTCGCAGCTTCAGCTGCGGCCTTCTGTTGTTCCGCTTCGATATACGCTTGTGCTCTAATCATGTCCGCTTCTCTCTGCGCAAACGATGCTTGTGTTCTTGCAGCCTCTGCCTTTGCGCGTGCTTTTGCTGCTATAACACTGGCTGAAGAACGCTGACTGTAACGTGAGATACTCGAGCACTGTGAACGTGTTTCTAGTGTTTCTTCTATGTCATCCATTTTGTTGCTGGATGTTGCTTCAGTGTATGAAGAATGCTGTGTTTTCTGTTGTCAACCTTTGTTTGGCTGCCTGACTGTAGATATCTTTTTACTTTACTGTCCTCGCTAGAGAGTGAAGTATGCGGATCCTAGCTTGACAGTTGGCTAACAAGTCTCTTCAATAAATACCCAGCAAGGAAGTCTCTCAGATTAGGATCTTTACTGAAGAAATATACTGTAAAACTGAAACACAAAATTGTACCCTTTATATCAAAATAGATACATTTGCAAATTATATAAAATAAAATAGTTAAGGCTAAAAATATAAACTGAATGCATTTTCATTGGTAATTAGCATTGTGCAAACTTAATTAACATTGTACAGATTTTACATTTCACCAAAAACACAAAATGCACAGCTTTACAACCAAATATCACTTTTACTCACAGATATGTTCTTTAGGCACTCACAAAAGTTAAGAGAGGGAAAACAACAGCTAAACCGACTTCTTCTGAACTGAACTGATGAAACTTCTAGAAGTAAAGGCAAACTACGGTAAGTCAGAAAGGACAAAAAACAAACAATCACAGTCTCTGCCTCATGGGGGCAGCACAGTAACTTTACTTTTACTTAAGTAAAATTTCACTGAAGTAACAGTACTTGTGCTTGAGTACAAAATTTTATTACTCGTTCCACCTCTGGTTATGGGATGAGTTACGTGTATGCCAGATTAAAGAGATGTGTCTTGACTCTACTTTTAAACTGGGAAACCATGTCTGCTCCCCGAACACTGTCTGGAAGGCTATTCCAAAGCTTTGGAGTTCAATATGAAAATGCCCCGCCCCCATTTGTAGATTTTGAGATTCTGGGAACTACAGTACCAGAAGTCCGGAGTTTTGTGATCTTAAAGCGCGTGGTGGATTGTAGCGTATCAGAAGACTGGTTAGGTATGTGGGAGCTAAACCATTTAAGGCCTTGTATGTAAGTAATACTATTTTGTAATTCATTCTAAACTGAACAGCCAGTGCAGGGATGATAATATTGGGGTTATATGATCATATTTTCTGGATCTAGTGAGAACCCTGGTGGCTGCATTTTGGACTAACTGAAGCTTCTTTATTGAGGATGCAGGACAACCACCTAGTAATGCATTACAATAGTCCAGTCTGGAGGTCATGAATGCATGAACTAGCTTTTCTGTATCAGATACGGATAAGATGCTCCTAAGCTTGGCAATATTTCTAAGATGGAAAAAGGCTGTTTTTGTGATATTGGAGATATGATTTTCAAAGGACAAATTACTGTCTAATATTACGCCCAGGTCTTTTACTCTCGAGCTGCTAGTAACAGTACAGTACATCCTTCTAAACGCAAGCTGAATTGTGAGAGCTGTTGTGTGCTGGTTTTTGGACCAATAATAATAATAAGTAATATCTCTGTCTTATCTGAATTTAGTAATTAAAAAAAGTTATCAGTCATTCAATCTTTTATATCCTGGACACATTCAGTTAGTCTAGACAACTTGGGTATTTCATCTGGTTTTGTTGATATGTATAACTGATATATCATCAGCATAACAATGGAAACTAATCCCACTAATGTTACCCAAGGGAAGCATTTATATTGAGAACAGCAAAGGCCCTAAAATTGACTCTTGTGGGACTCCATATTTCACTGGCATTACACCAGACAGTTCTCCATTTAGATCTACAAAATGGTATCAATCAGACATGTGTGATCCATTTTAATGCCTGCTTACAGTAGGTAGACTGACTGTCATGTACAGTATAAGGTCAATGCACAAGATTACATTTTGCCATTCTGGATCGACAGTGATGCTAATTTGTGTCTTAGATCGACTTGTATGTACAATTTAAACTTTTCCACA
This sequence comes from Channallabes apus, assembly GCA_030522415.1. Lineage (NCBI taxonomy): Eukaryota > Metazoa > Chordata > Actinopteri > Siluriformes > Clariidae > Channallabes > Channallabes apus. Next base: position 12,129,970 of record CM060109.1, read on the forward strand.
TCAAACTTGGCAAACCAATTGTTGTATAGGGCTCTAAGGCTTGCTTTGTTCGCAGGCGTATTGACATCGTGGAGTGGGTTAGCTTAGCTTAGTTCCAAGCATGAGGATTGATTGATCATACACATATGTTTTTAGGATTATATGACCAAATATGAAAGAACAAGGCTTCTTTCCCTGAAAACTCCCACAGTATGTATACCTAGATAGTTCCTAGAGAAATTGTGTTGTAGGAGCATTGCTTGTTCTGGACAATATGGTTCTTCCTAGCCCAAAGATATGAGTTGCAAAGATATGAGTCTGTATACTGCCTGTGATTACAGAGAATGTGTGTGTGTGTTTGTGTGTGTGAGAAGCGCAGAGAATATATCCATCATAAACTTCAAAGGCGCCAGAGCTTAGGATCTTGGATTGTTTGATAAAGGAGGCCTTCAAATTTGTTTAATGTCGAGTCACATATGTGTAATTCAAAAACTTGATGCCATTTTATCTAACATAGCCCAAAAGCTTTTAATTTTAGTGTGTGTCCACTCTACAAACACCACTAAGATTCTGTCATTTCAGTTTTGAAGAAGTGAATTATTTTTGATCAACATGATTTTTACCAAAGTAAAAGAGTTTTTCACCCTTCGAGATGTCGTGTCTCGTTTTCTGATCAGACCAAAAACAAGTAAACTAAACATCAGGGTAGCAAAATGGTATGGCACATGTACTAAGAGCATCCTCATAACTCAGAAATGTTGCATTTATTTTTCTGCGGAAAAAATTATTCCATCGCGCTTGTAAGACCTGGCTCGATCTTTCAATGTAAGTTTCGTGGAGGTGTGTGCAAAAATTCAGGGCGACACAGCCACCCAATCTTGTAACAGACAAACAAATTTGGGAAAAAGTGTATTTTTGGGAAAATACACTTAATACACTATATTAAATTGGGGGGGGGGGAATATATATATATATACATACAGTATAAACGTGTATTATATGTGGCATATTTACTGGTTCACCTGTCTAATTACTCTGGCTAATTACACCAGCCTACTAAAAAAATTTAATAATTGGGATATGTGAAGAAATTGCAACAATGCAACAATTTATATGACAAATTCAGTACAGTGAACTAAATATTATTTCTGCCTTGTTGTCCTCATGGTGTTTTTGAGTCTTGTCAGTTGAATTTTTTCAAGGTCATTCAAGGTTATATTCATTGTTTGTTCAAGGTTATATTCATATATTCAACTTGCATTCAGTATTTAATGATAATAACAAAACCATGGCACAATCATGTCACTATGTTTTATTTATCTAAATTGGCTTGTTAATTAGAGGCACATGAAAAAAATTTGATGATGTTTGTGACACCGGCTGTGATTGAATTAAATCTTCCAGCCTGCTTTATTCTTCAGTGTTATCCCAGTCTGGTTGACAGTGATTTTTTTTCCCCATTAAAAATGCACTATGTCTCCTTAAATGTTTTATACTTTGGCTATATTTAAGGTCTTGTTGTCACTTTATTTTCCTACAATGCAGAAAACAGGGAATGGGCATTTCTCATAAAAAACAGTTTTCTGTTAAACTGTTAATTTAAATTATTAAGCAACATTGAACAGTGTACTGTATAAGCAATAAATAAAGAAGATAAAACCTGTGATGTTCTAGCTGTAGTTGGAATCAATCTGCATGCCACTGGTCACTTAATGTCCTAAGGGGGCAGAAGGAGCCATTTGTTTGGAAGCCTGTGACGAGTTTAGGTCAAAACCCTCCCTAAAGTGTGGCCAATGTATGACTCATGCACCCTTACATAACTAGGGTTATCCTGTACCTGTGTGTGTGAGGACCCTGTGAAGCACTTCTCAAAACACAGACCTGGGCTGAAAAGCAATCACTGAGAAACAATGGGTAAAATGGTAACAGAAATAGCAGCTTTTCTTATCGCCAAATCCGGCTGGGTGCTGGTGTCTTCCACTTTACCAACAGACTACTGGAAAGTGTCTTCAAATGATGGCACAGTAATTACTACAGCCACCTTCTGGTGCAACCTCTGGAAGACTTGTGTGACAGATTCCACTGGAGTTTCCAACTGCAAAGACTTTCCTTCTATGCTCGCCTTAGACGGTCAGCCTGCTCTTTTTCTCCTGTGTGTTTTAATAAAAGAGTCATATTAACAATGTTTTGTTAATCAGCTGTATGTATTGCTTAGCATTTTTCAAGGTCAGCTATGATAACTGTCCATTAATGAACACTCACAGATCAGAACTCTTGGGGGGAAAAAAAGATAAATTTTCCACTCCTGTAAAATGATCCTAATTATTGACATGTTGAGGTTAAAATAACTGTTCAGCTCAATGAATTGTAGTCATTTATTAGGAACTTAAAGAGCAATTCCATGAGGTAATCATCCAGGATCTCCAGATATGTGAATTAGAGGTGGAAAATACACAGGGCACTAAATTAGTCACTCGAAACTAATGTGACTTTGTTCGAGATCAAACAAGGTTTGTCGGCTTTCAGACCTGGTATTTGTAGTTTTTTTAATGCTGTATTTAGATGACCCCCAGGCTTTACACTCTAATTTTGTGTATAGTTAAGCTGAAGTAAAACTATGGAAAGAAATATTTAAATGTAAAAGACAAAAGAAAGAAGGGAAAAATTCCTATATTCAAATATAATAAGGATCAGTTTCACTAAAATCCAGGTGCTTATACTGTAGCATGTCCCATATTTGCTTGTTTACCCAAAATGATCTTGACAATTTTAAGAAACTTAACTGTTATAAATGATGAAGAGGTTCTGAAATGGTCAGTATGAAATAGTAGTCCTGCTTATACATAACGCATTGAGTTAGGAAATGTTTTACCTGATGCACAACCTTGTGAATGCATGACTTTTATGTTATTCTCCTGTATCCTGGTATCTTAAATGCATTTTCCCTGTTATTATTCTGAGTGTCTAGGAAGACTATCTGCACTTAAATGAAGACATAATTGCTTGCTTCTGTTTCTTCTCCATAATTGCTATAAGAGTTTGTGATCAAGAAATAAGCTAAGAAAATTTTATATAAATAAGCAAAATCTCTAAGCCTAGAGGAAACCCATGTGGACACAGATGAAGAATGCACATGAGCTCCACACAGACATTAAACACTGATGCTGGTTAATGATGTGGATTCATTTACTCTACATGGCCACACTGAGCAGAGGCACTATATCTTTGGATTATCTTTTCTTATTCACCCACTCAAGGTTCTACTAGATAGGACTGTAGAATGTCACAAATGAATGTCTGTAGTATTTATGGAATTATCATTGTAACCAGCAAATGAGCTGATCAGATTTTGAACTGATCCAAACAACATCAAGGACACACACAAAAGATAATCAATTTAATCAAATGTCTGAAATCAAATGTCTTCCTCTCCCTGTTTGTTGTCTCGAGATGTTAGAGGAACGCATAACTAATTTTCTGGCTCTTCTGGCTATCTATACGTGTCATCAGTCCAGAAAGAGTGGCTGAGCTGTTGTTGGTTTTATAAGGAATTATTACTGTATTATAGGCCATTATAGGAGTTATAGGAATTATTACTGTATTACATTTTTTTCTAATTAAACCCACTTGAAATGTGCTGTTATTCTACACTGGATGTAGTCAGTGGATTTTGTCTTCATTAATACCATGCTGTTCAACCAAAATCTATGGTCATGACCCACTGGTGCCTGGCAGCCACCTACAGTAATTGTGGAATAAAGTAGAGAGAAAAAGCTCAGATACTGTAGCCCCTTGGGTCTAAAGCACCACTGAATGTATGCATGGATTCAAATCCTGATATGACATTGGTAGTTCAGTGATTAAGGATCTGGGGTACTGATCAGAAAGTAGGAAGTTCAAGCTCCAGCACGTGAAAGCTGCCCCGTGAGCAAGGCCCTTACCCCTCTCTGCTTTGTACAATTGCTGTGAGTATCCTGACCATACTGACTGCAATTTATAGTAATGACAAAATCTCATTCTTTCATTCTTTAGTAACTTTAAGATTTGGATAATGAGGGGCTGGAGACAGGCATGGGATACATCATAGGTTATTGAGGCACAAGTGGAAAGCATTATACTGTACCTGCCTGCTTCACCTGCTCCTCTCTTTACCTGCCCCTCTCTTCACCTGCCCCTCTCTGTCTGCAGGTGACACTTGACCACTCACTTGCTGCCACATGCTGTATGCCGCCGGCTGACTCAGGCCAGGGAGCCGTTTGGCCTGAAGCAGATTTCCCATCAATATTCATTCATTCATCTTCTATACCGCTTTATCCTGTATTTAGGGTCGTGGGGACCTGGAGCCTATCCCAGGAGACTCCGGGCACGAGGCAGGGTACACCCTGGACAGCGTGCCAATCCATCGCAGAGCACACACACACACACTCATTCACACACTATGGTCAATTTGGGAACGTCAATTTTGGGAACGCCAATTTGCCTAATCTGCATGTCTTTGGACTGTGGGAGGAAACCGGAGTACCTGGAGGAAACCCACCAAGCACGGGGAGAACATGCAAACTCCATGCACACAGAGACGGGAATCGAGCCTGGCTGGGAATCGAACCTGGACCCTGGAGGTGCAAGGCGACAGTGCTAACCACTACACCACCGTGCTGCCCCCAACAATATTAATTGTGCAAATTATTAATTGTAAGTGGTAACCAACACAGGGTGAGGTGTTTTCCTTTCAGTTGAAGAATATAATACATTCCTCTTTCACTTGTAGAAGGCCCCTCATTCCAATCTCTGCTTCCACTCATGCAACAACTCAAATAAGAATAACCTCTTGGAGGCTTGCGCGACTTCTTGAATGCAATAAATGCATAACCTGATGTTCCATAACATTATAACGTGAACCGTTATGCCCAGGATTGTGTTGGTTAACTTTGTGTTAACTGTATCTGGCCCATCGGGGCATGATTTCACAAGACATCTGGGTGTGTTCTATGGTGTCTGGCACCAGGATATTAGCAATGAATCCTTTGTGTGCTGTGGTTTGTAGGGTTGGGCCTATGTACATCAGACTTGTTTGTCCAGCGCATTCTATTGATACTCAATTGGGATCTGGGGAATTTGGAGGCCAAATCGGTGGCTTTGGCTCTGTGCCTGCTGAGCCCCAGGTGTTCTGTTGCTTTTCTATCATTCTATTATATAATTGTATTTGTAATTGTATAGTATTTTCAGTTAATGTTACACTTTTATTTCAATATTTTGTGATAGGTTACATCCAGGTGTGCAGAGGTCTGATGATCTCAGCTGTGTGTCTTGGTTTCTTTGCAACTGCCTGTGCTCTGCTGGGAATGAAGTGCACCAAAATCGGTGGAAGTGATCAAGTCAAAGCCCGGATTGCATGCTTTTCTGGACTTCTTTATTTTATCGGTGGTGTGTAATGTTCTCCTAATGAGTCTCTGTGCTGTACTTGCTTAATGAGTTACTGTAACTTCTTACTTCTGTAACTTCTGTAATTGCAGGGCTCTGCTCTTTGACTGCCTGTTCGCTGTATGCCCACAGGATCATGGCAGAATTTTTTGACCCCTTGTTTGTGGAGCAAAAGTATGTCCCTGATTATTTGACATTAAACTGAATAAATGTTGTGACATAAGATAAGGTTCGAGAGTAACTAGTTTGTTTCTCATCAGGTTTGAATTGGGGGCAGCTCTGTTCATTGGTTGGGCAGGATCAGCCCTGTGCATGCTGGGAGGGATTGTCTTCTTCTTGTCACTGTTCGATGGTGTCAGCAAAAGGTAATATTGCATTACAAACACTGTAAATGGTCTCACTTTTTTCTTAGAAATTTAAAGAAAGTGATGAAGACTGCATATCATTTGTCACTTTAAAGTAATTTACAATACAGGTATATCATATTTAAAAGGAATGTTTACAAATGAAATCATCAGACAGAATATTACAATTTTATAGATTACTTGTAAATAGAAACATGTGTTATGGTAGATTTAAGGTAGAGTTCCCTCTAAATGTATTAAAATGGTAAAGATAAATTCTTTATCAATTTTTTGTTATACACTAATCAGATCAGAATTTCAGCTTTCATTTCCTGTTATTTAAATAAAGATGTCTTGAACAAATTAGAGCATCTTAGTTGGCAGACCATCCAGAAATTAAGCAAACAAAGAACAGTCTTAAAATAAATTAAGGTAAAATGCATATACAGTTGCATATCCCTGCCTGTAATAACTACATCAAGCCTGTGACTCACTGGCATCACCAAACTATCACATTCTACTTTTGTGATGCTTTTCAAGCATTCACATAGCTTTTATCTCAGCTTCTTTTAGTTGTTGTTTGGTTCATCAACTTTCTCCCTTTCAGTCTCTCCATCAGGAGGAAGTCCATTCTAAACCCTTCCACATTTCCCTCCCCGATAAAATCCTTTGTTTTGTTGCAGCAAAGAAGTTCCTCCCAATTACTGTAGATTGGATATACTTTCGTTTAAATACTTAGGAACACTGTATATTCTGCTGCTGCATCATTAGTAAAGATTATTGAGTCTGTTCCAGCAGCAGCCATGCAAGCCCAAGCCGTGGTGCTACCTACACCATGCTTTACTTGTTTAGCTTGTATGTTTTAGATCACAAGATTTGTTTTCCACACTATGGCCTTTCAATCATGTTGGTACAGGTTAAATATGATTCCAAGATATTTCTGTCTCATCCCAGTATTTTCCCTGCAAGTTCCAATCTGGTGTTCTGGTTCTTCTTTGTTGATTAGTTGTTGACTATGCTGTATTGCCGGCATAGATCTGTTTTGCTTGGTTTTTAAGGGTTAAAAGATGTGAATTGTTTAAACAGCCATTCCTAGCAAAAAGGGACAAGTCAGCCACATGATCCAATAGTAGTGATCTATTGAAAAAGGGAGGATTAAAGCTATAGGTGTTATAAATCCTTTAAGACATCTAGATGTTAATATCATAAAAAAGTAAAAATGAAATTCTGATGTTATGTTCTCTTATGTTTTCAGTGTTTAGCAAAATATATAAATAAAATCACCTAAGAAATACAAATTTGGAAATGAAATACATATATAAGTTGTAAATTTTCTTAGTTAAATATGAATTTAATTTCAAAATAATCCGTACTAAAGGATTGCTTTCTTCCACAGCCCAAGTAACGCTGATAAGAGACGACATGCCTGCAGTGCAACCACTTATGTGTCTAGTCCTGAGAAGATGCAAAACTATTCATCCAATTTCAGACGGCCCCCGACAGAATACAGCAGCACCTCCAAAAATTTTTATAAAAATGCCTATGTTTAATTTTTAAAAAAGAAGGGGGGGGGGGGGGGGGGGGGGAGACGCTGCCACACCCATTCTGGTGGAGAAGAAACAAGAAAACAAAGTTGACCAAGAAGCATTATTGTCAAACCCGAGTTTAGGAATTTGCTATCCAATAAAACACATTCTCCAATGTCACTTCATCCTGGCATGATGTATGACAATGACATTTATAACATTAATAATCGAGAACAAATCATAAACATTAATAAATTGCTGGTCTTATTAAATTGCAACAACATAGTTTCTAACATCATCATCAACAACAATAATATATATATATATATATATATATATATATATATATATATATATATATATATATATATATATATACACACACACTAATAACTAATATACTGTATCTATAATATACCTATATTGTTTTTTTTACTGTCCTTTGTTACTGTATTTTACACTTAAAACTGCAGTACACAAAAAGCTCAATTTCAGTGATTTATTATGCTAATAAGTGAACAATTACCAGTGATTAATATATTTTGTCAACTATTTTTCAAACTTTATTTTTACTTAGTAGTTGATTAACCATTTAATCATGGCTTATTACGTACACTATTGAAGTATAACAAGTCTACAGTTTTTACTGGTATATCTTAATTAAAATAATGTAATTTGGGTTACTTTTTATAACTTTCTTTTAGGATAATAAATGTAGTGGAGACAATTTGTCAATCATCATTGCACGAACATCATTTCCTTTATCCCTGCCTCCCCAGGAAAGTAGTTTCCACATGTTCTATATTTAAAGTTTTCTACTAGTAACATCATATATCATTAGAATATATATATATATATATATATATATATATATATATATATATATATATATATATATATATATATATATAAACTACTCTAACAGTTTTGTCTTTGTTGTAAATAAATAAATAAATAAATGAACTGTTAATGAATTATGCATTTTTTTAACAATACTGTATTTGCTGTTATTTGCAATAAAGCAAATCATCCACCAGAGCAGTCAACATGTTTATGGTGTCAGTGCGCCAACATCTGCATAACAAATCAAAAACTCTCTCAAGCTTGTCATGCCTGTGAATGATTTTTGACCTGTTTCCACACATAAAAAAGTCATGGCCAGTAGACCTTAAACTCTGAGTTTAGATATTCGGTTCATTTATTTTCCATCTGTTTTTTATTAACTTTCTTTAAGCTGTGTTAAGTAGCTTAAATAAACAATCAATCTATAGTGTTAATTTAGGGTCACTGGTGCACAGGAAAGTAAAAAAATATATTAATATTATATTTAATGTATAGCTCTTTACATAAAGACGATGGTCTGTTTATATTTTAACTCATATAAAACCATTGTTTATATATAATATGTACAAAGCACAAATCTATAATTATACAATGCAAATGTTTTTTTTTTAATCTTGTGTATTTTTCAAGGCAATGAGTAATGTTTAAATTCAGCTTTCAAGGTCAATTGAAGGAAATGATCCAGGGTCAAATAGTCAGTGAGATAAAACATTTGCCAACTTTAGCAACAGTGATTCTGACAAAATACTTGCTCTAGTTAATAATCAGCAACTGAAGATATCTGGCCTATTGCTTGGAAAAGCTACCCTCCATTAGGTCCACTTACTGTATAACAGTTCATTTAAAATACAATGTTCTGACATTTAAACAACTTCAGTTGCTTAACTGTTCTAACTTAAATTTGTATTATAATTCTAAGAGACTAAAGCAGGAAAACTAATATCTAACAGATTGCCTTAGCAAACCAATTTCATGGAGATGCTCATACCATGGATCCGCTTTTTAATTTAGAATGCGCCTTTACTCTAGAGATTTACATATCACCAAATTCGCATTTAAATCGTTTCATACTTTCACAAAGCCTTAAATGAACAGGTCTATGTTTTACTTCTTAATGTCTACAACAATTTACTGTTTGATGCAAATGTTCATTGTTCATCAGTCAATGACAATTGAGGTATGCATAAAAAGATTGACAAAATTAGCACTGGGCTTGTTTGGCCAGCCAACTTGCTTGACCAGTTCTCCATAGAAACTCTATGAACTGTTGTCAAGAGGAAGATGAGAAACACCCAATCCAATAATACAGACAAGCTGGATTTTTTTAACTGTACTTTCACACAACTGTGTTTAATGTGACAACTTTATATCATATTGATTTCCACTGGATTGGTAGCTAAATATTAGCAAATTGTACAAAATTTAACTAATCCACAGGAAGATTTTGAATCTATTGTAATTTCATCTTATTACAATCAATGGAAAAAGAGGATATAGAAAAGTTTATGTTTAGGCCCTGTTAAGGTTAAAATTTAACTTTTTTTGTCGTCAGCCAAATACACAGAGAGTAATTGGAGAGTAAATCACAGATGAGAAAAAAAAAAACTCTTATTACTTTGATTTATATAGATAACGCCTCAGAACTGCCACAAGCTGCTCAACTCCATGCCATGCCGCATAGATGCAGTAATTAATGCTAAATACAGTAACATAAATGTATATTTTCAGAAGTTAGTCATTTCTGCATTGTTTGTAGATTTGTGTTTGGAAATTTTCTAATATTTAGAGTTTATTTTTCCATAAGCTGTAATTATCAAAATTAAAACAAATAAAAACAAGAGACTTGAAATATTTTACTTTATAGATAAATTTTAATTAAATTACATAAAACATTAACCTGTATATCCACTGTATTTTTTATAAAAGCATAACTTGTCCAGTAATAAAATAGAAATACTACTACTACTACTACTACTACTAATAATAATAATAATAAATAAAATAAAAGGAAATGATGTGCAAATTGTATAAATATAAAGAGCAACAAAAACAAACATTTTAATTCACTGGTTCAGTGGGATTGAATTTTGTAATTATTGATTAATTGATTGAAGAAACTGATTGAGTGTATACAGTGACAACAATACAAAGGACAAAAGACTTTTTAACATGTGAAGTTTGAAGAGTGCACTCCAGGTTTGGGAAGATGAAGTATGGAGACCGGAGCGTCGCTGTGAGTCGAGTGGCTCTCTATTTTCAGTTCTATTTGTAAGAATTTACTCATTGTGAACCACACACTTATGTGCTACTTTGACAGTTTCTTTCAGGTGACTCTCTCTCTCTTTCTCTCACCCACTCACTTTTCCCCCAGTCTGCCCATTTATGCTTTTCTGGTTCACTGCAACACAAACAAATACAGTGGTGTGAAAAACTATTTGCCCCCCTCCTGATTTCTTATTCTTTTGCATGTTTGTCACACAGAATGTTTCTGATCATCAAACACATTTAACTATTAGTCAAAGATAACACAAGTAAACACAAAATGCAGTTTTTAAATGAGGGGTTTTATTATTTAGGGAGAAAAAAATCCAAACCTACATGGCCCTGTGTGAAAAAGTAATTGCCCCCTGAACCTAATAACTGGTTGGGCCACCCTTAGCAGCAATAACTGCAATCAAGCGTTTGCGATAACTTGCAACGAGTCTTTTACAGCGCTCTGGAGGAATTTTGGCCCACTCATCTTTGCAGAATTGTTGTAATTCAGCTTTATTTGAGGGTTTTCTAGCATGAACCGCCTTTTTAAGGTCATGCCACAACATCTCAATAGGATTCAGGTCAGGACTTTGACTAGGCCACTCCAAAGTCTTCATTTTGTTTTTCTTCAGCCATTCAGAGGTGGATTTGCTGGTGTGTTTTGGGTCATTGTCCTGCTGCAGCACCCAAGATCGCTTCAGCTTGAGTTGACGAACAGATGGCCGGACATTCTCCTTCAGGATTTTTTGGTAGACAGTAGAATTCATGGTTCCATCTATCACAGCAAGCCTTCCAGGTCCTGAAGCAGCAAAACAACCCCAGACCATCACACTACCACCACCATATTTTACTGTTGGTATGATGTTCTTTTTTTGAAATGCTGTGTTACTTTTACGCCAGATGTAACGGGACACGCACATTCCAAAAAGTTCAACTTTTGTCTCGTCGGTCCACAAGGTATTTTCCCAAAAGTCTTGGCAATCATTGAGATGTTTTTTTTTAGCAAAATTGAGACGAGCCTTAATGTTCTTTTTGCTTAAAAGTGGTTTGCGCCTTGGAAATCTGCCATGCAGGCCGTTTTTGCCCAGTCTCTTTCTTATGGTGGAGTCGTGAACACTGACCTTAATTGAGGCAAGTGAGGCCTGCAGTTCTTTAGATGTTGTCCTGGGGTCTTTTGTGGCCTCTCGGATGAGTTGTCTCTGCGCTCTTGGGGTAATTTTGGTCGGCCGGCCACTCCTGGGAAGGTTCACCACTGTTCCATGTTTTTGCCATTTGTGGATAATGGCTCTCACTGTGGTTCGCTGGAGTCCCAAAGCTTTAGAAATGGCTTTATAACCTTTACCAGACTGATAGATCTCAATTACTTTTGTTCTCATTTGTTCCTGAATTTCTTTGGATCTTGGCATGATGTCTAGCTTTTGAGGTGCTTTTGGTCTACTTCTCTGTGTCAGGTAGCTCCTATTTAAGTGATTTCTTGATTGAAACAGGTGTGGCAGTAATCAGGCCTGGGGGTGACTACAGAAATTGAACAGAAAGTTATTTTTTAACAAGGGGGGCAATCACTTTTTCACACAGGGCCATGTAGATTTGGAGTTTTTTTTCTCCCTTAATAACGTAAACCTTCATTTAAAAACTGCATTTTGTGTTCAATTATGTTATCTTTGACTAATAGCAGAGGTGGAAAGAGTAATAAAATTTTGTACTCAAGTACAAGTACTGTTACTTCAGTGAAATTTTACTTAAGTACAAGTAAAGTTACCCTTATAAAAATCTACTCAAGTAAAAGTAAAAAGTAGCTCATTAAAAAATGTACTCAAAGTAAAAGTTACCGAGTTACTTTTTTATTTTAATTTTTTTAACAGCGGGGGTGGGTTGAGGCATTCTAGCGTAGTTAAAAAAAGATGAGTAGATATAAATCTCAAACTAGTTGTTTTTAACTGAAGGAACACCTTTGCATAATAAAGCTGTTGTCTTTCTTGTGCTTGAAAAATCAAAGTGGTCACTTAAATATGGTGTTACGTCCCAGTCTAGGGCCAAACAGCAAAAGAATGGTTCAGGGTTCTATTTTAAACTGTATGGAAATGGTGGTATATGGCAGAAAGAACTACATCCAATCATTAACTGATGAAATAATGATGCTTGTATATACAACCACACACACACAACAGGAGGAGGAGGATCAGATTCAGGGTGGACCCAGGACAAAATAATAAACAAAATGGTATTTATATTTAGTAGCTAGATTACCTGCAAAAAAAAAAAAAAACAACAACACACAAACAAAAATACAGGTACCTTCCCGGACTCCCTAAACCAAAAACAAGGAAATTATCTACAAATACAATACAAATTATCTACAAATATATACAAAGACCAACCAAACCAAAGGGACAAAGCAATAATCAAAGTCAATTGGAGGCAACAAGTAAAAACCAGAATACACAACCAAATGTCAAAACGCCAAAATCACAACCTCTTTCATCTTTCCCGCGTCTCTCTCCGGTTTAAATATGGTCGCGCTAGTCGATGACGTCACTCAGGGCGGAAGCGAGCGTGTGGAAGGTCAGGTGATGCCGATGTCAGAAAACCTGGAGTGGAGTCTGGAGCGGCGCGCGACCAGGACATCATACACACGCGCGGCGCAACGGAGCATTTATACAAAGCATAATATTTTTATTATTTTATATTTTCATTCATTTATTTTTTACTCAGTAGCGAATATGATTTAAAATGTAGCGAATTACAATACTTCAAACAAAACATACTTAAGTAAAAGTAAAATTACAGATTTTTAAAACTACTTTAAAAAGTAGAAATACACAAAAAAGCTACTCAATTACAGTAACGCGAGTAAATGTAATTCGTTACTTTCCACCTCTGACTAATAGTTAACGGTTTTTGATGATCAGAAACATTTAAGTGTGACAAACATGCAAAAGAATAAGAAATCAGGAAGGGGGCAAATAGTTTTTCACACCACTGTATTAATGAGACACATGTATGGCTAAACTAGTTGAATTCCCTGGTTCCCTTCTCAAAACTGTGGAGACTGTTATAGAAGCAAAGGTGGGAGTAATTTTACCCTGGGGTTTTTGGCAGGGGTCATGTACATTTAGCTGTGTAGAGTATGTAGGGTATGAGGAGTGAGAGTGAGTGCTGAAGGTTATCACAAACAGAAACGTGTGTCTTGATAAGGAACAGCAAATGTGTGAGACATCACCTCTAAGATGTGAAGAGTGCAGTGCATTGTAAAGCACAATAGACTAGTTAGGTTCATTTTCAACACAACAAACATGCTTTTGATTTATAGGATATTTTGTATATGATATTCTGCAAATTCTGTTGTGGACAATCTGACTGAATGGTTTAATGAACATGATTATGCGTTTACATGGCCCATGTGTCAGCACCAGTTCTCTGCTCAGTTGGGTCAGTTGATGAAGACACTGTATGGATCATTCTTATTTTATCCCTTCAGTAGACATCTGACACAGTCCAGTGTGAGCACAGTCCAGTGAACGGGGTTTAGGGACACACTACACAACCAGCAATCTGGCTCTTGGATGATCAGATGGATTTCTAAAAATGTTGGTCTCAAATGTCAGGAATCTTTGTTGCAGTATATGAGCAGGTCAACGCTACCATTTTCCACTATTCCGTTCCGAGCGCACCTCAGTGTGTCTGCGTCCAAACCTTCAATTCTTACTGCAAAATGGACAGACCGTTATATTCTGTGTCCCACCCAGTCATTTTCAGGTCCAGACTCAAAGAATCGCCTCCAACGATTTGGATACCTTGTTTGAATAAAACTTTATTGGAATTGTAAATGAAAAACTGTTTAAACATACAGTGTGAGCACTTACAGCAGTTTATTAAAATGCATTGTGAGCAGAGAGGGCACAGCTTCAGGGCTCAAGTCCACTTAAAATATACAGTTCATTGTACACAATCAATCACAAATCGCACAGCTTCTGCCCAGCCTTAGAAGTTTAAATGTTCTGTGTGGGTTCTAAACTGTTTGTGTGGAGCAATGCATTATCAGGCAGCAGAGCTGGTAAAAGTTAAGGCTTTTATTTAAACTACTGACAAACATTAAACAACAAATCCATGTGTGCTTCATACAGACAGAAGTAGTGACTGAGGCCATATACAGTAGTGTAACATAGTAATGTATGTGACATTGAGTGTGACATGTGGGTGTTGTACATTAAGGAGTCCATGTTAGTAGCTTGTGGTGGATTCTGGGATATTGAGTTCTAGTGTAGACCATACACACCTTCCTCATGTCTGCCTGCTTTCAAATCTAAAAATGCTTTTAAGCATAAATAAGTGTGTAAAATGTTATACTGTATGTTGCTATGGATTGGTGTATTAATGTTAATATTGTATTATGTTAGAGTGATACAGTGTAGTCTTAGTGTTGGTCCCATCCAGCATAAAACATGTGCCAAATCAATATGCAGATCAAACTGATGGAGACAAATGGTCTGCTGTGGCGACCCATAACGGGAGTAGCTGAAAGAAAAAGAATGAGAAGAAGAATCACAATTTAAACAAAAATGTTTTATATTGATTGTTATTTATGCGCTGTGACTTTATTACAGCAGTAACGTATGTCTCTCATTATTGGCTTATCATATCCCTTTTCAGAGATGAAGGTCAATTTGTAGTCTTCCCTCATCTTATGTTGGATACATGCTCTTTGGAATTTACAGTAAATATGTCTTGTTATGAGCATGACAACATACTTCATACTGTTTGTGTCAACCATGCATTACAACAAACCTCACTTTTTCTTTCCTTAGTTGAATTTAGTAAACACACATACTCACACCCATCAACTGTATCTTCTCAGGTTTAAACCTGTTACTCTCCGTAGTGAGAGACATCTTTTATACATTCATGTTAATTTGCTAAAAGGGTCAGAACTAAGAAGAAAATGAGGATAATGCTTATACAAGTGTTTGGCTTCTTGATATCCACTGTTGGTTGGGCTCTTGTGTGCTGCACGGTGGGAATGGACTATTGGAGAATAAGCTACATAGGCCGTCAAGGAGGCTCCTGGGTCATTAAGGCTGCATGGTACTGGTCCACCCTTTGGAGAGCTTGCTATATAGACTCCAGCGATGTGGCCAACTGCAGGGACTTTGACACCCTGTGGGTTGTGAACCCTGCAACTACGTCAGAAAAAGGTAAGTCAAGCTTCTGGACCGCAACCATGTCGAACTAACATGTATCTGAATTAATGCCGATGTGAGTGATGCTAAAGAACGCAACTAACATTAAACTAAAACTAAAATTAAAATGATTTGCTTTGGCTAAGAAAGCCCAGGAAAACATGTTGGCTATTTACATGGCGATAAGTGATAGTGATATTAATAGTTTTAGGAATAGCAAGAGTAAACAGACCTTTATGAAGTATCACAAACAGAAATGCCCCATCTTTTGGTAAAAAAAAAATGTCCCTTTATCATTCCATGCTACGTTATGACAGTTGGGGTTCTGGCACCTTACAGCAGCAGAACCATAAATAAACCAATTTTAATTGCCGAACACACGAATGAATGACTAAAACATTCATAGGTCTTTTTATAATTTAGTCTTTTATTGATAAGGAAAAAGTACACATATGCACAGCTAAGCATAATCCATCATGATT
Source organism: Channallabes apus (assembly GCA_030522415.1). Taxonomy (NCBI): domain Eukaryota; kingdom Metazoa; phylum Chordata; class Actinopteri; order Siluriformes; family Clariidae; genus Channallabes; species Channallabes apus. Next base: position 12,145,995 of record CM060109.1, read on the forward strand.
CACACAAGTGGTGTAATCACGTCGTCACCCCCCCCCCCTCTCTCTCTTTTGAACAGGACCGATACAGGCCGTGAGGGCTTTGTTGCTTGTTGGAATGTTTCTGGGAGTTTTCGCTGCCATACTTAGTTTTATTGGGATGGACTGCACATATATTGGTGGAAAGGAGAAAACCAAGTACAAAATATTATTAGGAGGAACTGTTCTTCATTTTGTTGGAGGTATGAAAGTCATAATATATAAAAAATACATATATAATGATGTTTATTTATAATCATAATACTTTATCCGTCTCCTCAAGGTTTGTCTTGCTTTGCTGCTTATGGCTTATATGCAGGTAGACTGGGCTCAGTCTTCTTTACACGCATGAATGATGGACGCATTTTGAGGTATTCATCTGCAGTATGTACTAAATATTAGTCAATTTTTTTATCAAATATTTTTTCAGTAGTAGGACATCAGGTGATTTATTATTATTAGTTTTTTCTTTGTTTGTTTGTTTATTTATTATACATTTTTGATTGCCGTATCATTAGTTGCTAATTGGATTTTACTTTTAATTATGCTATAGTCAAAGCAAAAAATATTTGAAACACTTTAATACAACACATGTTTGTTCTTATACAATGAACATGAAATTATTCATATTTCTAAAAAAATATCATTCATGAAATCATTCATATTTTTGAGCTCACTGCAATACCACTGGGAGACTTTTACACACACAGACTTTTGGGGAATTATACACACTAACATTAATTACAGTGATATAGAAAAGAGTCACCCCTTTTAAAATAATCACATTTTATTGCTTTGCAACCTGAAATGATTCAGCTTTAGTTACTCAGGGCAGCTTTTGCCATCCATATGGAAGATATACTGTAGCACTAACATGTCAAAAGAAAATAGAATAAAATAAAAACTGACTCATGAATATGGAATAGACTCACCCCTCTCATAAATATGACTTCAATTATGTAAAGCTAATCACCTTCTCAGTTGGACACAAAGCCATTTGACCTTCAATTGTGATCAACCTGGTAGTGCAACTGAAGCAAACAATCAACTAGGGGAGGAAGAGCATTGTGAAAAGATCTTCTGTATAAAGTTCTGCACAGGCATACTGTAAGTCTGCAGATGAATACAAAACAAAAAAAAAAAACTATGGCTTTATCACTCCCTAAAAGCACAGTGAAGTCTATTGTTGATAAGTTCAAGGTATTTGGTTAGACACAGACCCCCCTACTGTAGGATCAGGATGTTGCTCCAAAATGGATGAAAGAGCCAGACGGCTCTACCAAGAGGCCTACAGCAAGTCTGAAGCAGTTACAGGTATTTTAAAATAAAGAGTGTTCATTGTGTGCATGTGACAACAATATAATAAATTCTGCACAAAAGTGGCTTGTATGGGTGTGTTGCAAGAAAAAAAAAACCTGAGTGACTGACTCTTGAAAAAACATGTGGAAAAAGGTGTTATGGTCAGATGAGACTAAGATTGTATTATCTCTACAACACCAAATTATATGTCGGGCCAAAATCATATACAGCTTCCCATTCAAATAACACCATTGCTACAGAAAAGCATGGAGTAATATTCGGTTATGGGGGTGTTTCTCTGCAGCAGGGACTAAAGCACTTGTCAGGATAGAAGGAACATAGATGGGGCTATGATGTTTTACCCTCAAACATGAAAATGGTCCAAAGCTCACAGTAAAAAAACAACAACTTTGGAATGACTTAAAGACTTAAAGTCCACAAATGATGACCATCAACTCAACTTAAGCAGCTCTGCAATGAAGAGTGGGCAAATGTTACCAAGTCTAGATGTGCAAAGCTTTTTGAGCCATTGAGAAGGTGATTAGCATCACCTGATTGAGTTTACAAGTCATTTTAGGAGAGGGGTGATCCTTTTCCAATCAGTGATTTTATCTTCTTTTTCAGACATGTTGATGATATATCATTGTAAAGGGGATGATTATTATTCTATAACCACTGTATGTTGTAAGACAGATGGAGAAGAACATTTGTTCTGTGTTTTTTCTCTTATATAGGTATTACATAGGCACTCCAGTATTCTTTGGGTTGGTAGGCAGTCCTTTCATAATTCTGGGCTCTCTTCTGTATGCTGTAACACTCTATAAAGCCTTCACAACAAATAGGTAAGCTCAAATATGAAACAATTTTTGACACATCCTGTGTTACTATAAAATGCCAAATACATATCAGACATTAGTCATGACAACAACGGTCCACTGTAAATCTGATCTTGCTCAGCCCTGCTACTTCATGCTCATAGAAATGATCAGCCCATCCTACTACCTGTGAAACAAGCATTACAATGATGCGCCTAGTGAAACAAGCATTTATTAATGATGCGCCTGACCAAACCCACTTTAACAGTGGAAAAAAATAAATCACGCAATCACAATGCCTAATGTTTTGCATTTTGATTGGTTTGAATTACACCAAAAAGAGGTTTTGTTTTTATTTGAAAGATTATGGCTTATGGCTCATAAACATAAAAATGGATGCAGTGAGAGAGGACATGAAGTTAGTTGGTGTGAGAGAAGAGGATGCAGAGGATAGGGTTAGATGGAGGCAGATGATTCGCTGTGGTGACCCCTGAAAGGGAACAGCCGAAAGACAAAGAAGAAGAAGAAGCTCATAAACATAAAAAATCTAGTATTTCAAAATATTAGAATATTTTCTAAAATCAATCAAAAAAGGAATTTCAGTACAGAAATGTTCAACTTCTAAAAAAAAACATGTTCATTTATGAAGTCAACACTTGGTTGAGGCTCCTTTAGCATGAATTACTGCATCAATGCCGCATGGCATGAGGGTGATCAGCCTGTGACATTAATGTGACAGTATTGAAGACCAGGTTGCTTTGATAACACCCTTCAACACGTCTGTGTTGTTGGGTCAGGCGTTTTTCGTCTTCCTCTTTATAATAGCCCATAGATGCTCTGTAGGGTTCAGGCTGGCTGGCCGATAAAGCACAGTAATATCATGATCAGCTGTCATGTCTACCATGGGTACAGAGAACGCAGACGCAGAGTTAGGCAGAAATGATGATCTTATTTATTTTTTAGTCCGTAAGCATACAAACAGGCAACACTGAAATACTACTCCAGGCCGGGGTCTGCAGGCGGGCTAACTAAGTAAAAAGAAACAAAAAGAGACACTTGTCCGTGAACTGGAACCACGGGGAAGTTTTTCTGGGAATTCAGTCCCAGCGTAGCCGTAGGAGGCTCGAATCCGCCTCGCCTGCAGATACCACTCAGTCCTGGGTGAGAGAGAAAGAGAAACATATGGTGAGGGGACGACACAGAAGGGTGCACAACAGTGAACAGACAAAGGGCTCTGGGCTCGGCTGATATATATAGAGACACACAGGGGTAGACACAGGTGAACTTGATAATGAACTTAACGGGGAACTAATACACACGTAGACACACTAGGAGGAGACAAAGTGACGGCTCAGTAGTCCGGTGAGCCGGATCTTACTCCCCAGGGCTGAGGTGGCTCGGATGTGACATCACCCCCCCTCCCAGGACCGGCTTCCCGAGAGGGGCGTGAGCGCGCTCTCTGCATTACCGGAGTGGGCGGCTGGCGAGGGGGGCGACCCGGAGGGCGCGGCGCTGGGCGATCCGGCCTTCTCTGATGGAAATCAGAGATGAGTTCCCGACTCAGCACATCTCTCGCCGGGAACCAGCTGCGCTCCTCCGGTCCGTATCCCTCCCAGTCGACCAAATATTGCAGAACGCCCCCCCTCCTCCGGGAGTCTAGTAGTTCTTTGACTCTGAATGCAGGGGCGCCCTCAATTTCCACAGCCCCGGGAAGCGAAGGGTTCGCGGCGCCCCCGTCCAGGGGGCCCCGGACCACTGGCCTGAGAAGTGAGACATGGAAAACAGGGTTAATATGCATGTGAGAGGGTAACTGTAACTTAAATGAAACGGGATTGATTATTGCTATTATGGGAAAGGGGCCGATGTATTTTGGGGAGAGTTTCCGGCAGGGCAGGTTGAGGGAGAGGTCCTTTGTTGAGAGCCACACTCGATCTCCTATCTGGAGCGGAGGACTTTCCCTTCGTTGTCTATCGGCGAATTTTTTGAACCTACGAACTGCTTGGGAGATTTTGGTATGCGCATTCTCCCATACTGTTTCCGCTTTTTTGAACCACTGATCCACCAGGGGAATATCGGTGGTAGTGGCATCCCAAGGACAAAGCGGAGGTTGGTACCCAAGTACAATTTGAAACGGCGTTAAGCCGGTTGAGGAGTGTTTCAATGAATTTCGTGCATATTCCGCCCAGAATAAACAGTCTGCCCACTCATGCTGTCGACTACTACAATATGCGCGGAGGTACCTCCCGAGATCTTGGACAGTCCGCTCTGCCTGCCCATTAGACTCAGGGTGATAGCCCGAGGTTAGGCTAACGGTGGTCCCCAATTTCTGGAAGAAAGCTCTCCAGACTCGCGAAATAAATTGGGGACCACGATCAGAAACAATGTCCTCCGGAATACCGTAGTAGCGAAACACTGTATCGAATAGGGTTTCTGCCACCTGGAGGGCGGTTGGGAGAGAGCTAAATGGGAGGAAACGGCATCCCTTTGAGAAGCGGTCTACCACTACTAGAACTGTGGTGTACCCTTTGGACACGGGCAGATCCGTCACAAAATCCACGGCAATGTGGGACCACGGTCTGTTCGGTGTTGGTAGGGGCATTAATTTTCCAACTGGCAACTTTCGAGGGGTTTTGGATGTTACGCAAACCGTACAAGACGAAACGACTGTTTTCACGGCTTCCCGCATTTTCGGCCACCAGAACTTGGGTTCTAGAAGCTTATACGTTCGCCATTCCCCGGGGTGTCCTGATGACATGTTGCAATGCGCCTCAATCATCACTCGTTCGCGCAGGGTTTCCGGGACGTAGGTTGGCCCGGAGGGCACCCTGGAGGCGTGGGTTGGGACCGCGCCTCCCGGGCTATCTCCGCGTCGAGATCCCACCTCACCGGAGCCACCACGAGTGACGTGGGCAATATGGTATCGGGATCTGACTTTAGATCCGGCGCCGGAAAACAGCGGGATAACGCATCCGCTTTCTTATTCTTTGACCCGAGACGATACGTGATAATAAAGTGGAAGCGCGTGAAAAACAGCGCCCAGCGGGCTTGACGAGAGTTTAGTCTCTTTGCTTGTTGGAGGTACTCTAGATTTCTGTGATCCGTGAGCACCACAAAGGGGTGTTTAGCTCCCTCCAACCAATGCCTCCACTCCTCTAACGCCGCTTTTACTGCCAGCAGTTCGCGATTACCGATATCATAATTGCGTTCGGCAGGTGTTAGTTTTCGCGAAAAAAAAGCGCAGGGGTAAAGCTTTTCAGGGTGGCCATGACGCTGTGACAGCACTGCTCCCACTCCCACCTCCGACGCATCGACCTCCACTAAAAAGGGCTTATTAGAGTCGGGTAGTTTTAAGATAGGCGCAGAGGTGAAAGCTTGTTTTAGGCGCTGGAATGCTGCGCGTGCCTCCAGCGAAAACGAGCGTAGTCGTTGTGGCTTCCCTTTTAACAACCCTGTGAGCGGTGCTGCCAATGTACTAAAGGCCCGGATAAAGCGTCTATAGAAATTTGCAAACCCTAAAAAGCTTTGTAGCGCCTTCACTGACTTGGGTTCCGGCCATTCCTGCACCGCCGTTACCTTGGCAACATCCATCTCAACCCCCTGTGGCCCTATGCGGTAGCCGAGAAATGCGATCTCACTCTGGTGGAATGCGCATTTCTCCGCTTTCACATAGAGCCCGTGCTCGCGCAGGCGACGAAGGACGGCGGTTACATGACCGACATGTTCAACATATGACCGCGAGTATATCAGAATATCATCTAAATATACTATAACGAAACGGTTTAACATATGCCGAAACACGTCGTTCATAAACCCCTGAAACACCGCAGGTGCATTCACCAGTCCATAAGCCATTACGTTATATTGGTAATGACCCGATGTCGTGCTAAATGCAGTCTTCCATTCATCTCCCTTGCGGACACGAACGAGGTTATATGCGCTGCGGAGGTCGAGTTTGGTAAAAATGGACGCACCGCGGAGCTGGTCGATTGCGGCCGGTACAAGGGGCAGTGGGTGCTTATATTTAATTGTAATGGCATTGAGCCCTCGATAATCAATGCACGGACGTAAGCCCCCGCCTTTTTTTTCGATAAAAAAGAACCCAGCCGACGCGGGTGACGTGGACCTGCTGATGAGCCCCTGACCGAGAGCCTCAGTCACGTATTCCTCCATCGCCCGTGTTTCAGCCACAGACAATGGGTAAACACGCGAGCAAGGCGGTGCTTTCCCGGGCAGGAGCTCAATCGCGCAGTCCCACGGCCGATGAGGGGGAAGTCGTGCAGCAGCCCTAATACTAAACACCTCTTTAAATCTAGTGTACTCTGATGGCACCACGGTCGTTACGAGGGCGCTTGGACTTTCAATAGTTGTAGTTTGGACCATCAAATCCGATGGTTTACAGGATTGAGCGCACCGTGGGGCCCAGGCTGTGATGCGGGAACTAGTCCAATCAAAATCAGGATTGTGGGAGCTGAGCCATGGGAGGCCTAGCACGACGGAATGATCCGACTGAGGAAGTACAAAAAATTTTAATTCCTCAGTGTGATCGGGGAAAGTTAATCGTAGGGGAGCGGAGAGATTTTCAACAGGTGAATGCGTTAACGTTTTGCCATCGAGAGCTTTAATATGGATCGGGTGTGGAAGCTTCGACACAGGAGCTCGCAGCGAGGAAAGGATAGCGGCCGAGATGAAGTTTCCAGCCGAACCCGAGTCTATTAAAGGAAACACAGAGACAGATCGGTTATTAAATGTAAGAGAAGCTTTCAAACAAAAATCATGGTGGGTGCGGGGAGGTGTGTGTGCTGTTACTTAATCAGTAACGGGCAGTTCTTAATCAGGTGCGATCCCCCCCCACAGTACAAGCACAGTCCCGACGAGAGCCGTCTCCTCCTTTCCTGCGCTGACAAGCGAGACGTGCCTACATCCATCGGCTCGGGCTGGTTCCCTTCGCGCGGTTCGACGGGGTTCTTGTTAAGGCTCTCGCGCCGATATGCCTCAGCACGGCTTCCGGTTCCCTTTTGCACTAGGTGTTTGCGTTGTCCGCGGAGGTGCTGGTCCAATTTGATCGCCAGGTCTATGCAGCCGTCGAGAGACAGGTCGGCATCCCTGCATGCCAACTCCAGCTGTAGGTCCGGGTGTCGCCAGTCGGTCAATCTGTCCCTGCTGTCTTCGGACATAATCGAGGAACGGTGGGTCTTCCTCTGGAAGAGGAGTCTCTGCTGTGTTCAGAAAGGTCTGTTCATCTGTCATGTCTACCATGGGTACAGAGAACGCAGACGCAGAGTTAGGCAGAAATGATGATCTTATTTATTTTGTAGTCCGTAAGCATACAAACAGGCAACACTGAAATACTACTCCAGGCCGGGGTCTGCAGGCGGGCTAACTAAGTAAAAAGAAACAAAAAGAGACACTTGTCCGTGAACTGGAACCACGGGGAAGTTTTTCTGGGAATTCAGTCCCAGCGTAGCCGTAGGAGGCTCGAATCCGCCTCGCCTGCAGATACCACTCAGTCCTGGGTGAGAGAGAAAGAGAAACATATGGTGAGGGGACGACACAGAAGGGTGCACAACAGTGAACAGACAAAGGGCTCTGGGCTCGGCTGATATATATAGAGACACACAGGGGTAGACACAGGTGAACTTGATAATGAACTTAACGGGGAACTAATACACACGTAGACACACTAGGGGGAGACAAAGTGACGGCTCAGTAGTCCGGTGAGCCGGATCTTACTCCCCAGGGCTGAGGTGGCTCGGATGTGACATCAGCAAACCAGTAAGTGGTAGTTTTGGCACTGTGGGCCTTCTGGAAAAGTAAATCACCATAAGGCTTGTCAGCAGCTGGAAGCATTAAGTGCACTAAAATCTCATTGCAAACATGTTCCTTTTTACTCTTCTTCCAGATTTAGCAATATTGACATTTTTCAAGATGCACTCTATTGTTGCTGTGTGTTATCCCTTTTCTTTCTCTTTTCCCTCCTCCAAATAATTAAAGCTTTTTCAACCTTCTTCTTTTATTGATGAATTTTGTTTAATGCCAAATATATTTGTATATTATTGTTATAAAAGTTAATGCTAAAAAGAAAATGGTTCAAGTGTCAAGTGTTTTTCGTTGAGATACAAAGATGCTAATTTTTTAAAATCTCTGTATTGTAGAGAGATGGACATTTCAAAAAAATACATAGCTCCTAAGAAATACAAGGCACAGAAGAGACTTCAAATATTACACAACCGAGACAACAGAGATGATGCGGCATCGACTGACTCCAGGTTCTCTAGCCAATCAAGTAGCCAAGTATCTAGAAGTTCTATAATTCTGACAGAAAGAGATTCTTTTGTTTGAATGTTAAATTATGGAAAATATTTCAAACACTGTAAATACTGTATCAGGTACCATTAGAGGTTGAAAGTTATAAACCTGTATACCTGTTGAAGTTTATATATGTAAAAAAAAGTCTATATAGCTATGTTTAAAAATTCAAGATTTTATTATGTAAAAATTCAATTACTGAAAAATGTCAGATGTGATGTAGGTGTGATGATATAGGAGTGAAATGAAAATAAATAAAGTGAAAACAAAAATGAACCTAGAATCAATGTACTAATTTTGATTAACACAAAATAAAGATAGTCTCTATATAAGACAGGGATTATTTTGACACATTTATATGTGGTATACAGATTTAAATTTATGTTTATACATCTGTATGGAAACAAGCATCTTTTGAGGAACAATGTTAAAAAGATATATTTGGTGCTAAAACAAGATTATTCATTACCCAAAGAACTCCATACCCATGCAGACATTTGCATAGTGGGTCTGCTGCACTTCAGCTGGGAATGGCCTCTAGTCAAGGTAGGAAAAACCATGGATATTAATCTATGTTGGCACAAAATTTGCAAACTTTTTGACACCTGGAGATGTTTAAAACTTGTCCTTCCCAGGCTGATAACCCAAAGCAAAAAATGAACAGCTCTAGAAGATGAAAGAAGATGAAATATTTGGAATGATATTGACAGAGCAGAAATCTTGTGAAATTACAATGGACAATAGATGGCTTTGACACCTATTTCCATTTTTGAATCTTTGAAAATAAGTGTGGCATAAAATTGCATAATCAAGACTTTGTCAGGGGTATAAGTCAAGGGAAGACTTATATTGTCAAGTCAGGAATGACAAACCGTTCCATTGACATTTTAAGAATAAGTAAATTACATTAGACTGTCAATGTTTTTTTTTCTCTAATACGGATTATTTGATAAAATGAGTAGAAGTTATTGTGCAGAATTTTTTTTATTGTCAAGTCACTGTAAAGTTTCAACACCATCATTGGCATGATGACCATCTGTGTAAACGGAAACAACAAAAAATTCATCTGGTGAAGAAATCAAACATTTTTATGTTAACATCCAAGCAGTAATAGACCCAACATCAAAAATGACATACAATAAAATATAAATGAAACAGCGTTCCTCCAGGACCAAGGTGCTACATACATACAACACATTAACAGAACTACCTAGCTATGTAATTAAGACACCTAATTAGCCACTAAGACAAACCAGTGAACTGTACACCAGCAAGACTGTGTGAGACCAGCCAGTTTCACTTAGAGCTGGAGTCGGACCTCTTGGACGAGATGGTAAGACAGCCTATGGAACAGCTGCCAAAATTAAAAGCCTCTGGGATCGACAACATTTCCAATACTAACAATGGCAATGACAGCTTTGTGCCAACAAGTCTGGAGGGCATGCTCATTGCCAAAGAACTGTCTGGGATCGGTCTCCAGCCCAATTTGCCACAATTACTTTTTTATTCATGTTATTTTTTATTTATTTTTATTTTTTACTTTGGATGGTATTTTACAGTACATTAATGATGAAACATATACAATGTACTTGGTTTCACGCTTTCCGTACAGTAGGCTTGTATACTGCTATATGTTGCACCCTGGTCCTGGAGCTATACAGAGAAATGATAATTAAACCACCTGACTGGAATTTACATCACAACAGCCTGCAATTTGAACAGGGGAGTGTACAGTAGACTGTTCTGCTGTAGGTTATTGTAATGATTTACTGTAATGATTTTATTATACTTTGTGAGTATAATAAAATTATAGTACACTTACTTAGGTTTTTTAAATTACATATTGTGGACTATGATTTAACTATGAATGTAGGTAAAAATAAAAATTAAACAAAAGTAAAAAAAAAAACACTAAAAAACATTATTCATACATCAGCAACATATTTAAATTAATTGCAGAAATTCCACTCAAATAAAATATATACATTTAAGATAAAAGGATAGTAAATAATGATTACAAGATTACTTTGAGTATAATAACACCTTCGGTATCTAAGAATAATGATTTAATGAATATTAAACAATATTTTTTCCAAGTAAATATTTGAAATCAGAAGATCGTAAGCTGATTAAAAGAGAGAGTCTGTGAAAGTGCAGATGATTTTTGTTGTTTAGGTCATCATCTGACCCCTGGACTCTCTAATTCCACTACATTGTGCAGTTTGTAACATTTTAGTTTTCTTAGTTCATATGAAAACAATGGCTTTGTTGAAATGACATTAAACCGTATTTTTTCCCCCAAAGATTAACTGTTAATGAAAGGAATTTCTTGAGCTATAATTTCTATATACTTCTGTGGATGCCCCTGTTGTATAAAGATTGGGTTTGTTTTGTTTTCGTTTGTTTGTTTTTTCACAAAATCATAAATGCTGATATTATTGCAGTGACCCATTTTGTCCCAGCACAATAATACTGCAGGCCTGTCAGTGTAAAATTGTGTTTTAGACATAATGTGGTCTTAATCGATTGGTTTTGTATTTAAGCAATATAGGCTGCTAAATACACATTTATAATTATTTATAATTAATTGTTATTATTTATAAAGATTCATTCCTCTGAAATGCTGAAAGAGACTTAAAAAAAGACATTGCTGGCATATGGGTAGAGATACTAATAGCACATTCAATGTTTCTAACAAATATGTCTATTATAAACAATCTTCATCTGTCAATCGTCATGCTGTCCTTGAAATCTGAGACTGTGGAAACCATAACACTTCCTCCCCCTTAACAAGAAGATTGGGTTTGACAACTACACACACAGCTACACTCAAGGGATATTTTACCTGAATTAAGTGGCAGATTCTTTCTATTCTTCCCGGAGACAGGGTCAAGAAACAAACTGCACGTCACAACCATGAAATCCAGGACAGTTGTAATGTACATTGAAATAGGTTCCTTTGTGAGTTGTGTGATTGGATGGATCTTAATTTGTGCCACAATGCCACTGGAATTCTGGACATACTCAGAAGTTGCATCTACAGTCCTCACCACCAACTACTTCCATTCCAACCTGTGGAAAGACTGTACATCTGATTCAACTGGGATGATTGACTGCAAGGCGTTTCCAACACTGCTTGCTTTGCAACGTAAGTCTGCTTATTCAGCTGTTACAAATTTAGTGGCTTATGAAAATTTTATACCCTAATATAATTATATGGCAAGTAATTAATTACAAATAAACCAGAAATCTAAACTGGGTGATAGTTATAGATATTACCACATTGTGTATACACTTTATAGCAAGACGTATGTTGACATCTAACCATCATGGCATTTATGCTCCCTTTGCTGTTATAATAAATTCCACTCTTCTGAAAAGGGTTTCCAATCAACTTTGTAATGTTGCTGTTGGAATTTGTCTGTTTAGCCACAAGAGAAAAAGTGCAAAGAGGGGTTGGCACACAGCTGGCATTTCAGTTAATCGAAAGGCTGTAGTAGAGGTCAGGCATCTGTGCAGATGACTCGAGTTCTTCCACTTCAGATCCGGCAGATCATGTCTTCATGACTTCATACATGTATCATGTCTTTGCTCTTTACTGAAAGGGGCACACTGTCATGCTGGAACAGGTTTTAGCCCCTTAAGGTAAATTATAAAGCTTCAGCAAAGCAAAAACAGCATATACACATTGTAGCAAAACGTATGGCTTTCATGGTCAAGTGGACATGTACCTTTGTCCATATACTGTAATGTGTATGTAATTTAGCTACCGTATGTGTAGATTTAGATATTTGAATTTTCTAATTAAACATGCCAGACCATCTCAGGTGTTGGCGATACATGGTGTGATATTTTATTTGTTATGGGTCCTGGCGTGAGGGTTCATGTGGGGTGACTTGACTATACAAAGATAACCAACAAACAAATGACAGCATAGTATAAATACAGCACTGCACGCTGTTCAATAACTTCCCGTATTTTGCATAAACCATGTGCTCATGGCAAATCAAAAACATAAATAAATTGAGTTTTAGTGGCAACAGCATTGTGACACATGCTTTCTCCTTAAATGTCAGCTTTTCATTGTACTTCTATTCATTTTAACCATGCTCACACTCAGGCTGTCAGTTTGGGATGTGTATTTTTTATTATAACCATTACATGGTAGTGTGTGTAAAAATTTGACTAGTGTTCATGAACAGGGAGCAGCATAAGCTTAGAGCACTGGCAGGTTAGATGGCGGTATGGCAAATACATGGAAATGCAGCTGTGATAAAAGAGTGGGAGAAGGAGGTGCTACCAAGTACCTGTATCCAAGTTCATATGTCTTAAATGTACCATTACACTGTGGGGAATAAATAACCAATCAATGATATGATATTTCAGCCATGTAATGTAACTGTACTTTCTATCCTCAACCAGCTTATATCCATTTGTGTCGAGCGCTTCTTATCATCTCTATATTACTGGGAATATTTGGAGCCATTCTAGCCCTGGTGGGGATGAAGTGCACCAAAGTTGGTGGGTCAGAATTAGCAAATTCAAGAGTTACCTTTGCAGCAGGGATAAATTATCTCATATCAGGTAAATTTTGCCTTCCAGTAGAAACCATGGTTAAAAAGCCTGATGTTTATTTCTTTGTGCTGATATTAATTGTCTCTCCTCTTTAGGTTTTTGTTCTCTTCTTGCTTACAGTTGCTATGGAAGCAGAATTGTTTCAGAGTTTCTTGATCCCAACTATAAAGCTCCAAAGTAAGCAGCTTTGGCTATTCTTTTTTTTTAGGTAATTAATTTTATAAAATAAATATAGAAAAACTATAGAATACATTTTAACAGAGTTACAGTTGAACCAAAAAGCAACACTGCAATAAAATATGCCATTAATATGAGTGAAATCATATTGAACATAGTCACAATGATGTAGTGTTTTACATTTTAAGCTTAAACATTATGACATAACTTTTTTATCCAGTTTTAAAAAATTTTAAATGAAAAGTCCCTCTGCAATGGCTACGTAGAGTATGTTATAGAAAACAATATGTGTTTAAGGAAACGCATTATTATTCTCACTCATGTATTTATTTATTAAGACTTGAACAGGATCACAATGTTTTTGTCCACTGAAAAGCTGCTTGAAATTTTCTGCCAACTGTGTATTTATCACCAGCTTTAAAAACGTGCTCCACTAGAAAAACAAGTTCTTTAATGGTTAACATTTTCACACAAAAATGCATGGCAAATGCTCTCAAAGAACTCCTCGGATACGTACAACAGACTGGTGGCGGCAAACAAAAATGCATCAACGTAGTACTACTCTACGTCGCTGCTGTGGAGAGACTGCACTACAACTACTACAACTAGTACTACCACAAACTCTGTAGAGCACAGCAGCCTACTGGTTCTGCATGTTCGGGTGGACAAAGATGATAAAGACTCATTATAAGAAGGATAAGTTTAAATTAGCTAACTAACATAGCTAACTAGCTAACATGCTGCCAAGGTTAACTTCCCAGTTGCCTAATAAGTTAGCTTGCTTGGTAAAATAATTACAATGCAGCATAACAGGAAGGATCTGCTACGTTGCTGTTTATTGAAGATAGATGTGTATTAGGCAGAAGGGTACCAGGGTTGTTGATTTTCAATGTCAATCAAAAGAGATCTTCTTAAATATGTCCATGTATAATTTCATAAGATGATTAGTAATTATCATCTTCTGAATTCTTGAGTTTTTCTCAGAATTTAGAGGAGAAAAGTCAGAACTCACATCATTTTTATGGTGGCCCTAAACCTCTTCCATACTTAATAACTGTGGTGCCAAACTCAACAGCTGTGATTGGTGGAGCCAGTTTCCTATTTAGTCATTTAAAGACAATGCAGTGAAGGAATAGTATATTCGGCCTACAAGTGTCAGGTGTAGATGGATGCAGGCACGGCAAATCACAGATGTTAAGACTTTAATAATAAAACAAAACACAAATAAAAAACCCAGAATTATCCAAACAACAATACACTAGTAGCTTAAACAATGACATCATGAACAGAACAGTATGGAAACAGATCTGCTTTTTCTTTGTCTTTTGGCTGTTCCCTTTCAGCGGTCGCCGTAGCGAATCATCTGCCTCCATCTAACTCTATCTTCTCATCCTCATCATCCATAAATCTCCTCTTTGGTCTTCCTCTAGACCTCCTGCCTGGCAGTTCCAACCTCAGCATCCTTATACCAATATACTCACAATCTATCCTCTGAACATGTCCAAACCATCTCAATCTGGCCTCTTTGACTTTATACTGTAAACACCTACCATGGGTTGTCCCTCTGATGAAATTCTTGATCCTATCCATCCTTGTCACCCCGAAAGAGAACCTAAACATCTTCATCTCTGCTACCTCTAGCTCTGCCTCCTGTCTTTTCTTCAGTGCCACTGTCTCTAAGCCATAGAGCATCACTGATCTCACCACTGTCCTGTACACCTTTCATTCTCGCTGGTACTCTTTTATCGCACAACACACCTGACACTTTTCTCCACCAATTCCAACCTGCCTGTACCCGCCTCTTCACCTCCATTCCACACTCTCCGTTGCTCTGGACCGTTGACCCTAAGTACTTAAAGTCCTTCTTTATCTCTGCTCCCTGTAGCCTCACCATTCCGCTTAGGTTCCTCTCAGTCACACACATGTATTCTGCCTTGCAACGGCTAAACTTCATTCCTCTGCTCTCCAGAGCGTACCTCCATCACTCTATATTTTCCTCCACCTGTTCCCTGCTCTCGCTACAAAGCACAATGTCATTTGCAAACATCATTGTCCATGGACACCCCTGTCTAACCTCATCTGTCCATCATCACAGCAAACAAGAACGGGCTCAAAGCCGATCCTTGCTGCAGACCCACCTCCACCTTGAACTTTTCTGTCACACCTGCAGCACATCTCACCGCTGTCTTACAGCTCTCATACAGTAAATGTTGAGTATGTAAACAGATGTGAAACATGAAAAATCTAGAATGGACTGAGGCTTAAATAAAGGAGCTAATCAGGACAATACTGAACAACTTGTGAATAGCTGTAAAACAGGAAACACAGCACACCCCACTATGGGCACAGAGCGCCCTCTATGGGTTATCCCTGACACAGAGATAGAACCTGGACTGTGCAGTTTGTATATGGTTGTAGAATGTTAGCTGATCGTACATTGTTTGTTTGTGCTGGATTGGAGACTGCCCTTTTGTCCTCTGCCTTTCCTCACTGCTCATCCAAAAAAAGAAACAAAGAAAATGTAAATTTAGCATTCTGTCATGAAATCCAAAGGAACTGGATGCAAGTGCAGAAAATATTTATTAATACAAATGAAAACTGTATACTTATATAATGTACTGTATAATTGTTAGTATAATTAATATAATAAACAATTTATACCTATTTTATAACAATATAACTTTAGCCAATTCAAACACACACAAATACATTTTATTTCACATTGATGACGTTCAACATTCTTTATTTGCTGTGTCAGTAAGCCATGGTACTGCGTGTATATTTGAAGCAGAAAAAGGAGACAAGAGATGTGAGAATGGAGAAGGGAGCAAAGCTTCCAGGCTGTTGGCTATTACAGATTCTCATATGTACTGGCTGATCTGTCATTCTCATTTTGAGTGATATCTGGTAGCACCATATTCCATCGGTAAAATGCAGGGTTACAACAGAAAATGTGTAAAGATTTGCAGTGTATTCACAAAGTTAGATCAGAGGATATCAAAAGCAGTGGCTTGCTCAATTTCTCTTTACACTCAGGTAACATCCATAACCTAGAGTTTTATTTTTATGTTCATATTTTGCTTGCATGAGCTTAGTGAATTATTCTCAAAGCTCATTTAAATAGTACCCTAGGTCAATAAAAATGTTTTTTTTTATAGGTTTGAGCTTGGATCAGCACTATTTATTGGGTGGAGTGGGTCTGGTCTTCTTATTATTGGGGGACTGGTTTACAGCATCATTGGAGGAAAGGAGGGCTATCATTCAAGGTATAACTACTTTTAATTTATTCGATATTTACTTCTTGTCCTGAATATATTGTCATAACTGAAAGATTACCTTTCTGTTGAAAAATTACTTAGAAGCCTAGTCATGTTTATCGCTTGCCTTAGGCATAAATAAACCAACATGTCATTATAATAACATAGCATTATAATATTCTGTCTAATATATTCTGTGACTGTCTCTGAATGGGAGTTTTGGCAGGCGACTGCTCTCTCCTCAGTATTGTGCACTGTGTGTACTTCATGGCTGTTAGAAAATATGTGACGTGGAGTGAAACATATAGTTAAATGTTCCAGTGCTATAAATATATAACTATAACTATTCATGGAAAGCCTTTCATTCAATCAGATTACTCGGTCAGAAATAACTGTTGTATAATAAACATCAAACAAATGCAAAACCTAACCAGAAACAGTCTCTCTAATGAATTTATTATTAATTTGATATTTTTTAATACTTGTATTAGCAGGAAGTGCTCGAAACAGCATTATGTATTTGCATTTGTGCTTTGGTTTACCCTCCTATTCATTTCCTTTATTCTGTAACAGCAGGGAAAAGGGAAAAGCTAGAGGTTAAACAAGTTGTAAAAGTTTAGGGTTTTATTAGATTTGGAGTCAGCACTGATTCCAATAAATAACATTCTGTTGGGCCTTTACATATTAAAATAAGCAGGTTTTTATAATGTAAGTAATTTATTTGTATATTGTTATTTCAGCTCAACCACTAAAGAGATTCTGATATATTCAGCACCTCCTGAAGAGACAAGCAAACAAGCAAACAAAGATCCATCTTCTGCTTTTCCTCAGATCGACAGCAAGAAGTCTGAACACACAGGCAGGGCTAAAAAATATAAGAAGGATGAATATGTTTAGTTTATTCTTGTCTTATTGAGATTTTAAATGTGGGACAAAACTGTTATGACACATACTGCCAAAAATGCAGTATCAATTAAGAGTGCCCCCCCCCCCCCTCCGCACCCTAACTGTTTAGCTGTGTAAGAAAAAACAATCTTGAAAAGCAGACATGAACTTGATTTTCTAAAGATGAACACTGTACTGCTGAACGAGATGCTGCACTTTTGATGTAACACACCTCCACCATACTTGTCTATAGGGGTGGCCATATCATAATATACAGTGGTGTGAAAAACTATTTGCCCCCTTCCTGATTTCTTATTCTTTTGCATGTTTGTCACACTTAAATGTTTCTGCTCATCAAAAACTGTTAACTATTAGTCAAAGATAACATAATTGAACACAAAATGCAGTTTTTAAATGAAGGTTTACGTTATTAAAGGAGAAAAAAATCTCCAAATCTACATGGCCCTGTGTGAAAAAGTGTTTGCCCCCCTTGTTAAAAAATAACTTAACTGTGGTTTATCACACCTGAGTTCAATTTCTGTAGTCACCACCAGGCCTGATTACTGCCACACCTGTTTCAATCAAGAAATCACTTAAATAGGAGCTACCTGACACAGAGAAGTAGACCAAAAGCACCTCAAAAGCTAGACATCATGCCAAGATCCAAAGAAATTCAGGAACAAATGAGAACAAAAGTAATTGAGATCTATCAGTCTGGTAAAGGTTATAAAGCCATTTCTAAAGCTTTGGGACTCCAGCGAACCACAGTGAGAGCCATTATCCACAAATGGCAAAACATGGAACAGTGGTGAACCTTCCCAGGAGTGGCCGGCCGACCGAAATTACCCCAAGAGCGCAGAGACAACTCATCCGAGAGGCCACAAAAGACCCCAGGACAACATCTAAAGAACTGCAGGCCTCACTTGCCTCAATTAAGGTCAGTGTTCACGACTCCACCATAAGAAAGAGACTGGGCAAAAACGGCCTGCATGGCAGATTTCCAAGGCGCAAACCACTTTTAAGCAAAAAGAACATTAAGGCTCGTCTCAATTTTGCTAAAAAACTTCTCAATGATTGCCAAGACTTTTGGGAAAATACCTTGTGGGCCGACGAGACAAAAGTTTAACTTTTTGGAAGGTGCGTGTCCCGTTACATCTGGCGTAAAAGTAACACAGCATTTCAGAAAAAGAACATCATACCAAGAGTAAAATATGGTGGTGGTAGTGTGATGGTCTGGGGTTGTTTTGCTGCTTCAGGACCTGGAAGGCTTGCTGTGATAGATGGAACCATGAATTCTACTGTCTACCAAAAAATCCTGAAGGAGAATGTCCGGCCATCTGTTCGTCAACTCAAGCTGAAGCGATCTTGGGTGCTGCAGCAGGACAGTGACCCAAAACACACCAGCAAATCCACCTCTGAATGGCCAAAGAAAAACAAAATGAAGACTTTGGAGTGGCCTAGTCAAAGTCCTGACCTGAATCCTATTGAGATGTTGTGGCATGACCTTAAAAAGGCGGTTCATGCTAGAAAACCCTCAAATAAAGCTGAATTACAACAATTCTGCAAAGATGAGTGGGCCAAAATTCCTCCAGAGCGCTGTAAAAGACTCGTTGCAAGTTATCGCAAACGCTTGATTGCAGTTATTGCTGCTAAGGGTGGCCCAACCAGTTATTAGGTTCAGGGGGCAATTACTTTTTCACACAGGGCCATGTAGGTTTGGATTTTTTTTCTCCCTAAATAATAAAACCCCTCATTTAACAACTGCATTTTGTGTTTATTTGTGTTATCTTTGACTAATAGTTAAATATGTTTGTTGATCAGAAACATTTTGTGTGACAAACATGCAAAAGAATAAGAAATCAGGAGGGGGGCAAATAGTTTTTCACACCACTGTATGTCATAATTTGCATAATATAGTGTAAAAATAGAGCAATAAGCATGTAACCTAGGAAGTGCCAGTTGATATCATTTGGTTAATTTGTCATTTGGCCAGAATATGTTTAACAGGAATTAGATGAGAATTAGCCTATTGAGTTTGGGGAGCACCTATTGGTGCATATGTTATAATGATGGTTCCTTTTAGTGTCATCAATCCAGCAGTGGTGGGAAAAAAGGAGAACATATTTTACAAGACATTTGATATATTAGTTACTTTTATAACTAATAGTTATAACAGTTAAAATAGTTATTTATATATTAGACATTTTATACATTAGCCTACTTGGAACATAGCCAGGAGGAGGTATGGAGGGAGTGACATGTGGGGGTGGTGGTGGTGGGGGGGGTATTGTTGATTTCTATGCAAGTAAAATTGATTGAAGTGTTTCGTCTGATGATGCAATTAGGATAATGAAGAAATTGTTACATAGCAGAATATACTGTTATATAACAACATAACATGGCTTTTATATTGGAACAATTTAATCTGTATTGTACATTTGACTTAACAGGTGTAAGATAACATTAGCCATTTCTGTTTTATACAAAATATGTAAATTCTACTAAATGAAAGGATGTTTGTTGAAATTAGGCTAAGGATTTATTGGTCTTTGTGTTTAGAGCAAGTGATTTTTTTTTCACACTACAGGTTCATATTACTGATTTACTAATTTGCACGAGTTCCCTGCAAAAACAATCTTGGCAAGTAAAGACATCTTAAATAAAGAAAAGGTTGAAAATCTACAATTCTTCTTCTTCTTCTAACAATAATAATAATAATAATAATAATAATAATAATAATAATAATAATAAACAAATAATGGTTAGGTCTCATTCTTCATATTTAATAATCTAATTTATTCATACTTAATAATCAAGTTTAAACTGGCCTTATTCACTTGGCAGATTTCGCTGCTTTTTAGAAATAAGCACACCGCAGCAAGCAAATTTTTTGTTTTTGTTGTTGTTTTTGTTATACACTTCAGAAATTTTGGCATGAGTTTAAAATCCAGTTGATCCAGTCAGGACACTGAGAAGAGACTGTAGCATTAAGCAAGAGCGTGGCTAGGAGCAGAGTTGTGCCTCCTCTTGAGGTTCAGCACACTAAGTCTCCTCCTGGAGCTGCGTGCTCCGCCACCTATCCCTCAAATTGCCTCTTGTCTTAGGAAATGCTAATCTTGCGGTAATACCTGTACTACAGAAAGAACAGACCTGGGTCAACCTTTATTCCATTGTAGGTGCTTGGCATGTCCATAAATCTGAGATGCCCCAAAGATGGACCCAAACACAGTTATGTCCAATCTGGCATCACTCGATTGTCTACTGCATCCGTGAGTAGTCCGTCTTGCATTTTCCCAAGGAAGGAGTTAAGGTAAAGCTAATGTAAGGACCTAGATAACAATGCTAACACAAGAAAACAGATAAACCTAGACACCTCATCGTGTCATAGCTACAGTGAGGACAACAGTTAGAACAACAATTAAAAGACAAGACCAAACACAAGCTATACATAGGCAAATTAATCAGGCGAAATAATGTGCAGGTGAATATAATTATGACCATTTGACTGCAGTGAAGTGCATGCTGGGAAATGGAGTTTGGAAACAAACTAACATAAAAGTTTGGCAGAGGAAAAAGAAAAAAAAGCTTAGCTGCAAAGCTTAATCCATGACACTGTGATGTCACTGACTGTTGTTTTTGGAGGATTATTTACAGATCTCATAATGTCTCGTTCAGTTCTTTTCTTTGTCCAACTAGTTTGACGGCTGGTTGTACCTCAGTGTTATCTTTCTTTTTCTTTCATTAGCTTTCACAGCTAATACCCTTGACTTAAACCAAGATTCGACATTCATAGCTATTCCTTTTTTTTTTATCTCACAGAGCAAAACTGGACAACAAGAAACACCTTTCAGACTCACAGTCCAATATTGTTGAAAATGGGCGAGTTGAAACAAAAGTGGTCTTAAACATATAGATAAGAATATCAGGCAACAGAAACTAAAAGTGGGATATATTGTCATGTTTTCATCTTTAAATCTTAAATTTAAATGCCTCCGAAGTAAAAATAAAAGAATGGGCCTTGTCATCCAGTTTCTGTAAGCAGGTGAATTAAATAAGTAAGCTATGTGCAAATAGGATAAGAAAATGATTAGCTTGACATTAAAAAAGATGGAGAATTAGAAACTATACTTACACATTTTTTGTTTTTAAAAACTTAAGAGACATTTTGGTAAACTTGCCTATATTCAAGATTTCTTTACTTGCTAAGATATAATTTTTTTAACCATTAATGCCATTAATGGTTAAAAATGCTTTGTGTATATACTGTGCGCCAAAATTTATGCCAGCTGTGCTGTTTTTTCTGCTAAAAAACACTTGGCAAAGGTTCTGGAAGCTTGACTCAAGCCCTTTAAGACATAAATGTAAATTTTTATATTATTATGATTATATATTGTCATTATTTTTTAAATTGTACTTTTTTTAAATTTGCATTTTTGTTGTATTCAAAATGTCTGCATTAAATACTTAAGTGTATAAAATGCTGCCTGTAAAATATTATTAGATTTTTGTCCTAAAAAAAAGTTTATTGTGTTATATATTATATGTGGACTGAACAACAAATTAGACTTAAACAAATACAAATATGGATACAAACAATAGGTGGAGTGATGGAGCTATACAGCGCATAGTAGTGATGCGCAGGTCATCTGGTAACCCATGGACCCCGCTAGTCGGGTTGGGGCGGGTAAAGAAATTGTCACTTTATTTGCGGGGACGGGTTTGGGCGGGTCATTAAAAAAAATTTTATTTAAAAATCCATGTATGTTGCATGCAATTCCCTATAGCCTATATTAAATATTTGGGAATATCTATTTTCATATTTTATTAAATTCTTTGATAAGGTTACATCACGTGACAAGTGACGAAAGCGCCAAGCAGCTACCGCTGCCAGTCACCACAAAAACAAAGAAATAAAAGTGAAGATGGAAGACGAGGTGCGGGAGAAATTGAGGTCGGGAATTTACATCATTAAAAGAAAAAAAGGTCAGGCTGTTAAATCTAATGTTTGGGACCGGTTCTCAGAAATAGTTGCAGCAGGAGACAACGTGCTACGTGAAGTGCAAAACAGTCACTTTCAGCATGTCAAGACATATTTGTGGGGGGGGGGGGGGGGTCTAAGAAAAAGGTCGATGGTGGCACATCTCAAAATATAACTGCTTTCCTCAAAAGTAAAGTCCAAGGTCACAGACGCTTGTGTTTATTTAATGTGTATATTAAATAAATGCCAGGTGCGGGGCGGGCGGATTGTAAAAATGGATACAGTGGTGCAGACCAGGCTGGGGTAGGCCAAATAATTTCATAAAAGCGTGACGCGCGGGTTGGAAAAATACCCGACCCGTGCATCACTAGCGCATAGTGTAGGCCTTGGAGCAGGTTCTACCACAAGGAGATGAAAAAAAATAGAACTTTCACCAGAGATGCCCCAAACCTGCGCTCAGCCAGAAGATTAGGACTGACAGGATGCTCTCCTGCATTCATGGAGGTATGCAGGGGGTTTCTGTCACTGGTTGAAGTGGGGAGCCAAGCAAATGAGTGCCTATTACTATTAGGTTAATTTAATAGGTATTATTTCAGTGCTTATCTGACATAAGCACTGAAGCAACACAGAGCAAAAAGAACAGAATTATCTACAGATGCTAGTCTTAACCCTCTAGACTAACTACACAATTAACCATCTTTTTTTAATTGGAAACAAACCAGTTAATTTCTTTACATTGTACAATCAAGATAATTTAATTAATATTGTATTGTTGGTCTTCTTACAGTAGTTTTTGTTGAGACAACAAGTAACATTGTGTTTTTGAAAAGGCAGACAAGGCAGACCGTATAAACTAAAGAAGCAGTGCTCAGCGTGGTGGTGCTGATAAAGCAGTCTCTATCCAGAATGACTAATGTCCCCCAGTCAGTAAGTACAGGATCCAGTTGCATAACTGGACCAGTAGCCTCACCTTTCTGATCAGGTCCTGTGGAATGCCTCCGCATGACCGGTTGTTGAAGCATTTGTGTCAAACACGCCAAAGATTTTGGCATATATAACCTCGGTCAGGTGACGTCATTTGATTAGGTGCACCTGGAGGTTATAAATAGGCATGAACCGGAAACATCCTCAGCTCTTTTTATCTTCAGGGACTGTACTGTTGTGTGCGTGTGTGCAAGCACTTTTTCAAAAGAAAGCGAAAATATAAAGTGTATTATTATTCACCAGGAAGATGGCAGAGTTAGACAGGAGTCCGTCCCTAGCAATTGAAAATTACTTTTGTACATGTGTCTGACACTTCATGGATTATAGTAGTCAAGAGGAATGCAACAAACGTTGTTTCAGAATACCATGAAAAAGTTTTATTGTTAAGGTTTGCATTTACAGATAATGACAAAAAATTATGAAAATGCACAATAATAGTATAAACAAACAAGCATTTGTAATTACATTGGCCTAAATCTTAACCACTGTGCATAGTGTAATTACGACCGAGACCTTCTCTGTAGTGTGATTACAGAAGAGGGGTATTCTCACTTTCACATGCACAAGAGTGGGGTGCTAAAAGTGTTTGAATTTTCTCTTTTTCATATGAGTTTGTGTGCCATGTAAGAAGATTGTAATTTATTTTGGGTATTGATTGATGTGGTTTGGAAGCATTGTCCTACCCACCCAGTTGGTGGCTTTGGGATCTCCTACCCAGAGTAAAGTGGAGTGGCGTAGTCGAAGATTGTTTCAGCAAAGATAAATATATTTATTGGTAACCCAGTACATTTGGCGTAAACGGCAGGATACGTACTTAACGGCATTATTACTATTGTTTTTGCTTTGTTTTTTTTTTTACAGTCTGGGCTTAGACTTATCTTGGTGTATGTAGTTAGATTTTTTTTCCTTGGTGTGTGTTTCTTTTTCTGAGGGTGGGAGAACAGTGGTCAAGGATTCCAGTGGATTGTCATTGTGGTCAAGTCTGAAGAAAACGGTGATCTTCTACTGTATTTTTGGTTGAAAGCACAGTTTTTTTTTTTTTTTCTCTTGTTTTTTTGTTTTTGTTTTTGTAGGATGGCAGATGAGGATATGACAGTTCAGCTCAGGGCACTTACTGAATTGGTGCAACAACTCCAGGGGGAAAATGCTAAGCTTAGATCAGAGGTAAGTCAGAGGACATCTTCCGTTTCTTCAGATGTTCTTTTGATGGGGCAACAGCAGACCACCTCGGCTGGTGCTGGTGTTTCAGATGGTGCATCTATATCAAGTCCAGTAGGCACCATAGAGCCTTATGTTTATATACCAAGGGAACATAAATGTCCTAGATTTTCTGGGAAAACATCCCAGGAATCCCTGACAGTAGAAGATTGGGTCGAGGAGGTCCGACGTCATTTATCTATGCGCCCTCCATTTTACGTGCTGAGCAGGCTTTGGCCATTTTTGATTTACTGGATGGTGAAACTAGGACAGGAATTAGGTTTTGTCCGGTTTCTGAGCGAGACGACCCTGAAAAGATATTCACTATTCTGATTGGTATTTATGGGTGTTCGCAGTCTTATATTAGTCTTCAGAAGCAGTTCTTCCAGTGACAACAACTTGAAGGGGAATCATTGAGAGAGTATTCTCATGCTCTGAGGTCACTCATGGATGTGATCAAACGGAAAGATCCAGCGTGTTTTCCTAACCCCGATACAGTTCTCTGTCATCAATTTATAGAATTTGTTAGAGACGGTATGCTTCGTCGTGAGTTGCGACGTCAGATAATATTAGATCCCACCTTGAGCTTTCTAGATTCCCGACAGGAAGCCTTGTGTTGGGTAGTGTAATGTTACAGATCTTTTAGTGCAGTCTAATGCCATTGTAAGTAAGCCTCCAGATGAGTTAACGGAAGTCAAAGAAAGTCTTCGTAAACAGCAGGCTCAGTTAGATACTATTCTTAAGCGTCCTCTGTCCCTCAAGATGTTTCACAATCCTTTTTAATCCTTTCGTAGAAGGATGCTGGGGTTGGAACTGCCAGGCAGGAGGTCTAGAGGAAGACCAAAGAGGAGATTCATGGATGCAGTGAGAGAGGACATGAAGTTAGTTGGTGTGAGAGGAGAGGATGCAGAGGATAGGGTTAGATGGAGGCAGATGATTCGCTGTGGCGACCCTTGAAAGGGAACAGCCGAAAGACAAAGAAGAAGCCAACATTATCGTTATCATCCAGATGGTAGACCTATATGCTTGCGTTGTAATCAACCTGGTCATATTGCAAGATTTTGTAAAATCGAATTGGGTACAACACTCAGGGTAGTCGAAGGACCTACAGTGGTGTGACAACCAGACTGCTCATTACCGTCGCACTCACCGCCGTGGAAACGCGGCAGCGGCCAAAATAAACCAGGAGCATTTCAAAATAATTCGTGAAATGACCGCCAGGTGGCGCAAATTGACATTTTCCGTCGTATCGGTTTTTAAATATATTCAGAGCTTAAGTCATAATAAAGTCAAAACAATATGTTGTAGCGAAGTAATACTACAATTATGATAATTTACACATCCAACAAACATGTAAAACTATAAATATAAAAAATATGAGTTAGAAAACATTGGTTTTATTTTGTTTAGGCAGACTCTCTGTTTTTATCTGTTTAGTGTTATTATTAAAGAAAACAGCGCAAACAACAGCACTAGGGCTTTCAAAAAAATTATTTCGACAATACTTACAGTTGTTAGAGTTTAAGACATCAAGATTTAAATATAGAAATAACTAAAACAGATAGAGCAAACTTCCAGAATAGATAATAAAAAAATAAATCAATAAAAAAGATGTATGCAGTATAATCGGGGCCTCTCATTACATTATATTTTGGTTCAGTGCCAGACGAAGTGCGAGCAAATATTGTCTTACATTTGTGAATAAAATATCATTGTTTTATTCAGAGATTTACAGTGTTTGTGCAAAATAATAGTTATGCAATATAATTACAGGCTCTGGATTCGTTTTTCGTTTGCAGTATAAAACCAAAATACATCTTACTATTTTTGAGAGATTCGTCGTAAAAAAAAAAGTTTTTTTTCAGATATTTGTCTACAAAATAATATTTATGCAATATAATCACGGGCTCTTGATTCGTTATTCGTTTGCAATATAAACCAAAATACATTAACCATATAATATAAACCAAAATATAAACCAAAATATTTAATTTGCTGTATTAAATATTTATGCCGTCTCATCAAGGATCCAAAGATTGCCTTGTACTAAATAATATTTTTGCTGGTTTTTTTCTGCGATTCAGTTGTGTAATGTTTTAATGATGAATGATGTTTTACTGTATGTTTACTGTATATTAAAAAAAATATGAGTTAGAAAACATTGGTTTTATTTTGTTTAGACAGACTCTCTGTTTTTATCTGTTTAGTGTTATTATTAAAGAAAACAGCGCAAACAACAGCACTAGGGCTTTAAAAAAAATTATTTCGACAATACTTACAGTTGTTAGAGTTTAAGACATCAAGATTTAAATATAGAAATAACTAAAACAAATAGAGCAAACTTCCAGAATAGATAATAAAAAAATAAATCAATAAAAAAGATGTATGCAGTATAATCGGGGCCTCTCATTACATTAGACCTGTTTAAGAATTTTATTTTATTTGATATCAGAACTAATAGAGTGACTTTTAATTAGCCTATTTCATAATGTGACTAATGCATTAAAATTGCCAATCACTATTAATATTAAACAGGTGTTGTGTTAAACTGAAGACGGCGCGGTCCGTGGAGCCGTGTGGGTCATGTACATTTTTCCTTTAGACAAAACTTCAGCCCTTTTCATATTTTCCCCGTGGTCGTTATTAATAAATATATTTAAATAAAAGTTTTGCCTTCCAAGGCAACAGATTATGGAGCTTCTTGAGCTGCTCAGACCTGCGCGTGCCAGACCAACGCGTCGTACTTACTGTACACTCCCCGTCCCGATGTCCAGCTGCTCTCTGCCTTTTGTTTAAAATATGTTTCATTGATCATTAGCCATTATCCATGACTTTATGGGTTTTTCTTTTGACACGTTTTATTTTTATGAAATTTGATTTAGTTAAATGAGAAAATAACCATGGGAGTTTCAAACCCCGCATCCATTCATGTTTCTGGGTGATTGTAATGTTTAATACCCCTACAGTATTCACTTATGCGGTTTGGCTCGCTGTGAGATGCGGTGTGTTATACCCCTATCTCACCTGCACGGGCTCGCGCTGTGGCCGCAGGCTTGATCATGATTCACCCCGAGTTTTTGCGCTGTGATTACGTTTCCATCTTTCCGCGTGAAAAAATCCACGTTTAGTTTTTCGCGGAACGTTAAAGGAACGTCGTGGGCAATCGCGGCAGCTCACGGAGATGAGTCCGGCCACACAGGTGAGAGAGGGGTATTAGGCATCGTGATCCGCCTCGAGTGGCCGCCCGACGGTCCGCGAAGATCTGCAAGGTCCGCGAGCTTCCACATGTTAAACATGTTTATTTTTTTGCGTGGTAAGATGGAAACGTAATAACAGCATCAAAACTCGCGCTGAATCATAATGAACCGCACTTACGGCCCCGCGTGTGAGATAGAGGTATTAAACCTCCACTCTGTCATCTCATCGTATTCATTCCATAAGTGCGCTATACAACCCCAACAACTGACACTTCACATTGTTTCTGAAGCTGGTGAAGAGTGTTATCAGCTGTTTGTCCATCAACTATGATTGTAAACCCGGTTCGTTTCACGGCCACATGTTACATGAAAATATTAGTGATATTAATTAATTAATTTATATTAATTTTATATTAATTTATATATTTGTCTGTTATGGCATGTTATTGTTAAGTTAACCCATGTCGAAATAAACGCTATTAAAATAATTTAGTGCAATGTTTAATTTGTATAGAAAGTGCCGTCTTACTTAACGCTGTCATGCAAAAGGAGGGAAAAATCGATTCCTGAGCCACCGATGTCCGCTAATTCAGGACCCGTGTTATTATTAAAGAAAACAGCGCAAACAACAGCACTAGGGCTTTAAAAAATTTTTTTTAGACAATACTTAGAGTTTAAGACATCAAGACATCAATCTTACATTTGTGAATAAAATATCATTGTTTTATTCAGAGATTTACAGTATTTGTGCAAAATAATAGTTATGCAATATAATTACAGGCTCTGGATTCGTTTTTCGTTTGCAGTATAAAACCAAAATACATCTTACTATTTTTGAGAGATTTGTTTTAAAAAAAAAATCTAAAAAATAAATAAATAAAAATTCAGATATTTGTCTGTACAAAATAATATTTATGCAATATAATCACAGGCTCTTGATTCGTTATTCGTTTGCAATATAAACCAAAATACATTAACCATATAATATAAACCAAAATATAAACCAAAATATTTAATTTGCTGTATTAAATATTTATGCCGTCTCATCAAACTCGCAACTCACTCCGAAGAGCATCCTTCTCTGCCTTGCAAACTCCCAACTCACTTGAAATTTAATATCGTATATAATATTTAATATTGGCATAATATCCCTGCCCCAATTCTAACAGCTGTACAGTATGAATTGAAATAATAACAGTAGTGTTTTTCTTTACTGAATAGGCAGAGCCTCTGAATAGGCAGAGCCGTTGATGTCTTTGGTTTCGGCTGTGAGTGGATGCGCTGTAGTAATCCACGTTTTATACAAATTACATAACCTTTTTTCAGTCATGATATACTAACATATATTTCAGTCATGATTTCAGTCATGATATACTAACATATTTTTTGCCGTGTAGTGCGCGCAACATCTAAAGGGCGAGCGTTCACACAGCTGACCAAATCGTCATTAGCGTGCCCCTCCCCCAAACAGCGCAGCGAGGAGCATTTACATTTAAACAGGTTTTACAGGTGTGCTTTGCAAAGTCAGACACATACAAATGCAAATGATACTGAATAGCTGTTCTCACCTACAGTATACACTCGGAGAAACTAGAATGAGCAAGAATGAGATTTTTCTTACCATAACATG
The DNA here is from genome assembly GCA_030522415.1 of Channallabes apus. Classification (NCBI taxonomy): domain Eukaryota; kingdom Metazoa; phylum Chordata; class Actinopteri; order Siluriformes; family Clariidae; genus Channallabes; species Channallabes apus. The sequence goes on from CM060109.1 coordinate 12,175,310, forward strand.
TAGTGTTATTAATCACTCTACACTGTTTTTAATTACTTTTAATTTTATTTATAAATAAACAAACCAAATAAAATTATTCCATGTGTATTTACCCTTTGTAAAATAGCATTAAAAATGATGGGTCGTGTATCGAGTGATTAAAAAACAATACAAGGCACGTTATGATAAGGAACCTTTCTACAGTACAGTATCTCTTCCATTTCAGTGATTAAAAAACGGTAAAAATGTCAATTTTGGAATCCACAGACGCTCAAACAGCAAAAGAACATGATAATAATAATCAAAATAATATTATTATTCTTTTTGCTTTTTATGTCCACCATTTAATAATGATTTAATTATCAATAATTAAAGCTGCTCACATCGCGCGCTTTCACTTTAAAAATGCAGTGTTTAATCAGCAAGTATATGTCGCCTCTCTTTATGATTGATAAATATTCTGACTGAAAGAAATCTGCTCGTGTCGGATTGTTCATTTTTTATGAAAGAGGAGGGGAAACGTTTGCATGATCCCGCGTGTGCGCCTTTAACTTTGATCTAAAGTCAGATGAACGCGCGCGCCGATATGAGAGATTAGATCTTTCAGCACGCCGATGTCAGTCCCTATAGCAAGGAGCATTTACTTACATCTAAACTGAGTCATTTACATAAATCACTGATCACATTTAAACAATTTATTCATACAGATGTACATGTTTTATAGGTTTGTTACTGAAGAACTGTGGCAGCGGGCACACCTAAAAATAAACGCAGGATTATTATTTTTTTTATAGTTTTATATAAATAAAAAATGCTTTTATAAATGTGGGCTGTTATCTACAGTACTTCAGTACTTATATTTCACGTCTGTGAGGCGAGTATACACGGAGTTTGGGTTCATTTTCTGACGCGCTCAAGTTCACCGAAAACAATACAGAACCCCGTTTAGTGTAATTTATTTCATTTAATAAATCTACTACAAATTTAAAGAACACAAAATATAAGATGACACAAGACCCTGGATTCGTTTTTCGTTTGCAGTATAAAACCAAAATACATCTTACTATTTTTGAGAGATTTGTTTTAAAAAAAAATCTAAAAAATAAATAAATAAAAATTCAGATATTTGTCTGTACAAAATAATATTTATGCAATATAATCACAGGCTCTTGATTCGTTATTCGTTTGCAATATAAACCAAAATACATTAACCATATAATATAAACCAAAATATAAACCAAAATATTTAATTTGCTGTATTAAATATTTATGCCGTCTCATCAAACTCGCAACTCACTCCGAAGAGCATCCTTCTCTGCCTTGCAAACTCCCAACTCACTTGAAATTTAATATCGTATATAATATTTAATATTGGCATAATATCCCTGCCCCAATTCTAACAGCTGTACAGTATGAATTGAAATAATAAGTCAGATGAACGCGCGCGCCGATATGAGAGATTAGATCTTTCAGCACGCCGATGTCAGTCACTACAGTAGCAAGGAGCATTTACTGATCACATTTAAACAATTTATTCATACAGATGTACATATTTTATAGGTTTGTTACTGAAGAACTATGGCAGCGGGCACACCTAAAAATAAACGCAGGATTATTTTTTTATATAGTTTTATATAAATAAAAAATGCTTTTATAAATGTGGGCTACTGTTATCTACTTCAAATATTTGTTAAACAGGCTGGAAACTCACTCTGACCATTTTAATAATTCATTGATAAGATAGTGATTCCTTTGGTTGGCTGTGCTGATCATGTCATCTCGTCGTCAGTGAGCGCGCCTATACAGTAATTCACTTCTCATACGAATTACATAATCTAATATATTTTTTTCATTAGTTTATATTAAAGCAGATATTTCTCTTTCTATAAGTATAGATTTTTCACGTCTGTGCGGCGAGTATACACGGAGTTTGGGTTCATTTTCTGACGCGCTCAAGTTCACCAAAATCAATACAGAACCCCGTTTACTTTATTTATTTAATAAAATCATGAAGTTTTTCGTCATTGTGTGTGCACCTAAATAAAAGTAGAGTCTTATAAAAGCTACAAATTTAAAGAACACAAAATATAAGATGACACAAGACCCTACAGGTGTAGCCTTTCTACTGTAATTAAACAGTTTACAATGTTTACGTTGCTTAAATTTGATCCTAAAAAACTGAATTTAATTTTAATTATAAATTTGTACTGTAATGTTACTACTGTGATTATGAATTCGTTTATTTACAATGTTTCACTTTATTTTATCTGCAACGACGTGCAGCTGTGGACGACCTGCGCTTCATTAAGCCTGGAGAGAACGAACTGATGCCTGAGGCGTCAGTCTATAGTTATATAGCGCCACTCAGCGGTAAAAGCCAGCAAACGCACAAACCCAAATGCTGACGCCATACGCTGCGACGGTAGAAGTCGCATACTGCCTGTGCACCCACTGTAGGTCATCTACTCAGTCATCGGAGAACCAGTGCCCCCCGGTAACATTGCCCATGTGCCGGGTGGGGAATCCCTGAGCAACTCCTCTGTAGAGGGTCTTCGACTTTTAGGTAAATCTCCAACAGTTGAGGTTACGATTGGTGGGGTGACTGTTGCATGTGTAGCATGTCCGGATCGGTCACTCTCACACACACAAGGACCACGCAACCATGCAGCGATGAAATTCAGTGCTTTTTTATTCTGCAACAAGGAGAAATGATCAGTGGGTGAAACAGGCGACAGCTTCTCCCTCTCTGGTACACATACATAGTCATTCACGGGGAGAACCCGATAACACATGCACTCGTGAGCCTCGCACACAGGTAGACTGAGGCAGTCACATATATAAACAAAATGATAATAAATAAAATTAGTAACATTTTACAATATATATATATTTATATATCGATACAACATAACATTTTACTCTATCCATATATACACACACACGTGCACACATACACGCATATACATATAGGGCTCATCACTTAATAATAATGTATGAAATACAATAAACACATTACATTTACTTCTATATTAATTAAAGAATCTATATCTTAAAATGTACTATAAAGGAAAAAGAAAATATCCAAAACCCTTCAGTGCAAACAAATTAATATTGCTTTCATTACATATCAAAATTAAACATTCAATGCGCTAGCATCCTACCGTGTAAGCTGCACCACGTGTGCCTGTATTAATTAAACCGATTTCCCTCACATGTGGCACTCTAAATATAATGCATATTCCTTAGCAATCAACTAAACTGTTTTTTGTAAGCAGGATTAAACAACCAACATACCTGCAACAAGGAGAAATGATCAGTGGGTGAAACAGGCGACAGCTTCTCCCTCTCTGGTACACACACTATCATACGACACCAATTGATTTGCATCACGAGGTACATCAATTAAGTCGGATAATCATATTAAATTATTAATTTCCATCATGACCAACACCATTAAATGCTAGTATAAGGTGGTCATGCTCATCCACCAAAAAATATGCATTTTAGGCAAGAAACATTGTCATACCAGAGTCATTCATAAGCTTAAGGCAGCCAATGGCTTGGATATTCCTTATTTGGGGTATTTAGAGACAACCTTAGGCGTACTTGGTAAGATCCTGCCCAAGATGGGCATCTTGGTAGTGAAAAATTCTTCCGATTCTGCTACCCAGTCAAGGAGAGAACAGGTGCCAGAATTGTTGGGAATGAACGTTATTAGTAGGTGTTACCAAGAATTGTTTTCAGAGCATGGGGGGTTATTTGATTCTCCTTCTGTGCAACATGTGGGGAAAGTATGGCAGAGAGCAGAGAGTGTCACCTCTGGGAACGTACCCTAGAAACTGGATACATGGGTCAAGCTCAAGTCCAGAAGGGTCCAGCTGTGCGGGTACCAGCCAGCAGGCACCATGAAACTAGTTTCAGCAACTTGTCATCAAGAGTTGGGGTCCACATTTAACACCTGTTTTTGGAACCAGTATCATTTGTAGATGGCCAGTTGCCTGGGGATCTTCTGGTTCCCTCTGCCTGCCTTGCTGTTGCTAGCGGAGTGGTTAATGTGCCGGTTGTTAATGTGGGGAGCCAAGATAGTTGGCTTTGGCCAAAGACCATATTTGGAGAATTGCATATTGTTCAGTCACCCGTTTTAAAATCCTCGGTCCAGTTTCACGTACAGAATAATGATTCTGAGAAAGTAGCCCTTATTCAGTCAGTTGAAGTTGAGAGTAACTCTAATGTTGAATTTTCCCATCTCACTTGGCCCACACTGTCTGGTTCAGAACATCAGCAAGCTCAAGTATTACTTGAGAAATATGCTATTCAGCCAGGGTGATGGAGATTTGGGCTGCACTGATTTACTTCAGCATACTATTCCGTTGTTAGATGGTGTACCCCTGCGCCAGCGTTATCGTCATCTGCCCTCTTCGCAGTATGATCTTGTCAAGATTCATATTCAAGAACTGGTTGAACAAGGTATAGTAAAGCCCAGTTGCATTCTGTATGCGTTACCTATAGTGGTAGTTCAAAAAAGGATGGTTCTATTCAGTTATGCGTAGACTATCGACAACTTAATGCAAAAACTCGTAAGGATGCTTTTCCTTTGCCACGAATAGAGGAGACGTTGGATGCGTTTAGTGGGGCCAAGTGGTTCAGTACATTGGACCTGGCAAGCGGTTATAATCAGGTTTCCGTAGCCCCACAAGATAGGGAAAATACTGCGTTTTGCACACACTTTTGTTATTTTAATTCAATCGTATGCCCTTTGGGTTGTGCAACTGGGTTGAACACCGCTGGGTTTCCCAACTTGCTTTATTTGATTATGAAAACAAGTACCGGCTAGGTACAGCATATCGCAATGCAGATGCGCTTTCAAGTCTTCCTTTACAGTCTACTGATCAGTCTGCTCATGTTTCATCAGGTATTGCTGTCCCTTTATCATTTTCTATGCAGGAGAGACCATCTGGACTGGGCCCCCAGGTAGTGGAAGCATTAAGGGTGGATGCGGTCCCTGCTCTGAATAAAGCTGACCTGAGAGCATTGCAGGCTGCGGATCCATATATCAAGGTCTTCTTGCAATTTTGGGTACCGGAGCGGTGTCCCACAGTCATAGAGTTGAAGGAGATGTCAAGGGGGGTTCAACAGTTGGTAAGATAGTGGCCTCGGATGCGTGAGGTAGATGGGGTCCTGTATAGAGTAGTTCAGATACCACCTTCTATAGAGGTTGTGTGGCAGCTGTTATTGCCCAAAGGGCTCCAAGGAGAAGTGCTCACTAGCCTTCATGACAATCACGGACATCAGGGAGTAAAGTGCACTACAGCTCTTATACGTCAAAGGTGCTATTGGCCTAATATGTGGCAAGATGTGAAGAAATGGTGCATGGAGTGTGAATGTTGCAGTGTGGCTAGGCCTCACAACCCAAAATGAGAAAATTTGGGGGGAGTTTGTTAGCTAGCAGACCTCTGGAAATCATTGCAATTGATTTTACAGTCTTGGACAGAGCGAGTAATGGGCAGGAAAATGTTCTAGTCGTGATGGATGTTTTTTCCAAATTTACACAAGCTTATTTACATTTTACATTTAGGCATTTGGCAGACGCTCTTATCCAGAGTGACTTACATTTTTATCTCATTACACATCTGAGCAGTTGAGGCTTAAGGCCTTGCTCAAGGGCCCAACAGTGGCAACTTGGTGGCCACTTATCCCACGCCTGACCAAAGAGCAAGTACAGTAGTTAAGATCTTAACAGAGAAGTGCGTTTATGTGTATGGCGTTCAAAGAATTCACTCTGACCAGGGGCGCAGTTTTGAGGGGGAATTGTTGAAGCGTTTGTGTGATCTGTATGGCGTTACAAAAAGTAGAACGACTCCATATCATCCTGAGGGGAATGGCCAATGCGAAAGATTTAATCGAACATTGCATGATTTGCTTCGTACGTTGCCATTAGAACAGAAAATAAATTGCCCACAATTGTTGACACAGATCCTCTTTGCATACAATACGACAGTGCACCAGTCGAATCGAGCTGATGTTTGAGCAGAAGCCTAAATTATCGGTTGATTATCTGCTTGGCAGTAGTGATGAAGCTGGAATAGAGTGTACTCAGTCAGATTGGGTTGCTCAGCATCAAGAGTATTTGACTTCTATTTATACTAGTGCCTGAAGGCATTTGGAAACTTCAGCTGAGCGGCGAAGGGCTAACTTTCCTGAGTTGGTACAGATACTGCCCCAGGCACTTTAGTTTACTGTAGAAATCACTTTCAGGGCCGACATAAGATCCAAGATATCTGGAGTTCTACTCTGTTTGAAATCGTGAGCTTGTTTATGCACCTAACAGAACAACCAGACAGTAAGGCATTACAATAGTCCAACCTAGAAGTGATAAAAGCATGAACTAGTTTTTCTGCATCGTTTACTGACAATATATTTCTTATCTTGGCAATATTTCTGAGGTGAAAGAATGCTATCCTGGTGATATTATCTACATGAGCTTCAAATGAAAGGCTGGATTCTATAATCACGCCGAGGTCTTTTACTGTTGCACTTGATGGAACAGAAAGGCCATCTAAAGTTACGGTGTGATCTAAGATTTTACTTCTAGCTGTATGCGGTCCTATGACTAGAACTTCTGTCTTATCCGGATTAAGCAGAAGGAAGTTAATTAGCATCCAATTTCTTATGTCCTGCACACATTGCTCAACTTTAGTAAGCTGGTTTTTCTCATCAGGTTTTGTTGAGACGTATAGCTGTGTGTCGTCAGCATAACAATGAAAACTAATACCATGCTTACGGATTATGTAGCCCAGAGGAAGCATGTAAAGGGAGAAAAGCAGTGGGCCTAAAACTGAACCCTGCGGAACGCCAAACTCCACTAGAGAACATGCAGAATAATCACCATTTAAGTCTACATACTGATAACGATCGGACAAATAGGATCTGAGCCAGGAGAGGGCTGTACCCTTAATTCCTACTACATTTTCTAATCTGTGAAGAAGAATAGCATGATCAATGGTGTCAAAAGCTGCACTGAGGTCGAGTAATACAAGCATAGTTACACAACCCTGATCAGAGGCCAATAAGAGGTCATTTACTACTTTAACGAGTGCTGTTTCTGTGCTGTGATGAGGCCTAAATCCTGACTGATACAGTTCATGTATGCCATTTCTATGTAGATATGAGCATAGCTGCTCCGCTACTATCTTTTCCAGAATCTTAGAGATAACGGGGAGGTTTGATATTGGCCTGTAATGGGACAGCTGACAGGGGTCAAGGTCAGGTTTCTTAATTATTGGTTTGATAACTGCTAATTTAAAAGATTTTGGAACATAACCAAATGCTGAGTGAGGAATTAATTATTCTCAACAGCGGTTCTGTTATTACTGGTACTATCTGTTTAAGAAAATGTGTCGGTATAGGATCTAATATACAGGTTGATGAATTTGCAGAAGAGATGAGTGAAATTAGTTCATTCTCTTCAAGAGGAGTAAAGTATTCTAGGTTTGAATCTGACATGGCAAGGTTAACATCTGTATCAATTACATTGGTCGGTTTCAAAGCCTCAATTTTATGCCTGATATTTACAATTTTATTATTAAAAAAGTTCATGAAGTCCTCACTACTGTCACGAACTCCTGTCACTCCTCTCGTTTGTTGTTGTTTTTGTTCCCACGCTGTCAGATTTCTCTACTCGTGGTCACGTTGTCTCTAGACTGTCACGGCTTTTCCCACGCCTTCGTACCGCCCCTCCCACACACACCGGCTCCCCATTCACAAATAATTTCTCCCGACATTTAAGGAAGCGCAGCGCGCTTTCTCGCTGCCGAATTATTGCGTGCTCCACAGCCCAGTTTCCTCGCGGTTATTTTTCCTATGATTCATGCGTTTTTTGACCAAGTGCTTTGTTTAACGTCTTTCGCTTTTCGCTCGTCCCTACGGATTTGTTAGACCTGATATTTGCTTCACGGACATCGACCCACGCCTCGCCCCTTGACTTCGCTATCGTCTTCCGCTTCGGATTGTTTGACCTGGTCTTGACTGCTCTCACGGACACTGACTCACGCTTCGCCCCTTGATTTCACGATTGTTTCTCACTTCCGGATTCCACATCCTTCGAGACACCAACAGGTGAAACGCCTCTGCTCCTCTCAATCTCTGCATCCACGTCTGTTTTTTCCACTACATAAAGGCACCCAGCAGCCATCCTCCACGTCAAGGTGAACTACAGAATCTCACTTCATTAAACGTCAGAGAACCACTTCAGAGCTGCACCTCTGTCCTCCATTACAGTCCCGTGTTCATTATACACCTGTATTCCGTGAGAAAGTAACACCAAGCACTACCAACCCTATCTCCTACATTTTCATCATTAAAGCCCTTTTAAGGATATCATCCCAGAGTGGTGTCTGCTCTTGGGTCCTATCAGCCTGCCTGACCTCGCACAGCGTCGTGACAACTACTGCATGATGTTGTTGTGGAAATTTCTGTAGTGGTCTTATTTCTAGTTAATTTGGCTATGGTATTAAATAAAAATCTAGGGTTATTTTTATTTTCTTCTATAAGAGTGGAGAGATACGTAGATCTAGCTACACTAAGAGCTTTCCTATAGTTCAGGATGCTCTCTTTGCATGCTATTTGAAATACTAACAATTTAGTTTGATGCCATTTACATTCTAATTTCCAAGCGGTCTGTTTTAAAGTGTGCGTGTGATCGTTATACCAGGGAGCAAGTTTCTTATCTCTAATAATTCTTCTTTTAACTGGAGCTACATTATCTAAGGTACAACGAAATGTCGACTCTAAATATTCAGTCGCCTGATCGAGTTCTGTGGGGTCAGACGGTGACCTAATCGAAGTTGGTAACTCTGGGAGATTACTGATAAAATTCTGTGTGGTAGTTGATGTGAATGTGTCCACACAGGACCTGTCTCTCAAGACAACGTCCAGAAAACTCTCGCCAAGGATCGAAAAAAAGGGATCATGTGACTCCGCGTTTGAAAGCCCTTCATTGGTTGCCTGTTCAATTCAGAATTCATTTTAAAATTTTACTATTTGTTTTTAAATCGTTACACCAGCAAGCACCCATCTATTTATCTGAATTGCTGCACCATCATACCCTCCTGAGAAGATTGAGATCCTGCGACCAGAACCTCCTCTTAATCCCACACTCCAGACTTAAGCGTAGAGGTGACCGTGCTTTCTCGGTTATTGGCCCTCGTCTCTGGAATGACTTGCCATTTTATATTCGAACGGCTCCCAGTTTGACCATTTTTAAATCCCTTTTAAAAACCCATTTGTTTTCCCTGGCCTACTAGGCGCTACTGTGCCTATTTCGTTGTTGTATGTACAGTATAGTGCATTTTTAGCCTATTACATTTTTGTGTGTATAGTGTATTTTTAGCCTTTTTATGATATTATGATGTGGATATACAGCACTTTGGTCAGTCTCACGGCTGTTATAAATGTGCTTTATAAATAAACTAAACCTAAACCTAAACCTTCGTTGGCCCATTCACCATCTCGCGCATTATCAACCCATGTTCTGTCAGACTGGCCCTCCCTTTGTCCATGCGTCGAGTAAACCCCACTTTCCATGTCTCCCAGATCCACAGATTGGTACCTTGCCCTCTGGCACCACAGCCCCACCCTCCCCCACCACCTCGGCTCATAGATGGTGGTGAAGCCTTTACTGTCCGAAGACTTCTTAAGTCTCGCCGCAGAGGCCACGGCTTTCAGTACCTCATGGACTGGGAAGGCTACGGGCCTGAGGAGAGAAGTTGGGTCCCTGCCAGATTCATCCTGGACCGCTCCCTCATCACGGATTTCCGTAACCTTCACCCGGAAGCACCTTCTAGAACGCCAGGTGGCGTCCGTAGGGGGGGGGGGGGGGTACTGTCATGATACGCCAGGTCACGCCCACGCCTCAAGCCAAGCCATGATTGCCTGCAACTCCGTTCCAAACTCCAGCCCACTGCTTTCATTTTGTCGCCTCATTCACCGGCTCAACCTGTTCTTCATTTCATTCATTACCTTGTTCTATATAACTCTTTCTAAAACCACCACCCCTCGCCAGATTATTGTGTGCCTTCATGCCCAATTTTTCAGCGTTCTTCTCTGCCTTGACTTTTGGATCTCGACCCATGCTCTGTTTCCCGGACCTCACTCACGTCTCACGTTTTGGATTACTGCCTTTTCGGATTTCCGGTTATCGACTCTCGCTCACGTTTCATGACCACGATTCAGGATCACGGACTGTATTTGAATTCTCGGCTTTGAACCACGCAAGCTCATGCTCTCGATTACTCCCCACGGATCAGGCTTGCATTCAGTGTACGCCGGCTCTTCACTCCCGCACGCTCTGCTCTAAGCTCGCGCCGCGCCTCCTTTCATTCATAAAACTATCAGCGCGTAGTTCATCACAGGATAACCGGCGCTGTTTTCCATACGCGCTCTGCGCTTGGATCCACCGTGCCTGCATGGACCGTGACATCCCTAGAATGTTGCCACAACATTTGTTTTTTTTGGTTAGTGAAAGGAAAGGAAAGGAAAGTTCAAGTTCAATTTATTTGTATAGCACATTTACAACAGCCGTCAGGCTGACCAAAGTGCTTCACATAAAAACATACTCATAAAACACACAAACAACATAAAGTAGGACACCTAGCGGAATTAAAATGCTAATGAAAAAAAATAAGTTTTGAGCAAGGACTTAAAAGCAGATAGAGAAGGTGCCAGTCTGATCTCTAAAGGCAAAATATTCCAAAGTTGAAGCCCTGCTACCGCAAACGCCAGTGCCCCTCTGCGCTTGAGCCTCACGCATGGGACTACTAATAAAGCCTGATCACAAGATCTTAGTGTTCTGGAAGGAGAATAAGGGTGAAGAAGATCGGAGAGGTAAACTGGTGCTAGGTTGTGTAACGATTTATACACAAACAGGAGGATTTTAAAATTAATTCTCTGAGAGACTGGCAGCCAGTGTAGATGTTTCAGAATCGGAGTGATGTGATCATGTTTATGACTTTTACGAAGGAATCTTGCTGCTGCATTTGGACAAGCTGTAAGCGAGCAATTTGCAGTAATCTAGACGAGCCGTAATGAATGCATGAACCGCCATTTCTAGAGTTTTGGGGGTGAGGAAGTGTTTCATTTTGGTGAGTAGTCGAAGCTGGTCAATGAGAACACCAAGGTTACGTACCTGTGATGATCTGAAGACAGATAAGCTGTCCAGATCAGGGCTGAAACTCTGAGAGTTCACATTAGGACCAAAAACAATTACCTCGGTCTTGTCTTCATTTAGAAAGAGAAAGTTTTGAGCTAGCCATGATTTAACCTCCTCTAAACACTGCAAAAGATTAGTAGTAGCAGTAACGTTCTTTCTTTTGATGGGAAGATAAAGTTGAGTATCATCTGCATAGAAATGAAAAGATACATCATATTTCCGTAAGATAGAACCCAGAGGTAGCATATAGAGAGAGAACAGAGATGGAGCCAAAATAGACCCTTGTGGAAGGCCACAGGTCAGAGGTGCCCGGGAAGAAGTGAAATTACCCATCTTTACTAAAAACTTTCTATCAGACAAATATGACTGAAACCATTTCAGAACATTCGCTTTTAGACCCACCCAAGACTCTAATCTAGATACAGATGTCGCCCTTAAAACCCTGCGTGTTTTCCCGCGGTATGTCGCAATTTAGCGCGCGGCTTGCCGCGACTTGCCGGAGGCAACATTCGGGAATTTAAAATAAATGTGTTGTGCTTCACTGAATATCCGCCAGATGGCGCATAGAAGGACTTTATCTAAAAGCCGGTGGTCCGGGAAAGTCAGTTTCCCTATGTTTCCCCGGTGGCGCGCAGATTCAAATCATGACGTCACTCGCTACCTAACGCTGAGAAGGCGAACGAGGATTTTAACAGTTTTTCTCTCGTTTTAAAGTGTTTTTATGAACTTTTTGAATTAAACAAATAACCTATGCATAATAATCGAGTGTCTTTTCGCTTTTTTTTTTGTATATTTGAAGATAATTCATACGTTTTAAGCCGCTGCAAAAGGCTGGTTTGCTGGGCGAGTACTGACATCACGACTACTTTTATTACACCTACATTTGTTTATTTGTATATGTATGTTATTAATATAAATTTTTTAGAGATTGTGTGTGCGTGCACGGAGAGTTTGTGTTGATAAGTGTATGTGGATAAGTTGATAAGTGTATCAGAAAGCATTAAAATGTTCATTTGAATTAAAATGACACACACACGTCTGTATATACAGTATATCAATTACATATATATCAATTTCATTAGTTCGTTAATTCTATTTGAAGCTTCGGATGTTTTTTTTTTTTTTTTGGTTTGGTTAGATTAGTTCTGAACTCGCTTCCGTGAAACTATCGCTAAAACAATGTACTGAGCCCTCCTGAGGATATAAAGCTTTATTATTGTGTTTGAATAAATATTCAGATCTACCACAGCAGGTAATAAACTATGGTGTGTCATAACCGAAGCAAACACCACGATTATGCCTCGTTTCGTTCGACGGGAACGTGGTTCACTTGGCCGCGGTGTATTATAAACCTGTGGAATGTTTCACTGTTTATGTTCACATAAGAGGAACAAAAGCTCAATGAGGACTAAACCAATGATTTCGGTAACTCCACTGAGTGTAACATCTGCATAGTGACACTGAACATCTTCACTTTTCCGTTTACCTCTGAAAAAAAAGCTGTATTTTGTTTGTTTATATTTAGAGTTTTTATAACAGTAGAACAAGTACCCGCGCGCACGCACACACATAGACACACACACACAGACACACACACTCCCCTGAGCCCTCGGGAAACATCACCGTCGGTATACAAATGAGTCAAGACGCAGCCTAACATGGTGTCATGTCGGATTTCAGTGGTCACGGAGTGGGAAGACTTTGAAGAAGCTGCAGTGACAGTAAACAGCTGAACAACTTCACTTTTCCGTTTACCTCTGAGGAAAAAAAGCTGTATTTTGTTTGTTTATATTTAGAATTTTTATAGTAGTATAAGAGAAAGTTATAGTTTGGTCTGTACTGTTGTTCGCACCCTTGTAGAGAATAAATAAATGTTCACCTTCATATCCCCTTATACCTTCATACCTTCAATAAACACCTTCATATCCCCTCTCAAGAGTGTCATAGTCCATTGTTAGTTTTAATGATCTGGCTGAAACTAATTATCACTACATAAGTACCCTAACACCATTGATCATGAGTCTCAGCTGAACCTAATTCTATACTTGTAACAGAAAATGTAGATGCAGATTCCAAATGTGTATTTATATAATAGATAGATAGATAGATAGATGTGTGTGTGTGTGTGTGTGTGTGTAGGCTCTACGCAGGGGCAAGAGAGGGCAGCGCACCCTTAAATGTCTGCACATGTTAATATATTCCTAAAATGTATATATTACAAGTTGATAAACTGATCTGCGGTAGCGGAAAAATCCGCTGAAATAGGACAGGCTGCAGCGCACGCGCACACACACACATACACACGCGCGCACACACACACACACACACAGACACACCTCCCTTGAGCCCTGCGTCTGTCGGATTTCAGCGGTCACGGAAAGACTTTGAAGCAGTTTATATATGAATCTAAGCTTGAACTTATATAAGCATTGTAAATATATAATACTTTTCAAATAAAATCGATATTACTTTGACCCTGAAGTTTAGTTTAGCACACACAAAAAACAGAAAAGTCATTTCTGGTAAATCAACGGAATGTGTAGTTTATTTACAGTAATTCATTAAAAAATGAATATACATTGTACAGTACACGGTAAACACGGGAAAGATTACAAAATGAAAAAACAAACAGTGTCTACTTTATAAACAGTTTAGTATGTGCGTCGAGATGCTGAAATCCCTTGCATGTTTTTGCTTCCAAGTGGAGAGATATTTGACCGATAGCCTAGAACAAAAGATCTATAGGTGTGATTACAACCCCCTCCGACCGACCGTGCCATCAATCACTGACCACCTCAGAAGTTCCCTCCAATGTATGGCTGCAATACTTGTTTTGCAAGTATTTTTAACACCATTCAAAGGCTTCAAAGGGGCAGTTATCGGCTATGACACGTTGAAGGAGAACTTAATAGTTCTCAAAAATAGTGTAAATGTCTGCAACAATCACTAACCATTAAAATGTTTTTTTTTGTAATTAAACACGAAAATATTAATTATATTTCCATATATACACACACATACACACACACACACACACACACACACACACACACACACACACAAGGGCGTAGGTTTGCTACCTATGACTCCAACTAATACCCCATCTCCCAATCCCCTTTTTTCCCCAATATCTTATTTTGTATTCAACAAAATAAAGAAAATCATTAAAGTTTGGAACCACTTAAGGAGTAAATAGTGAGTAAAGTTTTTTTGGGCGTGAACAATGGCTTTGACCCTAACTCTTCCCCTCTGACTGCACTAGGACCGGACAGCATTGCCACCTGATGAAATAGCGTGACAAAAAAGTGAAATGTCAGTTCAAAACTTTTGCCAAAAACACTAATGAATCACTTACACCCTCAGCCTATCACTCCTCATAATGCTAAATATTAGTATAATCAACATGTATAATACACGCACACATATTATATGTTATATACTATATAATCAACATTCAGATTGACCACCTGTGAACTCGCCTCTTCACCTGAACTACAACATGGCTGATCTGCTTCTGTCCCCTAATTGAAAAACATTGAGGGATTCCTTATGAGCATGGACAGAGAATGCCTCAGCCTATTATTGGTAACAATGTTAAATCTCAGGACAACTACAGTGGCTTGCAAAAGTATTCGCCCCCCGTGAACTTTTCCACATTTTGTCACATTACAGCCACAAACATGAATCAATTTTATTGGAATTCCACGTGAAAGACCAATACAAAGTGGTGTACACGCGAGAAGTGGAACGAAAATCATACATGATTTAAAAAAAAATTTTTTTTACAAATAAATAACTGAAAAGTGGAGTGCCATACACTATTGTTTTGCTTACACTATTCTTACTTATTGCAACGTGACCACAGTTTTGTAATTTATATTCTGTATATGGACGGCTGAGGAAACCCGAAGACTCATCCGTGTTCGTGGTGAAAATGAGCAACTTTTTTAAAAATCGAAATACGGCGCAAAAAACCTTTGGGAGTGAGTAATCTCTCTTATTGGAATGTGTGATAAACATCGGCGCATGTCCTCTGACGTAACATGGACACACAGGAATGTAAATGAACACTGCATTTATGACCCAAAAAATAAATGCTTTGAGATGATTTATTTGCCGTATGGTGTGTTTATTTGAATATGTTCAGTAAATTTATGAATTACACTCAAAGTGTCAGCGAAACCGGTTTGCAAATAATTTGTGTGTGTGTTAGGTGATGTGAGAGTGGGTTTTTCAAACTTGCAGTAAAACATTTTTGGGGGAATCAAAAACTGCCCCCAAAAATGTTTTACTGCAAGTTTGAAAAACCCACTCTCACATCACCTAACACATATATCTAAGTACTGTAAAAACTTATATAGTCTTGGGTTAAAAAGTCTGCATTTCAACATGCATCCCCCACCTCCAAAGACTAAGCTCCTGTTGGTATAGCTCTTAAGGTCACTGTGGCACGCAAACCCCCTGACCACAATAAGGTGGCAATCCCTCAGGGGGGGGGGGGGGTGAAAAATACAAATTAAATTAAATAAATTATCCTTAATCCAGATTTTATCAATCAACGACATAATATTTATCTTAGCTGGACGGTCTAATTCTCAAAACCGTTTAACCTAAAGAAAAACATAACACACTATAACTACAATATTTACAAAACTGAAAGGTTTTCTTATGAATAATTAAAAAAAACATTATAACTCAAAAAGATCACATGTTTATATATATATATATATATATATATATATATATATATATATTTTATAGTAACTGAACAGCTCTCTTCTCTCCAATCCACTCATACACCACAGTCTCCTATTTCTCTGTGCGCGCGCTGCAGCCTGTGAATGAATACACGCAGCGGAGGTTTTACATATTTAAAACGTAAAAAGGTGTCTCCATTATAAATAGCCCTGAATTAACTATATATATATATATATATATATATATATATATATATATATATATATATATATATATATATATATAGAGAGAGAGAGAGAGAGAGAGAGAGAGAGGAGAAAGGTGTTTTGCTGGCGAAAAACATTTTAGGCAGAGACGCCTGCTCGTTTGTTTTAAAACCCCCCAATTCTACCCCATTCCCGGAAACTGGTTTGATAACTTCACACCTTATGTGAATGAAAGGTGAGATGGGGGAATTACAGTGGGGGTTCTGTGGGTCTCCAAACTCAGAAGGCTACGTGTCAGCCGATAACTGCTCCTTTGATCTGCTGGTTACAGCGGGGCGCCGACTGCTGATGAGCGTATAGTAGCCTGTACAAGCTAGGCCATTTTTAGATTACATTTGAAATTTTAAGGGGTTGAATAGAGAACCTACTGTCTTATTTATGTAGCGAAAACACGAAATTAAACTAGATAACATGATCAGAGTTTTAATATTTATATTTAACTAGATGGAAGGCTTTTCAAGTCACATGGAAAAAAAAATTCTGTTCAGTTCTACAGTTTATCCCACAGTTTTCACAGCCTCAGGCCAATGTAATCAATGTAATATGCTGTTTTCTGGTTAAATTTTTCTGATTGGACCCGTACATAGAAAGTTTATACTGTAAACATACTTTATATTATATAAAAAATAAAAGAATCGCTCAAGTTTGCTAGCGGATAGCAGAGATTGCACGATGTTACAAATATATATTTTTGTGTCACATACACTTTACTGCATGCTACAAACAAACTCACCCGTAATTGTCAGGTAAAATCTACTTAATTAAATTAACAATAAAATAAATCAAGTAAAAGTTACATAATTATACTTAATGCACAAATTGCTTGATTATTTTAAATAAATCTAAAGTTAATGCATTGTTGTATCAGCAGGAACCTTGATTTTATGAAATTACTATCATTTTGTTTTGTGAGATTTTCCCTTACTTGGTTTTATCAATTTATATTACTCCCTATAATAATGTAAACATTGCTAATTTATGTTTTGGAAAGAAACTTAAGTAATTATTTCATCTATATCTTTCATAAATCACACAACTAAAATATAATTAAACAGTTTATTCACCAACATTACCAAATATTTGTGACATTCACAGTCTAGATCCAAGTTGTCTTTTTAATAAAAGTGCATTCAGCTAAATTTTGCATCCATAGAAAAAAACTGCACGGCACCAGGGCCTGAAATACTTGTTTTAAACAAAATTGTGTAAAATAATAAACAAATAAAATACAGCATTCATTTAGAAATAAAATGCAGCAGAAAATACTTTAAACAAACTGTAGAATAAACGTTAAAACATAATAGCCCTCTGAAGCAGTGAAGTTGCAACTTTCAAATCAGCACTCTGGACTAGTGCACTTAAAAGTATGCCATTGAAACCTTAATGCATGAAAACATTTTAAGCTGAACATGTAAACACAACATGTAAACACTTGTAGTCAAGCCAAATCAAATGTTTTAAGATGATAACTTCATCTTTAAAGCTTGCACTTTTGGTGATAGCTTAATCCCATCAAGTTCTAGAAGAACTTTCTGAAAATAGCCTCTCCTTCAAGGATTATGGATACACCAACCGGTTCTTCCCCTTCAACAGCACGGACGACAAGGATTTTAAGAAGGTGTCACTTCGTTTGTCCCCCTGCATAAAATTTACAAGAAAATAAATCATTTACAGTGGTGTGAAAAACTATTTGCCCCCTTCCTGATTTCTTATTCTTTTGCATGTTTGTCACACCTAAATGTTTCTGCTCATCAAAAACCGTTAACTATTAGTCAAAGATAACATAATTGAACACAAAATGCAGTTTTTAAATGAAGGTTTACGTTATTAAGGGAGAAAAAAAACTCCAAATCTACATGGCCCTATGTGAAAAAGTGATTGCCCCCCCTTGTTAAAAAATAACTTAACTGTGGTTTATCACACCTGAGTTCAATTTCTGTAGTCACCCCCAGGCCTGATTACTTCCACACCTGTTTCAATCAAGAAATCACTTAAATAGGAGCTACCTGACACAGAGAAGTAGACCAAAAGCACCTCAAAAGCTAGACATCATGCCAAGATCCAAAGAAATTCAGGAACAAATGAGAACAAAAGTAATTGAGATCTATCAGTCTGGTAAAGGTTATAAAGCCATTTCTAAAGCTTTGGGACTCCAGCGAACCACAGTGAGAGCCATTATCCACAAATGGCAAAAACATGGAACAGTGGTGAACCTTCCCAGGAGTGGCCGGCCGACCAAAATTACCCCAAGAGCGCAGAGACAACTCATCCGAGAGGCCACAAAAGACCCCAGGACAACATCTAAAGAACTGCAGGCCTCACTTGCCTCAATTAAGGTCAGTGTTCACGACTCCACCATAAGAAAGAGACTGGGCAAAAACGGCCTGCATGGCAGATTTCCAAGGCACAAACCACTTTTAAGCAAAAAGAACATTAAGGCTCGTCTCAATTTTGCTAAAAAACATCTGAATGATTGCCAAGACTTTTGGGAAAATACCTTGTGGACCGACGGGACAAAAGTTAAACTTTTTGGAAGGTGCGTGTCCCGTTACATCTGGTGTAAAAGTAACACAGCATTTCAGAAAAAGAACATCATACCAACAGTAAAATATGGTGGTGGTAGTGTGATGGTCTGGGGTTGTTTTGCTGCTTCAGGACCTGGAAGGCTTGCTGTGATAGATGGAACCATGAATTCTACTGTCTACCAAAAAATCCTGAAGGAGAATGTCCGGCCATCTGTTCCTCAGCTCGAGCTGAAGCGATCTTGGGTGCTGCAGCAGGACAATGACCCAAAACACACCAGCAAATCCACCTCTGAATGGCTGAAGAAAATCAAAATGAAGACTTTGGAGTGGCCTAGTCAAAGTCCTGACCTGAATCCTATTGAGATGTTGTGGCATGACCTTAAAAAGGCGGTTCATGCTAGAAAACCCTCAAATAAAGCTGAATTGCAACAATTCTGCAAAGATGAGTGGGCCAAAATTCCTCCAGAGCGCTGTAAAAGACTCGTTGCAAGTTATCGCAGACGCTTGATTGCAGTTATTGCTGCTAAGGGTGGCCCAACCAGTTATTAGGTTCAGGGGGCAATTACTTTTTCACACAGGGCCATGTAGGTTTGGATTTTTTTTCTCCCTAAATAATAAAACCCCTCATTTAAAAACTGCATTTTGTGTTTACTTGTGTTATCTTTGACTAATAGTTAAATGTGTTTGATGATCAGAAACATTTTGTGTGACAAACATGCAAAAGAATAAGAAATCAGGAGGGGGGCAAATAGTTTCTCACACCACTGTATTTTGAGAAACAAAAAAAAATCTGAATTGCTTCAACCTGTGCTGACTTCATTGAGAAAAAAATAATAATAAAAATAAATGATAATAAAAAAATGAACATCACTTCATATACTTCATATTGTTAAACTTGGGTTAAATTGCTTTAGCACTAATCTTGCATCAGTAAAACATGGCATGAGATGGCTTTACAGTGTCAGGAAATCCTATGATGAATGCTGAGTTTGTATTTAAAGGGTTAGTCCAAACATGAAAATTCGTTCAATAATTACTCATATTTATATATTCATTTGCATTTATATGCTTCTGTCCAATACAACAAACACTATATTCAAGGTATTAATAAATTGTATAATTAATAAGAAAACAATGCTTTACCAGGCAATCATCAAAGAGATCCTCTTCAGATTCACGTCTCATCTTTACACTTTGTTTCTGTGAAAATATTTACATTGTATCATTACATAATCTTTTATTCGTACAACTACACTTAGGCATTTCTTCATCTTTTGTAAGTTTGCCTTTATCCAAAGCAAATTACAAAAGAGGAAGGCATCAAGCATGTCAAGCAGTGCTACTAACACAAAGTTTCTGACACCGTTAGAAAATACAAGATAGAACAGTGAGGGATTAAGGAAAAAGTGAGAAGCAAGAATCATGTGTGCAAAGATTAAGCATGCAGGGTCACAGGATGACTCGACTTATTTTTATTGTCTGCAATGCGATTTAGACAAATTAGAACTGCGGTAAAGCCAGCCGCGGTTCAGAAAAACACGGTCAAGCCAGCCGCGATTGATTTTAGTGTGCGCACATATTACAGTGATTACGGTAGTTTCAGGACCGACACAGAGACAACGCGCTTTCAGAGCGCTTTTCATTTAGACGCCCAGGACTGAGAGATAATACAACATGCTCGTCAATTTTTACTTGCTTATTTATTTGCATTTCTGCTTTAATATCCGTGTTATTTATTGGTGACTTTGACGGTTGTCTGTTACAATATTTTTCTTAAATATTCACCATTCAAATAATTGTTTTATGTAGATGAGTTAGAGCAGAATTCGTAGAAAACAGACAAAATAATGTATTTAGTCTTTCTAAATACCAGAATTGATTTTTATTTTGTTTTACTGTTCAAAAGTAGCAGTTATTCTTCAATGAATGTTTTCTATGAGGATTAACGTCTGCTTTGGAAGAGAGGTCAAATAAACAAATGTTCACAATGGGGAAAAAAAGTTAAATAAAATCCCTTTATTTCACTTCAGAGACCTATGAAAAAATAAATTCTAGTAAGTATAAAACGCCATGGTCAGTTTTTATCCCATATAATGTACACACATTATATGATAAAAAAAAAAAAGTAGAAAAAAACAATGATCAGTTCTCATTCAGGACATCCCATACTATATACACACCACATATGAAACTATTTTACTGCAGCATTTTTCAGATATGGGGCATTATACATTTCAAAGGGGTATAAAGACCCCATTTCTAATAAGTAGAAAAAAACAATGATCAGTTCTTATTCAGGACGTCCCATACTATATACACACCACATATGAAACTATTTTACTGCAGCATTTTTCAGATATGGGGCATTCTCTCTGTGTTGTTCATGAAACTACCGTAATCACTGTAATATGCGCGCGCACTAAAATCAATCGCGGCTGGCTTGACCGTGTTTTTCTGAACCGCGGCTGGCTTTACCGCAGTAAATTAGAGCTGCTGTCAATACTGTATGAACATATGTACAGGTTCTTTACTCGTAACTCATTAATAAAGTTCGGCTTCAGAAAAAAAAAACGTTTATTGCTAGTGCTCTTTTACCATTTAATGCTTTAACACACACGACTCAGTTTGTTCAGAAATGGCATCTAACTGGCGAGCCTTTGTCTGAACATGCCGTTTTCACTCGGGGTGGGGGTAAGAAACACACATCTCGGTGTATTAATCCGCGCGCTCGGTTCGTTATTATTTTATTTATTTATTTATTTACCACAGGACCCATGGGGGCTCCGTAGGTTCAGGTTTTTACACGAAAACGGTGTTTTGTGAATCTCCACACTATTAAAAACTGAAATTGCTAATTGTACATCCTGAGATTAAGATGAACATTTATTGGGAGTCATGGAAGCGAGAATCACATCCAAAAAAGAAAGCTAAACTTACCTCGAACACGACAAACTCCAGCTGCAGCCACGCCGTGTTGTAACCTCCGTGATGATTCCCAACCGACTGATACACAGCGCGGGCACAGCGACTCCAAACACGCATGCGCAGTTTAATTTGCACACATTTTCGGCTTCAGTAGACACACAATACTTCAGACTGAAACACGACTGCCCCCTACAGGTAATGAAGGGCATGTTCACAGCTTCCCGCACGCAGCCGCGCAAAGCCGCGGCAAGTCACGGGATCCCTTTTCTCGAAACGCAGGTTTTTAATGGCGACATCTGTAGTAGTATAAAGTGATCGATAGTATCAAAGGCCGCCGATAGATCCAGGAGAAGCAGAATCACGGAGTCTCCAGAGTCAGTGGAGACATAAATATAATTTAGCACTCCCAGAAGGGCGGACTCTGTACTATGAGCAGACTTAAAACCAGATTGAAAGACCTCGTGAATACCCATGTTAGTCACAAAACATTGTAGTTGGTCCAGCACAATTTTCTCCAAAACCTTAGAAACAAAAGGCAAGACTGAGATAGGCCGAAAATTCTTTAGGGCAGAGGAATCCAGTGAAGGCTTCTTGAGCAGAGGAGTAACAGTAGGTACCTTAAGATTGGCCCGTTTGAAGACATTTATTGATAAAGGATACAAAGCCTGGCCCAATCGAATCCAGAATTGAACTTAGGAATCTTGGGTGGATGATATCGTTAGGGCAAGAAGAGGGTTTAAGCCTGTCAATGACCTGCTTCAAAACCTGGACATTGATGGGTTCAAAAACCTCCCAAAACGTACGGACAGAAGGCATGGTAGGTGAATTCTTTAATGTTAAGGTAGGGCAAATGCCAAGTCTTAGGGTTTTAATTTTGTCGTTAAAGAATCTCAGGAAGCCTTCGCAAACAGCATCAGAAGCGACAGTCAAGGTATTAGCTAGGGTTGTTCCGATTCCGATACTGGTATCGGAAATGCTGCCGATACCACAAAAAAAGCTGGCATCAGAATCGGCGAGTATTTGAGTCCACGTACCGATCCGATACCATTTTCCTAAACAACCTATTTATGCCCGCTAGCTTTGCTAGCTTAGCTTTACTTACAGAGTGTCACGGCGTGCGCCTGTGATGGGCGTGCGCCCAAATTGATATCGCTCCTTGCTCACTAGTTAGGTGGCCTCCCCCCCTCTTTAGGTATGTGAAGGAGCAGGGCCACAGAATCAGGCAACGGCCCATGAGCTATAAAACACAGCGGGGAGTGTAGCTCGGGGTCTGACTGTCGGGAAGCTGGACTTTGCGACGCGGTGGATTTTATGAGAGACAGTGGCACAAGAGCGGGGCGATGTGATGCACCCCAGAGACTTTAAAAAGGGGGCCGCCTTTGATCTCCGCGAGAGGAGCGCGTGAACGAGCTGCCTTCGCATCCCTGCCGCCAAAGGGGAAAAGACCGCAGAGAGCCTTTAACCCTTTCCTTACCCATTTTTCTAAATAAATTACCCTTTTCCCTGTAAGACCTTGCCTCCTGTCCGTGTTTCATGCTGTCGCTCGTGCACTTAGGGTCGAACCCGTTACACAGGGCTAGTAGTAATTTACTTAAAAAAAGAAATGCTATATATATATATATATATATATATATATATATATGTATACACTGTACAGATACACACCCAGGTATCGGATCGGTACTCGGTATCGGCCGATACCCTGAGCCCAAGTATCGGAATCGGTATCGGGAGGGGAATAATGGTATCGGAACATCTCTAGTATTAGCCAAAGGATTAACAACAGACTGAAATAATTGAAAACAGAACCTTAGGTTTAGAATGATTTGTTTCAATTACATTAGAGAAATATGCAGCTTTTGCAGATTTAGCAGCAGATTGGTAAGATGTAAGCGAATCTTTAAATAATTGAAAGGAAATATGCAACCTGTCCTTTTTCCATTTTCGTTCTGCCTTTCTACAGATTTGTCTTAGTAGATGAATCTCAGCGTTTTGCCACAGTTCAGATTTTGGTTTCTGCTTATGAGGTTTGAGGGGGGCAGTTACATTAGCTGCCTCAAGCCAGGCAGAATTCAAGAGGCTAAGATGTTGATCAGCATCCAAGTCCAATAATGGTTGATCCAAGTGCATCTCTGAGCAAAGTTCAGTAAAGCACAAGTTGAAGTTTGAGCTAAACTGTGGAGAATAAATCCGAGTCAGAGTAGCAGATGCATTAGACAAGTGAGAAAGAGCAGGAAGAGACAGTGAAAATAATATGTGTTTATGGTCGGAGAGCAGAAAGTCTGAGAGCACAATATCAGTCACATCAAGTCCATAAGAGAGTACAAGATCCAGTGTATGTCCCTGAATGTGAGTAGAGCTGTTGATCCAGTGAGTGAGATTAAAAGCGTCAATAAGATTGAGGAAATCACGTAAGAGTGTATTTGACAGGCAGCAAACATGGATATTAAAATCGCCTACCAACACAAAACGATAGCAGGTTGTGGCAATATTGCCGATAAATTCAGTAAACTGCTGTATAAAATCCTTAGTGGAGTGAGGAGGGCGGTAAATTACCCCTAAACCGACAGGCCCATTCCAGTCTAAGTAAAGAAGCTGAGCTTCAAACCTTGAGAAGGCCGTTAGGGGTCCCAGCCTGCATCGTGCAGAGAAAGAGTTCTTTAAAATAGTTACAATCCCACCTCCACGCCCACATAAGCGGGGAGAGTTAAAAAATGTACAGTCAACAGGGACCAGATCCGCAAAAGGAGTTAAATCACCCACCTTTATCCAGGATTCCGTGATGAACATAAAATCCAGGTTGTGAGAAGAATAAAAATCATTTAATAAAAAGGTCTTGTTCACCAGGGAGCGAGTGTGACGGTTAACCCCTAGAGGGCGCCTAACGCCCGCTTTTGGGTTCGTTTGTAGTTTGGTTTGTGTTTGTGTTTAACTTCGTTTCCCAGTTTGCACCTCGGTCAAGTGACGTAGAAGCTCACCTGAACCGAGGTAGTCCAATTCTTAGTTGATTAGTTTGTGTATAAATAGCCTGACTGAACAGCAGTCAGGCGTCTAGCTTTTGTTGTGTTAAGATTCAGTTTGTGTTTGGTGTTTTGTTTCCTTTTATGTTAATAAAAGTAACTAACGAACCGTCAGCTCGCCTCCTCCGCATTCATGCCACGACCACGCACCCGACGCAGACACAGTAAGGGGAAGAATCATGACAGAAAGCTAGACCGTACAAGTGGCATGGCGGAGGGTCCCCCCCGGGACGAATTTTTGGGGGGCGTGATTACCATCTCCAACGAGCTGGCGGACTGGCTAGAGGACAGCGAGGAGGATATGTACCACAGCTGGGAGTACAGCTTGCTGGTGGAGCAGGAGAGTTTGGACAGCGAGGAACACGGCGAAGCAGAGTTCGGGCAAAGCGGGGAGAACTGCAGGTACGCCGAGGAGGCGGAAAGGCAGGAGGAGAAAGCGGCCGAGGGAGAGACGGAGTTCTACAGGCAGTGGGCAGAGCGCAATGAGGAGTGCATTCGCGACCTGCGCGAGCAGGTGCTGCAGCTCCAACTGCAGTTCGTCCAGGTTCGGGAGAACCAGCCTGTAGTCCCGGAAGCGATCCCCCTCCCGGATCTGGACGATGCACTCCTCCCCAGGTCACTGCCTGAACCCATCGCGGAGGCGGACGCAGAGGGGCGATGCGGCGCGGACCGCGTGCTTCCCCCGCCCCCGCCGCCGGGGCTGAGCACGGAGGATTGTGCGCCGCTGCAATACGGCGACGCGGGGGGTTTCTACTGGCATTGGGAAGAGCTCAACCAGGAGTGCCACTGCCTAAATCCCTCGCGGAGGAAGATGGGCACGAGCGATGCAGCATGGTCGACGATGAGCCAACGACGCCGCTGTTGAGCTCAGCACAAGCTCCAACGTCGCCGGCGAACGCACTGCACGCTCCAGAGCCGTCGTCGAGCGCACTGCACGCTCCAGAGCCGTCGTCGAGCGCACTGCATGCTCCAGAGCCGTCGTCGAGCGCACTGCACGCTCCAGCGCCGCTGTCGAGCGCCGAGTACGCTCCAACGTCGTCGTCGAGCGCCGTGCACGCTCCAATGTCTTCGTCGAGCGCCGTGCACGCTCCAACGCCGCTGTCGAGCGCCGAGTACGCTCCAACGCCGCTGTCGAGCGCCGAGTACGCTCCAACGCCGCTGTCGAGCGCCGAGTACGCTCCAACGCCGCTGTCGAGCGCCAAGTACGCTCCAATGCCGCTGTCGAGCGTCGAGTACGCTCCAACGCCGCTGTCAAGCGCCGTGCACGCCCCAATATCGTCGTCCAGCACCGGGTATGCTCCAACGTCGTCGTCGAGCGCCGTGCACGCTCCAACGCCGCTGTCGAGCCCAGCACAAGCTCCAACGCCGCTGTTGAGCGCCGTGCACGCCCCAATGTCGTCGTCGAGCACAGTGACAGCTCTGCAACAACCCAGCACGTCTCCAGCCCGGCCTCCGCCAAGCGCGTCTCCGGCCCTGTCGCCCAGCCTCCTGGTCAGGGGGCAAGAGGGAGGAGCATTTTTTGGGGGGGGATACTGTGACGGTTAACCCCTAGAGGGCGCCTAACACCCGTAGTTCGTTTGTAGTTTGGTTTGTGTTTAACTTCATTTCCCAGTTTGCACCTCGGTCAAGTGACGTAGAAGCTCACCTGAACCGAGGTAGTCCAATTCTTAGTTGATTAGTTTGTGTATAAATAGCCTGACTGAACAGCAGTCAGGCGTCTAGCTTTTGTTGTGTTAAGATTCAGTTTGTGTTTGGTGTTTTGTTTCCTTTTATGTTAATAAAAGAAACTAACGAACCGTCAGCTCGCCTCCTCCGCATTCATGCCACAACCACGCACCCGACGCAGACACAGTAAGGGGAAGAATCATGACAGCGGGCATTTATTAATGCCAACTTCGGTGCGGGAATAATAACAGAGGATGAGGAGGCTCTACTCAGTGAGCGCTGATTTCCGTGCTTTATTCCATGTTGACGATGGCTGAGGCCAGTACCAAAAACCGGACTCAAATGCAGGTGGAAAACCGGACGAAGCCATCGGTAAACCCGATCCAGATAGTAGAGGCACCATAAAACGAGGCACGGGGGGGAACCGATAGAAAACCAGCCCGCCAATAGGCTTTCATCTTTACGATAAAAAGACCACGGTTGCCCCGTTTCCTCCTCCGCTTTCTCCGCATGAAGTTAGGGGGCCAGCGGTAAACACAATCCAGGATATCCGTTCGAAGCGACTCGTGTTGTTGATCAAAAAAGCGGTCCACCTCTAAGTTGTAGATCGTAGTAGACTCAGCAACCAAGTTACGGATATCCAAAAGTGCTTGACGGTCGCAAGTTAGACGCGTGCAGCAGGTCAGCAACAGAGGTAAACCCAACAGCCAAACAAGCAGCCAGAAGAGCAACAGACGGCATGCCACATACACCGGCGCTATCTTGGAAATGTCTCATCTGGTCTCAGATCTGCCTGCCTAAAGTTTTCTTTATAGGAGTAGAACAAAAGCAAAAAAATACAAAGGAAGAATGTTTTCATATTGTGTCCAAAGTCTATACTGTTTAAAATCCTAAATGGTTCTATAATCAACTGCTTTTGTTTGCCAAAATGATTTGTTTGTTTTTATGTGCACCATGAGTTTCCCTTTTTCCCAGAACAGTCCAAATTGTTGTACTGGTTATGCCCAAAGCTTTGCAATGGCATTGATAAATTTTCCCTTCCCGGCTTCACAATGGGATGCGTCTCTCATACAGATTGTTCTCTGGAGATGACATTGGTTTAACCTCTTAAACTAATGCAGTCTTTGCCAGTGTTGGGGGATGTTACTTTTTAAAGTAACTAATTACATTACAAAATTACTGTCATTAAAAAGTAATCAGTTACATTACAGCATTAGTTTCTGACTAGTTCGAGTAATTTTCCATTGCAGAAAATTAAAACTCCTTTTGATACCTCATGCATGTTGTATAAGACCTTTATAATTATTCTACCATCATCACTCAGCAAGTTTGGCCCATAATCTGTTAACTACTAATACAGTAAACCTATCTCACCTACGCGGTTTCGCGCGGTGGAGTACAGTTTATCATGATTCACCACGAGTTTTGGTGCTGTGGTTAGGTTTCCTTCTTTCCACGCACCGGCCCTTGCAAACCTTGAAGAACTTTGCAGTCTCTCACAGTGCCTAACACCGCTTCTCATCACAAGTCAAACGGCACACAGTAGGTTAGATAGGGGTATAACAGCAGGAATAACCGAGGGGGGTTATCAGGGGCGGGGCTGGTAGTACGACTTTCAGACACACACAATAACGGAATCACTGCTGTCTGGCTCATAAATTGTCTGCATAACAGATTACATTTTTGAAAATATAACTAAATAACTGAGTACTTAAATGGTGGACCTAACGATTACTCGTTACATCAAAAAGTAATACAAGTACTCTAACACATTACATTGTAACACCTTATACCCAACACTGGTCTTTACACCCCAAACATTTAGAGCTGTTCCTTGTTTCATCAATTCACCATGGCACACCTGGGAAACAGGAAACATAATGGATATTTTTCCATATTACAATATTTTTGATCAGTTGAGAAATGGTTGGGTGCAATCAAAAGGTGTTGTGTACTATGCTGTTGTGTACTACACATGTAGAAGTATGGTATGTGACAAAATATATAGTACTTAAACTTACGCATCTCGAATGCAAAGATCCATCCACGTGGAACCTCGGATTGTGAGTGACCTGGTTTGTGAGGGTTCTGCAAGACAAGCTAAATTTTTTAATAAATTTTGCCTTGAAAAACGAGCTACTTGGTTTACGAGTACCGAGTATCATGTGGTACGCATTCGCTTCATGTTTTGACATTGAGCATCACGTGATCACAACTGAACCAATGGTAAAGTATCGTTTATTTTGTATTTGTGGGTGTGTGTATGTGTGTACATGTGTGTGTGTATAAAAGTTGTCCTTTAAGCAAAAGAAAGTCCCATTAGAGAGGTTAAAAAAACATTTTCTTTCTTTGTCTCTCTAAGCCTGCACAGTTTGTGTGTGTGTTCATTAGACACTGTGCCCCTCTCCTCGTCCTCTCGTCTTCTTACACACACACTCCAATGGAAACAAGGCTCTGTCGCGATTCTTTTGTGTGTGTGTGTGTGGGAGAAGGCGAAAGGAGTAGGGGAGGGGCACAGTGTCTAATGATGCGTGCACACACACACACACACACACACACACACATACATGCATACACATGTTTTATTACACATACCATGGTAAATCAGCATCCTAATATTGTGCATGTTAGTTTCTTTCAGATCAGATTACAACAAGGTAATATTGTTCATCTTTTAATTTCAGTGCTGTACATTCTGGCACAAACTAAATACTGTATGATTAAATGAAAGCTACAATTATGACCAAAAGTCTCATCTTTTCATTTAACCCCTATGTAAAACATATTTTGGATTTAAATTAAATTAACAGTTTAGCATTCTTTCTTAGTTCTGTCAATCAGACCCTTCAACATACACTCACCTAAAGGATTATTAGGAACACCATACTAATATGGTGTTTGACCACCTTTCACCTTCAGAACTGCCTTAATACTACGTGGCATTGATTCAACATTCTTTAGAAATGTTGGCCCATATTGATATGATAGCATCTTGTAGTTGATGGAGATTTGTGGGATGCACATCCAAGGCACAAAACTCCTGTTCCACCACATCCCAAAGATGCTCTATTGGGTTGAGATCTGATGACTGTGGGGGCCATTTTAGTACAGTAAACTCATTGTCATGTTCAAGAAATCAATTTGAAATCATTCTAGCTTAGTGAAATGGTGCATTATCCTGCTGGAAGTAGCCATCAGATGATGGGTACATGGTGGTCATAAAGGGATGGACATGGTCAGAAACAATGCTGAGGTAGCCCGTGGCATTTAAATGAATTGGCATTAAGGGGCCTAAAGTGTGCCAAGAAAACATCCCCTACACCATTACACCACCACCACCACCAGCCTGCACAGTGGTAACAAGGCATGATGGATCCATGTTCTCATCTTGTTTACGCCAAATTCTGACTCTACCATTTGAATGTCTCAACAGAAATCGAGACTCATCAGACCAGGCAACATTTTTCCTTCTACTTCTACTGTCCAATTGTGGTGAGCTTGTGCAAATTGTAGCCTCTTTTTCCTATTTGTATTGGAGTTGAGTGGTACCCGGTGGGGTCTTCTGCTGTCGTAGCCCATCCGCCTCAAGGTTGTACGTGTTGTGGCTTCACAAATGCTTTGCTGCATACAGTACCTCGGTTGTAACGAGTGGTTATTTCAGTCAAAGTTGCACTTCTATCAGCTTGAATCAGTCGGCCCATTCTCCTCTGACCTCGAGCATCAACAAGGCATTTTCGCCTACAGGACTGCCGCATACTGGATGTTTTTCCCTTTTCACACCATTCTTTGTAAACCCTAGAAATGGTTGTGCGTGAAAATCCCAGTAACTGAGCAGATTGTGAAATACTCTGACAGGCCCATCTGGCACCAACAACCATGCCACGCTCATTAAATCACCTTTCTTTCCCATTCTGACATTCAGTTTGGAGTTCAGGAGATTGTCTTAACCAGGACCACACCCCTAAATTCATTGAAGCAACTGCCATGTGATTGGTTGATTAGATAATTGCATTAATGAGAAATTGAACAGGTGTTCCTAATAATCCTTAAAGTGAGTGTATTTCTACACAAATAGTTTTTTCAGTTTTGCCTTTGCAGTTAACATATTGTTTTATTAATATTCTCCACAGTTCATGCTTGTTGGAAGGGGCATTATACATGTCATGCTACTGACAGCCAAGAGGAGGTGCAGATGTGCACATCTACACCCGTTTCCCAGATGTGTTTTCTCACAGTATACTAGTATATATCTAATATTACTGTATATCAAACAGATCATAAAACAAAAACCCATAGAAAGGTCTAGAATATTCAGAGGTTTTGGTTGAAACTACTTCAGGATAGGAATTTCATAAAAGCATAAAAATGTCATCAATGTTCATATGAAAGGTTTTTCAATATCTGTTTATATGAAAAATTTTCAAGTGACTTATGTACGCATATTTTAATTAAATATATTTGTGCATGCAGTAGTCTAACTGAAAACTATTAATTTGTGAAGTGAACAGAGTTGAGCCAAGGACAATGTGATGTCATAGTATGTCATAGTAGCAAAGACATCATGTGATGTTCAGTATACAGTATGCACCCAACGAACCTATCAGCCATCTTAGAGATGAGATGCACATGATGTCATAGTAACCCTAGACACGACACAAGATCAGCAGATATGACGCAGCCCCAGATATGATGTAATCTCAGACATAGGGTGATCTTAACTGTGATGTAACAGGTATTGGATACGCAAGCAACATGTCAAATTAAATAATCAGAAGAGACACACAGTGATATGAATAAGAGGTTTAATAAAGAAATAGACACAAAATAGTATGTGTATCTACATAGTGAATATTATACAATACAAAGTATTAGGCCCAACATAAAAAAGTATAAAAAAACATACGGGGCCTGGGTAAGCATCAGTAGCAAAATAAAATGCATAAGAAGTCAATTAGCAAAATCTCCTGTGAGGAAGGACAACACCAATTAAAAAAATCAGTGAAAGGAAATAGAAACAGAAATGCCACGATTTGGATTTGGCATAGGTGCGGAAGTAAAATCTGTTTGGATACCAACAGACACTTTAACATCGGTCTGGGTGCCAACACTTACGTGACAAACAGGTTTTAGGACTGGTGGAGCTGGGGTAGTAGACTCTGGTCGTACAGGCCTAAAAGAAAATGGATAAGGGCTATCCACACGTGGTCTCTTAAAAGGACCAGGTTTGGGGTCAACATTCTTGGAAAAAGTGAGCCCTGTCTCCTCTAGGAACTGCAGTAACGACACAGATGGTTCGGGCTCATCCTCAGTAAAACTCACTGAGGCCTGGTCCATGACAGGTTCAGTAGGAGTGTAGTCAGTAGGACTGTCAGCCGGACTGCTCCGACTGTCCGAGTCGTCCAAAGCGACGTGGTGATCATTTGTGCAAATGCGATTAGCTATAAGAATAAAAATAGAAGAATAAAAAATACGTAAATACAATAAAATTCACAAACTTAGACAAATAATTTAAATAATATGTAGAAGATGCTTACCCATGGCCTGTCTCTTGAAAACTGTAGAGTAAAGCGGAAGCACCAAGAATTTATAGCCGATGTAAACGCCACCCCAATATTTTTTAAATTGAACAAAAAAAGTGAAAGATAATGGAAACTAATTTGTAAGAAAAATAAGTTATATTGGAAGGAAAAATTGATAAGAGATGGAGTCAGATGACGAGGTAAATGACGTAGAAAAATTATAGAACATAAATGTAATTTTATTGGTTGAAAAATTTGATAAGAAACCAAAAAAAATAATTGTGCAAAGGGGGGGGCCAGATGAGCGTCCCGCCCCTTGAAAAGTGTATAAAAGAAGGCACCTATGTCACAGTAGATCAGTCTGTTCTTGGCGATGCTCTGATTCACATCTTAGGCATTTTCAAGACTGGCTCACTTTGTTTTATTGTTGCAATAAAACTTTATCCTTACTTCATCTAGATCTGCACGGAGTCCGGAGTCTTTCTTTAATTTCTTTTATTAAAGTTACAGTATTTGTTTAATGTTTTAAATTAGGGCAACTTCGGTGTGGGGAGAATAAAAAATCCACCACACACTGTACTTGAAAATATTATCTTAATACTGCCTGTTTACAGTATATGGTTGTCGTCCAGAGCCTTTTGAGTGTCTGAAATCTTGGCTGAAGGATGAACAAACTGTATGGAGACAATTATGAACAGTGGTCAGCATTAACAGGAAGTAATGTCTAAATTCATGATTTTACTGTATACTGCAATTAATAATGGCGGCACGGTCGCCTTGCACCTCCAGGGTCCGGGTTCGATTCCCGGCGAGGCTCGATTCCCGTCTCTGTGTGCATGGAGTTTGTATGTTCTCCCCGTGCTTGGTGGGTTTCCTCTGGTCCAGTTACCTCCCACCGTCCAAAGACAGGCAGATTGCATTTCATATACAGTAAAAAAAAAATCATTCAATGCTATAAACATTGTGATAGTTATAGTCGATTGTCAAATTCTCAATAATGTTTTCAATTGATCCAAGCCTAGTTTGTGGTATTTAAGTTTCACACCTTTCAGTGTGTTACTGCTGCAGCCAACCATGCTTCAATACTGACCTGTCCAAACTAGAAAGGATGGATAATTGTGCGGCCTACTCTCGAATGCATCAATGTGACAGTGTGTGTTGAACTGTGCATGGTGAATGTGGACACTTCACAGAAAATCTGCTCCTTTGTGGAGAGCTTATCTGAAATTGGTTGTACTCCTAGACCTCTGCTCCCCAGAGAGGGCAAGACATTTTGTCTACACCCTCTGCACTGGATAGAAGGCATTGTGGAGGACGTTAAATTGACATGCTTGTTATTGAAATGGCAGCTGTGTTCTAGAGCGATGAGAACATGAGAGCAAGTGTGCAATGCACAGTATTGCTGATGTGATTCCGATTAACAGAAATAAGGATAATTTTCCTTTTGGGAGCATCCACGCTTGCCAATAAGAAAATACATTTTCTGGGGGCAGATGGTTTTTTGATAGAGGAGGAATTCGGCCTGGGCCCTAAATCCCAACAGCTGGGCTCATAGCAGAATTCTGCAGTTTATATTTCTGCAGATTTATCATTGTAGCCCTTGGCTTTTACTGACGGTCCTAAAAACATTTTTGACCCTAGGCATCTTATGATATGAGCAGCTCAGTCCTTCATAGATGTGTGAACTGGGGGTTGTCCATCGGAGTTATGCCCATGCTGAATATTAGTAATGCCATCACGATTGTTAAGAGTCAGAGAGTTTTGATACTTGTCTGTTTTATGTCTTGTATGAGGCTGCGGGAGTTTATGTCAGCATCAGGCCAAATTGTGGCGACTTATGGGTGCCATCTGGCCAATCCATTTGCTTACACTGACTTGATTGACCCTTGTACTCCTCATCTGAAATGCAATTGAAACTAACTTGCATGTTATTCTAGGGGTCTCACTGCCAAGTGGTGTCTCTGTGTTGTTCTAGGCTTCTATGTTTCCCATCTTACCACATTTAGTTTAATATGCCTGTGTGTGTATTGCATGGGGAAGTATCATAAGAGTTCATTCTGATGACAGCAATTTGGTGTTTAGGCCACATACAGTAGGCCTGATAAACACCATTGGCCATCAGTGAAATAAATGCTACTAAACTGCCAAGCCAAGCTGTTTTATGCATGCACTTTGAGCTCAGGTGAAGCACAGTAGAGCCTTATGCTCAGTTCCAACACTGATGTGGAGACTGTTTTGAGCCTTTCTGTAGCCTGGCAAATGCACTGTGCATTGCTTCCAAATAATGTTGATGTTGGAAAGCATTGGGTTTGGCTGTCAGTTTACAATCACTTAAACTATCACCATATCAACTGTCAATACAGTACAGTATGCCTTTGGAGCCCATGGTTTAATAACAGTGGGCTCACTTTCTTCAGGGTAATAACTGTTCCTGCTTTACTGAGGACTGTGTCAGCAGGCTCAAGCTCTCCCTGCATGTGACTTCTGCTTTAACATTGTTTTTAACTGAGCCATCTCAAATACCATTCACCATCTCTCACTTTCAAGTGTGTGATTTGGCCATCACCTTTTGAATGAGTTATGTGGTTGAATGCCTTAGTATGGGCAATCCTGATTTGCTTCCAGATATAAATGGTGCTTGTGACTCAGATAAAGCTTCTCAGAGTGGCACAGTACAACTACTATTTACCATAACTACTATTTAACTTACCTCAAAGCAAATTATCCACATAATGTAGCTGGTTAATGCTGGAACAGAATCACTTGGTTTGTCATAATGACACAAATGAGATTTTCTCAGATCCTTCTCAGAAATTTTTCCAAGGCTATGACTTAACCCCATGTGTTTTGTGGCGTTATATGCATAATCCAGGTTATTTGTCAAATTATGGAATAAAAAAAAAAGATTATGGCACTTTGAGAGCATTATTCAAGCAACAACCACAGAGCCATTAGTGCTGAAACAAAATCACAGAGGTCTGTCACATGCACCATCAACAATTCCCCACCACACCACCAGAGTGCAATTATGCACTTAATCTTAGAATTTTCTTCTTCTGTGTCTCATTTCCTGTTTTGATTGCTTCACATGTTTTGAGTTTGCTGATTAGTCATCCTATTAAAGTTCAGCGGCTTATATATTTATTGGCTTGGCATTGTGTCTTCCTTAAGGGCTTGTCTCTTAGTTCTCTGTTGTTTTTGTGTTTTGAGTTTATATATTTTGTTCAATTTACTTGTTGCGATTCTATATGAACCCAGGTATGACATTTGTCCAAATTCCCAAAGACAATTTGCTTGAAATTCCAATCTCCTCTCATTTGGTGAATTTAAATGCAGTGGAAAAAATTCAATCCTTAATTTTCAAGGAACAGAACAAAATGCATAACATTTTGGCTTGCATGGTATTTGGGTTCTGCCATAGACACATAACCTCAAAACTGGATTAATAATGCATTGCTGGCTAAAAATCTCTCTGAATGCACTAATTCAGCAAGAGTGGTAAAACGGCATGCTTTGGTGTTTATAAAAACAATGTGCTTGGGAGAAATGCGTGGTTTAGTCCTAATTACCAGGATGAGGGTGAGCATTGCAGTAGGATACACATCTGTCAGTAGCAAATAATATGGTTACGTCAAACTATAGATTGTAATCATCTAAAACATTGATAGAAATTTATGAAATAGACAGGTCAAAAATTTTTAGCCAACCAAAATTGCTTTGGACAAACTCTGGAATTGGGTCTTTCTGCAGTGTTTGTGGCATGAACTTGGAAAAGCTGCCAGTCTGTGTGGAATGCAGTCAGGCCCTTGTGTATAAACGTTGAAATATATACAGTATGAAGTAGCCATTTTTGTGGTGACACTTTTTTCATAAGCTTATTGGTGTTGAGTGTGTTAGCAACTTTAGCACAGAAAACAGTTTATACAGTCTGTATTCCAGTGAGATATACGTGTTCTTGAATGGCCCACCCAAAGGAAAGAAACTGAAACCATTCCAGCACCGACATGGCATCATGCTTTAAGGCATCATCAGGCTGAAAGGTGAAGTTAGGTTGCATCAACTACCCCCGGTTCTGACTAGTCTCTCATTTGGATCCACACTAGGTATGTATTCTTGCCAGATGCAATGTTCTCAAATAATTTAAAGTTCTGTCATTCTGTCATTACTCCTTCCAATCAGGAGTGGCCTGCCTCTAGGCAGCGATTTCTGAGATGGTTGTTCTTCTCCTATGTCTGTAGAAGATGGCAAATGCTTTGTTACAGTAGCCACTGGGCTCTTGGTTAGTGCTCTCATTATCTTACACACATGGGTGCATTGTGTTCTGCAAATCATGTCTAAAAAATAAAAAAATTCACATTTTAACAAAATTATAGTGCATCTAACATTAGTCAAGGGCCCAAAAACATAGCTAAATTTAAAAACGGGTTTTCAGTTGTTTATTTTAATGGATTGGCAAAAAATCTAAAAGCATGTTTTATATAAAATGGATAGTTAGATAAATGGCTGAAATACTTACTGTATCAATGTAAAATAAAATATACAATGTGAGAAATTGGGAAAATATAAAATTATAATATTATAACTCACCACATATAGTAAATTTTTATAGAGGTGTAGCCAGGCCCATATATTTTGGAACAAAGTTTTTTTACATTGAATTTGTAATTAAATTCACACTACATCGACTACACACTACATCGATTAAATTCACACTACATCGACTACATTGAATTTGTAATTAAACACACACTTTAATTCGATGGTTTAATTAAAAGGTTTACCAAAAGTGTGGCATTAACCATTACAGAATTACAGACATTTTCATACACACACCCCCACGTTTAATTTCAAATTCAATATGCACTAGTGTACAGAGGCCAGAGCAGAGGTGTCAAGTAACGAAGTACAAATACTTCGTTACCTTACTTAAGTAGAAATTTTGGGTATCTATACTTTACTGAAGTAATTATTTTTCAGCCGACTTTTTACTTCTACTTCTTACATTTCTAAGTCACATGATAAGAACGCGCACAACACCCCCCCCCCCCCCAGTCGCATGATCACAAAGCGAGACCTTAATGCTTTTGTCGCCCCTCACGGTACTTTTACTTTTATACTTTAAGTAGTTTTGAAACCAATACTTTTAAACTTTTACTTAAGTAAAAAGCTTGCGTTGATACTTCAACCAGTATTTTTGAACCCTAGTATCTATACTTCTACTCAAGTAATGAATGTGAATACGTTTGACACCACTGTGCCAAAGACACAAAAATATATATCTTTGGTCTCACATTTATGACTGTATATTATCAAAAGCCTACTTTTTTTCCCCAGTTGTACAATATAATTTAAACTGCTGGTCAAATAGGGTAATTTAGAAATTTCTTGGATTTCCACACTTTTTCAATTAAAATAACATTTACTTTTTCTTGGCCTAACTTTTTCTTGGGCTTTGTCCCTTTTTAACCTGGGCTCACAAAATCGGATCTTTTGATTCACAAGATCTGGCACAAGTTTTACATCAGCAAACATATAATTGCTGATTGTGAAATCAATGCATAAAGTATAATGCTAATCTTGATAGCTAAAGGAAGGATTGATGCCGTTTTATTAAGCATGGTGGAGGAAACATGATGGACTGGGGATGCTTTGGTGTTGCGTAAGTGGGAGATTTACACATGATCTCGAACAAGGTCAGCTATCACTTCATGTGGTTATGTAGTCAGGTGCCTATAGCAGTTTCTTTTAACAACAGGGCAATGACTCGAAGCACACTCAGACGCTATTCTGTGTTATTCACAGTAAGATAGCCTGCACAGTCACGCATTGAGCTGTTGTGGGACACTTGAAATCAGATAGCAGGGATTGATCTGCAGTCATATTAAATGTAAGTTGGCTGGAAGTTCATTATAACAGGAGATGTGTTTAGGTTAACATACTGTAGGGTCCACTTTCGTTCATGCAATCAAAACAACTGCATATGATGCAAAAGAAACAGATGTACTACAGTAACAATGGTCAGGAAACAATAGCTCGTCATGATTAATAAAAAGATATTGAACTGATATTTTGATATTAAACTAATATTAACAGGGGTGAAGGTATCACTATCCACTCTGTTTGGGGGAAAAGGAAAAAACTAAACCAAAGGTAAACTCTCTAAAGTAAGGGGAAATGCCAAAGTGCAGAGAATGAAAGGATCTGCTCATGATTTAAAACATATGATGAAGGTCATGGCTTTTGCTTGCATGCCTGTTGCTGGAACAGGCTCACTACTGTAATCCTCGTTGATGAGCTTCATCAAGCCACTGCCCTGTCACTACAGTGTACACTGTCAACACGACACAGGGGGGGGGATTTTTTTTTTTCAGACAGACTTTTACCCCAAATTTCACTTTCTAAAGTGGAGACTAAAGGAAGAAAGCGTCCAATACAAACAACCGAAGAAGCTGTGCTACAGGCCAGGAAAAACATAATAAAAGATGAATGAAACAGTTCAGTGATGCAGCTTAATTACAGCAGTTATTGTAAGCAAGGAATATGCAGCCAAATATTATGTGCAATTTACTTTTATTTCCTATAACTCGTATTGGTTTCAATACTTTTGCTCACCTAAACGTTGGGTGGCATGCCATAAAAGGTGCCTTGTTGTTAGGACATTGTGATCTGTTGTCTCAGTCATCTTATGATCTCAAACCCAGATGTCTTTAGTGTATCATAAAAACAATGGAGTGGTCCGTGATATTCCAGTACTTTCAGATGGGACTGTTTGTTGTGGGAAATGGTTCTGATTTAAAGCGAGTCTCTTGTTCTCTTTTTGAGCTTCCTTTTCAGGGCAGTGCAAGCTGGAAAATTGGATGAAGCAGAATATCTAGGTTCCAACCACATGGAGAAATGAACAGACATGTGACTTGGTCAGAGAGCAAGTCACATGGACGATTAGGCAGAGCTAAATTTCCCGCTTTCTTTCTTTAATTCTTAAATTACTTTATTCTTAAATAACTGAAGTTCTCTGCCACGTACAGTTGAAAGAAACATTGTATTTCAGGTTGTGAGCAGTATTTCATTTTGTCAATGCTACTTCTGTTTACTGTAAATGCACTTATTACTGTATGTCCTGTAAAATTTGATTTGTTTTAAAAAGGTTCAACATTAAACAATATACAATATAAAGAGACCTGGGAGTTGTAAAAGTTTGCAGTGCACAGATTTTAGAATGAAAGTTTGCATGGGCAAAAATCAAGACCCAATTGCACAAAATGAACGAATTACGGTTTGCGATTGAACTACTGGACACTGTTTGGATTTAAAACAATTGACAATGAATAGAAAATCATCAGAAGCAACCAGAGCCAAGCTTATCATTATAGTAGAACTCAATTCAATTCAATTCAATTTTATTTATATAGCGCTTTTAACAATGGTCATTGTCTCAAAGCAGCTTCACAAAAATTAAAGAAATTTAACAAATAATAATAATAATAATAAATAAATAAATAAAATAATAATAATAGAAAATAAATAAATAAAAACAAATAATAATAATAATTATAGAAAAGAAAATAATTGGAAGTGTGGATGTGTGAGAAAAATGTGCAGATAATGAGACGAATGAATGAAATTTCTCTGATGACCAAGCCAAGCAATGGCATTAGGAAGAAACCTTGAGAGGAACCAGACTCAACAGGGAACCCCTCCTCATTTGGGCGACAACAGATAGAAATGATACAGTATAACATCTTGTGTGTTGTGCAGGTGAAAATTCAATATGACAGAAATTATTTAAATTGACATGAAGACCAGTTCAGCATAGGGATGAGTCAGTAGGTGCAGAGGGCAGATGAGGTCTGGATCACTGGAAGCACAGGAGCAGCATGTGTAGCTCCAACCATCATAAAGCTGAATCCAGCTGGAGCTTGTCCTTCTCTGGATGCCTCAGGAACCTCGCAGGGTCGGCCTTTGTCTACTGAAGCTGGCAAAATCTCCCGATGCCTCGGGATGGGTAGAGAAATACAGAACAGATGGGGAGAATTAGCGTAGTTGCCATTCGGTATAGGTGTACTGGAGTATGAGTACTGGGATGAGTTATGTGTATGCCAGATTAAAAAGATGCGTCTTGAGTCTACTTTTGAACTGAGAAACCGTGTCTGCTCCCCGAACACTGTCTGGAAGGCTATTCCAAAGCTTTGGAGCTAAATATGAAAAAGCCCTACCCCCTTTTGTAGATTTTGAAATTCTGGGAACTACCAGAAGTCCGGAGCTTTGTGATCTTAAGGCGGGTGGTGGATTGTAGCGCATCAGAAGACTGGTTAGGTATGTGGGAGCTAAACCATTTAAGGCCTTGTATGTACAGTAAGTAATACTATTTTGTAATTTATTCTAAACTGAACAGGTAGCCAGTGCAGGGATGATAATATTGGGGTTATATGATCATATTTTCTGGATCTAGTGAGAACCCTGGCAGCTGCATTTTGGATTAACTGAAGCTTGTTTATTGAGGATGCAGGACAACCACCTAGTAATGCATTACAATAGTCCAGTCTGGAGGTCATGAATGCATGAACTAGTTTTTCTGCATCAGATACGGATAAGATGTTCCTAAGTTTAGCAATATTTCGAAGATGGAAAAAGGCTGTTTTTGTGATATTTGAAATGTGATTTTCAAAAGACAAGTTACTGTCTAATATTACTCCCAGATCTTTTACTGCTGAGCTGGTAATAACAGTTCATCCTTCTAAGCGCAAGCTGAATTGTGAAAGCTGTTGTGTGCTGGTTTTTGGGCCAATAAGTAATATCTCTGTCTTATCTGAATTTAATAAAAGAAAGTTATTGGATATCCAATCTTTTATGTCCTGGACACACTCAGTTAATCTAGACAACTTAGGTATTTCGTCTGGTTTGGTTGAGATATATAATTGGGTATCATCAGCATAACAATGGAAACTAATCCCATGTCTTCTAATGATGTTACCCAAGGGAAGCATGTATATTGAGAACAACAGACGTCCTAAAACTGACCCTTGTGGGACCCCATATTTCACTGGCATTACACCAGACGGTTCTCCATTTAGATCTACAAAATGGTAGCGATCAGACAGGTAAGATCTAAACCATTTTAATGCCTGTCCCTGAATACCTATATAATTTTGTAAGCGATCTATGAGAATATTATGATCTATAGTGTCGAATGCAGCACTAAGATCAAGCAGGACTAGCAATGAGATGCAGCCTTGGTCTGAAGCTAAAAACAAGTCGTTTGTAATCTTAACTAGTGCAGTTTCTGTGCTATGATGGGGCCTGAAACCTGACTGAAATTCTTCAAGGATGTTGTTATTCTGCAAGAATGTGCAAATTTGAGCTGATACTACTTTTTCTAGTATTTTTGATATGAACGGGAGGTTTGAAATCGGTCTGTAATTTGTTATTTCATTCGCGTCCAAATTAGATTTTTTAAGAAGCGGCTTAATAACTGCTAACTTGAAAGGTTTAGGGACGTGACCTAGATGTAATGAAGAATTAATAATGTTTAGGAGTGGCTCTCCAACCGTAAGCATCACTTCTTTTAAAAATCTGGTTGGGATTGGGTCTAACAGGCACGTTGTTGATTTAGCCGAGGTGATGAGTTTATACAGCTCTTCCTGTCCTATACCTGTAAAGCAGCGAAAATCTAAATGTGAAGCTATAGGCTGAACTGGATCGTGAGATACTATTAGAGGTTGAACCTCCATTATTTTCTTCCTGATATTATTGATTTTTTCATTAAAGAAGTCCATAAAGTCTTCACTTCTAAACTGTGATGGGATATTCTCTGCGGGCATCTTAGGTTTTGTTAGGCGAGCCACTGTACTAAATAAGAACCTGGGATTGTTTTGGTTTCTTGCTATCAGTTGGCTAAGATGCTCGGTCCTAGCAGTTTTTAGAGCCTGTCTATAGCTGCACATACTGTCTTTATACGCAATTCGAAAAACTTCTAATTTAGTTTTCCTCCATTTTCGCTCGAGGTTACGGGTTGCTCTCTTTAGGGCGCGAGTATGACTGTTGTACCACAGTGCAAATGTTTTATCTCTGACTTTTTTTAATCTGATGGGAGCAACAGTGTCTAATGTACTGGTAAGTATAGTGCCCATGCTGCTAGTCACTTCATCTAGATCATCTGCATTTAGGGGTCTAATAAGAAATTGGGACAGATCCGGCAGATTACTTGTGAATCTGTCTTTAGTAGTGGGATTCATATTTCTAACAGATTGATAACGTGGGGAGACACAGCTAATCTGTTCTACGGGTAGAGTATATGTCAGGAGGTGATGATCTGTGATATCATCACTTTGAGGTATGATCTCTATATTAGAGACATCTATACCATGGGATATAATTAAATCTAGCGTATGATTAAAGCGGTGAGTTGCTCCAATTATATTTTGCTTAACCCCAAAGGAATTTAGTAAATCCATAAATGTGAGTGCTAAAGCGTCGTTAGCATCATCTACATGAATGTTAAAGTCTCCTACTATCAACACTTTGTCAGAGTTAACCAATAGGTCTGATAGCAGATGTCCAAATTCTTTAAGAAAATCGCCATATGGCCCCGGGGGTCTGTCCACGGTGGCCAGGGTAAAGTATAGCAAGGGTTTATTACGTATTTCATTTAGTGCAACATAATGATAAGCACTTCAAATGAATTAAACCTGGGCCTTATTTTCTGGGTAACAGTGAGTACATCATTGTAGATAGTGGCGACACCACCACCGCGACCAATTAGATGGGGCTCGTGCTTATAGAAATATCCTGACGGAGTAGACTCATTCAGACCAAAATATTCATTTGGTTTAAGCCAGGTTTCAGTGAGACAGAGTGCGTCAAGGCAATAATCTGAGATAATTTCATTAACAATAAGTGCTTTAGGCGCAAGGGATCTAATGTTGAGTAGTCCAAACTTTAGAGGTGGATTTTGACTACTTATTTTGCCTTTTTCTGTTTTTATGGTTATCAGATTGTTTCGGGCAAATTTAACAAATTTATTCTTTTTTCTCAGTATTCGGGGAACAGACACAGTTTCTATAGGACAAGCTATGTGTGTGCGTCTATCACTACGGTGAGTTGTGATGTGTCTAATATGTTTGGAATCTACA
Organism: Channallabes apus; assembly: GCA_030522415.1. Lineage (NCBI taxonomy): Eukaryota > Metazoa > Chordata > Actinopteri > Siluriformes > Clariidae > Channallabes > Channallabes apus. The sequence continues at coordinate 12,218,242 of CM060109.1, forward strand.
GTATGACTTACCGCCAGTCAGATGGTTCGTAGTGTCCTGGAGATGTTGTCAGAGAGGACCGCTGCTCCAGCTCTGCTAGGGTGTAGGCCATCGGTGTGATAGAGCCTAGGACGCTCCCAGAAAACATTCCAGTTATCAACAAAGCGTAATTTCTGTTGTTGACACCAAGATTGTAACCATTCATTAAAAGCAAATAATCTACTGAACTTCTCGATTCCTCGCTGAAATGTGGGAAGCGGTCCAGATACGATGATCCTTGTCGTGGGTGATGTGCTGCGGACCTTCTCGACCAGGCTCCTGAAGTCCTTCTTTAGGATCTCCGTCTGCCTCAGCCTGGTGTCGTTCGTGCCGGCATGAAGGACCACAGCTCCAATGTTCTTCCTCAGGGCAGCAGGCACCTTTGCAGCAACATCAAGAACACGTGCACCAGGTAAACAGCATGTGTGCACCTTACCTTTAGCCGTGGTAGCATGCACGTGACGAACGATGGAGTCTCCGATGACCAGGACGTCGTGTGCCGTCTCGCGGAGAGGAGCGAAGCGGTTTTGGGTCGAGATGTCGAAGATGGGTGGTGGTGGTGGAGGGGGAGAGGTCCTTGCCCGGGGCTTGGCGTGCTTCTTCCGCCGCTGCTGTATCCAGGGTCCGTGGTATCCCGGCGCCGGGGTGTAGGAACACTGGGCGGGCTGCGTCCTTGGTGTGTTGGACCTGGGCAGAGAAACACGCGGGGTTGAGGTTGTCGGAGAGATTGTGTCACGCTGAGAGTTTACCTGGGACAGGTGAGCGTTGGTCCGCGTCGATTCCAGCGTGGCTTTCCGCTGCTGTAGCCGGGCCAGCTTCACCTGTAGCTCACGGATCAGCTTCTCCACGGCCTCCACCTCCAAATCCACCGAGTGCAGCTCCAATGTCTCCTCACCTGCACTCAGAGGCAGAATCACAACCGACATGGTGTCTAAACACGGAAAATAATCGGTGTGAGGAAGCGAAAACAAACTTTACAAACAAACAAACAAACGTGATAGCCGGGCTAGCGATGCTAATGCTAATTAGCGATGCTAATGCCGGCTAAAGGCGGTGTGCTGCAAAACAATTAAAACTTAACGATATAACACGCGTTTCGAGTAAATATATTATAAGATACTTATCCGTTTTATGTACACTCTTCGTAAGGGGACGAAAAAGTTTAAAAGTTGGTCAGTATGGTGGAGCTCGAAAAAAGCAGCGTCTCAGCGTCCTCGTACAAGGGTTGCCTCAATATGAACATCGCATCAGCAGATGACTTTACAAAACTTGTTTAAATGTTGTAGTAACTATTGGTTGATTCCACTATGATATTAATATTATATGGAAAAATTCTGTATTGTATTAAGATTTTAAATGTGAAATCGAACTCTAAAGTATCTCTGTTATCTGTAGTGTTCTGTTGTTTCTGACATTCTAGTTAGGTCTAAAATGTCTGAAAGCAGAGTCATCAGCACTGGCAACCTACTATATGTCCTTTATAGAGCTAGCTTTGTGCACATGAGCATTGTCATGCTGGAACAGTTGGGCCCCTTAGTGTGGTCTTTTTTTTAAACTTTTTTTTCTTTTTGTCATAAAAAATGCCGCATAAATGGCTTTCATGTGTCTTGATTTTCTTGTAGTATTTTGACATTTTAGTATTCACTTCTGGGACAAAAATTACAGCAAATAAATCTTTGCATATAAAATATGTCATGAATATAATTAAGAAGACAGGTTCACAATCCTGTTCTATACAGATGGTAATGCCAAAAAATCTGATTTGTGAATATTATTGAAGGATCATGTTAGTTTGTATCACATTGACTAATCCGACAGGTTATTGAAATACTGTGGTTGGGTAAAAAAAAGAAAGAAGGGGAATCCACAATCAACCACAAACTGAGGATCAAGTACACGTTAATTTTGAGATTAACATAAAAAATAAATAAAATTTGATATGTTATAAATATTAGAGATGGATATGGGCTAAAGTCAAGACAAGAAATTTGAATAAGTAACATCAGTCTCACCAGAGTCTGCCCTCTTCCTTCTTCCGTTGATTAAAATTCCTTCTTGAGAACCTTCCAGATGTGCATGACCTCTTCATGTGTGAGTCTTGAGAGATCCAACTTTGTCTGCTCTGCAATATTCATCATAATTTTCAAGCTTAATTGAAAGGAATAACTGCGGTTTAGAAATCTCACTGATTACTTTATTAATAGGAACACTTCTACACCTCATTTTTTGTCATTATTCTCATTCAATTAGGTGACAAGCACAGTGCACAATATCATGGATATACAGGTCAAGATCTTCAGTTGATGCGTTCTTCAAGAATCAGAATGAGGAAATTAAATTCATTTAGCTCTGCACAAGACGCTCAAGTTCTTCGACATCAGAACACTGGCAACTTCTACTTCATACATTCTAGAGAATAATGTGCTTCCAGTTTTGGCAGCACACAATTATGCATTCACACACATTCGTTTTGGCCATAAATGTATGTATAAAATTTCCAATATTTTTATTGTGTTTGTGTGCGTGTTTGTGTGTGTGTTACTTAGGTCCTATATATGTTGCTTAGTTCATTCACTACAATCAACAAAAACCTAATTAAAGTAATTTTAAGGATTTATTTTCAGGAATAAGCAAGCAATATTTTTATGGAACAACTGGAAATATGCCTGTGCATTATGTGATTTAGTGTAGCATTTATTTATTGTTTCTTACAATGTGAAATATTAGACAACTTTGACTAGATTAAAGATATTTTCACTTGCTGAGAGTGAAAATGAGAGAGGAGGGATGGAGGAATGTGTGTTCGTGCACAGGAAGAGACCATGTGCATCTGTAACAGATCAAAGACAAACGAAAAGAAAAGCATATTGCTTTTAAGAAAGAGTTTCGGGTTTCATATTACTCAACACAGTAAAACTAATGAACACTATCTTTTTCTGCCCTGATGTGAAGTAAATTTTTAACCCCTCATGAGCAACAGAGTTAATATTACTCACATAAGAGTAAAAAAGTATTCGGTGAAAAGATTACGATGAAACAGTTACTCAGTACTTGAGTAATGTCTGAATTTTTATTTTTATTTTTTTTTTATTATAATAAATTACATATGTATTTGGACTGTATCTTGTGGGTCTCTTGTGCTATTTGAACTTAGCGCAGCCTTCGACAGTTCCCTTGATCATTGTCAGGCCTGGCCATGGTTTTTGCCACAATTGATCATAGTATTCTTCTTCACAGATTAGAAAATGTAGTAAGAATTAAAGGAACGGCGCTCTCATGGCTCAGATCCCAACAGAATCCCTGTTGAAAATAATTAATTCTTCCCTAAGCATTGGGTATGTTCCAAAATCTTTTAAATTAGCAGTTATTAAACCGATAATTAAGAAACCTGACCTCGACCCCAGTCAGGTGTCCAACTATAGGCCGATAGCAAACCTCCCCTTTCCATATTCTGGAAAAGATAGTAGTGGAGCAGCTATGCTCATATCTACATAGAAATAGCATACATGAACTGTATCAGTCAGGATTTAGGCCTCATCACAGCACAGAAACAGCACTCATTAAAGTAGTAAATGACCTCCTATTGGCCTCTGACCAGTGTTACGTCACTATGCTTGTGTTACTCGACCTCAGTGCAGCTTTTGACATCATTGATCATGCTATTCCTCTTCACAGATTAGAAAACGTGGTAGGAATTAAGGGTACAGCCCTCTCCTGGCTCAGATCTATGGAGCGATATCCCAGACGATATTCAAAAGGAATTGCAAATTGCAATTGCATTTCCCATATGTGGACGCACAAAGTGTGCCATAATTCAAATGCAATTGCAAACTTTGCATTACCGTTTTCTTTTTCAACACACACTGACTGACAAATTTCAAATGAAAATGAAAAGTCCATTTGCATTTGTATTTCCCAGGTCTTACAAGTCATGAACCTGTCATATTTAAATAGCAAAATCAATCACCACGTTTGCTTTTTCACTTTCTCTGCACCGCGTGTCAAGCCAGCCAAAATTCAAACGCAATCGCTAATCCATTTGCAATTGCATTTCCAACATGTTACACGGAAACCTGTCACTCAGCGTCAGGGGCGGGTCTATACTGTGGGGCGGGATTGTATGGGGAGTGACGTCACTCGCAGTCGCCGACCAAGAAGGGGATATTTGAGAAATAGAGGTGAACCGCGGTAAAGTTGGTGTAATGCGCAAAAATGCCCCCTGTCACGGATTGCACCCCCACAAAATCTCCGTCAAATATATTAGGACATCACAATCAAAAATTCATATTCTTATTATCAAATATATTATATTAGTATTATCAAATATATTATTACTATTATAATTAACCCTAGGCACGTGAAAAATGAATACATGAAAATTAAGACATGTAATACAAATTCTCATATAATGTTTATTTTGTGGCACATTTATTTTGCAGGGGTTTGTCATGTAAACAAAAATGTTTACACTAAGCAAATATTGTTTATGATGAAATATTACACAAAGGGATTTTTATTATAAATAAGAAATAAAAAAAAAACATGTATATGAAAAATATATATAATTTATATATTTTTCCCTATACTACTGTACATGTATTTTTTATATAGCTTATTTTATAATCAAATTCCTTTGGTGCAATTTGTAAATCATAAACCTATTAATTTATTTTCTAATATAATATTTGATAGAGGTTATGTTGGGGGGGGGGGGCAATCCATGGCAGAGAGGCATTTTAGCGCATAACATTACAAAAAATTTTTTATAACTTTTTCGTTATGTGGATTACACATGTAAAACCAGTTGTACTATAATCCACTCTATCACTGCTAATAACTTTCATTTTCCTTTTCTTTTCTTTGTAAAAAATTTATTAAAAAATTAACAACTGAATTAATATCAAACTGAATATTGCAAAGGGAAGGGTTGAGCAAGGATAGAGTGCATTATAGTACAGTTGGTTTTACATTTGAAATTTCTATAGCAAAAATAGTTATTGAATTTTGATGATTTAATTGTCATTTTATTGCAACTCAAAATAGACTGTACCAAAGTGCATTCATTTTCATACATATCATTACAATTATTATTATTATTTTAATAATAAAAAAACACCCCAACTCTCATTTAACAAATTATCTGTTTTATTGCCACAAGAATTGTCTGTGTAATCATTTATTTTAAAATGTACATTAAAATAATTATTAATCAATTAAACAAACAAATAAATAAACAAATAATCCATACTGTAGCCTAACAGTGTAATATATTTGATGTCCTATTAGGTATTTCTCTGTAATCTTGTGTATTCTTCGTAAATAAACGCTTGGGTCTTGGTCATGCACTTTTTAGACGGTCCCTTAGTGACTCCATCGATTTAAAGCTCCGGTAAGCAGCGTTTCTGAAAGATTTAGCTCCAGCAGGCTGTAACAGGAAAAATCTCAAAATATATTTGTTTGTAAAAACTTCTCTGTCCACTCCAGAGTAAGAAAATATGCGATTTGTCATTTTTGTGAGTTTATTTCTTCATAAACAAATGAGATAATCTCGGTTCACCTCCATTGCTCAAATTTCCTCCTCGTGGTCGGTGACTACGTGTGACGTCACTCCCCTTACAATCCCGCCCCACAGTATAGACCTGCCCCTGACGCTGATGGACAGGTTTCCATGTAACATGTTGGAAATGCAATTACAAATGGATTAGCGATTGCATTTGAATTTTGGCCGGCTCGATGCGCGGCGCAAAGAAAATGAAAAAGCAAACGTGGTAATTGATTTTGCTGTTTAAATATGACATGCTCATGACTTGAGAAATACAAATGCAAATGGACTTTTGTTTTTCATTTGATATTTGGCAGTCAGTGTGCGTTCACGAAGTCGAAAAAGCAAATGGTACTGCAAAGTTTGCAATTGCATTTGAATTATGGCACACTTTGTGCATCCGCATATGGGAAACGCAAATGCAATTTGCAATTCCTTTTGAATAATGTCCGGGATATCGCTCCATACAGATCCTATTTGACCGATCATTATCAATATGTAGATTTGAATGGTGATTATTCTGCATGTTCTTTAGTGGAGTTTGGTGTTCCACACTGTTCGGTTTTAGGGCCACTGCTTTTCTCCCTTTACATGCTTCCTTTAGGCAACATAATCCATAAGCATGGTATTAGTTTTCATTGTTATGCTAATGACACAAAGGATTTCCTGAATTTTGATAGACCCCCTTTGGTCTACTCAGTGCTCAGCTTGTATTTTGCTTCCCGCCTGGCCAGGGAACCCCTCAATAATACACAAATCCGTGCTTAGTGAGACGTTCAAAGTTTATTGTGGAAGACAGAAGTATATATACGCACACACACAAAGAACCAAAGAAAAGGTGGGTGTAGGAGTGTTTACATCTGGTCTGGAATGTTTAGAAAAGTTAAGGTAAAGAAGAACATAAAATTGGGTGTAGCTCTGCATTTACGAGCGTTCAACAGTTTTACGACCTTTAACATAAACTACTATAGGATGTGTTTATTGAAAGTGCAGCTTGTGTCGAGGTAAGAGAAAGAAAAAACATTCTGTTCTTACGGTTCACAGAATATCATGAAACACACTAAAATTCAAATATTCCCAACACAGTTATACGTCTGTGCTGTCTCTGAGTGCTCTCTCTGTGCTGTGATGAGGCCTAAATCCTGACTGATACAATTCATGTATTCAATTCATTGTTAACATCTGCATCAATTACATTGTCGGGTTTCAAGGCCTCAATTTTATGCCTAATATTTATAATTTTATTATTAAAAAAGTTAATAAAGTCCTCACTATTGCACAATGTTGTTGTGGAGATTTCTGCAGTGGCCTTATTTCTGGTTAATTTGGCTATGGTATTGAATAAAAATCTAGGATAATTTTTGTTATTTTCTATAAGAGTGGAGAGACACATTGATCTAGCTACACTAAGAGCTTTCCTATAGTTCAGGATGCTCTCCTTCCATGCTATTTGAAATACTAACAATTTAGTTCCCTTTCAAGGCTACACTCGATGCTGCGTAAAACGCTATGGGAACCATTTTGTCACATTGCCGGCTGTGAAGCATGTGTGGAAACACGCCAGAATTTTGGCTATACTGTATATAACCTCGGTCAGGTGACGTTATCTGATTAGATGCAGGTGGAGGTTATAAATACCGGAGAGCCAGCAACAAAACCTCAGACCATTTGTCTTCATGCTGACTTGTGATCGCGTGTGTGCAGCAAGCATTTAAAAAAAAAAGAAAAAACCATTCTAAACAGAGAGAAAAAGAAAAAAACAATAAAACTCACCAGATATAATGGCCGAATTTAGTGTTTCATGCCCGTGCGGTAACCGTCTTTCTCAAGACGATAGTCATAACCTCTGTTTTGAATGTTTGGGTGAAAGCCACGCTCTCCTTGGACTTGAAGGAGAGTGTGAGCACTGTGATAATCTCCAGATGAAGGTGCTACGAGCGCGTCTCGCGTTCTTTAGGGAGCCACGAGCCTTTTTGCGTCCTTTTTCTTCCCGTATCTTTGTACCTTCGACTTCGTTTTATTCGAACATTGTTGATGCAAAGGCACGAGGTTATGTGATGATGCCCCAGATTGAGGAGATGCTCGCGGGCTATCTCGCTCCTGGAACATCATCCTCACTAAAAAAGCCGACCCTTCCCTCCAAGGCATGTAGAACTTCTTCTACCCTGGTAGGGAAGGCGTTCCAAGCAGCAGGTCAGGTCGGCGCTTCCTTGCACACCATGGTGGTTTTGCAGGCGTATCAGGCTGACCTGCTGAATGATCGGAGCACGAGCGGCAATATGAATCAGGAAGCGTTCATAGAATTACGCCGGGCTACTGATCTGTCCCTGTGTGCGACGAAACAGACAGCCCGTGCTATTGGCCGTTCTATGGCCTCCCTGGTGTCTGCAGAGAGGCACCTCTGGCTAAATCTGACTGGCATTAAGGACAAAGATCGGGCATTCCTTCTCGATGCTCCCATCTCACCCTCAGGCCTATTTGGCGAAGCAGTTAATACAGTCGCCACCAGATTTAGAGAGGCCAGTCTTTATGAACAAGCTTTTGGGAAATTTCTCCCACGCCGTGCCCAGGTGTCGAGGCCATCGGCCACCCAACCTCGACCTGATCTGAATCTCGCTAGACGAGAGGCACAGAAGGAAAGCGTCAGTAGCCACGCACCCCCCCGTAAGGACTGGGGTACGGCTCGGCGCCCCCCTCAGGCCGCCCCCAAGAGAATAGATCGCTCTGTCTTCTTTGCGAAGAAGCGTTCCTGAGAGCAGAGCTTTGGTGTTTCGGACGACACCGGTCTCCAACGACACGTTAGTGCTTCGGTCGCATCCTGCCATATTCCAGGACACCGAAACACTAACACCCCCCAGCCGAGTAGAAGTACTTGCACCACTTTCGGAGAAGCTGGCAGCGTGGAAGCTACTGGCAGGCATATCCCCCTGGGTTTTAAAGACTGTAGAGAAAGGATACAGGTTCCAGTTTGCATATCGCCCTCCGCGTTTCAACGGCGTGGTCTCCACTTCCGTGATACCGGAAAGGGCGCATTTTCTGAGTTCCGAACTCCAGAAACTACTGCAGAAGGGAGCCATAGAACAGGTTCCTCCAGATATGGAGTCAGGTTACTACAGTTGGTACTTCCTCGTCCCCAAGAAGAATGGGGGTCTGCGTCCAATTCTGGATCTTCGCGGTTTGAACCGCTATCTCAAAAAATGCAACTTCAAAATGTTGACCATAAAAACTATTGTTTCACAAATCCAACCACAGGATTGGTTTGTGACAGTAGATTTTAATATTTCCACATAGAAATTTTGCCACAGCACAGGAAGTTCCTGAGGTTCGCTTTTGGGGGAAAAGCCTACCAATTTCGGGTTCTTCCATTCGGTCTAGCCCTATCACCCCGCACATATACAAAATGCATGGATGCAGTTCTGGCTCCCTTGAGACTCCAGGCCATCTGCATTCTGAATTACATAGACGACTGGCTAATCCTGGCCCAGTCTCAGCAGCTAGCACTTCGACACCGGGATGTCGTCCTAGCTCATCTTCATTCGCTGGGATTGAGACTCAACGCCATGAAAAGCGTTCTCTTCCCGGTGCAGTTGACAACCTACTTGGGCGTCAGGTGGAATTCGATCGCTATGCAGGCACATCTGTCTCCTGCTCGCATCGAATCCATAAACAACGCTCTGAAGGAAATCAGGCTGGACCAAGAAGTGACTGTACATCACTTACAAAAATGTTTAGGCCTCATGGCAGCTGCATCCACGGTGATACCTTTGGGTCTCCTGCACATGAGAGCTTTTCAGCTGTGGTTACGAGCCAGGGGAGTTCACACGAGAACAAATCCCCGAAGGCGGATAAGGGTTACGCGCAAAGGACTTCGTACCCTTTCTATGTGGTTCAGACCCCGGTTTCTCACCTTGGGTCCCACTCTAGGTCCGTCTTGTCATCGCAAAATGCTAACGACAGACGCTTCCCTTACCGGCTGGGGCGCGGTCTTGGATGGCCGTCCAGCCCAAGGGATCTGGAGAGGCCACCTTTTCGCATGGCACATCAATTGCCTCGAAATGATGGCTCTATTTTTAGCTCTACAGCATTTCCTCCAGCAGCTGAGAGGCTACCATGTCCTAGTGCGGGTGGACAGCACATCGGTAGTCTCCTACATAAATCGCCAGGGTGGCCTGCATTCGCGACGCTTGAACCAGCTAGCACATCAGGTTCTGCTCTGGGCTCAGGACAAGTTCCTGTCCCTCAGGGCGATTCACATTCCAGGATACAGGAATGTGGGAGCAGACTTTCTGTCCAGACAAGCTGTGAATCATGGGGAATGGAAACTCCACCCCGAAGTAGTCACTCAAATCTGGGAGAGATTCTCTACAGCAGAGGTGGACCTCTTTGCCTCACAGGAGACTGCACAATGTCCCCTCTACTACTCTCTGACTCATCCAGCTCCCCTGGGTCTGGACGCGATGGCCCATACGTCGCCCAATTTACGCCTCTATGCATACCCTCCGGTAGCTCTGCTCCCGGGAGTCCTGGCGAGGGTCCGTCAACACGGTTTGCGCCTCTTATTGATAGCGCCCCGTTGGCCGGCCCAAGTATGGTTCTCAGAGATAATATCGCTCCTCGACGGCTCACCTTGGATGATTCCAGTGAGGAGGGATCTTCTATCTCAGGCGCAGGGGACAATATTTCATCCCCGGCCCGAGCTCTGGAACCTTGAACGGGACCCATTGAGTCAAGCCTTTCAGCCGGCGTAATTGACACCATCCTAAGTGCTAGGGCTCCCTCCACTAGAAGGATTTATGCCTTCAAATGGAAGGTATTCAAGAGCTGGTGCATGGCAAAGCAGGTGGACCCAGTCCACTGCCAAATCATTTCAGTGCTGGAATTCCTGCAAGAGAAATTGTCCTTGGGCTTGTGCCCTAGTACCCTCAGAACGTACGTGGCCGCTATTTCAGCCTGCCATGTTCTCAAGATTCAAGATTCAAGATTCAAAGAACTTTATTAATCCCAAAGGGAAATTGCTTTGACTGAAGGGGTTACTGTGGGAAATCACTCTTTAGTTGCCCGTTTCATTCATGGAGCTAAACAGTTGAGGCCACCCACTAGAGTCACGGCTCCTTCGTGGGATTTATCTATCGTGCTCGAAGGTCTAATCGATACTGCTTTTGAACCGCTAGAGTCAGCGCCCGACAAGCTTCTGACTCTCAAGATGGTTCTTCTTATGGCCATTACCTCTCTAAAGAGGATCGGAGACCTGCGTGCATTATCAGTCTCCCCATCTTGCCTGGACTTTGCCCCTGGGTTAGTCTAGGCCATTCTGCATCCTCACCCAAACTATCTACCGAAAGTTCCTTTCTCAACCATGCACCCTGTCGTCCTGGAAGCCTTCTGTCCTCCGCCTTTTGCGGATTCGGAGCAGGAGAAACTTCACCTACTGTGCCCAGTACGTGCTCTTCAGGCTTATGTCCACCACACCAGCCAGTGGCGTAAGTCAGAGCAACTCTTTATATGTTATGGAGGCCGCAACCGGGGGGCGGCCGCTACCACCACACATACTCTGTCACACTGGGTGAGAGATGCTATTGCCCTCTCCTACGATGCGTGGACTCACTTCGCCTCTAGGAGTCAGGGCTCATTCAACCAGAGGGGTCGCCTCATCTATTGCTCTTGCAAGAGGTACTCCTCTGCAACAAGTGTGTGACCAACAAGCAGGTTGGTCCTCTCCGCACACATTTGTAAGATTTTATAGTCTGGATGTCCATGCCACTCCGGGCTCACGAGTCCTCGAGTCAGCTTCCCAGACATGAATCTGAGACCTTCTCGGTCTTGTGCGCACACGCTACACAACCTTGGGGTCCAGACACCTGTAGTGCGGCGCCGTTGGTATTCTCGTTCCCATTGCGTTTTACGCAGCATCGAGTGTAGCCTTGAAAGGGAACGTCTCGGGTTACTTTGCTATAACCCTGTTCCCTGAAAGGCGGGAACGAGATGCTGCATCCGAAAGCCGCACTACCACGTGATCAGATGTCCATTCAGACAAATTAATCTGAGGTTTTGTTGCCGGCTCTCCGGTATTTATAACCTCCACCTGCATCTAATCAGATGATGTCACCTGACCGAGGTTATATATAGCCAAAATTCTGGCGTGTTTCCACACATGCTTCACAGCCGGCAATGCGACAAAATGGTTCCCATAGTGTTTTACGCAGCATCTCGTTCCCGCCTTTCAGGGAACAGGGTTACAGCAAAGTAACCCGAGACGTTTCATGGCATTTACGTTCTAATTTCCGAGCGGTCTGTTTTAAAGTGCGTGTGTGATCATTATTCCAGGGAGCGAGTTTCTTATCTCTAATAATTTTTCTTTTAACTGGAGCTACAGTACAATATCTAACGTATAATGGAACGTCGACTCTAAATATTCAGTCGTCTGATTGAGTTCTGTGGGGTCAGACATTGATCCAGTCAAAGTTGATAACTTTGGCAAATTACTGGTAAAGCTCTGTGTGGTATTTGATGTGAATGCAGGTTTAATATGGTAGCGCGGCGCTGTGCGTATTATTACTATGACACACTTTAATTGAGACAAGATAGTGATCTGAGATAACTTCAGACAGTGGAATTGTGAATAAATTTCATTCATTCATTCATCTTCTATACCGCTTTATTCTGTATTAGGGTCGCGGGGACCTGGAGCCTATCCCAGGAGACTCTGGGCACAAGGCAGGGTACACCCTGGACAGCGTGTCAATACATCGCAGAGCATGAATAAATTTATTATACTTAATCCGAAGAATATTATTACATCTAAAGTGTGACCTGATTTACTCCTACTGAGTCCAGTATGGACATAAATTCTGTTCTCAAAATGAATATTAAAGTCTCCAGCAATTAACGCTTTGTCTACAGAAATGACTAGGTTTGAGAGGGAATCTGCAAATTCATAGAGCATTTCAGAGTATGGCCCCGGACATAACGTACACTTATGTTACTATGGAGAACTTCAAATGCATTAAATTTGTGTTCGTGTTTTTGTACGATACACAGATTATCACTGTAAATACAGTGGCTTGCAAAAGTATTCGGCCCCCTTGAACTTTTCCACATTTTGTCACATTACAGCCACAAACATGAATCAATTTTATTGGAATTCCATGGGAAAGACCAATACAAAGTGGTGTACACGTGAGAAGTGGAACGAAAATCATACATGATTCCAAATATTTTTTACAAATAAATAACTGCAAAGTGGGCTGTGCGTAATTATTCAGCCCCCTTTGGTCTGAGTGCAGTCAGTTGCCCATAGACATTGCCTGATGAGTGCTAATGACTAAATAGAGTAAACCTGTGTGTAATCTAATGTCAGTACAAATACAGCTGCTCTGTGACGGCCTCAGAGGTTGTCTAGGAGAATATTGGGAGCAACAACACCATGAAGTCCAAAGAACACACCAGACAGGTCAGGGATAAAGTTATTGAGAAATTTAAAGCAGGCTTAGGGTACAAAAAGATTTCCAAAGCCTTGAACATCCCACGGAGCACTGTTCAAGTGATCATTCAGAAATGGAAGGAGTATGGCACAACTGTAAACCTACCAAGACAAGGCCGTCCACCTAAACTCACAGGCCGAACAAGGAGAGCGCTAATCAGAAATGCAGCCAAGAGGCCCATGGTGACTCTGGACAGGCTGCAGAGATCTACAGCTCAGGTGGGGGAATCTGTCCATAGGACAACTACAGTATTAGTTGTGCACTGCACAAAGTTGGCCTTTATGGAAGAGTGGCAAGAAGAAAGCCATTGTTAACAGAAAACCATAAGAAGTCCCATTTGCAGTTTGCCACAAGCCATGTGGGGGACACAGCAAACATGTGGAAGAAGGTGCTCTGGTCAGATGAGACCAAAATGGAACTTTTTGGCCAAAATGCAAAACGCTATGTGTACGCACAATATTACGCACAATATTACGCACACCCCACTTTTCAGTTATTTATTTGTAAAAAATGTTTGGAATCATGTATGATTTTCGTTCCACTTCTCACGTGTACACCACTTTGTATTGGTCTTTCACGTGGAATTCCAATAAAATTGATTCATGTTTGTGGCTGTAATGTGACAAAATGTGGAAAAGTTCAAGGGGGCAGAATACTTTTGCAAGCCACTGTAACTGCGACGCCTCCTCCTCTACCAGTTAGCCGAGGCTGGTGTATGTAGCTGCATCCAGGAGGACTAGCTTCTGTCACATCCAAGCCACCTCAGCCCTGGGGAGTAAGATCAGGCTCACCGGACTACTGAGCCGTCGCTTTGTCCCCCCCCTAGTGTGTCTGAGTGTATACTGTTTTCACTGGTAAATAGGTTAAAATACGTGTGTCACTATATATTCGAGTCGAACCCGTAGCTCCCTGTCTGTTCACTGTTGTGTACTCTCCTGTGTTCTCCTCGTAATGTGTGTGTCTCTCTCTCTCTCTCACCCAGGACTGAGTGGTATGGTCGCAAGTTCATGGACAAGTACAAGTGTACGTTCTGTTATTTTTGGTTTTGTTTGCCCGCCTGCAGACCCGGCCTGGATTAGTGAAACAGATAGATCTATGTTCATTTTGGGGATTACGTTATCATTAAATAAAGAACATTATTTATATCTTAACCTGCATTTGCGTTCTCTCTCTGGAAAACCATGACAGATTCATTTAAAGTTACATACTCGTCCTGTTTAATCCAGGTTTCAGTTAAACAGAGTATATCAAACTCCTGATCCGTGATAATTTCATTAACAATAACTGCTTTTGATGCAAGCAGGAGTGCGCTAATCATAAGTGTGTATTGCAGAAAATGAAAAATTCTTTGTGATTCCTCATGCATGCAAGACCTTTATAATTATTCTACCATCATCACTCAGCGAAGTTTGACCCATAATCTGTTAACTACTAATACCCCTATCTCACCAATCCGGTTCGCGTGGTGGCCATGAGTACAGTTCATCATAATTCACCGCGAGTTTTGCTGCTGTAATTAAATTTATTTCCGTTCGTCGGTCCTCTCATAGTCAAACCATATAGGTGAGATAGGGGTATAACAGCAGGAATAACAGAGGAGGGCGGGGTATCAGAGGCGGGGCTTGTAGGACAACTTTCACACACACACACATACACACACACACTAACAAATTGGGAATGACTGCTGTCTGGCTCGCGGATTATATAAATTGCCTAAATTTATATAAATTTATATAAAGTTACTAAATAACTACTTAAATGTACTTAAATGGTGGACCTAACGTGTTAGATTACTCATTACATCAAAAATGTAAGAGAGAGATGGGCATGGGCCCTTTCTTAACACAAATGCAGCATGAAATTCAGTTGGTGTGATTGCCATATGTTTGCAGATTTTTCTGCCCTCAGAAGTAGATAATTTAAGAGCTTATTATCAGCCTTGTGAGGACAAGCAGAAGCTTGTGTTCTGATGACCTTTTTAAGATTATTCTGGATTTTCCGCTATTGTCATAAGCCCAGATAACGTTACAAGGCTTGCCGGAAGTGAAAGATCGATAGAGTACTTTTATCCCAAAAAGTACTCTATCCCAAAGAGATTAATTAATCCCAAAGAGAAATTGTATCTTTACAGGAACCAGTTTACATAAAATACAACATTTATGCAGCTACCAAGAATTGAAATGAAGAGGAAAAAAGAAAAAAAAAAGTAAAAATTAAGATGAATTAATGAACACTGTTAACAATTTAAGGTGCATTAATGAAGTAATAATTGCTATAAAATTTTATATAAATATGAAAATACTGCTTCTACGGTAGGTACCCAATCGGAATGTTTATTACCGTCGCGCTCACCGCTGTTTAAAGGCGACAGCGGACCAAATAAATCAGTTGCATTTCAAAGTCATTCGTAAAATGGCCGCCAGGTGGCGCAAAGTGACATTTTCACTCGTCTCAGTAAATACAATAGTGATGGTAATTTCCAAATGAGTACTTTACACAACAAAAAAATCTGAACCAGAGCTATTGATATGTACTTTACAATAATGAGTAAAAAAAAACATTGGTTAAATGTTGTTTAGATCAAGTTCACTAGCTGAAAATTTAATTTGTACAAAGTATAAACTGTTATATAGTGTATCTCCGTATCTGTTTATTGTTATTTAAATTCTGGGTTATTTCAGGTACTTTAAACACATTGTTGGGTTGCTCATGTTGGGTCATATGAGATGTAGTGAGTCATTTACAAATAAACACCTGGTTGGGTTATTTTGACCCAACAACTGGTTTATTCTTTAGTTTCTCCAAATGGCAGCCTGCAAAATGTTCAAAATATTACTGTTACTGTATTGTGTCACAGGTGTAGTTTTAAGAGTTGTTTAGGCAGGAATGTGTGTGTATACAGCTCAAAACCTCCATCCCACTGCGCAATGTGACGTCGTAGCGACGTCTTTTCCATGTCATTTAGGACGTCCAATTTCCGTCCATTGATGGGGTTGTTTTGTAACGCCAGGTGACATCTTTTTTTCGACGTTTACCGCATGTCTAATGTTGACTCCACCAAATTGCTTCGCCGGCTGACAGCGCTGTAGCTTGCCCCAGCACTTGCACAGCGTCACCATTGGGCTCCGCCCCGTGACCCGGTGCCGGGATCTTCAACTAGCCGCTCCACTTTGATCGCGCTGCGTCACTCGCTATCATGGAGATACGAGTTGGATTGATTGCTTCCCAATGCAAATGGCTGGAAGTACTTTATTCACCACAGCACACACGGGAAACACATTCACTCGAGAACCAAACCCAATTCAGCCTTAGCATGAACCGGAACACATTCAACAGGTCTCTCACACACACATACTCAACACACCTAAACTTGGCCGAAGCCATTAACCCAAATACATTTCCTCAACATGGTGACCACAGCAACCCGCCGCAAAGCATGACGGTTGTCAGCCGCTGAATGCTGAAAGAGAAAGTAAAAGAGAATAGCGCGCCTTGAACTTCACCATGCCGAACAACGAGGACAACGCTCCCAGCACTTGCCTGGAGAGCCTAACGGCACTCTACGAAATGAACAGAAAGAACCTCAACGAGGCGCTGGAAGCAAGAAAAGGCAAGCGAATTCAACGGAATGCAATGTCTACTGCATTAAAGACGCCTATGAACAATGCACGTAAGTTAGACATCGTTGAAACTGAGTACAGACCCTGACTAATAAAATTTTAATTTGAATGCGGGAAGTTGAGAGAAGACTTTATGAGAAGTAATGTTGATGTGCTAGTGTACACTCATAAAGACGAACACAAACACGATCAGGTCGCCTGTGGCGCACCTGAGGCTCAAGGCCGCACAGAATTCATAGCTAAGGTGGATCGCTGGATAGCGGACACCAAGGACACTAAGGGCCACTCTATGATGTCGCGAACACGTGAAGATGTCTCGCCAGGCGACAGCGTGTCACAGATCACGGCACCGTCCAAGAGGTCCTCCTCATCTCGCCGCAAAGAAGAAGCTGGCAGAGCAGCTCTGCTGGCAAAAGCAGCAACCTTGGACGAACGTCTCGAGTTAGAAATGGAGGAAGCACAACTAAAGGCACAACTAAAGGCAAAAAGGGAAAGGCTGGAAATCAAAACGGCGCTCGCTATGCACGATGCCAAATTAAGAGTGCTTCAACGTCAAGATCGCAAATACAACAGCCGATCGCCCAAGAGCAAGAGCGCACTCATTGAATCGAGCAGCGCGCGTCCGAGCAGCGCACGCCCGAGCAGCGCGCACTCTCACCTTTCCAACTCAACATGCAACAGCTGAGCGCAACCTACGAACGAGAGCGCAGTCACTGAATCGAGCAACACGCACCTAAGCAGCGCGCACTCTACAGACTTGGAACGCAATGAACTCGACAGCTGGAAGCTTCGCTCACAGCAGCACTACGAGCTCCACGGAACAAGAGCCAAGTTCGCCCAGCAGGTGGACTTCATAGATCAGCAAGCCAGACTGTACTCCGACCCGCTCTTCGCCGACCTGGACGCCATGACCAGCGATAAGAAACACGGTCGCACATCCCTTCAAGGACACAAACAAAAAAGGGAAGGAAAAGCCAGGGTCAGCTTTGCAACCGACGTCAGACAGGTTGGTAAAATTCACAAAGACTCGATTACAATGAAGAATGCCGGTACGTTAGCTGTTAGCGCTTTCACTAAGCCGTGCGCATATTGTAAAAACTGCCACATCTTAGACGAGTGCGTAAAATTTAATGTTTAAGAAAGGGTAATTTATGGAAAGACTGTGCCAGAAAATTAACATGTTTATTGTGCTCAAAGCCACATCCTCGCATGCTACACACAGCAGTGCAAGACATGGCGCAGTTAGCCACAAGCGCCCACGGAAACGAAACTGAAGGTGAAACAAAAAATACACCACCTGCAGTGAGTCACGAATCAAATGCGCTCACTGGGGCTGGAGATAATTGCATCCTCCCCATTGTACCCGTTAAAATAAAGTCCAAGAAAAAGGACACAATAGTAGAAGCCATGTACTATCACGTGAAAGTCCCCGAGAAGGACACAGATCTGCTGTGTTTCCTATGGTGGCCGAATGGAGATGTGAACCAAGACTTAGTTGAATATAAAATGGTAGTTCATCTGTTCGGTACAAAATTGTCGCCTAGTGTTGCTAACTTCGCCCTCAGAAAGACAGCAGAAGAAAACCGAAGCAATGCACCTACTGTGGCAGTCAATACAGTACTTAAAAACTTTTATGTAGACGACTGCCTGAAATCTGTTTCGAGTCATGATCAAGCAGTCGCCCTACACAACGATCTCACAAGTCTCTGTGCAAGCGGAGGGTTTAACTTCACTGAGTGGGCAAGCAATAGCCGTGCCCTACTGACTGTCATTCCCAAGAGCGAAAGGATCAAAGACATGAGAGACTTAGACTTGAGTAAGGATGCACTTCCGGTTGAGAGAGCTCTGGGGGTGCTGTGGTGCATTGATTCAGACATGTTCAAGTTCAAAATTAGTTTAAAGGAATGACCTGTGACAAGACGAGGAATCCTGTCAATTACCAGTTCGATTTACGACCCCTTAGGGTTTCTCGCGCCTGTCATACTGCCAGCCAAAACTCTAATGCAACAGTTATGTAAAGAAAAACTAGCCTGGGATGATGACATTCCCAAGCAGTTTGCAACTGCATGGAAAACCTGGCTGCAAGAGCTGCACAGACTGTCCGAGTTCAGCATAGCAAGGTGCATAAAACCAGCCGACTTCGGAGTTACAGCTACAGCACAACTCCACCACTTCTCGGATGCAAGTGAAATGGGATACGGAGCTGTCTCATACCTCAGGTTAATAAACGTTGATGGACTTACACATTGTGCATTCATGATGGGGAATTCCCGTGTAGCACCCCTGAAACAAACCACCATCCCACGAATGGAACTGACGGCGGCAGTGATCGCTGTAAAAAATTACAAAATGTTGAAAGAACAGCTAGAATTTACATTGCTGGACTCTATGTTTTGGACTGACAGTACAACTGTTTTGAGATACATTGATAACGAAACACTTCGTTTTAAAACCTTTGTGGCCAACAGAATCGCCATTATAAGAGAGTCAACCAAGTCACAGCAATGGACCCACATGGAAAGAACCTATATGAGGATATATGCGCATATATTCTGCATATAGGTTTCATATATGCGCATATATCCTCACCTATATGAGGATATATGCGCATATATGAAAACTATATGCAGTATATATGCGCATATAACCGCACCTATATGAGGACATACAGTATGCGCATATATGAAACCTATATGCAGTATATATGCATATATATGATAATATATATGCTGCATATATGCGTATATATGCCACATGTAGGCAACATTGAGGTGCATATATGTGCATATACAGGCCATATAGGTCTCCTGTATTGCTTCTTTATATCCAAATATAAGCCCTATACAGTGGTTACAAAATCGGAATGGCCATCCCGCCGCGCATACCGCCGTTTAAAGGCAACAGCGGCCAAAATAAATCAGTTGCATTTCAAAGTCATTCGTAAAATGGCCGCCAGGTGGCGCAAAGTGACATTTTCATTCATCGCAGTAAATACAACAGTGATGGTAATTTCCACAACAAACATGAAAAATCTGAACCAGAGCTATTGATGTGTACTGTACAATAATGAGTAAAAAATTTATAGTAGATTTATTAACTGAAATAAATGACCATATTTTTCAAGAGAATTTTCAAGCCCCACTCATCAAACAAAATTATAACGAAATCGGCCAAGTTTACTATTTATTTAAATATAAATTTCTAAACCAATAAGATCAAATAATGCCAAGTTATTATTATAACAGGCTTAGTTCGTCACTTATCCAGAGCTTGCTGTATTAACCTTGCCTTATTTAACGTTACTTGGGTGCATTGTCTTTAAGTGCTCGCTTGGTGTAGTGGTTAGAGCCCACGGTCAGCGATACATAAAGCGCTGGTTCGAATCCCGAGGGATGATGTTTAAAATTTTTTTATTTTAATTATAGCAAAATTAAAACAAAAAAAAATGTTGTATTTTGATTTTGCTTCAGCATACTATAGAAAAAACAGCAAATTCGCACGCAACCAGTTTGTATTCTTTAAATTTAGGGGAGTGACGGCTCGGTCTGCTGCTGCTGCTGTGTGTGTGTGTGTGTGTGTGTGTCATTATACTGATGAAAAGTGGTGGCCATCTGGAGTACCGGGAGTTTTGATTTACGACAGCTGTTTACGGCAGTGTAGTCCAGTGCGGGAGATGCATTGTGGGTAATGAGGTCCGGTGTTACATCTGTTATAAAATACTCGGGGTTTGTTGGTTTACAGGGGATTTTTACTACCCGGTGTGATTGCGACGCTCGCGCATCAACGAGGAAGTGCGGCATTTCTAAACCAATAAGATCAAATGACACCAAGTTTAAAACAGATAAAATACACGTACAAATAGTATAATTGTATAATTGTATAACAGGCTTACTTCGTTACTTATTTAACGCTTGCTTTCTAAGAAGTCGAGTGGCTTATTAACGTCACGGAGGTTTGTTGTCTCTTAGTGCCTGGTTGGTGTAGCGGTTAGAGCGCTCGGTTAGAGCGCTCGGTCAGGGATTTACAAAGCGTCGGTTCGAATCCTGGATGATGCTGTTTTAAAAAATTGTTCTATTTTAATTTTGCTCAGCAAACAAAAAAATTTATTATTCAGAGCAAGATATACAACCGTAATGAGTCCCGTAACCGGCTTATACAGCTGGCATGTGACCAACGTATTTAACCGTGAGGAGTCCATAAAATCAGTAGCAGCTAATAATTACTAATTATTTTAGTTAATGCTGCTACTGATTTTATTCCAGCTTACCTGTTCAGGTTGATTGCGATTCTTTTTAAAATATTGTCTCAGTTTTATATGTTGTTCGTCTTGATGTTTGTCTTCTTTTCACTTGGCTCACTTGACAACACTCAAATGCAAATTATTCACCGTGAATCAGCTGTTCTCACCTATCCATTCAGAGAAACTGAATGAGCTAAAATGAGCCTTTGTTTCACGACCGCGACACCCCTCTCTCTCACGCACATACAGTACAGAGTAGACCAAATCATTACAGTACATACTTTATCCAACGAACATGAAAAATATCCACATAATGATGAGTTAAGAAGCATTGCTTAATTTTCGTTTAGACAGACTGTTTGTATCTGATTATTGGTATTATTAAAGAACAGCAGCACAAACAACAACACAAGGGCTTGTACAGTAAGACACATTTTTATTATTTTGCAAAGAGTTAAATTTGTAACAGTAAAAGGCATCCGAATTTAAATATATAAATTACTAGAAACAAATTGAGCACACTATCAGAATAAAAAATAGAACAAATCAAATGTTTTTTACACATACACAAAGAGGATAATGATTTTATATTATGAGTTTATATTAAAATAACAAATATTGTAATATTGTTTTTGTGTTATTATAAATAATGAAATGCAGTAGGCTGTTATGGTCATCATAATTTTCTTTAATAAATAAGAGAAAACAGTATAACAACCTACATATTTACATCCCAGTAGCACACCCGTTGCGCTCTACCACCATCGGCAAAACCTTCTGAAGATGATCAATATATTTATTGCACGAAATTAAGGTCAAGCGGTCTCTCCAGAAAGTCACAATGGCTTGAATAAGCTCATCTTTGTTCCGTGGTTTGGCCTCACGTCTAACGAACTCCTTCAGCGCATGCCAAACCATCTCGATCGGGTTGAGATCAGGAGACCTGCATGTAAGGAATACAGGTTAGAGAAAATTGTCACGTGCACATTTCATAATCCAGTTCATCTAATGGAACGGAATGGAATTTAAGAAACATACTGGGCTGGTGTTTTCACCCAGTTGATCCCCGCCTCAGCAATACAATGTCTCGCCGTTGTATGTTTTGGGTCATTGTCTATTAAAAGAAACGTTTTTAAACACATACAGTAGAATATTTAGAAACCCTAAAGCACGTATAATTTTGATAGCAAAAAATTACAAAATATCACATGCTTGTTATTTTTTTACCTTGGAAGAAGCGATGAGGTCCTTTAAAGTCTTGTTGAATGTGGCGCCAACGAAGATTTTATTATGCTTTCTATGTGTTCTTTCAACAAGTAATTTTTTGTAGTGTATATGCAATCTATTGCTTATTCCAGTTTTATTTAATTTCATATATTACCTTCTTCTCTGCTTTTCTTCTTCCTCCTCCTCCTTTTTTTGGGGATTAAAACACACTGTAAATTGTGTGATTACTAGGGCGATTACAACGAAGAATAGATTATCAAGTATGGATTAATGCTTAGCAGTCGCGCACTTACAGTACGTAGTTCTTGAATGTTTAAAAAACACAATTTTAATAATTTGAATAACAATCCGGTTTGTGATTACCGATCAGGTAATAGCCCAATTAACATTTTTGTATTGTGAAATATTTTTATACTACTGTGTGGTTTTAAAACTTAATTTCCACTTTATACACGTAATTAGTCTCACGCTGTGATCATTCATTTATGTGCTTCAACGTTCATTTAAAAAAAATCATACATTGCCATCAGTGGCGGTTTTAGGGTAGGGCGATTTTTTATGCTGCATAAATACTGCATACATATTATTGAGTACAACAAAATCTCTGCACAACACAAGAAAAAGATTTTTTCCACAAATGTAAGACAGTATACAGTTTCAGTGCCAGACGAAGTGCGACCCCCCGGTTGTACTGCATACTGTACATGTTACTTACAGTACATTAGTCTGACTTTCTCGCCCTTGATTCACACATTTGCAACTCCACCCACATTCCACTGCCTTGGCATATAAAGATGATACATGCCATCTACAGTTACTTTATTTAGGACTTACTTCGCAAGGTGACTGCTCCGTAAGTTTAAAATGAAAACCGCATCATTTTACAGCAGCAGCAGGCTGAGAAGCACTAAGAAGGTAAGTAACAACTAATAACTTTTTTGCTGATTGATTAAACAATATTCTATCATCCTAGTTCTATATTTTTTCAATGTTTTAATCTCTGCACTGTGTTTGATAGGAATCTTTGGAAAACAGACCTCCGCGCCCTCAACCGTTAACAGAAAGGAGGGCAAAAGCTCCCGCTGCTGCCAAAAAGAAGCGTTTGGTGCAGAAAAAAGCGGTAAGATGCTTTATATGCATTTAATAAATATTACAAAAGCTACATTAAATTGCGAGTGTGAACCTGAGGTTTTCAGTTGTCCAGTTACTGTTACTATTGAGACAATTCATTGTTTTTAAGATACATAACCACACGCAGGTTCGTATTAACACATACAGTATACTTTATCCTAACATAGGCAACTACCCTGCATAGAGGAGCAGTTAAAAAAACACAGACTGTGCTGGACTTAAGGCCTGAGCTGGAGAAATGTGGCGGAGAGATTGAGGCGCTCAAGCAGCAACTGCGTGTCTGCAATGCTGAGCTGGAAGCCCTTCGGAGTGAAAAAGCGGTAAGATGCTTTATGATTATCTATGCATTTTATAAATACTGTATTACAAACACTACATTAAATCGCGAGTGTGAAACTGGGAAAAATTAGGTTTTCAGTTGTCCAGTTACTGTTACTATTGAGACAATTAATTATTTTTATGATACTTTATCCTAATATCAGGAGCATGAGAAGTGTGGCGGAGAGATTGAGGGGCTCAAGCAGCAGCTACGTGTCACCAACGCTGAGCTGGAAGCCCTTCGGAGTGAAAAAGCGGTAAGATGCTTTATGATTATCTATGCATTTTATAAATATTACAAACGCTACATTAAATCGCGAGTGTGAAACTGGGAAAAATTAGGTTTTCAGTTGTCCAGTTACTGTTACTATTGAGACAATTAATTATTTTTATGAATGATTTTTATGAATTATTAATTATTTTTATCCTAATATCAGGAGCAGGAGAAGTGTGGCGGAGAGATTGAGGCGCTCAAGCAGCAGCTGCGTGCCCGCAATGCTGAGATGGAAGACCTTCAGAGTGAATTGCGAGTCTGCAAAGAGGCACACGCAGGTCTGCAAGCCACACATACTGTAAACAGCTAGTTGAGACCCACACTTGTGTCCTAAGAGAGGCTCTTAGTACACGGTTGAACTGTGCACACACCCCAACCCCAGACTTTCTAACACCGACCAGGAGTACTGCAGAAACGATGTCTCCAGCCACAGCTTACATTGCAGGCGACCACCCAGAACTTCCTTTTACTCCTCCCACCACGGAGCTTCTTGAGTCGCTAATGAATCAGTGTCAAGGGCGTCCAGATCGGCTTGGTTGCTTGTTGTTCCGCAATGTGGTGCCGCAGGAGATCTATGCAAACTGGGCGTCCACAACAAACTGGGATGGTTCCAGAGGCAAACGTGGACTGCCAGTAAACGTGAGATATTTTTTGATGAGGACAGTGGCCCAGATGTTTCCCTGCATGACTAGCAGTGACAGCAAGTGGATCAAGGACCGAATAAACAAATTTTTACGCTCACCGAGGGTCACTGTCTCAAATAGACGTTTAAACTACTAAAAGTTTACATTTGATTTGTTCTATTTTTTATTCTGATAGTGTGCTCAATTTGTTTCTAGTAAAATATATATTTAAATTCGGATGCCTTTTACTGTTACAAATTTAACTCTTTGCAAAATAATAAAAATGTGTCTTACTGTACAAGCCCTTGTGTTGTTGTTTGTGCTGCTGTTCTTTAATAATACCAATAATCAGATACAAACAGTCTGTCTAAACGAAAATTAAGCAATGCTTCTTAACTCATCATTATGTGGATATTTTTCATGTTCGTTGGATAAAGTATGTACTGTAATGATTTGGTCTACTCTGTACTGTATGTGCGTGAGAGAGAGGGGTGTCGCGGTCGTGAAACAAAGGCTCATTTTAGCTCATTCAGTTTCTCTGAATGGATAGGTGAGAACAGCTGATTCACGGTGAATAATTTGCATTTGAGTGTGTTCTTTCAACAAGTAATTTTTTGTAGTGTATATGCAATCTATTGCTTATTCCAGTTTTATTTTATTTCATATATTACCTTCTTCTCTGCTTTTCTTCTTCCTCCTCCTCCTTTTTTTGGATCATAATAAGATTTGATCTTAATTTGATCTTAATAAGATTTGATCTTAATAAGATTTGATTTAATTTGAATTCTACATTTGTACTGTAATTATAGTACTGTGATTATGAATTCGATCAACTACAGTGTTTCACTTGATGTTATCGGCTACTACGTGTATTATTTAATGGGACGCGTCTCATTAATGAGATAGAGAATGTAAGGCATGAGGCGTCAGTCTGTAGTTATATAGCGCCACTCAGTGGTAAAAGCAAGCAAATGCACAGCAAATGCACATGCCGTAATGCGGCGGCGACGTTAAATACGACGCTCCGATTTTGTAACAACTGTATGTACATACAAGATATGTCTCCTATGGCAGGATCTGGTCATTTTAGCTCATATCTCACTTTGGCAACTGTCATACATGATGCCTAGCTCATATTTTCTATTATCAAGGCAATAACTAAGAACTAACAAAAAAAAATGCAAAAAACTTATGTGCGAACACATGAAATTGGTATCCTAATTGCCCACATACAGTATATGTGGATATATGCACATATATGAAACCTCAGTCTCCGTGAAAATCTTTTTGAAACACGTCACTAAAATTAACTGAAATGAGAAATATATATATAGAAAGTTTAAAGTGTCTACTTTTAAATGATGCAAGTCACATTGAAAACAAATATTCTCAGTTTATGTAATCCGTATGAAACCAAAGAGAGGCACAGGATTTTTGTCGCACTTATCTGCTAATAACCCGAGGCAGGACACGCCCACACGCCAACCACACGGAAATCAGTCCGGGTAAATTACATACTAGGCCCCCCGGACACCGGCATGAAAAACGAACACAGAGAGACAGGTTTGAAAATACTCCGATTCAGTGAGTTTTCTGCACGTTTTGGAAGATGGCACGCGCTTACACATCCGAGGAAACTCTTCAGAATGTCCTGGAAAGTGGGAGGAGTTTACATTTACCTCAGAAGAAGACTGTGTGACTCCGACAACGAACAGGAGCATTTTGAACAGAGAATAGACCCATGCTACAATGGGTAAGTTATTAAGTCTTATATAACTCTTATTCTGATAATATTAAACTAATATTAGTAAATATTTTCCTCACTACAGCTAGCTCTTGTCAGCTTGTGTGACACATTGGCTTTCAATGCCATTTATATAGTTTACAGTAGGTAAATCATGCTAACATGCTGTGTCATGTAGCAAATACATGATATTTCCCGGGGGCTAAGCTAATGCCTTATGGAGTTTACAGATGTTTATATTCACCTTGTTTTGGATAGCTTTAGATTATGGTTGCTAATGTGTATTTGGCTCCATTTTGGTTAGCTTATAACACTGCTATCGGTAATGTTATTTAGCACAAACAAGCTAGTTCCAGGTTGCTAAAATACTGCCTTATGTAGGATATTTCCATGTCCTGTGACTGCGTACAACTAGCACATGGGGAGTTGATCACTCTGATCAGCTATTACAATACTATACTACACAGCACAAAACAAAACAATGAAGTCGTACAGAAATATTTCTCTACACTGCTTGGACATTGCTCCCACCAATGCTTACCCTGCATGTATGTTTTGTACAGTTTTTTTTTTATCTTGCACTGTTTTACTCTGAATGTCCGTCTTTTTTCAGTTTTTATTTTGTACTGTTCCTGTTGCAGTTTTACCCTGCATGTATTTTTTATCATTAATCTGCATTTATACATAAAATCCTATTAACTATTGGGAAGCTAAACATAAGAATCAGTATGAAACATGAAAAGTTCCTAAAAGTTGCCAATAATATTGTGATGTGAAATTATTTTTCAGATTGAAGTTATAAAGGGCTCTGGGGTGTTTTGCCAGGCAGAAGCGTGGAGAGCAGCCCGCCTTGCCACCTCTGCTACTGCCATGGTACGGAATCTGCTGCTCGGCACTTTCGACTTGGAGACTTGACCAATTAATTTGGTAGCCATTATTGGTGAGTAAATGCATAATGCGTTGAGAAGGGAAAACAAAACATTTAAGACTTTATAAGTTCACCACTTTAACCATAGCCTACTTGTATCAATGTTTATTAGCCATCAATGGAGACTGCATAAGGTAGGGCACCCATTATTGTTACTGTATCTGCTTGGTACCTATAATACTAATTCATCACTTGCTCACTTCTTAATCCTACCTTTCCTCTTCTAAAGCCACATTATATTGTGCTGTAGGGTGTGTAGTCCTCTATTTTGTAGAACATATAGTGTTGCAAATAACCTCGTGGCACTAATTGTTGTTGTCTGAAGTTTTAATAAATAATCATTTATTATTATTATACTGTCTCATTATTTTTGTCTTCTCTAGATGCAACATTGAAGAAGTGGCCGGCAGCCACCCGAGGGCTTCCTGTTCAGTTTTTTGTCTTATTTTTGTTCTTGTACTATATTTTTGTTTATGCTATGTGATTGTTCTTAAGAAAATAAAATTTTTTAATTTCTACATTTTGGGCTTTTCTTTGTTGTCTAGCATATGGATTTTTGTAATTTTACTAATATCTAGGTAAACATATAGGTGCATATATGCACACATATAAACATGCATACTGTACATGTACGTACAGTATGCATGTTTATACGTGTGCATGTATGCACCTATGTTTACTTAGATTTTAGTAATGTGGACATATTTGCGTACATATATACATGCATACATGTACCTATATAGGTACAGTATCTCACAAAAGTGAGTACACCCCTCACATTTTTGTAAATATTTTATTATATCTTTTCAAGGGACAACGCTAAAGATATGAAACTCTGATAGAATGTAAAGTAATCAGTGTACAGCTTGTATAATGGTGTAAAGTTGATGTCCCCTCAAAATAACTCAACACACAGCCATTAAAGTCTGAACTGCTGGCAACAAAAGTGAGTACACCCCTAAATGAAAATGTTCAAACTGTGCCCAGTGTCAGTATTTTGTGTGGCCACCATTATTTTCCAGCACTGTCTTAACTCTCTTGGGCATGGAGTTCACTAGAGCTTCACAGGTTGTCATGGGAATCCTCTTCCACTCCTCCTTGATCACGTCACGAAGCTGGTGGATGTTAGGCACCTTGTGCTTCTCCACCTTCCATTTGAGGATGCCCCACAGATGCTCAATAGGGTTTAGGTCTGGAGACATGCTTGGCCAGTCCAGCACCTTTACCCTCAGGTTCTTCTGCAAGACAGTGGAAGTATGTTTGGGGTCATTATCATGTTGGAATACATTTACATTTACATTTAGGCATTTAGCAGACGCTCTTATCCAGAGCGACTTACATTTTTATCTCATTATACATCTGAGCAGTTGAGGGTTAAGGGCCTTGCTCAAGGGCCCAACAGTGGCAACTTGGTGGTTGTGGGGTTTGAACCTGGGATCTTCCGAACCGTAGTCTAATGCCTTAACCACTGAGCTACACCTGGCCCCTGGTATCACAGATACTGCTCTACGGCCCAGTTTCCGAAGGCAGGGGATCATGTTCTTCTTCAGTATGGCACAGTACATGTTGGCATTCATGGTTCCCTCAATGAACTGTAGTTCCACAGTGCCAGCAGCACTCATGCAGCCCCAAACCATGACACTCCCACCACCTTGCTTGACTGTAGGCAAGACACATCTGTCTTTGTACTCTTCACCTGGTCGCCGCCACACACGCTTGACACAAGAGACAAGACACAAGAGGCTTTCTTCTGGGACGACACCCATACAGACCAATTTGATGCAGTGTGGGGCATATGGTTTGAGCACTGACAGGCTGGCTCCCCATCTCTTCAACCTCTGCAGCAATGCTGGCAGCACTCACACGTCTATTTTCAAAAGCCAACATCTGGACATGACGCTGAGCATGTGCACTCTTCTTCTTCTTTGGTCTACCATGGCAGGGCCTGTTCTGAGTGGAACCTGTCCTTTTAAACCGCTGTGTGGTCTTAGCCACCGTGTTGCAGGTCAGTTTCAGGGTGTTAGCAATCTTCTCATAGCCTAGGCCATCTTTGTGTAGAGCAATATTTCTTTCTTTCACATCCTCAGAGAATTCTTTGCCATGAGGTGCCGTGTTAAATGTCTAGTGACCAGTATGAGAGTGTGAGAGTGATAACACCAAATTTAACACACCTGATCCCCAAGGACACCTGAGACCTTGTAACACTAACGAGTGACATGACAACGGGAAGGTAAAAGGGCTAATTGGGCACAATTTGGGCATTTTCATTTAGGGGTGAACTCACTTTTGTTGCCAGCAGTTCAGACATTAATGGCTGTGTGTTGAGTTATTTTGAGGGGACATCAACTTTACACCATTATACAAGCTGTACACTGATTACTTTACATTCTATCAGAGTTTCATATCTTAAGCGTTGTCCCTTGAAAAGATATAATAAAATATTTACAAAAATGTGAGGGGTGTACTCACTTTTGTGAGATACTGTATATATACTGTATGCACGTATATATGTACGCATATATGTACATATAATATAGGAAAACGGCCAATTTTATATATGTCACATATATTAAAAACCTATATCAAAACCTATATTGAAACATATATGTTTATATAGGTTATTTCCGTGTGGGTAACTAAAACCAACTAGCTAACCTAATAACCCTAATTAGCTGACTAGCTGAGATTAAACAGAATAACTTTAAATTATAGATTAACAGGTTGATAAGGGGGCAAGCCTAGAGTCTGATGGCATTTGGACAAAAGGAGGTAAATTTGTTGCCCCCAAGTCCTTGCTGCCATACTTGGCCCAACAAATTCACATTAGGACATGTGGGTGTTCAGAAAATGATTCACAGATCTTTTGTCATGTGGTGAAACCCCAAGTTCCGCACGCTGTGTTCTGTGTCAGGCTAACAACAGTGCAGCTCTAGTGCCAAGTCCTCTGAACCGTGTCTTTTTCCCCTACTTTAGTGGTTAAAAAATAGATAGTACCTTTTATATTTACACAAAACAGTGTGTTTCTTAGGAAGTATCAACAACTTTGGCATGCATCAGTTATACGTGGTATGCTAATAGTATTGATTTTAAAGCAGGAAGTGTAGACGTTTATAATGTTAATATGTGGTGGAAAATTCTCTAATTGTACAATGGGTAAATTAACATCTGGGACACTTTGACTCAAATTTGTTCTTCTGATGACATTAAACTGTCTGGTAAATGTGTCAAGTGCTGATGTAAAGAGAAACACTTTCCATGCTTTGTTTACATTAATTCAGAACACACTGTATCCAAGCTGTAAAGTCTGCATTCCTCATCTAGTGAGTGGGTGGTTAGGCCCTGCTATTTCAGTCTGTGACACTTTATTATTATGAATTATTATCAGCATTCAACATAACTACTTGTCATAATGTAACTCAAGCATTCGCCACTCAGTGTTGCTCTCCCAGGGGTGGAAGTCTGTAATCAGACTTATCTTCCCTCTCATAGTGTAACTAACATCATTACAGAACCTTGACTACATTTCCATGGTGTGTTGAAAATCATGTGAGGGTCCTTCAAATCTCTGGGGCAAATTTCATCTAAAAGATGTCTCGCACATATCTCCATTTACTCGACTGTGCTTCTGAGCCTGGTCCGAGGGTTAATTGACTTTCAATTAATAAATTCTGTCATGTTCCAGCTCCTTCTGGTACTTACTGGCTATGTGGAGATACTGCCTATAATGAATTACCCATGAGATTCAATGGCCAATGTTCTTTAATCTATCTTCTCCTGGCTATGAGAACTTGACACCCAAATCCTAAGGACCAGGTTACAAGTAAACCTACAAGTAAATTCTACTCTGCTTCATGTTATTCTAATACACCGGCTCCCCACAGGTCAGCCAGACATTAATTTAGATGTTCCTAGTTCTTGGCCAGTAATTTGCAAGGTGCAAAATGCTAAACTTCAGAACGATGGTACCAGTGCCGCCGCTCCCTATACGCAAGAGTATGCAGTCTGCGTTGGGCACCAACTCCCAGGGGGGCACCCTCCCAGCTGCTCAATTTTTTTAAATATATATAATAATAATACATTAATATTCATACAAACCGGATTCCAAAAAAGTTGGGACACTAAACAAATTGTGAATAAAAACTGAATGCAATGATGTGGAGATGGCAAATGTCAATATTTTATTCATAATAGAACATAGATGACAGATCAAAAGTTTAATCCGAGAAAATGTATCATTTTAAAGGAAAAATATGTTGGGACAAGTAGCAATAAGAGGCTGGAAAAAGTAAATTTGAGCATAACGAAGAGCTGAAAGACCAATTAACAGTAATTAGGTTAATTGGCAACATGATTGGGTATAAAAAGAGCTTCTCAGAGTGGCAGTGTCTCTCAGAAGCCAAGATGTTGGCGCAGAATGTTGCGCAGAAAGATAGTGGAGCAATATCAGAAAGGTGTGACCCAGCGAAAAATTGCAAAGACTTTGCAGTTATCATCATCAACTGTGCATAATATCATCCGAAGATTCAGAGAATCTGGAACAATCTCTGTGCGTAAGGGTCAAGGGCATAAAACCATACTGGATGCCCGTGATCTCCGGGCCCTTAAACGACACTGCACCACAAACAGGAAAGCTACTGTAAAGGAAATCACAGAATGGGCTCAGGAATACTTCCAGAAACCATTGTCAGTGAACACAATCCACCGTGCCATCCGCCGTTGGCAGCTGAAACTCTACAGTGCAAAGAAGAAGCCATTTCTAAGCAAGATCCACAAGCACAGGCGTTTTCATTGGGCCAGGGATCATTTAAAATGAAGTGTAGCAAAATGGAAGACTGTTCTGTGGTCAGACGAGTCAGGATTCGAAGTTCTTGTTGGAAATGTGGGACGCCATGTCATCCGGACCAAAGAGGACAAGGACAACCCAAGTTGTTATCAACCCCAGTGAAAAAGAAATACACTTTAGTGTATTACAAATATATTGAAATCCTGGATAATACACCGCTAATATACTAACAAAAAGTTGTACCATCAGTTAATATATAAAAAGTATACTAACATCATGCTTTTACCAAATTTTGGAATTAAACTTTAAATATACTTAAAAATAATTGTGTTCTAGTACACGTTCCAAAGATATATTATTGGAAAGTGTTACTTTAAGTGAAAGGCTGGTCTAATTTCCAAAGTATACTTATTTAAACTTGTTTTTCAATATATTTTTGGTATATTTTTTAAAAAATATGCTCAAAATAATCATTGTACAAATGTACAGAAAGTATATATTAGAATACAAATTTTAATATATGGTAGTCTCAGTATATTATCAGTTAAATGTAAATGTACTTATATTGAGTGCACTACTCTCTCGTGCGCGTGCTTTTAGACTCGTTTTTGCACGCTGAATCTCTCCCTCGCGCGCGCGATCTCAAACTCGTTCCTGCGCGCTGAAAATCACTTTTGCTGTTCAAGATAATTTATGTTTTTACTCCTCACTCTTCTGTCCGCTCACTGTTATAAAGCGACACACAAACTGCAGCAGGGGGGTAAACTTTGCAACTATTCCAGCCAACCGGAGACTAGACAGCGCCCCACCAGCCAATCAGAGGCTGGAGGCGGGCAGATTCGCACTGTCCGTTCTCTGATTGGCTCCCCAGTTCTCCACTTCTAGTTTGAATTAACGGCTGAAGCTGCATCATCGCGTGCGTTAGTTCATATCGTTATTATTTTATTTTCATAAGGTAAATTTAACAGTTTTAAATTAAGTACATACTTTAAGCTATAGTTTGTATTGTCTAATGTGTTGTTGTTAATGTGTTATGTACTTTGCTTGTGGTATAATGGCTCTGTAGCTCTCGGCCTGTTTTCAGTCTCTGTGTAACAGAATCAACACACCAGGTTTAAACTAATACTGTACCTGTAGATTCTAATACTAATGTCTGTCTGTGTTCACACACCAGGTTTAAACTAATACTGTAGCTGTAGAGTCTAATACTAATGTCTGTCTGTGTTCACACACCAGTTTATATTTTAGTTTGTGTGTTTGTGAGACAACCTGACTTTTGTTGAGCACAAATAAACTATAGTAGAGCTTTTTTGTAACCTTGTGCAAATTAAATCTTTTGAACTCATGAATAAAATCTGCCTCATAATTACTGATGTAATGCTTTTCAAAAACATGTTATAGTGTAGAAAATGCATTTAGCATATCCTAAACACTTAATGTACTGATAACACATTAGCAGTACAGTATTGTGGGCGGGGCAGCGGCTTGCGACCGTCGTGCCTTGCGGCAGGTGTTCTTTTTGTGTTCACCCTGTTTGGGACGTGTGTTTAGGTTAGTGGCTTCGGCCAAGTTTGAGTATGTGTACAGTACATGTGTGCTATCTCTACGTGTGTATCTGCTGCATTCTGCTACCGTTCTCCAGTTCTAGCTAATAGCTGAATAGGTGTGCGCGTGCGCGCGCTGGTTAAATAAACTACTCCCAGTCATTACATTGAGTAGCCACAAAACTCACTCGTCCTCCAAGTTCCCTGCTGGCGTCGAAAAACGCTACAGTATTATAGAAGGTTGTGTGTACTGTATGATACATTAAAGTATATTTGTAATAACCACATAGTGTACTTTTTTAGTATTTGTAATTGTCCAGAAGTATAACAGCATGCTACTGCTGCAATAAGAATATACTCATAGTATATTAATCATGTATTTGTAATACAGTAAAAATAGCTGTAATGTACTTATAATACATTAAATATAGACTTAAAATTGTATTAATAATACTGTCAGGTATGTACGTTAGTACACACACAGCCATATACTTTAAATGTACTAAAGTATACTTAAAGTTGTTCCACTTTAGCACACAAAAGTATTCTTAATACACTTAAAATTGTGCTTTTGTACAAAGTTAGTTGTTCCAAAAGAGCAAACTTCAAGTATACTAGTCATTAGTCTGGCTGCAAGTACATTTACTGTAAGTATGCTTTGGCACGCTAGGATTTAATATACTTAGCATACTTTTTTTTTACTGTGTGAACACAGACAGACATTAGTATTAGACTCTACAGGTACAGTATTAGTTTAAACCTGGTGTGTGAACACAGACAGACATTAGTATTAGAATCTACAGGTACAGTATTAGTTTAAACCTGGTGTGTTGATTCTGTTACACAGAGACTGAAAACAGGCCGAGAGCTACAGAGCCATTATACCACAAGCAAAGTACACAACACATTAACAACAACACATTAGACAATACAAACTATAGATTAAAGTATGTACTTAATTTAAAACCGTTAAATTTACCTTATGCCGATGAAAATAAAATAATAACGATATGAACTAACGCACGCGATGATGCAGCTTCAGCCGTTAATTCAAACTAGAAGTGGAGAACTGGGGAGCCAATCAGAGAACGGACAGTCCGAATCTGCCCGCCTCCAGCCTCTGATTGGCTGGTGGGGCGCTGTCTAGTCTCCGGTTGGCTGGAATAGTCGCAAAGTTTACCCCCCTGCTGCAGTTTGCGCGCGCAAGGGAGAGATTCAGCGTGCAAAAACGAGTCTAAAAGCGCGCGCACGAGAGAGTAGTGCACTCAATATAAGTACATTTACATTTAACTGATAATATACTGAGACTACCGTATATTAAAATTTGTATTCTAATATATACTTTCTGTACATTTGTACAATGATTATTTCGAGCATATTTAAAAAAAAATATACCAAAAATATATTGAAAAACAACTTTAAATAAGTATACTTTACTGGAAATTAGACCAGCCTTTCACTTAAAGTATATTTTCCAATAATATATCTTTGGAACGTGCACTATAATACAATTATTTTTAAGTATATTTAAAGTTTAATTCCAAAATTTCGTAAAAGCATGATGTTAGTATACTTTTTATATATTAACTGATGGTACAACTTTTTGTTAGTATATTAGCGGTGTATTATCGAGGATTTCAATATACAGTGGTGTGAAAAACTATTTGCCCCCCTCCTGATTTCTTATTCTTTTGCATGTTTGTCACACAAAATGTTTCTGATCATCAAACACATTTAACTATTAGTCAAAGATAACACAAGTAAACACAAAATGCAGTTTTTAAATGAGGGGTTTTATTATTTAGGGAGAAAAAAAATCAAAACCTACATGGCCCTGTGTGAAAAAGTAATTGCCCCCTGAACCTAATAACTGGTTGGGCCGCCCTTAGCAGCAATAACTGCAATCAAGCGTTTGCGATAACTTGCAACGAGTCTTTTACAGCGCTCTGGAGGAATTTTGGCCCACTCATCTTTGCAGAATTGTTGTAATTCAGCTTTATTTGAGGGTTTTCTAGCATGAACCGCCTTTTTAAGGTCATGCCACAACATCTCAATAGGATTCAGGTCAGGACTTTGACTAGGCAACTCCAAAGTCTTCATTTAGTTTTTCTTCAGCCATTCAGAGGTGGATTTGCTGGTGTGTTTTGGGTCATTGTCCTGCTGCAGCACCCAAGATCGCTTCAGCTTGAGTTGACGAACAGATGGCCGGACATTCTCCTTCAGGATTTTTTGGTAGACAGTAGAATTCATGGTTCCATCTATCACAGCAAGCCTTCCAGGTCCTGAAGCAGCAAAACAACCCCAGACCATCACACTACCACCACCATATTTTACTGTTGGTATGATGTTCTTTTTCTGAAATGCTGAGTTACTTTTACGCCAGATGTAACGGGACACGCACCTTCCAAAAAGTTCAACTTTTGTCTCGTCGGTCCACAAGGTATTTTCCCAAAAGTCTTGGCAATCATTGAGATGTTTTTTAGCAAAATTGAGACGAGCCTTAATGTTCTTTTTGCTTCAAAGTGGTTTGCCCCTTGGAAATCTGCCATGCAGGCCGTTTTTGCCCAGTCTCTTTCTTATGGTGGAGTCGTGAACACTGACCTTAATTGAGGCAAGTGAGGCCTGCAGTTCTTTAGATGTTGTCCTGGGGTCTTTTGTGGCCTCTCGGATGAGTTGTCTCTGCGCTCTTGGGGTTATTTTGGTCGGCCGGCCACTCCTGGGAAGGTTCACCACTGTTCCATGTTTTTGCCAT
Source organism: Channallabes apus (assembly GCA_030522415.1). NCBI lineage: Eukaryota > Metazoa > Chordata > Actinopteri > Siluriformes > Clariidae > Channallabes > Channallabes apus. The sequence goes on from CM060109.1 coordinate 12,254,467, forward strand.
TTGTGGATAATGGCTCTCACTGTGGTTCGCTGGAGTCCCAAAGCTTTAGAAATGGCTTTATAACCTTTACCAGACTGATAGATCTCAATTACTTTTGTTCTCATTTGTTCCTGAATTTCTTTGGATCTTGGCATGATGTCTAGCTTTTGATGTGCTTTTGGTCTACTTCTCTGTGTCAGGTAGCTCCTATTTAAGTGATTTCTTGATTGAAACAGGTGTGACAGTAATCAGGCCTGGGGGTGACTACAGAAATTGAACTCAGGTGTGATAAACCACAGTTAAGTTATTTTTTAACAAGGGGGGCAATCACTTTTTCACACAGGGCCATGTAGATTTGAAGTTTTTTTTCTCCTTAATAACGTAAACCTTCATTTAAAAACTGCATTTTGTGTTCAAGTATGTTATCTTTGACTAATAGTTAACGTTTTTTGATGAGCAGAAACATTTAAGTGTGACAAACATGCAAAAGAATAAGAAATCAGGAAGGGGGCAAATAGTTTTTCACACCACTGTATTTATATTTCAATATATTTCAATATATTTCAATATATTTCAAGATATTAATATCACTAAAGTGTATTTCTTTTTCACTGGTGAAAATGGCCTTGTCCCAACTTTTTTGGGATTTGTTGACACCATGACATTTTGATTCACCATATTTTTCCCTTAAAATGATACATTTTCTCAGTTTAAACTTTTGTTCCATGATTTATGTTCTATTCTGAATAAAATATTGACATTTGCCATCTCCACATCATTGCATTCAGTTTTTATTCACAATTTGTTTAGTGTCCCAACTTTTTTGGAATCTGGTTTGTAATATACAGTGGTGTGAGAAACTATTTGCCCCCCTCCTGATTTCTTATTCTTTTGCATGTTTGTCACACAAAATGTTTCTGATCATCAAACACATTTAACTATTAGTCAAAGATAACACAAGTAAACACAAAATGCAGTTTTTAAATGAGGGGTTTTATTATTTAGGGAGAAAAAAAATCCAAACCTACATGGCCCTGTGTGAAAAAGTAATTGCCCCCTGAACCTAATAACTGGTTGGGCCACCCTTAGCAGCAATAACTGCAATCAAGCGTCTGCGATAACTTGCAACGAGTCTTTTACAGCGCTCTGGAGGAATTTTGGCCCACTCATCTTTGCAGAATTGTTGCAATTCAGCTTTATTTGAGGGTTTTCTAGCATGAACCGCCTTTTTAAGGTCATGCCACAACATCTCAATAGGATTCAGGTCAGGACTTTGACTAGGCCACTCCAAAGTCTTCATTTTGATTTTCTTCAGCCATTCAGAGGTGGATTTGCTGGTGTGTTTTGGGTCATTGTCCTGCTGCAGCACCCAAGATCGCTTCAGCTCGAGCTGAGGAACAGATGGCCGGACATTCTCCTTCAGGATTTTTTGGTAGACAGTAGAATTCATGGTTCCATCTATCACAGCAAGCCTTCCAGGTCCTGAAGCAGCAAAACAACCCCAGACCATCACACTACCACCACCATATTTTACTGTTGGTATGATGTTCTTTTTCTGAAATGCTGTGTTACTTTTACACCAGATGTAACGGGACACGCACCTTCCAAAAAGTTTAACTTTTGTCCCGTCGGTCCACAAGGTATTTTCCCAAAAGTCTTGGCAATCATTCAGATGTTTTTTAGCAAAATTGAGACGAGCCTTAATGTTCTTTTTGCTTAAAAGTGGTTTGTGCCTTGGAAATCTGCCATGCAGGCCGTTTTTGCCCAGTCTCTTTCTTATGGTGGAGTCGTGAACACTGACCTTAATTGAGGCAAGTGAGGCCTGCAGTTCTTTAGATGTTGTCCTGGGGTCTTTTGTGGCCTCTCGGATGAGTTGTCTCTGCGCTCTTGGGGTAATTTTGGTCGGCCGGCCACTCCTGGGAAGGTTCACCACTGTTCCATGTTTTTGCCATTTGTGGATAATGGCTCTCACTGTGGTTCGCTGGAGTCCCAAAGCTTTAGAAATGGCTTTATAACCTTTACCAGACTGATAGATCTCAATTACTTTTGTTCTCATTTGTTCCTGAATTTCTTTGGATCTTGGCATGATGTCTAGCTTTTGAGGTGCTTTTGGTCTACTTCTCTGTGTCAGGTAGCTCCTATTTAAGTGATTTCTTGATTGAAACAGGTGTGGAAGTAATCAGGCCTGGGGGTGACTACAGAAATTGAACTCAGGTGTGATAAACCACAGTTAAGTTATTTTTTAACAAGGGGGGGCAATCACTTTTTCACATAGGGCCATGTAGATTTGGAGTTTTTTTTCTCCCTTAATAACGTAAACCTTCATTTAAAAACTGCATTTTGTGTTCAATTATGTTATCTTTGACTAATAGTTAACGGTTTTTGATGAGCAGAAACATTTAGGTGTGACAAACATGCAAAAGAATAAGAAATCAGGAAGGGGGCAAATAGTTTTTCACACCACTGTACATATACAAATAAACCAAAATATAAACGTATATATTGCATTTAACGGTGAACGCAGAGTAGGCTAAGCACACGTGATGACGCGCGCACCCTCACCTCTGTTATGGCTGCCTATTTGGCCAAAAATGATAATAATTGAACAATATGCCTGGTCCTGGAAAGAGACATCAGCACCGTCTGGCACCGAGAAACGAAAGGGGGAAAAAAGCCCAAGATGAAGCCTGTGCATCACTTTCAGGTACGTTCATAATCCTGTGAAACTCTATTTTATTCTGTCGACGTTAATAAGGTGTTTTAATGTTGGTAATAATTTCACGACTAATGCATCTTTCTTAATATGATACAGTGACACTCCCTGTAACTGTTGCCTCTGCTGAGCCAAGTTTTTCTAAAATAAAGCTCATCAAAACGTACTTACACTCATCTATGGCACAAGAGCGCATGAGTGGTCTGGCAATTGTCAGCATCAACTCTGAATTATCAAAGGCTTTATTATATGAAGAGCTCATTTACGACTTTGCCTCAAGAAAAAGCAGAAGTGTGCCTTTGTAAATTTTTTACTTTGGAAAGCTGCAGCAGATGACAGTGTTGGGGTAGATTTTATTCCAGTTTATTATTGTTTATTTTATTTATTATAAATGTTTTATTTAAAGTGATATTTTAGTTTGTATTTTTTGCTGTAGAGCTATACAATTGTAATTTATAAATGATACAATTTATTTATGTATTTACTTTTATTTGAATAAAGTTCTATTTTGGCCCCTATAGTAAGTGTTTTTTTTAACACTTTATTTTTACTTCCGTAATATTTACAAAAGTAAATTTCTGCTTAGGGCACCGATTTGGCCAGCAGCGGCCCTGGATGGTACTATTGTCTAAGCTCCATCTACTACGATTGTCCAAGCTCCATGAGAGTGGATTATCATGGGTAGATGCACTGCCAACTGGATCAAGATCATAACTTGTCGACCCATGGCCTTGTCACACACAATTGATTTTAGACAGGACCTCTGTGTCCGCCGCCGTCATTGCTGCTCAGCATGTTTTGGGGACATGGACCTCACCTGAGAAGGGAGGCCATGCAATTGTATCAGGACAGTGGGCAATAATTACAAATCATACTGCTGGACCATTGGAGGGAAAATGCTTTGTACCTTTCCAAATCCTTCTAGTAACCGATTCAGCGGTTTTACAGTATGTCAGGGACGTAAAACCTGGACTCACGCTTTGCACTGTAAAGTGGTGTTACCTCCTAAATAGGGTCAATTTGGGTGGCTCTGAGAGAAGAGCGCCAAGATGATCTGATGGCATTTAGGCTGCGGGGGTTAAACTTGAAGTGAAGATTCTCTTTTCCCCAATACGCGGTTAGCACGCCTTATTTCTCTCAGTGGACAGGACCAAAGTTAGGAAGAGAAAGATGGTCACCCTTTAAAGTGGCAATTGATGTCACATTTTGGAACCTGATCCGTTGTCTATCTATTTTTTTAACAACTAAAGTAGGAAAAAAACATAGGATTCAGAGGATTTGAATAACTCACAGAGAGTGAAGAAGAGCCATCTCTGTGTTTACTACCTGATATCTCATGTGTGTGTTTCAGGAACAACCAAGTGAGGCATTCCTGATGTTGGAGAAGCTGATACAAGATAACCACGAGTGTGCTACAGGGTACAACAGGTTCTCGCTTCCTCCTAGCTGACTACACAGGAACCTATGAAAGGGTTAATAATGTCCAACTCGTATCCCGTAGAGACAGCTACTCATAATATACACTACCGTCAAGCACCATAATGAAACCGGCTCTCATGAAGGCCATCCCAGGAGGGCGAGACCAAAACCTACCTCTGCCGCAGATGAGAAGTTCATTTACCGTTCAAAAGTTTGGGGTCACTTGCAAATTTCTTTGTTTTTGTTTAGTGATTTATTTTCTACATTCTACAACAATACTGAGGTTTTCAAAACTATAAAATAACACATATGAAATTAGGTAATTACATAACAACAACAAAAACAACATGTTAGTTGTTATTTTAAGACACAGAGGTCGGCCTTTCTGTAATAGTTCTTGCAAGAACAGTATTGTCAAGTGCATTTGCAAAATCCGTCAAGCACCATAATGAAACTGGCTCTCATGAAGGCCGTCCCAGGAGAACGAGACCAAAACCTCCCTCTGCTGCAGACGAGAAGTTCATTTAGAGTTATCAGCCTGAAAAATGACCAATTAACAGCAGCTCAGATTAGAGGCGTTATGAAGTCTTTACAGAGCAGAAGTAGCAGAAACATCTCAATATCAACTGTTCAAAGGAAATTAACCTGAATGTTAAATTTCTGTCTGTATGTATGTCTGTATATTTGCATATCTATCCACTCATCACGCAAAACTGGCTGGATAGAATTTAATGAAACTTTGGCAGTAATTGGGTATTTGCCTAAAGTTAAACCAGAGCCATAAATTAAATGATGAGTAGAAGTGAAGTTATTAGCAGTGATGTGCCAGATTACGTACATCATCATATCATAGCATGATATTTTACTCTGTATTGTATAGACCAAGTATGTGGAAGACACAGAAACGACAGTAATGTGCCTACAAGCTGCCAAAATCCTCAATGAAAGTGTGACAGGATGGCTTACTCCAACAAAAAAAAAAGCAATTACTGGGATTAGTTCATATTTTCACTTTCACTGAAATAACAGTGCTGAAGTGGTATAAGTGATTTTTAACACGAGTTGTTTTAAGAAAAAACTTGGAGTAAAAAAGGTGTAAAATACTCAACCTTACTATATTTTATTTCTTAGTAAGTTAATCAGTACAGAAAGACAGACATACATATCCATGGGCGTCAACCTGAAATACTGTAATAATAACGCTGATTAGATTAAAGCTCATCCGATTATATTTAGCTTTAACCTTTTATCTCTTTAACCATCAAATTGGTATTGTTATATTGTTTGGTGCCTTATGATGGGGTAAATGATCTTAAGGTTCTTGTTGGTGTTTTTTATTAGTTTTTGGAATCTCCCTGCATTACCGACTACTTATAAAATGTCTTTGTGGAGTGAATTTTAGCAACTTTGAGAGCTTTTAACAGTGATTCCTATGTAGGAAATCACTTCTTGACATCCAGTAGCATTCATACCATGCACATGTGATGTCATACACAAACAACCTATTCATTATGATATACGTATGTACATAAGCAGTCAGGTGGTGGCGGGACAACAAAGAGCTTAATTAAGCTTAATTAAGCGTTCACCGTTAAATGCAATATATACGTTTATATTTTTGTTTATTTGTATATGTATAACCCTGTCCAGGGTGTACCCCGCCTAGTGCCCGAAGTCTCCTGGGATAGGCTCCAGGTCCCCCGCGACCCTGAACACAGGATTAAGCGGTATAGAAAATGAATGAATGAATGTATATGTATATTATTAATATTAATGTATTTTATATATATATATATATATATATATATATATATATATATATATATATATATATATATAATTGTAATGTTCAAATGAAATATGTTGTAAAAGCATTCTATTATCAATAACATTGTTTTAGGAATGCTCTTTTTTTTCTTTTTTTTAAGCAGGAAATCTTAATGTGAAACAATGTTTAGCCGGTTTTTATATTTTAACTATGTGTTAAATATAAATAACAGATGGAAAATGGGGGGAAATATTTCATACAAATATAATCGTGATCAAAGTGAACCTGTAGCTGGCGCTCTGTCCCTGTAGATGGAAAAATATAAGTCATTATCTCTTAGGTACTGTAATTGGAAGCCCTTGTTCAACATGAAATGTTCAACCTGTAGAGGGAGCACAATGCATGGTTTAACTGTTAATAATGTGTTTAATATCATAATGCATTTTTTTAAATAATAATTGTATTTACAGAGTGTCTCTTTTGTATAAAAATTGGTTTTTGTCATACCCTTTAAATGACTATGATGCTTCCATTGAAACCCGTTTGTAGTGGGCACAATGGCTTTTCTGCTGTGTAATTTAGTTTAATCCCTCCATCTTTTCCATGTCATTTGGGAGGTCCTGGACCATAGTCTTTACCCACTGTATGAATAAATACACCAAGAAACACATGTTAACTATTTCAATGCATGTTGCATTGATGATGTTAATTATTTGACCCACTTATTGCCACACAAGTGTCTTTAAGCACATTTATTTTTTGCTAACAGATTTTTTTTTCATTAAGAATAAAGCTTCATTTCATTGGTATGAAAAACTATAAATTTAAAGCATAACATGATGTGACATACAGTACCGTAAATGCACTTGCAGTTTTGATTACCTAAACAAAATCAATCAAAACTTCAAAAAAGAGAGACCCCCCCCCCACCCCCCAAAAAAACCCTTAAAACATCAGAAGAGAAAAAAAAGTATTGACTATAGATACCATGTTAATTAATAAAGTTCTTATTAAATAAAGGTGAGGTAAACATGGTTGGAGTGCATTGGGTTGAATGTCTGCTACAGAGTGTTTATGGAGGTGACATCACTGACAAAGCAATGTGATGGACAGGATCCACAGATGGAAGGAGAAACCAGCAAACCAGCAATGAAGACAAACCACACAGTGGGAGACCACCAACTGTGACAAAGGGGATTTTCAAATAGGATTTGAGAGTTGGTTTATTGATGGTGCAAATGCATGACACAATGGAAATTTTATCTATAGTAGAAGAACATTGTAGAAAAAGAATATTGATTACTTTACCAATGTGTGCAATTGTAGAAGAAGAACATTTGTTACTCTAACAATGTGTGCAGTTTGAACAACTTGTCAGTTAGTAAAAAAGTTATGGCCACTCTTGCATTACTTTTGGTACAGCCCTCATACAGTATATTGACATTGCTTCCATTTACAGTTTCGCACATTTTAGTAGGGGAGGCACAATAAGGAATTACTTTATCATTTATGAATACTTTTATTTGTGAATTGCACAGATCTTACAGTACCTTAATGAAAGATTTGACCTCTATGAGTTGGACATAGTCTATTCTAGGGCAGTTTCCCAGGCAGATGGCTGTATCAGTCTTCATGACTGCTTCGGGTAGGTACTGTAAGGGAGGAAGATCCACTCACGCAAAGGTACAGTATGCATTTGCAAAAGTCTCCTCATTACACTGTCAGTCATTTGATTTCTTTTAGAGTTAGAGAGCTGATTTAATGGTCTTGTCTTATTTACATTTCTGTCAATGGATGGTCTGATGAGCTAATCCTCCTATTGCTGTCAAGTTTGAGCCATCTGCTGCATTATCTTTGCATGGGAACTGTATCCATGTCTTGTCCCTGTGCCACGAGTTGGCCTCAGAAAAGTATTTCCCAAGTTGACCCTGGAGTGCCTCCAAATGTGCAACAGTTGTGCATGTTACATGAGGCAAGCACACTCTCCCCACTCTTCTACAGATGGAAACATGAAAAAAGTGCCCTCCATTACTCGCTTCCTCCGTCTTTTGACTTTTATTCATAAAGCCTTCCATTCTGTCATACAGCTGGACAGTATGTGCAATGCAGCCTTGCAAAGAACTGTTGAATTGGTTAAGCTACGATTAAATGTGACAGCACTACCTCACTCAAAAGCCAAAAAACCCGGGAATGGTTAGTGCACTGTGTTCTTCTCCCAGAGCAGTACAGGGAGAGCAAAAGAGACGGCTTTGCGAAATGCTTCTTTTACAGTGTTTCTTTCTTCACACCTCTTGACAACATTAACAGTTTCAAAGAGTTCATGACATCTTACAATTTAGCACTCATTTCCTTGGCAATTACAGATTCCATATGTAGCATGTAATGTGTCCAGACCACATGGGATAGCCATATCTTTGACAAAATCTTTAAACCAGCCATGGCTCTTGCACCATCAGTGCAAATTGCAACACGTTGCCACGGTCTGTCATTGTAATGTATCAATTTTTTACCAAAAATGTCAGAACTTGTTGCACAGTTGCACACTGCACTGGATATAATTAAATATATATTTTTAAAAAGATTATTTTAAAAAATAATATTTTATCGATTATAAATAGTGGAAACATAAAAAATATTGTGCAGTCACTGGTGAAATAAAAAAAAAATCCCAGTGTCTGGGAAAAAACTGGATTGTGCCACTGAAAGTGTTTAAATAAAGCTTAAACTGAGAAATAAGGTGGGTCTCATTATCATTAATTATTAATTGCTTATTGATTGTCAATTGGTGGTTATGAAAAATGTGTGAAATTTGTCCTGATCAAAACATTTCAAATGCTAGTTTTAACGGATAATTTTTCCGCCTGGCCAAAAGGGAGCAATTGTGGGAGTAGGGCTTTAGTCAGAGAGGTGACCAAGAACCTGATGGTCACTCCGAAAGATCTCCAGTGTTTCTGTCTTCCAAACGAAGAACCACCTCTGCAGCACCAATCAGGCCTGCATGGTAGAGTGGCCAGACAGAAGTGACTCCACAGTAAAAGGCACATCACAGAGTGACCATTGGGTTCTTGGTCACCTCCCTGACTAAAGCCTTTCCTAAGTTTTCAACTTATCATATTTTTATGAGTCATATCTTTTATTTGTACATTTTGTGTGTAAATGTATTAGTCTCAAGAAGATAACACCTTGTAATAGTCAGATTAGTGCCATTTAAGTTTCTATTATTCCATTGATTATTCAACAGCTTTTATAACTTGCAAAATTGAAACGTGCTTAATGTGTTGAAGTTTTGAGTTAGATGTGAGAAAAACTGATACATGAAAAAACTGAAGTTTCTTGTGAGGTATGTGTGTCACTTTTGGCACAATAAGGTTCTTAAAAGATTCTTTCAATTCTAGATTTTTCAATTTCCATAAGGGATGAAAAATGTTTTATGATTTTTTCATTGGGTGACAATGCAATGTGTCGTTCTGCATACAATTTTTCTCTAAACAAGAGAGCCCCTCTGAGGAACAGTCAAAACACTCTGAAGGGTTATTTTTCTAATTACTGTACATATCAGACTTTCCAGATCTTGTGTAATAAAAGAATCCCAAAGTCACACGCAATATTAAAAAGTGCAGCCACTATTCTGAAATGTTCTAATAATAATAATAATACTAATTTTTCTGCGGCGCGGTGGTGTAGTGGTTAGCACTGTCGCCTTGCACCTCCAGGGTCTGGGTTCGATTCCCCGGCCAGGCTCGATTCCCGTCTCTGTGTGCATGGAGTTTGCATGTTCTCCCCGTGCTTGGTGGGTTTCCTCCGGGTACTCCGGTTTCCTCCCACAGTCCAAAGATATGCAGGTTAGGCTAATTGGCGTTCCTAAATTGCCCGTAGTGTGTGATTGGGTGTGTGAGTATGTGTGTGTGCCCTGCGATGGATTGGCACCCTGTCCAGGGTGTACCCCGCCTAGTGCCCGAAGTCTCCTGGGATAGGCTCCAGGTCCCCCGCGACCCTGAACACAGGATTAAGCGGTATAGAAAATGAATGAATGAATGAATGAATGAATAATTTTTCTTAGTGCTTTAAACAGTCTTTAGTGCTTTCATTGTCATACAGCAGCTTCACAAAATCTTCACATTTAGGTTTGTAGGCCATTTTCACACATGCAAAAGTCTTCAAAACTTAGTAACAACTCTATTTTTTTTATTATTATTGTGTAAAAAATATAATTAAAAGCATCTGATCATGGTGGGTCTCAGTATTAGGCAAATATAATCTCAGACAAACAATGATACATAATTTTCTTTACCGTGCCATTATTTATTTAACAAAAAATGAAGCCAAAATATAAAAAGAATAATGTGGGCAATACTAAGTATCCCAGGATTCAATAGTTGTAGATCCACCTTTAGCAGAAATAATTTGAAGTAATCGTTTCCTGTATGCCTTTATGAGCCTCTCACATCATTTTGGTCTATTCTTTTTTTTTATTGAAACTTATTGGCATGTGCATGTGTCTGGTGTAAAAACACCCATTTAAACAGTGGTCCTGTATCTGGCCTGATCTCTAAGGATAAAGTCCTGTTATGGTCTTATGAAATTCATTCAGCTCATCTGGGAGTGAGATCTCAGTTGTTATGGTTCCCAGGTTCCTCTGCCAATAGTTGGTAATGTGCTGCAGACCTTTCCACATGCGCTGTGGCTCTAAATGGTGTAATACCCACACAGCTTCAAACACTACTGTCCCTTTGATTACTGTAATTTACAGAATATTTGGCCTTTTTATATTCCTTCCTGTCACTACTGAGGAAACTGTTGGATTGAAAATTTATAGAATGTTAAATCGAGGTCCCAACATAATAGTGAAAAAACTTAAAGAGGTTATGTACATTGTGTTTTACATTTTGAGATAAAGATAATGGCATTGTAGGAAAATCAAGTCTGGTAGCCCAGGTGTCTGAGACATTAACCCTTTATCTTTATGTACTTCCAGACCATCAGGCAGGGTCCCAAGTTAAAAGTGAATGCTAAGCTCAAGGCCAGGCTGTGCATTTGTCTCTACGATAATGTGAGGGTCTGGGTGATGCTGTTATGCTGATGAGATCAGGGCTGGGGAAATTTTGATTTTGGGCTGATTTCTGTACTGCATGCTTAGTTTAGATTGTCTCCACCTCTTTGTATCCCTCCCCCTTAAAAGGGATAAACTCTACATTGCTGAGCTATAGTCTGGCTTGGATGACTACAGCGACGCACAGCAAGTTCTCAGTAAAGAGTAACTTCTGCTTGAAAGATATCCCAATGTCTTCTGATCTCTGCTTCGACAAAGGATAAAGTTTCCAACAGAACTCTGTTTGGAAATCAAGGAAATCCTTGGAGCATGATTAGGAGGAACGGCCTTCAGGATATGAACCCAAGTGGTGGAATTTTATTAGACCTCTGTGTAAGAAAACATCTCCGCAAACATCTCGGCATCTTTGCTATAACCCTTTTCCCTGAAAAAGCGGGAACGAGATGCTGCGTGAAAATGCTATGGGAACATCTTTCTGTGTTGCCGGTTGTGAAGCATGCGTGTATCAAACATGGCAAATTTTGGCATATATATCCTCGGTCAGGTGATGTCATCTGAGGAAATGCACCTGCAGGTTATAAATAGGAGTGAACCGGAAACATTCCTCAGATCAACTTTGTCTGAAAGGACTTCCAGTTATGCAAGCAGTGAGGCATTGGAGCTCATCATCTCGTTTCCACTTTTTCAGGGAACAGGGTTACAGCAAAGTAACCTTCCCTTTCAAAAGCTACACTCAATGCTGCGTGAATACGCTATGGGAACGAGAATACCAACGCCGCCGCACTGCAAGTGTCTGGACCCCCAAGGTTGTGTAGCGTGTGCACACAAAGGCCAAGGAGGTTTCAGAGCTAGCTCTGGGAGGCTGACTCGAGGACCTGTGAGCCTGGAGTAGCATGAACATGCAGAATATAAAATCTGACAAATGTGTGCGGAGAGGACCAAAATGCCGCATGACACACTTGCTGCAGGGGGACACCTCTTGTTAGCGCAATAGATGAGGCAATTCCCCTGGTCAAATGAGTCCTGATTCCTAGAGGCGAAGTGAGACCATGTGCCTCTTAGGCTAGGGCAATAGCATCTCTCACCCAATGTGACAACTTGTAGTGGCGGCCGCCCCCCCGTTGCGGTCCCCGTAGCATATGAAAAGCTGCTCTAGCTTACGCCACTGGCTAGTGCGGTGGGCGTAAATCTGAAGAGCACGTACTGGGCACAGTAAGTGAATTCTTTCCTCCTCCGGAGCTGTAAAAGGCGGAGGACAGAATGCTTCGAGAACAACTGGGTGCATGGTTGAGAATGGAACTATCAGAAGATAGGTCGGGTGAGGATGCAGAATAGCTTTGACCAGGCCAGGGGCAAAGTCTAGGCAAGATGGAGAGACTGACAAAGTCTGCAGATCTCCAATTCTCTTCAGAGAAGTAACGGCCATGAGAAAAACCATCTTAAGGGTCAGAAACCTAATAGGCGCTGACTCTAGTGGTTCAAAAGGGGCGTCAATAAGACCTTCGAGCACAATAGATAATTCCCCAGAAGAGACAGTGGCTCTAGTGGGTGGCCTCAATCATTTAGCTCCATGAACCATACCACATTCACACCACAAACACAGAACTAATACAACCTGTTAACGTCAATGGACACTATGGACACTTTCATGCACATCTACACTTACATCGGAACTCACATGTTTATGTTTACATTCTGGACCTTTGCACAAAGACACTTTAATAAGGCACCTTAATAAGACACTTTTTCTATGCATACTTGCACACCATACTTCCTCCACCAAATTTCAATTTAAAAAAGAAAATTTCTATTGTACACTATATTTCTATTTTTATTTCTATTTTATGTACAGTATACTTCTATTTTTATTTCTATTTTTATTCTAGTTAAGTTTAAATTTTCCTATCGTATTTCTTTTATTCATATTTATTTCTTACTATAAGATTTAATTCTCTTTTTAAGGTCACTGGCGGTAGTGTAAGCATTTCACTGCATATCGTACTGTGTATGACTGTGTACTGTATGTGACAAATAAAATATGAAATTTTAATTAGAAATTTGAATAAAACAGGAAACTAAAGGGTGCTTTCCCACAGAAACCCCATCAGTCAGAACATGACAAGCTGAAATAGCGGCTACGTACGTTCTGAGAGAAGTAGGGCATAAGCCCGAGCACAACTTTCTTGCAGAAACTCCAGCACTGAAACGATTCAGTAGTTTCAGTCTACATGTTTTGCCATGCGCCAGCTTTCAAATACACTCCATTCAGGGCATAAGTTCTTTAAGAGGGATCCCTACCGCTTAAAATAGTTTCAATTAAACTGGCTGGTTAAGACCAGTATCTCTTAATTGGTCCCGATCCAGAAGTGACCAGATGTGAAGGTTGCGAGGATGAAATATTGTCCCCTGCACCTGAGACAGAAGATCCTACCTCACTGGAATGGTGAGGAATGGTGAGGCATTCCAGCCTCACTGGAATGGTGAGGCTCACCAGATGCTGAGCCATCGAGGAGAGATATTAGATCCGAGAACCACACTCTGGTCGGCCAACAGGGCGCTATCAGTAAGAGGCGCAAACCCTGTTGACGACCCTCGCCAAGACTCCCGGGAGCAGAGCTAACAGGAAAAATGCATAAAAGGCGTAATCTGGCCCATGTATGGGCAAAGACGTCCAGACCCAGGGGAGCTGGAAGAGTCAGGGAGTGGAAAAGCGGACTTTTGCTGTTTCTTGCGAGGCAAAGAGGTCCACCTTTGCTACATGAGATCTCTCCCAGATTATTCGGGGTGGAGTTTCCATTCACCATGTGTCAGAGCTTGACTGGACAGCAAATCTGCTCCCACATTCATATGCCCTGGAATGTAAATCACCCTGAGGGAGAGGAACTTGTCCTGTGCCCAAAGCAGAACCTGGTGCGCTAGCTTATTCAAGCGGCGCGATCGCAGTCCGCCCTGGCGATTTATATATGAGACTACCGTAGTGTTGTAGCCTCTCAACTGCTGGAGGAAGTGCTTTAGGGCCAGAAATAGATCTATCATTTCGAAGCAATTGATGTGCCATGCGAGAAGATGACCTCTCCAGCTCCCTTGGGCTGGACGGCCATCTAAGACCGCATCCCATCCCACGAGGGAAGCATCTGTCATTAGCATCTTGCGATGACAAGACGAACTTAGAGTGGGACCCAGAGTCTGAACCACATAGAAAGGGTACGAAACCCCTGGCGCGTAACCCTTATTGGTGATTGACCCTCGAGTGAAATCCCCTGGTTCTTAGCCACAACTGAAATGCTCTCATTTGCAGAAGGCCCAAGTTATCACCATGGATGCAGCTGCCATGAGAGCTAAAGATCTCTGAAAGTGAAGAACAGTCTTTTCTGGTCTAGCTTGATTGCCAGTCATCTATGTAATTCAATAATACGGATGCCCTGGAGTGTTAAAGGAACCAGAACTGCATCCATGCATTTTGTGTATGTGCGGGAGAGAGCTAGACCAAATGGAAGGACTCGATACTGGTAAGATTTGCCCCCAAAAGCGAACCTCAGGAACCTCCTGTGTTGTGGCAATATTTCTATATGAAAGTATGCGTCCTTCAGATCGATTGTCACAAATCAATCCCTTGGTTGGATTTGAGAACAATCACTTTGACAGTCAAAATTTTGAAGCTGTATTTATTTATTTTTTAGATAGTGGTTTAGCCCGCGAAAATCAAAAATTTGACGCAGCCCCCCGTTCTTCTTGGGAACCGAGAAATACCGACTGTAGTAGCCTGACTCTCTGTCTGGTAGGGGAACATGTTCTATGGCCCCTTTTCCCAGCAATGTCTGTAACTCCAGAGTCAGCAGATGCGCCCTTTACGGTTTCACGGAAGGGAGACCACGCCGTTGAAACGCGGAAGGTGATGTGAGAACTGAATCCTGTAGCTTCTCTCTACATTGCTTAGTAACCAAGGAGATATACTTGGAAGTAACTTCCACGCTTCCAGTTTCTCCGAAAGGGGCAAAAGACTTGGTGGCTTGGTTAGACAGGGGGGGCTAGATGGGGTTAGATGTTCGGCATCCTGAAACATGGCAGGAAAAGACCAAAGAACTAACATTTTATTGGAGACTGGTGTTGCCCGAAACACCAGTGGTGGCGGAGTATGAACACCGACCTCCTAGGGGTGCCAGGGAGAACACTTCTAGGTGCCTCTCCCAGGGCCAATTCAATTCAATTCAATTCAATTCAATTTTATTCATATAGCGCTTTTAACAATGGTCATTGTCTCAAAGCAGCTTCACAAAAATTAAAGAAATTTAACAAATCATAATAATAATAATAATAAATAAATAAATAAAATAATAATAATAATAGAAAATAAATAAATAAAAACAAATAATAATAATAATAATTATAGAAAAGAAAATAATTGGAAGTGTGGATGTGTGAGAAAAATGTGCAGATAATAATGAGACGAATGAATGAAATTTCTCTGATGAGCAAGCCAAGGGTGACGGCGACGGTGGCAAGGAAAAACTCCCTGAGATGGCATTAGGAAGAAACCTTGAGAGGAACCAGACTCAACAGGGAACCCATCCTCATTTGGGCGACAACAGATAGAAATGATATAACATCTTGTGTGTTGTGCAGGTGAAAATTCAATATGACAGAAATTATTTAAATTGACATGAAGACCAGTTCAGCATAGGGATGAGTCAGTAGGTGCAGAGGGCAGATGAGGTCTGGATCACTGGAAGCACAGGAGCAGCATGTGTAGCTCCAACCATCATAAAGCTGAATCCAGCTGGAGCTGGTCCTTCTCTGGATGCCTCAGGAACCTCGCAGGGTCGGCCTTTGTCTACTGAAGCTGGCAAAATCTCCCGATGCCTCGGGATGGGTCGAGAAATACAGAACAGATGGGGAGAATTAGCGTAGTTGCCATTCGGTATAGGTGTACTGGAGTATGAGTACTGGGATGAGTTATGTGTATGCCAGATTAAAAAGATGCGTCTTGAGTCTACTTTTGAACTGAGAAACCGTGTCTGCTCCCCGAACACTGTCTGGAAGGCTATTCCAAAGCTTTGGAGCTAAATATGAAAAAGCCCTACCCCCTTTTGTAGATTTTGAAATTCTGGGAACTACCAGAAGTCCGGAGCTTTGTGATCTTAAGGCGCGTGGTGGATTGTAGCGCATCAGAAGACTGGTTAGGTATGTGGGAGCTAAACCATTTAAGGCCTTGTATGTAAGTAATACTATTTTGTAATTTATTCTAAACTGAACAGGTAGCCAGTGCAGGGATGATAATATTGGGGTTATATGATCATATTTTCTGGATCTAGTGAGAACCCTGGCAGCTGCATTTTGGATTAACTGAAGCTTGTTTATTGAGGATGCAGGACAACCACCTAGTAATGCATTACAATAGTCCAGTCTGGAGGTCATGAATGCATGAACTAGTTTTTCTGCATCAGATACGGATAAGATGTTCCTAAGTTTAACAATATTTTGAAGATGGAAAAAGGCTGTTTTTGTGATATTTGAAATGTGATTTTCAAAAGACAAGTTACTGTCTAATATTACTCCCAGATCTTTTACTGCTGAGCTGGTAATAACAGTACATCCTTCTAAGCGCAAGCTGAATTGTGAAAGCTGTTGTGTGCTGGTTTTTGGGCCAATAAGTAATATCTCTGTCTTATCTGAATTTAATAAAAGAAAGTTCTTGGTCATCCAATCTTTTATGTCCTGGACACACTCAGTTAATCTAGACAACTTAGGTATTTCGTCTGGTTTGGTTGAGATATATAATTGGGTATCATCAGCATAACAATGGAAACTAATCCCATGGTCCTGGGCACATGAGCCTCAGGACTTCTTTGTGAAGAAGACAGTATGCCGGTCCGACTTCTTTGAGGCAGAATGCGAAGCGTGGCGCGCCGCACCCCAATCTTTATGAGGGGGTGCCCAGCTCAAAACACTGTCCTTGTGTGTTTCACGCCTCGCGAAAGTCAGACCCGGTCAAGACTGGGTGGCCAACAGTCCCGACTCTTGAGCAAGGCGGGGAAGTGCTTTAGGGCCAGAAATAGATCTATCATTTCGAAGTAATTGATGTGCCATGCGAGAAGATGACCTCTCCAGCTCCCTTGGGCTGGACG
Source organism: Channallabes apus (assembly GCA_030522415.1). Taxonomy (NCBI): domain Eukaryota; kingdom Metazoa; phylum Chordata; class Actinopteri; order Siluriformes; family Clariidae; genus Channallabes; species Channallabes apus. Next base: position 12,271,521 of record CM060109.1, read on the forward strand.
GCCATCTAAGACCGCATCCCATCCCATGAGGGAAGCATCTGTCATTAGCATCTTGCGATGACAAGACGAACTTAGAGTGGGACCCAGAGTCTGAACCACATAGAAAGGGTACGAAACCCCTGGCGCGTAACCCTTATTGGTGATTGACCCTCGAGTGAAATCCCCTGGTTCTTAGCCACAACTGAAATGCTCTCATTTGCAGAAGGCCCAAGTTATCACCATGGATGCAGCTGCCATGAGAGCTAAAGATCTCTGAAAGTGAAGAACAGTCTTTTCTGGTCTAGCTTGATTGCCAGTCATCTATGTAATTCAATAATACGGATGCCCTGGAGTGTTAAAGGAACCAGAACTGCATCCATGCATTTTGTGTATGTGCGGGAGAGAGCTAGACCAAATGGAAGGACTCGATACTGGTAAGATTTGCCCCCAAAAGCGAACCTCAGGAACCTCCTGTGTTGTGGCAATATTTCTATATGAAAGTATGCGTCCTTCAGATCGATTGTCACAAATCAATCCCTTGGTTGGATTTGAGAACAATCACTTTGACAGTCAAAATTTTGAAGCTGTATTTATTTATTTTTTAGATAGCGGTTTAGCCCGCGAAAATCAAAAATTTGACGCAGCCCCCCGTTCTTCTTGGGAACCGAGAAATACCGACTGTAGTAGCCTGACTCTCTGTCTGGTAGGGGAACATGTTCTATGGCCCCTTTTCCCAGCAATGTCTGTAACTCCAGAGTCAGCAGATGCGCCCTTTACGGTTTCACGGAAGGGAGACCACGCCGTTGAAACGCGGAAGGTGATGTGAGAACTGAATCCTGTAGCTTCTCTCTACATTGCTTAGTAACCAAGGAGATATACTTGGAAGTAACTTCCACGCTTCCAGTTTCTCCGAAAGGGGCAAAAGACTTGGTGGCTTGGTTAGACAGGGGGGGCTAGATGGGGTTAGATGTTCGGCATCCTGAAACATGGCAGGAAAAGACCAAAGAACTAACATTTTATTGGAGACTGGTGTTGCCCGAAACACCAGTGGTGGCGGAGTATGAACACCGACCTCCTAGGGGTGCCAGGGAGAACACTTCTAGGTGCCTCTCCCAGGGCCAATTCAATTCAATTCAATTCAATTTTATTCATATAGCGCTTTTAACAATGGTCATTGTCTCAAAGCAGCTTCACAAAAATTAAAGAAATTTAACAAATCATAATAATAATAATAATAAATAAATAAATAAAATAATAATAATAATAGAAAATAAATAAATAAAAACAAATAATAATAATAATAATTATAGAAAAGAAAATAATTGGAAGTGTGGATGTGTGAGAAAAATGTGCAGATAATAATGAGACGAATGAATGAAATTTCTCTGATGAGCAAGCCAAGGGTGACGGCGACGGTGGCAAGGAAAAACTCCCTGAGATGGCATTAGGAAGAAACCTTGAGAGGAACCAGACTCAACAGGGAACCCATCCTCATTTGGGCGACAACAGATAGAAATGATATAACATCTTGTGTGTTGTGCAGGTGAAAATTCAATATGACAGAAATTATTTAAATTGACATGAAGACCAGTTCAGCATAGGGATGAGTCAGTAGGTGCAGAGGGCAGATGAGGTCTGGATCACTGGAAGCACAGGAGCAGCATGTGTAGCTCCAACCATCATAAAGCTGAATCCAGCTGGAGCTGGTCCTTCTCTGGATGCCTCAGGAACCTCGCAGGGTCGGCCTTTGTCTACTGAAGCTGGCAAAATCTCCCGATGCCTCGGGATGGGTCGAGAAATACAGAACAGATGGGGAGAATTAGCGTAGTTGCCATTCGGTATAGGTGTACTGGAGTATGAGTACTGGGATGAGTTATGTGTATGCCAGATTAAAAAGATGCGTCTTGAGTCTACTTTTGAACTGAGAAACCGTGTCTGCTCCCCGAACACTGTCTGGAAGGCTATTCCAAAGCTTTGGAGCTAAATATGAAAAAGCCCTACCCCCTTTTGTAGATTTTGAAATTCTGGGAACTACCAGAAGTCCGGAGCTTTGTGATCTTAAGGCGCGTGGTGGATTGTAGCGCATCAGAAGACTGGTTAGGTATGTGGGAGCTAAACCATTTAAGGCCTTGTATGTAAGTAATACTATTTTGTAATTTATTCTAAACTGAACAGGTAGCCAGTGCAGGGATGATAATATTGGGGTTATATGATCATATTTTCTGGATCTAGTGAGAACCCTGGCAGCTGCATTTTGGATTAACTGAAGCTTGTTTATTGAGGATGCAGGACAACCACCTAGTAATGCATTACAATAGTCCAGTCTGGAGGTCATGAATGCATGAACTAGTTTTTCTGCATCAGATACGGATAAGATGTTCCTAAGTTTAACAATATTTTGAAGATGGAAAAAGGCTGTTTTTGTGATATTTGAAATGTGATTTTCAAAAGACAAGTTACTGTCTAATATTACTCCCAGATCTTTTACTGCTGAGCTGGTAATAACAGTACATCCTTCTAAGCGCAAGCTGAATTGTGAAAGCTGTTGTGTGCTGGTTTTTGGGCCAATAAGTAATATCTCTGTCTTATCTGAATTTAATAAAAGAAAGTTCTTGGTCATCCAATCTTTTATGTCCTGGACACACTCAGTTAATCTAGACAACTTAGGTATTTCGTCTGGTTTGGTTGAGATATATAATTGGGTATCATCAGCATAACAATGGAAACTAATCCCATGGTCCTGGGCACATGAGCCTCAGGACTTCTTTGTGAAGAAGACAGTATGCCGGTCCGACTTCTTTGAGGCAGAATGCGAAGCGTGGCGCGCCGCACCCCAATCTTTATGAGGGGGTGCCCAGCTCAAAACACTGTCCTTGTGTGTTTCACGCCTCGCGAAAGTCAGACCCGGTCAAGACTGGGTGGCCAACAGTCCCGACTCTTGAGCAAGGCGGGGAAGTGCTTTAGGGCCAGAAATAGATCTATCATTTCGAAGTAATTGATGTGCCATGCGAGAAGATGACCTCTCCAGCTCCCTTGGGCTGGACGGCCATCTAAGACCGCATCCCATCCCATGAGGGAAGCATCTGTCATTAGCATCTTGCGATGACAAGACGAACTTAGAGTGGGACCCAGAGTCTGAACCACATAGAAAGGGTACGAAACCCCTGGCGCGTAACCCTTATTGGTGATTGACCCTCGAGTGAAATCCCCTGGTTCTTAGCCACAACTGAAATGCTCTCATTTGCAGAAGGCCCAAGTTATCACCATGGATGCAGCTGCCATGAGAGCTAAAGATCTCTGAAAGTGAAGAACAGTCTTTTCTGGTCTAGCTTGATTGCCAGTCATCTATGTAATTCAATAATACGGATGCCCTGGAGTGTTAAAGGAACCAGAACTGCATCCATGCATTTTGTGTATGTGCGGGAGAGAGCTAGACCAAATGGAAGGACTCGATACTGGTAAGATTTGCCCCCAAAAGCGAACCTCAGGAACCTCCTGTGTTGTGGCAATATTTCTATATGAAAGTATGCGTCCTTCAGATCGATTGTCACAAATCAATCCCTTGGTTGGATTTGAGAACAATCACTTTGACAGTCAAAATTTTGAAGCTGTATTTATTTATTTTTTAGATAGCGGTTTAGCCCGCGAAAATCAAAAATTTGACGCAGCCCCCCGTTCTTCTTGGGAACCGAGAAATACCGACTGTAGTAGCCTGACTCTCTGTCTGGTAGGGGAACATGTTCTATGGCCCCTTTTCCCAGCAATGTCTGTAACTCCAGAGTCAGCAGATGCGCCCTTTACGGTTTCACGGAAGGGAGACCACGCCGTTGAAACGCGGAAGGTGATGTGAGAACTGAATCCTGTAGCTTCTCTCTACATTGCTTAGTAACCAAGGAGATATACTTGGAAGTAACTTCCACGCTTCCAGTTTCTCCGAAAGGGGCAAAAGACTTGGTGGCTTGGTTAGACAGGGGGGGCTAGATGGGGTTAGATGTTCGGCATCCTGAAACATGGCAGGAAAAGACCAAAGAACTAACATTTTATTGGAGACTGGTGTTGCCCGAAACACCAGTGGTGGCGGAGTATGAACACCGACCTCCTAGGGGTGCCAGGGAGAACACTTCTAGGTGCCTCTCCCAGGGCCAATTCAATTCAATTCAATTCAATTTTATTCATATAGCGCTTTTAACAATGGTCATTGTCTCAAAGCAGCTTCACAAAAATTAAAGAAATTTAACAAATCATAATAATAATAATAATAAATAAATAAATAAAATAATAATAATAATAGAAAATAAATAAATAAAAACAAATAATAATAATAATAATTATAGAAAAGAAAATAATTGGAAGTGTGGATGTGTGAGAAAAATGTGCAGATAATAATGAGACGAATGAATGAAATTTCTCTGATGAGCAAGCCAAGGGTGACGGCGACGGTGGCAAGGAAAAACTCCCTGAGATGGCATTAGGAAGAAACCTTGAGAGGAACCAGACTCAACAGGGAACCCATCCTCATTTGGGCGACAACAGATAGAAATGATATAACATCTTGTGTGTTGTGCAGGTGAAAATTCAATATGACAGAAATTATTTAAATTGACATGAAGACCAGTTCAGCATAGGGATGAGTCAGTAGGTGCAGAGGGCAGATGAGGTCTGGATCACTGGAAGCACAGGAGCAGCATGTGTAGCTCCAACCATCATAAAGCTGAATCCAGCTGGAGCTGGTCCTTCTCTGGATGCCTCAGGAACCTCGCAGGGTCGGCCTTTGTCTACTGAAGCTGGCAAAATCTCCCGATGCCTCGGGATGGGTAGAGAAATACAGAACAGATGGGGAGAATTAGCGTAGTTGCCAGTCGGTATAGGTGTACTGGAGTATGAGTACTGGGATGAGTTATGTGTATGCCAGATTAAAAAGATGCGTCTTGAGTCTACTTTTGAACTGAGAAACCGTGTCTGCTCCCCGAACACTGTCTGGAAGGCTATTCCAAAGCTTTGGAGCTAAATATGAAAAAGCCCTACCCCCTTTTGTAGATTTTGAAATTCTGGGAACTACCAGAAGTCCGGAGCTTTGTGATCTTAAGGCGCGTGGTGGATTGTAGCGCATCAGAAGACTGGTTAGGTATGTGGGAGCTAAACCATTTAAGGCCTTGTATGTAAGTAATACTATTTTGTAATTTATTCTAAACTGAACAGGTAGCCAGTGCAGGGATGATAATATTGGGGTTATATGATCATATTTTCTGGATCTAGTGAGAACCCTGGCAGCTGCATTTTGGATTAACTGAAGCTTGTTTATTGAGGATGCAGGACAACTACCTAGTAATGCATTACAATAGTCCAGTCTGGAGGTCATGAATGCATGAACTAGTTTTTCTGCATCAGATACGGATAAGATGTTCCTAAGTTTAACAATATTTTGAAGATGGAAAAAGGCTGTTTTTGTGATATTTGAAATGTGATTTTCAAAAGACAAGTTACTGTCTAATATTACTCCCAGATCTTTTACTGCTGAGCTGGTAATAACAGTACATCCTTCTAAGCGCAAGCTGAATTGTGAAAGCTGTTGTGTGCTGGTTTTTGGGCCAATAAGTAATATCTCTGTCTTATCTGAATTTAATAAAAGAAAGTTCTTGGTCATCCAATCTTTTATGTCCTGGACACACTCAGTTAATCTAGACAACTTAGGTATTTCGTCTGGTTTGGTTGAGATATATAATTGGGTATCATCAGCATAACAATGGAAACTAATCCCATGGTCCTGGGCACATGAGCCTCAGGACTTCTTTGTGAAGAAGACAGTATGCCGGTCCGACTTCTTTGAGGCAGAATGCGAAGCGTGGCGCGCCGCACCCCAATCTTTATGAGGGGGTGCCCAGCTCAAAACACTGTCCTTGTGTGTTTCACGCCTCGCGAAAGTCAGACCCGGTCAAGACTGGGTGGCCAACAGTCCCGACTCTTGAGCAAGGCGGGGAAGTGCTTTAGGGCCAGAAATAGATCTATCATTTCGAAGCAATTGATGTGCCATGCGAGAAGATGACCTCTCCAGCTCCCTTGGGCTGGACGGCCATCTAAGACCGCATCCCATCCCATGAGGGAAGCATCTGTCATTAGCATCTTGCGATGACAAGACGAACTTAGAGTGGGACCCAGAGTCTGAACCACATAGAAAGGGTACAAAACCCCTGGCGCGTAACACTTATTGGTGATTGACCCTCGAGTGAAATCCCCTGGTTCTTAGCCACAACTGAAATGCTCTCATTTGCAGAAGGCCCAAGTTATCACCATGGATGCAGCTGCCATGAGAGCTAAAGATCTCTGAAAGTGAAGAACAGTCTTTTCTGGTCTAGCTTGATTGCCAGTCATCTATGTAATTCAATAATACGGATGCCCTGGAGTGTTAAAGGAACCAGAACTGCATCCATGCATTTTGTGTATGTGCGGGAGAGAGCTAGACCAAATGGAAGGACTCGATACTGGTAAGATTTGCCCCCAAAAGCGAACCTCAGGAACCTCCTGTGTTGTGGCAATATTTCTATATGAAAGTATGCGTCCTTCAGATCGATTGTCACAAATCAATCCCTTGGTTGGATTTGAGAACAATCACTTTGACAGTCAAAATTTTGAAGCTGTATTTATTTATTTTTTAGATAGCGGTTTAGCCCGCGAAAATCAAAAATTTGACGCAGCCCCCCGTTCTTCTTGGGAACCGAGAAATACCGACTGTAGTAGCCTGACTCTCTGTCTGGTAGGGGAACATGTTCTATGGCCCCTTTTCCCAGCAATGTCTGTAACTCCAGAGTCAGCAGATGCGCCCTTTACGGTTTCACGGAAGGGAGACCACGCCGTTGAAACGCGGAAGGTGATGTGAGAACTGAATCCTGTAGCTTCTCTCTACATTGCTTAGTAACCAAGGAGATATACTTGGAAGTAACTTCCACGCTTCCAGTTTCTCCGAAAGGGGCAAAAGACTTGGTGGCTTGGTTAGACAGGGGGGGCTAGATGGGGTTAGATGTTCGGCATCCTGAAACATGGCAGGAAAAGACCAAAGAACTAACATTTTATTGGAGACTGGTGTTGCCCGAAACACCAGTGGTGGCAGAGTATGAACACCGACCTCCTAGGGGTGCCAGGGAGAACACTTCTAGGTGCCTCTCCCAGGGCCAATTCAATTAAATTCAATTCAATTTTATTTATATAGCGCTTTTAACAATGGTCATTGTCTCAAAGCAGCTTCACAAAAATTAAAGAAATTTAACAAATCATAATAATAATAATAATAATAAATAAATAAATAAAATAATAATAATAATAGAAAATAAATAAATAAAAACAAATAATAATAATAATAATTATAGAAAAGAAAATAATTGGAAGTGTGGATGTGTGAGAAAAATGTGCAGATAATAATGAGACGAATGAATGAAATTTCTCTGATGAGCAAGCCAAGGGTGACGGCGACGGTGGCAAGGAAAAACTCCCTGAGATGGCATTAGGAAGAAACCTTGAGAGGAACCAGACTCAACAGGGAACCCATCCTCATTTGGGCGACAACAGATAGAAATGATATAACATCTTGTGTGTTGTGCAGGTGAAAATTCAATATGACAGAAATTATTTAAATTGACATGAAGACCAGTTCAGCATAGGGATGAGTCAGTAGGTGCAGAGGGCAGATGAGGTCTGGATCACTGGAAGCACAGGAGCAGCATGTGTAGCTCCAACCATCATAAAGCTGAATCCAGCTGGAGCTGGTCCTTCTCTGGATGCCTCAGGAACCTCGCAGGGTCGGCCTTTGTCTACTGAAGCTGGCAAAATCTCCCGATGCCTCGGGATGGGTAGAGAAATACAGAACAGATGGGGAGAATTAGCGTAGTTGCCATTCGGTATAGGTGTACTGGAGTATGAGTACTGGGATGAGTTATGTGTATGCCAGATTAAAAAGATGCGTCTTGAGTCTACTTTTGAACTGAGAAACCGTGTCTGCTCCCCGAACACTGTCTGGAAGGCTATTCCAAAGCTTTGGAGCTAAATATGAAAAAGCCCTACCCCCTTTTGTAGATTTTGAAATTCTGGGAACTACCAGAAGTCCGGAGCTTTGTGATCTTAAGGCGCGTGGTGGATTGTAGCGCATCAGAAGACTGGTTAGGTATGTGGGAGCTAAACCATTTAAGGCCTTGTATGTAAGTAATACTATTTTGTAATTTATTCTAAACTGAACAGGTAGCCAGTGCAGGGATGATAATATTGGGGTTATATGATCATATTTTCTGGATCTAGTGAGAACCCTGGCAGCTGCATTTTGGATTAACTGAAGCTTGTTTATTGAGGATGCAGGACAACCACCTAGTAATGCATTACAATAGTCCAGTCTGGAGGTCATGAATGCATGAACTAGTTTTTCTGCATCAGATACGGATAAGATGTTCCTAAGTTTAACAATATTTCGAAGATGGAAAAAGGCTGTTTTTGTGATATTTGAAATGTGATTTTCAAAAGACAAGTTACTGTCTAATATTACTCCCAGATCTTTTACTGCTGAGCTGGTAATAACAGTACATCCTTCTAAGCGCAAGCTGAATTGTGAAAGCTGTTGTGTGCTGGTTTTTGGGCCAATAAGTAATATCTCTGTCTTATCTGAATTTAATAAAAGAAAGTTCTTGGTCATCCAATCTTTTATGTCCTGGACACACTCAGTTAATCTAGACAACTTAGGTATTTCGTCTGGTTTGGTTGAGATATATAATTGGGTATCATCAGCATAACAATGGAAACTAATCCCATGGTCCTGGGCACATGAGCCTCAGGACTTCTTTGTGAAGAAGACAGTATGCCGGTCCGACTTCTTTGAGGCAGAATGCGAAGCGTGGCGCGCCGCACCCCAATCTTTATGAGGGGGTGCCCAGCTCAAAACACTGTCCTTGTGTGTTTCACGCCTCGCGAAAGTCAGACCCGGTCAAGACTGGGTGGCCAACAGTCCCGACTCTTGAGCAAGGCGGGGAAGTAATTTCTCGAAGGCTTGTTCATATAACTTCTCCTCACGAAACTAGTGGCGACCGAGTTAACGGCGTCGCCAAACAGGCCGGAAGGTGAGATGGAATAGCAGGAGGAATAGCACAATCCTTATCCTTGATGCCCATGAGGTTCAGCCACGAGTGCCTCTCCGCGGAAACCATCGCAGCCATAAAATGGCTGATAGCACGAGCCGTCTGCTTTGTTGCACGAAGAGACAAGTCTGTGGCCTGGCATAATTCCAGAATGCCCTATCTTCAAGAGCGCCGCCAGTGCTCATGTCTCTCAGCAGGTCAGCCTGGCACGCTTGCAAAACCATCATGATGTGCATTGGAGCACCAACCTGACCTGCTGCCTGAAAAGCTTTTCCCTCCAGGGAAGATGAAAGTCTACATAGCTTGGAAGGAAGTGTTAGCTTTTCAGGGAGGATGATGTCCCAGGAGAGAGATAGCCTGCAAGTGTCTCTTCTATCTGGGGCGTCATCATATAATCCGTGCTTCCACATCAACTATATTTAAATAAATAGATAGTCGATGGCACGAAAACACGGGATGAATAAAGCTTATTCCATGAAAGGGTTAACTCGTCGTGGAGGTTGCTAAGGAAAGAGAGAGAGTGTCATTGAAACCTGTCGTCTAATTTCGAGTGCTTGGAGGCTATTTCCATCTCCGCGGAAGCGAGAGAAAATGTCTATCCTGCCCATTTCACAAACAAGCGCCAGGGCGGATGGAGGAATTTCCCGATCCGACAAGAGCGCGAGAGAAAGGAGGAGAATCAGTCTCCCGCAGCTCTGCCGGATGCACGTCGTTTTAAGCCCCAGGAATGCTTCACAACCGGCAACACAGAAAGATGTGCCCGTAGCGTTTTCACGCAGCATCAAGTGTAGCTTTTGAAAGGGAACAATAAACATTTTAGTGGGAAAATATACAATAACCTAGTTGCATAAGGTTGCACACTTTCTTGCACTCATTTTGAGTAAGAGTCAGCTTGGCACATCTTAACTGTAGTAGTAGCCCCCCCCACCCCCACCCCCAAATTTTGGGTCGCAACACACATTTATTATTATTATTATTATTATTATTGTTGTTGTTGATATTGTTGTTATTACTGTCTATCTGTTTGTTTTGCACCAAACATATCTTTTGGAATTATGACCAAAAAGTTTGACCTTGGTCTTATTAGACCATAAAACATTTTGACATTTTGCTTTAGGTAATGTATACGTTTCAGAAAATAATGATTTTTGGACAGCATCTGGATATGGCGTTGCTTTGTGTCAAAAAGAAATGAACAAAATAATTTCCTGCACACTAAATTATCTGAGATTATATATAGAGATGTCAGGACAAGTGTTAACCCAGAGAAAAGGCAAAAACATGGTTGATAAACAGAAGTGTTTACAATTCCTCATGACAATGAATGATCCACCATCAGGGCTCCAGATGGCAACTGGAATGGTCGCCATTATTTTGCAACTAATTTATCTGAGACGGCACAGTGGTGTAGTGGTTAACACTGTCGCCTTGCCTTGGTCCGGGTTCGATTCCTGTCTCTGTGTTCTCCCCATGCTTGGTGGGTTTCCTCCGGGTACCCTGGTTTCCTCCCACAGTCCAAAGATGCAGGTTAGGCTAATTGGCATTCTCAAAATTGCCCGTAGTGTGTGTGTGCCCTACAATGGATTGGCACCCTGTCCAGGGTGTACCCTGCCTTGTGCCCTATGCCTCCTGGAATAGGCTCCAGGTCCCCGTGACCCTGAATAGAGAATAAAGCAGTATAGAAGATGAGTGAACATTTCTGTAACCCTGTTCCCTGAAAGGCGGGAACGAGATGCTGCGTGAAAACTCTATGGGAACCAGTTTGTCGCGTTGCCGGTCGTTGAAGCATGCTGTGAAAACGCGCCAAAGCCAAGAAGGTCTCAGAGCTATGCCTGGGCAGCTAACTCGGGGGCAGTGAGCCCGGAGTAGCATGAACATCCAGATTTATAAATGTGTGCGGGGAGGAACCAACCCTTCGCGCCACACAATTACTGCAGGGGATACCTCCTGCTGGTGAGACTGGGACGATCACCCTGGTTGGGTGAGCCCTGCTTCCCAGAGGCGAAGTGAACCCACGCGCCTCATAGGAGAGGGCAATATGCATCTCTCACCCAGTATAGTGGTGCTCTGACTTACGCCACTAGCTGATGCGGTGGACGTGAATCTGAAGAGCACATACTGGATAGTAAGTGAAGTTTCTCCTGCTCCGAAGCTGTAAAAGGCGGAGGACAGAAGGCTTCAAACAATGCACCTAAGAAAATCCTGAGGGTACTAGGGCACAAGCCCAAGGACAAGCTTTTCCTGCAGAAGCTCCAGCACTGAAACATTTTGGCAGTGGACTGGGTCTACCTGCTTGGCACACACTTGTTGCAGGGGAATACCTCTTGCTAATCCAATAGCTGAGGCGATCCCCTGGTTGAATGAGCCCTGATTCCTAGAGGCGAAGTGAGCCCACGTGCCTCATAGGAGAGGGCAATAGCATCTCTCATCCAGAGCATGAAGAAGTTGCTCTGACCTACGCCACTAGCTGATGCGGTGGACGTAGATCTGAAGAGCACAAGCTGGACACAGCAAGTGAAGTCTCTCCTGCTCCGAAGCTGTAAGCGCGGCGGACAGAAGGCTTCAAAAGCAATAGGGTGCCTGTTGGGTTTATAGTTAGCTTTTGGAAGATAGTTGAGAGAGGATGCAGTTACGCACGTCCTGAAAGTTCTAGGGCATAGACCCGAGGACGAAAACTCCAGCACTGAAACAATTCGGCAGTGGACTGGGTTTACCTGCTTAGCAGACACTTGCTGCAGGGGAATACCTCTTGCTAGTGCAATAGATGAGGCAATCCCTTTGGCTGAAAGAGCCCTGATTCCTAAAGGCGAAGTGAGCCCACGCGCCTCATAGGAGAGGGCAATAGCATCTCTCATCCAAAACATGTAGAAGCTGCTCTGACCTACGCCACTAGCTGATGCGGTGGACATAAATCTGAAGAGCAGTAAAAGGCGAAGCATATCTTAGAAGGCAAGAGGTCCGCCTTGCTACATGAAAATCTCTCCCTGACTACTTCGGAGTGGGGTTCCCATTCCCCGTGTGTCAGAGATGGACTGGACAGTACTACTGCTCCCGCATCCATGCTGGGATGTAAATCGCTCTGAGGGATATATATATATATATTTTAAATCAGTCTGACCTCCTGTGTGCAGTGGAGCACCAAGCTGACCCACTGCCTGAAAAGCTTTTCCCTCTAGGGCAGATAAAAGTCTACACAGCTAGAAAGGAAGTATAAGCTTACCAGGGAGGATGATGTCCCAGGAGAGAGATAGCCTGTGAAGCGTCTCTGCTATCTGGGCGTCATCATACAATCCCGCATTTCCATATCGACTATATTTAAATAAACAAATAAGTCAATGGTATGAAAAACACAGCATGAATACAGCCTACTCCATGAAAGGGTTAACTCAGCTGAGAGGGGGTGGGGGGGAGAGAGCGTCATTGAGGCTCCGCCCCCCGGCCACCCGACAGAAGCTGCCGTCTACTGCTTGTTTTAGTGCTTAAGGCTATTTTCATCTCCGGTAAACAAGAGAGGAATCCTCGTGATGACAACGCGGAAAAAAGGAGTTTTCTTACCTCCGTCTGCCGCAGCTCTGTCAGATGCACGAGTTTTAAGCCAGGAACGCGCGGCGGCTCGCAGCTTCTCACGGAATGCGCGGCGCGCGCAGCACTAGTCGAAGCAGTGTAGAGATCGCACTCCGATATGGATTATCACTCACGGAGGGATTTAAACTCGTCAAATCGGTGAGTTAAACACCTTCTTATTTTGCTGGTTTATCACAAGCACGCTTCACAACTAGGCTCTGAAGACAAATGATCTGAGGTCGTTGCCAGCTCACCTGTTTTTATAACCTCCACCTACATCTAATCAGATGACGTCACCTGTCGAGGTTATATATAGCCAAAAACTTTGGCGTGTTTTCACAGCATGCTTCAACGACCGGCAACGCGACAAACTGGTTCCCATAGCGTTTTCACGCAGCATCGAGTGTAGCCTTGAAAGGGAACTCCAGTACTCTCCGCTTAACTGCCAAAGCCAATCAGAAGCTGGAGGCGGGAACATTCTAATATTGTTTCTGATTGGCTGATCAGCAGCCGGAGGCGGACATATTCTAATTACCTCTTCATTACTGGCGCATTTAAATAAGCGCGCGAGTGATGGCGGGACCTGATGCGAAAAACGCCTACGTTTATTGCTCAGGTACAGACGTAACGTGATATGAACCAGCCAATGGGAAACAGGCGTCCTTCAAATGTTTAGCAGGGGTGGTGTGACTCAGCAGAGCCATATTAAGGATATTACAGTGGACAGAGAAAAGCAAAAATAACAAGGTTTTAATTTGTTCTGATAGCTTATCATCATTACAGTCTCTTCAGTCTTTATCATCTAACAACAGACCTGATATAGTACTAGAGAAAGTAGTATTAAATAAAACTATGTATTTAATGAAAAAGCACCCTTCAGGTATGTGTGATTGTGGAAGAATAGAGGAATCAGCAGAACATGTGATTAGTGAATGTGTCAAATATGAAAAACAAAGGATGAAACTAAAAGAGAAATTAAAGAAGTTTGGGGAAAACACGCTGAACCTTAAAAATCTCTTTAAAATTGGAGAACAGATAATTGGAGCTTTGTTTGCGTTTTTGAAAGAAACTGGTTTAATGAAAAGGATTTAATCAATTGGTGAAGTTATTATTAAGATAGAAAGAAGGTAAAGGTTTTTTTTTTTTTTTTGTCCACACTCCAGCACAGTAGGTGGCGGAAATGCACCTTAAATGCCGGTGCCACCCGCCATTAAAAAAAAAAGACGAAGACGACGATGTGACTCAGCAGCCGGTAAACGGTTGTGTGTAAATTCAGAGGAGTGAAGACACACTGCTGAGCTACAGGTGAGGAGGAAAGCAGTCTCTGAGGGACAGAGGAGAAGACTCTGAAATGTAAAATACCTGCAAGCTCAAGAGACAATGAAGGTAAGATATTTTTATTCTTATTTTAATTCTTATTGTTGTTGCTGTAAACAAAGCTCATTTATTAATACTGCCACGTTTTTCTTTTAAATCTAAGATCTTAATGTGTTCTTTTCTTCTCTCTTCCAATCCACCCTAATGCACCAAGTTATTTACTGCCTGTTTGGAAGAAGATCTTTCTTGGATACACTGGACCGTCCATTTTGCCATTTTGGTATGTTTTAGATTTGACTTAATTGCACTAAGACATTAGGATTCTGAACTAAAAGTTTAAGTTATTTGTACACATAAGAACAATAGAGTTAAAAAGGGACCACATTGTACTGTATTTGTAATAAAGTTTCCAATCCAACATTAACTAGAATATTGTTTGAAATTGTTCATTTCTTCATAGGTTGTTAGTCGAGGATATTTCACAGCAATGTTTAAGTTTGTGAGAGAGAATGTTTCACTGTTATAGCACAATAGTCTAAATATTTCATTGTTTTTCATTTTAGGATTTTACTGTAATGCTATAAAACTGAACTTCTTTTTACTGTATTTTGCATCATACCTGTACTATACTGTGTCAGTTATACAGACTGTTTTTTTTTTCTCACAAATATTGTAATCTTGAGTTTGTGTTAACACTTTATTGAACATGTGTATTCATAGGAATTTATGGGGGGAAAAAGTTAAATATCAGGGGTTTTGTGTTATTGCTTTGTTTGAAGGTGTTTGATCTTCAATTTATGAAAAATCTGTAAATAACAGTGTTTCCTGCTAAATGTCTAATGCTTTTGCTTTATTGAAGGTGTTTGATTGTAATAATTTTATTCTGTAAAATAAAAACATTTTGCTGCTACACGTCTAGTGCTGTTTTAATGAATGTGTTAAATCGTATACATTTTGGGAAAAATCTGTAAAATAATGGTGTTTCACTGCTAAACATATAGTGCTGTTGCTTTATTGAAGGTCTTCAATCGTATAAATTTTGCAAAAATCTGTAAAATAATGGTGTTTCACTGCTAAACTTCTACTGCTGATCGTTTAATGAAGGTGTTTAATCGTATAAATTTAGGAAAAATCTGTAAAATAACGGTGTTTCATGCTAAACGTCTAGTGCTATTCATTTATGGAAGGTGTTTAATTGTATAAATGTAGGAAAAATCTGTAAAATAACGGTGTTTCTCTGTAAAAGATTAAATTTACAGAAATTTTTATTTTATGTTTTTGAGCATAATATGAACTAGAGTATTTTACCTTAATTTTACGGTTTTTGTTTGTCAGCCATTGCTGCCAGTCATTTGAACGTTTTTTATGCTTTTTTTTTTTACAGTGCAATTTAACATAAATTGAAACATAACATTAACATGATTTACAAATGGTGGCAGTTTGGTTGTAATTAAAATTTTTATTGACTGTTCAAAAACCTTAGGTGTAAGGATAACCCCAAACCGAACGATCATCTGAGAGGGGATAAAGGGTTTTCAGAAGAAGTTGGTTGTGAACGTTTTTTTCTAGCTGTGACATAACTCTCCTCGTACAGCTGAGGATGTCTGTTTCTCATTTGTAAGTCTTCCCTGTTTTTTTATTTTTTTTATTCTATTTCCTTCCCAAGAAAGTAGGAGGTGCAGCAGAATTCTATGGCAGTTTTCCAAGTTCTATGTGAATGTGTCGTGTCTCAGGGTTGAAGCCTGTGCCATTTCACTTCTGGAGAACAGAACTGGGTGTCCTGATGATTAACTCTGTGACATGCAGTAGTGTCTCTCAGTAATTTTTTAGGATCCAGTCGAAGTATCACTGCCTTGGAGTTAATATTCCATCACGCTCACTAATGGGACACAGCAGGAAGATAATATACTAGACTTGCAGATTAAAAAAATAAATAAAAACCTCCCTTGCAGAATACACCATTTCTCACTCAGGGTAAGTAAAATATATACATGTGGCAAATAAGGCATGGCTCGTTTGAGCAAATAAAACAACTTGAAAACATTTGGGCATTTACATAAGTGTTTTGTAAATTTTATGTGTACAGTATTTATGCAAGGTTTTTTTTGTTGTTGCATATTGTATGTTCTCTTGTATTCATAGTATCACATGGCATAAGTGTCTATGGATAAAACATTTGTTGTGCTTTGTTGAAATACATTGTTGCTTCAAACTGCAACAGAGAAGCAATCATTGTCATGCGAGAGAAAGTCTGTTTCAGAGAGCAGAAAGAAGCAGTGCAGAAGTGAAAGATGCAGAGTAAAAGCATGCTTAGTCTTTACTGTCCAAGGCTGAGACATATTAAATTTTTATTATTTTTTTTGCAAGACCAGGTTTATCCAAATTTGGTTATTTAGGTGATGGAATGTAGAGATAATCTTTGGTTTTTATGATGCGTTATAAAACGTGTTCCACTACAGTATGAATGCTGGTTAAATAATGCTCCAGGCAGTAAGGAGAATGGCATGAGATATTTTTCCATTGCCTCAGCCAGATGGTCAAGGAAACCTGGGATAGTTAATAGGGAAACAAAAAAAACAAGGTAAACAGAAACAGATGTTGGAGTCTCTCTCCTAGTCCATACGCATTTAATGAAGTAATATAGGAATTTCTGATCACATGTTAATTACATGAGACACGTTATATAGTTGCTTATTTTGATACTGCTATTCTTTTTCTGCTAACATGTTTCAGAGATATGGATATCATTCAGTTTTAGACATGCGTCCTTATTCCTGGCTAAACTTTTAATTTTGGAAGAAAATGTCTGTCCAACAGTTGCTCTATGAAACAGTGTACAGAAAGGTGAACAATTTGGTAGCAGAGTTATGAAGACAGTGTTGTTTTACCAGTTTACCAGATTTGCCTGCACAGGACAGTGCAAAAGTGTCTGCAGTTACATCTTGCTTCAGCCTCTTTGCTGCAGCTCACTTGTGACAGGAGGGGGCACTGCTGTAGAGTTTGGTAGCAGCCCATAAGCTTAATATTTACTGTTGATTTGTTCCCCGTGTATTAAATATTAGAATGATTAAATTAAATTTTTAGAATGATTAAATTACGAATTAGACTGTTTTGAATCTTATAAAAATATATTTAAAAGCTTTTAAGAGAATTAAGAGAAATGAAATACTCTTTACGCTGTCGCCGACTGTTGGTCAGTGCCTTGCATGCTTCAGTTTTTTTTTATATAGGCTATATAAAAACCCTGAAAAAGTTTTGCCCTTTTTATTGCTCCTTGTTTTTCCTCAACCCATTTGTGCAGGAATGTAAGAATGTTCTCTAATGTATGGTCTCAGAACCCAGGTCTTATGGGATCAATTCAATTCAGTTTTATTTATACAGCAATTTAAACAAAAGACAATGTCACAAAGCAGCTTTACAGGAACTTAAGAATTAAAATCAAAAAAATCTAAAATGTATCGATTCATAAATTTCTACCTTCATGAATTTGTCCCTAACCCCTCATACACTCTTACACTGTTTCTGGTTTTGTAAGTGGTAAAACTTTGTACATTTACAGTATTTACTGGGTTTAAGTTGGTATTTTTTTGCTAGTGTTTACAAAAAAAAAAATAATAATAATGATTACTTGAAACTATTACATATTAATGTGGATGCATGAATTCTAAACTTTATTAGCATGTGTTGCAATATGTTTTCCCATGATTTAATATTGGTGTGTTATTAATGGGTTTTAATATTTCTCTGAGATAAAAATTTTTTTTAAATAAAATTTTATTTGTATAGAGCTTTTAGCAATTGTCATTGTCGCAAAGCAGCTTTACACAATCAAAAGTATTATTTAAGTTTGTATGGAATGTGAATGTGTATAAATGTATCAGTATTTCATATTTAGTGTTGTCTTTCAGCTTTAAGGCTGTTGTACCATAAAACGATATTTTAGTTCACTCTCTTTGTGTTACTCAGTGAGATGAGTATGTTTTGTGTGCATGCACACGTTATGCACAAATTATATAAATTGTAGCCATACTACATTTTATATTAAAACTTTTCACAGACAGAACACATTAAGTAAATATTTACAGATCTCTTTTCTGTTAAATAATTAAGTCAATATTATAATAAAAATTATTTGTTAAGTATATTATTTTGTGCTATAACTAGAAATATTGCAAGCAACACGATTGGTAAATGTTGCTGTTAAAAGTCATGAAGTGGCTATTCGTGCTCCTTATTGTTACCGAACATACAGTACAGTAGGACCGACAATTGTATCTACAGTAGCAGGTAACACTAAGGGAAAGTGGGTCCCAAGCAGAGAATGCCAGCTTTTGATTCCATCAAAGCTTCTCAGCTTGCAAGTGATGCAGACATACAGTATGATTCCTGTACAATCTGATTCAAGTTCCCCCTACAGGGATTCCAGCTGGTATGCTAGGTATATCAAAGGCCCTATACTTACTCAGGAGTGACAGAGGAACCTGTTCATGATTTCTGAGCTCTCAAGCCTGGTTTGTTTGTAGAAGCAGGTCCTCTGAGCAACATCCTATTCTCCATCTAGGAAACCTTGTAGAGTTTGTTGGACTTCTAAATGTATTCCCAATTTGACCAGGGCCCAGTTTCTCGAAAGCTTATTATTGCAAAGTAGTTCTTAAGTTGTACCTTAATCTCTCTCTTAACGTTATGCTGCATTTCCTGAAACTTTTGTACGCTAAATATCTCTTAGCTAAGTCACACGTTCGTAAGGTTGGTCTGGACCAACCTTAACTCATTTTTAGCGTAGTTTCAGCTCAAGACGCTAGTCGCCGCCCCTGAGCAGCAGTCTTTATCAATCCAGCAGTATGCCAGCACATTATGGCACGTAATCAAAGTCGTATTAATGATGGAATATACTGTTTATTAATTTTATTTTATTTAATATCAGAACTAATAGAGTGACTTTTAATTAGCCTATTTCATAATGTGAAATTTAAATTGGTCATCACTTTTAATATTGAACAGGTGGCAAACAATTAGGCAGCGATACAGCGTGTTGTTGTGCTAAGCTGAAGGCGGCGCCGTCCATGGAGCCGTGTGGTTCATGTAAATTTTTCCTTTAGACAAAACTTCAGCCCTTTTCTTATTTTGCCTGAGGTGGCTATTAAAAAAAAAAGGTTTCGCCTTCCAAGGCAACAGATTATTGAGCTTCTTGACCTGCTCAGACCTGCGCTTGCCAGGCCAATGGTTCGTACTTACGCTCTACGTCCCCATGTCTAGCTGCTCGCTGCTTTTAATTTAAAATGTTTCATTGGTCATTAACCATAATTTATTACTGGATGGACTTTTCTTTTGACACGTGTTATTTTATGATGAAATTTGATTTTGTTAAATGAGAAAATAAACTTAGGAGTTTCAAACCCTGCATCCGTTAATGTTTCTGAATGATTGTAATGCTTTATACCACTATCTCACCTATATAAAACAAAATTAGACATGTTTAATGTCCTCGCAGTAGCTTGCGGACCTTGCAGAACTTGTGTAATGTTAGCGAACGTTGGCGTTCAATCACGGCAGCTCACGGTGCCTAACATCACATCTCACCGTGAGTCAAGCCACACAGGTGAGATAGGGGTATTAGGCACCGTGAGCCGCCTCGAGTGACCGCCTGACATTCTGCGAAGATCTGCAAGGTCCACGAGTTAAATGTTAACTTTTAACTTTTTTTAACTATGTTAAAAATATATATATAATATATAAATAATATATATAATTTTTTTGTGTGGTAAGATGGAAACGTAATCACGGCAACAAAACTCGTGCTGAATCATGATGAACCACTTTTACTATGACACTGCATTTTGTTCCCCCAACATCCTGTGTTAGAGGTCAGAGGGTAATTTCCTGTTTGTGGTGTCGGTGGATTCGGGTGTGCCTTGTCAATTTACCTGTGACAGTATATTAAAGGGCTGAATACTGTAGTTAAGGGCCTTGTTTTAGAGTTCCTGCATTATTGTTTTTTTTTATAGATTTTCAAACCTGTTGACTTGGTATGCTATTTTATGCTAACACTAAGCTTTTCCTATGTCTTTTCTATCTCTATTTGCATTTTACTTGTACTGTAGATGCGGACATATTATTCCACTAGTTTTGACAAGTATCTTTGGATGAGGTTCGTTACTTACGACACGAAGTCCATTGAGTTCTTTGTCTCTCGTATTTTATTTTCCAGCATCAAAGAATCAATACTTCATACAGTCGTCTTGAGTAAATCCACTGTAGTTACAACACCAGTTGCTGTATCAATATGGTTCAGGATTACCTTACGGTTAAATCTAGCTGATTACGGTTAGCTTACAGTCAAAAGCTTGTGTTCTCTGAAACTTCCGCATCCAAACTGAACTATTTTACCATGCAATAGTCATACAAATTCGTATAACAGTTTAGTGACATCACAGACCAACCTACGATTGTCAAAATGGATGCTTAACTAACAAACATAACAGTGAATGCTTAAATGACAAATAGACTGCTTAGTACTTAGCTAATGAATAGAATAAGATTCAACAACAAATTCATAACAAATATGCTATTGCTCTTACATTACCTAAAAACTGGCAAATGCATGTAGAAATAACAGAAGCTTTAAAAACTGGCAAAATTACTTTTTACTTCTGAAAAGAGGTTTAAAAAGTGACAACTTTAAAAACAAAAAATTTTGCCATGTAATATGATATAAGGGGGATCTCCTATAAAGCAGTGTTAGAATAATGCTAGCTCTATATTTCTCTGCTTGTAAAATGCTATCTTCCCCAATAATGTACAGCAAATACAGTACCAGGTAATTTTATCATCTATTTCTAAATAATAAGTATTTTTTGTACATTGCGCTTACATAAGCCTGTACATAATGACTCCTATTTGGGTAAATTTTATCGGGCATGGTAGATCCTGGGGCAGAACAGAATCATGGTATGGGCAGGAAGTGGGGGCATGATGTTGGTGTAAAAGTATTCAACATCTCATTAAGGACCTAATGTTGATAATTATTGACTTGGTTAATCAAGCCCAGTTCCCCTTCAAACACATTGATGTGACCTACCAAGCTGGTTAACAACAAAAGGAATAATGTAATGTAACAACTTATAAATATAATATACTGTATGTACCAAAATAGCAATAAAAAAACATCAGAATGCTTCAATGGCCACCTTTTGGAATCTTTTTGCCATGTCTCTACTATTTCTTATAAAGACTGGCTCTGTGTATGGCAACACCTTAGTGTACTTTAGTAGTACCTTAGTACAACATTGGGATAAAAATAATTCGCCATAATGGAGAAAACCTGGACTTCTAGCGAGTTTGTAGTCTGTTAAGTTACCACACCTCTGATGGCCCAAAACTAATAGTACGAGAATAATTATTTATTAGTCATGGGCGTGTAAGATCAATCATTCTAAAAGAGAACCATGAATTCTGTCATAAGGTCTCTGTTGAATCTTCCAGTGATCTCCACAACAGGGACCCAGACCTCTGTAAATGTGTAAGTCTGCAAAACAATTGGGAAGTCAGGAGAATGAAAGATCGTCTCAAATGGAAACCCAGATAACTAAATTCTACTTCTCTATTTGCACACTTCTTTGGGTTTGCTGTGAGTCCTGCCCAATAAATAATCTCAGCATGGTCCTTAGATGCTGAAAGCATTAATGCCACTCATGGCATTACTATAAATAATAACATCATCCACACAGGCAGCAGCACAGATTGAATTCTCTATGGGTGTCAATGGGAATCTGCCAATATAACTCTGCTGAACTACTTGTGTAACAAGAACAAGCTACACCTAACCTATTAAACATTTTCTCAATAAAGGACATTGGATACACCTCAAATTCAGAACAAAGCAATGTGTGGAGTTTTGCTCTCAGTCCAAGAATATACTGAATTACACTCTTGTTCTTTTAGGTCCCTCCATTCAGTTTTCTCTAATGACATACAAAATGCTGCAAGGCTTGCAGCCATATACAGTAGTAATTAATATGGGCAGAACTTCATGAAGGCTTGCAAACAATAGTGGTTTAAATAAAATTTTTAAACATAGAAAAAAAACATAGAACAGTGCCCCCACCTCGAACAAATGACATTGGTTCTGGAAATTCTTGGGATCCCTGTGACCCACACCTCTGCCTCTGGAGTCACGACCTGAGAGAAAGAAAATATAGACACAGGGAAATGGAGGGGTAGGGAAACTGGACCTCGCTTCACAGAAATTCATAGAAGCCACTTTTGTGAGCCTTACTGTACAGAGCTGCATTTCTGTCGGCATGAAATGAGACTAGCCTGTCCTTGGTCCTGGAGGAGAGTTGTTTTGTTTCACAGTGTACTGAACTGTATATGGTTGGAATGACAATAAAAGCCTTCCTGTCTTGACTTGACTTGCTTCATGTGCAGCTTGAGGAGAGGATGGTTTTTAGCCAGGGATCTATCTCCACAGATGGCAAAAACTCCTGGGTTTGACACAATAGTACATTCTTAGGGTTTGCCTGGAAAGGAGGAAAAGGGAGGCAATTAAAATATCAAACACATTATGATTTCGTATCTTGTTCATGCGACCATCACCAAGTTGCATCTTTTTTTTAAAGATTTTGTGCATTTGTCCGTTCGGATATTTTATAAATCTGTGAGTCTGTGGATGTTTGAAACAGGAAAGAAAAATCTGAGGACAACAGGAATAATGTAATGTAACAACTTAAAAATACAGTATACTATACTGTATGTACCAAAATAGCAATAAAAAAAACATCAGAATGCATCAATGGCCACCTTTTGGAATCTTTTTGCCATGTCTCTACTATTTCTTATAAAGACTGGCTCTGTGTATGGCAACACCTTAGTGTACTTTAGTAGTACCTTAGTACAACATTAGGATAAAAATAATTCGCCATAATGGAGAAAACCTGGACTTCTAGCGAGTTTGTAGTCTGTTACTGAAACAAAACCCTCAATATGTGAGTGAAGTGAAGACTTTCTGCTTTAATTGCATTCAGGTATTACAGCTATTTTCATTAGTATTAATGCAACATATTTGTGAAACCCACTGAATTAAACTTTCTTTTCGGATTCAATGTGATTGTGTGCAGAGGTCAAATGCCAAACATCTATTATTGTTAGTGTTGCTTCCACAACAGTAAGTGATTGTGCTGATAAAAAAAAATGTAAACAATTTATATACATTTATGTCAAAGTTCCCAAATATTGATTAGCTTATATATTTTATAGTCATTCTAAATGTTCCTGTTCATTTCTGTTCCTGTCCTGATGCTCTTCCCTTTGTCAGGTGTGTTTGTGGTGTTGGTGTGGAGGATGGGGAGAAATTGGTTGCTGCTGTACACCCTTATGGGAGCTGCATTTTTGGGCATCCTCCCAAAACTTAATGCCCAGGATGGTAAGTTCAACTACATGTAATTTTTGCAAACCAGGGTTTTGAGGAAATTCAGTTGATGGGTTTCAACTGTGGTGGTGCAGTTGTTTGAAATGAAAAGGCACTGGTGGCAGTACAGATTTGCGATCTTCAAAAGGTTTGACAAATAATAAAATGAATAAAACAGAGATGCAAAAGAAGGAAAATGGAATCCTGCTCCACTTTGATGGTGATGTGTTCTTTGACAGCCAACCTTAAGAGGTTGTATACTGACGATTGGAAATACATGC
The DNA here is from genome assembly GCA_030522415.1 of Channallabes apus. Lineage (NCBI taxonomy): Eukaryota > Metazoa > Chordata > Actinopteri > Siluriformes > Clariidae > Channallabes > Channallabes apus. The sequence continues at coordinate 12,295,178 of CM060109.1, forward strand.
AAGTAGCCTTTCCCCTGCACTGTTAACACATCTTTTGCCACTGAAGAATAAAATCACACTTTTTTGCATGTTTATTAACAACTCTAATTTTGGTATTTGATTTGGTGTCCCCTCATTAAACTTTACTTTTTGTAGTAATTTAACTGCATTTTTATAAATTACATTACCTTTCATTGCCATGTTTTCTGTGGCTCTCAGTAATTTGGCCTTTAAAATCTCCCCATTCTACCTATTTTTTGTGATCTGCCTTGTCTGTTTCTTTTCTTATCTTTCTCAGTCCATCTAACTATTCTCTTACTACCAAAAAATTTCCCTTATAGGAATCAATGTAGAACCCGTTAGTCAAGTGAATAAAATCAAGCAAACCCAAGCTACTGGTAATGGCTAACTATCCACCACAGCTTTTGTCTTCGAAGCTCAATGTCTTATTCTGTATGTGTGTATGTAAAAAGCATATTTGTTGTAAATGTGGAAATGGTCTTCTACAGCTGAATACAGTGATGAACCTTCTTTCATCTTTTCAAAAGTATCAGGTAAATGTTTAATTAAAAAAAGGTTCAATTAAAAATTAAGCTGTTACACTCTAAAAAATGCTGGGTTGTTTTTGTAAACACATTGTTGGGTTGTTTATGCTGGGTCAAAATTCTGGGTTATTTCGGGTACTTTAAACACATTCTTGGGTTGCACTACTGTATGTTAGCACTGTCGCCTGTCGCCTTGCACCTCCAGGGTCCGGGTTCGATTCCCGTCTTGATTCCCGTCTCTGTGTGCATGGAGTTTGCATGTTCTCCCCATGCTTGGTGGAATTCCTCCGGGTACTCTGATATCCTCCCACAGTCCAAAGATATGCAGGTTAGGCTAATTGGCGTTCTCAAATTGCACGTAGTGTGTGAATGAGAGTGTGAGTGTGTGCATGTGTGTGTGCCCTGCGATGGATTTGCACCCTGTCCAGGATTAGTTATTCACATTCAATCTATTTACATTATGTGAAGTTCTGTATATTTTACATCTTTTTTGGGGGAAAAAATCAAATGGAATGTGTCAACCCATCAAAGTGGCAATTTAACCGACTGGTTGGGTCAGATGAACAACCCAGAATTCTGGGTTAAATGGTTAAACCCAGCACTTGGGTCAAAACAACCTAGCATGTGTTCTGTCCAGTAGTGACCCATCGGCTGGGTTATGGTTGGGTTGTTTTTTAACCCAGCTGTTTTTAGAGTGTATTGAGCAGATTGGAGAAATGACTGAATTATGCACTGATATGTTATTTTATTGCCCTGAAACACTATTTCAGTATTGGATGATAAAAAAAAATCATCCAAAAATCATCTTTGTGATTTATGTAATAACCATTTTAATAAGTTTAGGAGCCTCAGTACAATTAATCACAAGGTGTTAATTGAGAAGCTCAGTAACTGTGGGTGCAAATCAAACTGTTTTATTGCAAATACAATTTGATTAAGGATTACATGTGATGGGTGCATCCTTAGTAATTGCATTTGTCCTTCATTTACCTTGGTATCACTGGGTTTGTAAAGATGAAAGAAAATGTCATGACTGGTGATTATATGACTGAATTCTGTAACATGAGTCTGCATGGTGTGACTGAATACAGAATGAAGATGATTAAAGTGACAAAGAAAGCTCTTGTTTACAGTTGTAGTTGTATTTATGTTTATATTGGATCATTAGTCTGCTTTACCTTGGGAATGTGAACATCAAATTTATGTACATTACCAATTTTATGATTTCAAAATAATCTAGTCATTGAGCTAGAATAAACGCCTTCCTTCCGTTGAGGACTATTACAATTTAATGAAAACCCGACATGAATAAGATTACTGTTGCAATATTGTTTACTTATTTACAACTGGACTACTGTAATTATTATACTAATTGCTACAATTAGTTTATTTACTTTCACAAAATGGCGCATTTCATTATTTCTTTTTTTTTCTATTCTATGTTACAGTTATGTTTTATAATCACTATTTATTACAATCTTAATATAATGTTTTGATTAGTTAAAATCAAGCGATAATGTTCTTAACTGACTTTCTCTCTGTAAAAAAGGATTTAAAGGGATAATGCTATCATTAATTGATAATGTAATATCTGTATCTGCAATTAGGGTATACTGTAGTTACAGCCCATTTTTGGGAATGGTTACAGCCCATGAACTACATTTCGGTGCGACATTTTGTGGTCATAAAACTAGCATACAGTGACACTGGACTTGCATATCACTGCTAAGACATAACCACATACAGGTGAGCACAGTACTACCAGCCTGTGTCAGTAAATAATTGGCATAAAGTTAGTTGCATAAAAATTATTAATATTTTATCTGATTACTTTGTAGCAAACACAAAACAAATAATTTAGTAAAATGCTACATTCAAACCTGTACAGTATGTAGTATTTTCATATTATTTGAATTGCAAAAATTTAAGTATGTGAGGGTTTTATAGGGATTAGAATTATGTTCCTTTTGCAGAAGAAAGTGCTGATCCTGGAAATGCTTGACTTTCCTGCTGTCTTAGCAAACATGCCTGAAGTTCATGCCTGAAGTTCTACATGTGTGTAGAGAGAGCTTGTGGAGACAGCAAAGAAGGAGAAAAGGAAGTGTAGCATGTGTGTGTGTGTGTGTGTGTGTGTATATATATATATATATATATATATATATATATATATATATATAGTTCACCACACCCCCTCTTGAGATTTTTGCATATTGCAACTTTGGTGTCCTCATCTGGAACTTTAAAGTACTTCCATAGCGCTGATATGCTTTGTCTTTGATGGGCAGACGCATGATAACAGCTCCAGCGTGAGTGAAACCTAACCTGTGCTGAAGCTGCACGAGAATGGGACCCAGCTTTCAATTAATCTTGGAAAATCCCCTTTGTGATTACATCATTGACAAGGACCATGTAAAAACGTCTGAAGAAGGGAAAACCAGCATTGAAGACTGACTATATGAAGTGGGAGACTATCAACTGCAACAAAGGGGGTTTTAAAATAAAATGTTAGGGTTGGGTTCAAAGATGGTAAATGTATAGCTTGTGATGGAGAGTAACACCGGTGTATAGAGGACCCCACCAGGCCAGTTAATAAAAAAAGTTTTGCCCACTTTTGCATTATTTTTGGTACAGCCCTCATACATTCTTGACTATCCAACTTACAGAGTATATAACTCAAATTACGTTTAATAGTCACATTACCTTTTTAAATACCAAATACCATATGCTATTAAATTTGTTTAAATGTGTATTTCCATTTGTTTCCTATTAACCTGTGTACAGTGACAAGTAACCTAATGGCTACTTGTTTTTGCTTTCATCCACTGCGCTCGTCCAATAACCTCAACGTCGCTGTATGCATCAATCAAATTACCCATAGTCTTAGTGTAAAAAAATTATTATTTTATGGACCATAAAATGTTGTACCATACAAGTTTAAGAAAGAAAAGAGTAAAAAGAGCAAAATGTATTATTCACACTTTCCTCTCAGGTAATTGACAGACTAATGCAAAACTTCCAATTTTGTAATGGAATGTGATTGTGGTATTTAAAAAAAATTTACCATCAAAATATCAAAACAAGGTAACTTGTTAGTATGGGCTCATAAATTATTGTCTTCATTAATTCAGTCCACATGCAGCATGATGTGTTTTTGTAATGCTTTGTAATGTATGTATAAATATTCATGACTATATCTAGAGATGTAGTCATGTGCCTGCACCTTATCCTTTCCACTTTTCCATTTTTAACCCCCACATTTTGCATTATTCTTAGTTTGTTTCTCTGTGTTATTGTCTTCTTTCAAAGCCCAAGATTCAGCTGACCTTGTACTCTTAATTGATGGATCAGAGAACGTTGGAGCTGCCAACTTCCCTATCGTCCTTGATTTGGCTGTCAGAGTGATCGAGGGGCTTGATGTGGGCAGGGACATGATCCGGGTAGCCCTGGCGCTGTATGGTGCTGACCTATTGTTAAAGTTTGGTCTCAGTAACAATTACGACAAAGAGACCATGCAAAATATTGTGCAAAGTCTTGAATTCCCTGGTGAAAGTGATTCTAATCTGGGGAAAGCCTTGGAGTCGGTGTTTGATGATTTGTTGGTCTCAGAGGCAGGAGGCAGGGCAGAGGAGGGAGTGCCCCAAACCGTGGTAATTATCAGTGCTGGGCAGTCCACTGATGATGTCAATGATGGTGGAAGGGCACTAAGGCAGGCCAACGTGATTATCTTTGGTGCTGCGTTGAGTGATTCAGCTAGTACCCAGCTGCAGACTATCGCATCCGACAGAAGCTTTGTTTTTTCTGCCACTGATATCAGTGCAGGGGCAACTTTAAGTGATCAGCTACTTCCATATATTATCGGGGTGGCCCAACGCACCGTTGTGATACGCACTGAGCTCACAGGTAGGTAATTATTCGAAGGGGAATTCCAAATTGAACAAATAATGTCAACAATTTGATTTCATTTCATTTGTGGAATTTATAGATAAGGGATCATGATAACAAGGAATATTTTTATGGTACCAGTAAAAAGTTTGGACACAAGTTTTAATTTATTTTTCTATGTTCTAAAACAATACTGGGGATTTCAAAATAACACATATGGAAACAGCCAGCCCGTCAGTCAGTCAGTCAGTTGGAAACAGGCAGCGTTTCTGGAACAGTTCCTGCAGGAAAAGTACTGTATTATCAAGTGCATTTGCATTGAAAACCTTACATTCTTAAACAAATCTTACAGCACCTCTGCTGCAGAGGAGAAGTTCATTTAGAGTTACCAGCCTCAGAATTCACCAATTAACAAGCAGCGCCTCAGATTAGAGCCATTATAAAGGCTTTACGGACATACAGAGCAGACACATCTCAATACCAACTGTTCAAAGTGGATTGTTGATTATTTTGAACACTTTTGGCATTATTTGTAGTAATGTAGAAAGAAATAGAAATCAAGAAAGACCATGGAATTAGAAAGTGTCCAAACATTTGACTGGTAGTGAATGCGTATTGATAACAGTTTTGCACATTATTGTGAGCCAACAAGTGCTCAACATATGCAAAATCTCCTTCAGGACTGTTGAGAATCATTTGAAGTGACCGCCGCACCTCGCACTTACAGTACAGGTAGAGCCTTCTTGCACAAATTCTTAGTTTGTGCAAAGCTGTTATCAATTGGTTGATACTTTAAGTACGCCAAAACATTTTGTTTGGTTTACATTTTTCTGCTTGCTACAGTACATGATTTAATGTTTTATTTCGTAGTTTGATGGCTTCAATATTGTTCTGCAATGATGTAGAAAATGTTGGTCTTCTTAGAGAAGCACAGGTAAATGTGTTGTCTTCAGTAAGATAAAGTCTTTAAAGAGAAATTACTAAATGAACCATGATGTAGCAATGAACAACACATATTTTCCATTAATTAATATTTGTATTGTAATTTGGTTGTAAACTAATTTTTTAAAAAGGAAATATTCTGTGCTTTTTCCCAGGATGAGCCAAATTATTTTAACAGGCTTCAGTGAAAGAATATACTGTAGCCAGATAGCATTTAAATACTTTAAAACCCTTAGCTATATCCTGTAAAATTTAAATATACTGTACTGTACAGGTCTGTTGTCTGGAAAAAAAAAGGCTTTTGAAATTCTCATAAAAGCCAAAAATGTGCATAACTCCAATGGTCTGCATAAGACCTTCTGCAGACCATTGATATGCAGTTGTTCCTCCATCGTAAGTGACCTAGCTACAGAATATACACTTACTGTATCCCAGACAGATGGGTTTACAGGAGAGAGTCTATCTGAGTCTATTTGTACTTAATATGTTTTTCACAGCAGAATATCAAAATAATTTTCTATTATTGAATTATTTTCTTTTAAACATTTTTTCAGTTGAGACAACATTGAAGAACTGGGTTTTATTTCAATTTAAAATTGGAAATAACTAGAAAGGTTTAGATTCCAAAATATTTGGAACAAAGAAAGTAAATGCTTCTGTATTATTCTTGGGTACAATATAAATGTACACAAATTCGTATTATTGACCCTATTAGCTGTGTTGCACAAAAGGTCACGTTTTAATAGGGTTCTTTATTAATTAAAGTGCATTTTGCACAGTTTGCATGGTCTAATACTGGTTGAGCTCTTGTTGCTAATTGATGCTTCTAGTTCATCTATCTTAATTACAGTTGAAAGGGACAAATACAGGAAGGTATAACTTTAACAAAATCATTTATGGCAAAGGTAGGATTTATGGCATCCTATGGCAGTATCATGTCTGAAGCCACTGTGCTCTTCAGTACAAATAATTCTACTATCCAAAGTTATGAGCTGTATTTTTTGTCTGTGTGCTCCTATCTCAATAAAGTTTGTCTTACACAAAGAAGCTGCTGAGTAGAAGGAGGACACATGGGCTTTTTTTTTTTGTTTTTGCATAATTTAATATTTGGCAGAAAACAATGCTGAAACAGGATAAAAATCCAGTTCATTTTAAGGCAAACAATTTTAATCAGAGAGCAGAAATGGTGTAAAAAATATATTTTTTAAACAGGCAGAATATTAGGCAAAGTATGAACAAATGATCAGAAAACAGGCAGAGGTAAACTACAAAAATGACCAAAAATCCCAGAATAGCAAAAAGGTGAAAACAAATTGGTACTGTCAATTTTAGAGTTGTAGGCAGTGCAGTCATTACACACAAGTAAGTACTTGAATAAACATAAACAGTAAGTATCTCACGAAGGTGAAATTGTCATGGGCTCCATTAACAAGGCGAACGCAGATGCAGGGAAAAAGTCCACAGTTTATTCTTTTCTTGACAGAAACGGAATTCATAAATTTCACTACTATTACTACAACAAATTATAGCAGTTATCTGCTCAACCAATCAACAAATGAAAGAGAAGGACTCCCAATTAATTACTGGAAATGAAAACACAGACATTTTGTCTGCTTGTTTAAAAAATAAGTCTGTATAGACACATTTTAGAATAATTCTAAAGAAGCCTTGTGATTGTAAGGAAGCAAATAGACATACAAATAGGCAACTATGCTGGTTGGTGAATTTGAAATGAAACATACTGTAATGATGTAAATGAGGTGTAGTTGTATACTTTCAGGTTTAGTTAAGAGCTATTAACAAAATACCATGTTCTTCACATGGTATTACACATGGTTCTTTACATGGTTATTAATTACTATTTAATTATAGTGGGGAAAATAAGTATTTGATCCCCTACAGATTTTCTAAGTTTGCCCACTTACAAAGAAATGAAGGGTCTGTAATGTTTATCATAGGTTTATGGTAAAGGATTGAGACCAAATCAACCAAAAATCCAGAAAAAGCACATGATACAAATGTTATGAATTAAGTTGCATTTCAATGAGGAAAATAAGTATTTGATCCCCAAGCAAAACATGACTTAGTACTTGGTAGAGAAACCCTTGCACAGGGGGATGACGTTTCTTGTAGTTGTTTACCAGATTTGCACACATCTTGGGATGCATTTTGATCCACTATTCTTTACAGATTTTCTCTAAATGTTTATGGTTTCTTGCCTGTTGCTTGGCAACTCGAAGTTACAGCTCTCTCCGTGAATTTTCTATTGGATTAAGGTCTGAAGACTGGCTAGACCACTCCATGACCTTAATGTGCTTATTCTTGAGCCACTCCTTAGTTGCCTTGGCAGTATGTTTGGGGTCATTCTCATGCTGGAAGACCCATGCTTTTACAACACATGGCCTCATCCATTGGCCCCTCAGTGCAGCAAAGTCAGTCTGTACCTTTAGCAGAGAAACAGCCCCAAAGCATAATGTTTCCACCTCCGTGCTTGACTGTAGGGACTGTGGTGTTCTTTGTGACACTTGTGTCACTGTGTGACACTTCATAGTCAGCATTTTTCTTCCTCCGAAAACAGCAAGTCAAAGAGCTCAATTTTGGTCTCACCTGACTACAGCAGACCACAGCAGTTTATGCAGTTTATGCCAAATCTCAGATGGGTCTGTACATGTGTCTTCTTGAGGAGGGGAAGCCTTGCTGCGCTGAAGGATTTCAATCCATGCAGGCGTATTGTGTTACCAATGGTTTGTTTGGTGACTGTGACTCCCAACTGCCTTGAGATCATTCATAAGCTCCTCCCGTGTAGTCCTGGGCTGGACACTCATTGTTCTCATGATTATTCTTACTCCATGAGGTGAAATCTTGCATATAGGGCCATTAATGGTTACTCTGTATTTCTTCCATTTGTAAATAATCATTCCAGCAGTTGTCTCTTTCTCACCAAGCTTCTAGCTGATGGTCTTGTAGCCCATCCAGCCTTGTGCAGGTCTAAAATCTTGTTCCTGACTTGACAGCTCTTTGGTCTTGCCGATGGTGGTGAGGTTTGAATGGAAGATATAGATTTTGTGGCCAGGTGGCTTTTATACACATACCACATTGTTGTTAGGAGCACCTTCTTAAATTAATATGTGTACCAAAAGAGCACATAACCAGTCTGTGAGAGGCAGAATGTCTCTGTGAGAGGATCAAATATTTATTTCCCCCACTGTAAGTATTAGTATTTTGTTATTTAAAAGTACATTATGTATTACAGCAGTGCATTACATTTGTAGGTTGTGCATTTGTCTTTTGGGCCTTGCTAAATAAGGATGATATGCACCTCTGAGGAAATAATAACAAGCTAAATAATTTATATTCAATTAAAGCACATAATTTATATAAACATTTACATTTTATACACTGAAGCATTGAAAAAAGGATAATATATTACTGTACATAGTGGAACTCCAGGGTGAACGAACTGCTGCCTTGGTCAGTGTATAAAAAGCCATACTGTAGTTAGGTAGGTTGTCTGGAAGTGAAAAAAAGACTTTTATTATTGCTTAAGACTATCGTGGCTTAGTTAATTAACATAATATAAATACTTGCTGCAAGACAAGTCTGAGGGATTCATACTATTGTATATGACAGGGCCAAAAGTTTGATTACTTGACCATCAATCTCATCAAACAGATCAAATTTCCTCACACTTTTCAAACTCATTTTCAATATTCTTTTAGACCAATTTGTGTGGTCCTTTTCCAAACTGTTGCACACACAAATTGATCACATAAAATTGTTTAGAATATCTTTATATACTGAGACTGTAATCCTTTAAGTTGTCACACCAGTGTTTCATTCATGAAATTCATTCTTTTATGAATGACTAAACCATATTTCATTATGTAAACATAATAAAAAAGAATAAATGTAATGTAATAATGTAAATGTAATATGTAAACATAATAAAATATCTATGAAATATTCACTTGCTGACAAGTGTCAGGTGTAGAAGGATGCAGGAAAGGCATAATTGCAGATGTAAAGACTTTTAATTTAAGAAATGAATATAGAAAATGTGCTCCATAAGTCAAAGATGACATACTGTAACTGAAACAAGAACAGTGATGCACCGACATCAACCCCCTGCCCATGGAGGCTCGAGGTCACAGTGCTAACCACTACACTACCATGCCACCTGGTTTAAATTTAACATTGTTTACAATATATTTTTAAAATGGTTTGCCTTATCTGGCATGCCTTGCACAGAGCTTGCTGAACACCTTAGGCATGAATTCAGATTGTGCTACCTGATATCAGTGACTAGCCTTTCTAATGCTGCTTTTACTAAGCATGGGCCAGTTTCCATTTAGTTTTACAGTATGGTTTGAAAAAGTAATGGTTACAACCATTACAATTTTAATGCTTTTCATGACCGTCAAAGATTGTGAAAGACAGAAAATGCAGCAATGCCTTAGGTTGTGTGTAATGTAGAGTAACATGACCTCTAACTGATGTTGACTATACGAGTCATGCACGTGCACTGAGACAAAGTACGGGACATGATTACCCACAAACCTGCAGCGCAAGGGGGAGAAGCATCATTGGCTTAGTTGTGATTACATGACAAAGCGTATACATTCTACTCGCATTTTTATTTTGTTTATCGAGCTAAAATTAATTACATTTTTTTGCTTGTATTGCAAATCACTCACAGACCAAAGTACTCGCAATCCAAGGTTTTACTGTACAGTGAAACCTCGGATTGCGAGTAACACGGTGTGCGAGTGTTCCGCAAGACGAGCAAAAATAAAAAATTTCTCTTACTGGTATAATCAACATCCTTGCAACCGTGCACTAATTACACTGTGACCACGTGTGTGTGCGTAAAACATATTTTAGTTTGTAAATGCGTGTGTACGCATGTACTGTTTCTTATAACATGTGTGTGCGCACATGTAAAGCAAGTGAAAGAAAGTCTCATTAGAGACTTTAAAGATCCATTTTCTCCCTCTCTGTTGTTTCAATATGTGTGTGCACGTGCGTAATTTGACACCGTGAAATTCAAATAAGAGAGGAGACAGGTTTACTGTGTAATATGAGAATGGGGAGACTGATTCCTCCTCTTACTTCACACACATACAAAAACACAAACACACACACACACACACACACACAGCGTCTGCACGCATAAACGGAAACACTTATCTGTCAGGATTTATTTTCACTCTTTTTAAAGGTAGAGTGCAGGTTAATTTGTTTTATTTTTACTTTATATTTTTTATGTATTTATTTTTTGGGCTGTGGAACGAATAATTTGAGTTTCCATTATTTCTTATGGGAAAATTAAATTTGGTTTATGAGTGTTTTGGAATACGAGCCTGCATCCTGAACGAATTATGCCTGTAATTCAAGATTTCATAGCAAACACAAAGTTAATGGACTAATTTTCCAAATATTCTGTACATTTTGTTTAAAAAATTTAATAGATTGTGTTCAACTGAAAAAAAAAACAGTTTTTACTCAGATATTTTAAAATAACACATTTTATAGCTATAATCATAATGCTGCACTACCGCGTGTGATATTCTTGCTTAATTTTATCATACTGTCAGAATTACATACTGGCCTAGTTGTGACTGAATAAACAAATCCCCCAGTGGCTCTTATAGTAGCATAACAGGCCCCAACTTTGAAATGGAATATTCAGCAATCTAATGTGGGTATGATGGTCTGGTGTCAACTTACTTTTGGCCATAATAATAATAATAATAATAATAATAATAATAATAAAATATTAGAAATTGATTTTTTTTTGGCAAGCTCCACCCTAAGTATGGACCTATAGGGAAACATCTAAACAGAGCTTAATTCTGTCCTTGTAAATTCTACTATCATATTTTTTTTCTTCTAGGTTTTGGATAATACTTAATAACCTATAAAATATGTTTGTTTAATACAGCTTTGTGTATATTAAAGGATTACCAGTAATTTTACGTCTAGTGATTTCTTTAAAAAGCTGGTGTTTTCTTTGTTATGGAGACTCAGAGGCTGTTTTGTTTGCATTAATGGTGAATTAATGGGGGGGAAAAAGTACATACATAAAAAAAATCATAAGACAAACAGGTTAGAGAAATTTACTTAACAAGTTGTATTAAATATAACATTTCAGACAATTATGCATATGTACATTGTTTATGTTTGTATTAACATATTTCAAATGTTTACACAAAACAGGCTTGAATACTGATTCTATATTTTCAATACTATTTCTATATTTTCAATATAGAATGAAATTTTGTGAAAATAGTTTTGAAAGACACACTGGTTAACCAAACTTTTGATATACAGTTAGAGAATATTTAAATTGGAGCTATATGGCAATACTATGAAATGTTATTATTACCATGTTAATAATAAATATTACACTTGGAAATGTAACAGGTGATTTTGCCTTTTTTTATTTCAGAGTTTCCTGTTTCGAAAAGAGACATAATATTTCTTATTGACAGCACCATGGGCCCCACATTGATCAATGCAATTCGTGAATTTATCAAAAAATTTATCGACACAATACCAATTGGACCTAATCAGGTGCAAATTGGGGTGGCCATGTTTTCCAACACACCAAGAGCTGAAATTGAACTAAACTCACACAGTTCAAAGGAGTCTCTAATTTCTGCCCTTTCCCAAATGAAACCTAAACAAGCAGCTGAGATCAACATCGGTGCCGCTCTTGACTTTGTAAGAACCAACATGCTTATACCTGAAAAAGGAAGCCGCATTGAAGATGCTGTTCCCCAGCTTGTGTTGCTGATCACAGGCAAAAAGTCCAAAGACAATGTTGTGCAGCCAGCTGAGGCTCTGGAACGAATGGGTGTCTTGACCATGGCTGCTGGCTCTCGAACTGCTGAAGAAGCCGAACTTCACAAGATAGCTTTTAGTAAAAACCTTGTCTTCATGTTAAAAGACTTCCGTCAATTACAACGCAACCCTGCAAAGATTGTATCTGCACTGTCAACACTTTCAGGTGTTATCATGCCAACTGAGCTAGGTAATATTGTTTATTCATCAAAATGTATACACTACAGTATATACAGTATAACGCCATGTTCACAAATACAGCTAAAGAAGCATGTTAACTTATTCTTATTTTATTTTTATATTATATATAAACCAGTTTTGGGGTCATTGTTTAAAAATATAGTGCAATTTTTATTATTCTGTAGTGTTTCAAGAAAACTAAATTTTTTAAGAAAAAAGTGCAATATTATTGTGAGGGGAAAAGCTAAAAATTGAGACTATCAAAACGCTTAGAGCAAAGCATTATTTTACAAACAAACAAATAAGGGCCAAAAATTACCCATTTTCAAATGGTCACTTCCCACATGACAATGCGCCATGGAGACATATACAGTTCTGCATATGCTGCAGTGCATCGTGTGTCCAGATATCTTTGAGCTACATTAATTCTTCTTTGGGATCAGATCAAACAAGCTATCCTTTGCTTTCCATGAATATCAAACCTTCAAAGCAAACTTTCCGTGCCCATGACAGTGGTGCTTCCTTGGCCCTTGTCAGAGTCATTTAGATCCCTACATTTGTAATTTTTCCCAGCTTTTAACTCATTGACTTTAATTACTGTTTGCTTACTTACTACCTAATATATCCAAGCAATTGACAGGTAGCACTGTAAGTAGATAATGAATGTCATTTATGTCACCAGTCAGTGGTTTCACCTTCATGGCTAATCATTTTGTTTACAGTATATATACCCTATTGGCATGCTTCATGACATTTCACTGAAATTTATCTACAAAAACAACCACAAATGCAGTGAGTGATATTTTTGTCTTGTGTGATAAACTGTTTTCGTCCTTTGAGACCACAGATTTTTCCGTGGCCCTTAGGTTTCCAGGTCATTGTCTTGCTGGATGGCCTAACCATGTCCCAGTTTTAGTTTTCTGGCAGGGGCAACTAGATTTTTGGTTAAATGTTTTGGAATTGAATCTAATTTAAATATAACTCATTATACCACTGACTTTAATAAGAGCCCCTAACTCAAAATAATTGAAGATCCAACATCATATTTTATCCTGGATATGATTCCATTCTTTGTATGCAACCCTATTTTTCTCTAAACTGATGATGGTGTGAGTTTCCAGAATGCTTAATTTCTGTTTCATGTGACCACAACACACAATTCCAGTTGTACACATCATGTGGCAGCAGTGCAATGCAAACAATCATGCTGATACAGGTCAAAACCTTTCAATTTGAACAAGTATGAGAAAAAAGAAAATGTGTGATCGCTGTGACTTCTTTATCATTGAAATGTTAATTAATGTACAGAGGCTTGCAAAAGTATTCGGCCCCCTTGAACCTTTCCACATTTTGTCACATTACAGCCACAAACATGAATCAATTTTATTGGAATTCCATGTGAAAGACCAATACAAAGTGGTGTACACGTGAGAAGTGGAACAACATTTTTTACAAATAAATAACTGAAAAGTGGGGTGTGCGTAATTATTCAGCCCCCTGAGTCAATACTTTGTAGAACCAGCTTTTGCTGTAATTACAGCTGCCAGTCTTTTAGGGTATGTCTCTACCAGCTTTGCACATCTACAGACTGAAATCCTGGCCCATTCTTCTTTGCAAAACTGCTCCAGCTCAGTCAGATTAGATGGACAGCGTTTGTGAACAGCAGTATTCAGATCTTGCCACAGATTCTCGATTGGATTTAGATCTGGACTTTGACTGGGCCATTCTAACACATGGACATGTTTTGTTTTAAACCATTCCATTGTTGCCCTGGCTTAATGTTTAGGGTCGTTGTCCTGCTGGAAGGTGAACCTCCGCCCCAGTCTCAAGTCTTTTGCAGACTCCAAGAGGTTTTCTTCCAAGATTGTCCTGTATTTGGCTCCATCCATCTTCCCATCAACTCTGACCAGCTTCCCTGTCCCTGCTGAAGAGAAGCACCCCCAGAGCATGATGCTGCCACCACCATATTTGACAGTGGGGATGGTGTGTTCAGAGTGATGTGCAGTGTTAGTTTTCCGGGACACATAGCGTTTTGCATTTTGGCCAAAAAGTTCCATTTTGGTCTCATCTGACCAGAGCACCTTCTTCCACATGTTTGCTGTGTCCCACACATGGCTTGTGGCAAACTGCAAAAGGGATTCTTATGGTTTTCTGTTAACAATGGCTTTCTTCTCTGCCAACTTTGTGCAGTGCACGACTAATAGTTGTCCTATGGACAGATTCCCCCACCTGAGCTGTAGATCTCTGCACCTGGTCCAGAGTCACCATGGGCCTCTTGGCTGCATTTCTGATCAGCGCTCTCCTTGTTCGGCCTGTGAGTTTAGGTGGACGGCCTTGTCTTGGTAGGTTTACAGTTGTGCCATACTCCTTCCATTTCTGAATGATCGCTTCAACAGTGCTCCGTGGGATGTTCAAGGCTTTGGAAATCTTTTTGTAGCCTACGCCTGCTTTAAATTTCTCAATAACTTTATCCCTGACCTGTCTGGTGTGTTCTTTGGACTTCATGGTGTTGTTGCTCCCAATATTCTCTTAGACAACCTCTGAGGCCGTCACAGAGCAGCTGTATTTGTACTGACATTAGATTACACACAGGTGTACTCTATTTATAGACATCAGGCAATGTCTATGGGCAACTGACTGCACTCAGACCAAAGGGGGCTGAATAATTACGCACACCCCATTTGCAGTTATTTATTTGTAAAAAAAAAAATGTTTGGAATCATGTATGATTTTCGTTCCACTTCTCACGTGTACACCACTTTGTATTGGTCTTTCACGTGGAATTCCAATAAAATTGATTCATGTTTGTGGCTGTAATGTGACAAAATGTGGAAAAGTTCAAGGGGGCCGAATACTTTTGCAAGCCACTGTATGTAATGTACACTGTCTGGCAAAAAAAAAAGTGACAGACACACTAATTTCCTTCACCTTTTCGGTGCTTTGATTTGTCATAGTGGCATAGTTTCAATACATTCATGTAATGTCACAACATTTAGTAATGGAAAAACCTGGTCATTCAGTATATTTTGGAAGTCAGCTGACCTGATTGTTGCACTAATAATGTTGCTGTACCTAGACCTGACTAACAGAAGAAGTCCCAGATCATAACACTGTGACCACAGGCTGGTACTGTAGGCACTAGGTATGATGGTGCATCACTTGATCTGCCTCTCTTCTTACCCTAATGCACCCATGACCCTGGAATAGTGTAAATCTGGACTAATCAGACCACATGAACTTTATCCATTACTCCTCAGTCTCTATGCTCCCTATCAAACTGAGGGCCTTTTAAATAGATTTGTTTCACTATTAATTTATTTTACCAAGTCTAAATTGCTGTTCTCTTTGCATTGTTCATGTGGAAATTTGTACAGTTTGAATTCACTAAGCGTTTAAGTGATCTTCAACAGTTCCCACAACATTTCTTCCTTAAAGATGATTGTTCACCACTATCCTTTCAGGTTGTAATAATTTTTGGACAGTTCCTAACCCAATTTTAGTAAACTCAGCTATCTCCTTAGTTGTTTTCTTTGCTTGATGCAGGAGAATAATTTGACCCTTCTGAAACAGAGTAACTTTGTTGCCACTACAGTACCATAGAATATGTCTTTTGACATGGTTGTTGAAGAAATGAGAAGCTGCTCACTGCATCAGTTAGGGTTAAAAAAAAAAAAAACTTGTTGGAGATGGAACATATTAATCACTGCAGTAATTACCAAGTGGAAGCCTCTCAACTATTTGCTTGGTGAAATCCATGTGATGACCTTTTTTTTTGGCCAGGCAGTGTATATCCTAAAACACTATTGTAATATAATACATTCATACTTAGAGTATATTCAATTACAGCATATAACAGGACGAATAAACAAAATCGAAAATTACACTAACGAACTATTAAAGAACTGGACTTTTTTTTAACTATTTGTGCTAAAATAAGCTCTGAATGTTGTTTCTAACACTAAGTAATCTAAATAGAATATAACCTGTTCCCTTCTAATTATGTTAAATGCATTGGCAACTGTTAAAACGTGATAATATCTGTGAAATCTAATAAAACACAACATATATAATTGTAATAATTTTTTTTCTTCACACAGTCACGGAAATAACAACTGTTCAGGTCCAGCGAGTAATTAGGGATTTTGTCTTCTTGGTTGATGGGTCCAACTATGTTGGAAATGCTAATTTGCCTGCTGTACGGGACTTCATCTCCAGTATTGTCAACCAGCTGGATGTTCAACCTGAAAGAGTGCGCATTGGCCTGACCCAGTTTGCAGAAGGACAGAGGACAGAGTTCAGCCTGAATACTCATGACAACAAGCAAAAAGTGCTTGATAACATTGCTCGGTTAAGATTAATGGGAGGAAACGTGGTGAATACTGGGGCAGCTCTTCGTTATGCTCTAGAAAACAATTTCCAGGAATCATCTGGTTCTCGTAGGAGACAAGGAGTCCAGCAGGTCCTGGTACTGATCACTGGTGGTCCATCTCAGGATGATGTCTCCAGCATTGGAGATAGAGTAGCACTGGCTGGAATCTTGACCTTTGCTGTCGGAGCTGGCCAGGTGGATGAGAGGGCATTGAGGAGAGTTGCTTTTGTTGAAACTCTGGCATTCTATAGAAACAGATTTGATGACTTGTCAAGTGTTGTGGAAGAAATTATGACACCACTTATAACTGTAGTTGGAGAGCCTGGTGAGTTCCAGTTTTTGTTGATAAATCAACAAAAGGCCTCATAAGGCCTGAAAATGTGTTGAAGTTTAATTAATTCTTTTTTTTTTCTATTCAACAGTTACTGTTCCTCCAACTATTATTGAACGTGATGAAAGGGATGTTGCATTTCTGATAGATGGCTCTGATGCTGTTAAAGGAGATTTTCCAAACATTCGTAACTTCATAATCAAAGTAATTGAGCCCCTTGATGTTGCATCTGATAAAGTTAGAATTTCTGTTGTCCAACACAGTGAGAGACCAACAGCTAGTTTCTTCCTTAACACCTACCAAACAAAAGATGAAGTCTTGAGGGCTCTAAGGCAACTTAGTCCAATCGGTGGTAGGAGTCTGAATACTGGAGCAGCATTAACATACATGAAGAACAACATTTTAGCACCAAATGGTGGGGGCAGAGCAGCCCAAAATGTCCCCCAGTTTTTGATTACTTTGATGGGAGGAAGGTCAAGGGACAGTGTAAAGGAAGCTGCCAGTGCATTAAAGACTGAAGGGGTCTTACCTTTTGGTATTGGGGTGAAAAATGCAGATTCTAAACAGATTGCAGCTATTTCTCACAATCCATCGTTTGCCTTCAACGTGAAAGAATTCAGCCAGCTTGGCTCAGTCTATCAGAAACTTAATACCTATGTTAATCTGCCAAAGACCGAACTGGAAGTCATTATTAAGGAAGGTAAGGAAACTTTTTTTCTGTTGAATCTGTGTGACTTTTTTTGTGCATGATTAACAGATCCTGTAGTATTTTGTGTCCTTGTTTTACTGTCTTTTCATTTAATCCTGTTAAATAGAACATCAGAACCATACAGGAAAAAATGTGGAGGATTCTGATGTTTCTATATAATTTCCTTGCAGTTTGAAAGTTTGGAGTGGAAACAGTCCGAGTTTTGTGGTTTAAAACAGCTATGACTCATAGGCTACTTTTAATATCTGAATACAAAAAATATTGTGTAAATACTATGATTTCTTTAACAAAGGGATGGGAGATGAGGAAACATTGGTCTTGCACAGCATCCAATGTGGATTTCTTTTACGGACAGCTTTTAGGTACAATATTCATCAGATACTTATTTTTTTTTTAAATACCCGAATGGCCACTGGTGTTGGCGATGTTTCATCTGAGAATCCCCCACTCCCAGAATTCACCACTACAGAATTCAGTACAGCATGGCCAAGTCTAAGTTTTCAGCAGACATATAATTACAGACAGTTGCACACTCACATTACAAATGCATACACTACAACTATTCCTGAGTTTCATTCAGATTTTGTGATGTCTCACTTCTGGTTAAATATGAACCAGTTTTGCTCCTGTGAATACAGTGTTGCTTTGGGGGTTATGTGGCCCCATCTTATCAACATTGTAACTAATATACTACACATCTCCTGACTTTTTATTTGAACAAAATTGTCTACTGAGGAAAAAGCATATTATTAAAATTATATAATTACTAACTAACTAACAAAAATTGATATTTAAGGTGGCAACAGGCTTCTCTTGGAAACTGGTTTCGTATTGCAAAAGCTTGGTCTTTGTGTTGTACTTTTATCTTTTCTATTACTTCCTCAGAGGCAAATTTATTTTTTTCATTATTTTATATTCTCCTCAAACAGTACATTTTTTTTCTATGATATTTGAATTGCTGAAACACAAGAATGCAGTGAAGCCATTTAATGTAATTTACTGTATAATAGGTATGAGAGCTGGAAAAGGCAGGTGGAAGAGTGATTGGTTCAGTCTGTGGTACATCATATACAGTACAGTAGTCTTTTTCCACTGCTACTGTACCTACAGGGGGAAACCCTAGAAAACCTGCAATTCAGTAGAGCACACAAATCCTGATCCATTTGCTAAATATAACAAAGCAAAATGTTCTTAACTTTCTTACACCAACAAGACAGACTTATTAACAGCAGAAGAATGTTTATCTTCTATGACACTAATTGCTTATATTTTATTCTGGTAACTGAGAGGAGATCTCAGGATAATGTAGTGACAATTCTAGCTATCAGAATGTCAGCAACCTTTTTTTATTTAGGAAAAGTAATGTTTGATGAGCAATAACTGTCTATTCAGCTTTTTTCCTTTCCTGTGGAACTACAGGCTGCACAAGAATGCAGTGAAAAGATAAAAATTAATGTATGATTTCTATGGATTGAAATATTGTGGATAAAATTGCTTGTTAAAATAGAAGTGTCACTGCTACCAATAATTCTTAAAGAAACATATTTAATGTGAATTGACATTTCTCCCCTTTTTTTCTTGGATTTTTTCCCCTTCCTACAGCAGATGATGGGAAAAAAGATGTTGTGTTTTTAATTGATGGCTCTGACAGCACCAAGGAAAGTTTCTCAAGTATGAAAAGCTTTATCCTGCTTTTGGCAGAAAGGTTAAGTTTGGGGCAGGACAAAGATCGTATTTCAGTGGTCCAGTACAGCGAGAATGCAACTGTTGATTTCTTTCTAAACTCACATTTCTCACGGGAAGTTGAAGTTATTGACAGTATAAAACACCTGCGCCACAAAGGTGGAAAACTTCGTTACACCGGTGCAGCTTTGCAATATGTAAAGGATATTGTCTTTTCGGTCCTCTCAGGAAGCAGACGTTTAGAGGGTGTACCACAATTTTTGGTTCTGTTGAGTGCAGGACGATCTAGGGATGATGTGCGGAAGCCAGTTAAAGCCTTAAAAGAAATTGGAGTTTTTCCTTTAAGTATTGGTACACCAAATGCAGATACTCTTGAACTACAAACAATATCCCATCAACCAGATTATGTTCTTATTGTTAACTTTGAAAGCCTTTTTACAATTAAAGACAATGTTTTGTCTTTAATAAAAGAAGTATCAAACAAACAAGTGGTAACCAGCATTCCTTCAGTTTTGGGTAAGAGATGGCTCCCCCTTTTAATTTTTTTATGTACTTTTGTTCATTACATTGTAATTGATCATACTTTGAGACCAAATATTTTATCACTTCTTATTCTAGACTCTATAAAAAGAGATGTTGTATTTCTTGTGGATGGATCTGATGAGATTAAAAATGGCTTTGAGGCAATCCGTTCCTTTGTCCAGAAGATTGTTGAAAATCTCAATATAGATGAAAGCAATGACAGGGTTGCCCTGGTCCAGTACAGTAGAGATGCCACTGCCAATTTTTATCTCAACTCATATTCAACCAAGAATGAAGTGCTGACTTCAATACAGTCTGTTAAACACAAAGCAGGCAGACCACTGAACGGTGGTGCTGCTCTCCAGTTTATTAAAGATTATATTTTTACTCCATCTTCTGGAGGCAGACACCTTGAGGGAGCACAACAGTTATTGTACATATTTTCTGGTGGACGATCAAATGATGATATCAGAGGTGCTTCTCAAGCATTAAAGGAACGTAAAATAACAGTCTTTACCTTTGGAACAAGAAATGCTGATGCTTTGGAATTACAAACAATGTCCTCTACTCCGGCATATGCTTTCTCCATCCCTGACTTTAACTTCCTTGACAGAACCCATAAATTAGTCACCTCTGTCACTGATGTAGAAGAAAGTTTAGCAAAGGTTTTAATATCTGAGGGTAAGAACTCTTATAAATACTGCATTCTGTTCTTAACTGTTTTAATATTGAAAACTTGTATGTCTATCCTATTGAAGTGTATATACCACATTAAGAACAACTACATTTACATAATTTTGCATGTGTTGGCATTTGATATATATGTACAGGTCCTTCTAAAAAAAATTTGCATATTGTGATAAAGTTCATTATTTTCTGTAATGTACTGATAAACATTAGACTTTCATATATTTTAGATTCATTACACACAACTGAAGTAGTTCAAGCCTTTTATTGTTTTAATATTGATGATTGTGGCATACAGCTCATGAAAACCCAAAATCCCTATCTCAAAAAATTTGCATATCATGAAAAGTTTCTCTAAACGAGCTATTAACCTAATCATCTGAATCAACTAATTAACTCTAAACACCTGCAAAAGATTCCTGAGGCTTTTAAAAACTCCCAGCCTGGTTCATTACTCAAAACCGCAATCATGGGTAAGACTGCCGACCTGACTGCTGTCCAGAAGGCCATCATTGACACCCTCAAGCAAGAGGGTAAGACACAGAAAGACATTTCTGAACGAATAGGCTGTTCCCAGAGTGCTGTATCAAGGCACCTCAGTGGGAAGTCTGTGGGAAGGAAAAAGTGTGGCAGAAAACGCTGCACAACGAGAAGAGGTGACCGGGCCCTGAGGAAGATTGTGGAGAAGGACCGATTCCAGACCTTGGGGGACCTGCGGAAGCAGTGGACTGAGCCTGGAGTAGAAACATCCAGAGCCACCGTGTACAGGCGTGTGCAGGAAATGGGCTACAGGTTGCAAATTTTGCATGTCATTCGGAAATCAAGGTGCCAGAGTCTGGAGGAAGACTGGGGAGAGGGAAATGCCAAAATGCCTGAAGTCCAGTGTCAAGTACCCACAGTCAGTGATGGTCTGGGGTGCCATGTCAGCTGCTGGTGTTGGTCCACTGTGTTTTATCAAGGGCAGGGTCAATGCAGCTACAGTAGCTATCAGGAGATTTTGGAGCACTTCATGCTTCCATCTGCTGAAAAGCTTTATGGAGATGAAGATTTCATTTTTCAGCACGACCTGGCACCTGCTCACAGTGCCAAAACCACTGGTAAATGGTTTACTGACCATGGTATTACTGTGCTCAATTGGCCTGCCAACTCTCCTGACCTGAACCCCATAGAGAATCTGTGGGATATTGTGAAGAGAAAGTTGAGAGACACAAGAATCTGCAAAAGGATTCCCGACCAAGTATTGAGTGCAGAACTGAACATAATTATTTGAAGGTTGACTTTTTTTGTATTAAAAACACTTTTCTTTTATTGGTTGGATGAAATATGCTAATTTTTTGAGATAGGGATTTTGGGTTTGGCTGTATGCCACAATCATCAATATTAAAACAATAAAAGGCTTGAACTACTTCAGTTGTGTGTAATGAATCTAAAATATATGAAAGTCTAATGTTTATCAGTACATTACAGAAAATAATGAACTTCATCACAATATGCTATTATTTTTAGAAGGACCTATATATATATGTAGGCATTATGAATGTTTATATTAATTATAAAGCCTCTGTTTACTATATGTGCAGAGTAATACAGTACATGCCATCTACAGTACTGCATGACCAGTAAGTGCTACAGTATGTGCACATTGTGCCCTGAGATGGACTGGTTTTCCATCCAGGGTGAATTCCTGCCTTACACCTAGTATTTACACGATAGACTCCAGATCTACCGAAGTCCTGATCAGGCTAAAGTTTAACTTTGAGAATAAATTAGTGAATGAGTGACTGACCAGGACAAAGTCATAGGTAAGAGTATATTTGTACGTTGTAATGCAGCTTTCTAAATGATATAAATTGTTTTCTCTTCCTCAGCAAATCACTTTCAAAGTAAAGATTTGAAAAGAGATATTGCTTTTCTTGTGGATGGTTCAGACAATACCAGAAGAGGATTTCAAGCACTGCGTGATTTTTTGTACAGTGTTATTTCAGATTTCACTATTGGAGTCAATGATAACCGAATTGCAGTAATTCAGTACAGCAACGTAGCAGTTGCAAATTTTCATCTAAATTCATTTCAGAGAAAGGAAGATGTACTCAATGCTGTTAAGGGCCTTATCCACAAAGGTGGTAGACCCCTTAATACAGGCTCTGCTCTGCAATATGTTAAAAATAATATATTTACTAAAACTTCTGGCAGTAGAAAGCATGAAGGAGTCCCTCAAATACTAATTCTCATATCTGGGGGGAAGTCAAAAGACAGTATTGTTGAGCCTGTTACTGCTCTCAGACATGCTGGAGTCTCAGTATTTGGAATAGGTACACAAAACTCTGACATCCAGGACTTACCAAAAATTTCACCAGAAATAACATCATATATTGTGGATGACTATAATGACCTACCAAATATCAAACGGAAGATAACAGGAGATGTGGAAAGTGATGTGTTAAAAGGCAAAACAAAAAATGAATCTCTGGTTGGTGAGTCATGCCCATGTCACATAAAATGTATAGGAATAGTGCACCTGTAACTCAGGCAAAATGGATGGATTATACAATGATTATAATGATTTATTTTTATTACATTTTATAGGCAGATTAAATAAAACCCATGATATAGTATTGCTTCTGGATGGTTCAGATGGCACTAGAAATTCATTTGCAGCAATGCGTGATTTCACTCTAAGCATTGTGGAGAGACTGAATGTGTCAGAGTTGGGAGATCGGATCTCTGTAGTGCAATTCAGCAGAGATCCAAAAGTACATTTCTATCTCAACACATACACAACAAAGGAGAGTGTTCTTAACACGGTTAGAGGCCTGAATCATAAGGGAGGGAGACCCCTCAACACAGGAATGGCTCTGCAGTATGTGAGGGACAATGTTTTCACTCCTTCTTCTGGGAGCAGACGTTCACAGGGTGTTCCTCAGGTATTGATTTTGCTGAGTGGAGGAAGGTCATTTGATAACGTTGATGTGCCAGCCTCTTCCCTGAAAGAGCTTGGAGTCTTGATCTTGTCTGTGGGATCAGTAGACTCAGATAGCAATGAACTGCGCAAGATCTCAACTGACCCTAGTTCCACACTGTCAATCAGAGATTTTAGTTACCTCCCCAGTGTGCAGGAGCAGCTCCTCTCCATCATTAAGACTGCGCGTATAGGAGCCACAGGTATCTCTCCACCAGCAGTAGGTAAGATGACCATTTTAAAGGCGTTTTAAAGGTATTATGAATTTTACTAGACATGAAGAGCTGTATCTATTAAGGAAGTGCAAGACATGTTTAACTCCAAAAGTTCTAATGAGATTGGTTACAATGCTCTGTATTCTTTCACCATAATTATCCATAGTTGAGACTCATCTTCAAAGGAGAGATGTTGTATTCCTCCTTGATGGTTCACAAAGGAATATGAATGGGTTCCCAGCAATGATAGAATTTGTTCAACGAGTGGTGGAGAGGTTGAACATAGGCGAGAACAAAGATCGTGTTTCTGTAGTCCAGTTCAGCAGAGATGCTAGGATCCATTTCTACCTTAAGACATACATAACAAAGGAGGACATTCTAGGCCAAGTCAGAGGTATAACACCCAATGGAGGAGGGCCGCTAATGATGGGGGCAGCTCTACAGTATGTCAAAGACAACATCTTTACGGCCTCGTCGGGTAGCAGACGCATGGAAGGGGTACCACAGCTCCTGATCCTGCTGAGTGGGGGAAGGGCACATGACAATGTGGATATCCCTGCCTCAGCACTGAAGGATCTGGGAGTCTTGATATTTGGAATAGGATCAGGGGCCTCTGATATCAGTGAACTGGAGAGAATTTCATATGATCCCAATATTGCTCTGACAGTGTCAGATTTCAAAAAACTCCCAAATGTCGAAAACCTATTATTGACCTCCATGGAAGCTGTGGCACATCCCATCTCTCCAACATCCTCACCATCTCTTGGTATGACTGTCTGCAAGCATTCAATTACAGTATTTCAGTTACCCTGAATGTGCTTTTCATTGAAATGTCTCATCCTCATAAGCAGATTTAAAAATCTTATTGAACACGTGTCTATAGTACTACTTCCTGATCCTTATGCATTTCACCAGAATGTCATGGGGCTAATTAAATTCTTTTTTTTTTCTTAGTTGACTCTGAGGTTCCCAGAAAGGATGTTGTGTTTCTGTTGGATGGGTCAGATGGGACTAGGAATGGCTTCCCTGCCATGCTTGCCTTTGTACAAAGACTAGTGGAAATATTTAACATTGATGACAACATGGACCGTGTGTCAGTGGTGCAGTACAGTACAAATGCTGAGGTGCATTTCGATCTGAATTCTTATTCAACAAGAGATGAAATCCTCAATGCCATCAGCAATGTAAAGCACAAAGGCGGAAGACGTGTTAACACAGGGTCAGCTCTCCAGTTTGTGAGAGAAAACGTCTTCACCGCCTCTGCTGGCAGTAGACTTCACCAGGGTATACCTAATATTCTCATCCTGCTCAGGGGATCAAGGTCAACCGATAATGTTGATCAGCCGGCCTCTGCCTTGAAAGAGAGTGGAGTGTTAATTTTTGGTGTTGGCACCAGGAATGTGAGCAGTGAAATTGAGAGAATTGCAAATAGTCCTTTCTATACTCAGACCATTTCTGAGCTCTCGGGCCTAGACAGTGTCCCGAAACCATTTTACACCTCTCTCAGAAGTGCACTTCTAGATGTAATGCCAGTGAAACCTACAGTTATAGGTAAGGGTTATTGATCAGCCATGTTTAAATACAAACAGTATTATAATTTATACATGACATGTTTGTTTTTATATATTTGTATTTCATATAGAAAATAAGTTTGCAGACACATTTTCAATGTTTTAGACTATTTTCTTTATATATATTTGAGGTTACATTGATGCTCAGCTCAACAATTTTAGCCAAAATGCAAATGTGCACTTCCCCTTGCAATAAGGTCTCTGCCTTCTTGCACGGTCACCGACATACTAGTGTCGTTTAAGTCAAAAGTAAATAAAAGTCAGAAGATTTTTTTTTCTTTTGAAATTATCCTATGGGGGTTAATACGACATCTTTTTATTTCAGTTTCTATAGTTGAACAAAGATTTAAGCCGAGGGATGTCGTATTCCTTCTGGATGGGTCCGATGGCACTAGGAATTCTTTCCCAGCAATACGTGATTTCGTTGAAAGCATTGTGGAGAGATTAAGTGTATCAGAGGGGAGAGACCAGGTCTCTGTAGTCCAATTCAGCAGAGATCCAGAGGTGCATTTCTATCTCAACACATACGCAGCAAAGGAGAGTGTTCTTAACACGGTTAGAGGCCTGAATCATAAGGGAGGGAGACCCCTCAACACAGGAATGGCTCTGCAGTATGTGAGGGACAATGTTTTCACTCCTTCTTCTGGGAGCAGACGTTCACAGGGTGTTCCTCAGGTATTGGTTTTGCTGAGTGGAGGAAGGTCATTTGATAACGTTGCCGTGCCAGCCTCTTCCCTGAAAGAGCTTGGAGTCTTGATCTTGTCTGTGGGATCAGTAGACTCAGATAGCAATGAACTGCAGAAGATCTCAAATGACCCTAGTTCCGCACTCTCAGTGAGAGACTTTACTTACCTCCCCAATGTGCAAGAGCAGCTGCTCTCCATTGTTAACACGGCACTTATAGGAGCCACAGGTATCTCTCCGCCAACACGAGGTAAGATAACCATTTTGGGGTCTTGTCCTATGAAAACGTACTCTGAATTTCACTAGGCATGTAGAGCAGTCAGCAAAATCTATCCAGTCAACCTGACACTTTTGTTTCGCAAAAAGAAGTCTATTATGACCTTGTTTACAGTGTTCCCTGTTCTTCAATTCTGATTATCTATAGTTGAGACTCATCTACCAAGAAGAGATGTTGTATTCCTCCTTGATGGTTCACAAAGGAATATGAATGGGTTCCCAGCAATGATAGAATTTGTTCAACGAGTGGTGGAGAGGTTGAACATAGGCGAGAACAAAGATCGTGTTTCTGTAGTCCAGTTCAGCAGAGATGCTAGGATCCATTTCTACCTTAAGACATACACAACAAAGGAGGACATTCTAGGCCAAGTCAGAGGTATAACACCCAATGGAGGAGGGCCGCTAATGATGGGGGCAGCTCTAAAGTATGTCAAAGACAACATCTTTACGGCCTCGTCGGGTAGCAGACGCATGGAAGGGGTACCACAGCTCCTGATCCTGCTGAGTGGAGGAAGGGCACATGACAATGTGGATATCCCTGCCTCAGCACTGAAGGATCTGGGAGTCTTGATATTTGGAATAGGATCAGGGGCCTCTGATATCAGTGAACTGGAGAGAATTTCATATGATCCCAATATTGCTCTGACAGTGTCAGATTTCAAAAAACTCCCAAATGTCGAAAACCTATTATTGACCTCCATGGAGGCTGTGGCACATCCCATCTCTCCAACATCCTCACCATCTCTTGGTATGACTGTCTGCAAGCATTCAATTACAGTATTTCAGTTACCCTGAATGTGCTTTTCATTGAAATGTCTCATCCTCATAAGCAGATTTAAAAATCTTATTGAACACGTGTCTATAGTACTACTTCCTGATCCTTATGCATTTCACCAGAATGTCATGGGGCTAATTAAATTCTTTTTTTTTTCTTAGTTGACTCTGAGGTTCCCAGAAAGGATGTTGTGTTTCTGTTGGATGGGTCAGATGGGACTAGGAATGGCTTCCCTGCCATGCTTGCCTTTGTACAAAGACTAGTGGAAATATTTAACATTGATGACACCATGGACCGTGTGTCAGTGGTGCAGTACAGTACAAATGCTGAGGTGCATTTCGATCTGAATTCTTATTCAACAAGAGATGAAATCCTCAATGCCATCAGCAATGTAAAGCACAAAGGCGGAAGACGTGTTAACACAGGGTCAGCTCTCCAGTTTGTGAGAAAAAACGTCTTCACCGCCTCTGCTGGCAGTAGACTTCAACAGGGTATACCTAATATTCTCATCCTGCTCAGGGGATCAAGGTCAACCGATAATGTTGATCAGCCGGCCTCTGCCTTGAAAGAGAGTGGAGTGTTAATTTTTGGTGTTGGCACCAGGAATGTGAGCAGTGAAATTGAGAGAATTGCAAATAGTCCTTTCTATACTCAGACCATTTCTGAGCTCTCGGGCCTAGACAGTGTCCCGAAACCATTTTACACCTCTCTCAGAAGTGCACTTCTAGATGTAATGCCAGTGAAACCTACAGTTATAGGTAAGGGTTATTGATCAGCCATGTTTAAATACAAACAGTATTATAATTTATACATGACATGTTTGTTTTTATATATTTGTATTTCATATAGAAAATAAGTTTGCAGACACATTTTCAGTGTTTTAGACTGTTTTCTTTATATATATTTGAGGTTACATTGATGCTCAGCTCAACAATTTTAGCCAAAATGCAAATGTGCACTTCCCCTTGCAATAAGGTCTCTGCCTTCTTGCACGGTCACCGACATACTAGTGTCGTTTAAGTCAAAAGTAAATAAAAGTCAGAAGATTTTTTTTCTTTTGAAATTATACTATGGGGGTTAATACGACATCTTTTTATTTCACTTTCTATAGTTGAACAAAGATTTAAGCCGAGGGATGTCGTATTCCTTCTGGATGGGTCCGATGGCACTAGGAATTCTTTCCCAGCAATACGTGATTTCGTTGAAAGCATTGTGGAGAGATTAAGTGTATCAGAGGGGAGAGACCAGGTCTCTGTAGTCCAATTCAGCAGAGATCCAGAGGTGCATTTCTATCTCAACACATACGCAGCAAAGGAGAGTGTTCTTAACACGGTTAGAGGCCTGAATCATAAGGGAGGGAGACCCCTCAACACAGGAATGGCTCTGCAGTATGTGAGGGACAATGTTTTCACTCCTTCTTCTGGGAGCAGACGTTCACAGGGTGTTCCTCAGGTATTGGTTTTGCTGAGTGGAGGAAGGTCATTTGATAACGTTGCCGTGCCAGCCTCTTCCCTGAAAGAGCTTGGAGTCTTGATCTTGTCTGTGGGATCAGTAGACTCAGATAGCAATGAACTGCAGAAGATCTCAAATGACCCTAGTTCCGCACTCTCAGTGAGAGACTTTACTTACCTCCCCAATGTGCAAGAGCAGCTGCTCTCCATTGTTAACACGGCACTTATAGGAGCCACAGGTATCTCTCCGCCAACACGAGGTAAGATAACCATTTTGGGGTCTTGTCCTATGAAAACGTACTCTGAATTTCACTAGGCATGTAGAGCAGTCAGCAAAATCTATCCAGTCAACCTGACACTTTTGTTTCGCAAAAAGAAGTCTATTATGACCTTGTTTACAGTGTTCCCTGTTCTTCAATTCTGATTATCTATAGTTGAGACTCATCTACCAAGAAGAGATGTTGTATTCCTCCTTGATGGTTCACAAAGGAATATGAATGGGTTCCCAGCAATGATAGAATTTGTTCAACGAGTGGTGGAGAGGTTGAACATAGGCGAGAACAAAGATCGTGTTTCTGTAGTCCAGTTCAGCAGAGATGCTAGGATCCATTTCTACCTTAAGACATACACAACAAAGGAGGACATTCTAGGCCAAGTCAGAGGTATAACACCCAATGGAGGAGGGCCGCTAATGATGGGGGCAGCTCTACAGTATGTCAAAGACAACATCTTTACGGCCTCGTCGGGTAGCAGACGCCTGGAAGGGGTACCACAGCTCCTGATCCTGCTGAGTGGAGGAAGGGCACATGACAATGTGGATATCCCTGCCTCAGCACTGAAGGATCTGGGAGTCTTGATATTTGGAATAGGATCAGGGGCCTCTGATATCAGTGAACTGGAGAGAATTTCATATGATCCCAATTTTGCTCTGACTGTGTCAGATTTTACCAAACTCCCAACTGTTGAAACCCAGCTACTGACATCTATAGGTGTTGTGCCAGTACCCGTCTCTCCAACGTCCTCACCTTTTCTTGGTATGTCTGCAAGGACTAATTCATTTTAGTTATCCTGTCACATCTTTCTGAATAGATTTTGGATAAATGGATAAAAATGGATAAATTACTTATTAAACATGTGTTTGTTGTCACCCTTCCTGATCCTTATGCATTTTACCAGATTATCTTGACGGGTAATTAAATTGTTTTTCCTTTAGTTGACTCTGAGGTTCCCAGAAAGGATGTTGTGTTTCTGTTGGATGGGTCAGATGGGACTAGGAATGGCTTCCCTGCCATGCTTGCCTTTGTACAAAGACTAGTGGAAATATTTAACATTGATGACAACATGGACCGTGTGTCAGTGGTGCAGTACAGTACAAATGCTGAGGTGCATTTCGATCTGAATTCTTATTCAACAAGAGATGAAATCCTCAATGCCATCAGCAATGTAAAGCACAAAGGCGGAAGACGTGTTAACACAGGGTCAGCTCTCCAGTTTGTGAGAGAAAACGTCTTCACCGCCTCTGCTGGCAGTAGACTTCAACAGGGTATACCTAATATTCTCATCCTGCTCAGGGGATCAAGGTCAACCGATAATGTTGATCAGCCGGCCTCTGCCTTGAAAGAGAGTGGAGTGTTAATTTTTGGTGTTGGCACCAGGAATGTGAGCAGTGAAATTGAGAGAATTGCAAATAGTCCTTTCTATACTCAGACCATTTCTGAGCTCTCGGACCTAGACAGTGTTCCGAAACCATTTTACACCTCTCTCAGAAGTGCACTTCTAGATGTAATGCCAGTGAAACCTACAGTTATAGGTAAGGGTTATTGATCAGCCATGTTTGAATACAAACAGTATTATAATTTATACATGACATGTTTGTTTCAATATATTTATATTTCATATAGAAAATAAGTTTGCAGACACATTTTCAGTGTTTTAGACTATTTTCTTTATATATACATTTGAGGTTACATTGATGCTCAGCTCAACAATTTTAGCCAAAATGCAAATGTGCACTTCCCCTTGCAATAAGGTCTCTACTTTCTTGCACGGCCACCGAGATACTAGTGTCTTTTAAGTCAAAAGTAAATAAAAGTCTGAAGATTTTTTTTCTTTTGAAATTATCCTATGCGGGTTAATACGACATCTTTTTATTTCACTTTCTATAGCTGAACAAAGATTTAAGCCGAGGGATGTCGTATTCCTTCTGGATGGGTCCGATGGCACTTGGAATTCTTTCCCAGCAATACGTGATTTCGTTGAAAGCATTGTGGAGAGATTAAGTGTATCAGAGGGGAGAGACCAGGTCTCTGTAGTCCAATTCAGCAGAGATCCAGAGGTGCATTTCTATCTCAACACATACGCAGCAAAGGAGAGTGTTCTTAACACGGTTAGAGGCCTGAATCATAAGGGAGGGAGACCCCTCAACACAGGAATGGCTCTGCAGTATGTGAGGGACAATGTTTTCACTCCTTCTTCTGGGAGCAGACGTTCACAGGGTGTTCCTCAGGTATTGGTTTTGCTGAGTGGAGGAAGGTCATTTGATAACGTTGCCGTGCCAGCCTCTTCCCTGAAAGAGCTTGGAGTCTTGATCTTGTCTGTGGGATCAGTAGACTCAGATAGCAATGAACTGCAGAAGATCTCAAATGACCCTAGTTCCGCACTCTCAGTGAGAGACTTTACTTACCTCCCCAATGTGCAAGAGCAGCTGCTCTCCATTGTTAACACGGCACTTATAGGAGCCACAGGTATCTCTCCGCCAACACGAGGTAAGATAACCATTTTGGGGTCTTGTCCTATGAAAACGTACTCTGAATTTCACTAGGCATGTAGAGCAGTCAGCAAAATCTATCCAGTCAACCTGACACTTTTGTTTCGCAAAAAGAAGTCTATTATGACCTTGTTTACAGTGTTCCCTGTTCTTCAATTCTGATTATCTACTGTATAGTTGAGACTCATCTACCAAGAAGAGATGTTGTATTCCTCCTTGATGGTTCACAAAGGAATATGAATGGGTTCCCAGCAATGATAGAATTTGTTCAACGAGTGGTGGAGAGGTTGAACATAGGCGAGAACAAAGATCGTGTTTCTGTAGTCCAGTTCAGCAGAGATCCTAGGATCCATTTCTACCTTAAGACATACACAACAAAGGAGGACATTCTAGGCCAAGTCAGAGGTATAACACCCAATGGAGGAGGGCCGCTAATGATGGGGGCAGCTCTACAGTATGTCAAAGACAACATCTTTACGGCCTCGTCGGGTAGCAGACGCCTGGAAGGGGTACCACAGCTCCTGATCCTGCTGAGTGGAGGAAGGGCACATGACAATGTGGATATCCCTGCCTCAGCACTGAAGGATCTGGGAGTCTTGATATTTGGAATAGGATCAGGGGCCTCTGATATCAGTGAACTGGAGAGAATTTCATATGATCCCAATTTTGCTCTGACTGTGTCAGATTTTACCAAACTCCCAACTGTTGAAACCCAGCTACTGACATCTATAGAGGTTGTGCCAGTACCCGTCTCTCCAACGTCCTCACCTTTTCTTGGTATGTCTGCAAGGACTAATTCATTTTATTTATCCTGTCACATCTTTCTGAATAGATTTTAAAATGGATAAATTACTTATTAAACATGTGTTTGTTGTCACCCTTCCTGATCCTTATGCATTTTACCAGATTATCTTGACGGGTAACTAAATTGTTTTTCCTTTAGTTGACTCTGAGGTTCCCAGAAAGGATGTTGTGTTTCTGTTGGATGGGTCAGATGGGACTAGGAATGGCTTCCCTGCCATGCTTGCCTTTGTACAAAGACTAGTGGAAATATTTAACATTGATGACAACATGGACCGTGTGTCAGTGGTGCAGTACAGTACAAATGCTGAGGTGCATTTCGATCTGAATTCTTATTCAACAAGAGATGAAATCCTCAATGTCATCAGCAATGTAAAGCACAAAGGCGGAAGACGTGTTAACACAGGGTCAGCTCTCCAGTTTGTGAGAGAAAACGTCTTCACCGCCTCTGCTGGCAGTAGACTTCAACAGGGTATACCTAATATTCTCATCCTGCTCAGGGGATCAAGATCAACCGATAATGTTGATCAGCCGGCCTCTGCCTTGAAAGAGAGTGGAGTGTTAATTTTTGGTGTTGGCACCAGGAATGTGAGCAGTGAAATTGAGAGAATTGCAAATAGTCCTTTCTATACTCAGACCATTTCTGAGCTCTCGGACCTAGACAGTGTCCCGAAACCATTTTACACCTCTCTCAGAAGTGCACTTCTAGATGTAATGCCAGTGAAACCTACAGTTATAGGTAAGGGTTATTGATCAGCCATGTTTAAATACAAACAGTATTATAATTTATACATGACATGTTTGTTTTAATATATTTGTATTTCATATAGAAAATAAGTTTGCAGACACATTTTCAGTGTTTTAGACTATTTTCTTTATATATATTTGAGGTTACATTGATGCTCAGCTCAACAATTTTAGCCAAAATGCAAATGTGCACTTCCCCTTGCAATAAGGTGTCTGCCTTCTTGCACGGTCACCGACATACTAGTGTCGTTTAAGTCAAAAGTAAATAAAAGTCCGAAGATTTTTTTTCTTTTGAAATTATCCTATGGGGGTTAATACGACATCTTTTTATTTCACTTTCTATAGTTGAACAAAGATTTAAGCCGAGGGATGTCGTATTCCTTCTGGATGGGTCCGATGGCACTAGGAATTCTTTCCCAGCAATACGTGATTTCGTTGAAAGCATTGTGGAGAGATTAAGTGTATCAGAGGGGAGAGACCAGGTCTCTGTAGTCCAATTCAGCAGAGATCCAGAGGTGCATTTCTATCTCAACACATACGCAGCAAAGGAGAGTGTTCTTAACACGGTTAGAGGCCTGAATCATAAGGGAGGGAGACCCCTCAACACAGGAATGGCTCTGCAGTATGTGAGGGACAATGTTTTCACTCCTTCTTCTGGGAGCAGACGTTCACAGGGTGTTCCTCAGGTATTGGTTTTGCTGAGTGGAGGAAGGTCATTTGATAACGTTGCCGTGCCAGCCTCTTCCCTGAAAGAGCTTGGAGTCTTGATCTTGTCTGTGGGATCAGTAGACTCAGATAGCAATGAACTGCAGAAGATCTCAAATGACCCTAGTTCCGCACTCTCAGTGAGAGACTTTACTTACCTCCCCAATGTGCAAGAGCAGCTGCTCTCCATTGTTAACACAGCACTTATAGGAGCCACAGGTATCTCTCCGCCAACACGAGGTAAGATAACCATTTTGGGGTCTTGTCCTATGAAAACGTACTCTGAATTTCACTAGGCATGTAGAGCAGTCAGCAAAATCTATCCAGTCAACCTGACACTTTTGTTTCGCAAAAAGAAGTCTATTATGACCTTGTTTACAGTGTTCCCTGTTCTTCAATTCTGATTATCTATAGTTGAGACTCATCTACCAAGAAGAGATGTTGTATTCCTCCTTGATGGTTCACAAAGGAATATGAATGGGTTCCCAGCAATGATAGAATTTGTTCAACGAGTGGTGGAGAGGTTGAACATAGGCGAGAACAAAGATTGTGTTTCTGTAGTCCAGTTCAGCAGAGATGCTAGGATCCATTTCTACCTTAAGACATACACAACAAAGGAGGACATTCTAGGCCAAGTCAGAGGTATAACACCCAATGGAGGAGGGCCGCTAATGATGGGGGCAGCTCTACAGTATGTCAAAGACAACATCTTTACGGCCTCGTCGGGTAGCAGACGCCTGGAAGGGGTACCACAGCTCCTGATCCTGCTGAGTGGAGGAAGGGCACATGACAATGTGGATATCCCTGCCTCAGCACTGAAGGATCTGGGAGTCTTGATATTTGGAATAGGATCAGGGGCCTCTGATATCAGTGAACTGGAGAGAATTTCATATGATCCCAATTTTGCTCTGACTGTGTCAGATTTTACCAAACTCCCAACTGTTGAAACCCAGCTACTGACATCTATAGAGGTTGTGCCAGTACCCGTCTCTCCAACGTCCTCACCTTTTCTTGGTATGTCTGCAAGGACTAATTCATTTTATTTATCCTGTCACCTCTTTCTGAATAGATTTTAAAATGGATAAATTACTTATTAAACATGTGTTTGTTGTCACCCTTCCTGATCCTTATGCATTTTACCAGATTATCTTGACGGGTAACTAAATTGTTTTTCCTTTAGTTGACTCTGAGGTTCCCAGAAAGGATGTTGTGTTTCTGTTGGATGGGTCAGATGGGACTAGGAATGGCTTCCCTGCCATGCTTGCCTTTGTACAAAGACTAGTGGAAATATTTAACATTGATGACAACATGGACCGTGTGTCAGTGGTGCAGTACAGTACAAATGCTGAGGTGCATTTCGATCTGAATTCTTATTCAACAAGAGATGAAATCCTCAATGCCATCAGCAATGTAAAGCACAAAGGCGGAAGACGTGTTAACACAGGGTCAGCTCTCCAGTTTGTGAGAGAAAACGTCTTCACCGCCTCTGCTGGCAGTAGACTTCAACAGGGTATACCTAATATTCTCATCCTGCTCAGGGGATCAAGGTCAACCGATAATGTTGATCAGCCGGCCTCTGCCTTGAAAGAGAGTGGAGTGTTAATTTTTGGTGTTGGCACCAGGAATGTGAGCAGTGAAATTGAGAGAATTGCAAATAGTCCTTTCTATACTCAGACCATTTCTGAGCTCTCGGACCTAGACAGTGTCCCGAAACCATTTTACACCTCTCTCAGAAGTGCACTTCTAGATGTAATGCCAGTGAAACCTACAGTTATAGGTAAGGGTTATTGATCAGCCATGTTTAAATACAAACAGTATTATAATTTATACATGACATGTTTGTTTTAATATATTTGTATTTCATATAGAAAATAAGTTTGCAGACACATTTTCAGTGTTTTAGACTATTTTCTTTATATATATTTGAGGTTACATTGATGCTCAGCTCAACAATTTTAGCCAAAATGCAAATGTGCACTTCCCCTTGCAATAAGGTGTCTGCCTTCTTGCATGGTCACCGACATACTAGTGTCGTTTAAGTCAAAAGTAAATAAAAGTCCGAAGATTTTTTTTCTTTTGAAATTATCCTATGGGGGTTAATACGACATCTTTTTATTTCACTTTCTATAGTTGAACAAAGATTTAAGCCGAGGGATGTCGTATTCCTTCTGGATGGGTCCGATGGCACTAGGAATTCTTTCCCAGCAATACGTGATTTCGTTGAAAGCATTGTGGAGAGATTAAGTGTATCAGAGGGGAGAGACCAGGTCTCTGTAGTCCAATTCAGCAGAGATCCAGAGGTGCATTTCTATCTCAACACATACGCAGCAAAGGAGAGTGTTCTTAACACGGTTAGAGGCCTGAATCATAAGGGAGGGAGACCCCTCAACACAGGAATGGCTCTGCAGTATGTGAGGGACAATGTTTTCACTCCTTCTTCTGGGAGCAGACGTTCACAGGGTGTTCCTCAGGTATTGGTTTTGCTGAGTGGAGGAAGGTCATTTGATAACGTTGCCGTGCCAGCCTCTTCCCTGAAAGAGCTTGGAGTCTTGATCTTGTCTGTGGGATCAGTAGACTCAGATAGCAATGAACTGCAGAAGATCTCAAATGACCCTAGTTCCGCACTCTCAGTGAGAGACTTTACTTACCTCCCCAATGTGCAAGAGCAGCTGCTCTCCATTGTTAACACGGCACTTATAGGAGCCACAGGTATCTCTCCACCAACACGAGGTAAGATAACCATTTTGGGGTCTTGTCCTATGAAAACGTACTCTGAATTTCACTAGGCATGTAGAGCAGTCAGCAAAATCTATCCAGTCAACCTGACACTTTTGTTTCGCAAAAAGAAGTCTATTATGACCTTGTTTACAGTGTTCCCTGTTCTTCAATTCTGATTATCTATAGTTGAGACTCATCTACCAAGAAGAGATGTTGTATTCCTCCTTGATGGTTCACAAAGGAATATGAATGGGTTCCCAGCAATGATAGAATTTGTTCAACGAGTGGTGGAGAGGTTGAACATAGGCGAGAACAAAGATCGTGTTTCTGTAGTCCAGTTCAGCAGAGATGCTAGGATCCATTTCTACCTTAAGACATACACAACAAAGGAGGACATTCTAGGCCAAGTCAGAGGTATAACACCCAATGGAGGAGGGCCGCTAATGATGGGGGCAGCTCTACAGTATGTCAAAGACAACATCTTTACGGCATCGTCGGGTAGCAGACGCCTGGAAGGGGTACCACAGCTCCTGATCCTGCTGAGTGGAGGAAGGGCACATGACAATGTGGATATCCCTGCCTCAGCACTGAAGGATCTGGGAGTCTTGATATTTGGAATAGGATCAGGGGCCTCTGATATCAGTGAACTGGAGAGAATTTCATATGATCCCAATTTTGCTCTGACTGTGTCAGATTTTACCAAACTCCCAACTGTTGAAACCCAGCTACTGACATCTATAGAGGTTGTGCCAGTACCCGTCTCTCCAACGTCCTCACCTTTTCTTGGTACAGTATGTCTGCAAGGACTAATTCATTTTATTTATCCTGTCACATCTTTCTGAATAGATTTTAACATGGATAAATTACTTATTAAACATGTGTTTGTTGTCACCCTTCCTGATCCTTATGCATTTTACCAGATTATCTTGACGGGTAATTAAACTGTTTTTCCTTTAGTTGACTCTGAGGTTCCCAGAAAGGATGTTGTGTTTCTGTTGGATGGGTCAGATGGGACTAGGAATGGCTTCCCTGCCATGCTTGCCTTTGTACAAAGACTAGTGGAAATATTTAACATTGATGACAACATGGACCGTGTGTCAGTGGTGCAGTACAGTACAAATGCTGAGGTGCATTTCGATCTGAATTCTTATTCAACAAGAGATGAAATCCTCAATGCCATCAGCAATGTAAAGCACAAAGGCGGAAGACGTGTTAACACAGGGTCAGCTCTCCAGTTTGTGAGAGAAAACGTCTTCACCGCCTCTGCTGGCAGTAGACTTCAACAGGGTATACCTAATATTCTCATCCTGCTCAGGGGATCAAGGTCAACCGATAATGTTGATCAGCCGGCCTCTGCCTTGAAAGAGAGTGGAGTGTTAATTTTTGGTGTTGGCACCAGGAATGTGAGCAGTGAAATTGAGAGAATTGCAAATAGTCCTTTCTATACTCAGACCATTTCTGAGCTCTCGGACCTAGACAGTGTTCCGAAACCATTTTACACCTCTCTCAGAAGTGCACTTCTAGATGTAATGCCAGTGAAACCTACAGTTATAGGTAAGGGTTATTGATCAGCCATGTTTAAATACAAACAGTATTATAATTTATACATGACATGTTTGTTTCAGTATATTTATATTTCATATAGAAAATAAGTTTGCAGACACATTTTCAGTGTTTTAGACTATTTTCTTTATATATATTTGAGGTTACATTGATGCTCAGCTCAACAATTTTAGCCAAAATGCAAATGTGCACTTCCCCTTGCAATAAGGTCTCTATTTTCTTGCACGGCCACCGAGATACTAGTGTCGTTTAAGTCAAAAGTAAATAAAAGTCTGAAGATTTTTTTTCTTTTGAAATTATCCTATGCGGGTTAATACGACATCTTTTTATTTCACTTTCTATAGTTGAACAAAGATTTAAGCCGAGGGATGTCGTATTCCTTCTGGATGGGTCCGATGGCACTAGGAATTCTTTCCCAGCAATACGTGATTTCGTTGAAAGCATTGTGGAGAGATTAAGTGTATCAGAGGGGAGAGACCAGGTCTCTGTAGTCCAATTCAGCAGAGATCCAGAGGTGCATTTCTATCTCAACACATACGCAGCAAAGGAGAGTGTTCTTAACACGGTTAGAGGCCTGAATCATAAGGGAGGGAGACCCCTCAACACAGGAATGGCTCTGCAGTATGTGAGGGACAATGTTTTCACTCCTTCTTCTGGGAGCAGACGTTCACAGGGTGTTCCTCAGGTATTGGTTTTGCTGAGTGGAGGAAGGTCATTTGATAACGTTGCCGTGCCAGCCTCTTCCCTGAAAGAGCTTGGAGTCTTGATCTTGTCTGTGGGATCAGTAGACTCAGATAGCAATGAACTGCAGAAGATCTCAAATGACCCTAGTTCCGCACTCTCAGTGAGAGACTTTACTTACCTCCCCAATGTGCAAGAGCAGCTGCTCTCCATTGTTAACACGGCACTTATAGGAGCCACAGGTATCTCTCCGCCAACACGAGGTAAGATAACCATTTTGGGGTCTTGTCCTATGAAAACGTACTCTGAATTTCACTAGGCATGTAGAGCAGTCAGCAAAATCTATACAGTCAACCTGACACTTTTGTTTCGCAAAAAGAAGTCTATTATGACCTTGTTTACAGTGTTCCCTGTTCTTCAATTCTGATTATCTATAGTTGAGACTCATCTACCAAGAAGAGATGTTGTATTCCTCCTTGATGGTTCACAAAGGAATATGAATGGGTTCCCAGCAATGATAGAATTTGTTCAACGAGTGGTGGAGAGGTTGAACATAGGCGAGAACAAAGATCGTGTTTCTGTAGTCCAGTTCAGCAGAGATGCTAGGATCCATTTCTACCTTAAGACATACACAACAAAGGAGGACATTCTAGGCCAAGTCAGAGGTATAACACCCAATGGAGGAGGGCCGCTAATGATGGGGGCAGCTCTACAGTATGTCAAAGACAACATCTTTACGGCCTCGTCGGGTAGCAGACGCCTGGAAGGGGTACCACAGCTCCTGATCCTGCTGAGTGGAGGAAAGGCACATGACAATGTGGATATCCCTGCCTCAGCACTGAAGGATCTGGGAGTCTTGATATTTGGAATAGGATCAGGGGCCTCTGATATCAGTGAACTGGAGAGAATTTCATATGATCCCAATTTTGCTCTGACTGTGTCAGATTTTACCAAACTCCCAACTGTTGAAACCCAGCTACTGACATCTATAGAGGTTGTGCCAGTACCCGTCTCTCCAACGTCCTCACCTTTTCTTGGTACAGTATGTCTGCAAGGACTAATTCATTTTAT
Source organism: Channallabes apus (assembly GCA_030522415.1). Taxonomy (NCBI): domain Eukaryota; kingdom Metazoa; phylum Chordata; class Actinopteri; order Siluriformes; family Clariidae; genus Channallabes; species Channallabes apus. The sequence goes on from CM060109.1 coordinate 12,334,834, forward strand.
TTATCCTGTCACATCTTTCTGAATAGATTTTAAAATGGATAAATTACTTATTAAACATGTGTTTGTTGTCACCCTTCCTGATCCTTATGCATTTTACCAGATTATCTTGACGGGTAATTAAATTGTTTTTCCTTTAGTTGACTCTGAGGTTCCCAGAAAGGATGTTGTGTTTCTGTTGGATGGGTCAGATGGGACTAGGACTGGCTTCCCTGCCATGCTTGCCTTTGTACAAAGACTAGTGGAAATATTTAACATTGATGACAACATGGACCGTGTGTCAGTGGTGCAGTACAGTACAAATGCTGAGGTGCATTTCGATCTGAATTCTTATTCAACAAGAGATGAAATCCTCAATGCCATCAGCAATGTAAAGCACAAAGGCGGAAGACGTGTTAACACAGGGTCAGCTCTCCAGTTTGTGAGAGAAAACGTCTTCACCGCCTCTGCTGGCAGTAGACTTCAACAGGGTATACCTAATATTCTCATCCTGCTCAGGGGATCAAGGTCAACCGATAATGTTGATCAGCCGGCCTCTGCCTTGAAAGAGAGTGGAGTGTTAATTTTTGGTGTTGGCACCAGGAATGTGAGCAGTGAAATTGAGAGAATTGCAAATAGTCCTTTCTATACTCAGACCATTTCTGAGCTCTCGGACCTAGACAGTGTTCCGAAACCATTTTACACCTCTCTCAGAAGTGCACTTCTAGATGTAATGCCAGTGAAACCTACAGTTATAGGTAAGGGTTATTGATCAGCCATGTTTAAATACAAACAGTATTATAATTTATACATGACATGTTTGTTTCAATATATTTATATTTCATATAGAAAATAAGTTTGCAGACACATTTTCAGTGTTTTAGACTATTTTCTTTATATATATATTTGAGGTTACATTGATGCTCAGCTCAACAATTTTAGCCAAAATGCAAATGTGCACTTCCCCTTGCAATAAGGTCTCTACTTTCTTGCACGGCCACCGAGATACTAGTGTCGTTTAAGTCAAAAGTAAATAAAAGTCTGAAGATTTTTTTTCTTTTGAAATTATCCTATGCGGGTTAATACGACATCTTTTTATTTCACTTTCTATAGTTGAACAAAGATTTAAGCCGAGGGATGTCGTATTCCTTCTGGATGGGTCCGATGGCACTAGGAATTCTTTCCCAGCAATACGTGATTTCGTTGAAAGCATTGTGGAGAGATTAAGTGTATCAGAGGGGAGAGACCAGGTCTCTGTAGTCCAATTCAGCAGAGATCCAGAGGTGCATTTCTATCTCAACACATACGCAGCAAAGGAGAGTGTTCTTAACACGGTTAGAGGCCTGAATCATAAGGGAGGGAGACCCCTCAACACAGGAATGGCTCTGCAGTATGTGAGGGACAATGTTTTCACTCCTTCTTCTGGGAGCAGACGTTCACAGGGTGTTCCTCAGGTATTGGTTTTGCTGAGTGGAGGAAGGTCATTTGATAACGTTGCCGTGCCAGCCTCTTCCCTGAAAGAGCTTGGAGTCTTGATCTTGTCTGTGGGATCAGTAGACTCAGATAGCAATGAACTGCAGAAGATCTCAAATGACCCTAGTTCCGCACTCTCAGTGAGAGACTTTACTTACCTCCCCAATGTGCAAGAGCAGCTGCTCTCCATTGTTAACACGGCACTTATAGGAGCCACAGGTATCTCTCCGCCAACACGAGGTAAGATAACCATTTTGGGGTCTTGTCCTATGAAAATGTACTCTGAATTTCACTAGGCATGTAGAGCAGTCAGCAAAATCTATACAGTCAACCTGACACTTTTGTTTCGCAAAAAGAAGTCTATTATGACCTTGTTTACAGTGTTCCCTGTTCTTCAATTCTGATTATCTATAGTTGAGACTCATCTACCAAGAAGAGATGTTGTATTCCTCCTTGATGGTTCACAAAGGAATATGAATGGGTTCCCAGCAATGATAGAATTTGTTCAACGAGTGGTGGAGACGTTGAACATAGGCGAGAACAAAGATCGTGTTTCTGTAGTCCAGTTCAGCAGAGATGCTAGGATCCATTTCTACCTTAAGACATACACAACAAAGGAGGACATTCTAGGCCAAGTCAGAGGTATAACACCCAATGGAGGAGGGCCGCTAATGATGGGGGCAGCTCTACAGTATGTCAAAGACAACATCTTTACGGCATCGTCGGGTAGCAGACGCCTGGAAGGGGTACCACAGCTCCTGATCCTGCTGAGTGGAGGAAGGGCACATGACAATGTGGATATCCCTGCCTCAGCACTGAAGGATCTGGGAGTCTTGATATTTGGAATAGGATCAGGGGCCTCTGATATCAGTGAACTGGAGAGAATTTCATATGATCCCAATTTTGCTCTGACTGTGTCAGATTTTACCAAACTCCCAACTGTTGAAACCCAGCTACTGACATCTATAGAGGTTGTGCCAGTACCCGTCTCTCCAACGTCCTCACCTTTTCTTGGTACAGTATGTCTGCAAGGACTAATTCATTTTATTTATCCTGTCACATCTTTCTGAATAGATTTTAAAATGGATAAATTACTTATTAAACATGTGTTTGTTGTCACCCTTCCTGATCCTTATGCATTTTACCAGATTATCTTGACGGGTAATTAAATTGTTTTTCCTTTAGTTGACTCTGAGGTTCCCAGAAAGGATGTTGTGTTTCTGTTGGATGGGTCAGATGGGACTAGGAATGGCTTCCCTGCCATGCTTGCCTTTGTACAAAGACTAGTGGAAATATTTAACATTGATGACAACATGGACCGTGTGTCAGTGGTGCAGTACAGTACAAATGCTGAGGTGCATTTCGATCTGAATTCTTATTCAACAAGAGATGAAATCCTCAATGCCATCAGCAATGTAAAGCACAAAGGCGGAAGACGTGTTAACACAGGGTCAGCTCTCCAGTTTGTGAGAGAAAACGTCTTCACCGCCTCTGCTGGCAGTAGACTTCAACAGGGTATACCTAATATTCTCATCCTGCTCAGGGGATCAAGGTCAACCGATAATGTTGATCAGCCGGCCTCTGCCTTGAAAGAGAGTGGAGTGTTAATTTTTGGTGTTGGCACCAGGAATGTGAGCCGTGAAATTGAGAGAATTGCAAATAGTCCTTTCTATACTCAGACCATTTCTGAGCTCTCGGACCTAGACAGTGTTCCGAAACCATTTTACACCTCTCTCAGAAGTGCACTTCTAGATGTAATGCCAGTGAAACCTACAGTTATAGGTAAGGGTTATTGATCAGCCATGTTTAAATACAAACAGTATTATAATTTATACATGACATGTTTGTTTCAATATATTTGTATTTCATATAGAAAATAAGTTTGCAGACACATTTTCAGTGTTTTAGACTATTTTCTTTATATATATTTGAGGTTACATTGATGCTCAGCTCAACAATTTTAGCCAAAATGCAAATGTGCACTTCCCCTTGCAATAAGGTCTCTGCCTTCTTGCACGGTCACCGACATACTAGTGTCGTTTAAGTCAAAAGTAAATAAAAGTCAGAAGATTTTTTTTCTTTTGAAATTATACTATGGGGGTTAATACGACATCTTTTTATTTCACTTTCTATAGTTGAACAAAGATTTAAGCCGAGGGATGTCGTATTCCTTCTGGATGGGTCCGATGGCACTAGGAATTCTTTCCCAGCAATACGTGATTTCGTTGAAAGCATTGTGGAGAGATTAAGTGTATCAGAGGGGAGAGACCAGGTCTCTGTAGTCCAATTCAGCAGAGATCCAGAGGTGCATTTCTATCTCAACACATACGCAGCAAAGGAGAGTGTTCTTAACACGGTTAGAGGCCTGAATCATAAGGGAGGGAGACCACTCAACACAGGAATGGCTCTGCAGTATGTGAGGGACAATGTTTTCACTCCTTCTTCTGGGAGCAGACGTTCACAGGGTGTTCCTCAGGTATTGGTTTTGCTGAGTGGAGGAAGGTCATTTGATAACGTTGCCGTGCCAGCCTCTTCCCTGAAAGAGCTTGGAGTCTTGATCTTGTCTGTGGGATCAGTAGACTCAGATAGCAATGAACTGCAGAAGATCTCAAATGACCCTAGTTCCGCACTCTCAGTGAGAGACTTTACTTACCTCCCCAATGTGCAAGAGCAGCTGCTCTCCATTGTTAACACGGCACTTATAGGAGCCACAGGTATCTCTCCGCCAACACGAGGTAAGATAACCATTTTGGGGTCTTGTCCTATGAAAACGTACTCTGAATTTCACTAGGCATGTAGAGCAGTCAGCAAAATCTATCCACTCAACCTGACACTTTTGTTTTGCAAAAAGAAGTCTATTATGACCTTGTTTACAGTGTTCCCTGTTCTTCAATTCTGATTATCTATAGTTGAGACTCATCTACCAAGAAGAGATGTTGTATTCCTCCTTGATGGTTCACAAAGGAATATGAATGGGTTCCCAGCAATGATAGAATTTGTTCAACGAGTGGTGGAGAGGTTGAACATAGGCGAGAACAAAGATCGTGTTTCTGTAGTCCAGTTCAGCAGAGATGCTAGGATCCATTTCTACCTTAAGACATACACAACAAAGGAGGACATTCTAGGCCAAGTCAGAGGTATAACACCCAATGGAGGAGGGCCGCTAATGATGGGGGCAGCTCTACAGTATGTCAAAGACAACATCTTTACGGCCTCGTCGGGTAGCAGACGCCTGGAAGGGGTACCACAGCTCCTGATCCTGCTGAGTGGAGGAAGGGCACATGACAATGTGGATATCCCTGCCTCAGCACTGAAGGATCTGGGAGTCTTGATATTTGGAATAGGATCAGGGGCCTCTGATATCAGTGAACTGGAGAGAATTTCATATGATCCCAATTTTGCTCTGACTGTGTCAGATTTTACCAAACTCCCAACTGTTGAAACCCAGCTACTGACATCTATAGAGGTTGTGCCAGTACCCGTCTCTCCAACGTCCTCACCTTTTCTTGGTATGTCTGCAAGGACTAATTCATTTTAGTTATCCTGTCACATCTTTCTGAATAGATTTTGGATAAATGGATAAAAATGGATAAATTACTTATTAAACATGTGTTTGTTGTCACCCTTCCTGATCCTTATGCATTTTACCAGATTATCTTGACGGGTAATTAAATTGTTTTTCCTTTAGTTGACTCTGAGGTTCCCAGAAAGGATGTTGTGTTTCTGTTGGATGGGTCAGATGGGACTAGGAATGGCTTCCCTGCCATGCTTGCCTTTGTACAAAGACTAGTGGAAATATTTAACATTGATGACAACATGGACCGTGTGTCAGTGGTGCAGTACAGTACAAATGCTGAGGTGCATTTCGATCTGAATTCTTATTCAACAAGAGATGAAATCCTCAATGCCATCAGCAATGTAAAGCACAAAGGCGGAAGACGTGTTAACACAGGGTCAGCTCTCCAGTTTGTGAGAGAAAACGTCTTCACCGCCTCTGCTGGCAGTAGACTTCAACAGGGTATACCTAATATTCTCATCCTGCTCAGGGGATCAAGGTCAACCGATAATGTTGATCAGCCGGCCTCTGCCTTGAAAGAGAGTGGAGTGTTAATTTTTGGTGTTGGCACCAGGAATGTGAGCCGTGAAATTGAGAGAATTGCAAATAGTCCTTTCTATACTCAGACCATTTCTGAGCTCTCGGACCTAGACAGTGTCCCGAAACCATTTTACACCTCTCTCAGAAGTGCACTTCTAGATGTAATGCCTGTGAAACCTACAGTTATAGGTAAGGGTTATTGAACAGCCATGGTTAAATTGACATTCATGATATATAATGACATTTTTGTTTTCATATTTTTTTTATTTCATATAGAAAAAAGGTTTTCAGTGTTTTATACTATTTTACATGGTTTGAGTTCATGGCTGTGCTGTTATCAGAGGTGTCAAGTACCTTACTTAAGTAGAAATTTTGGGTATCTATACTTTACTGGAGTAATTATTTTTCAGCCGACTTTTTACTTCTACTCCATTTTTAAGCAATTATCTGTACTTTCTACTCCTTACATTTTAAAAATAGCCTCGTTACTCAATTTTTATGATCAGAAGGCGCAAACCCCCCGGTCGTATGATCAGAATGCGAGACCTTAATGCTTTTTTCGCCCCTCACTGTACTTTTACTTTTATACTTTAAATAGTTTTGAACCCTGTACTTTTAAACTTTTACTTAAGTAAAAAGCTTGGGTTGATACTTCAACTTCTAAAGAAGTATTTTTGAACCCTAATATCTATATTTCTACTCAAGTAATGGATGTGAATAATTTTGACACCACTGGCTGTTATGGTTTCAATGGTTCTCACACTCAAGTTTGCAGATATTTTTTACCCGTTTTACAAACCTCATCTTCCAGTGCTTTCCAAAAGTGTTCATTCTTTTGAACATTTTGTCACATTACACCCTTTAACATATATGTATTTTATTAGGATTTTATGTAATTTACCAACACAAGGTGGCACATAATTATGAAGTAAAAGTAAAGTTATTAAACATTAGCATTTCTTTTTGTGAATTACAATCTGAAATCTTTACTCTGATCCCCCTTACTAAAATGCACTGAAACCCATTTCCTAACTCGTAATTTGAGTCCACTTTTTTGTAATTTACTCTTAGTATGAATGAGTATAGAATAGAATTCATTCTATTCTATGAAGCCCTCACAGGTCTGTTAGAGAATATTAGTGAACACACAGCATCATTAAATGCAAGGAACACTCCAGACACATCAGCAAGTTTTAGAGAAGTTTAAAGCAGGGTTAGGTGGTAAAAAAATGTCTCAAGCTTTTAACATCTCACTGAGCAATGTTCAATCCATCATCTGAAAATGTAAAGTGTATGGCACTACTGCCAAACTACCAAGGTATGGCCATCCACCTAAACTAGCAGGCCAAGCAAGGAGAGCATTTATCAGAGAATTAGCCAAGTTGCCCATGTTACCTCTGGAGCAGCTGCATAAAAAACAGTCATGACAAATCATGTGGGAGGGACAACAAACATGTCAAAGAAGCTGCTCTGGTCAGATGAACCAAAACTTAACTGTTACAGTAAATGCAAAAGCCATGTTTTATGAAAATCTTAACACATGCATGGTGTGGGGATGATTTTCTAGGACAGGCACAGGGTAGGTGGTCAGATGGCAAGATGGATGGAGCCAAATACAGGAGGAAAATCTGTACTTAGAAGAAAACCTGTTAGATTCTGCAAAAGACTTGAGACATGGGAAGAGGTTCACCTTCCAGCTGGACAACGACCCTAAACATACAGCCAATCCAAGCTCCATCCAATCTGACTGAGCTATTTTGCACAAACGAATTGGCAAATTTCCCTCTGTAGATGTGCAAAGCTGGTGGAGACATATCCCAAAAGACCTGCTGCTGTAATTGCAGTAAAAGCTGGTTATACACAGTATTGACTTCAGAGGAGCTGAATTTTTCTTCTATTCCACAATTATGTGCCACTTGTGTCCGTGTATCACATAAAAAGTCCAATGAAATACATTTACGTTAATGGTTGTACTGTGACAAAATGTGAAAAAGTCCACAAGGTATGAATATGTTGATAGGCACTGTTCAGTATATACCTAACAAATTTATGTGACATCCTATACTTCCACTTCTAGTTTTACACTCATTAATCTATCAGGCACTCTCCTCACTTCTACTGCACTCTTGGCCAACTCTTCCCTCAGTTAGACCTACACAATTTCTCTCATTACCTATGCCGTAGTAAAGCAGTTTGAACCCACCTTTAATGGGTTTGCCTTGCTTCCCTTCCACTTGGTCTCTTGTACACACAGTATATTATGTAAATGTTTCTACATTTATATCTATGCTATAAATAGATTGATATAGATTGATATGGCTATCAATCACTTGATATTAATATTGAAACAACAATTTAGCGTTTTTCCCCCTGAACTTTCAAACTGTTGCAATGAAGCTATTCCATTCTTTGTTTGCTGTTGCATGACATTGTGTGCATGCGCACCTTTTGTACATATATTCTATATAATTCTTCTACTTTTAAATTTGAAAATATAAGAATAATGTAAAAAAAAATTCTGTATACTTCACTGGTTTTGTGGTTTGTTTCTTTTTCAGCAGTGTCTCAGGGACCTAAAAGAGATATTATCTTTTTGATTGATGGATCTGATGGTATTGGGAGAGAGTTTCCCATTATTCAGCAATTTCTTCGTGAAGTTGTAGAGACCCTAGATGTAGGTGAAAACAAAATTCGAGTAAGTGTAGTGCAGTATGGAGACACTCCTCAAGTGGATTTCTATCTCAATTCCCACAAGACCAAAGAGGAGGTCTTGACTGCACTCCAGGCACTCAGACAACGTGGAGGTAGAAAACGTAACCTGGGCAGGGCATTTGATTATATTCGTCTTAATTTATTGGATTCTGCTCGTGGGAGCAGGAGGCAGGAGGGTGTCCCACAGTTTCTGATAGTAATATCAGGAGGAAAAGCAACAGATAATGTAGAAACATCAGTAACTACACTGAAACAGTCAGGAATTGTACCTTTCAGTATAGGGACGAGAGACACTGGCAGTCGAGAGCTTCAGTTGGTCTCCTATGCGCCTAGATTTGCTTACTTAGTAGATGATTTGCCTGGCCTTTACACTGTCAAAGATCAACTCAGCACCACTGTGACAGAATTATCTGATGAAGAACTGAGGACGCTGCAACCTGTTTATCCCACAGGTAAACTTGTCAAAAATGTACCTATGTCAAATTCTATTATTTCCACTGTATTTATTAGGCCTTTAGGTTTCGGCTATAGTATACAGTGTACAGTAGTAAAGCTATAGCGTAGCTATACCAAAATTCCAAAGATGTATGTAAGTGTGGTCCGAGCTTGGTGTAAAATCTAACTTGTTATACCCTGAATAATACACCTGCCAGGATAAAGGTTCTATTTTGATAAGCTGATGTGCCAAATAGTATGGGTTGGCTCTTGATATAAAATCTAATCCTCTAAGTCTTTTGTCATTTGTGTCACATAAAGTAGTAACAACAGTGTCAACTGGAGAAAAGAAGGATGTGGTCTTCCTGATTGATGGAACAACTACGATGCAGAGAGACTTCCCTGCTATACAACAGACGATTTTGAACATTGCAGAGAATCTAGATGTTGGATTAAACAACGTGAGGATTTCAGTAGTACAGTACAGTGAAGACCCAAAATTGGAGTTCCTTCTTAATGAGCACTCAACCAAGGAAGAGGTTCGCCAGGCAGTGAAAAAAATGAGACTTAAAGGAGGCAGAATACTTAATACTGGCCAAGCACTGAACTGGGTCTCAAGGAACATCTACCAGAGATCAGCTGGCAGTCGAATTGAAGAAGGTGTGCCACAGTTTCTTATCCTAGTCACTGGAGGAAAGTCCAATGATGATGTATCTGGTCCTGCTAACCAGCTGAAGTTGAGTTATGTAGCTCCTATGGCTGTTGGGTCCGGCAATGCTGATTCTGAAGAGCTAAAACTGATTTCCTTAAGACCAGGAGATGCACACATCATTAGAAACTTCCAACAAAAAGCAGGATTGGAACAACAACTTTTGACAGCAGTTAACACACTGACACCAGCAGAAATCCGAGAAGCTGTACAAACTATGGATATAGGTACTCCGTGTATTTAATGTGATTTGATTATTTAATTTTAGTATAACAGTGTATCATATCACAATTAGAATATCTGGATAATACATAAGCCTCAGATGCACTAAAAAAATGTGAGATTTGTCATGCTAAGATCTAATAAATAGCCAATTTTTCTATTAACTTTTAATTTTAAGTTTGATAAAGTTTTGTGTTGCATTCATGAGTTTGCTTCTTTTTAGGTTTGGATCTTGGAAAAAAGGACATTATTTTCCTAATTGATGGTTCTGATAATGTTGGTACAAGTGGAATTGCTCACATCCGTGACTTTATATTAAAGATCATCCAACAAGTTAATGTGCAGCCTGACCAAGTGCGTGTGGCTGTGGTACAGTATGCAGAGAGACCCAAGACCGAGTTCTCACTTGTGTCCCATAACAACAAGAAGTCAGTCATTTCAGCTATTAAGCGATTGCGTCACATGGGTGGTCGTGGTGGAAACTTAGCCAATGCAATTCAGTATGTAATTGATAATGAATTAAAGGAATCTAAAGGAGCCCGACTGGACAAGGCCTCTCAGCATTTGGTGGTGCTCACAGGTGGAAGGTCAACCTCTGATGTCTCTTCTTATGGACCAATTCTCAAACAATCCAAGGTGAACTGTATGGGAATTGGTGCTGGGGCAGCGGATTCAAGCCAACTTAGTGAGATTGCGACTACACCAGATGATGTCTTCCAAGTGGCAACCTTCCCAGCACTGCCAAATATAGAGAACCAATTTATTGCAAGGCTCAGTGGAACAGTGGTGATTACAACCACTGTGGCTCCCACACGTAAGTACAACAGTTTCCAATTTCGTACTAGAGATATTTTAAATTTCACTAGTTTGACCTCTCTCATCTTTTTTTCTAGCTTCTGGTCCAAAGGCTAAGCTTGGTGACATTGTTTTCTTGGTTGACGGTTCGATAAACCTTGGGAAGGAAAATTTCGATACGACCATGACCTTTATCAGAGAGCTTATTGACCTCTTTGTCACAGAAAATGACAGCTTCCAGATTGGCCTGGCACACTATGCCACTGATGTCACAGATGATTTCTACTTCAATACATATAATAACAAAGATGACATCTTGGAGGCTATCAGCAAAACTGAGTACAAGGGTGGTTTTAAAATTAACACAGGTAATGCCATTAGGCATGTTCACCAAACACACTTTGTGAAGGAGAAAGGTAGTCGGAAGGATGAGGGAGTCCCTCAGATCCTAATGTTGGTGACGGGCGGACGTTCACAAGATGATGGAAAATCAGCAGCACTGGCCCTTAAAAATACTGGTGTCCGTGTCTATGCAATTGGTGTGGGTGACCTTGAAGATGAGCTCAATGACTTGGCCAGTGAGTCTACCACAGTGGCCCGGGCTAGTACCTTCCTAGAGCTTTCAGAACTGAATGAGCGGATTTTGGACACACTTGTAGATGATGTCAAGGGAGAACTTTGTACAGGAGTGAAAGATGTAACAAAGGGTAAGGCGCAAAATATATATAAAAAAGTAAATAGAGGGGGTGGAATATATATATATACTGTTAATCTAGCTACTAAAAATGCTTAAAAAATTTTTTTCAACAATGTTAGCTTGCAACTTGGATGTCCTTGTGGGCTTTGATGCGGCTGGTCAGAACATCTTTACATCTCAAAGATCATTGGAGTCCAAGATGGCTGCCATTCTGCAGCGAATTACCCAGATGCAGGCCATTAGCTGTGCTTCTGGTCAAGTTCCATCAGTACAGGTGGCTATATCGGCATTGGACTCTGCGCAGGAGCCTGTTCATCTGGACTTTACTGATAACCACACCAAGCTCATTGAGTCCTTCAGGTCCTTGCACAACCGTGGACCATTCCTCTTGAACGCCAAGACAATTGATGTATATGCTGCAAGGTTCAAGGAGCGTCCTTCTGACAGAGTTAAGGTACACATAAAGTACTCTGTATATGCCCTTAAATGTAATTGCTGTAAGCTCATAATGTGGGTACTGCAGTATAGGGTTGGGAAATTTCTTCATGATAACTACTCTAAATTTTTGTGTTTTTCTTAACACATGCACACTAAGGTTGTAATCCACCTCACTGATGGATTGGATGCCGAGTATAATGTAATGAAAGAGCGAGTTGAGCAGATGCGAATTTCAGGTAAGGATAACTATGTTTACCAAGTCCTCGATTGTGGTTTGTTAACATGTAGAAGGAACTTTTATGAAACTGCATATCATCAATAAAGAATCATTGTCAAACTAAGAAATATGCTAAAACTACATGACACTATTGTCATAGTGCATGGTGCATGGTCTCATTTTATTAGGTTTAAACCTCTATCGATTAAAGCAGGAATGGTGCACCATAATGGTCTAAAGGTTCACTAAGGTACAGTGGCACAATTCTCAGTGCCTTTACTGTAGGTAATTGGTAGCATTTTATACTCAATGCAAATTTACCCACAAGCCAGTGGGTAAATTTAGCTTAGTTTTATAGATACAACCTGTTTAGAGACCTGTACTAGTGCATAAATGCTAGCTTGGGTTCAATCTATTTAGAGGGATCTGTAAATAGGGATCAAAACTTAAACTCAGACTTAAAATTAAAGTTTTTAAGTTTGTTATAAAATGTCAAAATCTTAGTCACTGCTATTAATTTTTGTTAGGTTTTGTGATTTGGTTGCTGGTCTCACTGGTGTATAACTTACTGGACAATATATTAAAAAAGAGTCCAGGATTGTTTGGGTTTTCTTTAGTTTGGATGGAAAGAGTTGCTGATCTAGCAAAATGTAATATTACATGGACCAACAGGCATTGGTGGCTCAGTGGTAGGTTTCTTGCCTGCCATGCAGAATGCCCAGTTGCTCAGGAATCGATTTTTCACTCCTTTTGCATGACAGCGTTAAGAAAGACGGCACTTTCTATACAAATTAAACATTGCACTAAATTATTTTAATAGCGTTTATTTCGACATGGGTTAACGTAACAATAACATGCCATAATAGACAAATATATAAATTAATATTAATAAATAAATTAATTAATTAATACCGCTAATATTTTCATGTAACATGTGGCCGTGAAACGAATCGGGTATACAATCATAGTTGATGGACAAACAGCTGATAACACTCTTCACCAGCTTCAGAAACAATGTGAAGTGTCAGTTGTTGGGGTTGTATAGCGCACTTATGGAATGAATACGATGAGATGACAGAGTGGAGGTTTAATACCCCTATCTCACACGCAGGGCCGTAAGTGCGGTTCATCATGATTCGACGCGAGTTTTGGTGCTGTTATTACGTTTCCATTTTACCACGCAAAAAAAATAAACATATTTAACATGAGGAAGCTCGCGGACCTTGTAGATCTTCGCGGACCGTCGGGCGGCCACTCGAGGCGGACTCGAGGCGGATCACGATGCCTAATACCCCTCTCTCACCTGTGTGGCCGGACTCATCTCCGTGAGCTGCCGCGATTGCCCACGACGTTCCTTTAACGTTCCGTGAAGTTCTGCAAGCTTCCGCGAGGACCAGCAAAAAATGAAACGTTGAATTTTTCACGCGGAAAGATGGAAACATAATCACAGCGCAAAAACTCGGGGTGAATCATGATCAAGCCTACGGCCACAGCGCGAGACCGCGCAGGTGAGATAGGGGTATAACACACCGCATCTCACAGCGAGTCAAACCGCATAAGTGAATACTGTAGGGGTATTAAACATTACAATCACCCAGAAAAATGAATGGATGCGGGGTTTGAAACTCCCAAGGTTATTTTCTCATTTAACTAAATAAAATTTCATAAAAATAAAACGTGTCAAAAGAAAAACTCATAAAGTCATGGATAATGGCTAATGATCAATGAAACATATTTTAAACAAAAAGCAGTGAGCAGCTGGACATCGGGACGGGGAGTGTACAGTAAGTACAGTAAGTACAGTAAGTACGACGCGTTGGCCTGGCACGCGCAGGTCTGAGCAGCTCAAGAAGCTCCATAATCTGTTGCCTTGGAAGGCAAAACTTTTATTTAAATATTTTTAAAATAACGACCACGGGGAAAATATGAAAAGGGCTGAAGTTTTGTCTAAAGGAAAAATGTACATGATCCACACGGCTCCACGGACCGCGCCGTCTTCAGTTTAACACAACACCACACTGTATCGCTGCCTAATTGTTCGCCACCTGTTTAATATTAATTGTGATTGGCAATTTTAATGCATTAGTCACATTATGAAATAGGCTAATTAAAAGTCACTCTATTAGTTCTGATATCAAATAAAATAACATTCTTAAACAGGCCTACAATATATTCCATCGTTAATACGACTTTGATAACGTGCCATAATGTGTTTACATACACCGCTGGTTTATAAAGACTGCTGCTCAGTGGCGGCGACTAGCGTCTTGAGCTGAAACTACGCTAAGTAAGAACGTTTCGGGAAATGCACCATAAAGTTAAGAGAGAGGTTAAGGTACAGAGGTTAAGAACTACTTAGCGATAAGAAGCTTTCGAGAAACCGGGCCCAGGTTAGTTTTGCCCCCAATGACCAAACCCCAGCCACTGGATGCAGTGCCAGTCCAAAGTTGAGATAAAATGGCAGGGTGGCATCAGGAAGGGCATTCGGCGTAAACCAGCAGCTGAAAGACTAAAACAACAGGGGTACAACATCTAGTGTAAAGTGTTGAAACAGATAAGACCTCATTGTGTGGGGTCAAGAAGGCAAGCTAGTTATTTTCAATAAATCTGCTAGAATTTAAATAGTGTTCTAAAGTTAATTATTAGCTAATGTTACTATCCATAACAGTAATGATATAATTAATAGCTTGGTAAAGTTGCACAAAGCTTCCTTCATCAGATGATTATTTTGTATTTTTGTATGTATGTTCTCTAGGAGTCAATGCTTTTATCTTGGTTGCTCTGGAGAGGGTACCACTCTTTGAGAATGCAGTGTTACTGGAATTCGGTCGTGGCTTTAGGTCCAAACCTTTGCGTGTGAATCTAATGGACGTGGACTATGAACTGCGAGAGGAATTAGTATGTCTAAATTGCAGATTTTGTTCTAAAACTGAAGTAAAATATGGCAAAATTACTTAATGAAAATATAAAAAATTTTATGTAATTAACATGTCCTGTTTTGTGTAGGATAATATTGCTGAAATGGAGTGTTGCTCAGTCCCATGCAAGTGCACAGGCCAGAGAGGCTACAGAGGCACTGTTGGTCTTGTAGGAATAAAGGTCCAGTATTTATTTAGTTTGAATGCTTAGCCTGAGTTGTCTATGAAGCATATTTAAAATAGTTTATCCTGACTTACATGTTAACATATATATTCATATACAGTATTTAACAGTTGTCTGTGGGTTTTGTGTTATAAGGGATCACCTGGAAACCAAGGCTACCATGGACATCCTGGTGATGAAGGTGGACCGGTGTGTAGGAATAATGTTGCACTTTAAGCTACACTTACTGATTTTTCTGATTTTATGTATATGATACAGTAGCTTAGTTTTTTTAAGTATGTTTCTCTAAAACATCCTCTAGGGAGAAAGAGGTCCTCCAGGTATTAATGGAACTCAAGGTTTTCAAGGATGTCCAGGACCAAGAGGTCAAAAGGTATTTTGTTTTGTTTTTAAGTTGGTATTGCATGAAAGATTCAAAACTTATTAATATGCTTCTTCAGGAAAATATTGTATTAAAGAAATTATATGCAACACACAAAGTGTAGCACACCATGTATTTTTGTGTATGACATCACTCAGCATATTTAACATGATTTATGTTGTCTTTCAGGGTGGACATGGATACAATGGTGAAAAGGTGAGGAACATGAAATGATTTTAAAAAATGAGACAAAGATGTTTATGATTGAAGATTATTATGACAATTAAAGATTATTATGACTTATGTGTGTATTTAAATGGTACTGTATGTTTAAAATGCCATTTGCATGTTTTCATTTTTAATTACACCAGGGGGAAATTGGAGAGATTGGTTTAGATGGCATCAATGGAGAAGAGGTATGTTTGGTTGTTATGTGAATGTTTTTATTTCCCAGGTTGTCTTTTGCGATGTTTGCTTTTATTTATTCAAATGTACACACTTTTAGGGCGTATCTGGAGTTGTTGGACCACCAGGTGACAGAGGCAACTCTGGGGAAAGGGTATCCTCATTTTATCTATTTATTATATTTGCTTTGTTACTGTATAATGATTGATTAATCTGTCATTTTAAGTAGAAAATCTAATTCAACTTCTTTTTCACAACATTTGTGTATTTAGGGTCCTAAAGGTGCAAAAGGCCAGAGTGGAGATGGGGGCCAGATTGGAATTCGAGGAGATCCAGTAAGTAATTTTCTTCCAGATTATTGAAAGCCTAATAAACTTCAGGCTTTATTACTGAGTACACACTAGTACTGATACTTGTTGAGTTAGGTCTCAGCAGCTCTAAAACTTATAGAAATCAATCTCAGTATAGTTGGGTTTTTTATCGTACAAACTTAGATTCCTGCTTTGCTTGTTTTACATTTTAAACTTGATATACTTTAAATAAATTAGACAGTTCATGTGCTCCAATATGCAATTGATATGCTAATGTAGTGTAATTAGCACTGACTTTTAATTCTCGAGCTAAACAAAACATTCAGAAAGATATGCATACTGTAAAATGTATTGATTTAATTTTTACTTATTACATTGTTCCATTCAATTTTATATGGTATTCATGGTGCTCATACTAATACAAACACACACTGTAAGTAGAGTATGTACTTGATAAATACTGTAAATAATAAATAAATAAAAATGAATTAATATCTGTATTAAATAGGGCGTTTCAGGAAAGGATAATAACCAAAGAGGACCAAAAGGAGATCCAGGCGATGCTGGGCCACCGGTAACATTTCTTAAAACTTGTTTATCTGTACACACATTCATTAGGCAGTTCTATCAATAATATCATACTTGAAAATACAGTAATATCTGACACCATGATATTTTGTTCAACCTTTCTCTCATACAGATAAGCATACACAGATGTAATGTAAACAGTCTTTACAATTTGTAATTTTATGATTTTATTTATCCTAGGGTCAACCTGGAGAAGATGGCAAGAAAGGAGGTCCAGGAGAAGCAGGGAGACGGGTAAACGTTTAGGGTGTATTAACTTTCTGCTCTGTAGGCCAGGGACCAAAATGTATTAGCCATTAGTCAAAATTAAGTGCTTATAGGCTTTTATTACTTTTAGGCTTTTATTACTCATTTCACAAAAATTGGATGCAACTTAAACACACAGATTTGGTAAAATATTTCAAATAAATATTTATGTTTAATCAAATTTTAAAACTGCAAACACAGAGAGAGAGAGAGAGAGAGAGAGAGAGAGATTTAATGTAAGCCAAGTGTACCACAATAATTTAAAATTTCCCAACACTCTCAGTGCAGGCTGTTATATACATTAAAAAATAAATTGTACATTTTACGGTAAAAAAAAAAATGGCCGCTGTGGTAAAAAATACGGTAGCACCGTTATTGCACTGTGTAAAAAAAAACGTAAATTTTGCGGTAAAAAAATAGCAGCTGTGGTTGCCAGAAGTTTACCATAAAAAATATGGTAGCAATGTTTTTGGTTGTACGGGATTGCACTCATTATACTGATGCTTCATGATATTAGTAACAAATACCTTCTCTGAGAGTTTCCTTTTTTATAAATGCAGTATATCATAAATTTTACTACAATAAACCATATTTCCATATGTTTTTAACTGTTAAATTTAAGGTCTTACTCTGTAAAACTAATTACAGTTTTTCCACTGTAAATTCTACAGTTATCCCAAGTTTTGTGAAATACTGTTTTATTCTTTAGCATTTATACTGTATTTTAAGGTTAAAATTGCGAAAAAAAATTTTTACAGTGTACACTGCCTGACAAAAACAATAATACTAATAAGAAGAAGAGTCACCATTTCAGAAGGATCAAATTATTGGGCTGCATCAAGCAAAGACCACAAATAACCTGGAAGGATACAGCTAAACTGACAACTTGGAAGAAATGTGGTTAAAAATAATTATGAACAGAGATCAATTAAGCACTTGGTGAAGTTGCATGGTTAAAAAAAAAAAACAGAAAAAATCAATTAAATTCAGTTAAATTTTATTTGTATATTTCGCTTTTAACAACTGACATTGTCACAAAGCAACTTTACACAATCAAAAGAATTATTTAAGTTTGTATGGAATGTGAATGTGTATGAATCAAATACATTGTCCCTGATGACAAGCTGAGGATGGTCATATTTAGAAGAAGAAGAAGAAGAATATTCAATTATTGTCACATGTACTTTTTACAGCACAGCGAAATTTCTTCTTCACATATCCCAATTAGGAAACTGGGGTCAGAGCGCAGGGTCAGCCAGCTTACAGCACCCCTGGAGCAGATAGGGTTAAGGGCCTTGCTCAAGGGCTCAACAGTGGCAACTTGCCGATGCTGGGGTTCGAACCCCCGACCTTCCGTAACCAGTAACCCAGAAACCCACAGCCTTAACCGATTGAGCCACCACTGCCCTGTTTTACAGTTCACAGTGGCAAGAAAAAACTCCTTGAATTTTTTGCCTAATATTTATGATTTTGTTATTGAAAAAGTTCATAAAGTCCTCACTACTGTATGTCGTAGAGATTTCTGCAGTGGTCTCATTTCTAGTTAATTTGGCTACGGTATTAAATAAAAATCTAGGATTATTTTTGTTATTTTCAATAAGAGTGGAGAGATACGTTGATCTACACTCAAAAATAACTCGTTGAATGAACATAATTAAATAATGGAAAGAATTTCCACCTGATTTAATGGCTTTCAGCATTAAGCAATTTTGTTGGCCCAACTTAATGTTCTTAGGATCAGTCAAATTAATTTTATTAGGTTCATTTAACTTATTTACTACAGCTGCGTCCAATATAATTTAATACTGTTAACATAAATGAATAGTGTTGGTACAACAAATTTTTCAGTTGTAAATTTGTCACGTTCCCGATGGTCTGGGCTTTTATAAGTGGGAGCACAAGGGCAGGCATAGGCGCAGAGGGTTGATTTGATCAAATAAAGTCTTTTAGTTTCTTTACCTGTATTGATTTTTGTGCATGTTTGTGTTCTTTTGTAATTAAATCACTAACTCAAACTCGAAACATGGGCTCATAGTCATGAAACACACACACACACACACACACACACACACACACACACACACTAGCTCTTTTAAGCATGAAACACACACACACTAGCTCTTTTAAGTAAGATACACACATACTAGCTCTCTTAAGCAAGATACACACACCCACGCTTTTACGAGCGACACTCACCCACTTGCGTTCCTACGAGCAGCATATAACACGTGCTTTTACGAGCAACATTCACACGCACTCAAAACTTACACGGGCTATGAGCTTATACTAAGGACAGGGAAAACGAATAAAACAAGGGAAGACAATAACAACCGGGGAGACACCAGAAACAAAGAAACACTAGAAACCAACCAAACAGGACCTACACAGAATAACGTACAAACTAAGAAATACACCTAAATAACCAAAACATCATTAACATTACTGAGCCCATTTTAAAACAAAACCAGAAAATGTCTCGTGTTACTGTGCTGTAACTCTGTTCCCTGAAAAGGCGGGAACGAGATGCTGCGTGAAAACGCTATGGGAACCATTTGTCCTGTTGCCGGTTGTGAAGCATGTGTGCAAACACGGCAAATTTTTTGGCTATATATAACCTCGGTCAGGTGACGTCATCTGATTAGAAGCCGCTGCAGGTTATAAATACTAGTGAGCCGGCGACAAACCTCAGATTTGTCTGAACGGACGTCCGTCCGGCATTAGGACGCAGCATCTCGTTCCCGCCTTTTCAGGGAACAGGGTTACAGCACAGTAACCCGAGACGTTCCCTTTCAAAGGCTTTCTCTCGATGCTGCGTGAAAACGCTATGGGAATGAGAATACCAACGCCGCCGCACTACAAGTGTCTGGACCCTAAGGTTGTGTAGCGTGTGCGCACAAAGCCAAGAAGGACTCAGAACTATGCCTGGGCAGCTAACTCGGGGACCGTGAGCCTAAACCTCCGTAGCATGAACACCCAGATTATAAAAGTAAGAAATGTGTGCGGGGAGGACCAACCCTTCGCGCCACACAATTGCTGCAGGGGATACCTCCTGCTGGTGCAGACTGGGACGATCACCCTGGTTGGGTGAGCCCTGCTTCCCAGAGGAAGACTGCATCTCTCACCCAGTATAGTGGCGCTCTGACTTACGCCACTGGCTGGTGCGGTGGACGTAAATCTGAAGAGCATGTACTGGACAGTAAGTGAAGTTTCTCCTGCTCCGAGGCTGTAAAAGGCGGAGGACAGAAGGCTTCAAACAATGCTGTTAGGTGCATCCTGCAGAAACTCCAGCACTGAAGCAATTCAGCAGTGGACTGGGTCTACCTGCTTAGCAATACTTGCTGCAGGGGAATACCCCTTGCTAGTGCAATAGATGAGGCTATCCCCTGGTTGAATGAGCCATGATTCCTAGAGGCGAAGTGAGTCCACGCGCCTTATAGAAGAGGGCAAAGCATCTCTCACCCAGTATAATGGCGCCACTAGCTGATGCGGTGGACGTAGATCTGAGGATCACAAGCTGGATACAGTAAGTGAAGTCTCTCCTGCTCCGAAGCTGTAAGCGCGGAGGACAGAAGGCTTCAAAAGCAATAGGGTGCATGTTGGGTTTATAGAGCTTTCGGAAGATAGTTGAGAGAGGATGCATTTACGTACGTCCTGAGAGTACTAGGGCACAAACCCGAGGACGGAAACTCCAGCACTGAAACAATTCGGCAGTGGACTGGGTTTACCTGCTTAGCAGACACGCTGCAGGGGAATACCTCTTGCTAGTGCAATAGATGTGGCAATCCCCTTGGTTGAATGAGCCCTGACTCCTAGAGGCGAAGTGAGCCCATGCGCCTCATAGGAGAGGGCAATAGCATCTCTCATCCAAAACATGTAGAAGCTGCTCTGACCTACGCCACTAGCTGATGCGGTGGACGTAAATTTGAAGAGCAGTAAAAGGCGACGCATATCTTGCAAGGCAAGAGGTCCACCTTACTACATGAAATCTCTCCCTGACTACTTCGGAGTGGGGTTTCCATTCCCCGTGTGTCAGAGATAGACTGGACAGTACTACTGCTCCCGCATCCATGCTGGAATGTAAATCGCCCTGAGGGACAGGAACCTGGTGCGCTAGCTATTAGCGGCGTGAGCACAGTCCGCCCTGGCGATAATATATGACACTGCCATAGTGTTGTCCACCCACACTAGGACATGGCAGCCTCTCAACTGCTGGAGGAAGTGCTTTAGGGCCAGAAATAGAGCCATCATCTCGAGGCAATTGATGTGCCGCGCGACACGATGGCCTCTCCAGCTCCCTTGGGCTGGACGTCATCTGAGACCGCACCCCAGCCTGTGAGGGAAGCATCTGTCGTTAGCATCAGCGACGACAAGATGAACTTAGAGTGGGACCCAGAGTAGAAACCGGATAGAAAGGGTACAAAGCACCTGGCGCGTTCACCTACCCTTATTTAGGATTGGCCCTAGTGAAATCCCCTGGTTCTTAGCCACAACTTGGAATGCTCTCATGTGCAGAAGGCCCAAAGGTGTCATCGTGGATACAGCTGCCATGAGAGCTAGGATGTCTGAAAGTGATGGTCACTTTCTGGTCTAGCTTGTTTTCCTTGAGGGTGTTGAGAATGGGTTCGACACGAGCGGGAGACAGCTGTGCCCGCTTACGATCGAATCCCATATGGCACCCAATGTTTTGTCCTCTGAACAGGAAAGAGCACGCTTTTGTGGCGTTTGGTTTCAATCCTGAGAACAGGACGACATGCTGATGTCGAAGCGCTAGCTACCGGATGCCCTGGGACTCCCTTAAGAGCCAGGACTAAATCCATGCATTTTGTATATGTGCGGGTGAGCTAGACCAATGGAAGGACCTGATACTGGTAAGCTTCGCCCCCGAAAGCGAACCTCAGGAACTTCCTGTATGTATGTACTGTATGAAAGTAAGCGTCCTTTTGTCAGAAATCAATCGCTTGGTAGGATTTGAGAGCAATTACTTTGACAGTCAACATTTGAAACTGTATTTATTGATTTTCAGATAGCGGAAGAGCCCGCAAAATCTGAAAAATTGGACGCAGCCCCCGTTCCTCTTGGGAACCAAGAATACCGACTGTAGTAGCCTGACTCACTGTCTGGTGGGGGAACATGTTCCATGGCCACCTTCCCCAGCAGCTTTTGTCAGCAGATGCGCACTTTCCGGTTTCATGGAAGTGGAGACCACGCCATTGAAAACACAGAGGGTGAAGTGAGAACTGAATCCTGTAGTTTCTCTCTCCAGTGCTTAGTACCCAAGGAGATATACTTGGCAGTAGCTTCCACGCTGCCAGTTTCTCAGAAAAGGGAAAAAGTCTCGGCGGCTTGGTTAAATGCGGGGAGGGGGGGGGTGTTAGATGTTCGGCATCCTGAAACATGGCAGGAAAAAACCGAAGAACTAACAGCCTATTGGATACTGGTGTTTCCCGAAACACCAGTGGTGGCGGAGCAAGAACACCGACCTCCTGGGAGTGCCAGGGAGAACACTTCAGTCATTTGAAAGGAATTCTGGGTGCCTCTCCCTATTGGGGGGGGGGGCACCCCCATTTATTTTACTTTATTCTTTTTTTTTTTTTTTAATCAGTCTGACCTCTTGGCGCACCCCAATCTTTACAAGGAGGTGCCCAGGTCCAAAAAAAAAACACCCTCCTTGAGTCAAGAGTCAGACCCGGTCGAGACTGAGTGGCCGACAATCCCGACTATTGAGCACGGCGGGGAAGGAATTTCCCAAAAGCTTGTTCGTATAACTTCGCCCCAGAACCTAGTGGCGGCTGAGTTAACGACATCACTAAACAGGCCGGAAGGCGAGATAGGGGCATTAAGGAGGAATACACAATCCTATCCTTGATGCTCCTGAGATTTAGCCACAGGTGCCTCCTGCGAAAACCATAGCATCCATAAAACGGCCGATAACACAAAGAGACGAAGAGACAAGTCTGTAGCTCGGCATAATTCCAATACGGCTTATCTTGAAGAGCCCCGCCAGTACTCAAGTCTCTCAGTAGGTCAGCCTGGTAGGCCTGCAAAACCGCCCTGGTGTGCAGTGGAGCACCAAGCTGACCTACTGCCTGAAAAGCTTTCCCCTCCAGGGAAGATGAAAGTCTACACAGCTAGAAAGGAAGTATAAGCTTTCCAGGAAGGATGATGTCCCAGGAGAGAGAGAAGCGTCTCTTCTATCTGGGCGTCATCATATAACCCCGCGCTTCCACATCAACTATATTTAAATAAATAAATAAATTGATGGGAGGAAAAACACGGGATGAATACAGCTTACTCCATGAAAGGGTTAACTCATATGGAGAGAGCTAAGAGGGGGGAGAGAGCGTCGTTGAGGCTCCGCCCCCCGGCCACCGACAGAACCTGCCGTCTACTGTTTTTAAGTGCTTAAGGCTATTTTCATCTCCGCGTAAGCAAGAGAGGAATCCCCGTGATCAGAACGCAGAAGAAAGGAGCTTACCTCCGTCTGCCGCAGCTCTGTCAGATGCACGAGTTTAAGCCAGGAATGCGCGGCGGCTCGAAGATTCTCAAGGAATGCGAGGCGCGCGCAGCACTTAACCGAAGCAGTGTAGAGATCGCACTCCGATATGTATTATCACACATGGAGGAATATCTAGTTTAAACTCCGCCATATTGGTGAGTTAAACACTTTCTTATTTTGCTGGTTTAAACACAGACACACTCACGACAAGGTGAAGACAAATGATCTGAGGTTTGTCGCCGGCTCACTAGTATTTATAACCTGCAGCTACGTCTAATCAGATGACGTCACCTGACCGAGGTTATATATAGCCAAAAATTTGGCGTGTTTGCACACATGCTTCACAACCGGCAACAGGACAAATGGTTCCCATAGCGTTTTCACGCAGCATCGAGAGCAAGCCTTTGAAAGGGAACACTACAAAACCAAACAAAGGAATTCCCACTCAAGTTTCCCAGAACAAACAGCTTTTTATACCATCTGTAATGAGCTACCTCGGTTCAGGTGAACTTCGTAGTCACCTGACCGAGGTGCTTTCTGGGAAACTGAGTCTACCAACAAAACTACACAAACAAAAAATAATTATGTCCACAGTGCCCTCTAGGGGCAGTCCCTTAGAAAATTAAGTTGGTACAACTCAAGTAAATTTAAATTTCAAGCCCTGGTCAACAGGGTCAACTGTGAAGGAAGGAAGCATAAGACAAACGGGATAAAAACGGGAGATTTTTATTTTATATTTAATAAAAACCCTGTTTTACACCAGCAGCAACTTACAAATTAGGTCTCAATTTGAAAAGATGAACAAAACATAAAACACCACAAATAAGTATTAATTATAGAAAAAAGAAATTAAACACCAACAGAAACGTTTTGTACTTTATAACTGTACGTTATGACTTTTAAATATGACTGTTAGATACATTGGTCAGGAAAATCTTGAAGTCAGATGCAGACACACTTTCAGTCACAAACTGCTGTGAAAAAATACAGAGATAGATATTCAATTAAAATGCATGATACTTAATTTAACAAATGAACAATATTTATACTTTGTTCCTCTCGCTTCACAACTCATGAGAACAGACCGAAGCGAGAACCGAACTGCAGATTAAGCACGGGCATATAACCGTCGGTATTTTAAGTGTGATTAAAAATACAAGAAATAGCTTAAACCAAAATAACGTGACTAAACATCGCTAAACAGCAGGTGACATTTATGTTCAGTATTTCGTTTCAATTTAGAAAGATGGGAATTAATTCCTGCTTACCTTTTCCACACGCCCGCCAAGCGCTTGTCTTCTCAACAAACTGTGTTCTCTTCTCGCCATGTTTGCTCTGATATTTCCAGTTTTCATGGTGACAGGATCTCTTTGGTTTATTTCAACATGATTGAATCTAATACATGTTAAGTTGTTAAATTTCATCCAAATACAATATAATTTATTCATGTTCATCTTGGAAACATGAAATTATTATGTACAAAACACATATTACAGTAGCTACACTAAGAGCTACATTAAGAGCTTTCCTATAGTTCAGGATGTACTCTTTCCATGCTATTTGAAATAAGCTACTAACAATTTAGTTTGACGCCATTTACGTTCTAATTTCCGAGCGTTCTGTTTTAAAGTGCGCGTGTGATCGTTATACCAGGGAGCGAGTTTCTTATCTCTAATCATTTTTCTTTTAAATGTATCTAAGGTATAACGAAACGTCGACTCTAAATATTCAGTCGCCTGATCGAGTTCTGTGGGGTCAGACGGTGATCTAATCGAAGTTGGTAACTCTGGGAGATTACTGATAAAACTCTGTGTGGTAGTTGATGTGAATGTACTTTTAATACGGTAGTGCGGTGCTGTGTGTACATTATCACTGTGACACACTTGAATTGAGACAAGATAGTGATCTGAGATAATTTCAGACAGTGGAATTGTGAATACATTTCTTATACTTAATCCGAAGAATATTATTAAATCTAAAGTGTGACCTGCTTTATGAGTGGGTCCTACTACACACTGATTTACGCCTATGGAGTCCAGTATGGACATAAATGCTGTTCTCAGAGGGTCTTCTGGATTCTCAAAATGAATATTAAAATCTCCAGCAATTAACACTTTGTCTACAGAAACGACTAGGTTTGAGAGGAAATCTGCAAATTTATAGAGAAATTCAGAATACGGCCCTGGAGGTCTGTAAATTATAATTAGAAAATCAGAGTCATGTTTAATAGTGAAAGTAAGATAATTTCCATGCACACACACACACACAATGTGATGAGAACCCACATACTTTATTTGTCAGAAAAAAGGCTTCAGTTTGTTAGGGAACATAAAGACTGAACTTTGGAGTGATGGAAAAAGGTCATGTGATGAGTTCAGATTGATCCTATTCCAGAGTGATGGGCGTGTCAGCGTAAGAAGGAAAGCGCATGAAGCGGTGCATAGTGTCCACTGTACAAGCCTCTGGAGACAGTGTTATGATCTGGGGCAGAGGTGGAAAGAGTAATAAAAAACTTAAGTAAAAGTACTGTTACAGTACTTTAGTGAAATTTTACTGAAGTACAAGTAAAGTTACCCTTATAAAAATCTACTCAAGCAAAAGTAAAAAGTAGCTCATTAAAAATTTACTTTATTTTTAAATAAAGTAAAAGTTACTTTATTTTTATTTAACAGCGGGGGTGGGATGGGGGACGGAACACCCTTGCATAATAAATCTGTTCCCGTTGTTGTGCTTGAAATCAAAGTGGTGGCTTAAATATGACCAAGGGCGTTGCTTCATAAGAATTTGTTGGCATTTCACTTTCAGCTGTGTCTGTAAAACTGGTATCTGTTCTGTCCGTCTCCATCGTTCTTGTGAATTTAGCGCGTTTGTTCTCCATCAATCAATCAGTGCAGTGGTTTCCGGGTGTAATTTTTTTCCTTCTCTGTTGTATTATTTTTAAATTATTTTTCATTAATTTTTTACTCAGTAGTGAATAGGATTTAAAATGTAGTGAAGTACAATACTTTAAACAAAACATACTCAAGTAAAAGTAAAATTACAGATTTTAAAAACTACTTTAACAACCCTTTCAGGCTCAAATTAAGTTCTAGTAACAGGAGACAACCAAGTCCTGCAGTAGTACTTCTGAGTAAAAAAAACTCATAAAATATGTATCTGGGGTAATAAGGCAGTTAACTGTTGCAAATCAGCAATGCCTGCCTTGAGAGGGTTAAAAAGTAGAAGTACACAAAAAATCTACTCAATTACAGTAATGCGAGTAAATGTAATTCATTACTTTACGTACACCCCTGATCTGGACTTGATCTGTCACTCAGGTCTTGTCTGAACACCACAGTGTTTGTGATTGAATGAAATTTTAAAGTGGGCTACTACTTTTTGCACTTTTTTTCTCAGGTGCTGTACGTTTATGATTTTCTCAATAATTTTTTATGATTTGTCCTTCTTTATTTCTATGTTTCTTATTTGTTTTCTATGTTTTATTTTTGGGGCATTTTTTAATAAAATAAAAAGAAAATTATGAAATATCAAATGACTATTAATACCCTGTTTCTCTACACTTTTTCAGGGTTCTCATGGTAGAAGGGGTCCACCTGGACAAGCTGTGAGTCAATTGATGCACATGTTTTGTTCCTTTTATCGGTTAACATTTCCGCATAAAAGATTAAAATAAATAGCCGACATCAAAGGTTTTACGATTCATAATTATTCTTTTTCATGTTTCAGGGTCCTGTTGGAAAGCCTGGAGCAGATGGTGTTGCTGGAGAGACTGGAATAGGAGGATCAAGAGTGAGTTTCTGTTTGCTACGTCAGCTGATGTTAGGTTTGGAGTTTTGCAGACTCTGCTGTGCCTACATGGGTTTCCGTGTGTTTAGTCTGATTAGTTGTTAAGAAGGCTTTTTTGCAGGAATGTTTTGTAATCAATGCTGGTTTTCAAAAGTTATATTTTCTGAGGAGGTCATAGTTTATTCCTGAATCTGTGAGCGGTATCGAGAGAACAGATGCAGCGACCTTTACACTGCTAGACCAGAAGGTACCATCAGAATGAATGATTTCTCTTTTCCAGGGGCAAGACACATCAATTGCGATGGGTGTAACATAAATGACGTCTCAATAATGACGTCTCACAGTAATGACCTGTGTGTATGTGTGTGTGTGTGTGTGTGTGTGTGTGTGTGTGAATGGTGGTTATTTATGGCAGGGTTCCAGTGGACCAGTTGGAACACCAGGAACCAGGGGAGAGGATGGCAATCCAGGACCAAGAGTAAGTGCTAGACACACGTATTCGTATTGCATATGTAAAATCTATGTATGCTTTTTTTTTTTTGTCCAATATTTACTCATTGCCTTCATGGACTACCTTCTAGCTTCATTTATTAATTGCTGAATTTGTGAGTCCACTGCTCTTTAATGCCCATGATTAACTTGGGTTATCTTTTTTTAAACAAAGCTTATCATACCATACAAAATGATTGTTAAGTATGTCACATTTTTAAGAACAGTTTTATTAACAAAATGTAAGCCTAATTAAATCATCTTGGAGCCATCAAAACAACCCACATGCATTTAAACATGCAATTGTCAAAACTATCATTTGATCCTTTTTCTGGCTTTCATCTGGAGAGGACTATAAATGTGCAATAAAAATCTACATAAACAATAGTAATTAAATAATTTAATAGCACTGTAGTTTTGTATGACTTCACACCAGACTCAACAACAGCATGTTGCAAATTTTGAATTCTGATTGACTAATCACCATTATTTATATTTTATAGATATAATATTGATTATTTAAAGTTTTAATATTGTATTTTCATTACAAATATTACATAATACACAGCATTATTAATCTGAAGGGGATGGTGAGGGGCGATGGGGGTTTTACTGAGGGGAGGGGTTTTGACATTTTTTTCAATACCCCCCTATTGATCAACATCCCCCCATGCCATCCCCCCTCATCCCCTTCAAATCAAGCCCTGTCTACAACATACTGTATGACAGACCCACACATCATACAAGGTCATATCAATGTCAACTTTCACCACAATTTTTGATCACTATTGAAGAAAGTAGCCCATGGATCACTGCTACTTATCCCTGCAAAATATCTAGACACACTTTAGTAGGCTGTGATCTTGTTGTATAACTACACATGGCTTATCGTGATTTGTGATTCTGTAGCAATTTAAATCAGAAATGTTGAAAATGAGAACTGAGCGTATTCTTCCTACATGTGAGAATCCATATGCAAAAAATTTAACCATGACTATTATTTGCACACTTATATTTCAAACAAACAAATCATGACCATGTTTGCTTGATATCAGGCTAAAAACATACCACACTTGGTATCCAAAAAGACCAACAATCCTGGATATGAAAGAATTAGTCATAATAATACATAAATACGCTCGATTCCCGTCTCTGTGTGCATGGAGTTTGCATGTTCTCCCCGTGCTTGGTGGGTTTCCTCCGGGTACTCCGGTTTCCTCCCACAGTCCAAAGATATGCAGGTTAAGGCTAATTGGCATTCCTAAATTGCCCGTAGTGTGTGTGAGTGTGTGTATGTGTGTGTGCCCTGCGATGGATTGGCACCCTGTCCAGGGTGTACCCCGCCTAGTGCCCGAAGTCTTCTGGGATAGGCTCCAGGTCCCCCGCGACCCTGAACACAGGATTAAGCGGTATAGAAGATGAATGAATGAATAGAAAATGAATGAATGAATGAATGAATACATAAATACCTTTGTCACTTTTTTTGCTTAACTTGCACAAGCATGATAAACATGATAAAAATCACATTAAAAATTAAAAATCACATTTTTATTCAGAATAGAACATAGATGACAGATCAAAAGTTTAATCTGAGAAAATGTATCATTTTAAAGGAAAAATATGTTGATTCCAAATTTCACGGTGTCAACAAATCCCAAAAAAGTTGGGACAAGTAGCAATAAGAGGCTGGAAAAAGTAAATTTGAGCATAACGAAGAGCTGGAAGACCAATTAACAGTAATTAGGTTAATTGGCAACATGATTGGGTATAAAAAGAGCTTCTCAGAGTGGCAGTGTCTCTCAGAAGCCAAGATGGGTAGAGGATCACCAATTCCCACAATGTTGCGCAGAAAGATAGTGGAGCAATATCAGAAAGGTGTCACCCAGCGAAAAATTGCAAAGACTTTGCAGTTATCATCATCAACTGTGCATAATATCATCCGAAGATTCAGAGAATCTGGAACAATCTCTGTTCGTAAGGGTCAAGGGCGTAAAACCATACTGGATGCCCGTGATCTCCGGGCCCTTAAACGACACTGCACCACAAACAGGAATGCTACTGTAAAGGAAATCACAGAATGGGCTCAGGAATACTTCCAGAAACCATCGTCAGTGAACACAATCCACCATGCCATCCGCCGTCGCCAGCTGAAACTCTACAGTGCAAAGAAGAAGCCATTTCTAAGCAAGATCCACAAGCACAGGCGTTTTCATTGGGCCAGGGATCATTTAAAATGGAGTGTGGCAAAATGGAAGACTGTTCTGTGGTCAGACGAGTCACGATTCGAAGTTCTTGTTGGAAATGTGGGACGCCATGTCATCCGGACCAAAGAGGACAAGGACAACCCAAGTTGTTATCAACGCTCAGTTCAGAAGCCTGCATCTCTGATGGTATGGGGTTGCATGAGTGCGTGTGGCATGGGCAGCTTGCATGTCTGGAAAGGCACCATCAATGCAGAAAAATATATTCAGCTTCTAGAACAACATCTAGTCATCTCTTTCAGGGAAGAACCTGCATTTTTCAACAAGATAATGCCAGACCACATTCTGCATCAATCACAACATCATGGCTGCGTAGGAGAAGGATCCGGGTACTGAAATGGCCAGTCTGCAGTCCAGATCTTTCCCCTATAGAGAACATTTGGCGCATCATAAAGAGGAAGGTGCGACAAAGAAGGCCCGAGACGATTGAACAGTTAGAAGCCTGTATTAGACAAGAATGGGAGAGCATTCCTATTTCTAAACTTGAGAAACTGGTCTCCTCGGTCCCCAGACGTCTGTTGAGTGTTGTAAGAAGAAGGGGAGATGCCACACAGTGGTGAAAATGGCCTTGTCCCAACTTTTTTGGGATTTGTTGACACTTGATTTGTTGACGTGAAATTTGGAATCAACATATTTTTCCTTAAGATGATACATTTTCTCGGATTAAACTTTTGATCTGTCATCTATGTTCTATTCTGAATAAAATATTGACATTTGCCATCTCCACATCATTGCATTCAGTTTTTATTCACAATTTGTTTAGTGTCCCAACTTTTTTGGAATCCGGTTTGTAGAAAAAAATATTTGTATTTTACAAAATCCTGATTTGGGTATGTTTATTTTTTATATTTACTGTCTTTTTTATATTTTTCTGTTTATATTTCTCAAAGATTAATTAATTAACATGGTTTTTAGGGCACAGGAGGAGCCCCAGGACCAGCCGGGGAAAAGGGACGACGTGGTGTGGTTGGTCGGAAGGTATGTCTGGTAGAAAGAAAAGGTGAAATGTAGTGATGCCCGTGTGGTGTCGTGATGCTGTGGTGGTTAGTACCGTGGCCACGTACTGTACCACCAGGATGAAGGATTTGATTGCTGCTACAGGTCTGTGTGTGGAGTATGTTTGTTTTCCCCATCCTCGAAGGGTTTCCTCCAGGTTTTTCATAATTTTTAATACATATATACATATATTTTGAATTCTTTATTTTCTTCTTTCTTTTCTCTGTGTCTCTTTTTGACATTTGAAATTCCCATCTGTTTGTCTTTTAGTCCGTGTTTATTTATGTAATTGCATTTTTGGAATGTCTGTATGTTTATGTGTTAACATTGTATGTTCTATGTGTATATACGTTGAAACTTTTTAAACTTTGTTGCTGCCACCTTGGCCAGGACTCCCTGGAAGAAGAGATAATGTATCTCAATGGGACATTCCTGGTAAAATAAAGGATAAATAAATACTCTGGTTTACTCCCATAGGCCAAAGACATGCAAAGTAGTCTAACTGGCGTTTCCAAATCCCCCATAGTGTGTGAGTTTCTTTGCTAGTGTGCCCTGTGATGTACCCGCACACTGTTCAGAGTCCCTTGAAATAGGCTCCACCCTCCGACCCTGTACAGTAAGAGAGTGATGTCCGTTCCTGAAATTTTACATAAGACTGCTAATGTAAGAGTTAATAAAATACTATATCAGCTGATTCAGTAGAGGTTTATAGCGGAACTAAGGCCTGGCTGAAACTCTTCTTCATCATGCCAATGCATTCACTGTGTACTTGTTTGTGTAATCGGGCTCTCTATTGCATTTATAGGGTGAACCCGGAGACCCAGGACCTAAGGGTGCTATAGGACCACCAGGACCCAGAGGAGAGCCTGTAAGTCTGCTTCAGGTTTCTGTGTAAAACTCAAACCATGTTTAGACCAAACAACGATTCAAATACATAAAACTATAGAAGTCATTTTTATTTAATTTAGTTAGAGATTGTTGGAAACATTTACGCAACAGGATACATGTAGACGAATTGGTACACAGTAATTGTATTGTAATTGTGAGAGATTTGCATACACAGAACACAGCACAGAACCTTTAGCTAAATGTCTCTTAACAGGGAGATGATGGGCGGGATGGCTTTGGAGTACCTGGTCCTAAAGGAAGGAAGGTCAGTTCTGTTCCTAAACACGTAACATATTTTATGTGTTTTTATAAGTGCATATAATTATATCATACTCTATGTACATGATATGTCATGCATGAATTTTATGATAAATGTGAAACGTCTGTTGCAGGGAGATGAAGGATTCCCTGGATACCCAGGTCTAAAGGTATGATCGAGTTGTAAAGGTGCTTTTATATTGTTACAAAGATTGGCAGTGATTATAATATGGTGTTTTGTTTTTTTCTCTTTTTTTCATGCACAGGGGGCAGCTGGTGATGCTGGAACCAGTGGGGGACCTGGACCCAAAGGAAACAGTGGCCAAAGAGTGAGCTTGTTGCTATACGATTATATAATAATATATACTGTACAGTATATCTAAGAGCATTATATATTCATGCTATATGTACTGTAACTGATTGTGATGGTGCAATTCATTTGCTAGGGTGTTGCAGGTGGTGTTGGTGTGCTTGGGCAGAAGGGAGATGTTGGACCTTCTGGACCTTATGTATGTACTATCTATGGATGTTAGTAGGCGAAGCTGTTCATACACACTAATTAGAATGTTTTTAAGTTCATGTTTGAGTTCATGTTTATGTTCTACTATGTAGGAGGAAAAATAACAAATTCACTATGCTATGAAAAACAAGAATAATTTTTCTGATTTTGATCAGTGAAAAAACAGAATAACACTTCTAATCTTTTTGTTCATGCAGGGGCCAAAAGGACCCAGAGGATTGAGCGGATCAGTAAGGACAGATTCATATTGTAATATATACTCACTGGCTACATCATTATGTTCACCTTGCTAGTACTGTACTGGGTTGGACCCCTATTGCCTTCAGTTGCCTTAGTTTTTCATGGCATAGATTCAACAAGGTGCTAGAAACATTCCTTAGAGATTTTGGTCCATATTTCAAGTTTTATATATCACGGCATAACATTAACTTTTTTGCTGACTGGTCAATGTGGCTAGTGGATTTCCGGAGTCACTCGCCATTCAGCCATTTTTCCAAGCCACAATTTTGTTACCAGAAAACGGCAGTTTTTTCTTCACCATGATACGTTAATGTTTGTTATATCTAGATTTACTTAGAAATGACAGCATACACTGTATCACTATAGTAGTAGTCAAGTATTCAGTACTGTTAAGATCAGAATATAAAAACATGCAAACATGAACAGTATATTCTGCTTATTGAACTTAAATTCAAGCCTCTTACCACATGACATTGAAAAATAACAGATTCAGTACAACTGAACTCATTCTGATATTAAAAATACAGCAACTCAGAACATTTATCATTTTAGTGTGTTGTGTACTATTATCAGGTATTATCAAATCAAATCAAATCAAATCAAATCACTTTTATTGTCACGTCACGTTACTGGTACACTGGTACAGTACACGTGAGTGAAATTCTTATGTGCAAGCTACACAAGCAATAGTGGTGTACAATTATAAGAATAAATACGTATGCATATCAATAGTACAGTATAAGAATAGTATAAACTAAAATAATATAAATAAAAAAATTGTAAAAATTGTGAATGCAAGTATACATAATATATATATATATATATATATACATACATATATATATATATATATATATATATATATATATATATATATATATATACACATATACTGTATTCACATCTACATATATCTATATATACATACATACATCTACATATACACATATATGCATACATGTATATACACATACACACACGTTTGTGAGAGTATGTCTACTTGTGTATAATGTATAAGAATGTCCGCAATGAATGTTGTGCAAAAAGGCAATTATGTGCAGTATGGAGTGGAAAGTGGCTTAGTGACTATAAGTGACAGTGTAAAGTGACCGTGTAGTGTCTATGAAGACCTATTGGTCAGTGTTCAGCAGTCTGATGGCCTGATGATAGAAGCTGTCCCTCAGCCTGCTGGTTCGGGACCGGATACTGCCATACCTCCTGCCTGACGGGAGCAGTTTAAATATGTTGTTGCTGGGGTGACTGGAGTCTTTGATGATCCTCCTCGCTTTCCTCAGGCACCGCTTCCTGTAGATGTCCTGGAGGGAGGGAAGCTCACCTCCAATTATCCTCTCGGAACACCGCACCACTCTCTGCAGAGCTTTGCGGTTGTAGGCGGTGCTGTTGCCGTACCAGGTTGTGATTGATCCAGTGAGGATGCTCTCGATGGCACAGCGGTAGAAGGTCCTGAGGATGCGGGGGCTCATGCCAAATCTCTTCAGTCTTCTGAGAAAGAAGAGTCGCTGCTGCGCCTTCTTCACTGTTTTGTTAATGTGAACTGACCAAGTGAGATCCTCTGCTATGTGAACACCCAGGAAGCGGAAGCTGCTCACTCTCTCCACAGCAGCGCCGTTGATGATAATGGGGGAATGTGCAACTCTACACCTCCGGAAGTCCACTATCAGCTCTTTGGTCTTTCCGACATTGAGGGAGAGGTGATTCTCCTGGCACCAATGTGTCAGGGCACTGACCTCCTCCCTGTATGCCGTCTCATCGCCGTTGGTGATAAGACCCACCACTGTTGTGTCGTCCGCAAACTTCACAACGATGTTGGAGCTGCTAGTGGCCATGCAGTCATATGTGTAGAGTGAGTACAGTAGAGGGCTCAGTACACACCCCTGTGGAGCACCAGTGTTCATTGTGACAGAGGATGAGGTGATACTGCCCAGTCTGACCATCTGGCGTCTGTCGGACAGAAAGTTGAGAATCCAGCTGCAGAGAGAGCTGCTCAATCCTAGATCTTGTAGTTTCCTGTCCAGCTTCGAGGGAACAATGGTGTTGAATGCGGAGCTATAGTCTACAAGCAGCATTCTCACATACGTATCCTTCTTCTCCAGGTGGGTGAGGGCAGTATGTAGAGTCAGGGCTATGGCGTCATCAGTGGACCTGTTGTGGCGGTATGCGAATTGTAGCGGGTCCAATGAGTCCGGCAGCGCAGAGCAGATGAAGTTCCTGACCAGTCTCTCCAAGCATTTGCTCACGATGGTATTATTATTATTAGGTATTATTATTATTATTAGGTATTATTATTCATTATGTATTATTATATCAGAATTCTGAGTTAGGACAATGGACTCTGGTCTATCTTGTAGTGTTGACTCTTTATAGTGAAGGTAATTCAATCAATTGATGAATTTTCTATCATTCAACATGAAATCTAAATAGATTTTAATA
Organism: Channallabes apus; assembly: GCA_030522415.1. Taxonomy (NCBI): domain Eukaryota; kingdom Metazoa; phylum Chordata; class Actinopteri; order Siluriformes; family Clariidae; genus Channallabes; species Channallabes apus. Next base: position 12,370,002 of record CM060109.1, read on the forward strand.
GTGATTACTTTTTATATATAATCAGTAAATAACCTGCGAAAGGGGCAAAACATTCTCATCCTGTAGAGAAGCAATAGCCCTTTAAGGAAATGATGCACACACACCAAACAGGAAGTAAAAGTGTGTGTGTGTGTGTGCGCGCGTGCGCAATGCATGTGTGAATGGGAGTTTTATGCATGTAATATTACGTTGCAATGCGTTTATTATATCAGATGCCTTTAGAGAAAACTACAACAAAAATATATTGTCATACCAAAGAATAAAGTACCTGCTAAAGTGGCTCATGAGACTAAAGTTATTACCCGCCACAGCTGAATTTCACCTGCATTTGGCGGGTGGGCGGATGTCAAACCCTGATATGTATATATATATATTAATTGGCGTTTCTAAATTGCCCGTAGTGTGTGATTGGGTGTGTGAGTGTGTGTACTGTATGTGTGTGTGCCCTGCGATGGATTGGCACCCTGTCCAGGGTGTACCCCTCCTAGTGCCCGAAGTCTCCTGGGATAGGCTCCAGGTCCCCCGCGACCCTGAACACAGGATTAAGCGGTATAGAAAATGAATGAATGAAATGAATATATATATATATATATATTCATTTCATTCATGACGTTCAAAAAGTGCTTTAAAGTTTACATCACTGGATACATACTTACACTGGGTTAACTAGGTTAATAACTACATGCCATTAGTACAACACAACTGGGAAGAGGTTTTTTTTTTTGGGGGGGGGGGGGGTAGTCCAAGTACTGGAGAAACAGATGCGTCTTGAGTCATTGTTTTCATGTTTTCATGTTGTTCATGCCAAATTCTGACGAGACCATCGATATGTCAGCAGAAATCGGAGTGGTTTTCTGCTGCTGTAAAACATCTGCTTCAATTTTGACGTGTGTTCAGAGATGCTTTTCAGCATACCTCGGTTGTTACAAGATGTCGTTCGAGTTACTGTTGCCGTTCTAGCAGCTTGAACCAGTCTGGCCATTCTCCTCTGACTTCTGGCATTGAAAAGACATTTTCATCCAAAGAACTGCCCTCACGGATATTTTGTCTTTTTCACATCATTCTCTGTAAACCCTTGAGATGGTTGTGTGAAAATCCCAGTATTTTAGAAAGACTCAGACCATCCCATCTGGTACCAATATCCATGTCATGCTCAAAGTCGCTTAAATCACCATTCTTCACCATTCTGATGATTGGTTTGAACACCTAATCGTCTTGATCGTGTCAAGTTAAACAGGTGTACTTAATGAAGTAGCTAGTAAATGTATGTGTGTTTATCAATGGTGGGTAAAAATTTGGAATGTTCTGCTAATGTACCCCTTACTGTTTTCCAGACTTGTGACTTGGTCAAGAAAATTAGAGATAACTGTCGTATGTATTGGTTTACAGTATCACATTCATTTCACATTCAGTGGGTGTTGTTGAAATAAAATATTAACTATATATTATGTTTTATTCTAATCTTTTTTTTGCCTTATAGCATGCTGTTATGGTAAGTGAACCATCCTTTTATTTTAAATGCAATAGAGAGAGTGGTTTATTAATTTTGTATCTTGAAGATGCTTAAACTATGTCGCTGTCTATTCTTCAGGAGCTCAGGAATGTCCTTTGTATCCCACTGAGCTGGCTTTTGCCCTGGATGCATCGACTGGTGTGACAAAAGATAATTTTGACGGCATGAAGGACGTTGTCCTGCGTCTGGTGAATAACATTACCATCACTGAGAGCAACTGTCCACGAGGAGCTCGAGTGGCATTAACTCTCTACAACAGTGATGTAACCACTGATGTCCGCTTCTCTGATGCGTTGAGAAAAAGTGCACTGGTGGAACGGGTGCAAGGCTTACAGACTCTCAGGACAAGTAAGAAACGCAACTTAGAAGCAGCCATAAACTTTGTGGCCCAAAACACCTTTAAGAGGGTGCGCAGTGGCTTCTTGGTGCGCAAGCTGGCTGTGTTCCTTGTGAATGAAGCTGTGGAGTTCAACAAAGAGCTGAACAATGCTGCTTTGCGACTCTTTGATGCTGGAATCACCACTTTCTTCCTCATGCCTCGTCCACCAAGGAAAGACCTGCAGGTGAGGGCAGTAGGACCAGGAACTCAGTTAAATCTGTTTAAAACAAATTCCAGTACACAGCCAGAAAAGATATCAAACTTTCTTCTGGAGTATTTTCAAACTGTTCTAGAGTTCCTTTTACTCTCTCATGTGCGTATCTTTTTCAGGTAAATAACACTGTATTAGCCTATTTTAAGGAGCTACCAACTCCAGGAGGAGCAAATTACGAAACAAAAATTAAGGAGATACTTGACTGCCAAATCTGCTTCGGTAAATCCATGACATATGCACTGCAGTTTAACCTTAAAACATCCACCTAATATACATGGTTTATTCAGTTTCTCAAAAAACTTTTCCCCTTCTTTTTCCTGCAGACACCTGCAACCCTAATCCGCAGTGTGATATTAGGCCTACAGGGGCCTCTCGGGGAAAAAGGGCCCCGACCACAGACTTAGATGTTGACATGGCTTTCCTTATTGATAGCTCTGAAAGCACTTGGCCAAATATCTTTACAGAAATGAAACGGTACATTGCTCACATGGTGAGTCACCTGGAGATCGCAACAGAACCAGCTAAAAGCAGCCATCATGGTAGAGTCGCCTTGGTCCAACATTGCCCGTATGAGTATTTGCACAATGATAGCAATATTCCTATAAGCACGGCTTTTAACCTAACAGAGCACAAGTCAGTTCACGATATCCAGAACTTCCTACTGAACAAAGTGCAGCAACTAGAAGGGGGTCGTGCTCTGGCAGAAGCTCTGGAGAGTACAGTGGAGCATGTGTTTGAGAAAGAACAGAACCGACGCCAGCTGAAGGTGCTTGTTCTGCTTGTGACTGGGTCGGTGCAACAGAATAAAGAGAAGCTGCTGAAGGCTGCCATTGATGTCAAATGCAAAGGTTATTTCATTGTGGTCATAGCAGTGGGTAAGCAGCTGAGTGCTGGAGATGCTCATATTCTGGCCCAGGTGGCTAGCGAACCCTCTGATGTATTCTACAAGCGTGTAGATGGACCTCTAGGCTTCTATGATGACCACCTTCAGAGGTTTGCGCAACTTCTGCCCAAGTACCTTAGCTGTAAGTATAGATTTACAGTATAGTAAAATAATATTTAATGTAAATAAATATGAAGTAATCCATAGTCATATTTTTTCTTCAGGAGGCATATGCTTTTATTTGTTTGTTTTGTATTTTCAATAATTTTCTTCTTTAATTTTTAAACAGTGAAGGATGCCTTCTACATGTCTGCTGAAGTCTCAAAGTACTGCCAAGAGTACCAAAATGACCAACCAAGCAGGTCCCAAAACACTTACAAGTAAGCCTTCAGATGTTATACCTTACTGAAATGTTAACTCATAACCATAATATTCAGAATTAATAACATATGATTTATTTGAATAGCAGAATTATTATTGTATACTAACATACATTTTATTCTAGAAACAACAATAAACACCACGAGCAGGAACAGAAGAAAGTTGAGGAACATAAACATAAAGGTTTGGGCATTTCTCCCTGAATGTATATTATTACTGATGTACATGTAATAATGATTATGCAATATTAAATCTCAACTAGGTCTAGAACTACTTAATAGAGTCTATACACTGATCAGTCATAATATTAAAACCACTGAGAGGGGAATAGCATTGGTTATCATATTACAATAGCACCTGACAAAGTGTGGGCAGCAAGTCTACAGTCAGTTCTTGAAGCTGATGTGTTGAAAGCAGAAAAAATGGGCAAGTGTCTGGAGCCGGGGCAACTTTAGATTGATATGGCTGGACAACTTGGTCAGAAAGTGTCCAAAATAGTAGGCTTTGCAGAGTCTTCACAGAAGCCAAGGGCATTGCAGTCAGGGTGACCAGTGTCACACCTTCAGAGCTCTTGTCAAGTCCATGTGGACTGACCAAGTGTGTCAGTGCTGTTTTGGCAATGCAAAGCCACTTATGCAATATTAGGAGGTGGTGGTTTAAGTGTCCTTGCTGATTGCTGTATATCACTCCTAACCAGGCCTAAAATGAGGAAAAGATAAACTACTGAATTATGTGTATATAATCATGTCTGTGCATGTGTGTGTTTCCAGAATTAAATGCTGAGGACCCACATCTAGTCAACGTTACCACCAAAAGTTTCATGTTGGTGTGGGTCAATGATGATCCAAAACCAATTCGTGAGGTTACTGTCACGCACCTAAAGGATCATCGCATAATACTGCAGCGGAACGTGACCGACCCCCATCTTACACTCCAAGATTTGGAACCCAGTCAAACCTATCATGTTGTAGTCATTGGGCGTAGTCTTAAAGACAAGGTTACTCACACCTATAAAGGCCTAATTACCACAAGTAAGCTTATGAGCTTCTATAAAGTCCATTCCTGCTCCTATTTTCACTACTGTGACTTTTGGGTCAGCTGTCAAGGATCATTTAAATTTGCTTCATGTAAAATATAAACACCATTGTATAAAGATAGCAAAACAAATTTGAATTAATTTACTATATTTTGTTGGGGAAAACTAATATTTTGTAACCTAGGAACAGCAGTTTTGTTTATTTATTATTTCATTATTTATTTATACATATATACATAGAAGTTAATTATTTATACTTCTCTCTCCCTCTCTCTCTCTCTCTCTCTCTCTCTCAGAGACACACACACATGCACACTGTTTATTTGCAAAAGTTTGGCCACATCTCACAAAGTCACATAATTTGTTGAGACATATTACATACAGTAAAGTGAGAAAAGTCAACACAACCTCTATGACAACCTCTACAACACACTATAATACTGTATGTTTTATGACGTGTTAAACAGCTTGGACAGTCTGCAGGACTCTTTGGTGGCTAGCTACTGTATGGGATATTCTTCTTTTTTCTTCCATCCACAGCATTTAATTTTTTTCAAATTTTTTTACTTTTGCCTTATCTATATTTTGCAAACTTTATGGTGAAGTCACAGGTTCGATGTCGTTCTGGTGACTCCTCCACGCTGATTATGTTTGTGCACCAATGCAGAGTAGAACAGAGCAGCACCACATCTGTGCCAACTCATGCTTGTTTTAAAGCATCAGTGTATTAATCACGACAGTATTTTCTAATAATTTATAACCTTCCTACTGAATTCTGGTAAATGGGTTTAGCAATATATGGTTAGGAAATCAACATTTATATTTTTTGGCCTGGGGTGCCAAAACCTTTCCATATAAATAAACTCACTGTTAGCCATCTCCTGTAAAAGTGGCATTAAGAAAATAATTTTCTCCATCAACAGAAGCAGAGGTTCCTGCGAGTGTTGCCACAGGTGACGTGACTGAGGTCGTAGCAACTGTACCACTGAGTAAACCAGAGACTGGTGAGTGAATTCAGCTTCATGGCTTTTCTCAAACGCTGCACTGTTTATATTTTGGCCAGTTCTCTGAATCAGACCATGTAAAAATGTTCAGTATTTCAGTAATCTACCAGCTACAACTCTTTTATATTGCTATATGTACTGTACAATACATAAGCTCATGGCCTAAAATCTTTACAAGTAATCTCAAATGTAGACATTATTTCTGTCCTTTTGTGTAAACTACATAAAAGGTCCTCCAGAACATCTCTATTCAAAATGTAAATGTATTCCTACATTAAAGCTGCTATGTGTTTTACTATTGTTATTACAAATGAATAACTGCCAAAGCAAAAATAATATTATTCCTTACATTTTTTAAAAAGAAAATAAAATAATAGTAAATAATGTGAATTGTGTATAAGTTTTTTTTCCTGATTTCCAAATTTAAATGTTAAATCAGATAATGCTGTATTTATGTTTGCTCAACTCAATGTTAACATTCACTTTATTAACAGGTGTTTCTCAAATCACTAATTAACCAAATCGAATGACCGTTAAAATCGTTATTCATAATTCACACAGTATGGAGGTGCAGCTTGTTCAGCATGTGTAGATTAATCTCCTGTAAAGGAATAACCATGTAAAAAAAACTTAATTAATATATAGTGTACAATAGCAAGAACAACTTTTGCACTGACTGCTCATAAAATCTAGTCAGATCTTTAAATCCTCATTTTGGGAAAAGTTGGTAAGATATTCAAACTGTACTCACCTGATCAGTACAACTGAATCGTTTGTTTTTCTCATCATGTCTATTTGTATATGTTGACATGTTCTGAGACACCAAAGCCTCTTTACCAGCTGAAAGTCATACTGAACTGAACTATGTATTACCCGATCGAGTCTTCATGATTTAATTCTTAGTCCTGCGGAATCTGCCGGAAAAACAATCAGATTCTCCCTGTAATAATTTATACTAAACTTTTGTTTACACTCTCAAAGAACGCAGCTATAAAATATCAATTAATATTTTTAAGATTGTAGTACGTTTATAGTAAATTATGTTATTGTGTTAAGGGTAAAACTGGCTCCCTTTCTCCCACACACAGACACACACACACAGACACACTTAAACACGCATACACACACTATATTTTTTCAGTGTACTGAGTTACTAATTAATAAATTAATAAGTTGTATTAATTGTTTGTTTATTTGTTTTCTTAGTGGTTTAAGTACTAAATCATCATTATCGTGATCTGTGAAGAGGTGAAGCAAAAGTGCCCGGGCATGTTTCACGTCAATGGTTAAAAGTACAGTGTAAATAAAATGAAACTGAATTTGTGTGACATGCACAGTATACGCACTATACGCAGTATTATGTCCTGCACACAAATACAATATGATCAGGATTTGAAATTCTTAAACAGTTACTAGATTTGTAGCAGGTTTTTCTTACAAGGTCTTACTTACTGTAATCTCAAATCCAACCAGAATTCAAAGAAAAGAATCCAAAAGAACAATTAATAATAATATAATAACAGCAGCCTGGTAAGTATACGGTTAACATCTACGTTATTTTAAAAGGTGGAACTCAGGGATTTTTCATGCCTTTCCCACCAGCTGTGATCAGTGTTAGAGGCATTAGGCATACCAGAGCAGTAAGATCATTCTCCATGTGGATCAACAACCCCATTAGCTTATCACCACTTAAGATTTTTTTTCTTTGTATTCATTTATTAATTTATTTTAATTTTATTTAAATTTGGCCAGAAGGCTGGCTGTTTTTAATAGCTTTGAAAGCACTAACATATCACAGCAATAACCAAAAGACAAATCTTTATATTTTAGGGCTGCATGTTAATGCCCTCTCAGTAACCACAATAAACAAACAAGATCAGTTTCAGATGGTGGGGTTGCTGCATGATGGTCACAGCTTCTGCTAATGTATAGAAGATTCATTTTTGCATTTTTGCAAAATGATACACAGTTAACTATTAATGTTATTTTCATTGTCAAGTGATCGGGTGGCTTGAGATGAGCTGAAAGTCAACACTCAACATCATGACATGCCACATACAGCCCTGTATATCATTCATTCATTCATTTTCTATACCGCTTAATCCTGTGTTCAGGGTCGCGGGGGACCTGGAGCCTATCCCAGGAGACTTCGGGCACTAGGCGGGGTACACCCTGGACAGGGTGCCAATCCATCACAGGGCACACACACACATACACACACTCACACACCCAATCACACACTACGGGCAATTTAGGAACGCCAATTAGCCTAACCTGCATATCTTTGGACTGTGGGAGGAAACCGGAGTACCCGGAGGAAACCCACCAAGCACGGGGAGAACATACAAACTCCATGCACACAGAGACGGGAATCGAGCCTGAGCCCTGTATATATATATATATATATATATATATATATATATCCGTTAATGTGTGTGTGTGTGTGTATTCACCCAGCAGGAGAGACGATTACCTACAATTCCGCAGCGCAAGAGAGAAAAACCGTTGGCTCAGCTGTGATGACGTGACACTCGGTGTCAAAACAAGACGCGCATGCGTGATCATGCTCGTAAACCATGACAAGGCTCGTTTTTCAAGTCAAAATTTATTAAAAATCGTTGCTCGTCTTGCAGAACACTCGTAAACCACGTTACTCGTAATCCGAGGTTCCACTGTATATACACTGAAACTTTTGGGTCAAGCTCAAGAGATGATTATGGGACAATTGAACAGATTTTAGCTTTGATTTCCTGAAGTTTACATTTATATGTGTTCAATAACTTCACAATGTTAATACCTTAACTTAGCAAAATAACAGATGCTCATGAATTCAATGAAAGTAATTAACCTTTGTATTTGGCTGCATAACCAAATTTCGCTTGCAAAAATCAAACTGGCATCAGCAAACAGTTGCTTTCCACAATTTTTGCAGCAGCTTCCTTCAGTCATTTCGCTCATTTCGGTTAATGTCTGCTGACTGACTTGGGAAGTCAGATTGATTTCTCTCTTTTTAGCCTCAAAATGTTATTCTTTTATTCCATAGACAGCTCTCTGGTCTTTATGATGGTTATGCGTTTTTAACAAAATGCAGTCTTTTACACATGAAGCCCAGAGCTCAAACCAAGTGTAGACTTCAGAGGTTTAAACCAATATTGTACCAAGACAAAGACAAAACTTTTTAAAAAGCAACACCTGTCTCTTACATGTGGTTTAATATATCTGTTGTACAAGTATAAAAAAGGTTAAAAATAAATAAATAAATTTTAAAAATCCAGTCTGTTGTCTTATATTATATTAATATATTATATTCATCTTCTGATCTCAGACCCAAATAGTATTAAAAAAAATAAACACTGCTATTCATAACAGCTATTCTCAATTTTATTGAATTATTATTTAATTCATCTATTTATTTTAATACCCTATGCATTTTATATATTTGTTTTATTCCAGTATCTTTTAAATGTATGAAAATTCATATGTTCAGTCAGATAAGACATGAGACTCAATGTGGGTGATAAAAACCAGATTGGCATGTTTATATAGAAAAGTGGCAGAATTTCACCCCATTTCACCTACAGCACATGTCAGTTTGTGTGAATATACACCGATAAACATGTAGCAAACATTTCAGCTCATCTAAATCCAAATCATTTTATCCATTTACATTTTTGCCTTTAAATACTCTTCATGTAAAAATAACTCTGCTGACATCACTAACACACTTCTTTCCATGATCTAACACCTCATTTTCTGCATGTTCTAGTTAATGAGTTTGCAGACCCGTGCTCACTTGACTTTGACACTGGACTACCATGCAAAGACTATGAGGCTAAGTGGTACTTTGACAAAAAGAATGGATTCTGTGTCGAGTTCTGGTATGGAGGTTGTGGAGGCAATGAAAATAGGTTTGAGACTGAGGCACAATGCCTTAAACACTGCATCAATACAGGTATGTGTATTTTGGCCCACTGAACCAACTGATTCAATGAAGCTTTACCTACAGTATGTGACAACTAAGATAGCAGTACTTTCTACTTTATTAAGATACTTTCCTCAAATGAAAGTCAGTAGTAGTGCAGCATTACAGCAGCACTGCAACATGTCCATTGGGCCTGTGTCAGGTATTTCATACAGCTTTTTTTTATAGTCAAACTAAAATATTTAAATATTTTCCCTGCTTCCCACAGTGGACCTGCATCCACAGCAGAGTGTCGACAAGATCAATATAGAGGACCCTCCAGCTGTAGGTTAGTTTGACTCTGCTGGTTACAATTATCATAAACTTTGATGTTTTTTTTCCTCTTATTTGAATGTGTATTGCACATTTTTACCATGGCAAATATTTCCATATCATGGGAAGCTCACTGCATGTCAAAATTAAGTCATTGGAACAAAGATAATGTTATTTTTTTTGCCATTTGGCCTCTGGACACCTCCTTATTCAATTTGAAATGAAACACTCAAGATGTGAGCAAAGTCCAGCCTTATTTCAAGGGGTTTCAATTAATTTGAATTAAATCCACTTTAGTGTCTTCCCAGCCTTTTGCTGTTGCTGAACTCACCAGTTAATTGTTTTTTTAAGAATGTAATAATTAAGAGCGTTTCATACTGTTATATTGGCCACTCCCATTGTTTCTCTCTCTCTCTCTCGCTCTCTCTGTCTGTTAAGTTTATATTGGATTTTTTTTCAGCCTACTGATTGCCTCCATCACTTACACATTTTTGGACCTCATGTAGCACTACCAAATGCAAATGTAACACCAAATGAACCATCTCCAGGCCTTTTATCTGCTTGATAAGTAATGGAGTAATGAGAGAACAGCCTTGTCTTACTTGACTTACCGTGTCAGCTATTTGTTTAATTTTTTATAAGATCTCCAAAATGAGAGGGTATGCATGGAAAAAGTCTGTCATTCTTAAATGGTGAACTAAAGCTTAAAGTCTTGACTTCACTCACATCTTGAGTGTTTCATTTCAAATCCAATGTGGTGGTGTACAGAGGTCCAATGCAAAAACCGTATCACTGTTCCAATATTTATGGACCCGACTGTAGTGAGGTACACCAACCAGCCACAACACAAGCCTAAGTCTACTACAAGACAAATTGAATAACATTATCAAGTACATGTGAGTAAACTAGTGACAGGATCATGGGCACCCAAGGCTCATTCATGTCTCTGAGGACCAGAAGCTTGTCCAGTCTGATCCCATAGAAATGCCAATGTAGCCCTGTATTGGACTGGATTAGAAAACCCAGTGCATCAAGGGGAACCTATACGATACTGTAATTTTGGGGTTTAATGCTATATCTGATTAGTGTGTTTCACTGGTTCATGCTAGCCAAATATAACAGTTAGCTTACTACCAGTCAAGTATATACAGTACGTATATAAACAACTGCACTGCCTAACCAAAACAAAAGGCACCATTTCAGAAGGGTCAAATTATTGGGCTGCATCAAGCAAGTGAATTTGAAGCTACTGGAACTGGGTAAAGAAATCTTCAACACATTACTAAAACCTGGAAGGATAGAGCTGAACCGCAAACTTTATGGAAGAAATGTGGTCAGGAAAATAATCATGGATAGACATCAGTTAAACACAGCATTCGCTTGTGCATGTGGGATGTGCATTCATACTGCGGAAGGTTTTTTGAAATTTAACTTAATTAACTTGTTATTAACAAGTTAATTAAGTTAAATTTCAAGTGACTAAAAGAAACACTAGACGATGATGATGTCACACTGCATATATAATATGGACTTTGAAATAAAAAGGATTTTTTGTTCTGTAAAATCTTTCTAAAACATTAGCTAATCTTTGTTTAGCTAGAGTTTCAAATGCTTAATGCAAGTCATGTGTGCTTTGTCTGCACGCACGTGTGTTTTAATGCCATCACGTAATCTTGGATTTTAGTGAGTAAACGCATCAAAGTTTGTTCTGTGTTTCATTTCATGAGTCACTTAGTGTCTGTGGAAAAGGCGCAAAAATTATTTTGGAAGCTCAGCGTATTTCCATAACTAACAATAAGCCCTCTGTGCTCTCATTCACCACTGAAATCCATTTACTCCTTCTGGAAAAAAGAATGTCTGCTCACTGAAGACTTTTTTCCCTAAGGAACGTGATGAAACAATTACATATTATTTCTACAAAAGAGAGAGAACTTTTCAGGCGTTATATGAATCAGTAAGTTTTGTTTAAGCAGAAGGATTAGGAGGGAAACAATTCTGATGTAATCTTTGCACATTAATTTCCAGTCTTCCATTTCCAAAGAAACTGTTAGTGATTTATCTTAAACCATTTTCCGCAGTTATTCACTGCAGCGGTTATCATTGGCAAAGCACTAAAACCACAACGTGTCCCAAGTTTGACAAGGCTACTAAGTTCACATGTCCTGACCTCATTTTTTATTTATTTTTTTATCCAAATGTTATCAGTGTTAATATTTCTCACTCGTCTGCTGCTCTCTTCAAACAGCCGCCCAGCTTTCAGTGATGGACCTCTGCAAACTTCCCAAAGAGGAAGGCACCTGTGCTAAGTTTGTACTTAAGTGGCATTACGACTCCATCAGCAAGAGCTGTACACGATTCTGGTATGGAGGCTGCGGTGGTAACCTGAATCGATTCGACACACAAAAGGAGTGTGAAACAGCATGTGGAAATGCAGGTGAGATAGACAACCTTAAATAACCTCCAGACACTTTGTCTTTTAAATGTGTCAAAGCAAATATGATTATTAAATCTATTGCTAGCAGTTCTTTTACACAAGATTCAAATGTTCTTATTCTAACAGTATATCATTCAAAATAAATGAAAAAAGAAATAATAAATCAAGGATAAATTGAGCCAGTAGAACCAGATTCAAACCTAAAATTTCTTAAAATGTTTAGGAAGATATTTGGTTTACTGTCAGCCATAACTCAGTATTGTGTTAAAAAAGTGTCTCACTTAAAAAGGACCATAGTGTTCATCAAAGTGTTCTTGAAAAGAAGCACATTTGCTAAATACAGTTTCATGCCTTTTTATGTAGTGTCCGTAACTTTTTTTTATTCCAATCTCTCAATGATCTTAATGGTCATTCACATGAAACTTGGCCAATTTGGATTTCACATGAAAAGACATATATCTGACAAATTTTGCTTCTAAAATGCCAAAATTGTTAAAATATTGCAACATAAATTTGACATGTTTACAGACACTACAGATTTTTTTGCCTTTTAAGCTTTTTACCAAAAACCAGCTTTTTTACCAAAAATCTATTCTAATATCAATACTCATGAGGAAATATGAAAACTTTTTAAATAATTATTGTTTAAAGCGAGACAGTATAACTCTGACAAATGGTCATCATATAAAATCATCTCTATGAAGCGGCTGAAGTTAGCAACTTTAATTTTTTTAGGCACACATACTGTACTGTACATTTTTTGTATTATGTGTATAACGTAAAAATAAATAAATAAATAAGCAACAGTGTTTTTGGTGTTTTGGCCGTGTAATGTTTGTAATGGGAAATACAAGTTATATTGGAATACAGTATATCTTACAAATATATTCATATATAATCCAAAACAATAGAAATATCCTGTCGAAGGTATCTCAGACCCCACATTGCCGTGGCCTCGTCTACAAATACAGCATTAAATGATTTAAGCGATTCTGCGAATTAAAGCAAAGCTTGTGCTGTTTAAACCAGAATGCCATAGTTTAAGGACTGGTTGGACATCAGTGTGATCAGTGCTTTTCATCATTACTTTCCATATTTAGTAAGAAATCAACTGAAAATTTAAATAGAACTTGGACTAATTGCATTAACATTGTGTAATCTTAAATCAGGTTTGATACACTATTTAAAAAATCTGTAAATGATTGATAACCAGCCTTTCTACACCATTCCTATATATATATATATATATATATATATATATATATATATATATATATATATATATATATATATATATATATATATATATATAAAGATTTGTTGTTATTAGAAGTGCAAGATCAAAAGTAAAAGTAGACAATTGAAAAGGAGAACTTTGGGTCACAAATTATATTTTATGGTTCATAACCAGACTGTTTGGGCAGGAACTAAAACACAGAATTTAACCGTTGTTTTTTGAATATTTGTTTAACTTTTAAATTTTTTTTTAAGCAACCCACCCTTCACACATGTCTTTCCATAAACTTCTGCTTACTCTGATTAATTTGGCCATAAGTACAATTTGGTCACGTAACATAAATTTCCACTCGTGTGTAGCTGGGAACCTACACAGAGCCTTGTGTAGTGTAATTAATGCCATACAGCAGCACATTTATTCCCAGTTACCCTGGACGTGATGCAAGTTGGATGAAGTGAGTCAGTTAGGAAGTCTGAGTGTTTCCAGGTTGGCAAGATATTTGCACGTGCAGATGAAGAAAGCTGTGCTTCAATGTATTTATTGCTTCACAATTTTATAGACAATGGAAAATCACATACAGTATATTTGGACTTGCGAGAAGAACAAGTGGTGCACATCAGTGTTTCGCTGTTACACGGTGGAGCTTTTATTAAGTTTATGTATAATTCTAGCCTTACGCTAGTATAGCCGCTGCTCACGTCTCATTTGTTCAGAGATTTCAGATTGACTGAGGAGCGTGTAACAGAGGAGGGGTTTAACTACAGTATGTCAGGTTGAAAATGTATAATTTATATAATTGGTACAACCTGACTGATGATGATGCTGTAATAATGAATAATCAGCAAAGTACGCGAACACTGATGACCAAAATAACTGGAATCGAACCGAGTGCTCCATTAGTTCTCAAATGCTCCGGCATGTAAACGTTATCACTTACTGAAGTGACGTTAACTATAACCAAACCTTCACAACCACAAACTCCACAATGTGGAAGCAGTTTAGTAGTTTGTGGTGGGCGTGGTCAAGTGAGGGCAGCCAGGGCCAGGTAGAAGGGGGTAGTAACACACACCTAAGGAGAATGTGCTCAATTAGCGTGTGTGTGTGTGTGTGTGTGTGTGTGTGTGTGTGAATTGAGGTTTTGTTGTTCTCCTCAGTGAACCTTTTAAAGTGAATCACACAACATGCACATGACACATGTTGTTGTCTCGTTCTCCTCCTAATTATTTCCTGCCTCACACCAACACACACACACTAATTAGCCAAATTCTCTACAGGTGTGCGTTTTTTCCCTTTTTACCACATCTATGCTGCCTTCACAGTTTAGCACTTAAGGACGAACCCACATTATAGCTCATAATATTGCAACTTACTGTATCTGCCATACTGGTGGCCAGGACTGCTGTGTGTGTGGAGTTTGCATATTCCTCTAGGTTTCCTCTGGGTACTCTGGTTTCCTCCCACAGTCAAAAGATATATGCTGTAGGCTGATTGGTGTTTCCAAATTACTCTTTGTGTGTGTGTGTGTGTGTGTGTGTGTGTGTGTGTGTGTGTGTGTGTGTGTGTGTGTGTGTGTGTGTGTATGTGTGTGTGTTTCTGGTTTTAATTACAGTAATTAATGATTGTGTTTTTATTTCGTTCCACCAGCTGCTGTTCAGCAGGCACCCATCATTCCTACAGTGAGCACATGAAGGGACACTGTTGATTTAAGGTTCACCTCTGAGGAAACACTTATGAAAACCAAGTTGCCTGCACTGGATTCTGCCAGAGGAAACCGTTAACCTTTTTTCATTTCTTTTTTGGGAAAAAAAGCCAAACAGGTCATTGCATGATGTTTTTGTACTGGTGCTAGATATGTTTTTTTTGTTTGTTTGTTTTCTTTTTGTTTGTTATTCATTTTCCACAAATACATTACAGTGTCTAAATAGCTAAAACCCAGGACAAAAGATATTTTGTTATTGCTGTTTTTTTTTTCTTTACATGTATGTACTGCTTAATGAAAGCTTATCATTATTCCTTTTTGGGGCTATAGGGATCACCTCATTTGTGTGTGTGTGTGTGTGTGTGTGTGTGTGTGTGTGTGTGTGTGTGTGTGTGTGTGTGTGTGTGTGTGTGTGTGTGTAGGTGTGTAGGTGTGTATATGTTATTTTTTTCCTACTTTTAAGTCCTTAATGTACGCTGTAACTCACTAAGACACTCTCGAGCCTTCATTATGCTTCTCACTGTTTGTTTGCACAAAGTCTCCTCGCATTCTCTGTTCAGATGTTGAAATCACGCTCATTCATGAAAGATTGAAATGTTCTGAATGTTATTCTTATGATTTATGCATTTGGCGTTTAAATGAATCTGGCAGTGTCTACCCAGTGTCCTAATTAGATCATCATATCGATGTATAAGGTCACCACTATTAAATACTTTAAATACTGGAAAAGTTGTGCAAAACAGAATTCACCCTGACTTGTCGATTTTTGTTTGTGTGTGTGATGTGTGTGTAAGGTACAGTTTTCACCTTTGTGTTTCACAAAGAAATCAGAAGACATTAATAAATTAGTCTTTACACTACATCTTGTCCCAGTGTGTCTTTTTGCTGATTCAGTGCTGATGGCAGGGTCGAAGGAATCTGTGACACACACAGGATGACACACACAGGCTTTTGCTGTTACTGTGCATTTGCGGGTCTGTTTAGGAACATCAGAACAAATCTGTTCCACAGCTCGGGTTGAGTTGGGGTGGTAAAGTAGTGACTCATATTAAAGTCAATGTCCTTTTATAGTGAACACTTAATGGCTCTGGAACTGGACAGGAATAGGATGGATGAGAGCCAGATGGTGGTTACGTGGAGAAAATGGAAACACATTTTATCTAACATATATCGAATAGAGGATTTCCAACTGATTTTTTTGCTCATTCCCAACAGTTTTTTTTTTCATGACTGGATAACTTTCAAAAAGAGAGAGAGAGAGAGAATAAAGGAAAAAACTTAAACCAATTTGGTCAGGCTGTGGTTTCAGGAGGAGCGATTTGTTGAACCCACAACCAAGACTTCCTCCCTTCTTACGACCACACAGTTGTCCATGCAGAGTAAAATCATCCAACTGAGAGTTTTTTTTTGTTTTTTTTAAATGTCCATTACAGATCTATCAGCTTTAGTCTTACTTTTGCCTTGAAACATGCGAAATTGCTGGTAACCTTCTGTTAAAGAAAGAAAAACCCACACTGGTCACTGAAATAACGGGAAACTAGGGCTGTCAATCCATTAAAACTTTAATCTACTGTAGTTAATAACAGACAGTCAGTGATTAGTTACAGTACAATTTTAAAATACTTCATACTTTTAAAATAAATCAGATTTACTTGTATTATAAACATGTAATGTTGGAATAAAGATATGCATGACAGACCGGTTAGAGGAGATTATGTAGTTTTCCTCAAACATTAACATTTAACATTTAAATGTTAAATTAAAATCTCTTGAATAGAAACAGGCCGCGTAGTTATGGGGTGTGGCAGCCCACTGAGGGCGGGGCTCGAACTTGGGTTGGATGATCAACAACTTAGAACCTTAGCCTCCTTATATACATATATATATATATATATATATATATACATATATATACAAGCCTCCTTATATACATATATATATATATATATATATATTGGGATTTTTTTCCCAATTTTCTTCCCAATTTTGTCATGTCCAATTCCTCCCCGTCACTAGGGGGCTCCCGCATTAAGGCTACTACCACTCAGTCAGGAGGGCCGAAGTCTATCACGTGTTTCCTCCGAACCACCTGACACCAGCCGACCGCATCTTTTTGAACTGCTTGCTCACGCACCGTTGGGGGCGGAGTCACACACTCAGAGGACAGTGCTATCCGCTCCTTCCGCATGAGCTCATAGACACCCTGCGATTATGGAAAACCAATAGGGTCAAAGGTGGTCATATGATTCATCTGCGTAAAAAAATTGTAATGCATAAAATTTTCATTTAATGTTTTTTATATATATATAAAACAAAATTAACAAAATTAATAATAATTTTTTTTATTTAACTATTGCACATCAGATATGGCTATTAAATTGTGTTTCAAAAGAAAAACAAACGAATGAAACTGGCCTGTACAAAAATGATGGTCCCCCTAGAAAAGATAACAAATAATTTGATCATTGGGACATAATTAGCTTCACACGCATCTTTCAAACTTCTAACCAGTCAGTCTGCCTATTTAAAGGGTGTAAAGTCACTGTGCTGCTTGGAATCATGGTGTGTACCACCCTGAACATGGACCACACCAAGCTAAGGAGAGATTGGGCTCAAGAGATTATAAAGACAAACATGTTTCTCCAAGAAATTTGATGTTTGTGTGACCACAGGTGCACAGATCCTTCAGAAGTTTCAGATCCACAGGACTATAACCAACCTCCCTGAACGTGGAAAAATGATGACATATTGAAGATACGATAAAATGAGCCCAGAACAACTTCCAAAGAGTCAGATCGCACCATCTGTCACTGGTTGAGGCAAAGTGGACATAATTGAAGATGACTGAGGAGGACTCCACTGATGAAAGCAAATCATGAAAAAACGAGACTGAAATTTAACAAAATGCGTATTGACAAGCAACAAACTTTCTGAGAGAATGTCTTTTGGACAGATGAGACAAAACCGGACTTTGTTTATGGCACGTCACAGCTCTACTGTATGTTAAAAGCTGATAAATATGAAGCACACAAAGGAAAAAAACCCTGTACCTACTGTGAACCATGGAGGAGGCTCGGTTATATTCTGGGGCTGCTCTGCTGAAACTGGCACAGGGTGTTATAAATCTGTACTGGGTACAATGAAATCTCAGGACTATGAAGGCATTCTGGAGCAAAATGTGCTGCACAGTGTCAGGAAGCTTTGTTTCACTCTTAAAGTCTCACAACACACAGTCTTTGATCACAAGTTTCAGAACACGCAGCTAAAAACACCCAAGAGGGGCTAAGAACAAAACACTGGACTCTTCTGAAGTTGCCTGCGATGAGCCATGATCTAAATCCTAGTGAACATCTGTGGAAAGAGCTGAAACATGCACTCTGGAGAAGGCACCTTTCAACCCTGAGACAGCTGGAGCAGTTTGCTCACGAGGAGGACGAAATACCTGTCGACAGGTGCAGAAGTCTCTCCGAGGGTTAGAGAAACCGCTTGATTGCAATGACGCCCTCAAAAGGCCTGCAACTAAATATTAAGTTAAGGGTGCCATTATTTTTGCCCAGGCCAGTTCCATTAGTTTTTTTTTTTTTTTTCAGTTTTTCTGTCACTATTTAAAAGCAGTGTCTGATTTTCATCAGTTCCTTTCCAGTAATTATTTTATTTGTTATTACTTTTATCAGTTATTTCAGCGACCATTGTGGGGTTTTCTTTCTTTAACGGAGGGGTGCCAACAATTGTGTCCCTGTGTTGACAAAATCATTTAGCAAATCATTATATTTTCTCTCCTTTACTTTAATGATATCCCGAATATGTTCAGACAACACTTTCCACTATTTTAAGCAAATTTAAATCTGACTCAGCCCCCTTTTCGTTATGGTCTCCTGCTGCCTATCAATGCTATAATATCCCAGTGGCACCAGTACATATAGACACAAGCTCCAGTACCATCTGAATGGACTTATCACTAAATCTTTTTCCATCTGTCTCGCATGTCAGCTTTGTGCTCGTCTTACAACACTGTGTGTCTACAAATCTGAAGTTAATCTCGCCCACTCTGTTTTCCCACACTCTCACAGTTCACAAGCCAATGTGGAATATAACTCTCCAGCAGGACCTGAGTCGGCCTGAGGTCTCCTTCCGGTCAGGGAGACCTGACACAATTCAATTTTACTTATAAAGCTCTTTTAACAATGGACTTTTAACAAATCTCAAAGATGCTTTTACAACAATCTCAACCGCTTGTCCATATTCAAAGGCGCAGCATCATGTACACACACACACACACACACACACACACCAATAGCAAATCTAAGAAGAGGAACACAGAAACACAAAACAATTGAAAAAACAGTTTTATTGTTTTAAAATAATTTAGATGCTATATAATACAGTATGTAATATACAAATATATAGACATATTAATCTTAAGCTACAGCAGCAAAGAGGCATTGATAAAAAAAAAAAAGACATCACAATGCACGTGCTGCAACAGAAGCACATTTTCGTCCGTTATGATCTGAAATCGGTCGTCTTTCTGCAGTGCATCTGTTCACCCCGACTCCCTCTGAACCATGACTCACCGCACAGGCATCTTGGCTTTCCACTGATCCCATAAAGTCTTTAGTACTTTATTTATTTACGGTCTCCACACAGAGGAGAGATCTACTTTTGATCTTTGTGTTATATTGCTTTAGATTTTAAATCCGATAATTCTGCTACGTTCTACACGCGTTACACACAGCCATAATCTACATTTACTGCTAATGTTTCTCACTCAGCCGCTATTAAAGATTTTTAAAGCATATTACGTGCAAAACTAGTTGTTTTAACTTTTACCAACTATCAAAATCCGTACATATGATACATTTGTGTCGGAGAAAGAGAAAGCCCATTTTTATATCATATAAAATAATGGAAATAGTATGTTTTTTTATCTGTAACATTAAAAGCCAGGGGTAGCTCAGTGGTTAAGGCATTGGACTACGGTTCGGAAGATCCCAGGTTCAAAACCCCACAACCACCAAGTTGCCACTGTTGGGCCCTTGAGCAAGGCCCTTAACCCTCAACTGCTCAGATGTATAATGAGATAAAAAAAAAATGTAAGTCGCTCTGGATAAGAGCATCTGCCAAATGCCTAAATGTAAAAGCATATAATGTATTTAACACTTTTTTTACCCTTCAAAAGACTGACAAAACTTTTTTTCTTTTTATTTGAGCAAAACAACCCACAATCCCACACGACACAGTGAGAGTGCGAAGGGTCAGCAGACAGCAAATGATAAGAGACAAGAAATACAGAAGATAAAGAAAGAAGAAGCAGACAGAACTGGAGCTATTTAACTAATGAGCAAAAACCAAAACACTGTTTCATGGTTAAAGAAGAAAAGTGCAGATTGTGAAGACAACAACACACACGGTGTAAAACACACAACACAGGAGTATGCAGCCTTCTGAGTGAATGCAGATGTTGTACGAATGCACATCTGAGTGAATGTTCAGCCTTAAGTATTACAAAAACCCGGGTGTACATATAATCATTAGACTGCTGTAGTCGACTGTGGCCAAGTTTTCATGTAAAACACAAATTAAAACAATGAGGCTTTCTTAAAAAAATGAATCAGGGCTTTTTTTAGGCAGTGTGTTGCTCAGTAACTCTAAGCTTGGGAATTGCCCTGCATTATGGGAAAGTCTTGTTATTCGGGTTTGTTCTTTGTTTAAAGGCAACAAATACATTCACACACAATGTTAGGGCTTTAAAAAGATTGTGGTTTTAATTTGGTTTTTAAAAAGCATGTGATGTTTAAAAGCAGAAAGAAATGCATAGTGCATAAGGACGAGATTAGTTTTAGTGCCGTTGTGAATGCACAGAAATCCTCCCGAACAGAGTGATGGGCCACATGTGGACCTCTGCTTACATTTCCAGATTGATTTTCTTATCCGGTCTGTGACTTCACTGCATCTTCTTTTGAGAAATCAGAAATGTGAGCAGGACCTGTATATACTGTGTGATTAAATAAATAGAGTCGATTTGACATTAAGTAACACAGTATGTCACTATCCAGATGAAAAGCTCGCTGAGACTGGCTGGGATTTACATGCAGAACCAGCTGGGTGAAGGTCTCCAAAACTATTTGGACATGCCTGGAGAACCACTAACCAACCGATTGTCTTATTAAACTAAGAAACATATAAAACATGAAGTGTGTGTATAGGAACTGGGGCGAGGACACCAAATATTGCCACGGGGTGCTTTAACATTAAAGTCATTGTTACAGTACTGTGCTGATGTCTTGAGCCCCACCTCAGATGTGCTTATATGGAAACCTTGTCTGTGTTTCAGGTAGAACATTAATTTTATAGCATGTAAATTTTACCACTACAGGAATATGGGAATGGCTTATGATTTAAAATGTAAAACTTAAATTAAAAAAATAGCATATTATAACAAACAATAAAAACACCTGATTGTGTGTATCGGTGCGCTTTCTTTGCCTGTGTGACCCATTTTTGCATAATTGGTTAAGATGAAATAAACTTCACTTCATCAAACTGCCTAGTAGGTGCTGAAAAAAAGCAGACGTCCCTCTATACTGCACAATTCTGAACCATATACTGTACATGTTTATTAAAAGTAAAAGAAAAACAGTCAAACAAATAATGTCCAAAATTGGATATAATTAAAAAATTGGTTGTTTATGTAACGGCCTCAGGGGCGACCTCATTTCCCCTCTCGTCTGTTCCAACCACTCAGCATTCAGCATCACCTAATCACCGGCCTGATCATCCGTCATCATCTGCACCTGTTTCTCTCTGGGTCATGACTTAGGTTAGATTGGTTTTTTTTGTTTTTTTTTTATGCTTGAATAATTTATAGGTCATGGTGTGGTTTAAAAAACAAAAACATTCCTCTGGAACTGCTCTGGTTCAGGAACTGGACTGAAAATAAGAAGTAAAAACTCGCCAAAAATCAGAGGCAGAAAAATCCTTCAGGAAGCCTGAGAACGATTTCTCAAGACTACACTAAATATACAAGAAAACATATTGGAAACAAAAAATGAATAAATGCTCCCTCTGCTCAAGACATTTGCACAGTACTGTACTTTGATATTTGATTTAACTTATTTTCTCTTGATATGTACACATACAGTACATGGATGCTTTTTGATGCAATTCATCAGAACAGGCTCATTCCTCCACTGCTCCAGGCTGTTACTGTAGGTTTGGCCATCATTTTTGTCACATCACTTTTTCCCCTAAATGGTTTCTGTAGCTTGTGTTTACACTGTGTTTACACCACTGGCACAAAACAAACTCTTTTGGCATATGTAGGGGAAAAAAATTATTTATTCTTTTTATTTTTGATTTACTATATTTATTAGGTCCTGCCTAGTCTGAGAGCGGGGACAAAGGGCAAAGTTTTCCCTCATTACTCCACTGTCTGCTATCAGAGCGCTCCTCAGTCTGGTGTCAGTACGCGATGGAAAGTGCACAACCTGCACATCAGAACAAATCACTCTTAAGTCTACTATAAGCCTTTACCTATTTTTGCCTATTTTGTTCTAATCACACAGAATCACTTGCTTTATGTTATTTTCAGTTTATTCACCATGCTGCTAAAGTTTGGACTTAACCTACTTGTACCAGACACCAAGGTTTTCTGTCTGAATGTTTATTCACAATTTCACTGATTTTTATTTTTTCTTGGGTCGCTGAGGAAACCCAGGCAGACATGAAGCAGTGAATATTGTGCTGTTGTATTTAGGTGCAGTGTATGAAGTAATATTTAGCATGAGACAGTAATAATATACCATATGCACAATTACATAGAAATTAATTGATAACAGTTTAGCAAAAATACATGTTTATCATGAGGTGTAAGGTTAGGACAACTCTCCATACAAGGCAGGTGGCTTCACTAATGTTTATCTGACCCCTTCCATTGTTTATTTTCAGAGAGATGTGACCCAGTGCATGTAGGGCAGCATGTGCCGTTTCCCGGACAAGCACTTCCCTGGCATGGACCAAGTGCAGAGAGCAGCTTAAACACTGGACAAAATCAATCACCACAGCAGGAGACATCTGGAGCTGATTAGGTGAAATCAAACACCTACAGATTTATAACGTATACTCTATACAGTGTGGGAGTTAAAGAAACTAAATTAATGCACTAAAAGAACATGACAAAGAAGAAAAACCCTGCAATGATTAGAACTGTCCATAAACAAACTCTCAAATCAGTTTATTTTCATTTTTCTCTCCAACTTCGGCCCATGACTCATCTTTCCACATGGAAGCATTTTTCCCATGTAAAGCAGCAACAGCCAAGTTTACTCATTCATTCTGATGCTTTTTTTGTATAAACAGGCAAACTGCAGCATCAGCACTTTTGACTGCAGCATTTTGTAAAGTGTAGCAAAAATTAGCAATCTGTTAAGCTCTTAGAAATGTTGGTTTGTAAAAGAAATAATAAATACACTTTAAAAAAGGCACAAAATAATATTGATTTTAGATTTAATGTGGGTTTAATACTACCAGCTGGTAGGACCGGTCTGCTAGTTACTGCTAGAACCAAAACTAGGCAATATAAAGTATGTGGAATTGTACATTGTATGATTATTTATTTATTCTGCAAAATTTAAGGATTTTTTTTTGCATGCAGCTTGAACAAAAGAAGCTATTTTCATGTGTTCCTATGACCAAATAATAATAATAAAATAATCATATGCTCTTTTGGAGAGTTCTGCATTTTTTCGAAGTCATTCCCATATTCCAGTAGTGGTCAAATTTACCCTTTATAAAAGTAATGATAACTTTTGTTCTACCGGACATATCCGAAAACCCAAATACACAGTTTGAAGCCTGAAGCCTCCACATGAACAAAACACCAGCAAGGCTTCCACATGATTACATAAATATATTTTTTGTAATTGTCAATGACCTTTGTTGCCAGTACGTACTGTATCTGTGACACTTGGGTTTTAAGGGATTTATTAACAACTGAAATATGATTATAGCCTAAACTAGTAATGCATCATCTTAGACTGCAGAAGATAGCTTCACACAGAGTGACACATTTGCTTTTTACAAAAACCGGTGCCATAACTTGACAAAATTCTGACAAACAGCATTTTTCTATAATACCCTTCAGACTTTGGCGGAGCATCCTGTGCATACACATGTGTACCAGATGTTTCAGCTGTCTACGACCCCCTGACATCTTTGGAGTTCAAAGTCTTTGCCAGCTGCTCTCGCCTTTGATCAGAGTAAGATTTGCAGAATAGCACATGAAGTTCTCGAGGACACCGACTCAATGGCAAAAGCCGCTAATCCGTCAGGACGTTTATAGTGAAGTGACGGAGCCGTGATCCATTTTACTCTTAAAAGTGTTTCTAAGGTTACAAACACCGGAGCACTACCTTTGTGTTTACATTAGCAGCATACAGTACAGGCATGTGTGGATGACATAAGAGACATGATCCAGGTGTGCAGAAGTTCAGCTGACGTGAACCTTTAGCTCAACTGTTTCTAATGTGAACTTCACTGTACTGACTCCAGGAACTGAAAGATTCATTGTTGAAAACAGATACGTGTGGGACATTCATTTATTTATCTTTTTATTATTTGTTTCTGTCCTAACACCTCAGCAAAGTAAATGCCTTTGCTATCACATAACAGATCTAGATTTTTTATTTTTTTTTATAAAAGCCATCATTCCCTGCCAACGCCAGATGTTTTTGTCATGTCCAAGCCACCCCCAGGGCCATTTGAAAAAGAAATACACAAGATACAAACCTACAGGCTGATGCACAAATAGTGAGTATACAATGACAAATTGTACCACTTTAACACAGTCTGGTTGGTTCATTTTATTTTCATTTTATGCACTTATTAAACACTGTCAACTGAGTAAAACAAGAAACAGGGCAATCACATACATGGAACAGGTAAAGGAGAGACTGGAAGTAAAGGTTTTGAGTGCTCTGTGAGCGCTGGCCAATTACATTAAATATTAGATCCTATGCAGCACTGAACACATTCGAGTTATTCCCAGGGCGCCGAGGGCTTTGGTTGCATGTAAACATCATATGTGTGACATACGAGCCACGCATGGTTCGTTTCCTCAAATATGCATTCACATTATGAACTCTATGCATTAAGTAAAATATGCACAGCAGAAGCTTTTCATCCTCCCTGCAAACATCAAAGCATGGGAGAAACTGCCTAGAGATTCTTTCATGACATGTGGAAATGAAAGGAATTGTTTAAATTTTAAGGAATTCTTAAATTGATTCTTTATGCTAAATAATTCCATGCATCTGCTGGCAAAGAAGAAGTTAAACAACTGCAAAATCAAATCCAACTTCAAGAAACACATGCATAGTGTAAGATTAGCATCGGGGAGAGTCCTGCATGTCACTATCAGTCCAAAACAGGAAGAACATACTTAAGACCTTTGAAATCACACAGTTTAGCTGAGAAGATGGAAAAGGGGTGGGAGTATTGAAGGGGGTGGGGGTTATGGGTAGGGGGGGAATCAGTTCTCAAGGAAAGCCACGTAGTCAGTGAGTCTGGCCAGCTGCTGCTCGTTTGGAACCAAGGAGACAGGGGGTGGATCTGCAGAGAAAGAACAGCAAAGAAGGAAGCATGAGTCTGACACCGGACTATAAATTTCATAAAAGCTCACGATCTTTAACGACTCCAACTGCAAAGACACCTAGTATGAACATAACGTGGCTAAACACATACTGTATAGCTGCACTGCGTGTAAAATAAAGCATAGTACAGTGTGCACAAAACAACAGAGCACGAATTAAAAAGTTAACCAGAGGCCAGAGAATAGGGGGGAATGGTGTGTGAGCAATAATTTATGTGGTTACCATGGAGAAGAGACAGTTTGTTTTTCTACATAAAAGGGGAGTATAACTGGAACATTACTGACTGATGATTCAGACCTACACGAGCGACAAAAAAAGAAATGTCTTTCGTAAAACAAAATGAAAGAGTGCCCCCACCTGGTTTTTGTGGTAATATCATCCGGGCGTTGGGATCCGCCTGCCAGCCGTGACTGATAACACCTTCACAAAGAGAACGAAGACCGCATTTATTTCTAACATTACAGCAAGTCGTACTGTACAATTTAAAAAAGTCAAACTACAACTTGGCAGGGGATTGAAAGTAGAAAGAAGTTAACAGACAGAGAAGATAAAGTCAGGAGTTGATGAGCTTCAGTGTATTACAGTTAACCTTCAATTCATGTTCAGTTCTTAAATAATAATATTAAAGAGATCAGAGATTTTTATTGTCATTCTAATACACAAGTACATACACATACCGGAGCAAAATTATGTACTCCAGGTCAGACACAGTAATGCCATAAAACCCTGTACTCTGGCTGTAGAATTAGTTTTTTTTCAGAAAGGACAAACACCATTTCTTTGCTTTTTCAAACACTTTAAACTTTGTCCATCTGTCAAAATGTTTTCATAATACCTCATTAAAAATGTTTTAGGCTGAGCTAAAAAATCTTTTAAATTAGCAATTATTAAACAGATAATTAAGAAACCTGACCTCGACCCCTGTCAGCTGTCCAATTATAGGCCAATATCAATCCTCCCCTTCATCTCTAAGATTCTGGAGAAGATAGTAGTGGAGCATCTATACTCATCTATATACATAGATATACATGAACTGTATCAGTCAGGATTTAGGCCTCATCACAGCACAGAAACAGCACTCGTTAAAGTAGTAAATGACCTCCTATTGGCCTCTGATCAGGGTTGTGTAACTATGCTTGTATTACTCGACCTCAGTGCAGCTTTTGACACCATTGATCATGCTATTCTTCTTCACTAATTAGAAAATGTAGTAGGAATTAAGGTTACAGCCCTCTCCTGGCTCAAATCCTACTTGACCAATCATTATCAGTATGTAGACTTAAATGGTGATTATTCTGCATGTTCTCTAGTGGAGTTTGGTGTTCCACAGTATTCAGTTTTAGGCCCACTGATTTTTTTTCCCTTTACATGCTTCCTCTGGGCAACATAGTCCGTAAGCATGGTATTAGTTTTCATTGTTATGCTGACGACACATGTCTCAGCAAAACCAGATGAGAAACTTCCCTAACTCTTACTAAAGTTACCAGCTTACATAAGAAATTGGATGCTAATTAACTTCCTTCTGCTTAATCCTGATAATACAGAAGTTCTAGTCATAGGACCGCATACAGCTAGAAGTAAGATTTTAGATCACACTGTAACTTTAGATGGCCTTTCTGTTCCATCAAACGCAACAGTAAAAGACCTCGGCGTGATTATAGATTCCAGCCTTTCATTTGAAGCTCATGTAGATAATATTACCAGGATAACATTCTTTCACCTCAAAAATATTGCCAAGATAAGAAATATATTGTCGCTAAACGATGCAGAAAAACTAGTTCATGCTTTTATCACCTCTAGGTTGGACTATTGTAATGGCTTACTGTCTGGTTGTTCAGCTACAGTAGGTGCATAAACAAGCTTCAGTTAGTCCAGAATGCAGCAGCGAGAGTCCTCACTAGAACCAAAAGATACGAGCACCCCTATCTTATCTTCACTTTATTGGCTCCCTGTGAACTTTCAAATTGATTTTAAAATACTACTCTTGACATTCAAAGCATTAAATGATCTCGCGCCGCAGTATCTGAGCGAACTGCTAGTGTCTTATGATCTGCCATGCCTACTTCGATCAAAGGATGCAGGCTGCTTGTCATTACCGTGTATTATGAAAGCTACAGCTGGAGGCGGAGCTTTTTCTTACAAAGACCCAAAGTTATGGAATAGTCGTCCATATAGTGTTCGGGACTCAGACACAGTCTCAGTGTTTAAGTCTAGGCTCAAAACCTATTTATTTAGCCAAGAATTTTTATAAATAGATTTGCCTTAAAGGGGGACTCATGGACGTAGAGTATTACGGTGAACTGGTATGTTTAGATGCTGTCTTCCTCACTCTTATTGATCACTCAGGTTCGTTGACGGTGAGGTGATTGTTTGCTTTACATCTCAGCAGAGGTGGAAAGTAACGAATTACATTTACTCGCGTTACTGTAATTGAGTAACTTTTTTGTGTATTTCTACTTTTTAAAGTAGTTTTAAAAATCTGTAATTTTACTTTTACTTAAGTATGTTTTGTTTGAAGTATTGTAATTCGCTACATTTTAAATCATATTCGCTACTGAGTAAAAAATAAATGAATGAAAATGCTAAAATAATGAAAATATTATGCTTTGTATGAATGCTCCATTGCGCCGCGTGTGTGTATCATGTCCTGGTCGCGCGCCGCTCCAGACTCCACTCCAGGTTTTCTGACATCGGCATCTCCCTGACCTTCCACACGGTCGCTTCCGCCCTGAGTGACGTCATCGACTAGCGCGACCATATACAATATAAACTGGAGAGAGACGCGGGAAAGAGGAAAGAGATTATGATTTTGGCGTTTTGATATTTGGTTGTGTATTCCGGTTTTGACTTTTTGCCTCCAATTGACTTTGATTATTGCTTTGTCCCTTTGGTTTGGTTGGTCTTTGTATATATTTGTAGATAATTTCACTGTTTTTGGTTTAGGGAGTCCGGGAAGGTACCTGTATTTTTGTTTCTGGGGTTTTTTTGTTGTTGTTTCTTTTTGCAGGTAATCTACCTACTAAATATAAATACCATTTTGTTTGTTATTTTGGCCTGGGTCCATCCTGAATCTGATCCTCCTCCTGGTGTGTGTGTGTGTGTGTGTGTGTGTGTGTGTGTGTGTGTGTGTGTATACAAACCTCATTATTTCATCAGTTAATGACTGGATCTAGTTCTTTCTGCCATATACCACCATTTCCATACAGTTTAAAATAGAACCCTGAACCATTCTTTTGCTGTTTGGCCCTAGACTGGGACGTAACACCATATTTAAGTGACCACTTTGATTTTCAAGCACAACAAAGACAACAGCTTTATTATGCAAAGGTGTTCCTTCAGTTAAAAACAACTAGTTTGAGATTTATATCTGCTCATCTTTTTTGAACTATGCTAGAATGCCTCATCCCACCCCCGCTGTTTTTTTTTTTTTTTATATATATAAAAAAAAAAAAAGCAGAGCCAGATCAATATACAATCGACACCCACAGCAAACATTTAAACACAAACAATAATCTGTTAATATAAGAGTGAACATGGAAACACCCAAGGGCAAAACAATTCAGCAAAAGAATCACCCCCACTGTTAAAAAAATTTAAATAAAAAAGTAACTCTGCAACTTTTATTCTGAGTAAATATTTTAATGAGCTACTTTTTACTTTTATTTGAGTAGATTTTTATAAGGGTAACTTTACTTGTACTTAAGTAAAATTTCACTGAAGTAACAGTACTTGTACTTGAGTACAAAATTTTATTACTCTTTCCACCTCTGCATCTCAGGGAGCCCTCATGTTTGTGTTTCCTTCTGGCTCTCCCTTTTAGTTATGCTGTCATAGTTAGTCCTGCTGGAGTCCCTGCTTACACTCTACAGTAAATATACATACATTCACATTATACATTATGTGACTGCGACCATACCTAACTGTTATCTCTCCCCTCTCCTGTTCTCTCTCCCCCTCTCTCTCCCTTTCCCTCTCTCAGTCGAGCTACACATGTCGCTCCTGAGCTGCCAGTGATCCAGACTCCCTCTGCCCTCCGGACCGGTCTGACCCATCCTGGTGGACTTGGCTGCAATTTCTCGATAGTTCAGGACTGGAATTTCCTACAAGTCTACCTGAGTCTCCAATAACTACCTGGACCTGGATTGCACATCAATTCCTGCTTTCTGTTATCCCCCAAATGAGGATGGGTTCCCTGTTGAGTCTGGTTCCTCTCAAGGTTTCTTCCTATTACCATCTCAGGGAGTTTTTCCTTGCCACTGTCGCCCTCGGTTTGTTCATCAGGGACTATCTGACCATTTTGATTCATACACATTCACATTCCATACAAACTTAAATAATTTTCATTGTGTAAAGTTGGTTTGCGACAATGACAATTGTTAAAAGCGCTATACAAATAAAACTGAATTGAACTAAAATTTACAGATGACGATGGAATGGGAGGACTTGTTACTCGTTAATTTTACTATGTGATTATTTGAATAGTGAGATTTGTGTCAGTGGTGTACACGTGAGAGGGCTCAGGACACATCCCTGGGGAGCTGGTGTTGAGGACGTCAGTAGTAGATGGTGGATTTTGACAAAACGGACCAGGGTTGCTAAGAAGTCGGATAGTTTGCTCACTATTGTTTGGGGGAGGATGGTGTTAAAAACTGCAGTTTAGGAATAGCAGTCTTCTCAGGGTGAATGAGAGCCAGGGGCATTACAGAGGATATGGCATCAGCTGTAGAGAGATTCTTTCTACAGTTGTGTGAAAAACTATTTGCCCCCCTCCTGATTTCTTATTCTTTTGCATGTTTGTCA
This sequence comes from Channallabes apus, assembly GCA_030522415.1. Taxonomy (NCBI): domain Eukaryota; kingdom Metazoa; phylum Chordata; class Actinopteri; order Siluriformes; family Clariidae; genus Channallabes; species Channallabes apus. Next base: position 12,400,465 of record CM060109.1, read on the forward strand.
CACTTAAATTTTTCTGATCATCAAAGACCGTTAACTATTAGTCAAAGATAACATAATTGAACACAAAATGCAGTTTTTAAATGAAGGTTTACATTATTGAGGGAGAAAAAAAGCTCCAAATCTACATGGCCCTGTGTGAAAAAGTGATTGCCCCCCTTGTTAAAAAATAACTTAACTGTGGTTTATCACACCTGAGTTCAATTTCTGTAGTCACCCCCAGGCCTGATTACTGCCACACCTGTTTCAATCAAGAAATCACTTAAATAGGACCTACCTGACACAGAGAAGTAGACCAAAAGCACCTCAAAAGCTAGACATCATGCCAAGATCCAAAGAAATTCAGGAACAAATGAGAACAAAAGTAATTGAGATCTATCTGTCTGGTAAAGGTTATAAAGCCATTTCTAAAGCTTTGGGACTCCAGCGAACCACAGTGAGAGCCATTATTCACAAATGGCAAAAACATGGAACAGTGGTGAACCTTCCCAGGAGTGGCTGGCTGACGAAAATTACCCCAAGAGCGCAGAGACAACTCATCCGAGAGGCCACAAAAGACCCCAGGACAACATCTAAAGAACTGCAGGCCTCACTTGCCTCAATTAAGGTCAGTGTTCACGACTCCACCATAAGAAAGAGACTGGGCAAAAACGGCCTGCATGGCAGATTTCCAAGGCGCAAACCACTTTTAAGCAAAAAGAACATTAAGGCTCGTCTCAATTTTGCTAAAAAACATCTCAATGATTGCCAAGACTTTTGGGAAAATACCTTGTGGACCCACGAGACAAAAGTTGAACTTTTTGGAAGGTGCGTGTCCCGTTACATCTGGCGTAAAAGTAACACAGCATTTCAGAAAAAGAACATCATACCAACAGTAAAATATGGTGGTGGTAGTGTGATGGTCTGGGGTTGTTTTGCTGCTTCAGGATCTGGAAGGCTTGCTGTGATAGATGGAACCATGAATTCTACTCTCTACCAAAAAATCCTGAAGGAGAATATCCGGCCATCTGTTCGTCAACTCAAGCTGAAGCGATCTTGGGTGCTGCAGCAGGACAATGACCCAAAACACACCAGCAAATCCACCTCTGAATGGCTGAAGAAAAACAAAATGAAGAATATGGAGTGGCCTAGTCAAAGTCCTGACCTGAATCCTATTGAGATGTTGTGGCATGACCTTAAAAAGGCGGTTCATGCTAGAAAACCCTCAAATAAAGCTGAATTACAACAATTCTGCAAAGATGAGTGGGCCAAAATTCCTCCAGAGCGCTGTAAAAGACTCGTTGCAAGTTATCGCAAACGCTTGATTGCAGTTATTGCTGCTAAGGGTGGCCCAACCAGTTATTAGGTTCAGGGGGCAATTACTTTTTCACACATGGCCATGTAGGCTTGGATTTTTTTTCTCCTTAAATAATAAAACTCCTCATTTAAAAACTGCATTTTGTTTTTACTTGTGTTATCTTTGACTAATAGTTAAATGTGTTTGATGATCAGAAACATTTTGTGTGACAAACATGCAAAAGAATAAGAAATCAGGAGGGGGGCAAATAGTTTTTCACACAACTGTATATGGCTATTGATAAGAGTCAAGTTGTTCAATGGCCTTTATTTCCTCAATTACCTCTTAAGGTCATGATTATAGACAAGAGCGCCACTGGATGGGAGTCATTTATGCCTCTTTTCCACTGCATAGTACGGCACAGCACGGTTCAGTACAGCTCACTTCGGTTCGGCTCAGTTCAGCTCACTTCGGTTCGGCTCAGTTCGGCTCGGTTTGCGCTTCCACTGCAGTTTAGTAACGCTTTAGAGTGGGTGGGATTATTCACGTGTCGTTTAGTTGCGGCACCTCTACTGCCGTGACATCATCGTAAACGCGCCACAAACAAACACACAACAATGGAGCATATCGACGGCATAGTGTTCTTCATTCTCGGCATGTGGATGTTTTTAACAGCAAGACGAAGGAGTTTGTTTCAACAGAGGCTGATGGCAGCCAAAGAAAAATTTTGGTTAATACAAAAAGGTGCGTCCGATCCTTCTCTGGTGGTTCTGTTGTGTCTCGTGTCGCAAGCTCAGTGACGCAGTAATGACGATTTTCTCCGGCCAATCAGTGACCAGCTGATTTTACACATCACGTTTTGGTGGTTCGGCGCGCTTGGAACCTCGGCTGAGGTGGTACTAAAAAAAGGACCAGGTACCAGGTACTGTTCCCAGTGGAAAACTCCCCAAAAGTGAGTTGAACTGAACCGTGTCATGCCGTACTATGCAGTGGAAAAGCGCCATTAGACATGACACTGTTACCTATTTTCCACCAAGACAGTTCTGGGGCTAGTTTGGAGCTATGCCCAATTTTAAACCAGTCCTTTGTTTTCAGACAGCCAAAGTACCATTCCTTAAATGGAAAAAACTGGTTCCATGGCGGCATTGACACTTCAGGGGTTGGAGGTAGAGTTCATGACCAACTAATAGTTTATTAACCGCCGTCTTTAACTGGGAATAGTGTTGTCATGTTTAGTGTTATTTCTAACACAAAAGATAAACAAAATAGAATCTAAATGCAATGGCCAGCACAAATGTTTTCTACTGATAATAGTTTGAGTCCAAAGTCTGATTTGCCCTTTTTGGTGGAAATGAGGCTCTTAGCAATTAGAAAAATAATAGAGGTCTTTTAGAATAGAAGGCATGTTGGTATAGACACCTGTGACAACGAGATGTTAAAAATATTTGTCAATACCTCTGTTAGCTGGTGAGCAAAGTCCCTCATTGCTCCGCCTAGGATTTTATCCAGGCCGGCATTTTTTTGGAGATTTGACATTCAACAGGGCCCTTCTTACATCTGCTGCTGACATGCTGATGGGGGGTAGGGGGGTTGGAGGTGTTTAATTCCTCAATACGAGCATACAAGCTGTTTAAGGCATCAGATATTGACGGATATGTGGGACATTCTATATCTTTGTTGTTATGATCTATAATCCTGAGGTCACTGGTGGGGAAATTAATCTGTATTTTGTGAACGGAGTTGTTTCCAGGCCTGTTTATTCTCACCACTAGGTTTCAGCTTGCTGAGTGCTGCTGCGTCCCTAGAATTGAATGCAGAGGACCAAGCTGTCGGTAATGAGCAGAAGTCTGCATTCAAGCAGGGTTTCTGGTCGGGAAGTATAACAAATGTTCTTGCGACAATAACGTCCTCAGTACCCTTGTTAATGTACGCAGTGGCTAATAATGCATACTCCTCAGGACCATTACGCTTACAACTGGTGCTCCTTCTCTGAATAAATGTCAATCAGCACAATCAAAACAGTCTTGAAGTACAGAGTCAGCATCAGCCAGCTACACAGTGACTTTTACATGTGCGAATATATTGGACAAAAAGAGTGATGGTATATAGCTAGCCTGCTGGTGTTAGATTTTAGATTAGCCAGCAAGCCTACGCTCTTAACCATCTTTTGCTTCCTTGCACACCACCTTCTCTCCAATCCTCTGCCCTCAGCAGCTGCAGTCTACCCAGAGCTGCTCTAAGCTTCATTGGGAGTTGGGTGGCACCGGGTTGTTGTTAATGTCCAGATGTTAATGTACTTAACGGCCTTGTTACACTAACACCACAACCCACCACATAATAATCTGCCAATTTCCATTTGTTCAGTGCAGACCCGCGCCCATCAGTCACTGAAATCCAACCAAGAAATATAATATTGTAAATCGAGCTAACAAGGCATCTACAAGGGTTCTTCTTTACCAACAGCTTTCCAAATACCTTTATACTTCTTCATTATACAAGTTCACCTAAAAATCTGGATCCACAGGCATATTCATTATATGGAGTCTTGTGATTTTTTTTTTATCAATTATTATTCAGACTTTTGAAACTGGAAAATGGAACAGGACCAGCTCTATCACCATTCGACTTTTCCCATTGAGCTCATCTGAAGTCAGTAGTGTACCGAAATTGGTCCAGAACGATCACTGCACTAAACTATCATCTCTGTATGAAAAACCATCGGTTCTGATCCATTAGATGTTCAGCATTCTTGTGTTTAGTGTATACACAAGTCCCATGAAGCAAGATGGACCATTTCCTCCAAGTTATGTTGAATCCAAACATCTGAGTTTCCCTGTATGTTTTGTTTCCCCCCCCCCAAAAAAAAATTTTTTAAAGATATTTTAGAGTACAACCCTAAGCAAATGGGGAAAAACAGAAGACTCTGAATATTTCTGAATTCTATTTTCAATGGTCTACTTTATGTCTCACTTTTCATGGAAGTCATAGTACCACTCTCCCAATGGGACAACTGATCTTCATGTTTTGTAATTTGTCACCCCTGTCATGCAAGAATCTGAAACACATGGCTCTTGATCACCGTTAGTGGTTACATAGTCCCACAATGTCTCAGGCAAGAACACATGGAGCCATGAGAAATGACTGTGCCATTGAAACAATGGCTTGTAAATGTCATACGTAAAAAGAGGTTTGAATATTTAAATGTTTAAACATTTTAATATTTTACATATTCTGTAATTAGTCAATGAAACAGTTGTAGTGAGCTTCTAAATGAACGTGCTATTTAATTTTAAATTGTATCTTACCCTTTACAGCTTCTTCTACAGAATATCCCACGAAGGAGGCAAAGTCCTCTGCACTGATTGAGGTGTACGCTTGGGCTACAAGGCCATATGCCCTCCTGCGGGTGGACTCTGGTCAGGATAAAATACAAAAGGAAATGAGTATCATGGTCGAAATTCATGTCTAGTCTACTTGTGCTTTATACAATCAGACATTAAAACAGTACACAGTTACTGTGTTCATTTACAACATTTTGTAAAAGCCTAGAAAGGACAGAAAAATAGGCGCTACATTTCAAGCTAATTAGGCATTTATGGAAGAAGAACCTTTATGGGGTAACTTTTCTTCAGCAGGTACATCTCTCTCCTTGTTGGTTCATGTTATATAGCTCACTCTTCCTCCTTCCAAGTCTCTGCACCAGGCTTTGCTTATATGCTGTGTTTGCTTCATATTTTTATTTACCCCAAATACCTGGGGATTATTTCAGCATAAGTCAGTCTAAACATAACTCAAAGAATCTGTTTGCTTGATGCCCCTCTTTAACCCCCAGTATGAGTGACTGAGGACAGAAATAGGAGCCCAGTTCCTACACCACTTGTCTTGTGCTCACATACTATTCCAAAGCCTCCTAAAAATAGGCCATGCTGTCTTTCATACGCAAAGCATGCTCCAATACACAGCAAATGTTAAAGACAAAGAACCATGCTAACTTGTTTTCTGTATCTATACAACGTAAAAAATGCACCTAGTTTACAGTTTAAAGCTTTATTAAGCATTTCATTGTAATGCAGTTTAATTATTCACAGTCTTCACAAAAATAGACTCATACAATCTTGTACACAATGACATACATATCTTATGACATTTTTATGTTCTGTATTAATTTCATATTCAAGTAAATAAACAGTATAAATGTTTTCTGTTCTGAATACAGAGTGTATGAGTCACAGAAAGACAAATACATAAACTATTATAAAAGTATAAAATGACAGAATTAGTTTTTTTTCAAAAGTGTTACTTGTAGTTTTCAGTGTTCATACAGCTTAATCGCTCACTCTAAAATCCATCTGTGTGTTAACACACAATTAACAAGCAACACTGTCCTTCACTTCTCCTTCACAAACACTAACTGGTCAAACACCATGTTCATTCCTCTTCTTCCTCTGCATCTTCATATTCCTCATCATCGTCTCCTCCAAAGTCCATCTTTGACAATAATATCTCAATTTCGTCTGTGAAAAGAGTAAAATGGTCCATCCTCTCAAAACCAGGTTCAGGCCTTTCCTCTGCCAGGGAACTCTTGGCTGCCTCCTTTGTCTGTGCAATGAGACTCTTGGAGGACTGCAGGAACTCTGCAGCGCTGCTTTTTTCCAGGGACTGTACTGCTGCATCAGTGAGTTCTGTACCTGCTTGGAGGCGGTCTCCATAACGTCTAGCTAGCTTTCGTAGGGCTGCCACCTTCTCGTCCTGCTCTTTGCTAATACGCTCTAATAAGGCATTCTTTCGTTCCTCTAGAGCTATATACAAAGCATCAAATCGCTCTGCTAGCTTTTGTTTAGCATGTTGAGCGTTGTCCTGAACAGCTTTGCAAGCTTCCTCCATCTGGTTTAGCAGGGCCTGTAGCCGCCCATTGCCTGCAACCAGAGCATCAATGGCGTTGCTCATCTCCCCCTTTTGGGCCTGGTAAACGCTAGCAAGGGGGGAAACTTCACAGTCCTTGTGCTGTCCAAAGACTTTACACATTGAGCAAGTGGGAACCTGGTGGGTAACACAGTAGATGTTGATCTTTTCATCCTCGTGCTCCTCACACAGCGGTTCGGTGGAGGCTTTAGGTTTTACAGGTGCTGCTGCGGTTCCACTACCTTCTTGCTGTTGTTTGTAAAGATCAATAATGTTCTCTACTAGAAGATTCCTTTGAAGTCCATGTACACCATGACGATCCAGAACCACCTCGAAACGACATGTTGGACACCTGAACACCCCGCCTGAAAATCTGTAGGGGTTTCGAGAGTCGTAAAGCTCACTAGCGCATCCACGGCACAGGTTATGTTGACAAGGCAGGATGACTACGGGCTTGGTGAACATATCAAGACAGATCGGACAACTAAGTTGTTTTTCCAGACTCTCCATTGAGCCGGCTGACCCCAACAGGGAGCCAGTCCTCTGGATTTCCATTTTAGTTACCGCTGGTGTCTACTGCTGGCTGCAATGCCTGTCGTAATAATAGCAACACAGCATAGGCATGTCCCATCAGCTGTCAGTCCTGCGGAAGCACAGCGGCCAAAGGTTTTATACCGTCCCCTTGTCACTCGTGACACGCAAACCCACCAACCTATGAGTGCACATGGCTTGTTTTTAAGGCTCTTTTTGGAGAAGCAACACCCCAACCTCCCGTCAGCCTTTATATATCACATGGAGTCCAGGGCACAGCTCTTCGGCCTTTCCAGTGACAAATTCCGTACGATTAAATCCTTGCGAAGTGATAAACAAGGCCCATCTGTTGAGTCATGGACTCAAGTCTGTCATATGGTTATTATATTAACTCTAAATGTTTATTCCTGAACTTTGTAGCACTGTTGTGTTGTTCTACTTAAAGATAAGGCACATTTTCAATACAAAAAATATATATATTAAAAAGCTGTTTATTTGTTTTTTTTGTTTGTTTCAGTGGAAAAAGTTTTAACTAGATATTTTAAACTAACTAACTTTTCATGATAAAGAAAACTGGTATAGACTGTGACCAACTTTCACGAAGAGTCTTGATAAACTAGCATGTTATTTTCACATGTCATCAAACTGTTTGTTCATCCAACAAATTTAAGTCAAACGTTTTGATGTCTGTATTTTGATATACACAAGGAAACACTGCTACTTGAGCAAAGGACTATTTATAACTTCTCGCCTGGTCTGGGGGAATCATGTGCATGCACATGGGGATCAAGTGTGTGCAAGTGATTACTCCACTCAGCTCAGAAATAAGTTTCAGAGAAATGTTTTGCTCTTCTACCAAAATGTATAACATTTCTCCTCTTTAAACACTTACCAAGTGCATTCTTAAGTGTTTATTTTACTGACTTTACAAGGAAACAGTCTGGCAGAAAGCCTACATGCATTCTAATCAAACCCAGAAACTGCAGGATTAAATCTTGAAATGAGAATTAATATGTCATAATGCTGCACAAGGGTCTTGAGGAAAATAACATTTGGTTGTGAAATAACTAAAGATCAGTAAAAATGCAAAGAACTTTTTCTCTTTTAAAGGGTTTTAAATGGGTTTTAAATGGTTCCAGGAATTCAGCACACGCTTGTCATGACTAATGGATAACAGATATCCGTTATGAAAAAACTCAAAGTCCAGCAAAATCACAACTAAAAAAAACTCAAACAAATCCAAAGAAGCTGTACAGCACATGCCCCGTAGCCATGAGCCGGGGTAACAACGCCCTCTGCTGCTGTCCACTGTTCTGCTCAGGAGAGATTGAGTAACATGTCTCAGACATTCTCTCCAAGACTTCTGTACACACAATCAGGGTTATCTCTCAGAAAACACTTTGGTTTATTTTCAGCCTTTGTGATTGCTGAATAATGGACTAGAAATCATCAAAAGGAAGCAGGAAACTGAACATAAAGAAAATATTTAGACTTCTGAGCTCATCTGATAAGCTTTGATGATCCATAAAACAAAGTGCTGATTGCAATAGAGGTTAATGACATGATGCATCATGATGTGACACATACGCCATTTTGTCGGCATTTATTTCTCTTACATGGTATGACTCTCTGTGCTTCTTTCTTATCCTGTTTTATAAAATAATTTTGACATAACTTTACATCTGGATTGTTCATTAGATTTATATAAACACTTAGATTTTATCTCATTTTTACATATGAGCAATTGAGGTTTGAAGTCCTCGCTCAAGGGCCTGGTGCTAGGGTTTAAACCTTCTGATCAGCAGTCTAATGCCTGAACCACTAAGCTACCCCTGATCACCTGCTTATAAGGCTGCTGTCTGACCATGTCCAGTGCTAGGGTTGTTATAAAAATACAGTGGAACCTCGGATTATTCGTTCCGGAAGTGGACTCGTATTCCAAAACACTCGTAAACCAAATTTAATTTTCCCATAGAAAATAATGGAAACTCAAATTATTCGTTCTACAGCCCAAAAAAATAAATACATGAAAATGTGCACACACACACACACATACACACACACACACACATATTAACGGAGAGACCGTTTTTAAAACCATTTAAAAATTAGCAAGGAACATCGCTAGTCACACTCGCATGAGCGCATACTAACGGAATCACTGCTGTAAAGTAACACAACAACAACAAAAAACAAATTAACCAGCTCCTCACCTTTGAAAAGTCCCTCCTGGAGCAAACTCCACCCCCAACAACAGGATGCTGCCCCCCTGCGCTTCACCGTGCCCTGTGCCTTCCCTTTTTCCTCCAGACATAATGATGGCCAGACTGTTCAGTTTTTGTTTCAGACCAGAGGAAATTTCTCCAAAAATTAAGATTTCTGTCCCATTGTGCAGCTGTTCGAAGCAGACCATAGTCTGGCTTATTTCTATCAGTTTTGGAGCAGCGGCGTCTTCCTCGCTGAGCAGCGTTTCAAGTTAATTCACCATCGGCCTCTTTGTCCTGAGGATGTAGATACGTTTGTATCTGTTTTGCCCAGTGTCTTAACAAACTCCTTTGTTGTTGTTCTGGGATTGATTTGTACTTTTTGTACCATAATACACGTCTCTTTCCTGAGTGGTGTGATGGCTACATGGGCCTGTGCTGTTTATACTTCTGTAGGAGTGTTTGAGTGTTTGTACAGATTAACATGGCACCTCCAGGCATTTGGAAAATGTTCCCATGGATGAATCAGACTTTCTGAGGTCTTTATTTACTCATGATATCAAACAAAGAGGCAGTGATATGTCCGGCACAATGACTAATAGGTACAACAGAACGTCATGTATAAGTTGAATTCAGTTCTTAAAGTACATCTACCCTAGGGTTACCTCCGAATGACTCAAATGGTGTCAATTCTCCAAATCAAAAGCTTCTAAAGCATCTGGAATGAAAGGCACCAGTTAACAGTGTGTGTATAGTTCTGACCCATTGGAATTGTGATACAGTGACTTAAAAGTAATCTATCCATAAACAATTTTAGAAAAACTGAATGCCTTCAAATCTAAGTATTTAACATTTCTGACTTTTCTGCTCTGAATAAGGGAGTCTGACGTGCTGTAAACACCACCCTGTCCACTACATCATAATAATAGTTGCTGTTAAATAATTGTGCGCAGATTTAATGAACTGTGACCTCAGGAAACTTGGCATGGACATGCCCACATGCCCAGTATTTTATACTGGAGGATCTATATAAGAATTTGCTCTTTTAGAAAAGAAAGAACCTGGAATAATAATAATAATATCACTGATTACATTAAAGATCAGGAGATAATTTTTAGATTTAGCCTTTTAACTATTTCTACCGTAAATGATGCGTACTAACACTAACATATTAATTCACCCTTAAAGTATCTCTGGTAAATCGTGTATTTCTATATAAATCATGTTGTCATTACAGAGCTTTATATTCCGCTGACGCTCCATTTCTGTGCAAAAGTAAATTTTGGTTGTTTTAAACAAATCACTACGACACCTATAGATGTAAGATTTATATTAGTATTTGGTGTACCTCTTAGAGACTCCATGACAGGAAGAATTGGTTCAGACCACTGATGGGCAGCGATTGCACTGTAGACGCCTGGGAAGTCTCGCTGCCAGATACACTGACCTACTGCCCAAATCGCTGCCAGCTCCGGGTTTGCCTGTGCAAAGACATTCTATTTCAACAATATTCTTAAGTGCCCAATAGTCAGGTTTGTTTCTTAGTCTGTTTGTACAAATCACCAAATTTTTTTAATTAACAGCAATAATAATTTTGTTTTTATGGCACTGAATTAGAAAACTAAAATATGTCCGGCACGATGACTAATGGGTACAACAGAACATCGTATAACTGACTCTGTTCACATGTAGTCCTGTCATGAACTGAACTTCATTTGTCTTCCAACGGTTATGAGAACAAGATGATCAACATTAAACAATCGTCACATCACATTCTGTTCTGCAATGATGTTCCTATTTTCTATTATACATGCAGCAGACTGTCATTTTCACAGATGTAAAATCAGCCTCACGACAGGAGCGGAGTAACTCGGAGTCTGTACATCTAGATTACTGCTTTATACTGGAGAGGAAAGTTCACAAGTAAACATGCAAATTAATATACAAAAATGTGCAGTAACAAATAACTAATATAGTAACAAATAACTAATATAGCATAAATTAGTTTAGTAGTGAGACTTTGGTCTCAAACACTGTTTAAATGATTTGTGCTCCCCCGACCCGATTCAATTAATAACCAATGAGACCAACACTGATGGGAATAAAAACAAGCATATGCTTTCATTACCCCGTCACACTGAGCCACGTCCCCACTACGTCCTCAAAGATTTGTGTGAACACAGTAAGAAGGAACACGGGCGTAAGGACATAGTATCGTATTTGCCCCTCCATAAATTACCTTTTTTTTTTCCATGTTCATTGTGTACATGCAAAAAAAATCTAATTCAGGAAGGGGCAAAAACTTTTTCAAGACACCATATTAGATAGTATAGATACTGATGAAAAGTACTGCACTTGTTGCGGTAAGGCAGTGCTGTAAGCGCATGATGAGCACCGCTAATAGAGTGCGGTGAGATCTGATCAGACACACAGTAGGTAGTCAATGGGAATGCCTATTACCGCCATGTTTACCCAAAAATAAATCAGTCGTATTTCAAAGGCATTCATGACCACCAGGTGGCGCAAAAGTGACATTTTCCTTTGCCGCAGTTTTTACATAATATTAGAGCTTTAGTCACAAAAAAAGTAATAACAAATGTTGTATAGAAGAAAAACTACTTTATATAACAAATATGAATAATCAAAACCAGAGCTATTGACATTTACTGTACAATAATGAGTGTAAAAAAAAAAAAAGTAAAAAAAAAAAAAACTTTGATTAAATGTCAATCAAGTTCACTAGCTGACCATTTTATTTGTACAAAGAATGAACTGTTATATAGCCTACAGTATGTGTTTGTTTCTGTCTTTGTTACTGAATAAAAAAATTAATGAATGAAAACGAAAGAATCCCCCATCCCACCCCCGCTGTTAAAGAAAGTAACTCCGTAACTTTTACTCTGAGTACTTTTTTAATGAGCTAACTTTTTACTTTTACTTCAGTAGATTTTTATAATGATAACTTTACTTCGGTAAAATTTCACGTTTACTTTTATTACTTTTGCTAAAATTACTTTTACTTGAGTACAAAATTGTATTACTCTTTCTACCTGTGTTGAACACCTACAAATGAACACCTGGTTGTGTTATTTTGACACAACAACTGGTTTATTTTTTATTCTCTGGTTTCTCCAAACGGCAGCCTGCAAAATGTTTGAAATATTAATGCTATTGTGTCGCAAAGTGTAGTTTAAGGAGTTGTTTAGGTGAGAATGTATGTGTGTACAGCGCAAAACCTCAATCAGTTTTTAAAGATAACGTCCAGTTAAAAAACTGCCCCAATGTTTTTGGAGATTTGAGCTTCAGGAAAAACCCAGCATGTACCGGCTCAACGCAGCCTCACCTTGGAAAGAACTCCTGAAAACTACCCGCTGGCTGTGATGTCTCTGTAGTGGTGAAAACAGCGGAGGTATTTTATTTTGTGTATTTCTAACCGGCAATCTTTAGGTATAATACGGTTATGGTATAATATATCGCGGCTGTGTGACGCATCCTGTACACTGTGTTCCAGACTCTTTGGTCAAGGCTGTTGATGTTTGTTTTCTTGTCTTTGAACTACACAAAGAAGTTTATTGATCTTCCCACCAATATTTAAAAAAGTTTTATTGTTCTTGTTTTTGCAGTTAAAATAAAAAGTTTAAATATTAAAATGTTTGATGTCATGTGAGCATTATAAGATTTGTATTGAAAACTTCTAAATAAAAAGTGGCAGCTGGTACGCCTGAAAGTAGATTCAGGATTATTTTTATAATTAAAATGCTTTAATTTAATGGGCTATTTATTTACTTATAAAATTTAGAAATTTTATTTAAATGAGGTTTGGGCTCTGGGGTGTTGATCATCATGATCCTCCTCTTTAATTTCCTACGTAGTCTAATCAGCGCTCAACCGCACGCATAAGGTTTTCCAGAGCGCACCGGCAGAAGTAGACTAATGATTATGAATGCGTCGAGAAAAACAGCAAGGAGACTCACTCTGACCATTTTAATAATTCATTGATAAATTAGTGTTGTCTTTGGTTTCGTCTGTGATGAAGGTGATCATGTTATCTCATCATGTCCGCAGCAGTGGACGCGCCTAATTCACTTTTCATACGAATTACATAATCTGAAATTTGTTTTTCATTAGTTTATGTAAAAGCAGAAATTTTGCAGTACATATAAGTGTATATTTTTCACATCTCTGTGAGCCGAGTATACACGGAGTTTCGGTTCACTTTCTGACGTGCTCAAGTTCACAGAAACCAATACAGAATAGCGCTGTATCCCTGTTTGCTTTCATCATTTTACAACATCATAACGTTTTGTCGTCATTGTGCGTCCACTTAAATAAAAGTAAAGTTTCATAAAGGCTATGTAGCTTATATAGTTTTATTATATAGTTTTTGCACATTAATCTGACAGTAATTTTCTGATGCACACCAGAGTTTTTTCGCTACACAAGTGTTACACATGATAAAATCTAAAGGTTCACTGTGTTAACATTTCCTTTGCTTAAATTAATGCAAATAAGAAACGCTTATATTTAATTTAAATTCTAATTTTGTACTGTAATTTTAGTACTGATTGTAAATTCATTTAACGTTTCATTTGTATTTTATACGGTTTTGTCGGCGGTGGTACAGCGCAACGGGGGAGCTGGGATGTAAAAATTTTATTTTTCTTAAAATGTTTTCATTTTTTATTAATGGATTTATCACTTATAATAATAATGCAAAAACACATCGACATCTGCTGACGCAGTAGCACGTCCTGACAATGTTCGAATTTTATGGTCATTTAGTTTCATTTATTTAAGTTAATAAATCTACTACAATTTTAAAGAACACAAAGTATAAGATGACACAAAACCCTAAACACGTAGGTTTTCTAATTACACATGATAAAATCTAAAGGATCACTTAACAATTATTAACGTTTGTGTTACGTTTAACGTAGTGTTAACGGTTACTTTGCTTAAATTCAAACCTAATTTATTTATTTTTTATTATTAAGATTTAATTTAAATTCTACATTTGTACTGTCATTTTGAATTTGTTTAACTACAGTGTTTCATTTGATTTTATCCGCTACTTCGTGCAGCTCTAAAGGAGCTGCAGCTCATTAATCCTGGAGAGACTGAACTGATGCCCCAGGTGTCGGTCTGTAGTTATATAGCGCCACTCAGCGGTAAAAGCCAGCAAACGCACAAATGCTGTCGGCGTGAGATGCGGCGGTAAAACCATTCCGGTTGAGTACCATCTGTAGAAATAACTCTGTTCGATCTCATTGGAGGAATGAGAGGAAACTAGTGGAAACGTTATTGATGAATTGAGAACCTAGAAGGTAGCAGGAATTGATAATTGCACATTTTTCCACCTCTGCTGCATTTTTGGATATTTTTAGGACTGAGTATTACCGTTTTGATTGCTTGTGGAATCCGCTTCCAAAGATACCTCGCATTGTTCCTGTGGAGTTGGGAAGATAATAATAATAATAGTAGTATTAATAATAATCGCATTAATAATTATTATTATTAAGAAGAAGTAGTAGTTGCTGATGAAGAAGATGATGAACCTACATGTCGTTGTGCAGTAGGTAGAGCGCCAGTAACTGAGAATAGACTTGTGGAGTTGCGATGCCACCTGGAGCCTGTAACAGTCACAGCAACACAAAGTCTGTTTACATCATTTCAGTGATAAAATGGCAGACATGTATATATTATACAGACTGATGCAGTAGAAATTAATATAATTATCAGTGTAATAAAAATAATATTGAAGTCTTTTCCTTATTTTAGATTTTGTTATGGTTTCAGTGTTTATTTTCTGTAAACTTGTCAATAATTAAAGTCACACAAAAAACAATTAAAAGATGGACAGGAGTGTAACGAATTCAACAAATACAACAACAAAAAACTCTGCACTTGGAATATCAATAAACGATCCAGACGTCAATCATACAGTGTACAGATACATGACACTTACACACACACACACACACACACACACACACATACAACACTGTCCTCATGTGTCCACTTGTCATGTAATGAGTCCACTTTAATGGTCGGCGTAGCTCGATCTCCTTTCAGAACAACAACCCCTCAGACGCTGCTACGAACCTCGCGCTCAATGTTTCATTCTTACAGTTTTTTTTAAATATTTTGAAAATTCACTGAAATCAAAAAGTAGCATGAATCAAATCAGACCGTGTGCCGAGAGTATCACTGCCCTCCCACAAACAGATTTTATAGACAAATAGGTGCATTTTTTTAAATCACGATATTTCAATATACAACATAGACATGAACTAACACCCGGGATGTTAATAAATATTTATGAAGGTGCCTATTCTAAAAATGATTTCATATGCATTAACAGTAATAGTGAAGTATTAAGACAGTATATGCCAGGTGTTATAGATCTCTCTGTGAGGTTCTCTCCTCACAGGCTGAAGAGTCGTGATAATTATAATAGAATAAACTGGTTTAGTTGATAGATTGATTAAATAACAGGAAGAGGCTTTTACTTTCTGAATCTCTCGACAGACCCAACACTTCGGCATTCTCAAGTGGATTGTGAACTTCTTTGGCAGAATTCTGTTGATGATCTTCAGGAAGCGATCGAGCGACTGACACCAGAGTACTGCAGATGGGTTTTATTTCAATACTGCTGGGTGAGACTTCTGCCTAAAATTATTATTATTATTATTTCAAAGTCTGTAGGAGGTAACATGGTTAAGATTGTAGGTATGTTTAACACGGTGTAATGGTTTCAGTACAGCCTTCTACAGCAGCCACGACACGAGTGTTTCTGGGCTTCTGTAGTACCTATTTTGTGCTAAGGAGGTCTGAAAATCTCACTGCGGTTATAAAAATGTGATGACAGGACATGTTTATTCTGACATAACGATCAGTACAGATGTTTAGTTTAAAGGAAAGACTGTCAGGAAGGATTTGTTGTAGAAAGGATACGGCTCATCTGGGCCAAGTGTGCCTGATTCATGAGCAGTTACTTCCTAAAGGTGTCATTATATTTCACTTCACCACTCACACCACTACACTCAGTCACTTCACCACTGAAACATCAGATTTTCCACACTGCTACTCAGGACTGTCTCTGGGGCAGAATGTTGATTTAGTGTCGTCACGGTTTGGTTGGGTTTATTATACTGTAGTGTTTATCCTCTGTCCTGTCAACTTTAGCAGAGCTGTAGCTCTTCACATTACTCCTGTCTGTGCCGAGAGTCAGTCCTGACTCAGTGCATGTGAACCTTTTGAATTGCATGGTTTTCTGCATTAATTTGTCATTAAATGTGATCTGATCTTCATCTAAGTCAAGAGTGTTGACAACTATAATGTGCCTAAAACAACACCAAAAAAATCTGATATTTCATGCCTTTATCGAACACATGCACTTGTTCAGGTTATAACGTTCTGTAGACTCAGGAACACAGACGTTAGCCAGTTCTGATGAGGCCTTCAAATCTTTACCTGTCACTCTGGGTTGTTTCATGGGTGAGTCTTCATTGTGCTCTTCGACTCATTTTGACTGGGTGTAGAGTAGCCACCAGTGTTGGGGGACGTTACTTTTAAAATTAACTAATTACATTACAAAATTACTGTCATTAAAAAGTAATCAGTTACATCACAGCGTTACCTTCTAATAAAAGTAACTAGTTTGAGTACTTTTCGATTGCAGAAAATGAAAACTCCTTGATGAGTCTTCGTTGTGCTCTTGGGGTCATTTTGACTGGGTGTCCACTTTTCTGTCTCCAACTGTAGAGTGGAGAATTTAAAAGTCTTTGAAGTGACTTTGTAACCCTTTCCAGCTTTATGTAAATCCATCATAGATCCTCTGAAAGCTCTTGTTTGTGAGACGAGGCTCATATTAGCGGATTCTTCTTGTGGGGAGCAAACTCGAAAATTAAGTGTTCAATTTCAAATTTTATTTGTCACATACACAGTCATACACAGTACGATATGCAGTGAAATGCCGCTCGTGACCTTAAAATAAAAGACTATTAATAGGAAATAAATATGAAAAAAGAAAGTCAATTTATACATATATACACCATAAGAAAAATATAAGAAAAATAAGAAAAACCTAGCTGTACAATATAGAAAATATAGACGTTATGGAATTTTTCAGTGGAAATGAAGTTGAATATAAATAGAAATGTCCAGGGGACGTGCAAATATGCCTGAAAGTGTCATATTTAAAGTAACTATGTGCATCAGGGAAACAGAATCAAAAAGTCAGCTCTTGTCCAGGTAGACTAAACTAGAGCCAGGTATGCCATCACTCAGGTGTGAGTATACAGTACCTGGAGTCGTTTTTAAGGTCATTAACTCAAGAATTCACGTACATTTTTCACACGCACTATGAGGTTTTTATGGTTGTTCTCAATAAAGAAATGAAAGATCAGTAATTTTTTTGTGTTATGATCTTAGGTTCATTATAGTTGTCAATACTCTTGACTTCAAAGTGTGATTTGAAAAGCAAGTCATACTTTATGACAAATTACTGCAGGAAATCATGAAATTCCAAAAGGTTCACATACTTTTCTTGCCACCGTATGCATTTTATTTAACCAGTTTAATTAGAGGATACTTTTTAATTTTACTCCACTCAAAATTACAGTAATCTATGTTTGTACATTTACTTAAGCACGTTTCTGCGTGGCGCTGTGTTACCTAATGACGAAGGTGTGTACTATTTGAAGCAGAAATTTCACAACACTGCTGATAATTATAATAAAATAAAAAATAATCATCATGTGACTTACCTTCCCTTCAAGTCACATCTAATAACATAACAGGTGTTCAAACTCAAAAACGGACAAAAGCAGACGAATGCTATGAACGTGAGTCTGTCGAGCATGTGCTGCTCTCTATGCAGAAGAGACTAGATAGCCCTAGACAGGGGTTAGAACATCTAGGACAGGGGCTCAGTGGTTAAGGCCTTGGACTAGTGATCAGAAGGTCTCGGGAGACGAATAAAGAGATAAAAATGTAAGTCGCTCTGGATGAGGCCGTCTACCAAATGCAGTAAATTAGATAGAAATGATGTCACTCCAGAACTCCAAGAACTACAGAGAGTAGAGAGCAATGTGAAGAGTCTTTTAGAACTGGGAGTCACTGATCGGGGAAAGAAGCATTTCATAGTTTTTGAGAAAGACAGCACTGGAAAGTTAGCTATAAAGGACCAGGAAGCTGATAAGAGAGAGATCTATAGGTGGCGCTGATGCAACTTACAGAACTCCAAGTTGCTGAGTGGTACTGAGAGAAAACGTGTTGAGAAGAAAGTGTATGTGGAAGTGCAGGATAAAGGAGATTTAGAGTCCAAGATGCAGAACAAGTCAAGACAAGATAAGGGAAGGATGTATTAGACGTTTTTAGGAAGGCTGGTCTGGAAAATCGTCTTGATGAGGCCAGGAATATGAGGAACAGTGAGACCTACAGTGGACATTGACGTGACCTACTGGGTTCCAACCACCATTAAATAGCAAAGAAGAAGAAAGTGTTCGAAAGCAGGTTGCAGATGGCCACAAAAACTGGAGGGTCGTGTGGGGAAGAAAAGAGAGAGCAATGTTTACTCTGAAAAAGATTACTGTGCTCTGACACAAGCCCTGCACTTCTGATCTTATTCTTCATTCAGCCGCTCCGGTTAGGGGTCGACCATGTCTCCCTCAACACTCTCTTCCACGTGTTCCCCTGTCACTCCAGCCTCCTGCATGTCCTCCCTCATCACATCCTTAAACCTCAGCTTGGACCTTCCTCTTCTCCTGCGGCCTGGCAGCTCCATCTCTAACATTCTACTCTCAATATGTCCCTCATCTGCACATATCCAGACCATCTTTGTCCCTTTGTCCATTAGTAATATACTAATTCCTAATCCTGTTCATTCTTGTTCCTCCTAAAATCAAAGCGCAGTATCTTCAGCTCTGCCACCTCCGGCTCTGCTTCATACAACATCACGGTCTCAAAAACGGTAGGTCCTGTAAACTTTTCCTTTCATTCTTGCTGAAACCTTTCTGTCACAGATCACTCCTGCTGCTCTTCTCCACCTCTTCCACCCCTCCTGCACTCTCTTCTCCTTCACTTCTCTTTCACACTCCCCACTGATTTGGATATTTAAACTCCTCTATCTTCTCCACCTGTACTAAATGTGAAGATGAGCATTTCTCTACTTTTACTCAGGTTCACAGGTTAAATGATGACTTTTGCTTTTACTCGAATAAGGAGTCTCTACTTTTCCTCAGGTACAGAATGTTCATGCCTGTTCACCTGTGCAACATTAGGTGACACACACACGCAGGGAAAGAGAGATGGAAATGTCTTCATTGTATTTTCATCATTGTAGTTCACAGTTAGAGAGTTAGTCAGTATAAATGTCCACACTACACCACTCCTGCATTGCTCCTGTCTGCAGCTAGTGTTTATTTGCTAACTCTGTAGCCGGATGAGCTAACCGCTAAGCTAAGCTAATCGTCTGTCCGCTGCGGTTTACCTCCAGCTCCTGTGTCTCACACTGCTCCAGGAGCTTCTCATAATGTTCCCCCAACATCACCGCCACCGGCATCTTCACCTTCACACCAAAAAACACACTATAACGCTCCTGCTAACGGCTAGCGATGAGGCTAAAGGCTAAATGATTGTGTTTTTCTTCTTCTCTGTTTTGAAAACACGAAAACTTCCGCGAACGTCGCCACCTACCGGACAGCAACCAGGGAGACAGTTTCTTCTTCTACATTGATACGTACACACACACACACACACACACACATATATATATATATATATATATATATATACACACACACACACACATATATATATATATATATATATATATATATATATATATATATATATATACACACACACACATACAGTGGTGTGAAAAACTATTTGCCCCCTTCCTGATTTCTTATTTTTTGCATGTTTGTCACACTTAAATGATTCTGCTCAACAAAAACCGTTAACTATTGGTCAAAGATAACATAATTGAACACAAAATGCAGTTTTTAAATGAAGGTTTACGTTATTAAGGAAGAAAAAAAAACTCCAAATCTTCATGGCCCTGTGTGAAAAAGTGATTGCCCCCCTTGTTAAAAAATAACTTAACTGTGGTTTATCACACCTGAGTTCAATTTCTGTAGTCACCCCCAGGCCTGATTACTGCCACACCTGTTTCAATCAAGAAATCACTTAAATAGGAGCTACCTGACACAGAGAAGTAGACCAAAAGCACCTCAAAAGCTAGACATCATGCCAAGATTCAAAGAAATTCAGGAACAAATGAGAACAAAAGTAATTGAGATCTATCAGTCTGGTAAAGGTTATAAAGCCATTTCTAAAGCTTTGGGACTCCAGCGAACCACAGTGAGAGCCATTATCCACAAATGGCAAAAACATGGAACAGTGGTGAACCTTCCCAGGAGTGGCCGGCCGACCAAAATTACCCCAAGAGCGCAGAGACAACTCATCCGAGAGGCCACAAAAGACCCCAGGACAACATCTAAAGAACTGCAGGCCTCACTTGCCTCAATTAAGGTCAGTGTTCACGACTCCACCATAAGAAAGAGACTGGGCAAAAACGGCCTGCATGGCAGATTTCCAAGGCGCAAACCACTTTTAAGCAAAAAGAACATTAAGGCTCGTCTCAATTTTGCTAAAAAACATCTCAATGATTGCCAAGACTTTTGGGAAAATACCTTGTGGACCGACGAGACAAAAGTTGAACTTTTTGGAAGGTGCGTGTCCCGTTACATCTGGCGTAAAAGTAACACAGCATTTCAGAAAAAGAACATCATACCAACAGTAAAATATGGTGGTGGTAGTGTGATGGTCTGGGGTTGTTTTGCTGCTTCAGGACCTGGAAGGCTTGCTGTGATAGATGGAACCATGAATTCTACTGTCTACCAAAAAATCCTGAAGGAGAATGTCCGGCCATCTGTTCATCAACTCAAGCTGAAGCGATCTTGGGTGCTGCAGCAGGACAATGACCCAAAACACATCAGCAAATCCACCTCTGAATGGCTGAAGAAAAACAAAATGAAGACTTTGGAGTGGCCTAGTCAAAGTCCTGACCTATTGAGATGTTGTGGCATGACCTTAAAAGGCGGTTCATGCTAGAAAACCCTCAAAGCTGAATTACAACAATTCTGCAAAGATGAGTGGGCCAAAATTCCTCCAGAGCGCTGTAAAAGACTCGTTGCAAGTTATCGCAAACGCTTGATTGTAGTTATTGCTGCTAAGGGTGGCCCAACCAGTTATTAGGTTCAAGGGGCAATTACTTTTTCACACAGGGCCATGTAGGTTTGGATTTTTTTTCTCCCTAAATAATAAAACCCCTCACTACCTGACTAATAGTTAAATGTGTTTGATGATCAGAAACATTTTGTGTGACAAACATGCAAAAGAATAAGAAATCAGGAGGGGGGCAAATAGTTTTTCACACCACTGTATATACATTCATTCATTCATTCATTCATTTTCTATACCGCTTAATCCTGTGTTCAGGGTCGCGGGGGACCTGGAGCCTATCCCAGGAGACTTCGGGCACTAGGCGGGGTACACCCTGGACAGGGTGCCAATCCATCGCAGGGCACACACACATACACACACTCACACACCCAATCACACACTACGGGCAATTTAGGAACACCAATTAGCCTAACCTGCATATCTTTGGACTGTGGGAGGAAACCGGAGTACCCGGAGGAAACCCACCAAGCACGGGGAGAACATGCAAACTCCATGCACACAGAGACGGGAATCGAGCCTGGCCGGGGAATCGAACCCAGACCCTGGAGGTGCAAGGCAACAGTGCTAACCACTACACCACCGCGCCGCCTACATATATACATGTGTGTGTGTATATATATATATATATATATATATATATATATACACACACACACACACGTGTGTGTATATGTGTGTGTGTGTGTGTGTGGGTTATTGTCCATGTTCTAGTGTCTGACTTTAGTCCTCATTTGTGTGTAAATCAGGACCCAGCACTGTGTATCATGTGAGTTTTGTAGAAATGTGGCTAGAACGTTAATGTTCTTCAACACGGGTTCAGTCCAGTCTTTATACAGTATTTACTACTACAGTTCTTTATTCCTGGTCTATTCCAGTAGGCTGGTGGTCGGAGCTCAGGGTCAGGTCCACCACCGCCACTACAGTTAATGCCGTAACTATCAACTTATTATTCTAATAGACTTTCCGATAGACTGTACAGTACAGGACGTTTATGGACAGTGAACTGAACAATTGGAACTTTTTTCTATAGATGGATATATAAATGTTTATTTCTTTTTTGAGAGAGAGAGAAAACTACCAGTTTCAATTGTAAAAATTATAGTTTATGAGTCTATTTTTTATAGTGTTGTTGTTGTTGGACTTCGCCAGCTGTCCAGGTGTCGCCACAGTGGACCATCCCATCCACACACACACAGCTTGGCACAGGTCTTATGTTGGATGCCCTTCCTGACACAACCCTCCCATTTTATCTGGGCTTATATACATATATATCTGGGCACAGGGTGGGAATCAAACCCAGACCTTCCACATGGCAGGTGAGACCCCTAACACTGAGCCACCAGTGTCCTCGTTTATAATTAGTGTATGTGGTCAGAATAATGTTACACCCCTTCATCACCCACAGCAACCAAACATCCAACTGGACAACTGTTATTAGTCAATATACAGTAGACCAGCTGGATGTGTAGCTTTTATTAATTACTAGAGGTTTCCCACAGCGGCATAATCTCATAATCAAATGTAGATACGTTATTACCCCACGGTATGACATAAAAGTTGATGATGACGCTGCCTACTGTTAGTTCAGTGCGGAACGCCTGTGACACACACACACACACACACACACACACATAGGCAGCAGGCAAAACAGCATTTATAGGTATAGGTTTTTCTTAAAATAAATAAATTAAATTAAATAGACAATCCTGGCTTGGAAATCATGTTATTTACTAGTAATATTGGCTTTAAGGATATACACTATATGTAAAATATATGTAAACAGTATTAAAATAATAAAATATGAATATTAAAATAATAATGTCTACAAGAGTGTAAGGATTAACCCCTAGAGGGCGCCACTGCACCAAAGACTATTTATGTTTGTAGTTTGTTTTAATTTAGTTAAACTTGAGTTCCCAGGCTGCACCTCGGTCAGGTGCCGTAGAAGTTCACCTGAACCGAGGAAGATAATTATGTTTATTATAAATAGCCTGTTTTAGTTGAGTTAGTTTGTGTTGCATTAATCGTCATATGGTTTGTGTTGGTGAAAGTTTATTTAAGTATTTAAGTTCATTAAAGAGTTCTAGTTGCTCTCCGCAAAGAGCTTATGTTTTGTTTTCTGTGTTACTTAAATAAACATTATTATTGAACCGCCAGCTCGCCTCCTGCATTTATGCCACGAACACACCGACACACACACCAGGTTCGTGACAAAGAGGGACGTGCGCACTCTATAGTGCTTGGGCCCTAATTAATACCAACAATATACTTGTTACATTCTCGTTATTTAAGTTTATTAATCAATTCGTGTAGGATGCCTCATAACTCATGTTTGATAGACAGGAAGCAGAATGTGATGTTGTGAAACACATCTGTCTCACCCCCCCACCCCCCACCCCCCCGTGTCACCATCAGCACTGGGTCTCCACAAGGCTTTTGATCCTTTTTTGATCCTCCTTTACTCTCCCCGTACATGACGGCTGCACCTCCAGTCATCACTCTAAGATCCTGAAGTTTGTGGACCACACCGCCCCGAGTGGTCTCACCTCCAGAGGCTCCCTACAGGTGGCAGATGAACCGTCTGGTGAGCTGGTGCAGAGAAAACAACAAGCTTAATTTCTGAAAAACACTGGAGTGTCCTTTAGGTGCACGTAGGCACACCCTACACAGTGTGTGTGTGTGTGTGTGTGTGTGTGTGTGTGTGTGTGTGTGTGCTGAATGGCCTACCGTCACAGTCTGTTTGTAATGTCTGTCTGTTCGTATGTCTGTCTGTATGTTTGTATGTCTGTCTGACCGTATTTCTTTTGTCTGTCTGTCAGTCTCTCTGTATATCTGTTTGTTTTTACTGTATGTATGTCTGTCTTTATGTACGTCTGTATGTCTGTACGTCTGTCTGTATTTTTTTATATATGTCCAGCCAGATTAGGTCAAATTAAGTAAAGTAAACAAAAAATAAATTAGCAGTTGTTTTTACTCATTCTACGCTTTTTTTTCAAGGTGGGTGTGGCCAAACATGTCACTCAACAGAGCCAATCAATAGCTTTAACATTTGAACTAATTCCACAAACTCTTTAACCGTCATCGATGTGTACTTACACTAGTTGTGATATAAAGTTGTATAAAGTATTGATTGAATGTCTTTAGCCTGTAACAGTATAAACTTTTGCCATCAGCTGTATGTTGATGTGGATTTTTTTTTGTTGACATTAATAAACTCAGAAAGCAAGGGTCAACAAGTCTAGATGAGATGGAGGGAGGGGCAGTGTCAGTGTCCAGTATGGGTTAATGTCTAAAAGTTCAAAACTATCAGTCAGTCCAGATTTATTTGTCAACCGGCTCTTCTGCTGTTTATCACACTGTGACTCGTCCATCTTTGTGTCAGCTGTCGAACTCCAAGCCCTAAGCTCCAAGTGTGAACCGCGCCAGCAATCCTCTGCTCTTCCAGCAAACGCTCGAGTTTGCCCTGACAGAAGCTAAATTCATTCCTTTAATCTAAAGTGAAAATAAAATAAATGCCATCTTCTGCACAAAATGCATTTTGCATGAATACTTAATGTATGTGGAAGGTGTTTAATCTTCCAAAGAAAACACACCAGATGGGAGGTCATACTGTTGGAAGATCTTCTGTCAAATAGTTGGAGTGTAACTTTGATGACAGCGCACACCTCTAAACAAATATCTATTTTTAATCAGATCATTTTATAGGTAGCAGGTGTTTTATCATAATCACTTGTAGATACCGGTTAGAGTGTCTATAAACTCACATGGGACGCTGTCTTTAAAGTTAAAACCTAGGAGACAAATGGAAAAAATCTGAACTTAAGACTGAGAAAATTAGTCTACTGGTAATGTATCACAAGGTCTATACATTTGTGTAAATACCAGCGTAAGGACACTAAACATCAACAGGGCTAAATAACTCTAATAATCCTGCTGTTATTACTGTATATCCATCCTTGAGCCAATCAGTTCCAAGCTATTTTTCCTTACTTCTTATCATCGTGGGTGTCACCACGTAACCCTCACTCACTCACAGGTTTTTTTTGCACCATTGTGTGTGCAACAATCAGATGTAAACATTAACTGATGCTCTCGACTTTACCTGCACAAGGCTTTTCGCATTGTGCTACTGCCACCTGACGTACTGATTAAATGTTCAGCCGTTCCTAATAAAGTGGCTGGTGAATATAATCAGCACTCTGGAGCACTGGAGTGTAGTCTAAGCAGACCAGTGATATTTTAAGACATCTGCTCAGCTGACAGTCGGCTCGTTCTATACTTAGCTGTGTGTTTAGAGAACGAAAACAAACTTTAACTATATTTAACCATTTCAGTCTTATTATAAATGACTTAATGATAACGTATTAAAGGTAGTCTACAGTAGAGCTGTAACACAATGACTTCTGAAATAAAGGTGGATTACCTGGTTGACTCAGGAATTGTACAGACACTAAAACGTGCTCAGGACGAGAAGGACTTGACATGTGTGGAACGCCTCCTGAAGGATCTGAGCAGAGAAAATCCAGATGCTGTTATTGAGTTGTCCAATGATGACTGGATGAAAGATCCTGATGTTCAGCTTCCGCCAGCTGTGTTGGTAGGTGAGTTCTAGATATAAGATAAAGTATGAGGAAGAATGCCTATGGATCCAGACTGGGTCACGCCATGCCTCTGTACACCACCACAAATACATTACAAATGAAGGAAATCAAGATATTTTTAAGTGTAGATTTTCAGCTTTAATGTAAGGATTTATAGATACAGTATTGATAGATTAGTTTTGATGAGCCTCTGCCCCTGTTCTTGGCTAACAGAAGTAGACCCAGGCATGGTCTTCTGCTCTTGTAGCTCATTCATCTAAAGGTTAGTGTGCATCCTGAGATGCTCTTCTCCTCACCACAGCTGTACAGAGTGGTGATGTGAGCTACTGTAGCACAAATCAGTCGGGCTGTTCGCTGGTCACCTCTCACATCAACGACACATTTCCGTCTGTAGGAACTGATGCTCACTGGCTCATTTTCTTTTTTTTACCATTCTCTGTAAATGCTAAAATTATTAATAACAATTATATACAAGTGTGTATACTTGTGCATCTCAATAGATTAGAATATCAACCAACAGTTGGTTGATTCATTACACACAGACTGCTCTATTCACTCACTGACTCATCCTCTATACCGCTTTATCCTGTATTCAGGGTCACGGGGGCCTGGAGCCTCTCCCAGGAGGCTTAGGGCATGAGGCAGTTTTTGTTTTGATGATTATTTCTTACAGCTAGTAAAAACCTAAAATTCAGTATCTTAGAAAATTAGAATATTCCTTAATACAAATGACAAACAAAAATATTTTTAACACAGAAGTGTTGGACTACTGAACAGTATGAGCATGTACAGCACTCAGGACTTGGTCAGAGGGTCACTTTGCATGAATTACAGCAGTAATGCGGTGTGGCATGGAGGTGATCAGTCTGTGGCACTGCTGAGGTGTTACTGTATGGAAGCCCAGGTTGCTCTGATAGCAGCCTTTACTGTAGCTCTTCTGCGTTGTTGAGTCACATGTTCCTTATCATGGTACTCCAAAGATTCTTTATTGGGTTTAGGTCGGGTGAGTTTGCTGGCCAGTCAAGCACACAGACACCATGATACTTAAACCAGGTACCTTGTAAACCTTAGTACCTTTGGCAGTGTGAGCAGGTGCCAAGTCCTGCTGGAAAATTAAATCAGCATCTCCATAAAGCTGGCCAGCAGAGGGACGCATAAACTGCTCTAAAACTAGGCAGATGACACGGCTCCACAAACCACCACCGACTGCAAGCTTTACACTGGACTTCAAGCTACTTGGACTCTGTGCCTCTCCTCTCTTCCTCCAGACACAGGGACGTTGATGTCCAAATGAAATGCACAATTTACTTTTACCTGAAAAGAGGACTTTGGCCCACTGAGCAACAGTCCAGTCCTTTTTGTTGCATTGCTGCAGTAATATATGTAAAGTGAGTCCCGAGCAAGTACTGAGTGCTGTACATGTTCATACTGTTCAGTAATCCAACATTTCTGCGTTAAAAGTCTTTTATTTTTATTGGTCTTAAGCAGAGTTGGGGCACAGAGCACGCGCTTTAATTAGTCGGCGGAGAGCTTTGTTGTTTTACATTTAATGTTGTAACGGTTCACTCTTTTTGTACGGGCAGCACCACAGACACATGGACACAAGGCCAGGTCTTTTATCATTTTTTTATGTTAGACATATAATACAGAAAATGTGTGTGCCAAAGAAGCTACTTTGAAAGTTTATGAACAAAGAAGTGAAGATCTTGCTTCTCCAAAAATTTCCATGTTATATCTTCCCCATTTTTTTCATTATGAGCATTGATACTAAAATTGGTGTATGCTTCTAGAAGCATATGACCTGTTAAATTAATAGCTTTAATGTTTTTTTCTGTTGTTGATAAAAGCAAGTCCGTAACCATGTCAAACTGTTGCAATATCTTAACAATTGCATTTTACAAACCGGATTCCAAAAAAGTTGGGACACTAAACAAATTGTGAATAAAAACTGAATGCAATGATGTGGAGATGGCAAATGTCAATATTTTATTCAGAATAGAACATAAATCACGGAACAAAAGTTTAAACTGAGAAAATGTATCATTTTAAGGGAAAAATATGGTGAATCAAAATGTCATGGTGTCAACAAATCCCAAAAAAGTTGGGACAAGGCCATTTTCACCACTGTGTGGCATCTCCCCTTCTTCTTACAGCACTCAACAGACGTCTGGGGACCGAGGAGACCAGTTTCTCATGATGATGAGAACGTTGATGATGATAACTGCAAAGTCTTTGCAATTTTTCGCTGGGTAACACCTTTCTCCACTATCTTTCTGCGCAACATTGTGGGAATTGGTGATCCTCTACCCATCTTGGCTTCTGAGAGACACTGCCACTCTGAGAAGCTCTTTTTATACCCAATCATGTTGCCAATTAACCTAATTATTGTTAATTGGTCTTCCAGCTCTTCGTTATGCTCAAATTTACTTTTTCCAGCCTCTTATTGCTACTTGTCCCAACTTTTTTGGGATTTGTGGACACCGTGAAATTTGAAATGAACATATTTTTCCTATAAAATTATACATTTTCTCTGATTAAACTTTTGATCTGTCATCTATGTTCTATTCTGAATAAAATATTGACATTTGCCATCTCCACATCATTGCATTCAGTTTTTATTCACAATTTGTTTAGTGTCCCAACTTTTTTGGAATCCGGTTTGTATAATAATATACTTTTTCAGGTTTACACTTTTTTCATGTGAAATCTAAATTGGCCAAGTTTCATCTGATTGACAAAAGATTTGAAAATCACGGACACTACACTTAGATGAGACACTTAAATACACTTAGATGAGACACTTTTTAGCACCAGTACCGTGTTTCAGCTGTAACTTCCTGCTACTTATTTCCCAAGACAACAAGACCTTATATGGCCAAAGCAAGGTCTATAAAGTCATGGTTTAAAAGTCAGGTTGATTTGTGAGACCTCAAGTGACCTGAGTCCAACCCCCCACTGAACACATTTGGAATTAATTGGAACTGGACCTACAGTACGTGCCACACCTGTCTGTCTGATATCAGTGCCGAGTCTCTCTAATGCTCTTTTGGATAAAGAGGCAAATCCATAAATTCATGCCTCGACATCTAACAGAAAGCCTTCTGAGAAGAGTGGAAGTGATTATAAGTGATTATAAATGATGAACTATAAAGTGTCATGTTCACATGCAGCACAAACTGTGTGCAGGATCTTGTCACTCCTACAGTTCAGTGCTGAAATAGTTTATAGTGGTCAAAGAATTGCAAAGATTTATTATGGGATATAATGACACAGTGTCAATTGTTCCATTGTCTAAATAATAAAATAATGGTATATAAATAAAAATGCAGCAGTATTTTGACAATAATGAGCAATGATTAGTAATGATTGACAAATTTAATGACTTAACGTAACCTCTCACTATTCATAGTTTTACTCAGATTTTCACTTTTCACTGGAATGTAATTGTGACTATTTTGAGGGCTGATAAACGAGGGGTCGGAATGTTATCATATGCACCGGTATCACAGCTCAAGATTCCTCAGCCGCTGTCTAGCCGAACTGATTGGAGGACATTTCTGTCCCACTGGTATTTTTTCACTTGTTGCTATTTCTAGTGCAATGCAGGAGTGATTTCAGCACCAATGCACTCCACTTAACCTTACATGTTTACAGCTATGGCCTACCCATTTAATACTGTTTCCACTACAAAGCACTGAGGGGTAAATATGATAGTCCATGTCTGTCACTGGAATCGGCTGACCTTCCTACAATCACGTCATGTGAACTAAAAATACACAATGTAGGACAACAATGGGAATATAAATAGCCATGTAGTGGAGCAGGTCACAGTCTGACAAACTGAAAAGCTTTCTCTTTTAGTAATTATGACCTCACAGGAAGGAGAGATGTATATTATAAGTCATGTAGCTCCGTCTTCATGCAACACAGACACTAAAGAGTGTGCTTTAAATCAGAAAAAGACTAAAAGTGACAAAGAGAAGAGAAGCAGCAAGCACCCAGGGATGGACTTTGTGTGTCCCCCCGTGCTGGTGGACATTCTCGGTCACCACTGGAGGGACGTACAGGATGGTTTCTCTGACCCTGCCGCGCTCAATACCATTCTGGTGTTCCAGAGTGATGAGCTGAGGTGGACTGCACAGAAACGTGGTGAGTGTGAGCTGAATGAAGGAGAAAATTCATCAAGGTTCATGATAATAAATAATAATAAATTTGTTTTGAAAAAATACATTTACAATTAATTACAAGTAATAGAACAAATAAAACTGAAAAAGGATTATACATAACTGTAACAAAATATATAGCAAATTACTCCTGAGATAATGTATTAGAGGAAAAGCAAGGCAGAGGAGAGCTCTGGGTTTTAGTTTAGGTTTTTTTGTTGTTTTTTTAAAGGAAAGCGAGTGCTCTAGATGAGCCTGGATAAGATGAGGTTCAGAAGACCAGAAGTGATATTTTACACTGTGTACAGAAACAACTAGTGAGCCAGTGTGACCTGTGCTTGTTTACTCAAACCTCGATTTAACACTGAAGTGAAATTTGATGGCCAGGTGCTGAGCACCGCTGAGACAAAGAGTAACGGTGGAAGAGAAGATAGAGGACACCATTATGCATGCGTTATTAAAATCATAATAAATACATTTGCTTTTCCACATCATAACCAACCACACCACTCATCAAATACAAAACCTTCAGATCGTATAGCAATAGATCCTGTGCAGAAAAATCCAACAAACTTTAATTGCTGTCATTATTCTTTCTTATCAAATGACCTGTATAAGCACTTCAATGCATACACTGCTTAACCTCATCACCCCGAAGATCCACTTATTTTATTACGATTTTGTGATTCATTTTGGACATATTATACTGTATACAATACAAAGTCATATTTCAACCATGCTGCATAATTCCCCTCATTTACTCAATGCCTGCTTCATGTTGTTGTTGTTTTTGTGCATTGCTTGTGGACATAAATACAGTAGCATTTATTTAACCAAAACCAAGGGCCTGTTGAGACATCTGTATACTACACGGCAGTTTACATCAAATCTGTGTAACGATGATTCACTGTTAACTTCAAATTCCTGTCCACTCAATGCATTCAGAAACAGTAATCATTGAACATACATGTATTATTAAAATGTACTAAGCTTCATAATTAACCTTTTCATGCTTTGAAAAAAATCGACATTGTCGCACAAATGCAGTCATTTCTAATGCCTTCCTTTTTTATATATATATATATATATAATGATGTTTAATTAGTGAACTATGTGAAGCCATGAGGGACCTGGGATTTCAGAAACGTACTCTTTAACTTGACCTGTAAGTGGAGAGATCTCACGTCAGGTTTGTTTAGTTTTAACAGTAGAATTTTAATCAATGGACACAGGTTTTTTTGTGAAAGTCATGCAGACGAGGACAAAAAAATACAAAACTGTATTCAAGGTCAGGCAGGAGGGACAGGAGATCTTTGAGGAGACTAAACAAGCAACAAAGCAACTAGAGCAGACGGTGGGTCAAAGCACATGAGGAGAGATGGAAGGCTTGGAATCACAAATGCAAGATTGCTTGAGAGAAATCTCAGCATCTATAATTTTATGAATAAAACATTAGGTTGTTGAAATGAGCTCTGTCTCTGATTTAGATGCTGCCTCCAATAGATAAGGATGATACTCTTAAATAATGAATACTGTTTTAGTTATGTGTTTCATTTTGGGCTCAAATTGCATTCCATAAATTTTTGGGGGTGAAATGTGTTTGCCGCTGATATTACCGTGACATATTAGGGTTATACTGTACATCAAACAGCCAGACAGTGGCGCTATAGACATTAGTATGATGCTTGATATCCTGCAACACAGTTGCACTCAATTCTTGTGGAAAATAAATGGAGGTAATAAAATGCAGGGGTGTCTGTTAAACGGTCACACGGGGTGTGGTGTGGGGTGAGATGCCTGCTACAGGTCAGGCACATGAATTACACCTGCATCTAACTGCTTATTAATGAACTGACACAATAATGACACCCCATTACAGGCCTCTGGTCTCTGGAGTACAAGCAGGAGCTGACGAGTCCGCTGTGCATCGCCGCGGCGCAGGGTTTCACTGACTGCCTGCTGTACCTGCTTGAGCATGGAGCACATCCTAACGTCAGTGCGGGAGGAAAAGCAGCGCTTCATGAGGCATGCACGAACAACACCACTGAGTGTGCAGAGCTGCTCCTGGAGCACGGAGCCAATCCCAATCAGCTGACAGAGGACGGACTCGCACCTTTACACATGTGCTCCACACCCCAGTCCCTCCGGTATGAGGACATTCATTTACACACATTCACAAAACATTATTAATGTCTTAACTGTTTAATATCTTCTATGGCCCATTGTAGGTGCATGTACTAGAGTTCCCCACTTAGTGAACAAGTGTTGTTTTTAACATATCAATATCTTTATCACCGGGCAAACTGAAAAGACAAACAGACCACAGTTTTTAAACTGTCTGGAGGATGCAGTCCTGATCCAGGTCATTGGGCTATAATCTTATACCGATGTAGGAGTGTTTTTATGCCTTTCTTTTAATATATTAAGACAATTATTGATTATAGACTGCTATTTCTTGTGACTTTTAATGTTCATTTAAAAAATCCCAGAGAGTTTACATATTTGGCCGCAAATACAAACTAATAGCTGAAGTCAGGTCTATTTATGGTTATCGAAATAAAATCATTGTAAATGACAAATTCATGCAGCTGTTCACAACATCTTTGCAAAACAGGACGCTTTATTCGTTATATTAGTGTTCATCTAATCTAGTCTGTTAATCACAACATGGCTCTACCAAGAGACAAACAAAGTGACTGAACTAAGTGAACTTCTGATGCCTAATTTAGCAACAGGATGCTATCACACATGATTCCTGGCTTCGGTACAACATTTTAATATTTTAAAAAGAAATGCAGGCTTTAAAATGTCCTTATTTTTGGTGAATAAATGATGGCGATCTTGTTTAGTGAAGTTTAGTGAAGACACAGCACTATGGGTCCCAAGAATGTTAGCAGGAACGTTAGCAAGAAGAAAAGGGAGCTGCTTTCAGTTTGGGTTTTAAAGCAGCCGGTGCCGAGAGGAGTCATAAATTAAACTCAAGTGAGGTTTAATGTCTATTTATTTCATATTTTACTTTACATTTCTTTTCTAAATGTTTTACATGCAAAAAAATGATTACAGTGTTGGAAATTGGTAATTGATATTGGTAATATTTGTGCAGTTACATTATTTCCTATGGGAAAATGCGTTTCACAAAACAAAATTTCACCTTAAGAACTCGTCCCCGGTGTGTCCACAGGTACCACTGTACTTCAAATTATAAATATTCAAATGATTATAATGAAATGATAGTAATCACTTGTTTAACACAGCTGTGCCAAGGCCCTGGTGCGTCATGGTGCTAACGTAGACCTTCCTACTGAGGAAGAGGAGGACACTCCGTTACTCATCGCTGCACGGCATGGCCTGCCAAACCATGCTCAGCTGTTCCTGCGATATGGAGCCTGTATCAACCACTGCAGCAGCTCAGGGGAAACAGCACTGGGTGCTGCATGCTTGGAAGCTCAGCAGAAACTAGGAGAAGATCAGGATGATCAGCATCTTCAAGTCTGCCGTCTTCTATTGCGGTATGGAGCTAACGTCAACCTAGCTGACAACGAGCAGCGCACTCCTCTCCATAAGGCGGCCCGTAATGTTCAGATCAGCTTGGTGCGGCTTCTTCTGGATTATGGGGCAGATATCAACGCCATCGATTACAACGGTTGTACACCATTATCGAATGTGTTACAAAACGCTATATTACGTCAGGACTGGCAGCCTGACACTGTGGTTCAGACCCTGTTAAACCATGGATCCATTAAAGTATGGCCTCAGGCTTTGCTCAAGGTGGGTGACCTTTTATTTAATGCTTGTTCAAAAAAACATTTTTTTTCTATTCCTCTCTCGAATGCGCTTTAATTCAATTCAGTTTTATTTGTATAGCGCTTTTAACAATTGATATTGTCTCAAAACAGCTTTACACAATCAAAATAATTATTTAAGTTTGTGTGGAATGTGGCGGCGCGGTGGTGTAGTGGTTAGCACTGTCGCCTTGCACCTCCAGGGTCTGGGTTCTATTCCCCGGCCAGGCTCGATTCCCGTCTCTGTGTGCATGGAGTTTGCATGTTCTCCCCGTGCTTGGTGGGTTTCCTCCGGGTACTCCGGTTTCCTCCCACAGTCCAAAGATATGCAGGTTAGGCTAATTGGCGTTCCTAAATTGCCCGTAGTGTGTGATTGGGTGTGTGAGTGTGTGTATGTATGTGTGCCCTGCGATGGATTGGCACCCTGTCCAGGGTGTACCCCGCCTAGTGCCCGAAGTCTCCTGGGATAGGCTCCAGGTCCCCCGCGACCCTGAACACAGGATTAAGCGGTATAGAAAATGAATGAATGAATGAATGTGTGGAATGTGAATGTGTATGAATCAAAATGTTCAGATAGTCCGTGGTGAGCAAGCCCGAGGGCGACAGTGGCAAGGAAAAACTCCCTGAGACGGTAATAGGAAGAAACCTTGAGAGGAACCAGACTCGACAGGGAACCCATCCTCATCTGGGTGAAACAGATAGCAGGAAATGATCTGCATTTATACAGTGTTAAGTGTTAGGTTCAGCTATAATAGTTGATGTTAATTGATGTTATAATAGTTGATGTAAAATGGAGTCCAGTAGTTATTCGAGACTCAGATAGACTTGTAGAAAGTTCCAGTCCTGAACTATCGAATTGTCAAGTCCTCAGAGAAACAGCTGACCACACCAGTCGAGGCCAGAACCATCTTCTAAGTAGATAGAATCATCCCCAGACACCAGACGCATCCTAAAGAGACACACGGGGCATCCATGCGATGAGACCTCCAACCAGAAACCGGGCACCAGGATGGACCAGACAGGTCCGGAGGGCAGAGGGAGTCTGGATCACTGGCAGCTCAGGAACCACATGTGTAGCTCGACAGAGAGAGAGAGAGAAAGAGTGAAAGGGGGAGACAGGGGGAGAGAGGAAAGAGAAAGAGGGGGAGGAAGAGAAGAGGAGGAGAGATTCCAATTAGGTATGGTCACAGTCACAATGTCTAATGTGAATGTATATTTACTGTAGAGTGCAAGCAGGGACTCCGGCAGGACTAACTATGACAGCATAATTAAAAGGGAGAGCCAGAAGGAAACACAAACATGAGGGGGAACTGAGATGTAAAGCAAACAATCACCTCACCGTCAACAAACCTGAGTGATCAAATGAGACTGAGGAAGACAGCATCTAAACATACCAGTTCACCATAATACTCTACGTCCATGAGTCCCCCAGATCTGCTCCTTTACCTTATGGCAAATCTATTTATAAAATGCTTGGCTAAATAAATAGGTTTTGAGCCTAGACTTAAACACTGAGTCCCGAACACTATTTGGAAGACTATTCCATAATTTTGGGGCTTTGTAAGAAAAAGCTCTGCCCCCAGCTGTAGTTTTCATAATACGCGGTACTGACAAGCAGCCTGCATCCTTTGACCGAAGTAGGCGTGGCGGATCGTAAGACACTAGCAGTTCGCTCAGATACTGCGGCGCGAGACCATTTAATGCCTTTAATTTAATTTAGTTAATGTCTTAACTGCCTTTAAGTATTTATATTGGGTTTAAAGGTATTAACAGCCTGTGCAGCTGCTCCGAGAACTGTGGAGATTCTCTTCAACTCCTACACACTCGTTCCTGTGACATATAGATGGGTTGAAGCGATACCTGAAGACATTTTCAAAGTAGGTACTTTGAAGAACTGTTCCAGATACTGTATTATTGAGTTAATTGTGCCACCAAGTTAAGCTCTCTTGATGAATTTCTCTCCAGCTTCACAGGTCATTTTACGACTCTCTTTTTGCTCTGGAGTTTAAACCACGCTGCCTGCAGCACCTCTGCAGATCTGCGCTGAGAAAGCACTTTGGGAAATACTGCTACTTATTTATTCCTCAGCTTCCTGTCCCAAAGATGCTACAAGACTACCTACTTCTGGAACCTGAAGGCTACATCAGCTAGGAAGATGGGAGGTGTAAAAATCACTCGTACTGAACTTTATCTAAAAATGCTACTGTTCAGCCATCGAGAATCTCTGTTTGATATGATTATTTCTCTTTTTCACTATGTGTATATAATAGTTTGTTTCATTTAGTCATTTGTATAAATACAGCTACGTTCCTTCTAATGACTGTTTCTTTTAGAGCCACATATTGTTTACTGCTACAGGAAGTACTTTTTTGATAAATAAAACTAATTGTGATTTTCTTCTCACATTGTCATAAAGACGTGTGTGTGTGTGTGTGTGTGTGTGTGTGTGTGTGTGTGTGTGTTATCTTTAAGGTTACTGTTAAGCTCCGCATGCTTGTTCCAGATTGAAGGAGTTAAACAGACTTGACACACACACACACACACACACACACACACACACATGTAAAAAAAAATAATAATAGGAGTAGGCACCTGCAACAACCGTGAACCGTCATATCAAATCAGTTGTTACGTTACAAATATTAGATTTGCACTATGGTCAATAGAGGGCAGTAGGTGAAACGTATCATCTCACACATCGTCTATACCACTTTTTATCCTGGTACTGTACAGGGTCACCGTGGGTCTGGATAGCCAGGAGACTCAAGGCATGAGGCGGGGTACACCCTGGGTGCCAATCCATTGCAGGACACACACAATCATTCACACATTTGGCCAATCTGGGAACACCAATTAGCCTAATCTGTATGTCTCTGGACTGTGGGAGGAAAGCAGAGTACTAAGTGCTAACCACACTTAGTGGTACAACACCGTGCCACAGTGAAACGTATAAAATCTTTATTTCAATAAAAATCTTTCTGACTCTTCTACAGAATTGAGAAAGTTTTAATCCTAAACATTGTTTTTGGAGCACTTTAATGAAAACTATCCAAACCTTTTACTCCAGTTGTGATAAAAACCTACTTTTTTCAATATACAGTAAACCTTTGCTGATGGTGAGGCTATTTTTATGGGTAGCAGAGAAATTTGGTTTCAAAATATCCTGGTGTCAAAATGTTGAGAGCTCATCTATCTTTTTACATCATGGAATCACAATTTAAATATTTTAAAAATAGGCTTTCAAAAAAGAAATTCTGAGGTTCTCCTGGCTGTCTATTATTGGCTGTTCTGTTTTATGATGTAACTACACACACACTCCTCGTTTACATTTATATACTTTTGTAAATACCCTTAACGAGAAGGATTAACAAAAATGCTTTGAGGTTCTTTCAATGAACATGTGTGTGTGTGTGTGTGTGCGTGTGTGTGTGCGTGCGTGTGCGTGTGTGTACTAACTGACCTATAATTTTTTTAAACAGGAAAAGACAGTGTTGATGGTACAAAAGTCTTTATTGTTTATATTCTAGTTTTGTAAATGTGCACTTTCAACTTGATTTCTTTCTTTAAATTATGCTAAATCCTCAGTGAGATGTACAGTAACAGAGAGTTAATGGTTTTGTTTTTCCTGTGGTTTGAATACAAAGAAAATACAGCAACATCAAAGTGTTGTTTAGGTTTTTATTTAAGCTTTTTATTTAACACCTTAGGCCAAGGTATGGCAGGATTTGCTTCTGCATATCATAAGGAAAATGAACTAAAATTATGGACGTGACACCTGGTTTCATATTTAAAGTCATATTATGGAATAAATAATAATACTAACATTACTTTCAGTGTAATTAAATGGTAATGTTAATTAACAGGTCTGTTTTTTGCTTTTATAGACAGACACAGTGTTTGAACCTGATGCAAGCAGCGACATAAAGCTGATGGAGGGGTAATGAGGTGGTGAGGAGGAACTTGGGAAGGTTGAAAACAATAGAGAGCAAAGTGTGCGTGCATAGGCTTCAGGGCCCCCTGCGACCCTGTATAGGGTATAAAGTGTTATAGATGATGAGTGACAGAGTGAGTAATGCTTATGGGATACTTAGGAAATGTAATGTTTATGAGTACTATAAATATAACATACTTGTTTACATTAATAAGGACAAGATGATTTATAATCTAAACGTATAATAAATAATCAAATTCAAATTCAAATTTTATTTGTCACATACACAGTCATACACAGTATAATATGCAGTGAAATGCTTATACGACCGCCAGTGACCCTAAAAAGAAAATAAAAGCTTGTACGTAAAATAAATAATCAATAAAAAGGAAATACTAAAGAAAGAATTTTAACTAGTAAAATTAACTGTACAATAATAAAATATTGCAAAATATAGAAATATAGGGTAGATAGAGTATATATGTATATAGAATTAAAGTGTCAGTGGTTGTGCAAATATGCATGAAAGGTGACATGTGCAATTGTCCAGATGTATGAGTATTTAGTGCAAGTGTGTATGAATGTGTCCATGATTGTCCAGTCAGTGTTGTGAGCTTAAAAGATGTTATTAGTCCTGTGTGGAGGTGTGATTGAGAGACCTTATCGCCTGCGGGAAGAAGCTCCTCCTCAGCCTCTCTGTGTTGGCCTTTAGGGAGCAGAATCGCTTCCCAGACCGCAACAAAGAGAACAGTCCATTACTGGGGTGACTGAGGTGCTTCATGATCTTCCTGGCCTTAGTCCAGCACCGCTTGCTGTAGATGGAGTGCAGGTCAGGGAGCTCAGTGCGGATGATGCGCTCGGCTGATCGCACCACCCTCTGTAGAGCTCGTCTGTCCTGCATGGTGCTGTTCCCGAACCAGGTCGTGATGTTTCCCGTCAGGATGCTCTCTATGGTGCAGGAGTAGAAGTTCCTGAGCACCTTGGAGGGCAGTCTAAAGTCTCTCAAGCGTCTGAGGTGGTAGAGACGCTGCCGGGCTTTTTTCACCACGGTGTTGATGTGAACACAAAAGAAGTGCACAATGACTTGTTCCTTTTCCTGATCCACTTTATGAGCCTCTACTGTATGTCACCTGTATGTGCATCCGTCCTAATTACTGCAGCTTTGATTTGAGCGCATCGTGTTGCTATGGAGATGGCTGTTATGAATGTAAAGTTCTGCGGTTCTGTCCAGTGTCCGCACCTTTGCGGTTCTGTCCAGTGTCCGCACCTCTGCGGTTCTGTCCAGTGTTCACACCTGGACAGTTCCGTCCTTCCGTCCACATGCAGACGCAGGTTTGGTGGTTAAATACTGAAGTTCTGGAGAATATTAAGTTCTGGTGTGTGTGTGTGTGTGTGTGTGTGTGTGTGTGTGGTTTGTCCCCTGAGGGACCCCGCTCATCACAGTACACCTCCGGGGGGCGGCAGCGGAGAGCGAGCGCGCTGTGAAATGTGGCACGCGGAGCTCCGCGCGCTCCCTCCGTCAGCAGCCCCGAGAGGTATGACGTCAGACGCAGGACAGGAGACGTCGGGAAGTCACTGTGTCTTAACACACTGAGGGTGGCCGCGTTCAGGAGGATACACACCTTCACCGAGGCTCGGGTTTAACCGGCACACGAGCGCTTTATTATCTTTATTGTCTCAGTTATTCGTCATTGATGGACTCCGGATCGACCCGGGACACGCGCGCGCTGTAGCGGACTTGAAACGTTATTTTCATCTGAGATGGAGAAGCACGAGCGCACGGACTTGGGTGCAGAAACCGCTGGGTAAGAGAGTGACATCACCACATCTGGAGTGTAGATGAGTGAGAGTGACAGTGTTACACTCCAGCTGCTGAACTGTCACTCACCTGTCTACACTCCAGATGTTTCATTAAAGTCTCCTAAATGTATTTATAGCTCATCTTTGTTCTTTGTGGAGTTTTTTCCATGTTTATGTGTCATTACGTAAGGATGCGTTTTTGGGCTCATGTTTCATATTTTCTTGTTGTGGTTTGTTTGTTTTATTGTTATTTTTATTTTTAAAGTCGGCAGTGTGTGTATTTCTGTCTGTTTTTCTCCAGACGAGACTTCAGTCCAGTGTCATCTGTAAACAGTAAGTGAATATCTCTCTCTCTCTCTCTCTCTCTCTCTCTCTCTCCTCCATGACCCATCACTAATTCTCTGTCAGGTTACATCATGAGTTTCCCACCAGGTGATTATATCCAATATTAGCTGTTTAATCTGGAAGTACACACACACACACACACACACACACAAACAGAGGAGCACATGTACTGTAAATCTGTTCATAATTAAGCCAATTTGGGTAAAAAAATAAATGCTCCCTATAATTCAGTAATGTAGAACCACCTTTAACAGCAATACCTCAATAAATCTCTTCCTATGGGGTTTGTCTGTAGTTGACTTGTCGATGTGCCTGAGATCAGTATGACCCAGTTTCTGAGCAGCTTTAATTGCTGGACAGATGGCTATACATTTGTAAAGCAGAGAGAGAGAGAAAGATTTTACTATGAAGCTTTGACAGTAAAAACTTTTGTATGTTTACTCAAGTATACATGTAATTGGAGGACTTCAACTTTATAACTTTATAACTCAAGGTTCATCATATTGAGACTGTGTCTGTTTCTCAAGCTAAGCACAAATTTAGAAAGTCTGTTTTAATAATTTAATTAACATAGACACCAAAAACTCGGATCACAGCTCTGATCCGAAGCTAGGACTGTTAAATATTAGATTTTCTTCTTTGTCTTTCGGCTGTTCCCTTTCAGGGGTCGCCACAGCGAATCATCTGCCTCCATCTAACTCTATCCTCTGCATCCTCTTTTCTCACACCAACTAACTTCATGTCCTCTCTCACTGCATCCATAAATCTCCGCTTTGGTCTTCCTCTAGACCTCCTGCCTGGCAGTTCCAACCTCAGCATCCTTCTACCGATATATTAAATATTAGATCTCTCGCATCTAAAGCAGTTATTGTCAATGAAATTATCACGGATCAGGCATTTGATATACTCTGTTTAACAGAAACCTGGGTTAAACAGGACGAGTATGTAGCTCTAAATAAAGCTAGTCCTCCTGGGTACAGCTACATACACCAGCCTCGGTTAACTGGTAGAGGAGGAGGCATACAAAAACATGAATTTAACAAAACACAAATTTAATGCATTTGAAGTTCTCTATAGTAACATAACATATGTACGTAGCTACAAATATGAAGTCAGCTCAGTCGATCAGTTATTGATGATGATACAATCATCATGTACAGACCTCCAGGGCCGTATTCTGAAATTCTCTATGAATTTGCAGATTTCCACACAAACTTAGTCATTTCTGTAGACAAAGTGTTAATTGCTGGAGATTTTAAAATTCATTTTGAGAATCCACAAGACCCTCTGAGAACAGCATTTATGTCCATACTGGACTCAGTAGGAGTAAATCAGTGTGTAGTAGGACCCACTCATAAATCAGGTCACACTTTAGACTTAATAATATTTTTCGGATTAAGTATAAGAAATGTATTCACAATTCCACTGCCTGAAATTATCTCAGATCACTATCTTGTCTCCATTCAAGTGTGTCACAGTGATAATGTACACACAGCACCGCACTACCGTATTAAACGTACATTCACATCAACTACCACACAGAGTTTTATCAGTAATCTCCCAGAGTTACCAACTTCGATTAGGCCACCGTCTGACCCCACAGAACTCGATCAGGCGACTGAATATTTAGAGTCGACACTTCGTTGTACCTTAGATAATGTAGCTCCAGCTAAAAGAAAAATTATTAGAGATAAGAAACTCGCTCCCTGGTATAACGATCACACGCGCACTTTAAAACAGACTGCTCGGAAATTAGAGCGTAAATGGCGTCAAACTAAATTGTTAGTATTTCAAATAGCATGGAAAGAGAGCATCCTGAACTATAGGAAAGCTCTTAGTGTAGCTAGATCAACGTATCTCTCCACTCTTATAGAAAATCATAATCTCTGGACGTCTCATGTGTACGACTCTCTTCAAATCATTTCACAGCATATCTTTTGGGTTGAGGTCTGGGATCTGATTTGACCAAATAGTGGATTTTGTTTGTTCTGAAGCCAGATTCTGTTGTGGACTTGCTCCGGTGTTTTGGGTCATTGTCCTGTTGCGTTATCCAACTTGTACAGAGTTTCATCTGACGTACAGACATCGTCAAAAACAAAGAATTTTTGATAAATTTGGGAATTCATCTTCCTCCTCTATGATTGCGAGCTGGCCACGCCCAGATGCAGCAGAGCAGGCCCAAATTATGTGGAGTGTCAATGTGCTCTTTCACAAACTTCACACATACAGCAATCTTCTTTTTAGGAAGCAGCACTTCTGCTGTGGTGTCATGGACACCCGACTTGTTCAAGTTATAACGTTTTGTAGACTCATGAACACAGACGATAGCCAGTTCTGATGATCCCTTCAAATCTTTACCTGTCACTCTGGGTTGTTTCATGGGTGAGTCTTCATTGTGCTCTTCGACTCATTTTGACTGGGTGTAGAGTAGCCACCAGTGTTGGGGGACGTTACTTTTAAAAGTAACTAATTACATTACAAAATTACTGTCATTAAAAAGTAATCAATTACATTACAGCATTAACGTCTGATAAAAGTAACTAGTTTGAGTACTTTTCCGTTGCAGAAAATGAGAACTCCTTTGTGATTCCTCATGCATGTTGTTTTAGTCAAGACCTTTATAATTATTCTACCATCATCACTCAGCCATAATCAGTTAACACCTAACAGCAGAAATAACAGATGGGGTCGGGTTGTCGGGGACGGGGCTTGTAGGACGACTTTCACGCGCACACACGCACGCACACAGACATACTGACGGAATTACTGCTGTCTGGCTCATGGATTACATTTTTGAAAATATAACTAACTAACTCAGTACTTAAATGGTGGTCCTGCGTTAGATTTCTTGTTACATCAAAAAAGTAATTTTACACTCTTACACCCAACACTGGTAGCCACAGAACAAACGCAGACAGTTTGAATTGTTTTTATCAGTGTTAAGCCCAATTCGGACGGGACTAGTTTTACAGGGTGTCGTTAGAGAAACCTACTGTTTTTCAGTAAACTCAGAGGTCCTCTGAGAAATCTAATCCCGTCCGAATGCGAATGTCTGTGATTGCCGAAAATGTTTTTTCCAAAACGCATTTTCTTTTGTGTTTTGGTCAACGTGAACTACCGTACTATCAAGTTTGCGCACGAACGCAATCCACACATCCTGGACATGTGGTCTTGTGCAACGCCCACATGTAAAACACAGACTCTCCTACCTCCGTAATAAACACGGAGATGTTAGTCCCGTCTGAATGCAGACATGAAATGACAGACGTCGTCTGAAAATAATAACTCAAACGTCATTTGGAAAACTAGTCCCATCCGAATAGGACTAAAGTATACCATACCTCCATTTTCTTAACAAGACTCCAGGTATGCTAAAACTGACACCAATTAGCTTTTTTGAGGTCATTAACTCACACACGTTTTCCACCGGCACTATGATGTTTTTATGGTTGTTCTCAATCAGAATTTTTGTGGGTTTTTCT
Source organism: Channallabes apus (assembly GCA_030522415.1). Lineage (NCBI taxonomy): Eukaryota > Metazoa > Chordata > Actinopteri > Siluriformes > Clariidae > Channallabes > Channallabes apus. The sequence goes on from CM060109.1 coordinate 12,443,731, forward strand.
GCTTTATTTTTGTTAAACAAATAATGGGATGGAATACAGTGGAACCTCGGATTACGAGTAACACGGTTTACGAGTGTTCCGCAAGACAAGCAAAGATTTTAAATACATTTTGACTTGAAAAACGAGTGTTGCCTTGGTTTATGTCGACCGAGTATCATGTATAACGTATGCGCTTATTGTTTTGACACCGAGCGTCATGTGATCACAACTGAGCCAACGGTTTTTCGCTCTCTTGCGCTGCAGAACTGTAGGTAATTGTCTCCCCTGCTGGGTGAATACAGACACACACACACTCACGCACACAAACACATACAAACACGTGTCTTTGTGTGTGTTTGTTTGGGAACCTGAGAGGAGGGGGGCTGTAAAGCAGAGAGAGAGAGTGTGTAAAACAACAACAACAACAACAAATTAAACAGCACCTTACCTTTGAATCGCGAGAGAGCGGGGTTTCTGTGTGGGGGCTGTAAAGCCGAGAGAGTGTGTGCGCGCGCGTGTGTGTGTGTGTGTTGGTGTAAGTGAATGAGCGCGCACACACACACACTCACTCTCTTGGCTTTATAGCCCCCACCCACCCCCACCTGGCTTCAAACACAAATACACAGAAACTCAGCTCTCTCGCGATTCAAAGGTAAGGTGCTGTTTAATTTGTTGTTGTTGTTTTACTTTACAGCAGTGATTCTGTTCGTATGTGCTCATGCGAGTGTGACTAGCTATGTTCCTTGCTCATTTTTAAACGGTTAATTTTTAAACGGTTTTTAAAAACGGTCTCTCTGTTAATGTGTGTGTGCACAGATGAAAACACTTATATGTCAGGATTTATTTTTACTTTTTTTTAAAGGTAAAGTGCAGGTTAATTTGTTTTATTTTTACTTTATATTTTGTGTTAATTATTGTTATGTATTTATTTTTTTGGCCTGTAGAACGAATAATTTAGGTTTCCCATTATTTCCCATGGGAAAAGTAAATTTGGTTTACAAGTGTTTTGGAATACGAGCCCACTTCCGGAAAAAATTATGCTCGTAATCCGAGGTTCCACTGTATGTTGTTATTCATCATAAAACAGGAGGTACTAACTTCTGAAAAGGATATGTAGTCATGTTCAAAAATTATATATATACTGCTTCCTGATTTTTTTCTGTATTTATATACATGATTCTGATCATCAAACCATTTTTAATATTACACAAAGATATACCAAGTGAATAAAATATGCTGTTTTTAAAAGATGATTTTATTAATTAAGGGGAAAAGCCTGTCCAAACCTGCCTGGCCCTATGTAAAAAGTAAGTGCCCCCTAACAACTACTTGTGCAAACCTTGGTGGAAATAACTGCGATCCGGTGCGATCACATAAATAGCAATCAGTCCTGCCAGTCATTTAAGTATGACAAATATGAAAAAGAAATTACAAAGAGAGCAAATAGATTTAGTTTAGTTTATATATATATATATATATATATATATATATAAAACGATATGTACACAATTTATATTTTATTAAATGGGTTTTTCTTTTAAGACAGTAAGTCCTAAGTGTTCGTGCAGTTTATACGGGACTGTTATTGAATCCTGGCCATAAAAATATTTTACCTTTTACTTTCATAAAGGATTGTTTATTTAAACAGTCTGCTCTGTGTCTCTGTTCACCTTCAGGATACACAGTAAAGGCACAGTAGAGGTGTCTCTTCAGTAGAAGTGCAGATGAAGCAGGAAATGGAAAGTTTCAGTGTGGATTTCTCTGAACTTTGTTATAATAAACACCCAATAAATACGTCAGACTTTCCCTTTTCCCCATCAGTTTTATATCAATCCATGTAAAGTGATCTTGCAAACTAGTAGCCAGACAACTAACTTTTCTGTCCAATTAAAATATATAAAATAAAAAGAGTGTGTATGTAACAAATGTTGCGTATTCAGTAATTATGTACTTTAATTGATCAGTGTGTAAATGTCATTTCATGATTGCGTCTCTGATTCTTAATTCCCAAAGATAAAGCTGTGACTAATTTTTGTAATAATCTGTGAAGTAATATTGGTAACTTGTAATGAGATCTTACAGTTTATATCTTTTATTGTTATTAATCTCCAGTAGAAGTTGAGTGTTTGCAGTACATCAGTCAGCTGTGGACCTTCAAGGGTGAAAAGATCACAAATAATTAAAGACTAAAGAGAAATGGAACCTGGTGCCTTTTGCCAATTCTGCAGGATATTTCTTTGTCTTTGTGTGTAACTTATGGAAAAGGAGTAATTTTATGACAGCGTGTTTAAATACATGTAATAACGTATGATTTGTTGTTTACAGGTACTGTAAGGTCAGGGAGAGGGATCAGGTCTGCTGATGTTCAGTTTGTGTTTATGTCGGGGGGTTCTGTTTGTGTGTGTAAGTTTGTAAGAGCACAGCGTTCCCTCGCCCCACGGTGCCCTCAACCTTGAACAACAAACAAAGTAGGACAAGTCCCCTGAGTGAGGACTGAGTGAGGACTGAGGGAGTGAGAGAGAGAGAGAGGAGGTGTAAGGAGCCCCATGTGCTGTTCTCACCAAAAAATTTCAAACTTCAGCTTTTTCCTGATTTATAATGAAGCACAAATATCCTGAAACTGTTAATAAAATTTTTTTTTAATGAGTCAATCACTCCACTGATCACTTTTATCATATGGTTAAAATTATAGAAATATCAATTAGTAAGTGTGGAAACAAATAAACATCTGGTCACTACAATAAACATCTGGTCACAACAGGAAATTATTAAGCCCTCTTAACTATTTCTCAATTTTTTGTAATCTTTTTGAAAATGTGTGTGTGTGTGTGTGTGTGTGTGTGTGTGTGTGTGTGTGTGTGTGTGTGTGTGTGTGTTTGAGCATCTCAGAATGCACAACACATCAAAATCTGAGGCTAATGGGATGCGACAGCAGAAGATCTGTTGACCAGGTTTTTCACATCTTCAGCCCTTCGGTTTTGTTTAACCTGCGCTCACATTCCTGTTTCAGGTTGTTTTGGAATGAAACCTCACGGGAGATTTTGTGTATTCTGAGAATATTCATCTTACCGTGGTTGTAATCAGGGGTTATTTGTGTTAGCACTGCGTTCATGTCAGCTGAGAGCAGTCTGGATATTCTCCTCCGTCATCTCCTTAACAAGGGGCTTCCGCTTATAGATCGGCTGCTCAGTGGATGTTTAGATCTGTGTGACATGTAGAGACATCTCAGAGTCTCCGAGTTTTGTTGTTTGTGTTGTTTTGATGTGATCATTAATTTTAGCTCTTATATGCACACTGTCACAGTAGGAACACCTGAACACCTCCACACTGTACTCACTATACTCCCTGAACTCATTATACTCACTATCTTCACTATACTCACTATCTTCACTATACTCACTATATTCACTATACTCACTGAACTCAATATACTCACTGAACACACTATACACTCTGCACTCACTGTAACTGCAGAGTTAAAGAATTGACCAGGTAATTATTTCCCCTAATCTGTATCTATGATCATCTTTTCCTGTTCTTGGGTAACTTGGCTAGAACCCAGTGAGGTCTTCTGTTGTTTTGGCCCGTCCACCTGAACCTGAAGGTTGAATATTTTGAGATGCTTTTCTGCTCGCCAGTGAGTTGAGTTACATATAGACTGACTGTAAGTTCAACACTCTGCCCATTTTCCTCTGACCTCTCTTATCATAAGTATTGCATTAACCATTTAAAAATTTAAAAGTCTCAAAGTGTTTTCATGTTCACAAGCTCAAAAGTAATCGGACAACTAAGTAATAAGCTGTTTTATGCCAGATGTGACCTGAGATCTCTGATTTCTGTAGTTAGCTCCAGTTGTCTGTCAGCACAGCGGTGTCGTTGTTAGCACTGTTGCCTTGCACCTCCTGGGTCGAGTGTTCGATTCCCATCAATACAATATTTTTTTCAATTGTGTACTGTAATTACTTTTATGCCTGTGAAAGTAAAGGGACTTGTAGAGGGACTTTGTACAAACAACATCTGTAATGTTTAAAGCGTAAATGCAATATTTATGTTAAACTCTGAATTTAAAGCTGAAAGTCTACATTTTAGTCACATCTTGACTGATTTATTTGTGATGGCATCCGGATACTTATGGATCTGACTACAGTGTGTGTGTTTTTTTTTTTCAAGAACCTAAATCAAAGTTAGATTCAGTAAAAACGTATGATAGTGCAGTTTGAGGATTTTATTTATGAGTTCCTCTCCTTGGCTGGCTACTTTTTGGTTCAAGTTGTACCGTGAGCAGAGTTGCAGAGTTCATGGCCCTGGGTTTACTGCTCCAGATTCCTCCTGGCAGAATAAAAATGTCTAGCCCTTTGTTAATTGGTCCAGATTAGTTATGGTCTAAAACAGATTGTCATTTGTTGAGTCAGATCAGAACATTTATTGTTGATAGGGTTTTGTCTTAATGTTATAAATATTTTTCCTAAAAGTGCTTTCCTCTGAATCCAACTTTTTTTCATTGTCTATGTCCGTGGGATTTGTCTACGGTAGACCTCCTGCAAGACCCCTTCCTCGTTTCTGTTCACATCATAACAGATCCAGGGGAAGCGAAAACACTCCAGTGTGCAGCTGACCAGCTTCTCTCCCTCATCCACCCACAACTCACCCTCTTCAGAGTCTCAGAGCGAGCAGAAAGGCCACAGCCCAGGAACCGGTGTGTCACAGACCTCCATCCGTCCCCTCGTCCGTGCCTGTCAGTCATCCTGTTCCTGCACGAAGATTATGGAGGAGAGAAAAACCATGAACAGCAGCTGAGGCGCCCTCCATGGCGCTACCACCACACCGAGCAAGTAAAAGGCTTAACGTTTTCCTCGGCGGTGCAGGACTTCTTCATGCTGGTCCCCGGGACTCCAGTTTGGGCCCTGCGGAAGGTGCGTTACGGAAAGGAGATCGTACGATTTACTATATATTGTCGGTATGAGACGTACAATGATCAGGTTCGTCTCTACAGACTGCTTCTGCATCGCCCTCTCGCACAGAGGAACCGGATTTACAGCTTCTGTGTGGTTTACTCCAACCATCATATGGAGATCCAGCTGTCATTCAAGCGGTGTCCACGAGGACAGGATCCCACCCCTACAGAATGCACCCTCATGGAAATACGTGTGAGAAACGTGGGTAGACTCATTCCACTCCTGCCTCATCCCTGTAGACCAATCAGTCACATACGCTGGCAAACCAAGGATTACGACGGGAATAAGATATTACTTCAGGTGAGAGTCTGTGAGCTGCTCATTACGCTGACATTGTGGAGAATTAATATAGTTCTCTAAATTATTTACAAATGAAAAAGGTCAAACATTGAAGATGTATCCACTTTGCTTCTTTTTATTCTTCTTCTTATTATTATTATTATTATTAAAGGACACAGCAGGAGACAGGGGTGTGGCAGCAGCAGGTCTGAATAGAGATCACATTGTCAGGTTTGAATTGGCTGAAAATTTCAAACTGACGTTCATAATTTATTTTTTCTTTATTCTTCACATTTCACAGCTTTTTGTTAGCAATCCGGGGTTAGAGCTCGGGGTTAGAGCTCAGGGTTAGAGCTCAGGGTTAGAGCCTGGGATTAGAGCTCGGGATTAGAGCTCAGGCTTAGAGCTAGGCTACGGCACCACCGGAGCACAGAGTGTTCGAGGCCTCGCTCACTGGCAGACTGGTGTTGCTTGGGCTCGACCTTCCCATCAGAAACTCCGTAGCCAGTAGCCTCTACCATTCTGCCTCTGTACAGACTTTACACTGAGTTGCGGGCGTATCATTGCAAAGAAGATTTTAACCTTCAATTGTCTTTGAGCCAAAAAGCTCACACTCTAATCTGATTCAGACACACTGAGCCTCACACACAGCACTCATACACAGACCTGCATGAAGAGTGTGTTCACACATTTTAGCTGAAAAAAACATTTCACATTATTCAGGAATAATGTAAAGAACCGTTTAATGATGCATAAGGATGTTATGGAGAGGACGACAAACTGGGGTGAAAGCAAGAGAGAACAAAAGTGAGAAGGAGAAATGATAGAGGAAAGTTTGGTAGAATACAAGAGAGAGAGAGAGAGAGAGACAGACAGACAGACAGAGAGACAGACAGACGACTTTTAACATTACTTTATTTTTACAAAAGGTTCAATAAAGACAGACAGACAGAGAGAGAGAGAGAGAGAGAGAAAGGACAGCGGATTCCCAGCTCTCCGTGCAGTGAGGTGTGCACAAGGACACAGTGGGCTTTTGTCACATTCTAACATTACTCCCCACACACACACACACACACACACAGTTATTATTCTAGTGATGACCTTCCAACTATGAATGCGTCTGCAGAGGTGGAAAGAGTAATAAAATTTTGTACTCAAGTACAAGTACTGTTACTTCAGTGAAATTTTACTTAAGTACAAGTAAAGTTACCATTATAAAAATCTACTCAAGTAAAAGTAAAAAGTAGCTCATTAAAATATTTACTCAGAATAAAAGTTACCGAGTTACTTTTTTATTTTTATTTTTTTAACATCGGGGGTGGGATGAGGCATTCTAGCGTAGTTCAAAAAAGATGAGCAGATATAAATCTCAAACTAGTTGTTTTTAACTGAAGGAACACCTTTGCATAATAAAGCTGTTGTCTTTCTTGTGCTTGAAAATCAAAGTGGTCACTTAACCACCCAGTCTATGGTTGGGTCATACAGCAAAAGAATGGTTCAGGGTTCTATTTTAAACTGTATGGAAATGGTGGTATATGGCAGAAATGACTAGATCTAATCATTAACTGATGAAATAATGAGGTTTGTATACACACATAAACACACACACACACACACACACACACACAAGGAGGAGGAGGATCAGATTCAGGGTGGACCCAGGCCAAAATAATAAACAAAATGGTATTTATATTTAGTAGCTAGATTACCTGCAAAAAAAAAAAAAAACACACAAACACAAACAAAAGTACAGGTACCTTCCCGGACTCCCTAAACCAAAAACAGTGAATAAATTCCCTCTTCCCAAAATAAATGGCAGCCACGCCATCACTACTAGTGAGTGTAGAAACATATGAAATTATCAACAGTGAAATTATCTACAAATAAGGGACAAATCAATAATCAAAGTCAATTGGAGACAAAAAGTCAAAACCAGAATACACAACTAAACATCAAAACGGCAAAATCACAACCTTTCATCTTTCCCGCGTCTCTCTCCGGTTTATATATGGTCGCGCTAGTCGATGACGTCACTCTCAGGGCGGAAGCGACCGTGTGGATGTCAGAAAACCTGGAGTGGAGTCTGGAGCAGCGCGCGACCAGGACATGATACGCACACGGGCGCGAGCATTTATACAAAGCATAATATTTGTATTATTTTAGCATTTTAATTTTTTTTTTTTACTCAGTAGCGAATATGATTTAAAATGTAGCGAATTACAATACTTCAAACAAAACGTACTTAAGTAAAAGTAAAATTACAGATTTTAAAAACTACTTTAAAAAGTAGAAATACACAAAAAACTACTCAATTACAGTAACGCGAGTAAATGTAATTAGTTACTTTCCAACTCTGTGCGTCTGTATGTTGTATGCTTTCTATTAAGTTAACCTTAACCTTAAAAAACAATAATTCAATTAAATTTTATTTGTATAGCGCTTTTAACAATTGACATTGTCTCAAAACAGCTTTACACAATCAAAAGAATTATTTAAGTTAAAAAGACACATAACTTTTATACTTTAAATAAAAAAAAAAGATAAATCCATAAAAATCAAAGCAAAACATTTTATTTTCAATTCAGTTTTATTTGTGTAGCGTTTTTTTAAACAATGTTCACTGTTGCAAAGCAGCTTTACACAATCAAAAGAAAATTCTGGAGAAATGAGTATAAAATTGAATCGTCCCTGATGGACAACAGGAAGAAAGCGTGAGAGGAAACAGACACAACAGGTCCATCCTCACTCGGGTGATGACAGGCAGCAGGGGTCGACCTGCACTAGTACGGTCACATGTCAGAAAGTGAGTGTATCTTTAGTGCAGAGTGCAAGCAGGGACTAACTATGACATCATAACTAAAAGGGAGGAGCCAGAAGGAAACACAGACATGAGGTGGAACTGAGATGTAAAGCGACCAATCACTTCACTATCAAGAAAAAGAGAGACAGAATAAAACAAATCAGTTTCCCAGATCCCAGCAGTTCTACCACCAGACCATTCGGTGTTTCTGGGTCGCTGGTAGAATTTCAGCGCACTGGGAGGATTGAAGTGTGGATAAGACGAGGAGACGTGTTCAAACCTTCTGGATCTATTAAGAACAAACTGGATCTGGTTTACACGTCTGGAGGAACCGTCTGTCTGTCTGTAAGGTATAACAGTGATCCAGTCTACAGGTGACAGAAGCTGGTGAACTACAGTGACAATACATTCCACATGTTCTGACACAGTGTTTGTTCACGTACCTTACAGCAGTATTGCTGAGGTGAAAGAATGTGAGAGTAGTAATGTTACCTACATGAGCTTCAAATGAAAGACTGGAGTCTATAATCAGACCGATGTCTCTCACTGCTGCACATCTGCAGGCTGTCCAGAGTCACTGAGATCAAAGCAGGAGTTCAGTGATGAGAGAACTAGTGAAACATTCATAAACATGTGACTGTTGAATGCTGGGATGGATTGTCATGTTCACAAGCAATCTCGTTACCAAGCTGACGGAGTTGACGTCACATGACTCAGGATTATATTTCATAGTATTAAACAGATCGGGCCACCTGCGTGGACGCTGCCTTTAATGTTCAGGTGCAACACACAGATATAGGACTCTCAGCAGGATTGCGAGCGAGACGGAGAGACTCAGACTCTGGGAAACTGATTTGTTTTATTCTGTCTCTCATTTTCTTGATAGTGAAGTGATTGGTCGCTTTACATCTCAGTTCCACCTCATGTCTGTGTTTCCTTCTGGCTCCTCCCTTTTAGTTATGATATCATAGTTAGTCCCTGCTTGCACTCTGCACTAAATATACACTCACTTTCACATTACTAGGAAAGAACAGAATGATAAAAATCAGGTTCACATTTTTATGTGATAAATTTATTGCTAGAACAAGATATTCCCATTGTTAAACAGGAAATGCTCGTTATTTACAAGATAAGATGATTTCATGTTATAACAAGAAAATATCTTGAAATAATGCGAAAGGTTCCCTGAAAAATTTAGTTTCTTAAAAGTAATCGTCTGTGGCAGTAACGCACTTCCACACATTACATTCAACACCACCATAAACCTCTGATCTCCACCGCATGAGTTTCTAAGGCCAGGCTCGGTGATACTAATTCAATTCAATTCAATTTAGTTTTACTTGTATAGCGCTTTTAACAATTGACATTGTCTCAAAATAGCTTTACACAATCAAAAGAACTATTTAAGTTTGTGTGGAATGTGAATGTGTATGAATCAAAATGTTCAGATAGTCCCTGGTGAGCAAGCCCGAGGGCGACAGTGGCAAGGAAAAACTCCCTGAGATGGTAATAGGAAGAAACCTTGAGAGGAACCAGACTCAACAGGGAACCCATCCTCATCTGGGTGAAACAGATAGCAGGAAATGATCTGCATTTATACAGTGTTAAGTCTTAGGTTCAGCTATAATAGTTGATGTTAATTGATGTTATAATAGTTGATGTAAAATGGAGTCCAGTAGTTATTGGAGACTCAGATAGACTTGCAGAAAGTTCCAGTCCTGAACTATCGAGGCCAGATCCATCTTCTAAGTAGATAGAATCATCCCCAGACACCAGACGCATCCTAAAGAGACACACGGGGCATCCATGCGACGAGACCTCCAACCAGAAACCGGGCACCAGGATGGATCAGACAGGTCCGGAGGGCAGAGGGAGTCTGGATCACTGGCAGCTCAGGAACCACATGTGTAGCTCGACAGAGAGAGAGAGAGAGAAAGAGTGAAAGGGGGAGAGAGGAAAGAGAAAGAGGGGGAGGAAGAGAAGAGGAGGAGAGTTTGCAATTAGGTATGGTCACAATGTCTAATGTGAATGTATATTTACTGTAGAGTGCAAGCAGGGACTCCGGCAGGACTAACTATGACAGCATAACTAAAAGGGAGAGCCAGAAGGAAACACAAACATGAGGGCTCCCTGAGATGTAAAGCAAACAATCACCTCACCGTCAACAAACCTGAGTGATCAAATGAGACTGAGGAAGACAGCATCTAAACATACCAGTTCACCATAATACTCTACGTCCATGAGTCCCCCAGATCTGCTCCTTTACCTTATGGCAAATCTATTTATAAAAATGCTTGGCTAAATAAATAGGTTTTTAGCCTAGACTTAAACACTGAGACTGTGTCTGAGTCCCGAACACTATTTGGAAGACTATTCCATAATTTTGGGGCTTTGTAAGAAAAAGCTTTACCCCCAGCTGTAGTTTTCATAATACGCGGTACTGACAAGCAGCCTGCATCCTTTGACCGAAGTAGGCGTGGCGGATCATAAGACACTAGCAGTTCGCTCAGATACTGCGGGGCGAGACCATTTAATGCTTTATATGTCAAGAGTAGTATTTTAAAATCAATGCGAAATTTCACAGGGAGCCAATGTAGTGAAGATAGGATAGGGGTGATGTGCTCATATCTTCTGGTTCTAGTGAGGACTCTCGCTGCTGCATTCTGGACTAGCTAAAGCTTGTTTATGCACCTAACTGAACAACCAGACAGTAAAGCATTACAATAGTCCAACCTAGAAGTGATAAAAGCATGAACTAGTTTTTCTGCATCGTTTACCGACAATATATTTCTTATCTTGGCAATATTTCTGAGGTGAAAGAATGCTATCCTGGTGATATTATCTACATGAGCTTCAAATGAAAGGCTGGAATCTATAATCACACCGAGGTCTTTTACTGTTGCACTTGATGGAACAGAAAGGCCATCTAAAGTTACGGTGTGATCTAAGATTTTACTTCTAGCTGTATGCGGTCCTATGACTAGAACTTCTGTCTTATCCGGATTAAGCAGAAGGAAGTTAATTAGCATCCAATTTCTTATGTCCTGCACACATTGCTCAACTTTAGTAAGATGGTTTTTCTCATCAGGTTTTGTTGAGACGTATAGCTGTGTGTCGTCAGCATAACAATGAAAACTAATACCATGCTTACGGATTATGTTGCCCAGAGGAAGCATGTAAAGGGAAAAAAGCAGTGGGCCTAAAACTGAACCCTGCGGAACGCCAAACTCCACTAGAGTATAATAACCCTTTTAAGTCTACATACTGATAACGATCAGTCAAATAGGATCTGAGCCAGGAGAGGGCTGTACCCTTAATTCCTACTACATTTTCTAATCTGTGAAGAAGAATAGCATGATCAATGGTGTCAAAAGCTGCACTGAGGTCGAGTAATACAAGCATAGTTACACAACCCTGATCAGAGGCCAATAGGAGGTCATTTACTACTTTAACGAGTGTTGTGTCTGTGCTGTGATGAGGCCTAAATCCTGACTGATACAGTTCATGTATGCCATTTCTATGTAGATATGAGCATAGCTGCTCTGCTACTATCTTTTCCAGAATCTTAGAGATAAAGGGGAGGTTTGATATTGGCCTGTAATTGGACAGATGACAGGGGTCGAGGTCAGGTTTCTTAATTATTGGTTTGATAACTGCTAATTTAAAACATTTTGGAACATAACCAATGTTGAGTGAGGAATTAATTATTCTCAACAGCGGTTCTGTTATTACTGGTACTATCTGTTTAAGAAAATGTGTCGGTATAGGATCTAGGTTAGGTTAACATCTGTATCAATTACATTGTTCGGTTTCAAAGCCTCAATTTTATGCCTGATATTTACAATTTTATTATTCAAAAAGTTCATGAAGTCCTCGCTATTGCATGATGTCATCTAATCAGATCTAATGATCTCATCAGACTCGTCACTGTGTATAGAATGTCGTTTACTATTTTCAAACACATTCTAAATGTTCAGTAGTTTTCTCTTGCTCATGTCTAGGCAACATATTCGCCTGCTAACACACCAGATAAGCTAAATCAGGCTACACTGTGGAACAGCACGGGTAGGGAGCAGAAACACACGCGTCTGCCAATCCAGTATTTTATTCCACGGGTCGGTCTTGCTGCTCAGACCATGTACACCAGGACCACGTACACCAGGACCACGTACACCAGGACAGCGTACACCAGGACAGAGTACACCAGGACCATGTACACCAGGACAACGTACACCAGGACAGAGTACACCAGGACCACGTACACCAGGACCACGTACACCAGGGCAGCGTACACCAGGACAGCGTACACCACGACAGCGTACACCAGGACCACGTACACCAGGACAACGTACACCAGAACCACGTACACCAGGACAGAGTACACCAGGACAGCGTACACCAGGACCATGTACACCAGGACAACGTACACCAGGACAGAGTACACCAGGACCACGTACACCAGGACCACGTACACCAGGGCAGCGCACACCAGGACAGCGTACACCACGACAGCGTACACCAGGACCACGTACACCAGGACCATGTACACCAGGACAACGTACACCAGAACCACGTACACCAGGACAGAGTACACCAGGACAGCGTACACCAGGACCATGTACACCAGGACAGCGTACACCAGGACCACGTACACCAGGACAGCGTACACCAGGACCATGTACACCAGGACAGAGTACACCAGGACAGCGTACACCAGGACCGCGTACACCAGGACCGCGTACACCAGGACCATGTACACCAGGACAGCGTACACCAGGATAGCATACACCAGGACAGCGTACACCAGGACAGTGTACACCAGGACCACGTACACCAGGACAGCGTACACCAGGACCGCGTACACCAGGACCACGTACACCAGGACAGCATAAACCAGGACAGCGTACACCAGGACAGCGTACACCAGGACAGTGTACACCAGGACCACGTACACCAGGACCGCGTACACCAGGACAGCGTACACCAGGACAGCGTACACCAGGACAACGCAGGAGAGCTGTGATGAGCTTCTTCTGAAATCTGCATTGTTTCTAAATCACTTACTGAAGTATTTGGTACTTGGTCAGTTGTAAAGTTTCTAAAGAGTTTTACAAATGTTTTCCTTGAAATTAGTTTAATAAAATTCAGCTTTGAAACATATAACAGCATGGGGGGGGCATTTGTGTTCCAGAGAGAATGTTTCAAATAAAATAACAATACACACACAGACGAAGCAGACTACAAGTGGTGACGCAATCCAACACAGACCGTCCACACTCTGATGCCTCTAATTCCACTTGGTTTATTAAAACTCACACAGTATTTTATTTGCTTTTTTTCATGTACCGGATTAAATGAAAGCAATCAATGTTTTAAGTATTTTATTTAATTATTAAATTTTATTACAGTAAGTCCGCTACATACAAATATTCGAGTTACATATTGTCACGTGCATGCAGCGTGTGTCTCAGGATAATTAAGAGAATGGAGGGAGGTGTAAAGATGACAAACATCGCTCGTTCTATTATTGAAATTATTTTTAGGGGTTTTTCCAATTTTCTCCCCAATTTAGTCGTGACCAATTCCTCCCTGTCACTAGGGGGTTCCCTCATTAAGCCTACCACTACCACTCAGTCGGGAGGGCGAAGACTATCCCGTGTTTCCTCCGAACCGCGTGACGTCAGCCGACTGCATCTTTTCGAACTGCTTGCTCACGTACCATTAGGGGCGGAGTAACACACTCGGAGGAAAGCGCTAGTCGCTCCTTCCGCGTGCGCGAGCTCACAGACGCCCCTGATTGGCTGTAGAGCCATGATTAGTGTGGGAACGCAAGTACCTCTCATCCCTCCCCCCTGAGAGAGCTCGGCCAATCAGCTCTCTCTGTGCCTCTGGCTGTGAGAGGAAAACAACATCACCCTGGGTTCGAACCAGCGATCTCCGGATGATAGGGCGAGCGCTTTATCACTGCGCCACTAGGAGGCATCGCTCGTTCTTTTAACATGAATCATTCAACCATTAGCGCACAAGGACAAGATCATGGAAAGTGTTAGTTTTATACTGTCTATAGCCAGCGGTGTTAGTATCCCAGTCCCTAGACAATGTTTGTTGGACTTAGGAACAAATTGTACTTACAAACAAGTTCTCAGAACGGAACTCATTTGTATGTAGGGGACTGAGTGAGAGGACTGAGTGTATATGATTGAGATGGCGTGATTAAAAACAGAAATCACAGTTTAACGAGTTGAAACTTTTCTGTGTGCTTCTTTCCCTCAGGTACAGAGTTCATCAGCATGGTCGAGGGACACCATTCCATCCTGTCTATCTTCAGAAACTCCATCAAACGGTTATGGCCCTGATGCCTGTGGACAGTGTGTCTGCCAAAGCGCTTCCCGCCCTCACACCCAGAACCTGCTCATGCAGTCCTCTCACACCTCACTACCCCTGCAGTGTAAACAGGACGACATCAGGAGTGTTCCATGTAGCCAGGACATCATGTGTGCTGGCTGGACAGATGTCCACACTCACTCTCTAATCTCAATGGCAACAGAAGAACTTCATTCGGCAAGCACGTATCCTCCGACCGCCTGCAGTTCCTTCTCCTTCACAACACCGAGGTTCCGGATAAACGTAGACACTTTAGTGGGAGCCAGAGAGACGGATGTAGACACGGGACAAGCAGTCATCAGCAGATCTGTAGATCTTTCTGTGGTCTCGGCTTACCTGCTTCCACAAACACAAATAACATCAAGATCTAGAGTCTCACAGCCTCCGCAGTTCAGCACATCATCTCTTAAACCCTCAAATATAACAGCATCACTTCCAGCAGCTGTGTGTCCTCTTCAGGCCAGTACAAAGTGGAACAGAGACAAGAGTCAGAGCAGAGACTTAGACATAACAGAAGACTGCACAGACGAGGACAAACAGGAGTTCTTCATCTGAGGATCTGATCACTGGATAATGAATTCCACATTTATCTTCAGTCAACACTTCATCCACTTTAGGGTCAAAGTCGATCCAGGGACAAGCGACCAACAAACAGGATGCACATGAGGACGGGTGGAACGAAAACAGTCAACAGTCTGTTTTTTAGAAATCTTTGACAATCTTTGGATGGCACGGTGGTGTAGTGGTTAGCACTGTCGCCTTGCACCTCCAGGGTGTGAGTTTGATTCATGGCCAGGTTCGATTCCCGTCTCTGTGTGCATGGAGTTTGAATGTTCTCCCTGTGCTTGGTGGGTTTCCTCTGGGTACTTCAGTTTCTTTGCACTGACGCTAATACCTGCAGATTAGGCTAATTGGTGTTACCAAATTGCCCATAGTGTGTGTATGTGTGTGTGCCCAGCGATAGATTGGCTCCCTGTCCAGGGTGTACCCCACCTCGTGCCCTAAGTCTCCTAGGATAGGCTCCAGGCCCCTGCGACCCTGAATACAGGATGAAGTGCTATAGAAGATGAGTGAGTGTGAAAAGCTTCATCATCTGCAATGTAACAGGACGTCTGCTGATTCATGCCTGAAAGAAAACCAGTTCATGGATCTTGAAAATGACCATCAGGAGCAGGTTTATGTAAATAGGATCATCACTGCTCTGTAATAAGCCACTGTGTAAATACAAACTTGCTCCATGAATTGTATGTACAGTACAGTAGACAGGGGGGGGGGAGGGGCTTGGATTAAAAAAAAGGAAAAAACTACTGACTTTTTCTTTCTTGCCATGGACACAAAGAGGAAGTTAAAAAGGAATGAGATGTGCTCATACATCAGTGTGTTTTATTTGAGCTTAAAGCTGACAGTAAATATAATGTACTATAAATATATAATGCAATGTAACTTTATTGCAAATTAGATAAGACTAAAGAGGAAAAAAGCAGGAATATTCTGAATAGATTTTATATAAGTAGTGAAAGATGTTAATATAATCTAGAATTAAACTCTACGTTAAACATATACAGGTGCAGCCAGAAGTTTATTTACACTCATCATGAACCTCATGACCTTCAGGGCAATATTAAACTGGTCTGTTTCAGGGGCAAAATGATCGTTATAGAGGAAAACCCCAAGAATTTAGTGCACGTTTTAATTTGTTTGGGGTTTCTTGATATCAACACAGTGTCAGAATTATACATCCAGCACTCCTGATGAGAGATAAATACTGTATATATATTCTTATTGAAATGAGCAGTTTTCACTTAAAGACAATGTGAGCTCATGTGTTTCTTATTGAGTTTAAAGCGATCCTGTTTTCTCTGTTCCACACTCAGCTTTGATGTTTGTTTGGGGTCATTGTCCTGTTCAGGAAGTTCAGGTTCACTGGGGTGGTGAGTTCTGGGGTTCTCCTCCATCCTCATGGTGTAATGCACCAGTTCCACAGGCTTACAGTTTTCCTCCAGAAGGCTTTTTCTTCGTCCGTGTAGTCAGCTATACACTTTAGTCGAGCGTGAAGGTGTGGATTTTGGAGCAGGGGCTTTTTACTGGACGTCAGTCTTTCAGACCCTGGTGATGTGAAACTGGCTTGGCTGTAGACAGTGACACTGGTGTCCCAGCAGCTTCCAGGTCGTGACAGGCTCTCTGTGTCCATTACCTCCTCAGATTTGCACCTTTACCTCAGAGAGAAGCCATTAACAACAGTCTTGACTTAAATAAATAGGCTTTCAGCCTAGACTTAAATTTGACACTGTGCCTGAGACATTGCGCATTCAGGCAGGACAAATAAAGGACCCACTGTCCAGTAAATGTCAAAGTGATTGGCGAGGGTATTATATGAGGAACACTACACTATTACTGGGTCTGACCTCCCTGTGCTTCTAAACCAGTCTCTCTTCTCTGTGACATGGACTCTACAAGATTCTGGAGATTCTTCAGGTGCCGTTTCACGATGTCCCGATGTCCCACCTCTTCCTAAATGAGATCTACCTGATTCAGAACTACAGTAGTGTTCATGAAAGCAGTGTGACTTTCGCTTTAAGCCATTACTGCATCATGAAGCTGGAATGAGCCATTAGAAGATGGAGGCCACCAAGTGATGCACATTTCCCACGTTAGCATCAAGAAGCCTGGACACAATGCAGGTTGGGATCATGGATTTATGCTACTCCTGCCAAATTCACCAAAAACACTTTATGTATCAAAACCAGCTTTTGTTTTTTCCTGTCCTCAACTGTAAAGTTTAACTGGCCACAGCTTTGCTCTCAGCTGAGAGAATAGTTATAGTCAACTGGTGGTGTCTTCCTGTCCACCTCAATGTTTGAAACGTTTCACACTCAGAGATACATTTCTGCTCACTGCAGTTCTACAGAGTGATCGTGGGAGTTACTGCAACCTTTCTGTCAGCTTAAACCAGCCTGGCCATTCTGTAGGTGCGTTCCAATCGGCCTGAAGTACCCTGCGAAGTGCACTTCACAGAGTGTTAAGCCATGTTAAGTGTGATTCCAAACCACAGGAGGTGAAAATGTTCAGTTCAAAGGGAACTGCGGACAGTGTAGGGAACGAGTGAACAACAGGTGTTCACTTCACCGCAAAAGGGAATTAAAAATTTCCCATAGGTCATTGCGTCTCATTGGAGCATGAAAAAAAAATCTGACATCATATTAAAAGGACACAATAATTGAATTTTGTATTTAACCAAGAAATCCTTATTATATCGTTAAAAAATAATCTGTAAAAAGAAAAACCTCTGTACACCTTTAACCAATTATTATTATTCATCAATAATTTATTTACAAGTTATACACATTTCAATAGTATGTTTTATAATAGTACTAGTTTTTGTTTCAAGAAATATTCAATATTTAATGTCACTTATATAAAGATACATAAAACTGGTCCCTTGTGCAACAGTATGTGAAGAAAATCCTCAAACCAGCCCAGCTTTCAAAAACCACCATAAACTCCCCCCCCCCCCCCCCCATTCTGTGACCTTTACCTGCATCTGCTGGTTCATATCTCCAGATTATATTATATTCAGAGCAACACTGCTTCACCACTGGCCCATTTAGAGAACTGCATGAAACAGTACGTTTAAAGGTACCTTATAAACATTTTTTTTTAAATCACATGGAATTGTAAATACAAAACCCACCAGCCACACACACACACTTACCCCAGGAGACTTAAAAGGATGGTCTGCTGTTTAAAAAAGCTTTTCTCTGTTCTTACATTAAAACACAGTGTAGTTGAACCTGGTGTAGACCACAGGAGCCGTGTGTCAGTGGAGTTAGAACACCATCTACAGGCTTCGGATGTTTTCACACACGCAGGGGCCCTGTTTCAGAAACTGCCTGCAGTGTGAACAGACCACCACCACATTTGCCGGTTTGTGTTGATAAAATATTTAATTCCACCAAGAGTGATGAAATAATAAACACATTATTAAAAACTTTACTGTTAAAATTTTATGATATTTTATGGGAAGTCAATCCTGACAGCATGGACAAGTAAGCTAAAATATTTATTATAACTGTTTATCAATACTTTAAATTTCTGAATAATGATTTTCTTGGACCTTCAATCCTGTAACACACAAGCTGATTTCTGTGGTCGTTTCACTCCTAATGGCGGAACGTCTCCTTCACATTTTATTGTATGAAGAAATCACAAATAAAGACAAACTCCGTGTTCAACCTTTAATAATGGCAAAAAAGCAGAAAATGTAGAATTCACAATGTTGTAAAAAGCCAAATTTCCTGAAACCTATACAGAGTAAAAACACACAAAAATGTACTGTTTGATTATCCAAATATGTTGGCAGTTAATCCAGCTGCATAAAAAAAGCAAACCTGCAACACCCAAGTTTTCCCCCACAGCCCAATAAACCCCCTGCAGTTTGCTTGACAGGAGATTAAGGCCATCATTAGTTTAATTCTTCAGATGTAAGAGCTTATTTAAACAGACGTCTGTCGGTCGTGACGTCACCTCAGGAAACGATTCTCTGTGTGCTGGTGACCGACTGCCGTTCTCACATCTTTAGACAGGTCTGTTCCGTCATCAGTGCCATGATATTTTAAATGGAAAAAATATATATATTAATACACTCCTGGAATTTAGGCCTGTGATCTTTGGATGTCCGTGTCACTATGTAACAACAACAGAAAGACAAGCGGAACATGGAAACCTTTCACAGAGGTGATTAATGTATGAGGAACAGAACTATAGCTGGCCACAGTCCACAACGGTTATCTTCTTGCTCGGTTCCCCTTTCTTAGAGCCCAGCGCCCCCATCTGCTCCACCACGTCCATGCCGTCTTTGACGACGCCGAAAGCAACGTGTTTGAAGTCCAAGTGCTCAGTTTTTTTTAACGTGATGAAAAACTGAGAGTTGTTTGTGTCTCTGCCACGATTGGCCATGGACAGGATGCCTGGTCCGGTGTGGCGCACATCGAAGTTCTCGTCCTCGAAATTGTCCCCGTAGATGCCCTTTCCACCCGTGCCATCATGGTTGGTTATATCGCCTCCCTGACCAAACACAAAGCACGAGTGACATGAAGCGGTGCATTGATTAACTCAGAGGGGAAAAAGTAAGTGAAGTAAAAAATAAGCATGTCGGTTAAAGGGGGGGGGGGGGTTGGGGGCTCTGATCCATCTGAACAAATTAATTTGGAATTTTAATTAACATCTTGAGGACTGAAGCTGAAGTGAAACATTCAATAAAAAAGAGCGAGTTTCTGTTTCAACTAGGAGGCAAATTGACCGCCCTCAGTCGCGGCCAATTCACAGAAGTTTTTAGAAGACAAAAGAGCCCTTTTAACATTACCTTTTCCCCCTTCAGATTATTATTGATTGATTAAATGTCGATGTGGCTGAACCTCACTGATTACTAGAACACAAATGAAAGTTTACCTGACACATGAAATTAGGAATGATCCTGTGGAAAACTGAATTCCGGTAGCCAAATCCTCTCTCTCCAGTGCACAAAGCTCTGAAGTTTTCTGCAGTTTTAGGGACGATGTTGGCAAAAAGCTCCATCATGATCTTGCCGATTGGCTCGTCTTCAACAGCTATAGTGAAAAACACCAACGGGTTATTGGAAGGTTCTGATCCTGCAGATGGCTCGGATACTGCAGAAGCCTGGGTGGAGAGCTCCTGAGACATGCGGCTCTGACAATCTGTAAAGGTCTTCCTGAAGGATTCTGCGAGCTCAGGGTACTTGAACTTGGCAGCGAACTGCTCCACCTTAGTGTCGCCCTCTGTTTCAAACAAAATGTAAACAACCAAAAGGCAGAAGGTTAAAATTTAAACCTGATAACAGTAGTGAAATAGAAAATCTTTCTGAAAAAGAAAAATATTCAGCAAGTCCCCGTCTTACGAACATCCGAGTAACAAACAGACTGCAGATCTACAAACATTCGTAAATGCGATCAAATCTCACAGTGCACCAGATACCAATATTTTACTATTATATCTGACATTTTCAGTGTGTAAGTGAATGTATAAAATGTCTAAAGTAAATTGTATGTGTGCGCGCAGGAGAAATGAGTCGTCTCACCGGTTTCAATGAATCAGTCTGGCAGCACGATGACAGAAAATGTCTGTCCTGTAAATCTGTCCTGATGGTGAATAATCATAATTTCGGAAAATTTCAGAAATTAGGATTACGTCTGAGACAAAATGGTGACGCGCAGTAAACACCATGTAGTGTTGTCCCTCCCCCCCTGATGTCACCCCAATGAGGTCAGCTGACGCAGTTGCGTCGCTGGAATTCCCCTCGCGATTTGGAGGCGCGGTCAAAGGTGTATAAGACTGACTTTGTCTGACTTACGAGCGCCTCTAACTCACGAACATGCTTCTGGAACAGAACTCGTTCGTAAGTCAGGGACTGTAGTTGAACAGTCAGTACATCTTTGTGTACTCTCACCTGCATAGTCGTTAGCCATCCACACCATAGCGTTAGCAGAGGTGCTCATGGGTTTCAGCTCGATGTCCTGGGTGATGGTGTGGTTAGCGCACACCTTTAAAACCTGTTCACGCCTCATCAGGAGACGGTAGCTCTTTTTCTTGGGGTGGAAGAGGATCTTCAGATCACCGACTCCACGCTCTTTCCACTGGTCCAAACCACGATCCCACCTGAACAGTTTTGCCCTCTCCTTAAAAAGAACCTCCTCATCTTCCTCACCAGACTTCACCACCACCTGAGAACAGAAAACACACCAGGACGTTTCCACCAGATAGTTATTTAACTGCAGCACAACAAAAAGCAGAATTTATTATTTAGCCGACGTCCTCATTGATCGGTCTCTGAAAATTATAAAATAATCCCATGCTTAAATCTGATTAACTTCACTGAACAGAAGCACTAACGCGCGCACACACACACGGCTACATTGTACCTGATCCAGAGCGCGAATAATTTGGAGGTTTAATCTATACAATAACTTAAATATTAAGCAGACCTCAGGTAAGGAGACAATGGGCTCAAAGTGAATCTCATTGTTGGAGACATCTCCATCGTTGCCCTCATCATCATCATCCTCGTTTTGGGAAGCTGTTGGTTTTGAAATGCTGCAAAACACTGGGGCTCCAGTATTGACCCAGGAGAAGTTTGAGTCTTAATAGGACATAAAGCAATGAATTAACTGAGTCATTAATAAAACGTTTTGTTCCTGTTGTTTATTAAAAAACAGCCTAGTAATAACTCAATAATTATCCATATCGACTGAAAAATACAAAGCTGGCAGTTATGGCAAATAATTGTCACATGCAACTGCAAGGAAATTAATAAAACTCCACCTTTTATTCCAAAGGTAAAATCAGCAGAATTCTTCGCCAAGTCTGCAAATGAAGAACATGTACTGGAAGGAAATGCAAAAGAAAAAGGGGCGTCTGTGGGAGAGAGGGGGGGGGGGGGGGGGGGGAAATCAAACATCAGATCAACCAAATCATAATACCGATGAAATTCCCACACACCTTCAATCTTTTGACTACAAGCACTTCGGATTAGTTAAAAACATTTAAGTAAACAAGTCCTGTCTTTCCTTTATCGTGTAACTCATCTTAATATTAGGAATGATGTAACACTAGTTCATGAAGACCACACGCTGTTATTACACACACACACACACACGTTTATCTTTTCATAAATTTGAATTCCGTCACATTCCCTCTCTTTACTTCACACCACCACAAACATCCCTCTCAGGTTAGGGTCAAAGCTTTATTTGTAGTAAATGCAAATTCTTGTAAATGTTGTTTACCTTGAGCAGTGTTTGACTCAGGCGGTGTTTCGGTGTCGTGGGTCTTTGTGGACAGGTCAATAGGACACCCCGTATCAGCTGCAGCCGGCTGCTCAGAGGTGCTCACACTGCTGCTCTCCTGTCTGTGTATTTCACTCTGAAACAGATGTTGTGAAGTCTAGTGAGAAACAGGACTCACAGAGCAACAAAGCACAAACAAATCAACACTGTCACATGTACTGCTTTCTAGGATTTATTCATGCAGAGTAAAATTCATCAAAAGCATCTTAAATTACAATTTTTTTGTTTGTTGCTAAATCAGAGACTTGTGAATATGACTTTAAATGTGTTTAAACCCAAGCGAGCACGGTACTACACTGTACACTATATGGCAAAAAGTATGTGGACAGCCTGCGTGTCAATTCAATACATTTGGTATTGTTCAAACATTTGGAGTACAGAATGATGATGATATCGTATTATGAGGTGACTGATGATTTCCATTTATATAAATCAGGTGAATATAAATCATTAAGGCACTTAAGAGAACTTAGATTGGTAATAAAGTAAAAAAAAAAAAAAAAAAAGATTAAACACAGTAAATCTGCTTTAAGTTTGCAGTTACCACTGTGTGACACTCACCTGAGCTTGCTGGACTTTTTGTAGCTCTGTTGCAAAGTCCTCCGTCCTGTCTGGCTCCGTGTCTGTATCACTACTGACATTACAGAAGAATGTAGAGGGCAGCTGGAGGCTCTTGGCCTTTCTCTCCTCCTCCAGTGTGGGCTTCTTCTCCCAGACAAGTACACACTCCGGTTCATCTGTAACTACGCTGGCTTGAGCTGCAACACATCAGACACTTGTGACACACAACCCACAACAAACACAAAAAATATACAGTGGAACCTCGGATTACGAGTAATGCGGTTTTCCGAGTGTTCCTAAAGGCTTTTTTAAATTATAAATATTGACTTGGAAACCAAAGTCTTGGTTTGCGAGTATCGAGTATCACGTATGCGCTTCTTGTTTTGACGCCGAGCGTCACGTGATCACAACTGAGCAAACGTTTTTTCTCTCTTTTGAGCTGCGGAATTGTGGGTAATCGTCTCTCCTGCTGGGTCTTAGTGCTCGTCTCTTACTGATATAATCAACATCTGCGTACTGTATACTATAACACTGCGATCACGTGCGTGTGTGTGTGTGTGTAAAGCATTTTATTCTGTGTGTGTACGCATGTGTACAACGTGTGTGTAAAGCAAAAGCAAGTCTGATTAGAGAGGTTAAAGATCCATTTTGTCTCTCTGCATCAGCCTGCTGTGTCTTTGTCTGTGTGGACGCGTCATGCACACACACAGACCCCTCCTACTTTCGCCTTCACAGACACAGACACACACACACACACACACACACACACAGCTCTACAAAGAAACTCTGCTCTGTCGCGATTCTTTTCAAAGTTAAGTGCAGGTCAATTTGTTTTATTTTTACTTTACAGCAGTGATTCCGTTAGTGTTTCGCTCAATCGAGTGTCAGAGATTTCTACAGTGTGTATGAGAGAGAAACTCAAATAAGAGAAAAGAAAGGTTTACTGTACAAGACGAGAAGGGGGAGGGGCGGATTCCTCTCCGCTCCTCTTACTTTAGACACACACACACACACACACTCACTCCTGTCTGGATTTATTTTTACTTTTTTTTAAAAAGGTAAAGTGCAGGTTAATTTGGTTAATTTATATTTTGTATTAATTTTTATGTATTTATTTTTTTGGGCAGTGGAACGAATAATTTGCGTTTACATTATTTCTTATGTCAAAATCTGCTTTGGTTTATGAGTGTTTTGGAATACGAGCCGCTTCCAGAACAATTTCCACCATGAAGCATGGTGGTGGCAGCACCAAGCTATGGGAGTGACCAGCAACAGGACAGTGGGACTGATCAGAGTGAGGAACAGATGAATGGAGTTAAATACAAGAAATTCCTTCATGAATCCCTCAGAGCAGGAGAGATGACCTCAGGTGAATGTTCAGCTTAGTGAACTACAACAGGCCAAAGCAAAGTCAAACACTCAAGTTCATAAACATCCTTCTGTGACAAAAGCAGGACATGAACGGCATACAGCATCTGTGTAGAGCTGAAGAGCAAATGATGAGCAATGATGATCCGATTGAGCAAGGGAGGAGCAAAAGCTTGTATGGACTCATCTATAGGTGGTGATGGAGAAATGAGTCAGCCTCACCGGTTTTAATAAATCTGTCCAGGAGCATGATGATAGAAAACGTTTGTCCTGTAAAGCTGTCCTGATTGTGACAACAGCTCTGAGATATAAAAAAAAAAATGGAGTATGGGATTCCCCTCGTGATTTAAAGGCGATAGGACAACACTGTTACATTTGATATGTGCGAGATTAATTTCCTTAGGCACAGTTACAGTTTTTGGCCACAGGATGGCAGTGTGGGAAAAGCTGACAGATCTAGTCAAGTGGATCGTTAATTACACACATTATATATAATATAATATATATATATATATATATATATATATATATATATATATATATATATATATATATTAGTACACTCAAAGGTGTGCAAGACTCACTTTGTCCCAGACTTATGAACAAGTTCCATTCCGGGAGTCGGATTTGTTCATAAGTCATGGACTGCCTGTATACAGTACATAGAATTAACTGAGTGTACAAGACACTAATGCAGACAGGAAGTCTCGGTCATTTAAACTTTAAATAATCAACACAGTGCCATTTCACAGACTGTGCATTAGTCCTGGTTTATTATGACTCCTGTTAATCATGACTTCGTGTGGTGGTTTGTTGATCGGTGAATTGAGAAACTCCGACTATAACTGTACAGAACTGTGCAATGTACTTTATTATTAATCTAAATGCTTTACTGATCACCTAATACAGCAAATCTAGAAAAACTTACCAGGACCAGGTGCAGCAAAATCAAGATAGAGTTTTCCCTTCAGATTTCTCACAGCAGTCTCATAATCTTCATCTGCATAGTAGATACAGGTTGAGGTCATTAGAAATAAGTTAATCTTTATGTGGACAGTAATAAACACTGAGATCTGAGATTTATGATTGACTGGCTTTTACATGGATGTCGGTGTTAAAGGTGGAACAAGTGGAACCGAGACTGTACGTGAAATTCTGTTGTAATCTCATGTAGAATAAAGTTAATCAGAACATATAAAGTCTTACCATCATCCTCATCATCGGTCACATATCCTGGTTTGTTTTTATAAAGAAAGAATGTTGGTGGCAGCATTAGCTTTCGAGCGAGTTCTGTCTGCTCCTTAGTTGGTCGTTGTTCAAACACAATTTCAAAATCAGAGTCATCGCTGCTCTCAGCACTCCGTACATCATCATGGGTGTTAGAGTGAACTAACGGGATGAAAAACAAGAATTAAATCATACTTCTCCAGGATAACAGCAAAAATGTTGCATTTAAGCATGTTCTTGTTAAAAGAATTATAAACCTATACATATACTAAAACTAAAGTGGGTGTGTCTTTAAATACACG
This sequence comes from Channallabes apus, assembly GCA_030522415.1. Lineage (NCBI taxonomy): Eukaryota > Metazoa > Chordata > Actinopteri > Siluriformes > Clariidae > Channallabes > Channallabes apus. The sequence continues at coordinate 12,469,445 of CM060109.1, forward strand.
CAAAAATTACAGAATTCTTTTTAATGGGGTTTTCACAGGTGTATTTGGTCGAGCATGAGGTAACATACAGGCTGTGATTCATCGTCACACAAAAGCGAGAAGCCATGCTAGTTTAAATGGAAAATCCCCTTCTATTATTATTAAAACTAAAAATAATTCTACCTTGACAAAAATCATTAGTTCATCTCAAAATTCAACAGATGGTGCTTTACATTTTTTTAACCTGCTTATGAGTGTACTATTAAATTCCATGCAAACTAAGTCATGGGCACAGCTAGCAAAAATAGTAAAAAAAAAAAAAAAAAAATTAAGTCACACCCTCCTACCAATTACAACACAGATCAGATTGTTGACTTTGTAATAGAAAACTAAACTCAACAAACGCTGAATCAGTTTTATAGAACGAAGTCACAGACTATAATAAACATACTGCAATTTATAGATTTTTTTTTTGTTTCCACAAGAATCACCTGGACAGAGACATTAGACACTTTGGATGTGATAATGTCTCATGTTTGGTGTCTATGATTCAGTAAGAATTAGTATTCGACCAGCCAAAAGTTTAACACTTAATAATTTTACACAGACACACACTACACACACACACACACACACACACACACACACAACACACAAACACATGCACAATAATCTTTCATGCACTTCACCAGAAACACCACTATTTAGTGTAAGTAATCCTAAACCCCCCCCGACTAAGAACTCTTACACTGTTAATGTGCGAGTAAAACTGATTCTGACTTCGCCAGACTTTCATCAACCCGAAATTCTTGACTGTATAAGTCTTGATCAATTAACAGAAATAACAGCTTTATAGTGAATATCATTTCATAATGAAATGCTAATTAACCGTGTTTAGAAATGTGTACACATGATTAATAAAAAACTTTAGGATACATCAGTAGAGTGAAGACTCAATGTAACTCCATCTCAATGGACATACAGCCGTTTAACGCTGTTCACTTTACGAACTCTCATCATGAACAGAAGAGTCATAGTAATGTCGGGCTTTCAAACATTTCTTTGAACTAGGGCCGAGAAAAAAATAAAATAAAATTAGAACACAAGTTTTAAATCATTTAGGCCTTATTCACACGGGCGTTATATTTTTGGATAAACGAACGAGCTCTGAACGTCCTATACATTTATGCTGCGTTCGATTGACTTCTACACTGGCGTTTGTTTGTCTCTGTCTAACGACAGCCTGCAGCCCAAATTGTAGTTTGTGTGTTTAACCTGTGGGGGCAGTGTGTCGGGAACTGGATATGAAAGCCCTTGTCATTTTATTTGAGATGCCTCCTTTTAATATGGACCACCGCCGCTACTGGGTTCACCCTCTGACTGCACAACGTCGGATTAAAGGTAGTTTTTTGTGGTTTATGAAGAAATGCGAACATTTCCGCGCAAGTTTTATTTTTTAAGCATTTTATTTTTGCCTTTTTTCCCGCATTTCCCCATGTATAGCATGTAGGATGATGGGATATATCCGGACCTCCGAAGTGTAAAATGGACGCGGAGTAAACGAACTAGACACGGTTTCCTTGCGTTCGTTGGGATTTGAACGCCAAGAAAAAGCTGCATGCAACGTTTTTTTAACACCGTATAAACGCGCAGCCAGACAAACGCACGTCACCAAAGCCCGTGTGAACACCGTCATTGACTCCTACAGTACATGTAGAAAACCCTCTGCGCTTGATCCGCGCTCACTGGACGCTACGAACGGCAGAAAAACGGTCAATTTTAATGCCTGTGTGAACAAGGCCTTAGGGTTTTCTGTAGAGCGGGCTAACATTAAGCTCTTAGAGGTTCAAGCAGATACAAATTAATTAAATACATTAATTATAAAATAAATGGAAGACCAAGTCTAAGGTTCAGGTATGGGCCAGTAGCCAATAAATGTAAGTCTACCAAAATGTAACGATCGCCTGACTGAAGGGGGGCTAAGAGACGTCTGGTACCAGGTATCAGAGGATCTGCACGTCTGGGTGCCACTGAAATGGATCATGTGTGATTTTTCTGCCCGGAAACAGAACAAAAAGAAATAAGGGGGGGGGGTGTAATGAAAGCCCAATACTACTGTGACATTCATGTTGAGTGACTGCAAAATTCAGACCATAACTATAAATCACAAATGTTAGTGTACGTACACACCACTTTCCTGGCTATTATATAAAAGAACATCAACGTTGCTTCAGGAAATATTTGACACTTAACGTTAGGGTTGGGTATCATTTGGTTTTTTTTTCGATACCGGTGCCAAATCGATACCGGTGCCAAAACGGTGCCTGAACCGATACTTTTAAGCCACAAAATTATGACTCAAGAATGAATTTTTATTGAACAAAAAATTTTATGCTTAAAATTGAAAAAGTTTATAGTATATATGAATATATAAGCTTCAAATTTTAGCAATTCTTTTGCAGAAATTTCACCATATTTGCCTTTTCTGGCAAAATACGACTCCTTTCCTGACTTATTGCCCTGCACAGGACATGTATAGCCTTCTTTGCAATGGTAAATGGGGTCACTGTTGTAGTGCTACTAGTACTAGCTGGAAAGCCATAATTATAAACAGAATCCATGTTACATTAGTTTTTTACAAATCGTTTGACTATTTGTTAGCATGAATGCAAGATTAGCATTTTGCTATTAACATTACATTATCCTACTACTAACCTGCGGAAAGGCTGCTGTCGTCATCATAATCGGTGACTCCTTTTTACTACGGTTGGTGTGACTGGGACTGAGGGTCGTCCACACCGATAGTGACAGCTGTTGTCCACAAGCTGTTAAACACGGTGTCTCCCTCTGCTTTTAACTTTATTCCGTGTATTTATTCTGCTTTTAACTTTATTCCGTCTGCCCTCGAATGTTTCATTAGATTTGACGTGTTTCCGCCTTTACACGCAACTGCTGTGAAACATTTGCTGCACGTCGCGGTGCCGGAATACTTTCTTGTGAAATGCAGCCACACTTTCGACCGCTTAGTTTTAGGCATTTTAACGAAAGTTGTTTAATTTAGCATGCTAAGCTATCGGTAGACCGCCTGCTGCCGTCAGAGCGAGTGTAACGTTAGTTGCTGCATTCACGCGCATGTTGGATGGTCTCTCATTTCCTGATGATTTGTGCTTTAAATTTTTTTCTTTAATCTAATAAACGATTAATCTACAAAAATATATGAATCTAGAGAACAAATATTTCAATCGACAGTTCAGGCATTTAAGTGGCACCGAAATGAGGCACCGAAATTCGTGTTGTTTCTATAGGTCGGTTCTATAGGTACCGGTGCCGTATTGGCACCGGTTTTCGGTACCCAACCCTACTTAACGTGTGATCAGATTTGAGCATCGATCCTGCAGGACTTTTCAGAATTACAGATTAAAATACTGTATTTATATTTATATATTAGTAGCTATCTGGCGCTCTTTTTTGGATTCCTAATGAACACCTCAGTGAACCACACAGAGCTTTTATCAACTTTTATCACCAGGTCAATGAACTGCATGACATCAGGTTTTATAGGAAGCCTTGTTTTAATAACAATCGTGTCAATGCTGCAAACACGAATGGAAGTTAATACACGAAACAAGCAGGATAATTAGAAAATGTGTGATATCAGTCCGATCTCAAGCGCATGCATGTTGTTATAAACACACGTTCTAATTATTACTGTTCTTTATTCAGGGTTAAGGAGGTCAGCGCAGGCTCGCTGGAGACAGCGGTGTCTCATCTATCAAACACAACAACGTGCAGTGACAAAATACCTTGAGGTTCAAACTGGGTAGCTGAGGCGCACGTCCAAAAAGCCATAGGGTTATCTTTAAAAAGCCTAAAATCCAACCCTAAAAAAACAGTGGGTGTCAGGTGAGACGCTTTGTGTCTCAGATATCTGGGACACACCGAGTCCGACCGCTCCAGCCAGACAAAACTCGCTTCAGTAACCACTTAAAGCAAAGCTAGGCATCATTTTACAATCGCAATCTATACAATGACGAATGAGACTCCAGAATTATTGGCACGCTTCAAATAACGGAGTAAATAAAAAAAAAATTCTCTTTTTCAAGTCCCCAGTAAAGCACTGGTTTAAAAAAAAAAAGGGCGGGGGTAGAATGGGAATAATTTTACATACAACCTGGTAGTATTAGAAACAGAAGTATAGAAGAAGCACATTGTAAAGGCCTGCGATGTGTGATGGAGTGAGACTTGACCTAATCAGAGCGAACACCTTTGAGCCACAGGGTTACTGACCACACATACAAACAGCGCAATTAAAAATTATTACATTCTTGTAATCAAGGTCAGGAAATAATGGCTGGGTTTCTGTAAGTCTCATAAGAAAAAATCCTTGCAATAACTATGTGGAAGTAATTTATACTAGTCATTTTTACACTGCACTTTTCACTGTTGTCACTGAGATTAAAAATAAATAAATCAGGCATTAAGTGTGCCAATGACTCTGTAGTTGACTAAAAAATTTTATATTTTCAAAATGTTCAGATATGATGTACGCAGGAGTTTCACTCGGGTCAGATCACCAACAGCTCCCCTAATGAACACCAAATTTTCATAATCCATAAAGACGACTCCGGTCTACTGCTCCCGGTCTCGGTTTATTGCTTCAGTGTTCAGAAGTGTGGTAAGAAAAAACAGATTAAAAAAAAGAATTTTTAAAATGACACCGCTTGTCGTTATAAATACATGTTCTGCATGACAAAGTTTTTCCACTGCAATACTGACAACGCTGACGCCCACAAAACTACGTAAAATTTACCAAACTGCAACAGACTCTCAGAGATAGAAGTCAGTTATTATAAATCATGTGTACATAAATAAAAAGCAACAGCATAGCATGGGAAAGTGCAAAATCTGGAAGGTAAGTTTAATGAGAGAGAAAATAAATTATGCGATATCAAAATGGAGCAAAAATAAATGTTAAAATTGTACATGTAAAAAAAATTAAGTCCAAATCATACGCCATATGGACATGAAGCACCGACTCAGAGACCGACATGTTTAATGGTTTTAGTCAGAGTGAAGTTTCCTGGTGACGGTCTTGTTCATGTCTGTTTTAGGAAGCTGGAGGGTCCACAGGACGTGACGGTCCGCAGCACACTGGCGAGGACATGTCTACGTTTACACTGCGGCGTTCTAACTCAATTTAGGGTTTAATTTCTTTAGTCTTCATGTTTTTCTTAATTCATATTTAATTAGTTTATCCCATTAATATTAAAAAACACTAGGTTTTATGAATGTTTTGCTATTTTTGTGTAACTATATACAAATTCACAAGGTTTTTAAACTTGGTGTGATGGATGGATTACAGTTATAGATGCACAGTGCGATTTGGAGTTTACCAATCAAGCTTCACACTAATTAGTCTTCTTAAGTGTGAATTGACACACACACACACACACACACACACACACACACACACACACACAGGAGCACAAACGGGTTTTTAACAAATAACCAAAAAAAATAAAAAATAATCCAGCTTAAGTGAGATAAAATATTGCACAGAAATTGCATTTTAAGTTTCTCAAACCTTTCACTGTACCATTTATTTTATTGTTTTTAATCTAAGGGATTTGATTTGTTTTTCTGTTGTTGTTGTTCTTGTTTTATATACAGGAATGTGCTTTGTAATAACTCGTTTTGTTTATTCAAAGAATTCAGCTAAATAAAATAAAAATCAGTTAATTCTCAGGATAAACTTTAAATAACAGGTGAACCTATATTTTTTTGACTAGTTAATATAATACTATGAATATTTCAACCTATAAACACCTTTATTATGGGTTGAAGCCCATAACCAGTGTTACACAAGTGTGGTCTGAAAGAATAATCACCAACTGGCCAAATGACCCAAAACAGAACAGATTCAGAGAACACACATGGTACTGTATGGACTCAATCACAGGCACTGGTGAATTAAACATTATAAAACATTATGAATACAAGCTAAAACCTCAGCAGTGATTTCACTTTTTAAAAAATTTATTAAAGATTTTAAGGCATTAATTTTAGTTAAAATCTTACCTCTTTCCGGCACCTTGAACGGGGGTGTCATCGGTCTTTCTGGTGTTTTGAAGCTTGAAGCGCTGCCTGATGATGTCTGATCTCCTGGACTTGGAACCATCTGTTTGGACGTTTCTGGGCTTCTAAATATTTTCTGCACATTGTCTGGCCCAAAGACAAACTTGGGTGGAGAAACCCAAGACATTTTAGAGGTGTTGGGCGAACCGAGAGACACCGTAGACTCATGACTGGCTTCAGAAGGTTGTTCAGACTTTTCCTTAGTTGTCTCCTCAAGCACCTCAATAGCAGCTTTACCACACAGAGCTTTTGGAGAGGTCAAAAGTTCACTAGGGGAAGCAGATGCAAGAAGGGTTTTCTTTTCCTGTGCATCCTTGGCACTCTCAAACGATTCTTTAAAAGAATTTGCAGTCTCCTGCAATTTAAAGCGCACAGCCAACTGCTCAACTTTTACTTCTCCTTCAGCAAAGTCAGGAGCGCTCCAAATCCACGCCTTTTCTGCACCTTTCATCGGCTCAAGCTTCATATCGGAGGTTATCCAGTGGTTTGCACACAATTTAAAGACCTGGTCACGTCTCATCACAAGCCTTGTGCGTCTTGTCTCATAGTTTTGTAAAATTTTGATGTCTCCTATACCTCTTTCCTTCCACTGGTTGAGGTCTTTATCATAGCGATAGAGCTTGGCTCGGTGACTGAACACCACCTGCTCGTTCTCTTCTCCATTCACTGGTTCAACCACGTCAGGCATCGGCACGACTGGTTCAAAGTACAGGCCATCTCTGTCCTCTTCTTGACTTGCCTCCTGTTCGTCATCCGGTCCGCTGGATGCTACACTCTGATTCAGCTTAGCTGGGGATTTTGAGGGACTAAGAATAGGCTGGAAGCTGAAACTAAACCCAGAGGATGATTCTCCAAAACGGAACAAATTTTTTTGCAGTGGACTGCTAGCTAGAGGAGAAGCATAGACAGACGTGTCTACACTTTCATCATGTGCATCTTCTTGCAGATCATAATTATCCCATTCCAGAGTGGGTCCAGTGCTTTCGCCTTGGTGTCTGAATCCAGAAATATCGTTTGCTGTGGTAATGTTGCTTTCCTCTTTCTTGCCCTTCATTCCATCGTAAGTCAAGAATGACTTGAGGTCCTTAAGACCAGATTTCATTTCCTCGGCTTTCTGTATGAGACTTGCGGTTCGGCCTGAATCAGTCAGCTTATGAGGCGTCTGTAGAGGAATGTTCAACAGCAGTTGTTGACACTGCTCAAATTTTTGCTTAAACTCCACCGCAAGTTCTGGGGTTTTAAACTTGGCAGCCAACTGTTCCAACTTGGGATCTCCATCTGAAAAGTCATTTGCTAACCAAACCCAGGCTCGATCTGAGCCAGAAAGCGGCTTTAAGTTCATTGTAGTATTTATCCAGTGATTAGCACACACCTTCAGCACTTGCTCTCGTCTCATCAGAACCCTAAGCCTCCCATTTTGACTGTTTTTTAGAAGTTTGAGGTTTCCAACACCCCGTTCTTTCCACTGATGAGAATCATTATCGAACCTGAAAAGTTTCACACGAACTGTATACAGGCATTCTTCACTCTCTTCCCCTGTAATAAGGTCAACTTTCTCAGGCATCTTAACAACGGGTTCAAACTGAATATCGTCATTTTCTTCTGTTTTATACATATCCTCCTCTTCTTGTTCAATGGAGCGGTCTCCCTTTTGGCCTTGCCCAAATGAGGTAAAAAGTTGCTCGCCAGCCCGTGCAAAGCCTTTAAAGCTGGGATCCTTCTCGCCAAATTGGAAGTTACCTTGCGAAGACTTTGCCAAGTCTGCAAAACTGAACGCATTCTGCTTTTCTGTAAACAGTGGACAGTCTTCGTCACTAGTATTACTCACAGACTGGACAGATGAAGTGGGTACCTCTGCTTCTTTTTCTCTGTGCTGTTCAGCAATGTTCTTCAGAAACATTGAGGCAGATTCACGGACTTTGATGGCTGGCTTTGATTCAGACCCCTTAAGACCAAATTTGAATCCAGTGCTTAAACCTGGCACAGAAAAAGAGAATTTTGAACTCCCGGAAGAGGTTTCGACTTGAGTTGTTGCTGGTGTGTCTTTCTTACTCTGACCAAACTTAAACCCCCCAGCCTTTGAGCTGGCCGTAGGCGCTGTACTTGCAGTGTTGGCCTGTCCATCAGCACTAAAGCTAAAGGAAGATGGTGTGGGTACAGCCTTAGTCCTGGTTGCACTGGGATTTGGTTTCAGGCAGGACACACAGTGACTAGCTGTGCTCTCATTTCTAACTAGACAACCATCACAATCCCACTGTGTTCCACTTTTTCGGCTGCTACATGGAGAATTACAAGAAACGCACACTGTTGCAGCTGCCTCGTTCCTGACCAGGCAGGCATCACAATCCCACTGACCTGCTTTTTTGGCAAACTTGTCAAATCCAGAGCCATGTGAGGGGACAGAGCTTGCAGGTGGTTTGGTAGATTCTGGAGCAGCAGTGGAACTGAATGCGAAACTTGGAACACTTGAGCTGCTGACTTTTTGGATGGAGGAATTTGAACTTTGCTGCGGTTTTACTTCAGCTGGACTAGATGACTCCGTTCCAAACTTAAAGGAAAAAGGAATTTGGGATCCAAAAGCCTTAAAGCTGGCTTCACCACTGGGATCCTTAGTATCTCCACCAAGTCCAAAATTAAATGTTCCCGCTGATGAACTAGGACCAGGAGCACTTTTAAAACCCTCAGCTGGTTTAAGTTCAGGTTTTGAATCACCACAAGGATTGGGGTTACAACAAGCAGCGCATTCTTTAGATGTGGATTTATTTCTTACACAGCAGACACTGCAGTCCCATTCACCTTCCTTCTTAGCGAAAAGTGTTTTCAGGTCAGTGTTTTTGCTGGTTTCCACACTTATAGAAGGCTTAGAGCCATTTCCTTTCACTTGACTTGGAATTTGCAAAGTGACAGACGGTTTGGTGGGTTCTAGAGCAACAGCAGGTTTATTAGTTTGACATGCAACACAGCTGCTTGCAGAGGCCTCGTTCGTCACTGCACATGTGGAACAATCCCACTGTCCTGGTTTCTTATCAAACTGAGGGCCAAATCCAGACCCACGTGAAAAGCTTGAAACATTTGAAGACTTTGAATCACCCTGACTGGATGGAGTAGAAGCTGACTGCGATCCAAACGTAAAGGAAAAAGGAATTTGGGATCCAAAAGCCTTAAAGCTGGCTTCACCACTGGGATCCTTAGCATTTCCACCTAGTCCAAAAGTAAATGTTCCCGCTGATGAACTAGGACTAGGAGCACTTTTAAAACCCTCAGGTGGTTTAAGCTCAGGTTTTGAATCCGCATGAGGATTGGGGTTACAACAAGCAGCGCATTCTTTAGATGTGAATTTATTTCTTACACAGCAGACACTACAGTCCCATTCACCTTCCTTCATAGCGAAAAGCGTTTTCAGGTCAGTGTTTTTGCCAGAGTCCACGGAAGGCTTGGGGTCATTTTCTTTCAGGTGACCCTGCATTTTGGAATGTTTCAGAATAGCTCTCTGAGCTTCCTCAAAATTTTGTTTGAAAATTGCTGCTTCCTCTGCGGTCTTAAAGCGAATAGCCAGCTGTTCTGTCTTTGGCATTTCATCAGCGTAATCCATAGCATACCACACCCATGATTTATCAGACCCAGCGTTTGGTTTCAGAACCATGTCTGTAGTGATGTAGTGATTTGCACATATTTTCAAAACTTGTTCTCTCCTCATCAGCAATCGATATTTACCGGATGTTTTGTGCTTCAGGATTTTTAAAGATCCGATGCCTCTCTCTTTCCATTCTTTTGTTTCTGCCTCAAAACGGAACAATTTTGCTCTGTTGCAGAACATTTCTTCTTCTTCCTCTTCCCCAGTTTTTACGTCAATCTTATTGGGCAGAGGAACAATGGGCTCAAAATGCGGCCCATCCTCATCCTCTTCAATGTGAGCGCTGTCATCACTTTCGACATACTTCTCCTCGTTTTCCTCCCCCGTCACTGGATTGGGTACAGATTTTCCAAAAAGACTTGTTTTACCCTGAGCCCCATCGACAAAAGAAAACCCTAAAGTATTTTTACTCCCAAAAGTAAAGACGCTGCTGGATGCCGGGTCTTGTGACTGCGACTTTGCGGATGAATGGCCTTCAGCTCTTGGAGGAATATCTGAAGTCAGAAGCCCCAAAAGGCTTTCACTCTTGTTTTTCATTTCTGCAGATGAGAAAGTAAAGTCACCATCATTAGACTTAAAATTTGAATTAAACTTGAAAGCAGCCGGTGTTGGCGTCATTTGGGAGGCAGCTTCAGGCCCAACTTTAGAAGATTCAACAGCAATTTGCTGGCCAAAGCTAATTTTCACATCCCCTGACTTGCCCTCACTGCTCTTACCGGACTGGGCGGGTACGACGGGCGGCTTAGTGAAGTACCCAGGCTCCGGCAACACTGGATTGGTAGAGGGCTGAGAAACATTATGGCTGCCGTATTCTTCATTGTACGGAGACAGTAAGCTTGTAGCTGGTGACTCGAACCTGATACCAGAGGTACCAAAAACCTGATCCTGAGGGTACATGCATGCTGCTGTTTGAAGAGGAGGTGTGTGTGTTGGTTGCTGGTAAGCATACATATGCGGCTGAGGGAGACGATTCATTCCATACACGGGTGCCTACGAGAAAGATGTGTTAGAGGAATGATCCAACTTTCTTAACCTCACTTCTACCAACCACATGAACAATAGGAAAGGGGAAAAAACTGTTACGTCTATTATTATTATTTAAGATGTAAATCTTGTGAACAGTTTTAAGTCCATCAAAAGTTAAAATAGAGAACTTTATGAATCGAAGTTGTAATCTTTAAGACTCTGACAGGGAAAACTTTAGAACGATACAGCATGAGAAAGTCTCAGCAATGCTACACAACCCAAATTCCCCAAAAATAACCTTGGTTTGGTGAGATATCCAATTGTGTGAGTAATAACCAAGGCACATTGGGGCTCAATTTAAGGTCATTTATAGCTTAAATTAATTATAGCTTTACTAATTTACTGTTTGTTCCCCCCCCCCCCCCCCCCCCAAAAAAAAAATAAATAAATTGGTCAATGATTGTTAAATTATTATGGACTATCCTCCTACCTTTGACGGTGTTACGTTAGCTGCAGTGCGAAGAAGGTACTGCGAGTTATACGCAGGCGACTGGTTGTAGTAGACTGAAGGGCCCGTGGTGGAAACTGAGGAAACCAAAACAGTCAAATGAAGGCATGGCACGTTATGTTGTTTGTATGTAGCACCTCATTCCAGGAGCTACACTGTTTCGTTTCACAGTGGACTGAACTGTATGATTTAAATGACAATAAAAGCCCGTTCGACACGACGCGCGTTTGTAACGCATGTCTACTGACCTGTAAGCGGCACTCCGTGAAACGACTGCGCTGCTGTAAACGGCTCCTGAAACGCATCTGCTGCATAATTCCCTCCATACACTCTGTGAAACGGGGACTCTGTCGATGCAGACGAGTTGTGCCTGAGATCATGAACTTCATTCTGCAAAACAAACAGGACGTGCCGGTGTGTGAGACCTTGGGATTTCTATAACATTATTTTACGTGGCCTTGACCAGTAATATTCTGCTCTTAGTTTTCAGTTGAACACACTCTCCTTTAACGTTCAGGTGGTGTATGATCGGGGGAACGAGTCGGTACGGGAGGGAATTGTTCTGCCACCTTTTTCAAACTCTGCCCTCATTTTAACGATCACTTCAGTATAAGCGGAAATAATAATCACCCATCAATACTTTATCCTCCGTCAACAGACCCGTTTTCAACAAAAACAACGACTGGGAACAAACGTGACCAGAGCTGTGCCCCGTCGGCAAACGCACGTGCGTCTCAGAGATGCGCGACTTTCAGTACTGTATATTTTGGCGAATACCGCATTTAAATTTTATAAAAGATTTCAAATGAAATGAAAAGTTACTGGTTGCAAACTGACCTTCAGGGCCTCGACATGTTGGCAGAGCATCTGCAGGAGAGACTTCTGATCCTCCACCCAGTGAGGGGGTGTTTTTGGAGAGAACTATAAATCAATACCAAAAAAAGAAAAAAAGGAACACCTTAATAATGTAAACAACAAGGAACAAATTTGAGCATAAAAATAATGTAGAAAAAAAAAACTAAAAACTAATATACCACTGATCTCTTAGAGGGGGAGAGGACACTTTTGGCTGGAGAGGACATGGAGAACTTATGGGAAGCAGCTCCGGCTGGATCTGTGAGTGACCGCGGGCTTGAAGTCATCGGAAGTCCTTCATGAAGTCCATCCACATCATCTCCACTCTCTCCAAGCTGCTGATTGACATCATTGAGAAGGTCCATGATTTCCTCCATCGACACAGGAAGCTGGAATGTAAATGTGAAACGCAACCTTCAGTTTGTGTAATTACACCTCGAACAAATGGTTACATAAACAAATGGTGGTTGGGATCAGATCCTGGACCTTCTCCATTTCGTCTGCACTGGCGAGGTAGACCTTCGATAAGTACTTCTTGAACAGCTGGAGAAGGTTGACGCACCGGTCTTGAGTTTCCTCGACTCCGTTTCCTGCCTCCTCAGAGAGTCTCTGATAGATCTGGTACGATGAGGAGAAAAAAAACAAACAAACAACAACCAGGGTAAACACCAAGCCGCTTGATGGAAGCGTCATGTAAATCACATAAAAATCACTCCCTCATGTGAGGCAATAAAAAAAGTGTAATAAATCTTCATCGCGTACCCGAGCGAGATACCAGTAGGAAGAGACGCAGTTGAGCTTCTCCAGCATGGGGATGGCCTGAGCCGTCTTGCCCTCGATGTCGAGAAGAATAGCGGATGCTATCGTAGCCTCCTCTTCATAGCCTTTAACTTTAGAAACCTATCATAAAGAAAAGGGGGAAATTAAACACATTTTTTAAACAAATTCAAGTTAAAGCCAAATCAGAAATAAAAGTAAAAGAAGTCACGGCCACTTTACCTGCATGTTCTTACTAGCGAAATGCATGAATAATGGATCGAGAGGTTCAGGAATGCTGCGTCTCTTCTCGATTTTCTCAAGTAAAGGGAGCACAACGTTCCAGTAGTGCACACTACGGCCAACATATTCCTTCTGGTCGTAGTAGGAGTTCACACCATCACCCTGCAGGGAGAGGGAGAGAGAGAGAGAGAGATTGATGAACTACTTCATCTCTGCCTAGGTAACTAACAGCAGTTATATTTTTGAAAAAAAAATTAAGATAAAATAAAGCACAATGAGAGATCACTTAAACACTTAGAGACGCTGCATAGTAAAATCAACAGTAAAAATCAGATGTTGCTACATTTGTATGGTACACTTAATACTGGAAATAAAAGCATGTCTACACACACACACACGTGATGAGAACTTAATTGCGACTAAACAGCTGTGTGTCCAGAAGAAAACCAGTGAGACTCATCAGGAAAAAAAAGGCTTCAGTTTGTTAGTGATCATAAAGACTGGACTTTGGAAGAGGTCATGTGACCTGATGAGTCCAGACTGACCCTATTCCAGAGTGATGGGCGTGTCGGGGTAAGAAGGGAAGCACATGAAGCGATGCACCATCATACATAGTGTCCACTGTATAAGTGTCTCTGGAGACAGTGTTATGATCTGGGGTTGATCAGTCGCTCAGGTCGAGACTCAGCAACTGGACACCACAGAGTCCTAACCTTAACTCTTAGTGATGTTCTGGAGAAAACATTATGAAAAAGTTCGACTCCCTTCATCAATACAAAATCTTGGGAAGGAAATAAATCCCATGATGGGGAACGATGTCGTCAAAACAACTCAATAGCTAATGAGGGCTGTAATCAAAGCTAAAGACGGCTTTGCTCAAGCTATATTGTTTTTGGACCAGGCAGAGTATAACTGCATATTTAAAACATGACGTGGTGTAATGGATCATTTCTTAAATTGCTGAAGAGGAAAATAAAAGATAAAATAATAGATAAATGTTACCATTATACTGAGATGTCTGGCCCAGTGGATGAGCAGCGCAGGCTGAAGGCCATGTTTCTCTCTCGCTCGCAGTGTGTTCAGGCCGTGCTGGACAATCAATCGCAGTTTAGCAGATGTATTCGGTCTAAAGATGGTGAAAGAGTAAAAATCACACAATATTTCTACAACGTGTCAAATCTCCAGTAGAAAAGATCTAACCTCTGTTATCTTTGATCATTTTATGCTTAAAAAATGTAAACGTATAGACTGTAGCGGTGTCTCTCTGACTCACACTGCCTTTTTATGAATGAGGCTGTAGACGGCGTCCCACCACTCCCTCTGTCTCTCTGAGGACAAGAGCTTCATAAGCTGCAGTGGTAAACATCTGGGCTCCTGCAGCTGGGAAGCGGGAGAGATCTTGGCTGTTTCATGTAGCTGAGTGTGACTTGTGAACACGACACCACACAGAAACACCTGAAACCATCAAGACGACAGAGTGGGATGTTAAACATTAAACAACTAAATGATGTTAAAAAAAAAAAAAAAAAAGTTCTGATTAAAATGTTATTAAATCTGAATGTTTCACACAGTACAGCTCAGACATCTGTTAACTAGTCCACCACAAGAGGGCGCATTTACACCGGGAGATGATGTGTTTTGAGTATTGAGCGGTGTAGTTTCATATACAACTAGAGACCTGCGGACCCGCGGGACCCAGCGCACGGAGTGCGGCGCGGGACAAAATTTGATGGGTGAATGCTGGTGCGGGCGGGGAGGTCCTCATGTATGTGCGGGATGCGGGAGAATAACATTAATCGCGGGACTCCTGCAAAATGGAATTATCTTAAAATTGATTTATTTTTAAACAAATACTGTATTATTTATCTACTCAGTAGCGGTTCTACACCCAATTGCTCCCCGCCCACCAACCAAATTAATGAATTTAATATTGACTTGTGTAAGGATCCATTGCTGGCGGGTAAATTGGTTGTAGAAATTAAACTGCTGATCTTTAATGTAATCAGTGATGTTGTTATAATAATAATAATAATAATTTCAGGTTGAAGTCCACGTCCATGTCTGTCTGTACAGCAGAACTCTCTGTCTAACTTATTAATACAAAGAAATGACATTCAGTAAGGTTGAGTATCTGACGCCTTGTTTACACTAAATTGTCCTTCTTTGGTGGTCAGACAAATAAACTCCCTGTTCGGTAATTGGAGAGAAAAATCACAGGTGAGATAAAGATAAAGTTTTGTCTTAAAACGACTCCGGCGTGTTAAAATTCACTTATACCACTTCAGCGCTGTTATTTCAGACAAAGTGAAAATATGAACTAATCCCAGTCAAAATATTCACTTTATCTTTTCTAATTAATATCTATTTACTCAGCATTTAGATTTCACTGATGGTGCAGGTTAAACTTCAGGCAGATAACTAAGGACTGAAAAAGGTTCAGTAGATTTTCGTGATGATTTTGTGATTTACACAATTGTGACACCGTGACATGTGGACAGACAGAAATTCTTCTGAGACTGGTGTCGTGTCCTCCAGTGTATGAAATGTAAAGATATCGTATCATTGAAAGAGTGAGTTCTGACCAAACTACAGACAAAACCTCTCTTTTATTTACATAAATGTTAAGGCCCGAACTATAACTCGTGTCTCCAAGCTGTGCATCACTAGAATGTGGAATAAACCAGGGCTGTCTAACGGCTAGACAGGTAGAAAAGTTTGCACTGCTGGGAAACACCACAACACCCTTAAACAAATAAATGACCAGAATTTCACCTCAAGGTCAAGCAGACAGATGGACTCCGGAGCGTTGGTGTCCAGTTTGAACGTCTCCAGAGTCAGACGAGGAAAGAGCTGCTTAGGCCAGTCTTTCACTGGGGGTCTCTGACCCATCATCGACCACTGCAGTCCCAGCCAGGTCAGGTGCTGCAAGTCCCCACAGTGCAGGATGGAGCCTAACGGCAACAAATACCAAACGTTCATGATGGACATGGTTTTTAGACCAGCAGTCTTTTTTTTTGAACAGGAGCTGCTGCTGCTGTGATTTAAACCAGCAGTGTGTTAAATTTAATAAGATAACATGTTTAAAACACTTTCAGTATTATCTTACTAAATTCTGCCATAAACACAGATAAGAAATGTGGGAGTGGGCGGGGAGACGGGCCCGCGGCGGTGTGGGAGTGGGCAGGGTTGATGATTCTGGTCTCTGACAGAGCGCTACATACAAGCTGGTGAATGATGAGCGTGTGTGTGTGTGTGTGTGTGTGTGTGTGTACCATTGTCCCACTTAGCCAGGTCTTGTATGTCCGGTAACTGTGTGCTGATGTTGATGTTGTCACTGCTGATGAATGACAGATCCCCGTGACCCTGTGTGCTGAACAGCGTCTCAAACAGGGTGTCCTGCCCGCTCCTGTTCCCAAACACCTCCACCACCTCCTTCACAAAGTGCTCCTTCTCCTGGTTCAGATTCAGCAGCATGTGCCCTGCTTGGCTTTGGCGATAACAAGCTAGAGCTTTTAGAGATGCACGATCACTGGTTTCAGGCTTCATCTTTGGTCTCGGAACCTAAGAGGCAGAACCATAAGAATTAAAGAACATAAACACTGAGCACAAGCGTCAACTGAACACACACCCTGGATAATTACTGAACATCTACTCGGCAAATCATACCTCAGGACAGGAAAATATCTTAATCACATTCGTACACAGCAGATCATTACATGAAGAACAGTGTGAGGTTCAGTGTGAGGCGAATGAAAATTAATTTGGTTCAGTTGTCAGAGGCTACTTTACTGTTTTTGGAGTAAGTCATGCTGCGTCATGCTTTCATTTCTGTCTGTACGCAGTAAACTATCACATTGATTGGCTCTGTTAAGTGACAGTGTATAGTCACACACACACACACCTCAAGGTGAGAAAGCAGTAGATTAACTGACGTATTAATTGTTGTCATTTATAAGTAAAGCTCTGGTGTCCACTATGTCACCAGTTACTAACGCCTGCTCTAGATTAGGGACAATAATACGCAGTTCATAGTACAGATGCAGTGATGATAATATCTCATTAAAAGACTAATTTATTCTGTAAAATCAAACAGGTCTACTATAGCAGGGCGAATGAGCTTAGCTTTAGACCGACTGATATCTACAGTACGGTGCACAAGTCTTAGACACTCAGAACTGCCCGAGAGCGAGAAGGTCTACAAAATAGAAGATTCTACACTTTAAGAAAGACTACAAAAAGCAGTAAAGCACCCAAAAAAGATGTGACAAGGCTTTGTTTAAAATATAGCATCAGGTGCAGCGTGTGCAGATTTATAAGGAAATGAGCTGCTTAGTTTAACTGAACATCCTACAGAACCAGTCAGTCCACTTGAGGTTCTACTTCACCACACCTGCTTCCACTGAGGTTTCACCAGATCATGGGACATTTTTTTTTTGGCTGGAAAACTGTTTTGAAATCAGAAATGTTTTGACTAATTGTATAAAATTTTTGAAATACACTCATGTCTGTTCTGCATTTCTCACCTAAAAAGAAAGAAGCCACATGCGCGCGCACACACACACACCTGATAATATTACATCATCTTTAACAACACGCCCTCCCTCCTCAGTAATCACTCCTGAGCCGTTCTGAATCACGGCCAAAGCGAGCTACAAAGCTAACTAGCGTCTAACACAAGGCTGAATCACAAATCCCTCTTTAACCCCTGATCAAGGGCACTACTTGATACTTGGAAGAAGGGATTGTACACTTTTCATAGTGCACTAGCTTTGTATTTAATACTGTTTGGAATTTGAACCTGCAACAGTTAGTTACCCAAGTATATTCTAAAGGGGAATAAGTGGAAAAGTAAAGAGAAAGAACTACTTTACAGAACTGTCCACGGGTTATTCTCCTCATCACCTTTTGGCTACATTACAGTACCGGTAAGAATTTAAAACTATTTTCACTCTTGCCTACAACATTGTACATCTCATATACACATTATATATATATACACACACACACATTATATATACACATTATATACATATACACATTATATATATACACACACACACACACAACAATGCAAAGTTTCACAGAATGTAAATTCAAGCCCCGTAGCGAGGGCGTGTCTGTGCCATCAGCGCTTTGTGGCAGTACGAGACAAACAGGAAGTAGGACATAGTGGTTGATAATTTTACTTGCAAATTTGTAAATGAATTTGAATAATTCTGATGACTTCTTTTTTCTTAAAGAGCACAGAAAATTAATTATGACGTCCACTGTTTCTGAAATACACCTGGTCTAAGGAGACGACCGCAAAACGCCATCACCATCACGATGAACAGTCCACCAATGATGAATTATATAATTAATTTAAGTGTAGATTAATTGATGACGTCATTCCCACGTGACCTGTGGACACTCTGACGTGGAGGTGTCGGCATTACTGGAGTGGACTGAGTTATAGCGCGATGGTCAACAACTCAACTAGAAAAAAGTCTCCCATGTGTGAGAACATTTCACTCTGAACTCGAGCAAAACAGCTGCGAGAGTCAAATGGGAGAGGAATCACACCTGAACAAAATGTGGATAATTACTGACTGAGAAATTCACTCACACACACACACTTAACCACGCCCCTTCACCACAGACTAAATCTCAGTTTTTTTTCTTAACACTTCACCTTAACTCTCAAAACTGACATCCGAGATCTTCATATTTAAAATATCTAATTCATATTCTGTTAGTCACATAAACAGTCAGTCAAACGCGGTACGATAAACGTGACCTTAAACATGTAAAAACTGTTAACAAGAAATAAATAGAACAAAATATTTAAAAAAAGAAATATAAAAACTCATCTATACAAAGAGAGAAAATATAAAGATGAATTTAAATGGAAATAAGTGGATTAATCTTTAAGCTTTAATTAATAGTTGTATTTTATTGTTGCTTTTCCTTGGGTTTAGATTTAGTTTTAACAGGTTCAGGACTGCACAAGGTTACAGGACCGTACAGGAGACACACTTCGCCTGCTGCACACACCCGGTAGCGGACGAGGACGTAGCCGAGACGCACGTGATTGGCTAGAGCTGCAATGACTGATGGGAGCGTGCACACACACGTCTGTAGATTTAAACTCTCCAGACGACGGAGTGAATGAAAATGTTACACCCCTAGTGCGTTCCCGTCTGCACATCTGTAAAACAGCTGGCTGGAGGATCTTTATAAAATGATCACTCTTTGTTTTTACCTGATAAGCCAGAAGGTAACAGAGCGCTGCTAAATCTATAACGGCTCTCCACGGCTGCTCCTTTTCCACAGCCATCTTCAGCAGCAGCGTCCCGGCATACAGGTACAGATGAGCCCTCATTTCCGTGAACACCTCCAGGAGTTCATCCGCCACTTTCGAGGCGGTGTTCTTAAGATCCTGCATAGTCCGGTCAAAACTACAACCAGAAAAGATCATTTACACACATGTTTAAAATGGTGTGTGTGTGTGTGTGTGTGTGTGTGTGTAGATTGCCATGTTCACTGTGATAACTTGGGGTTGAAGTTATTTAATATATAAAAATCTATATTTAAAAAAAAAGTCTTACATCTGAAGTGCAGTCACGCTTTCCCTGCAATCTTTTTCAGCAAGAGTGAGCCTCAGCAGATTACCGTGAGCCAGCAGCAGCTCCTTTTGGAACTTGCGACACACCTTTTCATTAGAGGACACACCCGGTTGAGTCATGTAATCCTGCAGAGCACATTATACATTTAAAATACTTCCATCAAAATCAGATTTTAAATCAGACCTGAACATGATCACTTGCTCCACCAGAGTAGAGCGAACCAACCTGGAGTGTTTGGACGACGGTGGTGTACCATTCCAGGCTGTGTCTTAAGACTCCGGAGCGTTCCACAGCCAGACAGTGCTTAGCCGCTTCCTCCAGACGCTTATCCAGGCAGTAGAGCTCCACCAGTCTGCGGTTAATGTGGGTGTCCGAGGGGCGCAGCTGGAGCTCAGACTGCAGCAGGTCATAAAGCTGGTTCCAGCCTTGCTTTCCCTGAACACTCAGCAGTTTCTCCTACACACAGACACACGTTTTTGGAACAAATAATTATTTTATCTAAACTGGCGTTACAGATGTGACGTGTCTGAATCAGTCCTCTACAAACTAACGCACCTCAACAGTGTTTTTCCATGATTACTGTTTCAAAAGTTTCATGTATTATTATTGTAGACATTCTGTTTCTGGGCTTTTCCTTTCTTTTCATTTCATCATTTTTGTGTCTCTGTAGTTTCTGATGCTCAACATTAGCCTGTAATGTTTAATTTATGAGTAAAACTGTAGTGGGTATAAGCAGGTGTGGTATATTCACCATGTTTCCCCCCAGGGTAAGGTTGAGCTTGGCATGGAATTGTATGCCAAGTAACAGCACTATCTTTAGAAAATAGTGCAAATAATGATTTTAAATAAATTATATTTGGGACTTCCGGTTAGCAGCCACATGGAGTAGGACGTGTTGGTTAGGTGCTCCGACAGTTTCGAATTTCTTCACTCCCTTATTCGTCTCTAAATGTTAAATTTAAATCTTAGTTGACAATAACTTTGTACTCTACCCCACGGTTATATGTTTTTTCATTTGCGATGGCTACCAGGAGTGTTAAAGCCGTGAAAAAGGACGACACTGCGACTCCTCTAACAGTCGAGGCTATCTCTGCGCTGTTAGAGCAACACCGTGATGCGTTAGCGGCGGAGTTTAAATCATCGTTTAGTTTATTAGAAATTAAACTGGATCAGATTCAGGCCCAAGTAGCGGACCATGGACAGCGCTTACCGTCATTAGAACTCGCTACAGACGACCTGAGTCAGCGTGTGACGGAGCTGGAGAACATCTGCTCCGGACTTCGGGAAAACAACTTAAAGTTAACGTCCAAGGTTGTAGACTTAGAAGGCCGGAGCAGGAGACAAAACCTGCGTGTTCTGGGTCTCCCGGAAGGTACTGAAGGTGGACTCCCTACCGAGTTCTTCTCCAAGTTTCTGTGCGAGGTGTTTGGGACTGAAACACTGCCTTCCCCGCCGGAGATTGACCGAGCCCACCGAATACCTGCATCCAAACCCGCTTCAGGACAGAGACCTCGGCCCGTCATTCTCCGCGTGCACCGGAGCCAGGTGAAAGACCTTCTGATTCGGGAGGCTCGGCGGAGAGGGAAGCTGGAATACCGCGGTCAGCAGCTCCGCATAGTGGAAGACTACGCTCCCGAAGTTTTAAACCAGCGAGCCGAGTATAGAGGAGTGATGAGTGAGTTATACAGCCGTGGTCTCCGGCCTTCTCTGCTGTATCCAGCGCGGCTCCGGATCACTCTCTCTACCGGACAGAAGAAGTGGCTCCGCTCGGTAGAAGAGGCGCAGAAACACATAGACAGTCTGCCGAAAACTGCGTAGTGCACTATATTATTATTATTATTATTATTTTAATACGCGATACTACAGTTCTCAGGAAAGTACCATTTTTAACCTAAAATCTGGCCACGTTTACGTCTTTCCCGGTAAGAGTGTTGTGTTAAACTTGTGAAGGGGTTATTATTATTATTTTTATATTACTATTTTTTCTATTTTTAATCACGTGTGATTTACATGTTTGTATATTTAGAGTTACAATGTGACGTGGGGGGAGGGGTGGTGGTGGTGTGTTTTTCTCTCATTGAGAGATTTCAGTATTGGAGTGTGGAAATGTTTTATTTATATATTTAATTATTAGTTTCTGTAAGTTGTGTCGGAGCAGAAGATGGGGTGGTTAGCGGCAGGAGGATCTGTTGGGTGGAAGATGGAGGAATGGAAGAGCTTGCTGCTCTGTTTGTTAGCAGCTATCTTTGTTTGTTGGGGGGTAGTGGGGTGTGTGGGGGAGGGGTGTGGGGGGCAGGGGTGTGGGGGGGAGGGGTGGGGGATCTCCAAAGCCAGTATTGTGTTAGTTCTTTGTACACTGTGTATTTTTAACACGTTGTTCTGTGTTTTACACTTTAAGGCTGACGTTAGGCATCTTATTCATGTTTATCTACCTGCATTTTCTCTCAGGGAGAATGAATAGTTCTTTAAACTTTGTGAGCTGGAATGTTAAGGGTTTAAACCATCCGGTGAAGAGAAGGAAGGTGCTCTCACACCTTAAACAACTTAACACTGCAATCGCATTTTTACAAGAAACTCACATTCGCAGTTCTGATAATTCTCGCCTTATGTCACGCTGGGGTGGGCAGCACTACCACTCAACCTTTCAGGCCAAAGCTAGGGGTGTCTCAATTCTCATTAACCCAAACATCTCTTTTGAGCATCATAATGTTATTACGGATATACAAGGTCGTTATATCATTGTTTCAGGGAAGTTATTTAATACTAATGTAGTGTTGGCTAATTTATATGCCCCTAATTATGACGATGTCTCCTTCTTTGAACATTTTTTCTCTCTTCTGCCTGATCTGAGCTCATACTCTCTCATATTGGGGGGAGACTTTAACTGCTGTTTAGATCCATCACTTGACAGGTCATCTCCCAATCCTATACCTCTGAGTAAATCCGCTACGCTACTTCAGTCCTATCTCTGCAGCTTTGGTATCTCTGACATATGGCGCTTCCTTAATCCAAAAAAGAAAGAATACTCCTTTTTCTCACATGTTCACCATACTTTCTCCAGAATTGATTATTTCTTTATAGATAATCAACTGATCCCAATGGTTACTTCTTGTGCTTATCAGAGCATTGTGATATCAGATCATGCTCCAGTTGTTATGTCTATAAAACTTCCAGATCTCCCTCAAGTTACTAAACATTGGCGCTTTAATTCATCGTTGCTGATGGAGGACGATTTTGTAAAATTTATGGAAGACCAGATCGTTTTTTTCTTCACCACAAATGAAACACCTGAAGTGTCACGTTTGGTTGTTTGGGATGCTCTGAAAGCCTACCTCAGGGGACAGATAATTTCATACACTGCAAATATGAAAAGGAAGGCATATAAAGAACGAAAAGATTTGACCAACCAAATTAAAGAAATTGACCAGCAGTATGCTCTATTTAAAAACCCTGATCTCTATAAAAAACGCGTAGAAGTGCAAACTAAGTTTGAACTTATTTCAACGCATGTAATTGAACGGCAATTATTAAAGAGTAGGAGCCAATTTTACATTCATGGTGACAAATCTGGGAAACTTTTAGCTAATCAGTTAAAAGGATTTAGAGCACAGCAACAAATTACGAAAATTCGGATGGAGGATGGTACCATCACTACGGACCATTCTAAAATTAATGATGCATTCAGGAATTTTTATTCTCGATTATATACTTCTGAGTTCCCAAAGGACCATAGTGCAGTTGAGAATTTCTTGACTCAACTAAATATCCCAACACTGTCCCCTGATTCTAGATTAAGGTTAGAAGAGCCCATATCACAAGAGGAAATCAGTTTAGCTATCTCCTCATTGCAATCTGGTAAGTCCCCGGGTCCTGACGGGTTCCCTGCAGAGTTTTTTAAATCATTCTCCTCATACCTTGCACCACAACTAGCTTTGGTTCTATCTGAATCTTTCAAGCAAGGTAAGATGCCTGCGTCATTTAATGAGGCTCGCATCACCCTCATAGCAAAGAAGGATAAGGACCCAACAGAGTGCTCCTCATATAGACCAATCTCTCTTCTTAATGTGGATGTTAAAATCCTTGCTAAAGTCTTGGCTCGTAGATTAGAGAATGTTCTACCCTCTATTATATCTGAGGACCAGACCGGTTTTGTTAAAAATCGTTACTCTTACTTTAACATTCGACGCCTTATGGATATCTTGTACACACCATCAGAGGAGACCCCTGAGTGTGTCCTTTCTTTGGATGCTGAAAAGGCTTTTGATCGTGTGGAATGGGAGTATTTATTCAGGGCTTTAGAAAAATTTAATTTTGGTCCAAGTTTTATCACTTGGGTTAAATTATTATATTCAAGCCCCACTGCCTCAGTTCTGACAAATGCTCAGCAGTCTCAACCATTCAGTCTTCAGCGGGGAACTCGTCAGGGATGTCCCCTTAGCCCATTGCTCTTTAACCTCGCCATTGAGCCACTAGCAGTTGCATTCCGAAGCTGTAGAGATATATCTGGGATTTGGAGGCAGGGAGAAGAACATAAAGTTTCCCTTTATGCGGATGATCTTCTACTTTTTTTATCGAATCCAGTCTCCTCTCTGCCACCTGTGCTGTCATTGCTCAGGGAATTTAGCTATTTTTCAGGATATAAATTAAATTTGCACAAAAGTGAACTTTTTCTGCTAGATAATACAGCAGTAACAACTGGTATGCACAATTTTCCATTCAACATTGTGAAAAATCAGTTTACCTATCTTGGTATTACAATCACAAGGAAACATAAACACCTCTTTAAAGAAAATTTTATTAGGTTGTTGAACCAAACAAGAAAGGACTTGGGACGATGGTCACCACTGTCCATGTCCCTGGTGGGCCGCATTAATGCCATTAAAATGAGTATTCTCCCTAAATTTTTATATCTCTTTCAGTCTGTACCTGTTTTTATTCCCAAATCTTACTTTGGCGCGTTAGACTCAATTATATCTTCTTACCTTTGGAAAGGTAAACATCCACGATTGAATAAGTCCCTACTTCAAAGATCTAAAAGAGACGGTGGCATGGCTCTACCTAATTTTCGTTTCTACTACTGGGCAGCAAACATTCGATCTGTCATCTTTTGGTCATATTTTCATAACCAACCTAATCGGCCTGCCTGGGTGGAAATGGAGATAAAGTCTGTCAAAAATCTCTCTGTCTCTGCACTCCTTGGATCTGCTCTCCCCATCCCCTCAATTAAATTAATCAATAACTCAGTAGTGGTGCATACCTTGAGAGTATGGGCTCAGTTCAGAAAGCACAGCGGTCTTCTGGGCTTTTCTCTGTCCAGTCCTATCGTCTCTAACCATCTCTTCCAACCTTCTTTACATGACTCAGTGTTTCAGGAATGGTACAATAAGGGCATCAAGCTTTGCAAAGACCTGTTCGTTGACCATAAGTTTGCATCATTTGAACAGCTTTCCGAGAGGTTTAACTTACCCAATTCTCATTTTTTCAGATATCTGCAAGTAAGACACTTCATTCGCTCTTTAATACCAAATTTCCCTGAGGCTCCTGCTGCAAACATTCTAGATAACCTCCTCTGTTTGTCTCCGCTGCGTAAAGGCCTAATATCCACTATTTATGGTGGATTGATGGCTTCGAGTCACACCCCTCTGTGTAAAATTAAAACTGCTTGGGAGAAGGATTTAAATTTGTCACTATCAGATGATACTTGGAATTCAATTCTTAAACTTATCAACTCAACCTCCTTATGTGCCCGCCACTCTTTATTACAGTTTAAGGTTGTACACAGGGCTCATTTCTCCAAACTTAAACTCTCCCGTTTCTACCCAGACATTGATCCTTGCTGTAATAAATGTAAAAGTGGAGAGGCGTCTCTTATTCATATGTACTGGACATGCCCGAATTTGGAAAAATTCTGGAGGGATGTTTTTAAGACCCTGTCCTTCATATTGAATTGCAATCTTGAACCAGACCCTCTGATTGCTCTTTTTGGTGTCACTGGAGAAGAGGGTAAGAGTCTAAGTCCAGCCAAAAAGAGATTGTTATCTTTTGCGACACTCCTGGCCAGGCGTTCTCTTTTATTCAAGTGGAAGGATGCCTCGTCACCTACCCACGCCCAGTGGCTCAGAGATATCATGTCCTGTCTGTCCCTGGAGAAGATTCACTATTCAATTCATTACCCAGACTTTAAATTTCAACAGGTGTGGGGGCCCTTCCTTCACTTTTTTCATATACATTTATAGTTTGATTCCTGTCTTATTTAATTACTTGTTTGTTTGCTTTCTTTCCTCTTTATTTATTTATTTTTTGCACGTAGAACCAAAAAACTTCCAGCTCCATATTCTTTTTTCTTTTTTGGTTTCTCTCAATGCCTGGCGTTTAGCCTTTCATATGCTTGTAAAACTGGCTTGGAGTCGGGGAGGGACGGGGTGGGAGCTATAGGGTTTATAAGGGGATTAAAAAAAAATAAAAAAATTAAAAAAAAAAAAAAAATAAATAAATTATATTTCAAACATTATTTGCACTATTTATGAGGCCAAATCAAGATGGCTGCTCACATCATCGGAAACAAAGTGAAGCAACTTACTTTACTTTTAACTGAATTATACAGTATATAAAGGCTGGGCAATCAAAGACACCCCCCCCTCCAATCAACGTCATCGTGCCCATATGAATTATTTCACTTCTGTGAATATTAGTAGTCCCACGCGTGAGGCTCAAGCGCAGAGGGGCACGGGCGTTTGCGGTAGCAGGACCTCAACTTTGGAATACTTTGCCGTTAGAGATCAGACTGGCACCTTCTCTATCCTCTTTTAAGTCCTTGCTCAAAACTTTTTTTTTTTCCTTAGCATATTAATTGTTTGTGCTACTTTTGTGTTTATTGTTTTTGGGGTGTGTTTTATGAGTATGTTTTTATGTGAAGCACTTTGGGCAGCCTGACTGCTGTTGTAAATGTGCTATACAAATAAATTGAACTTGAACTTCTGTGT
The DNA here is from genome assembly GCA_030522415.1 of Channallabes apus. NCBI lineage: Eukaryota > Metazoa > Chordata > Actinopteri > Siluriformes > Clariidae > Channallabes > Channallabes apus. The sequence goes on from CM060109.1 coordinate 12,496,109, forward strand.
TTATTCTGTTAATACTTCCCCCGTGCATGTTCATGTTCTGCACTCCTTCATAAAAAAACTAAACATCCAGTTGAGCATAATTACAGCACAAACATTGCCAGTGAACTATGAGGGATAAATAAATAAGTTTGTTCATTCACTGTCTACACCAGAGAGAGTAGGCCCCCCGCGACCCTGAATACTGGATAAAGATCCAGTATTCAGGGTCGTCGGGGGCCTGGAGCCTCTCTCAGGAGACTAAGGGAAAAGTACACCCTAGACACACACACGCTCATTCACACACCATGAGCAATTTGGGAACACTAATTAGCCTAACCGACAGGTCTTTGGTACCATGAGGGAATCCACCAAGCACAGGGAGAACATGAAACTCAGACGGGAATCAAACCCCGACCTTGAAGGTGCAAGGCGACAGTGCTAACCACTACACCACCATGACACCTCAAATAAATACGTTTAAAAATAAGTTTTTTTCTTTTTCTTTACTTTAAAATTAACATTCAGTCAATCGAGATATTGATTTGAGGTCAGATGACGCAGCACTATTAGTTTTAGTTGAATAAGCTTACAGATATTTTCATCTGTAAAATCTAAAACACTGAGAGAAACTACACGAGTTAGCTGCCTAGCCCGTCGCTAACAAAAGCCAAACATCCAAACACAGTAAACTATGACAATGACATAAGCCCAACAATTTCTATGCAATATTTTAATAAATTCCTACACATCCTCAGAGCGTGCTGCCTCGTTTATCTTCATTTGAATTAACCAAATGAATGGAGACAATCCTTCAGCACTATATATTCCTCTGAGCAGAAGAAATTAGGCCCCGTTTGTTGAAAAATCCACAGCCTTCCAGATGTTTTACTCAACGTTCAAAAAGTTTGTAACTGTTTCTAATAAGTATCAAAATGCCTGCAGTGATTCATTTATCTGCAAGGGTCGATGTATAAAAAGCTTTTTCTAACATTCAGACAGACTCTCTCTCTCTCACTAACACCCCACTATCTCTCATTAAATCATTTACTATAAAACACTCGCACATTTTATGTAAAATAAATAAAATAAAAATAAAGTGTTGCTGTACAAACCCTCAGGTCGAAGACTGCAGGGTGACCCGGAAAATGCTTGGCGGCCTTCTCCACCCAGAATTCTGCCCTGCTGTCGAGCTCCGGTTTACTGCACAGCAGCTCTGCCACTTTCAGAACCAGGTCCCGCTGGGCTGGGTTCAGGTCCACTGAACGCTAAACACAGGAACACAGGAATCAGGGAAAAGGATCAATTACATGGGACAAACTAAATTATTATTTAATGCAGAAACATCCTGCAACAGGTTAAAATTTTTTTATAAATAAATAAAAGGGGGCGTTCAAGTCAAACCGGGACTTTGTGATGAAGTTTCTGCTGAATGAAGGCATAAAACTAATAGACAGGAGACTAGAAGTACAGTGCGGTGATGAGACTCTTAGCCGCAGTAAAACATTTGAACGTTTTAAAGAAGGCCGCATGTCCGTGAATGACAATCCAGGCCAAGGCGTCTCTGAGGCCACTGTGAACATTCGGCCAGTGGAGCTCAGCTGGGAGTCCTGACCGCGCTCCGAACCATTTCCAAATGTTCCTGGGAGGCCGGCGTTTCAGACATGAAGCAGGTAGTTCAATCATGGATCCAGTGGACTGAGAAAACTTTCTACCTTGACGATGTCCAAGCACTAGTGAAACAACTGGGATAAGTTCATCAGTGTATCAGGGGATTATATAGAGAAATAAAGGAAGTTTTTAGTCACAAGTGTTTTCTGTTATTCTGCACAATCAGAAGTTCCTCTTTCACTTGAACGCCCCTTGTATAATGATGTAATGTCATGTGGAAAAAATTCACATACCTTGTAACATCCGACTGCTTTTTCAATTTCTCCCTCTAGTTCATAAAGTTGTCCAAGAAATCTATGTGCTTTGGGATCCCTGACCTGAACTGTTAAATACGCTGACACATGTCTATATACAGGCAGAAAAAAACAAATCACAAAGTAAATTTTACAAAGAGAGCAATCAACACACTTCACATAAAAAATAAAAGGTTTATTATTTACAATTTCTTAAATAATTGTTACCTTTTAGCAAGCTCATACTCCTTGGCTTCAAAATATAATTTCGCAAATAAAAATCCTTTCACCGGTTTCTGACAAAAAGAAGAACAAATTAGTACAAAATATAAATGAGTATGTTTATAATACACACACACACACACACTACAGCAGTGCCTCAGCTCTGTTAATGACCATACTGTCTGCTGCTCTTCCGGATTGTGGATTAAACCAGTTAAAATATACATATAATTTTTTTATTCCTTGTATAAAAGGTTTATACACTTTTATTCTACGAGTATCCACCTTTCAATCAGAACACTGAGGAGAATGACCTGATCTGAGCAATAGCAATGAGAAATAAACCTGTGACAATCTGTTCAATTAAATAATCAAATAATCAACAGCCATGTACACATCGGATTCGAGCATTTCTCTCGCATTGTAGATAAACACCAGCAGTGGGTAACATTAGGAGACATGACAAGTTTCTGGGAGAAAAATTTTGCTTCTGTTCGTGATCTGTAAACTCAACAGCTGCCTCCTAACCCTGACCTAAATTAAAAGTTGGAGGACAATACTTCCTCTGTCTTCTTCTTATGTATTTCAGTCAGATTAAACACGTCACAGCGAGCAGAATCACTTTACACACGTCAGGAAAAAAGGTTACAATGCTTTAAGTGTGTAAACACACATTTTATCAGATCAGCGCCCATGCAGACATAAAAGTTGGAATCTCTAATCAGATTAAAGAAATATTGTCTGAGTAAGTGCAAGTATAATTGAATGATTTAAACACAGGATTTACAGAAAACTAATGAACACTGATCAGCACAAGCATCATGAGAAGACATCTTAACAGGAATCAAAACACAGTCACACACTGAAGTATACTGAAAATAACTACGAAGACTACAGTACATGGGGACTGAGATAGAGGTAGTTGTTAAACTTAATACAGTAAAGCGTGTCTAACTGCTGCTTTACAAGTTGTTCCAACAATGGGACGATCACTCGAGGATCACTGAGGGATCGAATGTACATTAATTCAATTAAATTTTATTTGTATAACGTTTTTATTAGTATGCGGGATATTATAAATAACAATCCAGAGACATTATATTTTTTTAAAAACATGATTATAATGATGAATAATGATTTGGAGGCTGAATCACAGACACACAAATATAGAGAATGTAAGCATGTGTTGGGATTTTAATGTATTGGTGATATTTATTACAGACAGACGGACTTCTCGCTCTACATGCTGAGAACACGTTCACAGCTGTTTATGCCGTGTCTCATAGAATATTCATTAATAATGACCTCTGATGTTCTCACTTGGAAGCAACTTCAGATAAAAACACCAAAACACGCACTCCTTCATACACACATTTTCTGTCTGTTGTGTAGCTTCGAACAACATTAATAAATTCTCCTGTTCCTCCCCCCCCCCCAGCTCCAGTTATAGTTTCTCCTGTCAGTTACCCCCTTCCTCCTGTTAGCTACCCTCTGCTGATTAGTTACCCCATTCCTCCTGTTAGCTACCCTCTGCTGATTAGTTACCCCATTCCTCCTGTTAGCTACCCTCCTGCTTCAACCACACAGACATACACGGTATGATACACAGTATGTTATGATACACAGAGAACTGACTGCACGAATGTTTGTAACCTTGAAAAGAAAAATATGTAAGTAAAGAGGCACTTCTGGTAGTGACCGCCCCCCCTCCCTCTGATAAGTTAGCTCAGTTAGCTACCCGGCTTTCTTGTGTTACCCCTCTGACCCCGCAGCGGTGCGTTGTGTTTTACCCCACACCCGGTGTATGACAGGCAGAAAAGCGCGTGTGTTTTGCACTCAGTCTTTAAACACGTGCACCAAACGCAGTCAGACAGACAGGCGCGCGCGCGCACACACACAGTTACCGCGTTTTTCACAAACAAGCGTCCACAGCACGCAGAGAGGCAGATCACTCGCTCACTGCAACAGTCTATTTATCTCTCTCTCTCTCTCTCTCTCTATCACACACACCGGTCTCTCTCTCGCTCTTCCTCACAGTCTCCCCGGTGACGGTTATCCCCACAGCGGCCTACTCGAGCTAAACACTTTAGCCTGTTAGCTAACTCGGCTAGCTAGCACGCGCAGTGAGAGCCCGGTATTGCGTACCTCTTTCTGAGCCGGAGAGAGACTCTCCACTGAGGAGATGTAGCGCTCCACGTCCGCCTTATTCCGCCTCATGGCTGCGACAGACCGGCCACCCGATCACACACTCCTGCAGAACCGCACTGATCCCGCAGAGCCGCGCGGAACTTCAACAGATACTTCAAGCGCGAGCCGCGTCACACAGGCAGAGTTATCGCGAGATGTGTGAGCGCCGCGCTCAGATTAGGCGTGTTTACGAAGAGCCGAAGATTTCGGTTGGGTTTTTTGTTTAATCCCAAACAAATGACAATTACAACATGAAAGTACCAGAGTCAGGTACAAAAGACTGAATTATACAAATAATTATCTACAGTTAAATAGTAGTTATACAATATCAGCAACCTAACAAACATATACAAATAAATAAAGTAGTAAACCGACACATGCGTAGATAAATAAGTAACTAAAATGTGAATAAATAATAAATCAGTATTAATCATAAAAAATAAATAAACCAGTGTTCAGTTGACTACATCAGAATGTCGAGACAATAACAGAGAATATTTATTATTTTCTATTAAATTTAAGTTGAGTTCAGATGGGTTTCTGATGCAGCTGAACTGCGCGTGAAGGCAAACCAGTGACGTCAGATAAGTGACGCAGATCGATAGATTAGTTTCTAAATACATTCTATATTTAAACTATAGTCCCCGCGGGCACAGTGTTGTTAGAGCACTCACTGTACACACACACACACACACACACACACACAGTTGGAGGTCAGTTTCATTTCAGCTACAGTTATCGTTTCTGAAGAAACTGTACAAATGTTCCCTCTGAATGTTTTTCTGATGAATCATCATTCAGTGTGCAGTCACACACACTCACACGCTCTCTCACACACGCCACAACAACACATGCTAAATCTAACCAAATACAAATGCTAATTAGTTCACACTAATAAAATGTTATATATTTTGTGCAGGAGTGTGTATATTTCAACTGGAAAAGTACCTTTAAACTATTATTCAGAAGCAAATAAACAGAGGTGGAAGTTAATCAAATAGATTTACTTCATTACTGTGAATATAATTTAAATATATTCTATTCTATACAATTGCATTTCTTGTATTTTAATAATTAATAATAAAAATTTTCAGGTGTTTAGACAGTGACTAAACAGCACTTTCACAGTCAGGATGCAGGAGAGAGAGAGAGACTTACAGTGGAACCTCGGATTACGAGTATCGCGGTTTACGAGTGTTTCGCAAGATGAGCAAAGATTTTTAATACATTTTGATTTGGAAAACGAGCGTTGTCTTGGTTTACGAGCACAGAGGATCATGTATCACGCATGCGCTTCTTGTTTTGACACCGCACGTGTACACATGTGGTTGCGCGAGTAAAGCAAAAGAAATTTTCAATACAGAGGTTAAAAATCCATTTTCTTCCTCAGCTCATCGCTGTGTGTGTGTGCGCACGCGAGCGCAACCTGACACCGTGCCGGCCATGCGCACGTGCGTGTGTTTGTTTGTTTCACACACACACACACACACACACACACACACACACACACACACACACACACACACGCATAGCCAGCTGTGTCAAACCACACACCCTAAAAAATGCTGGGTTAAAACAGGTGCTGGGTAAATATTGGACTAACTACATGCAGGTTAATTTAACCCAGCAAAGATGGGTTAAATATTCAACCCAAATGCTAGGTCATATTTAACTATAATACTGGGTTAATTCTACCACATAAATTGGTGAAATGTTCTACCCATATGTTGGTTCATTTTAACTGGAATGTTGGGTTAATTCTACCTCACAAATAGGTTATTATTATTTTCATGTTTTACAGTGAATCTGTAAAAAAAAAAAAAAACACCCATGTCTATTAAACAGTTAAATTACTTTGATATACTGGTTTAGTACAAAAAACCATACATATATCCAATAAACAACATCCTATTAAATGTTCTTAGAAAAAACAGTTCTTTTTCAAAAGCACAAGAACAGATAATCAACAGTGACATCATTACTATACTATTACTGATAAGGGCAGAATGGAGTAATTGCACAAATAGACTGACGCAGCTTCTACAGAGCAGGATCTCTGTGTGACTTAAGATATCTTTTCTGCAGAACAAAACTATCCAGCCCTGGTCTCATTTTAACATACAAACACTGACATACATGACTTTTCAGGTAGGCCTCGCTATTTCATAGCAACATTACAACACAGGGGCGTAGATTTAGGGTGGACGGAGGGGATGTGTCCCCACCAATATCCTCCGACCATTGAAATGTCCCCACCAATAATTTAATCCACTTTAAAAAAATAATAATAAAAAAATCGTTCTGTCAACATTAACCTAGACACGGCAGAAAGGGATAAATCACGTTCTCTCCTTGAGTCCTCTTCTTCTTTCCCTTTCAGGGGTCGCCACAGCGAATCATCTGCCTCCATCTAACCCTATCCTCTGCATCCTCTTCTCTCACACCAACTAACTTCATGTCCTCTCTCACTGCATCCATAAATCTCCTCTTTGGTCTTCCTCTAGACCTCCTGCCTGGCAGTTCCAACCTCAGCATCCTTCTACCGATAAATTCACAATCTCTCCTCTGAACATGTCCAAACCACCTCAATCTGGCCTCTCTGACTTTATCTCCAAAACATCTCACATGGGTTGTCCCTCTGATGAACTGATTCTTGATCCTATCCATCCTTGTCACTCCCAAAGAGAACCTCAACATCTTCAGCTCTGCTACCTCTAGCTCTGCCTTCTGTCTTTTCTTCAGTGCCACTGTCTCTAAGCCGTAGAGCATTGCTGGTCTCACCACTGTCCTGTACACCTTTCCTTTCATTCTCGCTGATGCTCTTTTATCGCACAACACACCTGACACTTTTCTCCACCCATTCCAACCTGCCTGTACTCGTCTCTTCACCTCCTTTGAACACTCTCGACCGTTGACCCTAAGTACTTAAAATCCTGCACATTCTTTACCTCTGCTCCCTGTAGCCTCACTGTTCCTCTTGGGTCCCTCTCATTCACACACATGTATTCCGTCTTGCTGCGGCTAACCTTCATTCCTCTGCTTTCCAGAGCGTACCTCTACCTCTCCAAATTTTCCTCTACCTGTTCCCTGCTCTCGCTACAAAGCACAATGTCATCTGCAAACATCATAGACCATGGAGACTCCTGTCTAACTTCATCTGTCATCCTGTCCATCACTAGAGCAAACAAAAAGGGGCTTAGAGCCGATCCTTGATGCAGACCCACCTCCACCTTGAACTCTTCTGTCACACCTGCAGCACATCTCACCACTGTCTTACAACTCTCATACATGTCCTGCACCACTCTAACATACTTCTCTGCCACTCCAGACTTCCTCATGCAACACCACAGCTCCTCTCTCGGCACCCTGTCGTACGCTTTCTCTAAATCTACAAAGACACAATGCAACTCTTTATTACCTTCCCTGTACTTCTCCACCAGCATCCTCAAAGCAAATACTGCATCTGATGTACTCTTTCTAGGCATAAAACCATATTGCTGCTCACAAATTCTCACCTCTGCCCTTAACCTAGCTTCCACTACTCTTTCCCACAGCTTCATTGTATGGCTCATTAGCTTTATACCTCTGTAATTGCCACAGCTCTGCACATCTCCCTTGTTCTTAAAAATCGGCACCAATACACTTCTCCTCCATTCCTCTGGAATCCTCTCACTCTCCAAGATCTCGTTAAGCAAACTAGTCAGAAAGTCTACTGCCACCTCTCCTAAGCACTTCCATACCTCCACAGATATGTCATCAGGACCAACAGCCTTTCCACTCTTCATCCTCTTCAACGCCCTTCTCACCTCACTTTTACTAATATTTGCTACTTCCTGCTCCACAACAGTCACCTCTTCTACTCTTTGTTCTCTTTCGTTGTCCTCATTCATCAAGTCCTCAAAGTACTCCTTCCATCTTCCCATCACCCTCCTGGCATCTGTCAGTACATTTCCATCTCTATCTTTAATCACTCTAACCTGCTGCACATCCTTCCCATCTCTATCTCTTTGCCTCGCCAACCTGTACAGATCCACCTCTCCCTCCTTACTGTCCAGCCTAGCATACAAGTCCTCATATGCTCTTTGTTTGGCCTTTGCCAATTCTACCTTCACCTTACGGTGCATCTCCCTGTACTCCTGTCTACTCTCTTCAGTCCTCTCAGAGTCCCACTTCTTCCTAGCTAGCCTCTTTCCCTGTATACACTCCTGGACTTCCTCATTCCACCACCAAGTCTCCTTGTCTCCTTTTCCCTTACCTGATGATACACCAAGTATCCTCTTACCTGTCTCCCTGATCACATTGGCTGTATTTGTCCAATCAACTGAAAGCACCTCCTGACCACCCATAGCTTGTCTCAACTCCTCCCTAAAGACTACACAACATTCTTCCTTTCTCAGCTTCCACCACTTTGTCCTCTTCTCTGCCTTTGTCCTCTTCACCTTCCTCATCACCAGGGTTATTTTACACACCACCATTCTGTGTTGTCTGGCTACACTCTCCCCTACCAACACTTTGCAGTCACTAATCTCTTTCAGATTACAACGTCGACACAAGATGTAGTCTACCTGAGTGCTTCTGCCTCCGCTCTTATATGTCACCCTATTGGACTATTGGAGTGCCTCTTTTGGAAGAAAGTATTTACTACTGCCATTTCCATCCTCTTTGCAAAGTCCACCACCATCTGTCCTTCTACATTCCTGTCCTGAAGACCAAACCTGCCCATCACATTTTCATCACCTCTGTTCCCTTCCCCAACATGTCCATTGAAGTCTGCACCAATCACCACTCTCTCACCTCTGGGGATGCTCTGCATCACTTCATCTAACTCACTCCAGAATTTCTCCTTCTCTTCTAACACACATCCTACCTGTGGGGCATAACCTCTAACAACATTGAACATTATCCCTTCAATATCCAGCTTCAGACTCATCACCCTATCTGATACTATCTTCACCTCTAGAACATTCCTTACAAACTCCTCTTTCAGAATAACTCCTACTCCATTTCTTTTCCTATCCACACCATGGTAAAACAACTTGAACCCTGATCCTAAGCTTCTAGCTTTGCTACCTTTCCACCTGGTCTCCTGGACACACAGTATATCTACCTTCCTCCTCTGCATCATAACCAATTCTGTTCCCTTCCCTGTCATGGTCCCAACATTCAAGGTCCCTACTTTCACTCCTAAACTCTTGCCTTTCCTCTTCTCTCTCTGCTTTCGAACACGCCTTCCTCCTCTCCTTCTTCGACCAACAGTAGCCCAATTTCCACCGGCACCCTGTAAGTCAACAGCACCAGTGGCGGTCGTTGTTAACCCGGGCCGCGACCGATCCGGTATGGAAATGATATTTCTGATTCGCATCATTGATTTGGCAAATGTTTTACGTCAGATGCCCTTCCTGACACAACCCTCTGCATTTATCCAGACTTGGGACTGGCACAAGAAGACACTGGATTGCGCCCCCCCATGGTTGCATTCTCTCCTTGAGTCCTCCCGCCCCCAAAACACAGATGAACATTTTGATTGGCTGTGCCTTTCCCTGCTATCATGCGAGAGGCTATGGCTGCGTTCAGATACAAGCAGCACCAAATGCAGTGGATTTTTGTTCCGTGCAAGAAGGTTTGTTGGGTGACATACATGTGACGGCATGTCAGCAAAAAAAAAAAAAAAAAAAGCTGGACATAATGAGCTTTTTTTTTCATAGAAAGGTGTACTCAAGTTCGCATGTGAATCCATCAAAGTCCATCAAAGTAGCGACAACAGTTAACATTAATGCTAGTGTTTTTAATTAAATTTTATTTATTTTACCGCTTTGACGCACATTCATTATAGCAGGGCAGGCTATAGTCTGTGAATACGGACTTAAAACTAACAGCAGATTAAACAGCTAAATGTAAAAGTATAAATATGATCCCTGTCAGTTCTCCTAATCTAATGACGACTATTTGTCTTGTGAAAGAAATTGATATGCTACATACTAATATTGCCATGGCTAGAATTTTGTTAACAGTTCACCAATAGAAAATCCACTTTGCGCAAATAGTTTTTAAAATGAATTCACTGACTTGGCAAACATTAGTGATTTGATTCGAGATTTGCATACTAAGACTAAAGTGAAATAAAATGATTGCTGTTTAAATGGCATGTGTTTATCCTGTTTTGTCAGGTGACAGAACCTAAACAACTGTGCTGTATATCAGCACTATGGCCAAAGAATAGTCTTTATTAAATCTTTTTGTCAGTTATTAAACATTCCTTTAACATTACACTATTCCTTAATTTAACTTAATGAATTGCATTTCGAGTGGCATTGCTAATGTAAAGTGATTTTGCATTATGCAGCATATAAAAAAAAAAAACATGCGTTCCGACGGAGTTGGGGTTGGTGGGTCCCCACCAATGTCCAGAGCAAATCTACGCCCTTGTTACAACATTACTGAGAGCAGCGCTGGTCATTATCTCCCAACGTCAGGATGTAGGGGTACGGCCTTGACACTTCAGCCTGCTGGAGTTATTCCACCATGTTGGTTCCAACCTTAGAAAGAAAAATGAAAAAGTAAAAAATTTGTAAAAATTACTAGCTAGTGAAAAACGGGAGGGTTAGCAGGTCTGTATATTTGTGAGAGGGTCAGTGTTTTATAACACCTCAATATATTGTCTCAAGCAGTGAGATTAATAAAGTTCTAATGTTAAAGTGGTTGCTAATGCTAGCAACTTAACTAAATGCCTGCGTCATGCTAGCAATACAGTTAACAGTTTAGCATTCATTCATCACTTCACCATCTTCGTAACCCTGCAAACATTCTACAGAGAAAGCTAAAAAGCTCAGACACCTTATCCGTTTCTTTCATACACAGGTGGGGTGGCTAGCAGCTATTCTCAGCTAAATTATCATCCAGTACCTCAGACCAGCCGGAAAGTTTGTGTGTAACCTTAACACGGTAACAGTAATAAATGTTACATATAGTAATACTTTTTCAGTCATATGTGACTTAGGTGAGTGAACACGTGTATACAGACTAGGGCTGCTCGATTATGGAAAAAATCATAATCACGATTATTTTACACGATTACTCATTGACTTTGAAAATATGTTGCATTTATTGAACAGAACAGTGAATTCTCCTTAAAACAGATTAAGACAGATAAAGGCAAACAAGATCAACAATGTAGTGCACTTCCACAATCTTTTGAAAACAAGTAATAAATAAAATATAAATATTAAATAAAATAATAAATAAATTAGTCCAAAATAAATTTGCTCACGTATGTGCCTTAACAAACTGAAAAATTCAAAACAACATTTTACATTTCTACTGTTGTGGTGGCGAAGTCCTCTGCTTTTAATACTTCCTTAGCCACTTCTGAACGGAATTTTTCAAATAAAGCAGGCAGAGCAACTCTTGTGAAATGGTGTCGAGATGGCAAAGCATAAAGCTTGTTCAGAGTATTTATAATTTTCCTGAATCCTTCGTTCTCAACCGTGCTAATAGGGCACATGTCTTTGGCTAAAAAGTATGCAACGGCATCTGTTATTTTTTGTGCCTTTCTGAGCTGGATAGATACGGAGTTGCCGACACAACCGTGTAGCAAATCTTGCACCTAATATATTTTTGATCCACGTCCACTTCTCCGAATCCAAACTGTTCCCAAACAACAGAATTACTTCTACCTCGCGATGGTACAGTAGAAGGTGCGCGTGTGCAGATCATGCGCCGGGGTTTGGGCGCGTTCATATCATGCGCCGCTGGGGTGCGCGCAACCTTCTCTAGAAGACTCAAAGACATACAGTATACTCATTTGGATTATGATTAAATTAGCATGTTTGTTTTGGCGTCTGTCCAGATTTAACCGTATATGGGTCCGGATGCGGACCGGAGTCCGCCTACTGAGTACAGAATGAGAGAGTTCGGGCTTCCGGAAGCGCGAAAGTGCGGATGCGCGCGCGTCAGAACGCAGGTCAAAATAACTTTTTAAAAAAGTGAATAATCGTTTTTTTCAATTACACCATTTTTGTGATCGTTGAGACCCGAAATCGGAATCGAAATTCAATTAATTGCACAGCCCTAATACAGACCTTGTATTTAACGTAATTTTCCCTTAAATGTCCGAGGAGGATGAACCGTCATCAGCGGTGTGGGAGCTCAAGAGACACGAAGCTGAGTGACAGCCGCTGAATCCACCGGTGAACTTAGGGGGAGGGGCCAAGCAAACTTTAACCCAGCAGCTGGGTTACACAAAAAGTACCCAACTCTCTGTAAATAACCCAGAAAAATGACCCAACAGCGGCAACCCATCGTTTGGGTAGAAAAAACAACCCAGCATTTTTTAGAGTGCACACGCACACAGACATTAAGGCAAGAGACACACACTCTGCTCTGACACACAGAGGTAAGATGGTGGTTCATTTGTTTGTTTGTTTTACTTTACAGCAGTGATTCTGTTAGTTTGCGCTCACACGAGTGTCATTAGCGATGTTTATTGCTGATTTGCAGATTAAACAGTGTAGCGGGAGAGAGATGTTGTTTTATGACCGCTGTTTACGGAAGTGTAGTCCAGTGTGGGAGATGCATTGTGGGTAGATGCATTGTGGGTAATGCAGTCCGGTGTGTGTGAACGCGAATGCGAGATATAAGCTAGGTTATAGAGCCTGAGTTTTGTTCTTCAGTAGTTTTTTATAGTTGGATTTAAGTGCAGGATCCACCCGAGTTTGTACTATAGCCAAACAATGCAGAAAATAAAAGAACGGGCATCGAGCAGTTTGTCCATCTCATCATTACACCAGCATGAATTAACGGGCTGTTACGCTGTCGCGAGCAACATTCAAATAAAGTGGAGAAGCTTTAATAATTTGGTAGAAAACAACAGTCTTTCCGTTAATGTGTGTGTGTTTTCAGACGAAAGGAGAAATTTTTACTGTTTAAGATGTTAAGGGTGGAGACAGGAGGGGCTGAAAGCAACAGTCTCCACTTACTCTAGCCTCACACACACACACACACACACACACACACACTCTCTCTTATCTCTTGGGATTAATTTTGTACTTTTTTGAAAGGTAAAGAGCAGGTTAATTTGTTAAATTTTTACTTTATATTTTGCATTAATTATTTTTATGCATTTAATTTTTTGGGCTGTGGAACGAATAATTAAAGTTTCCATTATTTCCTATGGGAAAATTACATTTGGTTTATGAGTGTTTTGGAATACGAGCCCACTTCCGGAACAAATTATGCTCGTAATCTGAGGTTCCACTGTATATGGAACTAAATTTGTAAGTGTAAGGATGTTTGTGTAAATCATAATTATCAGACTGTTCCTGATGAGCAAGACGAGGGCGACAGTGGCTAAGAACCGGCAAAGATGGCAATAGGAAGAAACCTTGAGAGGAACCAAACTCAACAGGGAAGCCATCGCCATTTGGGTGATAATCAGAGGTGGAAAGTAATGAATTACATTTACTCACATTACTGTAATTGAGTAGATTTTTTTGTGTACTTCTAATTTTCTAAATCTTTTTGAAAAAAAATCTTTTTGTACTTTTTAAAATCTGTAATTTTACTTTTACTTAAGTATGTTTTGTTTAAAGTATTGTACTTCACTACATTTTAAATCATATTCGCAACTGAGTAAAAAAATAAATGAATGAAAGTGAAAAATGATACAAATAATACAACGGGGAAGAAAAAAAATTGCACCCCGGAAACCACTGCACTGATTGACTGATGGAGAACGATGGAGACGGACAGAACAGATGCCAGTGATGCAGACACAGCTGAAAGTGAAATGACAACAAATTCTTATGAAGCAAATCCCTGGTCCCTGGCGATCACTTTGATTTCAAGCACAACAAAGGGAACAGATTTTAAAGGGAACAGATTTTAAATATATATATATATATATATATATATATATATATATATATATATATATATATATATATACTCCCCTGCCATAATTGCTATCAAATATTATATTAGAACATAAATTCATTATTATTATCAAATGTGATATTACTATTATAATAAACCCTAGGTACGAGACAGCCATCAAGACCATTAATATAAATTCTTGTATAATGTTTATTTTGTAACACATTATTTTTCAGGGCTTTGTCATGAATATGCAAATGCCTGTTCCCACCTCTTCACCTCCTTTGAACACTCTGAGTTTCTCTTGACCGTTGACCCTAAGTACTTAAAATCCTTGCTGCGGCTAACCTTCATTCCTATGCTTTCCAGAGCATACCTCCACCTCTCAAAATTTTCCTCCACCTGTTTCCTGCTCTCGCTACAAAGCACAATGCAAACATCATAGTCCATGGAGACTCCTGTCTTGTCTCATCTGTCATCCTGTCCATCACCAGAGCAAACAAAAAGGGGCTTAGAGCCGATCCTTGATGCAGACCCACCTCCACCTTGAACTCTTCTGTTACACCTACAGCACATCTTACCACAGAATGTGAATTGGAGGTGCTCCTATCGGAGGTAGACCGGAGAAAAACTGTGTTATTTGCAAGTTTGTCCTCCGGAATTAATAAAAAAAAAAACCTTAGCTGGAATAATATCTTTAAATCCATCACTCACCAAGAAGCCACCCATCGCGCACCCTGCCACCTTGGAGCCTCATCCCAGCCATGCTGTTTGTGAGGATGAATGAATCATGGGTTGACCCAGGCCACCTCGCCACAATATTTGTTAGGCGCATTTGAGCAGGGCCGGTGTTCTAGACCAGACCATATGGGGGGGAGGCGGGGTGCGCGCGGTCAGATCATGCAACGGGGGGTTTGCGCGTGCTGCAGCCTGTGAAATCTAATACCGTATTGTGTAGTATCCCTTTTTAGGCGGATTTTTCCGCTAACGCAGATCATTTTATCAACTTGTTATAAATTCATTTTGTGAGTATATTAACATGTGCTTTCTCAACATTTCTATTTTTTTATTTGAGGGGGCAAGACATTTATTTGAGGGGCGCTGCCCCCTCTTGCCCCCGTCGAACCGGCCCTGTTTGAGCATCACATATTATTTCCACATTTATTGAATGTAAATGTTTCCGATTCACGTATGCAAATTCGTCTTCAGATGGCGCCTTTATAGCAATGTGCGTGCAGTCGATGGCTCCGATTACATTAGGAAAACCGGCGATCGCTGCAAATTGAGCTTTAATGTTTGGGTGGTCAACTGCATGGTATGGAAACCTTATATACCTGCTAGACATGCGGGTGATCCCGTCCCATACAGCTGGCACTGCACGGCTCAAAGACGACTGGCTTAACCCCGAGCGGTCTGCCGGTTCCCTTTGGAAAGAACCAGTTGCCAGGAAACCAAGCGTTGTCAGCACCTGTAAGGGAACGGGTAATGCGTGGCTCCTCGCTGTCTCTCTTTCCAAATTTGGACCCAACTCAGCACAGAGCTCCAAGAGGATAGCTCTTAGAAATCTGAAACGGCTAATAAGCCAGTCATCATCATGGGCCAGAAATCACTGTGATCCCTAAAAATGTGTTCGCTTCGGATTCAGCCATTGACAATGTCCTCTAATAAGGCCAACACTGCCATTGCCATAGACTAAGGGTTGTATACATTTGCAAATGCTTTTATATGTTCTAAATAACATTGTTGATATATGTATGATTGCATGTGACTGTACCAATACATGACCAAAAGGTGGCAGTGTTTAGCAGGTATATAAAGGGAATTATTTTTTTATTTTTTCTCTCTCTCTCTGCACTTGACTCAAAGAGCGGTGTATCTGTTTGTGTTCTTATATAATAAACCACGCCACGTAAGGGCTGAAGATAAATGTTGTGGGTGTCCATTATTGTTCCACTGCAAGAAGGCAAAGTTATTCAGCTAACAAACATAATTGGTAAAAAATAAAAAATAGTGTCAATTAACCCATTTTATCAATTATAAATGAATAGCAATGTTTTTCACATGTGTTGGTAGTGTGCAATTTAACATAATTGCCTCTAGGAGTCGCCAACGGAAATAAAACAAACAAGAAATACACGTACGCCAGACATGAAGTTGGCGTGGAAGAACGCACATTCTCACGTTAATTTCACTATTAGTAAATCCGACCGTGAGCGTATAAACTGGCGTAAGCAAAGTTTTTGTGCGTACGCAGCGTTGATACATGAGGCCCCTGGTCTGTTTGTGCTTTGTGAGTTTACTCCCGGCACTTGATTTCCCTCCCACAGTCTAAAAAATGGATTTTAGGCTAATTGGCATTTCTTAAGTGCAATGTTTTGGCACCCATACAAATTGTCCCCTACCTTGTGCCCCAAGTTCCCCAGGATAGGCCCTTGGTACCCTGTGACCCTAAAAAGGAGACGCACTATGGGAAATGGATGAACAAAAGTTGTTTACTTTCAGCGCTAATCAATTTTTCAGCATGAGACATTTTTTTCTTTAAAAAGACCTGGGGATGGAAAGAGTCCAGTCATCTGGAAAATCACATACTCCTGCTTAGCCAGTGATCATTGTGTTTCTACCTCACAGCTCCAGGTTTGATCCTGAACTCAACATATACTCCAGGTGAAGGTTCATATGTTCTTCCCATCTCCATGTGCGTTTCCTCCCAAAAACCTGTTAATATGCAGATCAACTATTCTTAATTGCTCTTAGATGTGAATGTGTGTATGTATGTATGTATGTGTGTGTGTGTGTGTGTGTGTGTGTGTGCGCATGGTGCACTGTGATGGACTGATATACAGTGGTGTGAAAAACTATTTGCCCCCCTCCTGATTTCTTATTCTTTTGCATGTTTGTCACACAAAATGTTTCTGATCATCAAACACATTTAACTATTAGTCAAAGATAACACAAGTAAACACAAAATGCAGTTTTTAAATGAGGGGTTTTATTATTTAGGGAGAAAAAAAATCCAAACCTACATGGCCCTGTGTGAAAAAGTAATTGCCCCCTGAACCTAATAACTGGTTGGGCCACCCTTAGCAGCAATAACTGCAATCAAGCGTTTGCGATAACTTGCAACAAGTCTTTTACAGTGCTCTGGAGGAATTTTGACCCACTCATCTTTGCAGAATTGTTGTAATTCAGCTTTATTTGAGGGTTTTCTAGCATGAACCGCCTTTTTAAGGTCATGCCACAACATCTCAATAGGATTCAGGTCAGGACTTTGACTACGCCACTCCAAAGTCTTCATTTTGTTTTTCTTCAGCCATTCAGAGGTGGATTTGCTGGTGTGTTTTGGGTCATTGTCCTGCTGCAGCACCCAAGATCGCTTCAGCTTGAGTTGACGAACAGATGGCCGGACATTCTCCTTCAGGATTTTTTGGTAGACAGTAGAATTCATGGTTCCATCTATCAGATGGAAGCCTTCCAGGTCCTGAAGCAGCAAAACAACCCCAGACCATCACACAACCACCACCATATTTGACTGTTGGTATGATGTTCTTTTTCTGAAATGCTGTGTTACTTTTACGGCAGATGTAACGGGACATGCACCTTCCAAAAAGTTAAACTTTTGTCTCGTCGGTCCACAAGGTATTTTCCCAAAAGTCTTGGCAATTATTGAGATGTTTTTTAGCAAAATTGAGACGAGCCTTAATGTTCTTTTTGCTTAAAAGTGTTTTGCGCCTTGGAAATCTGCCATGCAGGCCGTTTTTGCCCAGTCTCTTGAGTCTGAACACTGACCTTAATTGAGGCAAGTGAGGCCTGCAGTTCTTTAGATGTTGTCCTGGGGTCTTTTGTGGCCTCTCGGATGAGTTGTCTCTGCGCTCTTGGGGTAATTTTGGTCTGCCGGCCACTCCTGGGAAGGTTCACCACTGTTCCATGTTTTTGCCATTTGTGGATAATGGCTCTCACTGTGGTTCGCTGGAGTCCCAAAGCTTTAGAAATGGCTTTATAACCTTTACCAGACTGATAGATCTCAATTACTTTTGTTCTCATTTGTTCCTGAATTTCTTTGGATCTTGGCATGATGTCTAGCTTTTGAGGTGCTTTTGGTCTACTTCTCTGTGTCAGGTAGCTCCTATTTAAGTGATTTCTTGATTGAAACAGGTGTGGCAGTAATCAGGCCTGGGGGTGACTGCAGAAATTGAACTCAGGTGTGATAAACCACAGTTAAGTTATTTTTTAACAAGGGGGGCAATCACTTTTTCACACAGGGCCATGTAGATTTTGAGTTTTTTTCTCCCTTAATAACGTAAACCTTCATTTAAAAACTGCATTTTGTGTTCAATTATGTTATCTTTGACTAATAGTTAACGGTTTTTGATGAGCAGAAACATTTAAGTGTGACAAACATGCAAAAGAATAAGAAATCAGGAAGGGGGCAAATAGTTTTTCACACCACTGTACCTGTGCTCTGGCCCAGTCATCCTGGGGTCAGTGTACCCTGATCAGGATGAAGATGAAGATGAATACATGGATGCTAAGGCTTGAGACTGACACAGTACATCAGGTCCAAATCCACAAAGATTGAAGGTGTAATTACTTTGAAACAATGGAAGTTTGGATAAAATCCATTTAATTAAATTTAATTTAATCCATTTAACATAAGATAATAACTATAAGAGATCAATGACAAATATACAAACTTTGAAATGGTGTTTTGTAACTAAATACTGTAAAACACAGTCATAGTGGATTTAACACTCCACACCCCTTTACACCTGCGAGACGATCGGACCAAAGACATTTTAATCTTTTCTAACTGTTCGCTTACTGTAAATGTTCTTAGGTGTTATATCACATGAAAGATGGGTAGGGGGGGGAATATGCCATGATTTTTAAAAGCATGCAATTTGGGGTTATATATGTGTGTACACTACTGGTCAAAAGTTTAGACACCCCTTCAACCTCCATGGTTGTTCCTGATTTCTATTTCTTTCAACACTGTAAAACAATACTAAAGGCGTTTATTCAAAATCCACAATAATCTCCTTTGAACAGTTGATATTGAGATGTATATCTGCTATTCTGCTCTGTAAAGCTTCATAATGGCTGGTTGTTAATTGGTGATTTCTGAGGCTGGTGACTCTAAATGAACTTTTCCTCTGTAGCAGAGGTCATATTTGGTCTTGTTTTCCTGGGAAGGTCTTCAGGACAAACTTGAGTCCAAACTTTTGACTAATGCTGTATATTCAGTAAATGAGCATCTTTGATTGGGAATACATACACCCTGGTAACAACCTAAAATTACCCTGATAAGAAGCATTTTACTGCATGTCAATGAATTATGGTCCAACACTAAAAAAAACACGGCCACTTACTACTACAGCTAAACATTTTATATATTTATTTCATAAGCACGTGTACACAAAATAAACCAGGTTAAATGATTAAGGTCTTTAGATCACAAAAATACCCACACTTCGTACACTTGAGACACCATAGGTTTGCACTATCTTAAAAAGTGTTGTCATGCTAATGGTCAATCATTCACTTTTAAATCATCATGAATATTAATATCAGTAAAAATACATGATGTGACAGAAAAGTTAACTGAGAAGCTAAATGAAGAACTTTACAGACAGATACCAATCTTCTTTCTTCTGTCCTTTGAGTCGTGTTCACGCTTCGCTAGACGGGCCTTCAGCTGAGTCGGCATTCGTTCATAGCACTGTTTACACACAGGCTTCAGATCGAGCTCCACAAACTTATCCCTGTATAAAGGAAATAACAAAGACAAGGTGAAGTCAGAGGCAGTGAGGAAGAGAAACATACATTCTCTACTGACTGATCAGTGTCTGTCTGTCTGTCTGTCTGTCTGTCTGTCTGTTTATAAACCTAAATATTTTAGTCATGAACCCACCAAAAATATGATGTCAATAAATGTGTAAGATGGGATCACAATTAAAATCTTTTTCATGTACAAAAGATTTCATGTAAAATCTTTTTCATTTTATTGCCTGGCCAATAAAAGTCATGTTTTTGAAGGGTGAAAATGTTTTGCTTTGCATCAAGCAAACGATTACAACTAAGGAGATCACTGTAAAGACGGAATTTAGGATAGTGCAGAACCATGAACTTTAAGGAAGGAAATATGATGAATGAGTGTGATTAGAGATTGTTTAAATGCTGGTGAAGCTGCAAACCTGCTGTAGCCTCACATTTGTATTTAACAGTGAAATTAAGAGCATTTCCATTTCCAGGACTGGGACTAAACAGCTGGGTGTCCAGAAGGAAACCACTTGTTAATGAGACTCATCAGAAAAAAAGGCTTCAGACTGGACTGTAGCGTTGATGGAAAGAGGTGATGTGACCTGATGAGTCCAGACTGACCCTATTCCAGAGTGAAGCGATGCACCATCATGTATAGTGTCCACTGTACAAGTGTCTCTGGAGACAGTGTTATGATCTGGGGTTGATCAGTCGCTCAGGTCGAGACTCAGCAACGTTATGGGGCAATAAAATAAAGTCAGCAGACGACCTGAATGTACTGAATCACCAGGTTATCACATCTATGGAGGGTGTGTGTATGTGTGTGTGTGTGTGTGTGTGTGTGTGTGTGTGTGTGTGTGTGTGTGTGTGCGTGTAATCAAAGCTAAAGGCAGTTGAATAACATCTTGGAGTCTGAGACTTTTTTAGACCAGGAAGTGTATAAATAAAACAGAAGCTTACTTTAGGCTCAGCTTAGCGCTGCAGGTGGAACAGGCGAAGCAGTTGATGCACCAGGCTTTATTCAGTGCTGAAATGACTTACAAAAAGAAGACAGAAGAGTTTGTGCAGGGCAAAAGTTGGTTAATGTAAAATATTCATATTTTGAGTCCAGTACATGGACAATGCACTTAGAATTATGCTAAACCTATCTGATCATCAAAGATTCAAACCTTTTTTACAGATTTTATGTATCTGGTAAACTGTCACCTGCACTGTGATGAGGTAAAACATACAGCTACAGTGTGTGAAGCTGCTGGTCAGTAACATCAATACGACAGAGATAACTGAAGATAACTACAGTCATCTTAAATAAAATAATTTGTGTTTGTGTGTCTATGTGTGTGTCTGCATGTGTGTGTGTGTGTGTGTGTGTGTGTGTAGTCTGTTTCATGTGTTACTGATATAATACAAAAGAATAAAACAGCAGTGTATTCTAATGCTTTACCTTCTCCCTCGATGACGCGGTTGCAGTGGTGGCACACGTCTCCAAAGAGCTGAACGAAAACCATGCTTTTATTAACATTTATTTTAACACTTTTATTTATTTACATTAATTTGTCATACATACGGAGGCAAGCGCTTCTGTTCGTACCAGGTTGTAGTGCGTCTCGCAATAAGCCAGGCCTTTGCGTTCAAAATGCTGATGGCCCAGGAAAGGTTTCTCACACTTGGCACACACAAAATGCTACAAAACACACACACACACACACACACACACACACACACACACACAGCATGTTGCATTTTGCATTAGCTTAATGTAGAATTGATGTTCTATTGTATGTACAAACACATCTTGTTCTTATTAATTGTTTTGTGAATAATAATTAACCAATAGAGACGAGAGAGAGTGATGTCACACTAAATATCAGCACAGGCTGTGTAGAGGTCATAGGCATGAGGGCTCAGTCTGATGCTGATATTTAATATACAAACCGGATTCCAAAAAAGTTGGGACACTAAACAAATTGTGAATAAAAACTGAATGCAATGATGTGGAGATGGCAAATGTCAATATTTTATTCAGAATAGAACATAGATGACAGATCAAAAGTTTAATCCGAGAAAATTTATCATTTTAAAGGAAAAATATGTTGATTCCAAATTTCACGGTGTCAACAAATCCCAAAAAAGTTGGGACAAGTAGCAATAAGAGGCTGGAAAAAGTAAATTTGAGCATAACGAAGAGCTGGAAGACCAATTAACAGTAATAGTAACAGTGGCAGTGTCTCTCAGAAGCCACGATGGGTAGAGGATCACCAATTCCCACAATGTTGCGCATAAAGATAGTGGAGCAATATCAGAAAGGTGTTACCCAGTGAAAAATTGCAAAGACTTTGCAGTTATCATCATCAACTGTGCATAATATCATCCGAAGATTCAGAGAATCTGGAACAATCTCTGTTCGTAAGGGTCAAGGGCGTAAAACCATACTGGATGCCCGTGATCTCCGGGCCCTTAAACGACACTGCACCACAAACAGGAATGCTAATGTAAAGGAAATCACAGAATAGGCTCAGGAATACTTCCAGAAACCATTGTCAGTGAACACAATCCACCGTGCCATCCGCCGTTGCCAGCTGAAACTCTACAGTGCAAAGAAGAAGCCATTTCTAAGCAAGATCCACAAGCACAGGCGTTTTCATTGGGCCAGGGATCATTTAAAATGGAGTGTGGCAAAATGGAAGACTGTTCTGTGGTCAGACGAGTCACGATTCGAAGTTCTTGTTGGAAATGTGGGATGCCATGTCATCCGGACCAAAGAGGACAAGGACAACCCAAGTTGTTATCAACGCTCAGTTCAGAAGCCTGCATCTCTGATGGTATGGGGTTGCATGAGTGCGTGTGGCATGGGCAGCTTGCATGTCTGGAAAGGCACCATCAATGCAGAAAAATATATTCAGGTTCTAGAACAACATCTAGTCATCTCTTTCAGGGAAGACCCTGCATTTTTCAACAAGATAATGCCAGACCACATTCTGCATCAATCACAACATCATGGCTGCGTAGGAGAAGGATCCGGGTACTGAAATGGCCAGTCTGCAGTCCAGATCTTTCCCCTATAGAGAACATTTGGCACATCATAAAGAGGAAGGTGCGACAAAGAAGGCCCAAGACGATTGAACAGTTAGAGGCCTGTATTAGACAAGAATGGGAGAGCATTGCTATTTCTAAACTTGAGAAACTGGTCTCCTCGGTCCCCAGACGTCTGTTGAGCGTTGTAAGAAGAAGGGGAGATGCCACACAGTGGTGAAAATGGCCTTGTCCCAACTTTTTTGGGATTTGTTGACACCGTGAAATTTGGAATCAACATATTTTTCCTTTAAGATGATACATTTTCTCGGATTAAACTTTTGATCTGTCATCTATGTTCTATTCTGAATAAAATATTGACATTTGCCATCTCCACATCATTGCATTCAGTTTTTATTCACAATTTGTTTAGTGTCCCAACTTTTTTGGAATCCGGTTTGTAACAGCACCTTAAGTATGATATCGCTTTATACAACAGTTCCACAAACACCATTTATTATCATTGATTTGTTAGTTTATATAACCCGTTATTTTGCAAACATGTTTCCTCCTTTCGTCATTAACCACTGGACAACAACTGGGACACGCCCACTCATACATACAGTCACAATGCTGTTACGCTCTACTGTATATCAGCACTCGTCAAATCCCTCTCGTGTAATTAGATTACCTGGTTCTAACCAACTAACAGTTGTATAAATCTACATTGTGAATGATGATTACCTCAACATGCCACTGCTTGCCCACTGCATTCACCACTCTGCCCTCTATCGGCCGCCTGCAGGCCCCACAGATCGGCACACCCATCTTGTCATGGCACGGCAGGCAATACAGCTCATTCTTCAGCTCCCTGGCATCAGCAGTGAGCTCCTTACTGAACACACAGGACACACACAGTCCTGTAAATCATCTTCACACTTTATCCTGAGAGTTAGATAAAGTAAACGTTTCAGTAAAAGGGATCAAATTCATCTGTTCTGCCAACCGGATCAATTGGAGTTATTTATATACATTTACATACTGCAGCTTTCAAAATTGCATTTAGGAGGTTTGTTCAAATTGTATTGGCTCCCTAGGCTGTAAAATTGCTGTCTATGTAAATACTACTGTCAGTGAACTAACCCGGAGTTGACCAGAAGACTTAGCTTTAGCGGTTAGCCCTTTGTAACGTGGATGGTAAACCCAAACGCTGAAGCAAGCGAAAAGGCAGGATAACCACATGATTTAATCTAAGGACTCTCACAACAATGGAGCAAGGGAAAAACACAAATTTAAACTGCGTCCTATGAACACACACTCTAGACAGAAAGATAACCCAAGATAGTGAGTACTCACGAATGGGAAGCGATACGAGCTGATCCGACATTGGCGAAACTCAATGACTGAGTAAGGTGAAACGCCATCTTGTCTCCTTTTATGCTTCCTGCTTTAGCAACCTGGCTACTTCCGGGTCCTTGTGCCGGTCGTGTGTGTGACAGTACCCCCCTGTCCAGGACCGACTCCCGACGGTCCTGGGGTGGAGGATACCTGACGACGGTAATCCCTGATAAGGTTGGGGTCGAGAACAAACCGGGCCAGAACCCACGGGCGCTCCTCGGGGCCGTAGCCTTCCCAGCCGACCAAGTATTGGGTGCCTCAACCCCTAGGTCGCGAGTCGAGGATCCGACGAACGGTGTAGGCAGGGGCACCGTCTATGATTCGGGGAGGAGTTGGCTTGGTTGGCTTGATCCCAGAGCCGCCGACACCTGCGGACCAATTGTTGGGCTGACAGTACGTCAACCTCCGGTTCTTGGTGTTCGAACATCGGAGGTTGGAAACCGTGGCATACCTCAAATGGGCTGAGATTGGTGGCTGAGGTGACGTGGAGGTTGTGCGATAGTTCGGCCCATAGGAGGTAGCGAGCCCAGGAGCGCTGGCGATCTGTGACGAAACATCTTAGGTAGCGCTCCAGTTGTTGGTTGGCCCGCTCCGTCTGATCATTAGTCTGTGGATGATAACCAGAAGACAGGTGAAATTGATCAGACGGCAGAAGGCCTTCCAGAACCTGGCCATGAACTGGGGCCCGAGACGATGTCTTTAGGGAACCCATGCAGACGGACTACGTGTTCTAAAACCAGTTCTGCAGTGTTTTTGGCTGACAGGAGTCCGGCGAGGGCCACCAGGTGCACGGCTTTGGAGAAACGGTCGATGATGGTCATGATGGTGGTTTTTCCTTCGGAATCCGGCAGGCCCATGATGAAATCAATGGCAATGTGCGACCAGGGCCGATGAGGGACGGGGAGAGGATGGAGTTCCTCCGAAGGTGGTTGGTTGGTAGTTTTTGCCCTGGCGCACACTGGGCACGCCTGAACGTACTCATTGATGTCCCGGGCTATGGATGGCCACCAGAAGGCACGTCGGATGAACCGGAAAGAGCGTTGACTGCCTGGGTGTCCGGCGATAGGCGAGGTGGGGCCCCACTGCATAACCTTATTTCTCATAGTGGGGGGCACATAGAGACATCCAGGCGGCGCACCTGCCAGTTCGTTTTCCGCTGCCTGTGCCTGGCGGACCCTCGTCTCCAGATCCCAACGGAGAGGTGCGATGATCTTGGATGGTGGGAGACCAGGCGCGGGTTCCGTCGGACGACTTCCTCGTGCTGTTGGGAGCGTCTGCTTTGGTATTTTTGGCCCCCGGATGGTAGGACAGGTGGAAATTATAGTGCTCGAAGAACAATGCCCCCCCCCCGCCCCTGTCTCGGGTTGAGCTGTTTGATATTGCGGATGGTAATGAGATTTTGATGGTCGGTCCAGATGATGAATGGCTCTCTGGCGCCCTGGAGCCAGTGACGCCATTCCTCCAAAGCCCACTTTATGGCCAGCAGCTTGCGGTCCCCTACCCCGTATCGCTGCTGAGTGGTATCAAATTTTTTGGAGAAGAAACTACAGGGGTGTAGTTTCTTATCTGGACCTCGTTGGGAGAGAACAGCCCCAGCGCCCACATCTGAGGCGTCCACCTCCACAACGAATGGTTTACTTGCGTCTGGATGGAGAAGAATGGGGGCGGTGGTGAAGTGGTGACACAGTTTATGGAAGGCGGAGATGGCTGCTAGGTTGAGGCTGAATGGACGAGATGATGGGTGGGTCAGAGCGGTTAAGGGTGCTGCAACCGTACTGTAGTCCCAGATAAAGCGACAAGAATTCGCAAACCCGAGAAACCGTTGAAGCTGTTGAAGAGTCTTGGGTAGGGGCCAATGACGCACAACTTCCAGCTTCTGCGGGTCCATGGCCACACCCTGGGACGAGATGACAAAACCCAGGAACGTGGTGGAGCGCTTGTGAAAAGCGCACTTTTCCAACTTACAGTACAGTTGGTGGGCGTGCAGTCTCTTTAATACCACCCTGATGTGTTGGACATGTTCTTCCTTAGTGCGGGAGTAGATGAGGATGTCATCTAGGTATGCAAATGCCCACCGCCCTAGCATGTCCCGGAGAACGCCATTGATAAAGTGCTGGAAGGCGGCGGGGGCATTGCAGAGAACAAACGGGATGACCAGACTCTCGTAGTGCCCCGTGGGTGTGATGAATGCCATCTTCCACTCATCGCCCTCCCTGATGCGCACCAAGTTGTAGGCGCTCCGAAGGTCCAACTTTGTAAAAATGGTGGCACCAGAGAGAGCGTCCAGGGAAGAGTTGGTAACAGGCAACGGGTGACGATTCTTGATGGTTATGTTGTTGAGCCCCCGATAATCGACACACGGGCAAAGTTCGCCTCCTTTCTTTTTCACAAAGAAGAACCCCGCAGCGGCAGGCGATGAAGATGGCCTGATGGTACCCTGGCGAAGAGCACATATTCCTCCATAGCCTGCGTCTCAGTGGCAGAGAGGGAGTAGAGATGGCCGCGGGGGGGCACGGAGCCTTGCTGAAGGTCAATCGCCAGATCGTAAGGGCGATGTGGTGGAAGGTGGGTGGCATGTCTCTTACAGAACACTTCAGCCAGGTCCCGATAGACGGTGGGAATGGCGTTGGTGTCGACATCGGGGGCCTCGGACTCCCTAGAACACGCTTGGAAGCAAAGTTCGGAACAGGTCGGCCCCCACTGGAGGATACGATTTTGGGTCCAGGATATGAGTGTGTCATGTTGAAGTAACCAGGGGTGTCCGAGGATGATGGGTGGTGACGAGATGGTGGTGAGGTGGAACTCGATCTGCTCTTGGTGTTCATTTATGATCAGGGTGACAGGTTGGGTTTGTGTGGTGATGGGACTGGATGATAGGGGGCGACCGTCGACTGAGGTGATCCGAACCGGCTGGGATAACGCCTCAAGTTTCATCCCCAGTCGCTTGGCATAATTGGAGTCAATGAAATTTCCTGCGGCACCGGAATCGATGAAAACAGTACTTCCGACTCGTCTGTGGCCAAACTGGAGGTGTACTTGTACCGCGAGACGGGAGATGGTGGTGGTAACGGGAGAGATCTGAAGATGGCCCGGCGAGCTTCCCTCGTGCCTCACCGGGCCTGGGCGTTTCCCGGACGGAGGGGGCAGATGGCTCGGTGGTGTGCATCTGACCCACAGTAAGCACAGAGTCCCTCCCGAAATCTTCGTGCCCGTTCTGCAGCGGACAAGGAGGCGCGCCCTAGTTGCATGGCTCCCGTGTCAACCACGGCGGGCGGTGGAGATCCGACAGAACCAGTGACAGCGGGTCGAGCTTCAGGTACAGGAATGTGAGGAAAAGGGGCTGAAGAACGTGGCGGGACATAGGAGAGGACGGGTGTGGCAGGTGGCAGGGTGCGAGGGGCTGGCTTAGGACGAGACAGCAGACGTTGGTCGATCCGAAGGGCCAGCTGGATGAGGCCCTCCAGCGTAGCAGGTAGCTCTCGCCCCGCGAGCTCGTCTTTTATGCGGGAAGCCAGCCCTTCGTAATAGGCTGTCTGGAGGGCGGAGTGGTCTGAGTGGCCCCAGGTGGTCTGGACGGCGAGTGTGCGAAACTCCGCGAAGTAACGGCTCACGGACAAACCTCCCTGCCGTAGATGATAAAGTCTCGTGTCGGTCTCCACCTCACCGGCGGGTTGCTCGAAGGTGAGTCTTAGCTGGAGGGTGAACTCATTGTAGGAGTGAGCGGTGTCTGAATCTGATTTGAGAACTGCCGTGGCCCACTCAGCTGCCTGCCCGGTTAGCAACGAAACGAGAAGTGCAATGCGTAGCCGATCGGTGGAGTATCTGGTGGAATTAAACTCACACACCAAATCAAGCGCTGTTAAAAACACATCACACTTTCCATCCGTGCCATTCCACTTCTCTGGTAATGAAATGAATACTTCAGAAGCAGGGGGGGGAGGGTTAGTGCAGCGCTGCAGCCATGACGACGGGGGCCCGGCTAGCCGCACCATCAACAGCTCCGCGACCTCACGGCCCAAGGCCGCAACGTCTTGGACGCTTTGGTGTAGAGTAGCGATCTCCGCGCTTAGCTTATCGATTAGCACAGCATGCTGGTCCACCACGTCGCAAAGGCGTGCATGATCCGCTGGGTTCACCGCGCGAGATTCAGTCATTCTGTCAGTGAACTAACCCGGAGTTAACCAGAAGACTTAGCTTTAGCGGTTAGCCCTTTGTAAACCCATGGTAAACCCAAACGCGGAAGCAAGCGAAAAGGCAGGATAACCACGCAATTTAATCTAAGGACTCTCACAACAATGGAGCAAGGGAAAAACACAAATTTAACCCGCGTCCTATGAACACACACTCTAGATAGAAAGATAACCCAAGATAGTGATTACTCACGAATTGGAAGCGATACAAGCTGATCCGACATGGGCGAAACTCAATGACTGAGTGAGGTGAAACGCCATCTTGTCTCCTTTTATGCTTCCTGCTTTAGCGACCTGGCTACTTCCGGGTCCTTGTGCCGGTCGCAACGCGAGTGTGTGTGACAACTACTGCTACTATGGTTATTATTATTATTATTATTATTATTAATAATAATAATAATAATAATAATAATAATAATAAATCAGCAGTCGATGATCCCTGGGTCTAAACAGATTAGCAAGTTTTTGTACTTTGCAATTACTGTAAAAGGTCTGCTGTTTCTTATCAGTCCTGTAGCCTCCGTGTACAATATGAGGAATGTAGAGCTGTCATTTATCTCTATTGTTGTGAAATTGGTTTCTTCCATTTTCAGCAGTAATGAATGAATGCAAACCCTAATCAGATGCAGCCTGTGTCGCACTGAGAACATCTGAGGACTTTAAATCAGATTAATAGAGCACATGATTTAATGCTGCCAGCACAAACAGTTAACTCCATGATCGTGTAAACTAAATACCTGGAAGTGACTGTCTGAAGAATCTCTAACACTGTAATCTTTTGCCAAACAAATAGAAGTTGTACAGGTTCAGAAGATATGGAACAGAAGTCAGTATTTTTATGTTACTCTCTAGAACCATTTCTACAAGTTCTCACATAGATGAGAAGCGATGAGGATTGTGTCTGCAGGAGGAAAATTAAATAGTAAAACTCACCCACAGTTGCTGCAGTTGAAGTGATCGGGGTGGTACGGATCGTTTCTGAAGATGAGCGGCTGTTCCTCGATGATGGTGTGACACTTCTGGCAGACGTACTTGCCAAGGCCACAAGCTCGCTCTCGCATGTGGCACGAACGACACAGGTGTCTGCAAAACATCGGACACAAACTTCACCGCCTTCCATTCTGACTAAACACCTGATTACAAACTCAATTACAACATACATACCCAAGTATTTTTATATTTTTTATTTGCTCCCACGATGCACTTACCTGCCTGCATTCTTTGCAAAACCGACATCAGCAAGCACAGCGCGGCAGATATCACAGCAAAAACACTCTGGATGCCAACTATTGTTCATGGCCTTAATGACCCGGCCAGTGATGAACTCCCCTGCACACACACACACACACACACAGACACACACACAGACACACACACACACACACGGATTAATAGCGCATACAGCCTGGTCAGGACAGTGAAAAATACACTTTTCATTTAGATTAGCCTTTACTGACCATGACCCTCAGTAACATCTTAAATAATACAATCTGTTTACTTCACGATAATCATAATAGTAGTAATAATAATAATATCATTTGAGCCCAAAAAGGAAAAAACTGAACAGATTAAATATGTGAGATCTAAAATCAGCAGAGTGTCCATATTTAATGTATTAAAGCGTTAAAGCTTGTAGTAACTCACCACACTGATTACAGCACGGAGCGAACAGCATGTGGAAGTCATGCTCACAGTATTTACGATCATCAAACTGCAAAAAAGTACAGAGATGAACTGCGGTGACAATATCCCATGCTTAACTTCACGAACTGTTAATGTACACAGTCACTCAACAGCACACAGAGTAATACCAGAGTAATACCAGAGTAATACCAGAGTAAATGTAAAGACTGAAGGCAGTTTTATGTGAATATGACAGTGGATTTAACGTCCCAGTAGATTAACTTCCACAGAGCCTCGGCTTAGTTTCTGTCCTGGAAAAGATACTGATGGCTACTAGGAACTACTAAAGGTCATTACATTCAGAGTTTATTCAGTTCTGATTATACTGGGCCTCATCAGTTAATAGAGTATGTGTGTGTGGACTATACTGGGGAAACTCGTTGCAGCCCTGAGCAGAGCTACAGTACATACAGCATGTGTTTGGAACGCTCTCCACTCTTCTGTGAAGGCTCTCCACGCGATGCTGGACTCTGAGGTGTGTTCATTCGGCCCTGAGAGCATCAGTGAGCTCGAGTGCTGATGTTGGATGATCAAGTTCTTTCACACAAAACAATGTCTTCATAGAGGCAGCATTTCTGCTGTTCACGCTGGAACAGGTTTGGGTTTATTAGTTGGAAATTGTAATGCTGTGTGCGTCTTTAACTATGTGCTGGGTGTTTAATATCTGTTTAGTGCTGCAAATATTTACATCCATATCTTCATCTGCATATAAACCTGCAGTGGGTGTGACCTAAGCTTGGCTTTTCTTCTTTCCCTTTTGTAATTGAATATGTTTCCTTCCATTTATAAGCATAATATACGGACATACAGTACATTAGAGAAACATTTACATATACACTACCACTCATTTG
Organism: Channallabes apus; assembly: GCA_030522415.1. Taxonomy (NCBI): domain Eukaryota; kingdom Metazoa; phylum Chordata; class Actinopteri; order Siluriformes; family Clariidae; genus Channallabes; species Channallabes apus. Next base: position 12,527,159 of record CM060109.1, read on the forward strand.
GGATCACTTGCAAATGGGTTTGTTTTCCAAATAAAAATTTATTTTCATGTATGTCACAAACGATTAGTGTTAGTTTGAGTTCTGAGTGTAGTGGAGCGGCCGGCACCGTCTCCGGATCGGAACCCTACTGAGCTGTGGTGGGAGGAGCCTGACCATATGGTACAGAGGAGGACTCCATGAACACAATCATGTGTGAGACGCTCCAGGAAGCACAGGCTGAAATCTTATCAGATTATCTTGAAAAGGCTAGAATGCCGATGGTCTGCCAGGATGTAACTGCTGCAAAGGGTATTTTTTTATGAAGGCATAGTTCAAGAACACGTTCATTATTTCCATCACAATCATTATTTCTAACTCTGACAATGTCAGCATGTCTTGTTCTTTTACTATATTTTTTATTCAGACTCATTTTGTGTGTGTTCTTGAAATACAATAAAACTTCTAAGTGATCCCAAACGTTTGAGCGGTGGTGCATGTTACAGTACATACTGTATACACCACTCCGAGTAACACCACCGAACTGAACAACGGACATCAGTAAGTATAAACTGGTGACAGGCTCATGGACACAGGCTCAGCCACGCCCACGGGGACCAAACGAGCGTTTGTTCAATTTATTTACACCTGCCCAAGATATGCTGTAAGGAATATGGTTGGCTCCATTACATTAATGTTACTGAACATTCATTATGCATTTCTACTTGTTTCTCTTGTTGACTTGAACCTTCCTGAGTAGAATTAAAATGTTCTCCATCTGAATAATAGATATCCATATTCATTTACAGACCGTATTTAATACATTATGATGAATGATGTAAAGCTTCAGTTCAATAAGAATCCTTTTAGCTTTGAGCCAGTGGGAGTTGTGTCACCTACTGTATTTATCATCACGCGCAGGCCTGTAATGCTTCTGTCAGTCTCTCAGGTGGAATAAATCACTCCACACGGCGAGAAGAGCAAAACAGCAAACCTACCTCATAATATAACCCTTCTGAAAACTGCTGGAAACACTGAGCACACACGAAGCACTGCTCATGGTACAGCTCGCCGTTACTGTTCACAATTCTCTCAGCAGGAGTGAAGCCGGCTTTACAAAGCTCACAGATAGCATTAGCCAGAGCGTTTGCCATGTTACTGTGGGAAAAAAAAGAAATGAGAAAATAAGACAGAACAAAGCAAAGACACGTTGTTGAAACCATTACAGTTTTGGAGCTGAAACGTTTCATACAGAAAAGGGCTGGTATTGGACTGAACTTTAAACTGAATTAAAATACATTCACATTTATAAACACAAATAGCGCATACAGTATTGATGATGGGACTCAAACTCTTTCCACCTCTGCATATCTGCATAGAAAACTATTTAAAAAGATCAATTTATTATTTTGTTTATATGGGCTGGACTTGGCCCGGGCAACTTCGGGGTCAGTTTGTCGCGACTGCAGCTCAGCTTTTCTTAGATACAAGTTGGGGGACTTTGAGGAAAATGATTAGGAAACGCTGGTGTAGAAGAGAACTCACATGTAGATCAGCTCTTCATCACTGGTCTGTTATCTGTTATCTACGGTGGCCCCAAAGTGCAAAACAAATTAACAAAACCCAAAACTACTTAGTTTTTTTGTTTTGGGTTTTGTTAATTTGTATTGCACTGCTCGGCCAGTCAGATACAAACCGGAAAAGGTAGGTATAGTTTGCGGATGGAATTCTTACCGCTGATTGGACGAGACATCTGTCACTCAAGATATACAGGAAGTGCTGCAGTAGCGGTAACATCGTTTGTGTATGAATGTGCAAACATTATTGTGGTTAAATATGGCATTCGTACGGTGGCCCTGGTGGGTGTTCCAGAAAGCAGGTTATGTGACATACCCGGATAAGTTTGAGGGTAAGTTAGTGGATAACTTCAACTTCCGGTTCCAAAAATGGAGGTAACTTTCTGGGTATGTATGTAACCATAGCAACTTACTCTCTGAAGATAAGCTGCTCGGTAGCAGGTTATGTTCCATGGCAAGTTTGTTTCAGAAGGTTATTCAGCATGCCTTTTCATGAGGATTTTGATGAGGATCCCGTGGATGCGGAGGCACAAAGGTTTTTTTCGCCGGGAGAGAATTATAAGACCTCGTATTGATGTTTTTTCATTTCCTAATGATTATTAGAAAGAGTTTTACTGGTTTTCAATGGAATCGTTAATTTACTTAACACATCTCTTGAAACCGCATATTGCAAATGTCACAAACGGCGGGTCTGCGCTTAGTAAACATTCCGTGCATAGCACTTCGTTTTTTTTGCGTCAGGGCATTTTTTTGTACAATATGGGCGATGCAGAGCATGTGGGAAAGACAACTGTACAGTGGTGTGAAAAACTATTTGCCCCCTCCTGATTTCTTATTCTTTTGCATGTTTGTCACACAAAATGTTTCTGATCATCAAACACATTTAACTATTAGTCAAAGATAACACAAGTAAACACAAAATGCAGTTTTTAAATGAGGGGTTTTATTATTTAGGGAGAAAAAAATTCCAAACCTACATGGCCCTGTGTGAAAAAGTAATTGCCCCCTGAACCTAATAACTGGTTGGGCCACCCTTAGCAGCAATAACTGCAATCAAGCGTTTGCGATAACTTGCAACGAGTCTTTTACAGCGCTCTGGAGGAATTTTGGCCCACTCATCTTTGCAGAATTGTTGTAATTCAGCTTTATTTGAGGGTTTTCTAGCATGAACCGCCTTTTTAAGGTCATGCCACAACATCTCAATAGGATTCAGGTCAGGACTTTGACTAGGCCACTCCAAAGTCTTCATTTTGTTTTTCTTCAGCCATTCAGAGGTGGATTTGCTGGTGTGTTTTGGGTCATTGTCCTGCTGCAGCACCCAAGATCGCTTCAGCTTGAGTTGACGAACAGATGGCCGGACATTCTCCTTCAGGATTTTTTGGTAGACAGTAGAATTCATGGTTCCATCTATCACAGCAAGCCTTCCAGGTCCTGAAGCAGCAAAACAACCCCAGACCATCACACTACCACCACCATATTTTACTGTTGGTATGATGTTCTTTTTCTGAAATGCTGCGTTACTTTTACGCCAGATGTAATGGGACCCGCACCTTCCAAAAAATTAAACTTTTGTCTCGTCGGTCCACAAGGTATTTTCCCAAAAGTCTTGGCAATCATTGAGATGTTTTTTAGCAAAATTGAGATGAGCCTTAATGTTCTTTTTGCTTAAAAGTGGTTTGCGCCTTGGAAATCTGCCATGCAGGCCGTTTTTGCCCAGTCTCTTTCTTATGGTGGAGTCGTGAACACTGACCTTAATTGAGGCAAGTGAGGCCTGTAGTTCTTTAGATGTTGTCCTGGGGTCTTTTGTGGCCTCTCGGATGAGTTGTCTCTGCGCTCTTGGGGTAATTTTGGTCGGCCGGCCACTCCTGGGAAGGTTCACCACTGTTCCATGTTTTTGCCATTTGTGGATAATGGCTCTCACTGTGGTTCGCTGGAGTCCCAAAGCTTTAGAAATGGCTTTATAACCTTTACCAGGCTGATAGATCTCAATTACTTTTGTTCTCATTTGTTCCTGACTTTATTTGAATCTTGGCATGATGTCTAGCTTTTGAGGTGCTTTTGGTCTACTTCTCTGTGTCAGGTAGCTCCTATTTAAGTGATTTCTTGAAAAGGGGGGCAATCACTTTTTCACACAGGGCCATGTAGATTTGGAGTTTTTTTTTCTCCCTTAATAACGTAAACCTTCATTTAAAAACTGCATTTTGTGTTCAATTATGTTATCTTTGACTAATAGTTAACAGTTTTTGATGAGCAGAAACATTTAAGTGTTACAAACATGCAAAAGAATAAGAAATCAGGAAGGGGGCAAATAGTTTTTCACACCACTGTATGTCTGGCACTTAAACACTTCTTACACACATGTGTACAAGTCCCTGGACTGAATACACGTATACAGTAGATCTAAATAGTATGACTACATATTAAATATGCGTCATCGATTTTACTACAAAGGACAAACCTGCCACTCTGTGGAATTCCTCTTTAATACCACGCAGAGGTTTATGTCCAGGGAACTGTACAAAAGTGTGCGGCATGCTGAATAACCTCCTGAAACAAACTTACCCTGGAACATAACCTGCTACCGAGCAGCTTATCTTCAGGGAGTAAGTTGCTATGGTTACATACATACCCAGAAAGTTACCTCCGTTTTTGGATCCGGAAGTTGAGGTTATCCACTCACTTACCCTCAAACTTATCCGGGTATGTCACATAACCTGCTTTCTGGAACACCCCCCTGCTCTCATGCCCCGTGTTTGTGTCCTCACACAGTTTTATGGCTGCCGTTTACGCTGTTGTAATCGTCCTCCAGCGCAGGACAGGTGTGAGAACTTCACTGGATCTCGGCTGGATATTTTTAGCGAGTGGACTGTTCTCAATCCAGCAGTGACGACAAAGTGTTTAAAAATCCCAGCAATGTGATACTCACACACACACACACACACACACACTGTAATAGGCGACCTATTTTCCCTGATGATGATGATGATGATGATATTTATTTAACCTTTATTTTACTAGGAAAACACTGAGATTAAAAATCATCTTTGCAAGAGACAGACAGCAAGACAACACACATTCCAGACAAACAGCATGAAATGAATACACACATCTATCACCACTGATCCGCACCGTCAGACAACAGCGTTAACACTTACAGTAAGGGACAGTTGATTCTCCCACATGCATTTAATCTGATGTTTAAGCCAATTAACATCATGAAAGAAATATTTAATATTCTCAGTGATGATGCTTACAGACGTACAGATTATCATCCGTACAGGTCAGGGGTCATTCACAACCAAACAGATTAAGAGGAGAATCATGAGACAGGTGATCTAACCTCAAGGTTCTTTCTTGAGTATTTCTTAAACAGATTTTTTTAAATAATGACTTGAAACCGTTGGCAAAGTAACACAGATATTGAAACGTGTAGAGTGGGAATTAAAAGAATCTGTACTCGACTACAGTAAGTAAAAGAAATGTTAACCTCAGGCTGTGGGATTAAAGAAAAAGTCAAACAAGGAATAAAGAGCCGTGAGTTCAGGGAGGAAATGTGAAACTCACTAGCGAGCGTAGAAGTCACAGAACTCCTTATAGACCTTCACATCACTTTGTCTCCTCTGAGATTTGGACTGAGGCACTTCAGCTTCTCCAAAGTTCTGCCTGTCCTGCACGCCGTCCATCTCCACCTCTATCAGCTCCTCATTCTCAGGAATCGAAGCTGGAATTCCTCGTTTTTTCGCTTCCATGTTAGTTACTCAACCACTGGTCCGGTCTGGTGCTGCAGTAATCCAAATGTCTGCGTCGTCTGTGGGACTGTGAGGGAAACAGAGTCTCGTAAAAGTCTAAAAACCAAGCAGAAGACTCGTCCCCCTGAGCTCCACTACAAATAGACTGATACCATCATCACCAAAATAGGTCCGAGCAGCTGCTCTGTGCTGAGACGAGTGAAGGTGTGTGGGGGAGGGGGGGGTCATTCCTCCACCAGTCAGCCATGCAACGCTCTTATCACTGTGTGTGTGTGTGTGCTGCAAATGTCATCGCTTATACTCCCACCTGCACAATGCTTCTGCTAATGCATAAGAGATATATTTGCCTAAATATTGTGGGTGAACTAATCACTGTTGTAAATAAAGTTTAAACATGAGCACTCGACACAACGTCATCACGATACCAAGCAGCGATTCGATTCGAGTACAGTGATAACTCGACATACAAACACTCTCCCGTTAGCATTTTCGGCAGACGAGCAACCAAACGAACCAAACGCTGTATGTCTGGGAGACGCTCAATACTTGTTTGTGCCAGTGAAAGGCCATGTTTACAGATTTCTATGTTGGTTTCTTTGCATTTTGTGCAAGATTTAGTGAAGACGTAGCACCATGGATCCCAAGAATGCTATCAAGGACAGTAACAAGAAGAAAAAGGAGCCCCTTTCATTGTGGTGTGTTTCAATTGTTTTTATATGCAAAATTATGATAAATGTGTTGGAAATTGGTAAAATTGTTAATACTTTTGGAAAATTTAATTTTATTTGTATAGTGTTTTTAATAATTGTCATTGTCGCAAAGCAACTTTACACAATCAACAGAATTATTTAAGTTTGTATGAAATGTGAACATGTATAAATCAAAATGATAAGACTGTCCCTGATCAGCAAGCCGAGGACGACGGCGACAGTGGAACCTTGAGAGGAACCAGACTCAACAGGGAACCCATCCTCATGGGTGATAATGGATAGCAGGGATTGATCTGCACTCATACTGTGTGTTAGGAGTCTGGAAGTTCAGTATAACAGGAGATGTGTTTAAGTTCATATGGAGTCAAGTTCATTATTGGAGGCTCAGGTAGACTGTAGGAAACTCCAGTCCTGAACTATCGAGCGACTGCAGTCACAAGTCCTTAGAGAACAGCTGTCTGCATCAGTCGAGGACAGGTAAAGTTCATGGTTAAGTGGAACCGTCCCCAGAAGGGACATCCATGTGATGAGATCTTCAACCAGAAGCGGGACACCAGGACGAGTCAGACAGGTCCAGAGGACAGAGGAGGTCTGGATCACTGACGGCTCAGGAGAGACGTGTAGCTGAACAGAGAGTCGAGAGGAGAAGAGAAGGAGAGATATGTACTGTATATTTAGTGTAGCGTGCAAGCAGGGACTCGGGCAGGACTAACTATGACATCATAACTAAAAGGGAGGAGCCAGAAGGAAACACAGACATGAAGGGGAACTGGAATGTAAAGCGACCAATTGAAAAGCAAAATTGTGTTTCACAATACGAAATTTCACCTTAAGAACTCGTCTCCAGAACGGATTACATTAGTATGCAGTGGTACAGCTGTATCACAATTCAATATTCTAGTTAATCGGTGACAATCCAGAGCCCAGGCCAGGGAGCAGACAGACAGGCTAAACCAACCGTCTTCTAGCTGCATAGAGTCGTCACTCAGGGTTCACCTTATTGAGACTGTGTCTGTTCCCCGATCTAAGCAAAAATGTAGAAAGACTCAGAAAGTCTGTTTCAATAATCTAATTAACATAAAGACCACAAACTCAGATCATACTGAATGCGCAGCCGGCACCTCTGATCTGAAGCTAGGATTGTTAAATATTAGATCTCTCGCATCAAAAGCAGTTATTGTTAATGAAATTATCACAGATCAGGCGTTTGATATACTCTGTTTAACTGAAACATGGGTTAAACAGGACGAGTATGTAGCTCTAAATGAAGCTAGTCCTCCTGGATACAGCTACATACACCAGCCTCGGTTAACTGGTAGAGGAGGAGGCGTCGCAGTTATTCATAATGATAATCTGTCTATCGTACAAAAACACGGACACAAATTTAACTCATTTGAAATTCTCTATAGTAACATAAGTGTATTTAAGTATATTAAATCAGCTCAATCGATTCCACTAATTATAATTTACAGACCTCCAGGGCCGTATTCTGAATTTCTTAGTGAATTTGCAGATTTCATCTCAGACCTGGTCGTTTCTGTAGACAAAGTGTTAATTGCTGGAGATTTTAACATTCATTTTGAGAATCCAGAAGACGCTCTGAGAACAGCATTTATATCCATACTGGACTCCGTAGGCGTAAATCAGTGTGTAGTAGGACCCACTCATAAAGCAGGTCACACTTTAGATTTAGTAATATTCTTCGGATTAATTATAAGAAATGTATTCACAATTCCACTGTCTGAAATTATCTCAGATCACTATCTTGTCTCCATTCAAGTGTGCCACAGTGATAATGTACGCACAGCACCGCGCTACTGTATTAAACGTACATTCACATCAACTACCACACAGAGTTTTATCAGTAATCTCCCAGAGTTACCAACTTCGATTAGGCCACCGTCTGACCCCACAGAACTCGATCAGGCGACTGAATATTTAGAGTCGACACTTTGTTGTACCTTAGATAATGTAGCTCCAGCTAAAAGAAAAATTATTAGAGATAAGAAACTCGCTCCCTGGTATAACGATCACACGCGCACTTTAAAACAGACTACACGGAAATTAGAGCGTAAATGGTGTCAAACTAAATTGTTGGTATTTCAAATAGCATGGAAAGAGAGCATCCTGAACTATAGGAAAGCTCTTAGTGTAGCTAGATCAACGTATCTCTCCACTCTTGTAGAAGAAAATAAAAATAATCCTAGATTTTTATTTAATACCGTAGCCAAATTAACCAGAAATAAGACCACTACAGAAATCTCCACAACAACATCATGCAATAGTGAGGACTTCATGAACTTTTTTTATAAAATTGTAAATATCAGGCATAAAATTGAGGCTTTGAAACCAAACAATGTAATTGATACAGATGTTAACCTAGCCATGTCAGATTCAAACCTAGAATACTTTACTCCCCTTGAAGAGAATGAACTAATTTCACTCATCTCTTCTGCAAATTCATCAACCTGTATATTAGATCCTATACCGACACATTTTCTTAAACAGATAGTACCAGTAATAACAGAACCGCTGTTGAGAATAATTAATTCCTCACTCAGCATTGGTTATGTTCCAAAATCTTTTAAAGTAGCAGTTATTAAACCAATAATGAAGAAACCTGACCTCGACCCCTGTCAGCTGTCCAATTACAGGCCAATATCAAACCTCCCCTTTATCTCTAAGATTCTGGAAAAGATAGTAGCGGAGCAGCTATGCTCATATCTACATAGAAATGGCATACATGAACTGTATCAGTCAGGATTTAGGCCTCATCACAGCACAGAAACAGCACTCGTTAAAGTAGTAAATGACCTCCTATTGGCCTCTGATCAGGGTTGTGTAACTATGCTTGTATTACTCGACCTCAGTGCAGCTTTTGGCACTATTGATCATGCTATTCTTCTTCACAGATTAGAAAATGTAGTAGGAATTAAGGGTACAGCCCTCTCCTGGCTCAGATCCTATTTGACCGATCGTTATCAGTATGTAGACTTAAATGGTGATTATTCTGCATGTTCTCTAGTGGAGTTTGGCGTTCCGCAGGGTTCAGTTTTAGGCCCACTGCTTTTTTCCCTTTACATGCTTCCTCTGGGCAACATAATCCGTAAGCATGGTATTAGTTTTCATTGTTATGCTGACGACACACAGCTATACGTCTCAACAAAACCTGATGAGAAAAACCATCTTACTAAAGTTGAGCAATGTGTGCAGGACATAAGAAATTGGATGCTAATTAACTTCCTTCTGCTTAATCCGGATAAGACAGAAGTTCTAGTCATAGGACCGCATACAGCTAGAAGTAAAATCTTGCAACAGTAAAAGACCTCGGCGTGATTATAGATTCCAGCCTTTCATTTGAAGCTCATGTAGATAATATCACCAGGATAGCATTCTTTCACCTCAGAAATATCGCCAAAATAAGAAATATATTGTCGCTAAACGATGCAGAAAAACTAGTTCATACTTTTATCACTTCTAGGTTGGACTATTGTAATGCCTTACTGTCTGGTTGTTCAGCTAGGTGCATAAACAAGCTTCAGCTAGTCCAGAATGCAGCAGCGAGAGTCCTCACTAGAACCAGAAGATATGAGCACATCACCCCTATCCTATCTTCACTGCATTGGCTCCCTGTGAAATTTCGCATTGATTTTAAAATACTACTCTTGACATATAAGGCATTAAATGGTCTCGCCCCGCAGTATCTGAGCGAACTGCTAGTGTCTTACGATCCGCCACGCCTACTTCGGTCAAAGGATGCAGGCTGCTTATCAGTACCACGTATTATGAAAACTACAGCTGGGGGCAGAGCTTTTTCTTACAAAGCCCCAAAATTATGGAATAGTCTTCCAAATAGTGTTCGGGACTCAGACACAGTCTCAGTGTTTAAGTCTAGGCTCAAAACCTATTTATTTAGCCAAGCATTTTTATAAATAGATTTGCCATAAGGTAAAGGAGCAGATCTGGGGGACTCATGGACGTAGAGTATTATGGTGAACTGGTATGTTTAGATGCTGTCTTCCTCAGTCTCATTTGATCACTCAGGTTTGTTGACGGTGAGGTGATTGTTTGCTTTACATCTCAGGGAGCCCTCATGTTTGTGTTTCCTTCTGGCTCTCCCTTTTAGTTATGCTGTCATACAGTAGTTAGTCCTGCCGGAGTCCCTGCTTGCACTCTACAGTAAATATACATTCACATTAGACATTGTGACTGTGACCATACCTAATTGCAATCTCTCCTCCTCTTCTCTTCCTCACCCTCTTTCTCTTTCCTCTCTCCCCCTGTCTCCCCCTTTCACTCTTTCTCTCTCTCTCTCTGTCGAGCTACACATGTGGTTCCTGAGCTGCCAGTGATCCAGACTCCCTCTGCCCTCTGGACCTGTCTGATCCATCCTGGTGCCCGGTTTCTGGTTGGAGGTCTCATCGCATGGATGCCCCGTGTGTCTCTTTAGGATGCGCCTGGTGTCTGGGGATGATTCTATCTACTTAGAAGATGGTTCTGGCCTCGACTGGTGTTGTCAGCTGTTTCTCTGAGGACTTGACAATTCGATAGTTCAGGACTGGAACTTTCTACAAGTCTATCTGAGTCTCGAATAACTACTGGACTCCATTTTACATCAACTATTATAACATCAATTAACATCAACTATTATAGCTGAACCTAACACTGTATAAATGCAGATCATTTCCTGCTATCTGTTTCACCCAGATGAGGATGGGTTCCCTGTCGAGTCTGGTTCCTCTCAAGGTTTCTTCCTATTACCATCTCAGGGAGTTTTTCCTTGCCACTGTCGCCCTCGGGCTTGCTCGCCAGGGAATATCTGAACATTTTATTCATACACATTCACATTCCACACAAACTTAAATAATTCTTTTGATTGTGTAAAGCTGCTTTGAGACAATGTCAATTGTTAAAAGCGCTATACAAATAAAACTGAATTGAATTGAATTGAATATCATTTTGAAGATTTTGTTACAGTTCTAAATGAACTTAAGTACTGTATATAAATAAATGCTTTGCTTTTTCAGTAGTTTAGCAGGAAGTCTATGTGTAGGGAATATTTGATTTTTAGTATGTTTTATGATATTCTGTGTGCGTGAGAACAGAATGTTACTTCTTTCTCTTACCTCGACACAAGCTGCACTTTCAGTAAACACATCCTATAGTAGTTTATGTTAAAGGTCGTAAAACTGTTAAACGCTCGTAAATGCAGAGCTACTCCTAATTTTTATGTCCTTCTTTTCCTTATCTTTTCTAAACATTCCTGACCAAATGTAAACACTTCTGCACCCTCTTCTTTGGTTCTTTGTGTGTGTGTGTGTGCTATATATACTGCTCTCTAGCACAATAAACTTGGAACGTCTCACTGATCACGGACTTGTGTATTATTGAGGGGTTCCCTGGTACCAGGCGGGAAGCAAAATACAGGCTGAGCACTGACTAGACGGGGTCTAGCAAAAACAAGAAATCCTTACAATTTGGGGGCTCTGTCCGGGATACCTCTAATCAGGTGAGTGCTGCTTTTTTTTATTTTTCTCTATAAGGATAGAGCAAGCACGCTCCCTGGGTTTTGGTATCTGGACCATATATAGTACGGGGGAGAATTGTCTTGTGGCTTTTACGCCAGTATAGCGCGCGCTCGCTTCTGAAAGGTTCCTTGAACTGAAGCATAGTGTGGAAGCTGTATTCTGTTGCCCGCTCTTTTTTTGTTTTTGTCTTTGTTGAGCTCTTTTTGTTGTCTTTTGTTGTTGTATTGTGTGTTTTTTGTTGAAGATATTGGTTCTTTCTGTCGCGGGTTAATTCACATTTATAAAATGGGTAATAAGAACACAACTACTTATCCAAAGCCGGACCCAGAAGAGGTTCCGCGCGACTGGATGAATAGGTGTGGACTCACTTATTTTACCACACCTTGGCTTGATAATTTATCAGGGTGGACTGAACCACAATTTAAATTTTTAACCTATCCACGCGGAGGTACTTTTAAGCCTGAATATCTAGCCTCTGCTAGATATTGGGATAGATAGCCTGGGATTATCCTTACATGGGTTCATGTTATCAAAAATGGGTAGAAATGAAAGCTCTTTGGGATAAATACTTAGACATAAAAGAAACTAAAATACAGAAGAAAAAGATTCCAAAGGTCACATCTGAAACTAAATTCAAGCCGCCCGTTCATTCAACCTTTCCGATCCCTCCTCCATATCATGTTGACATAGAAACATCAGCATCTAACCAACAAATAATTGAGAAAATTTATCCTAATTTGAATCCCACTAATCCTTTTGTGAGTTGCCCATCTGTGCCTGTCTCTCCCGTACCCACAAAACTGTGTTCACCTTCGTCGGAAGTGTGTGCCTCAGGAAAGGGAAAGACTCCCAAGAAGGTGTCAGGACGAACTCCTGACAGCCCTCTTTCGGATGATCCCGAGGATACTGATGGTGAGGATTTTGATAACTCGGACGATGAAGGTCTGGATGAGAGGTCTCGCCCCAAACCTCGACAAGAAAACACTGCGTTTGTTTTCTCTATGGGACCAAAGGGTCCAAAAATCCTTCCACCATCCGTAAGCACGCTGAAGGACATTATTAAGATGCTCCCTTCTCCCAACAAACCTTTGCATTTTGTTGATATGCTGATAAAGGCTTCCAGGCACTGTCAGCTCGTGGGTGTGGATTATCGCTTTATTTTGCAATCGGTTTTGGGAGATGGGTACGATGAGGCTGATTTGATAAAGACGGTAAAATGTTTAGATCCTGAAAAAGACAGATGGACTGTAGTGGTGAAACATGAAGACGTAGAGGGAGGGGGGAGACGAAAAAAGAAGGAATATGATTTTCTTTGGGGTAATTCTAATGAGGCTATGAAACTTTTAAAAGATGAGCTAACTACTTATCTTCTTGCACGTCAACAAGCTAGTCAGGATCTGTCACAGGTAACTAATTGTAAACAAGAAAAGAGTGAGACCACATCCAGGTTTCTGGAGAGGTTTCGAGAGACCTGGACCCTTTTGGGTGGTATGCCCCTACCTGAAGAAAACCCTAACCCACTTTTCCTTACCACCTTCTTGAATAATTGTCGACCAGAAATCATGAAGATTTTAAAGTTTCAATTGTCAGACCGTTCTACAACAACTATTAAAAAATTAGGTGAGCGTGTGAGAACACTGGAAGGAGACGGTATTTTAGAAAACAGACAAGTGGCATGTTTATTTGTGGAGAGTGAAGGATATAGAGGTGGAAAAAAGGGGGGTAGAGGAGGCCGAGGAGGCCATGGAAGAGGTAAAGGAGGTCTGCAGGGTCAGAGTGCACCCCGTAGATCTGGTTATTGTTATTATTGTTATAAAGAAGGTCATTGGGCTCGTGAATGTCGCACGAAGGCCCTTGATGAGGGACGTAGTGGACAGAATGTGTACAATTGATTGAATGATGATCAGTGGCATGATGCTAATAAGGTGTTTTCTCCTAATCCTTCACAGCAGCCACCACAGCGAGTACAACCACAACAACAGCAGCAGCAATATAGACCCAATCCCTTCTCAGGGATGCAGGTAGGAGCATATGATGCATAGGGATGCCCGCAGAGTTCCAGCCCCGCCATGTTACTTTGTACTTTCGAGTCACCTCAGGTTAATGAGTTGCCCTTTATAGAATTGTGTATAGATGGTTCTGTATTCTCTTTTTTGGTGTATACGGGAGCTACAATGTCGTCTTTAGGTCGTGATTATGAGGGACTGCTCTCGAATAAAAGTATCAGCTCTGTGGGAATTGAAGGGGTTGCTCAACGAAATTATTTCACTCCTCAGGTAACTGTAACATGTCCATTAGATAAGGGAATTCATCTCTCTCATCGTTTTGTCTGTATGCTTGATTGTCCTTTTAATCTGCTAGGACGCGGTTTAATGAGCAGATTACACATGTCCTTGACTTTTTCTGGCGCAAAACTCACTGTTGAAGTGCCTGATTCAGTTCCTTTTTCCCACCTCACAAATATGCGTGTAAATAATTGTTTCCTTTCTTCACAGAACAGCTCTATTCCTGCTGCCCTTGAATGTGTGCCGAGCAGTCTGTGGGCTGAACATAAGGATGAGGTGGGGTTAGTACACTGTGTTCCTTATGAAGCTAAATTAAAACATTTGCAACCTGTGTACATCAAACAATATCCACTCTCCGAGGCCAAGGCCTGAGAAATAGATGAAATTTTAAGCTCATTGCTCAAGCAGGGTGTTATTAAACCATGTGTAAGTTCTTATAACACACCTGTTAATCCAGTACTGAAACCTGATGGTACGTGGAGATTTACACAAGATTTGAGAAAAATAAATGACATAATTATCCCTGTAGCACCTGTTGTGCCTGTTGTGCTTTCTTATCTAAAACTTTAGATGCTGTGGCACAAGGTTTGCCTGCCTGTCTCAGGGCTGTGGCCGCCTGTGCGGTGATGGTACAAGATGCTGAAAAGATTGTTCTCTCTAATCCTTTAATTTTGTATTCTCCACATCAGGTTAAACAAGTGCTGCAGAACATTCAAACACAACACATGACGGCTCAGAGACGGTCTGGGTATGAGATTATCCTGTGTTCTACAAGTAACTTAGAGATAAAAACCACCTCTTCTTTTGACACCCTCGGATATGCTCTGGCACGCTTGATCAATGCACAGGACGACACGCTAGTAGATATAGATCATGACTGTTGTTCAGAGATTATTCACTCCACTAGTATACGTCCTGATCTATCTTCTACTCCATTAACAACTGGTGACACTCTGTTTGTAGATGGTTCCTGTTCAAAACCATATGATGGGAAATTTCTCTGTGGTTATTGTGTGTGTGCACTGCCAAATATAACCATTGAAGCTTACTCTCTGCCTTTCTCATCTGCTCAGGCAGCTGAACTTTTTGCTCTAACTCGTGCGTGTGTTCTTTCTGAAGGAAAAGATGTCACTATATACACTGATTCTCGTTACGCTTTTGGTATCGCTCATGACTTTGGCCGCATCTGGCAATCCAGGGGTTTTCGTTCTGCTGAGGGTAAGCTAATTTCTCATTCTTCCCTTGTTCAGGATTTAATAGACGCATGCCATCTACCTGGTACTCTTGCTATTGTAAAAACTAAGGCTCATTCTTCTGGTGACTCTATGGAATTGCGAGGGAATTCGCTAGCTGATCGTATTGCTAAAAAAGCAGCTCAAAAACAGATTTTCTTTCCTGATTCTGGTTCTGATTTGATCAATACATCTTTTCTTGCTAGCTCTTTGATTCCCGATGTAGATTTATTGTCTTTGCAAGCTTCAGCCACGCTGAATGATTCCTGTTTTTGGCAAGCTCAGGGTGCCTACGTTGCTTCTGATGGTTTATGGTATTGAGCTGATGGCCGTTTGTGCCTGCCGTCTCATTGTCTTCCGTTCCTCGTGCGCGAGTTCCACGGTGTTACACATCGTGCACGAAGGGGGGTTAAGGACGATATGAAAAAACTCTTTTGCATAGCTAACATGCTTGGAACAATAGATTTATTAATATCTAGATGTTTGATGTGTGCTCAGAATAATGTGACAAAGGGTTTAGGTAAACACGAAAGTCTTCCTTTACCTACTGCTCCGTTTGCAGAGTGGCAAATTGATTTTAAACATACAGTATGCCTGCATGTGGCCCATTCAAATATCTTCTGGTTTTGGTAGACAAGTTTTCAAGGTGGGTGGAAGCTTTCCCGTGTGCTCGAGAGAATGCCAAGGTGGTGACCCGAGTCTTAGTGAAAGAAATAATACCTCGTTATGGCGTTCCTCATGCTATTGACTCGGATAAAGGAACACCTTTTACATCACAGGTAACACAGAATTTGTGTAAATATCTTTCACTGTCCTGGCATTTTCACATTCCTTATCATCCACAGTCATCAGGTATAGTAGAAAGAACAAATAGGACACTGAAAGAAAAACTGACTAAAGCAATGCAAACTATGGGGAGTAAAAACTGGGTTGATCTGTTACCTGCTGTTCTAGCTGAAATGAGAATGACACCAAGAAAAGATGTGCACGTCACCACATGAAATTATATTTGGCAGACCTTTTCCCGTGCCATGGAGGAAAGGTAAACCCGCGATAGGAACAACTGATCTTGATGTACATATTGCTGCTCTAATAGATACTCTGAACAAACATTATGAACAAATTGCTAATGTGACTCCAGTACCCTCAACAAAACCCACACATCCTTTTAATGTGGGAGATACTGTTCTGGTAAAATCTTTGACCCCCAGAAAACTGGGAGATTGTAAATATGACGGACCAGCAGAAATAATCGCAATTACTCGTACTGCTGTCCTAACTGATCTTTTTCCACAGTGGATCCATGCTACTAGGCTGAAGAGATGTCCTGTCGGCGTGAGATCAAAGGATGAATAAATGTTTGTGTATTATTATCTTTCTTTCTCTGTGATTTTTGTTGTTTCCTAGACTGAAGACGTGCTGCAGTGATGACCAACCCGTGACGTGACACAGAGGGATTGTCTTGGGTTGCCACAGGACGACTTCACTATTGCTATTAGTTTACCATTCCTGGTGGTGTCTTAGCGCCTCGTAAGGTGGGACGAGTGCAGATTGGGCGTGCCCGCACTCTAAGCACTGTAGCGTCAAGAAAGGCAATAGTTCACCACTAGTAGTTATTTATATGTTTGACATTGTGAACAAGATTTTTCACACACACAGGTTTACACTCAACCTGTTATATTTCTGTGTATTCTTTTGGTCACACTTCATTCTGTAGAGTTTATAGAACAGCACTTGGAGTATGGTGGTAACCTCTCCTGCCTTAGAATGAAGTTTCTTTTTGTCCTCTTAATCTTGAATGAGAGATTGTTGTACATAGTGCAACCTCATCCACATGATAATGTTTTTTGGCGATTCGCTAATTGGACCGCTAAGCGATATACCAATGATTCAGACCTGTTGTGTATTTTAGGTCCGTGCATTCTTCGCTGTGTGCAAAATCTTTTGTATAAGTATGTTTCAGGTTATGTTCCTGCGCCGTGTCCGATGACCTATTATCTGCCGGCGACTTCTTGAAAGTTCTGAGTTTTATTCAACGATGTTTCTTATGAATAAAAGGGGGGAACTGTAGGGAATATTTGATTTTTAGTATGTTTTATGATATTCTGTGTGCGTGAGAACAGAATGTTACTTCTTTCTCTTACCTCAACACAAGCTGCACTTTCAGTAAACACATCCTATAGTAGTTTATGTTAAAGGTCATAAAACTGTTAAACGCTCGTAAATGCAGAGCTACACCTAATTTTTATGTTCTTCTTTTCCTTATCTTTTCTAAACATTCCTGACCAAATGTAAACACTTCTGCACCCTCTTCTTTGGTTCTTTGTGTGTGTGTGCTATATATACTGCTCTCTCCCACAATAAACTTGGAACGTCTCACTGATCACGGACTTGTGTATTATTGAGGGGTTCCCTGGTACCAGGCGGGAAGCAAAATACAGGCTGAGCACTGACTAGACGGGGTCTAGCAAAAACAAGAAATCCTTACACTATGATTCCACTGCAGGATCATAGAGGAATGGCAGCATTTATCCAGCTTAATTGCAAACATATATAAATTAAAAAGATTATTTAAAAAATATATTTTGATGATGGTGTGGCTAAACATGAATCACCGATACGTTACAATTAGGTTTAAGTTGGAGAATTGTTACGTTTTAAGATGAATAAAATAAAAGCTTGTTATCCTAATAAACGTACCGCCTCAAAACAGGCTTGTGCACAATTCAGAATTTGAGAATTGGCCGCCATTCAATTCATGAGTTGGAATTTGAATTGAATTGACTCCGCCCCACAGGAAGTTGAATTTGAATTGGAGTTGGAATGATAGGAAGTGGAATTAAATTCATGGCAATTCAAAGACATTCCACGCAGTCATACAACAGAAAGAATGTGTTGAATCTCACATACAATTACATTAATTTTTAATTTAATTGCATAATTTCATTACACATAACTAGTCACTCCTCAACCTTGCACACATTTTGGTCAAATTCTTGAAATAAATTACTCCTTCAATGTTTGATTAGTTTTGTTTCAAAATGTTATTTTCATTTCAAAGTAATAAAATAACACAAAGTCGAGTGTTGACCATCTGTCACGTTTCCCTCTATGTCTGTGTCGGCCGTGTGTGCGAGGCATGATCGCGGAGGCGAGCTGACGGTTAACAAAGTCTTTATTTTTATTCTCAACAAAACATAAACAAAACCAGAACACTTCAACACAAACTAAACATATTTGAACGGTTGCTAGACGCCTGACTGGAGTCCAGCCAGGCTATTTATAACAGAACATAAACTAATCATCAAATTAACTTCCCTCGGTTCAGGTGAGCTTCTACGTCACCTGACCGAGGTGCAAACCGGGAAATGAAGTCAAACTTAACCAAAACCAAACTACAACACAAAAGACAACATAAATACAAATGGCGCTCTGGCGCCATCTAGGGGTTAACCGTTACATTACCCCCCCTCCCAAAAATGCTCCTCCGGAGCATCACCGGAGGCCCCGGACACCCAACCCAATGTTCTACCTCTCGCCTCCTATCCAGGAGGCTGGGTGACGGGGCTGGAGGCATGCTCTGCGGCTGCTGGGCTGGAGAAGTGCTCGGCGGCTGCAGAGCTGGAGAAGTGCTCGGCGGCTGCAGAGCTGGAGATGTGCTCGGCGGCTGCAGAGCTGGAGAAGTGCTCGGCGGCTGCAGAGCTGGAGAAGTGCTCGGCGGCTGCAGAGCTGGAGAAGTGCTCGGCGGCTGCAGAGCTGGAGAAGTGCTCGGCGGCTGCAGAGCTGGAAGCGTGCTCGGCTGCTGCAGAGCTGGAAGCGTGCTCGGCTGCTGCAGAGCTGGAAGCGTGCTCGGCTGCTGCAGAGCTGGAAGCGTGCTCGGCTGCTGCAGAGCTGGAAGCGTGCTCGGCTGCTGCAGAGCGGTCACTGCGCTCGACGCAGGCGTTGGAGCGGTCACTGCGCTCGACGCAGGCGTTGGAGCGGTCACTGCGCTCGACGCAGGCGTTGGAGCGGTCACTGTGCTCGACGCAGGCGTTGGAGCGGTCACTGCGCTCGACGCAGGCGTTGGAGCGGTCACTGCGCTCGACGCAGGCGTTGGAGCGGTCACTGCGCTCGACGCAGGCGTTGGAGCGGTCACTGCGCTCGACACAGGCGTTGGAGCGGTCACTGCGCTCGAAGACGGCGTGGGAGCGGTCACTGCGCTCAAAGACGGCGTGGGAGCGTGCAGTGCGCTCGACAGCGGCGTGGGGGCGTGCAGTGCGCTCAACGACGGCTCAACGTCGTTCTCAAAGCCGGGAGGCGGCGGCAGAACAGGTGCGTGGGACAGCGGCTGCTGACATGCTAGCTCGCTGTCCTCGAAGCCGGGAGGCGGCGGCAGAACAGGTGCGTGGGACAGCGGCTGCTGACATGCTAGCTCGCTGTCCTCGAAGCCGGGAGGTGGCGTTGGAGCGTGCACGGCGCTCGCCTGCAGCGTTGGAGCGTGCACGGCGCTCGCCTGCAGCGTTGGAGCGTGCACGGCGCTCGCCTGCAGCGTTGGAGCGTGCACGGCGCTCGCCTGCAGCGTTGGAGCATGCACGGCGCTCGCTTGCAGCGTTGGAGCGTGCACGGCGCTCGACTGCTGCGTTGGAGCGTGCAGTGTGCTCGACAGCGGCGCCCCGTCGTCCTCAAAGCCGGGAGGCTGCGGCAGACTGGGTGCGTGGGTCAGCGGCTGCTGGCATGCTAGCTCGCTGTCCTCGAAGCCGGGAGGCGGCGGCAGAACTGGTGCATCGGTCAGCGGCTGCTGACATGCTAGCTCGCTGTCCTCAAAGCCGAAAGGCGGCGGTAAGACGGGTGCGTCGGACAGCAGCTGTTGAAACGCTGGCTCGCTGTCCTCGAAGCTGGAAGGCGGCGGTAAGACGGGTGCGTCGGGCAGCGGCTGCTGACACGCTAGCTCGCTGCTGAGTGTTGGCGAGGGAGGAGAAAGCTCCGAGCCCGCTTCGCGGTTATCCCGGAAGTGGAGGATCATCTGCTGGAGCTCCTTTACATGCTCCAGCATTTCACTCACCCGCTCCGGCTCCGGAATCCACCACATGAGCTCCTCCTCTCTCTGCTGCTGCTCTGCCTGGGGTTTTCTTTCCCCCTCGTCACCGCCGTACTTGGGCTTCCTTGCCCTTCTCTTCCGGCCGGTGCGGGGAACCACGTGACCCCGTGCCGCGTCGCCCCTGAATGGCGTCCGCCGAATGGCGAGCCTGCAGCCCTCCCAGCTTTGTGGTGTCTGTCTCTCTTTCTCCTCGCTGCTCTCTCGCAGATGCTCCTGCTCCTCCAGCAAGCTGTACTCACAGCTGCGGTACATCTCCTCCTCGTTCTCTACCAGCCCGATGTAGTTCCAGCCGGCGTACTCCTCCTCGCTGTCCCGCCAGTTCGCCAGCTCGGGCGAGATGGTCATCGCGCCCCCCCAAAAAAACTCCAGGGGGAAACCCTCCGCCATGCCCCTTGTTTGGTCTAGCAATCTGTCACGTTTCCCTCTATGTCTGTGTCGGCCGTGTGTGCGAGGCATGATCGCGGAGGCGAGCTGACGGTTAACAAAGTCTTTATTTTTATTCTCAACAAAACATAAACAAAACCAGAACACTCCAACACAAACTAAACGTATTTGAACGGTTGCTAGACGCCTGACTGGAGTCCAGCCAGGCTATTTATAACAGAACATAAACTAATCATCAAATTAACTTCCCTCGGTTCAGGTGAGCTTCTACGTCACCTGACCGAGGTGCAAACCGGGAAATGAAGTCAAACTTAACCAAAACCAAACTACAACACAAAAGACAACATAAATACAAATGGCGCTCTGGCGCCATCTAGGGGTTAACCGTTACACCATCAAATTGTGTAGAAAAGAAGCTTTCAAACAAATGTCCACCTCAAATAGTTTGGCAACCATTTTTAAATACTTGGTTAAAGCAAAGCATTCTGGGATATGGAGTCACGTTCCATTGTGTGCCACAAAATTACAATTACAATAAATCAAACTTAATTATGTGGTCTGTAACTAGAGCTTTTAACATTTATTGCTGGGGGGAAACATTTCCTGTTAATGTAATCTGTACAAGTAGTTCAAACTAATATCATTTATAGAATATGTAATGAAATCATATCTGACATACAGTATATTGTAAAGCTTCATTGTTAAACACTTCACTTATGTATATGAATTTCTTTGAATTAGTATTGAATTGCAATTCCTTTAATTCAATTCCGAATTGTAATTCTAGATCCTGTTTTTGACATCAATTCAAATTCAATTCAAATTCAAGAATTGAATTGGAATTTAGGAGTCATTCTCAATTCAATTCTGAATTGTGCACAAGTCTGCCTCAAAAGAGAGATGCACACATGATGTGTCTGAAGATCTCTGTTTATTATCAGCAAAGAGAGCCAGGTGCCCTGTGTCACGTACATCCAGAGTCATTACCATTAAGTCAAGGGCCCAGAAGTGGCAACGTGTTGGTGCTGGAGCTCGGACCTGGGGCCTTTCAATCAGTAATCCATCCACTAAGCATAAATGGAAATAAATGGCCTATTTTAGTTAAACAAAGAGCCCTCAAGCAGACACAAACTATAGATCTGCTGATCTTTAATGTAATCAGTGATAATAATAATAATAATAATAATAATAATATTCCAGGTTGAAGTCCATGTACATGTGTGTGTCTTTCTGTACAGCAGAACTCTCTGTCTAACTTATTAATACAAAGAAATCACAAGGCGTAAGATACTCAACCTTGTGAGCCTTGTTTACACTAAGTTGTCCTTCTTTGGTGCTCAGACAAATACACTCCCTGTTCGGTAATCAGAGAGAGAATCACAGACGAGAAATGGAAAAAGTAGAGCAGATAAAGATGAAGTTTTGTCTTAAAACGTCTCCAGCGTGTTAAAATTCACTTATACCACTTCAGCGCTGTTATTTAATTCCAGTAAAAATATTCAGTTTATCTTTTCTAATTAATATTTATTGGTGCAGGTGTTTGTTTATATTGAGTAAGTAGCGCATTAGTAGATTATTTTAAAGTAGATTATTAAATCCCACACTGATACTGATGTGCTTCACTGTATGAGACTCGAATGATCTCTTTTCTTACACCTGGTGGTGCTATTGAGCTCCGTTCAGGAAAAATCCAGCCTCAAGACCATCTGCTGTGGACGCCAGAATCTCACACAGCGGACTAGGATTAGAGGTTCTCGGTTTTTTGTATTATCTGATGGAGCCCCAAGCATCGAATGCGCAACAAGCTGTCACCTAAAACACTCACTGTATGCAAAACATAAGTGGTTACCCTTTCACTCTCTCTCCCTGTCTCTCTCTCTCCCTTCTCTCTCCCTCATTCTCCTTTTTCTCTCTCTCTCTCTCACTTCTCTCTCTCTCTCCCTCTCTCTCTCTGCTTTTATGTGGCACCAATATACTGTACTTGATTTTTTTTTTAAATAAAATGCTGAATGGTTCACAACATCAGCTCATCAGAACACTTTCCACCTTAAAAGCGGCGGGTGGCCTCTTAGCAGCACGGACAATACAGCTGTTGCTAGCTAACGCTAACTCATAAAAATAAGCAGGCAGCAAAACCTTTCACCTTTTGGAACAGACTGTAATGGCATTGAAAAAATCCCAGTTGATGACCACAGACATGCCCACATCCACCAGTCACAGGTCCTGTGTGAACACATACAGCAGCTAAAACACGCAAATCATAACCAACTAAACTAACAAACAATACAAAATGCTATTATTACCATCAAACATCTTAAACCAGAAATAAAAATCAGAAACGATCATGGAGTTAGAAAGTTACACCAAACTTTTGAACAGTAGTGTATATATCCTAAAGGAATGGATAGCGCTGTCCTCCGAGTGTGTTACTCCGCCTCCAGCCCCCTAGTTATGGGGTGGATTTGGATACGACTGAATTAGGGAGAACATCCTGTTACTCGTCATCGACTACAGCTCTGCATTTAATACCATAATTCCCTCCACACTCACCACCAAGCTGGAGCACCTGGGACTCAGCTCATCAATGTGTCAGTGGATCTCCAATTTTCTGACTGACAGACTTCAGGATGGGCGGTCATGTCTCAGCCTCACTATCGCACTGGAGCCCCCCAGGGTTCATTGTACACCCACGACTGCGTGGCCACTACCAACTCCACCGCCATCATCAAGTTTGCTGACGACACTGTTGTGGTGGGCCTGATCACCAACAATGATGAGTCGGCCTACAGTACCTAGAGGAGATTGGAAATCTGGAGAACTGGTGCCAGAGGAACAATCTCCTCCTGAACGTCAGCAAGACAAAGGAGCTGATAGTGGACTTTAGTACAAAGCAGGAGAGGAACTACCAGACCCCCGTCATCAACAGGAGCCCAGTGGAGAGAGTGGACAGCTTCAGATACCTCAGTGTTCACATCACGCAGGACCTTCATGGTCCTGTCACATGAACACCGTGGTGAAAAAGGTCAGACAGCGTCTCTACCACCTAAGACGCTTGAGAGACTTCAGACTGCCTTCCAAGATGCTCAGGAATTTCTACTCCTGCACCATAGAGAGCATCCTGACGGGAAACATCACGACCTGGTTTGGAAGGAGCACTATGCAGGACAGACGAGCTCTACAGAGGATGGTGAGATCAGCTGAGCGCATCATCTGCACCAAGCTCCCTGACCTGCACTCTAGAGCAAGCGGTGCTGGACCAAAGCCAGGAAGATCGTGAAGGACCTCAGCCATCCCAAAAATGGACTGTTCTCTCTGTTGCAGTCTGGGAAGCGATTCCGCTCCCTGAAGGCCAATACAGAGAGACTGAGGAGGAGCTTCTTCCTGCAGGCGATAAGGTCTCTCAATTACACCACGACAAAGGGCTAATAACATCTTTTTAAACTCCCAACATTGACTGGACAATCATGAACAATCATGGACACATTCATATACACTTGCATATATCTGGACATATATCTGGACCATTGCACAAGACACTTTAATAAGTCACTTTTTATGCATATTTGCACAACCATTGTCACTTTCAAATTATATATATATACTTTTTGACTTCTATATTTGTAGATTTTGTAATATTTTTATTATGAATGAAAATTCAACTTTTAATAATCTCCTGTAAATAGCCATTTATCAGGTGCTTAAACATCATTACTCCTAGTGTAAAATGAAGGCATGATACATCACATCCAGTCAGCAGCTCCGCTTGCCATAAGAAGTTCTGGAAAAGCACCGAGTGGAAGCTCGGCCGTGATCATGTGACTGCTGCTTAATTAGAAGATCAGGTCGATCTGGACCAAGATGTTTAACTTTTTTTCTTTCTTCGTCCGATCGCCTTGTGAAAGGGGTATTTTAGCAAAGAAACTACAGAGTTTCCTCTCATATTTAGCTGCTTTCTCATCAATCACTATTCAGTACATTAACTGCCAATCTGCTGAGCGTTAATGAGACTCGTTGAGAATGGTCCAATCACACGAGTCCAAATATTTAAAAACAATATTGATTCGCTAAGAACAAAAGTGGGAGGGTTCGGGCCGCAGAGTGCCCCAAGGATGATTTGAAAAATTCCAGTTAGAGCTCAGCCTCAAATCACATGCTTTTCAAAAGTTTACGCGCCTACATAGACACTCGATTGTCCGGCCCCTCGTGTACACGAACACAAATGAACGTAATACGGTTTAGATAATTTTTTTATTGTAAATAAATTATATTAAGAAATACAGCAGAATATTGTGAATAAAATTACTTTATTAAACATGATTAATAATTATGATAAATAATTACATATTAAAGTATAAATTCTTCTTTATAAAACTTTAAGGGGTGACGCCACTACTGACCAGAAATAATATCACTGTTTACATTAAAACTCATCAGATTATTCTTAGGTTTAATATTTGAACTCTTTCTACAAACTCTTCACCCGTCAGCGCCGCATCCTACCGTGAGTGAGTGGGTGAGTGAGTGAGTGAGTGGGTGAGTGGGTGGGTGAGTGAGTCAGTGGGTGAGTGAGTGATTGAGTGGGTGAGTGAGTGAGTGATTGAGTGGGTGAGTGAGTGAGTGATTGAGTGGGTGGGTGAGTGAGTGAGTCGGTGGGTGATTGAGTGGGTGAGTGAGTGAGTGATTGAGTGGGTGAGTGAGTGAGTGAGTGGGTGAGTGAGTGGGTGAGTGATTGAGTGGGTGAGTGAGTGATTGAGTGGGTGAGTGAGTGAGTGGGTGAGTGATTGAGTGGGTGAGTGAGTGAGTCGGTGGGTGACTGAGTGGGTGGGTGACTGAGTGGGTGAGTTTTCTTTGCTTGTTGTAAAGCAGGAATTTAATTTAACGCTCCTTTAACTGTGACCTCATTTGTTTTGCCCAGGCGGTGTGTTTTACCTCCAGCCTAATCCTCACGTTTTGACTCCGATGGCTGTCCATACGGCGTGCTCGGCTCCTCCCTCTGCTCGCGCGTTCACTGACGGAAGCGGAAATAAAGAAGCTCTTGTTGCTGTTTAGCCTCGACAGAGAGCCGAGTGTGATCACTAACACACATTGAATGTTGTGTTAAAGCTTCATTTTAAAGACTGCGGATAGAGTACCGTGTGGGCTGAGGAGATGGAGGTGAGTAGGCGCGCGCGTGTACTACACCTGTGTCCTGAGCTCGAGCTTTAATATTGTAACAGTGTATCATTGTAGCCCTGTAACACTGTAGCGCTGTGTCTGTAGCCCTGTAACACTGTAGCGCTGTGTCTGTAGCCCTGTAACACTGTAGCGCTGTGTCTGTAGCCCTGTAACACTGTAGCGCTGTGTCTGTAGCATTATTTAACTGCCATCATTATCTGTGGAAGCCACACATTTACTGTAGCTAAGAGAGAATGTTAGGAGTTCTGGTGTGAACTGATCTGTGTGTGTGTACGTTTACAGAAGGAACCGGATGCTGAGTGTGGCAGCTCCGCCTCCTGCATGAGCACTGGCAAGTCTAAGGTAATGTACTAAACCACTTACAGTGGATATAAAAAGTTTACACCCCCCGTTGAAATGCAAGGTTTTTGTGACATAAGAAAAATAAGACCAAGATAAATAATTTCAGATTTTTCCCACCCTTAATGTGACTTATAACCTGTACAACTTGAAAAAATAAAATGGAATATTTTAGGGAGAAAGAAAAAGCTGAAATAATGTGCTTGCATAAATATGCACACCCTTAAATTATTACCTTTGTTGAAGCACCTTTTGATTTTATTCCAGCACTCGGCCTTTTTGGGTAGCCTAACTTTCTAGGCTGAAGGTTTTGTGCCAACATTGAATGGTATTTGTAACTGTTCATAATTAAATCCTGTTTCACTAAGACCCCAGTTTCAGCTGAAGACAAACCACTCCAAAGCGTGACGCTGCCACCACCATGCTTCACAGTGGGTATGGTGTTCTTTATGTCATGTACAGGGTTGTTTTGCGGCAAACATACTTTTTGGAATTATGACCAAAAAGTTCAACCTTGGTTTTAGCAGATCAAACCTGGCGTTTTAACAGGGGTGTGTAGACATGTTATATCCACTGTACTTTACATTTGTTATATGAAAAAAAAAAAAAAAACCCTCATCTACGTGGAAACAGTGTCAGTTAATGTTGTTCAATTTCCTCTGAACATGTCTGTGAAGCTGGACACACTCGCCAAAGATGACCTCATTAAATTTGCAAAGAAGCAGATGGCTGCAATGCAGAAGTTAAAGTCTAAGTGTGCAGGTAGGTCCTCACGAGGTCTGAACACTAGCTGAATTCCTGTTATGGCTGATTTTGGCTGAAATTATTTATAAGTGTGAGAATTCTCATCTACATGTACATGTTAGGATATTTTATATTTTAGGTTTAGAAGAGAAAGTTGAAGCACTGAAGGTGAATTCAGAAGGTGAAGGTGGGACGTCCAATGATTCTGTGATACAGGTAAAGCGTCCAGTACCTAGAGGTCACAGGATATTTTAATGATGTTTAATGAATGAGTGTCATGGAGACCCACGTTTGCAGAAGGAGTTTTTTTTTTAAGTTTGACTGATGCTCTTCTGTAACAGGAGCTGACTGAGAGAATGGATGCTGTGTTGCTGGAGAAAGCAGAGACTCAACAGATGCTTGTTTTACTTCGTAAAGAAAACGAAACGCTGAAAAACCAAAGAGAAGTAAGTGGAAGCTGGAGCTGCCCATGGTAGCACTGTCTCTTTTTGGAGGGTTTTTTTCTGTTCCTCTCACTCCAGGACATCATGAATATATTTCTTCTCCACTGCTTCATAAACAGTACTCACTCACACCCTCACTGACCTCTGCTGCCAAATGTGTCCGCGGAAGGCTCAAGAACACTTAGAACTTAAATGGAAGCAGGTACCTATGAGTAGAGCAGACATTAGTGTTGTTTTTTCACTAGAGTGGGCGTTGTCTGAACAGAGAGCCAAGGCTTGTCCTAGCACAAGGGTGGTGAGGAATGCCTTCTTCATGGCCTGACACACCTAATCAGCCGTGCTGTACTGACTCGTTTTTCTCCACACTACACCTTCTTCATGGCAGTGTAAGGCAGTGACTAGACTCCTAGTTTATTGTATCATGATGTACACAATTATGAATCATAAGAGTTTCATTCAATGACAGACAGAACTCAGGGCAAATAGATTTAATTGACATTCTTCACATTTGTGGTGTGGTGTGTAAAATAGGAGTAGGCTATATGTGTCAGTGTTTCACTCTGCTATTAGATTAAGGTGAGACACTTGGAAAAACATCATTGCGCTCAATACAACCTGTCCATAACTACTTAAAAAAAAAGTAGTGCAGTGGAACTTTGGATTACGAGCATAATTTGTTCTGGAAGTGGACTCGTATTCCAAAACACTCGTAAACCAAATTAAAATTTCCCATAAGAAATAATGAAAACTCAAATTATTCATTCCACAGCCCCCCCCCCCCCCCCAAAAAAAAACATAAAAATAATTAACACAAAATATAAAGTAAAAATAAAACAAATTAACCTGCACTTTACCTTAAAAAAAGTGTTTCCGTTTATGTGCGCAGGCACTGTGTGTGTGTGTGAAGCTAAAGAAAGTGGAGAGGAGGAATGAGACCATCCTGTCTCCTTCTCATTTTACACAGTAACTCCTTCTCCTCTCCACATTTATCGGAAAAATTTACAAGGAACATCGCTAATAACACTCGCGTGAGTGACACACTAATGGAATCATTGCTGTAAAGTAAAAATAAAACAAGTTAACCTGAAAAGAATCGTGACAGAGCAGAGTTTCCATTAGAGAGAGAGTGAGAAGGTGAGAGGAGGTGTGTGTGTGTGTGTGTGTGTGAGAGACAGAGAGAAGAGGTACGGTGTCAAATGACGCGCACACACATAAGGACAGGCTGATACAGAGAGAGAAAATGGAACGCGCGCCGCGATACACACACGAATACAGACACAAAATAAGATATGTTTACACACACACACGTGGGTACAGTGTTATAATAAACAGTACCAGTGAGAAACGAGCACTAAGACCCAGCAGGGGAGGTTACCCACAATTCCACAGCGCAAGAGAGAGAAAAACAGTTGGGTCACGTGCTCGTAAACCAAGACTTGTTCTTTTTTCAACTATAAAGTGAAACCTTGGATTGCGAGTAACGCGGTTTATGAGTGTTCCTCATGACAAGCAAAGATTTGTAATAAATTTTGACTTGAAAAAAGAACAAGTCTTGGTTTGTCAAAATCTTTGTCATGTTCACTCTTTTTTTTTTTTTTTTTTTTTTTTTTTTTTTTTGCGCTTTGTTGTACTCATCCCTCTACACTGGCCTGGTCGTTGTGCTGAGGTCTGAAAGTTCGGTTCTATCTGTAATCTAATCTGTAATGCTAGTCAGCGCTTTGCTTAAGACGAATGAATGTTTAGATTCAGGTTTAACTGACTCCAACATGTTTAATTAATTCTGTCTCCAAAGAATAACCCTCTGCTTTTAAGCTGCTATGATGCACTAAATTAATTTTAGGCTGATTTCTTATATGTGCTTGGTTCCTGCTTTCTTGCTGCTCTCCAGTTTACTATGTTTCAAAACTGCTGTTTGTATGTTAACGCTCTCTGCTGGACATTCTCTCAGGAGTTTGTGTATGAAGTGTCGAGTGCTTCCTGCTAATCCGATCTTAATAAAGACACCGAAAGCTCCTGAAGTCCCAGAGGAGTACATTTCTAAAAGTCGATGTATGTAGAATATGAATGAAGGTTTGATATTTAATGTGTGTCACTTCAGGTATGTGTCACTTCAAAGATCAGATAGGAAAGTGTTCATCTTGTCAGCTAAGGATTTCCTTTCGAGTCCCGGTGATCAGAACTGATCTAATTTTCAATCCTGTAGAATTTTTCACTTTGTCAAATTTTTAAGCCCTGATGACCAACTTTTGGGTTTTACTCGCACTAGACCTCCAATGGGTTGGAATCAACAAAGCAACACAACTAATTCACTGGTACAACTCCTATCACTGGTGGTACAGGCTGTATCAGCTGACTGTCAGTCACTCCCTACTAGGTTAAAGGTGTGAGTTTATTTTTCTGACCCCTTCGAAATCCTCACAGGAAGTTAGGACCCTTTCTATCCCTAGCTGTCCCTGGTTTTTCATTGATAGCTGAGGCAGCGCTCTCCAGCGAGAGATGCACAAACATTCTTCAACATGCAGCTTTTTGAGAGCTTGAGATCAGTATTATTTAGGGTTGGAATTTTAGGAAACCTTAGAGTAGCTGAGTATGTTGTGATTTTATTGAAATTTCACACT
This sequence comes from Channallabes apus, assembly GCA_030522415.1. Lineage (NCBI taxonomy): Eukaryota > Metazoa > Chordata > Actinopteri > Siluriformes > Clariidae > Channallabes > Channallabes apus. Next base: position 12,556,996 of record CM060109.1, read on the forward strand.
ACCCTGAGTATGTTTGCTCTCTCGTCTGCCTGTAGAGATGTTCTGTAAGAAATCCTGTTGAAAGCTACTCGATGTTTGCATCTTCCACTGACTTATATGACAAGTTGCTAAAACGACTAGTTACAGATTTATATCATGTTCAATACTATAAAAGTTATGTGTGCTTTTTAAAAAACTGGCTATATAGCAAAGCCTTCACCTTACCCTATCTAACCTGAATATGTGGAGAATTCAATTACTGTTTTTTAATCTTTATTAACAGGAGTCAGTGGAGATGGTGGCGGTTCTCCAGGAGAAACTGCATCATGCTGAGATCGACCACACTGAAAAGATAAAACACTTGGAAGAACAGTTTAAAAACTCAGAAACAAAGTACAGAGAGGAATTGGAGGCTTTAAAAAAAATATCAAGTGAAAATGAAGAAATCCAGAAACACAGACTTCAGGAAGACTTTAATGTTAATATTGAAGCGGTTCGTCAGGAATATGAACACAAAATATCCGACTTGGAGCAAAATCTGGAATTGACTCGAAAGGAATTGAAAACTGAGAATGAAGGCCTCCAGGAAACTCATCACATAACTCTCCAGATAAAACAGCAAGAGATCGAGAATCTTCAGGAGACGATTTCAAAGCTGAGCAAACAGCATGACGATGAGGTCAGTTACCTGGAAGAGCAGCTGGAAATCAGTGCTGCAGACTTCGACATGGAGAGGGAGAGGCTGTTGCTGGTGCAGGAAGAGCTTTCGGAGCAAATAGCACTGAAGGAGAGCTACCTCCAGGACGTTCAGGAGGAAGAAGAAGACCACAACAGAAGAACCCAGAAGCCATTAGAATCGATGGAAGCATTGGGTTCCTCAGACCCAGAGAATGAAATGGACAGATTGAGATTAGCAGTACAGGATTTACAGTCAGAAAACACAATGCTTAAAGAGGAGCTCACCTTCCTCACTAATGTGAAGGCTGCGCTTGAAGGTGATCTGAAACATTTAAAGGAGGAGTACAGCATGGAGAGGGAAGAGCTGGAGTTCAAGATCAATGAGCTGCAGTTGACCAAAGAAGACGGTGAGATTTGTCCTGAAAAGGAGCCTGAAGATGTTACTACTACAATAGAGACTATAAGTCTTGAAGAACATAATCAGATTCTTCAAGGATTGAAAGAGTCACACAAAACAGAAATAAAAGAACTAGAGGCTCATCTTGTGTCGTCTAATGAACGTGAAAAAGAAGTGATTGCTCAAGAGGCTCAGGATCTCCAAAACAAGTGTAGGGTGCTTTCTGAGGAGAAAAACGCTGTCGTGGATGAATATGAGCACACAAAGGAGATCCTGAGAAACATTGAACTGGAGCTTGGAGACAGAACGTCAGAGTTTGTGAAGAAATACAATGCCATGAAGGAGCAGGCCGCAGTTTCAGTTCAGGAGTTGGAGGAAAAGCTCAGGGAGAAGGACGGTCTGATCGAGAAACTGGAGTGCACACAAATGGAAATGCAGGAAACTTCAGAGCAAAAACCTCAGCATGAGGAGAACATTGCTCCAGAGGACAAAGACCACGTGGTAATGTCAGACACAAAAAACCTGATGACACTTGAAGACATAGTAATATACATAGAAAAATCACAAGAGGAGTGTAAGCATGCAAGTGTGAACACAGCATGGGTCACACTCGAGAAGTTGAAGGACTTGTCAGGGGCTTTGCAAGGTGCTTTAGATGAGACGAAATGTCTGAGGAGTTCTGAAGCAGAGTTGGAGAGTCAGCTCTCTCATGAAAAAGATCAACTGGCCAAATACTTGGCTCTGTCGAATGAGGAAAAGGCTGAACTACAGAGAGAGCACCAGTGTGCATCGCACGAGCGGGATGCTCTCAGAAAGGACCTGGAGATTAGTAAAGAAAAACTTTCCGAGGCACGAAAGCAAGTCTGCTCTGTACTTGCACAGAACTACTCTGTGAAATTACACGAAGATGAGGACATCTCCACACTGCTGGAGCACCTTCTGTCCATAGTTCAAGAGGAGAAATCTACCTGTATTGTGTTGGAGGAGGAAAAGGCTAAACTCGAAAAAGACCTGGGAGCTCTGTCTGAAGAGAGACTTGATCTCAAGAAGGTTCTTGAAGATAGTTACAGAAAACTGTCAGAAACACAAAAACATGTGTGTGAAATACTGGGGCAGCACTTTTCTGTAAACAAGGTGGGCGAGGAAGACATTAGTGTACTGCTTAACCAACTCCTGTCAAGCATTCATGAAGAAAAGAAGAGCTACATGATGTTAAATGAAGAGAAGATTAAGTTACAAGGAGACCTGGTGAACATGGTTGAAGAAAGGGATGAGCTGAGAAGGTGTGTGGAAACCCATGAAGGTAAACTTTCTGATGCACGGAAGCGTGTGTGTGAAATTCTGGAGCAGAACTACGCTGTAAACATGGATGAACAACAGGACCTGTCCATACTGCTGGAGCATCTCCTGTCAAGAGGTCAAGAAGGTAAATCAACCTTTATTCTGTCAAATGAGGAAAAGTTGAGAAAGTCAGAGAAAGACCTGCAATCTCTGTCTGAAGAGAGGAATGATCTCAAGAAGGTTCTTGAAGATGGTGGAAAAAAATTCTCTGAAACACAAAAACGTGTGTGTGAAATATTGGAGCAGCACTATGCTGTGAACATGGTGGGCGAGGAAGACATTAGTGTACTGCTTAACCATCTCCTGTCAAGCATTCATGAAGAAAAGAAGAGCTACATGGAGTTAAATGAGGAGAAGATTAAGTTACAAGGAGACCTGGTGAACATGGTTAAGGAAAGGGATGAGCTGAGAAGGTGTGTGGAAACCCATGAAGGTAAACTTTGTGATGCAAGAAAGAGTGTGTGTAAAGTTCTTGAGCAAAACTACTCTGTGAACATGGATGAACAACAGGACCTCTCTGTCCTGCTGGAGCATCTCCTGTCAAGAGGTCAAGAAGAAAAATCAACCTCTATTGTATCAAAAGAGGAAAAGGCAAAATTGGAAAAAGATCTGCAAGCTCTGTTGGAAGAGAGGAATAATCTGAGGAAGGTTCTTGAAGATCGTGAAAGAAAACTTTCTGATACACACAAACATGTGTGTGAAATATTGGAGCAGCACTACGCTGTGAACACTGTGGGCGAGGGAGACATTAGTGTACTGCTTAACCATCTCCTATCCAGCATTCATGAAGAAAAGAAGAGCTACAATGAGGAGAAGATTAAGTTACAAGGAGACCTGGTGAACATGGTTGAGGAAAGGGATGAGCTGAGAAGGTGTGTGGAAACCCATGAAGGTAAACTTTGTGATGCAAGAAAGAGTGTGTGTAAAGTTCTTGAGCAAAACTACTCTGTGAACATGGATGAAGCTGAGGACCTCTCTGTCCTGCTGGAGCATCTCCTGTCAAGAGGTCAAGAAGAAAAATCAACCTCTATTGTATCAAAAGAGGAAAAGGCAAAATTGGAAAAAGATCTGCAAGCTCTGTTGGAAGAGAGGAATAATCTCAGGAAGGTTCTTGAAGATTGTGAAAGAAAACTTTCTGATGCACAAAAATGTGTGTATGAAATATTGGAGCAGCACTACGCTGTGAACACTGTGGGCGAGGGAGACATTAGTGTACTGCTTAACCATCTCCTGTCCAGCGTTCATGAAGAAAAGAAGAGCTACAATGAGGAGAAGATGAAACTACAAGAAGACCTGGTGACTGTGGGTGAAGAAAAGGATCATTTAAAGAGCTGTGTGGAAACCCATGAAAGGAATCTTTCTGATGCACGGAACCGTGTGTGTGAAGTTCTGGAGCAGACCTACTCTGTAAACATGGATGAACAACAGGACCTCTCTGTCCTGCTGGAGCATCTCCTGTCAAGAGGTCAAGAAGAAAAATCAACCTCTATTGTATCAAAAGAGGAAAAGGCAAAATTGGAAAAAGATCTGCAAGCTCTGTTGGAAGAGAGGAATAATCTGAGGAAGGTTCTTGAAGATCGTGAAAAAAAACTTTCTGATACACACAAACATGTGTGTGAAATATTGGAGCAGCACTACGCTGTGAACACTCTGGGCGAGGGAGACATTAGTGTTCTGCTTAACCATCTCCTATCCAGCATTCATGAAGAAAAGAAGAGCTACAATGAGGAGAAGATGAAACTACAAGGAGACCTGGTGATCCATGAAAGGAATCTTTCTGATGCACGGAAGAGTGTGTGTAAAATTCTGGAGCAAAACTACTCTGTGAACATGGAAGAAGAACAGGACTTGTCTGTACTGCTGGATCATCTTCTGTCTAAAGTTCAAGAAGAAAAACTATTATTAGCACAGCAGCTGGATGGGAAAGCAGTACAACACCAGCAGGCTGAGCTCACTGATGCTGGGTTCCTACAGACGACCAGTCGAAACGAAGTTCCGTCAGATACTGTAAATTTGCAAGAGGACCAAAATCAACAGGTTGAAATATCGGGGAGGATGGTGAGCCAGGAACGTGAAGAACCTGCAGTTGAAGGAGGTGCTCAGGAGACTGATGACATGAAAAGCCTCCAGCAGAAGCTGAGTGAAAAAGAGTCCATAGTGGCTCATCTGAAGGAAGAACTTTCCCTGTTACAGGTTTGTAGTTGCTGTGTAGCTTTTTCCTGATGAACATCACATTGTGTTTGTATGTTGTTTATCTGACAAAAGTGTAAAGCATATGTAAATTAATAACAGGATGATGATGATACCGCATAAACCTCATATGAGTGATTTTATAGTCTTATGTTATTATTAAGCAAGATTAAGATATTACAGAATAATCAGAATAATATGAACATGTTTAATGTCGGCACAAATTTACACGTACAGCTGTGTGTATCATGTCTGTACAGACTGCCATGATTTGTAATTACTGTTAATTTTCAGGAATCCAAGCTATCTACTCTCAACGAAAATATGAGACAAATAGGTATGTTCTTGTAGCTCACTTTAATCGTCAGTACTATAGAGTACAGTACTGTTCTAATAGCAAGAAATGACACTTTGCTTCATGTAGTAGAAGTCTGTGTTTTAGTGTAGAGTTTATTTCAGAGACACCCTTTTTCATGTTTTATTTGTAGTTTGTCATTTTCCATGTTATAATTTTCAGTAGCCCTGCTGTTTTCACTTTAGATAATGTGTAAAATAAATGAATACATCAATAAAATTACATAATGCATAATTATTTAGATAATTCATTGTTTCTCTTGTCTTTAAAAAGGACACCAATAGTCAACTATACTTATGTTTTATCTCTGATTTTGGTAAATGTTACTTCTCACCGCAATACTGGCACAATGTCATGAGTTGTCTCGTTTCCTGCATGTCCTGTAGAAGTTTTTGAAAAAGAAAGCAAAGAAAAAGAAGAACGTTTGAATAAATTCAAGGCTGTAGCTGTAAAAGCACGGAAGGAACTGGACTCCAGCAGGAAAGAGGTGTGCTTTTGTCTTGCTTTACCTCTTGTATCATTTCAGTGGTTTTGTGTTCTGTTAAATAACTAGTAGACTTTTATATACTTGGACCGTACAGTAAACACCATATAAAAGTCCACCGTGTGTGTGTGTGTATATATATATATATATATATATATATATATAAAATCACATCCATCTTAAATCATAGGCATCCAGATTAAAAGAGGAATTGGAGGCTTTAAGGGTCGAAAAAGACAAAATGTCAGACTCCATGAAGGCCATCATCCACGGTGCAGAATCCTACAAGGTACAAAGCAGTCATAATGCAAGGTTGTTTGTTGTTGTTGTTTATTTTTGGCTTTCACACGTTACCCTACTCATAGCCCTTAAATCTCAGAACATTTAGCCATTTTTTGCATTTATAAATGTAATAAATATAAAAGGGAGTCAGAATTGTGCAATATAGAGTTACGTTTTTCCAGCACAACCTAGGCAATATGATGAAATGAAAAAAATTATAATTAAGACATGCTTTCATGTGTGTATAATTGGTTAAAGTTAAATGAAATTCAGTTTATGTTTTTGATTGTTTCTATAACAGCAACAATAATATGAGCATGTGATGTGGTCGACATTTTTTTAAGTCATTCAGATAGTGGTAAAATGAGTGTTTAGTGAAAACAGCGTTAATTTTATCTGATGTTTCCCAAAACCCAAAAGTTTGATGTCTGAAGGCTCCGGCATCGACAAACACCGGCATGACTTCAGTGTGTATATATATATATATATATATATATATATATATATATATATATATATATATATATATATATATACAGTGGTGTGAAAAACTATTTGCCCCCTTCCTGATTTCTTATTCTTTTGCATGTTTGTCACACTTAAATGTTTCTGCTCATCAAAAACTGTTAACTATTAGTCAAAGATAACATAATTGAACACAAAATGCAGTTTTTAAATGAAGGTTTACGTTATTAAAGGAGAAAAAAAATCTCCAAATCTACATGGCCCTGTGTGAAAAAGTGTTTGCCCCCCTTGTTAAAAAATAACTTAACTGTGGTTTATCACACCTGAGTTCAATTTCTGTAGTCACCACCAGGCCTGATTACTGCCACACCTGTTTCAATCAAGAAATCACTTAAATAGGACCTACCTGACACAGAGAAGTAGACCAAAAGCACCTCAAAAGCTAGACATCATGCCAAGATCCAAAGAAATTCAGGAACAAATGAGAACAAAAGTAATTGAGATCTATCAGTCTGGTAAAGGTTATAAAGCCATTTCTAAAGCTTTGGGACTCCAGCGAACCACAGTGAGAGCCATTATCCACAAATGGCAAAACATGGAACAGTGGTGAACCTTCCCAGGAGTGGCCGGCCGACCGAAATTACCCCAAGAGCGCAGAGACAACTCATCCGAGAGGCCACAAAAGACCCCAGGACAACATCTAAAGAACTGCAGGCCTCACTTGCCTCAATTAAGGTCAGTGTTCACGACTCCACCATAAGAAAGAGACTGGGCAAAAACGGCCTGCATGGCAGATTTCCAAGGCGCAAACCACTTTTAAGCAAAAAGAACATTAACGCTCATCTCAATTTTGCTAAAAAACTTCTCAATGATTGCCAAGACTTTTGGGAAAATACCTTGTGGGCCGACGAGACAAAAGTTTAACTTTTTGGAAGGTGCGTGTCCCATTACATCTGGCGTAAAAGTAACACAGCATTTCAGAAAAAGAACATCATACCAAGAGTAAAATATGGTGGTGGTAGTGTGATGGTCTGGGGTTGTTTTGCTGCTTCAGGACCTGGAAGGCTTGCTGTGATAGATGGAACCATGAATTCTACTGTCTACCAAAAAATCCTGAAGGAGAATGTCCGGCCATCTGTTCGTCAACTCAAGCTGAAGCGATCTTGGGTGCTGCAGCAGGACAATGACCCAAAACACACCAGCAAATCCACCTCTGAATGGCCGAAGAAAAACAAAATTAAGACTTTGGAGTGGCCTAGTCAAAGTCCTGACCTGAATCCTATTGAGATGTTGTGGCATGACCTTAAAAAGGCGGTTCATGCTAGAAAACCCTCAAATAAAGCTGAATTACAACAATTCTGCAAAGATGAGTGGGCCAAAATTCCTCCAGAGCGCTGTAAAAGACTCGCTGCAAGTTATCGCAAACGCTTGATTGCAGTTATTGCTGCTAAGGGTGGCCCAACCAGTTATTAGGTTCAGGGGGCAATTACTTTTTCACACAGGGCCATGTAGGTTTGGATTTTTTTTCTCCCTAAATAATAAAACCCCTCATTTAACAACTGCATTTTGTGTTTATTTGTGTTATCTTTGACTAATAGTTAAATATGTTTGTTGATCAGAAACATTTTGTGTGACAAACATGCAAAAGAATAAGAAATCAGGAGGGGGGCAAATAGTTTTTCACACCACTGTATATATTAAAAAAAATTTTTTTTTTTTTTTTAATCGGGCATGGACCAACTCTCTGTACTGCTGTCACAGATAGTGAATAAGTAACCTTCTTTAATACCTACTTTAATAAAGCATCATTGCAATTCTTTATTAGAGATATAATGATTTATGCTTATAATCTTTGTTTTTTCATACACCACTTCTCTAAATGATCCCTGTCAATGTTTATCGATCTGATTATTTTACTTATAATAAGGTTAGATTGTTCAACAAAAATTTTGACTCCTCATCTTGCTAAGCTTTTTTTTTTTTTTTTTTTTTCAGAATCTTATGATTGATTACGATAAGCAAACTGAGCTGTTGGATAAAGAGAAGGAGAAACTGGGGGCATCCGAGAGATTGGTTGTTGACTTGAACAAACGTCTGCATGTAGCTGTTGAGCAGGTAAGGCAATTATTTAGATTTGATTTATACCTCTTTTTTCATTAATTTACATAACATTAATTATTGGAACTATAGTTATGTATCCAAGTATTTAAATATTAGTAGCAAGCAAAATGTCCAATGGGAAGTGCCAAAGCCTTTCACAGATGCGGTTCCTCAAATGACCGAATGGCCTCCAAACGTAGTCAATCACCTGGTTTTGGTCTCCATAGCCAGATTTCTCATTTATAACAACTGTATTTATAACAACTGGGTGATGCATTTTTATGAGTGACTTCTGCATTGCAGGTGTCAAAACCACCTTTTGCATCACTTTAGCTAACCAGCTAACCGGAATCAGTGTAGTTTAACTTTCCACTAGAAATATAGGAGTTGACACGGGACAACTTGTAGGATATGAGTGATGGAGTAAAATTTTTTTAATGCAAATTAATCAGATGACTGAGTTTGACTCTAATGGCTTACCCTGCACTACCTTCAAGGGGAACTATTTTTACAAGAATACATTTGATTTGAGACAAAAGTGGTGGCTCAGGCAGATAAGGATCCAGATGTTCGGATCGAAGGATCCGCCGTTGGTGGGTTGTGGTGGGTTGCCACATCCCACACCACCCAGCCACTACATGCAGGCCATTTAACAAATGTTAAATTAATATTTGCAGATTATAAAACTGCATAATCTGTTTCCTGTAACCAGCTGGCTATGCATTTCTTTATTCCAACATTACACGTTGGTAATAGAAGAAAATCTGCGTATTTTAAAATTGTGATTAATCACAGACTATGACTAACTTTGATTAATTAGATGAAAATATTTAATTGACTGACAGCGAAAATTATAACATTAATTTTAGGGCTAAGATAGCTAGCTTGTGGTAACTGAGGTAAGTAGGCGTGTACTAAGTTACATCCAGGCTCTGTTCGTTCTGCCCATTCGCCCATTAACTGGACTAACTTGGAGTTTAGTTGGAGTCGGGTCCTGCTAAGAGGAGCTCCCACAGCTGAGCTTCAAAAGCGTTCTTCAGTAAACCAGTGGGTGACATCACTGAGAGATTTGTCCAGCTCTTATACAGTTCTATGGTTTGTAATGACTGATGTTAGAAAGATCGGAAGTTAACTCGCTGTACATCAATACCTCTAACTTTGGTTGAGTTGAGATATTTTACTAAGCTCCACCTTAGCAGTACATGTTGGCAGATTTTACAAGACAGCAAAAAAAAGGACACGCTTTCAAAGGTTTGATCATTTTGGAAGTAAGTGAAAAATGTGGCTTTGTTAAAGATACTGATATTTACTGTCATTCTATTTCCCTGTCAGCATCAGCAGCTCTCTTCTGAGAGAGAAGACCTAAAGGCTCATATCGAGACTCTCCAAAGTAATGTTCGACAGCTGGAGGCACAGGCTCTGGAGATGCACAAACTCAAGTCCACAGTGGAGAGAGACCTGGAAGCAGAACGACTTTTAAAGGAGCAAAAAACAAAGGTAGCCTTCCGCCTAACTACAAATACAACAGCAACATGATCATATATACCAGGGGTGTTCAAGTCAAACAAGGACTTGGGATGAAATGTCTGATGAATGAAGGTGTAAGAATGTTTGTTGTATTATTTTTTTTTTTTATTATTTATATATATAATCTGGCGGCACGGTGGTGTAGTGGTTAGCACTGTCGCCTTGCACCTCCAGGGTCTGGGTTCGATTCCCCGGCCAGGCTCGATTCCCGTCTCTGTGTGCATGGAGTTTGCATGTTCTCCCCGTGCTTGGTGGGTTTCCTCCGGGTACTCCGGTTTTCTCCCACAGTCCAAAGATATGCAGGTTAGGCTAATTGGCATTCCTAAATTGCCCGTAGTGTGTGATTGGGTGTGTGAGTGTGTGTATGTGTGTGTGCCCTGCGATGGATTGGCACCCTGTCCAAGGTGTACCCTGCCTAGTGCCCGAAGTCTCCTGGGATAGGCTCCAGGTCCCCCGCGACCCTGAACACAGGATTAAGCGGTATAGAAAATGAATGAATGAATATATATAATCTTTTTTTTTTTTTTGCTAGCCTTGTGTTTGGGATGTGGAATATTAAAAAGATAATTTAAGATGGTTTAATAGTCTGAATTATAGTAATCATTAAATTCTTGTAAGTCTTTAACAGGTTTAAGAGTGGACGACTCGGTCATTCACATCTGCACTGGTTTATAAACTGTTTATTGGCTCTTGACTTTCTAATAAATCTGTGCTTCTGATTATTTTTAGTGTTTTTTGACATGTACATTTCTGGATTGTTCAGGAGCATGTGTGTGCAGTGAAGGAAGTCGAGGAGCTCCACAGTATTCTACAGAAACAGAAACAACATTTGCAGCAGACAGAGCAAGAACTGGAGCAGCTCAGGAAGGCATGTTCGCTGATACCCCCCGCAGGGCTGATAAACCTCTCAAATACACCAGCAAAATCTTGTGTTGATCATTAATGATATAAATAGCGTTTTTACCCTTTTACTTTTTGGCAAGGACCTCAGTTATTTATTTTAAGAAAAATGTCTTGCTGCAGTTCCTGCAACAGTTTAAGGTTTAATTTCATGGATCTTGTGTGTTTGCCTTCAGTCAGACTTTATGGAGAAAACAGGATCCTTTAAAGCTGCCATCACTATAAATACATGTAGTTTCATATACAGGTCTAGATATGTGCTTTTTACCTTAACATGTGACACTTAAATAAACTGAAAATGGTAAATCCACTGAACTCTAACTGGCACACAATAGACATATATTAATAAATAGAAATTAGTTTTCATTATCGGGTGGACATTACACCTTGTGCATGACCAGAGTTTCTGTGTTTGTTTGTTTGTTTGTTTTTCTTGTCTAAGCATCAATGCGAATCAATCCGCTTTTCTAATCAGGACGCACAGCAGAGCACATTGTTGGACATGGAGATGGCAGATTATGAGCGGCTGGTCAAAGAGCTCAACCTGCAGCTGTCTGAGAAGAACAGACTACTGGAAGAGCAGGAACGGCAAACACAAGCTCAGAGAGAGAGGGAGGAGAAACTCAACCAGGAAATAGGCGAGTCCCTTTACTTTTCACTGTGTGAATGTAAATCATCTCCCTAAAACAAACATACACAACCTGGATGCAACAGATTTGTGCAGTAGTGTAAGAGAGCTGTGATGATACCGCTGCAGTCGTACTGGGAACTTTTCATTCCTTCACCAACTTATGAAATGAATACGTTTAGTAGTATTAGAACTTTTAGAGCTTTGTATCCTGTAGTTTGTTGCCTGGCTGGTTATGGTTAACCACATGAGCACACTAGACAAACTATGGACCTGTTAAACCTGCTTTAAGTGTGTCTGCTCCTGTTCACTCTAAAACACCACGTCATTCTGTAAACATCACAACTCCTACATCAGTAACTCCCATTACTGTAAAGAAACTATATTACAACAGCAAGTTTTATCTGTTAACTAAGAATTTTATATCTGAAATAAAGGATATAAATGATTTAGCAAATATTTTTAAATATGTGACTGCACTCATCCAGTCAGTAGCAAAAGTAGGATCAACTTCAGTGATGTGAAGTCGGATCTTATTTAATAAATAAATGAGGACACACACATAATTTTAAATCTTTAATTACATCAAAGAAGTTACATTTGACACTCCAGTAATGGACTTTATCGAATATCTGTGTCCTGCACTGCTGCTGTTACAGATGTGGCGATATCAATATAATAATCGATGTGCTTTACAGCGAGAGAGCAATTACTCTTTTTATGAACTGCTGATTCACAGTGAGCTGAAAGTTACACCTTTAAAAAGTGCCATTTAATTGGACAGTTCCTGTATTGATGCGTACTTCTAGCAGGATATATCATTAATATCAATTTAATATCTGTCAAATTCTCATTCATACGTCTGACATCAGGTCTGCCTGATACAAACCAAATGTCTAATGTGAATCCATACCTGTTTATTTTGTATGATGTTCTTCTTTTTATTAATTAGCTATTTTTACTATTACTACTTATCTTGATCTTGTCATGTAGTATGTATGGCATGTAATGCTGGACATGGCATTAAAAATAAAGCTCAATAACAAACATTTTTAGATACAAGATAAAAGTTAAAAGCACAAGATGAGTGTGAATAAGAGATGTAGATGTTTGTAGAGCTGCTGGTAAACACATTAGTTATGTTCAAGTAGAGAAACTAAACTATTTGTACTGTAGAGTCTTTGAAGTCGCTCGTGGACGTCGGAGAGGAGAAGACGGCTAAGGTTAAGCAGCTGCTGGTGAAAACCAAGAAGGATTTGGCAGATGCCAAAAAAGAAGTGAGTTACATCCACTTTCCCTCACATTAAATCTGTAATGTTTACTACATAAATTGTTTTCTGTTTTTGACCTTATTTAGTAACTGGCGGACGTCTAAGGTGTTTAATTTTAGCCATAAGCATAAGAAAGGCCTAATTTAGCTGCACTGCTTTTGTCCTCGTTTACCATGTGACTTCAGTGGTGCCGGTTCTCTTATGTAGCTTAGATAAGATAAGATTGTTAGATAATTAGATAATCTGCTGTTTATTGCTGAAATGAGTCCTGTTTGATTTTCATATGTCTCTTTTGTGTACATGTTGGACAGTCAGTAGGGAGCTTGTGGGAGTCTTGTGGGTTTCAGGAGACCTGCCCTGCATATTAAAGCTCATGGAATTAATTTTTCTAGTTCAATTAAGGTGTATTTGTCTAGCAATTTTAATAAGTAGACATAATGTTCTTATCAGTAAGCAGCTTTTGCCAAAATCTAGAATTAAATTGAGATCCTTAATTAACAAGCTGGAAGTGGGAAGGAAAAGCTCCATGAGACATGAGGAACAAACAGACACAAAATGAACCCCATCGGCTGCATGATACCAGATTTAATTATAATGCTGTGTGAAAATTTGCAGATCCGCTTGACATTTTTAAAATCGACACACTTTCAATATAAGTAAAATAACATGCCTGGATTCACCACTTGGACAGTGGAACCTCGGATTACGAGTAACGCGGTTTACGAGTGTTCCGCAGGACAAGCCAAGATTTTTTATAAATTCTGACTTGTGAAAACAAACGAGTCTTGGTTTACGAGCATGTATCACGCATGCGCTTCTTGTTTTGACACCGAGCGTCACGTCATCACAACTGAGCCAACGTTTTTTCTCTCTCTTGTGCTGCGGTAATTAACTGTAGGTAATCGTCTCCCCTCATGGGTCTTAGTGCTCGTCTCTTATGCCTCTTTTCCACTGCATAGTACGGCACAGCACGGTTCAGTACAGCTCACTTTGGTTCGGCTCAGTTTGGCTCGGTTTGCGCTTCCACTGCAGTTTAGTAATGCTTTAGAGTGGGCGGGATTATTCACGTGTCGTTATAGTTGCGGCGCCTCTACTGCCGTGACATCATCGTAAACGCGCCACAAACAAACACACAACAATGGAGCATATCGACGGCATGGTGTTCTTCATTCTTGGCATGTGGATGTTTTTAACAGCGAGACGAAGTAGTTTGTTTCAACAGAGGCTGATGGCAGCCAAAGAAAATTTTTGGTTAATACAAAAAGGTGCGTCCGATCCTTCGCTGGCTGTTCTAAATATAGCGGTTCTGTTGTGTCTCGTGTCGCAAGTTCAGTGACGCAGTAATGGCGATTTTCTCCGGCCAATCAGTGACCAGCAGAGTTTACACGTCACCTTTTGGTAACGGTTCGGCGCGCTTGGAACCTCAGCTGAGGTGGTGCTAAAAAAAAGGACCAGGTACTGTTCCCAGTGGAAAACCCCCCAAAAGTGAGCTGAACTGAACCGTGTCGTGCCGTACTATGCAGTGGAAAAGCGCCATTACTGATATAATCAACATCCGTGCTCGCGTGTACTGTTTACTATAACACTGTGTGTGTGTGTGTGTGTGTGTGTGTGTGTGTGTGTGTGTGTGTGTGTAAAACATTTTTTTTGTATGTTTGTAAAGCAAAACCAAGTCTCATTAGAGAGGTTAAAAATCCATTTTCTCTCTCTGCTCAAGGCTCAGCCTGCTCTGTGTGCGCGCGCATCATTGGCCACCGTGCCCCACACACGCGCACACACAGACCCCTCAAACTTTCGCCTTCACTGACACGCACACACACTTTCTTTCTGCTCTACACAGAAACACTGCTCTGTCGCGATTCTTTTTAAAGGTAAAGTGCAGGTTAATTTGTTTTATTTTTACTTAATATTTTGTGTTAATTATTTATATATGTATATTTATTTGGGCTCTGGAACGAATAATTTGAGTTTCCATTATTTCTTATGGGAAAATCTGCTTTGATTTACCAATGTTTTTCAATACAAGCCCGCTTCCAGAACGAATTATGCTCGTAATCCAAGGGTACAATGTATGTTTGTTTTGTGTTATTTTTTCTCCTCCTAATGTTTTGAGAAGACGTGTTGATTTGATCATTAATCCAAAAATGAGGAAGAACGTTGTTGTTGTTGTTGGAAAGACAAGTTGTTGTTGAGGAGTTTCATGTTGAGGGCGCTGTATTCTTGGGATTTTCCTGGTAGAAGATGAAAAGTGTAAGTTGACACAGGGAGCACTACAGTGTATATCATTACAGTATACACAGGGGTTACAGTTACACTCCTTTATTTATATAGAAAGTAAAACAATTGACTCCTTATTGACTTTCACAATGGAAAACTTTTCATTTGATATGTTTAACTTACCACTCTTCAATTGGTTTCTATATGTGTCTGGGTTCCAAGGCAACCCAATGTACTGACCTTCTTTACTATTTTAAATCCTGTCACTTGATCCCACTGTGTGTAGGAACCTCCACCCTGAACCATCCTAAACCATGAGCAAAATACAGCACAAAAGTCTTCTATTATAAACTAACACTAGCACAGCAAAACAACAGTCACTTCACATTTAAGCGGACAAAGCTGCTTAGTCACAATCAGATAAGCTTTTATGTGCAACAGGAACATCATACCGCATAGCTGATTTGTTTTTGAGGGTGCAGCCACTGTACAGTATGCTTGATTAAGTATATAAATAAAAGAGGTTTTGTCTGTACATTGATCAGAACTCATGCTTTCCATGGTATCTTTGTTTCTTACATTGGAGGACCAGAAACCTGTCTCAGCTAAATGTCTGTCACAGCATCACACAATCAGAATTTAATGAAACTTTGGCGGTCCTTTTGGTATTTACCTGAAGTTAAATCCGAATGATGAGTAAAATGAATGTGATGAGCAGTTCTGTGCTAGATTGTCACAGCAGCAGCTTTAAAAAACAATTTTTTACACAAATTTAGCGCTTCTTTGCTCGAGGTGGGCGTGACTATACCTGTCACTTAACAAAGCCAATCAACATGATAGTTTACCATAAATGCACAGCATGAATTCACAGATCCTTCACAGATTCACAAATCTTCACGAAACAGAAATGAACGCACGACACAGCAAAACTCCAGAAAAGAAAAGTCCAGATTGTGGCCGTTAAGAATGCATGCTTTTTCCCGCAAAATTCCTCAATTTGTTGCGTGCCATGATGCAAAATCCCACAAGCATCAACCATAAATGTGTTGTGCTTCACTGAATATCCGCCAGTTGGCTCATCAAAGGACTTTTCTTCGTTGTACTTGGTCTGGCTTTTAGATAGTATTGTTTTTGACCAATTATACACAATGGTTTCCAATGCAGAAGCAAACATGAATTTTTGTTTTTTTACAATAGATCTTTCATAATGAATGTGTGTGTATATGTGCTTCATATTGTTTTCATAATGATGAAATGAGATGGCCAAAATTATGCTTATAAAATTCTTAATAGTTTGTTATATAGTTTTTGTAATGTTTTAACAGGGACAAAACAATGAAAGACCTCGGTTTAAATGGTCTTGAAATAAATTTTAATTTCCTGATAGTGGGCTATCTGATAGTGTTAACTGTGCGAATGTCCTAATTCGTGAATATGCCAACGTATCTTATTTAAAACTTAAAAATGTGTCGACATTTAGCACCATCAGAAGACATGAATGAACAAATGTATATACACTACTCACAATAAGTTATAGGCATATTATTATTTACACGAGTGCTTTTCCTATTTTCTCTGAATTTGAATGAAATGAGTAAAAGTTCCCTTTGATATTACTAATGTATGAGATGAAACACCATTTTCATTAGTTTATTACACAAAAATGTAGACAATAACAGGGATAGCCCCAAATAACAAAAATTGACTGTCAGTAACTGGTGTTTCCACCATTTGCCGCAATGACAGCTTGACAACGACGTCTCATGCTGCACTAGCCTCATGATGTTGTTCTGAGGCAACACGTTCCACTTTTCTACAAGTGCTACTTTATGTTACTGCTACGTATGTTACAGCTACTGCTACGCAGTTCTGCCAGGTTTATCATCCATGTTAGGGGTGTGCTGGCGGAATTGGGGGATGATGATGGGTTCTATGATGTCTCCGTTCGGAGGTTAGGAACGTGCAGTGACTGAGCCATGTACAATAATAGTTTTGCGCTGACTGCTGATTCCTGCCCAGACTGTTGCACCTCCTCCACCAAAGCAAACCCTGGGGACCATGTTGACCTCCACGTATCTCTCATCTTCTCCAGCAACGTTGACGATACTCATCAGTGAACAGGAGGGTAAACGACTGGTGCATTGTCCAGGTCACATGGTCTTGTGCACACTGCAAACGTTCGCGGCGGTGTCTTGGTGCCAGTGGAGTCACCTGCAACGATCGTCTGGCATTCAAGCCAAAGCGGTGGAGTCTGTTGCGAATGGTTTGTCTGGAAACCCTAGTATCCCTCGCATCTTGTAAACGGGCCTGCAGCTGCGTGGAAGTTGCATAACATTGTCTGAGTGCAGAGGTCCTTAGGGTACTGGTCATCATTGCGGTCTGTCACTCGTGGGGCTCCACTCCTGGGTCTGTCATGAACCATTAGCCAGTAGTTCTGTGTCTTGATGCAAGTCTGCTGATGACACTTAAGTGACGTCATGTGTTCATGGCTGTTTGAATGATGAACTTGGAATGAATTACTGACAATACCAGGGTTCACTCACGCCGATGAATGAATTTTTAGATTGACCCTAAATATAGGATAAAGCAGTATAGAAAATGAATGAATTTTAAAGCACGATTTGGGGTATCTCATTCAATTATTATAAACATAGTTTATAATTTACACACAAGCAGGTGGTAGAGCTCTGATTAGACTACATATGAAATAGGCTCAACATCCCTGAGCCCAAAACTCATAAATTTTTTTTAAATGAACATGTAAGTAAACAACAATAGCAAAAGTTTAGAAATAAAAAATATATTTCTGCATCTATTTTAGATGTGCGGGTACATGAGCTCCGAGCGCCTGGGGATTGTCTGGAGATCAAATCTAGATAAAACACACTACACCTGTCCATCAATGAAAATGATTATTTAGGCCTATATGCGAAATATATTTTACTTACAGTGGGTGCACAAGCAGTATGTGACTTCTACTGTCGCCGGTGTATGGCGTCAGCATTTGGGTTTGTGTGTTTGCTGGCTTTTACCGCTGAGTGGTGCTATATAACTATAGACTGACGCCTCAGGCATCAGTTCATTCTCTCCAGGCTTAATGAGGCGCAGGTCGTCCACAGCTGCACGTCGTTGCAGATAAAATAAAGTGAAACATTGTAATTAAACGAATTCATAATCACAGTAGTAACATTACAGTACAAATTTATAATTAAAATTAAATTCAGTTTTTTAGGATCGAATTTAAGCAACGTAAACGTTAACACACTGAACCTTTTTATTATGTGTAATTAGAAAAGCTACACGTGTAGGGTCTTGTGTCATCTTATATTTTGTGTTCTTTAAATTTGTAGCGGCGGCACGGTGGTGTAGTGGTTAGCACTGTCGCCTTGCACCTCCAGGGTCCGGGTTCGATTCCCCGGCCAGGCTCGATTCCCGTCTCTGTGTGCATGGAGTTTGCATGTTCTCCCCGTGCTTGGTGGGTTTCCTCCGGGTACTCCGGTTTCCTCCTACAATCCAAAGATATGCAGGTTAGGCTAATTGCCCGTAGTGTGTGATTGGGTGTGTGTGTATGTGTGTGTGTGCCCTGCGATGGATTGGCACCCTGTCCAGGGTGTACCCCGCCTAGTGCCCGAAGTCTCCTGGGATAGGCTCCAGGTCCCCCGCGACCCTGAACACAGGATTTAAGCGGTATAGAAAATGAATGAATGAATAAATTTGTAGCTTTTATAAGACTCTACTTTTATTTAGGTGCACTCAAAATGACGAAAAAACTTTGATTTTGTTAAATAAATAAAGTAAACGGGGTTCTGTATTGATTTCGGTGAACTTGAGCGCGTCAGAAAATGAACCCAAACTCCGTGTATACTTGCCTCACAGACGTGAAAAAATATATACTTATAGAAAGAGAAATATCTGCTTTAATATGAAGAAAAATTATTACATTATGTAATTCGTATGAGAAGTGAATTATAGGCGCGCTCACTGCTGCGGAGACGACGAGATGACATGATCACCTTCAGCAGCACAGCCGAAACCAAAGGAATCACTAATTTATCAATTAATTATTAAAATGGTCAGAGTGAGTTTCCTGACTGTTTTAACAAATATTTGAAGTAGATAACAGTAGCCCACATTTTATAAAAGCATTGTTATTTATATAAAACTATAAAAAAAATAATCCTGCATTTGTTTTTAGGTGTGCCCGCTGCCACAGTTCTTCAGTAACAAACCTGTAAAACCTGTTTAAATGTAAATGCTCTTTGCTGCGCTGTTTGGGGGGAGGGACGCACTAATGACGATTTGGTCTGCTGTGTGGAGGCTCGCCCGTGAGATGTTGCGCGCACACTACACAGCAAAAATATGTTAGTATATCATGACTGAAATACAGATACAGAAAGCGAAATGTCTGCTTTTATATAAACTAATGGGGGGGAAATCAGCTTATGTAATTTGTATAAAACGTGGATTACTACAGCGCATCCACTCACAGCCGAAACCAAAGACATCAACGTATCAATGAATTATTAAAATGGCCAGTCAGTTTCTCTGCTGTTTTCTTATCCCCACCCCTGTTAAAACGGCGTACTCTCTGCCTCTGCGCCTGCAAGAGGTTGTGCGCGCGCAGTCGACTGCACAGTAAAAACATATGTGCTGAAAAACTGTTGTCACCAAAAATGTAACAGACTCGTGTCCATCAATCAAAAAGTATGCTGGAGATGCAGGTGGGAAATAAATATTAATAAAAAGAAATACTAAAGAAAATAAATTTAACTAGTAAAATAAACTGTACAAATAAGGGCATAAAATGGCCGCTGAATAACCAATGCTTGCACAAAACTTAACTTCCCCGAGCGGGAATCGAACTCGGGTCTCCCATGTCAGAGCGCTGATTCTTAACCACTAGACCACCAGGACTAGAAAAACAATGGCTGACAGCTTTCTTCTAACTCGGGGCGGGTCTTTGCTAAAACACCAGTGTCAATCAACTATAGTGGGAGCGGCCTCTGTCGGTGTGACGTCACACTGACAGGCTTTTGAGATCGGCCTGATATCAGAAGGGGCATCTTATTTTAATAAATTAAAAGAAAATCGCTGGGCGGCTCTTTATCATTGTAGAGTGGTTGTGTACACACTCTCCTAACACACATTTCAGTCCAAACAGCTTGAAAAAGTGCATGTAGCACCGTATGTCCCCTTTAAATAATGAAAAAAAAACTACAATCGGTAATTACTATAATTTATTTTAACTCCCTTGTTCAGGCCTACGGCACCCTGCTGAGTTTAAATAATCTTACTGACATGGTGTTAAATCATCAGGGCAAAGCTTGTAAAAATTCCACTGTAATTTATTTTTGTTTATTTATGTCAGTAAATAAGTTCCCATCATCCCTTATTCTTTGAGTAATGTGAGTGTTAATCCTTATAAATTAATATCACAGGTGTTATATGTTAGCTCGTATTTAACCTAATCTAATTACATTTTACATTCTTTTAGATTGATGTAAGATCCACTTTTGTTTCTGTAGTATTTGTAAAATAAATGACTGTTTGCTTTGCAGGAAGCATCTCAGATGATCGTGCAGTCTTCTCTGAAAGGGGAATTAGAGAGCATTCAACAGCAGCTGGAAAATTACAAGGTAAAAATATTTAGTCATCTGGCTTCTTTGAGCGACTGTGTTTACATACAGCAGCATAATCACAAAAAGCTGCTGTTTTTGGAACATTTCATCAAGGAGGAGAGTGTGTGAGTTACAGTCAGCTTACATTTCCCATCATTCACAGCTTGCTTCCTGGCCAAGCATCTCTTTATTTATTGTAGCATTCATTGCATCAATTCCTCATACACATTATCAGTTTATAAATTAAAGTGCGTTATAACATTTTACTAATTCAGACAGCTGATGTGTGTTGTTCAAGTAAAGTGGATGATTAAAATGTTAAAATAAGAAATGCAGCTATGGGTCTAGTGGCTCTACTTAGCATTAATTAGCGTTCTTCTGCATTATAGTGTCCCACAAGGTTCAGTTTCAGGCCCCATGTTGCTCTCCCTCTCCCTTTTTCCAGCCTTTTTGAAATGTAATTTGTTGAATGAATGCCTGCATTAGCCCAAAGATAGCCATGACACATGATGCTGTGGATGGACCTGGTTAGCCCAGAGATTGCATTTATTGAAAACATTGAAAAGTTTATGCTTAAGCCTCATTCATTTTTCAGTGAACAATTTTATCTGCATAACGTTGACTTAAAACAGAAGTAAAATAAAGATTGACTTAAGTTGCATTCAACACATTTGGCACTGTTCGATTTTATAAAACACAGCTATGGTTTTAAATGAATTTGAAGTTTGAATTTGAAGTTTCTCAATGGCCAGGGATAAATAAACTTGGATTTAAAATATTCAACCAAACCCCAGAGGAACTGGTGAAGATGTTGGAGGCACCAGGTTCCACTGTACAGCAGGGGCCAATAGTTTTGAGAATGACACAAATATAAGTTTTCATAAAGTTTTCTAATTCAGTGTTTTTAGATCTTTTTGCCAGCTGTTACTGGTATACTGAAGTATAATTACAAGCATTTAATACAAGTAAGTGAGAGGTTTTTATTGATAATTACATTGTTTATGTAGAGTCAGTATTAGCATTGTTAACCCTTCTTTTTCAAGACCTCTGCAATTCGCTATGGCAGGCTGTCAATCAACGTCTGGGCCACACCCTCACTGATGGCGCGGCCCATTCTTACATAATCAGTGCTTAGAGTTTGTTAGAATTTGTGTTTTTCTTTGTCTTCCTGCCTTTTTGTGTTTGACCACAAGTTCTCAATGGGATTCAGGTCTGGGGAGTTTCCTGGCCATGAACCCCAAATTTTTATGTTTTGTTTCCCAAGTCACTTAGTTATAACTTTTGCCTTATGGGAGGAAAATATATTGTTCCTCACCTCACTGTTCCTGGATGGTTGGGAGAAGTTGCTCTCGGAGGATGTCTTTATGCTAGGGATGCTCAATTCGATTAATTTTCCCAACCGACAACCGCCGTTCGTTATCCGAACATTAACCGTTAACTGATCCGATTAGAATATTAAATTAGAATAAAATGAAAATAGAACTGAGGAGTGTCTGATTAAATATAAAAAAATTTTTTTCAGTTTTTATTTTAACATGTGCGAACAGCAGCACACAGACCATATCAAGAACAGAATCTGGATTCACACATCGTCAAATTTTCACGCACCTTCAGTGTTTCCGACAACAGAGAAAAACAAAGTACTATAAATAAAAAGAATAAAATAAATAGGCCTGCACTAAATATTTTTTACTTAAATAAGATTACGAAACGAAAACATGCTGAAATACCTTTGAAGCTTGCCTCAGGTAGGCAAATTTTTTCATACATTGGCTACTAAGTTTTTTTCAGTAAAAAAAAAAATAGCAGGCCTGCCTCAAACCACAAACTGTCTAGTTTTTATAAAAAAGTAACATGTCAACGTGCTGTGGGGATAGTCTGGAGCGCAACCTAAAAACCAGCGGCAGAAAACACCCTCTCAGACGGCACAGATGTCCCAGGAGTGCAGCGATAACGCCGCAGTAGAATGGCCAGTCTCGGGAAGCGCTGTTCATTTGCTTTCCACCAGTCTAGAGAATTAATATCCAAAGAGGACGGATTGTCTTTCATATAAATGTCCACCTCTGCTCCATAATCAGTGACTTCTTTTCGCTCGATTCATTTTGCTTGCCAGGCAAAATACATGATAACGCTCCATGAGTTAACAAATAGCGTATGTGTATATTTATGCCGCAAAACTTTATACTACTATTACTACTACTAATACTACTACTACTACTACTACTACTACTACTACTACTACTACTACTACTACTACTACTAATAATAATAATAATAACTAGAGAGCAAAAATTCCTGAAGAAATTTTAAGTGTGCCTATGCCGCTGCCGGGCCACTAATGTGTCCGGCATCATAGACGGAACTATGATGTCATAGCTGATGCTGGTCTCAAAGCCTGTTTTATGGGACATTTTGGGGGGGTTTTCGGGGATCTGTGGGGAAAACCGTGTGACGAATCCCCACCAAAAGTGATAGCACACCATTCCCGTTCGAGCCGCACGAAACGGTGTAACATACGTGAGGGTTGTCTCAAAGCTGCGGGGCGAGAAACGGTCCAAAGTTTTAGGCAGATGAATAATAAATGGATTTCGGGGGCATTTCTGGGGGAAGAGTAATAAGTGCACCTAGGCACGCTTGATTAAAAAAAAAAAAAAAAAAGGAAATAAATAAATAAAGGAATATATATAAAAACATTTTAAACCGTTTAACTGATAGTAATAATCAGTCAAAATTCATTCTTTCGGTTAACGGTTAAACAGTTAATATGAGCATCCCTACTTTGTACTATTCTTTATTCATGATTCTGTTCTTAGGCAAAATTGGGAGTGAGCCCTCTCCCTTAGCTGAGAAGCGGTGCCACACGCGAATGGTCTCAGGATGCTTTGCTGTTGGTGTGACACAGGACTGATGGTAGCGCTCACCTTCATACATTTCAAGAAGGGCAGCAAAGAAGCCACTCCTCTCTAGGAAGAACATCAAAGACAGCCTGGGTAAAATGGGGTACAGGGATTAGAGTGCTGAGGACTGGGGTATAGTACTTTTCTCTGATGAACGTCCCTTCCGATTGTTCGGGGCAGGAAAGGAAGTATATGCGCCATCATTAGTCCTGTGTCATGCCTTGAAATGTTGTTGATCGAGAAAAAAGCCCTTTACTCCAAGATTAGCATCTTATCAATTAACCGCTCACCCCTTAGAAAAGTCATAGCACACCATTCCCGATCGGGCCGCACGAAACAATGTAACATACGTGTAGGTTTTCTCAAAACTGCGGGACAAGAAACGCTGCAAAATTTTAGGCGGAAGAAAAAGAATAAGAACCCACTTTTTTTTTTTTCGAAATCAGTTTTTTGGGAATTGCGGGAAAACGGTGCGTCGGATCGCTTCGGGAGCCGGGGTTCCATAACTTCTCCCGATCGAGCCGACGCGATGGTGTATCATACGTGGCCGTCGGACCAAAGCTCTCCGGCGTGGGAGCGTTCAAAGTTTCGGGATGAATAGTAATAAGTGGTCTATTGCATAGACACTTAATTAGAATGCTGAATATATTATCTAATTCACTTCTTGACGATAGCGGAATGGGGGAACATGTGCATCACACTGTGTATTTCTGCAAAAATAATGAGCTTGTGCCAGTCTGAAGGGTGAAAAAGTAGAGCGGGAATTGTTGCTCTTCAGTCATGTTGTCTAAGTGTTTTTGTGTTTTGTTTTAGATTCAGTCTAGTGAACTGACTGCTGATCGGCACAGACTTCAGGAGCAGCTAAAGGCACTGAATGATCAACATCAGAAGTCAGTCACCTCCTACCAGACCCAAGTGACCACATTACAGAATGATCTAAGCACTACAAAGGTACTGTACCTCAACCCCTACTCTAGTAGTGTGAGCTGATTTTTAATCAAATGCTTGGAGCAGACAGCTCACACTGAGTTTTCGGGTGTGACGTTCAATTCCTGAAGATTAGTTCCTCGTCTATGCCACTGAGGTTATGATATTTTTCCTGGGTTGAAGGAAAATAAGCAAGTTGAAGCTGAAAGAGATCTGCTACATGCTATGAGATGTCTATAAGTGTAATATGACATAACATAAAAGCAAGAAACTTAAATTTAAAAATAAACACAGCGATATCATGTATGAATTTAATCTGGTGAAATTTCGTAATTGTGGAACTCTTTCCCATAGGAAATAATCTAAATGCAGATGATCCCTTCCAGCCACACAAAAATATTAATAGTTAATCATATTTTTACATATAAAAACTATTGAATATTTAAATTAGACATGTAAATTGAGGTTTAATGTCTATTTATTTCATTTTTACATCTCTTAACCTTAGTTTATGATTCCTTTTGGCACAGGCTGCTTTTAAAACCAAACTGAAAGCGGCTCTCTTTTCTTCTTGCCGATGTGCTTAATCCTGGTTATCCGTGGTGCTGTGTCTTCACTAAAAAATTAAAAGAAAAAAAAAAAAAAAACACAAATATGTAAACTCACTTCGCTTGGCTTTCCACTGTCGCAAAGAAGTTTTGGACGGCATTGATGTACACACAACGTACCTCATGCTCAGTTCGGCTCGGTTCTTTTCTTGCAAAATTTAAGCCTTATGTCCTGCTTGCCACCAAAAAAAAAAAAAATTTCTGCTGACTTTAATGCGACAATAATATTAATTAACCTGCTTATGTGGTTCACGGTCGATTCATTTTTCAACCGTATTTACAGCCCAATATCAGACTGACATATTACGTTGACATCAAACTTTGAGACAGCGGGGCGGGGCTGGACTGCTCCTCGCTCCAGCTGATGAATAATGAGATTCCAGTCCAGCTCAGATAACTGCGTGTCGCTGAGACGCCTTTGTTTTATTCTAACGTGTTGGGTTGTGTGCACTATTGGTATTAAATGCTTACTGTGCAAACAAAACTCAACTCTAAATATTACCAATACAGTCTAAGTGTTGTGTTAAATCTCTGAATTACAGACACTTTAAGTCAATAAATTGCAGATTATAGTTAATCAGCTTCAGAAGTTAAAACCCTTTCGGCTCCTTTGTGAGGTGCAGCAGGTTTTTAACTTCATGTTTCTGCTGTGCTCTGATGTTTACAGTGTGTATGTTAAACTAAATCTTATTACTGCAGAAAAGTACACTTTATTGTAATTCCTACTTGTGTAATGTCATTCGCAGGCTGACTTTGAGTCCATAAAGTCTGAGTACAACAGTTACAAGGTACGAGTGCATAATGTGCTCAAGCAGCAGAAAAATAAGAGCTCTACTCAAAGTGATGGCGATTTTTCCAAACCGGAAAGGTGAGAGATTTTTCTGTTGTTACAGTATTATGCTCTTTCTGCTAAATTTTTGTTGCTGATGAGACTTTACACATTATTCTGCAACCAGAAGAAACATCTCAGGTGGTATTCATTCGTAGATGTGTAACCATCATACAGACTCATGGTTTAGGTTTTTTTTTTTTCTGCAGTTACTGTATGTCACAGTTACATCAGGTTCCTAAAACACCACATTGAGTGTAAGGGATATTTAAATTCTACAGTAAAGCATTTCAGCAGAAGGTGTGAATGTTAGTTTTTAAGTAAACATACAGTAATCTAGAGGACATAATAGTGCAGACTTTCTGCTTTAATGAAGTCTGTTCATTTTCACAGGCTCAAAAATAAATGGGCAAACTAATGATCATAAATTTTAGGATTATTTTTAATAGCTGGATGCAATTCCTTTTCGGTTGAGGACAGGTGACTTTTTTTTGCCTTTACAATGCTTGGGTTGCCTTCTGGGTCGTTATCCATCGGTACTGTACATTCAAACACTATCCTTGCAGTTTTGCAGCACATTCATGTAGTAGAGCTCTGTACACTTCAGAATTCATCCTGCTACTTCCGTCAGCAATCACACCATCGACAAACACCAGTGACTACTGCAGCCATACACAACCAAGACATAACACAGAAGAAGTGGTCTGCTTTGGATCATGAGCCCTTTCTTTCCTCCTCCATCTCTTGCACTTGCTTATTAACTGCTTTTTAGTCAGTTGTCCAATTACTTTGGAGCCTGTGAAATAAATGTAATTGCTAAACACTTAGTGATTAAGTGATAACATGATATAGATTTTGTTTTGACTGCAAAATAATTCCTTAACAGTAAATGAGGATGGGTTCCCTGTCGAGTCTGCTTCCTCTCAACGTTTCTTGCTATTGCCATCTCAGGGAGTTTTTTTTTTTTTTTTTCCCCCAAACAGAAAAAACTTGATTCTGTAAAGCTGCTCTGGGGCGGTGAGCATTGGTAAAAGTGCTATACAAATAAAACTGAATTGAATTGCATTATAGCCCTTGAATATAAAATTAAGCCACATTTCAATCACATATTATTGCTTAATTTCAAATGAGCAAAATTGTACCACAATCCTGTACATATGTACACTGTATATGTACATTCGGCACAATAATTAAGGTATTACAGTTTATATAATCTGGTGTGTAAATATGTTTTGCAAAGAAATTTTTCTTAAAGATCATGTAATTCATTAATATTTTAAACTGTTTGATCATGTTTAGTGACAGCAGTTTTGATGCTGATACATGCTGCATTAAGTGCTGATTGGTTGTGTGCTTGCGTGCGTGTGTGTGTGAGCAGGGAGAACATGGAGACCATGCTGGATCAGTTGAGGTCCAAACTGCAAGAAAGTCAACTTAATGCACAGAGCTGCAATGCTGAACTGCAGCAGCTTCAGACTGAATATGACACACTTCTGGAGCGTCACAACAAAATGTTACAGCAGACCATCGCTAAAGAGGCTGAACTGAGAGAGAGGTAAACTGGTGCACATTCAGTCATTTACTTACAGAGATGCTCATAAGGTTTACTGTACATGCTATGGGAGAAACTTTTGGGTCCATCAGGCTCAGCCAGCTTATTAGACAAAGTATCTGAGCAAAAGGCCGCTGTGTCTTCATGTTAAGGACTCTGTTCCCAGTCGCAACCAAGGAGAGCTGGGAGGGGCCACGCGAACCCACTCTGCCACTCGGCTCACTGCCATCACCCACCAGCCTTGTGTCCACATTCCAGCAGGGCATGGCCTCTAGACCCACATGTGCACACTCCCCCTATTTTCTATCCTCCCTCCTTAAACCCTTTCCTTCCTCACTTTTCCACTTTTTCTGTAAGACCTCGTCTTGTGTCCGTGTCTCCATGGTGCCACTCATGTGTCAAACCTGTTACAATGTGTATATGACATGATTTTACAAGCAGCCTAAGATCTCTGAAGGTGCAACTGGTAGTCGTTGGTGGCTTTTATTCATTTATTTATTTTACTCATCTCAGGTTACTGTCACTGCATTCAGAGAATGTAGCTCTAAAATCTGAGCACAGCCAGTCAGTTGCGCAGCTAACGGCACAAACAGAAACCTTACGTAGTAGCTTCCGTGAGCAGCTGCACCACCTACAGGATGAACATCGCAGCACAGTAGAGACCCTGCAGCACCAGATCAACAGCCTGGAGAGTCAACTGTTCCAGCTGCAAAACGAGCCTGTAACATCTGGTAAGTCTTCATACCAAGTTTGAGTTTGGTCAAATGGCATATCATTGTAGAATCGTTCTTTTTTTAAATAAATGATGTAGTGAGTATCTTAGTAGTTAAAGGGTTGATCCATGTTTTTGCCTAGCTTACAAACCAATAAAACAAAAGTGTGGTGATTTAAATATCAGTGCAGACGAAAATTCTTAAATGTGTGCAATAAAGAAATCATTCTGAATGAGACTCATATTTATAATGCCTTTATCTCTCGTGCATCTTCAGCCGCTCAGCAGCCGAGCAAGAAGCCACAATCAGATAGGAAGCTTGCGGATCTGCCTTTGTTTGAGATGGACATGGCACGAGAGGAAGGTGAGGGAATGGAGACGACGGAGGACGAGTCTCTCTCCACAGCAGGGACGCCCCCACCCAGTCTCGAGCAGCTCCTCACTTCACCTGACCCCAAACACGGTAACACTTATTTCACTGTTGTTCTTTCTCCCCCCTTTTTTTCATTCTTTCAGCAATATATGTTTTTACAGTGTGTGTTTTAACTGATTTAGTTACAGCTGAACAAATAAGCCTGATATTAAAGCCGCGGCTTGCTCTGTGAGTTTTGACTCATGATTTCACATATAAAGTATAATTATTTCATTGATTTAATAACTTTATTTAACTAATTAGTACTACTGTTTACTTTTTCATGAAAAATTAGTTTAGTCTAATTGTAGAGTGACTGAGGAACTAACCATATAGCTGTAGGGAAGACGATACTACTGTGAGAACCCCATGGGGTTGAAGTGATTTAACGCTGTGTAAATGGTTCCCTTTCTGAAAGTGTTTACAGCAATACGAATTTGTGATGTAGTTTAGTGTAGTTTAGTGCTTTATTACCATGAATGGTACAAATTACTGCCTCATTAACTCTACATCAATATTTGAATAAGTCAATAAAATGAATGAGAACATTTTATACAGCAAATATGAAGACGTACAGCTTGTGTTTGTGTGTGTGTGTGTGTGTGTGTGTGTGTGTGTGTGTGTACAGAGCCTTTTGTGTGGCAGGTGGAGCCGACAAAGGAGGAGCTAACTAACAAACTGAGCACAGCCACACGCAGTATGGAGCACATGAACAGCCTGCTGCATGAGAGTGAAGCCACCAACGCCATCCTCATGGAGCAGATCAGCGTGAGCAACATATTGATTGTTATTGTGTCCACTTCATAACCCTGTCCCACCCCATCATTTTGTGTGTGTGTGTGTAAAAACATGCTGCATCGGTGCTTGCAAAGTAAGAAATGCACCGTATGTAAGACTTTAAAGCACAGGAGCCACCACACTGAGTAAACTGACTGACTAAATGTTTTCTGTGCAGCTCTTGAAGAGCGAGATGCGACGTCTGGAGCGGAATCAGGAGCGTGAGAAATCTGTTGCCAACCTGGAGTATCTGAAAAACGTGTTGCTGCAGTTCATCTTCCTTCGTGCTGGCAGTGAGAAGCAGGCGCTGCTGCCGGTCATACACACCATGCTGCAGCTCAGCCCTGAAGAGAAGAGCAAACTGTCTGCAATAGCACACGGTAGATTAAATAGTGCCTGTGTCTACAATCTGTTTCTACTTTCTCTCATTTTATAGTAATCTTATTTATATTTGCTTTAATTTAGAAATGTGTAAAAATGCATCACCTAAATATATAGAACATAAAGGGACTTGACAATGAATCTTGACAAAACACAACTGAAATTTTAATACAGTGTCTTTAAATATATATGAAAATCCTTTCAGAAAAGTGGTCATTCTGGTCATTCCAAAAAGCTAACTAAACTGATTGAAAACTTCCTTCCACTCTTCACATGCTGATGTGGGAGGGATTCTGATGTCGACTTCTGTAAAGTGACTCACTGTTGGATTCTCAGTGATTTAATATAAAAATATAACTTAACCTGAAACTAAACTAAACCATAACAATCAAAACTTTAGTGTGTGTGTGTCTAACAAGCTACAGTAGGACGTGACTGGTCCAAAGTGTTGAATCAACTTGCTTTTTATCCATTAAATCACTTCAAAAATGGCCCTGGAATAATTACTGAAATCACTCCATAGACTTTAAGACAGACCTGGAAAAAAAAACTTTTGTACCACTTTGGAAAAACTGCCACCCTACACTCCATTTTTGATCTACACACATGAACCCTGTCACCCCTCAGGTGAGAGCCTCCTCTCCGAAACAGTCAAAGCACCGAAGCTCTAACGGTTCCTCTGATACAAGTTAAAGTAGCACAGGAATACTGTTAGCTTTAATGTTTATGCTGAATACATTCTCTGTGGCTGTGAGTTTCATGTGCAAGGGGAGGGCGTGTGGCCCAAATCCCGCCCCCCTCGACTTCACATCACAGGCAGTATACAGGCTCGTATCTCTGTTAACCAACAGGCGAGCGTTTATACAGGACGTTTACAAGGAATTATAATTCTGTTTTGTTTAAATTTTCAGTTTATTAATTTTTCACATAACTAATTCTATTATAGGCGGCACGGTGGTGTAGTGGTTAGCACTGTCGCCTTGCACCTCCAGGGTCTGGGTTCGATTCCCCGGCCATGCTCGATTCCCGTCTCTGTGTGCATGGAGTTTGCATGTTCTCCCCGTGCTTGGTGGGTTTCCTCCGGGTACTCCGGTTTTCTCCCACAGTCCAAAGATATGCAGGTTAGGCTAATTGGCGTTCCCAAATTGCCCGTAGTGTGTGATTGGGTGTGAGAGTGTGTGTATGTGTGTGTGCCCTGCGATGGATTGGCACCCTGTCCAGGGTGTACCCCGCCTAGTGCCCGAAGTCTCCTGGGATAGGCTCCAGGTCCCCCGCGACCCTGAACACAGGATTAAGCGGTATAGAAGATGAATGAATGAATAATTCTATTATATAGTGCAGCTGAAAAACAAGTGCATCATTACCATTAATGATTAATCGATCAATGATTACCATGTTTAACTGTCAGTTCAGAAATTTTTTTTAATTTTAAGTGTATAATTAAATTAAAAGTTTATGGTGGTGACCGACCGAGAGGAAGTTAGTGGTTTTATACGTCTTTCGCATTTGTGCATTTTTAAATTAACACAATGTTTGGCTCAGGTGAAGAAGAGGCTGCAGCGCCTAGAGGATCAGGCTGGACTTCCTATCTCCACAGCTGGTCTGGGATCAGATAAGCATCTGGAACCTCAACTCTGTACTGTCTATATGATTCTACAAGAAAAACAATACGTCATCTATATTTCTTTTAAAGAATATTTTTTTTTATTCTTGTAAATTAAACAAAAGAATAAATCCAAAGATCTCACATTTTCTGATTTTCCTATTATATGTGAAGATAAAACATGATTAGTATGTAATACCTAAAGCTATAATGATTATAAATAAGCAAAAACATGAAATGTTGTCAAAGCATTATATAGAAATGTTAACTTTTTTTCCCTTTCACTGTAAATGTACTGTATCATCTTGTTACTGTAATCAATAAAGTATATCATGCCAAGGTTCTGTTTTATTACGTAAATATTACTAGCAAAAGCGAACACAATCCATCATAAAATCATCCATGATAAGTATTAATGCGTTGTTTGAGTCTGTAGATTCAAGATGATCCTTTTACTTAAACATCTGCTTATTTATTTCCATTATGTAAGATGTCTCATGGATTTAATATAATATCCCATCTTAATATCCCAGTAATGCTATAAAATATTTTTGTCTAGGTGTCACCTATCACCCATAAGGCATTCGTGTTCAGGTGAACGGCCTCAGAATAAAATATCAATACGAAAACTTAATTCATACCTTTTGCATTTAGAACCTGAGGAAATAGAAGCTAGGTCGAAAAATAAAAGTGTTTTGTATAAAAGAATAACTATTTTTATGGCAAATCAATGAAATACATGGTTTTGTTTAATATGTTGGAGTTTTGATTCTAATTTACATAAACACTTTAATGAACTACTTCAATTAATATAAGTTAGATTTTAATTTTAATATGAAATTAAGCTAATTAAATGCCGAGACATTTTTCACAACCATTATTTATTTTAACCCAAGGGTGCCATTAATTTTAGAGCAGACTGTAACTGAAATGGCTTTTTTTTCCCCCTGCAGAGGTTTGCCTGTGGAATATTAAACACTGTTCAAATGTTATTGTCTGGGGAGGATTTTGACAGTCTCACCTAAACGGCTTTCGCTTTGTCTGACAAGCAGTCATGTTTCACTACTCCGGAAGTCCAAAGGGTCCATCTGGCAGGCTTCTGTTTCACAAGACATCACATCAAATCAGGCAAATCTGTCAAATATCTGTCTGTGCTATTTTTCTGTGTCTCATTTTCTTTCCCCAAACTTTATTAGAGCTACCACAGTGAGACACGGCAGCTGATGGTGTTTCATTTAACAGTAAAACCTTGATTTAGTTTTAGTGTTAGTCCTCACTCTCCTTTAGTCCTCACTTCCCTGAGATGAAAGGGATGTACATGTTAATCAGCACACAGGAAGCTTTATGCTAAAAACAGCAGAGATCGAGAGACGACGCATAGTAGTTTTGTGATGGAGAAATAATGTTAAATGTATAAGATTTCTCTCCAGCACGGCTGACTGTGTGTCTCTGATTATCATGAGCTGGATGAACAAACAATCAGCTTAGAGTCGTATCAGTTTAAGTCTCTGACTGAGGGGTAAAGCTGCTGAAAAAGGATCTGTGGTCAGGGAACAAGGTGTTCTTATATAATATCTGTAATTCAAGATCAGTAATCAGTGTTTAAAGTGTTTATTACAAAAATAATTAAGTTTTATTTGTACTGTATAGCGCTTTTAACAGTGGTCACTGTCAAAGCAGCTTTACAGAAACAAAAATTTTGAGAGCGATGGTGGCAAAGAAAAACTCCCTTAGATGGTAATAGGAAGAAACCTTGAGAGAAACCAGACTGAACAGGGAACCCATCCGGCTGATAACCAATAGCAGGGATTGATCTGCAGTCGTTACTGTGTATTAGGAGGCAGGAAGGTCAGTATAACAGGAGATGTGTTTTTGGAGGTTCAGGTAAAAACTGTGGGAAATTCGGGTTCTGAACAATTGAGCAACTGGAGTCACAAGTCCTTGGGGAATAAGTGTCGGCACCATCCGAGGCCAGGACCGTCTTCATAGTCAAGAGAAACCGTCCCCAGTCACCACACATGCCAAGCAGGCCACATGAGATGAGATCTAGTAGGAGTCAGACTGATCCTGAGGGCACAAGGGGTCTGGATCAGCTCAGGTGTGGCATGTGTAGCTCAACAGAGATACTGTAACAGTTAGGTCGGATCACAGTCACACAGTGTAATAAGGTGAATGTATATTTAGTGTATAGTGCAAGCAGGGACTCTGGCAGGACTAAATATAACGGCAGAACTAAAAGGGAGGAGCCAGAAGGAAACACTGACATGAGGGGTCCCTGAGATGTAAAGCAACCAGTCATTTGATCATCAACAAACCTGAGTGATTAATGAGAGTGGGGAACACAGCATCTAAACATACCAGTTCACCGTAATTACTCTAAGTCCAGGCTAAAAACCTATATACTGTATTTAGCCATGCATTTTTGTAAATAGATTTGCCTTAGTTACAGGAGCAGATCTGGGGGACTCATGGACATAAAACACAGAGACTGTGTCTGATTTCCGAACATTAATAGGAAGGCTATTCCATAACTTTGGGATTTTGTAAGAAAAAGCTCCGCCCCTGCTGTAGTTTATATAATGCTACCCTGCATCCTTGGGTTGAGCTGGTGGATCATAAAACACTAGCAGTTCAGTGATAATTCCTAATGTTTTAATGTCAGTAGAGTAATGACTTGCAAAACTACACCTTCTTGCTCACTAGCAGTCTGATATGTACAGCACCATGAATTCTCCCACATGGCAAGTGCTGCTGGCATGGCAGTCTTTGTTCTCATGTGCCTTTGAAGATACAGATGTTTTTAACCGGTTCCATCACCCCATTAGTTTGTTACAGTACATGATTGTGATCACCTGTTCTATGTTATTCCTTATTCTGTTCCCAATTAGCTTTGCAGTAGCATTGCAGAGTCTTGCTTATGTTGTTATTCAGTGCCTTCAATGTCGAATACTATAACACATTAACATTTTCTTCATTATATTCTGTTACGTTCCAGTTTAGTGTTGGGGCTGATAATGGAAACTTGAGATGGAAGATGTGAGCGAAAATTAGCTCAATGGCAAAAGTATCTCAAAAAGATATATTGTATAAAATATTTAATGTTGTTGGTATTGCACAGGCCAGGCAACACCAAAAGGACAAACACCCAAATCTGTGCAAAAGTAAGTCCGCTTCCTATTTCTCTCTCATTAGCCAAAAACAGACAAAATGCTCATGTCCAACAAAAATGGCAAGAAAACATTATACCCATTAACATTTATACTGAAATGTACAAACACTATCATATTTACACAGTACAATACATGCAATCTGATATCAAGTCTAACTCCAGGCCAATCTCACAATACACAAACAGGCCTGGGGTCAAATTGTGCAAAAAATCAACCAGTGTTAAGAGTGAAGAATGTGAAAATGAGAAGGGAAAGAACAATAATAATAATGTGTGTGTGTCTGTGTGTGTGTGTGTGTGTGTGTGTGTGTGTGTGTGTGTGTGTGTGTGTGTGTGTGTGTGTGTGTGTGTTGATCTGTCTCAGTCTGTTACTTCCATTTTGTCACTGGGGATTTTACTGTTGCTCGAGATGCTCCTGCAGTCCTGCGGATTCAGAAGCTCTGAACAATTGTCCTTTTCTTCTCCTAATGAAACACTCTGTATTTAATCATGCCAGTAGGTACATGCTTTTGTTGCATGTGTAGTGGCTGCTTCTGGACTGTGTGGCATGTGTTGAGATTGCTGGAAGAAGTTGCCTTCACTCTTTCTGGTGATACCTGAAAGACAGGAGTGTGTGTCGTGCTGCAGGACATGCAGCACTGGCATGAACACACTCCACACATCACTGTTTGTCCTCATATTCCCTGTTGAGAAGTTGAGTTAATATTAATTATGCTTTATATAATAAGTGGTGTTTGTGATGAGCTTCAGTGAGAGGGGAAGGTGAGTGTGTGTCTCTTCTGACATCTCCACAACTGCATGTTTGTTTGTGTGCGGCTTTTACTGGGGTCGAAGCAGTACACACACACAATACAGTAGATGACTTTGTGGTTTGGGTTCACATTAGATTTAATCTTAATGTCTATCTTAACATGGCTTCCAGTACTGTTAACATTTTAGCTAAATAAAAAGCTAAATAAAAAGGAGGTCAATTATATTATTATAAATATTAGAAATTATTTGAAAAAGAGGTGTGCGCCTTAACTACAGTATAGACCCCAAAGACTGGTGTCAGGTGGTCCTGCAGTTTACAGAGTCTCTCCAGAGAAATTAGACAGGCAACTACTCATGCAAAACCAGCAGGGGTTGTGGCACAGGCATCACACAACTGGCGCTTCACACCTCTCGCACTCTTAAATGAATACTTCCACAGTTGTGTGATGTTACCGTTACAGTCCTTCTTAGACTGCTTTCAAACTTCACAGAAGATTTCCCATCTCCTTATTCTCCCACCTTCTGACTGGACCCCAATCATTGGAGACTTGCACTATTTAGCCCCCCTTTAGACCAGCTCCAACCATCCTAAACTCTCTCTATTTCAATCTTCAGATCTAACCTTTAAAAGCTGACACATTTTTCTCAATGCTCCACGAATCAGACATCAACATAGATACCTTGTAAATCTGTACTCTGATAAAATCTCGATTCACATTGTACTCGTTCTGCCTTGGATTATTTATCCGGATCTATGTATTAAAACACTTCTGAAATATACAGTCAGAATAGATGTATTGTATTCAAGTCTTCAAGTGTGAAAACTGTCAGAGAACAACAGGCTTTATTAGTTTTTCAGCAAGGTTGAGTTCAAATGTTTGCACAAATTAAACTGAACAAATAATTCAGGTTTTGGTAGCACTACAGTAATCACCACTGAAACAAAAGTGACTTTTAACACAAATATCTAACCAGCCAATCACGTGGCAGAACCAATTGACTGGTGAAGTCAATCTTCTATAGTTCACACTGAGCATCAGAATGGGGAAGGAAGGTGATTTAAGTGACTCTGAACCTGGCATGGTTGTTGATGCCAGACGGGCTGCTCTGAGTATTTCTGAAACTGCTGATCTACTGAGATTTTCACACATAACCATCTCCAGGGTTTACAGAGAATGATGTGCAAAAATCCAGTGAGGGCAGGTCTCTGGGTGAAAATGCCTTGTTGATGCCAGAGGTCAGAGGAGAATAGACAGACTGATCTGAAGACAGCAAGAACTCAAACATCATCTTGTTACATCTGAGCATCCAAAAAGCTTCTCTAAACACAATGATCCTTAAAGCAGATGTTCTACAGCAACAGAAGACCACACTAGGTGCCTCTCCTGTCATCTATGCACAGGAACCTGAGGCTATGGAGTCACGAGACCTATAGGGGGTGGTGGAATGAGAGATCGCAGCATGGATCTGCAGAGACTGCATGATGCTCTCATGTCTATATGGAGCAAAATCTCTACACAATGTTTCCAGCACCTTAAAATCTATGCTATGAACAATTAAGGCAATTCTGGTGGCAAAAGGGACCAACCCAGAACTAGCAAAGGTGTACCTAATGAAGTGGCCAGTGTGTATATATGTGTAATATATATGTGATATATAGTTGTGGTTCAGTCAGGGCATTCCTAAAAAATCCAACATCATGGAGCCTGAAGGGAGCAGAAGGTACGGCTGATAGACTCCCGCTGAAATAATTATATACACTTGTTTATAACTGTAAACACACTGCTGAGGTTCAAGTGGTTTAACATGATTGTCCCCAGTGAGCAGACACACTCCAGTTTGAGTGATTGTGCACTTCTGGGGTGCAAACTGATCATTAGCTGAAGGGTGTTGCACATCTTTTCACAAAGCATGATTGAAGCTACATTTGAAATTTAGCGAGACCGGCTGAGTCTCAGGCTGTAAATAAACACAAAACATGGTGCCAGTGCTAAACTGTGTCTCACCTCAGTGAAAAATGTCATTTTCAGATTATATTACACCATTATTTATCATTCTTAATGATTCTTATCTCCTGATCCATGCTTCATTGTTTTATACACATTCATATACATTTATATTTTTAAACAGAAACACATTTGCTAAATACAATTCCATTTCCTTTATGTTTTAGTGTCTGTAACGTTTTTGAATTAAAATCTTTCAAT
This sequence comes from Channallabes apus, assembly GCA_030522415.1. Taxonomy (NCBI): domain Eukaryota; kingdom Metazoa; phylum Chordata; class Actinopteri; order Siluriformes; family Clariidae; genus Channallabes; species Channallabes apus. Next base: position 12,594,255 of record CM060109.1, read on the forward strand.
GATCTTAACCGTTGTTCAGATGGAACATGGCCAATTTAGATTTTACATGAAAAGACATAAACCTGAAAAGGTGTATTACTCTAAAATGCTAAAATTGTTGTATTGCAACATGAATTTTACATGTTTATGGACACTACAGATTGTTTTGCTTTTTAAGCTTTTACAAAAACCAAAAACTGCTCCTAGAAAATCTGCTCCTAGAAGCTCACACCAATTTTAGTATCAATACTCATAAAGAGATATGAATAATTAGCTTTTTAACTGATTATTGTTTAAAGCGAGAAAGTGACCATTTTTGTCATTTTGTGATTAGGTTTCCATTTTTCCACACGTCGGTCCTCGCATGGTCAAACCGCATAGATGAGACAGGAAAGTCAAGAGAAGCTTATGTATTACACAGGGAATTTGGAAAAGCCAATTAGCCTAATTTGCATGTCTTTGGACTGTGGCAGTACCCAGAGGAAACCTGGGAAAAAACATGCAAACTCCATGCATACATATATACCCAAGGCAGGAATCGAACCCACACCCTGGAGGTGCAAGGCGACGGTGCTAACCGCCGTGCTGCATAATCAAATCACGTTTGACTAAAGGAATAAATATTCCCCAAATGCAGGATTTGTCAACTACATGACAGCATTGAAATCAGTCGCACCGCAGTCGCACCGGGATTTCTCTCCTGATCGCCAACTGGACTGAAATGAGATAGATTTTCCTGAATTAGCAGAGATGCAGATGCCTGTTGAATCTCTCAAGGGCATTGTGCATTTATAAACATCTCCTCATTCCTATTGGATCTGCTAACAAGCTGTGTCAGTCTGCTCTGCTCTGCTGGACTGCTGTGTTTCTGCCCGACTGTCAGGTGGCGATGTAAACACAGCACTACTGTCAGAGAAACGCTCTCTCACTCAATGTTGTGCAATTCATCAGGTCGCACTAATTAACAGAGAAATGCTGCCTCGCTAAGGCGTTTGTCTGCAGTGAAAGACATTTTCTAAATATATCAGTGCTTAAAGACAGAAACACACAAAGGAACATAAAAGAAGACCCTTGAAATATTTTGTCAATAAATAACTATACTCCTGTAATCTCCGAGAGATCGCCTTCGAGGAAGTTTACATTACGGTTGGGTAGAAGAGTGGCCTTACACTGAGCCAGAGAACAGAGACAAAGAGACAGAAGACAGAAACAAATGTCCATAACATGAAAACAAGACAAAGAGAAAAACCCAATACATGGAAAAGGTGGAAAAGTCATGTGAACGTAATAACATTAATGTTATATGCTAAATAATATTTGAGGAAATGTCATGTACAAGTTTTTATATATTATCCTATTAAGCTTTTCGGTAATTTACCAGTACAGAAAATACCACAGAAGAGGCTGACTGAGTTTCCAGATACAAGATGAAATTAGCTAGATTAGAATGATATACATCTATACGGTATGTAGTCTTCCAATGAAATGATCTCTTACAGCTATAATAATAAACCTAATGTTCTAGATATAAGAAACATGAAAATACCTACATACATACATACATGTACATACATGCATACGTGGCTTGCAAAAGTATTCGGCCCCCTTGAACTTTTCCACATTTTGCCACATTACAGCCACAAACATAAATCAATTTTATTGGAATTCCACATAAAAGACCAATACAAAGTGGTGTACATGTGAGAAGTGGAACGAAAATCATACATGACTACAAACATTTTTTACAAATAAATAACTGAAAAGTGGGGTGTGTGAATAATTATTCAGCCCCCTGAGTCAATACTTTGTAAAACCCTCTTTTGCTGCAATTACAGCTGCCAGTCTTTTAGGGTATGTCTCTACCAGCTTTGCACATCTAGAGACTGAAATCCTTGCCCATTCTTCTTTGCAAAACAGCTCCAGCTCAGTCAGATTAGATGGAGAGCGTTTGTGAACAGCAGTTTTCAGATCTTGCCACAGATTCTCGATTGGATTTAGATCTGGGCTTTGACTGGGCCATTCTAACACATGGATATGTTTTGTTTTAAACCATTCCATTGTTGCCCTGGCTTTATGTTTAGGGTCGTTGTCCTGCTGGAAGGTGAACCTCCGCCCCAGTCTCAAGTCTTTTGCAGACTCCAAGAGGTTTTCTTCCAAGATTGCCCTGTATTTGGCTCCATCCATCTTCCCATCAACTCTGACCAGCTTCCCTGTCTCTGCTGAAGAGAAGCACCCCCAGAGCATGATGCTGCCACCACCATATTTGACAGTGGGGATGGTGTGTTCAGAGTGATGTGCAGTGTTAGTTTTCCGCCACACATAGCGTTTTGCATTTTGGCCAAAAAGTTCCATTTTGGTCTCATCTGACCAGAGCACCTTCTTCCACATGTTTGCTGTGTCCCCCACATGGCTTGTGGCAAACTGCGAACGGAACTTCTTATGGTTTTCTGTTAACAATGGCTTTCTTCTTGCCACTCTTCATAAAGGCCAACTTTGTGCAGTGCATGACTAATAGTTGTCCTATAGACAGATTCCCCCACCTGAGCTGTAGATCTCTGCAGCTCGTCCAGAGTCACCATGGGCCTCTTGGCTGCATTTCTGATCAGCGCTCTCCTTGTTCGGCCTGTGAGTTTAGGTGGACGGCCTTGTCTTGGTACGTTTACAGTTGTGCCATACTCCTTCCATTTCTGAATGATCGCTTGAACAGTGCTCCGTTAGATGTTCAAGGCTTTGGAAATCTTTTTGTAGCCTAAGCCTGCTTTAAATTTCTCAATAACCTTATCTCTGACCTGTCTGGTTTGTTCTTTGGACTTCATGGTGTTGTTGATCCCAATATTCTCTTAGACAACCTCTGAGGCTGTCACAGAGCAGCTGTACTTTTGTACTGACATTAGATTACACACAGGTGCACTCTATTTAGTCATTAGCACTCATCAGGCAATGTCTATGGGCAACTGACTGCACTCAGACCAAAGGCGGATGAATAATTACGCATACCCCACTTTGCAATTATTTATTTGTAAGAAGTGTTTTGAATCATGTATGATTTTCGTTCCACTTCTCACGTGTGTACACTTTGTATTGGTCTTTCACGTGGAATTCCAATAAAATTGATTCATCTTTGTGGCTGTAATGTGACAAAATGTGGAAAAGTTCAAGGGGGCCCACTATAGTTGATTGACACTGGTGTTTTAGCAAAAAAAAACATTGTTTTTCTATGCTGGAGCAAAATGGCGCCTACACGAGTATAGTGTACAGTTTGTTGCTGTGGTCTAGTGGTTAGAATTCGGCGCTCTCATGTGGGAGACCTGGGTTCGATTCCCGCTCAAGGTACATGTTTTTTTGCACTACATATTTATAAAGTTTTTCTAAAGTTCGCTTAGTAGACGAGGCGAGTACGCTATGCTTCGATAAGCTTTTCTGACACCAGGAGAGACTCAGTCAAACACACACACACACACACACACACACACAATGCTTCGCATGTATGATGTCCTAGGTTGAATACCCGGCCTCTCCATGACTCAGTCACACACACACACACACACACACACACACACACACACACACACACATTGTCTGTCAGAAAGATCTCTGTTTATTAACAGCAAAAGATCGCCTGTGCTATAGACATATGTTACTACAAAGAAAATGAACCATTGTAAATGTCCTGGTGAGATCCCGAAAAAGCAATGCTTCGCATGTATAAGGTCGCGGGTTGAATACCTGGCATTTCCATGAGGTAGCCATTAATCCCTCATGGTCTAGTGGTTAGGATACGGCGCTCTCAGCGCAGCAACTTGAGTTTGATTCCAGGTCTGGGAAGTCAAAAAAGTTTTACAACCAGATTCACATGTAAAATTTTATATACATATATAAGTATATATATATATATATATATATATATATATAAATATGAGGCCATAATAAAAATATTACAAAATATAGGGGAAATATATATATAAAATATTACAAAATATAGGGGAAATATATATATATTTAGGCGGCGCGGTGGCACTGTCGCCTTGCACCTCCAGGGTCTGGGTTCGATTCCCGTCTCTGTGTGCATGGAGTTTGCATGTTCTCCCCGTGCTTGGTGGGTTTCCTCCGGGTACTCCGGTTTACTCCCGCAGTCCAAAGATATGCAGGTTAGGCTAATTGGCGTTCCTAAATTGCCCGTAGTGTGTGATTGGGTGTGTGAGTGTGTGTATGTGTGTGCCCTGTGATGGATTGGCACCCTGTCCAGGGTGTACCCCGCCTAGTGCCCGAAGTCTCCTGGGATAGGCTCCAGGTCCCCCGCGACCCTGAACACAGGATTAAGCGGTATAGAAAATGAATGAATATATATATATATATATATATATATATATATATATATATATATATATATATATATATATATATATATATATATGAGGACATAAAATATATATAAATATATATATATATATATATATATATGAGGGCATAATAAAAATATAACAAAATATAGGGGAAATATATATATAAAATATTACAAAATATAGGGGAAATATATATATATTTATATTTCCCCTATATTTTGTAATATTTTTATTATGCACTCATTTGTACAGTTTATTTTACTAGTTAAATTTATTTTCTTTAGTATTTCTTTTTATTGATATTTATTCCTTACGTATAAGCTTTTATTTTCTTTTTAAGGTCACTGGCTGTCGTATAAGCATTTCACTGCATATCATACTGTGTATGACTGTGTATGTGACAAATAAAATTTGAATTTGAATCAAAGGAGAGGAAGATAGGTGGAAGGAGACAGAGGGTTAGAGAGAGAGGGAGAGAGAGGGGGAGAGAGAGACAGAGTATGGGAAGGTGAGCATGAATGAAGAGATGCAAGAGGAGACAGGAAGATAGCAGCAGGGAAGATTTAACAGGTTAATATCAGATCTATGAGGAAGAGAGCAAGAGAGTAGAAATAACTACTTTATATATAAAATAATTCTTACATCATGTAAAATTATTTTTAACTGTTTTTTAAATATTTTTAACTGTTGTCAAAGCTATACCCCACTTGTATTGTGAATACACGCCCACAGAACTGGGGGGCGGGTTCAGTAGAGGTCATTAACATTTAAAGGAGCATGTACTGAAACAGGTTGCTGAGAACAGAGCTACTTTTTACCAGGAAAAGTAATGTTTTTTTTACACAACAATTGAGAATTTTAATTAAAGTGTATAACAAACTTTTCATTAGGACCCTAAAGAATCATATTAACCTATGCAAAATTGAGACTGTATGTCCACTTTAAGAAAGAATTATGATATGGAATCAAACAAGCTATAAAACTTAACTCATGTTATGCATTCAATGGAAAGGGTGACTTGCACCACAGAGACGGCTTGCACAGAAGAGAGTCTCTTCCATATATATTTTACCGCGGCGCGGTGTAGTGGTTAGCACTGTCGCCTTGCACCTCCAGAGTTCGATTCCCCGGCCAGGCTCAATTCCCATCTCTGTTTGCATGTTCTCCCCGTGCTTGGTGGGTTTCCTCCCACAGTCCAAAGATATGCAGGTTAGGCTAATTGGCATTCCTAAATTGCCCGTAGTGTGTAATTGGGTGTGAGTGTGTGTGTGTGCCCTGCGATGGATTGGCACCCTGTCCAGGGTGTACCCCGCCTAGTGCCCGAAGTCTCCTGGGATAGGCTCCAGGTCCCCCGCGACCCTGAACACAGGATTAAGCGGTATAGAAAATGAATGAATGAATATTTTACTGTTTGTTTGTTTTTTGTTTTTTCATTTAAATGCTTCTTGCAACTTCATGAGGAATTTAAGTGATCTCTATTTATGATTTTTCCAAACAGATTTCGTCCACAAAGTTGACATTTTGTCTCTATCCTCCCAGACTTTGATACCAAACAGGAGGCCAAACAGGACCTTTAAGCACAGTGTGACTTTCAAAACAAGAACTGTGTTGAGAGGTTCTTAAGTTCTTAATCTCAAATCTCCTTGGTTGTTTTCTTTGCTTGATGCAGCCCAACAATTTGACCCTTTTTTGGTCAGGCAGTGTATAATAAATGTTTAAAATCAAGATTAACGTTTATATAAACATACAGTGTGAGTAAAAGTATATGATATGTAAAGTTGGGGGGGGGAGGTTAGAAGTATAGCTGCTCTCACAGTGGGTCTGACTGACACTGAGAAAGTTTGTATCTAAATCAGGGAAAATGTTGCTGATTGAGCTGCTGAGGCAAGAAAAAGATTATTTGCAACCCCGTACCATCTGCTGCTCCTCTCACTAACACCCCACTTCTGTGGTGTTAACATGGCACTGCTTTGATCCACTCAGGGATCCTCACCCAACATATCTGGTGTTTCATTTTGCACTTGTTCCAACCAGCTCTTTCTTTTTCATTTACGAGAGTACACTCTGACAGCTTCCGACCATGTTAGTGACTCCAGATCCTTATATTGACAATCACTCAGGAAGCCTGGGGCTTGCTGTGTGTAGGTGTGGATCGATGAAAATCAATAGCCAGAAAAAGCTACACAGCTGGTTTCTGTGGTCTTTGCACACATTGAAGTACTCTGAAACAGACACTCGATTTGATCTTTTTGTGTTCATCAGGAGGCCAAATAGGACCTTCAAGCACGGTGTGATGGAGTGACTTTCAAAGCAAGAACTGCTTTAACATGTTAAAGGGGCAGTAGAGAGGAGCTGGTCATTTAAGTTGATGCCTGTGAGCACCAATAAATATCAATGGTGTTATAATAGTTTATAATTAAAGTCACTAATTATCAATAGAATAAAAATCAGAGCTCATAAAAGTAATTCAACCTATAAATAATTGTCATCTGTTTATTTGCTTCTGCACTACGTCAGGCTTTTGTATTGTAATCGCCAACACAAACTGTACAACCAGGTGACAAATCATTTAAGTTCTTAACACAATTTTGTTGATAAAAATCAATCACTTTGTAAAATCTGCTGTGAGAACACTGTTAGCTTGCAATAAACTGTTGTGCAAAATGTTTTGTTGAAATTATTTTAGTCTTTTTTCCTTCCTGAACTTGTTTAGTGGGGAATGAGAAAAGCATCCACAGAAGCAGCTCATTTATCCTGGTAACAAACCTGCTGCCAGTGTGTGTTTGCGTGCTGCTCCATTTGTGCTTTACAGGAGCATCGTTTAAAAATGACGCATGGTGTAGCAAGATGTGGAGGTGGACATTATACCCCTGATGGATCGGTTGCCACTGTCTGGTTATTTATTTGATTATTTTTCCAGGTTTAACTCAGCTATGAATCACAGGAGACTCGGTGCTGCACGACAGCACTTTTGCAGAAAGTGCAGATGAAAATGATCACAGTTACAATATACAGTATTAAAACAAAGGAGGGATGGAAAATGTTCTTATTTTTGTATCTTTGTATAAATTTGTCTTATATTTCTTAATAAACATTTTATTATTCTTAATGTCATGCTTTATACTGTACATGTACACTGCCAAGACTTTACAATTACTGCACTGATTAATATGTTTCAGCTCACAATCTTTTTTCATATTAATTGATGGAATGAGCAGTTTCTAATTTCTTAAACAACCATGTTGGAAGCTGTTTCCTGTGGTCATGGAGAAGATGTCACTGTGGTCATGGGGGTTAAATTATAGCCTGGGCCTGATTTATTAACTAGTGTTGGTTACTGTATTCTTATTTACTGCATATTTAATACTGCATATTTAATCAATACTACTGTCTCATTTTTACTCAATTTATCTTAATTTGCAATTATTTGACTCAATATGTGGCCATTGCCTGTTGATGATGTCGGGTCCATCATTTGTTGTAAGCCACAATGTAAAATTCCATACATTGTTGATTTGGACTGAACGAAATGACATAGCACAGTTATAAATGATCATGACTATTGGTTTATATTATCTTATAAAACCATGTGAGAAAAATAATGTCTTTTGAACAGCTATTATAAGAATTAATAACAATCTATAAGACTTGTGCTAATAAAATGTGTCTGACAAGCTCTTGCTGGTGTTGATTATTATTAAAATTTTTTTACAGAAGGCTTGTCACAGCTACACTATTGCTGGCACGGCCCTGACACGAATTACTGAAGTCAATAATTTGCACCAGCTCACCAGTCCCCAATGTCAGGATGGTAAATTGAGTCAGTTTTATTACTTCACCGTTATACTGTCACAGTACTGACTGCAATGTTACAAGGTGTAAAGTAAGAGAAAGGCTCCATGTACAAAATTTTACTATTTTGCATTAATATCTATTTAGAATAAAACTGCCATGACTGGAATATGCTTTAATTATGATAATGAACCCATTATAGAATTTATTTATTCTCTGTCAATGGACTTAAGAATGGAAGTAAGAGTGCAGAGTGGGAGTATAATAATAATAATAATAATAATAATAATAATAATAATAATAGTCGTTTTAAAAAAATTATATTTACATAGAACATGGCTTTAACACTATTGTCATAATACATGTGTTTATTTATTCATCTTCACTACTTGCTAAGCTAAGCCTGGTCAGGTGGAAGGCGTCCATTGGAAGGTGTCCAGTTCAGTCTCTCTTTTTCTGTCTCATTCCTTGGTTTAACAGCCGAGCAAACAAAACCATGCCTTACTTTAAAAACTATTGCAATTTTATATTCTATCAAATTGGCCCATGTGGTAATGCAATTATCAAAGATTCCTTACACTAACACATTTTTCCAGCTCTTGATCCTGAATTCTTGGGAAACCTGTTTCCACAATTTATATTTTCTGCTGAATCAAACTCATGAATCACTGACAAGATGAATCTTGCTGTCTGTGTCCACTCTTCCCAATAAACTATGTTTAGGAACTGGAACTGTTTCATGTGCACCTCCATGTTTGAGAGGTCTGATCATGTCTGATGGTCAATTAATGTATGCAATTTTTAAGATACTGCTAAGATTTTGCTGTAAAAAGAAAATTAATCAGAAAATGATTAAGGACATACAGTGCTGATGGAAAGCATTCAACCCTTTTTGTTATGACTTTTTGCAGTCTTCTGCATCTTCAATTAATCTCCAATCTCAATCCTCTACAAGATGCCTCTACAACTCCACTGGAGTCCACATGTGCCTAAGTGAATTTATTGGACTTAAGTAAGAAAGGTACGCAACTGTTGATAAAATAGATCACAGTGCAATAGAAGCTGTATGTCAGAGTATTGTCTGTAGACCTGTGAGACAGAATTGTGACACAGATCTGGGAAAAAAATACAAGATCATTTCTGCAGCATTGAAAGCACATAAGAGCACGATAGCCTTCATCATCTTCAAATGGAAGAGATTCAAAACAACCAACAATCTGACAGATTTGTCCTCCCAGCTAAGATCCAAAGGGTCATCCTAAATTCCCTTGTGGAGATGGGGGAGCCTTACAGAACCATCACTGCAGCACACCACCAATCAGTCTTGTATGGTACAGCGGCCAGACAGAAGCCATTCCTCACTAAATGGTACATGTCAGCCTGCTGGGAGTTTGCCAAAAAGCCCTGAAGGACTTGTAATCTCAGTAATCTGATGGACCAGAAGAAGCCTTTCAAACACAATGGTGCTGGCCTCATGCTGTGGTGATGTGTTTATTGTCCAGAATGCTCTCAGGATAAAGACACAGGAGTGGCTTCAGGGCTGAGAGAGTCATGGAGTGGCCAAGCCAGAGTCTATTGGATCTGAAGACAATAAAGCTTCTCTGCCCTAGTAAAAAAAAGAATATGCTAAGTATATTAAATCCTAGCGTGCCAAAGCATACTTAAATGTACTTGCAGCCAGACTAATGACTAGTATACTTGAAGTTTGCTATTTTGGAACAACTAATTTTGTACTAAGTGTATTTAAGTTGTAATTAAATTGTACAAAAGCACAATTTTAAGTGTATTAAGTATACCATTGTGTGCTAAAGTGGAACAACTTTACGTATACTTTAGTACACTTAAAGTATATGGCTGTGTGTGTACTAACGTACATACCTGACAGTAATTAATACAATTTAAGTATATATTTAATGTATTATAAGTACATTACAGCTATTTTTACTGTATTACAAATACATGATTAATATACTATGAGTATATTCTTATTGCAGCAGTAGCTGTTATACTTCTGGTCAATTACAAATACTAAAAAAGTACACTTTGTGGTTAATACAAATCTACTTTATTGTATCATACAGTACACACAACCTTCTATACTACTGTATTGCAAATGTATTACCAGTACATTAAGTGTTTAGGATAATTTACAAATGCTAAATGCATTTTCTACACTATAACATGTTTTTGAAAAGCATTACATCAGTGTGGCAGATTTTATTCATGAGTTCAACAGATTTAATTTGCACAAGGTTACAAAAAAGCACTTCTATAGTTTATTTGTGTTCAACAAAAGTCAGGTTGTCTTACAAACACAGAGACTAAAATTTAAACCTGGTGTGTGAACACAGACAGACATTAGTATTAGAATCTACAGATACAGTATTACAGTAGTTTAACCCTGGTGTGTGAACACAGACAGACATTAGTATTAGAATCTACAGGTACAGTATTAGTTTGAACCCGGTGTGTTGATTCTGTTACACAGAGACTGAAAACAGGCCGAGAGCTACAGAGCCATTACGTATAAAATTTCTCATGAGCAATTTTTGAAGGGGACACATATAATACAGTCAAATTGTACTTATAAAGATATGTCCCCACAGTGAAAAACTTGTAGTATGGAGACTGCGCCATTATGGTTATTTTCAAAGTTTTTCTCAGGTTCAATGACAAAGCAGATTTTTCTTCAAAACTATTTATTGCATTGTTTATGTTGTTTACAGTCAAGCCATCAACATACAATAAAATGTAAACATGAGATCTAAACTAAAAACTGTGCTCCCTGTGCTGCTGCTGGCAATATCATCTCTTTGTTCTGCTGTCTCCGGCTCCCTCCCTGGTTCTGAATCTGCCCCTGCCTCTCACTGTCTCAGAACAGACTGACTCCTGAAGCAGAAAAAAATGCAGGAAAAGATGTTCCCTTTCAAGGCTACCCTCAATGCTGCGTAGAACGCTATGGGAACCATTTTGTCGCATTGAAGCTGTGAAGCATCATGGCTGAACCTAGCGGTGCCAGACCACGCCATACAACCAGCCGAGTTCTTCTCGGTTCACCGCATGGACAGGACGCGGGACTCTGGGAAGTCAAGGGGAGGCGGCGTGTGCTTAATGGTGAACAACAGCTGGTGCAACAGCGCGAGCGTTGTTCCTCTTACACGCTCCTGCACACCAAACCTGGAACTACTGTCCATCATGTGTCGTCCTTTTTATCTTCCACGGGTGTTCACATTGGTCATAATCAGTGCCGTTTACATTCCACCACAAGCAGACACTGACACTGCCTTATGCGAGCTGCATGAGGCGCTCACACAGCACCAGACACTACACCGGGACGCTGCGCTCATTGTAGCGGGGGATTTTAATAGTGCCAACCTCAAACGCGCAGCGCCGAACTTTTATCAGCACATCACCTGCCCCACCAGGGGCGAAAGGACACTGGACCATTGTTATACCACGGTCAAAGACGGTTACAAGGCACAATCTCGTCCAGCGTTTGGTAAATCCGACCACGCCGCCATCTTCCTCATGCCAAAATATAAACAAAGACTGAAACAGGAAGTTCCGGTTCAGAGGGACGGACCAATCGGTGGCCGCGTTACAGGACGCACTCGATGACGCAGACTGGGACATGTTCAGAAACAGCTCCGATGATGACGTCAGCGTGTTTACGGAAGCGGTTATGGGATTTATTGGGAAGCTAGTAGACGATACGGTGGAGAAAAAGACTATCAGAACGTTTCCCAACCAGAAGCCGTGGGTGGATAAAACCATCCGCGACGCTCTGAGATCTCGCACAGCTGCCTACAACACGGGACTTGCGTCGGGGGACATGGAACCGTACAAGGCTGCGTCATACAACGTGCGGAAGGCGGTGAAAGAGGCGAAGCAGCGCTACGGGAGAAAACTAGAGTCACAGCTTCAACAGAGTGACTCTAGGAGCCTGTGGCAGGGACTAAGAACAATAACGGATTATAAAGCACCAACATCCGGTATGACGAACGCGGACGCGACTCTGGCAGACGAGCTCAACACCTTCTATGCTCGCTTCGAGGCTGCAGCTAAAGACGCTAGCGATGCTAATGCTAACAGCGCTAATGCTAACGGCGCTAATGCTAGCGGCGCTAACGGCTGCAGACAGGAAGACACTGCCAGCACCGGGAACGCGCTCATCATCTCCGAGCACGAAGTGAGGAGAGCCTTCAAGAGAGTGAACACCAGGAAAGCAGCAGGACCAGACGGCATCTCAGGCCGTATCCTCAGAGCCTGCGCAGACCAGCTAGCACCTGTGTTCACTGAGATATTCAACATCTCTCTACATCAGTCGGTCATGCTTCAAAGAGTCCATCATTGTTCCTGTCCCGAAGAAACCACATCCTGCTTCCCTCAATGACTATCGCCCTGTAGCCCTCACCTCAGTAGTGATGAAGTGCTTTGAACGCCTTATCAGAGACTTCATCATTTTTTCACTACCCGACACACTGGACCCACTACAGTTTGCATACCGTCAGAACCGCTCCACAGACGATGCAATCTCTCATCTCCTCCACACATCACTCACTCACCTGGACACTAGGAAAGGGAATTATGTTAAAATGCTCTTCATCGACTACAGCTCTGCTTTTAATACCATAATTCCCTCCACACTCACCACCAAGCTGGAGCACCTCGGACTCAGCTCATCTATATGTCAGTGGATCTCCAATTTTCTGACTGGCAGACCACAGGCAGTAAGGATGGGCGGACATGTCTCAGCTACACTCACTCTCAGCACTGGAGCCCCCCAGGGTTGTGTTCTGAGCCCCCTGCTGTACTCTTTGTACACCCACGACTGCGTGGCCACTACCAACTCCACCTCCATCATCAAGTTTGCTGACGACACCGTCGTGGTCGGACTGATCACCAACAATGATGAGTCGGACTACCTAGAGGAGATTGGAAATCTGGAGAACTGGTGCCAGAGGAACAATCTCCTCCTGAACGTCAGTAAGACAAAGGAGCTGATAGTGGACTTTAGTACAAAGCAGGAGAGGAACTACCAGACCCCCGTCATCAACAGGAGCCCAGTGGAGAAAGTGGACAGCTTCAGATACCTCGGTGTTCACATCACACAGGACCCGTCATGGTCCTGTCACATCAACACCGTGGTGAAAAAAGCCCGGCAGCGTCTCTACCACCTCAGACGCTTGAGAGACTTTAGACTGCCCTCCAAGGTGCTCAGGAACTTCTACTCCTGCACCATAGAGAGCATCCTGACGGGAAACATCACGACCTGGTTTGGGAACAGCACCATGCAGGACAGACGAGCTCTACAGAGGGTGGTGCGATCAGCCGAGCGCATCATCCGCACTGAGCTCCCTGACCTGCACTCGATCTACAGCAAGCGGTGCTGGACTAAGGCCAGGAAGATCATGAAGGACCTCAGTCACCCCAGTAATGGACTGTTCTCTTTGTTGCGGTCTGGGAAGCGATTCCGCTCCCTAAAGGCCAACACAGAGAGGCTGAGGAGGAGCTTCTTCCCGCAGGCGATAAGGTCTCTCAATCACACCTCCACACAGGACTAATAACATCTTTTAAGCTCACAACACTGACTGGACAATCATGGACACATTCATACACACTTGCACTAAATATTTATACATCTGGACAATTGCACATGTCACCTTTCATGCATATTTGCACAACCACTGACACTTTAATTCTATATACATATACTATACTCTATCTACCCTATATTTCTATATTTTGCAATATTTTATTATGCCCTTATTGTACAGTTAATTTTACTAGTTAAAATTATTTCTTTAGTATTTCCTTTTTATTGATTATTTATTTTACGTACAAGCTTTTATTTTCTTTTTAAGGTCACTGGCGGTCGTATAAGCATTTCACTGCATATTATACTGTGTATGACTGTGTATGTGACAAATAAAATTTGAATTTGAATTTGAAGCATGTGTGGAAACACGCCAGAATTTTGGCTATATATAACCTCGGTCAGGTGACGTCATCTGATTAGATGCAGGTGGAGGTTATAAATACCGGAGAGCCGGCAACAAAACCTCAGATCATTTGTCTTCATGCCGACTTGTGATCACGTGTGTGCAGCAAGCATTTAAAAAAGAAAACATTCTAAACAGAGAAAAAAAGAAAAATACAATAAAACTCACCAGATATAATGGCCGAGATTAGTGTTTCATGCCCGTGCGGTAACCGTCTTTCTCAAGACGATAGTCATAACCTCTGTTTTGAATGTTTGGGTGAAAGCCACGCTCACCTTGGACTTGAAGGAGAGTGTGAGCACTGTGATAATCTCCAGATGAAGGTGCTACGAGCGCATCTCGCGTTCTTTAGGGAGCCACGAGCCGCTCTGCACTCCTGGGGCTCACAGGTTGATTTGACTGGGCATTCCTTCTTGATGCTCCCATCTCACCCTCAGGCCTATTTGGAAGCAGTTAATACCGTCACCACCAGATTTAGAGAGGCCAGTGAACAAGCTTTTGGGAAATTTCTCCCACGCCGTGCCCAGGTGTCGAGGCCATCGGCCACCCAACCTTGACCTGATCTGAATCTCGCCAGACGAGAGGCACAGAAGGAAAGCGTTAGTAGCCGCGCACCCCCCCATAAGGACTGGGGTACGGCTCGGCGCCCCCCTCAGGCTGCCCCCAAGAGAATAGATCGCTCTGTCTTCTTTGCGAAGAAGCGTTCCTGAGAGCAGAGCTTAGGACCGTGGGGGTGACCCCCCCTGGGGACGGGCATATAGGAGCATGCCCCCCCGGGCACCCCCAGGAGATCGATGTTCAGTTTCCGCCACCTTTGGTGTTTCGGACGACACCGGTCTCCAACGTGTCGTTAGTCCTTCGGTCGCCTCCTGCCATATTCCAGGACACCGAACCACTAACACCCCCCAGCCCAGTAGAAGTACTTGCACCCCTTTCGGAGAAGCTGGCAGCGTGGAAGCTACTGCCAGGCATATGCCCCTGGGTTTTAAAGACTGTAGAGAAAGGATACAGGATCCAGTTTGCATATCGCCCTCCGCGTTTCAACGGCGTGGTCTCCACTTCCGTGATACCGGAAAGGGCGCATTTTCTGAGTTCCGAACTCCAGAAACTACTGCAGACGGGAGCCATAGAACAGGTTCCTCCTCCGGATATGGAGTCAGGTTACTACAGTCGGTACTTCCTGGTCCCCAAGAAGGACGGGGGTCTGCGTCCAATTCTGGATCTTCGCGGTTTTAACCGCTATCTCAAAAAATGCAACTTCAAAATGTTGACCATAAAAACTATTGTTTCACAAATCCAACCACAGGATTGGTTTGTGACAGTAGATTTAAAGGACGCATATTTCCATATAGAAATTTTGCCACAGCACAGGAAATTCCTGAGGTTCGCTTTTGTGGGAAAAGCCTACCAATTTCGGGTTCTTCCATTCGGTCTAGCCCTATCACCCCGCACATACACAAAATGCATGGATGCAGTTCTGGCTCCCTTGAGACTCCAGGGCATCCGCATTCTGAATTACATAGACGACTGGCTAATCCTGGCCCAGTCTCAGTAGCTAGCACTTCGACACCGGGATGTCGTCCTAGCTCATCTTCATTCGCTGGGATTGAGACTCAACGCCACGAAATGCGTTCTCTTTCCGGCGCAGGTGACAACCTACTTGGGCGTCAGGTGGAATTCGATCGCTATGCAGGCACATCTGTCTCCTGCTCGCGTCGAATCCATAAACAACGCTCTGAAGGAAATCAGGCTGGACCAAGAAGTGACTGTACATCACTTACAAAAATGTTTAGGCCTCATGGCAGCTGCATCCACGGTGATACGTTTGGGTCTCCTGCACATGAGAGCTTTTCAGCTGTGGTTAAGAGCCAGGGGAGTTCACACGAGAACAAATCCCCGAAGGCGGATAAAGGTTACGCGCAAAGGACTTCGTACCCTTTCTATGTGGTTCAGGCCCCGGTTTCTCACCTTGGGTCCCACTCTAGGTCCGTCTTGTCGTCGCAAAATGCTAACGACAGACGCTTCCCTTACCGGCTGGGGCGCGGTCTTGGATGGCCGTCCAGCCCAAGGGATCTGGAGAGGCCACCTTTTCGCATGGCACATCAATTGCCTCGAAATGATGGCTCTATTTTTAGCTCTACAGCATTTCCTCCAGCAGCTGAGAGGCTACCATGTCCTAGTGCGGGTGGACAGCACATCGGTAGTCTCCTACATAAATCGCCAGGGCGGCTAGCACATCAGGTTCTGCTCTGGGCTCAGGACAAGTTCCTGTCCCTCAGGGCGATTCACATTCCAGGATACAGGAATGTGGGAGCAGACTTTCTGTCCAGACAAGCTACTGTATGAATCACGGGGAATGGAAACTCCACCCCGAAGTAGTCACTCAAATCTGGGAGAGATTCCCTACAGCAGAGGTGGACCTCTTTGCCTCACAGGAGACTGCACAATGTTCCCTCTACTACTCTCTGACTCATCCAGCTCCCCTGGGTCTGGACGCGATGGCCCATACGTGGCCCAATTTACGCCTCTATGCGTACCCTCCGGTAGCTCTGCTCCCGGGAGTCCTGGCGAGAGTCCGTCAACATGGTTTGCGCCTCTTATTGATAGCGCCCCGTTGGCCGGCCTGAGTATGGTTCTCAGAGATAATATCGCTCCTCGACGGCTCACCTTGGACGATTCCAGTGAGGAGGGATCTTCTATCTCAGGCGCAGGGGACAATATTTCATCCCCGGCCCGAGCTCTGGAACCTTCACGCTTGGCCCCTGAACGGGACCAATTGAGCCAAGCCGGCCTTTCAGCCGGTGTAATTGACACCATCCTAAGTGCTAGGGCTCCCTCCACTAGAAGGATTTATGCCTTCAAATGGAAGGTATTCGAGAGCTGGTGCATGGCAAAGCAGGTGGACCCAGTCCACTGCCAAATCATTTCAGTGCTGGAATTCCTGCAAGAGAAATTGTCCTCGGGCTTGTGCCCTAGTACCCTCAGTACGTACCTGGCCGCTATTTCAGCCTGCCACGTTCTGACTGAAGGGGTTACTGTGGGAAATCACCCTTTAGTTGCCCGTTTTATTCGTGGAGCTAAACGGTTGAGGCCACCCACTAGAGTCACGGCTCCTTCATGGGATTTATCTATCGTGCTCGAAGGTCTAATCGACACATCACTTAGAGTGAAGTACACATCGCTAAGAGTACTTCAGGTTTAGTGACCTATGACAATAGAACATTACTGGATATAGGAATTCAGATTTCGGCGCTTACTTATACCACCTTTAAGCCTGACCCGTCGTGGCCCGCTGAGATACTACGCTGCTCAGACGACAACAACAATGGACGGGATGCTAACCCGCGGCGAAGAACAAAGAAGGGTCGAGGGAAACGCGCCGGCGTCCGTAACAGAATGAGAGAACAAGCTCATCGCACCCCTCTGCCGAGTATCCTGCTGGCTAATGTACAGTCACTGGAGAATAAGCTTGATGACCTCAGAGTTACTTTCCAGCGAGATATCAGGGATTGTAATCTTCTGTGCTTTACAGAAACATGGCTGACCCCCATTGTGCCGGACCGAGTCGTAACCCCATCGGACTCATTCTCTGTGTTCCTCATGGACAGGACGGCAGAGTCTAACAAAGCTAAAGGTGGAGGTGTGTGCTTCATGGTCAACAAGAAGTGGTGCGATGCGAGGAGTGTTTCCATTCTCTCCAGCAGCTGCTCGCCTCATTTGGAATATCTGAGTGTTAAGTGTCGTCCTTTCTACCTGCCTCGCGATTTCACCTCGGTCATTGCCACGGCGGTCTACATCCCACCCCACGCGGACACAGGCACTGCTCTGTCTGAACTACATGATGTGCTGAGTGAGTTCCAAAACAAACACCCGGACGCAGCGCACATTGTAGCAGGTGACTTTAATAAAGCGAACCTCAGACAGGTTATGCCAAACTTTCACCAACATGTTACATGTCCGACGAGGGGACTCAACATTCTGGACCACTGTTACACACCATACAAGCGGGGCTACAAAGCTGTTTCACATCCAGCATTCGGGAAATCAGACCACAACGCCATTTTCTTCATACCGGAATATCAACAAAGCTTTCGTCGTGAAGCTTGAGGGAAGCTTTTCGTCATGAGGGAGGTGCAACGCTGGTCTGCCCAATCAGAAGCTACGCTGCAGGACGCACTCGATGACGTAGATTGGGACATGTTCCGAGCCTGCGCAGTAGACATCAACGAGTTTGCGGATGTAGCAGTTAGCTTCGTTAGCACGCTCGTAAATGAAGTTGTCCCAACAGTGAGGTTCAAATCGTTTCCGAACCAGAAGCCTTGGGTAGACCGATCGATCCGTGATGCTGTGAATGCCCGGACCGCTGCTTATAATGCCACACTCATCAGCGGCGATATGAGCGCATACAAAGCGGCTTCTTATGGCGTCAGGCGAGCGGTGAGGGAAGCTAAGGGACGGTTCTGACAGCGAACTGAATCACACTTCCATCAGGGTGACACACGCCACATGTGGCACGGATTCCGCACAATCACGGACTACAAGGTTGCCAAAGACACCACGAAGATCGTCGCCGACTCTGCATTCGTCAACGAGCTGAACGCATTCTTCGCCCGGTTCGAGGTTAGCCAGGTGGCTAATGCTAGCAGCCTGGTGACTGAGAATGATGACGTCATCAGCGAGGATTGCGTCATCAGCATCGCAGAGCACGACGTTCGCACGGCGCTGAGGAGGGTGAACACCAGGAAAGCGGCGGGTCCAGGGCACTCGGTAGGTGAATCTAGCCGGGGACAGGGCTACCCGTCACAGCTAGGCCACGAACTAGTCTCTGGGGTTTCGCGGCGATGCCGAGGCAACGTTCCTAGGCCTGAGGGACAGCGTACCCCAGCAGCCATCGAACTAGTGCCGGTGGTCGTGCCAGGTGCCCGGGGACAGTCACAGCTCGGGTGGGGGCAGTGTGGCGTGGGCGGGGCGGCGGCTGACGACCGTCATGCCTTGCGGGGGTTTTCTCTGTGTCTACCATGAGAGAGAAGGGTGTTTAGGTTAGTGACTTCGGCCAAGTTGGGCGTCTGTGTGTGTGCTTGACCTGTGTATGTGTGCTTGTGCTGAGAGTAATAAACTACTTCCCAGCCATTTGCATTGGGGAGCAAATAAGCTCACTCGTACTCCAAGATCCCTGCTAGCGTCGAAAAACGCTACAATATTTTTCCCAGTGTTAGCTACTTGGATATTACTGAGGCTGAAAGGACTCTGCCTGACTGAACGGGGCTCTGACTGAAAGATTTACCTCCTGTCTTTCTGTTTGTAGTTCCGAGCTCTCTTTGTCATGTCGTTTATGTGTTTGTGTAAGTTGGTGGTGTTACCACAGTGAATCACCTTTTAACAGACGTCGCAATTTGCTGTGTTTTCATTCACAGCAGTAAAATACCTCCACACAGCGCTCCGTTTTTTATCTGCCGACTCCGTGATACCAAGTCAGACACACATACCGCGCTCTCACTCTCTCTGCAGCTGCTTGTTTTAGGCGCTGCTGAGTCACGTGATGGTTAAGGCAACAAAACACAGCAGAGCAGGGAGGGGTGGAAAATGTCTGCGACGTGTGAAAGGAGCTGCATAAGAGAAAGCGTTACATACAAGCGCATTTTAAATATTATATTTCATGCAAAATAAATAAAATCACGGGTTTAAAAAAAAGCCCTTAATATCGATATTTTGACTTTTGGATCGATCATTTTCGATCCAACTCCTAGAATCGATAGTATCGATATTAAGGATCGATAAGCCCACCCCTAATTTTCAGCGCACAAAAACGAGTTGTGAGATGAGATCGCGCGTGCGTGGGAGAGAGAGATTCAGTGTGCAAAAATGAGTCTAAAAGCGTGCGCACGAGAGAAAGTGCACTAAATATAAGTACATATTAATAAGCACATTTAAATTTAACTGATAATATACTGAGACTACAGTATATTAAAAATTCTTTTCTAATGTATACTTTCTGTACATTTGTAAATGATTATTTCGAGCATTTTTTTTTTTAAATATACCAAAATATATTGAAAAACAAGTTTCAATAAGTATACTTTGGAAATTAGACCAGCCTTTCACTTAAAGTATATTTTACAATAATATATTTTTGGAAAGTGTACTACAATACAATTATTTTGAAGTATATTTAAAGTTTAATTCCAAAATTTGGTAGAAGCATGATGTTAGTATACTTTTTATATATTACCTGATGGTGCAACTTTTTGTTAGTATATTTGCAGTGTACTATCGAGGATTTCAATATATTTGTAATACACTAAAGTGTATTTTTTTCACTGGGGTGGGGAGACCTGAAAATGGATGTGCCCATACAACCTTGAATGATTTTGATAAGAAAAATAGAAGAAATATCTAAAAGAAATATGTGCCAAGGTTCATTCAATAGCAGACTCGAGACTGTCAGTAAAATAAATATGTGATAAAATAAATTAAACAACAGTTAGTTCTGACCGAGTAATCTGATGGTACGGGAGCCTTTCTGCAAGTTGTGATACAGAGCACTTAACTACTATAGGTACTGTATAACAGCGTTTAACTATAATATATACAGTAGTTATGTCTTACTCCACACCCTAAGTGTTCTAATAACTGTTAATTACACTAACTATCGGTCGCTAACTCTGCCAGATATGATTAGTTAGTTCCACCAGTCGTGAAGGAATATGTATTGGTGAAGCAAAATAACTGCTTAAATAAACAAACTGAACTTCAGTACTGGCCTGCACCTTCATGCCTGCAACCACATCACAATGTATGTCATTTTTATATTTGTTTATTTTGCATGACATATTCATATTTATGTTATTATTATGTTACTTTTTTCATTTTTAAACAGTATCCTTTTATACTGTATTACACTCTTTCCTAAGTCCCTGGATTTTATTTTATTTTGTCAGGTTTAAGAGTGTTTAAATGTGCTGATGAATTGTAAAACTGTTTTAGGTACTTCCACTTAGGAAAGATCTGGAAACAATAGAATCCTAAACTGCATGAGTAACTGGGCGTAACCTGTCTCTAAATAAGAGTAACTTTCCCACTGAATGTGGCCCATTGCCCAATGTGGTTGTGTCTTGTGCATCATCTGAGAGACAGGTCAGGTTAACAAATGAATCCACAGAAACATCAATTTGTTAGTATTATAAATGCAATTACCAAGACAGATCAATATCCTGACTGTAGTTAAATCGATCTTCTATCTACAGGCAGAAACTGGAACATTTCTTCTAGAGACTTTGATTGTCACACAGGATAAAATTTTGCAGCCTGTACTGTGTGTTTCTGTGTGAAAACGATATATTAGGTAATGTTGTTTACTTCTCTGCCATGAAAATAGTTTTGTTTGTTTGATGGAAAAACGAACGTTTGGAAAACTAAAATCTTTTTATATTGTCTTAATAATGCAGAGGTCATAAAACAAACATCTATAACACAGTTCTTCTAAATTGTGACCAACTGCTATAATTACAAAGTTCAATTCAATTCAATTCAGTTTTATTTGTATAGCGCTTTTAACAATTGACATTGTCTCAAAACAGCTTTACACAATCAAAAGAATTATTTAAGTTTGTATGGAATGTGAATGTGTATGAATAAAAATTTTTTAGATAGTCCCTGGTGAGCAAGCCTGAGGGTGACAGTGGCAAGGAAAAACTACCTGAGATGGTAATAGGAAGAAACCTTGAGAGGAACCAGACTCAACAGGGAACCCATCCTCATCTGGGTGAAACAGATAGCAGGAAATTATCTGCATTTATACAGTGTTAAGTGTTAGGTTCAGCTATAATAGTTGATGTTAATTGATGTTAAAATGGAGTTAAAATGCAGTAGTTATTGGAGACTCAGATAGACTTGTAGAAAGTTCCAGTCCTGAACTATCGAATTGTCAAGTCCTCAGAGAAACAGCTGACAACACCAGTCGAGGCCAGAACCATCTTCTAAGTAGATAGAATCATCCCCAGACACCAGACGCATCCCAAAGAGACACACGGGGCATCCATGCGACGAGACCTCCAACCAGAAACGGGGCACCAGGATGGATCAGACAGGTCCGGAGGGCAGAGGGAGTCTGGATCACTGGCAGCTCAGGAATGACATGTGTAGCTCGACAGAGAGAGAGAGAAAGAGTGAAAGGGGGAGACAGGGGGAGAGGGGAAAGAGAAAGAGGGGGAGAAAGAGAAGAGGAGGAGAGATGGCAATTAGGTATGGTCACAGTCACAATGTATAATGTGAATGTATATTTACTGTAGAGTGCAAGCAGGGACTCCGGCAGGACTAACTATGACAGCATAACCAAAAGGGGGAGCCAGAAGGAAACACAAACATGAGGGCTCCCTGAGATGTAAAGCAAACAATCACTTCACCGTTAACAAACCTGAGTGATCAAATGAGAGTAAGGAAGACAGCATCTAAACATACCAGTTCACCATAATACTCTACGTCCATGAGTCCCCCAGATCTGCTCCTTTACCTATGGCAAATCTATTTATAAAAATGCTTGGCTAAATAAATAGTTTTTTAGCCTAGACTTAAACACTGAGACTGTGTCTGAGTCCCGAACACTATTTGGAAGACTATTCCATAATTTTGGGGCTTTGTAAGAAAACGCTCTGCCCCCAGCTGTAGTTTTCATAATACGCGGTACTGACAAGCAGCCTGCATCCTTTGACCGAAGTAGGCGTGGCGGATCGTGAGACACTAGCAGTTCGCTCAGATACGGCGGCGCGAGACCATTTAATGCTTTATATGTCAAGAGTAGTATTTTAAAATCAATGTGAAATTTCACAGGGAGCCAATGTAGTGAAGATAGGATAGGGGTGATGTGCTCATATCTTCTGGTTCTAGTGAGGACTCTCGCTGCTGCATTCTGGACTAGCTGAAGCTTGTTTATGCACCTAACAGAACAACCAGACAGTAAGGCATTACAATAGTCCAACCTAGAAGTGATAAAAGCATGAACTAGTTTTTCCGCATCGTTTAGCGACAATATATTTCTTATCTTCGCAATATTTCTGAGGTGAAAGAATGCTATCCTGGTGATATTATCTACATGAGCTTCAAATGAAAGGCTGGAATCTATAATCACGCCGAGGTCTTTTACTGCTGCAAGATTTTACTTCTAGCTGTATGCGGTCCTATGACTAGAACTTCTGTCTTATCCGGATTAAGCAGAAGGAAGTTAATTAGCATCCAATTTCTTATGTCCTACACACATTGCTCAACTTTAGTAAGCTGGTTTTTCTCATCAGGTTTTGTTGAGATGTATAGCTGTGTGTCATAAGCATAACAATGAAAACTAATACCATGCTTACGGATTATGTTGCCCAGAGGAAGCATGTAAAGGGAGAAAAGCAGTGGGCCTAAAACTGAATCCTGCGGAACGCCAAACTCCACTAGAGAGCATGCAGAATAATCACCATTTAAGTCTACATACTGATAACGATCGGTCAAATAGGATCTGAGCCAGGAGAGGGCTGTACCCTTAATTCCTACTACATTTTCTAATCTGTGAAGAAGAATAGCATGATCAATGGTGTCAAAAGCTGCACTGAGGTCAAGTAATACAAGCATAGTTACACAACCCTGATCAGAGGCCAATAGGAGGTCATTTACTACTTTAACGAGTGCTGTTTCTGTGCTGTGATGAGGCCTAAATCCTAACTGATACAGTTCATGTATGCCATTTCTATGTAGATATGAGCATAGCTGCTCCGCTACTATCTTTTCCAGAATCTTAGAGATAAAGGGGAGGTTTGATATTGGCCTGTAATTGGACAGCTGACAGGGGTCGAGGTCAGGTTTTAATTATTGGTTTGATAACTGCTAATTTAAAAGATTTTGGAACATAACCAATGCTGAGTGAGGAATTAATTATTCTCAACAGTGGTTCTGTTATTACTGGTACTATCTGTTTAAGAAAGTAAGAAAATTTTTAATATTCTGGGTATTTAGCATTACAATCCTGACCAGGGACCATACTGTAGAAAGGTTTCAAAAAGAGAGAAAAAAAAGAAGTCATAATATAATATTAATGAAATGTATTAAAATGGAAAAGGAAAAACTGTGTCTCTAGCATGGCCTCTGGGCACCACAGAGACGGCTTTACACATTGGTCTTTAAATGTTTTATAGGCTATTTTGGGACCTTTAATTTATCCTTCACAGACGAGTGGAGATGGTTATAAAAGCAAAGAATCTAAAACAAGTGGTATGGTGGTGTAGTAGTTAGCACTGTCGCCTTGCACCTCCAGGGTCCAGGTTCGATTCCCGTCTCTGTATGCATGATGTTCTCCCCGTGCTTGGTGGGTTTCAAAAGACATGCAGATTAGGCTAACTGCTGGTCCCAAATTTCATGTAGTGTGCGTGTGTCCTGTGATGGATCCTGCTGTAAGTCTCCTGGAATAGACTCCAGGCCGCCCTGTGACCCTGTACACAGGATAGTGCAGTATAGACGATGAGTGAGTGAGAGAGAATCTAAAACAAACATATGTGAGATTGTTCCAGTTTTAAATGACTTTTGAAAAGATGTTGCATTTGTTTTTTTTATTTAATTATCATATTTACTTATTTATTTATTTATTTATTATTACCAATTATATTCAATTCAATTAAATTTTTATTTATACAGCACTTTTAACAATGGTCATTGTCTCAAAGCAACTTCATAAAAATGAAAGAAATTTTAAAAAAGAAAATTTTTGTATGTGTGATAAAAATGTGTCTAGATAATAATGAGATGAATAAATGATGAATGAAATGTCTATAATGAGCAAGCCAAGGGTGATGGCGACGGTGGCAAGGAAAAACTCCCTGAGATGGCAGTAGGAAGAAACTTTGAGAGGAACCAGACTCAACAGGGAACCCATCCTCATCTGGGTGATAACAGATAGAAATTATATAACATCATGTGTGTTGTGCAGGTGAAAGTTCAATATGACAGATGTTTTTAACATGAAGCATAGGGACAGATGTTTTTAACATTCAGCATAGGGACGAGTCAGTAGGTGCAGAGGGCAGATGAGGTCTGGATTACTGGAAGCACAGGATCAGCATGTGTAGCTCCAACCATCATAAAGCTGAATCCAGCTGGAGCTGGTCCTTCTCTGGACGCCTCAGGAACCTCGCAGGGTCGGCCTTTGTCTACTGAAGCTGGCACAATCTCTCGATGCCTTGGGATGGGTAAAGAAATACAGAACAGATGGGGAGAATTAGCGTACTTGCCATTCAGGATAGATGTACTGGAGTATGAGGTTATGGGATGAATTACGCGTATGCCAGATTAAAGAGATGCGTCTTAAGTCTACTTTTGAACTGGGAAACCGTGTCTGCTCCCCGAACACTGTCTGGAAGGCTATTCCAAAGCTTTGGAGCTAAATATGAAAATGCCCCGCCCCCTTTTGTAGATTTTGAAATTCTGGGAACTACCAGAAGTCCGGAGTTTTGTGATCTTAAGGTGGATTGTAGCGTATCAGAATACTGGTTAGGTATGTGGGAGCTAAACCATTTAAGGCCTTGTATGTAAGTAATACTATTTTGTAATTAATTCTAGACTGAACAGGTAGCCAGTGCGGGATGATAATATTGGGGTTATGTGATCATATTTTCTGGATCTAGTGAGAACCCTGGCGGCTGCATTTTGGCCTAACTGAAGCTTGTTTATTGAGGATGTAGGACAACCACCTAGTAATGCATTACAATTATACTACAAGCATGGTCTTTAAACCTTTAGAAGCCTGGCCACAAGACATGCCTTTGCTGCACATTTTTCTATTACTAGCCTGGGCTGCCTATTAATAGGACACTTGATGTTGAAGGAGATTTAAAGGAGATTAAAACAGATCACTGTGTGCTTTTGCTTTCCTGTTATCTGCTGCTCATCATGAGAAGGTAATGTCATAATCTTATCATTTGGATTTACTTGTACAGGTATTGAGTGGAGTTGTTCATATTATTATTACTATTACACACTCATTGTTTATGACATTTTGTCCTGTATACAGGCTGATTTGATCCCAGGAGACTTGAAGCATGTGGGAAGTGGGATGCCAATCCATTGCAGGGCACACGCATAAACACACATTACGGCCAATGGTTGGAACCACCAATTGGAATAATCTAAATGTCTTTGGACTGTGGTAGGAAGTAAAGGAAGCCCACCAAGCATTGGGAGAACATTCAAACTCCACACACAGACCCAGAATTCACAGAGGCGGAAATTGAACCCAGGCGACAGTGCTAACCACTAACCACTGTGCCGATCTGTTATAACATTCATAATAATAATATGAATATGAATATTATTATTAATATTAATAACTCTACTCAATACCTGTACAAGAAAATCCAATAATAAGATTTTTGATTAACAATTATTATTATTATTATTATTATTATTATTATTACATGAATAACAAGAATTATTATATGCAGGGAACATGGACCTGACGTTGGTTGAGGAGGCATGAGGTCTCGTCAGTGTCCTTGTTCATCCCAGAATTGTTCAGTAAGAGTTATGTCAGATCTCTGTGTAGCACACTTCTACTCCAATGGCACCTCAACGTGAAAACTAAACTGTGCAGAAACAAGGACTACATTATTGACTAATAGACCATCGTCTCTTTGATTCCACATGGGTCTAAAACTAAATCTACTGTGTCTGCATTTCTGTAAAGCATTTATGTGACAATGTCCATTGTTAAAAGCTTGATGGAAATAAAATCACTGAATTGACATCTGTGATCTTTGTAGCACTTACCCTTTACTCATGTTCTTCGTCTTAGCTTGTCACAGTTATTACAGTTATTACTGTTTTAGAATAAAGTTTTGTTGTTAAGGTTCTTCTGCTATAGCCTTGAGCTGTTTTCTACATTTCATGATTGGTCTGGCTCTTCTTCTTCAAGCATGTAAAATAAGTAAAGCCCTTAAATAGATTTAACACAGCACAACATCACTGTAGCACACACACACTGACTTCAACCTCAGAATTATATGTGATGTCTTTCTGAATTTATTTATGTGAATATTTTGCAATGCCTTTCTTTGAATTTATACACATGCACACATAGAAAAGTAATGCCAAACAATGCAATTTATTTGTTTACATATTTAGTACCATATTGTTTAAACACATTAGTAAACAAATAAAAGAGATCCCAATGAAATCACCTGGCTGAAAAAGAATTTCTAATTTCTGTCTTAAAATATTAAACATGCTATATGTTGGCTATATAAACACCTCACATAATAGACTGCTACTTTTACAACAATATCACGAAATATAAAATCACAAAGCAGTGATTTTAGCCACTCAAGCTAATGATTTACAGTATGATCTCTGTACCGAATTCTATTTTAGATGGAAAACCAGAAGAAAAATCCTTCTCATTAAAGTGTGGAGTGTGGGCTGATGCCCTGACAAATACACTGCATGATGACTTCAATACTGCATGATAGTAAAATTAAGTTGAATCATAAAGCACGTTTGTCTGCTTATTTCATCACCAAACACTTTTTATCATACATTAATTGATCACAGTGGACATTAAAAGAATATAAAAAATATCTCATCACATAATACTGTCTTGACAATATCGTACACAAGCACCAAATTACAAAGATTACAACCAACACACCACTAAATTAGTTTCTCAAATAAAATCAGTTTT
Source organism: Channallabes apus (assembly GCA_030522415.1). Lineage (NCBI taxonomy): Eukaryota > Metazoa > Chordata > Actinopteri > Siluriformes > Clariidae > Channallabes > Channallabes apus. The sequence goes on from CM060109.1 coordinate 12,622,073, forward strand.
ATTAATATCCAGTTCGATTGGAGAGTTGGAATAAATGAAACGTCCCCATTCACACCTGGGCACTTACATTTAGTTGATCTGGGAGTGGAGGAGAATGGCTCTACAGTTTCCACTAATACCAAACTGTAAGAATATACCAAAATGTAAGAATACTGTTTTATTTATATTATTGATGTAATTAATGTATTATTGATGTGTTTTATTTATATTATTGATGTAACAACATTTGTTTGCATTAAATTGCCGGTGAAATTGCAAGTGAACTGTTATTTATCAAACTCCTCCTAAACAAACTTTCAGAAGTTCAGAAAACCAGCTAAATATAAAGCATAGCCATCATTAGACTTGTTTCTGTGCTTAGATAACGTGTTAATCCTAATTATTTAACAGAATGAATGAGTTGAAATAAAATAAATAAAATAAATAAATAATAAAATAAATAAATAAAAATGACTGTGAAATAAAATAAAAAATATAAAAATAAATTAAAACTAATTTATTTTATAAATTATATCAAAATATTATATTTCTTCTAGCTCTGATCAGCCGCGATCATGTGACTGCTGCTTAATTAGAAGATTAGGTCGATCTGGACTAAGATGTTTAACTTTTTTTCTTTCTTCGTCCGATCGCCTTGTGAAGGGGTATTTTAACAAAGAAACTACAGAGTTTCCTCTCATATTTAGCTGCTTTCTCATCAATCACTATTCAGTACATTAACTACCAATCTGCTGAGCGTTAATGAGACTCGTTGAGAATGGTCCAATCACATGAGTCCAAATATTTAAAAACAATATTGATTCGCTAAGAACAAAAGTGGGAGGGTTCGGGCCGCAGAGTGCTGTTCTTTTGTTCTGAGTTTGTTTGGCGCCCCGCAATATTTATTTATAAAAATATTTATTATGGTAATAATTACATGTCATTCGTATTCTTTAAGGGGGTGGCGCCCCTGCACCCCTTATTGACCGGCCGCCACTGGTGACCAAGACATCCTATTCACATTTGTCATTTAGTTCTGAACTGACTTCTATTTCATCAATCAGCACCTCTGTGTTTATGAAAGTTCCTGCCAAGGAGGACACAGTCCTTGGTTTCACTGAAGCCATTTCTGACAGGATGATGTTGTCATTTTTTACAAGAATGGTCTTGTCCATAATTTCCTTGCTGTGCTTGGCAACCACAGCATTCAATAGGTCATACTTGGGAGAGAGTATGCCACTCTCAAAGAGATACTTTGCTGTGTATGAGAAAATGGCATTTCCCAAAAGTGAAGCTAGCATGGCTATGGTCTTGAAAGGGAACTTCTGCACCACAACATGCTCCACTTCTTTGGTCAGATGGTGCACCTTCGCTTCTTCATACCAGCCTGGGTAGTAGATGAAAGGTGGAAGCTTGAGGTAAGGTTCCCCACCACCGATTCTCAGAAGCAATCCAAAAATATAGCCAGCAACTGAACCATAAGTATTGGTTCCCTTAATAAAGAGCACGCTAATTAGCTGAGGAAAGATGATAACATAGACAAGATCCGAGCTGAGGTACCACAGGCCGTAAACCGTACCCGTCAGGAGAGCCATGGCTGTGGCCAAAGCACCAAACACAAAGATTGTGATCCGCATCACCCAGACAATTTCTCGGTCAGATGCCTGCACACAAATAAAAGACAACTGTGTTAGCAAATAGTCTGGTTTGACCTGCTGAGGACTTGAACAGGAATTAATTTTGACAAAATCTCCATTTCATAATATTACTGGACATAGATGAAAATATCATATGTATAAATAAGTTTACTCCAAATAACTGAAAATAAAAAACAGGGCATTTTTTCGGAACCAAAAAAATTATTGGTTCTCTTTTAGATGTGTAATGATCTGATGCACGGACGGCACCACAGACATGAGGTGAGGTCTCACAGAAAAAGGGTAATTCTATTAAGTGGCAGTGGCTCCTGCATGTTCCCTTGAATAGATCCTCTCACTGTCCTGGCCAACCGACCCCTTCCAGCTCACAGTGGGTGCAGCCCACATGACGTCTGGCGGCTGGGTGTCTTTCTCAGCTGGGAATAGGGGCGTTTATGTGAAGACACAGCGGCCTTTCCTTCTTGGACGGCAGGATCACATACTGTAAGCTGGCTCTGTGCGAGGGTAAACCAAGATGGTGTCCACTGGTAGACCAAGATGGCGGAGCACACAGCATCTCTCCAGATTTGCCGTATTTGTGCTTTTTTACGCACTATTCTCCTGAATGCTCATGCAAGTATAATCTGCAACAGACAGTCACTTTTGGACATCAATAACATCTGTACAAACTCTGTTTTGGACTTTATTTTCACCTTTGACCAGATACCACCGAAGCTTTGGAGGACTTTGGGCTAAGCTATGGTTAAAGCCGCATCAACCAGCGCTTTCTAGCATTTTTTCTCCCTAATGTACAGTCCCCGACAAACAAGCTGAATGAGATTTGGATCTGGATTCTAGCTCAGAGACTGATTACAGACTGTAATATCATGTTTTTTTCAGAAACTTGGCTCAACATCGGGATCCCAAACAGCGTGCTGGAGCTTGAGGGGCACACCCTTTTCAGGGTTGATGGAGAAGCAGCATGCACAGGTAAAAACAGATGCGGGGGCTTATGCATTTACAGTATGTAAACAAAACATGGTGCAATGTCTCTTTCACTGTTTATTCCCACTGCTCTACTGATCTTAAGTGAAGGGCATTTTATCTACCACGTGAGTTCACATGCGTTGTTGTGATAGCAGTGTACTGTATGTCCGCCAGATGCCAAGGCTTGTACAGCCATAAAAGAACTCAGTGCTGCAAGACAATGCATCCTGATGGAGCTTTTATCATAGCTGGGGATTTTAATTACTTAAGCTAATTACGACTTAAGATCTTTTCTACCAAAATTCCAACAGAATGTGTCCTGCTTCACTAGGGGACACAAAACACAGGATCATGTTTACTCAAGTGTGGCTGATGCTTACAAAATCATACCTCTCCCCCACCTCGGACATCTGACCATCTCTCATTGTTTTTGCTGCCCAATCATGGGTGAGGTGATGAACGGTTTTAGATGGGAGGTGTGGAAGACGGTGTGGATCCGGAGCGCCGCAGGCGGCTGGAGCCGGTAGGTGACAGGATTTATCCTGAGGGTGATGCGGTAGGGTCTAGTGAATCTTGGTGACAGTTTTCGTGACTCTGTGTGCAGGTGGAGGGTTTTGGTGGACAGCCATACCTTGTCACCTACGTGGTACAACCGTCCCGGAGGGTGCCGGCGGCGGTGTTGGGTCACATAGCTGGTGTTGGTGCGTCGTATGGCAAGGTTGGCTTGGTGCCATAGCCGCCGGCACCGGTGAACCAACTGTTGGGCCGATGGTACGTCAGTATCTCCGGTTCTTGGTGGGTGAACATCGGAGGTTGGAAACCGTAGCATACCTCAAATGGGCTCAGGTTGGTGGCTGAGGACACGTGGAGGTTGTGAGACAACTCAGCCCATTTGAGGCAGCGGGCCCAGGAGCGTTGACGATCCGACACAAAACACCTCAGGTAACGCTCCAGCTGTTGGTTGGTTCACTCCGTCTGACCATTCGTCTGGGGGTGGTAACAGAAGACAGACTGCAGGACGAATTGATCAGACGGCAGAAGGCCTTCCAGAACCGGGCGGTGAACTGGGGACCTCTGTCCGAGACGATGTCCATTGGGAACCCATGCAATCGGACTACGTGTTCCAATATCAGCTCGGCTGTGTTTTTAGCTGACGGGAGTCCGGCGAGGGCCACCAGATGCACTGCCTTGGAGAAGTGGTCGACGATGGTTAGGATAACGTCCTTCCCTTCCGAGGCCGGCAGGCCCGTGATGAAGTCGACGGCAATGTGCGACCAGGGTCGACGGGGGCCTGGAAGTGGTTGAAGTTCCCCCGGTGTTGGTTGGTTGGTGTCTATCGCCCTTGCGCACACTGGGCATGCCCGGACAAACTGGGTGACGTCCCTCCTCATCGAGGGCCACCAGAGGGCCCGTCCCACGAAGGTGATGGTTCTTCGGATCCCCTGGTGTCCCGCGACGGGCGAAGAATGGCCCCACTGGAGGACTTCGGGCCTCAGTTGGTCTGGAACAAAGAGCCGTCCGGGCGGGTGCGGGTTCTCTGATCAGTGCCTGGCGGACCCTCGTTTCTACGTCCCAATGTAGGGGTGCGATGATCCGGGTGGGTGGAAGGACAGGCACGGGGTCCGCCCGGGGTGCCTCTTGCTCGTACTGACGGGAGAGGGCGTCGGCCTTGGTGTTCTTCGACCCCGGGCGGTACGAGTGATGGAAGTCGTACTGTTCGAAGAACAGGGCCCACCGTGCCTGTCGTGGATTCAACTGCTTCAGATTACGGATGGTGAGAAGGTTCTGGTGATCTGTCCAGACGATGAATGGCTCACTGGCACCCTGGAGCCAGTGACGCCATTCCTCCAAAGCCCACTTTATGCCCAACAGTTCACGGTCCCCTACTCCGTATCGCTGCTGAGTGGGGTAAAATTTTTTGGAGTAGAAGCCACATGGGTGTAGCTTCTGGTCTGGACCTCGTTGAGAGAGAACAGCACCGGCGCCCACTTCCGATGCGTCCACCTCCACAACGAACGATTAGCTGGCATTCGGATGAAGGAGAATAGGTGCGGTGGTGAATAGGTGGCAGAGTTTGTTGAAGGCGGAGATGGCGGTTGAATTGAGTTGGAAAGGATGGGTTGAGGGCCTGGTCAGTGCAGTGAGTGATGCTGCAACTGTACTGTAGCCCCGGATAAAGCGACGATAAACGTTCGCAAACCCGAGAAAGCGTAGGAGCTGCTTTAGTGTCCTGGGTAGGGGCCAGTGACGTACAACCTCCAGCTTCTGCGGGTCCATGGCCACACCCTGGGGCGAGATAACAAAACCCAGGAACGTGGTGCAGTGCTCGTGAAAAGCACACTTTTCCAGCTTACAGTACAGCTGGTGGGCAATCTCTTAAGAACAGCCCTAACGTGTCTGGTGTGTTCTTCGGTGGTGTGAGAGTATATTAGTATATCATCTAGATAAACGAACACCCATCGGCCTAGCATGTCCCTGAGAACATCATTAATGAATTGCTGGAAGGCCGAGGGTGCATTGTAGAGTCCGAACGAAATGACCAGGCTCTCATAATGTCCGGTGGGGGTGATGAAGGCCGTCTTCCACGCATCACCCTCTCTGATGGGCACCAAGTTGTAGGCGCTCCGGAGGTCCAACTTAGTGAACACGGTGGCACCAGAGAGGGCGTCCAGGGCTGAGTTGGTAAGAGGCAGTGGGTGACGGTTTCTGATGGTGATCTTATTTAGCCCCCGATAGTCGACACACGGATGAAGTTCGCCCCCTTTCTTCTTCACGAAGAAGAACCCCGCGGCTGCCGGCGAGGAGGATGGCCAGATGGTGCCATGTCGTAGGGCGCTGGCGACATATTCCTCCATCGCCTGGTTCTCGTTGTTGGAGAGAGAGTAGAGATGGGGGTTGGAACCCGGCTGGAGTTCGATGGCTAGGTCGTACGGACGGTGAGGTGGTAGGTGGTTGGCCCGGCGTTTACAAAACACCTCAGCCAGGTCCCGATAAGGTGGAGGAATGGCGTGGATGTCGACGTCGGGGGCCTCGGACTCCCTGGAACACGTCCCAGCCTGGGCCCGTAGGCATAAGTCGGTGCAGGTCGGCCCCCACTGAAGGATCAGGCTTTGAGACCACGAAATGAGCGGGTCGTGCTGCAGAAGCCAGGGGTAGCCGAGGATGATGGGTGGAGAAGAGATGGATGTGAGGTGAAACTGAATTAATTCTTGGTGCTGACCGAGGAGGAGAGTGATGGGTTGGGTCTGCTGGGTGATGGGGCTAGATGAGAGGGGCCGCCCGTAGACCGAGGTGATTCTCATTGGCCGGGATAACGCCTCAATCTTTACCCCCAACCCTTTGGTGTACGTAGAGTCAATGAAGTTACCCGCGGCACCGGAATCGATGAACGCGGTACTTCGAACCTGCTTGTGGCCAAGGTGGAGGGTTACCTGGACCGTGAGTTGAGAAGTGGTGATGTCGGTGGTGGCGGAGCGAGGGATGGTGCCCGGTGAGTCTCTCCTGTCGTTCACCGGGGCTGGGCGTTTCCCGGACGGGATGGACAGGTCGCTCGGTGGTGCGCCGCTGAGCCACAGTAGGCGCACAATCCCTCGCGGTAAAGTCTCTCGCCTTCCGCCACGGTCAGGGAGGCGCGCCCTAGTTGCATGGGTTCCCCGGCTGCTCCGGTGTCAACCACGGCAGGGGCTGGAGATCTGACACGTCCGGTGAAGGCGGTGGTGACGGTGGGTGGTGGTCTTGGTGCAGTGTAGGCATAAGTGGGAGCTGGCGGCAGGGTTCGAGATGCTGGCTTCGGATGGGAGAGGAGGCACTGGTCGATATGGAGGGCTAGCTGGATTAGTCCCTCCAGTGTGGCTGGGAGCTCTCGTCCGGCTAGCTCGTCCTTAATGCGGGCAGCCAGTCCCTCGAAGTAGGACGTCCGGAGGGCTGCGTCTCCCCACGAGGTCTGGATGGCGAGGGTGTGGAAGTCCGCAGTGTACCGGCTCACGGACAATCCTCCCTGCCGCAGATGGTAGAGTTTCGTGTCGGTCTCCACCTCGCCCGCGGGATGTTCAAATGTCAGTTTTAGCTGACAGGTGAACTCGTTGTAAGAGTGAGCAGTGTCGATGTCAGCGCGCAGGACTGCCGTGGCCCACTCTGCTGCCTGCCCTGATAGCAACGAGATGAGTAGTGCAATGCGCAGCCGGTCGGTGGAGTATTTGGTGGCATTGAACTCAAACACCAGTTCCAAAACACACTGCATTTCCCATCCGTGCCATCCCATTTATCCGGGAGTGGTAGAAAAACATCAGAAGGGGGGGGGGGGAGGTTGGTGCGGGGCCGCGGCCGCTGGAACCCGGAGGCTCGCGTTCTCACGCTTAAGCTCCACAACCTCGCGACGTCTTGGACGTCTTGGAGTATCGAGCTCACCGGTTAGCTTATTGATAAGCATAGCATGCTGGTCAACCACATCGCATAGGCGGGGGTGATCTGCTGGGTTTACTGCTGTGGGCTCTGTCATTCTGTCATGAACTAACCCAATGACGACCAGAAAGACGATAGCTTTAGCAGTTAGCCCTGTAGCGTGAATGGTAAACCCAAACGCGTATGGACACGAGCGGGCAGGATAATCACGCGATTTGCTATAAGGACTCTCAAAGTGAATGAGCAAAGGAAAGACACAATCTAACCCGCGTCCTATAAACACACACTCAGTCTGAAAGCAAACGCAAGAAAGTGAGTACTCACGTGAACGGGAACGATACCAAAATAGCATGGGCAAAACTCAATGACAGAGCGATGTGCGGCGCCATCTTGTTTCCTTTTATGCTTTCAGGTTCGCGACCGTCTTACTTCCGGGGCCTAATGCCGGTCACGGCTGAGTGCGCATGACACACAGACTGGAGTGAATTTGCTGCTCAGGCAGCCACTGACTCAGTCACCAATATCAATACCTACACAAACTCTGTTCTGGATCATATTAACATGTGTGTGGATCAGATGATCACACAAAGAAACATTGTAGCATTCCCTAATCAGAAGCCCTGGATGAACCTTGAGTTTGGCCTTTTGCTCAAATACAGCCTTCAGGTCTGGAGATCGGGAGGCCTACAGCGTCGCCAGAGCCAATCTGAGGAGGGGAATCTGCAAAGCTAAACACGAACACAAACAGCGGATTGAGGAGGACTTCAACTCTGCAGACGCTTATGGCAAGGGATCCGGGCCATCGCTGACTTGAAACCACCCAGTGGGGCACCTCCAACTAGCTCTGCATCACTTCCAGACGAGCTCAACTTCATCTACGCTCGTTTTGGGAAAGGGAACACAAAGCCCATGCTTTACTTCTGAAGTGTGTGCTACTCTGAAGCTGAAACTGCTTGGCATCAGCACTTTCCTGTGGCTATTGCCATTCTGAACAGCTGTTTATGGACTGTTAGCTAACACACAACTGCACTGTCAGTTTCTGTTTATTTTGCAGTCCTTTGTTTGTTTGTTTGTTTTTACCACTATGCATCTTTGCAACATACTGTAGATAATTATGCTCATCATTGCTCTACTGTATAAATAAGAACTCACACATGTAAATATGTATATCCTGTCACTTTTAGGCATGTAATCTTCCAGACAAGATTACATTATCTAATGCACCTTCTGTTTAGGTGGCGATCAATGCCACAGGGTGTTTTGAATTGGTCATAACATTAACTCTTTATTGTAAAAAATTTACAATATTGCATGCATTATAGTCTAATAAGATGGTTTAATTCCATCTTAAACAGGGGGAATATATAAACAGTTTAACATGTTTAAATGTGACCATGTGTTTGGTTCCATTTGTAATTCATAAAAATTAAATATACATTGTTTAGGTATGAGAATTATTATAGATATGAAAAAAGTTGCGACATTGTACTGTATCTATCTCTTTTATCATGCTCACACACACACACACACACACAAACAATTTAATAGAAAAATACTGAGTGTATGTATTACCGCTCAAAAGTTTGGCAACAGTTGCAAATTTCTTTGTTTTTGTTTATTCATTCATTCATTTTCTATACCGCTTAATCCTGTGTTCAGGGTCGCGGGGGACCTGGAGCCTATCCCAGGAGACTTCGGGCAATAGGCGGGGTACACCCTGGACAGGGTGCCAATCCATCGCAGGGCACACACACATACACACACTCACTACGGGCAATTTAGGAACGCCAATTAGCCTAACCTGCATGTCTTTGGACTGTGGGAGGAAACCAGAGTACCCGGAGGAAACCCACCAAGCACGGGGAGAACATGCAAACTCCATGCACACAGAGACAGGAATCGAGCCTGGCCGGGGAATCGAACCCAGACCCTGGAGGTGCAAGGCGACAGTGCTAACCACTACACCACCGCGCCGCCTTGTTTTTGTTTAGTGATTTATTTTCTTCATTCTACAACAATACTGGGGATTTCAAAACAAAACAGAATAACACATATGGAATTAGGTAATTACGTAACAACAACAACAACAGACCATTGTTATTTTGTTGTTATTAAGACTTTTTCCCCCCCACTATTTTAAGATGTTATTTCCAGCCTCTCTGAAACAGTTCTTGCAAAAACAGTATTGTCAAGTGCATTTGCAAAACCCATCAAGCAGCACGATAAAACTGGCTCTCATGAAGACAAGACCAAAACCTACCTCTGCTGCAGAGGAGAAGTTCATTTAGAGTTACCAGCCTCAGAAATCACCAAACAGCAGGTCAGATTAGAGGCGTTATGAAGGCAGAGAGCATACTGTACGTAGCAGATACATCTCAATATCAATTGTTCAAAGGGGATTATTGCACATTGTTTTACGATGTAGAAAGAAATAAAAATCAGGAACGACCATGTAGTTAGAAAGAGATCCCAAACTTTTGAGCAGACGTGTATATTAAGCATGTTCTCGGCCAATGATACCGAGAAACAAAAGAAACAATTACAATGTGTAAAATACAAAACAAGAATGCATGTGCTATGGTCTGCGAGCAGTTCCTTACCGTCTGACGGAAAGCAAGTTGGTAGATGTTGCGTGCAAACATTGAACTTGCTGAAAGAATAGATGAATCTGCTGATGACATTACAGCGGCCGAAACGGCCCCCAAGCCAAAAAATGATACGAAAGGTGGGCAAAGATGTTGAAGAACAATAGGCAGGATCATGTCTGATTCATCTTTCTCTGTTGGTGGCACAGAGCCATATGATGTCTGGTTCCAGTCTGAAGAAAGTTCATTATTGATAATGCTGATTAAAATGTTATTAAACACTTTCATTAATGTACTTATAAGAAACAGTACACGTTTAATAATATTACACAAAACCTGGCAGTAAAGTTATTTACATAACAACAAAGCAGCTAGGTTCACTGGGCCTTCACTCAGTATACATATAAGTGACTCAGGTGCCAGTGCCAGTTTGCCTTGGACTACTTCTAGTCAGTACTAACACTACATACTGGAAACACCCTACAAGACCTGCTACTGTCTAGCTTTTATAAAATTTGACCCTTGTCAAAGTTGTTCATATTTGGCATATTCTTTACATTTTTAATTGAAGCTGAATATGCACAATATGGAAATCATAGCAACATGGCATTGGCATTCCCTAATCTGTAGCCAGAAAATTGGAAGCACGCAAATGTCTGCAATGTCTTTGCATACTGCAGAATTAAGTCTTTAAGTAAATTAACCAAACCAGTTCCAGCTTGACAATGTCCCTGTGCACAAAGAAAACAACATAAAGCTATATGGTTTGGCTATATAATGTACATATTTATAAGATCTGTTTTAATGCCCTACCTGTAGATGCACCTATAGCCCCAATTATAATGGAAGGGAGCGCCATAAGGAGGCAGCCAAAGGCAGCCAGGAATGAGAGGACTTGGGCATAAGTAGCTGAAGAAGCTGAAAGAACGCGTTGAAAATAGACCTGCCAGGGAATCCCCCCCAACATCTATAAACAGAAAAACCCCAGAATAAACACTCAAACAGGCACAGACATAAAAAACAGAACAAAAAGGCTCAGACTGTTCAGACATATGGACTCAGAAGCATCTTCTTTATTGAAATAATTTTTCGATTTTTTAGACAAATATATGAAGCACAATAATTATGAATAAACACATGAAATTATCCATTTGAGACAAGACTGTGATTGTTAAAAAAAAGAGAGAGAGAAGGGGTATAGGTTAGCTTGGTGGTTAAAGCATTGGGATACTGATCAGGAGGTCGCTGGTTCAAACCTCAGCAGCAACCACTGTTGTGCCCTTAAACCTCAGCTGCTCAAATGAGTAATGAGATAACAATTTAAGCTTCTTTTGGAAAAGGGAGTCTGTCAAATGCGTAAACACAATTGGCAAACAATGTAACTTAAAACAGCTTCTTGGAGAATGAATAGCTGAAGGCTGATGCTGGTAAAGCTCCGCTAGCACTGTTCTGATAAAACCACTGTATTATAAACCTGTAAGTTTACAGGTCAGTTAAGGGTCAGTTTAAAAAAAATTTCAGAGTATTCTTGCTGTTTATTATAATTATGATTATCTTGTGTGATAGCAGGCATGTTCATGCTTTTTGCTCAATCTGCAAAATGATCCCAAAGAAACCCGTCAGCCCCATGGTCAGCTCTATGGCTCATTTAAGAAGGGTGGGGTGCATCAACTTGTCAGCCCTGACAGCAAAATCTCCTCTTTGGTCTTCCTCTAGACCTCCTGCCTGGCAGTTCCAACCTCAGCATCCTTCTATCGATATATTCACAACCTCTCTTCTGAACATGTCCAAACCACCTCAATCTGGCCTCTCTGACTATATCTCCAAAACATCTAACATGGGTTGTCCCTCTGATGAACTCATTCTTGATCCTATCCATCCTAGTCACTCCAAAAGAGAACCTCAACATCTTCAGCTGTGCTACCTCCAACTCTGCCTCCTGTCTTGTCTTCAGTGCCACTGTCTCGTAGAGCATCGCTGGTCTCACCACTGTCCTGTACACCTTTCCCTTCATTCTCGCTGATATTCTTTTATCACACAACACACCTGACACTTTTCTCCACCCATTCCAACCTGCCTGTAACCGTCTCTTCACCTCCTTTGAACACTCTTCATTGCTCTGGACCGTTGACCCTAAGTACTTAAAATCCTGCACCTTCTTTACCTCTGCTCCCTGTAGCCTCACCATTCCTCTTGGGTTCCTCTCATTCACACACACATAATTCATCTTGCTGCGGTTAACCTTCATTCCTCTGCTTTCCAGAGCGTACCTCCACCTCTCCAAATTTTCCTCCACCTGTTACCTGCTCTCGCTACAAAGCACAATGTCATCTGCAAACATCATAGTCAATGGAGACTCCTGTCTAACTTCATCTGTCATCCTGTCCATCACCAGAGCAAACAAAAAGGGGCTTAGAGCCGATCCTTGATGCAGACCCACCTCCACCTTGAACTCTTCTGTTACACATACAGCACATCTTACCACTGTCTTAGTGCTCTCATACTTGTCCTGCACCCATACTTCTCTGCCACTTCAGACTTCCTCATACAACACCACAGCTCCTCTCTCTGCACCCTATCGTACGCCTTCTCTAAATCTACAAAGACACAATGCAACTCTTTATTACCTTCTCTGTAAGTACCACCAGCATCCTCAAAGCAAATACTGCACCTGATGTACTCTTTCTAGGCATAAAACCATATTGCTGCTCACAAATGCTGCCCAAATACTCTGCCCTTAACCTAGCTTCCACTACTCTTTCCCACAGTTTCATTGTATGGCTCATTAGCTTTATACCTGTAATTGCCACAGCTTTGCACAGTTTTGTCAGAAACTCTACTGCCACCTCTCCTAAGCACTTCCACACCTCCACAGGTATTTCATCAGGACCAACAGCCTTTCCACTCTTCATCCTCTTCAACGCCCTTCTCACCTCATTTTGACTAATATTTGCTACTTCCTGTTCCACAACAGTCACCTCTTCTACTCTTTGATCTCTTTCATTTTCCTCATTCATCAACTCCTCAAAGTACTCCTTCCATCTTGCCATCACCCTCCTAGCATCTGTCAGTACATTTCCATCTCCATCTTTAATCACTCTAACCTGCTTCCCATCTCTCTATCTCTCTGCCTCGCCAACCTGTACAGATCCACCTCTCCCTCCTTACTGTCCAGCCTAGCATACAAGTCCTCATATGCTCTTTGTTTGGTCTTTGCAACCTCTACCTTCACCTTATGCTGCATCTCCCTGTACTCCTGTCTACTCTCTTCAGTCCTCTCAGTGTCCCACTTCTTCTTAGCTAGCCTCTTTCCCTGTATACACTCCTGGACTTCCTCATTCCACCACCAAGTCTGCTTGTCCACGTTTCCCTTACCTGATGATACATCAAGTACCCTCCTACCTGTCTCCCTGATCACATTGGCTGTAGTTGTCCAGTCAACTGAAAGCACCTGCTGACCACCCATAGCCTGTCTCAACTCTTCCCTAAAGACTACACAACATTCTTCCTTTCTCTGCTTCCACCACTTTGTCCTCTGCTCTGCCTTTGTCCTCTTCACCTTCCTCACCACCAGGGTTATTTTACACACCACCATCCTGTGTTGTCTGGCTACACTCTCCCCTACCAACACTTGGCAGTCACTGATCTCTTTCAGATTACAACGTCGACACAAGATGTAGTCCACCTGAGTGCTTCTGCCTCCACTCTTATATGTCACCCTATGTTCCTGCATCTTCTGGAAGAAAGTATTTACTACTGCCATTTCCATCCTCATTGCAAAGTCCACCACCATCTGTCCTTCTAGAATCCTGTCCTGAAGCCCAAACCTGCCCATCACATTTTTATCACCTCTGTTCCCTTCCCCAACATGTCCATTGAAGTCTGCACCAATCACCACTCTCTCACCTCTGGGGATGCTCTGCATCACTTCATATAACTCACTTCAGAATTTCTCCTACCGAAAAACTCACATCCTACCTGTGGGGCATAACCACTAACAACATTGAATATCACCCCTTCAATATCCAGCTTCAGACTCATCACCCTATCTGATGAGTTCCTTACAAACTCCTCTTTCAGGATAACTCCTACTCCATTTCTTTTCCTATCCACACCATGGTAAAACAATTTAAACCCTGCTCTTAAGCGTCTGGCCTTGCTACCTTTCCGCCTGGTCTCCTGGACACACAGTATATCCACCTTCCTTCTCTACATCATATCAACCAACTCTCTTGCCTTCCCCGTCATGGTCCCAACATTCAAAGTCCCTACTATCACTCCCAAACTCTTGCCTTTCCTCTTCTCTCTCTGCTTTCGAACATGCCTTCCTCCTCTCCTTCTTCGACCAACAGTAGCCCAATTTCCACCAGCACCCTGTAGGTCAGCAGCACCGGTGGCGGTCGTTGTTAACCCGGGCCACGACCGATCCGGTATGGGAATTATATTTGTGATTCACATCATTGATTTGGCAAATGTTTTACATTGAATGCCCTTCCTGACAGAACCCTCTGCATTTATCCAGACTTGGGACTGGCACAAGAAGACACTGGATTGCGCCCCCCCGTGGTTGCATTAACGTACACAGACATTTACAGTAATGTAATTACATGAGTCTCTAGCCCATGGAAAAACAAAGCCTGAACTTACAGTAGGAGTTTTGCCATTGAGCCAGCTCTGAACCTGCACTAGTACCAGACATGAACTAACACCTGGGGATCACTTTGGGGCAGGAAAGCCCCCTTCTCCCTGTGAGAAATGTTGAGTGAGCATGCTCACTCTCAGCCACGAGAAGAAAAGGTTTCTGGAAAGAAGCCTTCCCCTCTTCAACCCACATCCGTAACGAGAGCTGTACCCACCTCCGCTAGAGCCTTTGAGGGATGAGCCTATGCCCACTGAACTTGAACTAACCAGATTCACCACTGTCTAATAGCTTTGTCCAATCCTGTACATAAGTAAGAAACTAACAACAGTGAAGCCAAAATATGTCACCAGTGAGTATCTTGCCACCAAATGGAGTCTAGGAGAGGTAAAATACTCCATGGAAGGGCGGCAATTTACTCTGGTGACTGATCATGGTTCTCTTTCATGGATGACAAAGGCTAAAGACATAACCTCTCTCTCACTGCAGGATCACTCATTCTCAATCCTACACAAGGCTGGAGAACAACATTCTTCCTTATGCCCCGGATGGGGAGGCTTTGATGACGACCCTACATCCAGAAACTCACTTAATCCTCACTTAATCCAAAAAAAGTCTAGGTAGACCCTTCAACTCGATGACTCATTTAAGAGGTGCAGGGCACCTCAACTTGCCAGGGCAGGTTTTGCATCGCTCCCCACCATTCTGCTGTCATTGCCCGTGAATAAAAGGCCAGCAAGTAGGGTGAGTAGCAGGTCTTAGGACACTTCCAGAGTCTGACCATGCTGGAAAGTCTCCCACATGGGGCATGTCGCCGAGGAATGGTCAACACCAGGCTTCAACCACCTTCTTTGGATCCTCATCTTCAGTCTCCATCAACAGCAACCACCCCACAGTCTGAGATGTCTGCTCCCAACTTTAGAAGCCAAGAAACTGCACTCTCTGCACCTTCCTCGATGACCCTTTTTCTCCTCACTTTTTGTGTTAAATAAAAGAGGAATTTGTTTCTCCATCTCCCATTGTCTGTGTTCAGATTGCCCCGCACAAGGCTTTACACTTGGTTATGCTTAAAACTACTAGAAAGAAATGCAATTTTTAAAGTATTTGCCAAAAAAAATTATATGTGAACTGTCATTCAAGTGTCACTAATTTGTCACAAAATTAAATTAACGTCCTAAAAATTAAGTGTCTGCCAAAAAATAGTTTTGTCTCAAGTTTTAATGAGAGAAAACAGGAACTATTTTTGTGAATATAAAATTAATATAAAATGTATATAAGAATATAGATTCAAATATAAAATGTAACTACAGCGAGTTGCTATGGCAAAGCAGAATAAAATACACTAGGATGTGCTTTCAGTGGAAATAATCTACAGGATGGTAGCACTAGCTTCATCACGTCTCCCTGTCACTGAATATTTTCCTATAATACTTTACCCAGGTCTATTTTATCATTAACTTAACACACTTACCAAAAGGCAAAAGTTATCTGCCCACATCCACCCATCTGAAGAGTGAATTTTGCCAAGCCACGGGGTCTGAAATACTTTTTTCACTGCTGTCACACTGATGTCTGACACAGCAGGGTTGGCTAAAGCAAAAGGGACACTGATCCACTGCAAAACAAGAAAATTTTCTCTCAGAATATTTACCAATTTTTCTTGTAGAATTCAAAGCAAAGAAAAAAAAAGGAAAAACCCTGACCAAGCTTTTTTATTATTTTTTTTACCAAGTATTTTATTCACAGTTTGACCCTGCAATGTGATGTAGTGCTGTTGATTACATTTAAAATAAATAAATCCTACAGTATTTATGGTCAATTCTGCGTACACAAAAACTACATCTAACTAAACCTAAATAACTAACATTCTCCCTCACACAGAGTTTATAGTACAGTGAAACCTCGGATTACGAGTAACGCGGTTTACGAGTGTTCCGCAAGACGAGCAAAGATTTTTAATACATTTTGACTTGGAAAATGAGCATTGTCTTGGTTTACGAGCACCGAGTATTGTGTATCACGCATGCGCTTCTTGTTTTGGCACCGAGCGTCACGTCATCACAACTTTCACAAAAATCAGCCAACGTTTTTTCTCTCTCTTGCGCTGCGGGTAATCGTCTCCCCTGCTGGGTCTTAGTGCTCGTCTCTTACTGGTATAATGAACATCCGTGTGTTTGTTTTTCTTTCTCTTGCGCTGCAGAGTGTGTGTGTTATGTGTGTTTGCGCGCGTAATTTGACACGTGCCGGTTCACTCTCTTTCTCTCTCTCTCTCGCCTTTAATATGTTTGTGTGTGTGTGTGTGTGTGTGTGTGTGTGCGTGTGTGTGTGTGTGTGTGTGTGTGAGAAACAGAGAGGGGGTGCTTCACTCACACATAACCGTGCCTGGGTCAAATTACGTGCGCACACACATAACACACTCAGCAGCGCAAGAGAGAGAAAAAAACACACGCACACACGGATGTTCATTATACCAGTAAGAGACGAGCACTAAGACCCAGCAGGTGCGCATAAATGGAAACACTTATCTGTCGGAATTTATTTTTACTTTTCTTTTAAGGTAAAGTGTAGGTTAATTTAATTTATTTTACTTTATATTTTGTGTTAATTATTTTTATATTTTATATTTGGGCTGTGGAACAAATAATTTTAATTTCCATTATTTCTTATGGGAAAATGTGCTTTGCGAATGAATTATGCTCGTAATCCGAGGTTCCACTGTACTTACAGTAACTGTGATATATTGGTTGCTTAAACACACATAGTGTAGTATAGTTTTACATTTTACTGAAAATCTACAATATATGCCCATATGTTTGTGGACCCCTGACCATCCAATAATAGAGATTATTATAACAGCAAATAAAAACCGAATATGGAATAAGATGTTCGTTCACCAGTATTTATACAATCATACAGATTATGAGCTTCAGTTAATGTTCACATCAATCATCAGATTAGAGTGTAACTGTAATTTCAGTTACTTTGACTACAGCCAGAAAAAGCTGTCTTTCTAGGATTTTTAAATTCAACAGTCTCTAGAGAGCACAGAATGGTGAAAACAAACAAACAAAAATATGGCCCAGAAAGCAAATGACAAACTGCATTTCCCCAGCAGACCCCATAAAAGTTACCTCTGTTTAGGTGAATTTGTATTCTAGACTCCTATACAGCAAGCAAAGGTGCATTAATTTCCATCATTCAGTGGGACAGTCACACCCAGACAGAAGAAGATTCTGATCAGGATTTTGGCTCATCGTGGCTTTTATGCTGGCACATTCTAACAGTCAGCTCTGTTTACAGTTATACAGTAGATACATGCGCTAAATGTCATTTAAGTTATTAGCTAACTTGAACTACCAAGCAAGGGGGAAGTTACTAAAAAAAAAACTACTACAAATCTACTACAAATGACTAATTACTACTTTAAAATTGTAATTTGATTACATTACTGATTATTACATGTAAAGACTAATCAGATTACTAATTACGTCGCTTTCAAGTTACTTTGAAAACATCTGTCACTGCGCGCGCCTATGATGGGCTGTGCCTCAACTTGTTGTCGCTCCTGCCTCCTTTAACTCCCGTTTAGTCTAAATAAAATCGCCCCTCTCCCAGTAAGACCTCGTCTCGTGTCTGTGGTCTAAAAAGACTGAACCGTTACATCAAACATAAAACTACAAAGATCTCCGACGACTGATTAAAGCGCGTGCTCGTTAACTGCTGCTGCCACGCAAAACCTGATTTTTCAATGAATTTTGTATTAATTTTTAAACAGTACATTTGTAACGCTAGTGACGTAATGTTATTGACATTGGTAACTGTAATCAAATTTCATATATTTAAAATGTAATGCGTTACATCACTGCGTCATCAGGAAAACTAATTAGATTATCATATTACAATATCATATATATATATTATATATTAGTATTATAATTAGAGATGTTCCGATACCATTTTTCCCCTCCCGATACCGATTCCGATACTTGGGCTCAGGGTATCGGCCGATACCGAGTACCGATCCGATACCTGGGTGTGTATCTGTACAGTGTATATACACTATATATATATATATATATATATATATATATATATATATATATATATATATAGCATTTCTTTCTTTAAGTAAAATACTACTAGCCGTGTGTAACGGGTTCGACCCTAAGTGCACGGGCGACACCATGAAACACGGACACGAGGCGAGGTCTTACAGGGAAAAGGGTAATTTATTTAGAAAAATGGGTAAGGAAAGGGTTAAAGGCTCTATGCGGTCTTTTCCGCTTTGGCGGCAGGGATGCGAAGGCAGGCTCGACGCGGAAGTGAAGGTACCGCGGGAGCTCGCGCAGCTCGTTCACGCGCTCCTCTCGCGGAGATCAAAGGCGCCCCCCTTTTTAAAGTCTCTGGATCGCATCACATCGCCCCGTTCTTGTGCCACTGTCTCTCATAAAACAGTCAGACCCCGAGCTACACTCCCCGCTGTGTTTTATAGTTCGTAAGGTTGGTCTGGACCAACCTTAACTCATACTTAGCGTAGTTTCAGCTCAAGATGCTAGTCGCCGCCACTGAGCAGCAGTCTTTATAAACCAGCGGTGTATGCAAACACATTATGGCACGTTATCAAAGTCGTATTAATGATGGAATATACTGTAGACCTGTTTAAGAATTTTATTTTATTTGATATCAGAACTAATAGAGTGACTTTTAATTAGCTTATTTCATAATGTGACTAACGCATTAAAATTGCTAATCACTATTAATATTAAACAGGTGGCGAACAATTAGGCAGCGAGCGTGGTGTTGTGTTAAACTGAAGACGGCGCGGTCCGTGGAGCCGTGTAGGTCATGTACATTTTTCCTTTAGACAAAACTTCAGCCCTTTTCATATTTTCCCCGTGGTCGTTATTAAAAATATATATAAATAAAAGTTTTGCCTTCCTAAGGCAACAGATTATGGAGCTTCTTGAGCTGCTCAGACCTGCGCGTGCCAGACCAACGCGTCGTACTTACTGTACACTCCCCGTCCCGATGTCCAGCTGCTCTCTGCTTTTTGTTTAAAATATGTTTTTTTAATCATTAGCCATTATCCATAACTTTATAGGTTTTTCTTTCGACACGTTTTATTTTTATGAAATTTGATTTAGTTAAATGAGAAAATAACCTTGTGAGATTCAAACCCCGCATCCATTCATGTTTCTGTGTGATTGTAATGTTTAATACCCCTACAGTATTCACTTATGCGGTTTGACTCGCTATGAGATGCGGTGTGTTATACCCCTATCTCACCTGCGCGGGCTCGCGCTGTGGCCGTAGGCTTGATCATGATTCACCCCGAGTTTTTGCGCTATGATTACGTTTCCATCTTTCCGCGTGAAAAATTCCACGTTTAGTTTTTTGCTGGTCCTCGCGGAAGCTTGCAGACTTTGCAGAACTTCGCGGAACGTTAAAGGAACGTCGTGGGCAATCGCGGCAGCTCACGGAGATGAGTCCGGCCACACAGGTGAGAGAGGGGTATTAGGCACCGTGATCCGCCTCGAGTGACCGGTGATCAACGGTCCACGAAGATCTGCAAGGTCCGCGAGCTTCCGCATGTTAAACATGTTTATTTTTTTTGCGTGGTAAGATGGAAACGTAATAATAGCACCAAAACTCGCGCCGAATCATAATGAACCGCACTTACGGCCCCGCGTGTGAGATGGGGGTATTAAACCTCCACTCTGTCATCTCATCGTATTCATTCCATAAGTGCGCTATACAACCCCAACAACTGACACTTCACATTGTTTCTGAAGCTGGTGAAGAGTGTTATCAGCTGTTTGTCCATCAACTATGATTGGATACCCGGTTCGTTTCACGGCCACATGTTTCATGAAAATATTAGCGATATTAATTAATTAATTAATTAATTAATTAATATTAATTTATATATTTGTCTATTATGGCATATTATTGTTAAGTTAACCCATGTCGAAATAAACGCTATTAAAATAATTTAGTGCAATGTTTAATTTGCATAGAAAGTGCCGTCTTTCTTAACGCTGTCATGCAAAAGGAGTGAAAAATCGATTCCTGAGCCACCGATGTCCGCTAATTCAGGACCTTCACTGTAGACAGCGCCGCGTAACGTCGGACGTAAGAGGCAGCGACTTAAGAAGACTCCTAAGAGACAGTTCAAGAAATACTCTTAGAAAAGTTATCACTTAACGTAAGATATATCTTAAGAGTCTTCTTAGCGCGCGAATAGTGTGCGTTATCGAGAAACCGGGCCCTGGTCATTTCCTATCAATCTTTTTTGTCAACTAGATCTTTTTTGTCAACTTTTCAGCATTTTCCTATTTCATGTAAACTCCAGAGACTCTTGTGAGTAAAAATAATCCCAAAAGTTTAGCAGTCATAGAGAAATAATTTAGATCACACTTCACAAACTACACAAACTAATTCTGTTGGTTGATGCGAACAGTTACCAAAGTTGCTTCATCTCTACTATGTCCATATCTATCATTTTATACATTGCACAGATGGGCATTGGTGGCTCATGATAGATTGCTTGCCTGCCTTTGGGAAGGCCTGGATTTGATTCCCAGCCATTGCCTAAACCACTGGATGCAGTGCTGGTGCCAAGTCTGGACTAAACCAGACGTTTGAATCAAGAAGGGCATTCAGTGTAAAACATGTGTCCGGTGTGGTGACCCCTTGATGGGAGTAGCCAGAGGAACATCAACATAGGTGTCATGTCACAAGTCATGTCACATGGCACATCTTGTTAATGCTAACTCTGGTTAGCATGCTAACAGTACTTGTTCTTGGGGCAGAACATGAGTAAATGTCAAATCTTATCTATTGCACCTTTAACATTAATTTATTTTTTAAATAAAGATAATGTTGGTGCTGCTCTAAATTGAAGCTTTCCCCTAATAATAATATACAGTAGGTTACATAATATTGTCAAAACATAATGTAAATATTTGCACGGTGTTGAATGTGAATAGACAGTATCACCTAAATTACTAAATAATATACAATATTAAACGTACAAGACTAGGTCCAGGCTTATATTAATTTAATTTAAAAAAATGTATTACTAAAATACTTGGTTCTATTTTTGTTATGAAACAATTAACTGAGACTTTATGTGTATGCATGTTCACACTCACCAAGCCTACAAAAATGCAGAAAAGTTGAACCACATCTGTGTAAGCCACTGAGTATAACCCACCCACCAGTGTGTAGAAAATGGCAATCAGTGCTGATATTGTAACAGACATGTTGATGTTGATGTCCACTATCACACTTAATGTGGCACCTGTTGAGGAATGATAACTTTTGAATTATGATGCTTACAGATATGAGTAAAATTCATGCAATATTCGCACTGCCCTGTTATTCTCAGTAGTACTGTGTATTTGTGTCAAGTTTTTTGCCAGTTTTCAAATGCCAGTGGATGTAACCTGAGAAAACTCAAGCACATAGAAACCATACTGTATGAAACTTCATATGTTTAAACCTCAGGATCACCAAGCTACCACTGTTGAACCGTTATGAAGGACATTAACCCTCAACTCCTCAGATGTATCATGAGATAAATGTAACTAAATGTAGGACCTTGATCACATCTGATATTTTTCCAGGTTCTTAAAACACGGATTTGCTTTATACTAAACTCATCACTTTATCTTAGGATTTGCTTTGCTAAATAAAGTTGGCATAAAGTGAGTTTGACTTGAAATTATGCCCATTGTCTGATCTGAATGGCACAAAATTATGCATAAAATTTATTTAGGCTTCTTTTTTCCTCATGCATTTTCACAACTATAATATAGATTACTTTCATACCCAATGCTGATAAAATTGCTGCTGACCAGAAGATTTCCCCCATCAAGGCTGGTATGAAGAGAAGGCCACCCATTCTCTTCCCATATAGCTGCTGAAAAGGATCGAGCATGGTCACATATCCCTTGGACCGCATTGGCTTGGCAAAGAACAGACCACCTAAAGAAAAAAGTTAGGATTGTGGGAGAAAGTAAAGGAAATGTAGGAAGATTTGAAAAATATGAAAAATTTATTTTATCAAAAAAATGTAACAAACATGCTGTTTGATGCTGACAATGTTCTTCTGAGCTTCATTTCTTTCCTTTTTTCAATAATGGGGCTATTAAGAAAATGTCTGACTCAGCGAAGAAAACATGGCAGAATATTGCCAATATATCCTGATGGAACCCATATTAGACCACTAATATTTCTAGAAAGTGTCAACTAAAGTGCGAGACCCAGGGAGAAGTAATTTGACTATAATTATTATTGTGTAAAGAGCATGTGTAAGTCCTACCTACTACCAAGCTAAGTGCATAACCAAAGGGTGCCTGTGCCCATGCCAGTCCATATCCAGGTAAATACACGTATTCTGCTGTTCCGTTGATGTATCCACCACCAACCCACGTGGCTAGAAGTTTTCAGAAGAATAGAACATGAAATCACTACACTTGTGTAGGGTGTGTGCGAGAGAGAGAGAGAGAGAGAGAGAGACAGACAGACAGAGAAGGAGAGACAGACAGACAGAGACAGACAGAGAGAGACATGGAAAGAAAGAGACAGACAGACAGAGATATAAACAAATGCAACTAAGATGCAAAAGACAATGAGTAGTGTCCTGTATTATAATAATGTTCATTGAAACAGTACACAGCCTGAATGGTGTTTTAATCTTCGTGTATTTCAATAACTAACTCTAAGAATATGCCTAATATCTCTGGGAGGCCTTAAACAAATTAATATTACGCATTCATTAATTGAGCGGCTTCATTTTTTACATCAGTGAAAAAAAAACATGGTTTTATATATTATATTTTCAATAATGGTTTTAGGTTTAGGGAGAAGAAGAGTGACCGAATTGAACAAGAATATGGCTTGTTGTATCCGTGTATTGAGAGGTGTGGCAGCAACAAACAATAATTTGTATTCTTTTAATTCCTCTTAAAACTAAATTCGGACACTCATCTTCTTGAACCTAACACAATTATTAATCTTATATACACTTAAATATCGAAAGTACGTTTACCTCCGCCCCAAACACATTTAACTAAAGTGACAGAAACTTACCGGTCATGGTAAATCCCCCGACAAACAGCCCGATGTCCCGTCCTCCAACCATGATGGACTCGCTCCGGTCTGCAGCGTCTCCGGCGCCGGAGCTCTTATTCTTCCATGCAGCCCAAATCCCAACACACAGGATGAGCAGATAAAACAGTGCGATCGCCACCAGTCCTTCCACATGGATGGCCATCTTCAGCTTTTCAGCAGCACTTCATTGAGGAGCTGCAGGAGAAATGCGCAAAGGAGGAAACCCAGCAGAGCGCAAGGAGCCGAGGAGCTGTCAGGGAGGGATGCTTTATGACTCTCCAACACAGGCAGACTTCTCTAATTACCAAACCGTTTCCCTATGTTTTATTTATACAGTACATACTACTACTACTACTACTACTAATAATAATAATAATAATAATAATAATAACAACAATAATAATAATAATAATAATAATAACAACAATAATTTCTACACAGAAACAGTTTATACAGAAATCAAATCAATATGCAACCAAATAAATGTGGTATAAAAATGTTAAGAAAAACAATAAAAAATACAAAAGAAATTTTACCCACAATAAATAAATAATAAGTAAAATTTGATCAATCGCATTTCCATAAACAATTCCTAACATTACAAATAACCGAGATAAGACAAACCTGACAACACAATCCTATGTGTCCAGGCCAGGTGTGTCAGTTGTGCTTGTCTCAGGCGATGGGATCGTTAGGAGCCTGTGTGCGTCACTGAGTCTGAATAAGAGATTAACATCGAATAGAAATGTTGACGATGTTAAGATGTGAAATTGAAAGTTAGACAGTACAAAGTGCAATTTTTAATGAAGATCTTCGATTATAGAAATAAAAATGAATTAATAAATAAAACAATATCATAAGGCTTAGCATTTAGGGATCACCAACAAAAATATCACATACCTCAAGTTAGATATCTTTTGTATTAGATACCCCCAGTGAAAAAAAAATACACCCTAGTGTATTACAAATATATTGAAATCCTCCATAGTAAATTGCAAATTTACTAACAAAAAGTTGTACCATCAGTTAATATATAAAAAGTATACTAACATCATGCTTTAACAAATTTTGGAATTAAACTTTATTCATTCATTCATTCATCTTATATACCGCTTTATCCTGTGATCAGGGTCGCAGGGGGCCTGGAGCCTATCCCAGGAGGCTTTCGGGCACAAGGCAGGGTACACCCTGGACAGGGTGCCAATCCATCGCAGGGCACACACACACACATTCACCCATCCATTCACACACTACGGGCAATTTGGGAACGCCATTTAGCCTAACCTGCATATCTTTGGACTGTGGGAGGAAACCGGAGTACCCGGAGGAAACCCACCAAGCACGGGGAGAACATATAAACTCCATGCACACAGAGACGGGAATCGAGCCTGGCCGGGGAATTGAACCCAGACCCTGGAGGTGCAAGGCGACAGTGCTAACCACTACACCACCGCGCCGCCTGAATTAAACTTTAAATATACTTTAATATAATTGCATTATAGTACGCTTTAAAAATATATATTATTGGAAAATATACTTTAAGTGAAAGGTTGGTCTAATTTCCAAAGTATACTTATTGAAACTTGTTTTTAAATGTATTTCTGGTATATATATTTTTAAATATGCTCGAAATAATCATTGTACAAATGTACAGAAAGTATACATTCGAATACAATTTTAATATAGGGTAGTCTCAGTACTGTATATTATCAGTTAAATTTAAATGTACTTATGTTTAGTGCACTACTCTCTCGTGCACGCGCGCGCGCGATCTCAAACTCGTTTTTGTGCGCTGAACATCACTTTTGCCGTTCAAGATAATTTATGTTTTTACTCTCTCACTCTTCTGTCCGCTCACTGTCATAAAGCAACACGTGCACAAACTGCAGCAGCGTTAGGACTCTTCCAGCCAATCAGAGACTAGAATCGGCGCCACACCAGCCAATCAGAGACTGAATTAACGGATGGAAGCTGCATCATCGCGTACGTTAGTTCGGATTGTTATTATTTTATCTTCATCGGCATAAGGTAAATTTTATGGTTTTTGTTAGGTAACTTGTAATTAAGTACATAGTTTAAGCTGTAGAATGTGCTGTTAATGTGTTCTGTACTTTGCTTGTGGTATAATGGCTCCGCAGCTCTCGGTCTGTTTTCAGTCTCTGTGTAACAGAATCAACACACCACGTTTAAACTAATACTGTACCTGTAGAGTCTAATACTAATGTCTGTCTGTGTTCACACACCAGGTTTAAACTAATACTGTACCTGTAGAGTCTAATACTAATGTCTGTCTGTGTTCACACACCAGGTTTAAACTAATACTGTACCTGTAGATTCTAATACTAATGTCTGTCTGTGTTCATACACCAGGTTTAACCTAATACTGTACCTGTAGATTCTAATACTAATGTCTGTCTGTGTTCACACACCAGGTTTAAACTAATACTGTACCTGTAGATTCTAATACTAATGTCTGTCTGTGTTCACACACCAGGTTTAAACTAATACTGTACCTGTAGATTCTAATAGTAATGTCTGTCTGTGTTCACACACCAGGTTTAACCTAATACTGTACTGTACCTGTAGATTCTAATACTAATGTCTGTCTGTGTTCACACACCAGGTTTAAACTAATACTGTACCTGTAGATTCTAATACTAATGTCTGTCTGTGTTCACACACCAGGTTTAAACTAATACTGTACCTGTAGATTCTAATAGTAATGTCTGTCTGTGTTCACACACCAGGTTTAAACTAATACTGTACCTGTAGATTCTAATACTAATGTCTGTCTGGGTTCACACTCCAGGTTTAAACTAATACTGTACCTGTAGATTCTAATACTAATGTCTGTCTGGGTTCACACAACAGTTTAAATTTTAGTTTGTGTGTTTGTAAGACAACCTGACTTTTGTTGAACATAAATAAACTATAGTACTGTTTTTTGTAACCTTGTGCAAATTAAATCTGTTGAACTCATGAATAAAATCTGCCTCATAATTACTGATGTAATGTTTTTCAAAAACATGTTATAGTGTAGAAAATGCATTTAGCATTTATAAATTATCCTAAACACCTTTAGTGTACTGGTAACACATTTACAATATAGTATTATAGAAGGTCTTATGTACTGTATGATACAAAAAGTATATTTGTATTAACCACAAAGTGTACTTTTTTAGTATTTGTAATTGTCCAGAAGTATAACAGCTACTGCTGCAATAAGAATATACTCGTAGTATATTAATCATGTATTTGTAATATAGTAAAAATAGCTGTAATGTACTTATAATACATTAAATATAGACTTAAAATGTATTAATTAAGATTCAAGATTCAAAGAACTTTATTAATCCCAAAGGGAAATTGCTTATGCTCGGTTACAGGTGCTCACAGTTGTTAACTAAGGAAGGTAATAAAGGTAATAAATAATAATACAAAAAAAAAAAAAAAAAAAAATGGGTAAGTATTAGTGTCCTGTTGTATACCAGTCAGTGAAAAAATCCACATACATGTGTGTATGAGTTACAGAGAAGAGTTGTAAAGTTTTATGGCCGTTGGGAGAAAGGATCTCCTGTGACGCTCAGTGGAACACTTGATAGTAATCAGTCTCTGGCTGAAACTGCTCCTCTGTTCAGCCAAAACACTGTATAGCGGGTGAGAAGGATTGTTCACAATGGATTGTACTTTGGACAGAATCCTCCTCTTTGCTACTACATCCACCGAGTCAAGCTCCATGCCTAGCACAGATCCGGCCTTTTTAATTGACTTGTCCAGTTTGTTCTTATCAGACACCTTAATGTTACCACCCCAACAGACCACAGCGTAAAAAATGACACTCGCCACAACGGTCTCATAGAACATCCGTAGAATGGTATTACAGACGTTAAAAGACCTGAGCCTTCGAAGAAAGTACAATCGACTCTGACCTTTCTTGTAGAGTGCCGTTGTGTTGAGTGACCAGTCAAGTTTGTTGTCCAGATAAACTCCCAGATATTTGTAATCGGAGACAATGTCCACTATCTCCCCCTTGACAGATATAGGAGTCACAGGGGTCTTGCTTCTCCTAAAGTCTACCACCATCTCCTTTGTTTTCCTGATGTTGAGTTGTAGGTGATTACGTTCACACCAGGAAACGAAGTCATCCACAACAGACTGGTACTCCGAGGTGTCACCCTCCTCTATACACCCAACAACCACAGAGTCGTCAGAGAACTTCTGCAGGTGGCATGACTCTGAGTTATATCTAAAGTCGGATGTATAGAGGGTGAAAAGAAACGGAGACAGTACCGTCCCCTGGGGAGCTCCAGTGCTGCAGATCAAAGTCTCTGACACACAGTTCTTTAGTCGGACATACTGGGGGCGACAGGTCAGGTAGTCCATGATCCAGGAAACCAAGCGGGTGTCAATGTTTATGTTCCTTAATTTCTCTCCCAGTACTGCTGGTTGGATGGTGTTGAAGGCACTGGAGAAGTCAAAGAACATCATCCTTACGGTGGTCCTAGGCTTGTCAAGGTGAGAGTAGGTGCGATGTAGCAGGTGTATTATGGCGTCATCAACACCCATGAACGGCTGAAGAGGGTCCAGAGAGGACTTCACCAGGGGATGAAGTGTATCCAGGATCAGTCTCTCAAACACCTTCATAATGTGCAATGTTAAAGCAACCGGCCTGTAGTCGTTCTGGGCACAGGGACGTGGTGTTTTGGGTACCGGCACAATGCATGATGTTTTCCACAGTGCAGGGACTTTCTGAAGAGACAGACTCAGGCTAAAGAGGTACTGGAGGACACCACATAGTTGGGGAGCACAGGATTTCAGGACTCTCGGATTGATCTTATCCGGACCTACAGCTTTTGTAGGGCTGATCTTACTCAGGCCATGTTTAACCTGATCCACTGAGATGTTGATTGCTGGGAGTGCAGGAGTAGTGACTGTGACTGTTCTCTGTGTAGGGGAGGACATAGGAGCAGGAATGTGTGGATTTGGGTTGAAGTCGGGGGGAGTGTGAGACATAGGGACATCAAATCTACTGAAGAAAGTGTTGAGGTCGTTTGCACGTTCCCTATTCCCCTCAATAGCCTGGCCGCTTGTCTTATAGCCAGTGATGCTCCTCATGCCCCTCCACACCTCTCTCGTGTTGTTTAGCTTCAGCCTTTGTTCTAGTTTTCTCCTGTATGCCTCTTTCCCCTCCTTGATTTTCCCGGTTAGCATTTTTTGAGCCTTCTTCACTGCTTCCTTATCACCAGACCTAAAAGCACTTTTTTTTTTCATTTAAACACGCTTTAATGTCTTTGGTGACCCAGGGTTTGTTGTTGGGGAAACAGCGAATATCTCTCATCGGTACACAGGTGTGTCAACACAGAAGTTAATGTACTCCGTGATGCAGTCCGTCATTCCATCAATGTCCTCTCCATATGATGCACTGAGAACCTCCCAGTCTGTAGCCTCGAAACAATCCTGTAACGTAGCAGTGGCACCTTCTGACCATCTTCTTACACTCCTCACAATAGCAGGCTGTCTCTGAACTAGGGGTTTGTATGTAGGATTACTGTCCTACTGTCCTACTGTAATGTAGGATTACTGTCAGGTATATACGTTATTTTTGAATGCTCATCAATACATATATAATTCAGGAATAAAACAGCTGTACAGTTGCAATACGTTAGTTATATAGAAGTAAGTAAGTTATGTTAAATACACAGTTAACAATTTAACATTATGCTGTGATGTTCATTTAAAATTGTTAACTGTGTATTTAATTTTAAGGTTATTATTTAAAAAAAAATACTAGAAAACATTAGCCCAAAAAAATCATTGCTATAATGTTGCTATGGATTTTTTTTTAAATAATAACCTCAAAATTAAATACAGATTTAGATTTTTCCCCCCTCTTGTAAAAATTAGAAAGTTTTGGGTAATGAACAGTGCAGAAAAATTTATGAACATTTTCAAAAACTTTCATCTGCTCATGATGATTTCACACAGGGTTTCATGCTGGATTCCCTCCCTGACAGCCTCCTATTTAAGTCTTAATTTTTGTCTTCTGCCTTTATTCCACAGATTTCCTGTTTTTATAGTTTTCGTGGAAAGTTCAATTCATATACTGTACACTCACAAAATGATAATCATGTAAATCAGGTTTGAATAAAATGGGCATATGTGTTGTCATTAGTCATACATTTTTCATGGTGCAAACTTCACGGTGCAAAATTACTGCACACTCTCATATTTTATTAGACCACATTTACCTTTGACACTAGAGTGTGCAATTTCCTTGGCATTGTTTCAACAAAATTATAACACACTACAGCATTTATTTCTGTCCAGTGTTGCAATCATTTTTGGCCAATTTTCGAATTCATAGCAAGAGTCAAACCACTCCATAAAGTCTTCTTCTAAGGTCATGACTCTGTGGTGGCTCCCAGAACTACTCCCAGAACCACTCTTTCACAATTTGAGTCATGGAGTCAGACCACATGACTTTTTTCCATTGCTCCAAAGTCCAATCTTTATGCTCCCTACCAAATTGAAATATTTATTTGTTATTTATTTCCATTAGCTTCAAATAAGGGGTTTCCTTATTGCGCATTATTAGAGTTTTTAGTTTCAATAGTGTGTGTGGATATTATTTTACTGTTACACATGCCTGTGATTTCTATGGTTTATTTAATTGATAAATCTTATTTCAACATCATAAAGCATTTTAATCTGCTCTGTGTCAGTATCTGTAGTGCTGAAACCACATTGAGCCCTGTGTAGCATCACTGGTGGAATGTTTTGGTAACCATGATCTTTGCAAACACATAAATAATGCCATAGCTTAAATATAAATAAATAAACACATAAATAATACCTTAAATAATGCCAAACAACACAACTTAATTTGTTCTTAATACTCCAAAGATACTACAGATTTGAATCAGCACCTACTTTATTGGCTCAACCATGTCTTTCATTGCTATAAAAATCTGTATGTACATACATTTTCATATTTAATGTTACATGTTCTGTTGCTTTATTATTTTCCATAGAAAGTTTTTGTAAATCGGTTGTTTGCCTATGTTTGATGCATTTTATATCAGTTTCTCAGCACCAAGAAACACTATTATCCATGGCTTACAATGAACAAGACAGGTAGCTTGGGCTGTGAGAAATGTAAAAATGTTTGGGTCTTGAAAAAACGGCTTGCATAAAACTATCTAAAGAATGGGTCTTGTGGTCCCAGATGGGTCCATGTGCCATCACCACTTGTGCACCAAAAAGGCTGTGGGAACATGCATTTAAGGGGACATACCAATACCATTATGACATAACTTTAGAAAAAGGGGAATTATGTTTAGACCTCCAAAAAAGTCTCAAATGCTGGAAAAAAAACACGTTCAAAGATGTCACTCAATATAATGTCACACAGAAAGTTATTAACCACATTTTCGAAAGAAGTTTAAGGCACAAACCCTCCGCAATTGTGCATCTTCAATGTATTGTAATCTAATGGGCTCAGTTTGTTATATAAATAATATAAATCCCATAAAAGGAGTACATCTAAATTCATTGGGTACATTTTTGCAAATGACCCAAAATAAGTGACTTCCTCTTGAGGAGAGCCCATGAACACAAAAAAAGTTATGCAGCTCAATGAGCTCTAAATGTCCACCAGGTTTTGTGTGCATACTGTATGCGAGAAGTGTATGAGCTATGCAGCAAAATCTCATGTGAGGATACTGTGTCACGCCCAGGGCCCAGACTCTCAGACATTCCAATGGCAGCAGATTCCAAACTGTCTGTTGATTTTTATGACTTTTTGGGCATCTTAAGCCCCCCGAAAAAAGAATCCTTATAAGAACAAGATGGTCCTTTTGACACACTATGGAATAAAAGAGCGGATGTCATAATCTTTGACCCCTAAAAACAGAGTTAGAAAGACTCTGCTGGAGTTCAGAATTGATAACACATTATCATTTGGGATTGGAAAGAATATTGGGACAGTGGTGGACAATTTGTTGCTGAGTGTGAGGCTTTTCTCTTCCCACATCCACCATCTCCATAGACACATAACTACACAGGACACAAGTATTAAGGTAAGAAGCAGGAGAAAGAGGCTGATGGCAAATGAATTAAAAAATATATTCTATTTTATGCTATGTTGAGGACAGAGCTTTAAAGTTTTGTTAAATTGTGGATTTCAAGTGCTATGCATATGCAGTGTATGCTGGCAAGTTGTTTAATGTTTTTTTGAGTACAGTATGTGTTACCAGCTGTGCTCAATGTTTGATATAAGAAGTGGTTAGCTTCAGACCACAAGAGCCTACAGCAAATTGTAAGAAAACTGGGAAAGATGGTCTCTCTACCTATCAACAGTGTGAATTTTCCAAAATGCTGCATCTATAAGACCAACAGCACTGTGTGCATCCTCTCCTACCCTGGACTCTTCAACCTCCTGCCATCTGGTAGGAGGTACCAGATCATCTGTGACACCATGACCAGACTCTGATGCAGCTTCTTTCTCTGGCGCAATGAGAATACTCACCACTCTGGACGATTTAAAACTTCTTTTACACTCACCAGTATTAACATACAGTATCTGCTCTTTATAACGCATAATCTGATATCAGGGACTGTTATTATGACTGATATTATGTGATTTGTTTTTGCTGTGACTGTTCATCCGATATTACTGTAGTGCACTAGTTGTTTTTAAGTAGATTTAACTAGTGTTACACAAATGCATTTATTGTAATTTTTGTAATTATCTCATAGTGTTGCCTATCTGCACTTTATTTGTAACATGGTGCTGGAGTAAAGACATTTTATTCTGTACACAATGTACTGCTTGCTTTATTCAGCCCTGCATACAGTACATAGAACTCATAAATGAAGGTTTTGCACTATTGCTTCATGACATTCCCTTCGCATACACATGAATAAGCCTGGCATTGATTACTGACAAATTAATAAAAATGGCTACAATAAAGCATAGTTATCACCAAACATTTAATTGATCCTAAAAACACAGCCTTACCACAATTAAATATTCAGTACTTTTCTTAATTTGACCCCTTCTGTGCCCACAAAGTAAACATACTGTAACTGTAACTGTGAAACAGGCCTCAGTATGCGCTTACTGCCACCTTGTGTTGATCTCTGGTTTCTCCAAAGATTCTGAGTTAATGATGTTTAAAAGAGGTTTTTTGCCCTAAAAAGAAACCCTAAATTCACTGCCTGACTTGCTCTGGAACAATAAACTTTTCATTTATTTATATGTGTAAAAATAGTTATGTCCATTATTTTGTATGCATATTTTGTATGCATAATAATAAACTATATGATAGTTTATTATTATTTAGTAATATAGGGTCTGAATAACAGTTTTGATTTATTACATTTTCCTCAAATTCTTGAATAAGAGAGGAATATTGCAAACATTTTTTTAAATTGTGGTTAGTATGTACTGTTTCCTTCCCATTCAAGAATACTGAAACTGTAAGACCTGCTGTAACCAGACATAGTCTTTATATCATTACGGCTAAATTGTATTACGTTTTTTTGTCATTGTGTCTATTTACTCATGTGAGCATTGGAGAAATGATAACCTTAAATGTATGGTTGGCACTAGGAGTTAATAATGCACAAAATACATATACAATATGATCTTTTACCCTGGGTTTTATTATCATGAAAACATTCAACATTGAAAAAGCACAACAATAAAAACTTAATAAAGACAAAGCTCTTAACAGTTTATAATGTAAGAAAAATTGACAATTATGGCAAAGTAAAAAAAAAAGGACTAATTAACCATTAGTGTTCTGGCCAACATTACACATCCATATTGTGCATGTCTGATTTTTATTTTGCTATAGAAATATGTGTGCTTGTTTTAATGTATTTGAAATTACACCATATGCAATGTAAGAGTTTTTTTTATTATAAACATTATGTATACATGACATGGAACACAAAGGCAATATTTCAGCTGCAGAGAGAACCATCCACGGTGAAGCAAAAGGTGATCCCTTCATACCACAGTATGACTCATCCACCCTGCGAAAGGGTTGGAGACGTACTAACTAACATTTTTTCCTTTCTAGGTAATACTTTTTTTGTCTGAAACACTGGCATCCCTGGAACTCATTTAACGCTCCATACATGTGGAAATGGCTTGGACCGAGGTCTGGACTGTACGGAGATGTAGCAATAACTCCCAGCCGAGTTCCTGTAATGAGTGGTGTTGATGTATGATTGTGTGTACAGTTCCCACAGACAGATGCGTTTCTTCTGTAAGTTGGAGACAAGTTTTCCATCCAACTTTCAAGGATCAGGCGTTCCACTCACTGAATGTTCACGGGATTGACTGCAGTGGATTCCGAGACACTTCGGCCAGGAGCCTTCTTTAAAACATTTCCAGCACGTTTTACTGTGCCTAAGAATTTCATCACCATACTGTGTTTGAAGATTTCTGTCTTACAAATGTAAATGTGATTGTTAAGAATCACTTTATTCACCAGAAATTTAATCACAATCCTGGTTTGACTTGAAATCAATTTATAAGACGCCTCAAAATGTAACCCCATCTTACACACACACACATTATATTACACAACATCATACTGCACTTGGTAGCAGCATTTAAGTCCTGCTTTTATCCTGGAAGTGCTTGCCTTGCATGCAACATTTTTCTTGAATATATCAAAATGAACATCATGGATGGACTTTGAGAGAAATCCTGCAGCCCATTTTGCAAAATATCACAAAAAACAGGAGATTTTCTATACTTTTGCATAAGCAACTAGAAAATAGTATTTATTACCCAGAAACAAAAATTGTGTTGCATAGTATTGTGCAGTCCCATAAAATCCTCATATCAAATGATATAATACAAATAAGGGGTATTATTTCACCCCTATTTTTATATAATTTCCAAAAATTAGGGTGGTCTAGCTATCAGTGCTTAATCATTATATGGTTTTCATCCCTTTTTTTCATCCTAAAAATACTTTTAGTGTAAAGTATATTTTAATGAATGATTAATAATGAATTAAGTATATTTTAATGAATGAACAATAAAATAAAAGTATGTTTCTTTCTGCTGTCACAGGAAAAATAAAGTGTAATTTTGCTAATTTCAGAAAAAAGGTCAGAGTAAAGAATAAAGCTTTTATGGCTATATTGACTGCCATTTCACTCAAAATGTAAAAAAAAAAAAAAGGTTTTACTTAGTGCTCCTTGTTTTCACTTTTAAATGCACATTCACTTTAATTTTTACTTTTAGTACTACTTTCACTAATGCTATCACCAAATCTATATCCACTGATGGAGGAAAAAGATGATGATGATGATGAATGATCACTTTCAAAGGCAGTGTTTGATTGACAGGTTGAAATATGCTGTAATTGATTTGCGCCTGGTACCCGTGGGTCTGCTATCTTAGGGCTTACATAATTTTGTACACCCCATGATGCCAAACAAAGCATTCCACCTCCAAAAATACTGAAAATAGCTGATGAGAAAGAGGTGTACATAGCCAGGCCAATCTCATATTTCATCCCAGCAGTAGAAAAGGGATCATAAGCATCCT
Organism: Channallabes apus; assembly: GCA_030522415.1. NCBI lineage: Eukaryota > Metazoa > Chordata > Actinopteri > Siluriformes > Clariidae > Channallabes > Channallabes apus. The sequence goes on from CM060109.1 coordinate 12,656,993, forward strand.
TTATGACATCACAGGTTGTCCAAGATGTAGTGATCAGGCAGAAAAGACCAGCCAGCATGAAGCATGAACCTCCACTCACAGCTATGTAGCCCTTGGAAGGGGATTGGTGGGCACATCGCGTACATTTCATGCCCACTGCTGAAACTATGGCAGCCAAAAATGAGGTAGTGCAGGAGAGCACCATTAAAATCCGGGCAGCCATCAGATCTTTGGGCAGAGAAAGCAATGATCGATGGAATTCACACTGATAAATACCAGCTGTGTGGCTAACACACTCCATCCATAGACCTTTCATATAGTATGAAGCGTTGATAAAATTGGTGCTAAAATAAGCTGTTTGGCGCCAGTGAGGTAGCACTGTCGAAGTCAGAGTGCCAACCAGACCCAGGAGACCCAGAAAGTAGCCTAGGAACTGTTTTGCCATGGTTCCCATCACTACTGCGTGATGTTTAGTGGAATTAATTTGAAAAAAAAAATGTCCTTTAAATTTTTTTTGCTGATTCTGTGGTCAGTTGGTGTTGTCCATTTCTGACTGCATGCCTGAGTGTCTCAGAAGACTGATGACTGGAATGTCTCTTGTGACTAGGAACAACTACTGCAAGGCAAAAAAAAATAAATTACTTGTGAGACAAACCTGCAAGGCAGTAAAAAAATTATTTATGTTCACAATAATATATAAATGTCCATTATAACATTATAATTTTGTCTTCAATAGATTCAACAAAAGTTACAATATTATTTCAGCCCAAAATCCTGTCTAATGTTTTACAATTAATAATTCTACTTTGCATAAAAGGGTCAAAACTGGATTATATTCCTGCTCCTGCTCTAAGCTTGGATACAACAAGGAAGCCTATTGCCTATGGCATCAGATGAACCAGTCCCACCAACAATGATTTGTTTTCTAGCTTTAGATGAGGATATAAAATAGGCAAAAATTTATCCTCGATTTTCTTGATTCATATTCAGTGCAACAAACTTTTTGAATTGGCAGGTGGTTGTGGAATGGAAAATGAATTTAAACCTCAGGATACAACACAATGAAATAAAAATAAAATTCAAATGGTAATGATTGATATGTATTGATACCAATTAAACTGTTAGCCTATCCCAGGAGCCTATCCCAGGAGCTTACAGTAGGACATGAGGCAGGGTACACCCAGGATGATGTGCCAATTCTTCACAGGGCACACACATACACACACTCATACAATTTGGGCAAGTTGGGAATGCCAAATGGCCTGTTCTGCATGTTTCTGGACTGTGGGAGGGAACTGGAGTAACAGGATGAAACCCACCAAGCACAAGGAGAACATGCAAACTCCAAGCACACAGACCCGAGGCAGAAATCGAACGGAGACCCTGGAGGTGATAAATTAATCACATTTTAGGCTTGGAATCATCACAATACACAATTCAGTAAACAAGAAAATGATCAGCCTTTTTAATAATCAGTGTAAATAACTGGTGATAACTTAGATGATTTCAGATCACAAAACAAGAATATTACAAAACAAGAATAACTAGCGGGAATATTTCTACATGCACAGGCTATATATCAATCAAGTCATAATAATATTAATGCTCATTAGTGGGTTACTCATAATGTTGTAGTCAAGTTCATAGTTTGCACATATGGGCCTGAGACTTTAATAATGCTAAATTAATGGGATTAAATTAAGGTTTAATATGAAGACAAACAGGATAGCAAGAGTAATTTTTCTGTATGTTAAGACACTCTGTAACCATGATTTAGACTAAGAGTGAAAATCTCCATACAACCCTCACAGTGAGGAACGAAATACAAACAGCCCATTGTGTCCAACCGAGACATAGCAAAGCAAAAATGGCCTATTTTTTGTGAGACAGAGAACATGCAGGTCATAAATAGCCTGCTTTCTTTTAAACATTGCATACTGAAACTGTTCTCTGCATGATGCCTCATTAATGAGTAAAATCTATGGTCATATTACAATAAGATAATAAGATATTGTTATGGCTTGTTGCCATAAAGGTGAAATGTGAAAAAAAAAAGAACCAGGCTACCAGTTCAGTAAAAAGCAGGCAACATAATGTGCACAATAAATATTATTTTATGTTATTAAGGGACAAATTTACAGTAATGATACTAAATTAGACTAAATCTAATATAGTTATAACCAGCTCTGAAAATAACTAAAAATAGTCAAGTCACTATATAATAATTGATAATATTTTTATTATCTTACCAGTAAGACAGAATATCTGAATGTATCCTCCTCTCTGCAACATCACCAGCTACTTTCTGCACCGTTGTGCTTTTCTCTCTAGATAAACCAATTATTGTGCTTTTGTTCATTTCATTATTTCCACAGCGAGGCGGAAGAGACACGCCAACGTTGCCATCTGAAAGAAAGCCTCTGGCCAGACTATCAATGCCCGATTATTTTCATTGTCGTCCACTGAACAATGCTGTACAGAGCTATACCTATCACCAATGTAATTGATGTGCTGTGGATTTTAAGAACCTCAGTTTCTACCATTGCTCCCATCATAAAAATGTTCTCTTTAGGTTATAATATGTAAAAATATATGTGTGAAAATAGTTCAGTTCTGGTGGATATATTAAATTTTTAAACAAATAAACACAGAAGCTTTAACCCATATTGGAAATGTCAAAAGGGACAGTAATTATAATTATAGTAAATAACATGAATGTCATGTTGCTGAGTAATATCTCCTAAAGGCAGCACATATGAAAAACGTCACTTCATAATTAAAATTTATTTTATGTTTAAATTTATTACCTTAAAGTTTAAATTAAAATTACCTATTCATACATAAATTACAATTTTGAAAGGTACAGCTTCTCTATTACAGCAAATACCATTACCAGTGGTCTTTGTTTGTCCAGGGTGTGCATGTTACTTTAAGAAACATACTTTGGACATGTGCCGTAACGCATGAATCATAGTCAAATATTTTTTCTTTCAACAAAGAATGTGTTAATTATAATAATTATACTACAACAAGTGCTTTGGCAGCACAAAACTGATTATTTAATACTGTGATATATACTGTAATATATACACCAGCAGCAGACGTTAGCAGTGGATCATTTAAATGCTGTAAGTTGCAAGGTGGGCCCTCCATTAGTCAGAATTATTTGTCCAGCACATTCCATAGATGCTTGATTAGATTGAGATTAGGGGGAATTTGGGGACCAGATCAGAACATCATTGAACTCTTTTTCCAGCTTAGCCCTGTACATGCTCATATACCCATAAGCAGTGATGCACTGAACGTTCTGATACCTTTATATTGTGGCTAGCATTGACCATTTAAGAAATTTGTGCTACCTTGGCTTTTCTGTGGGATTGAAATAGATCGGCAAGCCTTTATTCCCAGTTGGCATGGATGATGCCCATGATCCTGTTACCAGTTTATCAGTATATAATTAGTTGTGCTTGAGAACTGAAGCACTAATATTATTATCTCACAGGCTTATTTTTTCCCCTTTTTTCTTCTTTTGTATAAAAGCTTGGCACATAACTACCGTTTGTCGTAGACACATGAAAGAGGTGTCAATTCATGTGGCTAATTCGGGAGTGAGGTGCTTGACATGACTTTTCTATGTCCCATAGACTTAACACCCCTGGGTCGCAAGAGGTGCCCAAATTTGCCCCATTGACATATACAGTACAGTGAAACTTCGGATTGCGAGTAACCCAGTTTCCGAGCATTCCAAAGACGAGCAAAATTGTTTGATAAATTTTGCCTTGTTAAACGAGCGAGTCTTGATTTACGAGTACCAAATATCATTGGGTATCATGTGGCAAGCATGCACCTCTTGTTTTGATGCCGAGAGTCACATGATCACAACTGAGCCAATAGTTCTTCTCTCGAGCGCAGCGGAATTGTGGGTAATCGTCTCCCATGCTCGGTCTCAGTGCGCATGCGCCACTCATAGAGTTAACATCCGTGCGCACGTGTTCTGTTTACTATAACACTCTGACTATGTGTGCATGTAAAGGATCTTTTATTTTGTGTTTTGTAGAGATCTTCTTTGTTAAAGATCCTGTATTTCTCTATCTGTCAAAAAGCACTTATTCCGTTAGTGTGTGTGCATGGCGCAAGTGTCATTATAGAGTGTGTGCCTCCTTCCTCCTCCTCTCACCTTCACACACATACACACTTTAATGGAAACACTGCCCTGTCATGATTTTTTCAAAAGCAGATTCATTTGTTTTATTTTTACTTTACAGCAGCGATTCTGTTAGTGTGTGTGCACTCGAATGTCATTAGAGATGTTCCTTGTTCAGTTTTCAGATAAAGCAGTGTTTCCGTTGTGTTTGCGTATGAAATTCGTCCCACACAGTAGCCCTCCCTCCTCTCAAATAAGAGGGGAGGGAGGGCTACTTACTGTGTAAGACGAGAAGAGGGAAGTAACATGACAAATCACATTGAAGTCATGCAAGCGCATACTAATAATTTTAGCTTCATTCTAGCAACATGCTAAGTATGTTAGCATAATGCTAACAATATGCTAATGATGTTGCTAGCTACATGATAATAATGTTAGCATCATGCTAATCAACATTCATTCATTCATTCATTCATTCATCTTCTATACCGCTTTATCCTGTCTTTAGGAGACTCAGGGCACGAGGCAGGGTACACCATGGACAGCGTGCCAATCCATCGCAGAGCGCACACACACATTCACACACTATGGTCAATTTGGGAACGACAATTAGCCTAATCTGCATGTCTTTGGACTGTGGGAGGAAACCGGAGTACCCGGAGGAAACCCACCAAGCACGGGGAGAACTTGCAAACTCCATGCACACAGAGACGGGAATCGAGCCTGGCCGGGAATCGAACCCGGACCCTGGAGGTGCAAGGCGACAGTGCTAACCACTACACCACTGTGCCGCCTCTAATCATTACATTATCTAATATAGATAGTATCATGCTAGCAACATGCTTATCATGTTAGCATCATGCTAGCAACATGCTTATCATGTTAGCATCATGCTAGCAACATGCTTATGTTAGCATCATGCTTATCATGTTAGCATCATGCTAGCAACATGCTATCATGGGGGGTGGGGTCATTTTACTCAGGCAACCAGTCTCTCCAAATCATTGTGAAGCTGTGAAACCTAGCCCTAGGCCCGAGTTTTCCCACGCAAGCACCACTCAAATTTTCTTCAGAAAATTTACCTCTCTAGTTTTATTATCTCCAGTGGCGGTTTTAGGTATGGGCGAAGTGGGCAGCCACTTTTTATGTCACATGGGGGGCACACGAACCTGGAGTAAAAAAATAATAATCTTTGATGCTAAGCGGTTTTCTATTATCTGTGATACCTGCGCCCGCGCCGCCCCTGAATGAGCCGCACAGAAGCTGAGCGAGCGGAGAAGACCGGCGGGGGGTGGGGGTTTGAGCGGAGAGCAGAGCGGATGACGGGGAGTGGGAGCGGAGAGGGGAGCGAGCGGAGAGGTGAGGAGATGACAGGAGCCGGGGCGGTGCAGAGCACAGTTCACCTCTCCCAAATGAAGCGGACAAGAAGGGGGGCTAAATTATGTCTACCTGACTTTCTTACAAATAACGCACATTTCATTCAAAATATTATAAACACACACCAATAATTTGAACTTTTTTCATTTAGTTATAGCAAATGGAAAATGTCTTTTAAACTATCTACACATGTAAATTAAACTGGCCAGTTTAATTTACATGTGTAGATAGTTTAAAAGACATTTTCCATTTGCTATAACTCTGTTACGTGACAAAGCATATAATTTGAGGCAGTAAATTAACCAAGGAGCTAATTGTTCCTCCCTTAGATTAGATTATATTAGATTAATAAAGTGTCTAATGACTGCCATCAAAAACCATGAGCCTCTTTGAGCTTATCACTTTTCTGCACGATAAGGATCTATTTGAGATCTACCCCAACTTTTGGACTGCTCTCAGGATTGCACTTACATTGCCAGTGACTGTAGCTCAAGCAGAGAGGAGCTTTTCCAAACTCAGGTTAATCAAGACATACCTGAGGTCAACCAGGTCTCAGGAACGGTTCACTGGCCTTGCTGTCATAAGCATAAATCATGCAATAGGGGAGCATATCTCATATGATGCCATTGTAGTGGTTTCCTTTCTTTGTCCTATTGACCACTATGGTGGCTGAGCTAGAGTGTCTGACCAACTTGTCCAAGGAGAATAATCCACCTCCACAAGTGTTTTGATGTCCAGAAATAAGGAAAGGTTTATTACAAACAAAATAAGAATATAAAGCTCATTGGTTCTTAAAGTTAATCAAAATAAGGATTGCAAAGATGAATGAAGGTTTCAACAGAGCAGCTTCTCCTTTGGCCTTTGCAGTCAAAGACTGTAGCTTCCTGCTCTGGCCACGCCCCCCAGGTAGTATCACCTGCCATTAAAAGATTGAAGGCCCAGCCACTAGAGGGAGGTGACTCAGAAAGACACAGAAAGTGACATACACAATTTTGGCTCCTACACATCCGGCCCCTAAATGTTTTAGGCTTAACATAAAACAATTACTATCTTTAATATTAAAGGAGCCAATATACTGTTTATAAAGTATAAAGAAAGAAAGACATACATTACATTCATGGTCTTTTGATTCGGGCATTAATGTGGCTCTTCTAACAGCAGGCACAGTTTAGTAATTGGACGCTCTAGGATGCCCGTCTTGGTTTTAAGTTTTACTGATCGGACCAATCCACCGGAATCGGGCTTTGTCTCCAGGACTCTTGCCAGAGGCCATGACGACCTAGGGGAGGTAGGGTCAACAATCACCACGATGTCCCCAATGTTGATGTTTTGTCTCACCTTGGACCACTTCTGCCGTTCTTGCATTAGAGTCAGATATTCTTGTGCCCATCTTTTCCAGAATAAGTCTGCCAGATATTGTACTTGTTTCCACCGGCGCCTGGTGTACAAGTCAGCTTTGGAAAACTCACCAGGAGGGAGTATAGGTTGGGAGTTAAGTATGAGAATGTGGTTTGGGGTAAGAGGTTCCAAATCAAAAGGATCAGAGGATGTAGTGGTGATTGGGCGGTTGTTAAGAATGGCCTCAACCTCACAAAATAGTGTCTGAAGACCATCATCAGTTAGTGTTTGTTCATGTAAAAGAGAGTTCAGGACCCATCTCGCTGACCTGATCAGTCTCTCCCACACACCACCTTGGTGAGATGCTCCTGGTGGATTAAAGGTCCACTGTATTTTTTTGTTTAACATGGCACTTTGGATCTTATAGTTGTTAAAGCTGGACAAAGCCTTTTTCAACTACTTTTCAGCACCAACTAGGTTGGTGCCATTGTCAGACCAGATGTGCTGTACCTGGCCTCGTCTACATACAAATCTCCTGATGGCATGGATGCAGGAGTCGGTTTCAAGCGAGTATGCCATTTCCAGGTGGACAGCTCTGCACGACAAACATGTAAAGAGCACACCATATCTTTTTACCAGATTTCTACCTCTTTTGGTTTCTATGGGACCAAAATAGTCCATGCCCACATTGGTGAATGGTGGAAGATCTGGCTGTGTTCTTTCGTATGGCAAATTTGCCATCTTTTGTTCTCCTGTCTTATTTTTCAAACGTCTGCAAGGCACACATTTTGAGATTATACTTCTTGCTGCGCTATTTCCACTGACAATCCAGTACTTTTTCCGTAATTGGCTAAGGATGTAATTTCTGCCACAGTGCCCATACTTTTCATGAATATGGCGAAGTAACAGGCTGGATATGTGAGACTGTTTTGGAAGGATGATGGGGTACTTCATGGTCTCAGACATTGCCGCCCTTGATAACCGTCCTCCTACTCTGAGCAATCCGTCTTTCAGCACAGGATCCAACTTGTAAATCTTGCTCCTTTTAGGAACACCACTAGGTGGTGCCATTCCTAACCTTTCATACTCAATAGGGAAAGTCTGCCTTTGAATGAATGATAGAATTGCTCTCTCAGCTCTTTCAAGATCATTCAGGGATGTGCACCGACTAACTAGCTTTACCTTGAAAGCTTGCAGATTGGACATCACATTCTGATGACGAGAACGAGTGGTGATGTCGGTCAAAAGTTGTTTTCTTTTGTCCGCCAAAAGTAATAGGTCGTCTCCAAGCCTTTGATACCAGGCGACAGCTTTCACTAACTTGGTCCAGTCTGAGAAGAAAGTGAGAAGTTTATGAGTAGGACTTGTAGCATCTTGAATTATATTACACACAACAGGGCAATGCTTGACCTCTGGGTCATCTTGTGACAGAAAGACTGCTTCGGTGCAGTCTGATGGCCAGGTGTGCTTTTGTTTCCACAGAAATTCAGGGCCATAAATCCATCTTTGGTTGTCCAGGAATTTCTGCACACTCAGCCCTCTAGAGTCGTCGTCTGCTGGATTGTTCTTGCTGTTGATGAACTTCCATTGTTGAACACTGCTGTTCTCTCTTATAAAGGAAACTCTATTTGCGACAAAGGTATGAAATCTTGCGCTGTCATTAGCTATATACTTTAATACAGCCTGACTGTCTATCCAAAACTGTGAACTTTGGTGGATGAGATGCAATTCGGACTTAAGAAGCTTGTCTACCTTAACAGACAACACTGCGGCTGCCAACTCTAGTCTTGGAATAGTCATTTGCTTTAAAGGGGCAACTCTCGCTTTTCCCATCATAAAACACACGTGTATCTTACCCCAGTCATTAGCCATCCTAAGATAACTTACTGTTCCGTATCCAACCTCGCTGGCATCAGCGAAATGGTGCAGTTTGAAGGATTGCGGGTTTCCAAAGTCAGTGGGTTTAATACAGCGTGAGACACTAAAGTCTGCCAATTTTGGAAGATCCTGAATCCAACTACTCCACTGCTTAGACTGATCCCTAGGTATTGGCTCATCCCATCCATAGCCCTGCTTACAGAACTGCTGTAATAGTTGCTTGGCTGAGAGGGTGAGAGGTGCTAAGATACCAAGTGGATCATACACGGAGCTTACCATTGACAGAATTCCTCTCCGTGTGTGTGGTTTTTCAGGAACTATATCAAACCACACTCCACTGAAGTCCAAGAGCGTGGTCAATTGGTAATTGGTCTTTATCTAGGTCCAAGGATCTGATGTCTTTTCCTCTTTCTTCCTCCTTTATAGTTGATAGCACAGCTCTGTTGTTGCTCACCCATTTGGTAAGTTGGAATCCTCCTTTACTGCAGACCACCAAGTCTGCTGTTAGCTGCACTGCATCCTGTACAGTAGGCAAAGATGCTAAACAGTCATCCACGTAGAAATTATTTATTATGGTGTCTGTTACCTGTGGTCTGGGATGATCTTCAGCCGTTCTTCGCAGGGCAAAACTGGCGCAGCTTGGTGAGGAAACAGCTCCAAATAAGTGTACCAGCATACGATGGTCTATTGGATCCTTTTCAATGTCCCCTTCTGGCCACCACAGAAAGCGCAGAAAATCTATGTCTGACTTGGACACCCTAACTTGATGGAACATAGATCTAATGTCTGCCATGAGAGCTATGGGTTCACGTCTAAACCTGAGCAAGACTCCAATTAATGAGTTGGTAAGATCGGGGCCTTGCAAAAGCTCTGAGTTCAGGGAAACACCCTGATATACTGCACTACAGTCAAACACCACCCTGAGTGTGTTCTTCTTAGGGTGGTATACTCCATGATGTGGAATATACCAGGTTCTTCCTTCAGCTCCTTCCGTCTCTTGCTGCGGAACCACCTCTGCATGTCCTTGAGATATGACACCATTCAGAAAGGCTGCATATTCACTGTGGAAAGATTCATTTCTTTTGAGCTTTCTTTTTAGGCTTTGGAGACGCTGCATGGCAAAATGACGATTGGTAGGCATTTGCATATCTTCTTTCCTGAAGGGTAAGTTAAGTGTATAGTGACCATCTGTTAATGAGACTGACTTATTTGCAATATCAAGGAACCTTTTGTCTTCGATTGAAAGTTCACGCTTTTCCTCTGATGCCCTTTCATTAAAGTCATGATTGTACTGACTAATCAGCAACTTCTCCAGATTTGCAACAGATATCCTGTTCACTGTGGTAGATTGACAGTCATTGGAGGCAGTAGACTTGCCACTTCTTAAGGGGCCATTGACTACCCATCCCACTAGAGTCTTTACTGCATATGGTCCCTTGTCTTGACTGTTTATGATCTCCCAGGGTTCTATGATCTTTGATGCATTGGTTCCTACCAGCAGTTCGATGTTGCTGTCTATTTCTGGAATATTGACCTTGTGCAGGTAGGGCCATTTAGCAAGATCCTGCTTTGTAGGGATATTGTCTGCAGTGATTGGCATCTCCTTCTGTGTAAACACATCTGGTAGCTGTATGAAATTGTTTCCATCAAGACCAGCAATTTCTAATCCTGAGACCACATATGTTGGTACTAACTTCTCATGGCTCATTGTTTGCAACAAGATGTTCGTTCTTCTACCTTTCATGTTCAACTGAGACATGAGGCGTTCTGTACAAAAGGTAGCTGAGCTACCTGGGTCCATGAAAGCATATACTGTGATGATCTTTTCACCTTTTTTAGCTTTGACCTTCACAGGAAGTATGGAAAGCACGTTACCGGCCCCAGTACCGGCCCCAATGTGCCCACATGCTTTGGGGAGCCTATCGACAGTGTTTACTGCTTCAGATGTAACATCTTTTTGTTGTTGCATTGATTTTTGTTCCATCTTCTCGATATGGAGGACACTGGGGTGCTGTTTGGAACACACTGTGCAGGTAAGCCTTTGTCTACAGTGTTTGCTGATATGGCCTTGATGTAGACAGCCAAAGCAGATTCCCTTTTCTTTTAAAAAGTCAATTTTGTCTTGGCGTTTCTTTCTCCTAAATGCACCACAGCACTCTAACTTGTGATTGCTGTTGCATAGGAAGCAAGATATGTATAAATCCTTGTTGTTTGATTGTTGAGTGGGAGGTGAGGCAGAAGTAAAGACACTGGTTGCAAAGCTGCTTCCACTAGACTTGGACTTAGCTTTAATGGGTAGCTTTTCTGTAGCTCTGGTAGGCCACGTATCCTGAATGTCCCCATAAACTGGGTCAGAAGCTACCCTCACTTGCCTCTCCAGGAATGCAACAAGATTAGAGAATTGAGGTCTTCTATTCTGTGTCTCCTGAAATTCGCACACAAAAGATCGCCATCTTTCTCTGAGTTTGTAGGGGAGTTTCATGATCAAGATTTTCATGTTTGAAGACAGGTTGATTTCATGTGAGTAACTCATTTCTTCCATTGCATTACAGCAACTCCTCAAGAATATTGCGAAGACCTGTAATGCCTTTAAATCTTCAGCTCTAATGACAGGCCATTCTACTGCCTTTTTCATATAAGCAGAACAGATTTTAAATTCATCTCCAAAATATTCCTGTAGCAAAGTTTTTGCCCTTTCATAACCTCTATCTGGACTCATGTGGAGACAACTCCTCACAAGGTCTCTGGGGAGGCCAGTGGTGTACTGATCCAGGAAGTACAGCCTATCTGCACTACTATCAGTCTTAAGCTCGATTGAGTATTCGAAAGCTCTGATGAAAGGTCTGTATGACAAAATATCTCCACTGAAGACTGGAATTTCTCTAGGTAGGAGATAAGAGAGTTGTTGCTGCCTTGCAAGAATGGATGCTATATCATTTTGACGCTGTAGGATGTTTGTTAGTCCATCATGACTTAAACTGTCCTTGGGAATCATCAAAAGGTGATTAGTTGCCTTTTCTGGTATGCTTGTTTTAGATGGACCATCCTTTCTAAAAGAATCAAAAGGACTTAATGTCTGCACTGAGCTGGTTTTCTTAATGCCTACACCTTCTTTCTCTAAGATGGACTCAAAGTGAACTCCATCCTTGGGGCGAACACTAGGCGTTTGCATCATTGAAAAGGCTTTAGCGACCTTTTCTAAAGAAAGAAACTCACTCTCTGTAGCATCACTTTTCATGGACATCTCAGCCAAGTAAGCGTTCATTGCATTTTTACCTTCACTTGGTAGGTTCTCATTAGACTGCTTGACTTGTGTGTCTGCTGCTGGCTGAGACAGTTGCTTAGCTGTTATCTTGGATACCATAGATCCTTCTTCAGCAGACATGAGGACTGCGATTTTTGTTGATGAGACTGCCAATTGTGTTCTCAACTCCAAGGCTTCCCTTTTTTGCTTTAATACTTGTATCTCCTTATGCAGCGCATTCTTTTGCTCTTCTAAGTCATGCTTTTCTTTCAGCGCAGCAACCTTGGCCATGATTGCGGCTCTCTCCGCTTCAGCACATATCCTTGCAGAAGCAACAGAAGAAGCTCTCGATTTAGATCCGTGACTGGAGACTTGTGACACACTGTCCTTTGGGCCAACTTCCACTATTTGGGGTTCAGCAGCCTTCGTTGCTCCAGATAGCCACTTGGAGACAGAAGAATTAAAAGCATTAATTTCTTTGATCTTAGGTTCAAACCATTCACATTCATCCCTTTTCACTTCATCCTGTCTTAACAGCTCTTGATAAGCTCTGTGTAAGGATTTAAACTATTCTAACAATTGTGTATACTTATGAAGATTTTCTTTAACTTCCTGTGCACTTGACACATCTTCCATAAGATGAATCATTACATTCTTCCTTTTAGTTAATTGTGCAAGTTTTCCTTTTCTGGCCTTTTTTAATTTGGATGCATGTTCACTGTCTTCCATCCCTGTATCTGTGTTTGAGGCACTAGACTTGATTCCCTCATCTTCAATTACATCAGCCATGCTTGATTATAAACCAATGATCAAGTTTTCCAAACAATGCAATAATCCACTCCTATAGCAGACGTCTTTAATGACTCCTTTAACTTTAGTCTTCAGCTACCAATATCAAGCACAACTTTTGAAATGCATTGAGGTAACGTACCGTGCTCTCAAACAATCAGACCATGCGTCCTTAATCAGCATCCATCCAGCTTTCCATTTCTTCTCTTGTTTGTTAGAAGCAGTCTTCGACTTTGTAGTGGTTTCCTTTCTTTGTCCTATTGACCACTATGGTGGCTGAGCTAGAGTGTCTGACCAACTTGTCCAAGGAGAATAATCCACGTCCACAAGTGTTTTGATGTCCAGAAATAAGGAAAGGTTTATTACAAACAAAATAAGAATATAAAGCTCATTGGTTCTTAAAGTTAATCAAAATAAGGATTGCAAAGATGAATGAAGGTTTCAACAGAGCAGCTTCTCCTTGGCCTTTGCGGTCGAAGACTGTAGCTTCCTGCTCTGGCCACGCCCCCCAGGTAGTATCACCTGCCATTAAAAGATTGAAGGCCCAGCCACTAGAGGGAGGTGACTCAGAAAGACACAGAAAGTGACATACACAATTTTGGCTCCTACAGCCATTATTGATGACTTTGCATCTAGAAAGGCCAGAAAAGTCAGATTTTAGTTTCAGTTTGTGATTTCTGTTCTGCAGTGAAGTAAATAAGTTATTTTTCTTTAGTGTGATTTGTTTTATATTAATTATATATGTATAAAATAAATATACTGTGTACAAACAAATATTAAAGTTATGAGTAGTTTAATAAAACGTGTGGTGCGTACAAAATGTGAATTATTATTTTTTTTTCTTGGGGCGCCGGGAGGGAGTCTCGCCCAGGGAGCAATTCAGTGTAGAACCGCCACTGATTATCTCATTTTCTTCTTACATACAAACTTTGGTTTGGGGACAATTAACAGCCCAAAAAAATCCCATAGACTTAAAATTGAGACCAACTTTTACAGATTATAGTGCAGAGCAAGAATTTAGTAGCAATATAAAATGTACTACAGTGCATTTGAAGAGGCTAGCAAGCAGTGTCAGAACATATTCGCAAGAGGTTAAAATTTGTACCCCTGGGGTGCAAGAGGTGCCCAAATTTGCCCCAATTGACATTTAATGGTAAAGATACTCCTCATTGAAACAGGCTTCCATATGAACTTTGAAACTAAACCTGACTGTGGATCCTATTGGCCTAGAGACATGGGGTGCGCTGGTTTTACTCAGGCAATCAATTAGTCTTTCAGGATTATTGTGAAGCTGTGACACCACAAACGTAAGTAAATGAACTTCTCTATTTGATAGTTATTACATTTTCCATGATATTATGTTAATATAATATTAATAGAGTCCCATCTGAATCAGCAGTGGAGTAGAACTACTTAGTTATGGCCTGAATAGTGTCTTAAACTCAGTGTCTAACCCTAACCCTTATTTGAACACATTTTCATCACTAGGAAAATACTGTATGTTTTCAAGAAGACACTATCTTCCACCTATCTTCATACACAGTGGTTGCTGGTAGAAGATTGTGTAGCTGTGGCTGTGCCGAACTGACTAAATACTAGCACGCCTAACAAAAGAAAGAAAATATATAAGTCCTACAGCAATTACCTACACACAAACTCTGTTGTTTCTTTCATATTTATATACTTACAAATCTTAAAATAAACTTGTAAGCAATGGCCAAGGCACTGTTCTAGCCATTTTCTCATGCAGCGTCCACAAATGGTAAAACAAATTTAGCTGTACAAACTTTTCCAAACAAATTGGAACACAATTAAAATAGCAGCAGGTATACTACACACTATTTAGGTGGTCTTATTAAAATACAAGTATGCAAATTGTCATGAAGCTAGAATGCATCTATGGGACATGAGGAAGGGCAAATTTAATTAATACTCTCTGTTCTGAATTGCAAATGATTGCCCAGTGGTACACATTAAATTGCTTTCAAGTCAGTTTTTCATGTGATCTTCACAAAACTTAACACTTAATTTTGGATTTAATGTGGCTGTTTTTTTTTTTTATCAACCTCCTCACTGTGCTTCCTCACCGTGAATGTCATCCAACTGAACTCTGTAATGATGCTCCATCTTCAAGCTTGAGTTTTCTATATGTGTCCTGGTGTTCTAATGTTTCCATATCTTCTTTTACAGGCGCTTCTTATCCCTCACTCCTGTAACTGTCTCTTAAAGACATGAGTTCCTTTGAGAAGAGGTAAATGTTAGCCATGTTTATTGTGAACCCTGCTAGGTTGCTACTCCCACAAATTGCAGCAGGTTATGTTGGAGAGCTCACACCAAAAGCACTTGCTCTCCAACAACAGCTCTCCAACAACGCATATAGAATACACTGCAGTGCCTACATTTTGAACAAGATAAAAAAATCATCTGACAGTTTATGAGAACTATCTGGGCGATTTTCAACCAGTGAAATGTCAGACAGGTGCAGTAGTTGACGAAATAAGTTTTGAAACTGATTGGACCATATTTGGTGATGTCACCTAATTGCCTTAAGAAACAAACTGCCCATGGTTGCACAGCAGGCAGGAAACTGAAAACCGTTTCACAAGCATTCGTAGTGCAAAAGAATATCATTTGTGTGTGCACATAACCAGTGACTAGAGAATTCACAGAGTTAGAGACCAATAGATGTGCCTTTTTTCCATTTTTGAGATCTTTTCATTTTTTTTTGTAATGTTACTTTTGATGTTAACACTGTCAGGCCGTTCAATATTTTAGTGTAGCAAGTTAAAATTAAGGAATCATGAGGTTTTCAGAAAGTCACCATTGTTCAGCACACAGAGAGCTGAAACCACGTGCATTCTTAGCCCAAGACTAGCTCATTTCTCTATGCACATAAATGTTTGATGAGAGTTCACTGAATTGGTGCATACACACACTACCGTTCAAAAGTTTTAGAACACTTGCAAATTTCTTTGTTTTTGTTTAGTGATTTATTTTCTACATTCTACAACAATACTGGGGATTTCAAAACTATAAAATAACACATATGGAATTAGGTAATTACCACAGGTGTCAAGTAACGAAGTACAAATACTTCGGTACCTTACTTAAGTAGAAATTTTGGGTATCTATACTTTACTGGAGTAATTATTTTTCAGCCGACTTTTTACTTCTACTCCTTACATTTTTAAACAATTATCTGTACTTTCTACTCCTTACATTTTAAAAATAGCCTCGTTACTCTATTTTTATGATCAGAACGCGCAACCCGCCCCCCCCCCCCCGGTCGCATGATAAGTACGCGCACAACCCCCCAAGGTCGCATGATAAGAACGCGCACAACGCAATCCCCCCCCCCCCCCCCCGTCGCATGATCAGAAAGCGAGACCTTAATGCTTTTGTCGCCCCTTGTCGGTACTTTTACTTTTATATCTTTAAGTATTTTTGAAACCAGTACTTTTAAACTTTTACTTAAGTAAAAAGCTGGGGTTGATACTTCAACTTCTAAAGAAGTATTTTTAAACCCTATACTTCTATCCTATACTATATCTATACTTCTACTCAAGTAATGAATGTGAATACTTTTGACACCACTGGTAATTACGTAACAACAACAAAAACAACAGTTAGTTGTTATTTTAAGACACAGAGGTCAGCCTTTCTGTAATAGTTCTTGCAAGAACAGTATTGTCAAGTGCATTTGCAAAATCCGTCAAGCACCATAATGAAACTGGCTCTCATGAAGGCCGTCCCAGGAGGGCGAGACCAAAACCTACCTCTGCCGCAGACGAGAAGTTCATTTAGAGTTATCAGCCTGAAAAATGACCAATTAACAGCACCTCAGATTAGAGGCGTTATGAAGTCTTTACAGAAGTAGCAAAAACATCTCAATATCAACTGTTCAAAGGAGATTAATGCATTTTTGGACGCCTTCAGCATTCCTTTACAATGTAGAAAGAAATAAACATCAGGAACCATCATGGAGTTAGAAAGTGTTCTAAAACTTTTGAACGGTAGTGTATATGTTTACATTTTTCCATTAAGCATTATATTTAAGTTGATTTTCATTTCAAACGTTAAGCATGCAAAAAGTGCACACATTTACATGTCTAACTAAATACAGTATGAAATATTTATAAGAAAATGCCTTTATAAATAACTAAAAGAGCTGAAACTCACCCCACATCAATCTGAACAACAAATGTGTTAATTCATGTAAAGTATGTACATATTTACTTTGCTGTTAAAAAGACAGATAATTTTTTAATCCTTTTTTTTTATTACTTTCAAATTTATATGTAGGATGTTTACAAAGAACCAGTAGTACAAATTACACACCTTAGAAAACACATTTCTTACAAGCTTTACACCAAACAGAACATCTTTTATAAGTGGAACACTTATCAAATGTTTACTCCCTTCATAAACAACTGAATCACAGACTATATTCCAGCTTTCAATAATTCAGTTCAAAATCTTTAAATAACTAATTGCTTATCTTAGAACATATGCACTAAATACAATTTTGCAAAACAAGTATTTTACTTGCAAATGTGCAAGATGTATCTCAACACTATTTCTACAAATAAAGTTAAGAAATAAAAGTGAATGTATGGTCATTTCAGGCCATACTGTTAATAATCAGGTTTAGTGTGTGTGTGTGTGTAATACAGCAGGGAAACCAACTGTAATAAACTCCACCTTGACCTCACTTTTCCTTGAGGAATAAAGACACAAGTTCTGTGTGAAAATGGGCTTTTGCAATCAAGAGGCTGTTCAGTCTTCTTAATGCAGTGTCCAACTCTCCATTTTGGTGCCCTGTTTGAGTACAAATTGACAAACCATTATTTCAGTATTGCCATAATTACAGTAATTAAACTAAAGTTAATTTGGGTTTGCATTTTGTGAATTATTAGTCATGCTTAAGCTCAATAAGAGTTCCTTTAAATTATCTGTGCAACAGTTTAATTTTAAGCACTGTATTCTGTTCTCACCTGCAATTACAAACTCAACAAGTTCCATTGTGAATTCAGAAAACATATTCTCCATTCTCTCAATGAAGGACCGCTTCTCCAAGGCCACTGAGAAAACCTCACACACCTGCTGAGTCATCTTAACCACCCAGTTCATGCAATATCCATCCTTTTCACTCACCTGATGACAATATACGAATATATGTATTATTACAAATCTATTTAAAGTTTTCTAGGCAATGTGTTTTGCTCTTACCAAATTTAAACATAACTGATACACTTTAAGTACTCAAAAACTAACTTTAAAACAGACATAAATTTAGGTATTGTATTTGAATAATTGTTACATATCTCTGTTCCATTTTCACTTATTTGATATGTTCACAGGCCATCTCAAGCTATTTATTTTAATTTGATCATTAATATGATAATGTCAATCCATATACAATATTGTATATGTTGATTGAGCAACCTGCATTTGAAAACATTTTAATTGTGAGATGCATTTCTGCATCACAGTGTCAGGGTCCCTGGATTTAATCCAATACTTGGGTTGTGCAAGTTTTCTCCAGTTATGTGGACTTCTGTCAGATTCTCAGTTTTCCTCCCCTACTCAAAACTATACAATTATGTGGACTGGCTATGCTAACTTTCCCCTAGATGTATGTATGCATGATGCCATATAATGTACTGGCCAGAACTGTGGAAGTAATGAGACCCTGTTTAGAATAAAACAAAAAGCAGGGCCTGATATTGATAGCTGGATGAAATCCTTGTGATTCACATGTAAGTTGTAGAGACAGGATTCTACAGAAACTAAACAATATCCAAGGGAACAAATGAATGGACAATAAAAGAGGAAGTGAGTCATGAGTGACACTCATGAGTGAATCATATTTACAAATAATCATTCTAAAACTGCCCTCATGTTTTTCTGAAAAAAAAAGTGAATTAAAAGGGCAACAATGCACTGTTATTTAAAAAAAAAAAAAGCTCTTGAAACCATGCGCTTTCCAAAATCCAAGACTTTGCCTGGACATAATTTCATCGTATGATAGTGAATGCTCAGTCCTTATACCACCAAGATGCCACTATTAGCATAACTTATAACCTTCATCTGCTGAGCTGAATGTCCACATTAGACAAAATAACAAGGGCCAAAGTAATATTTCCATAACTGGATAAGACATCCAGTCTACACGAGTATGAGACATTTTAAATAATGACATGTATACAGACAGAAATATAAAAAAAAACTGGCATTTAAACCTGTCTTTTAAACTGTACAACGCTGAAAATGTTGTACTTCTTGTCTGGAGCAACCATGCATGAGTCTTTCATAATTTGCTCACTCCCAACTAAGTATCACATCTTTATTATGCTTTACAAAACAGATATATTTCTTACCAGAATAAGAAAAATCAGGAGTCGGGAGACTTCAAATAGCCTGCCATTGATGGCCTTGCTAGCCAGCACACTGTAGCAAATATTGTTTCCACACAGGATGAGCAGGCGTGCCACATTCTCAATATGCCATGGCTGTGGAATGACTATCAAACACATATATCCAGTTACTGAATTTAATGAACCTAATAAACACATTAGGAACCTAACACATGAAACTATTACTGGATACAGGGTAACACTTTGATACCAATAATCTCATTCATTATGGCAAGAACTGTGTCAGTGCTCCAACTTTTATCATCAGTGTTTCCATAAAGGAGGATGATTGCCATGGCCAAATCCTTTACAGCACTATGCACTACTGCACCATCCTGAACATCCTGCCAGCCCAGCTTCCCTGAGGAGGACAAGCAATAAAATGAAAAAATGCAGACTGCATTTGCAGTAGACACAAATGTTAGGGTGGGATCACCAAAGCTATAAAAGCAAGCACACATTCTTTAAATTCCATGTTTTTCATATTTATTTCTCTGGGCACAATTAACAACTATATGGTCCATTCCAAATTCTATAAAAAAATACACTGAACAGGTTTTAATATGTAGTCGATTGTTCCTCAGAAATCAGACATTCCGACAGTTAAAATTAAGTACAACCACTTGCATTCATGTGTTTAGATCAAAACAGGAAGACAGGATGCCAGCAATAGCTGCACAAAAGCGATTGTTATTGCTCCTCACTCTGGGAGTGGTTTAAATTCACCATTCAAACATGAGACATGGTTACCAATGGAGTCTTCAAAACAGTTGATAGTCTTCCCAGAAGTAGGTGTCCAAGAAAACTCAACCAATGTCAGAATTTTTAATGCTTGAAGAAAAAAACAAACCTAAAAACTGCTGTAAGCATATTTCAAGACTGAACAAGTATGGCTTTCAAGCCCCTTCACTCTATAGCAATATTGCAGCATGGTAGTATCCATCATCCTCCAAAAACATGTGCTTCAAAGTTCAACCTTCATGGGGCATTCAAAGTTCAATGTCCTCCCCTTCGATTTATTTCTTAATATATCTGAATAGGCTGTGAGCAGGCTGAAGTGTCAAGATCCTGTTGCATTAATATGACTGATTTCTATATGCCTCCACAATAGAGCAGGTCTTTCAGAACACAACCCCACTCTTAAATTATTTTTTTAATTCAATCTCTGGTGAACCAAAAGAATAGGTTGTGTCAAGTCTATGCCGTATGTCTCACAAAGCAACGTACCCTACGTCATATTCTAAAGTGCAGCCTAACACCTCCCCAAATAAACTAATACATTTAAATAAATTGAGAATGCAGATTACTGAATTTATGCTCTTGGTTTAATAAACTGTGCACACAGATTACTATAGGATACACAACTGATCATCTTGCTGCCAGTTTCTCTCTCTCCTTCTAACATAATATAAGTTAATATGGGTTTATTTTGAACTTGGAGTAAGGCAAGTTTTGCTGAAACTCTGATTAGACCTACTGCTAATCAAAGAGCCTGCCATTGATGTCCTTACTTGTCCGGCTTGCCTACTTGTCTTGAACAAGCCAGCACACTTTAGCAAATATTGTTTCCACACAGGATGAGCAGACATGTAAGGGCAGACCAAGGACTAAGTGGAGAGATTATGGCTGAATCCCATTTCTACCCCTTACCCCTACACATAGCCCTACCCCTCCGTTTGGCGTGTTCACGTGAAGGTGTCTCATTTCTCTTTTGGTTGGAGGGGTAGGGGGAAGGGGAAGGGCCAGATAGCCCTCCAAACGAAGATTTTTCGGGACCTCACTTCAAATGAAGGGCTAAGCGAAATTTTCAACATGGCTGCTCACTCGAGCAAGCAGACACATAAATGTAAATTTTTGCCATTAATAAAGATTTTTATGACAAGTTTTCATTATATGTATATTACCTTAGTCTTGTGTTTGTGTTTATGGTGATGTTCTGTAAAGAAACGTTTGCAAAAAATCGCTAAAGTTTGCTAGCGGATAGCACCGATTGCACTATATTACAAATATATATTTTTATGTCACATACACTTTACTGCATGCTACAAACAAATATGAAAGTTCAGTAGCACGGCAGTTTGCCAAGCATTTGATAACGCATTATTTGTTTTGCTTACGGCCATATGTGTACATGTAAATGAACGGTGCTTACACTATTCTTACTTATTCAGGGATTAAAGTGAAAAAAAATCTTCTGACTGAACTTTTTTCAGGCCGAGCCATATTCCTTTAACAAACACTTTATTTAAATAGTCGAGACGAATAGCGTAAGGGGAGATTAAACCGCTTTAATATTGCCAGTTTGCATATTTTAAAAGCTATTAAAGAGTATCAGCGAGAATGAAAGGAAAGGTGTACAGGACAGTGGTGAGACCAGCAATGCTCTACGGCTTAGAGACAGTGGCACTGAAGAAAAGACAGGAGGCAGAGCTAGAGGTAGCAGAGCTGAAGATGTTGAGGTTCTCTTTGGGAGTGACAAGGATGGATAGGATCAAGAATGAGTTCATCAGAGGGACAACCCATGTTAGATGTTTTGGAGATAAAGTCAGAGAGGCCAGATTGAGGTGGTTTGGACATGTTCAGAGGAGAGAGTGTGAATATATCGATAGAAGGATGCTGAGGTTGGAACTGCCAGGCAGGAGGTCTAGAGGAAGACCAAAGAGGAGATTTATGGATGCAGTGAGAGAGGACATGAAGTTAGTTGGTGTGAGAGAAGAGGATGCAGAGGATAGGGTTAGATGGAGGCAGATGATTCGCTGTGGCGACCCCTGAAAGGGAACAGCCGAAAGACAAAGAAGAAGAAGATACCTTCACAAATAATCAACCATCTACCACATATCTTTTCAGTGCATGTTTTTATTTATCTTATAACACCAAACAATGTTTTGTGAAACTCTTAATAATTAACAGAAAAAAGTAATAGCACCACCATTAAATTCCAAAAGTGCTTTTTCAGTGCATGTTTTATGTATCTTCGTTTTCAGCTTAGATGACAAATCGGATTTCCAGTAAGCAGCAATGCCATGTGTGCAAGTAGTAGGCATGTGAATAGGCTACGTTTAAACTGCAGGTCTCGATGCTTAATTCCGATTTGTTGCCTATATCAGATTTTTCTGACCGTCTGTTTACACGTTCTTTTAACTATGACTCATATCCGATTCATGTGTTTACACTCGCCATACCATCTGAAACATCGCGCATACTTAAAGGGAGGTTCTTGCGCTACACACTAGCCAAGAAAGATGAAGGTGAAATATACTTAACACTATCTCTGCTATATATGTTCGCGCACCATGGTTTTAAAACGGAGGAGAAAAAAAACGGCGTAATTGCAGCCTGCGCATATGCTTTATTCATCAAATACTGATTTAATGTTATTTAGCCCAAATAAGCATTAACACAAGGCGTGTGTGTGTTGGAGGGGGGGTGTCTTTTCCTCTTCCACGTCACCTGCGATGTTGTAATTCCACACGCGTTTCCACCGGAGAATAACATTACGTCATTAAACCGCGAAGAAGTCGCAGTTTTAATGACGTACAGAACACGATGACTCAGGGAATCCGATCCGTCTGTTTACACGACAATCACATTAGCACATATCTGATTTATATCCGATTTATTTCCACATATGTAGGGCTACGTTTACACTGCCAGGTAAATGTGACCCAATTCCAATTTTTTGCTCATATGTGACACATATCGGATATGTTCTATGTCCGTGTAAACAGGAAAAAAACGCATGCATTCCGATATTTCGAGATCGGTTTCAGGCCTCCTTCATATGTGGAAATAAATCGGATATAAATCAGATATGTGCTGATGTGATTGTCGTGTAAACAGACAGATCGGATTTCCTGAGGCATTGTGTTCTGTACGTCATTAAAACTGCGACTTCTTTGCGGTTTAATGACGTAATGTTATTCTCCGGTGGAAGTGCGTGTGGAATGATAACATCGCAGGTGACATGGAAAAGGAAAAGACACCCCCCCTCCAACACACACACGCCTTGTGTTAATGCTTATTTGGGCTAAATAACATTAAATCAGTATTTGATGAATAAAGCATATGTGCAGGCTGCAATTATGCCGTTTTTATCCTTCATCCTTTTTAAAACCATGGTGACGTTTCGCGAACTTTGCATATATAGCAGAGATAGCGTTAAGCATATTTCACCTTCATCTATCTTGGCTACTGTGCAGAGCAAGAAACTTCTTTATTGGCTAGTGTGTAGTGCAAGAACCTCCCTTTAAGTATGCGCGATGTTTCAGATGGTATGGCGAGTGTAAACACGTGAATCGGATATGAGTCATAGTGGAAATAACGTGTAAACAGACGGTCAAAAATATCAGATATAGGCAACAAATCCGAATTAAGAATCGAGACCTGCAGTGTAAACGTAGGAGGCCTGAAACCGATCTCGAAATATCGGAATGCATGCGGTTTTTTCCTGTTTACACGGACATAGAACATATCCGATATGTGTCACATATGAGCAAAAAATCGGAATTGGGTCACATTTACCTGCAGTGTAAACGCAGCCTATAGACAATCTTGAAAGTGCACTCTTGTCTTTGACAACTGATTGCATTAAATTAACTAGTGGTTGTGAGACTGTGAGCGACAGGTCATGCTCCGCTATGAAAGAACATAGGCGCACTTTTACATCGCGCACACGGTCGTCCACAGATGTGTGAATCTCCGTTGTGGTTCTTGTCGCAGCAGACAGGGAGCATGTGTACTGTTAGAGCACGAACCGCAGCATTGTGACGAGCTGCTGACTGATGGCGAACTCGCACTTTGTTTTGCCATTATTGCCATATTGAAGTTTCCTGTGGCATACTGTGCAGAGACACCTACCTGGATGTTTGATTTTTTTAGTCCACGAACTAAAAGGCTTGCCATTCTCCCCAATTTCGCTAAGCCAAGCCCATCTCCATTTATGTTTTTACACTTTTATCAATCTCCGAAACATCAGAGCCTTCCTGCATTAAGTGTGTCCATGCTATCTTAAATATAGTTATACCTCAGCCTGACATGTAGTTCTTCAAAACTAAACCAAAACCCGGAGTGGATCCATACCGGAGTGATAATAAAACGCTTAGAGTGGAGAGAGGAACGTGCAGTCGCTCCACTCCAGGTTTTGAAAATAGAAATGGGATTCAGCCTATATCTCCACACTGGCCTGTTAACCCCCCAGGATCCAGAGTCAGAGTTATCTGAGGTGGCTGGGGAAAGGGAATTTTGTGGTTCCCTGCTGGAACTGGTACCCCTGCAACACGATTTCAGATCGCTGCAGATAGAGACACTATTACGGTTTTGTTTGCAATATTATAGTCTATTTCACCCTGTCAGCACTTCTAAATAAACTCACCAAAGAATGGTGAAGTGACTCTTATGTGAGTAATTGCAGAGACACCAGTGCAAAAGTATAAACATTCACAACACCGTGGGCTCCGCCATTGACTTGATGCAGAAGCATAAGTCAGGTTTAAAACTGAGGTAATGGACACAATTTATTAACCTAGCTAAATCCAGTGAGGATGACAACCACCCTCATAATATGCCATGTGGTGGACTCATCAAAGAACAATTTATGACATCTTAATGGGAGCTATAAGGACATATCTAAAACTACCCCTTGTCATGCACTCTCAGTCCGCGACCGGCACTAGGACCCGGAAGTAATCCGCAGCACCGCAACCCCCGCCCCCCCTTCTGATGTTTTCCTTTCCTTACCTGATAAATGGGATGGCATGGACGGGAAGTGTAGTGTTTTTCTAACTGCATTAGATCTGGTGTTCGAGTTTAATTCCACCGAATACACCAGTTCAGTTGTGCACTGCTCTCCTCGTTTCGTTGCTATCCGGACAGGCAGCTCAGTGGGAAACAGCAGTTCTTCGTTCGGATTCGGATACCGCCCATTCATACAACGAAGTCACCCGCCAATTAAAACTCACCTATGAACACCTTGCGGGCAAGGTGGAGAACGACACAAAACTGTACCACCTGCAGCAGGGAGGATCATCCGTGAGCCGCTACACAGCCGACTTCCGCACTCTCGTTGTGCAGACCTCCTGGGGAGATGCATCCTCCGGACATCCTACTACGGGGGACTGGCTTCTTGAATTAAGGACGAACTTGCCGGACGAGAGCTTCCCGCCACACTGAAAGGGCTGATTCAGCTCGCCCTCCGGATAGATCAGCGCCTACTCTCTCGCCCGAAGCTAGCCCCGAGGACCCTACCACCAACGCCCACGTTTTCCTACACAGCACCTCAACCACCAATCTCCTTCACCACCGCCACCACCGGACACGTCGGATCTCCACCTCCTGCCGTGGTTGACAACGGAGCCAGGGAACCCATGAAATTAGGACGCGCCTCCCTCGCTTCCGAGTGGGACTGTGTGCCTATTGCGGGTCGGCGGCACACCACAGAGTGATTGGCCCTCTCTGGCCGGGAAACGCTCTGGTGAGAAACCTGGTGAGAGAGGAGAGAAACTCATCAGGCCCTCTCCAACTCTCCACCACGACGGCCAACACCATCCCTTGTCTCATGGTTCAGGTATCCATCCAATTTGGCCACAACGGGTCAGAAGTACTGCGTTCATCGATTCTGGTGCCGCAGGTAACTTCATTGACTCTACCTTTGCCAAAGAAATGGGGGTAAAAATCGAGGCGTTATCCCAGCCTGTTCGAATTACATCTGTGGAAAGTCGGCCCCTTTCTTCTAGTCCCATCACCCACCAAACTCAACCCATCACTCTCCTCATCGACCAACATCATGAACAGCTCCAATTTCACCTCACCGCCATTTCCTCACCATCCATCATACTCAGCTACCCATGGTTACTCCAACACGACCCCCTCAATTCCTGGACACAGAACTGGATCCTACAGTTGGGGCCGACCTGCACCGAACTTTGCCTGCGGGCTCAGGCTGCGACGTGTTCCAAGGAGTCCGAGGCCCCTGACGTCGACGCCAATGCCATCCCCACTGCCTATCGGGACCTGGCTGAAGCATTTTGCAAGAGACACACAACCCACCTTCCTCCCCTATGACTTGGCGATAGATCTTCACCCAGGCTCCGTTCCCAGGGCGATGAATGGAAGACGGCCTTCATCACCCCCACCGGACATTACGAGAGTCTGGTCATCCCCTTTGGACTTTGTAACGCACCCTCGGCCTTCCAACAATTCATCAATGATGTTCTGAAAGACATGCTAGGCCGATGGGTGTTCGTCTATTTAGATGATATATATTCACGAACCACTGAAGAACACATAAAACACGTCCAGGCGGTTCTCAAGAGATTGCTCGCCTTTAAGCACCCTGACACGACCATCATCTCATCCCTTCCAACTCAACCCAGCCACCATCTCCGCCTTTCAAGAACTCTGTCGCCGTTTCACCACCTCCCCCATTCTTCTCCATCCATATGCCAGCAAACCGTTCGTTGTGGAGGCGGATACATCAGCCATGGGCGCCGGCGCTGTTCTCTCCCAGCGAGGCCCAGACCAGAAACTACACCCCTGTAGCTTCTTCTCCAAGAAATCTGACCCCACTCAGCAGCGATACTGGGTAGGGGACTGCGAGCTGCTGGGCATAAAGTGGGCCTTGGATTAATGGCGTCACTAGCTCCAGGGCGCCAGCGATAACCATCCGTAACCTCAAACAACTCAACCCACGGTGGGCACTCTTCTTCGAACAGTACGATTTCCACCTGTCATACCGCCCGGGATCCAAGAACACCAATGCCGATGCCCTCTCCCGATAATATGTATATGTCCCCCGGGCGGACCCCATGCCTGTCATCTCACCATCCCGGATCATAGCACCCCTCCACTGGGACTTGGAAACGAGGGTTCGCCAGGAACAGGCTGCGTAGGCCGGGCCGGCAGGTGTGCCGCCTGGACTACTCTACGTGCCCCAGGGCATAAGATCAGAGGTCATCCAGTGGGGCCACTCCTTGCCCATCGCAGGACATCCCGGGAACCGTCGCACCCTTCAGTTCATCAGACGTGCTTTCTGGTGGCCCTCCGTGAAGAAGGATGTCAACAAGTTTGTTCAGGCATGCCCAATGTGCACCAGGGCCAAGGACATCAACCAACCAACTACAGGAGAACTCCAACCACTTCCTGTTCCTCGACGGCCCTGGACGCACATTGCCCTAGATTTCGTCACATGCCTGCCAGTTTGCGAAGGAAAGAACACCATCATGACTATCATTCTTCAAGGCAGTGCACCTGGTGGCCCACACCGGACTCCCATCAGCAAAAAACACCGCCGCGCTGATTTTAGTGCATGTAGTCTGCCTGCATGGGTTCCCAAAAGGCATCATCTCGGACAGAGGGCCCCAGTTCACCGCCCGGTTCTGGAAGGCCTTCTGCCGTCTGATCAATTCCACCTGTAGTCTGTCCTTCGGATACCACTCCCAGACTAATGGCCAGATGGAACGGACCAACCAACAGCTGGAGCGCTAGCTGAGATGTTTTGTTTGCCGATCGCCAGTGCTCCTGGGCCGCTACCTCACATGGGCGGAACTGTCTCATAACCTCCACGTTTCCTCCGCCACTAACTTAAGCCCATTTGAGGTATGCCATGGTTTCCAACCTTCCGATGTCTAACAGTTGGTCCGTAGGTGTCGATGGCTGTGGGACCAGGCCAACATCGCCATCCAACGTGCCAACACCAATTACATCGCCCAGCATCGCCGTCGACACCCTCTGGGACGGTTGTACAAAGTAGGTGACAAGGTATGGCTATCAACAAAAAATCTACGTCTACACACAGAATCACGAAAACTTTCAGCCAGGTTCATCGGCCCATACTGCATCACTCTACGGATCAACCCTGTCACCTACTGGCTCTAGCTGCCTGCGGTGCTCTGGATCAATCCAATATTCCATACATCCCAACTAAAACCCCTCACTACCTCACCTATGGTTCCACCCACCCCCCCTGCACCTCCTCCCCGAATCATCGACGGCGGTCCCGCATACACCGTGCGACGGATCCTCGACTCGGGGCAGAGGCACTCAGTACCTGGTCGATTGGGAAGGCTACGCCCCGAGGAACGATCTTGGATCCCGACGTGCTTCACCCCCGAGCTCATTCGGGACTACCGTCACCAGGTATCCTCCACCCCAGGACCATCAGGAGGTGGTACTGTCGCGAACCAGGAAGCATAAAAGGAGACAAGATGGCGTGGCACATCGCTCAGTCATTGAGTTCGCCCATGTCGTTTCTGACACTTCGTCAGCTTTTTCGTGAGTACTCACTTTCTTGGGCTTACTTCCAGATTGAGTGTGTGTCAATAGGACGTGGGTTAAATTGTGTTTTTCCCTTGTTCTCCGTTTAATAGAGTCCTTAAAATAACTTGCGTTGTTATTCTGCCTACTCGCATTGCTTCCGCGTTTGGGTTTACCATCCACGCTACAAAGGGCTACCTGCTAAGTCTTCTGGTCAACCTCGGTTAGTTCCCGACACCCCTCATGATGGGGTTTCTTGTGTCCTCTCTGAAGGGCTATTAATGGGCGCTATTAAAACTGTGTGGAGGAGTAAATTCAGAGTATTTCTCTTTCTTTGGCCAGTTGTCTGTCCCGAAATAAAGCTGAGACACATCTGACATAAACCTGACATAACTAAACTCAGCAGAGCCTCCCATTTAATAGTCTATGCTTAGCGGAAAGTGTGAAAAAAAAAACAAAAAAAAAAACAGATGTTGGATTAATTGCTTCAGGGCTTTGATATTATCTGCTAGAATATTACCTTAGCTGTTGATTGCTTTAATCCAACATTTTGCGGAATATTTTTTTCCCCAAGTGACTATTATCTTGTGCGAATAATCTATACTTACTGAGCACTGAGCATTTTAGGCTTTGGCACAGTTAAAATAGAGAAGAGGTTGAAATGTTACCATCAGACTGCAAGGGGCCAAAGAGGATAAAGAGTAGACGAGCTTGGCTGATGATTGGCCAGGGTCTGAGGATGCAGGTAAGCCAGAAATGAGCATCCCTTCTGTTTTTCCACTGGTCAAACATGACGCCTCTGCAGAAAAAGCGAACCTCCAGCTCCAACCTGTGGCAAGTACCTGACACAGCAAAGCTTCCTTCTAATAAAAGACTGTAATTTTGTAAGAATTTGAAATAGCACCTCATCTAATTATTATAAAAATCAACTATGTCATAGTTAACTGTTATAATTAACTTTTTTTAGCATCTCAAACCAATATGCATTTACTGTAAGTAATTATTTTTTACCAGATTGCACAATTCACTTTAACATACCTGGCTTGCATGTAACAGCTGCCTCTATTTTCCACTGAAGTTGTGTTGTTTTACACAAAAAGTTAAACACACGGTGACATTCCAGCTCATCCCAACCAGCTATAAAGGTCTATAAGGGGTTTCAAAAAGGTGTAAAACAAATGCAATACAATACTATTTACAAAAGTAAAACTGATATGAAATTGGCAAAAATATTTATACTATGTGGCCATTGTTTAAATACAATCTTCTAATAAAACATACATGCTGTGATACCTTGTACTGAGATTTGAATTTCTTGTTTATTTTGCATAAACCATTTGGACAAATGTATGTAGACACCTGACCAATACTCCATTACATGGTTCTTCCCCACTTTTGGGATAAACTAGAAAACTGATTGCATCCTAGGCTTCCTTACCAGCTCTCACTAATGTTCTTGTGAGCAAATTGGCAAACCACAACAGCCAGTGCCCAAACCTAGTGGAAGGCCTTCCCAGTGAGATTATTCTAATAATAATTATACAACATTGACCAAAGTTTTTTTCAAGGATGACAATATTATCAGATGTGTTCTTGCTGAAAATGTCCCTGTAATTGGTTTTGAATGTGAGTTTTGAGCTGCTCTCTCTGTACTGCAGACCGTACAGTACATACAGTATCTATTTTCATCCATGCTGCATCTAATAATCAGTGTAATTACTAGAAGTGTATATGAAGTGATGCATATACAGAGTCAGCTAAAAAATTTATAAACACTTCAGGAAAAGAAAAGCATGTACTGTATATTAAATATTTTAATGTTAAATGTATTGCTTTATGTTATATACCCGGGGTACTCAATAGGCGGACTCCGGTCCGCATCCAGACCCAAATATGGTTAAATCTGGACCGACTCCAAAACAAACATGCTAATTTAATCATAATACAAATGAGTTCTCAATGAAGTGCACACTCTCCGAGAGTGATTCGTTCATTTTCTACTGGGCGCGCATGCACAAATCATCGCCAAACCTCCGTAGGCTATGTACAGGAAACAGAATTGAACGGTTCTCAACGAATCGTCAAGTCCCGAGTTGTTTGTTCCTTTGTCACGTGACTCCCATAGACGCTATGCGGTGCAGTAGATTCAACGAACGACTTAGACTGGAAGATATAAGAGGTGAGCTACTCATTCTGTTTATTATAATATGTGCTTAATATCCTAATGGCGTGCTCAAAGCTGGTCATTGATATAAGTTGATTTTGAAAACAGCAATTTAAGAGTGAGTGGACAGAAAAATATGCATTCGTGTTAGATGCACAGGCGCTCGTGAGGTGCATGTGTGTTTGTGTATGAGGTTTTTATCCCCGGGGCTTGCCGGAGAAGGGCAAAAGGTGCATGCGTACTTCCTCCTCTAGAGTTGTTGGAGTTTCAGTTTGTTTTTGTGAATAAAGGGTAATAAACAGTTGATAAGGATTTTGTGTGCTCTCATTTTTATTGTTTTTACACCCGATTGAACCAAATATCTGTGCGGCCCATTGGACAGCGCAGCGCGACTATCTGAATAGCGCAGAGATGATCTGGTTTATTTGCGCAGCCCGGTGGATCGCGCAGCGCGGCTCGAATCACAAACCTGCGCGACACACTGTTTTTTATTTAAAAACTATTTATTTAAAATGTCAGGACTGTTTAATATTGTTTCCGCCTTGCCATGCCTGGTTTGTACGTGCGCATCCCAGCGGGATAAAATGCATTTTGATGGTCGGCGCGGTCTATTTCTATCAGCGTCGCACAGGTTTGTGATTCGAGCAGCGCGATCCACCGGGTCTGGATATTTGTTCTGCCCACGCCGGGGCAATCGGGTGCCACGGTTTCGTCCCACTTTAGATGTGTTTGGCTTCCCATAGAAGTGAATGTGTATTGCGTGGTTACGTAATGTGCAACGTCACGTGATCTCAACCGCGATTAAGACGATAGACCAAAATCTCTACCGGTTGACAAATTTCTACCAGTTAACCATGTATACTGGCTATATACTATACTAATATACCGCCCACCCCTAGCTATGAGCATGGTGAAAAACACATATCACAGCTCCCTCACCAATGAACATTACCATCAGTGCCTCCACCTGGTCCTCACACCTTTTATGCCCAAGTTCAAACAACTGGTGGCACAAAGATGATGTCACCTTTCACACTAAAAGGACTACCATGTCATTTTTGAGTATTGTTCGAAAAGTTTGGGTTTTACTTGTAGTTCTCTATTTTAAATTGGACTGTAATTTTTCAGGAACTTGGACTGAATAGCAATTTGGTGAGTGGATCCTTCAAATGTATATTTGAGTACCCCTGTTATACTGTATACTCATATATATGATAATATTACAACAATAATATGATAATATTATCAGTATTATATACATTTCCAGGTTACATTTCCAGGCTACTATAAAAGCAAAATCTGTTCCATAACCTACTGTAGTCTACTTGCCTGCAAGAACACTCCGTAGCAAGCAAAACCTTGGCACAAAGGTAGTGCATCACATTGCTCAATCATGAAACAGGGAATCTAGAAGAATTGAAACACATAATAGTATTCAAATGTATTAAAAAAAATAGCTTTAGTGTCTGTGTGCAACATAGCCAATTTATGTATGACAAGTTCTTTTGCTCCCTGTTAATTTATAGTTTTAGTCCTGCAATCTGGTTGTCCCATTAGTAAAGAAAATAAATCCATTTTAAGAATTCTGTACATTCAAGTAACCAGGTGACTTCATTTTACTGGTCACATAAACATTGCCACATTCCTACCCTGATGTCCCCATCGCTCTCGACTCATCAGACCACATGACCCTTTTCCATTGTTCAAAAATGCAATTTTTATGCTCCCTAGCAAACTGAAACCTTTATGCCTAATGAGTCTCAATAACCAGTGGTTTTCTTATTGACACACAGCTGTTTAATCCCAATCATGTGAGTTTTCATTACACTTGTGTGTCGAAATGCACTTATTAAACTTAGCTCTAATTTCTATTGCAACTTCAAGTGTTTGTGATCTCTGCTTTTCTTCTGTGAAGTTAAAGGTGCAACATCATCCTTCTAGGATTCATTAATGCACTGAACCGTTCTTAACCCAATTAAAAAATGTAACGCTTTTTTTGGCCAGACTCTGTACATTATAGAATAATTTGTCTTTGACCAAAATTGCTAAGAAACAGTTATTCTTCTCACAAAACAGACCAATAAACATGGGATGTCAAGTGAAGTCAAGTAGGCTTTTTTTGTCATTTCAACCATATCCAGTTCAGTACAGTGAAACGAGGGCCCAGGACCAAGGTGCTACTAGACTAGCCACACAAATTAGGACACCTAATTAGCTGACTATATAAGACAAATCAAATTTACACCATAAATAATAAAAAAAAAACATTCTAAAGTACTATACGAAAGACATTACTATACAAAAGATCACACAAGACTTAGTTTTCCAAGTTAAAATGTATTAAAAATCTTTGCTCATCTTGCGGAACACTCACCACCCCCAGTTAGGGCTGAAACGATTCCTCTAGTAACTCGAATAATTCAATTACAACAAATCATCGAAGCAAAATTTTCTTTCTCGAAGCTTCGTTTAATTAATATTTAAAGCTTGCTTTATGATTTTGCGCAATTTTTTGTTTGGCGTGACACAACGCACTTCCGGGTGCAAGCCGCCAGTAAACACCAACAAAGAATTGTTTAGCAGTTAGCTGTGTATTGATTTGAGGGAGAGTTCTGTTGCAGGCTGCATAACGGAAGGGAGCAAGAAAAATATTAGCGAGCCAAGAGAAGAAACCAGCAAGAGAAAATGACAGAAATTGTTGGTTTGGGATCATTTTGAATTAAAAATAAAAACAAATACTGTGTCCATTGAAAGATCGAGCTTGCATACCATAATAGCACGTCGTCCATGCCACAGCATCTCAACAGGAAGCATTCACTACAGTTCTCGGAGACCGGAGTGCCTTCACCCGAAACAAGGTAAATTCAATGTAGCTTTTAATAAATTTTTTAAGATTGCTGGTCAAATTATTAACGTTAATTATATAAGGGATTATATATGGCGGCCATATACCGCACAACATATGCAGAAGGGGATGTTTATTATTTAAGCCTTTACCATGATTACTGATATCAAAAGAGTTAGTTTACTGTCCAAAAAGTTGTAAATGACTTAAGATTAAACATACTATATACTTTCATCACACCATCATGGCTTGGATGAAAATTTAATTATTATATTATATTATATTATATTATATTATATTATATTATATTATATTATATCATATCATATTATATTATATTATATTATATTATATTATATTATATTATATTATATTATATTATACAGTGGAACCTCGGATTACGAGTAACACGGTTTATGAGTGTTCCACAAGACGAGCAAATATTTTTAATAAATTTTGCCTTGAAAAACGAGCGTTGTCTTAGTTTACAAGCACCGAATATCATGTATAACGTATGCGCTTCTTGTTTTGACACTGAGCGTCACGTCATCACAACTGAACCAATGGTTTTTCTCTCTCTTGCGCTGCGGAACTGTAGGTAATCGTCTCCCCTGCTGGGTGAATAGATACACACACGCGCTGTGTGTGTGTGTGTGTGTGTGTGTGTGTGTGTGTGTGTGTGTGTGTGTGTTTAATGTGCGTGCACACACGCACATTAACGGAGAGACTGTTTTTTAAACCATTTAAAAATTAGCAAGGAACATTGCTAGTCACACTCGCATGAGCGCATACTAACAGAATCACTGCAGGAAAGTAATACAAAAACAACAAAAAAAACAAATTTACCAAGCTCCTCACCTTTGAAAACAGTCGCGACAGAGCAGAGTTTGTGTGTTTGTTTGGGAACCTGAGAGGAGGCGCATTCACTTACACCGACACACACGCATGCACACACACACACACACACACACACACACACACTCAGGTTTACAGCCCCCCAAACAAACACACAGCAACTCTTCTCTGTCGCGATTGTTTTCAAAGGTGAGGAGCTGGTTAATTTGTTTATTGTTGTTTTACTTTAAAGCAGTGATTACATTAGTATGTGCATGCGACTAGCCATGTCCCTTGCTAATTTTTTAACGGTTTTAAAAATGGTCTCTCCGTTAATGTGTGTGTGTGTGTCTACACATTTTAAACATGATCTTCACAGACATGCACCCACTGTCCATGGTGGAGGATGATGGCTTTAAATCGATGATTTCCACTTTCCATCCTAAGTACGAGCTTTCTTCAAGACCCTTCTTCATGAAAAAGATGGAGCCGAAATATGAATGCATCAAAAGGCGAGTTAATGAAAGCTCTGCAGGAGACTGACAGCATTGCACTCACAAGTGATATCTGGACGAGCACTGCAACAGAGGCTTATCTAGGGGTTACGTTTCACTATCTTGGGGAGGATTGGGAAATGTCCCACTGTCGGACAACGATGCATCATGAAGATAGACACACTGCTGCAAATATTGCAGAGTGGATTGAAAATGTGATTGCCAAATTCGACATCCCACCTGAAAAAGCTGTTGTTCATGACAATGGTGCTAATATTATAGTAGAAGAAAAGATTTTGCAAGAAAAGCATGGATGGGCAACGTGCGATGTGCGGGGCTCACCCTTAACTTGGTGGTACAAACCTCTCTAAAGATCCACCAAGATATCCCCAAGTGTGTAGCTGCTGTGGGATGCCTTGTCGAACTTTTTAAGAAGAGTGAACTTGCATGCACAGTTGCATTGCAACTGTGAAAGAGAAGCAGAAGCAAATAGGCGCAGAGACAAACTGATGCAAGATGTGTGCACACGTTGGAACAGCACCTATCATATGCTGTCCAGGTTGCTAGAACAAAGATGGCCGGTGACTGCTACACTCTCTGACCCAGACCTCAGAGAGGAAAACACTACCTTGATCTCAAGCCTGAACAATGGAACCTGATTGAGAAGCTGAGTCAGATTCTTGAGCCCTTTGAAGCAGCTGCAGTATTTCTGAGTGGAGAGAAATATGTTACACTCTCTGCACTCCCATAACTAGTGCACAAACATAAGGACAACGTACAGAGTAATGATCTTGAGACTGCACCAGTGACGTCAGTCCAGGCTTATGCAAAAAACAGATCACAGGAAGATGGCAAGGACTGACACCAAAATTCAAGAGTTTAAGAGAAAGAGTTTATACCAGAATCTCCAAACATCATCCTACTTGTTGCTGCTCTGGATCCCAGGTTTCGAAAACTGAAGTTCTTGCCTGCTGACCAAGTATTTAAGGTCCAGTACAAAGCAGAGTACAGACCTACAGTATGGCACTTGATCTTGCTGCCAAAAAGCAAGCAAGGCAGTACACTGAGAGTAACATAGGAACATCCAGCACAGTACATGACTCACCACCAGATGCACATGGCAAGAGGGTCACTTCAATCCACAAAATACTGGGATCAAACTCCAGCAGTGATCTAGATGAGGATCAACAGTTAAACCAATCTGTGCAAAGAGAGGTAGGTGGTTTTTGTTCCTCTTTAACAATTTTTACAAAAACACCTTACACATAATATGATTTGTTTTATACAGAAACAAAAATGACTTTTACAAAAGATAAATAAAAAAATTTTTTTTAACGCTTTAGTTTAAAACGCTGTCACAATTAATCCACAGATTTCTATGTATTTCGGAGAAAATCCCCTGTCTAAAAAGGAGAATCAACTGTTGTGATGGAAAATGAATGCATCACGCTTTCCAACACTGGCTAAGCTGGCAAAGACCGTCCTGTGTGTTCCAGCCACATCCACGCCATCAGAGCGCCTGTTTTCAGCAGCAGGAAACATTACTTCAAAGCGCAAGACAAGCCTCAGTTCGGCGCATATTGACATGCTTACCTTTCTTGATTGCAATCACATGCTCCTTTAAAGACTAGTGTGCACTAGAGAGAGACATTTATATTCTGTATGGACTCTTGTTCCTGTCCATGCATCCTAAATGTCTTCACAAAGCATTTGAATAAATAGTCAGTAAAGGCTTGTGTTATGCCTGAGTTAATAATAACAAAATAAAAGTTGTTTTTTCTTAAAAGAAAACCAATTAATCTTTGTTTCTCTTATCTATTTTACATTGCTGTTTAATTAAGCAAAATATCTGATTACTCGATTAATCAACAATTTTTTGGTAGAATACTCGATCACTAAAATATTCGATATCTACAGCCCTAAACCGCATTACTCACAATTCGAGGTTCCACTGTAGTCAAACAGCAATTTTCTTTCTTTTTTTACAAATTTTTTTATTAATTGTTATGGATAACATATTTCCATGGTTATACACACTTTTTAATAGAATGAAAACCCCTTTTTTCCTTTACTTTTCACTCTTATATAGTTTATATCTATCTATTATATATAATTTTTTAAATAATAGACAATCAACTATATTATACAAAAGAACATAGTAGGGTGCATTTATTGTTATTATGTATGTACTGTATGTACAGTATGTACGTATGTATGTATGTATGTATGTAACTGTATAAGAGGGAATAAAAACTACAATGCAAAATATGGGCATTTCAGGGAGATAGACCACTTCCATCTTCCCAAATTTCTTTCAAATTATCTTCCTGTAGCCTCATGGAGAAAGTAATTTTTCCCAATACAAAAATGTCATAAATAATATCATACCAATCTTCAACCATTGGAGTATCTGGTTTACTTGTTGTACCTTGTTATAGCCTTTTTAGCAGCTAAACTCAGTATTGAAGGGGACGTTTTAATTTCAAATGTAAAAGTGTAGTTTGTGAAAACAAAGAACTCATCCCAACTATAACTATAAATTCTGTGTAGATTTTAGACCAAAAAATATTAACTGAAAGAGCCTAAATGATGAATCTTCTGAACTGGAGAAATAAAATAAAAAATCTACTGAGGCTTTTCCAGCCATGACACTGAGCTTATCTTCCATTGAAATTCATAAAACTTTGTAAAATTAGTCTCTCATATATTGAAGTCCTGTAAAGTCTTGAAAATTACCTTAAGGTAATTTAGTGTAGGCACTAATAGCTCATGATAAATGTTTTTGGTTCTCCTGTTATACAGTAGAATGTTTGGAAATTACTTATTGACTTATTGTCTACATATTGCACCATTAAAAGGTGCCATATAAAGTAAGGCCCCAATCTGCCCATCTCCAGTAACTTATATTGAATTTATTCAGAGCAAACTCGAGATCATAGGGGCACCATCTCAATATCTTTATCTCTTCAATTAAGTTATTTTTCTTAACAATTTTTAATCATATTTTGAGAGAGAGATCAATCTGTTTATTACCTTTTTCTTTCAAATACTTTATTAGTTCTTTATCCCCTAACCATGCTTATATTGTACTGTACATGCATGTCATTTTAATTAATTACTGACCCAATAATCAATTAAACAACAAATCTGTTTGTCTGTTTCTCATAATTCCCCTTGTGATATGTCTCTCCCTATCCCAGCTGCATTTTCCCAGTTAAACTACTCTATTTACAGTTATGTTAATTTATTGTCATTTTAATCAATTATTGCCACAATAATCAATTAAATCATCTTGGCACCTGCACATGTGATTTGTAAAGGCCTGTTGATGAAGACGTTCACACTCAAAGCACCACCCGCTGGTGAAGACGTTTAACAGCAGATGGCTTCTTGGATCGGTAATCTACTGCTTTTCCTGCAGTTCCCGGATGTGCCCTCGTATTTGATGTGTCGTATTTGAACCACTGATTTTCGGGAGCGAATTTGTGAAGTGAAATAAAAATACCCCAAAGTTGTCTGACGAATATTATTGCTGGAATTATTAAACAAACTGAATATTTTGAACATGAACTTTGTGAGATGAATATTGATTACTGAATATTAACAATGAATATGTTTGTGAAATGGTTCCGTTTGAAATATTCACTACGTAAGTATACAACCATGTTAAAAGGCAACGCATAAAAATGCAAGCCATGAAAATACAATGCATTAAAATGCAAGCACTGTTAATTGTAATGCTGGGTTTTTTTTTTTTTTTTTAGATTTGTGGAATTCAACAAGCTTTTTATTTCAAATACTTTAGGCAGGATTTTTGTTCCATAGATTAGATCTAATAGTCTGACTTAGGCTATAATTAAAGCTTAATATTTGGGTCTAAGAAATATTTAGTTTATAACCTGATATGGACCAAAATTAACCAAAGAGTGATAGCAATTTTCGAGATAGTACTTTCTGGATTTGACAGGTATATTAAAATATCAAAATAAAGAAATTTAATGTTCTTCTTTTTGCATAATATAATGCTTGAATAGTTAATAAAACTAATGTTAATGGATCTAATGTTAATAGATCTTGTACTTTCTCTGTGTTAAAAAATCCTCCCCTTTTTTCCCTTACTCCCTCCTTTAACTCTTCTCCTTCCCTGTTTTTTCTAAATAAAATCACCCCTTTTCCCGTAAAACCTCGCCTCGTGTCTGTGGTGCAAAAAAAGCAAACACGTGACAACATCAGATGTAAAAAAACAACAAAGCTCCCAGACAATTGATTAAAGCACATGCTTGTTGACTGATGCTGCCGTGCAAAACGTGATTTTTAAATGCATTTTGATTCATTTTTAAACAGTTGTAATGCTAGTAGCATAATGTTATTGACATTGGTAACTGTAATCAAATTACATGCATTTAAAATGCAATGCGTTACATTACTGTAAAAAAAAAAATCACATTCAGTGTGAGAACAGGAAAATTTATAATGACCAAGATCTAGTTCAATGTAGTTACACTACATCAAGTCTACACTGTATATCTCATCTATTGATGGCAGAGCCTGACGTGCACCTCCCAAGAAAGAGAGAAAAGGAGTGTGTGTGTGGGGGGGGGGCACAGAAAGAGAGAGAGAGAGAGAGAGAATTTGTAAAGTGCAAGTTTCTGCACAAATAGAATGTGACCAGCATTACTTCCTTACAACAGTTTTGTCCACAACCATAAACTCTTCTTTTTATTGTAAACTTTCTCTTGTGGATGGTAAGTATTTACATTTCATAACACTTAGTCCCAGCTAGAATGTAAAATCATGCAAGAGGACATTAATGCGTTTTGACATTCCTAAAGAGTTTAGCTTCTAGGAGCATGTAAGACAGGTCTCCACCATTTATTTAAGCTGTTCAATAGCTAGCCTTATTCACAATACCATATATTTTAAATTCAGCTGAATTAAGAATTACCTCAATGAAATTGTTAATCAATGAAAAAATGCTATTTGATGGATGAGCAATTGATTTGTTCACCTTGTTTTTGCTATGGTTCACTGTCACATTTATGAAAGACTGTATAAGAATGAAATTTGACCATACCTGTGATAGTGTGTTAGAAATAAGCTTTAGTCTTTCCTTGGTTGGTAGTAACAGGGTGCATCTCTTGCACAGTAAACCTGTAAAGAATGTCATAAGATATTACCTTGAAAATACCAGGTGAATCCAAAGCCTTGATAATTAAAACTTTTTAGCAAAATGTTTCTTTTTTTTTTAAATATTGTGTACTATCTATCTATCTATATATCTGCAAAAGAATATTAGCTATAAGAACTTTTATCACATGCAAACTGATGAAAACAACCTTAAATCATACCAAGAGAGCTGAAATAATTAAGTATTGTGTTAAGGTCTTCAGTTTTGGGTAATGTGCAGTGAAACGTCTTCAAAATCATCTGATTCCTCCAGGCAGAAGTAGGCAGATGCATCACTATGCAGCTACTGATACTTTTAGATGCCATGCTGAAAATACTGGCTTCAACAGCTACAGCAGAAGAAAAATGGAAAGCTTTTTAAATTTGAAAAACATTGTACAATGACAATGTTCCTGGAGCAGATATTAAGTGATGTACCTCTTTTAATTACAGGTACAGTGAGGAATTGTAACTTTTTTTGTTATAAATATTCCTCAAAAAATCACTCTTAAATGTTGAAAGGACCATCTAAGGCTTCTATGACCTGGCCCAATCGCAAAGAAAGATCAATGCAACATAAATTGTCAAAAAAGTGAATACTTGCCTTAAAAGAAAGGTACAGTGGAACCGAAACTAATATGTGCATAATTCGTTCCGGAAGTGGGCTCGTATTCCAAAACACTGGTAAACCAAATCAAAGAATTCCCATAAGAAATAATGGAACCTCAAATTATTTGTTCCACAGCCCCAAAAAAATCCCGACTGATAAGAGTTTCTGTTCGTGTGTGTGTGTGTGTGTGTGTGTGTGCGTGTGTGTAGGTGTGTGTGTGAAGCTAAAGTAAGGAGCCCCTCTCATCTTGCACAGTTATCCTTCCTCTGTTACGGGTACGGGGTGTGGACTTCGGGAGAGGCATAGTCGCAGAGGTGAGTTACATGGAATGAGTCTTTTAATAAGGAAAACAGAACAGAACCATAAACCAACACAAACAAAGCCACAATGGAGTCGAACATAAACTATCTTGACCTAGCAACCTCAGAGGATAACCATAGTTGAAACTAAACATCACATTGAGCTAAACATAACAATGAGCTAAGTATAACTTAAGCTTAGCATAGCATAGAACTAGACATAACATGGAGCCAATAAAAAACTAGGATTTATACAAGACTAGGAATTATACCAGACTAGGAATCATACTAGACAAGGAGCTAATCATGATAAGGAACTAATGACACTTGATGGAGCGAAACACTAGCGGACTCATTGCTGTAAAGTAAAAATAAAACAAATTAACCTGCACTTTACCTTTGAAAAGAATCATGACAGAGCAGTGTTTCTGTGTAGAGCAGAGAGAGAGAGTGTGTGTGTGTGCCTGTTTGTCTGTGAAGGCGAAAGTAGGAGGGGTCTGTGTGTGTGAGATACGGTGTCCAATGACGTGCACGCACAGAGACACAAAGAGCAGGTTGGGCCTTGAGCAGAGAGAGAAATCTTTAATGTCTCTAAAGAGACTTGCTTTTGCTTTACACGCGCGCTGTACACACACGCATACAGACACAAAATAAAATATGTTTTACCCACACACACGGTCACAGTGTTATAGTAAACAGCACACACGTGCACAGATACTGTAGGCATTCTAAGCTACGTTTGGAAAATATAGACACTCTTGTTTTTCGTGGCCAAAAACGCATACAAGGTAAAAGATTGAGTAAAAAAATAGGGGAGACGATTACCCACAATTCCGCAGTACAAAAGAGAGGAAAACCATTGGCTCAGTTGTGATCACGTGACGCTCAACATCAAAACAAAAAGTGCATGCATGATACATGATACTCGGTGCTCGTAAACCAAGACTTGTTTGTTTTCCAAGTTAAAATTTATACAAAATCTTTGCTCGTCTTGCGAAACACTCGCAAACTGCGTTACTCGCAATCCGAGGTTCCACTGTACAAGAACAGCCAGTGCACCACAGCCTGCCGTGGACCTAGTGTGTTATGTTTAATCGTTATGGCTGAGTGGTGTGTATATATTAACAAAACCAAATATTTAGCAAACTCCACGTTTTCTGACTGCTGCTATGCCCTAGGTATGCTCCGCCTACCTCACCTTCCTTGTGGTCGCTTCTGCTGAGAATGACATCATCAACCAGCGACCGTTTACAAACTGTGAAGATCCACGAAAAGACAACATATTATTAGGAGTGGAAATCACCAGTTACCACTCAAGATTTTGAAACTTAAAAAAAACTGTCATAACTCAAAAGTTTTATACCTAAGCTTTATTCAAAAAGCTTCACTACCAAACTTAATACGGATAATTACATGTAGCTTGTTCCTTATAACATTAGTTTTCTCACTAAAAAACCCAAGTTTTTTCCCAAGTTAACTGCACATACGATTAAAGTAAGAGTGTAACATTTAAGTTCAAATTAAATTAAACAACATGCTTTTTTTTCTGAGCAGCATGTTTCCACCGCTATTATTTTTTAAAAACAAATTTATCAACTAATAAACTTCTACCACACAGGATGGCAGTGTGTGTGCTTTTATTGTGAAGCTTTTAATGCAGTTTTTAACTTGCGTGTTTCAGACTAATTAGCACACTTGGGGTTTTGAGAATGGTGTAAAAGAGTAATGAGTGGGACTAATTTGCCACCAAAGAAAACAATCTGAGGCTTTTTAACACATGCAACCTTTGATAATGTAACACAATAAAAATTGCATTTTTGTTGCAGCACCCATGAGCTCATGCCTTTGGCAAAGAATCGGTTTTGTCCAACGCAATTTGATCAAGTCAAAAAAGAGTCAGTTCCTGTCCTGGCTATTCTACTGGTGCATATCTTTGAAAAAAAAAAAAGCAAATAATATAAAAATTTTATTTTTCAGTCAATGTTGCTATACATGAAGCGAATCACAAATCTTAACTGAATCAAAATGTTCCCCATCTCTACATATTGTAATGCTTTACCTACATGAAATAGCCTTTTGCACAGTACCGTAAACCCATTACCATAACACTGGTAAGTTAGCTTTTATGGAATTATGGAATAGTCTTTTATTATTATGGAATAGTCTTCCAAATAGTGTTCGGGACACAGTCTCAGTGTTTAAGTCTAGGCTAAAAACCTATTTATTTAGCCAAGCATTTTTATAACTAGATTTGCCATAGGTAAAGGAGCAGATCTGGGGGACTCATGGACGTAGAGTATTATGGTGAACTGGTATGTTTAGATGCTGTGTTCCTCACTCTCATTTGATCACTCAGGTTTGTTGACAGTGAGGTGATTGTTTGCTTTACATCTCAGGGAGCATGTTTGTGTTTCCTTCTGGCTCTCCCTTTTAGTTGTGCTGTCATAGTTAGTCCTGCCGGAGTCCCTGCTTGCACTCTACAGTAAATATACATT
This sequence comes from Channallabes apus, assembly GCA_030522415.1. Classification (NCBI taxonomy): domain Eukaryota; kingdom Metazoa; phylum Chordata; class Actinopteri; order Siluriformes; family Clariidae; genus Channallabes; species Channallabes apus. The sequence continues at coordinate 12,700,314 of CM060109.1, forward strand.
CACATTATACATTATGTGACTGTGACCATACCTAATTGCCATCTCTCCTCCTCTTCTCTTTCTCCCCCTTTCTCTTTCCTCTCTCCCCCTTTCACTCTTTCTCTCTCTCTCTCTCTGTCGAGCTACACATGTCATTCCTGAGCTGCCAGTGATCCAGAATCACTCTGCCCTCTGGACCCGTCTGATCCATCCTGGTGCCCCGTTTCTGGTTGGAGGTCTCGTCGCATGGATGCCCCGTGTGTCTCTTTGGGATGCGTCTGGTGTCCGGTGATGATTCTATCTACTTAGAAGACGGTTCTGGCCTCGACTGGTGTTGGCAGCTGTTTCTCTGAGGACTTGACAATTCGATAGTTCAGGACTGGAACTTTCTACAAGTCTATCTGAGTCTCCAATAACTACTGGACTCCATTTTAACATCAATTAACATCAACTATTATAGCTGAACTGCCTGCCACCTAACACTGTATAAATGCAGATCATTTCCTGCTATCTGTTTCACCCAGATGAGGATGGGTTCCCTGTTGAGTCTGGTTCCTCTCAAGGTTTCTTCCTATTACCATCTCAGGGAGTTTTTCCTTGCCACTGTCGCACTCGGCTTGCTCACCAGGGACTATCTGAACATTTTGATTCATACACATTCCATACAAATTTAAATAATTCTTTTGATTGTGCACTGAAAAAAGTAAACCATAGCTGTCATTCGTTTAATGTGTTTTTTCTCATTCCATTAGTTAAAAAAATATTAATTTGCTCTTTTAAACTAAAGTGTCTAATTTATGCTCATGGGTGAATCTTTTTTTTTTTACTTTAGTTGAATGCTATTTACAGCAGGGAACCAAAGTGAAATATTTCATTTTGATCAAGGTACTTTTATTAGGTTGAGTGTGATTTGCGCATGCGCAGTCTTTAAACCGTAGTTTTGCCGGTATAATTTTATTTCCGCCTCAAACCGGAGCATGACGTTGAAACAAGTAAGGAAGGATATCAGAACCTGTATTTCAGTTACTGTTAGTTAAAGCTCCTGGTTAAACTTAAATCTAATCCATTCACAAAGGACATTTCTGCTTCAAACCAAAGTTCGCCGTGTCACATGACCTCATGTGTCACATGACCTCATGACGCAGCATTATCACGGACTGAATCACGTTCTGCTGCAGGCGGAGATTCTCAAAGAAAACTCCTTTAAACCAGGTAAGAAAGCAAACTCATGTCATTTCGTTGTTAAATGTTTCTCTTCTATGAGCAAATTCATGATTTATGTCAGGAACAACTACTTTGTAGATTGAGTTTTGTGTCTGTGTTTGCTCCTGTAGCTAAAACCACCTATATTACCTACATTAGCATTAGCTAACTAACGTGGTGATTTTCAAAAACACCGGAGTTTCTACAGTAAGTTGGTCATGAAATAACTTTAAAAGTAAACATAATCTTTATGCACTTTTGTGTTTACAGGTCTGTTAGCTTTTCTGAAAGGGCATTATTTTACCCATACTGCTTTCTATACTTTATACATACTGTAATTAAGATTTGCTAACATAAGAACTTGAGCCAGTCCAATTTTTGTTTAAGTAGTTTTTTTTATTATTTTTTTAAGATCAGTAATGAGTTTCTGAGAATTATATCTGCTCCACTTCAAGCAAGATTACTGGTTTCCTTGGACAATCAACACTACAAACTAATTGAGATCATCAGAAACAAGGGAGGAACCATCAGAGAGAAGACCAGAGATATAATCTTCATCTTCAAGTTCTTGATCTGGTATGTACTCGCTCAAAAAAGCAGAAATTAGCTTGGTGTCAAATGTAATATTGTGAATGGATGCCACAGGACTTGAGCAAGGCATCCACATCAAGTTGGCTGTGATGCATTAAATTAAAACATAACTAGCAGAATAAAACTCTTTATTTTAACTTGTTCACAGGTTAGTGTCTGCTGTCTGAATACAGGTTTCAATGTCTACCATGTTCATTTTACAAGCCTAACATAACCAACAATACTATGTTTGTTTTTACATTCCCAGAGCCTGGAGGTGAATGTATGAAGAGAGGATCTCCTGAAATGTCTTATGGTGGTGTATATGAGTGGAAGATGTGGACCAACTGATTAAGCGCTGGTAAGCGTTTGTTCATGAAGCATTTCAACCTTAGGACTGAAAAATGTTACTGAATTGATAACTTAGCCTTGTTTAAAGGTCCAGGTGGCAGCTTTGTGGTGCTGAGGTTTGAACCTGTGAGCATCCAATCAGTATACCAACATCCAAAAACCATACAACTACCTCTGCCCCTTCATATGGACAAGTATGGTCTTTTTTTTTTTTTATCATAGTATGTATTAACATTAGTTACATACATTCTCCTAAACCTTGTGAAAAGAATTCAAAGAAGAGGAGAAGCTGTTATGGCTGCAAAAGACCAACATCATACTAAACCCTATGAATTAAGAAGTGGATGTTACTCAAGTTTATATTAATACTTAAAATGATAACCTTTATCATTAATACATAATGTGTGTGTATATGTATGTCAGTTGTTTTGGCCTATTCATTGAGCTAATTACATTTAACTTGATGCACCATAATCCTAGGTGTTTTTTTCACTCATAGGGAGCATTAAGTGATTTTACATGCATACATCAGACACTGTTTTGCCAAATAGAGCAACTTGTCTAACAAATGTCCTTTCTTTTATTAGGTTGTTCAGAAAGATGAAGCTCAGGCAGAACTTGTGAGGTGCACGATGGCCCTGTTTGTCCTCGGGTAGGAAGAGGACTGTCTTCAGCCTCCACAGGAAATCGGGATTGTGACTTATTGAGTTTCCATCAGTCGCACGTGAATGTTGCATGTTGTTTTGCCTCATGTTTGGAGACTAGCAGCATCACTGTGTTGAAAAACTGGAGAGCGATGGTATTAGTACTGAAATGTTGTTTTTCAGACCAAGAAATGGGCAGGACCCTCCCCACCCACGGTTGAAAGTTATGGAACTGATCATTCTTGTTGAAATAGTGCTCTACCTTTATTATTTTTGATTACTCATTTTACTTTGACCATTTTGAAAAAGGAGACCTCTGCTGATTTTGTTTTAGGAACATTTTCTAATTTTCTTTTCAGTCCTTTTAATAAATGTATGTTGCAAAGTTGAGTGTTACTTTTTGTAATTTTATGGAGTAATTTATTTTAGTCGCAGAGTATTTAGATTGGTTCTTCTTCAGCAAGTTTGACAAGAACAAAATGTACCCATTGCAAAATGTAATTTGTGCATAAATGCAGACATATCTTTTTTTTTTTTTTTTTTCCCCCTCGCAATTTCAAATACAGTTAGCAGTGTTGAATGATTGTTGGTGTTTATACATTAAAAAAAAAAATCTTGTTGTGTTAAAATTAAATGTTAACATTTTGGATGAGAGAATGTTGATTCCACAATAAATAATGTTTATATAAAGAAATGTGTTTTGAGTGTAAATCAATATGTAATTAAGTTTTTTAGGCTTTTATATTTAAATTATTAAATCTTTATTTGATGCAACTTAAAAAAGGTAATTTGCTCAAACATTCAAAAGTGGTTTACATCAAGTTTATAATTTCAGGTTAGATTTAGTAGAATATTTACATTAAGTAATATAGCCAATTTATTTATTTAGATTTAGAACAACTTTTAAATATTTGGTTTGTTTCACCTTCAGAAATTAGTTTACATGAATTTAAAAATTTTAAATTGGAGTAAATGGTTTATTTACATTACGTCAATGCTAAAATATTAGATGTGACAGATTACTTCAATTTTTTAAAGTTGAGCCAGTGCTATATTTTTTTCAGTGTGTAAAGCTGTTTTGATACAATGTCAATTGTTAAAAGCCCTATACAAATAAAATTTAATTGAATTTTAGTAATCGATTTTTATCGATTTAATCGACTTGTTGTTGCAGCCCTAATATATTGTCATAAAAACAACCAAAAACATCCAGAAATTTTCGCATACGCATTTTTGTATACTGTATGTCTATGTGAAAAATAAAAAATAGCTAAAATGCTATGAGCTTTCTATATAGACTAGAACCACTTGAAATATTTATAGTTAATGTGAATGTTATTGCTTTAATGAGAAAAAAAATACTTTTTTTATGCTGCTACATTGACTTTTTGTGGGGCTACATTACGTGGTGAGAATCTCCTGACCTGAAAGCTGGTGTAATATAAGCCCGAACACTTCAGCTGGAAGCTTCTCGAACATTCCCAGACTGGACCCGCTCAGGCTGCTGGTCTTACGGGGTTTAATGGCACACTGGCGCCGCTTAGCGCTTCTACGGTGCGATGTATAATTTGTGAATTTCTTCATAATTCGACCTGATAAACAGGAACAGAAAGTGGGAGTTAAGCGAGGTTGTAGCCGTTAGCTAACTTTAAGATGCAGCTCACACCCGTGTTAGCAGGGTGTTGTGCAGCTTAGAGGTTCGACTGTTCTTTAAAAATCCTATAGTGAATAAATATATGAATTAATACACAGTATAATGGACATTCACCCAGCAAACACTTGTATTTCTGTGTTAAAGCTTCAGCAGAACGCCTCAGCGCCACCGGTTCTGCAGCACAGCCGTCGGACGCATGCGCAGGCGGCAGCGCCACAGCCGTCGGAGTGACGTCCGGTATGCTCCACCAGGTGGCGCCAAACGAGCGGCCACAGACTCCTCTCTGCACTTAAAATGAGTTCCTAAGATGTTTATTTCTAGACCAGGGGTGCGTTTCCCAAAAGCATCGTTAGCCAACTATGGTCGCAAGTTCCGTCGTTACCAACACAGTTCAACAATTCGGTGTTTCTCGAAACCATAGTTCAAACGAACACTCGCAAACAGCGTCGCAAACTTAGGTGGTTGGAACTACAGCCTTCGTTCGACCTGTGGTTAGAAGCAGAGTTCCTCGCGGCGGCTGGGTGTGTTCTATTCACAGTTAACGACCCTACTCCCCATTAGTTTCATTTTGAGCGATTTGGAAAACGTAATGTTTTGGTGCTCAGATATTAGGTTATTCATTTTTCGGTTATTTTGATTACAAATTCACTTTGAAACGATATAACAGCGGTACCATCGCAATTATTCTCCCTTCGAAGTGCCCTACGGAAGCATTATTTATGCCGGTTGGAACACAGCCTTGGTTTCGTTTGTGCGAAGAAAAGGTGAGTTTTCAAGTGAGTATCTTTGTTAAAACATACCCAAAGAGAAATGTCTCATAACAATATTTGTAGTATGTTAGAGGTTTTCACTTATAATGAATGTAGGGCTGGACCGATAAACGATATCATATCGAATCGTGATTTATTTGATTTTAAAAACGATGAAAAGCTCTAGACATTTTTTGCTCGATATGGATTAATCTAAGAGCCAATCACGCAGCAGAACAATACGACAACACCCAATCAGCGTGCAGCTTGCACATGCCGTGCAGGTCAAAGTTAATTTCCTACCGCACTTTGCGAAGCAAACTTGACACCAGGACGACAAAAAAAATTAGTGGAAGCAGCGACGGAGGTGAATCTAACCTTGAGTTATTATCCAAAGATGTTGAAATTGTCGACAAAAAAGGTAGCACGAACTCCGTTATATGAACGCATCACCCAAACGACCACACTGAGAGCATGAAAATGCGGACCGATGCTACTCCGTCAACTAGCAGGGCTAGCAGTGGGGCTGTACCAAAGCAGATATCGATCGTGTCGTCTTTCGTGGCCATTACACCTTATGAAAGGTGTTCCAAAAGGAGCAAGGATATAACCAGGGCCGTTTCTTAAAGTTCATATCTTTCTAGCGAAAGATATGATGCCCCTAAGCACACGAGGCTGAAGTTAGCTCCTTATTTGCAGCTTCCGATTCGTTTCAATTCAATTCAATTAAATTTTATTTGTATAGCGCTTTTAACAATTGACATTGTCTCAAAACAGCTTTACACAATCAAAAGAATTATTTAAGTTTGTATGGAATGTGAATGTGTATGAATCAAAATGTTCAGATAGTCCCTGGTGAGCAAGCCGAGGGCGACAGTGGCAAGGAAAAACTCCCTGAGATGGTTAATAGGAAGAAACCTTGAGAGGAACCAGACTCAACAGGGAACCCATCCTCATCTGGGTGAAACAGATAGCAGGAAATGATCTGCATTTATACAGTGTTAGGTGGCAGGCAGTGCAGCTATAATAGTTGATGTTAATTGATGTTAAAATAGAGTCCAGTAGTTATTGGAGACTCAGATAGACTTGTAGAAAGTTCCAGTCCTGAACTATTGAATTATCAAGTCCTCAGAGAAACAGCTGCCAACACCAGTCGAGGCCAGAACCATCTTCTAAGTAGATAGAATCATCCCCAGACACCAGACGCATCCCAAAGAGACACACGGGGCATCCATGCGACGAGACCTCCAACCAGAAACGGGGCACCAGGATGGATCAGACAGGTCCTTAGGGCAGAGGGAGTCTGGGATCACTGGCAGCTCAGGAATGACATGTGTAGCTCATGTGTATGACAGCATAACTAAAAGGGAGAGCCAGAAGGAAACACAAACATGAGGGCTCCCTGAGATGTAAAGCAAACAATCACCTCACCGTCAACAAACCTGAGTGATCAAATGAGAGTGAGGAAGACAGCATCTAAACATACCATGTTTGGCTCCTTATTGCGCAGCGTCTCATTCTGCGTCAATGTCTCATCAATGTACTGATAAACATTAGACTTTCATATATTTTAGACTCATTACACACAAACTGAAGTAGTTCAAGCCTTTTATTGATTTAATATTGATGATTGTGGCATACAGCTCATGAAAACCCAAAATCCCTATCTCAAAAAATTAGCATATTTCATCCGACCAATAAAAGAAAAGTGTTTTTAATACAAAAAAAGTCAACCTTCAAATAATTATGTTCAGTTCTGCACTCAATACTTGGTCGGGAATCCTTTTGCAGATTCTTGTGTCTTGTGTCTCTCAACTTTCTCTTCACAATATTCCACAGATTCTCTATGGGGTTCAGGTCAGGAGAGTTGGCAGGCCAATTGAGCACAGTAATACCATGGTCAGTAAACCATTTACCAGTGGTTTTGGCACTGTGAGCAGGTGCCAGGTCGTGCTGAAAAATGAAATCTTCATCTCCATAAAGCTTTTCAGCAGATGGAAGCATGAAGTGCTCTAAAATCTCCTGATAGGTAGCTGCATTGACCCTGCCCTTGATAAAACACAGTGGACCAACACCAGCAGCTGACATGGCACCCCAGACCATCACTGACTGTGGGTACTTGACACTGGACTTCAGGCATTTTGGCATTTCCCTCTCCCCAGTCTTCCTCCAGACTCTGGCACCTTGATTTCCGAATGACATGCAAAATTTGCAACCTGTAGCCCATTTCCTGCACATGCCTGTACACGGTGGCTCTGGATGTTTCTACTCCAGACTCAGTCCACTGCTTCCGCAGGTCCCCCAAGGTCTGGAATCGGTCCTTCTCCACAATCTTCCTCAGGGCCCGGTCACCTCTTCTCGTTGTGCAGCGTTTTCTGCCACACTTTTTCCTTCCCACCGACTTCCCACTGAGGTGCCTTGATACAGCACTCTGGGAACAGCCTATTCGTTCAGAAATTTCTTTGTGTCTTACCCTCTTGCTTGAGGGTGTCAATGATGGGCTTCTGGACAGCAGTCAGGTCGGCAGTCTTACCCATGATTGCGGTTTTGAGTAATGAACCAGGCTGGGAGTTTTTAAAAGCCTCAGGAATCTTTTGCAGATTCTTGCAGGTGTTTAGAGTTAATTAGTTGATTCAGATGATTAGGTTAATAGCTCGTTTAGAGAACCTTTTCATGATATGCAAATGTTTTGAGATTTTGGGTTTTCATGAGCTGTATGCCACAATCATCAATATTAAAACAATAAAAGGCTTGAACTACTTCAGTTTATGTGTAATGAATCTAAAATATATGAAAGTCTAATGTTTATCAGTACATTACAGAAAATAATAAACTTTATCACAATATGCTAATTTTTTGAGAAGGACCTGTATATATATCCTATACTTGTTTGCAAAAGTATTTAAAGTACATGTGCAGGGGGAAACCATGTAGGCAAATAAACAAAATATTTATTAACACAAGTTAATTCGAGATTAATTTAAACAAAAAATACAGGATCCAAACTGTAAAAAAATAACTAACCAAACATATTCTGAATTAACAGTTGTCTGACTTCTGCTCCTGCAGGATGCATTCTGCCTTGATGTGTGTTTGAAGGATTATCATCATCATCATCATCAGAAGTGTCATGTTCCTCATCCTCAGCAGCACCAGAAACCCACCACCCCCCTCTTCCTCATCAAAAAGCGGGACATTTTCCTTGACTCCACTTGTTTCTGACTTCCTCTGGACTTCCTCAGGCGTTCTGCTCTCATGCCCATTTCCAGAAGCAGTCATTTTTTGTGCGATTTCATTCCAAAAACATTTTTTGTGTAATTTGTAACTGTGTTTTTTAATTTGGAGAAAAGCTAAATTTGATTGTTTCCCTCCTCCTTCAAAAGAACTGCAAGCTCTTTTTTAGTAAATTGTGGTTTTCGTGTCATTTTTTTCAGGTCACCTCTCATTAAACCATGGCTGTATGTAAAGGGACTTATATAGGAAATGATCTTGAGCAAAATAGGTAACAGGTGTTCACAACATAATCCCAGCATTTTCAAAACCCATAATTCTTTTTTATTTTAATTGTACTGATGTATCAATACCAAATAAAAAATGAGTTCAAATGAAATATTGAAAACTGAAAAATGTTTCGTTTGTGACGTTATTACACCACTTCTACGGTACGTCACTGCGAAAGCGCATTGAAAGTGAGTCGAAGAGAAAAAAAAAGAAAAAACACACTACAGTAGGGGGCGATATGTGCCTATGGCACTACTCCGCCATTTTATCGAAGAAGAAGAACGACAGATTAAACCAGCATGGTTCTAACGATGGATTTGCGACACAGGTACTATGGTGCTGGGAAACAGTCATGGGCCCGGTTTCTCAAAAGCTTCTTATCGCTAAGTAGTTCTTAAGTTGTACCTTAACCTCTCTCTTAACGTTATGGCGCATTTCCCGAAACGTTCTTATACTAAGTATCTCTTAGCTAAGTCACATGTTCGTAAGGCTGGTCTGGACCAACCGTAACTCATTCTTAGCGTAGTTTCAGCTCAAGATGCTAGTAGCCGCCACTGAGCAGCAGTCTTTATAAACCAGCGGTGTATGCAAACACATTATGGCACATTATCAAAGTTGTATTAATGATGAAATATACAGTAGACCTGTTTAAGAATGTTATTTTATTTGATATCAGAACTAATAGAGTGACTTTTAATTAGCCTATTTCATAATGTGACTAATGCATTAAAATTGGCAATCACTTTTAATATTACACAGGTGGCAAACAATTTGGGAGCGATACAGCGTGGTGTTGTGTTAAACCGAAGACGGCGCCGTCCGTGGAGCCGTGTGGGTCATGTACAATTTTTCCTTTAGACAAAACTTTTCATATTTTCCCCGTGGTCATTATTTAAAAAAATAAATAAAGTTTTGCCTTCCAAGGCAATAGATTATGGAGCTGCTTTGCCTGCTCAGACCTGCGCTTGCCAGGCCAACGCGTCGTACTTACGCTCAGGCCTGGACTGGCCATCGGGCATACCGGGCAATGCCCGGTGGGCCGACGCACATTTTTGGGCCGGGGTGTCAGTCATAATTGAATATTTTTAAAAAAGTTTATTAGGCCAATTTATTTATTGCGGCAACGGTAGAGTATCTGAGACACGAATCGCGGCACATTGGTTGACTATCTTAAATGACATTGAGCTAGTCCAATGAAATCTCAGGCCACGCCCTACCTCCCTCCTGGCCAGCCCTCATCTCCCCTTGACAAAGTCTGCTATTTAGAGGGCCATCAACATCTAACAACAGTGCAGAGTGCTCAGGCTGCCGGAGCAGCACAAGGGAGTGTAGAACAGAGTAACGTCAATGTTAGTTACACAGGTGAAGAAGAAGGAGGAGGTGGTGAGAGACGTGACCCAGCAGGGACAGATTGAGGAAGGCTTCAGAATAGCTACGAGTCCGGTAAGAAGTAGCCGAAAAGTTGGCAGAGTGAAGGGAGGGACATTTATGTAGGGAAGACAGAGGGCTTTTTTGTGGTGTGTGTGTGTGTGTGTGTGTGTGTCACTCATGCATTTGAGTGTTTGTCGACAACCTGCACCACTAGCTGCTAATCCCAAATGAACTGTCTGCCAATTAGGCTGGGCTACATTGCCATCCACATCAAATTAACGAGTGGTCTTACGTCTGTCACGATTGATTGAAATTGTTGTCAATTTTCACGCAGTACAACAAATAAACCCCCAGAGCTATATAAATGACATGGCTGACTATCGGATTTCTTGGTAGACACACGTAGGCCTACACACATGCAGAATGATGATAGCCTATGGAATTAACAATGAGAATGTAGCCTACATCTTCACTAAATAGTAAACTATCTGGAGGATTTGTAGGCTAACACTGTGCAAATGCTCAAATTATTGCAGTCAGACTTAAAAACATTTAATAGTAGACTATGAGTTTTGTGCAGAACTTCATCCTTGCTAGGTTGGAGGTCACTTACGTGTGTGTGTGTGTGTGTGTGTGTGTGCGTGTGTGTGTGTGTGTGAGACAGAGGGAGAGAGAGAGAGAATTGCTAATAAAAGACTGTATAATAACAATAATAATAATTAAAAATAATTTTTTACCAAGGTTATTCGCTTCCATGCAGGTTACTGTGGTTTAATGTTTGAAACAAAACAGTGAGCGCATATATCCTTTGATGTGTCATATGCCTCAGCATATTGTTTAAATAATCATGGTGGGCCGCTATGGCCAAAAATGCCAGGGCCGTTTTTTGGTCCCAGTCCAGCCCTGCTTACGCTCTACGTCCCGATGTCCAGCTGCTCGCTGCTTTTTGTTTAAAATATGTTTTATTGATCATTAGCCATTATCCATAACTTTATGGGCTTTTCTTTTGACGTGTTATTTTTATGAAATTTGATTTAGTTAAATTAGAAAATAAAATATCCTTGGGAGGTTCAACCCCCTTAATTTTTAACCCCATTAATTTTTCTGAGTGATTGTAATGCGTAATACACCTATTCACTTATGCGGTTTGACTCGCTGTGAGATGCCGTGTTATACCCCTATCTCACCTGCATCTCGCGCTGTGGCCGTAAGTAGGGTTCATCATGATTCACCCCGAGTTTTTGCGCTGTGATTATGTTTCCATCTTTCCGCGTGAAAAATTAAATGTTTAATTTTTTTGCTGGTCCTCGCGGAAGCTTGCAGAACTTCGCAGAAAGTTAAAGGAACGTCGCTGGCAATCACGGCAGCTCACAGAGATGAGTCAGGCCACACAGGTGAGAGAGGGGTATTAGGCACCGTGAGCCGCATTGAGTGACCGCCCAATGGTCCGCGAAGATCTGCAAGGTCCGCGAGCTTCCGAATGTTAAACATGTTTAATTTTTTTGCGTGGTAAAATGGAAACGTAACCATGGCACCAAAACTCGCGCTCAATCATGATTCATTCATCATGAACTGCACTTACGGCCCCTGGGCGAAACCGCGCATACCCCTAAACCTTCACTCTGTCATCTCCTCGTATTCATTCCACAAGTGCGCTATACGAGCCCAACAACTGACATGTTTCACATTGTTTCTGAAGCTGGTGAAGAGTGTTGTCAGCTGTTTGTCCATCAACTACACTGTAAAAAATAAATCCTGAAAATAGTTGTTGGAACAAAGAAATATATGTTGGGCTAATATAATGCTGGTGTCAAAAAAGAAAAATATGTTTTCTCAATGATTGTATAAATTTCATTACTCAACTACGAAAGTTTCATCGAGGCAACGAATAAAACTGTGTTCATGAAACATTTAACTGCACACAAACAATTTTATGTTGGACGAACAAGAGGGACCTCTGCGCATGCGCAAAAGCGTTCTTCCAGAATTTTCGAACTTCCCGCTATTTCCTCCCGAAATGGTGAGTACTTCATGGAAACTAACTGTCCTGCAAAGTAATTAGCAATTTTAGCTTTATAACATATATATTATCCAGCAGCAAGCTTTAGAACATTATATTTTCGAGTGTTTATGTATATAATTTGGAGTGTTACTGTAGTTATCTGACAATGCACTCGTTTCAGCTCCTAACGCATTTTTTTTTTCAGATGGTATGTACATTGACATTAATGTTAATCTATGAAACCGCTAAAGTTTAATTACGTTACATACATTTTATTCATTTTAATGACTGATAATTTCAAAGGCTATTTGAAAAAGACGGCGCGTTAGTGCTCCACTGAGGGAGCTTAATGTTCTCACTCCTTCATCATTCATTAACCTTATAGTGTCTGAAAACGGTTATAATGGCTAAACGGACATTTTTTTGTATAGGATTTTTAATGGTTTTGAACTACAAACGGTTACTTAATTAGTTATTCATATATTTTTCTTTTTGTATTTCAGGTATTAGGGAGAATATCTGGGAAACAGTGCTTACTGCAAAAGCTTGGCAAAATTATTTCACAACATTTTTTTTATTTTTTATATCTTAAACCATTTCTGAGTTAAAGCAAATATTTTATTTTCAAATAAGCCACTGCACGTTTTTACTGAGAAATATCAGTATGTTTTGTTCTACAAGGCAGAAGTCTATTTATCCAGTATACTGTTTTGACTGAGTGTGATATTAGTAAGCTTTGTAACATGAATGTTAAGGGCACAGTTTCATTCTTGCATTTTGGAATGTTATTTGCATATTTTGTTATAACAATGCAGCATTTGTTTATTTGTTGAAAGAGTAGCTGGATTGCACTTAATCAATGTTGATAGTCTTTAACAGGTGTTTAAAGTTTACATTAAAAAAATATTCAAATTTAGAAGAATGTGTCATGTTATTTGAAATGTGGCCACAGTGAATAACCTACTCAAGTAAACTTTAAGATGTTAATTTTATAATTATGCAAGCATAATTTCCAATTCAAAATATACCTTTCAGTCAACTTGGAACATTTAATTGACACAACATTATATTTCAATTTGAGACTGCTTGTTGGCCTAACTAGGCATGTTTATTCAGCATAGAACATTTAGTTGACAGAATGTTTTATTTCAATTTGTGTGTACATTTAGAGGTAGTCAGCACAGCAAAAACAAAATAGTTTACACAACTTAAATTGAGCCAACTAAAAATTTTAGATGCAACAGGTCACTAGAAATTTTTTAGTTGGAGTAGCAAGAATTTTTTTACAGTGTATGATTGTATACCCGGTTCGTTTCACCGCCAGAGGTTAAATGAAAATATTAGCGACAGTTTGGTGATTTAATTTATATATTTGTTTATTGTGGCATGTTATTGATAAGTTAACCCATGTCGAAATAAACGTTATTGGAAAATTTTTGTGTAATGTTTAATTTGTATAGAAAGTGTTTAATTTGCAGAGAAAGTGCTGTCTTTCTTAACGCTGTCATGCAAAAGAAGTCAAAAATCGATTCCTGAGCAACTGATGTCAGCTAATTCAGGACCTTCACTGTAGACAGCGCCTTGTAACGTCGGACGTAAGAGGCAGCGACTTAAGAAGACTCCTAAGAGACAGTTCAAGAAATACACTTAGAAAACTTATCACTTAACGTAAGATATATTATATAAGATATATAAGAGTCTTCTTAGCGCGCGAATAATGTGCGTTATAGAGAAACCGGCCCATGACTAGTTAGTTAGTTTCTTCAACTTTGCATCGTACGATGGTGGTTAAGCAAAGAGCTACATCGTTGTACGGGAAACGCACCCCAGTTTAAGTACCCGTCAATGATGGGAAAATTACGGTGGCAGTGGAGTGCAAAACAAATTAACAAAACTGAAAACAAAATAAATAAAAAAACTAGAGATGTTTCGATACCCTTTTTCCCCTCCCGATACCGATTCCGATACTTGGGCTCAGGGTATCGGCCGATACCGAGTACTGATCCGATACCTGGGTGTGTATCTGTACAGTGTTTATATACTGTATATATATATTTCTTTTTTTTAAGTAAAATACTACTAGCCCTGTGTAACGGGTTCGACCCTAAGTGCACGGGCGACACCTTGAAACACGAACACGAGGCGAGGTCTTACAGGAAAAAGGGAAATGTATTTAGAAAAATGGGTAAGGAAAGGGTTAAAGGCTCTATGCGGCCTTTTCCACTTTGGCGGCAGGGATGCGAAGGCAGGCTCGACACGGAAGTGAAGGTGCCGCGGGAGCTCGCGCAGCTCGTTCACGCACTCCTCTCGCGGAGATCAAAGGCTCCCCCCTTTTTAAAGTCTCTGGATCGCATCACATCGCCCCTCTCTTGTGCCACTGTCTCTCATAAAATCAACCGCGTCGCAAAGTCCAGCTTCCCAACAGTCAGACCCCGAGCTACACTCCCCGCTGTGTTTTATATGCGCACGCCGTGACACTCTGTAAGTAAGCTAAGCTAGCAAAGCTAGCCAGCATAAATAGGTTATGTTTAGGAAAATGGTATCGGATCGGTACGTGGACCGATGCCAGATTTTTTTGTGGTATCGGTAGCATTTCCGATACCAGTATTGGAATCGGAACAACCCTAAAAAAACTAAATAACAAAACCAAAAACAAAACAACAAAACCCAAAACAAAATAACTAATTCAAAAACAAAATATCAAAAACCCAAAACAAAATAACAAAACGCTCCGTGTACTTTTTGGTATTTGTAGTTTCTTTTTATAAACAAAAATTAAAAAAAATTTAAATGAGAGCTATATTTGTTTTTTATTTTAAAATGTCAGACACTTTTTTAAAATTAGACTTGATTTTCTTTTCTCGTTGATACTTTGAATAAAGAAAGTTTTACAGCTTAGAAACGAAAAAACAGCTGCATTTTCCTTCTCTAAAACCGGAAGTATCTCTTCTTCTGTTGTTTGTGGCAACGTGTCGTCTTCTTGGCGCTACTACATTCACCTGCTGGATAACACAAAACATGGACCACTACTGTACATAGTTTTCAGGAATAATAAAAGAGGTCACTCAGGGACGAGGACATGACGGCTGAAAAGTTAAGTCGCATATTTCAGGTAAGAAACCTTTTTTTTTAAAACGTAACTTTAATATTTACCATGTCATTTTAATTAACGTCAGTTACCGCCAAAAAAGTGTTA
The DNA here is from genome assembly GCA_030522415.1 of Channallabes apus. Classification (NCBI taxonomy): domain Eukaryota; kingdom Metazoa; phylum Chordata; class Actinopteri; order Siluriformes; family Clariidae; genus Channallabes; species Channallabes apus. The sequence goes on from CM060109.1 coordinate 12,715,534, forward strand.
CCCGTTAATTTTAATTTTGCCGCTAATTCCAGGTTAGCCTTAGCTAGGCTGAAAACTTTAATTTGACAGCTTCGTTCACATTTGATGATTAACGGTAGTCTTGCAAATATATTTGCTTTATGTAACTTTAAGTACATGGGCATGGATTAATTTAGGTTGATAACAGGAAGGAGGTTTTTACGATGTCCACGAGACGCAGTTTAATCACTTTAATAAACCATGTCTCCGCCCTAATCAACTATCGGGATTGATGTATAATACGACGATGGGACTAATAATGGAAATAAATAATGCCGATGATCTTATTTCGACTCAAGCCTTCTTCACTCCTGTAATTGGACATCAGAACATATTTCAGTTCATACAGCACATTAGAACATTTCAAATATTCAACAGATGTTATAGAGAAAAATAAATAGTTGTAACACGAGTTTGGGGGTGGGTGGGCGCTCTGTGCCCCAGTAGAGCTTTATGTTCAGAAACGCCGCAGGTTAAGAATGTAACGTTGTGTATATTTGAATTCTCATAAGGTGATAAGTTATTTACTTTCCCAATTAATGTTACATCTGCACAATATTATGTCTTTCAGGTGAGTAAAATGAGTCAATGTTTTTTTTTTTTTTCTCAATCAGGTTTCAGCTAATACTGTTTACCTCACTGATGATTCAAATGTGGCCCTGTTCCCTGGAGGAGTCTCTGGTGTTTTCAGCACATTAGACCTTACACCTAAGGGTCACTATGAGGTCCATGGCGAAGACATGGATTCAACGCCAGTAGGCTCTACCAGCCAGCGCTTTGCATTCATGCGTACACCAGCAGCGGCTTCTGCTGGTTCTGCTTCACAGCGGGTTACTGGTCCCTCCACGGCCACCAAAACATTTCAGAGGTAGGAGTATTGTTTTTTTTTTTTTTATGTTTTTGTAATTTAGTTAATAAAAAAAAGCAAAAAGAGGCCATAAATTATCTCTAGGCCAACACATGGATAGCTAATGTGAATAGTTAGAAAGAATAACAAAACTACTATTGCAATAATTGTGAAATCATGTTTTGTCTTTCAGATCAGTTTACCTTGCTGAGGTGGTTGGTGGGAAGTTGATTCCCAGTAAAATGGTGGTGGTTCGCTATCTGGAGTGTGAAGCTTCCCTTCAGGGAATAATAGGAAAAGTGCAAGATCCCATTGGCAATTACAACCCTATAATTTTGACAGATACAGGGCAATGCCATTCTGGAGTCAGAAGGTACAACAGGTGAGTCACAGAAGCCTTTATTTAAATAAATAAATGTTACATAGGTTGTTACAAAAAGATGGTGTAACACCTGTGACATAAAGTTAGTTAAAGGTGAAAGTTAAAAACAGTTCACCTTTTTTTTTTTAAATGTCAGTACAAACATTTTCATTTCATCCTTAGGGTCACAATTAGGGTTGTTCCGATTCCGATACTGGTATCGGAAATGCTGCCGATACCACAAAAAAAGCTGGCATCGGAATCGGCGAGTACTTGAGTCCGATACCATTTTCCTAAACATAACCTATTTATGCCCGCTAGCTTTGCTAGCTTAGCTTACTTACAGAGTGTCACGGCGTGCGCCTGTGATGGGCGTGCGCCCAAATTGATATTGCTCCTCGCTCACTAGTTAGGCGGCCTCCCCCCCCCCCCTTTAGGTATGTGAAGTAGCAGGACCGCAGAATCAGGCAACGGCCCATGAGCTATCGGCACTATAAAACACAGCGGGGAGTGTAGCTCGGGGTCTGACTGTTGGGAAGCTGGACTTTGCGACGCGATGGATTTTATGAGAGACAGTGGCACAAGAGCGGGGCGATGTGATGCGCCCCAGAGACTTTAAAAAGGGGTGCGCCTTTGATCTCCGCAAGAGGAGCGCGTGAACGAGCCGCGAGCTCCCGCAGCACCTTCACTTCCGCGTAAAGCCCACCTTCGCATCCCTGCCGCCGAAGGGGAAAAGACCGCAGAGAGCCTTTAACCCTTTCCTTACCCATTTTTCTAAATAAATTACCCTTTTTCCTGTAAGACCTCGCCTCGTGTCCGTGTTTCATGGTGTCGCCCGTGCACTTAGGGTCGAAGTAGGGTCAGGGCTAGTAGTATTTTACTTAAAAAAGAAATTATATATATATATTTTTATATTATGTATGTATGTGTATATATATATATATATGTATATATGTATATATACACATACATAATATACACACACACTGTACAGGTACACACCCAGGTATCAGATCGGTACTCGGTATCGGCCGATACCCTGAGCCCAAGTATCGGAATCGGTATCGGGAGGGAAAAAATGGTATCGGAACATCTCTAGTCACAATACTGGAAGCAAAATGCTCGAAAAATACTTGCTGTACCAGAACAAGACTTTAATAGCCTTCAGGGAACAAAGAGGAAGAGATTGAGGTGTGCATTCAAATTATCACTTTGCAGTGCAACAAACTGCAAAAACGTACATGCTTTAAGATTACATTCTCAAGAAGAACTGTAATGTAGGATGTGTCTTGGAATAGTAATATGCAGTAATTTTTTTTGTTAGTCACTACCCATAAACAGTTGATTTTTACCTTATTGCTCATGTTTTGTTGTAGCAGCCGTAAAGATGACATTACAGCTGGCTTGGGAGAAGTCAGTGACAAGATAGAAGAGTTGATGATGGCATCTCAGAATCTGCCAGCTGTTACAGCAGCAATCAAAGAGCTCACTGATCTTTCCATTACCCAGACAGTCTTTCTCACTGCCCCCAAGTTGCAGACCATCAAGGAAGCATTTAGCTGTGTGGTTTGTAGAAGTGTGTACAAAAGTGGGATACTATAGCCCTCTTTCCACCAAATAGTTCCAGCTCAACTTGACTCAACCCTTTCAAAGTGTTACTGGTTCTGCTGCAGATAATCTATGGTATCCACTTACTAGATTGGTAGTCATAGTGATGCTGCATGTGATGGTGGGATTCCAGTTGGTTTTGCTATGAAGAAAACCATAATTGTGAGTAGAGTTGAGCCAGTAATATGCAGTGGAAAAAGGACTTAATTTTTCTTCACTAATGTACTATGGTTAGCAAGCCTAGTCCTGGAGATCCCCCTACCCAATGCATTTTAGTGTTTTCCTTGCTCTATCACACACATTTCTTTTCAGAGAATGCTGTTAGTTACCTGATCACTTGAACCAGGTGTGCTGGGAGCAGGGTAAATATTAAGATGTGCTGGGGAGGAAATCCTCAAGGACCAAGGTTTCGAACCACTGCTTTAAACACTCATCTAAACAGATTTAAATTATTTCCTACATTTGTAAAATCATTCAATTAATAACTTTATTCATTGCATTCAAGGCAAATTAAATCTTTCAACAGTGGGATTCTTTGTTTATCAGTTTCAGTTTAGAGACTCAGTGTTGTACATACAGAATTTGGTTTAGTTGAATCAAGTGAAAATCATCCTTTTAGTACACATTTTGTATTTCTAGTCTTATTTCTATCAATACTCTTTGGAGTACAGTGCTGTGAAACAGTATTTGTCCCAATTTTTGGAAAGGTGAGTTAAATTTCAATTGCCACATCCAGGCCTGATTAATGCCAGACCTCTTGAATCAAAAAATGGGGCCAATACTTTTTACAGGACTGTATATTATCCACAGACCATTGATGAGCAAAGACATAACAAAAAAACTGCTGAAGCCTCAATTTATAAGCCTTTGTGCAGAGAGGGCTTGATTTATTCACCTTTCACATACAATAAAACTGAGTTAATAGATGAATGTTTGCAAATCAATATAAACATGTGGGATAACTGCATGACCAAACATGTATCGGCATATAAGTAGACATGGAGAAAAGAAAATATTCTCTAAACGTAACAGTCTTCTGTCACATTACTTTTGCAGGTATTATGGAAGAGCCAATGCTGTCACTGTGCTGCAGAAGCATTATTGGCTGCAAGACATGTGTGGAGCAGTGGAAGGAGACTTCTCCACACTGTGCAAAATGTAGAGAATTCAACTACAGTGCAATAGAAGTTGCAGGTCTAACTGCTGCTTTTTCAGTTTTCAAATCCTTTTTTATGGAAGAGTAATGTTTTGATTACTCACAGAAAGGTAAACCCTTACATCTATCTATTGTTTTTGTTTAGTATGTTCTGTAAATTGCTAATGCACCAGTTTATGCATTTCTCCGAGTTATGTTTATCAGATAAAGCAAGGCTTCTTTGTATGGAGCAAAGTCGTTGTTTACTGCTCTATAAAACAAATGTGAAATGTCTGGATATTTCTCAGAGAAATTATTATCCGTTCTTAGCTTGTCCTGTTCTGTTGTAAAGGGATCAACTCCAAATGTGGAGTATGTTGTCAGTGTAGATCCCACATGCTGTCTGTAAAGGTCTGCAGCTCCAAGTGAATGTGGCAAGAGTTCTGATGGAATTCTTTGTTTACACCCAGGTTCTGCAAAGTGATTTGGTATGCCTTTTCCTGTTAGCATAAGAACAAAAGTTAAAAAATTATTGCGTGTGGATCAGTGTGCTCAAGGTATATTGCCTACTATATAATTTACCTGGAATCCTATGAGCATTCCATGATTCTGCCACGCTTGTAAGACCAATGTGACACAGCCTACAAGTCAGGTTGGACACACAGTATCTTACAAGGCTGTCCTCCATATCGATCTCCTCTTGGTCCATCAGCTGGAGAAGGGCTGTTTTCAAGGGATAGTTGACACGATTGTTGATCTCAGGCCAAAGTCGTTCAACTGATTTAAAAAATAAACACGGCCTGAATTATTTACAAGTGTAGATTTGAAAGAATTTCAGTTTCTTTTGTTAGTAGTACAGAAATCTTACTCTTGTAGATGAAGTCTGTAGGTAAGGCAGTCTTTCCTGATTGAAGCGATGGTGTGACAGCATCTCCTGCATGAACAGTGTCAAGTAAAACTCCTTTCCATGTTCTACCCGCACTTGGTCCCACATACCATAGGTGACCACTGCAGGTCTAGGGAAGAAAATGAAGTTGTGCAAAATGTTATTTTCATTTCTGTCCAACATTGGTGCACTTTATATTATACTTTTGAATGTACATGTTCATACACTGATCAAACATAGCATTAAAATTCATAAGGTGGTTTTAGTATGGCTCTGATTGGTATGAGGATACACAGTCCCATACGCAGCAAGCAACAATACACTGTAGGTTCTAAAGCCTTCCGATTATAACCACAGTGCTTGGCAGTTTGCTGTGTATGGGGCGGTGTAGCTACAGACCTGTCAGGGTCACAACATTAAACCCACCTGGTGGTTTTAATGTTGTGGTGTATTTATTTGGTACTTGAACAAAACACAGCAGACACTTGTGTTAACTTTACTGTGCAATAAATGTTTGTTACATGATTGCCATGGAATGTTTTTTTTGCCTCTCCATTTTATTAAATACACAAAGGTATAGAGTATATTGAATTGAAATAGCGAACAAAATATTGTTAAAGTTTTGTTATTTCAAGGAACACCAAAAACATTAGATTTTTTTTCTCTGTTTCACATCCATGTACATTTCAATTAACTAGGTTTGATAGTGTTAATTTGTGAAAACGTGTTATTTTACATCATTTCAGATAAATTAGGTTATACACATTTATCAAAAACTGATAAATTAAATTTAAATTACAAAATCAACATGCATCTGTGGTACTATTAGAATTACCTGAAAACATCTTCATAGATGGACAAGCTGTTTTTGATCGGCATTGTGGAATGACTCACAATCTTTTTGCTGAATCCTTCGATGGCTAAAACATGGGTCACTCCAAACATCACAAGCTTTTCGTTCTGGTCGAGGTGAAGCTTATGGCCCATATATTCACCATGCTAAGGTAGGGGGTTAAGGTTCCGAGCTCCCTTAAAAGTAATGAGATTCATAAAAACAAAAAAAAAGAGAAAGAAATCACAGTGTAATACCATCAAGTCAGCTTTTAACAGTATGCTCAAGCAATGTGAGCTAACTGAAAGTTGGGAATTTTTTTATATTACCAGTAGTAGAAGGCTATCTTCAAACTGACATCTTGCTCTATATACTGTAAATAAAATCTGACTTATAAATGAAAGTTGACAATTCTCATATTTACCATTTAAAATTTCAATATAAAAACCTTCTGGTATCAGTTTTTTCAGTAAAGTGCTGTTAACTGTTTAAACATCACATAATGTGGACTCATCTTAGATATTAGAAATGTCCGGTTTATAGTGACTCAAACAAGCTGCACTTTCATTAGCCACACTATTCAAATACTACTGATAATCTGGACTGTACTGAATGATCACTTATCAGTTTCAGGAAGCACATACTTTTGATATTGCATTTTCTTAATTACAATTCTGTTCTTTTACTCAAGTACGATTTTGAACGCGCACTTTTAATTTTAGTGCCGCATTTCTACAGTGTTGCCTATTATTGGCATGTTTTCGTCATTGAAGGTTATAACCACTTTATGTACCACTGGCTATTACAGGCCTTACGCATGAATTCAATACATTTGATCAAACATATGTAAAGGAAGACGAGCAAAATAACTTACTTGGCGCCTTGCTTCATGATAAGGCCGATGCACCTCCTTTAAAACTGACCCAATTCGTCCTTCGGCAGCATGTACTGTATGCCTTTCGTCCACAGATATCCCTTCATAATTTTGCGGCCATATGTTGGCCCCACCAGTAAATAAATAAATAAATACTAAAAAGTAGCTTTCAGTACAAAATGTTAAATGTGAAGACACTGGGCTAATATCATTAGTTACTTGGAACTGTATAAAAAAAGATAGAACTGTCGCAACACAAACGCGCGCACATTCTTCAGACAACAAGTGTCTTACCTCGTTTACAGCTTTTGCCACCTCTAATTCCAAGTGTGTGTCAGACAGGCGACAACAGCCCGGGACATTCTCAGCACAAAATTTTCTAATGTTTCTTGCGGAAAACCCTCTGGCTTCTCCAAATTCCAGCGACAAGTGTTCAGAGATAACTTCAGATGACAAGCCTTGTCTTGCCATTTCTAAAATTATGTCTGAGTGAAGTTCCAAAGCCATGACTTTTCACTACTAGCCGGACTGGCGTTAGCTGCAGGTGAGGTGCCAGGTGATGCACACCTCGCTCTAACAACTTCCGGCTTCTTACTAATTAAATAACGATTCTTTTCTGGTTTTTGTTTTCTTGCATTATTCCTTTCTGACGCACAAAAGGAAAAATGGAAAAACAACCGTTTTCATTTTCCATTATTGTTTTATTTTAATTACAAGTCAAATAAGCGTGTATTTTTCTTTTTTTGTTTTCTTTTTTAAACGACAATTTCAAATACCAAAATATACACGGACCCAAAACCAAAACAATTTTTAATTTTGGCTTTGTTGTTTTGTTTTTGTTTTTGTTGTTTTGTTTCCGGATTGTAAATTTGGTTTTGAATTTGTTATTTTGTCTTGGGTTTTGTTGTTTTGTTTTTGTTTTTCGCCCCCTCAAATAAATGTCCTGCCCCCTCAAATAAAAATTTTGAAATGTTGAGAAAGCACATGTTAATATACTCACAAAATGAATTTATAACAAGTTGATAAAATGATCTGTGGTAGCGGAAAAGGTAAACTGCACAATACGGTATTAGATTTCACACATTAGATCTTCTGTCTCGGGCGCAGGGGACGATATTTCATTCCCAGCCCGAGCTTTGGAACCTTCTAAGAGCTTATGCCCTCAAATGGAATGTATTTGAAAGTTGGTGACACTCGGTGAGAGATGCTATTGCCCTCTCCTATGAGGTGCGTTGGCTCACCTCACCTCTAGGAATCAGGGCTCACTCAACCAGGGGGATTGCCTCATTTATTGCACTAGCAAGAGGTATTCCCCTGCCAAAATGTTTCAGTGCTGGAGCTCCTGCAGGAAAAGCTTGTCCTTAGGCTTGTGCCCTAGCACTCTCAGGATGTACTTAACTGCATTGTTTTGAAGCCTTCTGTCCCCCACCTTTTACAGCTTCGGGGCAGGAGAAATTTCAATTACTGTCCAGTATGTGCTCTTCAGATTTACGTCCACCGCATCAGCTAGTGGCGTAAGTCAGAGCACCACTATACTGGGTGAGAGACGCTTTGTCCAGTTAGCTGCCCAGGCATAGTTCTGAGAACTTCTCGGCCTTGTGCGCACACGCTTCACAACCTTGGGGTCCAGACACCTGCAGTGCGGCGGCGTTGGTATTCTCGTTCCCATAGCGTTTTCACACAGCATCGAGAGTAACCTTTGAAAGGGAATGTCTCGGGTTACTTCGCTGTAACCCTGTTCCCTGAAAAGGCGGAAACGAGATGCTGCGTCCCAATGCCGCACTGCCACGTGAACGGACGTCCGTTCAGACAAATTAATCTGAGGTTTGTCCCTGGCTCACTAGTATTTATAACCTCCAGCTGCGTCTAATCAGATGACGTCACCTGACCGAGGTTATATATAGCCAAAAATTTGGCATGTTTGCACACACATGCTTCACACCCGGCAACATGACAAAATGGTTCCCATAGCATCTCGTTCCCACCTTTTCAAGGAACAGGGTTACAGCGAAGTAACCCGAGACGTTTTCCATGCATGTTAAATTAACCATAATCAATTAATTAACATGCACCTGTGGAATGGTAGTTAAGACCTTAACAGCTTACAGAAAGTAGGCATGTAAGGTCACAGTTCTAAAAACGCAGGACACTAAACAGACTTGTATACCGACTGTGAAAAACACCCAAATAAAGATGCCCAGGGTCCCTGCTCATCTGCGTGAACGTGCATTAGGCATGCTGCAGGGAGGCATGAGGACTGCTGATGTGGCTAGGGCAATAAATTGCCATGTCCGCACTGTGAGACGCCTAAGACAGCGCTACAGGGAGACAGGAAGGAAAGCTGATCATCCTCGCAGTGGAAGAACACCTGCACAGGAAGGGTACATCCGAATAACACAGCTGCGTGACAGGTACAGGATGGCCACAACAACTGCTCGAGTCACACCAGGAACACACAATCCCTCCATCTCACAGCAAGAACTGACAAATCTGGTCCAGTCCATGAGGAGGAGATGCACTGCAGTACTTCAAGCAGCTGGTGGCCACACCAAATACTGACTGGTACTTTTGAGCCTCCCTTCATTCAGGGACACATTGTGAAACATTTTTAGTTTATGTCTTATGGTGTTGACTCTTTTAGTGTTCATACAAATATTTACACATTAAGTTTACTGAAAGTAAAAACAGTTGAGTACATACACACATATATATATATATATATATATATATATATATATATATATATTTTTTTTTTTTTTTTTTTTTTTTTTAAACCTATGAATAGTCCATATTCTACTTCTACTTCTGAGAGCACAACACAAAACCACATGCTTATTTATACCATTGTTGTTGATTTATTTGGGTACATTCATTAAATATATATTGAGTAATATTTTAAATAGGCTTACACTATGGTAGTGTATAATTTTTTTATTTTCTTAGTGCATAACACTTTGTGCACTGTATATGTTGAATATGTGAAGAGTACGGATAACATTCATTATAAGTGAAAACCTCTAACATACTACAAATATTGTTATGAGACATTTCTCTTTATGTATGTTTTAACAAAGATACTTGAAAACTCACCTTTTCTTCGCACAAACGAAACCAAGGCTGTGTTCCAACCGGCATAAATAATGCTTCCGTAGGGCACTTCGAAGGGAGAATAATTGCGATGGTACCGCTGTTATATCGTTTCAAAGTGAATTTGTAATCAAAATAACCGAAAAATTAATAACCTAATATCTGAGCACCAAAACGTTTTCCAAATCGCTCAAAGCGGTTGGGAAAATTTTTTAGAAACTAATAGGGCGTAGGTTCGTTAACTGTGAATAGAACACACCCAGCCGCCGCAAGGAACTCTGCTTCTAACCACAGGTCGAAGGCTGTAGTTCCAACCACCTAAGTTTGCGACGCTGTTTGCGAGAAACACCGAATTGTTGAACTGTGTTGATAACGACGGAACTTGCGACCATAGTTGGCTAACGATGCTTTTGGGAAACGCACCCCTGATCGACTTTAATGTAATTAGTGACATTATTATTTGAGGTTGAAGCCCACGTACATGTCTTTCTGCAACAAAGATGAATCCCTTAATTATTTTAAACTGTAATTTCACAAAATTTAGTTTCGTCTGACAACATTATATGGTATTAGTTTCCATTGAATTCATGAGTAAATATTAGGAAATTGTCCAAAATGTAACTAGTTCACAGCAAGATTTTTAATCTACTGTTCTTTCATTTTATTACAATCAATGGAAAAAAGAGGATATAGAAATGTTTATGTTGTACTTTTTTCATCATTAGCCAAATACACTACCTGTGAATCACAGATAAGAAATCAAAAAAGTAGATCGGATATGGATTATGTTTTATATTAAAAAGACTCCAGTAAATAACCTATGACCATGGCATCATTCACATCTAACAGTAATTCTCCTTCGAGTGTATAGTCTAGGTGGTGATTTTAATGGCAGCATAAGTGTTGAGCTGTTGGCATTTTTTTTTTTAGCTTTTTAAACAATTTTACTTTAATATAGTTTATTTGTATGATTACATTGCTTTATATTGGAAGTTAGGACATGTGGATGGATTTATTTCTGGAAGATTTTGGATGGATTCTGGTATGCAGCCTACTCTTCCTCATCTATTCTATTGCTCAGGAAACCATCTTCTGCAAGTAACTGTTTCCCTCTTCTCCTTACAATGACACAACCTGAACATTTAAGTGATTTACATTTTTTAAGAAGTCTGAGAAGATGTGCATTTCCTTTGGCTTCTAAAGTTAAGAACACTTTGCAGTCATATAGGATTCTCTGACTCAGATCTCGCCCAAGGGGTAAAAAAGATGGGAGAAATAGTTCAAAGAAATAGTTAAAAGGAGAGATTATAATTGTTCAGTATGTACAATTGTTGGAAATTGTGCTACTTCTTGCGAAACTGCTGTGAATATTAAAAGACAGCTGACTGGGCAAAGAATGTTTTTATCTGACTGTATCTAAATGACAGGAATTTACATTGAAAATTAAAAGAGCTAAGGGGCTGACCGAGGCACAGTACCTCTGGTACTGAAATGGACGCAGTCTGTTAAAACCCCAGGAGAAAAAAGTGGAGGCAGTCTGATCCTACCCTCAGCTGACACCGGAAAAAAAACAACAACAAGCACATGCCAATTATTATTACCACTTTGTCACAGATTTTCTTCTCTATGGCAGCACCCCTCAGATCTCCTGAAAAAGGTGTGCTGGATGCACAAGGAAGAAGACGTGTTCAAACAGCCAAAGACCCACCTCACCAGTTCCCCTATGCTCCAGAACCCCAACTTTTATCAGTCTTTCCTGGTGGACACGGTGATATAAATGCAGTGATATAGAGGAAAGCCCTTGCCATTAAGTGGGCAATAGAGGAGATTTAGCGTCACATTACGCTGACAACAGATCATGCTCCTCTACAGAGGTTGGCAAGAACAAAGAATACCAATCCCCACATAACCCAATGGTTTCTCTCACTGGCCAGTGCACACACATTAAGGAAACCTTCTTGCTCTCATCTGTCTCACACACACACACACACACAGTGTCACACACACCGCTCTACCTGCTGCTCCTGTGGGTGGAAAGGGGACAGGTCTCACTAATGCACCTGAGCTCAACTCAACCTCATCATTCTCCTGTTGCAAGGGGATATAAAAAGGCCCCCCAACACACTGAGTAGATCTTTTTCGAACCTTAGTTTACTACATGCTTTCTTTACTTGAAAGTAAATGGCCTCATGGAGCTAGCTGGACGTACAGACGCTCGATTATCTCGCAGACACCACACTCAACCTCCAACATCGCCCAGACCCAGGTCCTCCGCCCCACCTCGGCCGCCTACCTACCCTCCTTCTCCATCAACTTCTAGGTCTGACCCTGAACCCATGCAATTAAATCGAACCCGCATCTCTCCGGAGGAGGGCCAGCGAAGACTTCCTCTGGTTCCTGTCTTTATTGTGGACAGTCCGGTCACCACCGCCTCCAATGCCCGTTAAAAAGCCAGACTCCTCCAGTTAAACTGGGAACACTGGAGGGCCCGGGCCGTGACCTTTCCCCTAACTCAGTGGTTCTCAAACTAGAGAACTTAAGGGGGTGAGCGAATTTTCAAGCCCCACTTGTCAACAAAATAATAACGAAATCTGCCAAGTTTACTGTTTATTGAAATATAAATTTCTAAACCAATAAGATCAAACAACACCAAGTTAAAAACAGATAAAATACACGTGCAATTGTTATAAAAGGCTTACGTTGTCACTTATCTTTGCATAATTGACCCCATGTTTATTAGCTGCTCAGCAATCGTTTGTAGTTTTTTTGCACTGGCCAATTCTGTATGCAACTTTGAATGAAGCCATTTGTGCTTTGCTGTCCACTGATTCAGATTTTACCATGCGATTCTCCTGCTGTCTGTATTCTGCCAGCTTTCTTTGAAAGAAGTCGAGTGGCTTATTAACGTGTGTTGTCTCTAAGTGTCTTCCTAATTTGTTGGGTCTCATGCGGTCTGCTGCCAGCGGTATAAGACACAAAACATACACGGGTCTCTCCTCTGCCCCCACCATCACCACCATGAAGCAAGTTAGGCTTCATTAATGGTGGGCGATATAACCAAAATCTTCTATCACAGTAGAAGCTATTTTCTACCTCGATAACAATATATATATCACAATATAGTGATTTGTATCTGAAAATGCATGAATAAAAATTCAAACACAAAGAAACTGTTTTACATAATGTAATTTTATATAAACTTTTATTTTTTTACTTTGGCCATATTCGTTTGGATGCTTGGATTTCAGATGATAGAAAAGGTTTGACGTGTTTCCACCACTTGTTAAAACAGTGAACTTGCGTACCTTGCAAATCAAATTCAAATTTTATTTGTCACATACACATTCATACATAGTACGATATGCAGTGAAATGCTTAGACAACTGCTCGTGACCTTAAAATAAAAGACTATGAATAGGAAATAAATATGAAAAATAAAATAGGGGGTAAATTTAACTAGGAAAGAATAAAATAAAATATAAAAATTTAAGTTAAAATAAAATAACTGTACAACAATACACAATATAGAAAATATATGAAGAATATGTGAACAATAAGAGCAGCTGTACGAGTAAGAAAAGAATGGCAATGTCCAGGGTTGTGCAATCCACATGTTTAAAGTGGATCACGTTCATCTCATTCGTATCACTTTTCTTATACCCAAACCAATTCCACACCACAGACGAGGCACCTTTTTTCTTTATAATCTCCTCGTTGTTGGTACCCGTGTGCGGCACCCGATTGAACCGAATGTCTGCGCAAATACAGCGCAGCACGACTATCTGAATAGCGCAGTGATGATCTGGTTTATTTGCGCAGCCCGGTGGTGGATCACGCAGCGCCGCTCGAATCACAAACCTGCGCGACCCACTGTGTTTTTATTTTAAAACTATTTAAAATGTCAGGACTGTTTATTATTGTTTCCGCCTTCCCATGCCTGGATTGTACGTGCGCATCCCAGCGGGGTAAAATGTATTTTGATGGTCGGCGCGGTTTATTTCTGTCAGAGTCGCGCAGCGCTGCCCAGTGGCTCGCGCAGGTTTGTGATTCGAGCAGCGCAGCTCAAGTTTGTCCGACATTAAACCGTGATTGTTGCACTATGGTTCCACTTTTTCTCCCGGCCCACAACTGATGTTATTTTAAAATTACTTGTATTAATGATCCATTTATTTGTGTGTGATTGTTTAGTTTTGAGTGTACACTCTTCATTATCAATAAAGAAAAGCATGAATAGGTACTTTCCTATTATTTTCCACTAATTTCCTCCCGTTCATTGCGCCCCACCTGTCATGTCTGTATTCCCCACTAGTGGGGCGCGCCCCACACTTTGAGAACCACTGCCCTAACTCATGCTCATATCTGCCAGCCATCATTGTAACCCATGGCAAACCTCACATGGTTTCTGCTCTAATCGATTCCGGTTCGGACCAGAATCTCATTTCTGCATCAAAGGTGAAGGACCTCAATCTTCCAACAACCCTCCTTGACAACCCACTTGCCGTTCGGGCCCTTGATGGAACCCCTCTGCCTGCCATTACCCATCGTCAGAGGTGGAAAGAGTAATAAAATTTTGTACTCAAGTACAAGTACTGTTACTTCAGTGAAATTTTACTTAAGTACAAGTAAAGTTACAATTATAAAAATCTACTCAAGTAAAAGTAAAAAGTAGTTCATTAAAAAATGTACTCAGAGTAAAAGTTACCGAGTTACTTTTTTTTTTTTTTTTTAACAGCGGGGTGGGATGAGGCATTCGTAGTTCAAAAAAGATGAGCAGATGTAAATCTCAAACTAGTTGTTTTTAACTGAAGGAACACCTTTGCATAATAAAGCTGTTGTCTTTCTTGTGCTTGAAAATCAAAGTGGTCACTTAAATATGGTGTTACGTCCCAGTCTAGGGTCATACAGCAAAAGAATGGTTCAGGGTTCTATTTATAATATATATAACTGTATGGAAATGGTGGTATATGGCAGAAAGAACTAGATCCAATCATTAACTGATGAAATAATGAGGTTTGTACACACACACACACACACACACACACACACCAGGAGGAGGATCAGATTCAGGTTGGACCCAGGCCAAAATAATAAACAAAATGGTATTTATATTTAGTAGCTAGATTACCTGCAAACAAAAAAAAAAACACACACAAACAAAAATACAGGTACCTTCCTGGACTCCCTAAACCAAAAACAGTGAAATTATCTACAAATATATACAAAGACCAACCAAACCAAAGGGACAAAGCAATAATCAAAGTCAATTGGAGGCAAAAGGTCAAAACCGGAATACACAACCAAATATCAAAACGCCAAAATCACAACCTCTTTCATCTTTCCCGCGTCTCTCTCCGGTTTATACATGGTCGCGCTAGTCGATGACGTCACTCAGGGCGGAAGCGACCGTGTGGAAGGTCAGGAAGATGCAGATGTCAGAAAACCTGGAGTGGAGTCTGGAGCGGCGCGCGACCAGGACATGATACACACACGCGAGCGCAACGGGGCAATTATAAAGCATAATATATTTTATTATTTTATAATTTTCATTCATTTATTTTTTACTCAGTAGCGAATATGATTTAAAATGTACCGAATTACAATACTTCAAACAAAACGTACTTAAGTAAAAGTAAAATTACAGATTTTTAAAACTACTTTAAAAAGTAGAAATACACAAAAAAGCTACTCAATTACAGTAACGCGAGTAAATGTAATTCGTTACTTTCCACCTCTGCCCATCGTACCATCTCTGTTACTCTACAGATGTCGGGTAATCATACCAAGACCTTCCCTTCCTAGTCATGCACCACGCCCATGCACCCCTTGTCCTTGGACGAGCCTGGCTTACCCGTCACAATCCTCACATTGACTGGAGAAAGAATACTATCCAGGAATGGAGTCCTTCATGTTTATCATCCTGTCTCAAGTCAGCTCGCTACCCACCTGCTACAGATTCCACCGACAAGGACTTTCCTGACCTGTATACTGTTCCTCCTGAATACACAGATCTCAAACTGGTTTTTAGCAAGTCACGAGCCCTCTCGCTACCACCTCACAGACCCTATGATTGTGCTATCGATCTCCTCCCAGGCACCACCCCTCCCAGGGGGAGGCTATATTCGCTCTCTTCAAAGGAAAGGGAGGTTATGGACAAATACATTTCTGAGTCTCTTGCTGCTGGGATCATTCGCCCGTCTTCATCTTCTGCTGGAGCTGGTTTCTTTTTTGTAGCTAAAAAGGACAAGATGCTACGGCCATGCATTGATTACCGCGGTCTAAACGAGATCACAATCAAGAATCGGTACCCACTTCCACTTATGTCAACGGCATTTGATCTTCTACAAGGAGCCAATTGCTTTACAAAGCTAGACCTCCGCAACGGCTATCACTTAGTCAGAATCAAGGAGGGAGACGAGTGGAAGACGGCATTTAACACTCCCTCCGGTCATTACAAATACCTGGTAGTGCCGTTCGGTCTAGCCAATGCTCCAGCTGTTTTTCAGTCGTTGGTCAATGATGTGCTCAGGGACTTTCTTAACATCTTTGTGTTTGTCTACCTAGACGACATCTTAATCTTCTCTCTGTCCCTAAAAGAGCACAGATCACACGTCCGCCAAGTCCTCCAGAGACTCCTAGAGAACCAGCTGTATGTAAAAGCAGAGAAGTGTGAGTTTCACTCCCAGTTGACTACCTTCCTTGGTTTTATCATCGCCCCGTCGAAGATCCAAATGGACCCAGCCAAGGTAAGGGCAGTAACCGACTGGCCTAGGCCAGGGACCCGGAAGGACCTTCAGCGGTTTCTTGGATTTGCTAACTTTTACCGTAGGTTCATCAGGAACTACAGTTCGGTGGCTTCTCCGCTCACTTCTCTAACATCATCTAAAAACCCCTTTCAGTGGTCTAACCAGGCAGAAGAGGCCTTCTTCAAACTCAAGGACCGATTCACTTCAGCACCCATCCTCACACAGCCAGATCTCGCCCTCCAATTCATAGTGGAAGTTGACGCCTCGGACTCCGGCGTTGGGGCCGTACTCTCTCAGAGGTCACCAGCTGATGGTAAAGTGCATCCTTGCTGCTTCTTCTCCCGTCGCCTCTCTGTCCCCGAGAGAAATTATGGTATCGGTGACCGGGAGCTTCTGGCTATAAAGCTAGCGTTAGAGGAGTGGAGACACTGGCTTGAGCGGGCCATATCCCGTTTTTCGTCTGGACGGACCATAGAAATCTGGAGTACCTCAAGTCAGCGAAGCGTCTGAATTCCCACCAAGCCAGATGGTCACTGTTTTTCTCCCGCTTTAATTTCTCCCTGTCCTACCGACCGGGTAATAAAAATACCAAGCCCGACGCCCTTTCACGTCAGTTTTCCTCAGTTACAGATGATTCCCCCATATCAACCATTTTGCCACCCCACTGCCTTATTGGAGCTACTTCCCTGGACATTGAGACCCTAGTCAAGCAGGCATTGAATCAGGATCCCGGCGCACCAGATGCACCGCCAGGTGCTCATCCACCATGTCTTTCGCCTCCACGGCCTGCCCACAGACATCGTTTCTGATCATGGTCCCCAGTTCTCTGGACAGCATTCTGTAGACTCATTGGGGCTACCCCTAGTCTTTCATCGGGTTACCACCCACAAACTAATGGTCAGACTGAGAGAGCCAACCAAGATCTTGAAACAGCCATTCGCTGTATGACCTCCCAAGATTCACGTTCCTGGAGTCAAATGTTGCCATGGATGCACACAATTCACTACCTACAGCTTCTACAGGGCTCTCACCGTTCCAGTGCAGTCTGGGCTATCAGCCCCCCTATTTCCCACCCAAGAAGAAGAGGTGGCAGTTCCTTCAGCCCAGGCCTTTGTTCGGCGTTGCAAGAGGACCTGGCTGCGGGCTAGGACCAGACTCCGCCACTCTGCCTCCCTCTTCAAACTTCACGTGGATCGCCGACGTTCAGCTTCCCCAAACTACCCTGTTGGGCAAAGAGTCATGCTTTCCACCCGCAACGTCCCCATTAACACTATCTCCCATAAGATCTCCCCCAGGTTCATCGGACAATTCACCATATCCAAGATCATCAACCCATGCACAGTCAGACTACTCCTACCCTCCACCATGCGATGCATCAACCCTTCATTCCACGTCTCCCAGATAAAGCCCATTAAATTAACCCACCCGCCCTCCTCCGCCCCCTCGGCTCATCAACGGTGGCGAGGCATTTACAGTTCGCAAGTTGCTGAAGGCACGTAAAGGGCTCCAATACCTAGTGGATTGGGAGGGCTACGGTCCCGAAGAGAGGAGCTGGGTACCATCTAGGTTTATTTTGGACCCCACTCTCATTTCCGAATTCCATCGGAAACACCCGGAGGCTCCTTTAGTAACGCCAGGTGGCGTTCGTAGGAGGGGAGGTACTGTCACGAACCAGCCTGATCGTCCTAGTACTTCCAGGTCATAACTTCCATCCAGGTTCTCCGCCCTCCCAGCCAATTACCTGAACCCACCTGTTACTAATCAAGCTGCTCTCCTGCAGCTTTAAAAGGAAGCTGGAGACTTCACTCGATGCCGATGTATCTTACGTGCGTGCCTCCAGTCCTGTCTTGGTATTTTTTTGATCAGTATATTCAGTGTTTTGACCCTGCCTGTTTTTTGGATTCCGCTCTTGCCTTGCCCTTTGGATTATCGCCTGCCTTCGGATCTTGCCCTTGTGTATGACCGCATGTTTACTGACCTTTGATCTTGGACCACGCTTTGGATTTGTTCGCTGTTTGACTTTGCTATTTACCCTGCCTGCATTTCGGATTTCTCTCTCTGCCTCTCTGGAAATACGTCACTCCTGTCTGTGTGTGTGTGTGCGCTTGTGTACTCACGGCACTTCCGTGTTCGCAGACAACGGACAAGGGCGCTTCCACCAACAGCTCGAATCTGTTTCACCTCACGCCGAAATAATCAATCAAGCATTAGTTGCTGCCGTTGCTGCATGTGCTCTGTGTCTGCACAAAGGCGCACTCATCACAAGCGATTCTCAGCCGGACGCTACTTCCGGGTTTTTTCGGGATTTCGCCCACGTCATCAACCAGCCCCTCCACGTCATCGGGGATTCCCCTCCTGTACCCGGAAGTCCCCAAACACTTACCAAGTTACCACAGCAACACACTGCCAGTTCTACTAACATTACCAGGTGCTTTTTCTTTCACATTAAAAGGACCTTAAGCCACTTAATGTGTTTTGAGACTGCTTTTGGGTTCATTATTCCTCAGCCCTGACATGGACTCTTTTGTGGACAGTGTAAAGTTTTGTTTTAAATCTTTTTTATTAAGTTATTGTGGAAAATATTTCCAACTGGTTTTATGAGATTTTACTTATTTTAATGAACAAAAGGTACCCATCTGAATATAATAGTCAATTTGTGTAGTAGACTTGAGAAGTGCTTGCCTAGGACTTTGAGCTATACATAGAATGGGGAATCTTATGTCCAAAGCTTACCATATAAGGCCTCCTGGAATGTGCTTGCCCAGGAAGGTGAGGTATACATAGAACTGGGGAATTTAAAGAAACCCAGCTGTGACATCACTGTATACTGATTCTGCAGCCTCCCCCGGCCGTTATAGCATGATAATAAAGGTTGTTCTGAAACCAAAGCCTGAGTCTTCAATTAATTTCCACGACAGTATTCACTGAAATAATCCAAAAGATATTGTTACATACCAAGTTTTTAGTTATAAGCAAAAATAAACTTACATACACCACAAACATAAGGAACAAAAAAAAACCTTACCCCTCTCCCCACCCTAGGGACTAAGATATCTATCAAAACATGTTCTATTCATAACCCTAGGAAGTACCAAACTGTCGACAATCAGAGGACATACATCAAAAACATCAACTTTAGAGTTTACAGCATCAGACAGACCAATCCACCATCTTGATCAAAACAATTCAGCGTGTGCAGTTTACATGTGCATTGATGATATCAGACACAAAATTGCTAGGCTGAAGGATTTTAAGTTGGTGGAACTTTAAGGAGACAGTTACTGTGGCTTAAAATATCAAAGTTGCTCAGCTAACTTGAAAAATGTCATTTTTATAAACTCATAAATAGCAAATAGTTCAAAATACTCATCAAGGTCTATTAATTTGATCTAATTGTAATTATTTAAGTTAACAGTACTCAATATGTTTAATTACTTTGAGCATTCGGGTTTACAGTGCTCAAGACAAATTAATGAAACAGTGAACAAAAAAGACAACTCGTTCGACTCCTGGAGACATGGTTATTATTTTCTCCTTTTACCTTTTTTTTATTTAATTCATTTATTTATTTATTTATTTAGTTAGTTAGTTATTTTTATTTCTTAGTTGCTTCATGGGGTTGGGGTTTATCGAACGAGACAGGTGATATGTCATTGCAGTAATAATTAAGAATTAAGAATTTCTTTGTATCTTCAACAGGCCAATGAATCGCAGAGACAACTTACTGACTTCCATCTTCTGAAGAAGGTCAGCTTTATCGTCCAGCAGCTCACCAGGCCCGCGATGGACTGGGCCACGGCCGTCTGGAGTGCAGGGGGGAGGCCCACGTCCAGTTACGAACGCTTTCTCCGGGCCTTTCGCGCGGTGTTCAACCATCCCGTTCACGGGAGAACGGGAGAACAACAGCTGCTGAGGCTGAAACAAGCTTCCACACCCGATCGCAATTAAAGCTCTGGATGGCAAAATGTTAGCGTACTCACCAGTTAAACTCCTGTCCGTGCCACTCCGATTAACATTCCCCGGTCACACTGAGGAGTTGAAATTTTTCGTTATTCCTCAGTTGGGCCAGTCCGTCGTGCTGGGCCTGCCTTGGCTCAGTTCTCACAATCCTAATATCGATTGGGCAGAGTCACACATCATCTCATGGGCCCCCAGATGCGCCAAATTCTGTACACCGTCGGTGTTGACGGTCCAAACAACCACAATTGAGAGCCCCCGTGCCCAAGTGTCTACCGAAGTGCCAACAGAGTACACACGCTTTCAGGATGTGTTTAGTGTTAGGGCTGCAGCACGACTTCCCCCTCACCGGCCGTGGGACTGCGCGATCGAGTTGTTGCCCGGGAAAACACCTCCTTGCTCGCGTATTCATCCGTTGTCCGTGGCAGAAACACGGGCAATGGAGGAGTACGTGACTGAGGCTCTCGGGCAGGGGCTCATCAGCAGGTCCATGTCACCCGCGTCGGGAGGTTTTTTTTTCATCGAGAAAAAAGGCGGGGGCCTACGCCCCTGTATTGATTATCGAGGCCTCAATGCAGTGACAATTAAATATAAGCACCCACTGCCCCTGGTACCGGCCGCTATCGACCTGCTCCGCGGAGCGTCCATTTTTTCCAAACTTGACCTCCGCAGCGCGTATAACCTCGTGCGTGTTTGCAAGGGAGATGAGTGGAAGACTGCATTTAGGACGACATCGGGTCACTACCAATACAACGTGATGGCTTATAGACTGGTAAATGCACCTGCATTTCAGGGGTTCATGAATGACGTGTTTCGGCATATGTTGAACCGCTACGTGATAGTATATTTAGATGATATTCTGATATACTCGCGGTCATATGCTGAGCATGTCCGACATGTAACCGCCGTCCTTCGTCGACTGCGTGAGCACGGGCTCTATGCGAAGGCGGAGAAATGTGAGTTTCACAAAAAGGAGATTGCATTTCTCGGCTATCGAATAGGACCCCAGGGGGTCAAAATGGACATGACCAAGGTACAGGCGGTACAACAATGGCCGGAACCCCAGTCAGTCAAGGCGCTACAGAGCTTTCTGGGGTTCGCCAATTTCTACAGGCGCTTTATTCGGGGCTTCACGGTGGCAGCACTGCTCACGGATTTATTAAAGGGGAAACCACGGCGGCTGCGCACGTTCTCGCTGGAAGCGCGCGGCTTTTCAGTGCCTTAAACAAGCTTTCACCTCTGCACCCATTTTAAAACTACCCGACCCAGAGAAGCCTTTTGTAGTTGAGGTCGATGCGTCGGATGTGGGGCTGGGAGCAGTGCTGTCACAGCACCAGGGCCACCCCAGAAAGCTCTACCCCTGCGCTTTTTTCTCGAGGAAACTGACACCTGCCGAACGCAATTATGATATCGGTAATCGCGAGCTGCTTGCAGTAAAAACGGCATTAGAGGAGTGGAGGCATTGGTTGGAGGGAGCTAAACACCCCTTTGTCGTACTGACAGATCACAGGAATCTGGAGTACCTCCAACAAGCTAAAAGACTAAACTCTCGTCAAGCCCGATGGGCACTGTTTTTCACGCGCTTTCACTTTTCCATCACGTATCGCCCCGGTTCAAAGAACAAAAAAGCAGATGCGTTATCTCGCTGCTTCCCGGCGCCGGATCCAAATCCAGATCCGGAAACAATTCTGCCCACATCACTCGTGGTGGCTCCGGTAGTGTGGGATCTCGACTCGAGCCCAGGCGATGCGGTCCCAGCCCGTGCTGTCCACCGAGCCGAACCTACGTGCCCGAGTCATTACGTGAACGAGTGATGATCAAGGCCCACACCAACATTTCATCTGGACACCCCGGCCTTCCAACTCCTAGAACCAAAGTTCTGGTGGCCAAATATGCGGAAAGCAGTGAAAACAGTAGTTTCGTCTTGTGCTATTTGTGCAACAACTAAAACCCCTCGATGCTTGCCGGTTGGAAAATTAATGCCCTTATCTACACCTAACAGACCGTGGTCTCATATCGCCGTAGACTTTGTGACGGATCTGCCAGTGTTGAAAGGGTACACAACAGTTCTGGTAGTGGTGGATCGTTTCTCAAAGGGATGCCGATTCATCCCGTTTAGCTCGCTTCCAACCGCCTTCCAGGTAGCAGAAACCCTATTCGACTCAGTGTTTCGCTATTATGGTATCCCGGAGGACATTGTTTCTGATCGTGGTCCCCAATTTATCGCCAGGGTCTGGAAAGCTTTCTTCCAGAAATTGGGGACCACCGTTAGCCTAACGTCGGGCTATGACCCCGAATCCAACGGACAGGCAGAGCGGACTGTCCAAGATCTCGGGAGGTACCTCTGCGCATATTGTAGTAGTCGACAACATGAATGGGCAAACTGCTTAATCTGGGCGGAATATGCACAAAACTCTCTGAGACACTCCTCAACCGGCTTAACACCGTTTCAATGTGTGCTAGGGCATCAGCCACCGCTCTGTCCCTGGGATGCCACATATCCCCATGGTGGATCAGTGGTTTAAGAAAGCGGAAAAAGTATGGGGGAATGCGCACACGAACATCTCCCAAGCAGTACGCAGGTTCAAAAGGTTTGCCGATAGGTAGGCGATCGAGTGTGGCTCTCGACAAAGGATCTTACCCTCAATCTCTCCTGTCGTAAGCTCTCCCCCAATTACATCGGTCCCTTCCCAATTATTGCACAAATTAATCCTGTTTCTTTTAAGTTACAACTCCCCTCTCACATGCGTGTTAACCCTGTTTTCCATGTGTCCCTTTTCAGGCCAGTGATACGAGGGCCCCTGGACGAGGGCGTCACGAACCCTTCGCTCCCGGGGGCTGTGGAAATAGCTTCTGGAGCTTCTGGACTCACGAAGGCGAGGAGGGTCCCTGCAGTATTTGGTGGATTGGGAGGGGTACAGACCGGAGGAGCGCAGCTGGGTCCCGGCACAAGATGTGCTGAGTCAACAGCTCATCACCGAATTCCATCAGACACGGACGGACCGCCCAGCACCGCGACCTCTGGGCCGTCCCGCCCGCCGCCACCCCCAGCAGGTCGGTGGGACAGGACTCCCTTTGGTAACGCAGAGAACGCGCCCGCACCTCTCCCGGGAAGCCAGTCCTGGGAGGGGGGGTAAAGTCACATCCATACCACCTCGGTCCTGGGGAGGAAGGACGGGCTCGCCGGATTACTGAGCCGCCACTTTGTCTCCCCCTAGTGTGTCTACGTGCGTACTGTTTTCCCCCCCAAGCAACATGTTCTAATTACAGATCAAGTTCACCTGTGTCTACCCCGTGTGTCTCACTATTTATTCCAGCCGAACCCATTGCACCTCGTCTGTTCACCGTTGTGCCTCGTTCAATGTTATGTGTTTTTTAAATAAAATATTTAGTAAAATAATGTAAAGTAAAATAATCTTTTAAAAAGTCATGTGAAAATGCTAAACTTGCATCTAGAACTTAAATATCAAAGTATTATAAAACTAATATGATTTACGTCAAAATTACAAAGAAAAACAATAAAATGTTTTGTATGGACATTAACCTTTATCTAATGAGTTTTGTATTTAATTACAATTTATTATTGTAATTTTACATAAAGTTACAGTACACGTAATTTACAAAAACAGAAAAAACACATTAAAAATAATATGGGATTTTTACTGTTAAAAAATGTGAAAAAAAGTTACATTTTCAATATTGAAATAATACTTCAAAAACAGTCGACTTCGGAATTTACAGATAATGTCTGTAATTTTACAGAGATTTGTATGTAGTTTTAAAAAAAGGAAAACTACTATAAAATTTTTAACTTATTTTCCGTAAATTTAGGACTTTTTTTACAGTGTATGTTTTACATAAAAATCCATTAGTTGTGTGAGAAAACCGCTTTCCTGAGCTTCTACGGCGCTAAGAACTCACCAAACACTTTATCTGACTGTCTGCACACTAAAAGTGAAATAAATGATCATTTCCAACACATTTATGTATTTTGTCAAGGATATTGAAAAACATTTTTGTTATTCTTTTTCACATTTTGTTTGTGAAAGATGAATATAAATTGATTTTGGATGTTTTACATAAATATCCCTTAGTTGTGTGAGAAAACCGCTTTACTTGAGCTTCTACAGCGCTAAGAAAGCACCAAACGCTTTATCTCACTGTCTGCACACTAAAAGTGAAATAAATGATTATTTCCAATACATTTATGTATTTTGTCAAGGATGTTGAAAAACCGCTTTCCTGAGCTTCTACAGCGCTAAGAACGCACCAAACGCTTTATGTGACTGCCTGAACACTAAAAGTGAAATATATGATCATTTCCAACACATTTATGTATTTTTTCAAGGAAGTTGAAAAACATTTTTGTTATTCTTTTTCACATTTTATTTGTGAAAGACGAATATAAATCGATTTTGGGTGTTTTACATAAATATCCATTAGTTGTGTGAGAAAACCGCTTTCCGGAGCTTCTACAGCGCTAAGAACGCACCAAAGGCTTTATGTGACTGCCTGCACACTAAAAGTGAAATATATTATAATTTCCAACACATTCATGTATTTTTTCAAGGATGTTGAGAAACAACATTTTTGTTATTCTTTTTCACATTTTATTTGTGAAAGATGAATATAAATCGATTTTGGATGTTTTACATAAATATCCATTAGTTGTGTTAGAAAACCGCTTTCCTGAGCTTCTACAGCGCTAAAAACGCACCAAACGCTTTATTTGACTGCCTGCACACTAAAAGTGAAATATATGATCATTTCCAACACATTTATGTATTTTTTCAAGGATGATGAAAAACGTCTCGGGTTACATTTCTGTAACCCTGTTCCCTGAAAGGCGGGAACGAGATGCTGCGTGAAAACGCTATGGGAACCAGTTTGTCGCGTTGCCGGTCGTTGAAGCATGCTGTGAAAACACGCCAAAGTTTTTGGCTATATATAACCTCGACAGGTGACGTCATCTGATTAGATGTAGGTGGAGGTTATAAAAACAGGTGAGCCGGCAACGACCTCAGATTAATTTGTCTGAACAGCCGTCCGGTCACGTGGTAGTGCGGCATTGCGACGCAGCATCTCGTTCCCGCCTTTCAGGGAACAGGGTTACAGAAATGTAACCCGAGACGTTCCCTAGCAAGGCTACACTCGATGCTGCGTGAAAACGCTATGGGAACGAGAATACCAACGCCGCCGCACTACAGGTGTCTGGACCCCAAGGTTGTGTAGCGTGTGCGCACAAAGCCAAGAAGGTCTCAGAGCTATGCCTGGGCAGCTAACTCGGGGGCAGTGAGCCCGGAGTAGCATGAACATCCAGATTTATAAATGTAAGAAATGTGTGCGGGGAGGAACCAACCCTTCGCGCCACACAATTACTGCAGGGGATACCTCCTGCTGGTGAGACTGGGATGATCACCCTGGTTGGGTGAGCCCTGCTTCCCAGAGGCGAAGTGAACCCACGCGCCTCATAGGAGAGGGCAATATGCATCTCTCACCCAGTATAGTGGCGCTCTGACTTACGCCACTAGCTGATGCGGTGGACGTGAATCTGAAGAGCACATACTGGATAGTAAGTGAAGTTTCTCCGAAGCTGTAAAAGGCGGAAATAGAAGGCTTCAAAGAAGGCTTCAAATAATGCAGCTAAGAAAATCCTGAGGGTACTAGGGCACAAGCCCAAGGACAAGCTTTTACTGCAGAAGCTCCAGCACTGAAACATTTTGGCAGTGGACTGGGTCTACCTGCTTGGCACACACTTGTTGCAGGGAATACCTCTTGCTAATCCAATAGCTGAGGCGATCCCCTGGTTGAATGAGCCCTGATTCCTAGAGGCGAAGTGAGCCCACGCGCCTCATAGGAGAGGGCAATAGCATCTGACCTACGCCACTAGCTGATGCGGTGGACGTAGATATGAAGAGCACAAGCTGGACACAGCAAGTGAAGTCTCTCCTGCTCCGAAGCTGTAAGCGCGGAGGACAGAAGGCTTCAAAAGCAATAGGGTGCCTGTTGGGTTTATAGTTAGCTTTTGGAAGATAGTTGAGAGAGGATGCAGTTACGCACGTCCTGAAAGTGCTAGGGCATAGACCCGAGGACGGAAACTCCAGCACTGAAACAATTCGGCAGTGGACTGGGTTTACCTGCTTAGCAGACACTTGCTGCAGGGGAATACCTCTTGCTAATGCAATAGATGAGGCAATCCCTTTGGCTGAAAGAGCCCTGATTCCTAGAGGCGAAGTGAGGCCACGCGCCTCATAGGAGAGGGCAATAGCATGTCTCATCCAGCACATGTAGAAACTGCTCTGACCTACGCCACTAGCTGATGCGGTGGACGTAGATCTGGAGAGCACAAGCTGGACACAGCAAGTGAAGTCTCTCCTGCTCCGAAGCTGTAAGCGCGGAGGACAGAAGGCTTCAAGAGCAATAGGGTGCCTGTTGCGAGGAGGGAAACTCCAGCACTGAAACAATTCGGCAGTGGACTGGGTTTACCTGCTTAGCAGACACTTGCTGCAGGGGAATACCTCTTGCTAGTGCAATAGATGAGGCAATCCCTTTGACTGAAGGAGCCCTGATTCCTAGAGGCGAAGTGAGGCCACGCGCCTCATAGGAGAGGGCAATAGCATGTCTCATCCAGAACATGTAGAAACTGCTCTGACCTACGCCACTAGCTGATGCGGTGGACGTAGATCTGAAGAGCACAAGCTGGACACAGCAAGTGAAGTCTCTCCTGCTCCGAAGCTGTCAGCGCGGAGGACAGAAGGCTTCAAGAGCAATAGGGTGCCTGTTGGGCTTATGGAGCTTTCTGAAGATAGTTGAGAGAGGATGCAGTCACGTACGTCCTGAGCGTACTAGGGCACAGACCCGAGGAGGGAAACTCCAGCACTGAAACAATTCGGCAGTGGACTGGGTTTACCTGCTTAGCATATACTTGCTGCAGGGGAATTCCTCTTGCTAATGCAATAGATGAGGCAATCCCCAGGGTTGAAAGAGCCCTGATTCCCAGAGGCGAAGTGAACCCACGCGCCTCATAGGAGAGGGCAATAGCATCTCTCATCCAAAACATGTAGAAGCTGCTCTGACCTACGCCACTAGCTGATGCGGTGGACGTAAATCTGAAGAGCAGTAAAAGGCGAAGCATATCTTAGAAGGCAAGAGGTCCGCCTTGCTACATGAAAATCTCTCCCTGACTACTTCGGAGTGGGGTTACCATTCCCCGTGTGTCAGAGATAGACTGGACAGTACTACTGCTCCCGCATCCATGCTGGAATGTAAATCGCTCTGAGGGACAGGAACCTGGTGCGCTAGCTGTTAGCGGCGCGAGCACAGTCCGCCCTGGCGATAACATATGAGACTGCCATACTATTGTCCCCCGCACTAGGACATGGCAGCCTCTCAACTGCTGGAGGAAGTGCTTTAGGGCCAGAAATAGAGCCATCATTTCGAGGCAATTGCTGTGCCATGCGAGAAGATAGCCTCTCCAGCTCCCTTGGGCTGGACAGTCATCAGAGACCGCACCCCAGCCTATGAGGGAAGCATCTGTCGTTAGCCTCAGTGACGACAAGATTAACTTAGAGTGGGACCCAAAGTAGAGACCGGGGTCTGAACCACGTAGAAAGGGTACGAAGCACCTGGCGCGTAACCCATATTGGGGATTGGCCCTAGTGATATCCCCTGGTTCTTAGCCACAACTTAGAATGCTCTCATGTGCAGAAGGTCCAAAGGTGTCACCGTGGATACAGCTGCCATGAGAGCTAGGATGTCTGAAAGTGATGTCTAGCTTGTTTTCCTTGAGGGTGTTGAGAATGGGTTCGATACGAGCGGGAGACAGCTGTGCCCGCTTACGACCGAATCCCATATAGCACCCAATGTGTTGTCCTCTGCACAGGAAAGAGCACGCTTTCGTGGCGTTGGGTCCCAGTCCTGAGAACAGAGATGAGCTAGGACGACATGCTGATGTCGAAGCACTAGCCACCGGATGCCCTGGGACTCCCGTAAGAGCCAGGGCTAAATCCGTGCATTTTGTATGTGTGCGGGTGAGCTAGACCAATGGAAGGACCCGATACTGGTAAGCTTCGCCCCCGAAAGCGAACCTCAGGATCTCCCTGTGTTGTGGCAATGTTTCTGTATAAAAGTAAACGTCCTTAAATCGATTGTCAGAAACAATCGCTTGGTAGGGTTGAGAGCAATCACCTTTACAGTCAAGAACTGAACTGTATTCAATGATTTTCAGGTAGCGGGAGAGCCCGCAGAATCTGAAATATTGGACGCAGCCCCCGTTCCTCTTGGGAACCAAGAATACCGACTGTAGTAGCCTGACTCACTGTCTGGTGGGGGAACATGTTCCATGGCCCCCTTCCCCGGCAGCCTGTCAGCAGATGCGCACTTTCTGGTTTCATGGAAGTGGAGGCCACGCCATTGAAAACACAGAAGGTGAAGTGAGAACTGAATCCTGTAGTTCCTCTCTCCAGTGCTTAGTACCCAAGGAGATATACTTGGCAGTAGCTTCCACGCTGCCAGTTTCTCATAAAAGGGCAAAAAGTTTCGGCAGCTTGGTTAAACGGGGGGGAGGATGTTAGATGTTCGGCATCCTGAAGCATGGCAGGAAAAACCGAAGAACTAACAGCCTATTGGACACTGGTGTTGCCCGAACACCAGTGGTGGCGGAGCAAAACACCGACCTCCTGGGGGTGCCAGGGAGAACACATATTCGTTAAAAAGGAATTCTGGGTGCCTTTCCCTATTGGGGGGGCCACCCCCATTTATTTTATTTTATACACACATATATATCCATATATATTTATATTTATATATATATATATATATACACATATATATATATATATATATATATATATATATATATATATATATATATTTTTTTTTAAATCAGTCTGACCTCCTGTGTGCAGTGGAGCACCAAGCTAACCCACTGCCTGAAAAGCTTTTCCCTCTAGGGCAGATAAAAGTCTAAACAGCTAGAAAGGAAGTATAAGCTTACCAGGGAGGATGATGTCCCAGGAGAGAGATAGCCTGTGAAGCGTCTCTGCTATCTGGGCGTCATCATACAATCCCGCATTTCCATATCGACTATATTTAAATAAACAAATAAGTCGATGGCATGAAAAACACAGCATGAATACAGCCTACTCCATGAAAGGGTTAACTCACATGAAGAGAGCTGAGAGGGGGGGGGGGGAGAGAGCGTCATTGAGGCTCCGCCCCCCGGCCACCCGACAGAAGCTGCCGTCTACTGCTTGTTTTAGTGCTTAAGGCTATTTTCATCTCCGGTAAACAAGAGAGGAATCCTCGTGATGACAACGCGGAAGAAAGGAGTTTTCTTACCTCCGTCTGCCGCAGCTCTGTCAGATGCACGAGTTTTAAGCCAGGAACGCGCGGCGGCTCGCAGCTTCTCACGGAATGCGCGGCGCGCGCAGCACTAGTCGAAGCAGTGTAGAGATCGCACTCCGATATGGATTATCACACACGGAGGGATTAAACTCGTCAAATCGGTGAGTTAAACACCTTCTTATTTTGCTGGTTTATCACAAGCACGCTTCACAACTAGGCATTGAAGACAAATGATCTGAGGTCGTTGCCGGCTCACCTGTTTTTATAACCTCCACCTACATCTAATCAGATGACGTCACCTGTCGAGGTTATATATAGCCAAAAACTTTGGCGTGTTTTCACAGCATGCTTCAACGACCGGCAACGCGACAAACTGGTTCCCATAGCGTTTTCACGCAGCATCGAGTGTAGCCTTGCTAGGGAACAACATTTTTGTTATTCTTTTTCACATTTTATTTGTGAAAGATGAATATGAATCGATTATGGATGTTTTACATAAATGTCCATTAGTTGTGTGAGAAAACCGCTTTCCTGAGCTTCTACAGCGCTAAGAACGCACCAAACGCTTTATCTGACTGTCTCCACACTATAAGTGAAATATATGATCATTTCCAAAACATTTATGTTTTTTTTAAGGGTGTTGAAAAACAACATTTTTGTTATTCTTTTTCACATTTTGTTTGTCAAAGATGAATGTAAATTGATTTTAGATGTTTTACATAAATATCCATTAGTTGTGTGAGAAAACCGCTTTCCTGGGCTTCTACAGCTCTAAGAACGCACCAAACACTTTATCTGACTGCCTGCACACTAAAAGTGAAATATATGATCATTTCCAACACATTTATGTATTTTTTCAAGGATGTTGTAAAACAACATTTTGGTTATTCTTTTTCACATTTTATTTGTGAAAGATGAATATGAATCGATTATGGATGTTTTACATAAATATCCATTAGTTGTGTGAGAAAACCGCTTTCCGGAGCTTCTACAGCGCTAAGAACGCACCAAAGGCTTTATGTGACTGCCTGCACACTAAAAGTGAAATATATTATAATTTCCAACACATTCATGTATTTTTTCAAGGATGTTGAGAAACAACATTTTTGTTATTCTTTTTCACATTTTATTTGTGAAAGATGAATATGAATCGATTTTGGATGTTTTACATAAATATCCATTAGATGTGTTAGAAAACCGCTTTCCTGAGCTTCTACAGCGCTAAAAACGCACCAAACGCTTTATCTGACTGTCTCCACATTATAAGTGAAATATATTATAATTTCCAACACATTCATGTATTTTTTCAAGGATGTTGAGAAACAACATTTTTGTTATTCTTTTTCACATTTTGTTTGTGAAAGATGAAAATAATTCGATTTTGGATGTTTTACATGAATATCCATTAGTTGTGTGAGAAAACCGCTTTCCTGGGCTTCTACAGCGCTAAGAACGCACCAAACGCTTTATCTGACTGCCTGCACACTAAAAGTGAAATATATGATCATTTCCAACACATTTATGTATTTTTTCAAGGATGTTGAAAAACAACATTTTGATTCTTTTTCACATTTTGTTTGTGAAAGATGAAAATAATTGATTTTAGATGTTTTACATAAATATCCATTGGTTGTGTGAGAAAACCGCTTTCCTGAGCTTCTACAGCGCTAAGAATGCACCAAACGCTTTATCGCCTGCACACTAAAAGTGAAATATATGATCATTTCCAACACATTTATGTATTTTTTCAAGGATGATGAAAAACAACATTTTTGTTATTCTTTTTCACATTTTGTTTGTGAAAGATGAATATAAATTGATTTTAGATGTTTTACATAAATATCCATTGGTTGTGTGAGAAAACCGCTTTCCTGAGGTTCTACAGCGCTAAGAACGCACCAAACGCTTTATCTGACTGCCTGCACACTAAAAGTGAAATATATGATCATTTCCAACACATTTATGTATTTTTTCAAGGATGTTGAGAAACAACATGTTTGTTATTCTTTTTCACATTTTGTTTGTGAAAGATGAATATAAATTGATTTTAGATGTTTTTACATGAATATCCATTGGTTGTGTGAGAAAACCGCTTTCCTGAGCTTCTACAGCGCTAAGAACGCACCAAACGCTTTATCTGACTGCCTGCACACTAAAAGTGAAATATATGATCATTTCCAACACATTTATGTATTTTTTTAAGGATGGTGAAAAACAACATTTTTGTTATTCTTTTTCACATTTTGTTTGTGAAAGATGAATATAAATTGATTTTAGATGTTTTACATAAATATCCATTGGTTGTGTGAGAAAACCGCTTTCCTGAGATTCTACAGCGCTAAGAACGCACCAAACGCTTTATCTGACTGCCTGCACACTAAAAGTGAAATATATGATAATTTCCAACACATTTATGTATTTTTTCAAGGATGATGAAAAACAACATTTTTGTTATTCTTTTTCACATTTTGTTTGTGAAAGATGAATATAAATTGATTTTAGATGTTTTACATAAATATCCATTGGTTGTGTGAGAAAACCGCTTTCCTGAGATTCTACAGCGCTAAGAACGCACCAAACGCTTTATCTGACTGCCTGCACACTAAAAGTGAAATATATGATCATTTCCAACACATTTATGTATTTTTTCAAGGATGTTGAGAAACAACATTTTTGTTATTCTTTTTCACATTTTATTTGTGAAAGATGAATATGAATCGATTATGGATGTTTTACATAAATATCCATTGGTTGTGTGAGAAAACCGCTTTCCTGAGCTTCTACAGCGCTAAGAATGCACCAAACGCTTTGACTGCCTGCACACTAAAAGTGAAATATATGATCATTTCCAACACATTTATGTATTTTTTCAAGGATGATGAAAAACAACATTTTTGTTATTCTTTTTCACATTTTATTTGTGAAAGATGAATATGAATCGATTATGGATGTTTTACATAAATATCCATTGGTTGTGTGAGAAAACCGCTTTCCTGAGCTTCTACAGCGCTAAGAACGCACCAAACGCTTTGACTGCCTGCACACTAAAAGTGAAATATATGATCATTTCCAACACATTTATGTATTTTTTCAAGGATGATGAAAAACAACATTTTTGTTATTCTTTTTCACATTTTATTTGTGAAAGATGAATATGAATCGATTATGGATGTTTTACATAAATGTCCATTAGTTGTGTGAGAAAACCGCTTTCCTGAGCTTCTACAGCGCTAAGAACGCACCAAACGCTTTATCTGACTGTCTCCACACTATAAGTGAAATATATGATCATTTCCAAAACATTTATGTTTTTTTTAAGGGTGTTGAAAAACAACATTTTTGTTATTCTTTTTCACATTTTGTTTGTCAAAGATGAATGTAAATTGATTTTAGATGTTTTACATAAATATCCATTAGTTGTGTGAGAAAACCGCTTTCCTGGGCTTCTACAGCTCTAAGAACGCACCAAACACTTTATCTGACTGCCTGCACACTAAAAGTGAAATATATGATCATTTCCAACACATTTATGTATTTTTTCAAGGATGTTGTAAAACAACATTTTGGTTATTCTTTTTCACATTTTATTTGTGAAAGATGAATATGAATCGATTATGGATGTTTTACATAAATATCCATTAGTTGTGTGAGAAAACCGCTTTCCGGAGCTTCTACAGCGCTAAGAACGCACCAAAGGCTTTATGTGACTGCCTGCACACTAAAAGTGAAATATATTATAATTTCCAACACATTCATGTATTTTTTCAAGGATGTTGAGAAACAACATTTTTGTTATTCTTTTTCACATTTTATTTGTGAAAGATGAATATGAATCGATTTTGGATGTTTTACATAAATATCCATTAGTTGTGTTAGAAAACCGCTTTCCTGAGCTTCTACAGCGCTAAAAACGCACCAAACGCTTTGTCTGACTGTCTCCACATTATAAGTGAAATATATTATAATTTCCAACACATTCATGTATTTTTTCAAGGATGTTGAGAAACAACATTTTTGTTATTCTTTTTCACATTTTGTTTGTGAAAGATGAAAATAATTCGATTTTGGATGTTTTACATGAATATCCATTAGTTGTGTGAGAAAACCGCTTTCCTGGGCTTCTACAGCGCTAAGAACGCACCAAACGCTTTATCTGACTGCCTGCACACTAAAAGTGAAATATATGATCATTTCCAACACATTTATGTATTTTTTCAAGGATGTTGAAAAACAACATTTTGATTCTTTTTCACATTTTGTTTGTGAAAGATGAAAATAATTGATTTTAGATGTTTTACATAAATATCCATTGGTTGTGTGAGAAAACCGCTTTCCTGAGCTTCTACAGCGCTAAGAATGCACCAAACGCTTTATCGCCTGCACACTAAAAGTGAAATATATGATCATTTCCAACACATTTATGTATTTTTTCAAGGATGATGAAAAACAACATTTTTGTTATTCTTTTTCACATTTTGTTTGTGAAAGATGAATATAAATTGATTTTAGATGTTTTACATAAATATCCATTGGTTGTGTGAGAAAACCGCTTTCCTGAGGTTCTACAGCGCTAAGAACGCACCAAACGCTTTATCTGACTGCCTGCACACTAAAAGTGAAATATATGATCATTTCCAACACATTTATGTATTTTTTCAAGGATGTTGAGAAACAACATTTTTGTTATTCTTTTTCACATTTTGTTTGTGAAAGATGAATATAAATTGATTTTAGATGTTTTTACATGAATATCCATTGGTTGTGTGAGAAAACCGCTTTCCTGAGCTTCTACAGCGCTAAGAACGCACCAAACGCTTTATCTGACTGCCTGCACACTAAAAGTGAAATATATGATCATTTCCAACACATTTATGTATTTTTTTAAGGTTGGTGAAAAACCGCTTTCCTGAGATTCTACAGCGCTAAGAACGCACCAAACGCTTTATCTGACTGCCTGCACACTAAAAGTGAAATATATGATCATTTCCAACACATTTATGTATTTTTTCAAGGATGTTGAGAAACAACATTTTTGTTATTCTTTTTCACATTTTATTTGTGAAAGATGAATATGAATCGATTATGGATGTTTTACATAAATGTCCATTAGTTGTGTGAGAAAACCGCTTTCCTGAGCTTCTACAGCGCTAAGAACGCAATAAAACGCTTTATCTGTCTGTCTCCACACTATAAGTGAAATATATGATCATTTCCAAAACATTTGTTTTTTTTAAGGGTGTTGAAAAACAACATTTTTGTTATTCTTTTTCACATTTTGTTTGTCAAAGATGAATGTAAATTGATTTTAGATGTTTTACATAAATATCCATTAGTTGTGTGAGAAAACCGCTTTCCTGGGCTTCTACAGCGCTAAGAACGCACCAAACACTTTATCTGACTGCCTGCACACTAAAAGTGAAATATATGATCATTTCCAACACATTTATGTATTTTTTCAAGGATGTTGTAAAACAACATTTTGGTTATTCTTTTTCACATTTTATTTGTGAAAGATGAATATGAATCGATTATGGATGTTTTACATAAATATCCATTAGTTGTGTGAGAAAACCGCTTTCCTGAGCTTCTACAGCGCTAAGAACGCACCAAACGCTTTATCTGACTGTCTCCACATTATAAGTGAAATATATTATAATTTCCAACACATTCATGTATTTTTTCAAGGATGTTGAGAAACAACATTTTTGTTATTCTTTTTCACATTTTGTTTGTGAAAGATGAAAATAATTCGATTTTGGATGTTTTACATGAATATCCATTAGTTGTGTGAGAAAACCGCTTTCCTGGGCTTCTACAGCGCTAAGAACGCACCAAACGCTTTATCTGACTGCCTGCACACTAAAAGTGAAATATATGATCATTTCCAACACATTTATGTATTTTTTCAAGGATGTTGAGAAACAACATTTTTGTTATTCTTTTTCACATTTTGATTGTGAAAGATGAAAATAATTCGATTTTGGATGTTTTACATGAATATCCATTAGTTGTGTGAGAAAACCGCTTTCCTGGGCTTCTACAGCGCTAAGAACGCACCAAACGCTTTATCTGACTGCCTGCACACTAAAAGTGAAATATATGATCATTTCCAACACATTTATGTATTTTTTCAAGGATGTTGAAAAACAACATTTTGATTCTTTTTCACATTTTGTTTGTGAAAGATGAAAATAATTGATTTTAGATGTTTTACATAAATATCCATTGGTTGTGTGAGAAAACCGCTTTCCTGAGCTTCTACAGCGCTAAGAACGCACCAAACGCTTTATCTGACTGCCTGCACACTAAAAGTGAAATATATGATCATTTCCAACACATTTATGTATTTTTTCAAGGATGTTGAGAAACAACATTTTTGTTATTCTTTTTCACATTTTGTTTGTGAAAGATGAATATAAATTGATTTTAGATGTTTTTACATGAATATCCATTGGTTGTGTGAGAAAACCGCTTTCCTGAGCTTCTACAGCGCTAAGAACGCACCAAACGCTTTATCTGACTGCCTGCACACTAAAAGTGAAATATATGATCATTTCCAACACATTTATGTATTTTTTTAAGGATGGTGAAAAACAACATTTTTGTTATTCTTTTTCACATTTTGTTTGTGAAAGATGAATATAAATTGATTTTAGATGTTTTACATAAATATCCATTGGTTGTGTGAGAAAACCGCTTTCCTGAGATTCTACAGCGCTAAGAACGCACCAAACGCTTTATCTGACTGCCTGCACACTAAAAGTGAAATATATGATCATTTCCAACACATTTATGTATTTTTTCAAGGATGTTGAGAAACAACATTTTTGTTATTCTTTTTCACATTTTATTTGTGAAAGATGAATATGAATCGATTTTGGATGTTTTACATAAATGTCCATTAGTTGTGTGAGAAAACCGCTTTCCTGAGCTTCTACAGCGCTAAGAACGCACCAAACGCTTTATCTGTCTGTCTCCACACTATAAGTGAAATATGTGATCATTTCCAAAACATTTGTTTTTTTTAAGGGTGTTGAAAAACAACATTTTTGTTATTCTTTTTCACATTTTGTTTGTCAAAGATGAATGTAAATTGATTTTAGATGTTTTACATAAATATCCATTAGTTGTGTGAGAAAACCGCTTTCCTGGGCTTCTACAGCGCTAAGAACGCACCAAACACTTTATCTGACTGCCTGCACACTAAAAGTGAAATATATGATCATTTCCAACACATTTATGTATTTTTTCAAGGATGTTGTAAAACAACATTTTGGTTATTCTTTTTCACATTTTATTTGTGAAAGATGAATATGAATCGATTATGGATGTTTTACATAAATATCCATTAGTTGTGTGAGAAAACCGCTTTCCTGAGCTTCTACAGCGCTAAGAACGCACCAAACGCTTTATCTGACTGTCTCCACATTATAAGTGAAATATATTATAATTTCCAACACATTCATGTATTTTTTCAAGGATGTTGAGAAACAACATTTTTGTTATTCTTTTTCACATTTTGTTTGTGAAAGATGAAAATAATTCGATTTTGGATGTTTTACATGAATATCCATTAGTTGTGTGAGAAAACCGCTTTCCTGGGCTTCTACAGCGCTAAGAACGCACCAAACGCTTTATCTGACTGCCTGCACACTAAAAGTGAAATATATGATCATTTCCAACAGATTTATGTATTTTTTCAAGGATGTTGAGAAACAACATTTTTGTTATTCTTTTTCACATTTTGATTGTGAAAGATGAAAATAATTCGATTTTGGATGTTTTACATGAATATCCATTAGTTGTGTGAGAAAACCGCTTTCCTGGGCTTCTACAGCGCTAAGAACGCACCAAACGCTTTATCTGACTGCCTGCACACTAAAAGTGAAATATATGATCATTTCCAACACATTTATGTATTTTTTCAAGGATGTTGAAAAACAACATTTTGATTCTTTTTCACATTTTGTTTGTGAAAGATGAAAATAATTGATTTTAGATGTTTTACATAAATATCCATTGGTTGTGTGAGAAAACCGCTTTCCTGAGCTTCTACAGCGCTAAGAACGCACCAAACGCTTTATCTGACTGCCTGCACACTAAAAGTGAAATATATGATCATTTCCAACACATTTATGTATTTTTTCAAGGATGTTGAGAAACAACATTTTTGTTATTCTTTTTCACATTTTGTTTGTGAAAGATGAATATAAATTGATTTTAGATGTTTTTACATGAATATCCATTGGTTGTGTGAGAAAACCGCTTTCCTGAGCTTCTACAGCGCTAAGAACGCACCAAACGCTTTATCTGACTGCCTGCACACTAAAAGTGAAATATATGATCATTTCCAACACATTTATGTATTTTTTTAAGGATGGTGAAAAACAACATTTTTGTTATTCTTTTTCACATTTTGTTTGTGAAAGATGAATATAAATTGATTTTAGATGTTTTACATAAATATCCATTGGTTGTGTGAGAAAACCGCTTTCCTGAGATTCTACAGCGCTAAGAACGCACCAAACGCTTTATCTGACTGCCTGCACACTAAAAGTGAAATATATGATCATTTCCAACACATTTATGTATTTTTTCAAGGATGTTGAGAAACAACATTTTTGTTATTCTTTTTCACATTTTATTTGTGAAAGATGAATATGAATCGATTATGGATGTTTTACATAAATGTCCATTAGTTGTGTGAGAAAACCGCTTTCCTGAGCTTCTACAGCGCTAAGAACGCACCAAACGCTTTATCTGACTGCCTGCACACTAAAAGTGAAATATATGATCATTTCCAACACATTTATGTATTTTTTCAAGGATGTTGAAAAACAACATTTTTGTTATTCTTTTTCACATTTTATTTGTGAAAGATGAATATGAATCGATTATGGATGTTTTACATAAATGTCCATTAGTTGTGTGAGAAAACCGCTTTCCTGAGCTTCTACAGCGCTAAGAACGCACCAAACGCTTTATCTGACTGCCTGCACACTAAAAGTGAAATATACGATCATTTCCAACACATTTATGTTTTTTTTTAAGGATGTTGAAAAACAACATTTTTCTTATTCTCTTTCACATTTTGTTTGTGAAAGATGAATATAAATTGATTTTAGATGTTTTACATAAATATCCATTGGTTGTGTGAGAAAACCGCTTTCCAGAGCTTCTACAGCGCTAAGAACGCACCAAACGCTTTATCTGACTGCCTGCACACTAAAAGTGAAATATACTGTATGATCATTTCCAACACATTTATGTTTTTTTTTAAGTATGTTGAAAAACAACATTTTTCTTATTCTCTTTCACATTTTGTTTGTGAAAGATGAATATAAATTGATTTTAGATGTTTTACATAAATATCCATTGGTTGTGTGAGAAAACCGCTTTCCAGAGCTACTACAGCGCTAAGAACGCACCAAACGCTTTATCTGACTGCCTGCACACTAAAAGTGAAATATATTATAATTTCCAACACATTTATGTATTTTTTCAAGGATGTTGAGAAACAACATTTGTGTTATTCTTTTTCACATTTTGTTTGTGAAAGATGAATATAAATCGATTTTGGCTGTTTTACATAAATATCCATTGGTTGTGTGAGAAAACTGCTTTCCTGAGCTTCTACAGCGCTAAGAACGCACCAAACGCTCTATCTGACTGCCTGCACACTAAAAGTGAAATATATGATCATTTCCAACACATTTATGTATTTTTTCAAGGATGTTGAGAAACAACATTTTTGTTATTCTTTTTCACATTTTGTTTGTGAAAGATGAAAATAATTCGATTTTGGATGTTTTACATGAATATCCATTAGTTGTGTGAGAAAACCGCTTTCCTGGGCTTCTACAGCGCTAAGAACGCACCAAACGCTTTATCTGACTGCCTGCACACTAAAAGTGAAATATATGATCATTTCCAACACATTTATGTATTTTTTCAAGGATGTTGAAAAACAACATTTTGATTCTTTTTCACATTTTGTTTGTGAAAGATGAAAATAATTGATTTTAGATGTTTTACATAAACATCCATTGGTTGTGTGAGAAAACCGCTTTCCTGAGCTTCTACAGCGCTAAGAACGCACCAAACGCTTTATCTGACTGCCTGCACACTAAAAGTGAAATATATGATCATTTCCAACACATTTATGTATTTTTTCAAGGATGTTGAAAAACATTTTTGTTATTCTTTTTCACATTTTGTTTGTGAAAGAAGAATATAAATTGATTTTAGATGTTTTACATAAATATCCATTGGTTGTGTGAGAAAACCGCTTTCCTGAGCTTCTACAGCGCTAAGAACGCACCAAACGCTTTATCTGACTGCCTGCACACTAAAAGTGAAATATACTGTATGATCATTTCCAACACATTTATGTTTTTTTTTAAGGATGTTGAAAAACAACATTTTGATTCTTTTTCACATTTTGTTTGTGAAAGATGAAAATAATTGATTTTAGATGTTTTACATAAATATCCATTGGTTGTGTGAGAAAACCGCTTTCCTGAGCTTCTACAGCGCTAAGAACGCACCAAACGCTTTATCTGACTGCCTGCACACTAAAAGTGAAATATATGATCATTTCCAACACATTTATGTATTTTTTCAAGGATGTTGAAAAACATTTTTGTTATTCTTTTTCACATTTTGTTTGTGAAAGATGAATATAAATTGATTTTAGATGTTTTACATAAATATCCATTGGTTGTGTGAGAAAACCGCTTTCCTGAGCTTCTACAGCGCTAAGAACGCACCAAACGCTTTATCTGCCTGCCTGCACACTAAAAGTGAAATATACTGTATGATCATTTCCAACACATTTATGTTTTTTTTTAAGGATGTTGAAAAACAACATTTTTCTTATTCTCTTTCACATTTTGTTTGTGAAAGATGAATATAAATTGATTTTAGATGTTCTACATAAATATCCATTGGTTGTGTGA
Source organism: Channallabes apus (assembly GCA_030522415.1). Taxonomy (NCBI): domain Eukaryota; kingdom Metazoa; phylum Chordata; class Actinopteri; order Siluriformes; family Clariidae; genus Channallabes; species Channallabes apus. Next base: position 12,756,185 of record CM060109.1, read on the forward strand.
GAAAACCACTTTCCAGAGCTTCTACAGCGCTAAGAACGCACCAAACGCTTTATCTGACTGCCTGCACACTAAAAGTGAAATGTATGATCATTTCCAACACATTTATGTATTTTTTCAAGGATGTTGAAAAACAACATTTTTGTTATTCTTTTTCACATTTTGTTTGTGAAAGATGAATATGAATTGATTTTAGATGTTTTACATAAATATCCATTGGTTGTGTGAGAAAACTGCTTTCCTGAGCTTCTACAGCGCTAAGAACGCACCAAACGCTTTATCTGACTGCCTGCACACTAAAAGTGAAATATATGATCATTTCCAACACATTTATGTTTTTTTTTAAGGATGTTGAAAAACAACATTTTGATTCTTTTTCACATTTTGTTTGTGAAAGATGAAAATAATTGATTTTAGATGTTTTACATAAATATCCATTGGTTGTGTGAGAAAACCGCTTTCCTGAGCTTCTACAGCGCTAAGAACGCACCAAACGCTTTATCTGACTGCCTGCACACTAAAAGTGAAATATATGATCATTTCCAACACATTTATGTATTTTTTCAAGGATGTTGAAAAACATTTTTGTTATTCTTTTTCACATTTTGTTTGTGAAAGATGAATATAAATTGATTTTAGATGTTTTACATAAATATCCATTGGTTGTGTGAGAAAACCGCTTTCCTGAGCTTCTACAGCGCTAAGAACGCACCAAACGCTTTATCTGCCTGCCTGCACACTAAAAGTGAAATATACTGTATGATCATTTCCAACACATTTATGTTTTTTTTTAAGGATGTTGAAAAACAACATTTTTCTTATTCTCTTTCACATTTTGTTTGTGAAAGATGAATATAAATTGATTTTAGATGTTCTACATAAATATCCATTGGTTGTGTGAGAAAACCACTTTCCAGAGCTTCTACAGCGCTAAGAACGCACCAAACGCTTTATCTGACTGCCTGCACACTAAAAGTGAAATGTATGATCATTTCCAACACATTTATGTATTTTTTCAAGGATGTTGAAAAACAACATTTTTGTTATTCTTTTTCACATTTTGTTTGTGAAAGATGAATATAAATTGATTTTAGATGTTTTTACATAAATATCCATTGGTTGTGTGAGAAAACCGCTTTCCTGAGCTTCTACAGCGCTAAGAACGCACCAAACGCTTTATCTGACTGCCTGCACACTAAAAGTGAAATGTATGATCATTTCCAACACATTTATGTATTTTTTCAAGGATGTTGAAAAACAACATTTTTGTTATTCTTTTTCACATTTTGTTTGTGAAAGATGAATATGAATTGATTTTAGATGTTTTACATAAATATCCATTGGTTGTGTGAGAAAACTGCTTTCCTGAGCTTCTACAGCGCTAAGAACGCACCAAACGCTTTATCTGACTGCCTGCACACTAAAAGTGAAATATATGATCATTTCCAACACATTTATGTATTTTTTCGAGGATGTTGAAAAACAACATTTTTGTTATTCTTTTTCACATTTTGTTTGTGAAAGATGAATATAAATTGATTTTAGATGTTTTACATAAATATCCATTGGTTGTGTGAGAAAACCGCTTTCCAGAGCTACTACAGCGCTAAGAACGCACCAAACGCTTTATCTGACTGCCTGCACACTAAAAGTGAAATATATGATCATTTCCAACACATTTATGTATTTTTTTAAGGATGTTGAAAAACAACATTTTTCTTATTCTCTTTCACATTTTGTTTGTGAAAGATGAATATAAATTGATTTTAGATGTTCTACATAAATATCCATTGGTTGTGTGAGAAAACCACTTTCCAGAGCTTCTACAGCGCTAAGAACGCACCAAACGCTTTATCTGACTGCCTGCACACTAAAAGTGAAATGTATGATCATTTCCAACACATTTATGTATTTTTTCAAGGATGTTGAAAAACAACATTTTTGTTATTCTTTTTCACATTTTGTTTGTGAAAGATGAATATAAATTGATTTTAGATGTTTTTACATAAATATCCATTGGTTGTGTGAGAAAACCGCTTTCCTGAGCTTCTACAGCGCTAAGAACGCACCAAACGCTTTATCTGACTGCCTGCACACTAAAAGTGAAATGTATGATCATTTCCAACACATTTATGTATTTTTTCAAGGATGTTGAAAAACAACATTTTTGTTATTCTTTTTCACATTTTGTTTGTGAAAGATGAATATGAATTGATTTTAGATGTTTTACATAAATATCCATTGGTTGTGTGAGAAAACTGCTTTCCTGAGCTTCTACAGCGCTAAGAACGCACCAAACGCTTTATCTGACTGCCTGCACACTAAAAGTGAAATATATGATCATTTCCAACACATTTATGTATTTTTCAAGGATGTTGAAAAACAACATTTTTGTTATTCTTTTTCACATTTTGTTTGTGAAAGATGAATATAAATTGATTTTAGATGTTTTACATAAATATCCATTGGTTGTGTGAGAAAACCGCTTTCCAGAGCTACTACAGCGCTAAGAACGCACCAAACGCTTTATCTGACTGCCTGCACACTAAAAGTGAAATATATGATCATTTCCAACACATTTATGTATTTTTTCAAGGATGTTGAAAAACAACATTTTTGTTATTCTTTTTTACATTTTGTTTGTCAAAGATGAAGGTAAATTGATTTTAGATGTTTTACATAAATATCCATTAGTTGTGTGAGAAAACCGCTTTCCTGAGCTTCTACAGCGCTAAGAACGCACCAAACGCTTTATCTGACTGCCTGCACACAAAAAGTGAAATATATTATAATTTCCAACACATTTATGTATTTTTTTAAGGATGTTGAAAAACAACATTTTTGTTATTCTTTTTCACATTTTGTTTGTGAAAGATGAATATAAATCGATTTTGGCTGTTTTACATACATATCCATTGGTTGTGTGAGAAAACCGCTTTCCAGAGCTTCTACAGCGCTAAGAACGCACCAAACACTTTATCTGACTGCCTGCACACTTAAAGTGAAATGTATGATCATTTCCAACACATTTATGTATTTTTTCAAGGATGTTGAAAAACGTCTCGGGTTACATTTCTGTAACCCTGTTCCCTGAAAGGCGGGAACGAGATGCTGCGTGAAAACGCTATGGGAACCAGTTTGTCGCGTTGCCGGTCGTTGAAGCATGCTGTGAAAACACGCCAAAGTTTTTGGCTATATATAACCTCCACAGGTGACGTCATCTGATTAGATGTAGGTGGAGGTTATAAAAACAGGTGAGCCGGCAACGACCTCAGATTAATTTGTCTGAACAGCCGTCCGGTCACGTGGTAGTGCGGCATTGCGACGCAGCATCTCGTTCCCGCCTTTCAGGGAACAGGGTTACAGAAATGTAACCCGAGACGTTCCCTAGCAAGGCTACACTCGATGCTGCGTGAAAACGCTATGGGAACGAGAATACCAACGCCGCCGCACTACAGGTGTCTGGACCCCAAGGTTGTGTAGCGTGTGCGCACAAAGCCAAGAAGGTCTCAGAGCTATGCCTGGGCAGCTAACTCAGGGGCAGTGAGCCCGGAGTAGCATGAACATCCAGATTTATAAATGTAAGAAATGTGTGCGGGGAGGAACCAACCCTTCGCGCCACACAATTACTGCAGGGGATACCTCCTGCTGGTGAGACTGGGATGATCACCCTGGTTGGGTGAGCCCTGCTTCCCAGAGGCGAAGTGAACCCACGCGCCTCATAGGAGAGGGCAATATGCATCTCTCACCCAGTATAGTGGCGCTCTGACTTACGCCACTAGCTGATGCGGTGGACGTGAATCTGAAGAGCACATACTGGATAGTAAGTGAAGTTTCTCCTGCTCCGAAGCTGTAAAAGGCGGAGGACAGAAGGCTTCAAACAATGCAGCTAAGAAAATCCTGAGGGTACTAGGGCACAAGCCCAAGGACAAGCTTTTACTGCAGAAGCTCCAGCACTGAAACATTTTGGCAGTGGACTGGGTCTACCTGCTTGGCACACACTTGTTGCAGGGGAATACCTCTTGCTAATCCAATAGCTGAGGCGATCCCCTGGTTGAATGAGCCCTGATTCCTAGAGGCGAAGTGAGCCCACGCGCCTCATAGGAGAGGGCAATAGCATCTGACCTACGCCACTAGCTGATGCGGTGGACGTAGATCTGAAGAGCACAAGCTGGACACAGCAAGTGAAGTCTCTCCTGCTCCGAAGCTGTAAGCGCGGAGGACAGAAGGCTTCAAAAGCAATAGGGTGCCTGTTGGGTTTATAGTTAGCTTTTGGAAGATAGTTGAGAGAGGATGCAGTTACGCACGTCCTGAAAGTGCTAGGGCATAGACCCGAGGACGGAAACTCCAGCACTGAAACAATTCGGCAGTGGACTGGGTTTACCTGCTTAGCAGACACTTGCTGCAGGGGAATACCTCTTGCTAGTGCAATAGATGAGGCAATCCCTTTGGCTGAAAGAGCCCTGATTCCTAGAGGCGAAGTGAGGCCACGCGCCTCATAGGAGAGGGCAATAGCATGTCTCATCCAGAACATGTAGAAACTGCTCTGACCTACGCCACTAGCTGATGCGGTGGACGTAGATCTGAAGAGCACAAGCTGGACACAGCCAGTGAGGTCTCTCCTGCTCCGAAGCTGTAAGCGCGGAGGACAGAAGGCTTCAAGAGCAATAGGGTGCCTGTTGCGAGGAGGGAAACTCCAGCACTGAAACAATTCGGCAGTAGACTGGGTTTACCTGCTTAGCAGACACTTGCTGCAGGGGAATACCTCTTGCTAGTGCAATAGATGAGGCAATCCCTTTGGCTGAAAGAGCCCTGATTCCTAGAGGCGAAGTGAGGCCACGCGCCTCATAGGAGAGGGCAATAGCATGTCTCATCCAGAACATGTAGAAACTGCTCTGACCTACGCCACTAGCTGATGCGGTGGACGTAGATCTGAAGAGCACAAGCTGGACACAGCAAGTGAAGTCTCTCCTGCTCCGAAGCTGTAAGCGCGGAGGACAGAAGGCTTCAAGAGCAATAGGGTGCCTGTTGGGCTTATGGAGCTTTCTGAAGATAGTTGAGAGAGGATGCAGTCACGTACGTCCTGAGAGTACTAGGGCACAGACCCGAGGAGGGAAACTCCAGCACTGAAACAATTCGGCAGTGGACTGGGTTTACCTGCTTAGCATATACTTCCTGCAGGGGAATTCCTCTTGCTAATGCAATAGATGAGGCAATCCCCAGGGTTGAAAGAGCCCTGATTCCCAGAGGCGAAGTGAACCCACGCGCCTCATAGGAGAGGGCAATAGCATCTCTCATCCAAAACATGTAGAAGCTGCTCTGACCTACGCCACTAGCTGATGCGGTGGACGTAAATCTGAAGAGCAGTAAAAGGCGAAAGGTCCGCCTTGCTACATGAAAATCTCTCTCTGACTACTTCGGAGTGGGGTTACCATTCCCCGTGTGTCAGAGATAGACTGGACAGTACTACTGCTCCCGCATCCATGCTGGAATGTAAATCGCTCTGAGGGACAGGAACCTGGTGCGCTAGCTGTTAGCGGCGCGAGCACAGTCCGCCCTGGCGATAACATATGAGACTGCCATAGTGTTGTCCCCCGCACTAGGACATGGCAGCCTCTCAACTGCTGGAGGAAGTGCTTTAGGGACAGAAATAGAGCCATCATTTCGAGGCAATTGCTGTGCCATGCGAGAAGATAGCCTCTCCAGCTCCCTTGGGCTGGACAGTCATCAGAGACCGCACCCCAGCCTATGAGGGAAGCATCTGTCGTTAGCCTCAGCGACGACAAGATGAACTTAGAGTGGGACCCAGAGTAGAGACCGGGGTCTGAACCACGAAGAAAGGGTACGAAGCACCTGGCGCGTAACCCATATTGGGGATTGGCCCTAGTAATATCCCCTGGTTCTTAGCCACAACTTAGAATGCTCTCATGTGCAGAAGGTCCAAAGGTGTCACCGTGGATACAGCTGCCATGAGAGCTAGGATGTCTGAAAGTGATGGTCACTTTCTGGTCTAGCTTGTTTTCCTTGAGGGTGTTGAGAATGGGTTCGATACGAGCGGGAGACAGCTGTGCCCGCTTACGACCGAATCCCATATAGCACCCAATGTGTTGTCCTCTGCACAGGAAAGAGCACGCTTTCGTGGCGTTGGGTCCCAGTCCTGAGAACAGAGATGAGCTAGGACGACATACTGATGTCGAAGCACTAGCCACCGGATGCCCTGGGACTCCCGTAAGAGCCAGGGCTAAATCCGTGCATTTTGTATGTGTGCGGGTGAGCTAGACCAATGGAAGGACCCGATACTGGTAAGCTTCGCCCCCCGAAAGCGAACCTCAGGATCTCCCTGTGTTGTGGCAATGTTTCTGTATGAAAGTAAGCGTCCTTAAATCGATTGTCAGAAACAATCGCTTGGTAGGGTTGAGAGCAATCACCTTTACAGTCAAGAACTGAACTGTATTAATTGATTTTCAGGTAGCGGGAGAGCCCGCAGAATCTGAAATATTGGACGCAGCCCCCGTTCCTCTTGGGAACCAAGAATACCGACTGTAGTAGCCTGACTCACTGTCTGGTGGGGGAACATGTTCCATGGCCCCCTTCCCGGCAGCCTGTCAGCAGATGCGCACTTTCTGGTTTCATGGAAGTGGAGGCCACGCCATTGAAAACACAGAAGGTGAAGTGAGAACTGAATCCTGTAGTTCCTCTCTCCAGTGCTTAGTACCCAAGGAGATATTCTTGGCAGTAGCTTCCACGCTGCCAGTTTCTCATAAAAGGGCAAAAGTTTCGGCAGCTTGGTTAAACAGGGGGGGGGGGGGGGAGGATGTTAGATGTTCGGCATCCTGAAGCATGGCAGGAAAAACCCAAGAACTAACAGCCTATTGGAGACTGGTGTTGCCCGAACACCAGTGGTGGCGGAGCAAACACCGACCTCCTGGGGGTGCCAGGGAGAACACATATTCGTTAAAAAGGAATTCTGGGTGCCTTCCCTATTGGGGGGGCCACCCCCATTTATTTTATTTTATACACACATATATACACACATATATATATATATATTATTATTATTATTTTTAATCAGTCTGACCTCCTGTGTGCAGTAGAGCACCAAGCTGACCCACTGCCTGAAAAGCTTTTCCCTCTAGGGCAGATAAAAGTCTACACAGCTAGAAAGGAAGTATAAGCCTACCAGGGAGGATGATGTCCCAGGAGAGAGATAGCCTGTGAAGCGTCTCTGCTATCTGGGCGTCATACAATCCCGCGTTTCCATATCGACTATATTTAAATAAACAAATAAGTCGATGGCATGAAAAACACAGCATGAATACAGCCTACTCCATGAAAGGGTTAACTCATATGAAGAGAGCTGAGAGGGGGTGGGGGGGGAGAGAGCGCGTCATTGAGGCTCCGCCCCCCAGCCACCCGACAGAAGCTGCCGTCTACTGCTTGTTTTAGTGCTTAAGGCTATTTTCATCTCCGGTAAAAAAGAGAGAAATCCTCGTGATGACGACGTGGAAGAAAGGAGTTTTCTTACCTCCGTCTGCCACAGCTCTGTCAGATGCACGAGTTTTAAGCCAGGAACGCGCGGCGGCTCGCAGCTTCTCACGGAATGCGCGGCGCGCGCAGCACTAGTCGGAGCAGTGTAGAGATCGCACTCCGATATGGATTATCACACACGGAGGGATTAAACTCGTCCAATCGGTGAGTTAAACACCTTCTTATTTTGCTGGTTTATCACAAGCACGCTTCACAACTAGGCACTGAAGACAAATGATCTGAGGTCGTTGCCGGCTCACCTGTTTTTATAACCTCCACCTACATCTAATCAGATGACGTCACCTGTGGAGGTTATATATAGCCAAAAACTTTGGCGTGTTTTCACAGCATGCTTCAACGACCGGCAACGCGACAAACTGGTTCCCATAGCGTTTTCACGCAGCATCGAGTGTAGCCTTGCTAGGGAACAACATTTTTGTTATTCTTTTTCACATTTTGTTTGTGAAAGATGAATATAAATCGATTTTGGCTGTTTTACATAAATATCCATTGGTTGTGTGAGAAAACCGCTTTCCAGAGCTTCTACAGCGCTAAGAACGCACCAAACGCTTTATCTGACTGCCTGCACACTTAAAGTGAAATGTATGATCATTTCCAACACATTTATGTATTTTTTCAAGGATGTTGAAAAACAACATTTTGATTCTTTTTCACATTTTGTTTGTGAAAGATGAAAATAATTGATTTTAGATGTTTTACATAAATATCCATTGGTTGTGTGAGAAAACCGCTTTCCAGAGCTATTACAGCGCTAAGAACGCACCAAACGCTATATCTGACTGCCTGCACACAAAAAGTGAAATATATTATAATTTCCAACACATTTATGTATTTTTTTAAGGATGTTGAAAAACAACATTTTTGTTATTCTTTTTCACATTTTGTTTGTGAAAGATGAATATAAATCGATTTTGGCTGTTTTACATAAATATCCATTGGTTGTGTGAGAAAACCGCTTTCCAGAGCTTCTACAGCGCTAAGAACGCACCAAACGCTTTATCTGACTGCCTGCACACTAAAAGTGAAATATATGATCATTTCCAACACATTTATGTATTTTTTCAAGGATGATGAAAAACAACATTTTTGTTATTCTTTTTCACATTTTGTTTGTGAAAGATGAATATAAATTGATTTTAGATGTTTTACATAAATATCCATTGGTTGTGTGAGAAAACCGCTTTCCTGAGATTCTACAGCGCTAAGAACGCACCAAACGCTTTATCTGACTGCCTGCACACTAAAAGTGAAATATATGATCATTTCCAACACATTTATGTATTTTTTCAAGGATGTTGAAAAACAAAATTTTTGTTATTCTTTTTCACATTTTGTTTGTGAAAGATGAATATAAATTGACTTTAGATGTTTTACATAAATATCCATTGGTTGTGTGAGAAAACCGCTTTCCAGAGCTACTACAGCGCTAAGAACGCACCAAACGCTTTATCTGACTGCCTGCACACAAAAAGTGAAATATATTATAATTTCCAACACATTTATGTATTTTTTTAAGGATGTTGAAAAACAACATTTTTGTTATTCTTTTTCACATTTTGTTTGTGAAAGATGAATATAAATCGATTTTGGCTGTTTTACATAAATATCCATTGGTTGTGTGAGAAAACCGCTTTCCAGAGCTTCTACAGCGCTAAGAACGCACCAAACGCTTTATCTGACTGCCTGCACACTAAAAGTGAAATGTATGATCATTTCCAACACATTTATGTATTTTTTCAAGGATGTTGAAAAACAACATTTTTCTTATTCTCTTTCACATTTTGTTTGTGAAAGATGAATATAAATTGATTTTAGATGTTTTACATAAATATCCATTGGTTGTGTGAGAAAACCGCTTTCCAGAGCTTCTACAGCGCTAAGAACGCACCAAACACTTTATCTGACTGCCTGCACACTTAAAGTTAAATGTATGATTATTTCCAAAACATTTATGTATTTTTTCAAGGATGTTGAAAAACAACATTTTTGTTATTCTTTTTCACATTTTGTTTGTGAAAGATGAATATGAATTGATTTTAGATGTTTTACATAAATATCCATTGGTTGTGTGAGAAAACTGCTTTCCTGAGCTTCTACAGCGCTAAGAACGCACCAAACGCTTTATCTGACTGCCTGCACACTTAAAGTGAAATGTATGATCATTTCCAACACATTTATGTATTTTTTCAAGGATGTTGAAAAACAACATTTTTCTTATTCTCTTTCACATTTTGTTTGTGAAAGATGAATATAAATTGATTTTAGATGTTTTACATAAATATCCATTGGTTGTGTGAGAAAACCGCTTTCCAGAGCTTCTACAGCGCTAAGAACGCACCAAACACTTTATCTGACTGCCTGCACACTTAAAGTTAAATGTATGATTATTTCCAACACATTTATGTATTTTTTCAAGGATGTTGAAAAACAACATTTTTGTTATTCTTTTTCACATTTTGTTTGTGAAAGATGAATATGAATTGATTTTAGATGTTTTACATAAATATCCATTGGTTGTGTGAGAAAACTGCTTTCCTGAGCTTCTACAGCGCTAAGAACGCACCAAACGCTTTATCTGACTGACTGCACACTAAAAGTGAAATATATGATCATTTCCAACACATTTATGTATTTTTTCAAGGATGTTGAAAAACATTTTTGTTATTCTTTTTCACATTTTGTTTGTGAAAGATGAATATAAATTGATTTTAGATGTTTTACATAAATATCCATTGGTTGTGTGAGAAAACCGCTTTCCTGAGCTTCTACAGCGCTAAGAACGCACCAAACGCTTTATCTGACTGCCTGCACACTAAAAGTGAAATATATGATCATTTCCAACACATTTATGTATTTTTTCAAGGATGTTGAGAAACAACATTTTTGTTATTCTTTTTCACATTTTATTTGTGAAAGATGAATTTGAATCGATTTTGGATGTTTTACATAAATGTCCATTGGTTGTGTGAGAAAACCGCTTTCCAGAGCTTCTACAGCGCTAAGAACGCACCAAACACTTTATCTGACTGTCTCCACACTATAAGTGAAATATATTATAATTTCCAACACATTCATGTATTTTTTCAAGGATGTTGAGAAACAACATTTTTGTTATTCTTTTTCACATTTTGTTTGTGAAAGATGAAAATAATTCGATTTTGGATGTTTTACATGAATATCCATTAGTTGTGTGAGAAAACCACTTTCCTGGGCTTCTACAGCGCTAAGAACGCACCAAACGCTTTATCTGACTGCCTGCACACTAAAAGTGAAATATATGATCATTTCCAACACATTTATGTATTTTTTCAAGGATGTTGAAAAACAACATTTTTGTTATTCTTTTTCACATTTTGTTTGTGAAAGATGAAAATAATTGATTTTAGATGTTTTACATAAATATCCATTGGTTGTGTGAGAAAACCGCTTTCCAGAGCTACTACAGCGCTAAGAACGCACCAAACGCTTTATCTGACTGCCTGCACACAAAAAGTGAAATATATTATAATTTCCAACACATTTATGTATTTTTTTAAGGATGTTGAAAAACAAAATTTTTGTTATTCTTTTTCACATTTTGTTTGTGAAAGATGAATATAAATCGATTTTGGCTGTTTTACATAAATATCCATTGGTTGTGTGAGAAAACCGCTTTCCAGAGCTTCTACAGCGCTAAGAACGCACCAAACACTTTATCTGAGTGCCTGCACACTTAAAGTGAAATGTATGATCATTTCCAACACATTTATGTATTTTTTTAAGGATGGTGAAAAACAACATTTTTGTTATTCTTTTTCACATTTTGTTTGTGAAAGATGAAAATAATTCGATTTTGGATGTTTTACATGAATATCCATTAGTTGTGTGAGAAAACCGCTTTCCTGGGCTTCTACAGCGCTAAGAACGCACCAAACGCTTTATCTGACTGCCTGCACACTAAAAGTGAAATATATGATCATTTCCAACACATTTATGTATTTTTTCAAGGATGTTGAAAAACAACATTTTGATTCTTTTTCACATTTTGTTTGTGAAAGATGAAAATAATTGATTTTAGATGTTTTACATAAATATCCATTGGTTGTGTGAGAAAACCGCTTTCCTGAGCTTCTACAGCGCTAAGAATGCACCAAACGCTTTATCGCCTGCACACTAAAAATGAAATGTATGATCATTTCCAACACATTTATGTATTTTTTCAAGGATGTTGAAAAACAACATTTTTGTTATTCTTTTTCACATTTTGTTTGTGAAAGATGAATATGAATTGATTTTAGATGCTTTACATAAATATCCATTGGTTGTGTGAGAAAACTGCTTTCCTGAGCTTCTACAGCGCTAAGAACGCACCAAACGCTTTGACTGCCTGCACACTAAAAGTGAAATATATGATCATTTCCAACACATTTATGTATTTTTTCAAGGATGTTGAAAAACAAAATTTTTGTTATTCTTTTTCACATTTTGTTTGTGAAAGATGAATATAAATTGACTTTAGATGTTTTACATAAATATCCATTGGTTGTGTGAGAAAACCGCTTTCCAGAGCTACTACAGCGCTAAGAACGCACCAAACGCTTTATCTGACTGCCTGCACACAAACAGTGAAATATATTAAAATTCCCAACACATTTATGTATTTTTTTAAGGATGTTGAAAAACAACATTTTTGTTATTCTTTTTCACATTTTGTTTGTGAAAGATGAGCATAAATCGATTTTGGCTGTTTTACATAAATATCCATTGGTTGTGTGAGAAAACCGCTTTCCAGAGCTTCTACAGCGCTAAGAACGCACCAAACGCTTTATCTGACTGCCTGCACACTTAAAGTGAAATGTATGATCATTTCCAACACATTTATGTATTTTTTCAAGGATGTTGAAAAACAACATTTTTCTTATTCTCTTTCACATTTTGTTTGTGAAATATGAATATAAATTGATTTTAGATGTTTTACATAAATATCCATTGGTTGTGTGAGAAAACCGCTTTCCAGAGCTTCTACAGCGCTAAGAACGCACCAAACACTTTATCTGACTGCCTGCACACTTAAAGTTAAATGTATGATTATTTCCAACACATTTATGTATTTTTTCAAGGATATTGAAAAACAACATTTTTGTTATTCTTTTTCACATTTTGTTTGTGAAAGATGAATATGAATTGATTTTAGATGTTTTACATAAATATCCATTGGTTGTGTGAGAAAACTGCTTTCCTGAGCTTCTACAGCGCTAAGAACGCACCAAACGCTTTATCTGACTGCCTGCACACTAAAAGTGAAATATATGATCATTTCCAACACATTTATGTATTTTTTCAAGGATGTTGAAAAACATTTTTGTTATTCTTTTTCACATTTTGTTTGTGAAAGATGAATATAAATTGATTTTAGATGTTTTACATAAATATCCATTGGTTGTGTGAGAAAACCGCTTTCCAGAGCTTCTACAGCGCTAAGAACGCACCAAACACTTTATCTGACTGCCTGCACACTTTTAAAGTTAAATGTATGATTATTTCCAACACATTTATGTATTTTTTCAAGGATGTTGAAAAACAACATTTTTGTTATTCTTTTTCACATTTTGTTTGTGAAAGATGAATATGAATTGATTTTAGATGTTTTACATAAATATCCATTGGTTGTGTGAGAAAACTGCTTTCCTGAGCTTCTACAGCGCTAAGAACGCACCAAACGCTTTATCTGACTGCCTGCACACTAAAAGTGAAATATATGATCATTTCCAACACATTTATGTATTTTTTCAAGGATGTTGAGAAACCACTTTCCTGGGCTTCTACAGCGCTAAGAAAGCACCAAACGCTTTATCTGACTGCCTGCACACTAAAAGTGAAATATATGATCATTTCCAACACATTTATGTATTTTTTCAAGGATGTTGAAAAACAACATTTTGATTCTTTTTCACATTTTGTTTGTGAAAGATGAAAATAATTGATTTTAGATGTTTTACATAAATATCCATTGGTTGTGTGAGAAAACCGCTTTCCAGAGCTACTACAGCGCTAAGAACGCACCAAACGCTTTATCTGACTGCCTGCACACAAAAAGTGAAATATATTATAATTTCCCACACATTTATGTATTTTTTTAAGGATGTTGAAAAACAACATTTTTGTTATTCTTTTTCACATTTTGTTTGTGAAAGATGAATATAAATCGATTTTGGCTGTTTTACATAAATATCCATTGGTTGTGTGAGAAAACCGCTTTCCAGAGCTTCTACAGCGCTAAGAACGCACCAAACGCTTTATCTGACTGCCTGCACACTTAAAGTGAAATGTATGATCATTTCCAACACATTTATGTATTTTTTCAAGGATGTTGAAAAACAACATTTTTGTTATTCTTTTTCACATTTTGTTTGTGAGAGATGAATATGAATTGATTTTAGATGTTTTACATAAATATCCATTGGTTGTGTGAGAAAACCGCTTTCCAGAGCTTCTACAGCGCTAAGAACGCACCAAACGCTTTATCTGACTGCCTGCACACTTAAAGTGAAATGTATGATCATTTCCAACACATTTATGTATTTTTTCAAGGATGTTGAAAAACAACATTTTTGTTATTCTTTTTCACATTTTGTTTGTGAGAGATGAATATGAATTGATTTTAGATGTTTTACATAAATATCCATTGGTTGTGTGAGAAAACTGCTTTCCTGAGCTTCTACAGCGCTAAGAACGCACCAAACGCTTTATCTGACTGCCTGCACACTAAAAGTGAAATATATGATCATTTCCAACACATTTATGTATTTTTTCAAGGATGTTGAGAAACAACATTTTTGTTATTCTTTTTCACATTTTATTTGTGAAAGATGAAATTGAATCGATTTTGGATGTTTTACATAAATGTCCATTGGTTGTGTGAGAAAACCGCTTTCCAGAGCTTCTACAGCGCTAAGAACGCACCAAACACTTTATCTGACTGTCTCCACACTATAAGTGAAATATATTATAATTTCCAACACATTCATGTATTTTTTCAAGGATGTTGAGAAACAACATTTTTGTTATTCTTTTTCACATTTTGTTTGTGAAAGATGAAAATAATTCGATTTTGGATGTTTTACATGAATATCCATTAGTTGTGTGAGAAAACCGCTTTCCTGGGCTTCTACAGCGCTAAGAACGCACCAAACGCTTTATCTGACTGCCTGCACACTAAAAGTGAAATATATGATCATTTCCAACACATTTATGTATTTTTTCAAGGATGTTGAAAAACAACATTTTGATTCTTTTTCACATTTTGTTTGTGAAAGATGAAAATAATTGATTTTAGATGTTTTACATAAATATCCATTGGTTGTGTGAGAAAACCGCTTTCCTGAGCTTCTACAGCGCTAAGAATGCACCAAACGCTTTATCGCCTGCACACTAAAAATGAAATGTATTATCATTTCCAACACATTTATGTATTTTTTCAAGGATGTTGAAAAACAACATTTTTGTTATTCTTTTTCACATTTTGTTTGTGAAAGATGAATATGAATTGATTTTAGATGCTTTACATAAATATCCATTGGTTGTGTGAGAAAACTGCTTTCCTGAGCTTCTACAGCGCTAAGAACGCACCAAACGCTTTGACTGCCTGCACACTAAAAGTGAAATATATGATCATTTCCAACACATTTATGTATTTTTTCAAGGATGTTGAAAAACAAAATTTTTGTTATTCTTTTTCACATTTTGTTTGTGAAAGATGAATATAAATTGACTTTAGATGTTTTACATAAATATCCATTGGTTGTGTGAGAAAACCGATTTCCAGAGCTACTACAGCGCTAAGAACGCACCAAACGCTTTATCTGACTGCCTGCACACAAACAGTGAAATATATTAAAATTCCCAACACATTTATGTATTTTTTTAAGGATGTTGAAAAACAACATTTTTGTTATTCTTTTTCACATTTTGTTTGTGAAAGATGAACATAAATCGATTTTGGCTGTTTTACATAAATATCCATTGGTTGTGTGAGAAAACCGCTTTCCAGAGCTTCTACAGCGCTAAGAACGCACCAAACGCTTTATCTGACTGCCTGCACACTTAAAGTGAAATGTATGATCATTTCCAACACATTTATGTATTTTTTCAAGGATGTTGAAAAACAACATTTTTCTTATTCTCTTTCACATTTTGTTTGTGAAATATGAATATGAATTGATTTTAGATGTTTTACATAAATATCCATTGGTTGTGTGAGAAAACTGCTTTCCTGAGCTTCTACAGCGCTAAGAACGCACCAAACGCTTTATCTGACTGCCTGCACACTAAAAGTGAAATATATGATAATTTCCAACACATTTATGTATTTTTTCAAGGATGTTGAAAAACATTTTTGTTATTCTTTTTCACATTTTGTTTGTGAAAGATGAATATAAATTGATTTTAGATGTTTTACATAAATATCCATTGGTTGTGTGAGAAAACCGCTTTCCTGAGCTTCTACAGCGCTAAGAACGCACCAAACGCTTTATCTGACTGCCTGCACACTAAAAGTGAAATATATGATCATTTCCAACACATTTATGTATTTTTTCAAGGATGTTGAGAAACAACATTTTTGTTATTCTTTTTCACATTTTATTTGTGAAAGATGAATTTGAATCGATTTTGGATGTTTTACATAAATGTCCATTAGTTGTGTGAGAAAACCGCTTTCCTGAGCTTCTACAGCGCTAAGAACGCAACAAACGCTTTATCTGACTGTCTGCACACTATAAGTGAGATATATGATCATTTCCAACACATTTATGTTTTTTTTCAAGGACGTTGAAAAACAACATTTTTCTTATTCTCTTTCACATTTTGTTTGTGAAAGATGAATATAAATTGATTTTAGATGTTTTACATAAATATCCATTGGTTGTGTGAGAAAACCGCTTTCCAGAGCTTCTACAGCGCTAAGAACGCACCAAACACTTTATCTGACTGCCTGCACACTTAAAGTTAAATGTATGATTATTTCCAACACATTTATGTATTTTTTCAAGGATGTTGAAAAACTGCTTTCCTGAGCTTCTACAGCGCTAAGAACGCACCAAACGCTTTATCTGACTGCCTGCACACTAAAAGTGAAATATATGATCATTTCCAACACATTTATGTATTTTTTCAAGGATGTTGAGAAACAACATTTTTGTTATTCTTTTTCACATTTTATTTGTGAAAGATGAATTTGAATCGATTTTGGATGTTTTACATAAATATCCATTAGTTGTGTGAGAAAACCGCTTTCCTGAGCTTCTACAGCGCTAAGAATGCACCAAACGCTTTATCGCCTGCACACTAAAAATGAAATGTATGATCATTTCCAACACATTTATGTATTTTTTCAAGGATGTTGAAAAACAACATTTTTGTTATTCTTTTTCACATTTTGTTTGTGAAAGATGAATATGAATTGATTTTAGATGCTTTACATAAATATCCATTGGTTGTGTGAGAAAACTGCTTTCCTGAGCTTCTACAGCGCTAAGAACGCACCAAACGCTTTGACTGCCTGCACACTAAAAGTGAAATATATGATCATTTCCAACACATTTATGTATTTTTTCAAGGATGTTGAAAAACAAAATTTTTGTTATTCTTTTTCACATTTTGTTTGTGAAAGATGAATATAAATTGACTTTAGATGTTTTACATAAATATCCATTGGTTGTGTGAGAAAACCGCTTTCCAGAGCTACTACAGCGCTAAGAACGCACCAAACGCTTTATCTGACTGCCTGCACACAAACAGTGAAATATATTAAAATTCCCAACACATTTATGTATTTTTTTAAGGATGTTGAAAAACAACATTTTTGTTATTCTTTTTCACATTTTGTTTGTGAAAGATGAACATAAATCGATTTTGGCTGTTTTACATAAATATCCATTGGTTGTGTGAGAAAACCGCTTTCCAGAGCTTCTACAGCGCTAAGAACGCACCAAACGCTTTATCTGACTGCCTGCACACTTAAAGTGAAATGTATGATCATTTCCAACACATTTATGTATTTTTTCAAGGATGTTGAAAAACAACATTTTTCTTATTCTCTTTCACATTTTGTTTGTGAAATATGAATATAAATTGATTTTAGATGTTTTACATAAATATCCATTGGTTGTGTGAGAAAACCGCTTTCCAGAGCTTCTACAGCGCTAAGAACGCACCAAACACTTTATCTGACTGCCTGCACACTTAAAGTTAAATGTATGATTATTTCCAACACATTTATGTATTTTTTCAAGGATGTTGAAAAACAACATTTTTGTTATTCTTTTTCACATTTTGTTTGTGAAAGATGAATATGAATTGATTTTAGATGTTTTACATAAATATCCATTGGTTGTGTGAGAAAACTGCTTTCCTGAGCTTCTACAGCGCTAAGAACGCACCAAACGCTTTATCTGACTGCCTGCACACTAAAAGTGAAATATATGATCATTTCCAACACATTTATGTATTTTTTCAAGGATGTTGAAAAACATTTTTGTTATTCTTTTTCACATTTTGTTTGTGAAAGATGAATATAAATTGATTTTAGATGTTTTACATAAATATCCATTGGTTGTGTGAGAAAACCGCTTTCCTGAGCTTCTACAGCGCTAAGAACGCACCAAACGCTTTATCTGACTGCCTGCACACTAAAAGTGAAATATATGATCATTTCCAACACATTTATGTATTTTTTCAAGGATGTTGAAAAACAACATTTTTGTTATTCTTTTTCACATTTTGTTTGTGAAAGATGAATATAAATCGATTTTGGCTGTTTTACATAAATATCCATTGGTTGTGTGAGAAAACCGCTTTCCAGAGCTTCTACAGCGCTAAGAACGCACCAAACGCTTTATCTGACTGCCTGCACACTTAAAGTGAAATGTATGATCATTTCCAACACATTTATGTATTTTTTCAAGGATGTTGAAAAACAACATTTTTCTTATTCTCTTTCACATTTTGTTTGTGAAAGATGAATATAAATTGATTTTAGATGTTTTACATAAATATCCATTGGTTGTGTGAGAAAACCGCTTTCCAGAGCTTCTACAGCGCTAAGAACGCACCAAACACTTTATCTGACTGCCTGCACACTTTTAAAGTTAAATGTATGATTATTTCCAACACATTTATGTATTTTTTCAAGGATGTTGAAAAACAACATTTTTGTTATTCTTTTTCACATTTTGTTTGTGAAAGATGAATATAAATTGATTTTAGATGTTTTACATAAATATCCATTGGTTGTGTGAGAAAACCGCTTTCCTGAGCTTCTACAGCGCTAAGAACGCACCAAACGCTTTATCTGACTGCCTGCACACTAAAAGTGAAATATATGATCATTTCCAACACATTTATGTATTTTTTCAAGGATGTTGAGAAACAACATTTTTGTTATTCTTTTTCACATTTTATTTGTGAAAGATGAATTTGAATCGATTTTGGATGTTTTACATAAATGTCCATTGGTTGTGTGAGAAAACCGCTTTCCAGAGCTTCTACAGCGCTAAGAACGCACCAAACACTTTATCTGACTGTCTCCACACTATAAGTGAAATATATTATAATTTCCAACACATTCATGTATTTTTTCAAGGATGTTGAGAAACAACATTTTTGTTATTCTTTTTCACATTTTGTTTGTGAAAGATGAAAATAATTCGATTTTGGATGTTTTACATGAATATCCATTAGTTGTGTGAGAAAACCACTTTCCTGGGCTTCTACAGCGCTAAGAACGCACCAAACGCTTTATCTGACTGCCTGCACACTAAAAGTGAAATATATGATCATTTCCAACACATTTATGTATTTTTTCAAGGATGTTGAAAAACAACATTTTGATTCTTTTTCACATTTTGTTTGTGAAAGATGAAAATAATTGATTTTAGATGTTTTACATAAATATCCATTGGTTGTGTGAGAAAACCGCTTTCCAGAGCTTCTACAGCGCTAAGAACGCACCAAACACTTTATCTGACTGCCTGCACACTTAAAGTTAAATGTATGATTATTTCCAACACATTTATGTATTTTTTCAAGGATGTTGAGAAACTGCTTTCCTGAGCTTCTACAGCGCTAAGAACGCACCAAACGCTTTGACTGCCTGCACACTAAAAGTGAAATATATGATCATTTCCAACACATTTATGTATTTTTTCAAGGATGTTGAAAAACAAAATTTTTGTTATTCTTTTTCACATTTTGTTTGTGAAAGATGAATATAAATTGACTTTAGATGTTTTACATAAATATCCATTGGTTGTGTGAGAAAACCGCTTTCCAGAGCTACTACAGCGCTAAGAACGCACCAAACGCTTTATCTGACTGCCTGCACACAAACAGTGAAATATATTAAAATTCCCAACACATTTATGTATTTTTTTAAGGTTGTTGAAAAACAACATTTTTGTTATTCTTTTTCACATTTTGTTTGTGAAAGATGAATATAAATCGATTTTGGCTGTTTTACATAAATATCCATTGGTTGTGTGAGAAAACCGCTTTCCAGAGCTTCTACAGCGCTAAGAACGCACCAAACGCTTTATCTGACTGCCTGCACACTTAAAGTGAAATGTATGATCATTTCCAACACATTTATGTATTTTTTCAAGCATGTTGAAAAACAACATTTTTCTTATTCTCTTTCACATTTTGTTTGTGAAAGATGAATATAAATTGATTTTAGATGTTTTACATAAATATCCATTGGTTGTGTGAGAAAACCGCTTTCCAGAGCTTCTACAGCGCTAAGAACGCACCAAACACTTTATCTGACTGCCTGCACACTTAAAGTTAAATGTATGATTATTTCCAACACATTTATGTATTTTTTCAAGGATGTTGAAAAACAACATTTTTGTTATTCTTTTTCACATTTTGATTGTGAGAGATGAATATGAATTGATTTTAGATGTTTTACATAAATATCCATTGGTTGTGTGAGAAAACTGCTTTCCTGAGCTTCTACAGCGCTAAGAACGCACCAAACGCTTTATCTGACTGCCTGCACACTAAAAGTGAAATATATGATCATTTCCAACACATTTATGTATTTTTTCAAGGATGTTGAGAAACAACATTTTTGTTATTCTTTTTCACATTTTATTTGTGAAAGATGAATTTGAATCGATTTTGGATGTTTTACATAAATGTCCATTGGTTGTGTGAGAAAACCGCTTTCCAGAGCTTCTACAGCGCTAAGAACGCACCAAACGCTTTATCTGACTGCCTGCACACTAAAAGTGAAATATATGATCATTTCCAACACATTTATGTATTTTTTCAAGGATGTTGAAAAACAACATTTTGATTCTTTTTCACATTTTGTTTGTGAAAGATGAAAATAATTGATTTTAGATGTTTTACATAAATATCCATTGGTTGTGTGAGAAAACCGCTTTCCTGAGCTTCTACAGCGCTAAGAATGCACCAAACGCTTTATCGCCTGCACACTAAAAATGAAATGTATGATCATTTCCAACACATTTATGTATTTTTTCAAGGATGTTGAAAAACAACATTTTTGTTATTCTTTTTCACATTTTGTTTGTGAAAGATGAATATGAATTGATTTTAGATGCTTTACATAAATATCCATTGGTTGTGTGAGAAAACTGCTTTCCTGAGCTTCTACAGCGCTAAGAACGCACCAAACGCTTTGACTGCCTGCACACTAAAAGTGAAATATATGATCATTTCCAACACATTTATGTATTTTTTCAAGGATGTTGAAAAACAAAATTTTTGTTATTCTTTTTCACATTTTGTTTGTGAAAGATGAATATAAATTGACTTTAGATGTTTTACATAAATATCCATTGGTTGTGTGAGAAAACCGCTTTCCAGAGCTACTACAGCGCTAAGAACGCACCAAACGCTTTATCTGACTGCCTGCACACAAACAGTGAAATATATTAAAATTCCCAACACATTTATGTATTTTTTTAAGGATGTTGAAAAACTGCTTTCCTGAGCTTATACAGCGCTAAGAACGCACCAAACGCTTTATCTGACTGCCTGCACACTAAAAGTGAAATATATGATCATTTCCAACACATTTATGTATTTTTTCAAGGATGTTGAAAAACATTTTTGTTATTCTTTTTCACATTTTGTTTGTGAAAGATGAATATAAATTGATTTTAGATGTTTTACATAAATATCCATTGGTTGTGTGAGAAAACCGCTTTCCTGAGCTTCTACAGCGCTAAGAACGCACCAAACGCTTTATCTGACTGCCTGCACACTAAAAGTGAAATATATGATCATTTCCAACACATTTATGTATTTTTTCAAGGATGTTGAAAAACAACATTTTGATTCTTTTTCACATTTTGTTTGTGAAAGATGAAAATAATTGATTTTAGATGTTTTACATAAATATCCATTGGTTGTGTGAGAAAACCGCTTTCCAGAGCTTCTACAGCGCTAAGAACGCACCAAACGCTTTATCTGACTGCCTGCACACTAAAAGTGAAATGTATCATCATTTCCAACACATTTATGTATTTTTTCAAGGATGTTGAGAAACAACATTTTTGTTATTCTTTTTCACATTTTATTTGTGAAAGATGAATTTGAATCGATTTTGGATGTTTTACATAAATGTCCATTGGTTGTGTGAGAAAACCGCTTTCCAGAGCTTCTACAGCGCTAAGAACGCACCAAACACTTTATCTGACTGTCTCCACACTATAAGTGAAATATATTATAATTTCCAACACATTCATGTATTTTTTCAAGGATGTTGAGAAACAACATTTTTGTTATTCTTTTTCACATTTTGTTTGTGAAAGATGAAAATAATTCGATTTTGGATGTTTTACATGAATATCCATTAGTTGTGTGAGAAAACCACTTTCCTGGGCTTCTACAGCGCTAAGAACGCACCAAACGCTTTATCTGACTGCCTGCACACTAAAAGTGAAATATATGATCATTTCCAACACATTTATGTATTTTTTCAAGGATGTTGAAAAACAACATTTTGATTCTTTTTCACATTTTGTTTGTGAAAGATGAAAATAATTGATTTTAGATGTTTTACATAAATATCCATTGGTTGTGTGAGAAAACCGCTTTCCAGAGCTTCTACAGCGCTAAGAACGCACCAAACACTTTATCTGACTGCCTGCACACTTAAAGTTAAATGTATGATTATTTCCAACACATTTATGTATTTTTTCAAGGATGTTGAGAAACTGCTTTCCTGAGCTTCTACAGCGCTAAGAACGCACCAAACGCTTTGACTGCCTGCACACTAAAAGTGAAATATATGATCATTTCCAACACATTTATGTATTTTTTCAAGGATGTTGAAAAACAAAATTTTTGTTATTCTTTTTCACATTTTGTTTGTGAAAGATGAATATAAATTGACTTTAGATGTTTTACATAAATATCCATTGGTTGTGTGAGAAAACCGCTTTCCAGAGCTACTACAGCGCTAAGAACGCACCAAACGCTTTATCTGACTGCCTGCACACAAACAGTGAAATATATTAAAATTCCCAACACATTTATGTATTTTTTTAAGGATGTTGAAAAACAACATTTTTGTTATTCTTTTTCACATTTTGTTTGTGAAAGATGAACATAAATCGATTTTGGCTGTTTTACATAAATATCCAATGGTTGTGTGAGAAAACCGCTTTCCAGAGCTTCTACAGCGCTAAGAACGCACCAAACGCTTTATCTGACTGCCTGCACACTTAAAGTGAAATGTATGATCATTTCCAACACATTTATGTATTTTTTCAAGGATGTTGAAAAACAACATTTTTCTTATTCTCTTTCACATTTTGTTTGTGAAATATGAATATAAATTGATTTTAGATGTTTTACATAAATATCCATTGGTTGTGTGAGAAAACCGCTTTCCAGAGCTTCTACAGCGCTAAGAACGCACCAAACGCTTTATCTGACTGCCTGCACACTAAAAGTGAAATATATGACCATTTCCAACACATTTATGTATTTTTTCAAGGATGTTGAGAAACAACATTTTTGTTATTCTTTTTCACATTTTGTTTGTGAAAGATGAAAATAATTCGATTTTGGATGTTTTACATGAATATCCATTAGTTGTGTGAGAAAACCGCTTTCCTGGGCTTCTACAGCGCTAAGAACGCACCAAATGCTTTATCTGACTGCCTGCACACTAAAAGTGAAATATATGATCATTTCCAACACATTTATGTATTTTTTCAAGGATGTTGAAAAACAACATTTTGATTCTTTTTCACATTTTGTTTGTGAAAGATGAAAATAATTGATTTTAGATGTTTTACATAAATATCCATTGGTTGTGTGAGAAAACCGCTTTCCTGAGCTTCTACAGCGCGAAGAATGCACCAAACGCTTTATCGCCTGCACACTAAAAATGAAATGTATGATCATTTCCAACACATTTATGTATTTTTTCAAGGATGTTGAAAAACAACATTTTTGTTATTCTTTTTCACATTTTGTTTGTGAAAGATGAATATGAATTGATTTTAGATGCTTTACATGAATATCCATTGGTTGTGTGAGAAAACTGCTTTCCTGAGCTTCTACAGCGCTAAGAACGCACCAAACGCTTTGACTGCCTGCACACTAAAAGTGAAATATATGATCATTTCCAACACATTTATGTATTTTTTCAAGGATGTTGAAAAACAACATTTTTGTTATTCTTTTTCACATTTTGTTTGTGAAAGATGAATATAAATTGATTTTAGATGTTTTACATAAATATCCATTGGTTGTGTGAGAAAACCGCTTTCCAGAGCTACTACAGCGCTAAGAACGCACCAAACGCTTTATCTGACTGCCTGCACACTAAAAGTGAAATATATTATAATTTCCAACACATTTATGTATTTTTTTAAGGGTGTTGAAAAACAACATTTTTGTTATTCTTTTTCACATTTTATTTGTGAAAGATGAATTTGAATCGATTTTGGATGTTTTACATAAATGTCCATTGGTTGTGTGAGAAAACCGCTTTCCAGAGCTTCTACAGCGCTAAGAACGCACCAAACACTTTATCTGACTGTCTCCACACTATAAGTGAAATATATTATAATTTCCAACACATTCATGTATTTTTTCAAGGATGTTGAGAAACAACATTTTTGTTATTCTTTTTCACATTTTGTTTGTGAAAGATGAAAATAATTCGATTTTGGATGTTTTACATGAATATCCATTAGTTGTGTGAGAAAACCGCTTTCCTGGGCTTCTACAGCGCTAAGAACGCACCAAACGCTTTATCTGACTGCCTGCACACTAAAAGTGAAATATATGATCATTTCCAACACATTTATGTATTTTTTCAAGGATGTTGAAAAACAACATTTTGATTCTTTTTCACATTTTGTTTGTGAAAGATGAAAATAATTGATTTTAGATGTTTTACATAAATATCCATTGGTTGTGTGAGAAAACCGCTTTCCTGAGCTTCTACAGCGCTAAGAATGCACCAAACGCTTTATCGCCTGCACACTAAAAATGAAATGTATGATCATTTCCAACACATTTATGTATTTTTTCAAGGATGTTGAAAAACAACATTTTTGTTATTCTTTTTCACATTTTGTTTGTGAAAGATGAATATGAATTGATTTTAGATGCTTTACATAAATATCCATTGGTTGTGTGAGAAAACTGCTTTCCTGAGCTTCTACAGCGCTAAGAACGCACCAAACGCTTTGACTGCCTGCACACTAAAAGTGAAATATATGATCATTTCCAACACATTTATGTATTTTTTCAAGGATGTTGAAAAACAAAATTTTTGTTATTCTTTTTCACATTTTGTTTGTGAAAGATGAATATAAATTGACTTTAGATGTTTTACATAAATATCCATTGGTTGTGTGAGAAAACCGCTTTCCAGAGCTACTACAGCGCTAAGAACGCACCAAACGCTTTATCTGACTGCCTGCACACAAACAGTGAAATATATTAAAATTCCCAACACATTTATGTATTTTTTTAAGGATGTTGAAAAACAACCTTTTTGTTATTCTTTTTCACATTTTGTTTGTGAAAGATGAACATAAATCGATTTTGGCTGTTTTACATAAATATCCATTGGTTGTGTGAGAAAACCGCTTTCCAGAGCTTCTACAGCGCTAAGAACGCACCAAACGCTTTATCTGACTGCCTGCACACTTAAAGTGAAATGTATGATCATTTCCAACACATTTATGTATTTTTTCAAGGATGTTGAAAAACAACATTTTTCTTATTCTCTTTCACATTTTGTTTGTGAAAGATGAATATAAATTGATTTTAGATGTTTTACATAAATATCCATTGGTTGTGTGAGAAAACCGCTTTCCAGAGCTTCTACAGCGCTAAGAACGCACCAAACACTTTATCTGACTGCCTGCACACTTAAAGTTAAATGTATGATTATTTCCAACACATTTATGTATTTTTTCAAGGATGTTGAAAAACAACATTTTTGTTATTCTTTTTCACATTTTGTTTGTGAAAGATGAATATGAATTGATTTTAGATGTTTTACATAAATATCCATTGGTTGTGTGAGAAAACTGCTTTCCTGAGCTTCTACAGCGCTAAGAACGCACCAAACGCTTTATCTGACTGCCTGCACACAAAAAGTGAAATATATTATAATTTCCAACACATTTATGTATTTTTTTAAGGATGTTGAAAAACAACATTTTTGTCATTCTTTTTCACATTTTGTTTGTGAAAGATGAATATAAATCGATTTTGGCTGTTTTACATAAATATCCATTGGTTGTGTGAGAAAACCGCTTTCCAGAGCTTCTACAGCGCTAAGAACGCACCAAACACTTTATCTGACTGCCTGCACACTTTTAAAGTTAAATGTATGATTATTTCCAACACATTTATGTATTTTTTCAAGGATGTTGAAAAACAACATTTTTGTTATTCTTTTTCACATTTTGTTTGTGAAAGATGAATATGAATTGATTTTAGATGTTTTACATAAATATCCATTGGTTGTGTGAGAAAACTGCTTTCCTGAGCTTCTACAGCGCTAAGAACGCACCAAACGCTTTATCTGACTGCCTGCACACTAAAAGTGAAATATATGATCATTTCCAACACATTTATGTATTTTTTCAAGGATGTTGAGAAACAACATTTTTGTTATTCTTTTTCACATTTTATTTGTGAAAGATGAATTTGAATCGATTTTGGATGTTTTACATAAATGTCCATTGGTTGTGTGAGAAAACCGCTTTCCAGAGCTTCTACAGCGCTAAGAACGCACCAAACACTTTATCTGACTGTCTCCACACTATAAGTGAAATATATTATAATTTCCAACACATTCATGTATTTTTTCAAGGATGTTGAGAAACAACATTTTTGTTATTCTTTTTCACATTTTGTTTGTGAAAGATGAAAATAATTCGATTTTGGATGTTTTACATGAATATCCATTAGTTGTGTGAGAAAACCACTTTCCTGGGCTTCTACAGCGCTAAGAACGCACCAAACGCTTTATCTGACTGCCTGCACACTAAAAGTGAAATATATGATCATTTCCAACACATTTATGTATTTTTTCAAGGATGTTGAAAAACAACATTTTGATTCTTTTTCACATTTTGTTTGTGAAAGATGAAAATAATTGATTTTAGATGTTTTACATAAATATCCATTGGTTGTGTGAGAAAACCGCTTTCCAGAGCTACTACAGCGCTAAGAACGCACCAAACGCTTTATCTGACTGCCTGCACACAAAAAGTGAAATATATTATAATTTCCCACACATTTATGTATTTTTTTAAGGTTGTTGAAAAACAACATTTTTGTTATTCTTTTTCACATTTTGTTTGTGAAAGATGAATATAAATCGATTTTGGCTGTTTTACATAAATATCCATTGGTTGTGTGAGAAAACCGCTTTCCAGAGCTTCTACAGCGCTAAGAACGCACCAAACGCTTTATCTGACTGCCTGCACACTTAAAGTGAAATGTATGATCATTTCCAACACATTTATGTATTTTTTCAAGGATGTTGAAAAACAACATTTTTCTTATTCTCTTTCACATTTTGTTTGTGAAAGATGAATATAAATTGATTTTAGATGTTTTACATAAATATCCATTGGTTGTGTGAGAAAACCGCTTTCCAGAGCTTCTACAGCGCTAAGAACGCACCAAACACTTTATCTGACTGCCTGCACACTTAAAGTTAAATGTATGATTATTTCCAACACATTTATGTATTTTTTCAAGGATGTTGAAAAACAACATTTTTGTTATTCTTTTTCACATTTTGTTTGTGAAAGATGAATATGAATTGATTTTAGATGTTTTACATAAATATCCATTGGTTGTGTGAGAAAACTGCATTCCTGAGCTTCTACAGCGCTAAGAACGCACCAAACGCTTTATCTGACTGCCTCCACACTTAAAGTGAAATGTATGATCATTTCCAACACATTTATGTATTTTTTCAAGGATGTTGAAAAACAACATTTTTCTTATTCTCTTTCGCATTTTGTTTGTGAAAGATGAATATAAATTGATTTTAGATGTTTTACATAAATATCCATTGGTTGTGTGAGAAAACCGCTTTCCAGAGCTTCTACAGCGCTAAGAACGCACCAAACACTTTATCTGACTGCCTGCACACTTAAAGTTAAATGTATGATTATTTCCAACACATTTATGTATTTTTTCAAGGATGTTGAAAAACAACATTTTTGTTATTCTTTTTCACATTTTGATTGTGAGAGATGAATATGAATTGATTTTAGATGTTTTACATAAATATCCATTGGTTGTGTGAGAAAACTGCTTTCCTGAGCTTCTACAGCGCTAAGAACGCACCAAACGCTTTATCTGACTGCCTGCACACTAAAAGTGAAATATATGATCATTTCCAACACATTTATGTATTTTTTCAAGGATGTTGAGAAACAACATTTTTGTTATTCTTTTTCACATTTTATTTGTGAAAGATGAATTTGAATCGATTTTGGATGTTTTACATAAATGTCCATTGGTTGTGTGAGAAAACCGCTTTCCAGAGCTTCTACAGCGCTAGGAACGCACCAAACGCTTTATCTGACTGCCTGCACACTAAAAGTGAAATATATGATCATTTCCAACACATTTATGTATTTTTTCAAGGATGTTGAAAAACAACATTTTGATTCTTTTTCACATTTTGTTTGTGAAAGATGAAAATAATTGATTTTAGATGTTTTACATAAATATCCATTGGTTGTGTGAGAAAACCGCTTTCCTGAGCTTCTACAGCGCTAAGAATGCACCAAACGCTTTATCGCCTGCACACTAAAAATGAAATGTATGATCATTTCCAACACATTTATGTATTTTTTCAAGGATGTTGAAAAACAACATTTTTGTTATTCTTTTTCACATTTTGTTTGTGAAAGATGAATATGAATTGATTTTAGATGCTTTACATAAATATCCATTGGTTGTGTGAGAAAACTGCTTTCCTGAGCTTCTACAGCGCTAAGAACGCACCAAACGCTTTGACTGCCTGCACACTAAAAGTGAAATATATGATCATTTCCAACACATTTATGTATTTTTTCAAGGATGTTGAAAAACAAAATTTTTGTTATTCTTTTTCACATTTTGTTTGTGAAAGATGAATATAAATTGACTTTAGATGTTTTACATAAATATCCATTGGTTGTGTGAGAAAACCGCTTTCCAGAGCTACTACAGCGCTAAGAACGCACCAAACGCTTTATCTGATTGCCTGCACACAAACAGTGAAATATATTAAAATTCCCAACACATTTATGTATTTTTTTAAGGATGTTGAAAAACTGCTTTCCTGAGCTTATACAGCGCTAAGAACGCACCAAACGCTTTATCTGACTGCCTGCACACTAAAAGTGAAATATATGATCATTTCCAACACATTTATGTATTTTTTCAAGGATGTTGAAAAACATTTTTGTTATTCTTTTTCACATTTTGTTTGTGAAAGATGAATATAAATTGATTTTAGATGTTTTACATAAATATCCATTGGTTGTGTGAGAAAACCGCTTTCCTGAGCTTCTACAGCGCTAAGAACGCACCAAACGCTTTATCTGACTGCCTGCACACTAAAAGTGAAATATATGATCATTTCCAACACATTTATGTATTTTTTCAAGGATGTTGAAAAACAACATTTTGATTCTTTTTCACATTTTGTTTGTGAAAGATGAAAATAATTGATTTTAGATGTTTTACATAAATATCCATTGGTTGTGTGAGAAAACCGCTTTCCAGAGCTTCTACAGCGCTAAGAACGCACCAAACGCTTTATCTGACTGCCTGCACACTAAAAGTGAAATGTATCATCATTTCCAACACATTTATGTATTTTTTCAAGGATGTTGAGAAACAACATTTTTGTTATTCTTTTTCACATTTTATTTGTGAAAGATGAATTTGAATCGATTTTGGATGTTTTACATAAATGTCCATTGGTTGTGTGAGAAAACCGCTTTCCAGAGCTTCTACAGCGCTAAGAACGCACCAAACACTTTATCTGACTGTCTCCACACTATAAGTGAAATATATTATAATTTCCAACACATTCATGTATTTTTTCAAGGATGTTGAGAAACAACATTTTTGTTATTCTTTTTCACATTTTGTTTGTGAAAGATGAAAATAATTCGATTTTGGATGTTTTACATGAATATCCATTAGTTGTGTGAGAAAACCACTTTCCTGGGCTTCTACAGCGCTAAGAACGCACCAAACGCTTTATCTGACTGCCTGCACACTAAAAGTGAAATATATGATCATTTCCAACACATTTATGTATTTTTTCAAGGATGTTGAAAAACAACATTTTGATTCTTTTTCACATTTTGTTTGTGAAAGATGAAAATAATTGATTTTAGATGTTTTACATAAATATCCATTGGTTGTGTGAGAAAACCGCTTTCCAGAGCTACTACAGCGCTAAGAACGCACCAAACGCTTTATCTGACTGCCTGCACACAAAAAGTGAAATATATTATAATTTCCCACACATTTATGTATTTTTTTAAGGTTGTTGAAAAACAACATTTTTGTTATTCTTTTTCACATTTTGTTTGTGAAAGATGAATATAAATCGATTTTGGCTGTTTTACATAAATATCCATTGGTTGTGTGAGAAAACCGCTTTCCAGAGCTTCTACAGCGCTAAGAACGCACCAAACGCTTTATCTGACTGCCTGCACACTTAAAGTGAAATGTATGATCATTTCCAACACATTTATGTATTTTTTCAAGGATGTTGAAAAACAACATTTTTCTTATTCTCTTTCACATTTTGTTTGTGAAAGATGAATATAAATTGATTTTAGATGTTTTACATAAATATCCATTGGTTGTGTGAGAAAACCGCTTTCCAGAGCTTCTACAGCGCTAAGAACGCACCAAACACTTTATCTGACTGCCTGCACACTTAAAGTTAAATGTATGATTATTTCCAACACATTTATGTATTTTTTCAAGGATGTTGAAAAACAACATTTTGATTCTTTTTCACATTTTGTTTGTGAAAGATGAAAATAATTGATTTTAGATGTTTTACATAAATATCCATTGGTTGTGTGAGAAAACCGCTTTCCAGAGCTACTACAGCGCTAAGAACGCACCAAACGCTTTATCTGACTGCCTGCACACAAAAAGTGAAATATATTATAATTTCCCACACATTTATGTATTTTTTTAAGGTTGTTGAAAAACAACATTTTTGTTATTCTTTTTCACATTTTGTTTGTGAAAGATGAATATAAATCGATTTTGGCTGTTTTACATAAATATCCATTGGTTGTGTGAGAAAACCGCTTTCCAGAGCTTCTACAGCGCTAAGAACGCACCAAACGCTTTATCTGACTGCCTGCACACTTAAAGTGAAATGTATGATCATTTCCAACACATTTATGTATTTTTTCAAGGATGTTGAAAAACAACATTTTTCTTATTCTCTTTCACATTTTGTTTGTGAAAGATGAATATAAATTGATTTTAGATGTTTTACATAAATATCCATTGGTTGTGTGAGAAAACCGCTTTCCAGAGCTTCTACAGCGCTAAGAACGCACCAAACACTTTATCTGACTGCCTGCACACTTAAAGTTAAATGTATGATTATTTCCAACACATTTATGTATTTTTTCAAGGATGTTGAAAAACAACATTTTTGTTATTCTTTTTCACATTTTGTTTGTGAAAGATGAATATGAATTGATTTTAGATGTTTTACATAAATATCCATTGGTTGTGTGAGAAAACTGCATTCCTGAGCTTCTACAGCGCTAAGAACGCACCAAACGCTTTATCTGACTGCCTCCACACTTAAAGTGAAATGTATGATCATTTCCAACACATTTATGTATTTTTTCAAGGATGTTGAAAAACAACATTTTTCTTATTCTCTTTCGCATTTTGTTTGTGAAAGATGAATATAAATTGATTTTAGATGTTTTACATAAATATCCATTGGTTGTGTGAGAAAACCGCTTTCCAGAGCTTCTACAGCGCTAAGAACGCACCAAACACTTTATCTGACTGCCTGCACACTTAAAGTTAAATGTATGATTATTTCCAACACATTTATGTATTTTTTCAAGGATGTTGAAAAACAACATTTTTGTTATTCTTTTTCACATTTTGATTGTGAGAGATGAATATGAATTGATTTTAGATGTTTTACATAAATATCCATTGGTTGTGTGAGAAAACTGCTTTCCTGAGCTTCTACAGCGCTAAGAACGCACCAAACGCTTTATCTGACTGCCTGCACACTAAAAGTGAAATATATGATCATTTCCAACACATTTATGTATTTTTTCAAGGATGTTGAGAAACAACATTTTTGTTATTCTTTTTCACATTTTATTTGTGAAAGATGAATTTGAATCGATTTTGGATGTTTTACATAAATGTCCATTGGTTGTGTGAGAAAACCGCTTTCCAGAGCTTCTACAGCGCTAGGAACGCACCAAACGCTTTATCTGACTGCCTGCACACTAAAAGTGAAATATATGATCATTTCCAACACATTTATGTATTTTTTCAAGGATGTTGAAAAACAACATTTTGATTCTTTTTCACATTTTGTTTGTGAAAGATGAAAATAATTGATTTTAGATGTTTTACATAAATATCCATTGGTTGTGTGAGAAAACCGCTTTCCTGAGCTTCTACAGCGCTAAGAATGCACCAAACGCTTTATCGCCTGCACACTAAAAATGAAATGTATGATCATTTCCAACACATTTATGTATTTTTTCAAGGATGTTGAAAAACAACATTTTTGTTATTCTTTTTCACATTTTGTTTGTGAAAGATGAATATGAATTGATTTTAGATGCTTTACATAAATATCCATTGGTTGTGTGAGAAAACTGCTTTCCTGAGCTTCTACAGCGCTAAGAACGCACCAAACGCTTTGACTGCCTGCACACTAAAAGTGAAATATATGATCATTTCCAACACATTTATGTATTTTTTCAAGGATGTTGAAAAACAAAATTTTTGTTATTCTTTTTCACATTTTGTTTGTGAAAGATGAATATAAATTGACTTTAGATGTTTTACATAAATATCCATTGGTTGTGTGAGAAAACCGCTTTCCAGAGCTACTACAGCGCTAAGAACGCACCAAACGCTTTATCTGATTGCCTGCACACAAACAGTGAAATATATTAAAATTCCCAACACATTTATGTATTTTTTTAAGGATGTTGAAAAACTGCTTTCCTGAGCTTATACAGCGCTAAGAACGCACCAAACGCTTTATCTGACTGCCTGCACACTAAAAGTGAAATATATGATCATTTCCAACACATTTATGTATTTTTTCAAGGATGTTGAAAAACATTTTTGTTATTCTTTTTCACATTTTGTTTGTGAAAGATGAATATAAATTGATTTTAGATGTTTTACATAAATATCCATTGGTTGTGTGAGAAAACCGCTTTCCTGAGCTTCTACAGCGCTAAGAACGCACCAAACGCTTTATCTGACTGCCTGCACACTAAAAGTGAAATATATGATCATTTCCAACACATTTATGTATTTTTTCAAGGATGTTGAAAAACAACATTTTGATTCTTTTTCACATTTTGTTTGTGAAAGATGAAAATAATTGATTTTAGATGTTTTACATAAATATCCATTGGTTGTGTGAGAAAACCGCTTTCCAGAGCTTCTACAGCGCTAAGAACGCACCAAACGCTTTATCTGACTGCCTGCACACTAAAAGTGAAATGTATCATCATTTCCAACACATTTATGTATTTTTTCAAGGATGTTGAGAAACAACATTTTTGTTATTCTTTTTCACATTTTATTTGTGAAAGATGAATTTGAATCGATTTTGGATGTTTTACATAAATGTCCATTGGTTGTGTGAGAAAACCGCTTTCCAGAGCTTCTACAGCGCTAAGAACGCACCAAACACTTTATCTGACTGTCTCCACACTATAAGTGAAATATATTATAATTTCCAACACATTCATGTATTTTTTCAAGGATGTTGAGAAACAACATTTTTGTTATTCTTTTTCACATTTTGTTTGTGAAAGATGAAAATAATTCGATTTTGGATGTTTTACATGAATATCCATTAGTTGTGTGAGAAAACCACTTTCCTGGGCTTCTACAGCGCTAAGAACGCACCAAACGCTTTATCTGACTGCCTGCACACTAAAAGTGAAATATATGATCATTTCCAACACATTTATGTATTTTTTCAAGGATGTTGAAAAACAACATTTTGATTCTTTTTCACATTTTGTTTGTGAAAGATGAAAATAATTGATTTTAGATGTTTTACATAAATATCCATTGGTTGTGTGAGAAAACCGCTTTCCAGAGCTACTACAGCGCTAAGAACGCACCAAACGCTTTATCTGACTGCCTGCACACAAAAAGTGAAATATATTATAATTTCCCACACATTTATGTATTTTTTTAAGGTTGTTGAAAAACAACATTTTTGTTATTCTTTTTCACATTTTGTTTGTGAAAGATGAATATAAATCGATTTTGGCTGTTTTACATAAATATCCATTGGTTGTGTGAGAAAACCGCTTTCCAGAGCTTCTACAGCGCTAAGAACGCACCAAACGCTTTATCTGACTGCCTGCACACTTAAAGTGAAATGTATGATCATTTCCAACACATTTATGTATTTTTTCAAGGATGTTGAAAAACAACATTTTTCTTATTCTCTTTCACATTTTGTTTGTGAAAGATGAATATAAATTGATTTTAGATGTTTTACATAAATATCCATTGGTTGTGTGAGAAAACCGCTTTCCAGAGCTTCTACAGCGCTAAGAACGCACCAAACACTTTATCTGACTGCCTGCACACTTAAAGTTAAATGTATGATTATTTCCAACACATTTATGTATTTTTTCAAGGATGTTGAAAAACAACATTTTTGTTATTCTTTTTCACATTTTGTTTGTGAAAGATGAATATGAATTGATTTTAGATGTTTTACATAAATATCCATTGGTTGTGTGAGAAAACTGCATTCCTGAGCTTCTACAGCGCTAAGAACGCACCAAACGCTTTATCTGACTGCCTCCACACTTAAAGTGAAATGTATGATCATTTCCAACACATTTATGTATTTTTTCAAGGATGTTGAAAAACAACATTTTTCTTATTCTCTTTCGCATTTTGTTTGTGAAAGATGAATATAAATTGATTTTAGATGTTTTACATAAATATCCATTGGTTGTGTGAGAAAACCGCTTTCCAGAGCTTCTACAGCGCTAAGAACGCACCAAACACTTTATCTGACTGCCTGCACACTTAAAGTTAAATGTATGATTATTTCCAACACATTTATGTATTTTTTCAAGGATGTTGAAAAACAACATTTTTGTTATTCTTTTTCACATTTTGATTGTGAGAGATGAATATGAATTGATTTTAGATGTTTTACATAAATATCCATTGGTTGTGTGAGAAAACTGCTTTCCTGAGCTTCTACAGCGCTAAGAACGCACCAAACGCTTTATCTGACTGCCTGCACACTAAAAGTGAAATATATGATCATTTCCAACACATTTATGTATTTTTTCAAGGATGTTGAGAAACAACATTTTTGTTATTCTTTTTCACATTTTATTTGTGAAAGATGAATTTGAATCGATTTTGGATGTTTTACATAAATGTCCATTGGTTGTGTGAGAAAACCGCTTTCCAGAGCTTCTACAGCGCTAAGAACGCACCAAACGCTTTATCTGACTGCCTGCACACTAAAAGTGAAATATATGATCATTTCCAACACATTTATGTATTTTTTCAAGGATGTTGA
The DNA here is from genome assembly GCA_030522415.1 of Channallabes apus. Taxonomy (NCBI): domain Eukaryota; kingdom Metazoa; phylum Chordata; class Actinopteri; order Siluriformes; family Clariidae; genus Channallabes; species Channallabes apus. The sequence continues at coordinate 12,792,072 of CM060109.1, forward strand.
AAAACAACATTTTGATTCTTTTTCACATTTTGTTTGTGAAAGATGAAAATAATTGATTTTAGATGTTTTACATAAATATCCATTGGTTGTGTGAGAAAACCGCTTTCCTGAGCTTCTACAGCGCTAAGAATGCACCAAACGCTTTATCGCCTGCACACTAAAAATGAAATGTATGATCATTTCCAACACATTTATGTATTTTTTCAAGGATGTTGAAAAACAACATTTTTGTTATTCTTTTTCACATTTTGTTTGTGAAAGATGAATATGAATTGATTTTAGATGCTTTACATAAATATCCATTGGTTGTGTGAGAAAACTGCTTTCCTGAGCTTCTACAGCGCTAAGAACGCACCAAACGCTTTGACTGCCTGCACACTAAAAGTGAAATATATGATCATTTCCAACACATTTATGTATTTTTTCAAGGATGTTGAAAAACAAAATTTTTGTTATTCTTTTTCACATTTTGTTTGTGAAAGATGAATATAAATTGACTTTAGATGTTTTACATAAATATCCATTGGTTGTGTGAGAAAACCGCTTTCCAGAGCTACTACAGCGCTAAGAACGCACCAAACGCTTTATCTGACTGCCTGCACACAAACAGTGAAATATATTAAAATTCCCAACACATTTATGTATTTTTTTAAGGATGTTGAAAAACTGCTTTCCTGAGCTTATACAGCGCTAAGAACGCACCAAACGCTTTATCTGACTGCCTGCACACTAAAAGTGAAATATATGATCATTTCCAACACATTTATGTATTTTTTCAAGGATGTTGAAAAACATTTTTGTTATTCTTTTTCACATTTTGTTTGTGAAAGATGAATATAAATTGATTTTAGATGTTTTACATAAATATCCATTGGTTGTGTGAGAAAACCGCTTTCCTGAGCTTCTACAGCGCTAAGAACGCACCAAACGCTTTATCTGACTGCCTGCACACTAAAAGTGAAATATATGATCATTTCCAACACATTTATGTATTTTTTCAAGGATGTTGAAAAACAACATTTTGATTCTTTTTCACATTTTGTTTGTGAAAGATGAAAATAATTGATTTTAGATGTTTTACATAAATATCCATTGGTTGTGTGAGAAAACCGCTTTCCAGAGCTTCTACAGCGCTAAGAACGCACCAAACGCTTTATCTGACTGCCTGCACACTAAAAGTGAAATGTATCATCATTTCCAACACATTTATGTATTTTTTCAAGGATGTTGAAAAACAACATTTTTGTTATTCTTTTTCACATTTTGTTTGTGAAAGATGAATATGAATTTATTTTAGATGTTTTACATAAATATCCATTGGTTGTGTGAGAAAACTGCTTTCCTGAGCTTCTACAGCGCTAAGAACGCACCAAACGCTTTATCTGACTGCCTGCACACTAAAAGTGAAATATATGATCATTTCCAACACATTTATGTATTTTTTCAAGGATGTTGAAAAACAACATTTTTGTTATTCTTTTTCACATTTTGTTTGTGAAAGATGAATATAAATTGATTTTAGATGTTTTACATAAATATCCATTGGTTGTGTGAGAAAACCGCTTTCCAGAGCTACTACAGCGCTAAGAACGCACCAAACGCTTTATCTGACTGCCTGCACACTAAAAGTGAAATATATTATAATTTCCAACACATTTATGTATTTTTTTAAGGGTGTTGAAAAACAACATTTTTGTTATTCTTTTTCACATTTTGCTTGTGAAAGATGAATATAAATCGATTTTGGCTGTTTTACATAAATATCCATTGGTTGTGTGAGAAAACTGCTTTCCTGAGCTTCTACAGCGCTAAGAACGCACCAAACGCTTTATCTGACTGCCTGCACAGTATAAGTGAAATATATGATCATTTCCAACACATTTATGTTTTTTTTTAAGGATGTTGAAAAACAACATTTTTGTTATTCCTTTTCACATTTTGTTTGTGAAAGATGAATATAAATTGATTTTGGCTGTTTTACATAAATATCCATTGGTTGTGTGAGAAAACCGCTTTCCAGAGCTTCTACAGCGCTAAGAACGCACCAAACGCTTTATCTGACTGCCTGCACACTAAAAGTGAAATATACTGTATGATCATTTCCAACACATTTATGTATTTTTTCAAGGATGTTGAAAAACAACATTTTTGTTATTCTTTTTCACATTTTGTTTGTGAAAGATGAATATGAATTGATTTTAGATGTTTTACATAAATATCCATTGGTTGTGTGAGAAAACTGCTTTCCTGAGCTTCTACAGCGCTAAGAACGCACCAAACGCTTTATCTGACTGCCTGCACACTAAAAGTGGAATATATGATCATTTCCAACACATTTATGTATTTTTTCAAGGATGTTGAAAAACAACATTTTTGTTATTCTTTTTCACATTTTGTTTGTGAAAGATGAATATAAATTGATTTTGGCTGCTTTACATAAATATCCATTGGTTGTGTGAGAAAACCGCTTTCCAGAGCTTCTACAGCGCTAAGAACGCACCAAACGCTTTATCTGACTGCCTGCACACTAAAAGTGAAATGTATGATCATTTCCAACACATTTATGTATTTTTTCAAGGATGTTGAAAAACAACATTTTTGTTATTCTTTTTCACATTTTGTTTGTGAAAGATGAATATAAATTGATTTTAGATGTTTTACATAAATATCCATTGGTTGTGTGAGAAAACCGCTTTCCAGAGCTACTACAGCGCTAAGAACGCACCAAACGCTTTATCTGACTGCCTGCACACTAAAAGTGAAATATATTATAATTTCCAACACATTTATGTATTTTTTTAAGGGTGTTGAAAAACAACATTTTTGTTATTCTTTTTCACATTTTGCTTGTGAAAGATGAATATAAATCGATTTTGGCTGTTTTACATAAATATCCATTGGTTGTGTGAGAAAACTGCTTTCCTGAGCTTCTACAGCGCTAAGAACGCACCAAACGCTTTATCTGACTGCCTGCACAGTATAAGTGAAATATATGATCATTTCCAACACATTTATGTTTTTTTTTAAGGATGTTGAAAAACAACATTTTTGTTATTCCTTTTCACATTTTGTTTGTGAAAGATGAATATAAATTGATTTTGGCTGTTTTACATAAATATCCATTGGTTGTGTGAGAAAACCGCTTTCCAGAGCTTCTACAGCGCTAAGAACGCACCAAACGCTTTATCTGACTGCCTGCACACTAAAAGTGAAATATACTGTATGATCATTTCCAACACATTTATGTATTTTTTCAAGGATGTTGAAAAACAACATTTTTGTTATTCTTTTTCACATTTTGTTTGTGAAAGATGAATATGAATTGATTTTAGATGTTTTACATAAATATCCATTGGTTGTGTGAGAAAACTGCTTTCCTGAGCTTCTACAGCGCTAAGAACGCACCAAACGCTTTATCTGACTGCCTGCACACTAAAAGTGAAATATATGATCATTTCCAACACATTTATGTTTTTTTTTAAGGATGTTGAAAAACAACATTTTTGTTATTCCTTTTCACATTTTGTTTGTGAAAGATGAATATAAATTGATTTTGGCTGTTTTACATAAATATCCATTGGTTGTGTGAGAAAACCGCTTTCCAGAGCTTCTACAGCGCTAAGAACGCACCAAACGCTTTATCTGACTGCCTGCACACTAAAAGTGAAATATACTGTATGATCATTTCCAACACATTTATGTATTTTTTCAAGGATGTTGAAAAACAACATTTTTGTTATTCTTTTTCACATTTTGTTTGTGAAAGATGAATATGAATTGATTTTAGATGTTTTACATAAATATCCATTGGTTGTGTGAGAAAACTGCTTTCCTGAGCTTCTACAGCGCTAAGAACGCACCAAACGCTTTATCTGACTGCCTGCACACTAAAAGTGAAATATATGATCATTTCCAACACATTTATGTATTTTTTCAAGGATGTTGAAAAACAACATTTTTGTTATTCTTTTTCACATTTTGTTTGTGAAAGATGAATATAAATTGATTTTGGCTGTTTTACATAAATATCCATTGGTTGTGTGAGAAAACCGCTTTCCAGAGCTTCTACAGCGCTAAGAACGCACCAAACGCTTTATCTGACTGCCTGCACACTTAAAGTGAAATGTATGATCATTTCCAACACATTTATGTATTTTTTCAAGGATGTTGAAAAACAACATTTTTCTTATTCTCTTTCACATTTTGTTTGTGAAAGATGAATATAAATTGATTTTAGATGTTTTACATAAATATCCATTGGTTGTGTGAGAAAACCGCTTTCCAGAGTTTCTACAGCGCTAAGAACGCACCAAACGCTTTATCTGACTGCCTGCACACTAAAAGTGAAATATATTATAATTTCCAACACATTTATGTATTTTTTTAAGGGTGTTGAAAAACAACATTTTTGTTATTCTTTTTCACATTTTGCTTGTGAAAGATGAATATAAATCGATTTTGGCTGTTTTACATAAATATCCATTGGTTGTGTGAGAAAACTGCTTTCCTGAGCTTCTACAGCGCTAAGAACGCACCAAACGCTTTATCTGACTGCCTGCACAGTATAAGTGAAATATATGATCATTTCCAACACATTTATGTTTTTTTTAAGGATGTTGAAAAACAACATTTTTGTTATTCCTTTTCACATTTTGTTTGTGAAAGATGAATATAAATTGATTTTGGCTGTTTTACATAAATATCCATTGGTTGTGTGAGAAAACCGCTTTCCAGAGCTTCTACAGCGCTAAGAACGCACCAAACGCTTTATCTGACTGCCTGCACACTAAAAGTGAAATATACTGTATGATCATTTCCAACACATTTATGTATTTTTTCAAGGATGTTGAAAAACAACATTTTTGTTATTCTTTTTCACATTTTGTTTGTGAAAGATGAAAATGAATTGATTTTAGATGTTTTACATAAATATCCATTGGTTGTGTGAGAAAACCGCTTTCCTGAGCTTCTACAGCGCTAAGAACGCACCAAACGCTTTATCTGACTGCCTGCACACTAAAAGTGAAATATATGATCATTTCCAACACATTTATGTATTTTTTCAAGGATGTTGAAAAACAACATTTTTGTTATTCTTTTTCACATTTTGTTTGTGAAAGATGAATATAAATTGATTTTGGCTGTTTTACATAAATATCCATTGGTTGTGTGAGAAAACCGCTTTCCAGAGCTTCTACAGCGCTAAGAACGCACCAAACGCTTTATCTGACTGCCTGCACACTAAAAGTGAAATGTATGATCATTTCCAACACATTTATGTATTTTTTCAAGGATGTTGAAAAACAACATTTTTGTTATTCTTTTTCACATTTTGTTTGTGAAAGATGAATATGAATTGATTTTAGATGTTTTACATAAATATCCATTGGTTGTGTGAGAAAACTGCTTTCCTGAGCTTCTACAGCGCTAAGAACGCACCAAACGCTTTATCTGACTGCCTGCACACTAAAAGTGAAATATATGATCATTTCCAACACATTTATGTATTTTTTCAAGGATGTTGAAAAACAACATTTTTGTTATTCTTTTTCACATTTTGTTTGTGAAAGATGAATATAAATTGATTTTAGATGTTTTACATAAATATCCATTGGTTGTGTGAGAAAACCGCTTTCCAGAGTTTCTACAGCGCTAAGAACGCACCAAACGCTTTATCTGACTGCCTGCACACTAAAAGTGAAATATATGACCATGTCCAACACATTTATGTATTTTTTCAAGGATGTTGAGAAACAACATTTTTGTTATTCTTTTTCACATTTTGTTTGTGAAAGATGAAAATAATTCGATTTTGGATGTTTTACATGAATATCCATTAGTTGTGTGAGAAAACCGCTTTCCTGGGCTTCTACAGCGCTAAGAACGCACCAAATGCTTTATCTGACTGCCTGCACACTAAAAGTGAAATATATGATCATTTCCAACACATTTATGTATTTTTTCAAGGATGTTGAAAAACAACATTTTGATTCTTTTTCACATTTTGTTTGTGAAAGATGAAAATAATTGATTTTAGATGTTTTACATAAATATCCATTGGTTGTGTGAGAAAACCGCTTTCCTGAGCTTCTACAGCGCGAAGAATGCACCAAACGCTTTATCGCCTGCACACTAAAAATGAAATGTATGATCATTTCCAACACATTTATGTATTTTTTCAAGGATGTTGAAAAACAACATTTTTGTTATTCTTTTTCACATTTTGTTTGTGAAAGATGAATATGAATTGATTTTAGATGCTTTACATAAATATCCATTGGTTGTGTGAGAAAACTGCTTTCCTGAGCTTCTACAGCGCTAAGAACGCACCAAACGCTTTGACTGCCTGCACACTAAAAGTGAAATATATGATCATTTCCAACACATTTATGTATTTTTTCAAGGATGTTGAAAAACAAAATTTTTGTTATTCTTTTTCACATTTTGTTTGTGAAAGATGAATATAAATTGATTTTAGATGTTTTACATAAATATCCATTGGTTGTGTGAGAAAACCGCTTTCCAGAGCTACTACAGCGCTAAGAACGCACCAAACGCTTTATCTGACTGCCTGCACACTAAAAGTGAAATATATTATAATTTCCAACACATTTATGTATTTTTTTAAGGGTGTTGAAAAACAACATTTTTGTTATTCTTTTTCACATTTTGCTTGTGAAAGATGAATATAAATCGATTTTGGCTGTTTTACATAAATATCCATTGGTTGTGTGAGAAAACTGCTTTCCTGAGCTTCTACAGCGCTAAGAACGCACCAAACGCTTTATCTGACTGCCTGCACAGTATAAGTGAAATATATGATCATTTCCAACACATTTATGTTTTTTTTAAGGATGTTGAAAAACAACATTTTTGTTATTCCTTTTCACATTTTGTTTGTGAAAGATGAATATAAATTGATTTTGGCTGTTTTACATAAATATCCATTGGTTGTGTGAGAAAACCGCTTTCCAGAGCTTCTACAGCGCTAAGAACGCACCAAACGCTTTATCTGACTGCCTGCACACTAAAAGTGAAATATACTGTATGATCATTTCCAACACATTTATGTATTTTTTCAAGGATGTTGAAAAACAACATTTTTGTTATTCTTTTTCACATTTTGTTTGTGAAAGATGAAAATGAATTGATTTTAGATGTTTTACATAAATATCCATTGGTTGTGTGAGAAAACCGCTTTCCTGAGCTTCTACAGCGCTAAGAACGCACCAAACGCTTTATCTGACTGCCTGCACACTAAAAGTGAAATATATGATCATTTCCAACACATTTATGTATTTTTTCAAGGATGTTGAAAAACAACATTTTTGTTATTCTTTTTCACATTTTGTTTGTGAAAGATGAATATAAATTGATTTTGGCTGTTTTACATAAATATCCATTGGTTGTGTGAGAAAACCGCTTTCCAGAGCTTCTACAGCGCTAAGAACGCACCAAACGCTTTATCTGACTGCCTGCACACTAAAAGTGAAATGTATGATCATTTCCAACACATTTATGTATTTTTTCAAGGATGTTGAAAAACAACATTTTTGTTATTCTTTTTCACATTTTGTTTGTGAAAGATGAATATGAATTGATTTTAGATGTTTTACATAAATATCCATTGGTTGTGTGAGAAAACTGCTTTCCTGAGCTTCTACAGCGCTAAGAACGCACCAAACGCTTTATCTGACTGCCTGCACACTAAAAGTGAAATATATGATCATTTCCAACACATTTATGTATTTTTTCAAGGATGTTGAAAAACAACATTTTTGTTATTCTTTTTCACATTTTGTTTGTGAAAGATGAATATAAATTGATTTTAGATGTTTTACATAAATATCCATTGGTTGTGTGAGAAAACCGCTTTCCAGAGCTACTACAGCGCTAAGAACGCACCAAACGCTTTATCTGACTGCCTGCACTCTAAAAGTGAAATATATTATAATTTCGAACACATTTATGTATTTTTTTAAGGGTGTTGAAAAACAACATTTTTGTTATTCTTTTTAACATTTTGTTTGTGAAAGATGAATATAAATCGATTTTGGCTGTTTTACATAAATATCCATTGGTTGTGTGAGAAAACTGCTTTCCTGAGCTTCTACAGCGCTAAGAACGCACCAAACGCTTTATCTGACTGCCTGCACAGTATAAGTGAAATATATGATCATTTCCAACACATTTATGTTTTTTTTTAAGGATGCTGAAAAACAACATTTTTGTTATTCCTTTTCACATTTTGTTTGTGAAAGATGAATATAAATTGATTTTGGCTGTTTTACATAAATATCCATTGGTTGTGTGAGAAAACCGCTTTCCAGAGCTTCTACAGCGCTAAGAACGCACCAAACGCTTTATCTGACTGCCTGCACACTAAAAGTGAAATATACTGTATGATCATTTCCAACACATTTATGTATTTTTTCAAGGATGTTGAAAAACAACATTTTTGTTATTCTTTTTCACATTTTGTTTGTGAAAGATGAATATGAATTGATTTTAGATGTTTTACATAAATATCCATTGGTTGTGTGAGAAAACTGCTTTCCTGAGCTTCTACAGCGCTAAGAACGCACCAAACGCTTTATCTGACTGCCTGCACACTAAAAGTGAAATATATGATCATTTCCAACACATTTATGTATTTTTTCAAGGATGTTGAAAAACAACATTTTTGTTATTCTTTTTCACATTTTGTTTGTGAAAGATGAATATAAATTGATTTTGGCTGTTTTACATAAATATCCATTGGTTGTGTGAGAAAACCGCTTTCCAGAGCTTCTACAGCGCTAAGAACGCACCAAACGCTTTATCTGACTGCCTGCACACTAAAAGTGAAATGTATGATCATTTCCAACACATTTATGTATTTTTTCAAGGATGTTGAAAAACAACATTTTTGTTATTCTTTTTCACATTTTGTTTGTGAAAGATGAATATGAATTGATTTTAGATGTTTTACATAAATATCCATTGGTTGTGTGAGAAAACTGCTTTCCTGAGCTTCTACAGCGCTAAGAACGCACCAAACGCTTTATCTGACTGCCTGCACACTAAAAGTGAAATATATGATCATTTCCAACACATTTATGTATTTTTTCAAGGATGTTGAAAAACAACATTTTTGTTATTCTTTTTCACATTTTGTTTGTGAAAGATGAATATAAATTGATTTTAGATGTTTTACATAAATATCCATTGGTTGTGTGAGAAAACCGCTTTCCAGAGCTACTACAGCGCTAAGAACGCACCAAACGCTTTATCTGACTGCCTGCACTCTAAAAGTGAAATATATTATAATTTCGAACACATTTATGTATTTTTTTAAGGGTGTTGAAAAACAACATTTTTGTTATTCTTTTTCACATTTTGTTTGTGAAAGATGAATATGAATTGATTTTAGATGTTTTACATAAATATCCATTGGTTGTGTGAGAAAACTGCTTTCCTGAGCTTCTACAGCGCTAAGAACGCACCAAACGCTTTATCTGACTGCCTGCACACTAAAAGTGAAATATATGATCATTTCCAACACATTTATGTATTTTTTCAAGGATGTTGAAAAACAACATTTTTGTTATTCTTTTTCACATTTTGTTTGTGAAAGATGAATATAAATTGATTTTAGATGTTTTACATAAATATCCATTGGTTGTGTGAGAAAACCGCTTTCCAGAGCTACTACAGCGCTAAGAACGCACCAAACGCTTTATCTGACTGCCTGCACTCTAAAAGTGAAATATATTATAATTTCGAACACATTTATGTATTTTTTTAAGGGTGTTGAGAAACAACATTTTTGTTATTCTTTTTCACATTTTGTTTGTGAAAGATGAATATAAATCGATTTTGGCTGTTTTACATAAATATCCATTGGTTGTGTGAGAAAACTGCTTTCCTGAGCTTCTACAGCGCTAAGAACGCACCAAACGCTTTATCTGACTGCCTGCACAGTATAAGTGAAATATATGATCATTTCCAACACATTTATGTTTTTTTTTAAGGATGCTGAAAAACAACATTTTTGTTATTCCTTTTCACATTTTGTTTGTGAAAGATGAATATAAATTGATTTTGGCTGTTTTACATAAATATCCATTGGTTGTGTGAGAAAACCGCTTTCCAGAGCTTCTACAGCGCTAAGAACGCACCAAACGCTTTATCTGACTGCCTGCACACTAAAAGTGAAATATACTGTATGATCATTTCCAACACATTTATGTATTTTTTCAAGGATGTTGAAAAACAACATATTTGTTATTCTTTTTCACATTTTGTATGTGAAAGATGAATATGTATTGATTTTAGATGTTTTACATAAATATCCATTGGTTGTGTGAGAAAACTGCTTTCCTGAGCTTCTACAGCGCTAAGAACGCACCAAACGCTTTATCTGACTGCCTGCACACTAAAAGTGAAATATATGATCATTTCCAACACATTTATGTATTTTTTCAAGGATGTTGAAAAACAACATTTTTGTTATTCTTTTTCACATTTTGTTTGTGAAAGATGAATATAAATTGATTTTGGCTGTTTTACATAAATATCCATTGGTTGTGTGAGAAAACCGCTTTCCAGAGCTTCTACAGCGCTAAGAACGCACCAAACGCTTTATCTGACTGCCTGCACACTAAAAGTGAAATGTATGATCATTTCCAACACATTTATGTATTTTTTCAAGGATGTTGAAAAACAACATTTTTGTTATTCTTTTTCACATTTTGTTTGTGAAAGATGAATATGAATTGATTTTAGATGTTTTACATAAATATCCATTGGTTGTGTGAGAAAACTGCTTTCCTGAGCTTCTACAGCGCTAAGAACGCACCAAACGCTTTATCTGACTGCCTGCACTCTAAAAGTGAAATATATTATAATTTCCAACACATTTATGTATTTTTTTAAGGGTGTTGAAAAACAACATTTTTGTTATTCTTTTTCACATTTTGTTTGTGAAAGATGAATATAAATCGATTTTGGCTGTTTTACATAAATATCCATTGGTTGTGTGAGAAAACTGCTTTCCTGAGCTTCTACAGCGCTAAGAACGCACCAAACGCTTTATCTGACTGCCTGCACAGTATAAGTGAAATATATGATCATTTCCAACACATTTATGTTTTTTTTTAAGGATGTTGAAAAACAACATTTTTGTTATTCCTTTTCACATTTTGTTTGTGAAAGATGAATATAAATTGATTTTGGCTGTTTTACATAAATATCCATTGGTTGTGTGAGAAAACCGCTTTCCAGAGCTTCTACAGCGCTAAGAACGCACCAAACGCTTTATCTGACTGCCTGCACACTAAAAGTGAAATATATGATCATTTCCAACACATTTATGTATTTTTTCAAGGATGTTGAAAAACAACATTTTGATTCTTTTTCACATTTTGTTGGTGAAAGATGAAAATAATTGATTTTAGATGTTTTACATAAATATCCATTGGTTGTGTGAGAAAACCGCTTTCCTGAGCTTCTACAGCGCGAAGAATGCACCAAACGCTTTATCGCCTGCACACTAAAAATGAAATGTATGATCATTTCCAACACATTTATGTATTTTTTCAAGGATGTTGAAAAACAACATTTTTGTTATTCTTTTTCACATTTTGTTTGTGAAAGATGAAAATAATTGATTTTAGATGTTTTACATAAATATCCATTGGTTGTGTGAGAAAACTGCTTTCCTGAGCTTCTACAGCGCTAAGAACGCACCAAACGCTTTATCTGACTGCCTGCACAGTATAAGTGAAATATATGATCATTTCCAACACATTTATGTTTTTTTTAAGGATGTTGAAAAACAACATTTTTGTTATTCCTTTTCACATTTTGTTTGTGAAAGATGAATATAAATTGATTTTGGCTGTTTTACATAAATATCCATTGGTTGTGTGAGAAAACCGCTTTCCAGAGCTTCTACAGCGCTAAGAACGCACCAAACGCTTTATCTGACTGCCTGCACACTAAAAGTGAAATATACTGTATGATCATTTCCAACACATTTATGTATTTTTTCAAGGATGTTGAAAAACAACATTTTTGTTATTCTTTTTCACATTTTGTTTGTGAAAGATGAATATGAATTGATTTTAGATGTTTTACATAAATATCCATTGGTTGTGTGAGAAAACCGCTTTCCTGAGCTTCTACAGCGCTAAGAACGCACCAAACGCTTTATCTGACTGCCTGCACACTAAAAGTGAAATATATGATCATTTCCAACACATTTATGTATTTTTTCAAGGATGTTGAAAAACAACATTTTTGTTATTCTTTTTCACATTTTGTTTGTGAAAGATGAATATAAATTGATTTTGGCTGTTTTACATAAATATCCATTGGTTGTGTGAGAAAACCGCTTTCCAGAGCTTCTACAGCGCTAAGAACGCACCAAACGCTTTATCTGACTGCCTGCACACTAAAAGTGAAATATATGATCATTTCCAACACATTTATGTATTTTTTCAAGGATGTTGAAAAACAACATTTTGATTCTTTTTCACATTTTGTTGGTGAAAGATGAAAATAATTGATTTTAGATGTTTTACATAAATATCCATTGGTTGTGTGAGAAAACCGCTTTCCTGAGCTTCTACAGCGCGAAGAATGCACCAAACGCTTTATCGCCTGCACACTAAAAATGAAATGTATGATCATTTCCAACACATTTATGTATTTTTTCAAGGATGTTGAAAAACAACATTTTTGTTATTCTTTTTCACATTTTGTTTGTGAAAGATGAAAATAATTGATTTTAGATGTTTTACATAAATATCCATTGGTTGTGTGAGAAAACTGCTTTCCTGAGCTTCTACAGCGCTAAGAACGCACCAAACGCTTTATCTGACTGCCTGCACAGTATAAGTGAAATATATGATCATTTCCAACACATTTATGTTTTTTTTAAGGATGTTGAAAAACAACATTTTTGTTATTCCTTTTCACATTTTGTTTGTGAAAGATGAATATAAATTGATTTTGGCTGTTTTACATAAATATCCATTGGTTGTGTGAGAAAACCGCTTTCCAGAGCTTCTACAGCGCTAAGAACGCACCAAACGCTTTATCTGACTGCCTGCACACTAAAAGTGAAATATACTGTATGATCATTTCCAACACATTTATGTATTTTTTCAAGGATGTTGAAAAACAACATTTTTGTTATTCTTTTTCACATTTTGTTTGTGAAAGATGAATATGAATTGATTTTAGATGTTTTACATAAATATCCATTGGTTGTGTGAGAAAACCGCTTTCCTGAGCTTCTACAGCGCTAAGAACGCACCAAACGCTTTATCTGACTGCCTGCACACTAAAAGTGAAATATATGATCATTTCCAACACATTTATGTATTTTTTCAAGGATGTTGAAAAACAACATTTTTGTTATTCTTTTTCACATTTTGTTTGTGAAAGATGAATATAAATTGATTTTGGCTGTTTTACATAAATATCCATTGGTTGTGTGAGAAAACCGCTTTCCAGAGCTTCTACAGCGCTAAGAACGCACCAAACGCTTTATCTGACTGCCTGCACACTAAAAGTGAAATGTATGATCATTTCCAACACATTTATGTATTTTTTCAAGGATGTTGAAAAACAACATTTTTGTTATTCTTTTTCACATTTTGTTTGTGAAAGATGAATATGAATTGATTTTAGATGTTTTACATAAATATCCATTGGTTGTGTGAGAAAACTGCTTTCCTGAGCTTCTACAGCGCTAAGAACGCACCAAACGCTTTATCTGACTGCCTGCACACTAAAAGTGAAATATATGATCATTTCCAACACATTTATGTATTTTTTCAAGGATGTTGAAAAACAACATTTTTGTTATTCTTTTTCACATTTTGTTTGTGAAAGATGAATATAAATTGATTTTAGATGTTTTACATAAATATCCATTGGTTGTGTGAGAAAACCGCTTTCCAGAGCTACTACAGCGCTAAGAACGCACCAAACGCTTTATCTGACTGCCTGCACTCTAAAAGTGAAATATATTATAATTTCGAACACATTTATGTATTTTTTTAAGGGTGTTGAAAAACAACATTTTTGTTATTCTTTTTCACATTTTGTTTGTGAAAGATGAATATAAATCGATTTTGGCTGTTTTACATAAATATCCATTGGTTGTGTGAGAAAACTGCTTTCCTGAGCTTCTACAGCGCTAAGAACGCACCAAACGCTTTATCTGACTGCCTGCACAGTATAAGTGAAATATATGATCATTTCCAACACATTTATGTTTTTTTTTAAGGATGTTGAAAAACAACATTTTTGTTATTCCTTTTCACATTTTGTTTGTGAAAGATGAATATAAATTGATTTTGGCTGTTTTACATAAATATCCATTGGTTGTGTGAGAAAACCGCTTTCCAGAGCTTCTACAGCGCTAAGAACGCACCAAACGCTTTATCTGACTGCCTGCACACTAAAAGTGAAATATACTGTATGATCATTTCCAACACATTTATGTATTTTTTCAAGGATGTTGAAAAACAACATTTTTGTTATTCTTTTTCACATTTTGTTTGTGAAAGATGAATATGAATTGATTTTAGATGTTTTACATAAATATCCATTGGTTGTGTGAGAAAACTGCTTTCCTGAGCTTCTACAGCGCTAAGAACGCACCAAACGCTTTATCTGACTGCCTGCACACTAAAAGTGAAATATATGACCATTTCCAACACATTTATGTATTTTTTCAAGGATGTTGAGAAACAACATTTTTGTTATTCTTTTTCACATTTTGTTTGTGAAAGATGAAAATAATTCGATTTTGGATGTTTTACATGAATATCCATTAGTTGTGTGAGAAAACCGCTTTCCTGGGCTTCTACAGCGCTAAGAACGCACCAAATGCTTTATCTGACTGCCTGCACACTAAAAGTGAAATATATGATCATTTCCAACACATTTATGTATTTTTTCAAGGATGTTGAAAAACAACATTTTGATTGTTTTTCACATTTTGTTGGTGAAAGATGAAAATAATTGATTTTAGATGTTTTACATAAATATCCATTGGTTGTGTGAGAAAACCGCTTTCCAGAGCTACTACAGCGCTAAGAACGCACCAAACGCTTTATCTGACTGCCTGCACACAAAAAGTGAAATATATTATAATTTCCAACACATTTATGTATTTTTTTAAGGATGTTGAAAAACAACATTTTTGTTATTCTTTTTCATATTTTGTTTGTGAAAGATGAATATAAATTGATTTTAGATGTTTTACATAAATATCCATTGGTTGTGTGAGAAAACCGCTTTCCAGAGCTTCTACAGCGCTAAGAACGCACCAAACACTTTATCTGACTGCCTTGCACACTTAAAGTTAAATGTATGATTATTTCCAACACATTTATGTATTTTTTCAAGGATGTTGAAAAACAACATTTTTGTTATTCTTTTTCACATTTTGTTTGTGAAAGATGAATATAAATTGATTTTAGATGTTTTACATAAATATCCATTGGTTGTGTGAGAAAACCGCTTTCCAGAGCTTCTACAGCGCTAAGAACGCACCAAACACTTTATCTGACTGCCTTAAAAGTTAAATGTATGATTATTTCCAACTTAAAGTTAAATGTATGATTATTTCCAACACATTTATGTATTTTTTCAAGGATGTTGAAAAACCGCTTTCCTGAGCTTCTACAGCGCTAAGAACGCACCAAACGCTTTATCTGACTGCCTGCACACTAAAAGTGAAATATACTGTATGATCATTTCCAACACATTTATGTATTTTTTCAAGGATGTTGAAAAACAACATTTTTGTTATTCTTTTTCACATTTTGTTTGTGAAAGATGAATATGAATTGATTTTGGCTGTTTTACATAAATATCCATTGGTTGTGTGAGAAAACCGCTTTCCAGAGCTTCTACAGCGCTAAGAACGCACCAAACGCTTTATCTGACTGCCTGCACACTAAAAGTGAAATGTATGATCATTTCCAACACATTTATGTATTTTTTCAAGGATGTTGAAAAACAACATTTTTATTCTTTTTCACATTTTGTTTGTGAAAGATGAATATGAATTGATTTTAGATGTTTTACATAAATATCCATTGGTTGTGTGAGAAAACTGCTTTCCTGAGCTTCTACAGCGCTAAGAACGCACCAAACGCTTTATCTGACTGCCTGCACACTAAAAGTGAAATATATGATCATTTCCAACACATTTATGTATTTTTTCAAGGATGTTGAAAAACAACATTTTTGTTATTCTTTTTCACATTTTGTTTGTGAAAGATGAATATAAATTGATTTTAGATGTTTTACATAAATATCCATTGGTTGTGTGAGAAAACCGCTTTCCAGAGCTACTACAGCGCTAAGAACGCACCAAACGCTTTATCTGACTGCCTGCACACTAAAAGTGAAATATATTATAATTTCCAACACATTTATGTATTTTTTTAAGGGTGTTGAAAAACAAAATTTTTGTTATTCTTTTTCACATTTTGTTTGTGAAAGATGAATATAAATCGATTTTGGCTGTTTTACATAAATATCCATTGGTTGTGTGAGAAAACTGCTTTCCTGAGCTTCTACAGCGCTAAGAACGCACCAAACGCTTTATCTGACTGCCTGCACAGTATAAGTGAAATATATGATCATTTCCAACACATTTATGTTTTTTTTAAGGATGTTGAAAAACAACATTTTTGTTATTCCTTTTCACATTTTGTTTGTGAAAGATGAATATAAATTGATTTTGGCTGTTTTACATAAATATCCATTGGTTGTGTGAGAAAACCGCTTTCCAGAGCTTCTACAGCGCTAAGAACGCACCAAACGCTTTGACTGCCTGCACACTAAAAGTGAAATGTATGATCATTTCCAACACATTTATGTATTTTTTCAAGGATGTTGAAAAACAACATTTTTGTTATTCTTTTTCACATTTTGTTTGTGAAAGATGAATATAAATTGATTTTAGATGTTTTACATAAATATCCATTGGTTGTGTGAGAAAACCGCTTTCCTGAGCTCCTACAGCGCTAAGAACGCACCAAACGCTCTATCTGACTGCCTGCACACTAAAAGTGAAATATATGATCATTTCCAACACATTTATGTATTTTTTAAGGATGTTGAAAAACAACATTTTTGTTATTCTTTTTCACATTTTGTTTGTCAAAGATGAATGTAAATTGATTTTAGATGTTTTACATAAATATCCATTAGTTGTGTGAGAAAACCGCTTTCCTGGGCTTCTACAGCGCTAAGAACGCACCAAACGCTTTGACTGCCTGCACACTAAAAGTGAAATGTATGATCATTTCCAACACATTTATGTATTTTTTCAAGGATGTTGAAAAACAACATTTTTGTTATTCTTTTTCACATTTTGTTTGTGGAAGATGAATATAAATTGATTTTAGATGTTTTACATAAATATCCATTGGTTGTGTGAGAAAACCGCTTTCCTGAGCTCCTACAGCGCTAAGAACGCACCAAACGCTTTATCTGACTGCCTGCACACTAAAAGTGAAATATATGATCATTTCCAACACATTTATGTATTTTTTCAAGGATGTTGAAAAACAACATTTTGATTCTTTTTCACATTTTGTTGGTGAAAGATGAAAATAATTGATTTTAGATGTTTTACATAAATATCCATTGGTTGTGTGAGAAAACCGCTTTCCTGAGCTTCTACAGCGCGAAGAATGCACCAAACGCTTTATCGCCTGCACACTAAAAATGAAATGTATGATCATTTCCAACACATTTATGTATTTTTTCAAGGATGTTGAAAAACAACATTTTTGTTATTCTTTTTCACATTTTGTTTGTGAAAGATGAAAATAATTGATTTTAGATGTTTTACATAAATATCCATTGGTTGTGTGAGAAAACTGCTTTCCTGAGCTTCTACAGCGCTAAGAACGCACCAAACGCTTTATCTGACTGCCTGCACAGTATAAGTGAAATATATGATCATTTCCAACACATTTATGTTTTTTTTAAGGATGTTGAAAAACAACATTTTTGTTATTCCTTTTCACATTTTGTTTGTGAAAGATGAATATAAATTGATTTTGGCTGTTTTACATAAATATCCATTGGTTGTGTGAGAAAACCGCTTTCCAGAGCTTCTACAGCGCTAAGAACGCACCAAACGCTTTATCTGACTGCCTGCACACTAAAAGTGAAATATACTGTATGATCATTTCCAACACATTTATGTATTTTTTCAAGGATGTTGAAAAACAACATTTTTGTTATTCTTTTTCACATTTTGTTTGTGAAAGATGAATATGAATTGATTTTAGATGTTTTACATAAATATCCATTGGTTGTGTGAGAAAACCGCTTTCCTGAGCTTCTACAGCGCTAAGAACGCACCAAACGCTTTATCTGACTGCCTGCACACTAAAAGTGAAATATATGATCATTTCCAACACATTTATGTATTTTTTCAAGGATGTTGAAAAACAACATTTTTGTTATTCTTTTTCACATTTTGTTTGTGAAAGATGAATATAAATTGATTTTGGCTGTTTTACATAAATATCCATTGGTTGTGTGAGAAAACCGCTTTCCAGAGCTTCTACAGCGCTAAGAACGCACCAAACGCTTTATCTGACTGCCTGCACACTAAAAGTGAAATGTATGATCATTTCCAACACATTTATGTATTTTTTCAAGGATGTTGAAAAACAACATTTTTGTTATTCTTTTTCACATTTTGTTTGTGAAAGATGAATATGAATTGATTTTAGATGTTTTACATAAATATCCATTGGTTGTGTGAGAAAACTGCTTTCCTGAGCTTCTACAGCGCTAAGAACGCACCAAACGCTTTATCTGACTGCCTGCACACTAAAAGTGAAATATATGATCATTTCCAACACATTTATGTATTTTTTCAAGGATGTTGAAAAACAACATTTTTGTTATTCTTTTTCACATTTTGTTTGTGAAAGATGAATATAAATTGATTTTAGATGTTTTACATAAATATCCATTGGTTGTGTGAGAAAACCGCTTTCCAGAGCTACTACAGCGCTAAGAACGCACCAAACGCTTTATCTGACTGCCTGCACTCTAAAAGTGAAATATATTATAATTTCGAACACATTTATGTATTTTTTTAAGGGTGTTGAAAAACAACATTTTTGTTATTCTTTTTCACATTTTGTTTGTGAAAGATGAATATAAATCGATTTTGGCTGTTTTACATAAATATCCATTGGTTGTGTGAGAAAACTGCTTTCCTGAGCTTCTACAGCGCTAAGAACGCACCAAACGCTTTATCTGACTGCCTGCACAGTATAAGTGAAATATATGATCATTTCCAACACATTTATGTTTTTTTTTAAGGATGTTGAAAAACAACATTTTTGTTATTCCTTTTCACATTTTGTTTGTGAAAGATGAATATAAATTGATTTTGGCTGTTTTACATAAATATCCATTGGTTGTGTGAGAAAACCGCTTTCCAGAGCTTCTACAGCGCTAAGAACGCACCAAACGCTTTATCTGACTGCCTGCACACTAAAAGTGAAATATACTGTATGATCATTTCCAACACATTTATGTATTTTTTCAAGGATGTTGAAAAACAACATTTTTGTTATTCTTTTTCACATTTTGTTTGTGAAAGATGAATATGAATTGATTTTAGATGTTTTACATAAATATCCATTGGTTGTGTGAGAAAACTGCTTTCCTGAGCTTCTACAGCGCTAAGAACGCACCAAACGCTTTATCTGACTGCCTGCACACTAAAAGTGAAATATATGACCATTTCCAACACATTTATGTATTTTTTCAAGGATGTTGAGAAACAACATTTTTGTTATTCTTTTTCACATTTTGTTTGTGAAAGATGAAAATAATTCGATTTTGGATGTTTTACATGAATATCCATTAGTTGTGTGAGAAAACCGCTTTCCTGGGCTTCTACAGCGCTAAGAACGCACCAAATGCTTTATCTGACTGCCTGCACACTAAAAGTGAAATATATGATCATTTCCAACACATTTATGTATTTTTTCAAGGATGTTGAAAAACAACATTTTGATTGTTTTTCACATTTTGTTGGTGAAAGATGAAAATAATTGATTTTAGATGTTTTACATAAATATCCATTGGTTGTGTGAGAAAACCGCTTTCCAGAGCTACTACAGCGCTAAGAACGCACCAAACGCTTTATCTGACTGCCTGCACACAAAAAGTGAAATATATTATAATTTCCAACACATTTATGTATTTTTTTAAGGATGTTGAAAAACAACATTTTTGTTATTCTTTTTCATATTTTGTTTGTGAAAGATGAATATAAATTGATTTTAGATGTTTTACATAAATATCCATTGGTTGTGTGAGAAAACCGCTTTCCAGAGCTTCTACAGCGCTAAGAACGCACCAAACACTTTATCTGACTGCCTTGCACACTTAAAGTTAAATGTATGATTATTTCCAACACATTTATGTATTTTTTCAAGGATGTTGAAAAACAACATTTTTGTTATTCTTTTTCACATTTTGTTTGTGAAAGATGAATATAAATTGATTTTAGATGTTTTACATAAATATCCATTGGTTGTGTGAGAAAACCGCTTTCCAGAGCTTCTACAGCGCTAAGAACGCACCAAACACTTTATCTGACTGCCTTAAAAGTTAAATGTATGATTATTTCCAACTTAAAGTTAAATGTATGATTATTTCCAACACATTTATGTATTTTTTCAAGGATGTTGAAAAACCGCTTTCCTGAGCTTCTACAGCGCTAAGAACGCACCAAACGCTTTATCTGACTGCCTGCACACTAAAAGTGAAATATACTGTATGATCATTTCCAACACATTTATGTATTTTTTCAAGGATGTTGAAAAACAACATTTTTGTTATTCTTTTTCACATTTTGTTTGTGAAAGATGAATATGAATTGATTTTGGCTGTTTTACATAAATATCCATTGGTTGTGTGAGAAAACCGCTTTCCAGAGCTTCTACAGCGCTAAGAACGCACCAAACGCTTTATCTGACTGCCTGCACACTAAAAGTGAAATGTATGATCATTTCCAACACATTTATGTATTTTTTCAAGGATGTTGAAAAACAACATTTTTATTCTTTTTCACATTTTGTTTGTGAAAGATGAATATGAATTGATTTTAGATGTTTTACATAAATATCCATTGGTTGTGTGAGAAAACTGCTTTCCTGAGCTTCTACAGCGCTAAGAACGCACCAAACGCTTTATCTGACTGCCTGCACACTAAAAGTGAAATATATGATCATTTCCAACACATTTATGTATTTTTTCAAGGATGTTGAAAAACAACATTTTTGTTATTCTTTTTCACATTTTGTTTGTGAAAGATGAATATAAATTGATTTTAGATGTTTTACATAAATATCCATTGGTTGTGTGAGAAAACCGCTTTCCAGAGCTACTACAGCGCTAAGAACGCACCAAACGCTTTATCTGACTGCCTGCACACTAAAAGTGAAATATATTATAATTTCCAACACATTTATGTATTTTTTTAAGGGTGTTGAAAAACAAAATTTTTGTTATTCTTTTTCACATTTTGTTTGTGAAAGATGAATATAAATCGATTTTGGCTGTTTTACATAAATATCCATTGGTTGTGTGAGAAAACTGCTTTCCTGAGCTTCTACAGCGCTAAGAACGCACCAAACGCTTTATCTGACTGCCTGCACAGTATAAGTGAAATATATGATCATTTCCAACACATTTATGTTTTTTTTAAGGATGTTGAAAAACAACATTTTTGTTATTCCTTTTCACATTTTGTTTGTGAAAGATGAATATAAATTGATTTTGGCTGTTTTACATAAATATCCATTGGTTGTGTGAGAAAACCGCTTTCCAGAGCTTCTACAGCGCTAAGAACGCACCAAACGCTTTGACTGCCTGCACACTAAAAGTGAAATGTATGATCATTTCCAACACATTTATGTATTTTTTCAAGGATGTTGAAAAACAACATTTTTGTTATTCTTTTTCACATTTTGTTTGTGAAAGATGAATATAAATTGATTTTAGATGTTTTACATAAATATCCATTGGTTGTGTGAGAAAACCGCTTTCCTGAGCTCCTACAGCGCTAAGAACGCACCAAACGCTCTATCTGACTGCCTGCACACTAAAAGTGAAATATATGATCATTTCCAACACATTTATGTATTTTTTAAGGATGTTGAAAAACAACATTTTTGTTATTCTTTTTCACATTTTGTTTGTCAAAGATGAATGTAAATTGATTTTAGATGTTTTACATAAATATCCATTAGTTGTGTGAGAAAACCGCTTTCCTGGGCTTCTACAGCGCTAAGAACGCACCAAACGCTTTGACTGCCTGCACACTAAAAGTGAAATGTATGATCATTTCCAACACATTTATGTATTTTTTCAAGGATGTTGAAAAACAACATTTTTGTTATTCTTTTTCACATTTTGTTTGTGGAAGATGAATATAAATTGATTTTAGATGTTTTACATAAATATCCATTGGTTGTGTGAGAAAACCGCTTTCCTGAGCTCCTACAGCGCTAAGAACGCACCAAACGCTTTATCTGACTGCCTGCACACTAAAAGTGAAATATATGATCATTTCCAACACATTTATGTATTTTTTCAAGGATGTTGAAAAACAACATTTTGATTCTTTTTCACATTTTGTTGGTGAAAGATGAAAATAATTGATTTTAGATGTTTTACATAAATATCCATTGGTTGTGTGAGAAAACCGCTTTCCTGAGCTTCTACAGCGCGAAGAATGCACCAAACGCTTTATCGCCTGCACACTAAAAATGAAATGTATGATCATTTCCAACACATTTATGTATTTTTTCAAGGATGTTGAAAAACAACATTTTTGTTATTCTTTTTCACATTTTGTTTGTGAAAGATGAAAATAATTGATTTTAGATGTTTTACATAAATATCCATTGGTTGTGTGAGAAAACTGCTTTCCTGAGCTTCTACAGCGCTAAGAACGCACCAAACGCTTTATCTGACTGCCTGCACAGTATAAGTGAAATATATGATCATTTCCAACACATTTATGTTTTTTTTAAGGATGTTGAAAAACAACATTTTTGTTATTCCTTTTCACATTTTGTTTGTGAAAGATGAATATAAATTGATTTTGGCTGTTTTACATAAATATCCATTGGTTGTGTGAGAAAACCGCTTTCCAGAGCTTCTACAGCGCTAAGAACGCACCAAACGCTTTATCTGACTGCCTGCACACTAAAAGTGAAATATACTGTATGATCATTTCCAACACATTTATGTATTTTTTCAAGGATGTTGAAAAACAACATTTTTGTTATTCTTTTTCACATTTTGTTTGTGAAAGATGAATATGAATTGATTTTAGATGTTTTACATAAATATCCATTGGTTGTGTGAGAAAACCGCTTTCCTGAGCTTCTACAGCGCTAAGAACGCACCAAACGCTTTATCTGACTGCCTGCACACTAAAAGTGAAATATATGATCATTTCCAACACATTTATGTATTTTTTCAAGGATGTTGAAAAACAACATTTTTGTTATTCTTTTTCACATTTTGTTTGTGAAAGATGAATATAAATTGATTTTGGCTGTTTTACATAAATATCCATTGGTTGTGTGAGAAAACCGCTTTCCAGAGCTTCTACAGCGCTAAGAACGCACCAAACGCTTTATCTGACTGCCTGCACACTAAAAGTGAAATGTATGATCATTTCCAACACATTTATGTATTTTTTCAAGGATGTTGAAAAACAACATTTTTGTTATTCTTTTTCACATTTTGTTTGTGAAAGATGAATATGAATTGATTTTAGATGTTTTACATAAATATCCATTGGTTGTGTGAGAAAACTGCTTTCCTGAGCTTCTACAGCGCTAAGAACGCACCAAACGCTTTATCTGACTGCCTGCACACTAAAAGTGAAATATATGATCATTTCCAACACATTTATGTATTTTTTCAAGGATGTTGAAAAACAACATTTTTGTTATTCTTTTTCACATTTTGTTTGTGAAAGATGAATATAAATTGATTTTAGATGTTTTACATAAATATCCATTGGTTGTGTGAGAAAACCGCTTTCCAGAGCTACTACAGCGCTAAGAACGCACCAAACGCTTTATCTGACTGCCTGCACTCTAAAAGTGAAATATATTATAATTTCGAACACATTTATGTATTTTTTTAAGGGTGTTGAAAAACAACATTTTTGTTATTCTTTTTCACATTTTGTTTGTGAAAGATGAATATAAATCGATTTTGGCTGTTTTACATAAATATCCATTGGTTGTGTGAGAAAACTGCTTTCCTGAGCTTCTACAGCGCTAAGAACGCACCAAACGCTTTATCTGACTGCCTGCACAGTATAAGTGAAATATATGATCATTTCCAACACATTTATGTTTTTTTTTAAGGATGTTGAAAAACAACATTTTTGTTATTCCTTTTCACATTTTGTTTGTGAAAGATGAATATAAATTGATTTTGGCTGTTTTACATAAATATCCATTGGTTGTGTGAGAAAACCGCTTTCCAGAGCTTCTACAGCGCTAAGAACGCACCAAACGCTTTATCTGACTGCCTGCACACTAAAAGTGAAATATACTGTATGATCATTTCCAACACATTTATGTATTTTTTCAAGGATGTTGAAAAACAACATTTTTGTTATTCTTTTTCACATTTTGTTTGTGAAAGATGAATATGAATTGATTTTAGATGTTTTACATAAATATCCATTGGTTGTGTGAGAAAACTGCTTTCCTGAGCTTCTACAGCGCTAAGAACGCACCAAACGCTTTATCTGACTGCCTGCACACTAAAAGTGAAATATATGACCATTTCCAACACATTTATGTATTTTTTCAAGGATGTTGAGAAACAACATTTTTGTTATTCTTTTTCACATTTTGTTTGTGAAAGATGAAAATAATTCGATTTTGGATGTTTTACATGAATATCCATTAGTTGTGTGAGAAAACCGCTTTCCTGGGCTTCTACAGCGCTAAGAACGCACCAAATGCTTTATCTGACTGCCTGCACACTAAAAGTGAAATATATGATCATTTCCAACACATTTATGTATTTTTTCAAGGATGTTGAAAAACAACATTTTGATTGTTTTTCACATTTTGTTGGTGAAAGATGAAAATAATTGATTTTAGATGTTTTACATAAATATCCATTGGTTGTGTGAGAAAACCGCTTTCCAGAGCTACTACAGCGCTAAGAACGCACCAAACGCTTTATCTGACTGCCTGCACACAAAAAGTGAAATATATTATAATTTCCAACACATTTATGTATTTTTTTAAGGATGTTGAAAAACAACATTTTTGTTATTCTTTTTCATATTTTGTTTGTGAAAGATGAATATAAATCGATTTTGGCTGTTTTACATAAATATCCATTGGTTGTGTGAGAAAACCGCTTTCCAGAGCTTCTACAGCGCTAAGAACGCACCAAACGGTTTATCTGACTGCCTGCACACTTAAAGTGAAATGTATGATCATTTCCAACACATTTATGTATTTTTTCAAGGATGTTGAAAAACAACATTTTTCTTATTCTCTTTCACATTTTGTTTGTGAAAGATGAATATAAATTGATTTTAGATGTTTTACATAAATATCCATTGGTTGTGTGAGAAAACCGCTTTCCAGAGCTTCTACAGCGCTAAGAACGCACCAAACACTTTATCTGACTGCCTTGCACACTTAAAGTTAAATGTATGATTATTTCCAACACATTTATGTATTTTTTCAAGGATGTTGAAAAACAACATTTTTGTTATTCTTTTTCACATTTTGTTTGTGAAAGATGAATATAAATTGATTTTAGATGTTTTACATAAATATCCATTGGTTGTGTGAGAAAACCGCTTTCCAGAGCTTCTACAGCGCTAAGAACGCACCAAACACTTTATCTGACTGCCTTAAAAGTTAAATGTATGATTATTTCCAACTTAAAGTTAAATGTATGATTATTTCCAACACATTTATGTATTTTTTCAAGGATGTTGAAAAACCGCTTTCCTGAGCTTCTACAGCGCTAAGAACGCACCAAACGCTTTATCTGACTGCCTGCACACTAAAAGTGAAATATACTGTATGATCATTTCCAACACATTTATGTATTTTTTCAAGGATGTTGAAAAACAACATTTTTGTTATTCTTTTTCACATTTTGTTTGTGAAAGATGAATATGAATTGATTTTGGCTGTTTTACATAAATATCCATTGGTTGTGTGAGAAAACCGCTTTCCAGAGCTTCTACAGCGCTAAGAACGCACCAAACGCTTTATCTGACTGCCTGCACACTAAAAGTGAAATGTATGATCATTTCCAACACATTTATGTATTTTTTCAAGGATGTTGAAAAACAACATTTTTATTCTTTTTCACATTTTGTTTGTGAAAGATGAATATGAATTGATTTTAGATGTTTTACATAAATATCCATTGGTTGTGTGAGAAAACTGCTTTCCTGAGCTTCTACAGCGCTAAGAACGCACCAAACGCTTTATCTGACTGCCTGCACACTAAAAGTGAAATATATGATCATTTCCAACACATTTATGTATTTTTTCAAGGATGTTGAAAAACAACATTTTTGTTATTCTTTTTCACATTTTGTTTGTGAAAGATGAATATAAATTGATTTTAGATGTTTTACATAAATATCCATTGGTTGTGTGAGAAAACCGCTTTCCAGAGCTACTACAGCGCTAAGAACGCACCAAACGCTTTATCTGACTGCCTGCACACTAAAAGTGAAATATATTATAATTTCCAACACATTTATGTATTTTTTTAAGGGTGTTGAAAAACAAAATTTTTGTTATTCTTTTTCACATTTTGTTTGTGAAAGATGAATATAAATCGATTTTGGCTGTTTTACATAAATATCCATTGGTTGTGTGAGAAAACTGCTTTCCTGAGCTTCTACAGCGCTAAGAACGCACCAAACGCTTTATCTGACTGCCTGCACAGTATAAGTGAAATATATGATCATTTCCAACACATTTATGTTTTTTTTAAGGATGTTGAAAAACAACATTTTTGTTATTCCTTTTCACATTTTGTTTGTGAAAGATGAATATAAATTGATTTTGGCTGTTTTACATAAATATCCATTGGTTGTGTGAGAAAACCGCTTTCCAGAGCTTCTACAGCGCTAAGAACGCACCAAACGCTTTGACTGCCTGCACACTAAAAGTGAAATGTATGATCATTTCCAACACATTTATGTATTTTTTCAAGGATGTTGAAAAACAACATTTTTGTTATTCTTTTTCACATTTTGTTTGTGAAAGATGAATATAAATTGATTTTAGATGTTTTACATAAATATCCATTGGTTGTGTGAGAAAACCGCTTTCCTGAGCTCCTACAGCGCTAAGAACGCACCAAACGCTCTATCTGACTGCCTGCACACTAAAAGTGAAATATATGATCATTTCCAACACATTTATGTATTTTTTAAGGATGTTGAAAAACAACATTTTTGTTATTCTTTTTCACATTTTGTTTGTCAAAGATGAATGTAAATTGATTTTAGATGTTTTACATAAATATCCATTAGTTGTGTGAGAAAACCGCTTTCCTGGGCTTCTACAGCGCTAAGAACGCACCAAACGCTTTGACTGCCTGCACACTAAAAGTGAAATGTATGATCATTTCCAACACATTTATGTATTTTTTCAAGGATGTTGAAAAACAACATTTTTGTTATTCTTTTTCACATTTTGTTTGTGGAAGATGAATATAAATTGATTTTAGATGTTTTACATAAATATCCATTGGTTGTGTGAGAAAACCGCTTTCCTGAGCTCCTACAGCGCTAAGAACGCACCAAACGCTCTATCTGACTGCCTGCACACTAAAAGTGAAATATATTATAATTTCCAACACATTTATGTATTTTTTCAAGGATGTTGAAAAACAACATTTTTCTTATTCTCTTTCACATTTTGTTTGTGAAAGATGAATATAAATTGATTTTAGATGTTTTACATAAATATCCATTGGTTGTGTGAGAAAACCGCTTTCCAGAGCTTCTACAGCGCTAAGAACGCACCAAACACTTTATCTGACTGCCTGCACACTTAAAGTTAAATGTATGATTATTTCCAACACATTTATGTATTTTTTCAAGGATGTTGAAAAACAACATTTTTGTTATTCTTTTTCACATTTTGTTTGTGAAGATGAATATAAATTGATTTTAGATGTTTTACATAAATATCCATTGGTTGTGTGAGAAAACCGCTTTCCAGAGCTTCTACAGCGCTAAGAACGCACCAAACACTTTATCTGACTGCCTTAAAAGTTAAATGTATGATTATTTCCAACTTAAAGTTAAATGTATGATTATTTCCAACACATTTATGTATTTTTTCAAGGATGTTGAAAAACAACATTTTTGTTATTCTTTTTCACATTTTGTTTGTGAAAGATGAATATGAATTGATTTTAGATGTTTTACATAAATATCCATTGGTTGTGTGAGAAAACTGCTTTCCTGAGCTTCTACAGCGCTAAGAACGCACCAAACGCTTTATCTGACTGCCTGCACACTAAAAGTGAAATATATGATCATTTCCAACACATTTATGTATTTTTTCAAGGATGTTGAGAAACAACATTTTTGTTATTCTTTTTCACATTTTATTTGTGAAAGATGAATATAAATTGATTTTAGATGTTTTACATAAATATCCATTAGTTGTGTGAGAAAACCGCTTTCCTGAGCTTCTACAGCGCTAAGAACGCACCAAACGCTTTATCTGACTGCCTGCACACTAAAAGTGAAATATATTATAATTTCCAACACATTTATGTATTTTTTTAAGGATGTTGAAAAACAACATTTTTGTTATTCTTTTTCACATTTTGTTTGTGAAAGATG
Organism: Channallabes apus; assembly: GCA_030522415.1. Classification (NCBI taxonomy): domain Eukaryota; kingdom Metazoa; phylum Chordata; class Actinopteri; order Siluriformes; family Clariidae; genus Channallabes; species Channallabes apus. Next base: position 12,821,023 of record CM060109.1, read on the forward strand.
AATATAAATCGATTTTGGCTGTTTTACATAAATATCCATTGGTTGTGTGAGAAAACCGCTTTCCAGAGCTTCTACAGCGCTAAGAACGCACCAAACACTTTATCTGACTGCCTGCACACTTAAAGTGAAATATATGATCATTTCCAAAACATTTATGTTTTTTTTAAGGATGTTGAAAAACAACATTTTTGTTATTCTTTTTCACATTTTGTTTGTCAAAGATGAATGTAAATTGATTTTAGATGTTTTACATAAATATCCATTAGTTGTGTGAGAAAACCGCTTTCCTGGGCTTCTACAGCGCTAAGAACGCACCAAACGCTTTGACTGCCTGCACACTAAAAGTGAAATGTATGATCATTTCCAACACATTTATGTATTTTTTCAAGGATGTTGAAAAACAACATTTTTGTTATTCTTTTTCACATTTTGTTTGTGGAAGATGAATATAAATTGATTTTAGATGTTTTACATAAATATCCATTGGTTGTGTGAGAAAACCGCTTTCCTGAGCTCCTACAGCGCTAAGAACGCACCAAACGCTCTATCTGACTGCCTGCACACTAAAAGTGAAATATATTATAATTTCCAACACATTTATGTATTTTTTCAAGGATGTTGAAAAACAACATTTTTCTTATTCTCTTTCACATTTTGTTTGTGAAAGATGAATATAAATTGATTTTAGATGTTTTACATAAATATCCATTGGTTGTGTGAGAAAACCGCTTTCCAGAGCTTCTACAGCGCTAAGAACGCACCAAACACTTTATCTGACTGCCTGCACACTTAAAGTTAAATGTATGATTATTTCCAACACATTTATGTATTTTTTCAAGGATGTTGAAAAACAACATTTTTGTTATTCTTTTTCACATTTTGTTTGTGAAGATGAATATAAATTGATTTTAGATGTTTTACATAAATATCCATTGGTTGTGTGAGAAAACCGCTTTCCAGAGCTTCTACAGCGCTAAGAACGCACCAAACACTTTATCTGACTGCCTTAAAAGTTAAATGTATGATTATTTCCAACTTAAAGTTAAATGTATGATTATTTCCAACACATTTATGTATTTTTTCAAGGATGTTGAAAAACAACATTTTTGTTATTCTTTTTCACATTTTGTTTGTGAAAGATGAATATGAATTGATTTTAGATGTTTTACATAAATATCCATTGGTTGTGTGAGAAAACTGCTTTCCTGAGCTTCTACAGCGCTAAGAACGCACCAAACGCTTTATCTGACTGCCTGCACACTAAAAGTGAAATATATGATCATTTCCAACACATTTATGTATTTTTTCAAGGATGTTGAGAAACAACATTTTTGTTATTCTTTTTCACATTTTATTTGTGAAAGATGAATTTGAATCGATTTTGGATGTTTTACATAAATGTCCATTAGTTGTGTGAGAAAACCGCTTTCCTGAGCTTCTACAGCGCTAAGAACGCACCAAACGCTTTATCTGACTGCCTGCACACTAAAAGTGAAATATACTGTATGATCATTTCCAACACATTTATGTATTTTTTCAAGGATGTTGAAAAACAACATTTTTATTCTTTTTCACATTTTGTTTGTGAAAGATGAATATGAATTGATTTTAGATGTTTTACATAAATATCCATTGGTTGTGTGAGAAAACTGCTTTCCTGAGCTTCTACAGCGCTATGAACGCACCAAACGCTTTATCTGACTGCCTGCACACTAAAAGTGAAATATATGATCATTTCCAACACATTTATGTATTTTTTCAAGGATGTTGAAAAACAACATTTTTGTTATTCTTTTTCACATTTTGTTTGTGAAAGATGAATATAAATTGATTTTAGATGTTTTACATAAATATCCATTGGTTGTGTGAGAAAACCGCTTTCCAGAGCTACTACAGCGCTAAGAACGCACCAAACGCTTTATCTGACTGCCTGCACACTAAAAGTGAAATATATTATAATTTCCAACACATTTATGTATTTTTTTAAGGGTGTTGAAAAACAACATTTTTGTTATTCTTTTTCACATTTTGTTTGTGAAAGATGAATATAAATCGATTTTGGCTGTTTTACATAAATATCCATTGGTTGTGTGAGAAAACTGCTTTCCTGAGCTTCTACAGCGCTAAGAACGCACCAAACGCTTTATCTGACTGCCTGCACACTAAAAGTGAAATATACTGTATGATCATTTCCAACACATTTATGTATTTTTTCAAGGATGTTGAAAAACAACATTTTTGTTATTCTTTTTCACATTTTGTTTGGGAAAGATGAATATGAATTGATTTTAGATGTTTTACATAAATATCCATTGGTTGTGTGAGAAAACTGCTTTCCTGAGCTTCTACAGCGCTAAGAACGCACCAAACGCTTTATCTGACTGCCTGCACACTAAAAGTGAAATATATGATCATTTCCAACACATTTATGTATTTTTTCAAGGATGTTGAAAAACAACATTTTTGTTATTCTTTTTCACATTTTGTTTGTGAAAGATGAATATAAATTGATTTTGGCTGTTTTACATAAATATCCATTGGTTGTGTGAGAAAACCGCTTTCCTGAGCTTCTACAGCGCTAAGAACGCACCAAACGCTTTATCTGACTGCCTGCACACTAAAAGTGAAATATATGATTATTTCCAACACATTTATGTATTTTTTCAAGGATGTTGAAAAACAACATTTTTGTTATTCTTTTTCACATTTTGTTTGTGAAAGATGAATATAAATTGATTTTGGCTGTTTTACATAAATATCCATTGGTTGTGTGAGAAAACCGCTTTCCAGAGCTTCTACAGCGCTAAGAACGCACCAAACGCTTTATCTGACTGCCTGCACACTAAAAGTGAAATGTATGATCATTTCCAACACATTTATGTATTTTTTCAAGGATGTTGAAAAACAACATTTTTGTTATTCTTTTTCACATTTTGTTTGTGAAAGATGAATATGAATTGATTTTAGATGTTTTACATAAATATCCATTGGTTGTGTGAGAAAACTGCTTTCCTGAGCTTCTACAGCGCTAAGAACGCACCAAACGCTTTATCTGACTGCCTGCACACTAAAAGTGAAATATATGATCATTTCCAACACATTTATGTATTTTTTCAAGGATGTTGAGAAACAACATTTTTGTTATTCTTTTTCACATTTTGTTTGTGAAAGATGAATATAAATTGATTTTAGATGTTTTACATAAATATCCATTAGTTGTGTGAGAAAACCGCTTTCCTGAGCTTCTACAGCGCTAAGAACGCACCAAACGCTTTATCTGACTGCCTGCACACTAAAAGTGAAATATATTATAATTTCCAACACATTTATGTATTTTTTTAAGGGTGTTGAAAAACAACATTTTTGTTATTCTTTTTCACATTTTGTTTGTGAAAGATGAATATAAATCGATTTTGGCTGTTTTACATAAATATCCATTGGTTGTGTGAGAAAACTGCTTTCCTGAGCTTCTACAGCGCTAAGAACGCACCAAACGCTTTATCTGACTGCCTGCACAGTATAAGTGAAATATATGATCATTTCCAACACATTTATGTATTTTTTCAAGGATGTTGAAAAACAACATTTTTGTTATTCCTTTTCACATTTTGTTTGTGAAAGATGAATATAAATTGATTTTGGCTGTTTTACATAAATATCCATTGGTTGTGTGAGAAAACCGCTTTCCAGAGCTTCTACAGCGCTAAGAACGCACCAAACGCTTTGACTGCCTGCACACTAAAAGTGAAATGTATGATCATTTCCAACACATTTATGTATTTTTTCAAGGATGTTGAAAAACAACATTTTTGTTATTCTTTTTCACATTTTGTTTGTGAAAGATGAATATAAATTAATTTTAGATGTTTTACATAAATATCCATTGGTTGTGTGAGAAACCCGCTTTCCTGAGCTCCTACAGCGCTAAGAACGCACCAAACGCTCTATCTGACTGCCTGCACACTAAAAGTGAAATATATGATCATTTCCAACACATTTATGTATTTTTTCAAGGATGTTGAGAAACAACATTTTTGTTATTCTTTTTCACATTTTATTTGTGAAAGATGAATATAAATTGATTTTAGATGTTTTACATAAATATCCATTAGTTGTGTGAGAAAACCGCTTTCCTGAGCTTCTACAGCGCTAAGAACGCACCAAACGCTTTATCTGACTCCCTGCACACTAAAAGTGAAATATATTATAATTTCCAACACATTTATGTATTTTTTCAAGGATGTTGAAAAACAACATTTTTGTTATTCTTTTTCACATTTTGTTTGTGAAAGATGAATATGAATTGATTTTGGCTGTTTTACATAAATATCCATTGGTTGTGTGAGAAAACCGCTTTCCAGAGCTTCTACAGCGCTAAGAACGCACCAAACGCTTTATCTGACTGCCTGCACACTAAAAGTGAAATGTATGATCATTTCCAACACATTTATGTATTTTTTCAAGGATGTTGAAAAACAACATTTTTATTCTTTTTCACATTTTGTTTGTGAAAGATGAATATAAATTGATTTTAGATGTTTTACATAAATATCCATTGGTTGTGTGAGAAAACCGCTTTCCAGAGCTACTACAGCGCTAAGAACGCACCAAACGCTTTATCTGACTGCCTGCACACTAAAAGTGAAATATATTATAATTTCCAACACATTTATGTATTTTTTTAAGGGTGTTGAAAAACAAAATTTTTGTTATTCTTTTTCACATTTTGTTTGTGAAAGATGAATATAAATCGATTTTGGCTGTTTTACATAAATATCCATTGGTTGTGTGAGAAAACTGCTTTCCTGAGCTTCTACAGCGCTAAGAACGCACCAAACGCTTTATCTGACTGCCTGCACAGTATAAGTGAAATATATGATCATTTCCAACACATTTATGTTTTTTTTAAGGATGTTGAAAAACAACATTTTTGTTATTCCTTTTCACATTTTGTTTGTGAAAGATGAATATAAATTGATTTTGGCTGTTTTACATAAATATCCATTGGTTGTGTGAGAAAACCGCTTTCCAGAGCTTCTACAGCGCTAAGAACGCACCAAACGCTTTGACTGCCTGCACACTAAAAGTGAAATGTATGATCATTTCCAACACATTTATGTATTTTTTCAAGGATGTTGAAAAACAACATTTTTGTTATTCTTTTTCACATTTTGTTTGTGAAAGATGAATATAAATTGATTTTAGATGTTTTACATAAATATCCATTGGTTGTGTGAGAAAACCGCTTTCCTGAGCTCCTACAGCGCTAAGAACGCACCAAACGCTCTATCTGACTGCCTGCACACTAAAAGTGAAATATATGATCATTTCCAACACATTTATGTATTTTTTAAGGATGTTGAAAAACAACATTTTTGTTATTCTTTTTCACATTTTGTTTGTCAAAGATGAATGTAAATTGATTTTAGATGTTTTACATAAATATCCATTAGTTGTGTGAGAAAACCGCTTTCCTGGGCTTCTACAGCGCTAAGAACGCACCAAACGCTTTGACTGCCTGCACACTAAAAGTGAAATGTATGATCATTTCCAACACATTTATGTATTTTTTCAAGGATGTTGAAAAACAACATTTTTGTTATTCTTTTTCACATTTTGTTTGTGGAAGATGAATATAAATTGATTTTAGATGTTTTACATAAATATCCATTGGTTGTGTGAGAAAACCGCTTTCCTGAGCTCCTACAGCGCTAAGAACGCACCAAACGCTTTATCTGACTGCCTGCACACTAAAAGTGAAATATATGATCATTTCCAACACATTTATGTATTTTTTCAAGGATGTTGAAAAACAACATTTTGATTCTTTTTCACATTTTGTTGGTGAAAGATGAAAATAATTGATTTTAGATGTTTTACATAAATATCCATTGGTTGTGTGAGAAAACCGCTTTCCTGAGCTTCTACAGCGCGAAGAATGCACCAAACGCTTTATCGCCTGCACACTAAAAATGAAATGTATGATCATTTCCAACACATTTATGTATTTTTTCAAGGATGTTGAAAAACAACATTTTTGTTATTCTTTTTCACATTTTGTTTGTGAAAGATGAAAATAATTGATTTTAGATGTTTTACATAAATATCCATTGGTTGTGTGAGAAAACTGCTTTCCTGAGCTTCTACAGCGCTAAGAACGCACCAAACGCTTTATCTGACTGCCTGCACAGTATAAGTGAAATATATGATCATTTCCAACACATTTATGTTTTTTTTAAGGATGTTGAAAAACAACATTTTTGTTATTCCTTTTCACATTTTGTTTGTGAAAGATGAATATAAATTGATTTTGGCTGTTTTACATAAATATCCATTGGTTGTGTGAGAAAACCGCTTTCCAGAGCTTCTACAGCGCTAAGAACGCACCAAACGCTTTATCTGACTGCCTGCACACTAAAAGTGAAATATACTGTATGATCATTTCCAACACATTTATGTATTTTTTCAAGGATGTTGAAAAACAACATTTTTGTTATTCTTTTTCACATTTTGTTTGTGAAAGATGAATATGAATTGATTTTAGATGTTTTACATAAATATCCATTGGTTGTGTGAGAAAACCGCTTTCCTGAGCTTCTACAGCGCTAAGAACGCACCAAACGCTTTATCTGACTGCCTGCACACTAAAAGTGAAATATATGATCATTTCCAACACATTTATGTATTTTTTCAAGGATGTTGAAAAACAACATTTTTGTTATTCTTTTTCACATTTTGTTTGTGAAAGATGAATATAAATTGATTTTGGCTGTTTTACATAAATATCCATTGGTTGTGTGAGAAAACCGCTTTCCAGAGCTTCTACAGCGCTAAGAACGCACCAAACGCTTTATCTGACTGCCTGCACACTAAAAGTGAAATGTATGATCATTTCCAACACATTTATGTATTTTTTCAAGGATGTTGAAAAACAACATTTTTGTTATTCTTTTTCACATTTTGTTTGTGAAAGATGAATATGAATTGATTTTAGATGTTTTACATAAATATCCATTGGTTGTGTGAGAAAACTGCTTTCCTGAGCTTCTACAGCGCTAAGAACGCACCAAACGCTTTATCTGACTGCCTGCACACTAAAAGTGAAATATATGATCATTTCCAACACATTTATGTATTTTTTCAAGGATGTTGAAAAACAACATTTTTGTTATTCTTTTTCACATTTTGTTTGTGAAAGATGAATATAAATTGATTTTAGATGTTTTACATAAATATCCATTGGTTGTGTGAGAAAACCGCTTTCCAGAGCTACTACAGCGCTAAGAACGCACCAAACGCTTTATCTGACTGCCTGCACTCTAAAAGTGAAATATATTATAATTTCGAACACATTTATGTATTTTTTTAAGGGTGTTGAAAAACAACATTTTTGTTATTCTTTTTCACATTTTGTTTGTGAAAGATGAATATAAATCGATTTTGGCTGTTTTACATAAATATCCATTGGTTGTGTGAGAAAACTGCTTTCCTGAGCTTCTACAGCGCTAAGAACGCACCAAACGCTTTATCTGACTGCCTGCACAGTATAAGTGAAATATATGATCATTTCCAACACATTTATGTTTTTTTTTAAGGATGTTGAAAAACAACATTTTTGTTATTCCTTTTCACATTTTGTTTGTGAAAGATGAATATAAATTGATTTTGGCTGTTTTACATAAATATCCATTGGTTGTGTGAGAAAACCGCTTTCCAGAGCTTCTACAGCGCTAAGAACGCACCAAACGCTTTATCTGACTGCCTGCACACTAAAAGTGAAATATACTGTATGATCATTTCCAACACATTTATGTATTTTTTCAAGGATGTTGAAAAACAACATTTTTGTTATTCTTTTTCACATTTTGTTTGTGAAAGATGAATATGAATTGATTTTAGATGTTTTACATAAATATCCATTGGTTGTGTGAGAAAACTGCTTTCCTGAGCTTCTACAGCGCTAAGAACGCACCAAACGCTTTATCTGACTGCCTGCACACTAAAAGTGAAATATATGACCATTTCCAACACATTTATGTATTTTTTCAAGGATGTTGAGAAACAACATTTTTGTTATTCTTTTTCACATTTTGTTTGTGAAAGATGAAAATAATTCGATTTTGGATGTTTTACATGAATATCCATTAGTTGTGTGAGAAAACCGCTTTCCTGGGCTTCTACAGCGCTAAGAACGCACCAAATGCTTTATCTGACTGCCTGCACACTAAAAGTGAAATATATGATCATTTCCAACACATTTATGTATTTTTTCAAGGATGTTGAAAAACAACATTTTGATTGTTTTTCACATTTTGTTGGTGAAAGATGAAAATAATTGATTTTAGATGTTTTACATAAATATCCATTGGTTGTGTGAGAAAACCGCTTTCCAGAGCTACTACAGCGCTAAGAACGCACCAAACGCTTTATCTGACTGCCTGCACACAAAAAGTGAAATATATTATAATTTCCAACACATTTATGTATTTTTTTAAGGATGTTGAAAAACAACATTTTTGTTATTCTTTTTCATATTTTGTTTGTGAAAGATGAATATAAATCGATTTTGGCTGTTTTACATAAATATCCATTGGTTGTGTGAGAAAACCGCTTTCCAGAGCTTCTACAGCGCTAAGAACGCACCAAACGGTTTATCTGACTGCCTGCACACTTAAAGTGAAATGTATGATCATTTCCAACACATTTATGTATTTTTTCAAGGATGTTGAAAAACAACATTTTTCTTATTCTCTTTCACATTTTGTTTGTGAAAGATGAATATAAATTGATTTTAGATGTTTTACATAAATATCCATTGGTTGTGTGAGAAAACCGCTTTCCAGAGCTTCTACAGCGCTAAGAACGCACCAAACACTTTATCTGACTGCCTTGCACACTTAAAGTTAAATGTATGATTATTTCCAACACATTTATGTATTTTTTCAAGGATGTTGAAAAACAACATTTTTGTTATTCTTTTTCACATTTTGTTTGTGAAAGATGAATATAAATTGATTTTAGATGTTTTACATAAATATCCATTGGTTGTGTGAGAAAACCGCTTTCCAGAGCTTCTACAGCGCTAAGAACGCACCAAACACTTTATCTGACTGCCTTAAAAGTTAAATGTATGATTATTTCCAACTTAAAGTTAAATGTATGATTATTTCCAACACATTTATGTATTTTTTCAAGGATGTTGAAAAACCGCTTTCCTGAGCTTCTACAGCGCTAAGAACGCACCAAACGCTTTATCTGACTGCCTGCACACTAAAAGTGAAATATACTGTATGATCATTTCCAACACATTTATGTATTTTTTCAAGGATGTTGAAAAACAACATTTTTGTTATTCTTTTTCACATTTTGTTTGTGAAAGATGAATATGAATTGATTTTGGCTGTTTTACATAAATATCCATTGGTTGTGTGAGAAAACCGCTTTCCAGAGCTTCTACAGCGCTAAGAACGCACCAAACGCTTTATCTGACTGCCTGCACACTAAAAGTGAAATGTATGATCATTTCCAACACATTTATGTATTTTTTCAAGGATGTTGAAAAACAACATTTTTATTCTTTTTCACATTTTGTTTGTGAAAGATGAATATGAATTGATTTTAGATGTTTTACATAAATATCCATTGGTTGTGTGAGAAAACTGCTTTCCTGAGCTTCTACAGCGCTAAGAACGCACCAAACGCTTTATCTGACTGCCTGCACACTAAAAGTGAAATATATGATCATTTCCAACACATTTATGTATTTTTTCAAGGATGTTGAAAAACAACATTTTTGTTATTCTTTTTCACATTTTGTTTGTGAAAGATGAATATAAATTGATTTTAGATGTTTTACATAAATATCCATTGGTTGTGTGAGAAAACCGCTTTCCAGAGCTACTACAGCGCTAAGAACGCACCAAACGCTTTATCTGACTGCCTGCACACTAAAAGTGAAATATATTATAATTTCCAACACATTTATGTATTTTTTTAAGGGTGTTGAAAAACAAAATTTTTGTTATTCTTTTTCACATTTTGTTTGTGAAAGATGAATATAAATCGATTTTGGCTGTTTTACATAAATATCCATTGGTTGTGTGAGAAAACTGCTTTCCTGAGCTTCTACAGCGCTAAGAACGCACCAAACGCTTTATCTGACTGCCTGCACAGTATAAGTGAAATATATGATCATTTCCAACACATTTATGTTTTTTTTAAGGATGTTGAAAAACAACATTTTTGTTATTCCTTTTCACATTTTGTTTGTGAAAGATGAATATAAATTGATTTTGGCTGTTTTACATAAATATCCATTGGTTGTGTGAGAAAACCGCTTTCCAGAGCTTCTACAGCGCTAAGAACGCACCAAACGCTTTGACTGCCTGCACACTAAAAGTGAAATGTATGATCATTTCCAACACATTTATGTATTTTTTCAAGGATGTTGAAAAACAACATTTTTGTTATTCTTTTTCACATTTTGTTTGTGAAAGATGAATATAAATTGATTTTAGATGTTTTACATAAATATCCATTGGTTGTGTGAGAAAACCGCTTTCCTGAGCTCCTACAGCGCTAAGAACGCACCAAACGCTCTATCTGACTGCCTGCACACTAAAAGTGAAATATATGATCATTTCCAACACATTTATGTATTTTTTAAGGATGTTGAAAAACAACATTTTTGTTATTCTTTTTCACATTTTGTTTGTCAAAGATGAATGTAAATTGATTTTAGATGTTTTACATAAATATCCATTAGTTGTGTGAGAAAACCGCTTTCCTGGGCTTCTACAGCGCTAAGAACGCACCAAACGCTTTGACTGCCTGCACACTAAAAGTGAAATGTATGATCATTTCCAACACATTTATGTATTTTTTCAAGGATGTTGAAAAACAACATTTTTGTTATTCTTTTTCACATTTTGTTTGTGGAAGATGAATATAAATTGATTTTAGATGTTTTACATAAATATCCATTGGTTGTGTGAGAAAACCGCTTTCCTGAGCTCCTACAGCGCTAAGAACGCACCAAACGCTCTATCTGACTGCCTGCACACTAAAAGTGAAATATATTATAATTTCCAACACATTTATGTATTTTTTCAAGGATGTTGAAAAACAACATTTTTCTTATTCTCTTTCACATTTTGTTTGTGAAAGATGAATATAAATTGATTTTAGATGTTTTACATAAATATCCATTGGTTGTGTGAGAAAACCGCTTTCCAGAGCTTCTACAGCGCTAAGAACGCACCAAACACTTTATCTGACTGCCTGCACACTTAAAGTTAAATGTATGATTATTTCCAACACATTTATGTATTTTTTCAAGGATGTTGAAAAACAACATTTTTGTTATTCTTTTTCACATTTTGTTTGTGAAGATGAATATAAATTGATTTTAGATGTTTTACATAAATATCCATTGGTTGTGTGAGAAAACCGCTTTCCAGAGCTTCTACAGCGCTAAGAACGCACCAAACACTTTATCTGACTGCCTTAAAAGTTAAATGTATGATTATTTCCAACTTAAAGTTAAATGTATGATTATTTCCAACACATTTATGTATTTTTTCAAGGATGTTGAAAAACAACATTTTTGTTATTCTTTTTCACATTTTGTTTGTGAAAGATGAATATGAATTGATTTTAGATGTTTTACATAAATATCCATTGGTTGTGTGAGAAAACTGCTTTCCTGAGCTTCTACAGCGCTAAGAACGCACCAAACGCTTTATCTGACTGCCTGCACACTAAAAGTGAAATATATGATCATTTCCAACACATTTATGTATTTTTTCAAGGATGTTGAGAAACAACATTTTTGTTATTCTTTTTCACATTTTATTTGTGAAAGATGAATATAAATTGATTTTAGATGTTTTACATAAATATCCATTAGTTGTGTGAGAAAACCGCTTTCCTGAGCTTCTACAGCGCTAAGAACGCACCAAACGCTTTATCTGACTGCCTGCACACTAAAAGTGAAATATATTATAATTTCCAACACATTTATGTATTTTTTTAAGGATGTTGAAAAACAACATTTTTGTTATTCTTTTTCACATTTTGTTTGTGAAAGATGAATATAAATCGATTTTGGCTGTTTTACATAAATATCCATTGGTTGTGTGAGAAAACCGCTTTCCAGAGCTTCTACAGCGCTAAGAACGCACCAAACACTTTATCTGACTGCCTGCACACTTAAAGTGAAATATATGATCATTTCCAAAACATTTATGTTTTTTTTAAGGATGTTGAAAAACAACATTTTTGTTATTCTTTTTCACATTTTGTTTGTCAAAGATGAATGTAAATTGATTTTAGATGTTTTACATAAATATCCATTAGTTGTGTGAGAAAACCGCTTTCCTGGGCTTCTACAGCGCTAAGAACGCACCAAACGCTTTGACTGCCTGCACACTAAAAGTGAAATGTATGATCATTTCCAACACATTTATGTATTTTTTCAAGGATGTTGAAAAACAACATTTTTGTTATTCTTTTTCACATTTTGTTTGTGGAAGATGAATATAAATTGATTTTAGATGTTTTACATAAATATCCATTGGTTGTGTGAGAAAACCGCTTTCCTGAGCTCCTACAGCGCTAAGAACGCACCAAACGCTCTATCTGACTGCCTGCACACTAAAAGTGAAATATATTATAATTTCCAACACATTTATGTATTTTTTCAAGGATGTTGAAAAACAACATTTTTCTTATTCTCTTTCACATTTTGTTTGTGAAAGATGAATATAAATTGATTTTAGATGTTTTACATAAATATCCATTGGTTGTGTGAGAAAACCGCTTTCCAGAGCTTCTACAGCGCTAAGAACGCACCAAACACTTTATCTGACTGCCTGCACACTTAAAGTTAAATGTATGATTATTTCCAACACATTTATGTATTTTTTCAAGGATGTTGAAAAACAACATTTTTGTTATTCTTTTTCACATTTTGTTTGTGAAGATGAATATAAATTGATTTTAGATGTTTTACATAAATATCCATTGGTTGTGTGAGAAAACCGCTTTCCAGAGCTTCTACAGCGCTAAGAACGCACCAAACACTTTATCTGACTGCCTTAAAAGTTAAATGTATGATTATTTCCAACTTAAAGTTAAATGTATGATTATTTCCAACACATTTATGTATTTTTTCAAGGATGTTGAAAAACAACATTTTTGTTATTCTTTTTCACATTTTGTTTGTGAAAGATGAATATGAATTGATTTTAGATGTTTTACATAAATATCCATTGGTTGTGTGAGAAAACTGCTTTCCTGAGCTTCTACAGCGCTAAGAACGCACCAAACGCTTTATCTGACTGCCTGCACACTAAAAGTGAAATATATGATCATTTCCAACACATTTATGTATTTTTTCAAGGATGTTGAGAAACAACATTTTTGTTATTCTTTTTCACATTTTATTTGTGAAAGATGAATTTGAATCGATTTTGGATGTTTTACATAAATGTCCATTAGTTGTGTGAGAAAACCGCTTTCCTGAGCTTCTACAGCGCTAAGAACGCACCAAACGCTTTATCTGACTGCCTGCACACTAAAAGTGAAATATACTGTATGATCATTTCCAACACATTTATGTATTTTTTCAAGGATGTTGAAAAACAACATTTTTATTCTTTTTCACATTTTGTTTGTGAAAGATGAATATGAATTGATTTTAGATGTTTTACATAAATATCCATTGGTTGTGTGAGAAAACTGCTTTCCTGAGCTTCTACAGCGCTATGAACGCACCAAACGCTTTATCTGACTGCCTGCACACTAAAAGTGAAATATATGATCATTTCCAACACATTTATGTATTTTTTCAAGGATGTTGAAAAACAACATTTTTGTTATTCTTTTTCACATTTTGTTTGTGAAAGATGAATATAAATTGATTTTAGATGTTTTACATAAATATCCATTGGTTGTGTGAGAAAACCGCTTTCCAGAGCTACTACAGCGCTAAGAACGCACCAAACGCTTTATCTGACTGCCTGCACACTAAAAGTGAAATATATTATAATTTCCAACACATTTATGTATTTTTTTAAGGGTGTTGAAAAACAACATTTTTGTTATTCTTTTTCACATTTTGTTTGTGAAAGATGAATATAAATCGATTTTGGCTGTTTTACATAAATATCCATTGGTTGTGTGAGAAAACTGCTTTCCTGAGCTTCTACAGCGCTAAGAACGCACCAAACGCTTTATCTGACTGCCTGCACACTAAAAGTGAAATATACTGTATGATCATTTCCAACACATTTATGTATTTTTTCAAGGATGTTGAAAAACAACATTTTTGTTATTCTTTTTCACATTTTGTTTGGGAAAGATGAATATGAATTGATTTTAGATGTTTTACATAAATATCCATTGGTTGTGTGAGAAAACTGCTTTCCTGAGCTTCTACAGCGCTAAGAACGCACCAAACGCTTTATCTGACTGCCTGCACACTAAAAGTGAAATATATGATCATTTCCAACACATTTATGTATTTTTTCAAGGATGTTGAAAAACAACATTTTTGTTATTCTTTTTCACATTTTGTTTGTGAAAGATGAATATAAATTGATTTTGGCTGTTTTACATAAATATCCATTGGTTGTGTGAGAAAACCGCTTTCCTGAGCTTCTACAGCGCTAAGAACGCACCAAACGCTTTATCTGACTGCCTGCACACTAAAAGTGAAATATATGATTATTTCCAACACATTTATGTATTTTTTCAAGGATGTTGAAAAACAACATTTTTGTTATTCTTTTTCACATTTTGTTTGTGAAAGATGAATATAAATTGATTTTGGCTGTTTTACATAAATATCCATTGGTTGTGTGAGAAAACCGCTTTCCAGAGCTTCTACAGCGCTAAGAACGCACCAAACGCTTTATCTGACTGCCTGCACACTAAAAGTGAAATGTATGATCATTTCCAACACATTTATGTATTTTTTCAAGGATGTTGAAAAACAACATTTTTGTTATTCTTTTTCACATTTTGTTTGTGAAAGATGAATATGAATTGATTTTAGATGTTTTACATAAATATCCATTGGTTGTGTGAGAAAACTGCTTTCCTGAGCTTCTACAGCGCTAAGAACGCACCAAACGCTTTATCTGACTGCCTGCACACTAAAAGTGAAATATATGATCATTTCCAACACATTTATGTATTTTTTCAAGGATGTTGAGAAACAACATTTTTGTTATTCTTTTTCACATTTTGTTTGTGAAAGATGAATATAAATTGATTTTAGATGTTTTACATAAATATCCATTAGTTGTGTGAGAAAACCGCTTTCCTGAGCTTCTACAGCGCTAAGAACGCACCAAACGCTTTATCTGACTGCCTGCACACTAAAAGTGAAATATATTATAATTTCCAACACATTTATGTATTTTTTTAAGGGTGTTGAAAAACAACATTTTTGTTATTCTTTTTCACATTTTGTTTGTGAAAGATGAATATAAATCGATTTTGGCTGTTTTACATAAATATCCATTGGTTGTGTGAGAAAACTGCTTTCCTGAGCTTCTACAGCGCTAAGAACGCACCAAACGCTTTATCTGACTGCCTGCACAGTATAAGTGAAATATATGATCATTTCCAACACATTTATGTATTTTTTCAAGGATGTTGAAAAACAACATTTTTGTTATTCCTTTTCACATTTTGTTTGTGAAAGATGAATATAAATTGATTTTGGCTGTTTTACATAAATATCCATTGGTTGTGTGAGAAAACCGCTTTCCAGAGCTTCTACAGCGCTAAGAACGCACCAAACGCTTTGACTGCCTGCACACTAAAAGTGAAATGTATGATCATTTCCAACACATTTATGTATTTTTTCAAGGATGTTGAAAAACAACATTTTTGTTATTCTTTTTCACATTTTGTTTGTGAAAGATGAATATAAATTAATTTTAGATGTTTTACATAAATATCCATTGGTTGTGTGAGAAACCCGCTTTCCTGAGCTCCTACAGCGCTAAGAACGCACCAAACGCTCTATCTGACTGCCTGCACACTAAAAGTGAAATATATGATCATTTCCAACACATTTATGTATTTTTTCAAGGATGTTGAGAAACAACATTTTTGTTATTCTTTTTCACATTTTATTTGTGAAAGATGAATATAAATTGATTTTAGATGTTTTACATAAATATCCATTAGTTGTGTGAGAAAACCGCTTTCCTGAGCTTCTACAGCGCTAAGAACGCACCAAACGCTTTATCTGACTCCCTGCACACTAAAAGTGAAATATATTATAATTTCCAACACATTTATGTATTTTTTCAAGGATGTTGAAAAACAACATTTTTGTTATTCTTTTTCACATTTTGTTTGTGAAAGATGAATATGAATTGATTTTGGCTGTTTTACATAAATATCCATTGGTTGTGTGAGAAAACCGCTTTCCAGAGCTTCTACAGCGCTAAGAACGCACCAAACGCTTTATCTGACTGCCTGCACACTAAAAGTGAAATGTATGATCATTTCCAACACATTTATGTATTTTTTCAAGGATGTTGAAAAACAACATTTTTATTCTTTTTCACATTTTGTTTGTGAAAGATGAATATGAATTGATTTTAGATGTTTTACATAAATATCCATTGGTTGTGTGAGAAAACTGCTTTCCTGAGCTTCTACAGCGCTAAGAACGCACCAAACGCTTTATCTGACTGCCTGCACACTAAAAGTGAAATATATTATAATTTCCAACACATTTATGTTTTTTTTAAGGATGTTGAAAAACAACATTTTTGTTATTCCTTTTCACATTTTGTTTGTGAAAGATGAATATAAATTGATTTTGGCTGTTTTACATAAATATCCATTGGTTGTGTGAGAAAACCGCTTTCCAGAGCTTCTACAGCGCTAAGAACGCACCAAACGCTTTGACTGCCTGCACACTAAAAGTGAAATGTATGATCATTTCCAACACATTTATGTATTTTTTCAAGGATGTTGAAAAACAACATTTTTGTTATTCTTTTTCACATTTTGTTTGTGAAAGATGAATATAAATTGATTTTAGATGTTTTACATAAATATCCATTGGTTGTGTGAGAAAACCGCTTTCCTGAGCTCCTACAGCGCTAAGAACGCACCAAACGCTCTATCTGACTGCCTGCACACTAAAAGTGAAATATATGATCATTTCCAACACATTTATGTATTTTTTCAAGGATGTTGAGAAACAACATTTTTGTTATTCTTTTTCACATTTTATTTGTGAAAGATGAATATAAATTGATTTTAGATGTTTTACATAAATATCCATTAGTTGTGTGAGAAAACCGCTTTCCTGAGCTACTACAGCGCTAAGAACGCACCAAACGCTTTATCTGACTGCCTGCACACTAAAAGTGAAATATATTATAATTTCCAACACATTTATGTATTTTTTTAAGGATGTTGAAAAACAACATTTTTGTTATTCTTTTTCACATTTTGTTTGTGAAAGATGAATATAAATCGATTTTGGCTGTTTTACATAAATATCCATTGGTTGTGTGAGAAAACCGCTTTCCAGAGCTTCTACAGCGCTAAGAACGCACCAAACACTTTATCTGACTGCCTGCACACTTAAAGTGAAATATATGATCATTTCCAAAACATTTATGTTTTTTTTAAGGATGTTGAAAAACAACATTTTTGTTATTCTTTTTCACATTTTGTTTGTCAAAGATGAATGTAAATTGATTTTAGATGTTTTACATAAATATCCATTAGTTGTGTGAGAAAACCGCTTTCCTGGGCTTCTACAGCGCTAAGAACGCACCAAACGCTTTGACTGCCTGCACACTAAAAGTGAAATGTATGATCATTTCCAACACATTTATGTATTTTTTCAAGGATGTTGAAAAACAACATTTTTGTTATTCTTTTTCACATTTTGTTTGTGGAAGATGAATATAAATTGATTTTAGATGTTTTACATAAATATCCATTGGTTGTGTGAGAAAACCGCTTTCCTGAGCTCCTACAGCGCTAAGAACGCACCAAACGCTCTATCTGACTGCCTGCACACTAAAAGTGAAATATATTATAATTTCCAACACATTTATGTATTTTTTCAAGGATGTTGAAAAACCGCTTTCCAGAGCTTCTACAGCGCTAAGAACGCACCAAACACTTTATCTGACTGCCTTAAAAGTTAAATGTATGATTATTTCCAACTTAAAGTTAAATGTATGATTATTTCCAACACATTTATGTATTTTTTCAAGGATGTTGAAAAACAACATTTTTGTTATTCTTTTTCACATTTTGTTTGTGAAAGATGAATATGAATTGATTTTAGATGTTTTACATAAATATCCATTGGTTGTGTGAGAAAACTGCTTTCCTGAGCTTCTACAGCGCTAAGAACGCACCAAACGCTTTATCTGACTGCCTGCACACTAAAAGTGAAATATATGATCATTTCCAACACATTTATGTATTTTTTCAAGGATGTTGAGAAACAACATTTTTGTTATTCTTTTTCACATTTTATTTGTGAAAGATGAATTTGAATCGATTTTGGATGTTTTACATAAATGTCCATTAGTTGTGTGAGAAAACCGCTTTCCTGAGCTTCTACAGCGCTAAGAACGCACCAAACGCTGTATCTGACTGCCTGCACAGTATAAGTGAAATATATGATCATTTCCAACACATTTATGTATTTTTTCAAGGATGTTGAAAAACAACATTTTTGTTATTCCTTTTCACATTTTGTTTGTGAAAGATGAATATAAATTGATTTTGGCTGTTTTACATAAATATCCATTGGTTGTGTGAGAAAACCGCTTTCCAGAGCTTCTACAGCGCTAAGAACGCACCAAACGCTTTGACTGCCTGCACACTAAAAGTGAAATGTATGATCATTTCCAACACATTTATGTATTTTTTCAAGGATGTTGAAAAACAACATTTTTGTTATTCTTTTTCACATTTTGTTTGTGAAAGATGAATATAAATTAATTTTAGATGTTTTACATAAATATCCATTGGTTGTGTGAGAAACCCGCTTTCCTGAGCTCCTACAGCGCTAAGAACGCACCAAACGCTCTATCTGACTGCCTGCACACTAAAAGTGGAATATATGATCATTTCCAACACATTTATGTATTTTTTCAAGGATGTTGAGAAACAACATTTTTGTTATTCTTTTTCACATTTTATTTGTGAAAGATGAATATAAATTGATTTTAGATGTTTTACATAAATATCCATTAGTTGTGTGAGAAAACCGCTTTCCTGAGCTTCTACAGCGCTAAGAACGCACCAAACGCTTTATCTGACTGCCTGCACACTAAAAGTGAAATATATTATAATTTCCAACACATTTATGTATTTTTTCAAGGATGTTGAAAAACAACATTTTTGTTATTCTTTTTCACATTTTGTTTGTGAAAGATGAATATGAATTGATTTTGGCTGTTTTACATAAATATCCATTGGTTGTGTGAGAAAACCGCTTTCCAGAGCTTCTACAGCGCTAAGAACGCACCAAACGCTTTATCTGACTGCCTGCACACTAAAAGTGAAATGTATGATCATTTCCAACACATTTATGTATTTTTTCAAGGATGTTGAAAAACAACATTTTTATTCTTTTTCACATTTTGTTTGTGAAAGATGAATATGAATTGATTTTAGATGTTTTACATAAATATCCATTGGTTGTGTGAGAAAACTGCTTTCCTGAGCTTCTACAGCGCTAAGAACGCACCAAACGCTTTATCTGACTGCCTGCACACTAAAAGTGAAATATATTATAATTTCCAACACATTTATGTTTTTTTTAAGGATGTTGAAAAACAACATTTTTGTTATTCCTTTTCACATTTTGTTTGTGAAAGATGAATATAAATTGATTTTGGCTGTTTTACATAAATATCCATTGGTTGTGTGAGAAAACCGCTTTCCAGAGCTTCTACAGCGCTAAGAACGCACCAAACGCTTTGACTGCCTGCACACTAAAAGTGAAATGTATGATCATTTCCAACACATTTATGTATTTTTTCAAGGATGTTGAAAAACAACATTTTTGTTATTCTTTTTCACATTTTGTTTGTGAAAGATGAATATAAATTGATTTTAGATGTTTTACATAAATATCCATTGGTTGTGTGAGAAAACCGCTTTCCTGAGCTCCTACAGCGCTAAGAACGCACCAAACGCTCTATCTGACTGCCTGCACACTAAAAGTGAAATATATGATCATTTCCAACACATTTATGTATTTTTTCAAGGATGTTGAGAAACAACATTTTTGTTATTCTTTTTCACATTTTATTTGTGAAAGATGAATATAAATTGATTTTAGATGTTTTACATAAATATCCATTAGTTGTGTGAGAAAACCGCTTTCCTGAGCTACTACAGCGCTAAGAACGCACCAAACGCTTTATCTGACTGCCTGCACACTAAAAGTGAAATATATTATAATTTCCAACACATTTATGTATTTTTTTAAGGATGTTGAAAAACAACATTTTTGTTATTCTTTTTCACATTTTGTTTGTGAAAGATGAATATAAATCGATTTTGGCTGTTTTACATAAATATCCATTGGTTGTGTGAGAAAACCGCTTTCCAGAGCTTCTACAGCGCTAAGAACGCACCAAACACTTTATCTGACTGCCTGCACACTTAAAGTGAAATATATGATCATTTCCAAAACATTTATGTTTTTTTTAAGGATGTTGAAAAACAACATTTTTGTTATTCTTTTTCACATTTTGTTTGTCAAAGATGAATGTAAATTGATTTTAGATGTTTTACATAAATATCCATTAGTTGTGTGAGAAAACCGCTTTCCTGGGCTTCTACAGCGCTAAGAACGCACCAAACGCTTTGACTGCCTGCACACTAAAAGTGAAATGTATGATCATTTCCAACACATTTATGTATTTTTTCAAGGATGTTGAAAAACAACATTTTTGTTATTCTTTTTCACATTTTGTTTGTGGAAGATGAATATAAATTGATTTTAGATGTTTTACATAAATATCCATTGGTTGTGTGAGAAAACCGCTTTCCTGAGCTCCTACAGCGCTAAGAACGCACCAAACGCTCTATCTGACTGCCTGCACACTAAAAGTGAAATATATTATAATTTCCAACACATTTATGTATTTTTTCAAGGATGTTGAAAAACCGCTTTCCAGAGCTTCTACAGCGCTAAGAACGCACCAAACACTTTATCTGACTGCCTTAAAAGTTAAATGTATGATTATTTCCAACTTAAAGTTAAATGTATGATTATTTCCAACACATTTATGTATTTTTTCAAGGATGTTGAAAAACAACATTTTTGTTATTCTTTTTCACATTTTGTTTGTGAAAGATGAATATGAATTGATTTTAGATGTTTTACATAAATATCCATTGGTTGTGTGAGAAAACTGCTTTCCTGAGCTTCTACAGCGCTAAGAACGCACCAAACGCTTTATCTGACTGCCTGCACACTAAAAGTGAAATATATGATCATTTCCAACACATTTATGTATTTTTTCAAGGATGTTGAGAAACAACATTTTTGTTATTCTTTTTCACATTTTATTTGTGAAAGATGAATTTGAATCGATTTTGGATGTTTTACATAAATGTCCATTAGTTGTGTGAGAAAACCGCTTTCCTGAGCTTCTACAGCGCTAAGAACGCACCAAACGCTTTATCTGACTGCCTGCACACTAAAAGTGAAATATACTGTATGATCATTTCCAACACATTTATGTATTTTTTCAAGGATGTTGAAAAACAACATTTTTATTCTTTTTCACATTTTGTTTGTGAAAGATGAATATGAATTGATTTTGGCTGTTTTACATAAATATCCATTGGTTGTGTGAGAAAACCGCTTTCCAGAGCTTCTACAGCGCTAAGAACGCACCAAACGCTTTATCTGACTGCCTGCACACTAAAAGTGAAATGTATGATCATTTCCAACACATTTATGTATTTTTTCAAGGATGTTGAAAAACAACATTTTTATTCTTTTTCACATTTTGTTTGTGAAAGATGAATATGAATTGATTTTAGATGTTTTACATAAATATCCATTGGTTGTGTGAGAAAACTGCTTTCCTGAGCTTCTACAGCGCTAAGAACGCACCAAACGCTTTATCTGACTGCCTGCACACTAAAAGTGAAATATATGATCATTTCCAACACATTTATGTATTTTTTCAAGGATGTTGAAAAACAACATTTTTGTTATTCTTTTTCACATTTTGTTTGTGAAAGATGAATATAAATTGATTTTAGATGTTTTACATAAATATCCATTGGTTGTGTGAGAAAACCGCTTTCCAGAGCTACTACAGCGCTAAGAACGCACCAAACGCTTTATCTGACTGCCTGCACACTAAAAGTGAAATATATTATAATTTCCAACACATTTATGTATTTTTTTAAGGGTGTTGAAAAACAAAATTTTTGTTATTCTTTTTCACATTTTGTTTATGAAAGATGAATATAAATCGATTTTGGCTGTTTTACATAAATATCCATTGGTTGTGTGAGAAAACCGCTTTCCTGAGCTACTACAGCGCTAAGAACGCACCAAACGCTTTATCTGACTGCCTGCACACTAAAAGTGAAATATATTATAATTTCCAACACATTTATGTATTTTTTTAAGGATGTTGAAAAACAACATTTTTGTTATTCTTTTTCACATTTTGTTTGTGAAAGATGAATATAAATCGATTTTGGCTGTTTTACATAAATATCCATTGGTTGTGTGAGAAAACCGCTTTCCAGAGCTTCTACAGCGCTAAGAACGCACCAAACACTTTATCTGACTGCCTGCACACTTAAAGTGAAATATATGATCATTTCCAAAACATTTATGTTTTTTTTAAGGATGTTGAAAAACAACATTTTTGTTATTCTTTTTCACATTTTGTTTGTCAAAGATGAATGTAAATTGATTTTAGATGTTTTACATAAATATCCATTAGTTGTGTGAGAAAACCGCTTTCCTGGGCTTCTACAGCGCTAAGAACGCACCAAACGCTTTGACTGCCTGCACACTAAAAGTGAAATGTATGATCATTTCCAACACATTTATGTATTTTTTCAAGGATGTTGAAAAACAACATTTTTGTTATTCTTTTTCACATTTTGTTTGTGGAAGATGAATATAAATTGATTTTAGATGTTTTACATAAATATCCATTGGTTGTGTGAGAAAACCGCTTTCCTGAGCTCCTACAGCGCTAAGAACGCACCAAACGCTCTATCTGACTGCCTGCACACTAAAAGTGAAATATATTATAATTTCCAACACATTTATGTATTTTTTCAAGGATGTTGAAAAACCGCTTTCCAGAGCTTCTACAGCGCTAAGAACGCACCAAACACTTTATCTGACTGCCTTAAAAGTTAAATGTATGATTATTTCCAACTTAAAGTTAAATGTATGATTATTTCCAACACATTTATGTATTTTTTCAAGGATGTTGAAAAACAACATTTTTGTTATTCTTTTTCACATTTTGTTTGTGAAAGATGAATATGAATTGATTTTAGATGTTTTACATAAATATCCATTGGTTGTGTGAGAAAACTGCTTTCCTGAGCTTCTACAGCGCTAAGAACGCACCAAACGCTTTATCTGACTGCCTGCACACTAAAAGTGAAATATATGATCATTTCCAACACATTTATGTATTTTTTCAAGGATGTTGAGAAACAACATTTTTGTTATTCTTTTTCACATTTTATTTGTGAAAGATGAATTTGAATCGATTTTGGATGTTTTACATAAATGTCCATTAGTTGTGTGAGAAAACCGCTTTCCTGAGCTTCTACAGCGCTAAGAACGCACCAAACGCTTTATCTGACTGCCTGCACACTAAAAGTGAAATATACTGTATGATCATTTCCAACACATTTATGTATTTTTTCAAGGATGTTGAAAAACAACATTTTTATTCTTTTTCACATTTTGTTTGTGAAAGATGAATATGAATTGATTTTAGATGTTTTACATAAATATCCATTGGTTGTGTGAGAAAACTGCTTTCCTGAGCTTCTACAGCGCTATGAACGCACCAAACGCTTTATCTGACTGCCTGCACACTAAAAGTGAAATATATGATCATTTCCAACACATTTATGTATTTTTTCAAGGATGTTGAAAAACAACATTTTTGTTATTCTTTTTCACATTTTGTTTGTGAAAGATGAATATAAATTGATTTTAGATGTTTTACATAAATATCCATTGGTTGTGTGAGACAACCGCTTTCCAGAGCTACTACAGCGCTAAGAACGCACCAAACGCTTTATCTGACTGCCTGCACACTAAAAGTGAAATATATTATAATTTCCAACACATTTATGTATTTTTTTAAGGGTGTTGAAAAACAACATTTTTGTTATTCTTTTTCACATTTTGTTTGTGAAAGATGAATATAAATCGATTTTGGCTGTTTTACATAAATATCCATTGGTTGTGTGAGAAAACAACATTTTTGTTATTCTTTTTCACATTTTGTTTGTGAAAGATGAATATAAATTGATTTTAGATGTTTTACATAAATATCCATTGGTTGTGTGAGAAAACCGCTTTCCTGAGCTTCTACAGCGCTAAGAACGCACCAAACGCTCTATCTGACTGCCTGCACACTAAAAGTGAAATATATGATCATTTCCAACACATTTATGTATTTTTTCAAGGATGTTGAGAAACAACATTTTTGTTATTCTTTTTCACATTTTATTTGTGAAAGATGAATATAAATTGATTTTAGATGTTTTACATAAATATCCATTAGTTGTGTGAGAAAACCGCTTTCCTGAGCTACTACAGCGCTAAGAACGCACCAAACGCTTTATCTGACTGCCTGCACACTAAAAGTGAAATATATTATAATTTCCAACACATTTATGTATTTTTTTAAGGATGTTGAAAAACAACATTTTTGTTATTCTTTTTCACATTTTGTTTGTGAAAGATGAATATAAATCGATTTTGGCTGTTTTACATAAATATCCATTGGTTGTGTGAGAAAACCGCTTTCCAGAGCTTCTACAGCGCTAAGAACGCACCAAACACTTTATCTGACTGCCTGCACACTTAAAGTGAAATATATGATCATTTCCAAAACATTTATGTTTTTTTTAAGGATGTTGAAAAACAACATTTTTGTTATTCTTTTTCACATTTTGTTTGTCAAAGATGAATGTAAATTGATTTTAGATGTTTTACATAAATATCCATTAGTTGTGTGAGAAAACCGCTTTCCTGGGCTTCTACAGCGCTAAGAACGCACCAAACGCTTTGACTGCCTGCACACTAAAAGTGAAATGTATGATCATTTCCAACACATTTATGTATTTTTTCAAGGATGTTGAAAAACAACATTTTTGTTATTCTTTTTCACATTTTGTTTGTGGAAGATGAATATAAATTGATTTTAGATGTTTTACATAAATATCCATTGGTTGTGTGAGAAAACCGCTTTCCTGAGCTCCTACAGCGCTAAGAACGCACCAAACGCTCTATCTGACTGCCTGCACACTAAAAGTGAAATATATTATAATTTCCAACACATTTATGTATTTTTTCAAGGATGTTGAAAAACCGCTTTCCAGAGCTTCTACAGCGCTAAGAACGCACCAAACACTTTATCTGACTGCCTTAAAAGTTAAATGTATGATTATTTCCAACTTAAAGTTAAATGTATGATTATTTCCAACACATTTATGTATTTTTTCAAGGATGTTGAAAAACAACATTTTTGTTATTCTTTTTCACATTTTGTTTGTGAAAGATGAATATGAATTGATTTTAGATGTTTTACATAAATATCCATTGGTTGTGTGAGAAAACTGCTTTCCTGAGCTTCTACAGCGCTAAGAACGCACCAAACGCTTTATCTGACTGCCTGCACACTAAAAGTGAAATATATGATCATTTCCAACACATTTATGTATTTTTTCAAGGATGTTGAGAAACAACATTTTTGTTATTCTTTTTCACATTTTTTTTGTGAAAGATGAATTTGAATCGATTTTGGATGTTTTACATAAATGTCCATTAGTTGTGTGAGAAAACCGCTTTCCTGAGCTTCTACAGCGCTAAGAACGCACCAAACGCTTTATCTGACTGCCTGCACACTAAAAGTGAAATATACTGTATGATCATTTCCAACACATTTATGTATTTTTTCAAGGATGTTGAAAAACAACATTTTTATTCTTTTTCACATTTTGTTTGTGAAAGATGAATATGAATTGATTTTAGATGTTTTACATAAATATCCATTGGTTGTGTGAGAAAACTGCTTTCCTGAGCTTCTACAGCGCTATGAACGCACCAAACGCTTTATCTGACTGCCTGCACACTAAAAGTGAAATATATGATCATTTCCAACACATTTATGTATTTTTTCAAGGATGTTGAAAAACAACATTTTTGTTATTCTTTTTCACATTTTGTTTGTGAAAGATGAATATAAATTGATTTTAGATGTTTTACATAAATATCCATTGGTTGTGTGAGACAACCGCTTTCCAGAGCTACTACAGCGCTAAGAACGCACCAAACGCTTTATCTGACTGCCTGCACACTAAAAGTGAAATATATTATAATTTCCAACACATTTATGTATTTTTTTAAGGGTGTTGAAAAACAACATTTTTGTTATTCTTTTTCACATTTTGTTTGTGAAAGATGAATATAAATCGATTTTGGCTGTTTTACATAAATATCCATTGGTTGTGTGAGAAAACTGCTTTCCTGAGCTTCTACAGCGCTAAGAACGCACCAAACGCTTTATCTGACTGCCTGCACAGTATAAGTGAAATATATGATCATTTCCAACACATTTATGTATTTTTTAAGGATGTTGAAAAACAACATTTTTGTTATTCTTTTTCACATTTTGTTTGTGAAAGATGAATATAAATTGATTTTAGATGTTTTACATAAATATCCATTGGTTGTGTGAGAAAACCGCTTTCCTGAGCTCCTACAGCGCTAAGAACGCACCAAACGCTCTATCTGACTGCCTGCACACTAAAAGTGAAATATATGATCATTTCCAACACATTTATGTATTTTTTCAAGGATGTTGAGAAACAACATTTTTGTTATTCTTTTTCACATTTTATTTGTGAAAGATGAATATAAATTGATTTTAGATGTTTTACATAAATATCCATTAGTTGTGTGAGAAAACCGCTTTCCTGAGCTTCTACAGCGCTAAGAACGCACCAAACGCTTTATCTGACTGCCTGCACACTAAAAGTGAAATATATTATAATTTCCAACACATTTATGTATTTTTTTAAGGATGTTGAAAAACAACATTTTTGTTATTCTTTTTCACATTTTGTTTGTGAAAGATGAATATAAATCGATTTTGGCTGTTTTACATAAATATCCATTGGTTGTGTGAGAAAACCGCTTTCCAGAGCTTCTACAGCGCTAAGAACGCACCAAACACTTTATCTGACTGCCTGCACACTTAAAGTGAAATATATGATCATTTCCAAAACATTTATGTTTTTTTTAAGGATGTTGAAAAACAACATTTTTGTTATTCTTTTTCACATTTTGTTTGTCAAAGATGAATGTAAATTGATTTTAGATGTTTTACATAAATATCCATTAGTTGTGTGAGAAAACCGCTTTCCTGGGCTTCTACAGCGCTAAGAACGCACCAAACGCTTTGACTGCCTGCACACTAAAAGTGAAATGTATGATCATTTCCAACACATTTATGTATTTTTTCAAGGATGTTGAAAAACAACATTTTTGTTATTCTTTTTCACATTTTGTTTGTGGAAGATGAATATAAATTGATTTTAGATGTTTTACATAAATATCCATTGGTTGTGTGAGAAAACCGCTTTCCTGAGCTCCTACAGCGCTAAGAACGCACCAAACGCTCTATCTGACTGCCTGCACACTAAAAGTGAAATATATTATAATTTCCAACACATTTATGTATTTTTTCAAGGATGTTGAAAAACCGCTTTCCAGAGCTTCTACAGCGCTAAGAACGCACCAAACACTTTATCTGACTGCCTTAAAAGTTAAATGTATGATTATTTCCAACTTAAAGTTAAATGTATGATTATTTCCAACACATTTATGTATTTTTTCAAGGATGTTGAAAAACAACATTTTTGTTATTCTTTTTCACATTTTGTTTGTGAAAGATGAATATGAATTGATTTTAGATGTTTTACATAAATATCCATTGGTTGTGTGAGAAAACTGCTTTCCTGAGCTTCTACAGCGCTAAGAACGCACCAAACGCTTTATCTGACTGCCTGCACACTAAAAGTGAAATATATGATCATTTCCAACACATTTATGTATTTTTTCAAGGATGTTGAGAAACAACATTTTTGTTATTCTTTTTCACATTTTATTTGTGAAAGATGAATTTGAATCGATTTTGGATGTTTTACATAAATGTCCATTAGTTGTGTGAGAAAACCGCTTTCCTGAGCTTCTACAGCGCTAAGAACGCACCAAACGCTTTATCTGACTGCCTGCACACTAAAAGTGAAATATACTGTATGATCATTTCCAACACATTTATGTATTTTTTCAAGGATGTTGAAAAACAACATTTTTATTCTTTTTCACATTTTGTTTGTGAAAGATGAATATGAATTGATTTTAGATGTTTTACATAAATATCCATTGGTTGTGTGAGAAAACTGCTTTCCTGAGCTTCTACAGCGCTATGAACGCACCAAACGCTTTATCTGACTGCCTGCACACTAAAAGTGAAATATATGATCATTTCCAACACATTTATGTATTTTTTCAAGGATGTGGAAAAACAACATTTTTGTTATTCTTTTTCACATTTTGTTTGTGAAAGATGAATATAAATTGATTTTAGATGTTTTACATAAATATCCATTGGTTGTGTGAGATAACCGCTTTCCAGAGCTACTACAGCGCTAAGAACGCACCAAACGCTTTATCTGACTGCCTGCACACTAAAAGTGAAATATATTATAATTTCCAACACATTTATGTATTTTTTTAAGGGTGTTGAAAAACAACATTTTTGTTATTCTTTTTCACATTTTGTTTGTGAAAGATGAATATAAATCGATTTTGGCTGTTTTACATAAATATCCATTGGTTGTGTGAGAAAACAACATTTTTGTTATTCTTTTTCACATTTTGTTTGTGAAAGATGAATATAAATTGATTTTAGATGTTTTACATAAATATCCATTGGTTGTGTGAGAAAACCGCTTTCCTGAGCTTCTACAGCGCTAAGAACGCACCAAACGCTCTATCTGACTGCCTGCACACTAAAAGTGAAATATATGATCATTTCCAACACATTTATGTATTTTTTCAAGGATGTTGAGAAACAACATTTTTGTTATTCTTTTTCACATTTTATTTGTGAAAGATGAATATAAATTGATTTTAGATGTTTTACATAAATATCCATTAGTTGTGTGAGAAAACCGCTTTCCTGAGCTACTACAGCGCTAAGAACGCACCAAACGCTTTATCTGACTGCCTGCACACTAAAAGTGAAATATATTATAATTTCCAACACATTTATGTATTTTTTTAAGGATGTTGAAAAACAACATTTTTGTTATTCTTTTTCACATTTTGTTTGTGAAAGATGAATATAAATCGATTTTGGCTGTTTTACATAAATATCCATTGGTTGTGTGAGAAAACCGCTTTCCAGAGCTTCTACAGCGCTAAGAACGCACCAAACACTTTATCTGACTGCCTGCACACTTAAAGTGAAATATATGATCATTTCCAAAACATTTATGTTTTTTTTAAGGATGTTGAAAAACAACATTTTTGTTATTCTTTTTCACATTTTGTTTGTCAAAGATGAATGTAAATTGATTTTAGATGTTTTACATAAATATCCATTAGTTGTGTGAGAAAACCGCTTTCCTGGGCTTCTACAGCGCTAAGAACGCACCAAACGCTTTGACTGCCTGCACACTAAAAGTGAAATGTATGATCATTTCCAACACATTTATGTATTTTTTCAAGGATGTTGAAAAACAACATTTTTGTTATTCTTTTTCACATTTTGTTTGTGGAAGATGAATATAAATTGATTTTAGATGTTTTACATAAATATCCATTGGTTGTGTGAGAAAACCGCTTTCCTGAGCTCCTACAGCGCTAAGAACGCACCAAACGCTCTATCTGACTGCCTGCACACTAAAAGTGAAATATATTATAATTTCCAACACATTTATGTATTTTTTCAAGGATGTTGAAAAACCGCTTTCCAGAGCTTCTACAGCGCTAAGAACGCACCAAACACTTTATCTGACTGCCTTAAAAGTTAAATGTATGATTATTTCCAACTTAAAGTTAAATGTATGATTATTTCCAACACATTTATGTATTTTTTCAAGGATGTTGAGAAACAACATTTTTGTTATTCTTTTTCACATTTTATTTGTGAAAGATGAATATAAATTGATTTTAGATGTTTTACATAAATATCCATTAGTTGTGTGAGAAAACCGCTTTCCTGAGCTTCTACAGCGCTAAGAACGCACCAAACGCTTTATCTGACTGCCTGCACACTAAAAGTGAAATATATTATAATTTCCAACACATTTATGTATTTTTTTAAGGATTTTGAAAAACAACATTTTTGTTATTCTTTTTCACATTTTGTTTGTGAAAGATGAATATAAATCGATTTTGGCTGTTTTACATGAATATCCATTGGTTGTGTGAGAAAACTGCTTTCCTGAGCTTCTACAGCGCTAAGAACGCACCAAACGCTTTATCTGACTGCCTGCACACTATAAGTGAAATATATGATCATTTCCAACACATTTATGTATTTTTTCAAGGATGTTGAAAAACAACATTTTTGTTATTCTTTTTCACATTTTGTTTGTGAAAGATGAATATAAATCGATTTTGGCTGTTTTACATGAATATCCATTGGTTGTGTGAGAAAACTGCTTTCCTGAGCTTCTACAGCGCTAAGAACGCACCAAACGCTTTATCTGACTGCCTGCACACTATAAGTGAAATATATGATCATTTCCAACACATTTATGTATTTTTTCAAGGATGTTGAAAAACAACATTTTTGTTATTCTTTTTCACATTTTGTTTGTGAAAGATGAATATGAATTGATTTTAGATGTTTTACATAAATATCCATTGGTTGTGTGAGAAAACTGCTTTCCTGAGCTTCTACAGCGCTAAGAACGCACCAAACGCTTTATCTGACTGCCTGCACACTAAAAGTGAAATATATGATCATTTCCAACACATTTATGTATTTTTTCAAGGATGTTGAAAAACAACATTTTTGTTATTCTTTTTCACATTTTGTTTGTGAAAGATGAATATAAATTGATTTTGGCTGTTTTACATAAATATCCATTGGTTGTGTGAGAAAACCGCTTTCCTGAGCTTCTACAGCGCTAAGAACGCACCAAACGCTTTATCTGACTGCCTGCACACTAAAAGTGAAATATATGATCATTTCCAACACATTTATGTATTTTTTCAAGGATGTTGAAAAACAACATTTTTGTTATTCTTTTTCACATTTTGTTTGTGAAAGATGAATATAAATTGATTTTGGCTGTTTTACATAAATATCCATTGGTTGTGTGAGAAAACCGCTTTCCAGAGCTTCTACAGCGCTAAGAACGCACCAAACGCTTTATCTGACTGCCTGCACACTAAAAGTGAAATACATGATCATTTCCAACACATTTATGTATTTTTTCAAGGATGTTGAAAAACAACATTTTTGTTATTCTTTTTCACATTTTGTTTGTGAAAGATGAATATAAATCGATTTTGGCTGTTTTACATAAATATCCATTGGTTGTGTGAGAAAACTGCTTTCCTGAGCTTCTACAGCGCTAAGAACGCACCAAACGCTTTATCTGACTGCCTGCACACTATAAGTGAAATATATGATCATTTCCAACACATTTATGTTTTTTTTTAAGGATGTTGAAAAACAACATTTTTGTTATTCCTTTTCACATTTTGTTTGTGAAAGATGAATATAAATTGATTTTGGCTGTTTTACATAAATATCCATTGGTTGTGTGAGAAAACCGCTTTCCAGAGCTTCTACAGCGCTAAGAACGCACCAAACGCTTTATCTGACTGCCTCCACACTAAAAGTGAAATATACTGTATGATCATTTCCAACACATTTATGTATTTTTTCAAGGATGTTGAAAAACAACATTTTTGTTATTCTTTTTCACATTTTGTTTGTGAAAGATGAATATGAATTGATTTTAGATGTTTTACATAAATATCCATTGGTTGTGTGAGAAAACTGCTTTCCTGAGCTTCTACAGCGCTAAGAACGCACCAAACGCTTTATCTGACTGCCTGCACACTAAAAGTGAAATATATGATCATTTCCAACACATTTATGTATTTTTTCAAGGATGTTGAAAAACAACATTTTTGTTATTCTTTTTCACATTTTGTTTGTGAAAGATGAATATAAATTGATTTTGGCTGTTTTACATAAATATCCATTGGTTGTGTGAGAAAACTGCTTTCCTGAGCTTCTACAGCGCTAAGAACGCACCAAACGCTTTATCTGACTGCCTGCACACTAAAAGTGAAATATATGATCATTTCCAACACATTTATGTATTTTTTCAAGGATGTTGAAAAACAACATTTTTGTTATTCTTTTTCACATTTTGTTTGTGAAAGATGAATATAAATTGATTTTGGCTGTTTTACATAAATATCCATTGGTTGTGTGAGAAAACCGCTTTCCAGAGCTTCTACAGCGCTAAGAACGCACCAAACGCTTTATCTGACTGCCTGCACACTAAAAGTGAAATGTATGATCATTTCCAACACATTTATGTATTTTTTCAAGGATGTTGAAAAACAACATTTTTGTTATTCTTTTTCACATTTTGTTTGTGAGAGATGAATATGAATTGATTTTAGATGTTTTACATAAATATCCATTGGTTGTGTGAGAAAACTGCTTTCCTGAGCTTCTACAGCGCTAAGAACGCACCAAACGCTTTATCTGACTGCCTGCACACTAAAAGTGAAATATATGATCATTTCCAACACATTTATGTATTTTTTCAAGGATGTTGAGAAACAACATTTTTGTTATTCTTTTTCACATTTTGTTTGTGAAAGATGAATATAAATTGATTTTAGATGTTTTACATAAATATCCATTAGTTGTGTGAGAAAACCGCTTTCCTGAGCTTCTACAGCGCTAAGAACGCACCAAACGCTTTATCTGACTGCCTGCACACTAAAAGTGAAATGTATGATCATTTCCAACACATTTATGTATTTTTTCAAGGATGTTGAAAAACAACATTTTTGTTATTCTTTTTCACATTTTGTTTGTGAAAGATGAATATAAATTGATTTTAGATGTTTTACATAAATATCCATTGGTTGTGTGAGAAAACCGCTTTCCTGAGCTCCTACAGCGCTAAGAACGCACCAAACGCTCTATCTGACTGCCTGCACACTAAAAGTGAAATATATGATCATTTCCAACACATTTATGTATTTTTTCAAGGATGTTGAGAAACAACATTTTTGTTATTCTTTTTCACATTTTATTTGTGAAAGATGAATATAAATTGATTTTAGATGTTTTACATAAATATCCATTAGTTGTGTGAGAAAACCGCTTTCCTGAGCTTCTACAGCGCTAAGAACGCACCAAACGCTTTATCTGACTGCCTGCACACTAAAAGTGAAATATATTATAATTTCCAACACATTTATGTATTTTTTTAAGGATGTTGAAAAACAACATTTTTGTTATTCTTTTTCACATTTTGTTTGTGAAAGATGAATATAAATCGATTTTGGCTGTTTTACATGAATATCCATTGGTTGTGTGAGAAAACCGCTTTCCAGAGCTTCTACAGCGCTAAGAACGCACCAAACACTTTATCTGACTGCCTGCACACTAAAAGTGAAATGTATGATCATTTCCAACACATTTATGTATTTTTTCAAGGATGTTGAAAAACAACATTTTTGTTATTCTTTTTCACATTTTGTTTGTGAAAGATGAATATAAATTGATTTTAGATGTTTTACATAAAAATCCATTGGTTGTGTGAGAAAACTGCTTTCCTGAGCTTCTACAGCGCTAAGAACGCACCAAACGCTTTATCTGACTGCCTGCACACTAAAAGTGAAATATATTATAATTTCCAACACATTTATGTATTTTTTTAAGGGTGTTGAAAAACAACATTTTTGTTATTCTTTTTCACATTTTGTTTGTGAAAGATGAATATAAATCGATTTTGGCTGTTTTACATAAATATCCATTGGTTGTGTGAGAAAACAACATTTTTGTTATTCTTTTTCACATTTTGTTTGTGAAAGATGAATATAAATTGATTTTAGATGTTTTACATAAATATCCATTGGTTGTGTGAGAAAACCGCTTTCCTGAGCTTCTACAGCGCTAAGAACGCACCAAACGCTCTATCTGACTGCCTGCACACTAAAAGTGAAATATATGATCATTTCCAACACATTTATGTATTTTTTCAAGGATGTTGAGAAACAACATTTTTGTTATTCTTTTTCACATTTTATTTGTGAAAGATGAATATAAATTGATTTTAGATGTTTTACATAAATATCCATTAGTTGTGTGAGAAAACCGCTTTCCTGAGCTACTACAGCGCTAAGAACGCACCAAACGCTTTATCTGACTGCCTGCACACTAAAAGTGAAATATATTATAATTTCCAACACATTTATGTATTTTTTTAAGGATGTTGAAAAACAACATTTTTGTTATTCTTTTTCACATTTTGTTTGTGAAAGATGAATATAAATCGATTTTGGCTGTTTTACATAAATATCCATTGGTTGTGTGAGAAAACCGCTTTCCAGAGCTTCTACAGCGCTAAGAACGCACCAAACACTTTATCTGACTGCCTGCACACTTAAAGTGAAATATATGATCATTTCCAAAACATTTATGTTTTTTTTAAGGATGTTGAAAAACAACATTTTTGTTATTCTTTTTCACATTTTGTTTGTCAAAGATGAATGTAAATTGATTTTAGATGTTTTACATAAATATCCATTAGTTGTGTGAGAAAACCGCTTTCCTGGGCTTCTACAGCGCTAAGAACGCACCAAACGCTTTGACTGCCTGCACACTAAAAGTGAAATGTATGATCATTTCCAACACATTTATGTATTTTTTCAAGGATGTTGAAAAACAACATTTTTGTTATTCTTTTTCACATTTTGTTTGTGGAAGATGAATATAAATTGATTTTAGATGTTTTACATAAATATCCATTGGTTGTGTGAGAAAACCGCTTTCCTGAGCTCCTACAGCGCTAAGAACGCACCAAACGCTCTATCTGACTGCCTGCACACTAAAAGTGAAATATATTATAATTTCCAACACATTTATGTATTTTTTCAAGGATGTTGAAAAACCGCTTTCCAGAGCTTCTACAGCGCTAAGAACGCACCAAACACTTTATCTGACTGCCTTAAAAGTTAAATGTATGATTATTTCCAACTTAAAGTTAAATGTATGATTATTTCCAACACATTTATGTATTTTTTCAAGGATGTTGAGAAACAACATTTTTGTTATTCTTTTTCACATTTTATTTGTGAAAGATGAATATAAATTGATTTTAGATGTTTTACATAAATATCCATTAGTTGTGTGAGAAAACCGCTTTCCTGAGCTTCTACAGCGCTAAGAACGCACCAAACGCTTTATCTGACTGCCTGCACACTAAAAGTGAAATATATTATAATTTCCAACACATTTATGTATTTTTTTAAGGATTTTGAAAAACAACATTTTTGTTATTCTTTTTCACATTTTGTTTGTGAAAGATGAATATAAATCGATTTTGGCTGTTTTACATGAATATCCATTGGTTGTGTGAGAAAACTGCTTTCCTGAGCTTCTACAGCGCTAAGAACGCACCAAACGCTTTATCTGACTGCCTGCACACTATAAGTGAAATATATGATCATTTCCAACACATTTATGTATTTTTTCAAGGATGTTGAAAAACAACATTTTTGTTATTCTTTTTCACATTTTGTTTGTGAAAGATGAATATAAATCGATTTTGGCTGTTTTACATGAATATCCATTGGTTGTGTGAGAAAACTGCTTTCCTGAGCTTCTACAGCGCTAAGAACGCACCAAACGCTTTATCTGACTGCCTGCACACTATAAGTGAAATATATGATCATTTCCAACACATTTATGTATTTTTTCAAGGATGTTGAAAAACAACATTTTTGTTATTCTTTTTCACATTTTGTTTGTGAAAGATGAATATGAATTGATTTTAGATGTTTTACATAAATATCCATTGGTTGTGTGAGAAAACTGCTTTCCTGAGCTTCTACAGCGCTAAGAACGCACCAAACGCTTTATCTGACTGCCTGCACACTAAAAGTGAAATATATGATCATTTCCAACACATTTATGTATTTTTTCAAGGATGTTGAAAAACAACATTTTTGTTATTCTTTTTCACATTTTGTTTGTGAAAGATGAATATAAATTGATTTTGGCTGTTTTACATAAATATCCATTGGTTGTGTGAGAAAACCGCTTTCCTGAGCTTCTACAGCGCTAAGAACGCACCAAACGCTTTATCTGACTGCCTGCACACTAAAAGTGAAATATATGATCATTTCCAACACATTTATGTATTTTTTCAAGGATGTTGAAAAACAACATTTTTGTTATTCTTTTTCACATTTTGTTTGTGAAAGATGAATATAAATTGATTTTGGCTGTTTTACATAAATATCCATTGGTTGTGTGAGAAAACCGCTTTCCAGAGCTTCTACAGCGCTAAGAACGCACCAAACGCTTTATCTGACTGCCTGCACACTAAAAGTGAAATACATGATCATTTCCAACACATTTATGTATTTTTTCAAGGATGTTGAAAAACAACATTTTTGTTATTCTTTTTCACATTTTGTTTGTGAAAGATGAATATAAATCGATTTTGGCTGTTTTACATAAATATCCATTGGTTGTGTGAGAAAACTGCTTTCCTGAGCTTCTACAGCGCTAAGAACGCACCAAACGCTTTATCTGACTGCCTGCACACTATAAGTGAAATATATGATCATTTCCAACACATTTATGTTTTTTTTTAAGGATGTTGAAAAACAACATTTTTGTTATTCCTTTTCACATTTTGTTTGTGAAAGATGAATATAAATTGATTTTGGCTGTTTTACATAAATATCCATTGGTTGTGTGAGAAAACCGCTTTCCAGAGCTTCTACAGCGCTAAGAACGCACCAAACGCTTTATCTGACTGCCTGCACACTAAAAGTGAAATATACTGTATGATCATTTCCAACACATTTATGTATTTTTTCAAGGATGTTGAAAAACAACATTTTTGTTATTCTTTTTCACATTTTGTTTGTGAAAGATGAATATGAATTGATTTTAGATGTTTTACATAAATATCCATTGGTTGTGTGAGAAAACTGCTTTCCTGAGCTTCTACAGCGCTAAGAACGCACCAAACGCTTTATCTGACTGCCTGCACACTAAAAGTGAAATATATGATCATTTCCAACACATTTATGTATTTTTTCAAGGATGTTGAAAAACAACATTTTTGTTATTCTTTTTCACATTTTGTTTGTGAAAGATGAATATAAATTGATTTTGGCTGTTTTACATAAATATCCATTGGTTGTGTGAGAAAACTGCTTTCCTGAGCTTCTACAGCGCTAAGAACGCACCAAACGCTTTATCTGACTGCCTGCACACTAAAAGTGAAATATATGATCATTTCCAACACATTTATGTATTTTTTCAAGGATGTTGAAAAACAACATTTTTGTTATTCTTTTTCACATTTTGTTTGTGAAAGATGAATATAAATTGATTTTGGCTGTTTTACATAAATATCCATTGGTTGTGTGAGAAAACCGCTTTCCAGAGCTTCTACAGCGCTAAGAACGCACCAAACGCTTTATCTGACTGCCTGCACACTAAAAGTGAAATGTATGATCATTTCCAACACATTTATGTATTTTTTCAAGGATGTTGAAAAACAACATTTTTGTTATTCTTTTTCACATTTTGTTTGTGAGAGATGAATATGAATTGATTTTAGATGTTTTACATAAATATCCATTGGTTGTGTGAGAAAACTGCTTTCCTGAGCTTCTACAGCGCTAAGAACGCACCAAACGCTTTATCTGACTGCCTGCACACTAAAAGTGAAATATATGATCATTTCCAACACATTTATGTATTTTTTCAAGGATGTTGAGAAACAACATTTTTGTTATTCTTTTTCACATTTTGTTTGTGAGAGATGAATATGAATTGATTTTAGATGTTTTACATAAATATCCATTGGTTGTGTGAGAAAACTGCTTTCCTGAGCTTCTACAGCGCTAAGAACGCACCAAACGCTTTATCTGACTGCCTGCACACTAAAAGTGAAATATATGATCATTTCCAACACATTTATGTATTTTTTCAAGGATGTTGAGAAACAACATTTTTGTTATTCTTTTTCACATTTTGTTTGTGAAAGATGAATATAAATTGATTTTAGATGTTTTACATAAATATCCATTAGTTGTGTGAGAAAACCGCTTTCCTGAGCTTCTACAGCGCTAAGAACGCACCAAACGCTTTATCTGACTGCCTGCACACTAAAAGTGAAATGTATGATCATTTCCAACACATTTATGTATTTTTTCAAGGATGTTGAAAAACAACATTTTTGTTATTCTTTTTCACATTTTGTTTGTGAAAGATGAATATAAATTGATTTTAGATGTTTTACATAAATATCCATTGGTTGTGTGAGAAAACCGCTTTCCTGAGCTCCTACAGCGCTAAGAACGCACCAAACGCTCTATCTGACTGCCTGCACACTAAAAGTGAAATATATGATCATTTCCAACACATTTATGTATTTTTTCAAGGATGTTGAGAAACAACATTTTTGTTATTCTTTTTCACATTTTATTTGTGAAAGATGAATATAAATTGATTTTAGATGTTTTACATAAATATCCATTAGTTGTGTGAGAAAACCGCTTTCCTGAGCTTCTACAGCGCTAAGAACGCACCAAACGCTTTATCTGACTGCCTGCACACTAAAAGTGAAATGTATGATCATTTCCAACACATTTATGTATTTTTTCAAGGATGTTGAAAAACAACATTTTTGTTATTCTTTTTCACATTTTGTTTGTGAAAGATGAATATAAATTGATTTTAGATGTTTTACATAAATATCCATTGGTTGTGTGAGAAAACCGCTTTCCTGAGCTCCTACAGCGCTAAGAACGCACCAAACGCTCTATCTGACTGCCTGCACACTAAAAGTGAAATATATGATCATTTCCAACACATTTATGTATTTTTTCAAGGATGTTGAGAAACAACATTTTTGTTATTCTTTTTCACATTTTATTTGTGAAAGATGAATATAAATTGATTTTAGATGTTTTACATAAATATCCATTAGTTGTGTGAGAAAACCGCTTTCCTGAGCTTCTACAGCGCTAAGAACGCACCAAACGCTTTATCTGACTGCCTGCACACTAAAAGTGAAATATATTATAATTTCCAACACATTTATGTATTTTTTTAAGGGTGTTGAAAAACAACATTTTTGTTATTCTTTTTCACATTTTGTTTGTGAAAGATGAATATAAATCGATTTTGGCTGTTTTACATAAATATCCATTGGTTGTGTGAGAAAACAACATTTTTGTTATTCTTTTTCACATTTTGTTTGTGAAAGATGAATATAAATTGATTTTAGATGTTTTACATAAATATCCATTGGTTGTGTGAGAAAACCGCTTTCCTGAGCTTCTACAGCGCTAAGAACGCACCAAACGCTCTATCTGACTGCCTGCACACTAAAAGTGAAATATATGATCATTTCCAACACATTTATGTATTTTTTCAAGGATGTTGAGAAACAACATTTTTGTTATTCTTTTTCACATTTTATTTGTGAAAGATGAATATAAATTGATTTTAGATGTTTTACATAAATATCCATTAGTTGTGTGAGAAAACCGCTTTCCTGAGCTACTACAGCGCTAAGAACGCACCAAACGCTTTATCTGACTGCCTGCACACTAAAAGTGAAATATATTATAATTTCCAACACATTTATGTATTTTTTTAAGGATGTTGAAAAACAACATTTTTGTTATTCTTTTTCACATTTTGTTTGTGAAAGATGAATATAAATCGATTTTGGCTGTTTTACATAAATATCCATTGGTTGTGTGAGAAAACCGCTTTCCAGAGCTTCTACAGCGCTAAGAACGCACCAAACACTTTATCTGACTGCCTGCACACTTAAAGTGAAATATATGATCATTTCCAAAACATTTATGTTTTTTTTAAGGATGTTGAAAAACAACATTTTTGTTATTCTTTTTCACATTTTGTTTGTCAAAGATGAATGTAAATTGATTTTAGATGTTTTACATAAATATCCATTAGTTGTGTGAGAAAACCGCTTTCCTGGGCTTCTACAGCGCTAAGAACGCACCAAACGCTTTGACTGCCTGCACACTAAAAGTGAAATGTATGATCATTTCCAACACATTTATGTATTTTTTCAAGGATGTTGAAAAACAACATTTTTGTTATTCTTTTTCACATTTTGTTTGTGGAAGATGAATATAAATTGATTTTAGATGTTTTACATAAATATCCATTGGTTGTGTGAGAAAACCGCTTTCCTGAGCTCCTACAGCGCTAAGAACGCACCAAACGCTCTATCTGACTGCCTGCACACTAAAAGTGAAATATATTATAATTTCCAACACATTTATGTATTTTTTCAAGGATGTTGAAAAACCGCTTTCCAGAGCTTCTACAGCGCTAAGAACGCACCAAACACTTTATCTGACTGCCTTAAAAGTTAAATGTATGATTATTTCCAACTTAAAGTTAAATGTATGATTATTTCCAACACATTTATGTATTTTTTCAAGGATGTTGAGAAACAACATTTTTGTTATTCTTTTTCACATTTTATTTGTGAAAGATGAATATAAATTGATTTTAGATGTTTTACATAAATATCCATTAGTTGTGTGAGAAAACCGCTTTCCTGAGCTTCTACAGCGCTAAGAACGCACCAAACGCTTTATCTGACTGCCTGCACACTAAAAGTGAAATATATTATAATTTCCAACACATTTATGTATTTTTTTAAGGATTTTGAAAAACAACATTTTTGTTATTCTTTTTCACATTTTGTTTGTGAAAGATGAATATAAATCGATTTTGGCTGTTTTACATGAATATCCATTGGTTGTGTGAGAAAACTGCTTTCCTGAGCTTCTACAGCGCTAAGAACGCACCAAACGCTTTATCTGACTGCCTGCACACTATAAGTGAAATATATGATCATTTCCAACACATTTATGTATTTTTTCAAGGATGTTGAAAAACAACATTTTTGTTATTCTTTTTCACATTTTGTTTGTGAAAGATGAATATAAATCGATTTTGGCTGTTTTACATGAATATCCATTGGTTGTGTGAGAAAACTGCTTTCCTGAGCTTCTACAGCGCTAAGAACGCACCAAACGCTTTATCTGACTGCCTGCACACTATAAGTGAAATATATGATCATTTCCAACACATTTATGTATTTTTTCAAGGATGTTGAAAAACAACATTTTTGTTATTCTTTTTCACATTTTGTTTGTGAAAGATGAATATGAATTGATTTTAGATGTTTTACATAAATATCCATTGGTTGTGTGAGAAAACTGCTTTCCTGAGCTTCTACAGCGCTAAGAACGCACCAAACGCTTTATCTGACTGCCTGCACACTAAAAGTGAAATATATGATCATTTCCAACACATTTATGTATTTTTTCAAGGATGTTGAAAAACAACATTTTTGTTATTCTTTTTCACATTTTGTTTGTGAAAGATGAATATAAATTGATTTTGGCTGTTTTACATAAATATCCATTGGTTGTGTGAGAAAACCGCTTTCCTGAGCTTCTACAGCGCTAAGAACGCACCAAACGCTTTATCTGACTGCCTGCACACTAAAAGTGAAATATATGATCATTTCCAACACATTTATGTATTTTTTCAAGGATGTTGAAAAACAACATTTTTGTTATTCTTTTTCACATTTTGTTTGTGAAAGATGAATATAAATTGATTTTGGCTGTTTTACATAAATATCCATTGGTTGTGTGAGAAAACCGCTTTCCAGAGCTTCTACAGCGCTAAGAACGCACCAAACGCTTTATCTGACTGCCTGCACACTAAAAGTGAAATACATGATCATTTCCAACACATTTATGTATTTTTTCAAGGATGTTGAAAAACAACATTTTTGTTATTCTTTTTCACATTTTGTTTGTGAAAGATGAATATAAATCGATTTTGGCTGTTTTACATAAATATCCATTGGTTGTGTGAGAAAACTGCTTTCCTGAGCTTCTACAGCGCTAAGAACGCACCAAACGCTTTATCTGACTGCCTGCACACTATAAGTGAAATATATGATCATTTCCAACACATTTATGTTTTTTTTTAAGGATGTTGAAAAACAACATTTTTGTTATTCCTTTTCACATTTTGTTTGTGAAAGATGAATATAAATTGATTTTGGCTGTTTTACATAAATATCCATTGGTTGTGTGAGAAAACCGCTTTCCAGAGCTTCTACAGCGCTAAGAACGCACCAAACGCTTTATCTGACTGCCTGCACACTAAAAGTGAAATATACTGTATGATCATTTCCAACACATTTATGTATTTTTTCAAGGATGTTGAAAAACAACATTTTTGTTATTCTTTTTCACATTTTGTTTGTGAAAGATGAATATGAATTGATTTTAGATGTTTTACATAAATATCCATTGGTTGTGTGAGAAAACTGCTTTCCTGAGCTTCTACAGCGCTAAGAACGCACCAAACGCTTTATCTGACTGCCTGCACACTAAAAGTGAAATATATGATCATTTCCAACACATTTATGTATTTTTTCAAGGATGTTGAAAAACAACATTTTTGTTATTCTTTTTCACATTTTGTTTGTGAAAGATGAATATAAATTGATTTTGGCTGTTTTACATAAATATCCATTGGTTGTGTGAGAAAACTGCTTTCCTGAGCTTCTACAGCGCTAAGAACGCACCAAACGCTTTATCTGACTGCCTGCACACTAAAAGTGAAATATATGATCATTTCCAACACATTTATGTATTTTTTCAAGGATGTTGAAAAACAACATTTTTGTTATTCTTTTTCACATTTTGTTTGTGAAAGATGAATATAAATTGATTTTGGCTGTTTTACATAAATATCCATTGGTTGTGTGAGAAAACCGCTTTCCAGAGCTTCTACAGCGCTAAGAACGCACCAAACGCTTTATCTGACTGCCTGCACACTAAAAGTGAAATGTATGATCATTTCCAACACATTTATGTATTTTTTCAAGGATGTTGAAAAACAACATTTTTGTTATTCTTTTTCACATTTTGTTTGTGAGAGATGAATATGAATTGATTTTAGATGTTTTACATAAATATCCATTGGTTGTGTGAGAAAACTGCTTTCCTGAGCTTCTACAGCGCTAAGAACGCACCAAACGCTTTATCTGACTGCCTGCACACTAAAAGTGAAATATATGATCATTTCCAACACATTTATGTATTTTTTCAAGGATGTTGAGAAACAACATTTTTGTTATTCTTTTTCACATTTTGTTTGTGAAAGATGAATATAAATTGATTTTAGATGTTTTACATAAATATCCATTAGTTGTGTGAGAAAACCGCTTTCCTGAGCTTCTACAGCGCTAAGAACGCACCAAACGCTTTATCTGACTGCCTGCACACTAAAAGTGAAATGTATGATCATTTCCAACACATTTATGTATTTTTTCAAGGATGTTGAAAAACAACATTTTTGTTATTCTTTTTCACATTTTGTTTGTGAAAGATGAATATAAATTGATTTTAGATGTTTTACATAAATATCCATTGGTTGTGTGAGAAAACCGCTTTCCTGAGCTCCTACAGCGCTAAGAACGCACCAAACGCTCTATCTGACTGCCTGCACACTAAAAGTGAAATATATGATCATTTCCAACACATTTATGTATTTTTTCAAGGATGTTGAGAAACAACATTTTTGTTATTCTTTTTCACATTTTATTTGTGAAAGATGAATATAAATTGATTTTAGATGTTTTACATAAATATCCATTAGTTGTGTGAGAAAACCGCTTTCCTGAGCTTCTACAGCGCTAAGAACGCACCAAACGCTTTATCTGACTGCCTGCACACTAAAAGTGAAATGTATGATCATTTCCAACACATTTATGTATTTTTTCAAGGATGTTGAAAAACAACATTTTTGTTATTCTTTTTCACATTTTGTTTGTGAAAGATGAATATAAATTGATTTTAGATGTTTTACATAAATATCCATTGGTTGTGTGAGAAAACCGCTTTCCTGAGCTCCTACAGCGCTAAGAACGCACCAAACGCTCTATCTGACTGCCTGCACACTAAAAGTGAAATATATGATCATTTCCAACACATTTATGTATTTTTTCAAGGATGTTGAGAAACAACATTTTTGTTATTCTTTTTCACATTTTATTTGTGAAAGATGAATATAAATTGATTTTAGATGTTTTACATAAATATCCATTAGTTGTGTGAGAAAACCGCTTTCCTGAGCTTCTACAGCGCTAAGAAC
Organism: Channallabes apus; assembly: GCA_030522415.1. NCBI lineage: Eukaryota > Metazoa > Chordata > Actinopteri > Siluriformes > Clariidae > Channallabes > Channallabes apus. The sequence continues at coordinate 12,865,818 of CM060109.1, forward strand.
GCACCAAACGCTTTATCTGACTGCCTGCACACTAAAAGTGAAATATATTATAATTTCCAACACATTTATGTATTTTTTTAAGGATGTTGAAAAACAACATTTTTGTTATTCTTTTTCACATTTTGTTTGTGAAAGATGAATATAAATCGATTTTGGCTGTTTTACATGAATATCCATTGGTTGTGTGAGAAAACCGCTTTCCAGAGCTTCTACAGCGCTAAGAACGCACCAAACACTTTATCTGACTGCCTGCACACTAAAAGTGAAATATATGATCATTTCCAACACATTTATGTATTTTTTCAAGGATGTTGAAAAACAACATTTTTGTTATTCTTTTTCACATTTTGTTTGTGAAAGATGAATATAAATTGATTTTGGCTGTTTTACATAAATATCCATTGGTTGTGTGAGAAAACCGCTTTCCAGAGCTTCTACAGCGCTAAGAACGCACCAAACGCTTTATCTGACTGCCTGCACACTAAAAGTGAAATACATGATCATTTCCAACACATTTATGTATTTTTTCAAGGATGTTGAAAAACAACATTTTTGTTATTCTTTTTCACATTTTGTTTGTGAAAGATGAATATAAATCGATTTTGGCTGTTTTACATAAATATCCATTGGTTGTGTGAGAAAACTGCTTTCCTGAGCTTCTACAGCGCTAAGAACGCACCAAACGCTTTATCTGACTGCCTGCACACTATAAGTGAAATATATGATCATTTCCAACACATTTATGTTTTTTTTTAAGGATGTTGAAAAACAACATTTTTGTTATTCCTTTTCACATTTTGTTTGTGAAAGATGAATATAAATTGATTTTGGCTGTTTTACATAAATATCCATTGGTTGTGTGAGAAAACCGCTTTCCAGAGCTTCTACAGCGCTAAGAACGCACCAAACGCTTTATCTGACTGCCTGCACACTAAAAGTGAAATATACTGTATGATCATTTCCAACACATTTATGTATTTTTTCAAGGATGTTGAAAAACAACATTTTTGTTATTCTTTTTCACATTTTGTTTGTGAAAGATGAATATGAATTGATTTTAGATGTTTTACATAAATATCCATTGGTTGTGTGAGAAAACTGCTTTCCTGAGCTTCTACAGCGCTAAGAACGCACCAAACGCTTTATCTGACTGCCTGCACACTAAAAGTGAAATATATGATCATTTCCAACACATTTATGTATTTTTTCAAGGATGTTGAAAAACAACATTTTTGTTATTCTTTTTCACATTTTGTTTGTGAAAGATGAATATAAATTGATTTTGGCTGTTTTACATAAATATCCATTGGTTGTGTGAGAAAACTGCTTTCCTGAGCTTCTACAGCGCTAAGAACGCACCAAACGCTTTATCTGACTGCCTGCACACTAAAAGTGAAATATATGATCATTTCCAACACATTTATGTATTTTTTCAAGGATGTTGAAAAACAACATTTTTGTTATTCTTTTTCACATTTTGTTTGTGAAAGATGAATATAAATTGATTTTGGCTGTTTTACATAAATATCCATTGGTTGTGTGAGAAAACCGCTTTCCAGAGCTTCTACAGCGCTAAGAACGCACCAAACGCTTTATCTGACTGCCTGCACACTAAAAGTGAAATGTATGATCATTTCCAACACATTTATGTATTTTTTCAAGGATGTTGAAAAACAACATTTTTGTTATTCTTTTTCACATTTTGTTTGTGAGAGATGAATATGAATTGATTTTAGATGTTTTACATAAATATCCATTGGTTGTGTGAGAAAACTGCTTTCCTGAGCTTCTACAGCGCTAAGAACGCACCAAACGCTTTATCTGACTGCCTGCACACTAAAAGTGAAATATATGATCATTTCCAACACATTTATGTATTTTTTCAAGGATGTTGAGAAACAACATTTTTGTTATTCTTTTTCACATTTTGTTTGTGAAAGATGAATATAAATTGATTTTAGATGTTTTACATAAATATCCATTAGTTGTGTGAGAAAACCGCTTTCCTGAGCTTCTACAGCGCTAAGAACGCACCAAACGCTTTATCTGACTGCCTGCACACTAAAAGTGAAATGTATGATCATTTCCAACACATTTATGTATTTTTTCAAGGATGTTGAGAAACAACATTTTTGTTATTCTTTTTCACATTTTATTTGTGAAAGATGAATATAAATTGATTTTAGATGTTTTACATAAATATCCATTAGTTGTGTGAGAAAACCGCTTTCCTGAGCTTCTACAGCGCTAAGAACGCACCAAACGCTTTATCTGACTGCCTGCACACTAAAAGTGAAATATATTATAATTTCCAACACATTTATGTATTTTTTTAAGGATGTTGAAAAACAACATTTTTGTTATTCTTTTTCACATTTTGTTTGTGAAAGATGAATATAAATTGATTTTAGATGTTTTACATAAAAATCCATTGGTTGTGTGAGAAAACTGCTTTCCTGAGCTTCTACAGCGCTAAGAACGCACCAAACGCTTTATCTGACTGCCTGCACACTATAAGTGAAATATATGATCATTTCCAACACATTTATGTTTTTTTTTAAGGATGTTGAAAAACAACATTTTTGTTATTCCTTTTCACATTTTGTTTGTGAAAGATGAATATAAATTGATTTTGGCTGTTTTACATAAGTATCCATTGGTTGTGTGAGAAAACCGCTTTCCAGAGCTTCTACAGCGCTAAGAACGCACCAAACGCTTTATCTGACTGCCTGCACACTAAAAGTGAAATATACTGTATGATCATTTCCAACACATTTATGTATTTTTTCAAGGATGTTGAAAAACAACATTTTTGTTATTCTTTTTCACATTTTGTTTGTGAAAGATGAATATGAATTGATTTTAGATGTTTTACATAAATATCCATTGGTTGTGTGAGAAAACTGCTTTCCTGAGCTTCTACAGCGCTAAGAACGCACCAAACGCTTTATCTGACTGCCTGCACACTAAAAGTGAAATATATGATCATTTCCAACACATTTATGTATTTTTTCAAGGATGTTGAAAAACAACATTTTTGTTATTCTTTTTCACATTTTGTTTGTGAAAGATGAATATAAATCGATTTTGGCTGTTTTACATAAATATCCATTGGTTGTGTGAGAAAACCGCTTTCCAGAGCTTCTACAGCGCTAAGAACGCACCAAACACTTTATCTGACTGCCTGCACACTAAAAGTGAAATGTATGATCATTTCCAACACATTTATGTATTTTTTCAAGGATGTTGAAAAACAACATTTTTGTTATTCTTTTTCACATTTTGTTTGTGAAAGATGAATATAAATTGATTTTAGATGTTTTACATAAATATCCATTGGTTGTGTGAGAAAACTGCTTTCCTGAGCTTCTACAGCGCTAAGAACGCACCAAACGCTTTATCTGACTGCCTGCACACTATAAGTGAAATATATGATCATTTCCAACACATTTATGTTTTTTTTTAAGGATGTTGAAAAACAACATTTTTGTTATTCCTTTTCACATTTTGTTTGTGAAAGATGAATATAAATTGATTTTGGCTGTTTTACATAAATATCCATTGGTTGTGTGAGAAAACCGCTTTCCAGAGCTTCTACAGCGCTAAGAACGCACCAAACGCTTTATCTGACTGCCTGCACACTAAAAGTGAAATATACTGTATGATCATTTCCAACACATTTATGTATTTTTTCAAGGATGTTGAAAAACAACATTTTTGTTATTCTTTTTCACATTTTGTTTGTGAAAGATGAATATGAATTGATTTTAGATGTTTTACATAAATATCCATTGGTTGTGTGAGAAAACTGCTTTCCTGAGCTTCTACAGCGCTAAGAACGCACCAAACGCTTTATCTGACTGCCTGCACACTAAAAGTGAAATATATGATCATTTCCAACACATTTATGTATTTTTTCAAGGATGTTGAAAAACAACATTTTTGTTATTCTTTTTCACATTTTGTTTGTGAAAGATGAATATAAATTGATTTTGGCTGTTTTACATAAATATCCATTGGTTGTGTGAGAAAACTGCTTTCCTGAGCTTCTACAGCGCTAAGAACGCACCAAACGCTTTATCTGACTGCCTGCACACTAAAAGTGAAATATATGATCATTTCCAACACATTTATGTATTTTTTCAAGGATGTTGAAAAACAACATTTTTGTTATTCTTTTTCACATTTTGTTTGTGAAAGATGAATATAAATTGATTTTGGCTGTTTTACATAAATATCCATTGGTTGTGTGAGAAAACCGCTTTCCAGAGCTTCTACAGCGCTAAGAACGCACCAAACGCTTTATCTGACTGCCTGCACACTAAAAGTGAAATGTATGATCATTTCCAACACATTTATGTATTTTTTCAAGGATGTTGAAAAACAACATTTTTGTTATTCTTTTTCACATTTTGTTTGTGAGAGATGAATATGAATTGATTTTAGATGTTTTACATAAATATCCATTGGTTGTGTGAGAAAACTGCTTTCCTGAGCTTCTACAGCGCTAAGAACGCACCAAACGCTTTATCTGACTGCCTGCACACTAAAAGTGAAATATATGATCATTTCCAACACATTTATGTATTTTTTCAAGGATGTTGAGAAACAACATTTTTGTTATTCTTTTTCACATTTTGTTTGTGAAAGATGAATATAAATTGATTTTAGATGTTTTACATAAATATCCATTAGTTGTGTGAGAAAACCGCTTTCCTGAGCTTCTACAGCGCTAAGAACGCACCAAACGCTTTATCTGACTGCCTGCACACTAAAAGTGAAATGTATGATCATTTCCAACACATTTATGTATTTTTTCAAGGATGTTGAAAAACAACATTTTTGTTATTCTTTTTCACATTTTGTTTGTGAAAGATGAATATAAATTGATTTTAGATGTTTTACATAAATATCCATTGGTTGTGTGAGAAAACCGCTTTCCTGAGCTCCTACAGCGCTAAGAACGCACCAAACGCTCTATCTGACTGCCTGCACACTAAAAGTGAAATATATGATCATTTCCAACACATTTATGTATTTTTTCAAGGATGTTGAGAAACAACATTTTTGTTATTCTTTTTCACATTTTATTTGTGAAAGATGAATATAAATTGATTTTAGATGTTTTACATAAATATCCATTAGTTGTGTGAGAAAACCGCTTTCCTGAGCTTCTACAGCGCTAAGAACGCACCAAACGCTTTATCTGACTGCCTGCACACTAAAAGTGAAATATATTATAATTTCCAACACATTTATGTATTTTTTTAAGGATGTTGAAAAACAACATTTTTGTTATTCTTTTTCACATTTTGTTTGTGAAAGATGAATATAAATCGATTTTGGCTGTTTTACATGAATATCCATTGGTTGTGTGAGAAAACCGCTTTCCAGAGCTTCTACAGCGCTAAGAACGCACCAAACACTTTATCTGACTGCCTGCACACTAAAAGTGAAATGTATGATCATTTCCAACACATTTATGTATTTTTTCAAGGATGTTGAAAAACAACATTTTTGTTATTCTTTTTCACATTTTGTTTGTGAAAGATGAATATAAATTGATTTTAGATGTTTTACATAAAAATCCATTGGTTGTGTGAGAAAACTGCTTTCCTGAGCTTCTACAGCGCTAAGAACGCACCAAACGCTTTATCTGACTGCCTGCACACTATAAGTGAAATATATGATCATTTCCAACACATTTATGTTTTTTTTTAAGGATGTTGAAAAACAACATTTTTGTTATTCCTTTTCACATTTTGTTTGTGAAAGATGAATATAAATTGATTTTGGCTGTTTTACATAAATATCCATTGGTTGTGTGAGAAAACCGCTTTCCAGAGCTTCTACAGCGCTAAGAACGCACCAAACGCTTTATCTGACTGCCTGCACACTAAAAGTGAAATATACTGTATGATCATTTCCAACACATTTATGTATTTTTTCAAGGATGTTGAAAAACAACATTTTTGTTATTCTTTTTCACATTTTGTTTGTGAAAGATGAATATGAATTGATTTTAGATGTTTTACATAAATATCCATTGGTTGTGTGAGAAAACTGCTTTCCTGAGCTTCTACAGCGCTAAGAACGCACCAAACGCTTTATCTGACTGCCTGCACACTAAAAGTGAAATATATGATCATTTCCAACACATTTATGTATTTTTTCAAGGATGTTGAAAAACAACATTTTTGTTATTCTTTTTCACATTTTGTTTGTGAAAGATGAATATAAATTGATTTTGGCTGTTTTACATAAATATCCATTGGTTGTGTGAGAAAACTGCTTTCCTGAGCTTCTACAGCGCTAAGAACGCACCAAACGCTTTATCTGACTGCCTGCACACTAAAAGTGAAATACATGATCATTTCCAACACATTTATGTATTTTTTCAAGGATGTTGAAAAACAACATTTTTGTTATTCTTTTTCACATTTTGTTTGTGAAAGATGAATATAAATCGATTTTGGCTGTTTTACATAAATATCCATTGGTTGTGTGAGAAAACTGCTTTCCTGAGCTTCTACAGCGCTAAGAACGCACCAAACGCTTTATCTGACTGCCTGCACACTATAAGTGAAATATATGATCATTTCCAACACATTTATGTTTTTTTTTAAGGATGTTGAAAAACAACATTTTTGTTATTCCTTTTCACATTTTGTTTGTGAAAGATGAATATAAATTGATTTTGGCTGTTTTACATAAATATCCATTGGTTGTGTGAGAAAACCGCTTTCCAGAGCTTCTACAGCGCTAAGAACGCACCAAACGCTTTATCTGACTGCCTGCACACTAAAAGTGAAATATACTGTATGATCATTTCCAACACATTTATGTATTTTTTCAAGAATGTTGAAAAACAACATTTTTGTTATTCTTTTTCACATTTTGTTTGTGAAAGATGAATATGAATTGATTTTAGATGTTTTACATAAATATCCATTGGTTGTGTGAGAAAACTGCTTTCCTGAGCTTCTACAGCGCTAAGAACGCACCAAACGCTTTATCTGACTGCCTGCACACTAAAAGTGAAATATATGATCATTTCCAACACATTTATGTATTTTTTCAAGGATGTTGAAAAACAACATTTTTGTTATTCTTTTTCACATTTTGTTTGTGAAAGATGAATATAAATTGATTTTGGCTGTTTTACATAAATATCCATTGGTTGTGTGAGAAAACCGCTTTCCTGAGCTTCTACAGCGCTAAGAACGCACCAAACGCTTTATCTGACTGCCTGCACACTAAAAGTGAAATATATGATCATTTCCAACACATTTATGTATTTTTTCAAGGATGTTGAAAAACAACATTTTTGTTATTCTTTTTCACATTTTGTTTGTGAAAGATGAATATGAATTGATTTTAGATGTTTTACATAAATATCCATTGGTTGTGTGAGAAAACTGCTTTCCTGAGCTTCTACAGCGCTAAGAACGCACCAAACGCTTTATCTGACTGCCTGCACACTAAAAGTGAAATATATGATCATTTCCAACACATTTATGTATTTTTTCAAGGATGTTGAAAAACAACATTTTTGTTATTCTTTTTCACATTTTGTTTGTGAAAGATGAATATAAATTGATTTTGGCTGTTTTACATAAATATCCATTGGTTGTGTGAGAAAACCGCTTTCCTGAGCTTCTACAGCGCTAAGAACGCACCAAACGCTTTATCTGACTGCCTGCACACTAAAAGTGAAATATATGATCATTTCCAACACATTTATGTATTTTTTCAAGGATGTTGAAAAACAACATTTTTGTTATTCTTTTTCACATTTTGTTTGTGAAAGATGAATATAAATTGATTTTGGCTGTTTTACATAAATATGCATTGGTTGTGTGAGAAAACCGCTTTCCAGAGCTTCTACAGCGCTAAGAACGCACCAAACGCTTTATCTGACTGCCTGCACACTAAAAGTGAAATGTATGATCATTTCCAACACATTTATGTATTTTTTCAAGGATGTTGAAAAACAACATTTTTGTTATTCTTTTTCACATTTTGTTTGTGAAAGATGAATATAAATTGATTTTAGATGTTTTACATAAATATCCATTGGTTGTGTGAGAAAACCGCTTTCCTGAGCTCCTACAGCGCTAAGAACGCACCAAACGCTCTATCTGACTGCCTGCACACTAAAAGTGAAATATATGATCATTTCCAACACATTTATGTATTTTTTCAAGGATGTTGAGAAACAACATTCTTGTTATTCTTTTTCACATTTTATTTGTGAAAGATGAATATAAATTGATTTTAGATGTTTTACATAAATATCCATTAGTTGTGTGAGAAAACCGCTTTCCTGAGCTTCTACAGCGCTAAGAACGCACCAAACGCTTTATCTGACTGCCTGCACACTAAAAGTGAAATATATTATAATTTCCAACACATTTATGTATTTTTTTAAGGATGTTGAAAAACAACATTTTTGTTATTCTTTTTCACATTTTGTTTGTGAAAGATGAATATAAATTGATTTTAGATGTTTTACATAAATATCCATTGGTTGTGTGAGAAAACCGCTTTCCAGAGCTTCTACAGCGCTAAGAACGCACCAAACACTTTATCTGACTGCCTGCACACTAAAAGTGAAATGTATGATCATTTCCAACACATTTATGTATTTTTTCAAGGATGTTGAAAAACAACATTTTTGTTATTCTTTTTCACATTTTGTTTGTGAAAGATGAATATAAATTGATTTTAGATGTTTTACATAAATATCCATTGGTTGTGTGAGAAAACTGCTTTCCTGAGCTTCTACAGCGCTAAGAACGCACCAAACGCTTTATCTGACTGCCTGCACACTATAAGTGAAATATATGATCATTTCCAACACATTTATGTATTTTTTCAAGGATGTTGAAAAACAACATTTTTGTTATTCTTTTTCACATTTTGTTTGTGAAAGATGAATATGAATTGATTTTAGATGTTTTACATAAATATCCATTGGTTGTGTGAGAAAACTGCTTTCCTGAGCTTCTACAGCGCTAAGAACGCACCAAACGCTTTATCTGACTGCCTGCACACTAAAAGTGAAATATATGATCATTTCCAACACATTTATGTATTTTTTCAAGGATGTTGAAAAACAACATTTTTGTTATTCTTTTTCACATTTTGTTTGTGAAAGATGAATATAAATTGATTTTGGCTGTTTTACATAAATATCCATTGGTTGTGTGAGAAAACCGCTTTCCAGAGCTTCTACAGCGCTAAGAACGCACCAAACGCTTTATCTGACTGCCTGCACACTAAAAGTGAAATGTATGATCATTTCCAACACATTTATGTATTTTTTCAAGGATGTTGAAAAACAACATTTTTGTTATTCTTTTTCACATTTTGTTTGTGAAAGATGAATATGAATTGATTTTAGATGTTTTACATAAATATCCATTGGTTGTGTGAGAAAACTGCTTTCCTGAGCTTCTACAGCGCTAAGAACGCACCAAACGCTTTATCTGACTGCCTGCACACTAAAAGTGAAATATATGATCATTTCCAACACATTTATGGATTTTTTCAAGGATGTTGAGAAACAACATTTTTGTTATTCTTTTTCACATTTTGTTTGTGAAAGATGAATATAAATTGATTTTAGATGTTTTACATAAATATCCATTAGTTGTGTGAGAAAACCGCTTTCCTGAGCTTCTACAGCGCTAAGAACGCACCAAACGCTTTATCTGACTGCCTGCACACTAAAAGTGAAATATATTATAATTTCCAACACATTTATGTATTTTTTTAAGGGTGTTGAAAAACAACATTTTTGTTATTCTTTTTCACATTTTGTTTGTGAAAGATGAATATAAATTGATTTTGGCTGTTTTACATAAATATCCATTGGTTGTGTGAGAAAACCGCTTTCCAGAGCTTCTACAGCGCTAAGAACGCACCAAACGCTTTATCTGACTGCCTGCACACTAAAAGTGAAATGTATGATCATTTCCAACACATTTATGTATTTTTTCAAGGATGTTGAAAAACAACATTTTTGTTATTCTTTTTCACATTTTGTTTGTGAAAGATGAATATGAATTGATTTTAGATGTTTTACATAAATATCCATTGGTTGTGTGAGAAAACTGCTTTCCTGAGCTTCTACAGCGCTAAGAACGCACCAAACGCTTTATCTGACTGCCTGCACACTAAAAGTGAAATATATGATCATTTCCAACACATTTATGTATTTTTTCAAGGATGTTGAAAAACAACATTTTTGTTATTCTTTTTCACATTTTGTTTGTGAAAGATGAATATAAATTGATTTTGGCTGTTTTACATAAATATCCATTGGTTGTGTGAGAAAACCGCTTTCCAGAGCTTCTACAGCGCTAAGAACGCACCAAACACTTTATCTGACTGCCTGCACACTAAAAGTGAAATGTATGATCATTTCCAACACATTTATGTATTTTTTCAAGGATGTTGAAAAACAACATTTTTGTTATTCTTTTTCACATTTTGTTTGTGAAAGATGAATATAAATTGATTTTAGATGTTTTACATAAATATCCATTGGTTGTGTGAGAAAACCGCTTTCCAGAGCTTCTACAGCGCTAAGAACGCACCAAACACTTTATCTGACTGCCTGCACACTAAAAGTGAAATGTATGATCATTTCCAACACATTTATGTATTTTTTCAAGGATGTTGAAAAACAACATTTTTGTTATTCTTTTTCACATTTTGTTTGTGAAAGATGAATATAAATTGATTTTAGATGTTTTACATAAATATCCATTGGTTGTGTGAGAAAACTGCTTTCCTGAGCTTCTACAGCGCTAAGAACGCACCAAACGCTTTATCTGACTGCCTGCACACTATAAGTGAAATATATGATCATTTCCAACACATTTATGTATTTTTTCAAGGATGTTGAAAAACAACATTTTTGTTATTCTTTTTCACATTTTGTTTGTGAAAGATGAATATGAATTGATTTTAGATGTTTTACATAAATATCCATTGGTTGTGTGAGAAAACTGCTTTCCTGAGCTTCTACAGCGCTAAGAACGCACCAAACGCTTTATCTGACTGCCTGCACACTAAAAGTGAAATATATGATCATTTCCAACACATTTATGTATTTTTTCAAGGATGTTGAAAAACAACATTTTTGTTATTCTTTTTCACATTTTGTTTGTGAAAGATGAATATAAATTGATTTTGGCTGTTTTACATAAATATCCATTGGTTGTGTGAGAAAACTGCTTTCCTGAGCTTCTACAGCGCTAAGAACGCACCAAACGCTTTATCTGACTGCCTGCACACTAAAAGTGAAATACATGATCATTTCCAACACATTTATGTATTTTTTCAAGGATGTTGAAAAACAACATTTTTGTTATTCTTTTTCACATTTTGTTTGTGAAAGATGAATATAAATCGATTTTGGCTGTTTTACATAAATATCCATTGGTTGTGTGAGAAAACTGCTTTCCTGAGCTTCTACAGCGCTAAGAACGCACCAAACGCTTTATCTGACTGCCTGCACACTATAAGTGAAATATATGATCATTTCCAACACATTTATGTTTTTTTTTAAGGATGTTGAAAAACAACATTTTTGTTATTCCTTTTCACATTTTGTTTGTGAAAGATGAATATAAATTGATTTTGGCTGTTTTACATAAATATCCATTGGTTGTGTGAGAAAACCGCTTTCCAGAGCTTCTACAGCGCTAAGAACGCACCAAACGCTTTATCTGACTGCCTGCACACTAAAAGTGAAATATACTGTATGATCATTTCCAACACATTTATGTATTTTTTCAAGAATGTTGAAAAACAACATTTTTGTTATTCTTTTTCACATTTTGTTTGTGAAAGATGAATATGAATTGATTTTAGATGTTTTACATAAATATCCATTGGTTGTGTGAGAAAACTGCTTTCCTGAGCTTCTACAGCGCTAAGAACGCACCAAACGCTTTATCTGACTGCCTGCACACTAAAAGTGAAATATATGATCATTTCCAACACATTTATGTATTTTTTCAAGGATGTTGAAAAACAACATTTTTGTTATTCTTTTTCACATTTTGTTTGTGAAAGATGAATATAAATTGATTTTGGCTGTTTTACATAAATATCCATTGGTTGTGTGAGAAAACCGCTTTCCTGAGCTTCTACAGCGCTAAGAACGCACCAAACGCTTTATCTGACTGCCTGCACACTAAAAGTGAAATATATGATCATTTCCAACACATTTATGTATTTTTTCAAGGATGTTGAAAAACAACATTTTTGTTATTCTTTTTCACATTTTGTTTGTGAAAGATGAATATGAATTGATTTTAGATGTTTTACATAAATATCCATTAGTTGTGTGAGAAAACCGCTTTCCTGAGCTTCTACAGCGCTAAGAACGCACCAAACGCTTTATCTGACTGCCTGCACACTAAAAGTGAAATATATTATAATTTCCAACACATTTATGTATTTTTTTAAGGATGTTGAAAAACAACATTTTTGTTATTCTTTTTCACATTTTGTTTGTGAAAGATGAATATAAATTGATTTTAGATGTTTTACATAAATATCCATTGGTTGTGTGAGAAAACCGCTTTCCAGAGCTTCTACAGCGCTAAGAACGCACCAAACACTTTATCTGACTGCCTGCACACTAAAAGTGAAATGTATGATCATTTCCAACACATTTATGTATTTTTTCAAGGATGTTGAAAAACAACATTTTTGTTATTCTTTTTCACATTTTGTTTGTGAAAGATGAATATAAATTGATTTTAGATGTTTTACATAAATATCCATTGGTTGTGTGAGAAAACTGCTTTCCTGAGCTTCTACAGCGCTAAGAACGCACCAAACGCTTTATCTGACTGCCTGCACACTATAAGTGAAATATATGATCATTTCCAACACATTTATGTATTTTTTCAAGGATGTTGAAAAACAACATTTTTGTTATTCTTTTTCACATTTTGTTTGTGAAAGATGAATATGAATTGATTTTAGATGTTTTACATAAATATCCATTGGTTGTGTGAGAAAACTGCTTTCCTGAGCTTCTACAGCGCTAAGAACGCACCAAACGCTTTATCTGACTGCCTGCACACTAAAAGTGAAATATATGATCATTTCCAACACATTTATGTATTTTTTCAAGGATGTTGAAAAACAACATTTTTGTTATTCTTTTTCACATTTTGTTTGTGAAAGATGAATATAAATTGATTTTGGCTGTTTTACATAAATATCCATTGGTTGTGTGAGAAAACCGCTTTCCAGAGCTTCTACAGCGCTAAGAACGCACCAAACGCTTTATCTGACTGCCTGCACACTAAAAGTGAAATGTATGATCATTTCCAACACATTTATGTATTTTTTCAAGGATGTTGAAAAACAACATTTTTGTTATTCTTTTTCACATTTTGTTTGTGAAAGATGAATATGAATTGATTTTAGATGTTTTACATAAATATCCATTGGTTGTGTGAGAAAACTGCTTTCCTGAGCTTCTACAGCGCTAAGAACGCACCAAACGCTTTATCTGACTTCCTGCACACTAAAAGTGAAATATATGATCATTTCCAACACATTTATGGATTTTTTCAAGGATGTTGAGAAACAACATTTTTGTTATTCTTTTTCACATTTTGTTTGTGAAAGATGAATATAAATTGATTTTAGATGTTTTACATAAATATCCATTAGTTGTGTGAGAAAACCGCTTTCCTGAGCTTCTACAGCGCTAAGAACGCACCAAACGCTTTATCTGACTGCCTGCACACTAAAAGTGAAATATATAATTTCCAACACATTTATGTATTTTTTTAAGGGTGTTGAAAAACAACATTTTTGTTATTCTTTTTCACATTTTGTTTGTGAAAGATGAATATAAATTGATTTTGGCTGTTTTACATAAATATCCATTGGTTGTGTGAGAAAACCGCTTTCCAGAGCTTCTACAGCGCTAAGAACGCACCAAACGCTTTATCTGACTGCCTGCACACTAAAAGTGAAATGTATGATCATTTCCAACACATTTATGTATTTTTTCAAGGATGTTGAAAAACAACATTTTTGTTATTCTTTTTCACATTTTGTTTGTGAAAGATGAATATGAATTGATTTTAGATGTTTTACATAAATATCCATTGGTTGTGTGAGAAAACTGCTTTCCTGAGCTTCTACAGCGCTAAGAACGCACCAAACGCTTTATCTGACTGCCTGCACACTAAAAGTGAAATATATGATCATTTCCAACACATTTATGTATTTTTTCAAGGATGTTGAAAAACAACATTTTTGTTATTCTTTTTCACATTTTGTTTGTGAAAGATGAATATAAATTGATTTTGGCTGTTTTACATAAATATCCATTGGTTGTGTGAGAAAACCGCTTTCCAGAGCTTCTACAGCGCTAAGAACGCACCAAACACTTTATCTGACTGCCTGCACACTAAAAGTGAAATGTATGATCATTTCCAACACATTTATGTATTTTTTCAAGGATGTTGAAAAACAACATTTTTGTTATTCTTTTTCACATTTTGTTTGTGAAAGATGAATATAAATTGATTTTAGATGTTTTACATAAATATCCATTGGTTGTGTGAGAAAACCGCTTTCCAGAGCTTCTACAGCGCTAAGAACGCACCAAACACTTTATCTGACTGCCTGCACACTAAAAGTGAAATGTATGATCATTTCCAACACATTTATGTATTTTTTCAAGGATGTTGAAAAACAACATTTTTGTTATTCTTTTTCACATTTTGTTTGTGAAAGATGAATATAAATTGATTTTAGATGTTTTACATAAATATCCATTGGTTGTGTGAGAAAACTGCTTTCCTGAGCTTCTACAGCGCTAAGAACGCACCAAACGCTTTATCTGACTGCCTGCACACTATAAGTGAAATATATGATCATTTCCAACACATTTATGTATTTTTTCAAGGATGTTGAAAAACAACATTTTTGTTATTCTTTTTCACATTTTGTTTGTGAAAGATGAATATGAATTGATTTTAGATGTTTTACATAAATATCCATTGGTTGTGTGAGAAAACTGCTTTCCTGAGCTTCTACAGCGCTAAGAACGCACCAAACGCTTTATCTGACTGCCTGCACACTAAAAGTGAAATATATGATCATTTCCAACACATTTATGTATTTTTTCAAGGATGTTGAAAAACAACATTTTTGTTATTCTTTTTCACATTTTGTTTGTGAAAGATGAATATAAATTGATTTTGGCTGTTTTACATAAATATCCATTGGTTGTGTGAGAAAACCGCTTTCCAGAGCTTCTACAGCGCTAAGAACGCACCAAACGCTTTATCTGACTGCCTGCACACTAAAAGTGAAATATACTGTATGATCATTTCCAACACATTTATGTATTTTTTCAAGAATGTTGAAAAACAACATTTTTGTTATTCTTTTTCACATTTTGTTTGTGAAAGATGAATATGAATTGATTTTAGATGTTTTACATAAATATCCATTGGTTGTGTGAGAAAACTGCTTTCCTGAGCTTCTACAGCGCTAAGAACGCACCAAACGCTTTATCTGACTGCCTGCACACTAAAAGTGAAATATATGATCATTTCCAACACATTTATGTATTTTTTCAAGGATGTTGAAAAACAACATTTTTGTTATTCTTTTTCACATTTTGTTTGTGAAAGATGAATATAAATTGATTTTGGCTGTTTTACATAAATATCCATTGGTTGTGTGAGAAAACCGCTTTCCTGAGCTTCTACAGCGCTAAGAACGCACCAAACGCTTTATCTGACTGCCTGCACACTAAAAGTGAAATATATGATCATTTCCAACACATTTATGTATTTTTTCAAGGATGTTGAAAAACAACATTTTTGTTATTCTTTTTCACATTTTGTTTGTGAAAGATGAATATGAATTGATTTTAGATGTTTTACATAAATATCCATTGGTTGTGTGAGAAAACTGCTTTCCTGAGCTTCTACAGCGCTAAGAACGCACCAAACGCTTTATCTGACTGCCTGCACACTAAAAGTGAAATATATGATCATTTCCAACACATTTATGTATTTTTTCAAGGATGTTGAAAAACAACATTTTTGTTATTCTTTTTCACATTTTGTTTGTGAAAGATGAATATAAATTGATTTTGGCTGTTTTACATAAATATCCATTGGTTGTGTGAGAAAACCGCTTTCCTGAGCTTCTACAGCGCTAAGAACGCACCAAACGCTTTATCTGACTGCCTGCACACTAAAAGTGAAATATATGATCATTTCCAACACATTTATGTATTTTTTCAAGGATGTTGAAAAACAACATTTTTGTTATTCTTTTTCACATTTTGTTTGTGAAAGATGAATATAAATTGATTTTGGCTGTTTTACATAAATATGCATTGGTTGTGTGAGAAAACCGCTTTCCAGAGCTTCTACAGCGCTAAGAACGCACCAAACGCTTTATCTGACTGCCTGCACACTAAAAGTGAAATGTATGATCATTTCCAACACATTTATGTATTTTTTCAAGGATGTTGAAAAACAACATTTTTGTTATTCTTTTTCACATTTTGTTTGTGAAAGATGAATATAAATTGATTTTAGATGTTTTACATAAATATCCATTGGTTGTGTGAGAAAACCGCTTTCCTGAGCTCCTACAGCGCTAAGAACGCACCAAACGCTCTATCTGACTGCCTGCACACTAAAAGTGAAATATATGATCATTTCCAACACATTTATGTATTTTTTCAAGGATGTTGAGAAACAACATTCTTGTTATTCTTTTTCACATTTTATTTGTGAAAGATGAATATAAATTGATTTTAGATGTTTTACATAAATATCCATTAGTTGTGTGAGAAAACCGCTTTCCTGAGCTTCTACAGCGCTAAGAACGCACCAAACGCTTTATCTGACTGCCTGCACACTAAAAGTGAAATATATTATAATTTCCAACACATTTATGTATTTTTTTAAGGATGTTGAAAAACAACATTTTTGTTATTCTTTTTCACATTTTGTTTGTGAAAGATGAATATAAATTGATTTTAGATGTTTTACATAAATATCCATTGGTTGTGTGAGAAAACCGCTTTCCAGAGCTTCTACAGCGCTAAGAACGCACCAAACACTTTATCTGACTGCCTGCACACTAAAAGTGAAATGTATGATCATTTCCAACACATTTATGTATTTTTTCAAGGATGTTGAAAAACAACATTTTTGTTATTCTTTTTCACATTTTGTTTGTGAAAGATGAATATAAATTGATTTTAGATGTTTTACATAAATATCCATTGGTTGTGTGAGAAAACTGCTTTCCTGAGCTTCTACAGCGCTAAGAACGCACCAAACGCTTTATCTGACTGCCTGCACACTATAAGTGAAATATATGATCATTTCCAACACATTTATGTATTTTTTCAAGGATGTTGAAAAACAACATTTTTGTTATTCTTTTTCACATTTTGTTTGTGAAAGATGAATATGAATTGATTTTAGATGTTTTACATAAATATCCATTGGTTGTGTGAGAAAACTGCTTTCCTGAGCTTCTACAGCGCTAAGAACGCACCAAACGCTTTATCTGACTGCCTGCACACTAAAAGTGAAATATATGATCATTTCCAACACATTTATGTATTTTTTCAAGGATGTTGAAAAACAACATTTTTGTTATTCTTTTTCACATTTTGTTTGTGAAAGATGAATATAAATTGATTTTGGCTGTTTTACATAAATATCCATTGGTTGTGTGAGAAAACCGCTTTCCAGAGCTTCTACAGCGCTAAGAACGCACCAAACGCTTTATCTGACTGCCTGCACACTAAAAGTGAAATGTATGATCATTTCCAACACATTTATGTATTTTTTCAAGGATGTTGAAAAACAACATTTTTGTTATTCTTTTTCACATTTTGTTTGTGAAAGATGAATATGAATTGATTTTAGATGTTTTACATAAATATCCATTGGTTGTGTGAGAAAACTGCTTTCCTGAGCTTCTACAGCGCTAAGAACGCACCAAACGCTTTATCTGACTGCCTGCACACTAAAAGTGAAATATATGATCATTTCCAACACATTTATGGATTTTTTCAAGGATGTTGAGAAACAACATTTTTGTTATTCTTTTTCACATTTTGTTTGTGAAAGATGAATATAAATTGATTTTAGATGTTTTACATAAATATCCATTAGTTGTGTGAGAAAACCGCTTTCCTGAGCTTCTACAGCGCTAAGAACGCACCAAACGCTTTATCTGACTGCCTGCACACTAAAAGTGAAATATATTATAATTTCCAACACATTTATGTATTTTTTTAAGGGTGTTGAAAAACAACATTTTTGTTATTCTTTTTCACATTTTGTTTGTGAAAGATGAATATAAATTGATTTTGGCTGTTTTACATAAATATCCATTGGTTGTGTGAGAAAACCGCTTTCCAGAGCTTCTACAGCGCTAAGAACGCACCAAACGCTTTATCTGACTGCCTGCACACTAAAAGTGAAATGTATGATCATTTCCAACACATTTATGTATTTTTTCAAGGATGTTGAAAAACAACATTTTTGTTATTCTTTTTCACATTTTGTTTGTGAAAGATGAATATGAATTGATTTTAGATGTTTTACATAAATATCCATTGGTTGTGTGAGAAAACTGCTTTCCTGAGCTTCTACAGCGCTAAGAACGCACCAAACGCTTTATCTGACTGCCTGCACACTAAAAGTGAAATATATGATCATTTCCAACACATTTATGTATTTTTTCAAGGATGTTGAAAAACAACATTTTTGTTATTCTTTTTCACATTTTGTTTGTGAAAGATGAATATAAATTGATTTTGGCTGTTTTACATAAATATCCATTGGTTGTGTGAGAAAACCGCTTTCCAGAGCTTCTACAGCGCTAAGAACGCACCAAACACTTTATCTGACTGCCTGCACACTAAAAGTGAAATGTATGATCATTTCCAACACATTTATGTATTTTTTCAAGGATGTTGAAAAACAACATTTTTGTTATTCTTTTTCACATTTTGTTTGTGAAAGATGAATATAAATTGATTTTAGATGTTTTACATAAATATCCATTGGTTGTGTGAGAAAACCGCTTTCCAGAGCTTCTACAGCGCTAAGAACGCACCAAACACTTTATCTGACTGCCTGCACACTAAAAGTGAAATGTATGATCATTTCCAACACATTTATGTATTTTTTCAAGGATGTTGAAAAACAACATTTTTGTTATTCTTTTTCACATTTTGTTTGTGAAAGATGAATATAAATTGATTTTAGATGTTTTACATAAATATCCATTGGTTGTGTGAGAAAACTGCTTTCCTGAGCTTCTACAGCGCTAAGAACGCACCAAACGCTTTATCTGACTGCCTGCACACTATAAGTGAAATATATGATCATTTCCAACACATTTATGTATTTTTTCAAGGATGTTGAAAAACAACATTTTTGTTATTCTTTTTCACATTTTGTTTGTGAAAGATGAATATGAATTGATTTTAGATGTTTTACATAAATATCCATTGGTTGTGTGAGAAAACTGCTTTCCTGAGCTTCTACAGCGCTAAGAACGCACCAAACGCTTTATCTGACTGCCTGCACACTAAAAGTGAAATATATGATCATTTCCAACACATTTATGTATTTTTTCAAGGATGTTGAAAAACAACATTTTTGTTATTCTTTTTCACATTTTGTTTGTGAAAGATGAATATAAATTGATTTTGGCTGTTTTACATAAATATCCATTGGTTGTGTGAGAAAACCGCTTTCCAGAGCTTCTACAGCGCTAAGAACGCACCAAACGCTTTATCTGACTGCCTGCACACTAAAAGTGAAATGTATGATCATTTCCAACACATTTATGTATTTTTTCAAGGATGTTGAAAAACAACATTTTTGTTATTCTTTTTCACATTTTGTTTGTGAAAGATGAATATGAATTGATTTTAGATGTTTTACATAAATATCCATTGGTTGTGTGAGAAAACTGCTTTCCTGAGCTTCTACAGCGCTAAGAACGCACCAAACGCTTTATCTGACTGCCTGCACACTAAAAGTGAAATATATGATCATTTCCAACACATTTATGTATTTTTTCAAGGATGTTGAAAAACAACATTTTTGTTATTCTTTTTCACATTTTGTTTGTGAAAGATGAATATAAATTGATTTTGGCTGTTTTACATAAATATCCATTGGTTGTGTGAGAAAACTGCTTTCCTGAGCTTCTACAGCGCTAAGAACGCACCAAACGCTTTATCTGACTGCCTGCACACTAAAAGTGAAATATATGATCATTTCCAACACATTTATGTATTTTTTCAAGGATGTTGAAAAACAACATTTTTGTTATTCTTTTTCACATTTTGTTTGTGAAAGATGAATATAAATTGATTTTAGATGTTTTACATAAATATCCATTGGTTGTGTGAGAAAACCCCTTTCCAGAGCTACTACAGCGCTAAGAACGCACCAAACGCTTTATCTGACTGCCTGCACACTAAAAGTGAAATATATTATAATTTCCAACACATTTATGTATTTTTTCAAGGATGTTGAGAAACAACATTTTTGTTATTCTTTTTCACATTTTGTTTGTGAAAGATGAATATAAATTGATTTTAGATGTTTTACTTAAATATCCATTGGTTGTGTGAGAAAACCGCTTTCCTGAGCTCCTACAGCGCTAAGAACGCACCAAACGCTCTATCTGACTGCCTGCACACTAAAAGTGAAATATATGATCATTTCCAACACATTTATGTATTTTTTCAAGGATGTTGAGAAACAACATTTTTGTTATTCTTTTTCACATTTTATTTGTGAAAGATGAATATAAATTGATTTTAGATGTTTTACATAAATATCCATTAGTTGTGTGAGAAAACCGCTTTCCTGAGCTTCTACAGCGCTAAGAACGCACCAAACGCTTTATCTGACTGCCTGCACACTAAAAGTGAAATATATTATAATTTCCAACACATTTATGTATTTTTTTAAGGATGTTGAAAAACAACATTTTTGTTATTCTTTTTCACATTTTGTTTGTGAAAGATGAATATAAATCGATTTTGGCTGTTTTACATAAATATCCATTGGTTGTGTGAGAAAACCGCTTTCCAGAGCTTCTACAGCGCTAAGAACGCACCAAACACTTTATCTGACTGCCTGCACACTAAAAGTGAAATGTATGATCATTTCCATCACATTTATGTATTTTTTCAAGGATGTTGAAAAACAACATTTTTGTTATTCTTTTTCACATTTTGTTTGTGAAAGATGAATATAAATTGATTTTAGATGTTTTACATAAATATCCATTGGTTGTGTGAGAAAACTGCTTTCCTGAGCTTCTACAGCGCTAAGAACGCACCAAACGCTTTATCTGACTGCCTGCACACTATAAGTGAAATATATGATCATTTCCAACACATTTATGTATTTTTTCAAGGATGTTGAAAAACAACATTTTTGTTATTCTTTTTCACATTTTGTTTGTGAAAGATGAATATGAATTGATTTTAGATGTTTTACATAAATATCCATTGGTTGTGTGAGAAAACCGCTTTCCAGAGCTTCTACAGCGCTAAGAACGCACCAAACGCTTTATCTGACTGCCTGCACACTAAAAGTGAAATATACTGTATGATCATTTCCAACACATTTATGTATTTTTTCAAGGATGTTGAAAAACAACATTTTTGTTATTCTTTTTCACATTTTGTTTGTGAAAGATGAATATGAATTGATTTTAGATGTTTTACATAAATATCCATTGGTTGTGTGAGAAAACTGCTTTCCTGAGCTTGTACAGCGCTAAGAACGCACCAAACGCTTTATCTGACTGCCTGCACACTAAAAGTGAAATATATGATCATTTCCAACACATATATGTATTTTTTCAAGGATGTTGAAAAACAACATTTTTGTTATTCTTTTTCACATTTTGTTTGTGAAAGATGAATATAAATTGATTTTAGATGTTTTACATAAATATCCATTGGTTGTGTGAGAAAACCGCTTTCCTGAGCTCCTACAGCGCTAAGAACGCACCAAACGCTCTATCTGACTGCCTGCACACTAAAAGTGAAATATATGATCATTTCCAACACATTTATGTATTTTTTCAAGGATGTTGAAAAACAACATTTTTGTTATTCTTTTTCACATTTTGTTTGTGAAAGATGAATATAAATTGATTTTAGATGTTTTACATAAATATCCATTGGTTGTGTGAGAAAACCCCTTTCCAGAGCTACTACAGCGCTAAGAACGCACCAAACGCTTTATCTGACTGCCTGCACACTAAAAGTGAAATATATTATAATTTCCAACACATTTATGTATTTTTTCAAGGATGTTGAGAAACAACATTTTTGTTATTCTTTTTCACATTTTGTTTGTGAAAGATGAATATAAATTGATTTTAGATGTTTTACATAAATATCCATTGGTTGTGTGAGAAAACCGCTTTCCTGAGCTCCTACAGCGCTAAGAACGCACCAAACGCTCTATCTGACTGCCTGCACACTAAAAGTGAAATATATGATCATTTCCAACACATTTATGTATTTTTTCAAGGATGTTGAGAAACAACATTTTTGTTATTCTTTTTCACATTTTATTTGTGAAAGATGAATATAAATTGATTTTAGATGTTTTACATAAATATCCATTAGTTGTGTGAGAAAACCGCTTTCCTGAGCTTCTACAGCGCTAAGAACGCACCAAACGCTTTATCTGACTGCCTGCACACTAAAAGTGAAATATATTATAATTTCCAACACATTTATGTATTTTTTTAAGGATGTTGAAAAACAACATTTTTGTTATTCTTTTTCACATTTTGTTTGTGAAAGATGAATATAAATCGATTTTGGCTGTTTTACATAAATATCCATTGGTTGTGTGAGAAAACCGCTTTCCAGAGCTTCTACAGCGCTAAGAACGCACCAAACACTTTATCTGACTGCCTGCACACTAAAAGTGAAATGTATGATCATTTCCAACACATTTATGTATTTTTTCAAGGATGTTGAAAAACAACATTTTTGTTATTCTTTTTCACATTTTGTTTGTGAAAGATGAATATGAATTGATTTTAGATGTTTTACATAAATATCCATTGGTTGTGTGAGAAAACTGCTTTCCTGAGCTTCTACAGCGCTAAGAACGCACCAAACGCTTTATCTGACTGCCTGCACACTATAAGTGAAATATATGATCATTTCCAACACATTTATGTTTTTTTTTAAGGATGTTGAAAAACAACATTTTTGTTATTCCTTTTCACATTTTGCTTGTGAAAGATGAATATAAATTGATTTTGGCTGTTTTACATAAATATCCATTGGTTGTGTGAGAAAACCGCTTTCCAGAGCTTCTACAGCGCTAAGAACGCACCAAACGCTTTATCTGACTGCCTGCACACTAAAAGTGAAATATACTGTATGATCATTTCCAACACATTTATGTATTTTTTCAAGGATGTTGAAAAACAACATTTTTGTTATTCTTTTTCACATTTTGTTTGTGAAAGATGAATATGAATTGATTTTAGATGTTTTACATAAATATCCATTGGTTGTGTGAGAAAACTGCTTTCCTGAGCTTCTACAGCGCTAAGAACGCACCAAACGCTTTATCTGACTGCCTGCACACTAAAAGTGAAATATATGATCATTTCCAACACATATATGTATTTTTTCAAGGATGTTGAAAAACAACATTTTTGTTATTCTTTTTCACATTTTGTTTGTGAAAGATGAATATAAATTGATTTTGGCTGTTTTACATAAATATCCATTGGTTGTGTGAGAAAACTGCTTTCCTGAGCTTCTACAGCGCTAAGAACGCACCAAACGCTTTATCTGACTGCCTGCACACTAAAAGTGAAATATATGATCATTTCCAACACATTTATGTATTTTTTCAAGGATGTTGAAAAACAACATTTTTGTTATTCTTTTTCACATTTTGTTTGTGAAAGATGAATATAAATTGATTTTAGATGTTTTACTTAAATATCCATTGGTTGTGTGAGAAAACCGCTTTCCTGAGCTCCTACAGCGCTAAGAACGCACCAAACGCTCTATCTGACTGCCTGCACACTAAAAGTGAAATATATGATCATTTCCAACACATTTATGTATTTTTTCAAGGATGTTGAGAAACAACATTTTTGTTATTCTTTTTCACATTTTATTTGTGAAAGATGAATATAAATTGATTTTAGATGTTTTACATAAATATCCATTAGTTGTGTGAGAAAACCGCTTTCCTGAGCTTCTACAGCGCTAAGAACGCACCAAACGCTTTATCTGACTGCCTGCACACTAAAAGTGAAATATATTATAATTTCCAACACATTTATGTATTTTTTTAAGGATGTTGAAAAACAACATTTTTGTTATTCTTTTTCACATTTTGTTTGTGAAAGATGAATATAAATCGATTTTGGCTGTTTTACATAAATATCCATTGGTTGTGTGAGAAAACCGCTTTCCAGAGCTTCTACAGCGCTAAGAACGCACCAAACACTTTATCTGACTGCCTGCACACTAAAAGTGAAATGTATGATCATTTCCATCACATTTATGTATTTTTTCAAGGATGTTGAAAAACAACATTTTTGTTATTCTTTTTCACATTTTGTTTGTGAAAGATGAATATAAATTGATTTTAGATGTTTTACATAAATATCCATTGGTTGTGTGAGAAAACTGCTTTCCTGAGCTTCTACAGCGCTAAGAACGCACCAAACGCTTTATCTGACTGCCTGCACACTATAAGTGAAATATATGATCATTTCCAACACATTTATGTATTTTTTCAAGGATGTTGAAAAACAACATTTTTGTTATTCTTTTTCACATTTTGTTTGTGAAAGATGAATATGAATTGATTTTAGATGTTTTACATAAATATCCATTGGTTGTGTGAGAAAACCGCTTTCCAGAGCTTCTACAGCGCTAAGAACGCACCAAACGCTTTATCTGACTGCCTGCACACTAAAAGTGAAATATACTGTATGATCATTTCCAACACATTTATGTATTTTTTCAAGGATGTTGAAAAACAACATTTTTGTTATTCTTTTTCACATTTTGTTTGTGAAAGATGAATATGAATTGATTTTAGATGTTTTACATAAATATCCATTGGTTGTGTGAGAAAACTGCTTTCCTGAGCTTGTACAGCGCTAAGAACGCACCAAACGCTTTATCTGACTGCCTGCACACTAAAAGTGAAATATATGATCATTTCCAACACATATATGTATTTTTTCAAGGATGTTGAAAAACAACATTTTTGTTATTCTTTTTCACATTTTGTTTGTGAAAGATGAATATAAATTGATTTTAGATGTTTTACATAAATATCCATTGGTTGTGTGAGAAAACCGCTTTCCTGAGCTCCTACAGCGCTAAGAACGCACCAAACGCTCTATCTGACTGCCTGCACACTAAAAGTGAAATATATGATCATTTCCAACACATTTATGTATTTTTTCAAGGATGTTGAAAAACAACATTTTTGTTATTCTTTTTCACATTTTGTTTGTGAAAGATGAATATAAATTGATTTTAGATGTTTTACATAAATATCCATTGGTTGTGTGAGAAAACCCCTTTCCAGAGCTACTACAGCGCTAAGAACGCACCAAACGCTTTATCTGACTGCCTGCACACTAAAAGTGAAATATATTATAATTTCCAACACATTTATGTATTTTTTCAAGGATGTTGAGAAACAACATTTTTGTTATTCTTTTTCACATTTTGTTTGTGAAAGATGAATATAAATTGATTTTAGATGTTTTACATAAATATCCATTGGTTGTGTGAGAAAACCGCTTTCCTGAGCTCCTACAGCGCTAAGAACGCACCAAACGCTCTATCTGACTGCCTGCACACTAAAAGTGAAATATATGATCATTTCCAACACATTTATGTATTTTTTCAAGGATGTTGAGAAACAACATTTTTGTTATTCTTTTTCACATTTTATTTGTGAAAGATGAATATAAATTGATTTTAGATGTTTTACATAAATATCCATTAGTTGTGTGAGAAAACCGCTTTCCTGAGCTTCTACAGCGCTAAGAACGCACCAAACGCTTTATCTGACTGCCTGCACACTAAAAGTGAAATATATTATAATTTCCAACACATTTATGTATTTTTTTAAGGATGTTGAAAAACAACATTTTTGTTATTCTTTTTCACATTTTGTTTGTGAAAGATGAATATAAATCGATTTTGGCTGTTTTACATAAATATCCATTGGTTGTGTGAGAAAACCGCTTTCCAGAGCTTCTACAGCGCTAAGAACGCACCAAACACTTTATCTGACTGCCTGCACACTAAAAGTGAAATGTATGATCATTTCCAACACATTTATGTATTTTTTCAAGGATGTTGAAAAACAACATTTTTGTTATTCTTTTTCACATTTTGTTTGTGAAAGATGAATATGAATTGATTTTAGATGTTTTACATAAATATCCATTGGTTGTGTGAGAAAACTGCTTTCCTGAGCTTCTACAGCGCTAAGAACGCACCAAACGCTCTATCTGACTGCCTGCACACTATAAGTGAAATATATGATCATTTCCAACACATTTATGTTTTTTTTTAAGGATGTTGAAAAACAACATTTTTGTTATTCCTTTTCACATTTTGCTTGTGAAAGATGAATATAAATTGATTTTGGCTGTTTTACATAAATATCCATTGGTTGTGTGAGAAAACCGCTTTCCAGAGCTTCTACAGCGCTAAGAACGCACCAAACGCTTTATCTGACTGCCTGCACACTAAAAGTGAAATATACTGTATGATCATTTCCAACACATTTATGTATTTTTTCAAGGATGTTGAAAAACAACATTTTTGTTATTCTTTTTCACATTTTGTTTGTGAAAGATGAATATGAATTGATTTTAGATGTTTTACATAAATATCCATTGGTTGTGTGAGAAAACTGCTTTCCTGAGCTTCTACAGCGCTAAGAACGCACCAAACGCTTTATCTGACTGCCTGCACACTAAAAGTGAAATATATGATCATTTCCAACACATATATGTATTTTTTCAAGGATGTTGAAAAACAACATTTTTGTTATTCTTTTTCACATTTTGTTTGTGAAAGATGAATATAAATTGATTTTGGCTGTTTTACATAAATATCCATTGGTTGTGTGAGAAAACTGCTTTCCTGAGCTCCTACAGCGCTAAGAACGCACCAAACGCTCTATCTGACTGCCTGCACACTAAAAGTGAAATATATGATCATTTCCAACACATTTATGTATTTTTTCAAGGATGTTGAAAAACAACATTTTTGTTATTCTTTTTCACATTTTGTTTGTGAAAGATGAATATGAATTGATTTTAGATGTTTTACATAAATATCCATTGGTTGTGTGAGAAAACCGCTTTCCTGAGCTTCTACAGCGCTAAGAACGCACCAAACGCTTTATCTGACTGCCTGCACACTAAAAGTGAAATATATGATCATTTCCAACACATTTATGGATTTTTTCAAGGATGTTGAGAAACAACATTTTTGTTATTCTTTTTCACATTTTGTTTGTGAAAGATGAATATAAATTGATTTTAGATGTTTTACATAAATATCCATTAGTTGTGTGAGAAAACCGCTTTCCTGAGCTTCTACAGCGCTAAGAACGCACCAAACGCTTTATCTGACTGCCTGCACACTAAAAGTGAAATATATGATCATTTCCAACACATTTATGTATTTTTTCAAGGATGTTGAAAAACAACATTTTTGTTATTCTTTTTCACATTTTGTTTGTGAAAGATGAATATAAATTGATTTTGGCTGTTTTACATAAATATCCATTGGTTGTGTGAGAAAACCGCTTTCCAGAGCTTCTACAGCGCTAAGAACGCACCAAACGCTTTATCTGACTGCCTGCACACTAAAAGTGAAATATATTATAATTTCCAACACATTTATGTATTTTTTTAAGGGTGTTGAAAAACAACATTTTTGTTATTCTTTTTCACATTTTGTTTGTGAAAGATGAATATAAATTGATTTTGGCTGTTTTACATAAATATCCATTGGTTGTGTGAGAAAACCGCTTTCCAGAGCTTCTACAGCGCTAAGAACGCACCAAACGCTTTATCTGACTGCCTGCACACTAAAAGTGAAATGTATGATCATTTCCAACACATTTATGTATTTTTTCAAGGATGTTGAAAAACAACATTTTTGTTATTCTTTTTCACATTTTGTTTGTGAAAGATGAATATGAATTGATTTTAGATGTTTTACATAAATATCCATTGGTTGTGTGAGAAAACTGCTTTCCTGAGCTTCTACAGCGCTAAGAACGCACCAAACGCTTTATCTGACTGCCTGCACACTAAAAGTGAAATATATGATCATTTCCAACACATTTATGTATTTTTTCAAGGATGTTGAAAAACAACATTTTTGTTATTCTTTTTCACATTTTGTTTGTGAAAGATGAATATAAATTGATTTTGGCTGTTTTACATAAATATCCATTGGTTGTGTGAGAAAACTGCTTTCCTGAGCTTCTACAGCGCTAAGAACGCACCAAACGCTTTATCTGACTGCCTGCACACTAAAAGTGAAATATATGATCATTTCCAACACATTTATGTATTTTTTCAAGGATGTTGAAAAACAACATTTTTGTTATTCTTTTTCACATTTTGTTTGTGAAAGATGAATATAAATTGATTTTAGATGTTTTACATAAATATCCATTGGTTGTGTGAGAAAACCCCTTTCCAGAGCTACTACAGCGCTAAGAACGCACCAAACGCTTTATCTGACTGCCTGCACACTAAAAGTGAAATATATTATAATTTCCAACACATTTATGTATTTTTTCAAGGATGTTGAGAAACAACATTTTTGTTATTCTTTTTCACATTTTGTTTGTGAAAGATGAATATAAATTGATTTTAGATGTTTTACTTAAATATCCATTGGTTGTGTGAGAAAACCGCTTTCCTGAGCTCCTACAGCGCTAAGAACGCACCAAACGCTCTATCTGACTGCCTGCACACTAAAAGTGAAATATATGATCATTTCCAACACATTTATGTATTTTTTCAAGGATGTTGAGAAACAACATTTTTGTTATTCTTTTTCACATTTTATTTGTGAAAGATGAATATAAATTGATTTTAGATGTTTTACATAAATATCCATTAGTTGTGTGAGAAAACCGCTTTCCTGAGCTTCTACAGCGCTAAGAACGCACCAAACGCTTTATCTGACTGCCTGCACACTAAAAGTGAAATATATTATAATTTCCAACACATTTATGTATTTTTTTAAGGATGTTGAAAAACAACATTTTTGTTATTCTTTTTCACATTTTGTTTGTGAAAGATGAATATAAATCGATTTTGGCTGTTTTACATAAATATCCATTGGTTGTGTGAGAAAACCGCTTTCCAGAGCTTCTACAGCGCTAAGAACGCACCAAACACTTTATCTGACTGCCTGCACACTAAAAGTGAAATGTATGATCATTTCCATCACATTTATGTATTTTTTCAAGGATGTTGAAAAACAACATTTTTGTTATTCTTTTTCACATTTTGTTTGTGAAAGATGAATATAAATTGATTTTAGATGTTTTACATAAATATCCATTGGTTGTGTGAGAAAACTGCTTTCCTGAGCTTCTACAGCGCTAAGAACGCACCAAACGCTTTATCTGACTGCCTGCACACTATAAGTGAAATATATGATCATTTCCAACACATTTATGTATTTTTTCAAGGATGTTGAAAAACAACATTTTTGTTATTCTTTTTCACATTTTGTTTGTGAAAGATGAATATGAATTGATTTTAGATGTTTTACATAAATATCCATTGGTTGTGTGAGAAAACCGCTTTCCAGAGCTTCTACAGCGCTAAGAACGCACCAAACGCTTTATCTGACTGCCTGCACACTAAAAGTGAAATATACTGTATGATCATTTCCAACACATTTATGTATTTTTTCAAGGATGTTGAAAAACAACATTTTTGTTATTCTTTTTCACATTTTGTTTGTGAAAGATGAATATGAATTGATTTTAGATGTTTTACATAAATATCCATTGGTTGTGTGAGAAAACTGCTTTCCTGAGCTTGTACAGCGCTAAGAACGCACCAAACGCTTTATCTGACTGCCTGCACACTAAAAGTGAAATATATGATCATTTCCAACACATATATGTATTTTTTCAAGGATGTTGAAAAACAACATTTTTGTTATTCTTTTTCACATTTTGTTTGTGAAAGATGAATATAAATTGATTTTAGATGTTTTACATAAATATCCATTGGTTGTGTGAGAAAACCGCTTTCCTGAGCTCCTACAGCGCTAAGAACGCACCAAACGCTCTATCTGACTGCCTGCACACTAAAAGTGAAATATATGATCATTTCCAACACATTTATGTATTTTTTCAAGGATGTTGAAAAACAACATTTTTGTTATTCTTTTTCACATTTTGTTTGTGAAAGATGAATATAAATTGATTTTAGATGTTTTACATAAATATCCATTGGTTGTGTGAGAAAACCCCTTTCCAGAGCTACTACAGCGCTAAGAACGCACCAAACGCTTTATCTGACTGCCTGCACACTAAAAGTGAAATATATTATAATTTCCAACACATTTATGTATTTTTTCAAGGATGTTGAGAAACAACATTTTTGTTATTCTTTTTCACATTTTGTTTGTGAAAGATGAATATAAATTGATTTTAGATGTTTTACATAAATATCCATTGGTTGTGTGAGAAAACCGCTTTCCTGAGCTCCTACAGCGCTAAGAACGCACCAAACGCTCTATCTGACTGCCTGCACACTAAAAGTGAAATATATGATCATTTCCAACACATTTATGTATTTTTTCAAGGATGTTGAGAAACAACATTTTTGTTATTCTTTTTCACATTTTATTTGTGAAAGATGAATATAAATTGATTTTAGATGTTTTACATAAATATCCATTAGTTGTGTGAGAAAACCGCTTTCCTGAGCTTCTACAGCGCTAAGAACGCACCAAACGCTTTATCTGACTGCCTGCACACTAAAAGTGAAATATATTATAATTTCCAACACATTTATGTATTTTTTTAAGGATGTTGAAAAACAACATTTTTGTTATTCTTTTTCACATTTTGTTTGTGAAAGATGAATATAAATCGATTTTGGCTGTTTTACATAAATATCCATTGGTTGTGTGAGAAAACCGCTTTCCAGAGCTTCTACAGCGCTAAGAACGCACCAAACACTTTATCTGACTGCCTGCACACTAAAAGTGAAATGTATGATCATTTCCAACACATTTATGTATTTTTTCAAGGATGTTGAAAAACAACATTTTTGTTATTCTTTTTCACATTTTGTTTGTGAAAGATGAATATGAATTGATTTTAGATGTTTTACATAAATATCCATTGGTTGTGTGAGAAAACTGCTTTCCTGAGCTTCTACAGCGCTAAGAACGCACCAAACGCTCTATCTGACTGCCTGCACACTATAAGTGAAATATATGATCATTTCCAACACATTTATGTTTTTTTTTAAGGATGTTGAAAAACAACATTTTTGTTATTCCTTTTCACATTTTGCTTGTGAAAGATGAATATAAATTGATTTTGGCTGTTTTACATAAATATCCATTGGTTGTGTGAGAAAACCGCTTTCCAGAGCTTCTACAGCGCTAAGAACGCACCAAACGCTTTATCTGACTGCCTGCACACTAAAAGTGAAATATACTGTATGATCATTTCCAACACATTTATGTATTTTTTCAAGGATGTTGAAAAACAACATTTTTGTTATTCTTTTTCACATTTTGTTTGTGAAAGATGAATATGAATTGATTTTAGATGTTTTACATAAATATCCATTGGTTGTGTGAGAAAACTGCTTTCCTGAGCTTCTACAGCGCTAAGAACGCACCAAACGCTTTATCTGACTGCCTGCACACTAAAAGTGAAATATATGATCATTTCCAACACATATATGTATTTTTTCAAGGATGTTGAAAAACAACATTTTTGTTATTCTTTTTCACATTTTGTTTGTGAAAGATGAATATAAATTGATTTTGGCTGTTTTACATAAATATCCATTGGTTGTGTGAGAAAACTGCTTTCCTGAGCTCCTACAGCGCTAAGAACGCACCAAACGCTCTATCTGACTGCCTGCACACTAAAAGTGAAATATATGATCATTTCCAACACATTTATGTATTTTTTCAAGGATGTTGAAAAACAACATTTTTGTTATTCTTTTTCACATTTTGTTTGTGAAAGATGAATATGAATTGATTTTAGATGTTTTACATAAATATCCATTGGTTGTGTGAGAAAACCGCTTTCCTGAGCTTCTACAGCGCTAAGAACGCACCAAACGCTTTATCTGACTGCCTGCACACTAAAAGTGAAATATATGATCATTTCCAACACATTTATGGATTTTTTCAAGGATGTTGAGAAACAACATTTTTGTTATTCTTTTTCACATTTTGTTTGTGAAAGATGAATATAAATTGATTTTAGATGTTTTACATAAATATCCATTAGTTGTGTGAGAAAACCGCTTTCCTGAGCTTCTACAGCGCTAAGAACGCACCAAACGCTTTATCTGACTGCCTGCACACTAAAAGTGAAATATATGATCATTTCCAACACATTTATGTATTTTTTCAAGGATGTTGAAAAACAACATTTTTGTTATTCTTTTTCACATTTTGTTTGTGAAAGATGAATATAAATTGATTTTGGCTGTTTTACATAAATATCCATTGGTTGTGTGAGAAAACCGCTTTCCAGAGCTTCTACAGCGCTAAGAACGCACCAAACGCTTTATCTGACTGCCTGCACACTAAAAGTGAAATGTATGATCATTTCCAACACATTTATGTATTTTTTCAAGGATGTTGAAAAACAACATTTTTGTTATTCTTTTTCACATTTTGTTTGTGAAAGATGAATATGAATTGATTTTAGATGTTTTACATAAATATCCATTGGTTGTGTGAGAAAACTGCTTTCCTGAGCTTCTACAGCGCTAAGAACGCACCAAACGCTTTATCTGACTGCCTGCACACTAAAAGTGAAATATATGATCATTTCCAACACATTTATGTATTTTTTCAAGGATGTTGAAAAACAACATTTTTGTTATTCTTTTTCACATTTTGTTTGTGAAAGATGAATATAAATTGATTTTGGCTGTTTTACATAAATATCCATTGGTTGTGTGAGAAAACCGCTTTCCAGAGCTTCTACAGCGCTAAGAACGCACCAAACGCTTTATCTGACTGCCTGCACACTAAAAGTGAAATGTATGATCATTTCCAACACATTTATGTATTTTTTCAAGGATGTTGAAAAACAACATTTTTGTTATTCTTTTTCACATTTTGTTTGTGAAAGATGAATATGAATTGATTTTAGATGTTTTACATAAATATCCATTGGTTGTGTGAGAAAACTGCTTTCCTGAGCTTCTACAGCGCTAAGAACGCACCAAACGCTTTATCTGACTGCCTGCACACTAAAAGTGAAATATATGATCATTTCCAACACATTTATGTATTTTTTCAAGGATGTTGAGAAACAACATTTTTGTTATTCTTTTTCACATTTTGTTTGTGAAAGATGAATATAAATTGATTTTAGATGTTTTACATAAATATCCATTAGTTGTGTGAGAAAACCGCTTTCCTGAGCTTCTACAGCGCTAAGAACGCACCAAACGCTTTATCTGACTGCCTGCACACTAAAAGTGAAATATATGATCATTTCCAACACATTTATGTATTTTTTCAAGGATGTTGAAAAACAACATTTTGATTCTTTTTCACATTTTGTTTGTGAAAGATGAAAATAATTGATTTTAGATGTTTTACATAAATATCCATTGGTTGTGTGAGAAAACTGCTTTCCTGAGCTTCTACAGCGCTAAGAACGCACCAAACGCTTTATCTGACTGCCTGCACACTAAAAGTGAAATGTATGATCATTTCCAACACATTTATGTATTTTTTCAAGGATGTTGAAAAACAACATTTTTGTTATTCTTTTTCACATTTTGTTTGTGAAAGATGAATATGAATTGATTTTAGATGTTTTACATAAATATCCATTGGTTGTGTGAGAAAACTGCTTTCCTGAGCTTCTACAGCGCTAAGAACGCACCAAACGCTTTATCTGACTGCCTGCACACTAAAAGTGAAATATATGATCATTTCCAACACATTTATGTATTTTTTCAAGGATGTTGAAAAACAACATTTTTGTTATTCTTTTTCACATTTTGTTTGTGAAAGATGAATATAAATTGATTTTGGCTGTTTTACATAAATATCCATTGGTTGTGTGAGAAAACCGCTTTCCAGAGCTTCTACAGCGCTAAGAACGCACCAAACACTTTATCTGACTGCCTGCACACTAAAAGTGAAATGTATGATCATTTCCAACACATTTATGTATTTTTTCAAGGATGTTGAAAAACAACATTTTTGTTATTCTTTTTCACATTTTGTTTGTGAAAGATGAATATAAATTGATTTTAGATGTTTTACATAAATATCCATTGGTTGTGTGAGAAAACCGCTTTCCAGAGCTTCTACAGCGCTAAGAACGCACCAAACACTTTATCTGACTGCCTGCACACTAAAAGTGAAATGTATGATCATTTCCAACACATTTATGTATTTTTTCAAGGATGTTGAAAAACAACATTTTTGTTATTCTTTTTCACATTTTGTTTGTGAAAGATGAATATAAATTGATTTTAGATGTTTTACATAAATATCCATTGGTTGTGTGAGAAAACTGCTTTCCTGAGCTTCTACAGCGCTAAGAACGCACCAAACGCTTTATCTGACTGCCTGCACACTATAAGTGAAATATATGATCATTTCCAACACATTTATGTATTTTTTCAAGGATGTTGAAAAACAACATTTTTGTTATTCTTTTTCACATTTTGTTTGTGAAAGATGAATATGAATTGATTTTAGATGTTTTACATAAATATCCATTGGTTGTGTGAGAAAACTGCTTTCCTGAGCTTCTACAGCGCTAAGAACGCACCAAACGCTTTATCTGACTGCCTGCACACTAAAAGTGAAATATATGATCATTTCCAACACATTTATGTATTTTTTCAAGGATGTTGAAAAACAACATTTTTGTTATTCTTTTTCACATTTTGTTTGTGAAAGATGAATATAAATTGATTTTGGCTGTTTTACATAAATATCCATTGGTTGTGTGAGAAAACCGCTTTCCAGAGCTTCTACAGCGCTAAGAACGCACCAAACGCTTTATCTGACTGCCTGCACACTAAAAGTGAAATGTATGATCATTTCCAACACATTTATGTATTTTTTCAAGGATGTTGAAAAACAACATTTTTGTTATTCTTTTTCACATTTTGTTTGTGAAAGATGAATATGAATTGATTTTAGATGTTTTACATAAATATCCATTGGTTGTGTGAGAAAACTGCTTTCCTGAGCTTCTACAGCGCTAAGAACGCACCAAACGCTTTATCTGACTGCCTGCACACTAAAAGTGAAATATATGATCATTTCCAACACATTTATGTATTTTTTCAAGGATGTTGAAAAACAACATTTTTGTTATTCTTTTTCACATTTTGTTTGTGAAAGATGAATATAAATTGATTTTGGCTGTTTTACATAAATATCCATTGGTTGTGTGAGAAAACTGCTTTCCTGAGCTTCTACAGCGCTAAGAACGCACCAAACGCTTTATCTGACTGCCTGCACACTAAAAGTGAAATATATGATCATTTCCAACACATTTATGTATTTTTTCAAGGATGTTGAAAAACAACATTTTTGTTATTCTTTTTCACATTTTGTTTGTGAAAGATGAATATAAATTGATTTTAGATGTTTTACATAAATATCCATTGGTTGTGTGAGAAAACCCCTTTCCAGAGCTACTACAGCGCTAAGAACGCACCAAACGCTTTATCTGACTGCCTGCACACTAAAAGTGAAATATATTATAATTTCCAACACATTTATGTATTTTTTCAAGGATGTTGAGAAACAACATTTTTGTTATTCTTTTTCACATTTTGTTTGTGAAAGATGAATATAAATTGATTTTAGATGTTTTACTTAAATATCCATTGGTTGTGTGAGAAAACCGCTTTCCTGAGCTCCTACAGCGCTAAGAACGCACCAAACGCTCTATCTGACTGCCTGCACACTAAAAGTGAAATATATGATCATTTCCAACACATTTATGTATTTTTTCAAGGATGTTGAGAAACAACATTTTTGTTATTCTTTTTCACATTTTATTTGTGAAAGATGAATATAAATTGATTTTAGATGTTTTACATAAATATCCATTAGTTGTGTGAGAAAACCGCTTTCCTGAGCTTCTACAGCGCTAAGAACGCACCAAACGCTTTATCTGACTGCCTGCACACTAAAAGTGAAATATATTATAATTTCCAACACATTTATGTATTTTTTTAAGGATGTTGAAAAACAACATTTTTGTTATTCTTTTTCACATTTTGTTTGTGAAAGATGAATATAAATCGATTTTGGCTGTTTTACATAAATATCCATTGGTTGTGTGAGAAAACCGCTTTCCAGAGCTTCTACAGCGCTAAGAACGCACCAAACACTTTATCTGACTGCCTGCACACTAAAAGTGAAATGTATGATCATTTCCATCACATTTATGTATTTTTTCAAGGATGTTGAAAAACAACATTTTTGTTATTCTTTTTCACATTTTGTTTGTGAAAGATGAATATAAATTGATTTTAGATGTTTTACATAAATATCCATTGGTTGTGTGAGAAAACTGCTTTCCTGAGCTTCTACAGCGCTAAGAACGCACCAAACGCTTTATCTGACTGCCTGCACACTATAAGTGAAATATATGATCATTTCCAACACATTTATGTATTTTTTCAAGGATGTTGAAAAACAACATTTTTGTTATTCTTTTTCACATTTTGTTTGTGAAAGATGAATATGAATTGATTTTAGATGTTTTACATAAATATCCATTGGTTGTGTGAGAAAACCGCTTTCCAGAGCTTCTACAGCGCTAAGAACGCACCAAACGCTTTATCTGACTGCCTGCACACTAAAAGTGAAATATACTGTATGATCATTTCCAACACATTTATGTATTTTTTCAAGGATGTTGAAAAACAACATTTTTGTTATTCTTTTTCACATTTTGTTTGTGAAAGATGAATATGAATTGATTTTAGATGTTTTACATAAATATCCATTGGTTGTGTGAGAAAACTGCTTTCCTGAGCTTGTACAGCGCTAAGAACGCACCAAACGCTTTATCTGACTGCCTGCACACTAAAAGTGAAATATATGATCATTTCCAACACATATATGTATTTTTTCAAGGATGTTGAAAAACAACATTTTTGTTATTCTTTTTCACATTTTGTTTGTGAAAGATGAATATAAATTGATTTTAGATGTTTTACATAAATATCCATTGGTTGTGTGAGAAAACCGCTTTCCTGAGCTCCTACAGCGCTAAGAACGCACCAAACGCTCTATCTGACTGCCTGCACACTAAAAGTGAAATATATGATCATTTCCAACACATTTATGTATTTTTTCAAGGATGTTGAAAAACAACATTTTTGTTATTCTTTTTCACATTTTGTTTGTGAAAGATGAATATAAATTGATTTTAGATGTTTTACATAAATATCCATTGGTTGTGTGAGAAAACCCCTTTCCAGAGCTACTACAGCGCTAAGAACGCACCAAACGCTTTATCTGACTGCCTGCACACTAAAAGTGAAATATATTATAATTTCCAACACATTTATGTATTTTTTCAAGGATGTTGAGAAACAACATTTTTGTTATTCTTTTTCACATTTTGTTTGTGAAAGATGAATATAAATTGATTTTAGATGTTTTACATAAATATCCATTGGTTGTGTGAGAAAACCGCTTTCCTGAGCTCCTACAGCGCTAAGAACGCACCAAACGCTCTATCTGACTGCCTGCACACTAAAAGTGAAATATATGATCATTTCCAACACATTTATGTATTTTTTCAAGGATGTTGAGAAACAACATTTTTGTTATTCTTTTTCACATTTTATTTGTGAAAGATGAATATAAATTGATTTTAGATGTTTTACATAAATATCCATTAGTTGTGTGAGAAAACCGCTTTCCTGAGCTTCTACAGCGCTAAGAACGCACCAAACGCTTTATCTGACTGCCTGCACACTAAAAGTGAAATATATTATAATTTCCAACACATTTATGTATTTTTTTAAGGATGTTGAAAAACAACATTTTTGTTATTCTTTTTCACATTTTGTTTGTGAAAGATGAATATAAATCGATTTTGGCTGTTTTACATAAATATCCATTGGTTGTGTGAGAAAACCGCTTTCCAGAGCTTCTACAGCGCTAAGAACGCACCAAACACTTTATCTGACTGCCTGCACACTAAAAGTGAAATGTATGATCATTTCCAACACATTTATGTATTTTTTCAAGGATGTTGAAAAACAACATTTTTGTTATTCTTTTTCACATTTTGTTTGTGAAAGATGAATATGAATTGATTTTAGATGTTTTACATAAATATCCATTGGTTGTGTGAGAAAACTGCTTTCCTGAGCTTCTACAGCGCTAAGAACGCACCAAACGCTCTATCTGACTGCCTGCACACTATAAGTGAAATATATGATCATTTCCAACACATTTATGTTTTTTTTTAAGGATGTTGAAAAACAACATTTTTGTTATTCCTTTTCACATTTTGCTTGTGAAAGATGAATATAAATTGATTTTGGCTGTTTTACATAAATATCCATTGGTTGTGTGAGAAAACCGCTTTCCAGAGCTTCTACAGCGCTAAGAACGCACCAAACGCTTTATCTGACTGCCTGCACACTAAAAGTGAAATATACTGTATGATCATTTCCAACACATTTATGTATTTTTTCAAGGATGTTGAAAAACAACATTTTTGTTATTCTTTTTCACATTTTGTTTGTGAAAGATGAATATGAATTGATTTTAGATGTTTTACATAAATATCCATTGGTTGTGTGAGAAAACTGCTTTCCTGAGCTTCTACAGCGCTAAGAACGCACCAAACGCTTTATCTGACTGCCTGCACACTAAAAGTGAAATATATGATCATTTCCAACACATATATGTATTTTTTCAAGGATGTTGAAAAACAACATTTTTGTTATTCTTTTTCACATTTTGTTTGTGAAAGATGAATATAAATTGATTTTGGCTGTTTTACATAAATATCCATTGGTTGTGTGAGAAAACTGCTTTCCTGAGCTCCTACAGCGCTAAGAACGCACCAAACGCTCTATCTGACTGCCTGCACACTAAAAGTGAAATATATGATCATTTCCAACACATTTATGTATTTTTTCAAGGATGTTGAAAAACAACATTTTTGTTATTCTTTTTCACATTTTGTTTGTGAAAGATGAATATGAATTGATTTTAGATGTTTTACATAAATATCCATTGGTTGTGTGAGAAAACCGCTTTCCTGAGCTTCTACAGCGCTAAGAACGCACCAAACGCTTTATCTGACTGCCTGCACACTAAAAGTGAAATATATGATCATTTCCAACACATTTATGGATTTTTTCAAGGATGTTGAGAAACAACATTTTTGTTATTCTTTTTCACATTTTGTTTGTGAAAGATGAATATAAATTGATTTTAGATGTTTTACATAAATATCCATTAGTTGTGTGAGAAAACCGCTTTCCTGAGCTTCTACAGCGCTAAGAACGCACCAAACGCTTTATCTGACTGCCTGCACACTAAAAGTGAAATATATGATCATTTCCAACACATTTATGTATTTTTTCAAGGATGTTGAAAAACAACATTTTTGTTATTCTTTTTCACATTTTGTTTGTGAAAGATGAATATAAATTGATTTTGGCTGTTTTACATAAATATCCATTGGTTGTGTGAGAAAACCGCTTTCCAGAGCTTCTACAGCGCTAAGAACGCACCAAACGCTTTATCTGACTGCCTGCACACTAAAAGTGAAATATATTATAATTTCCAACACATTTATGTATTTTTTTAAGGGTGTTGAAAAACAACATTTTTGTTATTCTTTTTCACATTTTGTTTGTGAAAGATGAATATAAATTGATTTTGGCTGTTTTACATAAATATCCATTGGTTGTGTGAGAAAACCGCTTTCCAGAGCTTCTACAGCGCTAAGAACGCACCAAACGCTTTATCTGACTGCCTGCACACTAAAAGTGAAATGTATGATCATTTCCAACACATTTATGTATTTTTTCAAGGATGTTGAAAAACAACATTTTTGTTATTCTTTTTCACATTTTGTTTGTGAAAGATGAATATGAATTGATTTTAGATGTTTTACATAAATATCCATTGGTTGTGTGAGAAAACTGCTTTCCTGAGCTTCTACAGCGCTAAGAACGCACCAAACGCTTTATCTGACTGCCTGCACACTAAAAGTGAAATATATGATCATTTCCAACACATTTATGGATTTTTTCAAGGATGTTGAGAAACAACATTTTTGTTATTCTTTTTCACATTTTGTTTGTGAAAGATGAATATAAATTGATTTTAGATGTTTTACATAAATATCCATTAGTTGTGTGAGAAAACCGCTTTCCTGAGCTTCTACAGCGCTAAGAACGCACCAAACGCTTTATCTGACTGCCTGCACACTAAAAGTGAAATATATGATCATTTCCAACACATTTATGTATTTTTTCAAGGATGTTGAAAAACAACATTTTTGTTATTCTTTTTCACATTTTGTTTGTGAAAGATGAATATAAATTGATTTTGGCTGTTTTACATAAATATCCATTGGTTGTGTGAGAAAACCGCTTTCCAGAGCTTCTACAGCGCTAAGAACGCACCAAACGCTTTATCTGACTGCCTGCACACTAAAAGTGAAATGTATGATCATTTCCAACACATTTATGTATTTTTTCAAGGATGTTGAAAAACAACATTTTTGTTATTCTTTTTCACATTTTGTTTGTGAAAGATGAATATGAATTGATTTTAGATGTTTTACATAAATATCCATTGGTTGTGTGAGAAAACTGCTTTCCTGAGCTTCTACAGCGCTAAGAACGCACCAAACGCTTTATCTGACTGCCTGCACACTAAAAGTGAAATATATGATCATTTCCAACACATTTATGTATTTTTTCAAGGATGTTGAAAAACAACATTTTTGTTATTCTTTTTCACATTTTGTTTGTGAAAGATGAATATAAATTGATTTTGGCTGTTTTACATAAATATCCATTGGTTGTGTGAGAAAACCGCTTTCCAGAGCTTCTACAGCGCTAAGAACGCACCAAACGCTTTATCTGACTGCCTGCACACTAAAAGTGAAATGTATGATCATTTCCAACACATTTATGTATTTTTTCAAGGATGTTGAAAAACAACATTTTTGTTATTCTTTTTCACATTTTGTTTGTGAAAGATGAATATGAATTGATTTTAGATGTTTTACATAAATATCCATTGGTTGTGTGAGAAAACTGCTTTCCTGAGCTTCTACAGCGCTAAGAACGCACCAAACGCTTTATCTGACTGCCTGCACACTAAAAGTGAAATATATGATCATTTCCAACACATTTATGTATTTTTTCAAGGATGTTGAGAAACAACATTTTTGTTATTCTTTTTCACATTTTGTTTGTGAAAGATGAATATAAATTGATTTTAGATGTTTTACATAAATATCCATTAGTTGTGTGAGAAAACCGCTTTCCTGAGCTTCTACAGCGCTAAGAACGCACCAAACGCTTTATCTGACTGCCTGCACACTAAAAGTGAAATATATGATCATTTCCAACACATTTATGTATTTTTTCAAGGATGTTGAAAAACAACATTTTGATTCTTTTTCACATTTTGTTTGTGAAAGATGAAAATAATTGATTTTAGATGTTTTACATAAATATCCATTGGTTGTGTGAGAAAACTGCTTTCCTGAGCTTCTACAGCGCTAAGAACGCACCAAACGCTTTATCTGACTGCCTGCACACTAAAAGTGAAATGTATGATCATTTCCAACACATTTATGTATTTTTTCAAGGATGTTGAAAAACAACATTTTTGTTATTCTTTTTCACATTTTGTTTGTGAAAGATGAATATGAATTGATTTTAGATGTTTTACATAAATATCCATTGGTTGTGTGAGAAAACTGCTTTCCTGAGCTTCTACAGCGCTAAGAACGCACCAAACGCTTTATCTGACTGCCTGCACACTAAAAGTGAAATATATGATCATTTCCAACACATTTATGTATTTTTTCAAGGATGTTGAAAAACAACATTTTTGTTATTCTTTTTCACATTTTGTTTGTGAAAGATGAATATAAATTGATTTTGGCTGTTTTACATAAATATCCATTGGTTGTGTGAGAAAACCGCTTTCCAGAGCTTCTACAGCGCTAAGAACGCACCAAACACTTTATCTGACTGCCTGCACACTAAAAGTGAAATGTATGATCATTTCCAACACATTTATGTATTTTTTCAAGGATGTTGAAAAACAACATTTTTGTTATTCTTTTTCACATTTTGTTTGTGAAAGATGAATATAAATTGATTTTAGATGTTTTACATAAATATCCATTGGTTGTGTGAGAAAACCGCTTTCCAGAGCTTCTACAGCGCTAAGAACGCACCAAACACTTTATCTGACTGCCTGCACACTAAAAGTGAAATGTATGATCATTTCCAACACATTTATGTATTTTTTCAAGGATGTTGAAAAACAACATTTTTGTTATTCTTTTTCACATTTTGTTTGTGAAAGATGAATATAAATTGATTTTAGATGTTTTACATAAATATCCATTGGTTGTGTGAGAAAACTGCTTTCCTGAGCTTCTACAGCGCTAAGAACGCACCAAACGCTTTATCTGACTGCCTGCACACTATAAGTGAAATATATGATCATTTCCAACACATTTATGTATTTTTTCAAGGATGTTGAAAAACAACATTTTTGTTATTCTTTTTCACATTTTGTTTGTGAAAGATGAATATGAATTGATTTTAGATGTTTTACATAAATATCCATTGGTTGTGTGAGAAAACTGCTTTCCTGAGCTTCTACAGCGCTAAGAACGCACCAAACGCTTTATCTGACTGCCTGCACACTAAAAGTGAAATATATGATCATTTCCAACACATTTATGTATTTTTTCAAGGATGTTGAAAAACAACATTTTTGTTATTCTTTTTCACATTTTGTTTGTGAAAGATGAATATAAATTGATTTTGGCTGTTTTACATAAATATCCATTGGTTGTGTGAGAAAACCGCTTTCCAGAGCTTCTACAGCGCTAAGAACGCACCAAACGCTTTATCTGACTGCCTGCACACTAAAAGTGAAATGTATGATCATTTCCAACACATTTATGTATTTTTTCAAGGATGTTGAAAAACAACATTTTTGTTATTCTTTTTCACATTTTGTTTGTGAAAGATGAATATGAATTGATTTTAGATGTTTTACATAAATATCCATTGGTTGTGTGAGAAAACTGCTTTCCTGAGCTTCTACAGCGCTAAGAACGCACCAAACGCTTTATCTGACTGCCTGCACACTAAAAGTGAAATATATGATCATTTCCAACACATTTATGTATTTTTTCAAGGATGTTGAAAAACAACATTTTTGTTATTCTTTTTCACATTTTGTTTGTGAAAGATGAATATAAATTGATTTTGGCTGTTTTACATAAATATCCATTGGTTGTGTGAGAAAACTGCTTTCCTGAGCTTCTACAGCGCTAAGAACGCACCAAACGCTTTATCTGACTGCCTGCACACTAAAAGTGAAATATATGATCATTTCCAACACATTTATGTATTTTTTCAAGGATGTTGAAAAACAACATTTTTGTTATTCTTTTTCACATTTTGTTTGTGAAAGATGAATATAAATTGATTTTAGATGTTTTACATAAATATCCATTGGTTGTGTGAGAAAACCCCTTTCCAGAGCTACTACAGCGCTAAGAACGCACCAAACGCTTTATCTGACTGCCTGCACACTAAAAGTGAAATATATTATAATTTCCAACACATTTATGTATTTTTTCAAGGATGTTGAGAAACAACATTTTTGTTATTCTTTTTCACATTTTGTTTGTGAAAGATGAATATAAATTGATTTTAGATGTTTTACTTAAATATCCATTGGTTGTGTGAGAAAACCGCTTTCCTGAGCTCCTACAGCGCTAAGAACGCACCAAACGCTCTATCTGACTGCCTGCACACTAAAAGTGAAATATATGATCATTTCCAACACATTTATGTATTTTTTCAAGGATGTTGAGAAACAACATTTTTGTTATTCTTTTTCACATTTTATTTGTGAAAGATGAATATAAATTGATTTTAGATGTTTTACATAAATATCCATTAGTTGTGTGAGAAAACCGCTTTCCTGAGCTTCTA
Organism: Channallabes apus; assembly: GCA_030522415.1. Classification (NCBI taxonomy): domain Eukaryota; kingdom Metazoa; phylum Chordata; class Actinopteri; order Siluriformes; family Clariidae; genus Channallabes; species Channallabes apus. The sequence continues at coordinate 12,910,419 of CM060109.1, forward strand.
CAGCGCTAAGAACGCACCAAACGCTTTATCTGACTGCCTGCACACTAAAAGTGAAATATATTATAATTTCCAACACATTTATGTATTTTTTTAAGGATGTTGAAAAACAACATTTTTGTTATTCTTTTTCACATTTTGTTTGTGAAAGATGAATATAAATCGATTTTGGCTGTTTTACATAAATATCCATTGGTTGTGTGAGAAAACCGCTTTCCAGAGCTTCTACAGCGCTAAGAACGCACCAAACACTTTATCTGACTGCCTGCACACTAAAAGTGAAATGTATGATCATTTCCATCACATTTATGTATTTTTTCAAGGATGTTGAAAAACAACATTTTTGTTATTCTTTTTCACATTTTGTTTGTGAAAGATGAATATAAATTGATTTTAGATGTTTTACATAAATATCCATTGGTTGTGTGAGAAAACTGCTTTCCTGAGCTTCTACAGCGCTAAGAACGCACCAAACGCTTTATCTGACTGCCTGCACACTATAAGTGAAATATATGATCATTTCCAACACATTTATGTATTTTTTCAAGGATGTTGAAAAACAACATTTTTGTTATTCTTTTTCACATTTTGTTTGTGAAAGATGAATATGAATTGATTTTAGATGTTTTACATAAATATCCATTGGTTGTGTGAGAAAACCGCTTTCCAGAGCTTCTACAGCGCTAAGAACGCACCAAACGCTTTATCTGACTGCCTGCACACTAAAAGTGAAATATACTGTATGATCATTTCCAACACATTTATGTATTTTTTCAAGGATGTTGAAAAACAACATTTTTGTTATTCTTTTTCACATTTTGTTTGTGAAAGATGAATATGAATTGATTTTAGATGTTTTACATAAATATCCATTGGTTGTGTGAGAAAACTGCTTTCCTGAGCTTGTACAGCGCTAAGAACGCACCAAACGCTTTATCTGACTGCCTGCACACTAAAAGTGAAATATATGATCATTTCCAACACATATATGTATTTTTTCAAGGATGTTGAAAAACAACATTTTTGTTATTCTTTTTCACATTTTGTTTGTGAAAGATGAATATAAATTGATTTTAGATGTTTTACATAAATATCCATTGGTTGTGTGAGAAAACCGCTTTCCTGAGCTCCTACAGCGCTAAGAACGCACCAAACGCTCTATCTGACTGCCTGCACACTAAAAGTGAAATATATGATCATTTCCAACACATTTATGTATTTTTTCAAGGATGTTGAAAAACAACATTTTTGTTATTCTTTTTCACATTTTGTTTGTGAAAGATGAATATAAATTGATTTTAGATGTTTTACATAAATATCCATTGGTTGTGTGAGAAAACCCCTTTCCAGAGCTACTACAGCGCTAAGAACGCACCAAACGCTTTATCTGACTGCCTGCACACTAAAAGTGAAATATATTATAATTTCCAACACATTTATGTATTTTTTCAAGGATGTTGAGAAACAACATTTTTGTTATTCTTTTTCACATTTTGTTTGTGAAAGATGAATATAAATTGATTTTAGATGTTTTACATAAATATCCATTGGTTGTGTGAGAAAACCGCTTTCCTGAGCTCCTACAGCGCTAAGAACGCACCAAACGCTCTATCTGACTGCCTGCACACTAAAAGTGAAATATATGATCATTTCCAACACATTTATGTATTTTTTCAAGGATGTTGAGAAACAACATTTTTGTTATTCTTTTTCACATTTTATTTGTGAAAGATGAATATAAATTGATTTTAGATGTTTTACATAAATATCCATTAGTTGTGTGAGAAAACCGCTTTCCTGAGCTTCTACAGCGCTAAGAACGCACCAAACGCTTTATCTGACTGCCTGCACACTAAAAGTGAAATATATTATAATTTCCAACACATTTATGTATTTTTTTAAGGATGTTGAAAAACAACATTTTTGTTATTCTTTTTCACATTTTGTTTGTGAAAGATGAATATAAATCGATTTTGGCTGTTTTACATAAATATCCATTGGTTGTGTGAGAAAACCGCTTTCCAGAGCTTCTACAGCGCTAAGAACGCACCAAACACTTTATCTGACTGCCTGCACACTAAAAGTGAAATGTATGATCATTTCCAACACATTTATGTATTTTTTCAAGGATGTTGAAAAACAACATTTTTGTTATTCTTTTTCACATTTTGTTTGTGAAAGATGAATATGAATTGATTTTAGATGTTTTACATAAATATCCATTGGTTGTGTGAGAAAACTGCTTTCCTGAGCTTCTACAGCGCTAAGAACGCACCAAACGCTTTATCTGACTGCCTGCACACTATAAGTGAAATATATGATCATTTCCAACACATTTATGTTTTTTTTTAAGGATGTTGAAAAACAACATTTTTGTTATTCCTTTTCACATTTTGCTTGTGAAAGATGAATATAAATTGATTTTGGCTGTTTTACATAAATATCCATTGGTTGTGTGAGAAAACCGCTTTCCAGAGCTTCTACAGCGCTAAGAACGCACCAAACGCTTTATCTGACTGCCTGCACACTAAAAGTGAAATATACTGTATGATCATTTCCAACACATTTATGTATTTTTTCAAGGATGTTGAAAAACAACATTTTTGTTATTCTTTTTCACATTTTGTTTGTGAAAGATGAATATGAATTGATTTTAGATGTTTTACATAAATATCCATTGGTTGTGTGAGAAAACTGCTTTCCTGAGCTTCTACAGCGCTAAGAACGCACCAAACGCTTTATCTGACTGCCTGCACACTAAAAGTGAAATATATGATCATTTCCAACACATATATGTATTTTTTCAAGGATGTTGAAAAACAACATTTTTGTTATTCTTTTTCACATTTTGTTTGTGAAAGATGAATATAAATTGATTTTGGCTGTTTTACATAAATATCCATTGGTTGTGTGAGAAAACTGCTTTCCTGAGCTTCTACAGCGCTAAGAACGCACCAAACGCTTTATCTGACTGCCTGCACACTAAAAGTGAAATATATGATCATTTCCAACACATTTATGTATTTTTTCAAGGATGTTGAAAAACAACATTTTTGTTATTCTTTTTCACATTTTGTTTGTGAAAGATGAATATAAATTGATTTTAGATGTTTTACTTAAATATCCATTGGTTGTGTGAGAAAACCGCTTTCCTGAGCTCCTACAGCGCTAAGAACGCACCAAACGCTCTATCTGACTGCCTGCACACTAAAAGTGAAATATATGATCATTTCCAACACATTTATGTATTTTTTCAAGGATGTTGAGAAACAACATTTTTGTTATTCTTTTTCACATTTTATTTGTGAAAGATGAATATAAATTGATTTTAGATGTTTTACATAAATATCCATTAGTTGTGTGAGAAAACCGCTTTCCTGAGCTTCTACAGCGCTAAGAACGCACCAAACGCTTTATCTGACTGCCTGCACACTAAAAGTGAAATATATTATAATTTCCAACACATTTATGTATTTTTTTAAGGATGTTGAAAAACAACATTTTTGTTATTCTTTTTCACATTTTGTTTGTGAAAGATGAATATAAATCGATTTTGGCTGTTTTACATAAATATCCATTGGTTGTGTGAGAAAACCGCTTTCCAGAGCTTCTACAGCGCTAAGAACGCACCAAACACTTTATCTGACTGCCTGCACACTAAAAGTGAAATGTATGATCATTTCCATCACATTTATGTATTTTTTCAAGGATGTTGAAAAACAACATTTTTGTTATTCTTTTTCACATTTTGTTTGTGAAAGATGAATATAAATTGATTTTAGATGTTTTACATAAATATCCATTGGTTGTGTGAGAAAACTGCTTTCCTGAGCTTCTACAGCGCTAAGAACGCACCAAACGCTTTATCTGACTGCCTGCACACTATAAGTGAAATATATGATCATTTCCAACACATTTATGTATTTTTTCAAGGATGTTGAAAAACAACATTTTTGTTATTCTTTTTCACATTTTGTTTGTGAAAGATGAATATGAATTGATTTTAGATGTTTTACATAAATATCCATTGGTTGTGTGAGAAAACCGCTTTCCAGAGCTTCTACAGCGCTAAGAACGCACCAAACACTTTATCTGACTGCCTGCACACTAAAAGTGAAATATACTGTATGATCATTTCCAACACATTTATGTATTTTTTCAAGGATGTTGAAAAACAACATTTTTGTTATTCTTTTTCACATTTTGTTTGTGAAAGATGAATATGAATTGATTTTAGATGTTTTACATAAATATCCATTGGTTGTGTGAGAAAACTGCTTTCCTGAGCTTGTACAGCGCTAAGAACGCACCAAACGCTTTATCTGACTGCCTGCACACTAAAAGTGAAATATATGATCATTTCCAACACATATATGTATTTTTTCAAGGATGTTGAAAAACAACATTTTTGTTATTCTTTTTCACATTTTGTTTGTGAAAGATGAATATAAATTGATTTTAGATGTTTTACATAAATATCCATTGGTTGTGTGAGAAAACCGCTTTCCTGAGCTCCTACAGCGCTAAGAACGCACCAAACGCTCTATCTGACTGCCTGCACACTAAAAGTGAAATATATGATCATTTCCAACACATTTATGTATTTTTTCAAGGATGTTGAAAAACAACATTTTTGTTATTCTTTTTCACATTTTGTTTGTGAAAGATGAATATAAATTGATTTTAGATGTTTTACATAAATATCCATTGGTTGTGTGAGAAAACCCCTTTCCAGAGCTACTACAGCGCTAAGAACGCACCAAACGCTTTATCTGACTGCCTGCACACTAAAAGTGAAATATATTATAATTTCCAACACATTTATGTATTTTTTCAAGGATGTTGAGAAACAACATTTTTGTTATTCTTTTTCACATTTTGTTTGTGAAAGATGAATATAAATTGATTTTAGATGTTTTACATAAATATCCATTGGTTGTGTGAGAAAACCGCTTTCCTGAGCTCCTACAGCGCTAAGAACGCACCAAACGCTCTATCTGACTGCCTGCACACTAAAAGTGAAATATATGATCATTTCCAACACATTTATGTATTTTTTCAAGGATGTTGAGAAACAACATTTTTGTTATTCTTTTTCACATTTTATTTGTGAAAGATGAATATAAATTGATTTTAGATGTTTTACATAAATATCCATTAGTTGTGTGAGAAAACCGCTTTCCTGAGCTTCTACAGCGCTAAGAACGCACCAAACGCTTTATCTGACTGCCTGCACACTAAAAGTGAAATATATTATAATTTCCAACACATTTATGTATTTTTTTAAGGATGTTGAAAAACAACATTTTTGTTATTCTTTTTCACATTTTGTTTGTGAAAGATGAATATAAATCGATTTTGGCTGTTTTACATAAATATCCATTGGTTGTGTGAGAAAACCGCTTTCCAGAGCTTCTACAGCGCTAAGAACGCACCAAACACTTTATCTGACTGCCTGCACACTAAAAGTGAAATGTATGATCATTTCCAACACATTTATGTATTTTTTCAAGGATGTTGAAAAACAACATTTTTGTTATTCTTTTTCACATTTTGTTTGTGAAAGATGAATATGAATTGATTTTAGATGTTTTACATAAATATCCATTGGTTGTGTGAGAAAACTGCTTTCCTGAGCTTCTACAGCGCTAAGAACGCACCAAACGCTCTATCTGACTGCCTGCACACTATAAGTGAAATATATGATCATTTCCAACACATTTATGTTTTTTTTTAAGGATGTTGAAAAACAACATTTTTGTTATTCCTTTTCACATTTTGCTTGTGAAAGATGAATATAAATTGATTTTGGCTGTTTTACATAAATATCCATTGGTTGTGTGAGAAAACCGCTTTCCAGAGCTTCTACAGCGCTAAGAACGCACCAAACGCTTTATCTGACTGCCTGCACACTAAAAGTGAAATATACTGTATGATCATTTCCAACACATTTATGTATTTTTTCAAGGATGTTGAAAAACAACATTTTTGTTATTCTTTTTCACATTTTGTTTGTGAAAGATGAATATGAATTGATTTTAGATGTTTTACATAAATATCCATTGGTTGTGTGAGAAAACTGCTTTCCTGAGCTTCTACAGCGCTAAGAACGCACCAAACGCTTTATCTGACTGCCTGCACACTAAAAGTGAAATATATGATCATTTCCAACACATATATGTATTTTTTCAAGGATGTTGAAAAACAACATTTTTGTTATTCTTTTTCACATTTTGTTTGTGAAAGATGAATATAAATTGATTTTGGCTGTTTTACATAAATATCCATTGGTTGTGTGAGAAAACTGCTTTCCTGAGCTCCTACAGCGCTAAGAACGCACCAAACGCTCTATCTGACTGCCTGCACACTAAAAGTGAAATATATGATCATTTCCAACACATTTATGTATTTTTTCAAGGATGTTGAAAAACAACATTTTTGTTATTCTTTTTCACATTTTGTTTGTGAAAGATGAATATGAATTGATTTTAGATGTTTTACATAAATATCCATTGGTTGTGTGAGAAAACCGCTTTCCTGAGCTTCTACAGCGCTAAGAACGCACCAAACGCTTTATCTGACTGCCTGCACACTAAAAGTGAAATATATGATCATTTCCAACACATTTATGGATTTTTTCAAGGATGTTGAGAAACAACATTTTTGTTATTCTTTTTCACATTTTGTTTGTGAAAGATGAATATAAATTGATTTTAGATGTTTTACATAAATATCCATTAGTTGTGTGAGAAAACCGCTTTCCTGAGCTTCTACAGCGCTAAGAACGCACCAAACGCTTTATCTGACTGCCTGCACACTAAAAGTGAAATATATGATCATTTCCAACACATTTATGTATTTTTTCAAGGATGTTGAAAAACAACATTTTTGTTATTCTTTTTCACATTTTGTTTGTGAAAGATGAATATAAATTGATTTTGGCTGTTTTACATAAATATCCATTGGTTGTGTGAGAAAACCGCTTTCCAGAGCTTCTACAGCGCTAAAGAACGCACCAAACGCTTTATCTGACTGCCTGCACACTAAAAGTGAAATATATTATAATTTCCAACACATTTATGTATTTTTTTAAGGGTGTTGAAAAACAACATTTTTGTTATTCTTTTTCACATTTTGTTTGTGAAAGATGAATATAAATTGATTTTGGCTGTTTTACATAAATATCCATTGGTTGTGTGAGAAAACCGCTTTCCAGAGCTTCTACAGCGCTAAGAACGCACCAAACGCTTTATCTGACTGCCTGCACACTAAAAGTGAAATGTATGATCATTTCCAACACATTTATGTATTTTTTCAAGGATGTTGAAAAACAACATTTTTGTTATTCTTTTTCACATTTTGTTTGTGAAAGATGAATATGAATTGATTTTAGATGTTTTACATAAATATCCATTGGTTGTGTGAGAAAACTGCTTTCCTGAGCTTCTACAGCGCTAAGAACGCACCAAACGCTTTATCTGACTGCCTGCACACTAAAAGTGAAATATATGATCATTTCCAACACATTTATGGATTTTTTCAAGGATGTTGAGAAACAACATTTTTGTTATTCTTTTTCACATTTTGTTTGTGAAAGATGAATATAAATTGATTTTAGATGTTTTACATAAATATCCATTAGTTGTGTGAGAAAACCGCTTTCCTGAGCTTCTACAGCGCTAAGAACGCACCAAACGCTTTATCTGACTGCCTGCACACTAAAAGTGAAATATATGATCATTTCCAACACATTTATGTATTTTTTCAAGGATGTTGAAAAACAACATTTTTGTTATTCTTTTTCACATTTTGTTTGTGAAAGATGAATATAAATTGATTTTGGCTGTTTTACATAAATATCCATTGGTTGTGTGAGAAAACCGCTTTCCAGAGCTTCTACAGCGCTAAGAACGCACCAAACGCTTTATCTGACTGCCTGCACACTAAAAGTGAAATGTATGATCATTTCCAACACATTTATGTATTTTTTCAAGGATGTTGAAAAACAACATTTTTGTTATTCTTTTTCACATTTTGTTTGTGAAAGATGAATATGAATTGATTTTAGATGTTTTACATAAATATCCATTGGTTGTGTGAGAAAACTGCTTTCCTGAGCTTCTACAGCGCTAAGAACGCACCAAACGCTTTATCTGACTGCCTGCACACTAAAAGTGAAATATATGATCATTTCCAACACATTTATGTATTTTTTCAAGGATGTTGAAAAACAACATTTTTGTTATTCTTTTTCACATTTTGTTTGTGAAAGATGAATATAAATTGATTTTGGCTGTTTTACATAAATATCCATTGGTTGTGTGAGAAAACCGCTTTCCAGAGCTTCTACAGCGCTAAGAACGCACCAAACGCTTTATCTGACTGCCTGCACACTAAAAGTGAAATGTATGATCATTTCCAACACATTTATGTATTTTTTCAAGGATGTTGAAAAACAACATTTTTGTTATTCTTTTTCACATTTTGTTTGTGAAAGATGAATATGAATTGATTTTAGATGTTTTACATAAATATCCATTGGTTGTGTGAGAAAACTGCTTTCCTGAGCTTCTACAGCGCTAAGAACGCACCAAACGCTTTATCTGACTGCCTGCACACTAAAAGTGAAATATATGATCATTTCCAACACATTTATGTATTTTTTCAAGGATGTTGAGAAACAACATTTTTGTTATTCTTTTTCACATTTTGTTTGTGAAAGATGAATATAAATTGATTTTAGATGTTTTACATAAATATCCATTAGTTGTGTGAGAAAACCGCTTTCCTGAGCTTCTACAGCGCTAAGAACGCACCAAACGCTTTATCTGACTGCCTGCACACTAAAAGTGAAATGTATGATCATTTCCAACACATTTATGTATTTTTTCAAGGATGTTGAAAAACAACATTTTTGTTATTCTTTTTCACATTTTGTTTGTGAAAGATGAATATGAATTGATTTTAGATGTTTTACATAAATATCCATTGGTTGTGTGAGAAAACTGCTTTCCTGAGCTTCTACAGCGCTAAGAACGCACCAAATGCTTTATCTGACTGCCTGCACACTAAAAGTGAAATGTATGATCATTTCCAACACATTTATGTATTTTTTCAAGGATGTTGAAAAACAACATTTTTGTTATTCTTTTTCACATTTTGTTTGTGAAAGATGAATATGAATTGATTTTAGATGTTTTACATAAATATCCATTGGTTGTGTGAGAAAACTGCTTTCCTGAGCTTCTACAGCGCTAAGAACGCACCAAACGCTTTATCTGACTGCCTGCACACTAAAAGTGAAATATATGATCATTTCCAACACATTTATGTATTTTTTCAAGGATGTTGAAAAACAACATTTTTGTTATTCTTTTTCACATTTTGTTTGTGAAAGATGAATATAAATTGATTTTAGATGTTTTACATAAATATCCATTGGTTGTGTGAGAAAACCCCTTTCCAGAGCTACTACAGCGCTAAGAACGCACCAAACGCTTTATCTGACTGCCTGCACACTAAAAGTGAAATATATTATAATTTCCAACACATTTATGTATTTTTTTAAGGGTGTTGAAAAACAACATTTTTGTTATTCTTTTTCACATTTTGTTTGTGAAAGATGAATATGAATTGATTTTAGATGTTTTACATAAATATCCATTGGTTGTGTGAGAAAACTGCTTTCCTGAGCTTCTACAGCGCTAAGAACGCACCAAACACTTTATCTGACTGTCTCCACACTATAAGTGAAATATATTATAATTTCCAACACATTCATGTATTTTTTCAAGGATGTTGAGAAACAACATTTTTGTTATTCCTTTTCACATTTTGTTTGTGAAAGATGAATATAAATTGATTTTGGCTGTTTTACATAAATATCCATTGGTTGTGTGAGAAAACCGCTTTCCAGAGCTTCTACAGCGCTAAGAACGCACCAAACGCTTTATCTGACTGCCTGCACACTAAAAGTGAAATATATGATCATTTCCAACACATTTATGTATTTTTTCAAGGATGTTGAAAAACAACATTTTTGTTATTCTTTTTCACATTTTGTTTGTGAAAGATGAATATAAATTGATTTTAGATGTTTTACATAAATATCCATTAGTTGTGTGAGAAAACCGCTTTCCTGAGCTTCTACAGCGCTAAGAACGCACCAAACGCTTTATCTGACTGCCTGCACACTAAAAGTGAAATATATTATAATTTCCAACACATTTATGTATTTTTTTAAGGATGTTGAAAAACAACATTTTTGTTATTCTTTTTCACATTTTGTTTGTGAAAGATGAATATAAATCGATTTTGGCTGTTTTACATAAATATCCATTGGTTGTGTGAGAAAACCGCTTTCCTGGGCTTCTACAGCGCTAAGAACGCACCAAACGCTTTGAGTGCCTGCACACTAAAAGTGAAATGTATGATCATTTCCAACACATTTATGTATTTTTTCAAGGATGTTGAAAAACAACATTTTTGTTATTCTTTTTCACATTTTGTTTGTGAAAGATGAATATGAATTGATTTTAGATGTTTTACATAAATATCCATTAGTTGTGTGAGAAAACCGCTTTCCTGAGCTTCTACAGTTCTAAGAACGCACCAAACGCTTTATCTGACTGCCTGCACACTAAAAGTGAAATATATGATCATTTCCAACACATTTATGTATTTTTTCAAGGATGTTGAAAAACAACATTTTTGTTATTCTTTTTCACATTTTGTTTGTGAAAGATGAATATAAATTGATTTTAGATGTTTTACATAAATATCCATTGGTTGTGTGAGAAAGCCGCTTTCCAGAGCTACAACAGCGCTAAGAACGCACCAAACGCTCTATCTGACTGCCTGCACACTAAAAGTGAAATATATGATCATTTCCAACACATTTATGTATTTTTTCAAGGATGTTGAGAAACAACATTTTTGTTATTCTCTTTCACATTTTATTTGTGAAAGATGAATATGAATTGATTTTAGATGTTTTACATAAATATCCATTGGTTGTGTGAGAAAACTGCTTTCCTGAGCTTCTACAGCGCTAAGAACGCACCAAACGCTTTATCTGACTGCCTGCACACTAAAAGTGAAATATATTATAATTTCCAACACATTTATGTATTTTTTTAAGGATGTTGAAAAACAACATTTTTGTTATTCTTTTTCACATTTTGTTTGTGAAAGATGAATATAAATTGATTTTAGATGTTTTACATAAATATCCATTGGTTGTGTGAGAAAACCGCTTTCCTGAGCTACTACAGCGCTAAGAACGCACCAAACGCTTTATCTGACTGCCTGCACACTAAAAGTGAAATATATTATAATTTCCAACACATTTATGTATTTTTTTAAGGGTGTTGAAAAACAACATTTTTGTTATTCTTTTTCACATTTTGTTTGTGAAAGATGAATATAAATCGATTTTGGCTGTTTTACATAAATATCCATTGGTTGTGTGAGAAAACTGCTTTCCTGAGCTTCTACAGCGCTAAGAACGCACCAAACGCTTTATCTGACTGCCTGCACACTATAAGTGAAATATATGATCATTTCCAACACATTTATGTTTTTTTTTTAAGGATGTTGAAAAACAACATTTTTGTTATTCCTTTTCACATTTTGTTTGTGAAAGATGAATATAAATTGATTTTGGCTGTTTTACATAAATATCCATTGGTTGTGTGAGAAAACCGCTTTCCAGAGCTTCTACAGCGCTAAGAACGCACCAAACGCTTTATCTGACTGCCTGCACACTAAAAGTGAAATATATGATCATTTCCAACACATTTATGTATTTTTTCAAGGATGTTGAAAAACAACATTTTTGTTATTCTTTTTCACATTTTGTTTGTGAAAGATGAATATAAATTGATTTTAGATGTTTTACATAAATATCCATTAGTTGTGTGAGAAAACCGCTTTCCTGAGCTTCTACAGCGCTAAGAACGCACCAAACGCTTTATCTGACTGCCTGCACACTAAAAGTGAAATATATTATAATTTCCAACACATTTATGTATTTTTTCAAGGATGTTGAAAAACAACATTTTTGTTATTCTTTTTCACATTTTGTTTGTGAAAGATGAATATGAATTGATTTTAGATGTTTTACATAAATATCCATTGGTTGTGTGAGAAAACCGCTTTCCAGAGCTTCTACAGCGCTAAGAACGCACCAAACACTTTATCTGACTGCCTGCACACTTAAAGTGAAATATATTATAATTTCCAACACATTTATGTATTTTTTTAAGGGTGTTGAAAAACAACATTTTTGTTATTCTTTTTCACATTTTGTTTGTGAAAGATGAATATAAATCGATTTTGGCTGTTTTACATAAATATCCATTGGTTGTGTGAGAAAACTGCTTTCCTGAGCTTCTACAGCGCTAAGAACGCACCAAACGCTTTATCTGACTGCCTGCACACTATAAGTGAAATATATGATCATTTCCAACACATTTATGTTTTTTTTTTAAGGATGTTGAAAAACAACATTTTTGTTATTCCTTTTCACATTTTGTTTGTGAAAGATGAATATAAATTGATTTTGGCTGTTTTACATAAATATCCATTGGTTGTGTGAGAAAACCGCTTTCCAGAGCTTCTACAGCGCTAAGAACGCACCAAACGCTTTATCTGACTGCCTGCACACTAAAAGTGAAATATATGATCATTTCCAACACATTTATGTATTTTTTCAAGGATGTTGAAAAACAACATTTTTGTTATTCTTTTTCACATTTTGTTTGTGAAAGATGAATATAAATTGATTTTAGATGTTTTACATAAATATCCATTAGTTGTGTGAGAAAACCGCTTTCCTGAGCTTCTACAGCGCTAAGAACGCACCAAACGCTTTATCTGACTGCCTGCACACTAAAAGTGAAATATATTATAATTTCCAACACATTTATGTATTTTTTTAAGGATGTTGAAAAACAACATTTTTGTTATTCTTTTTCACATTTTGTTTGTGAAAGATGAATATAAATCGATTTTGGCTGTTTTACATAAATATCCATTGGTTGTGTGAGAAAACCGCTTTCCAGAGCTTCTACAGCGCTAAGAACGCACCAAACACTTTATCTGACTGCCTGCACACTAAAAGTGAAATATATTATAATTTCCAACACATTTATGTATTTTTTTAAGGATGTTGAAAAACAACATTTTTGTTATTCTTTTTCACATTTTGTTTGTGAAAGATGAATATGAATCGATTTTGGCTGTTTTACATAAATATCCATTGGTTGTGTGAGAAAACTGCTTTCCTGAGCTTCTACAGCGCTAAGAACGCACCAAACGCTCTATCTGACTGCCTGCACACTAAAAGTGAAATATATGATCATTTCCAACACATTTATGTATTTTTTCAAGGATGTTGAAAAACATTTTTGTTATTCTTTTTCACATTTTGTTTGTCAAAGATGAAGGTAAATTGATTTTAGATGTTTTACATAAATATCCATTAGTTGTGTGAGAAAACCGCTTTCCTGAGCTTCTACAGCGCTAAGAACGCACCAAACGCTTTATCTGACTGCCTGCACACTAAAAGTGAAATATATTATAATTTCCAACACATTTATGTATTTTTTTAAGGATGTTGAAAAACAACATTTTTGTTATTCTTTTTCACATTTTGTTTGTGAAAGATGAATATAAATCGATTTTGGCTGTTTTACATAAATATCCATTGGTTGTGTGAGAAAACCGCTTTCTACAGCGCTAAGAACGCACCAAACGCTTTATCTGACTGCCTGCACACTAAAAGTGAAATATATGATCATTTCCAACACATTTATGTATTTTTTCAAGGATGTTGAAAAACAACATTTTTGTTATTCTTTTTCACATTTTGTTTGTGAAAGATGAATATAAATTGATTTTAGATGTTTTACATAAATATCCATTAGTTGTGTGAGAAAACCGCTTTCCTGAGCTTCTACAGCGCTAAGAACGCACCAAACGCTTTATCTGACTGCCTGCACACTAAAAGTGAAATATATTATAATTTCCAACACATTTATGTATTTTTTTAAGGATGTTGAAAAACAACATTTTTGTTATTCTTTTTCACATTTTGTTTGTGAAAGATGAATATAAATCGATTTTGGCTGTTTTACATAAATATCCATTGGTTGTGTGAGAAAACCGCTTTCCAGAGCTTCTACAGCGCTAAGAACGCACCAAACACTTTATCTGACTGCCTGCACACTTAAAGTGAAATATATGATCATTTCCAAAACATTTATGATTTTTTTAAGGATGTTGAAAAACAACATTTTTGTTATTCTTTTTCACATTTTGTTTGTCAAAGATGAATGTAAATTGATTTTAGATGTTTTACATAAATATCCATTAGTTGTGTGAGAAAACCGCTTTCCTGGGCTTCTACAGCGCTAAGAACGCACCAAACGCTTTGACTGCCTGCACACTAAAAGTGAAATGTATGATCATTTCCAACACATTTATGTATTTTTTCAAGGATGTTGAAAAACAACATTTTTGTTATTCTTTTTCACATTTTGTTTGTGAAAGATGAATATGAATTGATTTTAGATGTTTTACATAAATATCCATTAGTTGTGTGAGAAAACCGCTTTCCTGAGCTTCTACAGTTCTAAGAACGCACCAAACGCTTTATCTGACTGCCTGCACACTAAAAGTGAAATATATGATCATTTCCAACACATTTATGTATTTTTTCAAGGATGTTGAAAAACAACATTTTTGTTATTCTTTTTCACATTTTGTTTGTGAAAGATGAATATAAATTGATTTTAGATGTTTTACATAAATATCCATTGGTTGTGTGAGAAAGCCGCTTTCCAGAGCTACAACAGCGCTAAGAACGCACCAAACGCTCTATCTGACTGCCTGCACACTAAAAGTGAAATATATGATCATTTCCAACACATTTATGTATTTTTTCAAGGATGTTGAGAAACAACATTTTTGTTATTCTCTTTCACATTTTATTTGTGAAAGATGAATATGAATTGATTTTAGATGTTTTACATAAATATCCATTGGTTGTGTGAGAAAACTGCTTTCCTGAGCTTCTACAGCGCTAAGAACGCACCAAACGCTTTATCTGACTGCCTGCACACTAAAAGTGAAATATATTATAATTTCCAACACATTTATGTATTTTTTTAAGGATGTTGAAAAACAACATTTTTGTTATTCTTTTTCACATTTTGTTTGTGAAAGATGAATATAAATTGATTTTAGATGTTTTACATAAATATCCATTGGTTGTGTGAGAAAACCGCTTTCCTGAGCTACTACAGCGCTAAGAACGCACCAAACGCTTTATCTGACTGCCTGCACACTAAAAGTGAAATATATTATAATTTCCAACACATTTATGTATTTTTTTAAGGGTGTTGAAAAACAACATTTTTGTTATTCTTTTTCACATTTTGTTTGTGAAAGATGAATATAAATCGATTTTGGCTGTTTTACATAAATATCCATTGGTTGTGTGAGAAAACTGCTTTCCTGAGCTTCTACAGCGCTAAGAACGCACCAAACGCTTTATCTGACTGCCTGCACACTATAAGTGAAATATATGATCATTTCCAACACATTTATGTTTTTTTTTTAAGGATGTTGAAAAACAACATTTTTGTTATTCCTTTTCACATTTTGTTTGTGAAAGATGAATATAAATTGATTTTGGCTGTTTTACATAAATATCCATTGGTTGTGTGAGAAAACCGCTTTCCAGAGCTTCTACAGCGCTAAGAACGCACCAAACGCTTTATCTGACTGCCTGCACACTAAAAGTGAAATATATGATCATTTCCAACACATTTATGTATTTTTTCAAGGATGTTGAAAAACAACATTTTTGTTATTCTTTTTCACATTTTGTTTGTGAAAGATGAATATAAATTGATTTTAGATGTTTTACATAAATATCCATTAGTTGTGTGAGAAAACCGCTTTCCTGAGCTTCTACAGCGCTAAGAACGCACCAAACGCTTTATCTGACTGCCTGCACACTAAAAGTGAAATATATTATAATTTCCAACACATTTATGTATTTTTTTAAGGATGTTGAAAAACAACATTTTTGTTATTCTTTTTCACATTTTGTTTGTGAAAGATGAATATAAATCGATTTTGGCTGTTTTACATAAATATCCATTGGTTGTGTGAGAAAACCGCTTTCCAGAGCTTCTACAGCGCTAAGAACGCACCAAACACTTTATCTGACTGCCTGCACACTAAAAGTGAAATATATTATAATTTCCAACACATTTATGTATTTTTTTAAGGATGTTGAAAAACAACATTTTTGTTATTCTTTTTCACATTTTGTTTGTGAAAGATGAATATGAATCGATTTTGGCTGTCTTACATAAATATCCATTGGTTGTGTGAGAAAACTGCTTTCCTGAGCTTCTACAGCGCTAAGAACGCACCAAACGCTCTATCTGACTGCCTGCACACTAAAAGTGAAATATATGATCATTTCCAACACATTTATGTATTTTTTCAAGGATGTTGAAAAACATTTTTGTTATTCTTTTTCACATTTTGTTTGTCAAAGATGAAGGTAAATTGATTTTAGATGTTTTACATAAATATCCATTAGTTGTGTGAGAAAACCGCTTTCCTGAGCTTCTACAGCGCTAAGAACGCACCAAACGCTTTATCTGACTGCCTGCACACTAAAAGTGAAATATATTATAATTTCCAACACATTTATGTATTTTTTTAAGGATGTTGAAAAACAACATTTTTGTTATTCTTTTTCACATTTTGTTTGTGAAAGATGAATATAAATCGATTTTGGCTGTTTTACATAAATATCCATTGGTTGTGTGAGAAAACCGCTTTCTACAGCGCTAAGAACGCACCAAACGCTTTATCTGACTGCCTGCACACTAAAAGTGAAATATATGATCATTTCCAACACATTTATGTATTTTTTCAAGGATGTTGAAAAACAACATTTTTGTTATTCTTTTTCACATTTTGTTTGTGAAAGATGAATATAAATTGATTTTAGATGTTTTACATAAATATCCATTAGTTGTGTGAGAAAACCGCTTTCCTGAGCTTCTACAGCGCTAAGAACGCACCAAACGCTTTATCTGACTGCCTGCACACTAAAAGTGAAATATATTATAATTTCCAACACATTTATGTATTTTTTTAAGGATGTTGAAAAACAACATTTTTGTTATTCTTTTTCACATTTTGTTTGTGAAAGATGAATATAAATCGATTTTGGCTGTTTTACATAAATATCCATTGGTTGTGTGAGAAAACCGCTTTCCAGAGCTTCTACAGCGCTAAGAACGCACCAAACACTTTATCTGACTGCCTGCACACTTAAAGTGAAATATATGATCATTTCCAAAACATTTATGATTTTTTTAAGGATGTTGAAAAACAACATTTTTGTTATTCTTTTTCACATTTTGTTTGTCAAAGATGAATGTAAATTGATTTTAGATGTTTTACATAAATATCCATTAGTTGTGTGAGAAAACCGCTTTCCTGAGCTTCTACAGCGCTAAGAACGCACCAAACGCTTTATCTGACTGCCTGCACACTATAAGTGAAATATATGATCATTTCCAACACATTTATGTTTTTTTTTTAAGGATGTTGAAAAACAACATTTTTGTTATTCCTTTTCACATTTTGTTTGTGAAAGATGAATATAAATTGATTTTAGATGTTTTACATAAATATCCATTAGTTGTGTGAGAAAACCGCTTTCCTGGGCTTCTACAGCGCTAAGAACGCACCAAACGCTTTGACTGCCTGCACACTAAAAGTGAAATGTATGATCATTTCCAACACATTTATGTATTTTTTCAAGGATGTTGAAAAACAACATTTTTGTTATTCTTTTTCACATTTTGTTTGTGAAAGATGAATATGAATTGATTTTAGATGTTTTACATAAATATCCATTAGTTGTGTGAGAAAACCGCTTTCCTGAGCTTCTACAGTTCTAAGAACGCACCAAACGCTTTATCTGACTGCCTGCACACTAAAAGTGAAATATATGATCATTTCCAACACATTTATGTATTTTTTCAAGGATGTTGAAAAACAACATTTTTGTTATTCTTTTTCACATTTTGTTTGTGAAAGATGAATATAAATTGATTTTAGATGTTTTACATAAATATCCATTGGTTGTGTGAGAAAGCCGCTTTCCAGAGCTACAACAGCGCTAAGAACGCACCAAACGCTCTATCTGACTGCCTGCACACTAAAAGTGAAATATATGATCATTTCCAACACATTTATGTATTTTTTCAAGGATGTTGAGAAACAACATTTTTGTTATTCTCTTTCACATTTTATTTGTGAAAGATGAATATGAATTGATTTTAGATGTTTTACATAAATATCCATTGGTTGTGTGAGAAAACTGCTTTCCTGAGCTTCTACAGCGCTAAGAACGCACCAAACGCTTTATCTGACTGCCTGCACACTAAAAGTGAAATATATTATAATTTCCAACACATTTATGTATTTTTTTAAGGATGTTGAAAAACAACATTTTTGTTATTCTTTTTCACATTTTGTTTGTGAAAGATGAATATAAATTGATTTTAGATGTTTTACATAAATATCCATTGGTTGTGTGAGAAAACCGCTTTCCTGAGCTACTACAGCGCTAAGAACGCACCAAACGCTTTATCTGACTGCCTGCACACTAAAAGTGAAATATATTATAATTTCCAACACATTTATGTATTTTTTTAAGGGTGTTGAAAAACAACATTTTTGTTATTCTTTTTCACATTTTGTTTGTGAAAGATGAATATAAATCGATTTTGGCTGTTTTACATAAATATCCATTGGTTGTGTGAGAAAACTGCTTTCCTGAGCTTCTACAGCGCTAAGAACGCACCAAACGCTTTATCTGACTGCCTGCACACTATAAGTGAAATATATGATCATTTCCAACACATTTATGTTTTTTTTTTAAGGATGTTGAAAAACAACATTTTTGTTATTCCTTTTCACATTTTGTTTGTGAAAGATGAATATAAATTGATTTTGGCTGTTTTACATAAATATCCATTGGTTGTGTGAGAAAACCGCTTTCCAGAGCTTCTACAGCGCTAAGAACGCACCAAACGCTTTATCTGACTGCCTGCACACTAAAAGTGAAATATATGATCATTTCCAACACATTTATGTATTTTTTCAAGGATGTTGAAAAACAACATTTTTGTTATTCTTTTTCACATTTTGTTTGTGAAAGATGAATATAAATTGATTTTAGATGTTTTACATAAATATCCATTAGTTGTGTGAGAAAACCGCTTTCCTGAGCTTCTACAGCGCTAAGAACGCACCAAACGCTTTATCTGACTGCCTGCACACTAAAAGTGAAATATATTATAATTTCCAACACATTTATGTATTTTTTTAAGGATGTTGAAAAACAACATTTTTGTTATTCTTTTTCACATTTTGTTTGTGAAAGATGAATATAAATCGATTTTGGCTGTTTTACATAAATATCCATTGGTTGTGTGAGAAAACCGCTTTCCAGAGCTTCTACAGCGCTAAGAACGCACCAAACACTTTATCTGACTGCCTGCACACTAAAAGTGAAATATATTATAATTTCCAACACATTTATGTATTTTTTTAAGGATGTTGAAAAACAACATTTTTGTTATTCTTTTTCACATTTTGTTTGTGAAAGATGAATATGAATCGATTTTGGCTGTCTTACATAAATATCCATTGGTTGTGTGAGAAAACTGCTTTCCTGAGCTTCTACAGCGCTAAGAACGCACCAAACGCTCTATCTGACTGCCTGCACACTAAAAGTGAAATATATGATCATTTCCAACACATTTATGTATTTTTTCAAGGATGTTGAAAAACATTTTTGTTATTCTTTTTCACATTTTGTTTGTCAAAGATGAAGGTAAATTGATTTTAGATGTTTTACATAAATATCCATTAGTTGTGTGAGAAAACCGCTTTCCTGAGCTTCTACAGCGCTAAGAACGCACCAAACGCTTTATCTGACTGCCTGCACACTAAAAGTGAAATATATTATAATTTCCAACACATTTATGTATTTTTTTAAGGATGTTGAAAAACAACATTTTTGTTATTCTTTTTCACATTTTGTTTGTGAAAGATGAATATAAATCGATTTTGGCTGTTTTACATAAATATCCATTGGTTGTGTGAGAAAACCGCTTTCTACAGCGCTAAGAACGCACCAAACGCTTTATCTGACTGCCTGCACACTAAAAGTGAAATATATGATCATTTCCAACACATTTATGTATTTTTTCAAGGATGTTGAAAAACAACATTTTTGTTATTCTTTTTCACATTTTGTTTGTGAAAGATGAATATAAATTGATTTTAGATGTTTTACATAAATATCCATTAGTTGTGTGAGAAAACCGCTTTCCTGAGCTTCTACAGCGCTAAGAACGCACCAAACGCTTTATCTGACTGCCTGCACACTAAAAGTGAAATATATTATAATTTCCAACACATTTATGTATTTTTTTAAGGATGTTGAAAAACAACATTTTTGTTATTCTTTTTCACATTTTGTTTGTGAAAGATGAATATAAATCGATTTTGGCTGTTTTACATAAATATCCATTGGTTGTGTGAGAAAACCGCTTTCCAGAGCTTCTACAGCGCTAAGAACGCACCAAACACTTTATCTGACTGCCTGCACACTTAAAGTGAAATATATGATCATTTCCAAAACATTTATGATTTTTTTAAGGATGTTGAAAAACAACATTTTTGTTATTCTTTTTCACATTTTGTTTGTCAAAGATGAATGTAAATTGATTTTAGATGTTTTACATAAATATCCATTAGTTGTGTGAGAAAACCGCTTTCCTGAGCTTCTACAGCGCTAAGAACGCACCAAACGCTTTATCTGACTGCCTGCACACTATAAGTGAAATATATGATCATTTCCAACACATTTATGTTTTTTTTTTAAGGATGTTGAAAAACAACATTTTTGTTATTCCTTTTCACATTTTGTTTGTGAAAGATGAATATAAATTGATTTTGGCTGTTTTACATAAATATCCATTGGTTGTGTGAGAAAACCGCTTTCCAGAGCTTCTACAGCGCTAAGAACGCACCAAACGCTTTATCTGACTGCCTGCACACTAAAAGTGAAATATATGATCATTTCCAACACATTTATGTATTTTTTCAAGGATGTTGAAAAACAACATTTTTGTTATTCTTTTTCACATTTTGTTTGTGAAAGATGAATATAAATTGATTTTAGATGTTTTACATAAATATCCATTAGTTGTGTGAGAAAACCGCTTTCCTGAGCTTCTACAGCGCTAAGAACGCACCAAACGCTTTATCTGACTGCCTGCACACTAAAAGTGAAATATATTATAATTTCCAACACATTTATGTATTTTTTTAAGGATGTTGAAAAACAACATTTTTGTTATTCTTTTTCACATTTTGTTTGTGAAAGATGAATATAAATCGATTTTGGCTGTTTTACATAAATATCCATTGGTTGTGTGAGAAAACCGCTTTCCAGAGCTTCTACAGCGCTAAGAACGCACCAAACACTTTATCTGACTGCCTGCACACTAAAAGTGAAATATATTATAATTTCCAACACATTTATGTATTTTTTTAAGGATGTTGAAAAACAACATTTTTGTTATTCTTTTTCACATTTTGTTTGTGAAAGATGAATATGAATCGATTTTGGCTGTTTTACATAAATATCCATTGGTTGTGTGAGAAAACTGCTTTCCTGAGCTTCTACAGCGCTAAGAACGCACCAAACGCTCTATCTGACTGCCTGCACACTAAAAGTGAAATATATGATCATTTCCAACACATTTATGTATTTTTTCAAGGATGTTGAAAAACATTTTTGTTATTCTTTTTCACATTTTGTTTGTCAAAGATGAAGGTAAATTGATTTTAGATGTTTTACATAAATATCCATTAGTTGTGTGAGAAAACCGCTTTCCTGAGCTTCTACAGCGCTAAGAACGCACCAAACGCTTTATCTGACTGCCTGCACACTAAAAGTGAAATATATTATAATTTCCAACACATTTATGTATTTTTTTAAGGATGTTGAAAAACAACATTTTTGTTATTCTTTTTCACATTTTGTTTGTGAAAGATGAATATAAATCGATTTTGGCTGTTTTACATAAATATCCATTGGTTGTGTGAGAAAACCGCTTTCTACAGCGCTAAGAACGCACCAAACGCTTTATCTGACTGCCTGCACACTAAAAGTGAAATATATGATCATTTCCAACACATTTATGTATTTTTTCAAGGATGTTGAAAAACAACATTTTTGTTATTCTTTTTCACATTTTGTTTGTGAAAGATGAATATATTGATTTTAGATGTTTTACATAAATATCCATTAGTTGTGTGAGAAAACCGCTTTCCTGAGCTTCTACAGCGCTAAGAACGCACCAAACGCTTTATCTGACTGCCTGCACACTAAAAGTGAAATATATTATAATTTCCAACACATTTATGTATTTTTTTAAGGATGTTGAAAAACAACATTTTTGTTATTCTTTTTCACATTTTGTTTGTGAAAGATGAATATAAATCGATTTTGGCTGTTTTACATAAATATCCATTGGTTGTGTGAGAAAACCGCTTTCCAGAGCTTCTACAGCGCTAAGAACGCACCAAACACTTTATCTGACTGCCTGCACACTTAAAGTGAAATATATGATCATTTCCAAAACATTTATGATTTTTTTAAGGATGTTGAAAAACAACATTTTTGTTATTCTTTTTCACATTTTGTTTGTCAAAGATGAATGTAAATTGATTTTAGATGTTTTACATAAATATCCATTAGTTGTGTGAGAAAACCGCTTTCCTGGGCTTCTACAGCGCTAAGAACGCACCAAACGCTTTGACTGCCTGCACACTAAAAGTGAAATGTATGATCATTTCCAACACATTTATGTATTTTTTCAAGGATGTTGAAAAACAACATTTTTGTTATTCTTTTTCACATTTTGTTTGTGAAAGATGAATATGAATTGATTTTAGATGTTTTACATAAATATCCATTAGTTGTGTGAGAAAACCGCTTTCCTGAGCTTCTACAGTTCTAAGAACGCACCAAACGCTTTATCTGACTGCCTGCACACTAAAAGTGAAATATATGATCATTTCCAACACATTTATGTATTTTTTCAAGGATGTTGAAAAACAACATTTTTGTTATTCTTTTTCACATTTTGTTTGTGAAAGATGAATATAAATTGATTTTAGATGTTTTACATAAATATCCATTGGTTGTGTGAGAAAGCCGCTTTCCAGAGCTACAACAGCGCTAAGAACGCACCAAACGCTCTATCTGACTGCCTGCACACTAAAAGTGAAATATATGATCATTTCCAACACATTTATGTATTTTTTCAAGGATGTTGAGAAACAACATTTTTGTTATTCTCTTTCACATTTTATTTGTGAAAGATGAATATGAATTGATTTTAGATGTTTTACATAAATATCCATTGGTTGTGTGAGAAAACTGCTTTCCTGAGCTTCTACAGCGCTAAGAACGCACCAAACGCTTTATCTGACTGCCTGCACACTAAAAGTGAAATATATTATAATTTCCAACACATTTATGTATTTTTTTAAGGATGTTGAAAAACAACATTTTTGTTATTCTTTTTCACATTTTGTTTGTGAAAGATGAATATAAATTGATTTTAGATGTTTTACATAAATATCCATTGGTTGTGTGAGAAAACCGCTTTCCTGAGCTACTACAGCGCTAAGAACGCACCAAACGCTTTATCTGACTGCCTGCACACTAAAAGTGAAATATATTATAATTTCCAACACATTTATGTATTTTTTTAAGGGTGTTGAAAAACAACATTTTTGTTATTCTTTTTCACATTTTGTTTGTGAAAGATGAATATAAATCGATTTTGGCTGTTTTACATAAATATCCATTGGTTGTGTGAGAAAACTGCTTTCCTGAGCTTCTACAGCGCTAAGAACGCACCAAACGCTTTATCTGACTGCCTGCACACTATAAGTGAAATATATGATCATTTCCAACACATTTATGTTTTTTTTTTAAGGATGTTGAAAAACAACATTTTTGTTATTCCTTTTCACATTTTGTTTGTGAAAGATGAATATAAATTGATTTTGGCTGTTTTACATAAATATCCATTGGTTGTGTGAGAAAACCGCTTTCCAGAGCTTCTACAGCGCTAAGAACGCACCAAACGCTTTATCTGACTGCCTGCACACTAAAAGTGAAATATATGATCATTTCCAACACATTTATGTATTTTTTCAAGGATGTTGAAAAACAACATTTTTGTTATTCTTTTTCACATTTTGTTTGTGAAAGATGAATATAAATTGATTTTAGATGTTTTACATAAATATCCATTAGTTGTGTGAGAAAACCGCTTTCCTGAGCTTCTACAGCGCTAAGAACGCACCAAACGCTTTATCTGACTGCCTGCACACTAAAAGTGAAATATATTATAATTTCCAACACATTTATGTATTTTTTTAAGGATGTTGAAAAACAACATTTTTGTTATTCTTTTTCACATTTTGTTTGTGAAAGATGAATATAAATCGATTTTGGCTGTTTTACATAAATATCCATTGGTTGTGTGAGAAAACCGCTTTCCAGAGCTTCTACAGCGCTAAGAACGCACCAAACACTTTATCTGACTGCCTGCACACTAAAAGTGAAATATATTATAATTTCCAACACATTTATGTATTTTTTTAAGGATGTTGAAAAACAACATTTTTGTTATTCTTTTTCACATTTTGTTTGTGAAAGATGAATATGAATCGATTTTGGCTGTCTTACATAAATATCCATTGGTTGTGTGAGAAAACTGCTTTCCTGAGCTTCTACAGCGCTAAGAACGCACCAAACGCTCTATCTGACTGCCTGCACACTAAAAGTGAAATATATGATCATTTCCAACACATTTATGTATTTTTTCAAGGATGTTGAAAAACATTTTTGTTATTCTTTTTCACATTTTGTTTGTCAAAGATGAAGGTAAATTGATTTTAGATGTTTTACATAAATATCCATTAGTTGTGTGAGAAAACCGCTTTCCTGAGCTTCTACAGCGCTAAGAACGCACCAAACGCTTTATCTGACTGCCTGCACACTAAAAGTGAAATATATTATAATTTCCAACACATTTATGTATTTTTTTAAGGATGTTGAAAAACAACATTTTTGTTATTCTTTTTCACATTTTGTTTGTGAAAGATGAATATAAATCGATTTTGGCTGTTTTACATAAATATCCATTGGTTGTGTGAGAAAACCGCTTTCTACAGCGCTAAGAACGCACCAAACGCTTTATCTGACTGCCTGCACACTAAAAGTGAAATATATGATCATTTCCAACACATTTATGTATTTTTTCAAGGATGTTGAAAAACAACATTTTTGTTATTCTTTTTCACATTTTGTTTGTGAAAGATGAATATAAATTGATTTTAGATGTTTTACATAAATATCCATTAGTTGTGTGAGAAAACCGCTTTCCTGAGCTTCTACAGCGCTAAGAACGCACCAAACGCTTTATCTGACTGCCTGCACACTAAAAGTGAAATATATTATAATTTCCAACACATTTATGTATTTTTTTAAGGATGTTGAAAAACAACATTTTTGTTATTCTTTTTCACATTTTGTTTGTGAAAGATGAATATAAATCGATTTTGGCTGTTTTACATAAATATCCATTGGTTGTGTGAGAAAACCGCTTTCCAGAGCTTCTACAGCGCTAAGAACGCACCAAACACTTTATCTGACTGCCTGCACACTTAAAGTGAAATATATGATCATTTCCAAAACATTTATGATTTTTTTAAGGATGTTGAAAAACAACATTTTTGTTATTCTTTTTCACATTTTGTTTGTCAAAGATGAATGTAAATTGATTTTAGATGTTTTACATAAATATCCATTAGTTGTGTGAGAAAACCGCTTTCCTGGGCTTCTACAGCGCTAAGAACGCACCAAACGCTTTGACTGCCTGCACACTAAAAGTGAAATGTATGATCATTTCCAACACATTTATGTATTTTTTCAAGGATGTTGAAAAACAACATTTTTGTTATTCTTTTTCACATTTTGTTTGTGAAAGATGAATATGAATTGATTTTAGATGTTTTACATAAATATCCATTGGTTGTGTGAGAAAACTGCTTTCCAGAGCTACAACAGCGCTAAGAACGCACCAAACGCTCTATCTGACTGCCTGCACACTAAAAGTGAAATATATGATCATTTCCAACACATTTATGTATTTTTTCAAGGATGTTGAGAAACAACATTTTTGTTATTCTTTTTCACATTTTATTTGTGAAAGATGAATATGAATTGATTTTAGATGTTTTACATAAATATCCATTGGTTGTGTGAGAAAGCCGCTTTCCAGAGCTACAACAGCGCTAAGAACGCACCAAACGCTCTATCTGACTGCCTGCACACTAAAAGTGAAATATATGATCATTTCCAACACATTTATGTATTTTTTCAAGGATGTTGAGAAACAACATTTTTGTTATTCTCTTTCACATTTTATTTGTGAAAGATGAATATGAATTGATTTTAGATGTTTTACATAAATATCCATTGGTTGTGTGAGAAAACTGCTTTCCTGAGCTTCTACAGCGCTAAGAACGCACCAAACGCTTTATCTGACTGCCTGCACACTAAAAGTGAAATATATTATAATTTCCAACACATTTATGTATTTTTTTAAGGATGTTGAAAAACAACATTTTTGTTATTCTTTTTCACATTTTGTTTGTGAAAGATGAATATAAATCGATTTTGGCTGTTTTACATAAATATCCATTGGTTGTGTGAGAAAACAACATTTTTGTTATTCTTTTTCACATTTTGTTTGTCAAAGATGAATGTAAATTGATTTTAGATGTTTTACATAAATATCCATTAGTTGTGTGAGAAAACCGCTTTCCTGAGCTTCTACAGTTCTAAGAACGCACCAAACGCTTTATCTGACTGCCTGCACACTAAAAGTGAAATATATTATAATTTCCAACACATTTATGTATTTTTTTAAGGATGTTGAAAAACAACATTTTTGTTATTCTTTTTCACATTTTGTTTGTGAAAGATGAATATAAATTGATTTTAGATGTTTTACATAAATATCCATTGGTTGTGTGAGAAAACCGCTTTCCAGAGCTTCTACAGCGCTAAGAACGCACCAAACGCTTTATCTGACTGCCTGCACACTAAAAGTGAAATATACTGTATGATCATTTCCAACACATTTATGTATTTTTTCAAGGATGTTGAAAAACAACATTTTTGTTATTCTTTTTCACATTTTGTTTGTGAAAGATGAATATGAATTGATTTTAGATGTTTTACATAAATATCCATTGGTTGTGTGAGAAAACTGCTTTCCTGAGCTTCTACAGCGCTAAGAACGCACCAAACGCTTTATCTGACTGCCTGCACACTAAAAGTGAAATATATGATCATTTCCAACACATTTATGTATTTTTTCAAGGATGTTGAAAAACAACATTTTTGTTATTCTTTTTCACATTTTGTTTGTGAAAGATGAATATAAATTGATTTTAGACGTTTTACATAAATATCCATTGGTTGTGTGAGAAAACCGCTTTCCAGAGCTACTACAGCGCTAAGAACGCACCAAACGCTTTATCTGACTGCCTGCACACTTAAAGTGAAATATATGATCATTTCCAAAACATTTATGTTTTTTTTAAGGATGTTGAAAAACAACATTTTTGTTATTCTTTTTCACATTTTGTTTGTCAAAGATGAATGTAAATTGATTTTAGATGTTTTACATAAATATCCATTAGTTGTGTGAGAAAACCGCTTTCCTGGGCTTCTACAGCGCTAAGAACGCACCAAACGCTTTATCTGACTGCCTGCACACTAAAAGTGAAATATATGATCATTTCCAACACATTTATGTATTTTTTCAAGGATGTTGAAAAACAACATTTTTGTTATTCTTTTTCACATTTTGTTTGTCAAAGATGAAGGTAAATTGATTTTAGATGTTTTACATAAATGTCCATTAGTTGTGTGAGAAAACCGCTTTCCTGAGCTTCTACAGCGCTAAGAACGCACCAAACGCTTTATCTGACTGCCTGCACACTAAAAGTGAAATATATGATCATTTCCAACACATTTATGTATTTTTTCAAGGATGTTGAAAAACAACATTTTTGTTATTCTTTTTCACATTTTGTTTGTGAAAGATGAATATAAATTGATTTTAGATGTTTTACATAAATATCCATTAGTTGTGTGAGAAAACCGCTTTCCTGAGCTTCTACAGCGCTAAGAACGCACCAAACGCTTTATCTGACTGCCTGCACACTAAAAGTGAAATATATTATAATTTCCAACACATTTATGTATTTTTTTAAGGATGTTGAAAAACAACATTTTTGTTATTCTTTTTCACATTTTGTTTGTGAAAGATGAATATAAATCGATTTTGGCTGTTTTACATAAATATCCATTGGTTGTGTGAGAAAACCGCTTTCCAGAGCTTCTACAGCGCTAAGAACGCACCAAACACTTTATCTGACTGCCTGCACACTTAAAGTGAAATATATGATCATTTCCAAAACATTTATGATTTTTTTAAGGATGTTGAAAAACAACATTTTTGTTATTCTTTTT
Organism: Channallabes apus; assembly: GCA_030522415.1. Taxonomy (NCBI): domain Eukaryota; kingdom Metazoa; phylum Chordata; class Actinopteri; order Siluriformes; family Clariidae; genus Channallabes; species Channallabes apus. The sequence goes on from CM060109.1 coordinate 12,939,166, forward strand.
CACATTTTGTTTGTCAAAGATGAATGTAAATTGATTTTAGATGTTTTACATAAATATCCATTAGTTGTGTGAGAAAACCGCTTTCCTGGGCTTCTACAGCGCTAAGAACGCACCAAACGCTTTGACTGCCTGCACACTAAAAGTGAAATGTATGATCATTTCCAACACATTTATGTATTTTTTCAAGGATGTTGAAAAACAACATTTTTGTTATTCTTTTTCACATTTTGTTTGTGAAAGATGAATATGAATTGATTTTAGATGTTTTACATAAATATCCATTGGTTGTGTGAGAAAACTGCTTTCCAGAGCTACAACAGCGCTAAGAACGCACCAAACGCTCTATCTGACTGCCTGCACACTAAAAGTGAAATATATGATCATTTCCAACACATTTATGTATTTTTTCAAGGATGTTGAGAAACAACATTTTTGTTATTCTTTTTCACATTTTATTTGTGAAAGATGAATATGAATTGATTTTAGATGTTTTACATAAATATCCATTGGTTGTGTGAGAAAGCCGCTTTCCAGAGCTACAACAGCGCTAAGAACGCACCAAACGCTCTATCTGACTGCCTGCACACTAAAAGTGAAATATATGATCATTTCCAACACATTTATGTATTTTTTCAAGGATGTTGAGAAACAACATTTTTGTTATTCTCTTTCACATTTTATTTGTGAAAGATGAATATGAATTGATTTTAGATGTTTTACATAAATATCCATTGGTTGTGTGAGAAAACTGCTTTCCTGAGCTTCTACAGCGCTAAGAACGCACCAAACGCTTTATCTGACTGCCTGCACACTAAAAGTGAAATATATTATAATTTCCAACACATTTATGTATTTTTTTAAGGATGTTGAAAAACAACATTTTTGTTATTCTTTTTCACATTTTGTTTGTGAAAGATGAATATAAATCGATTTTGGCTGTTTTACATAAATATCCATTGGTTGTGTGAGAAAACAACATTTTTGTTATTCTTTTTCACATTTTGTTTGTCAAAGATGAATGTAAATTGATTTTAGATGTTTTACATAAATATCCATTAGTTGTGTGAGAAAACCGCTTTCCTGAGCTTCTACAGTTCTAAGAACGCACCAAACGCTTTATCTGACTGCCTGCACACTAAAAGTGAAATATATTATAATTTCCAACACATTTATGTATTTTTTTAAGGATGTTGAAAAACAACATTTTTGTTATTCTTTTTCACATTTTGTTTGTGAAAGATGAATATAAATTGATTTTAGATGTTTTACATAAATATCCATTGGTTGTGTGAGAAAACCGCTTTCCAGAGCTTCTACAGCGCTAAGAACGCACCAAACGCTTTATCTGACTGCCTGCACACTAAAAGTGAAATATACTGTATGATCATTTCCAACACATTTATGTATTTTTTCAAGGATGTTGAAAAACAACATTTTTGTTATTCTTTTTCACATTTTGTTTGTGAAAGATGAATATGAATTGATTTTAGATGTTTTACATAAATATCCATTGGTTGTGTGAGAAAACTGCTTTCCTGAGCTTCTACAGCGCTAAGAACGCACCAAACGCTTTATCTGACTGCCTGCACACTAAAAGTGAAATATATGATCATTTCCAACACATTTATGTATTTTTTCAAGGATGTTGAAAAACAACATTTTTGTTATTCTTTTTCACATTTTGTTTGTGAAAGATGAATATAAATTGATTTTAGACGTTTTACATAAATATCCATTGGTTGTGTGAGAAAACCGCTTTCCAGAGCTACTACAGCGCTAAGAACGCACCAAACGCTTTATCTGACTGCCTGCACACTTAAAGTGAAATATATGATCATTTCCAAAACATTTATGTTTTTTTTAAGGATGTTGAAAAACAACATTTTTGTTATTCTTTTTCACATTTTGTTTGTCAAAGATGAATGTAAATTGATTTTAGATGTTTTACATAAATATCCATTAGTTGTGTGAGAAAACCGCTTTCCTGGGCTTCTACAGCGCTAAGAACGCACCAAACGCTTTATCTGACTGCCTGCACACTAAAAGTGAAATATATGATCATTTCCAACACATTTATGTATTTTTTCAAGGATGTTGAAAAACAACATTTTTGTTATTCTTTTTCACATTTTGTTTGTCAAAGATGAAGGTAAATTGATTTTAGATGTTTTACATAAATGTCCATTAGTTGTGTGAGAAAACCGCTTTCCTGAGCTTCTACAGCGCTAAGAACGCACCAAACGCTTTATCTGACTGCCTGCACACTAAAAGTGAAATATATGATCATTTCCAACACATTTATGTATTTTTTCAAGGATGTTGAAAAACAACATTTTTGTTATTCTTTTTCACATTTTGTTTGTGAAAGATGAATATAAATTGATTTTAGATGTTTTACATAAATATCCATTGGTTGTGTGAGAAAACCGCTTTCCAGAGCTACTACAGCGCTAAGAACGCACCAAATGCTTTATCTGACTGCCTGCACACTAAAAGTGAAATATATTATAATTTCCAACACATTTATGTATTTTTTTAAGGATGTTGAAAAACAACATTTTTGTTATTCTTTTTCACATTTTGTTTGTGAAAGATGAATATAAATCGATTTTGGCTGTTTTACATGAATATCCATTGGTTGTGTGAGAAAACCGCTTTCCAGAGCTTCTACAGCGCTAAGAACGCACCAAACACTTTATCTGACTGCCTGCACACTTAAAGTGAAATATATGATCATTTCCAAAACATTTATGTTTTTTTTAAGGATGTTGAAAAACAACATTTTTGTTATTCTTTTTCACATTTTGTTTGTCAAAGATGAATGTAAATTGATTTTAGATGTTTTACATAAATATCCATTAGTTGTGTGAGAAAACCGCTTTCCTGAGCTTCTACAGTTCTAAGAAGGCACCAAACGCTTTATCTGACTGCCTGCACACTAAAAGTGAAATATATTATAATTTCCAACACATTTATGTATTTTTTTAAGGATGTTGAAAAACAACATTTTTGTTATTCTTTTTCACATTTTGTTTGTGAAAGATGAATATAAATTGATTTTAGATGTCTTACATAAATATCCATTGGTTGTGTGAGAAAACCGCTTTCCAGAGCTTCTACAGCGCTAAGAACGCACCAAACGCTTTATCTGACTGCCTGCACACTAAAAGTGAAATATACTGTATGATCATTTCCAACACATTTATGTATTTTTTCAAGGATGTTGAAAAACAACATTTTTGTTATTCTTTTTCACATTTTGTTTGTGAAAGATGAATATGAATTGATTTTAGATGTTTTACATAAATATCCATTGGTTGTGTGAGAAAACTGCTTTCCTGAGCTTCTACAGCGCTAAGAACGCACCAAACGCTTTATCTGACTGCCTGCACACTAAAAGTGAAATATATGATCATTTCCAACACATTTATGTATTTTTTCAAGGATGTTGAAAAACAACATTTTTGTTATTCTTTTTCACATTTTGTTTGTGAAAGATGAATATAAATTGATTTTAGACGTTTTACATAAATATCCATTGGTTGTGTGAGAAAACCGCTTTCCAGAGCTACTACAGCGCTAAGAACGCACCAAACGCTTTATCTGACTGCCTGCACACTAAAAGTGAAATATATTATAATTTCCAACACATTTATGTATTTTTTTAAGGGTGTTGAAAAACAACATTTTTGTTATTCTTTTTCACATTTTGTTTGTGAAAGATGAATATAAATCGATTTTGGCTGTTTTACATAAATATCCATTGGTTGTGTGAGAAAACTGCTTTCCTGAGCTTCTACAGCGCTAAGAACGCACCAAACACTTCATCTGACTGCCTGCACACTTAAAGTGAAATATATGATCATTTCCAAAACATTTATGTTTTTTTTAAGGATGTTGAAAAACAACATTTTTGTTATTCTTTTTCACATTTTGTTTGTCAAAGATGAATGTAAATTGATTTTAGATGTTTTACATAAATATCCATTAGTTGTGTGAGAAAACAACATTTTTGTTATTCTTTTTCACATTTTGTTTGTGAAAGATGAATATGAATTGATTTTAGATGTTTTACATAAATATCCATTGGTTGTGTGAGAAAACCGCTTTCCAGAGCTTCTACAGCGCTAAGAACGCACCAAACGCTTTATCTGACTGCCTGCACACTAAAAGTGAAATATACTGTATGATCATTTCCAACACATTTATGTATTTTTTCAAGGATGTTGAAAAACAACATTTTTGTTATTCTTTTTCACATTTTGTTTGTGAAAGATGAATATGAATTGATTTTAGATGTTTTACATAAATATCCATTGGTTGTGTGAGAAAACTGCTTTCCTGAGCTTCTACAGTGCTAAGAACGCACCAAACGCTTTATCTGACTGCCTGCACACTAAAAGTGAAATATATGATCATTTCCAACACATTTATGTATTTTTTCAAGGATGTTGAAAAACAACATTTTTGTTATTCTTTTTCACATTTTGTTTGTGAAAGATGAATATAAATTGATTTTAGACGTTTTACATAAATATCCATTGGTTGTGTGAGAAAACCGCTTTCCAGAGCTACTACAGCGCTAAGAACGCACCAAACGCTTTATCTGACTGCCTGCACACTTAAAGTGAAATATATGATCATTTCCAAAACATTTATGTTTTTTTTAAGGATGTTGAAAAACAACATTTTTGTTATTCTTTTTCACATTTTGTTTGTCAAAGATGAATGTAAATTGATTTTAGATGTTTTACATAAATATCCATTAGTTGTGTGAGAAAACCGCTTTCCTGGGCTTCTACAGCGCTAAGAACGCACCAAACGCTTTATCTGACTGCCTGCACACTAAAAGTGAAATATATGATCATTTCCAACACATTTATGTATTTTTTCAAGGATGTTGAAAAACAACATTTTTGTTATTCTTTTTCACATTTTGTTTGTCAAAGATGAAGGTAAATTGATTTTAGATGTTTTACATAAATATCCATTGGTTGTGTGAGAAAACCGCTTTCCAGAGCTTCTACAGCGCTAAGAACGCACCAAACGCTTTATCTGACTGCCTGCACACTAAAAGTGAAATATATGATCATTTCCAACACATTTATGTATTTTTTCAAGGATGTTGAAAAACAACATTTTTGTTATTCTTTTTCACATTTTGTTTGTCAAAGATGAAGGTAAATTGATTTTAGATGTTTTACATAAATATCCATTGGTTGTGTGAGAAAACCGCTTTCCAGAGCTTCTACAGCGCTAAGAACGCACCAAACGCTTTATCTGACTGCCTGCACACTAAAAGTGAAATATACTGTATGATCATTTCCAACACATTTATGTATTTTTTCAAGGATGTTGAAAAACAACATTTTTGTTATTCTTTTTCACATTTTGTTTGTGAAAGATGAATATGAATTGATTTTAGATGTTTTACATAAATATCCATTGGTTGTGTGAGAAAACTGCTTTCCTGAGCTTCTACAGCGCTAAGAACGCACCAAACGCTTTATCTGACTGCCTGCACACTAAAAGTGAAATATATGATCATTTCCAACACATTTATGTATTTTTTCAAGGATGTTGAAAAACTGCTTTCCTGAGCTTCTACAGCGCTAAGAACGCACCAAACACTTTATCTGACTGCCTGCACACTTAAAGTGAAATATATGATCATTTCCAAAACATTTATGTTTTTTTTAAGGATGTTGAAAAACAACATTTTTGTTATTCTTTTTCACATTTTGTTTGTCAAAGATGAATGTAAATTGATTTTAGATGTTTTACATAAATATCCATTAGTTGTGTGAGAAAACCGCTTTCCTGGGCTTCTACAGCGCTAAGAACGCACCAAACGCTCTATCTGACTGCCTGCACACTAAAAGTGAAATATACTGTATGATCATTTCCAACACATTTATGTATTTTTTCAAGGATGTTGAAAAACAACATTTTTGTTATTCTTTTTCACATTTTGTTTGTGAAAGATGAATATGAATTGATTTTAGATGTTTTACATAAATATCCATTGGTTGTGTGAGAAAACTGCTTTCCTGAGCTTCTACAGCGCTAAGAACGCACCAAACGCTTTATCTGACTGCCTGCACACTAAAAGTGAAATATATGATCATTTCCAACACATTTATGTATTTTTTCAAGGATGTTGAAAAACAACATTTTTGTTATTCTTTTTCACATTTTGTTTGTGAAAGATGAATATAAATTGATTTTAGATGTTTTACATAAATATCCATTAGTTGTGTGAGAAAACCGCTTTCCTGAGCTTCTACAGCGCTAAGAACGCACCAAACGCTCTATCTGACTGCCTGCACACTAAAAGTGAAATATATGATCATTTCCAACACATTTATGTATTTTTTCAAGGATGTTGAAAAACAACATTTTTGTTATTCTTTTTCACATTTTGTTTGTCAAAGATGAAGGTAAATTGATTTTAGATGTTTTACATAAATATCCATTAGTTGTGTGAGAAAACCGCTTTCCTGAGCTTCTACAGCGCTAAGAACGCACCAAACGCTTTATCTGACTGCCTGCACACTAAAAGTGAAATATATGATCATTTCCAACACATTTATGTATTTTTTCAAGGATGTTGAAAAACAACATTTTTGTTATTCTTTTTCACATTTTGTTTGTGAAAGATGAATATAAATTGATTTTAGATGTTTTTACATAAATATCCATTGGTTGTGTGAGAAAACCGCTTTCCTGAGCTTCTAAAGCGCTAAGAACGCACCAAACGCTTTATCTGACTGCCTGCACACTAAAAGTGAAATGTATGATCATTTCCAACACATTTATGTATTTTTTCAAGGATGTTGAAAAACAACATTTTTGTTATTCTTTTTCACATTTTGTTTGTGAAAGATGAATATGAATTGATTTTAGATGTTTTACATAAATATCCATTGGTTGTGTGAGAAAACCGCTTTCCAGAGCTTCTACAGCGCTAAGAACGCACCAAACACTTTATCTGACTGCCTGCACACTAAAAGTGAAATATATTATAATTTCCAACACATTTATGTATTTTTTTAAGGATGTTGAAAAACAACATTTTTGTTATTCTTTTTCACATTTTGTTTGTGAAAGATGAATATGAATCGATTTTGGCTGTTTTACATAAATATCCATTGGTTGTGTGAGAAAACTGCTTTCCTGAGCTTCTACAGCGCTAAGAACGCACCAAACGCTCTATCTGACTGCCTGCACACTAAAAGTGAAATATACTGTATGATCATTTCCAACACATTTATGTATTTTTTCAAGGATGTTGAAAAACAACATTTTTGTTATTCTTTTTCACATTTTGTTTGTCAAAGATGAAGGTAAATTGATTTTAGATGTTTTACATAAATATCCATTAGTTGTGTGAGAAAACCGCTTTCCTGAGCTTCTACAGCGCTAAGAACGCACCAAACGCTTTATCTGACTGCCTGCACACTAAAAGTGAAATATATGATCATTTCCAACACATTTATGTATTTTTTCAAGGATGTTGAAAAACAACATTTTTGTTATTCTTTTTCACATTTTGTTTGTGAAAGATGAATATAAATTGATTTTAGATGTTTTTACATAAATATCCATTGGTTGTGTGAGAAAACCGCTTTCCTGAGCTTCTAAAGCGCTAAGAACGCACCAAACGCTTTATCTGACTGCCTGCACACTAAAAGTGAAATGTATGATCATTTCCAACACATTTATGTATTTTTTCAAGGATGTTGAAAAACAACATTTTTGTTATTCTTTTTCACATTTTGTTTGTGAAAGATGAATATGAATTGATTTTAGATGTTTTACATAAATATCCATTGGTTGTGTGAGAAAACTGCTTTCCTGAGCTTCTACAGCGCTAAGAACGCACCAAACGCTTTATCTGACTGCCTGCACACTAAAAGTGAAATATATGATCATTTCCAACACATTTATGTATTTTTTCAAGGATGTTGAAAAACAACATTTTTGTTATTCTTTTTCACATTTTGTTTGTGAAAGATGAATATAAATTGATTTTAGACGTTTTACATAAATATCCATTGGTTGTGTGAGAAAACCGCTTTCCAGAGCTACTACAGCGCTAAGAACGCACCAAACGCTTTATCTGACTGCCTGCACACTAAAAGTGAAATATATTATAATTTCCAACACATTTATGTATTTTTTTAAGGGTGTTGAAAAACAACATTTTTGTTATTCTTTTTCACATTTTGTTTGTGAAAGATGAATATAAATCGATTTTGGCTGTTTTACATAAATATCCATTGGTTGTGTGAGAAAACTGCTTTCCTGAGCTTCTACAGCGCTAAGAACGCACCAAACACTTTATCTGACTGCCTGCACACTTAAAGTGAAATATATGATCATTTCCAAAACATTTATGTTTTTTTTAAGGATGTTGAAAAACAACATTTTTGTTATTCTTTTTCACATTTTGTTTGTCAAAGATGAATGTAAATTGATTTTAGATGTTTTACATAAATATCCATTAGTTGTGTGAGAAAACCGCTTTCCTGGGCTTCTACAGCGCTAAGAACGCACCAATCGTTTTGACTGCCTGCACACTAAAAGTGAAATGTATGATCATTTCCAACACATTTATGTATTTTTCCAAGGATGTTGAAAAACAACATTTTTGTTATTCCTTTTCACATTTTGTTTGTGAAAGATGAATATAAATTGATTTTGGCTGTTTTACATAAATATCCATTGGTTGTGTGAGAAAACCGCTTTCCAGAGCTTCTACAGCGCTAAGAACGCACCAAACGCTTTATCTGACTGCCTGCACACTAAAAGTGAAATGTATGATCATTTCCAACACATTTATGTATTTTTTCAAGGATGTTGAAAAACAACATTTTTGTTATTCTTTTTCACATTTTGTTTGTGAAAGATGAATATGAATTGATTTTAGATGTTTTACATAAATATCCATTGGTTGTGTGAGAAAACCGCTTTCCAGAGCTTCTACAGCGCTAAGAACGCACCAAACACTTTATCTGACTGCCTGCACACTTAAAGTGAAATATATGATCATTTCCAAAACATTTATGTTTTTTTTAAGGATGTTGAAAAACAACATTTTTGTTATTCTTTTTCACATTTTGTTTGTCAAAGATGAATGTAAATTGATTTTAGATGTTTTACATAAATATCCATTAGTTGTGTGAGAAAACCGCTTTCCTGGGCTTCCACAGCGCTAAGAACGCACCAAACGCTTTGACTGCCTGCACACTAAAAGTGAAATGTATGATCATTTCCAACACATTTATGTATTTTTTCAAGGATGTTGAAAAACAACATTTTTGTTATTCTTTTTCACATTTTGTTTGTGAAAGATGAATATAAATTGATTTTAGATGTTTTACATAAATATCCATTGGTTGTGTGAGAAAGCCGCTTTCCAGAGCTACAACAGCGCTAAGAACGCACCAAACGCTCTATCTGACTGCCTGCACACTAAAAGTGAAATATATGATCATTTCCAACACATTTATGTATTTTTTCAAGGATGTTGAGAAACAACATTTTTGTTATTCTCTTTCACATTTTATTTGTGAAAGATGAATATGAATTGATTTTAGATGTTTTACATAAATATCCATTGGTTGTGTGAGAAAACTGCTTTCCTGAGCTTCTACAGCGCTAAGAACGCACCAAACGCTTTATCTGACTGCCTGCACACTAAAAGTGAAATATATTATAATTTCCAACACATTTATGTATTTTTTTAAGGATGTTGAAAAACAACATTTTTGTTATTCCTTTTCACATTTTGTTTGTGAAAGATGAATATAAATTGATTTTGGCTGTTTTACATAAATATCCATTGGTTGTGTGAGAAAACCGCTTTCCAGAGCTTCTACAGCGCTAAGAACGCACCAAACGCTTTATCTGACTGCCTGCACACTAAAAGTGAAATATACTGTATGATCATTTCCAACACATTTATGTATTTTTTCAAGGATGTTGAAAAACAACATTTTTGTTATTCTTTTTCACATTTTGTTTGTCAAAGATGAAGGTAAATTGATTTTAGATGTTTTACATAAATATCCATTAGTTGTGTGAGAAAACCGCTTTCCTGAGCTTCTACAGCGCTAAGAACGCACCAAACGCTTTATCTGACTGCCTGCACACTAAAAGTGAAATATATGATCATTTCCAACACATTTATGTATTTTTTCAAGGATGTTGAAAAACAACATTTTTGTTATTCTTTTTCACATTTTGTTTGTGAAAGATGAATATAAATTGATTTTAGATGTTTTTACATAAATATCCATTGGTTGTGTGAGAAAACCGCTTTCCTGAGCTTCTAAAGCGCTAAGAACGCACCAAACGCTTTATCTGACTGCCTGCACACTAAAAGTGAAATGTATGATCATTTCCAACACATTTATGTATTTTTTCAAGGATGTTGAAAAACAACATTTTTGTTATTCTTTTTCACATTTTGTTTGTGAAAGATGAATATGAATTGATTTTAGATGTTTTACATAAATATCCATTGGTTGTGTGAGAAAACTGCTTTCCTGAGCTTCTACAGCGCTAAGAACGCACCAAACGCTTTATCTGACTGCCTGCACACTAAAAGTGAAAAATATGATCATTTCCAACACATTTATGTATTTTTTCAAGGATGTTGAAAAACAACATTTTTGTTATTCTTTTTCACATTTTGTTTGTGAAAGATGAATATAAATTGATTTTAGACGTTTTACATAAATATCCATTGGTTGTGTGAGAAAACCGCTTTCCAGAGCTACTACAGCGCTAAGAACGCACCAAACGCTTTATCTGACTGCCTGCACACTAAAAGTGAAATATATTATAATTTCCAACACATTTATGTATTTTTTTAAGGGTGTTGAAAAACAACATTTTTGTTATTCTTTTTCACATTTTGTTTGTGAAAGATGAATATAAATCGATTTTGGCTGTTTTACATAAATATCCATTGGTTGTGTGAGAAAACTGCTTTCCTGAGCTTCTACAGCGCTAAGAACGCACCAAACACTTTATCTGACTGCCTGCACACTTAAAGTGAAATATATGATCATTTCCAAAACATTTATGTTTTTTTTAAGGATGTTGAAAAACAACATTTTTGTTATTCTTTTTCACATTTTGTTTGTCAAAGATGAATGTAAATTGATTTTAGATGTTTTACATAAATATCCATTAGTTGTGTGAGAAAACCGCTTTCCTGGGCTTCTACAGCGCTAAGAACGCACCAAACACTTTATCTGACTGCCTGCACACTTAAAGTGAAATATATGATCATTTCCAAAACATTTATGTTTTTTTTAAGGATGTTGAAAAACAACATTTTTGTTATTCTTTTTCACATTTTGTTTGTCAAAGATGAATGTAAATTGATTTTAGATGTTTTACATAAATATCCATTAGTTGTGTGAGAAAACCGCTTTCCTGGGCTTCTACAGCGCTAAGAACGCACCAATCGTTTTGACTGCCTGCACACTAAAAGTGAAATGTATGATCATTTCCAACACATTTATGTATTTTTCCAAGGATGTTGAAAAACAACATTTTTGTTATTCCTTTTCACATTTTGTTTGTGAAAGATGAATATAAATTGATTTTGGCTGTTTTACATAAATATCCATTGGTTGTGTGAGAAAACCGCTTTCCAGAGCTTCTACAGCGCTAAGAACGCACCAAACGCTTTATCTGACTGCCTGCACACTAAAAGTGAAATGTATGATCATTTCCAACACATTTATGTATTTTTTCAAGGATGTTGAAAAACAACATTTTTGTTATTCTTTTTCACATTTTGTTTGTGAAAGATGAATATGAATTGATTTTAGATGTTTTACATAAATATCCATTGGTTGTGTGAGAAAACCGCTTTCCAGAGCTTCTACAGCGCTAAGAACGCACCAAACACTTTATCTGACTGCCTGCACACTTAAAGTGAAATATATGATCATTTCCAAAACATTTATGTTTTTTTTAAGGATGTTGAAAAACAACATTTTTGTTATTCTTTTTCACATTTTGTTTGTCAAAGATGAATGTAAATTGATTTTAGATGTTTTACATAAATATCCATTAGTTGTGTGAGAAAACCGCTTTCCTGGGCTTCCACAGCGCTAAGAACGCACCAAACGCTTTGACTGCCTGCACACTAAAAGTGAAATGTATGATCATTTCCAACACATTTATGTATTTTTTCAAGGATGTTGAAAAACAAAATTTTTGTTATTCTTTTTCACATTTTGTTTGTGAAAGATGAATATAAATCGATTTTGGCTGTTTTACATAAATATCCATTGGTTGTGTGAGAAAACTGCTTTCCTGAGCTTCTACAGCGCTAAGAACGCACCAAACACTTCATCTGACTGCCTGCACACTTAAAGTGAAATATATGATCATTTCCAAAACATTTATGTTTTTTTTAAGGATGTTGAAAAACAACATTTTTGTTATTCTTTTTCACATTTTGTTTGTCAAAGATGAATGTAAATTGATTTTAGATGTTTTACATAAATATCCATTAGTTGTGTGAGAAAACAACATTTTTGTTATTCTTTTTCACATTTTGTTTGTGAAAGATGAATATGAATTGATTTTAGATGTTTTACATAAATATCCATTGGTTGTGTGAGAAAACCGCTTTCCAGAGCTTCTACAGCGCTAAGAACGCACCAAACGCTTTATCTGACTGCCTGCACACTAAAAGTGAAATATACTGTATGATCATTTCCAACACATTTATGTATTTTTTCAAGGATGTTGAAAAACAACATTTTTGTTATTCTTTTTCACATTTTGTTTGTGAAAGATGAATATAAATTGATTTTAGATGTTTTTACATAAATATCCATTGGTTGTGTGAGAAAACCGCTTTCCTGAGCTTCTAAAGCGCTAAGAACGCACCAAACGCTTTATCTGACTGCCTGCACACTAAAAGTGAAATGTATGATCATTTCCAACACATTTATGTATTTTTTCAAGGATGTTGAAAAACAACATTTTTGTTATTCTTTTTCACATTTTGTTTGTGAAAGATGAATATGAATTGATTTTAGATGTTTTACATAAATATCCATTGGTTGTGTGAGAAAACTGCTTTCCTGAGCTTCTACAGCGCTAAGAACGCACCAAACGCTTTATCTGACTGCCTGCACACTAAAAGTGAAAAATATGATCATTTCCAACACATTTATGTATTTTTTCAAGGATGTTGAAAAACAACATTTTTGTTATTCTTTTTCACATTTTGTTTGTGAAAGATGAATATAAATTGATTTTAGACGTTTTACATAAATATCCATTGGTTGTGTGAGAAAACCGCTTTCCAGAGCTACTACAGCGCTAAGAACGCACCAAAGGCTTTATCTGACTGCCTGCACACTAAAAGTGAAATATATTATAATTTCCAACACATTTATGTATTTTTTTAAGGGTGTTGAAAAACAACATTTTTGTTATTCTTTTTCACATTTTGTTTGTGAAAGATGAATATAAATCGATTTTGGCTGTTTTACATAAATATCCATTGGTTGTGTGAGAAAACTGCTTTCCTGAGCTTCTACAGCGCTAAGAACGCACCAAACACTTTATCTGACTGCCTGCACACTTAAAGTGAAATATATGATCATTTCCAAAACATTTATGTTTTTTTTAAGGATGTTGAAAAACAACATTTTTGTTATTCTTTTTCACATTTTGTTTGTCAAAGATGAATGTAAATTGATTTTAGATGTTTTACATAAATATCCATTAGTTGTGTGAGAAAACCGCTTTCCTGGGCTTCTACAGCGCTAAGAACGCACCAAACACTTTATCTGACTGCCTGCACACTTAAAGTGAAATATATGATCATTTCCAAAACATTTATGTTTTTTTTAAGGATGTTGAAAAACAACATTTTTGTTATTCTTTTTCACATTTTGTTTGTCAAAGATGAATGTAAATTGATTTTAGATGTTTTACATAAATATCCATTAGTTGTGTGAGAAAACCGCTTTCCTGGGCTTCTACAGCGCTAAGAACGCACCAATCGTTTTGACTGCCTGCACACTAAAAGTGAAATGTATGATCATTTCCAACACATTTATGTATTTTTCCAAGGATGTTGAAAAACAACATTTTTGTTATTCCTTTTCACATTTTGTTTGTGAAAGATGAATATAAATTGATTTTGGCTGTTTTACATAAATATCCATTGGTTGTGTGAGAAAACCGCTTTCCAGAGCTTCTACAGCGCTAAGAACGCACCAAACGCTTTATCTGACTGCCTGCACACTAAAAGTGAAATGTATGATCATTTCCAACACATTTATGTATTTTTTCAAGGATGTTGAAAAACAACATTTTTGTTATTCTTTTTCACATTTTGTTTGTGAAAGATGAATATGAATTGATTTTAGATGTTTTACATAAATATCCATTGGTTGTGTGAGAAAACCGCTTTCCAGAGCTTCTACAGCGCTAAGAACGCACCAAACACTTTATCTGACTGCCTGCACACTTAAAGTGAAATATATGATCATTTCCAAAACATTTATGTTTTTTTTAAGGATGTTGAAAAACAACATTTTTGTTATTCTTTTTCACATTTTGTTTGTCAAAGATGAATGTAAATTGATTTTAGATGTTTTACATAAATATCCATTAGTTGTGTGAGAAAACCGCTTTCCTGGGCTTCCACAGCGCTAAGAACGCACCAAACGCTTTGACTGCCTGCACACTAAAAGTGAAATGTATGATCATTTCCAACACATTTATGTATTTTTTCAAGGATGTTGAAAAACAAAATTTTTGTTATTCTTTTTCACATTTTGTTTGTGAAAGATGAATATAAATCGATTTTGGCTGTTTTACATAAATATCCATTGGTTGTGTGAGAAAACTGCTTTCCTGAGCTTCTACAGCGCTAAGAACGCACCAAACACTTCATCTGACTGCCTGCACACTTAAAGTGAAATATATGATCATTTCCAAAACATTTATGTTTTTTTTAAGGATGTTGAAAAACAACATTTTTGTTATTCTTTTTCACATTTTGTTTGTCAAAGATGAATGTAAATTGATTTTAGATGTTTTACATAAATATCCATTAGTTGTGTGAGAAAACAACATTTTTGTTATTCTTTTTCACATTTTGTTTGTGAAAGATGAATATGAATTGATTTTAGATGTTTTACATAAATATCCATTGGTTGTGTGAGAAAACCGCTTTCCAGAGCTTCTACAGCGCTAAGAACGCACCAAACGCTTTATCTGACTGCCTGCACACTAAAAGTGAAATATACTGTATGATCATTTCCAACACATTTATGTATTTTTTCAAGGATGTTGAAAAACAACATTTTTGTTATTCTTTTTCACATTTTGTTTGTGAAAGATGAATATGAATTGATTTTAGATGTTTTACATAAATATCCATTGGTTGTGTGAGAAAACTGCTTTCCTGAGCTTCTACAGTGCTAAGAACGCACCAAACGCTTTATCTGACTGCCTGCACACTAAAAGTGAAATATATGATCATTTCCAACACATTTATGTATTTTTTCAAGGATGTTGAAAAACAACATTTTTGTTATTCTTTTTCACATTTTGTTTGTGAAAGATGAATATAAATTGATTTTAGACGTTTTACATAAATATCCATTGGTTGTGTGAGAAAACCGCTTTCCAGAGCTACTACAGCGCTAAGAACGCACCAAACGCTTTATCTGACTGCCTGCACACTAAAAGTGAAATATATTATAATTTCCAACACATTTATGTATTTTTTTAAGGGTGTTGAAAAACAACATTTTTGTTATTCTTTTTCACATTTTGTTTGTGAAAGATGAATATAAATCGATTTTGGCTGTTTTACATAAATATCCATTGGTTGTGTGAGAAAACTGCTTTCCTGAGCTTCTACAGCGCTAAGAACGCACCAAACACTTTATCTGACTGCCTGCACACTTAAAGTGAAATATATGATCATTTCCAAAACATTTATGTTTTTTTTAAGGATGTTGAAAAACAACATTTTTGTTATTCTTTTTCACATTTTGTTTGTCAAAGATGAATGTAAATTGATTTTAGATGTTTTACATAAATATCCATTAGTTGTGTGAGAAAACCGCTTTCCTGGGCTTCTACAGCGCTAAGAACGCACCAAACACTTTATCTGACTGCCTGCACACTTAAAGTGAAATATATGATCATTTCCAAAACATTTATGTTTTTTTTAAGGATGTTGAAAAACAACATTTTTGTTATTCTTTTTCACATTTTGTTTGTCAAAGATGAATGTAAATTGATTTTAGATGTTTTACATAAATATCCATTAGTTGTGTGAGAAAACCGCTTTCCTGGGCTTCTACAGCGCTAAGAACGCACCAATCGTTTTGACTGCCTGCACACTAAAAGTGAAATGTATGATCATTTCCAACACATTTATGTATTTTTCCAAGGATGTTGAAAAACAACATTTTTGTTATTCCTTTTCACATTTTGTTTGTGAAAGATGAATATAAATTGATTTTGGCTGTTTTACATAAATATCCATTGGTTGTGTGAGAAAACCGCTTTCCAGAGCTTCTACAGCGCTAAGAACGCACCAAACGCTTTATCTGACTGCCTGCACACTAAAAGTGAAATGTATGATCATTTCCAACACATTTATGTATTTTTTCAAGGATGTTGAAAAACAACATTTTTGTTATTCTTTTTCACATTTTGTTTGTGAAAGATGAATATGAATTGATTTTAGATGTTTTACATAAATATCCATTGGTTGTGTGAGAAAACCGCTTTCCAGAGCTTCTACAGCGCTAAGAACGCACCAAACACTTTATCTGACTGCCTGCACACTTAAAGTGAAATATATGATCATTTCCAAAACATTTATGTTTTTTTTAAGGATGTTGAAAAACAACATTTTTGTTATTCTTTTTCACATTTTGTTTGTCAAAGATGAATGTAAATTGATTTTAGATGTTTTACATAAATATCCATTAGTTGTGTGAGAAAACCGCTTTCCTGGGCTTCCACAGCGCTAAGAACGCACCAAACGCTTTGACTGCCTGCACACTAAAAGTGAAATGTATGATCATTTCCAACACATTTATGTATTTTTTCAAGGATGTTGAAAAACAAAATTTTTGTTATTCTTTTTCACATTTTGTTTGTGAAAGATGAATATAAATCGATTTTGGCTGTTTTACATAAATATCCATTGGTTGTGTGAGAAAACTGCTTTCCTGAGCTTCTACAGCGCTAAGAACGCACCAAACACTTCATCTGACTGCCTGCACACTTAAAGTGAAATATATGATCATTTCCAAAACATTTATGTTTTTTTTAAGGATGTTGAAAAACAACATTTTTGTTATTCTTTTTCACATTTTGTTTGTCAAAGATGAATGTAAATTGATTTTAGATGTTTTACATAAATATCCATTAGTTGTGTGAGAAAACAACATTTTTGTTATTCTTTTTCACATTTTGTTTGTGAAAGATGAATATGAATTGATTTTAGATGTTTTACATAAATATCCATTGGTTGTGTGAGAAAACCGCTTTCCAGAGCTTCTACAGCGCTAAGAACGCACCAAACGCTTTATCTGACTGCCTGCACACTAAAAGTGAAATATACTGTATGATCATTTCCAACACATTTATGTATTTTTTCAAGGATGTTGAAAAACAACATTTTTGTTATTCTTTTTCACATTTTGTTTGTGAAAGATGAATATGAATTGATTTTAGATGTTTTACATAAATATCCATTGGTTGTGTGAGAAAACTGCTTTCCTGAGCTTCTACAGTGCTAAGAACGCACCAAACGCTTTATCTGACTGCCTGCACACTAAAAGTGAAATATATGATCATTTCCAACACATTTATGTATTTTTTCAAGGATGTTGAAAAACAACATTTTTGTTATTCTTTTTCACATTTTGTTTGTGAAAGATGAATATAAATTGATTTTAGACGTTTTACATAAATATCCATTGGTTGTGTGAGAAAACCGCTTTCCAGAGCTACTACAGCGCTAAGAACGCACCAAACGCTTTATCTGACTGCCTGCACACTTAAAGTGAAATATATGATCATTTCCAAAACATTTATGTTTTTTTTAAGGATGTTGAAAAACAACATTTTTGTTATTCTTTTTCACATTTTGTTTGTCAAAGATGAATGTAAATTGATTTTAGATGTTTTACATAAATATCCATTAGTTGTGTGAGAAAACCGCTTTCCTGGGCTTCTACAGCGCTAAGAACGCACCAAACGCTTTATCTGACTGCCTGCACACTAAAAGTGAAATATATGATCATTTCCAACACATTTATGTATTTTTTCAAGGATGTTGAAAAACAACATTTTTGTTATTCTTTTTCACATTTTGTTTGTCAAAGATGAAGGTAAATTGATTTTAGATGTTTTACATAAATATCCATTGGTTGTGTGAGAAAACCGCTTTCCAGAGCTTCTACAGCGCTAAGAACGCACCAAACGCTTTATCTGACTGCCTGCACACTAAAAGTGAAATATATGATCATTTCCAACACATTTATGTATTTTTTCAAGGATGTTGAAAAACAACATTTTTGTTATTCTTTTTCACATTTTGTTTGTCAAAGATGAAGGTAAATTGATTTTAGATGTTTTACATAAATATCCATTGGTTGTGTGAGAAAACCGCTTTCCAGAGCTTCTACAGCGCTAAGAACGCACCAAACGCTTTATCTGACTGCCTGCACACTAAAAGTGAAATATACTGTATGATCATTTCCAACACATTTATGTATTTTTTCAAGGATGTTGAAAAACAACATTTTTGTTATTCTTTTTCACATTTTGTTTGTGAAAGATGAATATGAATTGATTTTAGATGTTTTACATAAATATCCATTGGTTGTGTGAGAAAACTGCTTTCCTGAGCTTCTACAGCGCTAAGAACGCACCAAACGCTTTATCTGACTGCCTGCACACTAAAAGTGAAATATATGATCATTTCCAACACATTTATGTATTTTTTCAAGGATGTTGAAAAACTGCTTTCCTGAGCTTCTACAGCGCTAAGAACGCACCAAACACTTTATCTGACTGCCTGCACACTTAAAGTGAAATATATGATCATTTCCAAAACATTTATGTTTTTTTTAAGGATGTTGAAAAACAACATTTTTGTTATTCTTTTTCACATTTTGTTTGTCAAAGATGAATGTAAATTGATTTTAGATGTTTTACATAAATATCCATTAGTTGTGTGAGAAAACCGCTTTCCTGGGCTTCTACAGCGCTAAGAACGCACCAAACGCTCTATCTGACTGCCTGCACACTAAAAGTGAAATATATGATCATTTCCAACACATTTATGTATTTTTTCAAGGATGTTGAAAAACAACATTTTTGTTATTCTTTTTCACATTTTGTTTGTCAAAGATGAAGGTAAATTGATTTTAGATGTTTTACATAAATATCCATTAGTTGTGTGAGAAAACCGCTTTCCTGAGCTTCTACAGCGCTAAGAACGCACCAAACGCTTTATCTGACTGCCTGCACACTAAAAGTGAAATATATGATCATTTCCAACACATTTATGTATTTTTTCAAGGATGTTGAAAAACAACATTTTTGTTATTCTTTTTCACATTTTGTTTGTGAAAGATGAATATAAATTGATTTTAGATGTTTTTACATAAATATCCATTGGTTGTGTGAGAAAACCGCTTTCCTGAGCTTCTAAAGCGCTAAGAACGCACCAAACGCTTTATCTGACTGCCTGCACACTAAAAGTGAAATGTATGATCATTTCCAACACATTTATGTATTTTTTCAAGGATGTTGAAAAACAACATTTTTGTTATTCTTTTTCACATTTTGTTTGTGAAAGATGAATATGAATTGATTTTAGATGTTTTACATAAATATCCATTGGTTGTGTGAGAAAACCGCTTTCCAGAGCTTCTACAGCGCTAAGAACGCACCAAACACTTTATCTGACTGCCTGCACACTAAAAGTGAAATATATTATAATTTCCAACACATTTATGTATTTTTTTAAGGATGTTGAAAAACAACATTTTTGTTATTCTTTTTCACATTTTGTTTGTGAAAGATGAATATGAATCGATTTTGGCTGTTTTACATAAATATCCATTGGTTGTGTGAGAAAACTGCTTTCCTGAGCTTCTACAGCGCTAAGAACGCACCAAACGCTCTATCTGACTGCCTGCACACTAAAAGTGAAATATACTGTATGATCATTTCCAACACATTTATGTATTTTTTCAAGGATGTTGAAAAACAACATTTTTGTTATTCTTTTTCACATTTTGTTTGTCAAAGATGAAGGTAAATTGATTTTAGATGTTTTACATAAATATCCATTAGTTGTGTGAGAAAACCGCTTTCCTGAGCTTCTACAGCGCTAAGAACGCACCAAACGCTTTATCTGACTGCCTGCACACTAAAAGTGAAATATATGATCATTTCCAACACATTTATGTATTTTTTCAAGGATGTTGAAAAACAACATTTTTGTTATTCTTTTTCACATTTTGTTTGTGAAAGATGAATATAAATTGATTTTAGATGTTTTTACATAAATATCCATTGGTTGTGTGAGAAAACCGCTTTCCTGAGCTTCTAAAGCGCTAAGAACGCACCAAACGCTTTATCTGACTGCCTGCACACTAAAAGTGAAATGTATGATCATTTCCAACACATTTATGTATTTTTTTGAAGGATGTTGAAAAACAACATTTTTGTTATTCTTTTTCACATTTTGTTTGTGAAAGATGAATATGAATTGATTTTAGATGTTTTACATAAATATCCATTGGTTGTGTGAGAAAACTGCTTTCCTGAGCTTCTACAGCGCTAAGAACGCACCAAACGCTTTATCTGACTGCCTGCACACTAAAAGTGAAATATATGATCATTTCCAACACATTTATGTATTTTTTCAAGGATGTTGAAAAACAACATTTTTGTTATTCTTTTTCACATTTTGTTTGTGAAAGATGAATATAAATTGATTTTAGACGTTTTACATAAATATCCATTGGTTGTGTGAGAAAACCGCTTTCCAGAGCTACTACAGCGCTAAGAACGCACCAAACGCTTTATCTGACTGCCTGCACACTAAAAGTGAAATATATTATAATTTCCAACACATTTATGTATTTTTTTAAGGGTGTTGAAAAACAACATTTTTGTTATTCTTTTTCACATTTTGTTTGTGAAAGATGAATATAAATCGATTTTGGCTGTTTTACATAAATATCCATTGGTTGTGTGAGAAAACTGCTTTCCTGAGCTTCTACAGCGCTAAGAACGCACCAAACACTTTATCTGACTGCCTGCACACTTAAAGTGAAATATATGATCATTTCCAAAACATTTATGTTTTTTTTAAGGATGTTGAAAAACAACATTTTTGTTATTCTTTTTCACATTTTGTTTGTCAAAGATGAATGTAAATTGATTTTAGATGTTTTACATAAATATCCATTAGTTGTGTGAGAAAACCGCTTTCCTGGGCTTCTACAGCGCTAAGAACGCACCAATCGTTTTGACTGCCTGCACACTAAAAGGGAAATGTATGATCATTTCCAACACATTTATGTATTTTTCCAAGGATGTTGAAAAACAACATTTTTGTTATTCCTTTTCACATTTTGTTTGTGAAAGATGAATATAAATTGATTTTGGCTGTTTTACATAAATATCCATTGGTTGTGTGAGAAAACCGCTTTCCAGAGCTTCTACAGCGCTAAGAACGCACCAAACGCTTTATCTGACTGCCTGCACACTAAAAGTGAAATGTATGATCATTTCCAACACATTTATGTATTTTTTCAAGGATGTTGAAAAACAACATTTTTGTTATTCTTTTTCACATTTTGTTTGTGAAAGATGAATATGAATTGATTTTAGATGTTTTACATAAATATCCATTGGTTGTGTGAGAAAACCGCTTTCCAGAGCTTCTACAGCGCTAAGAACGCACCAAACACTTTATCTGACTGCCTGCACACTTAAAGTGAAATATATGATCATTTCCAAAACATTTATGTTTTTTTTAAGGATGTTGAAAAACAACATTTTTGTTATTCTTTTTCACATTTTGTTTGTCAAAGATGAATGTAAATTGATTTTAGATGTTTTACATAAATATCCATTAGTTGTGTGAGAAAACCGCTTTCCTGGGCTTCCACAGCGCTAAGAACGCACCAAACGCTTTGACTGCCTGCACACTAAAAGTGAAATGTATGATCATTTCCAACACATTTATGTATTTTTTCAAGGATGTTGAAAAACAACATTTTTGTTATTCTTTTTCACATTTTGTTTGTGAAAGATGAATATAAATTGATTTTAGATGTTTTACATAAATATCCATTGGTTGTGTGAGAAAGCCGCTTTCCAGAGCTACAACAGCGCTAAGAACGCACCAAACGCTCTATCTGACTGCCTGCACACTAAAAGTGAAATATATGATCATTTCCAACACATTTATGTATTTTTTCAAGGATGTTGAGAAACAACATTTTTGTTATTCTCTTTCACATTTTATTTGTGAAAGATGAATATGAATTGATTTTAGATGTTTTACATAAATATCCATTGGTTGTGTGAGAAAACAACATTTTTGTTATTCTTTTTCACATTTTGTTTGTCAAAGATGAAGGTAAATTGATTTTAGATGTTTTACATAAATATCCATTAGTTGTGTGAGAAAACCGCTTTCCTGAGCTTCTACAGCGCTAAGAACGCACCAAACGCTTTATCTGACTGCCTGCACACTAAAAGTGAAATATATGATCATTTCCAACACATTTATGTATTTTTTCAAGGATGTTGAAAAACAACATTTTTGTTATTCTTTTTCACATTTTGTTTGTGAAAGATGAATATAAATTGATTTTAGATGTTTTTACATAAATATCCATTGGTTGTGTGAGAAAACCGCTTTCCTGAGCTTCTAAAGCGCTAAGAACGCACCAAACGCTTTATCTGACTGCCTGCACACTAAAAGTGAAATGTATGATCATTTCCAACACATTTATGTATTTTTTCAAGGATGTTGAAAAACAACATTTTTGTTATTCTTTTTCACATTTTGTTTGTGAAAGATGAATATGAATTGATTTTAGATGTTTTACATAAATATCCATTGGTTGTGTGAGAAAACTGCTTTCCTGAGCTTCTACAGCGCTAAGAACGCACCAAACGCTTTATCTGACTGCCTGCACACTAAAAGTGAAAAATATGATCATTTCCAACACATTTATGTATTTTTTCAAGGATGTTGAAAAACAACATTTTTGTTATTCTTTTTCACATTTTGTTTGTGAAAGATGAATATAAATTGATTTTAGACGTTTTACATAAATATCCATTGGTTGTGTGAGAAAACCGCTTTCCAGAGCTACTACAGCGCTAAGAACGCACCAAACGCTTTATCTGACTGCCTGCACACTAAAAGTGAAATATATTATAATTTCCAACACATTTATGTATTTTTTTAAGGGTGTTGAAAAACAACATTTTTGTTATTCTTTTTCACATTTTGTTTGTGAAAGATGAATATAAATCGATTTTGGCTGTTTTACATAAATATCCATTGGTTGTGTGAGAAAACTGCTTTCCTGAGCTTCTACAGCGCTAAGAACGCACCAAACACTTTATCTGACTGCCTGCACACTTAAAGTGAAATATATGATCATTTCCAAAACATTTATGTTTTTTTTAAGGATGTTGAAAAACAACATTTTTGTTATTCTTTTTCACATTTTGTTTGTCAAAGATGAATGTAAATTGATTTTAGATGTTTTACATAAATATCCATTAGTTGTGTGAGAAAACCGCTTTCCTGGGCTTCTACAGCGCTAAGAACGCACCAAACACTTTATCTGACTGCCTGCACACTTAAAGTGAAATATATGATCATTTCCAAAACATTTATGTTTTTTTTAAGGATGTTGAAAAACAACATTTTTGTTATTCTTTTTCACATTTTGTTTGTCAAAGATGAATGTAAATTGATTTTAGATGTTTTACATAAATATCCATTAGTTGTGTGAGAAAACCGCTTTCCTGGGCTTCTACAGCGCTAAGAACGCACCAATCGTTTTGACTGCCTGCACACTAAAAGTGAAATGTATGATCATTTCCAACACATTTATGTATTTTTCCAAGGATGTTGAAAAACAACATTTTTGTTATTCCTTTTCACATTTTGTTTGTGAAAGATGAATATAAATTGATTTTGGCTGTTTTACATAAATATCCATTGGTTGTGTGAGAAAACCGCTTTCCAGAGCTTCTACAGCGCTAAGAACGCACCAAACGCTTTATCTGACTGCCTGCACACTAAAAGTGAAATGTATGATCATTTCCAACACATTTATGTATTTTTTCAAGGATGTTGAAAAACAACATTTTTGTTATTCTTTTTCACATTTTGTTTGTGAAAGATGAATATGAATTGATTTTAGATGTTTTACATAAATATCCATTGGTTGTGTGAGAAAACCGCTTTCCAGAGCTTCTACAGCGCTAAGAACGCACCAAACACTTTATCTGACTGCCTGCACACTTAAAGTGAAATATATGATCATTTCCAAAACATTTATGTTTTTTTTAAGGATGTTGAAAAACAACATTTTTGTTATTCTTTTTCACATTTTGTTTGTCAAAGATGAATGTAAATTGATTTTAGATGTTTTACATAAATATCCATTAGTTGTGTGAGAAAACCGCTTTCCTGGGCTTCCACAGCGCTAAGAACGCACCAAACGCTTTGACTGCCTGCACACTAAAAGTGAAATGTATGATCATTTCCAACACATTTATGTATTTTTTCAAGGATGTTGAAAAACAACATTTTTGTTATTCTTTTTCACATTTTGTTTGTGAAAGATGAATATAAATTGATTTTAGATGTTTTACATAAATATCCATTGGTTGTGTGAGAAAGCCGCTTTCCAGAGCTACAACAGCGCTAAGAACGCACCAAACGCTCTATCTGACTGCCTGCACACTAAAAGTGAAATATATGATCATTTCCAACACATTTATGTATTTTTTCAAGGATGTTGAGAAACAACATTTTTGTTATTCTCTTTCACATTTTATTTGTGAAAGATGAATATGAATTGATTTTAGATGTTTTACATAAATATCCATTGGTTGTGTGAGAAAACTGCTTTCCTGAGCTTCTACAGCGCTAAGAACGCACCAAACGCTTTATCTGACTGCCTGCACACTAAAAGTGAAATATATTATAATTTCCAACACATTTATGTATTTTTTTAAGGATGTTGAAAAACAACATTTTTGTTATTCCTTTTCACATTTTGTTTGTGAAAGATGAATATAAATTGATTTTGGCTGTTTTACATAAATATCCATTGGTTGTGTGAGAAAACCGCTTTCCAGAGCTTCTACAGCGCTAAGAACGCACCAAACGCTTTATCTGACTGCCTGCACACTAAAAGTGAAATATACTGTATGATCATTTCCAACACATTTATGTATTTTTTCAAGGATGTTGAAAAACAACATTTTTGTTATTCTTTTTCACATTTTGTTTGTCAAAGATGAAGGTAAATTGATTTTAGATGTTTTACATAAATATCCATTAGTTGTGTGAGAAAACCGCTTTCCTGAGCTTCTACAGCGCTAAGAACGCACCAAACGCTTTATCTGACTGCCTGCACACTAAAAGTGAAATATATGATCATTTCCAACACATTTATGTATTTTTTCAAGGATGTTGAAAAACAACATTTTTGTTATTCTTTTTCACATTTTGTTTGTGAAAGATGAATATAAATTGATTTTAGATGTTTTTACATAAATATCCATTGGTTGTGTGAGAAAACCGCTTTCCTGAGCTTCTAAAGCGCTAAGAACGCACCAAACGCTTTATCTGACTGCCTGCACACTAAAAGTGAAATGTATGATCATTTCCAACACATTTATGTATTTTTTCAAGGATGTTGAAAAACAACATTTTTGTTATTCTTTTTCACATTTTGTTTGTGAAAGATGAATATGAATTGATTTTAGATGTTTTACATAAATATCCATTGGTTGTGTGAGAAAACTGCTTTCCTGAGCTTCTACAGCGCTAAGAACGCACCAAACGCTTTATCTGACTGCCTGCACACTAAAAGTGAAATATATGATCATTTCCAACACATTTATGTATTTTTTCAAGGATGTTGAAAAACAACATTTTTGTTATTCTTTTTCACATTTTGTTTGTGAAAGATGAATATAAATTGATTTTAGACGTTTTACATAAATATCCATTGGTTGTGTGAGAAAACCGCTTTCCAGAGCTACTACAGCGCTAAGAACGCACCAAACGCTTTATCTGACTGCCTGCACACTAAAAGTGAAATATATTATAATTTCCAACACATTTATGTATTTTTTTAAGGGTGTTGAAAAACAACATTTTTGTTATTCTTTTTCACATTTTGTTTGTGAAAGATGAATATAAATCGATTTTGGCTGTTTTACATAAATATCCATTGGTTGTGTGAGAAAACTGCTTTCCTGAGCTTCTACAGCGCTAAGAACGCACCAAACACTTTATCTGACTGCCTGCACACTTAAAGTGAAATATATGATCATTTCCAAAACATTTATGTTTTTTTTAAGGATGTTGAAAAACAACATTTTTGTTATTCTTTTTCACATTTTGTTTGTCAAAGATGAATGTAAATTGATTTTAGATGTTTTACATAAATATCCATTAGTTGTGTGAGAAAACCGCTTTCCTGGGCTTCTACAGCGCTAAGAACGCACCAATCGTTTTGACTGCCTGCACACTAAAAGTGAAATGTATGATCATTTCCAACACATTTATGTATTTTTCCAAGGATGTTGAAAAACAACATTTTTGTTATTCCTTTTCACATTTTGTTTGTGAAAGATGAATATAAATTGATTTTGGCTGTTTTACATAAATATCCATTGGTTGTGTGAGAAAACCGCTTTCCAGAGCTTCTACAGCGCTAAGAACGCACCAAACGCTTTATCTGACTGCCTGCACACTAAAAGTGAAATATACTGTATGATCATTTCCAACACATTTATGTATTTTTTCAAGGATGTTGAAAAACAACATTTTTGTTATTCTTTTTCACATTTTGTTTGTGAAAGATGAATATGAATTGATTTTAGATGTTTTACATAAATATCCATTGGTTGTGTGAGAAAACTGCTTTCCTGAGCTTCTACAGCGCTAAGAACGCACCAAACGCTTTATCTGACTGCCTGCACACTAAAAGTGAAATATATGATCATTTCCAACACATTTATGTATTTTTTCAAGGATGTTGAAAAACTGCTTTCCTGAGCTTCTACAGCGCTAAGAACGCACCAAACGCTTTATCTGACTGCCTGCACACTAAAAGTGAAATATATGATCATTTCCAACACATTTATGTATTTTTTCAAGGATGTTGAAAAACAACATTTTTGTTATTCTTTTTCACATTTTGTTTGTGAAAGATGAATATAAATTGATTTTAGACGTTTTACATAAATATCCATTGGTTGTGTGAGAAAACCGCTTTCCAGAGCTACTACAGCGCTAAGAACGCACCAAACGCTTTATCTGACTGCCTGCACACTAAAAGTGAAATATATTATAATTTCCAACACATTTATGTATTTTTTTAAGGGTGTTGAAAAACAACATTTTTGTTATTCTTTTTCACATTTTGTTTGTGAAAGATGAATATAAATCGATTTTGGCTGTTTTACATAAATATCCATTGGTTGTGTGAGAAAACTGCTTTCCTGAGCTTCTACAGCGCTAAGAACGCACCAAACACTTCATCTGACTGCCTGCACACTTAAAGTGAAATATATGATCATTTCCAAAACATTTATGTTTTTTTTAAGGATGTTGAAAAACAACATTTTTGTTATTCTTTTTCACATTTTGTTTGTCAAAGATGAATGTAAATTGATTTTAGATGTTTTACATAAATATCCATTAGTTGTGTGAGAAAACAACATTTTTGTTATTCTTTTTCACATTTTGTTTGTGAAAGATGAATATGAATTGATTTTAGATGTTTTACATAAATATCCATTGGTTGTGTGAGAAAACCGCTTTCCAGAGCTTCTACAGCGCTAAGAACGCACCAAACGCTTTATCTGACTGCCTGCACACTAAAAGTGAAATATACTGTATGATCATTTCCAACACATTTATGTATTTTTTCAAGGATGTTGAAAAACAACATTTTTGTTATTCTTTTTCACATTTTGTTTGTGAAAGATGAATATGAATTGATTTTAGATGTTTTACATAAATATCCATTGGTTGTGTGAGAAAACTGCTTTCCTGAGCTTCTACAGTGCTAAGAACGCACCAAACGCTTTATCTGACTGCCTGCACACTAAAAGTGAAATATATGATCATTTCCAACACATTTATGTATTTTTTCAAGGATGTTGAAAAACAACATTTTTGTTATTCTTTTTCACATTTTGTTTGTGAAAGATGAATATAAATTGATTTTAGACGTTTTACATAAATATCCATTGGTTGTGTGAGAAAACCGCTTTCCAGAGCTACTACAGCGCTAAGAACGCACCAAACGCTTTATCTGACTGCCTGCACACTTAAAGTGAAATATATGATCATTTCCAAAACATTTATGTTTTTTTTAAGGATGTTGAAAAACAACATTTTTGTTATTCTTTTTCACATTTTGTTTGTCAAAGATGAATGTAAATTGATTTTAGATGTTTTACATAAATATCCATTAGTTGTGTGAGAAAACCGCTTTCCTGGGCTTCTACAGCGCTAAGAACGCACCAAACGCTTTATCTGACTGCCTGCACACTAAAAGTGAAATATATGATCATTTCCAACACATTTATGTATTTTTTCAAGGATGTTGAAAAACAACATTTTTGTTATTCTTTTTCACATTTTGTTTGTCAAAGATGAAGGTAAATTGATTTTAGATGTTTTACATAAATATCCATTGGTTGTGTGAGAAAACCGCTTTCCTGAGCTTCTACAGCGCTAAGAACGCACCAAACGCTTTATCTGACTGCCTGCACACTAAAAGTGAAATATATGATCATTTCCAACACATTTATGTATTTTTTCAAGGATGTTGAAAAACTGCTTTCCTGAGCTTCTACAGCGCTAAGAACGCACCAAACACTTTATCTGACTGCCTGCACACTTAAAGTGAAATATATGATCATTTCCAAAACATTTATGTTTTTTTTAAGGATGTTGAAAAACAACATTTTTGTTATTCTTTTTCACATTTTGTTTGTCAAAGATGAATGTAAATTGATTTTAGATGTTTTACATAAATATCCATTAGTTGTGTGAGAAAACCGCTTTCCTGGGCTTCTACAGCGCTAAGAACGCACCAAACGCTCTATCTGACTGCCTGCACACTAAAAGTGAAATATACTGTATGATCATTTCCAACACATTTATGTATTTTTTCAAGGATGTTGAAAAACAACATTTTTGTTATTCTTTTTCACATTTTGTTTGTGAAAGATGAATATGAATTGATTTTAGATGTTTTACATAAATATCCATTGGTTGTGTGAGAAAACTGCTTTCCTGAGCTTCTACAGCGCTAAGAACGCACCAAACGCTTTATCTGACTGCCTGCACACTAAAAGTGAAATATATGATCATTTCCAACACATTTATGTATTTTTTCAAGGATGTTGAAAAACAACATTTTTGTTATTCTTTTTCACATTTTGTTTGTGAAAGATGAATATAAATTGATTTTAGATGTTTTACATAAATATCCATTAGTTGTGTGAGAAAACCGCTTTCCTGAGCTTCTACAGCGCTAAGAACGCACCAAACGCTCTATCTGACTGCCTGCACACTAAAAGTGAAATATATGATCATTTCCAACACATTTATGTATTTTTTCAAGGATGTTGAAAAACAACATTTTTGTTATTCTTTTTCACATTTTGTTTGTCAAAGATGAAGGTAAATTGATTTTAGATGTTTTACATAAATATCCATTAGTTGTGTGAGAAAACCGCTTTCCTGAGCTTCTACAGCGCTAAGAACGCACCAAACGCTTTATCTGACTGCCTGCACACTAAAAGTGAAATATATGATCATTTCCAACACATTTATGTATTTTTTCAAGGATGTTGAAAAACAACATTTTTGTTATTCTTTTTCACATTTTGTTTGTGAAAGATGAATATAAATTGATTTTAGATGTTTTTACATAAATATCCATTGGTTGTGTGAGAAAACCGCTTTCCTGAGCTTCTAAAGCGCTAAGAACGCACCAAACGCTTTATCTGACTGCCTGCACACTAAAAGTGAAATGTATGATCATTTCCAACACATTTATGTATTTTTTCAAGGATGTTGAAAAACAACATTTTTGTTATTCTTTTTCACATTTTGTTTGTGAAAGATGAATATGAATTGATTTTAGATGTTTTACATAAATATCCATTGGTTGTGTGAGAAAACCGCTTTCCAGAGCTTCTACAGCGCTAAGAACGCACCAAACACTTTATCTGACTGCCTGCACACTAAAAGTGAAATATATTATAATTTCCAACACATTTATGTATTTTTTTAAGGATGTTGAAAAACAACATTTTTGTTATTCTTTTTCACATTTTGTTTGTGAAAGATGAATATGAATCGATTTTGGCTGTTTTACATAAATATCCATTGGTTGTGTGAGAAAACTGCTTTCCTGAGCTTCTACAGCGCTAAGAACGCACCAAACGCTCTATCTGACTGCCTGCACACTAAAAGTGAAATATACTGTATGATCATTTCCAACACATTTATGTATTTTTTCAAGGATGTTGAAAAACAACATTTTTGTTATTCTTTTTCACATTTTGTTTGTCAAAGATGAAGGTAAATTGATTTTAGATGTTTTACATAAATATCCATTAGTTGTGTGAGAAAACCGCTTTCCTGAGCTTCTACAGCGCTAAGAACGCACCAAACGCTTTATCTGACTGCCTGCACACTAAAAGTGAAATATATGATCATTTCCAACACATTTATGTATTTTTTCAAGGATGTTGAAAAACAACATTTTTGTTATTCTTTTTCACATTTTGTTTGTGAAAGATGAATATAAATTGATTTTAGATGTTTTTACATAAATATCCATTGGTTGTGTGAGAAAACCGCTTTCCTGAGCTTCTAAAGCGCTAAGAACGCACCAAACGCTTTATCTGACTGCCTGCACACTAAAAGTGAAATGTATGATCATTTCCAACACATTTATGTATTTTTTCAAGGATGTTGAAAAACAACATTTTTGTTATTCTTTTTCACATTTTGTTTGTGAAAGATGAATATGAATTGATTTTAGATGTTTTACATAAATATCCATTGGTTGTGTGAGAAAACTGCTTTCCTGAGCTTCTACAGCGCTAAGAACGCACCAAACGCTTTATCTGACTGCCTGCACACTAAAAGTGAAATATATGATCATTTCCAACACATTTATGTATTTTTTCAAGGATGTTGAAAAACAACATTTTTGTTATTCTTTTTCACATTTTGTTTGTGAAAGATGAATATAAATTGATTTTAGACGTTTTACATAAATATCCATTGGTTGTGTGAGAAAACCGCTTTCCAGAGCTACTACAGCGCTAAGAACGCACCAAACGCTTTATCTGACTGCCTGCACACTAAAAGTGAAATATATTATAATTTCCAACACATTTATGTATTTTTTTAAGGGTGTTGAAAAACAACATTTTTGTTATTCTTTTTCACATTTTGTTTGTGAAAGATGAATATAAATCGATTTTGGCTGTTTTACATAAATATCCATTGGTTGTGTGAGAAAACTGCTTTCCTGAGCTTCTACAGCGCTAAGAACGCACCAAACACTTTATCTGACTGCCTGCACACTTAAAGTGAAATATATGATCATTTCCAAAACATTTATGTTTTTTTTAAGGATGTTGAAAAACAACATTTTTGTTATTCTTTTTCACATTTTGTTTGTCAAAGATGAATGTAAATTGATTTTAGATGTTTTACATAAATATCCATTAGTTGTGTGAGAAAACCGCTTTCCTGGGCTTCTACAGCGCTAAGAACGCACCAATCGTTTTGACTGCCTGCACACTAAAAGTGAAATGTATGATCATTTCCAACACATTTATGTATTTTTCCAAGGATGTTGAAAAACAACATTTTTGTTATTCCTTTTCACATTTTGTTTGTGAAAGATGAATATAAATTGATTTTGGCTGTTTTACATAAATATCCATTGGTTGTGTGAGAAAACCGCTTTCCAGAGCTTCTACAGCGCTAAGAACGCACCAAACGCTTTATCTGACTGCCTGCACACTAAAAGTGAAATGTATGATCATTTCCAACACATTTATGTATTTTTTCAAGGATGTTGAAAAACAACATTTTTGTTATTCTTTTTCACATTTTGTTTGTGAAAGATGAATATGAATTGATTTTAGATGTTTTACATAAATATCCATTGGTTGTGTGAGAAAACCGCTTTCCAGAGCTTCTACAGCGCTAAGAACGCACCAAACACTTTATCTGACTGCCTGCACACTTAAAGTGAAATATATGATCATTTCCAAAACATTTATGTTTTTTTTAAGGATGTTGAAAAACAACATTTTTGTTATTCTTTTTCACATTTTGTTTGTCAAAGATGAATGTAAATTGATTTTAGATGTTTTACATAAATATCCATTAGTTGTGTGAGAAAACCGCTTTCCTGGGCTTCCACAGCGCTAAGAACGCACCAAACGCTTTGACTGCCTGCACACTAAAAGTGAAATGTATGATCATTTCCAACACATTTATGTATTTTTTCAAGGATGTTGAAAAACAACATTTTTGTTATTCTTTTTCACATTTTGTTTGTGAAAGATGAATATAAATTGATTTTAGATGTTTTACATAAATATCCATTGGTTGTGTGAGAAAGCCGCTTTCCAGAGCTACAACAGCGCTAAGAACGCACCAAACGCTCTATCTGACTGCCTGCACACTAAAAGTGAAATATATGATCATTTCCAACACATTTATGTATTTTTTCAAGGATGTTGAGAAACAACATTTTTGTTATTCTCTTTCACATTTTATTTGTGAAAGATGAATATGAATTGATTTTAGATGTTTTACATAAATATCCATTGGTTGTGTGAGAAAACTGCTTTCCTGAGCTTCTACAGCGCTAAGAACGCACCAAACGCTTTATCTGACTGCCTGCACACTAAAAGTGAAATATATTATAATTTCCAACACATTTATGTATTTTTTTAAGGATGTTGAAAAACAACATTTTTGTTATTCCTTTTCACATTTTGTTTGTGAAAGATGAATATAAATTGATTTTGGCTGTTTTACATAAATATCCATTGGTTGTGTGAGAAAACCGCTTTCCAGAGCTTCTACAGCGCTAAGAACGCACCAAACGCTTTATCTGACTGCCTGCACACTAAAAGTGAACTATACTGTATGATCATTTCCAATACATTTATGTATTTTTTCAAGGATGTTGAAAAACAACATTTTTGTTATTCTTTTTCACATTTTGTTTGTGAAAGATGAATATGAATTGATTTTAGATGTTTTACATAAATATCCATTGGTTGTGTGAGAAAACTGCTTTCCTGAGCTTCTACAGCGCTAAGAACGCACCAAACGCTTTATCTGACTGCCTGCACACTAAAAGTGAAATATATGATCATTTCCAACACATTTATGTATTTTTTCAAGGATGTTGAAAAACAACATTTTTGTTATTCTTTTTCACATTTTGTTTGTGAAAGATGAATATAAATTGATTTTAGATGTTTTACATAAATATCCATTAGTTGTGTGAGAAAACCGCTTTCCTGAGCTTCTACAGCGCTAAGAACGCACCAAACGCTTTATCTGACTGCCTGCACACTAAAAGTGAAATATATTATAATTTCCAACACATTTATGTATTTTTTTAAGGATGTTGAAAAACAACATTTTTGTTATTCTTTTTCACATTTTGTTTGTGAAAGATGAATATAAATCGATTTTGGCTGTTTTACATAAATATCCATTGGTTGTGTGAGAAAACCGCTTTCCAGAGCTTCTACAGCGCTAAGAACGCACCAAACACTTTATCTGACTGCCTGCACACTAAAAGTGAAATATATTATAATTTCCAACACATTTATGTATTTTTTTAAGGATGTTGAAAAACAACATTTTTGTTATTCTTTTTCACATTTTGTTTGTGAAAGATGAATATGAATCGATTTTGGCTGTTTTACATAAATATCCATTGGTTGTGTGAGAAAACTGCTTTCCTGAGCTTCTACAGCGCTAAGAACGCACCAAACGCTCTATCTGACTGCCTGCACACTAAAAGTGAAATATATGATCATTTCCAACACATTTATGTATTTTTTCAAGGATGTTGAAAAACAACATTTTTGTTATTCTTTTTCACATTTTGTTTGTCAAAGATGAAGGTAAATTGATTTTAGATGTTTTACATAAATATCCATTAGTTGTGTGAGAAAACCGCTTTCCTGAGCTTCTACAGCGCTAAGAACGCACCAAACGCTTTATCTGACTGCCTGCACACTAAAAGTGAAATATATGATCATTTCCAACACATTTATGTATTTTTTCAAGGATGTTGAAAAACAACATTTTTGTTATTCTTTTTCACATTTTGTTTGTGAAAGATGAATATAAATTGATTTTAGATGTTTTTACATAAATATCCATTGGTTGTGTGAGAAAACCGCTTTCCTGAGCTTCTAAAGCGCTAAGAACGCACCAAACGCTTTATCTGACTGCCTGCACACTTAAAGTGAAATATATGATCATTTCCAAAACATTTATGTTTTTTTTAAGGATGTTGAAAAACAACATTTTTGTTATTCTTTTTCACATTTTGTTTGTCAAAGATGAATGTAAATTGATTTTAGATGTTTTACATAAATATCCATTAGTTGTGTGAGAAAACCGCTTTCCTGAGCTTCTACAGTTCTAAGAACGCACCAAACGCTTTATCTGACTGCCTGCACACTAAAAGTGAAATATATTATAATTTCCAACACATTTATGTATTTTTTTAAGGATGTTGAAAAACAACATTTTTGTTATTCTTTTTCACATTTTGTTTGTGAAAGATGAATATAAATTGATTTTAGATGTTTTACATAAATATCCATTGGTTGTGTGAGAAAACCGCTTTCCAGAGCTTCTACAGCGCTAAGAACGCACCAAACGCTTTATCTGACTGCCTGCACACTAAAAGTGAAATATACTGTATGATCATTTCCAACACATTTATGTATTTTTTCAAGGATGTTGAAAAACAACATTTTTGTTATTCTTTTTCACATTTTGTTTGTGAAAGATGAATATGAATTGATTTTAGATGTTTTACATAAATATCCATTGGTTGTGTGAGAAAACTGCTTTCCTGAGCTTCTACAGCGCTAAGAACGCACCAAACGCTTTATCTGACTGCCTGCACACTAAAAGTGAAATATATGATCATTTCCAACACATTTATGTATTTTTTCAAGGATGTTGAAAAACAACATTTTTGTTATTCTTTTTCACATTTTGTTTGTGAAAGATGAATATAAATTGATTTTAGACGTTTTACATAAATATCCATTGGTTGTGTGAGAAAACCGCTTTCCAGAGCTACTACAGCGCTAAGAACGCACCAAACGCTTTATCTGAC
This sequence comes from Channallabes apus, assembly GCA_030522415.1. Taxonomy (NCBI): domain Eukaryota; kingdom Metazoa; phylum Chordata; class Actinopteri; order Siluriformes; family Clariidae; genus Channallabes; species Channallabes apus. The sequence goes on from CM060109.1 coordinate 12,974,928, forward strand.
TGCCTGCACACTAAAAGTGAAATATATTATAATTTCCAACACATTTATGTATTTTTTTAAGGGTGTTGAAAAACAACATTTTTGTTATTCTTTTTCACATTTTGTTTGTGAAAGATGAATATAAATCGATTTTGGCTGTTTTACATAAATATCCATTGGTTGTGTGAGAAAACCGCTTTCCTGGGCTTCTACAGCGCTAAGAACGCACCAATCGTTTTGACTGCCTGCACACTAAAAGTGAAATGTATGATCATTTCCAACACATTTTTGTATTTTTCCAAGGATGTTGAAAAACAACATTTTTGTTATTCCTTTTCACATTTTGTTTGTGAAAGATGAATATAAATTGATTTTGGCTGTTTTACATAAATATCCATTGGTTGTGTGAGAAAACCGCTTTCCAGAGCTTCTACAGCGCTAAGAACGCACCAAACGCTTTATCTGACTGCCTGCACACTAAAAGTGAAATGTATGATCATTTCCAACACATTTATGTATTTTTTCAAGGATGTTGAAAAACCGCTTTCCTGGGCTTCTACAGCGCTAAGAACGCACCAAACGCTTTGACTGCCTGCACACTAAAAGTGAAATGTATGATCATTTCCAACACATTTATGTATTTTTTCAAGGATGTTGAAAAACAACATTTTTGTTATTCTTTTTCACATTTTGTTTGTGAAAGATGAATATAAATTGATTTTAGATGTTTTACATAAATATCCATTGGTTGTGTGAGAAAGCCGCTTTCCAGAGCTACAACAGCGCTAAGAACGCACCAAACGCTCTATCTGACTGCCTGCACACTAAAAGTGAAATATATGATCATTTCCAACACATTTATGTATTTTTTCAAGGATGTTGAGAAACAACATTTTTGTTATTCTCTTTCACATTTTATTTGTGAAAGATGAATATGAATTGATTTTAGATGTTTTACATAAATATCCATTGGTTGTGTGAGAAAACTGCTTTCCTGAGCTTCTACAGCGCTAAGAACGCACCAAACGCTTTATCTGACTGCCTGCACACTAAAAGTGAAATATATTATAATTTCCAACACATTTATGTATTTTTTTAAGGATGTTGAAAAACAACATTTTTGTTATTCCTTTTCACATTTTGTTTGTGAAAGATGAATATAAATTGATTTTGGCTGTTTTACATAAATATCCATTGGTTGTGTGAGAAAACCGCTTTCCAGAGCTTCTACAGCGCTAAGAACGCACCAAACGCTTTATCTGACTGCCTGCACACTAAAAGTGAACTATACTGTATGATCATTTCCAATACATTTATGTATTTTTTCAAGGATGTTGAAAAACAACATTTTTGTTATTCTTTTTCACATTTTGTTTGTGAAAGATGAATATGAATTGATTTTAGATGTTTTACATAAATATCCATTGGTTGTGTGAGAAAACTGCTTTCCTGAGCTTCTACAGCGCTAAGAACGCACCAAACGCTTTATCTGACTGCCTGCACACTAAAAGTGAAATATATGATCATTTCCAACACATTTATGTATTTTTTCAAGGATGTTGAAAAACAACATTTTTGTTATTCTTTTTCACATTTTGTTTGTGAAAGATGAATATAAATTGATTTTAGATGTTTTACATAAATATCCATTAGTTGTGTGAGAAAACCGCTTTCCTGAGCTTCTACAGCGCTAAGAACGCACCAAACGCTTTATCTGACTGCCTGCACACTAAAAGTGAAATATATTATAATTTCCAACACATTTATGTATTTTTTTAAGGATGTTGAAAAACAACATTTTTGTTATTCTTTTTCACATTTTGTTTGTGAAAGATGAATATGAATCGATTTTGGCTTGTTTTACATAAATATCCATTGGTTGTGTGAGAAAACTGCTTTCCTGAGCTTCTACAGCGCTAAGAACGCACCAAACGCTCTATCTGACTGCCTGCACACTAAAAGTGAAATATATGATCATTTCCAACACATTTATGTATTTTTTCAAGGATGTTGAAAAACAACATTTTTGTTATTCTTTTTCACATTTTGTTTGTCAAAGATGAAGGTAAATTGATTTTAGATGTTTTACATAAATATCCATTAGTTGTGTGAGAAAACCGCTTTCCTGAGCTTCTACAGCGCTAAGAACGCACCAAACGCTTTATCTGACTGCCTGCACACTAAAAGTGAAATATATGATCATTTCCAACACATTTATGTATTTTTTCAAGGATGTTGAAAAACAACATTTTTGTTATTCTTTTTCACATTTTGTTTGTGAAAGATGAATATAAATCGATTTTAGATGTTTTACATAAATATCCATTAGTTGTGTGAGAAAACCGCTTTCCTGAGCTTCTACAGCGCTAAGAACGCACCAAACGCTTTATCTGACTGCCTGCACACTAAAAGTGAAATATATTATAATTTCCAACACATTTATGTATTTTTTTAAGGATGTTGAAAAACAACATTTTTGTTATTCTTTTTCACATTTTGTTTGTGAAAGATGAATATAAATCGATTTTGGCTGTTTTACATAAATATCCATTGGTTGTGTGAGAAAACCGCTTTCCAGAGCTTCTACAGCGCTAAGAACGCACCAAACACTTTATCTGACTGCCTGCACACTTAAAGTGAAATATATGATCATTTCCAAAACATTTATGTTTTTTTTAAGGATGTTGAAAAACAACATTTTTGTTATTCTTTTTCACATTTTGTTTGTCAAAGATGAATGTAAATTGATTTTAGATGTTTTACATAAATATCCATTAGTTGTGTGAGAAAACCGCTTTCCTGGGCTTCTACAGCGCTAAGAACGCACCAAACGCTTTGACTGCCTGCACACTAAAAGTGAAATGTATGATCATTTCCAACACATTTATGTATTTTTTCAAGGATGTTGAAAAACAACATTTTTGTTATTCTTTTTCACATTTTGTTTGTGAAAGATGAATATGAATTGATTTTAGATGTTTTACATAAATATCCATTGGTTGTGTGAGAAAACCGCTTTCCAGAGCTTCTACAGCGCTAAGAACGCACCAAACACTTTATCTGACTGCCTGCACACTTAAAGTGAAATATATGATCATTTCCAAAACATTTATGTTTTTTTAAGGATGTTGAAAAACAACATTTTTGTTATTCTTTTTCACATTTTGTTTGTCAAAGATGAATGTAAATTGATTTTAGATGTTTTACATAAATATCCATTAGTTGTGTGAGAAAACCGCTTTCCTGGGCTTCTACAGCGCTAAGAACGCACCAAACGCTTTGACTGCCTGCACACTAAAAGTGAAATGTATGATCATTTCCAACACATTTATGTATTTTTTCAAGGATGTTGAGAAACAACATTTTTGTTATTCTTTTTCACATTTTATTTGTGAAAGATGAATATGAATTGATTTTAGATGTTTTACATAAATATCCATTGGTTGTGTGAGAAAACTGCTTTCCTGAGCTTCTACAGCGCTAAGAACGCACCAAACGCTTTATCTGACTGCCTGCACACTAAAAGTGAAATATATGATCATTTCCAACACATTTATGTATTTTTTCAAGGATGTTGAAAAACAACATTTTTGTTATTCTTTTTCACATTTTGTTTGTGAAAGATGAATATAAATTGATTTTAGATGTTTTACATAAATATCCATTGGTTGTGTGAGAAAGCCGCTTTCCAGAGCTACAACAGCGCTAAGAACGCACCAAACGCTCTATCTGACTGCCTGCACACTAAAAGTGAAATATATGATCATTTCCAACACATTTATGTATTTTTTCAAGGATGTTGAGAAACAACATTTTTGTTATTCTCTTTCACATTTTATTTGTGAAAGATGAATATGAATTGATTTTAGATGTTTTACATAAATATCCATTGGTTGTGTGAGAAAACTGCTTTCCTGAGCTTCTACAGCGCTAAGAACGCACCAAACGCTTTATCTGACTGCCTGCACACTAAAAGTGAAATATATTATAATTTCCAACACATTTATGTATTTTTTTAAGGATGTTGAAAAACTGCTTTCCTGAGCTTCTACAGCGCTAAGAACGCACCAAACGCTTTATCTGACTGCCTGCACACTAAAAGTGAAATATATGATCATTTCCAACACATTTATGTATTTTTTCAAGGATGTTGAAAAACAACATTTTTGTTATTCTTTTTCACATTTTGTTTGTGAAAGATGAATATAAATTGATTTTAGATGTTTTACATAAATATCCATTGGTTGTGTGAGAAAACCGCTTTCCAGAGCTACTACAGCGCTAAGAACGCACCAAACGCTTTATCTGACTGCCTGCACACTAAAAGTGAAATATATTATAATTTCCAACACATTTATGTATTTTTTTAAGGGTGTTGAAAAACAACATTTTTGTTATTCTTTTTCACATTTTGTTTGTGAAAGATGAATATAGATCGATTTTGGCTGTTTTACATAAATATCCATTGGTTGTGTGAGAAAACTGCTTTCCTGAGCTTCTACAGCGCTAAGAACGCACCAAACGCTTTATCTGACTGCCTGCACACTATAAGTGAAATATATGATCATTTCCAACACATTTATGTTTTTTTTTTAAGGATGTTGAAAAACAACATTTTTGTTATTCCTTTTCACATTTTGTTTGTGAAAGATGAATATAAATTGATTTTGGCTGTTTTACATAAATATCCATTGGTTGTGTGAGAAAACCGCTTTCCAGAGCTTCTACAGCGCTAAGAACGCACCAAACGCTTTATCTGACTGCCTGCACACTAAAAGTGAAGTATACTGTATGATCATTTCCAATACATTTATGTATTTTTTCAAGGATGTTGAAAAACAACATTTTTGTTATTCTTTTTCACATTTTGTTTGTGAAAGATGAATATGAATTGATTTTAGATGTTTTACATAAATATCCATTGGTTGTGTGAGAAAACTGCTTTCCTGAGCTTCTACAGCGCTAAGAACGCACCAAACGCTTTATCTGACTGCCTGCACACTAAAAGTGAAATATATGATCATTTCCAACACATTTATGTATTTTTTCAAGGATGTTGAAAAACGTCTCGGGTTACATTTCTGTAACCCTGTTCCCTGAAAGGCGGGAACGAGATGCTGCGTGAAAACGCTATGGGAACCAGTTTGTCGCGTTGCCGGTCGTTGAAGCATGCTGTGAAAACACGCCAAAGTTTTTGGCTATATATAACCTCGACAGGTGACGTCATCTGATTAGATGTAGGTGGAGGTTATAAAAACAGGTGAGCCGGCAACGACCTCAGATTAATTTGTCTGAACAGCCGTCCGGTCACGTGGTAGTGCGGCATTGCGACGCAGCATCTCGTTCCCGCCTTTCAGGGAACAGGGTTACAGAAATGTAACCCGAGACGTTCCCTAGCAAGGCTACACTCGATGCTGCGTGAAAACGCTATGGGAACGAGAATACCAACGCCGCCGCACTACAGGTGTCTGGACCCCAAGGTTGTGTAGCGTGTGCGCACAAAGCCAAGAAGGTCTCAGAGCTATGCCTGGGCAGCTAACTCGGGGGCAGTGAGCCCGGAGTAGCATGAACATCCAGATTTATAAATGTAAGAAATGTGTGCGGGGAGGAACCAACCCTTCGCGCCACACAATTACTGCAGGGGATACCTCCTGCTGGTGAGACTGGGATGATACCCTGGTTGGGTGGGCCCTGCTTCCCAGAGGCGAAGTGAACCCACGCGCCTCATAGGAGAGGGCAATATGCGTATCCCACCCAGTATAGTGGCGCTCTGACTCACGCCACTAGCTGATGCGGTGGACGTGAATCTGAAAAGCACATACTGGATAGTAAGTGAAGTTTCTCCTGCTCCGAAGCTGTAAAAGGCGGAGGACAGAAGGCTTCAACAATGCAGCTAAGAAAATCCTGAGGGTACTAGGGCACAAGCCCAAGGACAAGCTTTTACTGCAGAAGCTCCAGCACTGAAACATTTTGGCAGTGGACTGGGTCTACCTGCTTGGCACACACTTGTTGCAGGGGAATACCTCTTGCTAATCCAATAGCTGAGGCGATCCCCTGGTTGAATGAGCCCTGATTCCTAGAGGCGAAGTGAGCCCACGCGCCTCATAGGAGAGGGCAATAGCATCTCTCATCCAGAGCATGAAGAAGTTGCTCTGACCTACGCCACTAGCTGATGCGGTGGACGTAGATCTGAAGAGCACAAGCTGGACACAGCAAGTGAAGTCTCTCCTGCTCCGAAGCTGTAAGCGCGGAGGACAGAAGGCTTCAAAAACAATAGGGTGCCTGTTGGGTTTATAGTTTAGCTTTTGGAAGATAGTTGAAAGAGGATGCAGTTACGCACGTCCTGAAAGTGCTAGGGCATAGGCCCGAGGACGGAAACTCCAGCACTGAAACAATTCGGCAGTGGACTGGGTTTACCTGCTTAGCAGACACTTGCTGCAGGGGAATACCTCTTGCTAGTGCAATAGATGAGGCAATCCCTTTGGCTGAAAGAGCCCTGATTCCTAGAGGCGAAGTGAGGCCACGCGCCTCATAGGAGAGGGCAATAGCATGTCTCATCCAGCACATGTAGAAACTGCTCTGACCTACGCCACTAGCTGATGCGGTGGACGTAGATCTGAAGAGCACAAGCTGGACGCTACAAGTGAAGTCTCTCCTGCTCCGAAGCTGTAAGCGCGGAGGACAGAAGGCTTCAAGAGCAATAGGGTGCCTGTTGGGTTTATGGAGCTTTCTGAAGATAGTTGAGAGAGGATGCAGTCACGTACGTCCTGAGAGTACTAGGGCACAGACCCGAGGAGGGAGACTCCAGCACTGAAACAATTCGGCAGTGGACTGGGTTTACCTGCTTAGCATATACTTGCTGCAGGGGAATTCCTCTTGCTAATGCAATAGATGAGGCAATCCCCAGGGTTGAAAGAGCCCTGATTCCCAGAGGCGAAGTGAACCCACACGCCTCATAGGAGAGGGCAATAGCATCTCTCATCCAAAACATGTAGAAGCTGCTCTGACCTACGCCACTAGCTGATGCGGTGGACGTAAATCTGAAGAGCAGTAAAAAGGCGAAGCATATCTTAGAAGGCAAGAGGTCCGCCTTGCTACATGAACATCTCTCCCTGACTACTTCGGAGTGGGGTTACCATTCCCCGTGTGTCAGAGATAGACTGGACAGTACTACTGCTCCCGCATCCATGCTGGAATGTAAATCGCTCTGAGGGACAGGAACCTGGTGCGCTAGCTGTTAGCGGCGCGAGCACAGTCCGCCCTGGCGATAATATATGAGACTGCCATAGTGTTGTCCCCCGCACTAGGACATGGCAGCCTCTCAACTGCTGGAGGAAGTGCTTTAGGGCCAGAAATAGAGCCATCATTTCGAGGCAATTGCTGTGCCATGCGAGAAGATAGCCTCTCCAGCTCCCTTGGGCTGGACAGTCATCAGAGACCGCACCCCAGCCTATGAGGGAAGCATCTGTCGTTAGCCTCAGCGACGACAAGATGAACTTAGAGTGGGACCCAGAGTAGAGACCGGGGTCTGAACCACGTAGAAAGGGTACGAAGCACCTGGCGCGTAACCCATATTGGGGATTGGCCCTAGTGATATCCCCTGGTTCTTAGCCACAACTTAGAATGCTCTCATGTGCAGAAGGTCCAAAGGTGTCACCGTGGATACAGCTGCCATGAGAGCTAGGATGTCTGAAAGTGATGGTCACTTTCTGGTCTAGCTTGTTCTCCTTGAGGGTGTTGAGAATGGGTTCGATACGAGCGGGAGACAGCTGTGCCCGCTTACGACGGAATCCCATATAGCACCCAATGTGTTGTCCTCTGCACAGGAAAGAGCACGCTTTCGTGGCGTTGGGTCCCAGTCCTGAGGACAGAGATGAGCTAGGACGACATGCTGATGTCGAAGCACTAGCCACCGGATGCCCTGGGACTCCCGTAAGAGCCAGGGCTAAATCCGTGCATTTTGTGTGTGTGCGGGTGAGCTAGACCAATGGAAGGACCCGATACTGGTAAGCTTCGCCCCCGAAAGCGAACCTCAGGATCTCCCTGTGTTGTGGCAATGTTTCTGTATGAAAGTAAGCGTCCTTAAATCGATTGTCAGAAACAATCGCTTGGTAGGGTTGAGAGCAATCACCTTTACAGTCAAGAACTGAACTGTATTCATTGATTTTCAGGTAGCGGGAGAGCCCGCAGAATCTGAAATATTGGACGCAGCCCCCGTTCCTCTTGGGAACCAAGAATACCGACTGTAGTAGCCTGACTCACTGTCTGGTGGGGGAACATGTTCCATGGCCCCCTTCCCCGGCAGCCTGTCAGCAGATGCGCACTTTCTGGTTTCATGGAAGTGGAGGCCACGCCATTGAAAACACAGAAGGTGAAGTGAGAACTGAATCCTGTAGTTCCTCTCTCCAGTGCTTAGTACCCAAGGAGATATACTTGGCAGTAGCTTCCACGCTGCCAGTTTCTCCTAAAAGGGCAAAAGTTTCGGCAGCTTGGTTAAACGGGGGGGGGATGTTAGATGTTCGGTATCCTGAAGCATGGCAGGAAAAACCGAAGAACTAACAGCCTATTGGAGACTGGTGTTGCCCGAACACCAGTGGTGGCGGAGCAAAACACCGACCTCCTGGGGGTGCCAGGGAGAACACATATTCGTTAAAAAGGAATTCTGGGTGCCTTTCCCTATTGGGGGGGCCACCCCCATTTATTTTATACACGCATATGTATATATATATATATATTTTTTAAATCAGTCTGACCTCCTGTGTGCAGTGCAGCACCAAGCTGACCCACTGCCTGAAAGCTTTTCCCTCTAGGGCAGATAAAAGTCTACACAGCTAGAAAGGAAGTATAAGCTTACCAGGGAGGATGATGTCCCAGGAGAGAGATAGCCTGTGAAGCGTCTCTGCTATCTGGGCGTCATCATACAATGCCGCGTTTCCATATCGACTATATTTAAATAAACAAATAAGTCGATGGCATGAAAAACACAGCATGAATACAGCCTACTCCATGAAAGGGTTAACTCATATGAAGAGAGCTGAGAGGGGGTGGGGGGGGAGAGAGCGCGTCATTGAGGCTCCGCCCCCCGGCCACCCGACAGAAGCTGCCGTCTACTGCTTGTTTTAGTGCTTAAGGCTATTTTCATCTCCGGTAAAAAAGAGAGGAATCCTCGTGATGACAGCGCGGAAGAAAGGAGTTTTCTTACCTCCGTCTGCCGCAGCTCTGTCAGATGCACGAGTTTTAAGCCAGGAACGCGCGGCGGCTCGCAGCTTCTCACGGAATGCGCGGCGCGCGCAGCACTAGTCGAAGCAGTGTAGAGATCGCACTCCGATATGGATTATCACACACGGAGGGATTTAAACTCGTCAAATCGGTGAGTTAAACACCTTCCTATTTTGCTGGTTTATCACAAGCACGCTTCACAACAAGGCTGAAGACAAATGATCTGAGGTCGTTGCCGGCTCACCTGTTTTTATAACCTCCACCTACATCTAATCAGATGACGTCACCTGTCGAGGTTATATATAGCCAAAAACTTTGGCGTGTTTTCACAGCATGCTTCAACGACCGGCAACGCGACAAACTGGTTCCCATAGCGTTTTCACGCAGCATCGAGTGTAGCCTTGCTAGGGAACAACATTTTTGTTATTCTTTTTCACATTTTGTTTGTGAAAGATGAATATGAATTGATTTTAGATGTTTTACATAAATATCCATTAGTTGTGTGAGAAAACCGCTTTCCTGAGCTTCTACAGCGCTAAGAACGCACCAAACGCTTTATCTGACTGCCTGCACACTAAAAGTGAAATATATTATAATTTCCAACACATTTATGTATTTTTTTAAGGATGTTGAAAAACAACATTTTTGTTATTCTTTTTCACATTTTGTTTGTGAAAGATGAATATAAATCGATTTTGGCTGTTTTACATAAATATCCATTGGTTGTGTGAGAAAACCGCTTTCCAGAGCTTCTACAGCGCTAAGAACGCACCAAACACTTTATCTGACTGCCTGCACACTAAAAGTGAAATATATTATAATTTCCAGCACATTTATGTATTTTTTTAAGGATGTTGAAAAACAACATTTTTGTTATTCTTTTTCACATTTTGTTTGTGAAAGATGAATATGAATCGATTTTGGCTGTTTTACATAAATATCCATTGGTTGTGTGAGAAAACTGCTTTCCTGAGCTTCTACAGCGCTAAGAACGCACCAAACGCTCTATCTGACTGCCTGCACACTAAAAGTGAAATATATGATCATTTCCAACACATTTATGTATTTTTTCAAGGATGTTGAAAAACAACATTTTTGTTATTCTTTTTCACATTTTGTTTGTCAAAGATGAAGGTAAATTGATTTTAGATGTTTTACATAAATATCCATTAGTTGTGTGAGAAAACCGCTTTCCTGAGCTTCTACAGCGCTAAGAACGCACCAAACGCTTTATCTGACTGCCTGCACACTAAAAGTGAAATATATTATAATTTCCAACACATTTATATATTTTTTTAAGGATGTTGAAAAACAACATTTTTGTTATTCTTTTTCACATTTTGTTTGTGAAAGATGAATATAAATCGATTTTGGCTGTTTTACATAAATATCCATTGGTTGTGTGAGAAAACCGCTTTCCAGAGCTTCTACAGCGCTAAGAACGCACCAAACACTTTATCTGACTGTCTCCACACTATAAGTGAAATATATTATAATTTCCAACACATTCATGTATTTTTTCAAGGATGTTGAGAAACAACATTTTTGTTATTCCTTTTCACATTTTGTTTGTGAAAGATGAATATAAATTGATTTTGGCTGTTTTACATAAATATCCATTGGTTGTGTGAGAAAACCGCTTTCCTGGGCTTCTACAGCGCTAAGAACGCACCAAACGCTTTGACTGCCTGCACACTAAAAGTGAAATGTATGATCATTTCCAACACATTTATGTATTTTTTCAAGGATGTTGAAAAACAACATTTTTGTTATTCTTTTTCACATTTTGTTTGTGAAAGATGAATATAAATTGATTTTAGATGTTTTACATAAATATCCATTGGTTGTGTGAGAAAACCGCTTTCCTGAGCTCCTACAGCGCTAAGAACGCACCAAACGCTCTATCTGACTGCCTGCACACTAAAAGTGAAATATATGATCATTTCCAACACATTTATGTATTTTTTCAAGGATGTTGAGAAACAACATTTTTGTTATTCTTTTTCACATTTTGTTTGTGAAAGATGAATATAAATTGATTTTAGATGTTTTACATAAATATCCATTGGTTGTGTGAGAAAACCGCTTTCCTGAGCTCCTACAGCGCTAAGAACGCACCAAACGCTCTATCTGACTGCCTGCACACTAAAAGTGAAATATATGATCATTTCCAACACATTTATGTATTTTTTCAAGGATGTTGAGAAACAACATTTTTGTTATTCTTTTTCACATTTTATTTGTGAAAGATGAATATAAATCGATTTTGGCTGTTTTACATAAATATCCATTGGTTGTGTGAGAAAACTGCTTTCCTGAGCTTCTACAGCGCTAAGAACGCACCAAACGCTTTATCTGACTGCCTGCACACTAAAAGTGAAATATATGATCATTTCCAACACATTTATGTATTTTTTCAAGGATGTTGAAAAACAACATTTTTGTTATTCTTTTTCACATTTTGTTTGTGAAAGATGAATATGAATTGATTTTAGATGTTTTACATAAATATCCATTGGTTGTGTGAGAAAACTGCTTTCCTGAGCTTCTACAGCGCTAAGAACGCACCAAACGCTTTATCTGACTGCCTGCACACTAAAAGTGAAATATATGATCATTTCCAACACATTTATGTATTTTTTCAAGGATGTTGAAAAACAACATTTTTGTTATTCTTTTTCACATTTTGTTTGTGAAAGATGAATATGAATTGATTTTAGATGTTTTACATAAATATCCATTGGTTGTGTGAGAAAACCGCTTTCCTGAGCTTCTACAGCGCTAAGAACGCACCAAACGCTTTATCTGACTGCCTGCACACTAAAAGTGAAATATATGATCATTTCCAACACATTTATGTATTTTTTCAAGGATGTTGAAAAACAACATTTTTGTTATTCTTTTTCACATTTTGTTTGTGAAAGATGAATATGAATTGATTTTAGACGTTTTACATAAATATCCATTGGTTGTGTGAGAAAACCGCTTTCCAGAGCTACTACAGCGCTAAGAACGCACCAAACGCTTTATCTGACTGCCTGCACACTAAAAGTGAAATATATTATAATTTCCAACACATTTATGTATTTTTTTAAGGGTGTTGAAAAACAACATTTTTGTTATTCTTTTTCACATTTTGTTTGTGAAAGATGAATATAAATCGATTTTGGCTGTTTTACATAAATATCCATTGGTTGTGTGAGAAAACTGCTTTCCTGAGCTTCTACAGCGCTAAGAACGCACCAAACACTTTATCTGACTGCCTGCACACTTAAAGTGAAATATATGATCATTTCCAACACATTTATGTATTTTTTCAAGGATGTTGAGAAACAACATTTTTGTTATTCTTTTTCACATTTTATTTGTGAAAGATGAATATAAATCGATTTTGGCTGTTTTACATAAATATCCATTGGTTGTGTGAGAAAACTGCTTTCCTGAGCTTCTACAGCGCTAAGAACGCACCAAACGCTTTATCTGACTGCCTGCACACTAAAAGTGAAATATATGATCATTTCCAACACATTTATGTATTTTTTCAAGGATGTTGAGAAACAACATTTTTGTTATTCTTTTTCACATTTTGTTTGTGAAAGATGAATATAAATTGATTTTAGATGTTTTACATAAATATCCATTGGTTGTGTGAGAAAACCGCTTTCCTGAGCTCCTACAGCGCTAAGAACGCACCAAACGCTCTATCTGACTGCCTGCACACTAAAAGTGAAATATATGATCATTTCCAACACATTTATGTATTTTTTCAAGGATGTTGAGAAACAACATTTTTGTTATTCTTTTTCACATTTTATTTGTGAAAGATGAATATAAATCGATTTTGGCTGTTTTACATAAATATCCATTGGTTGTGTGAGAAAACTGCTTTCCTGAGCTTCTACAGCGCTAAGAACGCACCAAACGCTTTATCTGACTGCCTGCACACTAAAAGTGAAATATATGATCATTTCCAACACATTTATGTATTTTTTCAAGGATGTTGAAAAACAACATTTTTGTTATTCTTTTTCACATTTTGTTTGTGAAAGATGAATATAAATCGATTTTGGCTGTTTTACATAAATATCCATTGGTTGTGTGAGAAAACTGCTTTCCTGAGCTTCTACAGCGCTAAGAACGCACCAAACGCTTTACAGTATCTGACTGCCTGCACACTAAAAGTGAAATATATGATCATTTCCAACACATTTATGTATTTTTTCAAGGATGTTGAAAAACAACATTTTTGTTATTCTTTTTCACATTTTGTTTGTGAAAGATGAATATAAATTGATTTTAGACGTTTTACATAAATATCCATTGGTTGTGTGAGAAAACCGCTTTCCAGAGCTACTACAGCGCTAAGAACGCACCAAACGCTTTATCTGACTGCCTGCACACTAAAAGTGAAATATATTATAATTTCCAACACATTTATGTATTTTTTTAAGGGTGTTGAAAAACAACATTTTTGTTATTCTTTTTCACATTTTGTTTGTGAAAGATGAATATAAATCGATTTTGGCTGTTTTACATAAATATCCATTGGTTGTGTGAGAAAACTGCTTTCCTGAGCTTCTACAGCGCTAAGAACGCACCAAACACTTTATCTGACTGCCTGCACACTTAAAGTGAAATATATGATCATTTCCAAAACATTTATGTTTTTTTAAGGATGTTGAAAAACAACATTTTTGTTATTCTTTTTCACATTTTATTTGTCAAAGATGAATGTAAATTGATTTTAGATGTTTTACATAAATATCCATTAGTTGTGTGAGAAAACCGCTTTCCAGAGCTTCTACAGCGCTAAGAACGCACCAAACGCTTTATCTGACTGCCTGCACACTAAAAGTGAAATGTATGATCATTTCCAACACATTTATGTATTTTTTCAAGGATGTTGAAAAACAACATTTTTGTTATTCTTTTTCACATTTTGTTTGTGAAAGATGAATATAAATTGATTTTAGATGTTTTACATAAATATCCATTGGTTGTGTGAGAAAGCCGCTTTCCAGAGCTACAACAGCGCTAAGAACGCACCAAACGCTCTATCTGACTGCCTGCACACTAAAAGTGAAATATATGATCATTTCCAACACATTTATGTATTTTTTCAAGGATGTTGAGAAACAACATTTTTGTTATTCTCTTTCACATTTTATTTGTGAAAGATGAATATGAATTGATTTTAGATGTTTTACATAAATATCCATTGGTTGTGTGAGAAAACTGCTTTCCTGAGCTTCTACAGCGCTAAGAACGCACCAAACGCTTTATCTGACTGCCTGCACACTAAAAGTGAAATATATTATAATTTCCAACACATTTATGTATTTTTTTAAGGATGTTGAAAAACAACATTTTTGTTATTCCTTTTCACATTTTGTTTGTGAAAGATGAATATAAATTGATTTTGGCTGTTTTACATAAATATCCATTGGTTGTGTGAGAAAACCGCTTTCCAGAGCTTCTACAGCGCTAAGAACGCACCAAACGCTTTATCTGACTGCCTGCACACTAAAAGTGAACTATACTGTATGATCATTTCCAATACATTTATGTATTTTTTCAAGGATGTTGAAAAACAACATTTTTGTTATTCTTTTTCACATTTTGTTTGTGAAAGAGGAATATGAATTGATTTTAGATGTTTTACATAAATATCCATTGGTTGTGTGAGAAAACTGCTTTCCTGAGCTTCTACAGCGCTAAGAACGCACCAAACACTTTATCTGACTGTCTCCACACTATAAGTGAAATATATTATAATTTCCAACACATTCATGTATTTTTTCAAGGATGTTGAGAAACAACATTTTTGTTATTCCTTTTCACATTTTGTTTGTGAAAGATGAATATAAATTGATTTTGGCTGTTTTACATAAATATCCATTGGTTGTGTGAGAAAACCGCTTTCCTGAGCTCCTACAGCGCTAAGAACGCACCAAACGCTCTATCTGACTGCCTGCACACTAAAAGTGAAATATATGATCATTTCCAACACATTTATGTATTTTTTCAAGGATGTTGAGAAACAACATTTTTGTTATTCTTTTTCACATTTTGTTTGTGAAAGATGAATATAAATTGATTTTAGATGTTTTACATAAATATCCATTGGTTGTGTGAGAAAACCGCTTTCCTGAGCTCCTACAGCGCTAAGAACGCACCAAACGCTCTATCTGACTGCCTGCACACTAAAAGTGAAATATATGATCATTTCCAACACATTTATGTATTTTTTCAAGGATGTTGAGAAACAACATTTTTGTTATTCTTTTTCACATTTTATTTGTGAAAGATGAATATAAATCGATTTTGGCTGTTTTACATAAATATCCATTGGTTGTGTGAGAAAACTGCTTTCCTGAGCTTCTACAGCGCTAAGAACGCACCAAACGCTTTATCTGACTGCCTGCACACTAAAAGTGAAATATATGATCATTTCCAACACATTTATGTATTTTTTCAAGGATGTTGAAAAACAACATTTTTGTTATTCTTTTTCACATTTTGTTTGTGAAAGATGAATATAAATTGATTTTAGATGTTTTACATAAATATCCATTAGTTGTGTGAGAAAACCGCTTTCCTGAGCTTCTACAGCGCTAAGAACGCACCAAACGCTCTATCTGACTGCCTGCACACTAAAAGTGAAATATATGATCATTTCCAACACATTTATGTATTTTTTCAAGGATGTTGAAAAACAACATTTTTGTTATTCTTTTTCACATTTTGTTGGTCAAAGATGAAGGTAAATTGATTTTAGATGTTTTACATAAATATCCATTAGTTGTGTGAGAAAACCGCTTTCCTGAGCTTCTACAGCGCTAAGAACGCACCAAACGCTTTATCTGACTGCCTGCACACTAAAAGTGAAATATATTATAATTTCCAACACATTTATGTATTTTTTTAAGGATGTTGAAAAACAACATTTTTGTTATTCTTTTTCACATTTTGTTTGTGAAAGATGAATATAAATCGATTTTGGCTGTTTTACATAAATATCCATTGGTTGTGTGAGAAAACCGCTTTCCAGAGCTTCTACAGCGCTAAGAACGCACCAAACACTTTATCTGACTGTCTCCACACTATAAGTGAAATATATTATAATTTCCAACACATTCATGTATTTTTTCAAGGATGTTGAGAAACAACATTTTTGTTATTCCTTTTCACATTTTGTTTGTGAAAGATGAATATAAATTGATTTTGGCTGTTTTACATAAATATCCATTGGTTGTGTGAGAAAACCGCTTTCCAGAGCTTCTACAGCGCTAAGAACGCACCAAACGCTTTATCTGACTGCCTGCACACTAAAAGTGAAATATATGATCATTTCCAACACATTTATGTATTTTTTCAAGGATGTTGAAAAACAACATTTTTGTTATTCTTTTTCACATTTTGTTTGTGAAAGATGAATATAAATCGATTTTAGATGTTTTACATAAATATCCATTAGTTGTGTGAGAAAACCGCTTTCCTGAGCTTCTACAGCGCTAAGAACGCACCAAACGCTTTATCTGACTGCCTGCACACTAAAAGTGAAATATATTATAATTTCCAACACATTTATGTATTTTTTTAAGGATGTTGAAAAACAACATTTTTGTTATTCTTTTTCACATTTTGTTTGTGAAAGATGAATATAAATCGATTTTGGCTGTTTTACATAAATATCCATTGGTTGTGTGAGAAAACCGCTTTCCAGAGCTTCTACAGCGCTAAGAACGCACCAAACACTTTATCTGACTGCCTGCACACTTAAAGTGAAATATATGATCATTTCCAAAACATTTATGTTTTTTTTAAGGATGTTGAAAAACAACATTTTTGTTATTCTTTTTCACATTTTGTTTGTCAAAGATGAATGTAAATTGATTTTAGATGTTTTACATAAATATCCATTAGTTGTGTGAGAAAACCGCTTTCCTGGGCTTCTACAGCGCTAAGAACGCACCAAACGCTTTGACTGCCTGCACACTAAAAGTGAAATGTATGATCATTTCCAACACATTTATGTATTTTTTCAAGGATGTTGAAAAACAACATTTTTGTTATTCTTTTTCACATTTTGTTTGTGAAAGATGAATATGAATTGATTTTAGATGTTTTACATAAATATCCATTGGTTGTGTGAGAAAACCGCTTTCCAGAGCTTCTACAGCGCTAAGAACGCACCAAACACTTTATCTGACAGCCTGCACACTTAAAGTGAAATATATGATCATTTCCAAAATATTTATGTTTTTTTTAAGGATGTTGAAAAACAACATTTTTGTTATTCTTTTTCACATTTTGTTTGTCAAAGATGAATGTAAATTGATTTTAGATGTTTTACATAAATATCCATTAGTTGTGTGAGAAAACCGCTTTCCTGGGCTTCTACAGCGCTAAGAACGCACCAAACGCTTTGACTGCCTGCACACTAAAAGTGAAATGTATGATCATTTCCAACACATTTATGTATTTTTTCAAGGATGTTGAAAAACAACATTTTTGTTATTCTTTTTCACATTTTGTTTGTGAAAGATGAATATAAATTGATTTTAGATGTTTTACATAAATATCCATTGGTTGTGTGAGAAAACCGCTTTCCTGAGCTCCTACAGCGCTAAGAACGCACCAAACGCTCTATCTGACTGCCTGCACACTAAAAGTGAAATATATGATCATTTCCAACACATTTATGTATTTTTTCAAGGATGTTGAGAAACAACATTTTTGTTATTCTTTTTCACATTTTATTTGTGAAAGATGAATATGAATTGATTTTAGATGTTTTACATAAATATCCATTGGTTGTGTGAGAAAACTGCTTTCCTGAGCTTCTACAGCGCTAAGAACGCACCAAACGCTTTATCTGACTGCCTGCACACTAAAAGTGAAATATATGATCATTTCCAACACATTTATGTATTTTTTCAAGGATGTTGAAAAACTGCTTTCCTGAGCTTCTACAGCGCTAAGAACGCACCAAACGCTTTATCTGACTGCCTGCACACTAAAAGTGAAATATATTATAATTTCCAACACATTTATGTATTTTTTTAAGGATGTTGAAAAACAACATTTTTGTTATTCTTTTTCACATTTTGTTTGTGAAAGATGAATATAAATCGATTTTGGCTGTTTTACATAAATATCCATTGGTTGTGTGAGAAAACCGCTTTCCTGAGCTTCTACAGCGCTAAGAACGCACCAAACGCTCTATCTGACTGCCTGCACACTAAAAGTGAAATATATGATCATTTCCAACACATTTATGTATTTTTTCAAGGATGTTGAGAAACAACATTTTTGTTATTCTCTTTCACATTTTATTTGTGAAAGATGAATATGAATTGATTTTAGATGTTTTACATAAATATCCATTGGTTGTGTGAGAAAACCGCTTTCCTGAGCTCCTACAGCGCTAAGAACGCACCAAACGCTCTATCTGACTGCCTGCACACTAAAAGTGAAATATATGATCATTTCCAACACATTTATGTATTTTTTCAAGGATGTTGAGAAACAACATTTTTGTTATTCTTTTTCACATTTTATTTGTGAAAGATGAATATAAATCGATTTTGGCTGTTTTACATAAATATCCATTGGTTGTGTGAGAAAACTGCTTTCCTGAGCTTCTACAGCGCTAAGAACGCACCAAACGCTTTATCTGACTGCCTGCACACTAAAAGTGAAATATATGATCATTTCCAACACATTTATGTATTTTTTCAAGGATGTTGAAAAACAACATTTTTGTTATTCTTTTTCACATTTTGTTTGTGAAAGATGAATATGAATTGATTTTAGATGTTTTACATAAATATCCATTGGTTGTGTGAGAAAACTGCTTTCCTGAGCTTCTACAGCGCTAAGAACGCACCAAACGCTTTATCTGACTGCCTGCACACTAAAAGTGAAATATATGATCATTTCCAACACATTTATGTATTTTTTCAAGGATGTTGAAAAACAACATTTTTGTTATTCTTTTTCACATTTTGTTTGTGAAAGATGAATATAAATTGATTTTAGATGTTTTACATAAATATCCATTGGTTGTGTGAGAAAACCGCTTTCCAGAGCTACTACAGCGCTAAGAACGCACCAAACGCTTTATCTGACTGCCTGCACACTAAAAGTGAAATATATTATAATTTCCAACACATTTATGTATTTTTTTAAGGGTGTTGAAAAACAACATTTTTGTTATTCTTTTTCACATTTTGTTTGTGAAAGATGAATATAAATCGATTTTGGCTGTTTTACATAAATATCCATTGGTTGTGTGAGAAAACTGCTTTCCTGAGCTTCTACAGCGCTAAGAACGCACCAAACGCTTTATCTGACTGCCTGCACACTATAAGTGAAATATATGATCATTTCCAACACATTTATGTTTTTTTTTTAAGGATGTTGAAAAACAACATTTTTGTTATTCCTTTTCACATTTTGTTTGTGAAAGATGAATATAAATTGATTTTGGCTGTTTTACATAAATATCCATTGGTTGTGTGAGAAAACCGCTTTCCTGAGCTTCTACAGCGCTAAGAACGCACCAAACGCTCTATCTGACTGCCTGCACACTAAAAGTGAAATATATGATCATTTCCAACACATTTATGTATTTTTTCAAGGATGTTGAGAAACAACATTTTTGTTATTCTCTTTCACATTTTATTTGTGAAAGATGAATATGAATTGATTTTAGATGTTTTACATAAATATCCATTGGTTGTGTGAGAAAACTGCTTTCCTGAGCTTCTACAGCGCTAAGAACGCACCAAACGCTTTATCTGACTGCCTGCACACTAAAAGTGAAATATATTATAATTTCCAACACATTTATGTATTTTTTTAAGGATGTTGAAAAACAACATTTTTGTTATTCCTTTTCACATTTTGTTTGTGAAAGATGAATATAAATTGATTTTGGCTGTTTTACATAAATATCCATTGGTTGTGTGAGAAAACCGCTTTCCAGAGCTTCTACAGCGCTAAGAACGCACCAAACGCTTTATCTGACTGCCTGCACACTAAAAGTGAACTATACTGTATGATCATTTCCAATACATTTATGTATTTTTTCAAGGATGTTGAAAAACAACATTTTTGTTATTCTTTTTCACATTTTGTTTGTGAAAGATGAATATGAATTGATTTTAGATGTTTTACATAAATATCCATTGGTTGTGTGAGAAAACTGCTTTCCTGAGCTTCTACAGCGCTAAGAACGCACCAAACGCTTTATCTGACTGCCTGCACACTAAAAGTGAAATATATGATCATTTCCAAAATATTTATGTTTTTTTAAGGATGTTGAAAAACAACATTTTTGTTATTCTTTTTCACATTTTGTTTGTCAAAGATGAATGTAAATTGATTTTAGATGTTTTACATAAATATCCATTAGTTGTGTGAGAAAACCGCTTTCCTGGGCTTCTACAGCGCTAAGAACGCACCAAACGCTTTGACTGCCTGCACACTAAAAGTGAAATGTATGATCATTTCCAACACATTTATGTATTTTTTCAAGGATGTTGAAAAACAACATTTTTGTTATTCTTTTTCACATTTTGTTTGTGAAAGATGAATATAAATTGATTTTAGATGTTTTACATAAATATCCATTGGTTGTGTGAGAAAACCGCTTTCCTGAGCTCCTACAGCGCTAAGAACGCACCAAACGCTCTATCTGACTGCCTGCACACTAAAAGTGAAATATATGATCATTTCCAACACATTTATGTATTTTTTCAAGGATGTTGAGAAACAACATTTTTGTTATTCTTTTTCACATTTTATTTGTGAAAGATGAATATGAATTGATTTTAGATGTTTTACATAAATATCCATTGGTTGTGTGAGAAAACTGCTTTCCTGAGCTTCTACAGCGCTAAGAACGCACCAAACGCTTTATCTGACTGCCTGCACACTAAAAGTGAAATATATGATCATTTCCAACACATTTATGTATTTTTTCAAGGATGTTGAAAAACTGCTTTCCTGAGCTTCTACAGCGCTAAGAACGCACCAAACGCTTTATCTGACTGCCTGCACACTAAAAGTGAAATATATTATAATTTCCAACACATTTATGTATTTTTTTAAGGATGTTGAAAAACAACATTTTTGTTATTCTTTTTCACATTTTGTTTGTGAAAAATGAATATAAATCGATTTTGGCTGTTTTACATAAATATCCATTGGTTGTGTGAGAAAACTGCTTTCCTGAGCTTCTACAGCGCTAAGAACGCACCAAACGCTTTATCTGACTGCCTGCACACTAAAAGTGAAATATATGATCATTTCCAACACATTTATGTATTTTTTCAAGGATGTTGAAAAACAACATTTTTGTTATTCTTTTTCACATTTTGTTTGTGAAAGATGAATATGAATTGATTTTAGATGTTTTACATAAATATCCATTGGTTGTGTGAGAAAACTGCTTTCCTGAGCTTCTACAGCGCTAAGAACGCACCAAACGCTTTATCTGACTGCCTGCACACTAAAAGTGAAATATATGATCATTTCCAACACATTTATGTATTTTTTCAAGGATGTTGAAAAACAACATTTTTGTTATTCTTTTTCACATTTTGTTTGTGAAAGATGAATATAAATTGATTTTAGATGTTTTACATAAATATCCATTGGTTGTGTGAGAAAACCGCTTTCCAGAGCTACTACAGCGCTAAGAACGCACCAAACGCTTTATCTGACTGCCTGCACACTAAAAGTGAAATATATTATAATTTCCAACACATTTATGTATTTTTTTAAGGGTGTTGAAAAACAACATTTTTGTTATTCTTTTTCACATTTTGTTTGTGAAAGATGAATATAGATCGATTTTGGCTGTTTTACATAAATATCCATTGGTTGTGTGAGAAAACTGCTTTCCTGAGCTTCTACAGCGCTAAGAACGCACCAAACGCTTTATCTGACTGCCTGCACACTATAAGTGAAATATATGATCATTTCCAACACATTTATGTTTTTTTTTTAAGGATGTTGAAAAACAACATTTTTGTTATTCCTTTTCACATTTTGTTTGTGAAAGATGAATATAAATTGATTTTGGCTGTTTTACATAAATATCCATTGGTTGTGTGAGAAAACCGCTTTCCAGAGCTTCTACAGCGCTAAGAACGCACCAAACGCTTTATCTGACTGCCTGCACACTAAAAGTGAAGTATACTGTATGATCATTTCCAATACATTTATGTATTTTTTCAAGGATGTTGAAAAACAACATTTTTGTTATTCTTTTTCACATTTTGTTTGTGAAAGATGAATATGAATTGATTTTAGATGTTTTACATAAATATCCATTGGTTGTGTGAGAAAACTGCTTTCCTGAGCTTCTACAGCGCTAAGAACGCACCAAACGCTTTATCTGACTGCCTGCACACTAAAAGTGAAATATATGATCATTTCCAACACATTTATGTATTTTTTCAAGGATGTTGAAAAACCGCTTTCCAGAGCTTCTACAGCGCTAAGAACGCACCAAACACTTTATCTGACTGCCTGCACACTAAAAGTGAAATATATTATAATTTCCAACACATTTATGTATTTTTTTAAGGATGTTGAAAAACAACATTTTTGTTATTCTTTTTCACATTTTGTTTGTGAAAGATGAATATGAATCGATTTTGGCTGTTTTACATAAATATCCATTGGTTGTGTGAGAAAACTGCTTTCCTGAGCTTCTACAGCGCTAAGAACGCACCAAACGCTCTATCTGACTGCCTGCACACTAAAAGTGAAATATATGATCATTTCCAACACATTTATGTATTTTTTCAAGGATGTTGAAAAACAACATTTTTGTTATTCTTTTTCACATTTTGTTTGTCAAAGATGAAGGTAAATTGATTTTAGATGTTTTACATAAATATCCATTAGTTGTGTGAGAAAACCGCTTTCCTGAGCTTCTACAGCGCTAAGAACGCACCAAACGCTTTATCTGACTGCCTGCACACTAAAAGTGAAATATATTATAATTTCCAACACATTTATATATTTTTTTAAGGATGTTGAAAAACAACATTTTTGTTATTCTTTTTCACATTTTGTTTGTGAAAGATGAATATAAATCGATTTTGGCTGTTTTACATAAATATCCATTGGTTGTGTGAGAAAACCGCTTTCCAGAGCTTCTACAGCGCTAAGAACGCACCAAACACTTTATCTGACTGTCTCCACACTATAAGTGAAATATATTATAATTTCCAACACATTCATGTATTTTTTCAAGGATGTTGAGAAACAACATTTTTGTTATTCCTTTTCACATTTTGTTTGTGAAAGATGAATATAAATTGATTTTGGCTGTTTTACATAAATATCCATTGGTTGTGTGAGAAAACCGCTTTCCTGGGCTTCTACAGCGCTAAGAACGCACCAAACGCTTTGACTGCCTGCACACTAAAAGTGAAATGTATGATCATTTCCAACACATTTATGTATTTTTTCAAGGATGTTGAAAAACAACATTTTTGTTATTCTTTTTCACATTTTGTTTGTGAAAGATGAATATAAATTGATTTTAGATGTTTTACATAAATATCCATTGGTTGTGTGAGAAAACCGCTTTCCTGAGCTCCTACAGCGCTAAGAACGCACCAAACGCTCTATCTGACTGCCTGCACACTAAAAGTGAAATATATGATCATTTCCAACACATTTATGTATTTTTTCAAGGATGTTGAGAAACAACATTTTTGTTATTCTTTTTCACATTTTGTTTGTGAAAGATGAATATAAATTGATTTTAGATGTTTTACATAAATATCCATTGGTTGTGTGAGAAAACCGCTTTCCTGAGCTCCTACAGCGCTAAGAACGCACCAAACGCTCTATCTGACTGCCTGCACACTAAAAGTGAAATATATGATCATTTCCAACACATTTATGTATTTTTTCAAGGATGTTGAGAAACAACATTTTTGTTATTCTTTTTCACATTTTATTTGTGAAAGATGAATATAAATCGATTTTGGCTGTTTTACATAAATATCCATTGGTTGTGTGAGAAAACTGCTTTCCTGAGCTTCTACAGCGCTAAGAACGCACCAAACGCTTTATCTGACTGCCTGCACACTAAAAGTGAAATATATGATCATTTCCAACACATTTATGTATTTTTTCAAGGATGTTGAAAAACAACATTTTTGTTATTCTTTTTCACATTTTGTTTGTGAAAGATGAATATGAATTGATTTTAGATGTTTTACATAAATATCCATTGGTTGTGTGAGAAAACTGCTTTCCTGAGCTTCTACAGCGCTAAGAACGCACCAAACGCTTTATCTGACTGCCTGCACACTAAAAGTGAAATATATGATCATTTCCAACACATTTATGTATTTTTTCAAGGATGTTGAAAAACAACATTTTTGTTATTCTTTTTCACATTTTGTTTGGGAAAGATGAATATGAATTGATTTTAGATGTTTTACATAAATATCCATTGGTTGTGTGAGAAAACTGCTTTCCTGAGCTTCTACAGCGCTAAGAACGCACCAAACGCTTTATCTGACTGCCTGCACACTAAAAGTGAAATATATGATCATTTCCAACACATTTATGTATTTTTTCAAGGATGTTGAAAAACAACATTTTTGTTATTCTTTTTCACATTTTGTTTGTGAAAGATGAATATAAATTGATTTTAGATGTTTTACATAAATATCCATTGGTTGTGTGAGAAAACCGCTTTCCAGAGCTTCTACAGCGCTAAGAACGCACCAAACGCTTTATCTGACTGCCTGCACACTAAAAGTGAAATATATGATCATTTCCAACACATTTATGTATTTTTTCAAGGATGTTGAAAAACAACATTTTTGTTATTCTTTTTCACATTTTGTTTGTGAAAGATGAATATAAATTGATTTTAGATGTTTTACATAAATATCCATTAGTTGTGTGAGAAAACCGCTTTCCTGAGCTTCTACAGCGCTAAGAACGCACCAAACGCTTTATCTGACTGCCTGCACACTAAAAGTGAAATATATTATAATTTCCAACACATTTATGTATTTTTTTAAGGATGTTGAAAAACAACATTTTTGTTATTCTTTTTCACATTTTGTTTGTGAAAGATGAATATAAATCGATTTTGGCTGTTTTACATAAATATCCATTGGTTGTGTGAGAAAACCGCTTTCCAGAGCTTCTACAGCGCTAAGAACGCACCAAACACTTTATCTGACTGCCTGCACACTTAAAGTGAAATATATGATCATTTCCAAAACATTTATGTTTTTTTTAAGGATGTTGAAAAACAACATTTTTGTTATTCTTTTTCACATTTTGTTTGTCAAAGATGAATGTAAATTGATTTTAGATGTTTTACATAAATATCCATTAGTTGTGTGAGAAAACCGCTTTCCTGGGCTTCTACAGCGCTAAGAACGCACCAAACGCTTTGACTGCCTGCACACTAAAAGTGAAATGTATGATCATTTCCAACACATTTATGTATTTTTTCAAGGATGTTGAAAAACAACATTTTTGTTATTCTTTTTCACATTTTGTTTCTGAAAGATGAATATAAATTGATTTTAGATGTTTTACATAAATATCCATTGGTTGTGTGAGAAAACCGCTTTCCTGAGCTCCTACAGCGCTAAGAACGCACCAAACGCTCTATCTGACTGCCTGCACACTAAAAGTGAAATATATGATCATTTCCAACACATTTATGTATTTTTTCAAGGATGTTGAGAAACAACATTTTTGTTATTCTTTTTCACATTTTGTTTGTGAAAGATGAATATAAATTGATTTTAGATGTTTTACATAAATATCCATTGGTTGTGTGAGAAAACCGCTTTCCTGAGCTCCTACAGCGCTAAGAACGCACCAAACGCTCTATCTGACTGCCTGCACACTAAAAGTGAAATATATGATCATTTCCAACACATTTATGTATTTTTTCAAGGATGTTGAGAAACAACATTTTTGTTATGCTTTTTCACATTTTATTTGTGAAAGATGAATATAAATCGATTTTGGCTGTTTTACATAAATATCCATTGGTTGTGTGAGAAAACTGCTTTCCTGAGCTTCTACAGCGCTAAGAACGCACCAAACGCTTTATCTGACTGCCTGCACACTAAAAGTGAAATATATGATCATTTCCAACACATTTATGTATTTTTTCAAGGATGTTGAAAAACAACATTTTTGTTATTCTTTTTCACATTTTGTTTGTGAAAGATGAATATGAATTGATTTTAGATGTTTTACATAAATATCCATTGGTTGTGTGAGAAAACTGCTTTCCTGAGCTTCTACAGCGCTAAGAACGCACCAAACGCTTTATCTGACTGACTGCACACTAAAAGTGAAATATATGATCATTTCCAACACATTTATGTATTTTTTCAAGGATGTTGAAAAACAACATTTTTGTTATTCTTTTTCACATTTTGTTTGTGAAAGATGAATATAAATTGATTTTAGATGTTTTACATAAATATCCATTGGTTGTGTGAGAAAACCGCTTTCCAGAGCTACTACAGCGCTAAGAACGCACCAAACGCTTTATCTGACTGCCTGCACACTAAAAGTGAAATATATTATAATTTCCAACACATTTATGTATTTTTTTAAGGGTGTTGAAAAACCGCTTTCCAGAGCTTCTACAGCTCTAAGAACGCACCAAACGCTTTATCTGACTGCCTGCACACTAAAAGTGAAGTATACTGTATGATCATTTCCAATACATTTATGTATTTTTTCAAGGATGTTGAAAAACAACATTTTTGTTATTCTTTTTCACATTTTGTTTGTGAAAGATGAATATGAATTGATTTTAGATGTTTTACATAAATATCCATTGGTTGTGTGAGAAAACTGCTTTCCTGAGCTTCTACAGCGCTAAGAACGCACCAAACGCTTTATCTGACTGCCTGCACACTAAAAGTGAAATATATGATCATTTCCAACACATTTATGTATTTTTTCAAGGATGTTGAAAAACAACATTTTTGTTATTCTTTTTCACATTTTGTTTGTGAAAGATGAATATGAATTGATTTTAGATGTTTTACATAAATATCCATTAGTTGTGTGAGAAAACCGCTTTCCTGAGCTTCTACAGCGCTAAGAACGCACCAAACGCTTTATCTGACTGCCTGCACACTAAAAGTGAAATATATTATAATTTCCAACACATTTATGTATTTTTTTAAGGATGTTGAAAAACAACATTTTTGTTATTCTTTTTCACATTTTGTTTGTGAAAGATGAATATAAATCGATTTTGGCTGTTTTACATAAATATCCATTGGTTGTGTGAGAAAACCGCTTTCCAGAGCTTCTACAGCGCTAAGAACGCACCAAACACTTTATCTGACTGCCTGCACACTAAAAGTGAAATATATTATAATTTCCAACACATTTATGTATTTTTTTAAGGATGTTGAAAAACAACATTTTTGTTATTCTTTTTCACATTTTGTTTGTGAAAGATGAATATGAATCGATTTTGGCTGTTTTACATAAATATCCATTGGTTGTGTGAGAAAACTGCTTTCCTGAGCTTCTACAGCGCTAAGAACGCACCAAACGCTCTATCTGACTGCCTGCACACTAAAAGTGAAATATATGATCATTTCCAACACATTTATGTATTTTTTCAAGGATGTTGAAAAACAACATTTTTGTTATTCTTTTTCACATTTTGTTTGTCAAAGATGAAGGTAAATTGATTTTAGATGTTTTACATAAATATCCATTAGTTGTGTGAGAAAACCGCTTTCCTGAGCTTCTACAGCGCTAAGAACGCACCAAACGCTTTATCTGACTGCCTGCACACTAAAAGTGAAATATATTATAATTTCCAACACATTTATATATTTTTTTAAGGATGTTGAAAAACAACATTTTTGTTATTCTTTTTCACATTTTGTTTGTGAAAGATGAATATAAATCGATTTTGGCTGTTTTACATAAATATCCATTGGTTGTGTGAGAAAACCGCTTTCCAGAGCTTCTACAGCGCTAAGAACGCACCAAACACTTTATCTGACTGTCTCCACACTATAAGTGAAATATATTATAATTTCCAACACATTCATGTATTTTTTCAAGGATGTTGAGAAACAACATTTTTGTTATTCCTTTTCACATTTTGTTTGTGAAAGATGAATATAAATCGATTTTGGCTGTTTTACATAAATATCCATTGGTTGTGTGAGAAAACTGCTTTCCTGAGCTTCTACAGCGCTAAGAACGCACCAAACGCTTTATCTGACTGCCTGCACACTAAAAGTGAAATATATGATCATTTCCAACACATTTATGTATTTTTTCAAGGATGTTGAAAAACAACATTTTTGTTATTCTTTTTCACATTTTGTTTGTGAAAGATGAATATGAATTGATTTTAGATGTTTTACATAAATATCCATTGGTTGTGTGAGAAAACTGCTTTCCTGAGCTTCTACAGCGCTAAGAACGCACCAAACGCTTTATCTGACTGACTGCACACTAAAAGTGAAATATATGATCATTTCCAACACATTTATGTATTTTTTCAAGGATGTTGAAAAACAACATTTTTGTTATTCTTTTTCACATTTTGTTTGTGAAAGATGAATATAAATTGATTTTAGATGTTTTACATAAATATCCATTGGTTGTGTGAGAAAACCGCTTTCCAGAGCTACTACAGCGCTAAGAACGCACCAAACGCTTTATCTGACTGCCTGCACACTAAAAGTGAAATATATTATAATTTCCAACACATTTATGTATTTTTTTAAGGGTGTTGAAAAACCGCTTTCCAGAGCTTCTACAGCTCTAAGAACGCACCAAACGCTTTATCTGACTGCCTGCACACTAAAAGTGAAGTATACTGTATGATCATTTCCAATACATTTATGTATTTTTTCAAGGATGTTGAAAAACAACATTTTTGTTATTCTTTTTCACATTTTGTTTGTGAAAGATGAATATGAATTGATTTTAGATGTTTTACATAAATATCCATTGGTTGTGTGAGAAAACTGCTTTCCTGAGCTTCTACAGCGCTAAGAACGCACCAAACGCTTTATCTGACTGCCTGCACACTAAAAGTGAAATATATGATCATTTCCAACACATTTATGTATTTTTTCAAGGATGTTGAAAAACAACATTTTTGTTATTCTTTTTCACATTTTGTTTGTGAAAGATGAATATGAATTGATTTTAGATGTTTTACATAAATATCCATTAGTTGTGTGAGAAAACCGCTTTCCTGAGCTTCTACAGCGCTAAGAACGCACCAAACGCTTTATCTGACTGCCTGCACACTAAAAGTGAAATATATTATAATTTCCAACACATTTATGTATTTTTTTAAGGATGTTGAAAAACAACATTTTTGTTATTCTTTTTCACATTTTGTTTGTGAAAGATGAATATAAATCGATTTTGGCTGTTTTACATAAATATCCATTGGTTGTGTGAGAAAACCGCTTTCCAGAGCTTCTACAGCGCTAAGAACGCACCAAACACTTTATCTGACTGCCTGCACACTAAAAGTGAAATATATTATAATTTCCAACACATTTATGTATTTTTTTAAGGATGTTGAAAAACAACATTTTTGTTATTCTTTTTCACATTTTGTTTGTGAAAGATGAATATGAATCGATTTTGGCTGTTTTACATAAATATCCATTGGTTGTGTGAGAAAACTGCTTTCCTGAGCTTCTACAGCGCTAAGAACGCACCAAACGCTCTATCTGACTGCCTGCACACTAAAAGTGAAATATATGATCATTTCCAACACATTTATGTATTTTTTCAAGGATGTTGAAAAACAACATTTTTGTTATTCTTTTTCACATTTTGTTTGTCAAAGATGAAGGTAAATTGATTTTAGATGTTTTACATAAATATCCATTAGTTGTGTGAGAAAACCGCTTTCCTGAGCTTCTACAGCGCTAAGAACGCACCAAACGCTTTATCTGACTGCCTGCACACTAAAAGTGAAATATATTATAATTTCCAACACATTTATATATTTTTTTAAGGATGTTGAAAAACAACATTTTTGTTATTCTTTTTCACATTTTGTTTGTGAAAGATGAATATAAATCGATTTTGGCTGTTTTACATAAATATCCATTGGTTGTGTGAGAAAACCGCTTTCCAGAGCTTCTACAGCGCTAAGAACGCACCAAACACTTTATCTGACTGTCTCCACACTATAAGTGAAATATATTATAATTTCCAACACATTCATGTATTTTTTCAAGGATGTTGAGAAACAACATTTTTGTTATTCCTTTTCACATTTTGTTTGTGAAAGATGAATATAAATTGATTTTGGCTGTTTTACATAAATATCCATTGGTTGTGTGAGAAAACCGCTTTCCTGGGCTTCTACAGCGCTAAGAACGCACCAAACGCTTTGACTGCCTGCACACTAAAAGTGAAATGTATGATCATTTCCAACACATTTATGTATTTTTTCAAGGATGTTGAAAAACAACATTTTTGTTATTTTTTTTCACATTTTGTTTGTGAAAGATGAATATAAATCGATTTTGGCTGTTTTACATAAATATCCATTGGTTGTGTGAGAAAACCGCTTTCCAGAGCTTCTACAGCGCTAAGAACGCACCAAACACTTTATCTGACTGCCTGCACACTTAAAGTGAAATATATGATCATTTCCAAAACATTTATGTTTTTTTTAAGGATGTTGAAAAACAAAATTTTTGTTATTCTTTTTCACATTTTGTTTGTCAAAGATGAATGTAAATTGATTTTAGATGATTTACATAAATATCCATTAGTTGTGTGAGAAAACCGCTTTCCTGGGCTTCTACAGCGCTAAGAACGCACCAAACGCTTTGACTGCCTGCACACTAAAAGTGAAATGTATGATCATTTCCAACACATTTATGTATTTTTTCAAGGATGTTGAAAAACAACATTTTTGTTATTCTTTTTCACATTTTGTTTCTGAAAGATGAATATAAATTGATTTTAGATGTTTTACATAAATATCCATTGGTTGTGTGAGAAAACCGCTTTCCTGAGCTCCTACAGCGCTAAGAACGCACCAAACGCTCTATCTGACTGCCTGCACACTAAAAGTGAAATATATGATCATTTCCAACACATTTATGTATTTTTTCAAGGATGTTGAGAAACAACATTTTTGTTATTCTTTTTCACATTTTGTTTGTGAAAGATGAATATAAATTGATTTTAGATGTTTTACATAAATATCCATTGGTTGTGTGAGAAAACCGCTTTCCTGAGCTCCTACAGTGCTAAGAACGCACCAAACGCTCTATCTGACTGCCTGCACACTAAAAGTGAAATATATGATCATTTCCAACACATTTATGTATTTTTTCAAGGATGTTGAGAAACAACATTTTTGTTATTCTTTTTCACATTTTATTTGTGAAAGATGAATATAAATCGATTTTGGCTGTTTTACATAAATATCCATTGGTTGTGTGAGAAAACTGCTTTCCTGAGCTTCTACAGCGCTAAGAACGCACCAAACGCTTTATCTGACTGCCTGCACACTAAAAGTGAAATATATGATCATTTCCAACACATTTATGTATTTTTTCAAGGATGTTGAAAAACAACATTTTTGTTATTCTTTTTCACATTTTGTTTGTGAAAGATGAATATGAATTGATTTTAGATGTTTTACATAAATATCCATTGGTTGTGTGAGAAAACTGCTTTCCTGAGCTCCTACAGCGCTAAGAACGCACCAAACGCTTTATCTGACTGCCTGCACACTAAAAGTGAAATATATGATCATTTCCAACACATTTATGTATTTTTTCAAGGATGTTGAAAAACTGCTTTCCTGAGCTTCTACAGCGCTAAGAACGCACCAAACGCTCTATCTGACTGCCTGCACACTAAAAGTGAAATATATGATCATTTCCAACACATTTATGTATTTTTTCAAGGATGTTGAAAAACAACATTTTTGTTATTCTTTTTCACATTTTGTTTGTCAAAGATGAAGGTAAATTGATTTTAGATGTTTTACATAAATATCCATTAGTTGTGTGAGAAAACCGCTTTCCTGAGCTTCTACAGCGCTAAGAACGCACCAAACGCTTTATCTGACTGCCTGCACACTAAAAGTGAAATATATTATAATTTCCAACACATTTATATATTTTTTTAAGGATGTTGAAAAACAACATTTTTGTTATTCTTTTTCACATTTTGTTTGTGAAAGATGAATATAAATCGATTTTGGCTGTTTTACATAAATATCCATTGGTTGTGTGAGAAAACCGCTTTCCAGAGCTTCTACAGCGCTAAGAACGCACCAAACACTTTATCTGACTGTCTCCACACTATAAGTGAAATATATTATAATTTCCAACACATTCATGTATTTTTTCAAGGATGTTGAGAAACAACATTTTTGTTATTCCTTTTCACATTTTGTTTGTGAAAGATGAATATAAATTGATTTTGGCTGTTTTACATAAATATCCATTGGTTGTGTGAGAAAACAACATTTTTGTTATTCTTTTTCACATTTTGTTTGTGAAAGATGAATATAAATTGATTTTAGATGTTTTACATAAATATCCATTGGTTGTGTGAGAAAACCGCTTTCCTGAGCTCCTACAGCGCTAAGAACGCACCAAACGCTCTATCTGACTGCCTGCACACTAAAAGTGAAATATATGATCATTTCCAACACATTTATGTATTTTTTTAAGGATGTTGAAAAACAACATTTTTGTTATTCTTTTTCACATTTTGTTTGTGAAAGATGAATATAAATCGATTTTGGCTGTTTTACATAAATATCCATTGGTTGTGTGAGAAAACTGCTTTCCTGAGCTTCTACAGCGCTAAGAACGCACCAAACGCTTTATCTGACTGCCTGCACACTATAAGTGAAATATATGATCATTTCCAACACATTTATGTTTTTTTTTTAAGGATGTTGAAAAACAACATTTTTGTTATTCCTTTTCACATTTTGTTTGTGAAAGATGAATATAAATTGATTTTGGCTGTTTTACATAAATATCCATTGGTTGTGTGAGAAAACAGCTTTCCAGAGCTTCTACAGCGCTAAGAACGCACCAAACGCTTTATCTGACTGCCTGCACACTAAAAGTGAAGTATACTGTATGATCATTTCCAATACATTTATGTATTTTTTCAAGGATGTTGAAAAACAACATTTTTGTTATTCTTTTTCACATTTTGTTTGTGAAAGATGAATATGAATTGATTTTAGATGTTTTACATAAATATCCATTGGTTGTGTGAGAAAACTGCTTTCCTGAGCTTCTACAGCGCTAAGAACGCACCAAACGCTTTATCTGACTGCCTGCACACTAAAAGTGAAATATATGATCATTTCCAACACATTTATGTATTTTTTCAAGGATGTTGAAAAACCGCTTTCCAGAGCTTCTACAGCGCTAAGAACGCACCAAACACTTTATCTGACTGCCTGCACACTTAAAGTGAAATATATGATCATTTCCAAAACATTTATGTTTTTTTTAAGGATGTTGAAAAACAACATTTTTGTTATTCTTTTTCACATTTTGTTTGTCAAAGATGAATGTAAATTGATTTTAGATGTTTTACATAAATATCCATTAGTTGTGTGAGAAAACCGCTTTCCTGGGCTTCTACAGCGCTAAGAACGCACCAAACGCTTTGACTGCCTGCACACTAAAAGTGAAATGTATGATCATTTCCAACACATTTATGTATTTTTTCAAGGATGTTGAAAAACAACATTTTTGTTATTCTTTTTCACATTTTGTTTCTGAAAGATGAATATAAATTGATTTTAGATGTTTTACATAAATATCCATTGGTTGTGTGAGAAAACCGCTTTCCTGAGCTCCTACAGCGCTAAGAACGCACCAAACGCTCTATCTGACTGCCTGCACACTAAAAGTGAAATATATGATCATTTCCAACACATTTATGTATTTTTTCAAGGATGTTGAGAAACAACATTTTTGTTATTCTTTTTCACATTTTGTTTGTGAAAGATGAATATAAATTGATTTTAGATGTTTTACATAAATATCCATTGGTTGTGTGAGAAAACCGCTTTCCTGAGCTCCTACAGCGCTAAGAACGCACCAAACGCTCTATCTGACTGCCTGCACACTAAAAGTGAAATATATGATCATTTCCAACACATTTATGTATTTTTTCAAGGATGTTGAGAAACAACATTTTTGTTATTCTTTTTCACATTTTATTTGTGAAAGATGAATATAAATCGATTTTGGCTGTTTTACATAAATATCCATTGGTTGTGTGAGAAAACTGCTTTCCTGAGCTTCTACAGCGCTAAGAACGCACCAAACGCTTTATCTGACTGCCTGCACACTAAAAGTGAAATATATGATCATTTCCAACACATTTATGTATTTTTTCAAGGATGTTGAAAAACAACATTTTTGTTATTCTTTTTCACATTTTGTTTGTGAAAGATGAATATGAATTGATTTTAGATGTTTTACATAAATATCCATTGGTTGTGTGAGAAAACTGCTTTCCTGAGCTTCTACAGCGCTAAGAACGCACCAAACGCTTTATCTGACTGCCTGCACACTAAAAGTGAAATATATGATCATTTCCAACACATTTATGTATTTTTTCAAGGATGTTGAAAAACAACATTTTTGTTATTCTTTTTCACATTTTGTTTGTGAAAGATGAATATAAATTGATTTTAGATGTTTTACATAAATATCCATTGGTTGTGTGAGAAAACCGCTTTCCAGAGCTACTACAGCGCTAAGAACGCACCAAACGCTTTATCTGACTGCCTGCACACTAAAAGTGAAATATATTATAATTTCCAACACATTTATGTATTTTTTTAAGGGTGTTGAAAAACAACATTTTTGTTATTCTTTTTCACATTTTGTTTGTGAAAGATGAATATAAATCGATTTTGGCTGTTTTACATAAATATCCATTGGTTGTGTGAGAAAACTGCTTTCCTGAGCTTCTACAGCGCTAAGAACGCACCAAACGCTTTATCTGACTGCCTGCACACTATAAGTGAAATATATGATCATTTCCAACACATTTATGTTTTTTTTTTAAGGATGTTGAAAAACAACATTTTTGTTATTCCTTTTCACATTTTGTTTGTGAAAGATGAATATAAATTGATTTTGGCTGTTTTACATAAATATCCATTGGTTGTGTGAGAAAACCGCTTTCCAGAGCTTCTACAGCGCTAAGAACGCACCAAACGCTTTATCTGACTGCCTGCACACTAAAAGTGAAGTATACTGTATGATCATTTCCAATACATTTATGTATTTTTTCAAGGATGTTGAAAAACAACATTTTTGTTATTCTTTTTCACATTTTGTTTGTGAAAGATGAATATGAATTGATTTTAGATGTTTTACATAAATATCCATTGGTTGTGTGAGAAAACTGCTTTCCTGAGCTTCTACAGCGCTAAGAACGCACCAAACGCTTTATCTGACTGCCTGCACACTAAAAGTGAAATATATGATCATTTCCAACACATTTATGTATTTTTTCAAGGATGTTGAAAAACAACATTTTTGTTATTCTTTTTCACATTTTGTTTGTGAAAGATGAATATAAATTGATTTTAGATGTTTTACATAAATATCCATTAGTTGTGTGAGAAAACCGCTTTCCTGAGCTTCTACAGCGCTAAGAACGCACCAAACGCTTTATCTGACTGCCTGCACACTAAAAGTGAAATATATTATAATTTCCAACACATTTATGTATTTTTTTAAGGATGTTGAAAAACAACATTTTTGTTATTCTTTTTCACATTTTGTTTGTGAAAGATGAATATAAATCGATTTTGGCTGTTTTACATAAATATCCATTGGTTGTGTGAGAAAACCGCTTTCCAGAGCTTCTACAGCGCTAAGAACGCACCAAACACTTTATCTGACTGCCTGCACACTAAAAGTGAAATATATTATAATTTCCAACACATTTATGTATTTTTTTAAGGATGTTGAAAAACAACATTTTTGTTATTCTTTTTCACATTTTGTTTGTGAAAGATGAATATGAATCGATTTTGGCTGTTTTACATAAATATCCATTGGTTGTGTGAGAAAACTGCTTTCCTGAGCTTCTACAGCGCTAAGAACGCACCAAACGCTCTATCTGACTGCCTGCACACTAAAAGTGAAATATATGATCATTTCCAACACATTTATGTATTTTTTCAAGGATGTTGAAAAAAAACATTTTTGTTATTCTTTTTCACATTTTGTTTGTCAAAGATGAAGGTAAATTGATTTTAGATGTTTTACATAAATATCCATTAGTTGTGTGAGAAAACCGCTTTCCTGAGCTTCTACAGCGCTAAGAACGCACCAAACGCTTTATCTGACTGCCTGCACACTAAAAGTGAAATATATTATAATTTCCAACACATTTATGTATTTTTTTAAGGATGTTGAAAAACAACATTTTTGTTATTCTTTTTCACATTTTGTTTGTGAAAGATGAATATAAATCGATTTTGGCTGTTTTACATAAATATCCATTGGTTGTGTGAGAAAACCGCTTTCCAGAGCTTCTACAGCGCTAAGAACGCACCAAACACTTTATCTGACTGTCTCCACACTATAAGTGAAATATATTATAATTTCCAACACATTCATGTATTTTTTCAAGGATGTTGAGAAACAACATTTTTGTTATTCCTTTTCACATTTTGTTTGTGAAAGATGAATATAAATTGATTTTGGCTGTTTTACATAAATATCCATTGGTTGTGTGAGAAAACCGCTTTCCAGAGCTTCTACAGCGCTAAGAACGCACCAAACGCTTTATCTGACTGCCTGCACACTAAAAGTGAAATATATGATCATTTCCAACACATTTATGTATTTTTTCAAGGATGTTGAAAAACAACATTTTTGTTATTCTTTTTCACATTTTGTTTGTGAAAGATGAATATAAATTGATTTTAGATGTTTTACATAAATATCCATTAGTTGTGTGAGAAAACCGCTTTCCTGAGCTTCTACAGCGCTAAGAACGCACCAAACGCTTTATCTGACTGCCTGCACACTAAAAGTGAAATATATTATAATTTCCAACACATTTATGTATTTTTTTAAGGATGTTGAAAAACAACATTTTTGTTATTCTTTTTCACATTTTGTTTGTGAAAGATGAATATAAATCGATTTTGGCTGTTTTACATAAATATCCATTGGTTGTGTGAGAAAACCGCTTTCCAGAGCTTCTACAGCGCTAAGAACGCACCAAACACTTTATCTGACTGCCTGCACACTTAAAGTGAAATATATGATCATTTCCAAAACATTTATGTTTTTTTTAAGGATGTTGAAAAACAACATTTTTGTTATTCTTTTTCACATTTTGTTTGTCAAAGATGAATGTAAATTGATTTTAGATGTTTTACATAAATATCCATTAGTTGTGTGAGAAAACCGCTTTCCTGGGCTTCTACAGCGCTAAGAACGCACCAAACGCTTTGACTGCCTGCACACTAAAAGTGAAATGTATGATCATTTCCAACACATTTATGTATTTTTTCAAGGATGTTGAAAAACAACATTTTTGTTATTCTTTTTCACATTTTGTTTGTGAAAGATGAATATAAATTGATTTTAGATGTTTTACATAAATATCCATTGGTTGTGTGAGAAAACCGCTTTCCTGAGCTCCTACAGCGCTAAGAACGCACCAAACGCTCTATCTGACTGCCTGCACACTAAAAGTGAAATATATGATCATTTCCAACACATTTATGTATTTTTTCAAGGATGTTGAGAAACAACATTTTTGTTATTCTTTTTCACATTTTATTTGTGAAAGATGAATATGAATTGATTTTAGATGTTTTACATAAATATCCATTGGTTGTGTGAGAAAACTGCTTTCCTGAGCTTCTACAGCGCTAAGAACGCACCAAACGCTTTATCTGACTGCCTGCACACTAAAAGTGAAATATATGATCATTTCCAACACATTTATGTATTTTTTCAAGGATATTGAAAAACAACATTTTTGTTATTCTTTTTCACATTTTGTTTGTGAAAGATGAATATAAATTGATTTTAGATGTTTTACATAAATATCCATTGGTTGTGTGAGAAAGCCGCTTTCCAGAGCTACAACAGCGCTAAGAACGCACCAAACGCTCTATCTGACTGCCTGCACACTAAAAGTGAAATATATGATCATTTCCAACACATTTATGTATTTTTTCAAGGATGTTGAGAAACAACATTTTTGTTATTCTCTTTCACATTTTATTTGTGAAAGATGAATATGAATTGATTTTAGATGTTTTACATAAATATCCATTGGTTGTGTGAGAAAACTGCTTTCCTGAGCTTCTACAGCGCTAAGAACGCACCAAACGCTTTATCTGACTGCCTGCACACTAAAAGTGAAATATATGATCATTTCCAACACATTTATGTATTTTTTCAAGGATGTTGAAAAACAACATTTTTGTTATTCTTTTTCACATTTTGTTTGTGAAAGATGAATATAAATTGATTTTAGATGTTTTACATAAATATCCATTGGTTGTGTGAGAAAACCGCTTTCCAGAGCTTCTACAGCGCTAAGAACGCACCAAACGCTTTATCTGACTGCCTGCACACTAAAAGTGAAATGTATGATCATTTCCAACACATTTATGTATTTTTTCAAGGATGTTGAAAAACAACATTTTTGTTATTCTTTTTCACATTTTGTTTGTGAAAGATGAATATAAATTGATTTTAGATGTTTTTACATAAATATCCATTGGTTGTGTGAGAAAACCGCTTTCCTGAGCTTCTACAGCGCTAAGAACGC
Organism: Channallabes apus; assembly: GCA_030522415.1. NCBI lineage: Eukaryota > Metazoa > Chordata > Actinopteri > Siluriformes > Clariidae > Channallabes > Channallabes apus. The sequence goes on from CM060109.1 coordinate 13,013,997, forward strand.
ACCAAACGCTTTATCTGACTGCCTGCACACTAAAAGTGAAATGTATGATCATTTCCAACACATTTATGTATTTTTTCAAGGATGTTGAAAAACAACATTTTTGTTATTCTTTTTCACATTTTGTTTGTGAAAGATGAATATAAATTGATTTTAGATGTTTTACATAAATATCCATTGGTTGTGTGAGAAAACCGCTTTCCAGAGCTACTACAGCGCTAAGAACGCACCAAACGCTTTATCTGACTGCCTGCACACTTAAAGTGAAATATATGATCATTTCCAAAACATTTATGTTTTTTTTAAGGATGTTGAAAAACAACATTTTTGTTATTCTTTTTCACATTTTGTTTGTCAAAGATGAATGTAAATTGATTTTAGATGTTTTACATAAATATCCATTAGTTGTGTGAGAAAACCGCTTTCCTGGGCTTCTACAGCGCTAAGAACGCACCAATCGTTTTGACTGCCTGCACACTAAAAGTGAAATGTATGATCATTTCCAACACATTTATGTATTTTTTCAAGGATGTTGAAAAACAAAATTTTTGTTATTCTTTTTCACATTTTGTTTGTGAAAGATGAATATAAATTGATTTTAGATGTTTTACATAAATATCCATTGGTTGTGAGAGAAAACCGCTTTCCTGAGCTCCTACAGCGCTAAGAACGCACCAAACGCTCTATCTGACTGCCTGCACACTAAAAGTGAAATATATGATCATTTCCAACACATTTATGTATTTTTTCAAGGATGTTGAGAAACAACATCTTTGTTATTCTTTTTCACATTTTATTTGTGAAAGATGAATTTGAATTGATTTTAGATGTTTTACATAAATATCCATTAGTTGTGTGAGAAAACCGCTTTCCTGAGCTTCTACAGCTCTAAGAACGCACCAAACGCTTTATCTGACTGCCTGCACACTAAAAGTGAAATATATTATAATTTCCAACACATTTATGTATTTTTTCAAGGATGTTGAAAAACAACATTTTTGTCATTCTTTTTCACATTTTGTTTGTGAAAGATGAATATGAATTGATTTTAGATGTTTTACATAAATATCCATTGGTTGAGTGAGAAAACTGCTTTCCTGAGCTTCTACAGCGCTAAGAACGCACCAAACGCTTTATCTGACTGCCTGCACACTAAAAGTGAAATATATGATCATTTCCAACACATTTATGTATTTTTTCAAGGATGTTGAAAAACAACATTTTTGTTATTCTTTTTCACATTTTGTTTGTGAAAGATGAATATAAATTGATTTTAGATGTTTTACATAAATATCCATTGGTTGTGTGAGAAAACCGCTTTCCTGAGCTTCTACAGCGCTAAGAACGCACCAAACGCTTTATCTGACTGCCTGCACACTAAAAGTGAAATATATGATCATTTCCAACACATTTATGTATTTTTTCAAGGATGTTGAAAAACAACATTTTTGTTATTCTTTTTCACATTTTGTTTGTGAAAGATGAATATAAATTGATTTTAGATGTTTTACATAAATATCCATTGGTTGTGTGAGAAAACCGCTTTCCAGAGCTACTACAGCGCTAAGAACGCACCAAACGCTTTATCTGACTGCCTGCACACTAAAAGTGAAATATATTATAATTTCCAACACATTTATGTATTTTTTTAAGGATGTTGAAAAACGTCTCGGGTTACATTTCTGTAACCCTGTTCCCTGAAAGGCGGGAACGAGATGCTGCGTGAAAACGCTATGGGAACCAGTTTGTCGCGTTGCCGGTCGTTGAAGCATGCTGTGAAAACACGCCAAAGTTTTTGGCTATATATAACCTCGACAGGTGACGTCATCTGATTAGATGTAGGTGGAGGTTATAAAAACAGGTGAGCCGGCAACGACCTCAGATTAATTTGTCTGAACAGCCGTCCGGTCACGTGGTAGTGCGGCATTGCGACGCAGCATCTCGTTCCCGCCTTTCAGGGAACAGGGTTACAGAAATGTAACCCGAGACGTTCCCTAGCAAGGCTACACTCGATGCTGCGTGAAAACGCTATGGGAACGAGAATACCAATGCCGCCGCACTACAGGTGTCTGGACCCCAAGGTTGTGTAGCGTGTGCGCACAAAGCCAAGAAGGTCTCAGAGCTATGCCTGGGCAGCTAACTCGGGGGCAGTGAGCCCGGAGTAGCATGAACATCCAGATTTATAAATGTAAGAAATGTGTGCGGGGAGGAACCAACCCTTCGCGCCACACAATTACTGCAGGGGATACCTCCTGCTGGTGAGACTGGGATGATACCCTGGTTGGGTGGGCCCTGCTTCCCAGAGGCGAAGTGAACCCACGCGCCTCATAGGAGAGGGCAATATGCGTCTCCCACCCAGTATAGTGGCGCTCTGACTTACGCCACTAGCTGATGCGGTGGACGTGAATCTGAAAAGCACATACTGGATAGTAAGTGAAGTTTCTCCTGCTCCGAAGCTGTAAAAGGCGGAGGACAGAAGGCTTCAAACAATGCAGCTAAGAAAATCCTGAGGGTACTAGGGCACAAGCCCAAGGACAAGCTTTTACTGCAGAAGCTCCAGCACTGAAACATTTTGGCAGTGGACTGGGTCTACCTGCTTGGCACACACTTGTTGCAGGGGAATACCTCTTGCTAATCCAATAGCTGAGGCGATCCCCTGGTTGAATGAGCCCTGATTCCTAGAGGCGAAGTGAGCCCACGCGCCTCATAGGAGAGGGCAATAGCATCTCTCATCCAGAGCATGAAGAAGTTGCTCTGACCTACGCCACTAGCTGATGCGGTGGACGTAGATCTGAAGAGCACAAGCTGGACACAGCAAGTGAAGTCTCTCCTGCTCCGAAGCTGTAAGCGCGGAGGACAGAAGGCTTCAAAAACAATAGGGTGCCTGTTGGGTTTATAGTTTAGCTTTTGGAAGATAGTTGAAAGAGGATGCAGTTACGCACGTCCTGAAAGTGCTAGGGCATAGGCCCGAGGACGGAAACTCCAGCACTGAAACAATTCGGCAGTGGACTGGGTTTACCTGCTTAGCAGACACTTGCTGCAGGGGAATACCTCTTGCTAGTGCAATAGATGAGGCAATCCCTTTGGCTGAAAGAGCCCTGATTCCTAGAGGCGAAGTGAGGCCACGCGCCTCATAGGAGAGGGCAATAGCATGTCTCATCCAGCACATGTAGAAACTGCTCTGACCTACGCCACTAGCTGATGCGGTGGACGTAGATCTGAAGAGCACAAGCTGGACGCTACAAGTGAAGTCTCTCCTGCTCCGAAGCTGTAAGCGCGGAGGACAGAAGGCTTCAAGAGCAATAGGGTGCCTGTTGGGTTTATGGAGCTTTCTGAAGATAGTTGAGAGAGGATGCAGTCACGTACGTCCTGAGAGTACTAGGGCACAGACCCGAGGAGGGAAACTCCAGCACTGAAACAATTCGGCAGTGGACTGGGTTTACCTGCTTAGCATATACTTGCTGCAGGGGAATTCCTCTTGCTAATGCAATAGATGAGGCAATCCCCAGGGTTGAAAGAGCCCTGATTCCCAGAGGCGAAGTGAACCCACACGCCTCATAGGAGAGGGCAATAGCATCTCTCATCCAAAACATGTAGAAGCTGCTCTGACCTACGCCACTAGCTGATGCGGTGGACGTAAATCTGAAGAGCAGTAAAAAGGCGAAGCATATCTTAGAAGGCAAGAGGTCCGCCTTGCTACATGAACATCTCTCCCTGACTACTTCGGAGTGGGGTTACCATTCCCCGTGTGTCAGAGATAGACTGGACAGTACTACTGCTCCCGCATCCATGCTGGAATGTAAATCGCTCTGAGGGACAGGAACCTGGTGCGCTAGCTGTTAGCGGCGCGAGCACAGTCCGCCCTGGCGATAATATATGAGACTGCCATAGTGTTGTCCCCCGCACTAGGACATGGCAGCCTCTCAACTGCTGGAGGAAGTGCTTTAGGGCCAGAAATAGAGCCATCATTTCGAGGCAATTGCTGTGCCATGCGAGAAGATAGCCTCTCCAGCTCCCTTGGGCTGGACAGTCATCAGAGACCGCACCCCAGCCTATGAGGGAAGCATCTGTCGTTAGCCTCAGCGACGACAAGATGAACTTAGAGTGGGACCCAGAGTAGAGACCGGGGTCTGAACCACGTAGAAAGGGTACGAAGCACCTGGCGCGTAACCCATATTGGGGATTGGCCCTAGTGATATCCCCTGGTTCTTAGCCACAACTTAGAATGCTCTCATGTGCAGAAGGTCCAAAGGTGTCACCGTGGATACAGCTGCCATGAGAGCTAGGATGTCTGAAAGTGATGGTCACTTTCTGGTCTAGCTTGTTCTCCTTGAGGGTGTTGAGAATGGGTTCGATACGAGCGGGAGACAGCTGTGCCCGCTTACGACGGAATCCCATATAGCACCCAATGTGTTGTCCTCTGCACAGGAAAGAGCACGCTTTCGTGGCGTTGGGTCCCAGTCCTGAGGACAGATATGAGCTAGGACGACATGCTGATGTCGAAGCACTAGCCACCGGATGCCCTGGGACTCCCGTAAGAGCCAGGGCTAAATCCGTGCATTTTGTGTGTGTGCGGGTGAGCTAGACCAATGGAAGGACCCGATACTGGTAAGCTTCGCCCCCGAAAGCGAACCTCAGGATCTCCCTGTGTTGTGGCAATGTTTCTGTATGAAAGTAAGCGTCCTTAAATCGATTGTCAGAAACAATCGCTTGGTAGGGTTGAGAGCAATCACCTTTACAGTCAAGAACTGAACTGTATTCATTGATTTTCAGGTAGCGGGAGAGCCCGCAGAATCTGAAATATTGGACGCAGCCCCCGTTCCTCTTGGGAACCAAGAATAACGACTGTAGTAGCCTGACTCACTGTCTGGTGGGGGAACATGTTCCATGGCCCCCTTCCCCGGCAGCCTGTCAGCAGATGCGCACTTTCTGGTTTCATGGAAGTGGAGGCCACGCCATTGAAAACACAGAAGGTGAAGTGAGAACTGAATCCTGTAGTTCCTCTCTCCAGTGCTTAGTACCCAAGGAGATATACTTGGCAGTAGCTTCCACGCTGCCAGTTTCTCCTAAAAGGGCAAAAGTTTCGGCAGCTTGGTTAAACGGGGGGAGGATGTTAGATGTTCGGCATCCTGAAGCATGGCAGGAAAACCGAAGAACTAACAGCCTATTGGAGACTGGTGTTGCCCGAACACCAGTGGTGGCGGAGCAAAACACCGACCTCCTGGGGGTGCCAGGGAGAACACATATTCGTTAAAAAGGAATTCTGGGTGCCTTTCCCTATTGGGGGGGCCACCCCCATTTATTTTATACACGCATATGTATATATATATATATTTTTTTTTAAATCAGTCTGACCTCCTGTGTGCAGTGCAGCACCAAGCTGACCCACTGCCTGAAAGCTTTTCCCTCTAGGGCAGATAAAAGTCTACACAGCTAGAAAGGAAGTATAAGCTTACCAGGGAGGATGATGTCCCAGGAGAGAGATAGCCTGTGAAGCGTCTCTGCTATCTGGGCGTCATCATACAATGCCGCGTTTCCATATCGACTATATTTAAATAAACAAATAAGTCGATGGCATGAAAAACACAGCATGAATACAGCCTACTCCATGAAAGGGTTAACTCATATGAAGAGAGCTGAGAGGGGGTGGGGGGGGGGAGAGCGCGTCATTGAGGCTCCGCCCCCCGGCCACCCGACAGAAGCTGCCGTCTACTGCTTGTTTTAGTGCTTAAGGCTATTTTCATCTCCGGTAAAAAAGAGAGGAATCCTCGTGATGACAGCGCGGAAGAAAGGAGTTTTCTTACCTCCGTCTGCCGCAGCTCTGTCAGATGCACGAGTTTTAAGCCAGGAACGCGCGGCGGCTCGCAGCTTCTCACGGAATGCGCGGCGCGCGCAGCACTAGTCGAAGCAGTGTAGAGATCGCACTCCGATATGGATTATCACACACGGAGGGATTTAAACTCGTCAAATCGGTGAGTTAAACACCTTCCTATTTTGCTGGTTTAACACAAGCACGCTTCACAACAAGGCTGAAGACAAATGATCTGAGGTCGTTGCCGGCTCACCTGTTTTTATAACCTCCACCTACATCTAATCAGATGACGTCACCTGTCGAGGTTATATATAGCCAAAAACTTTGGCGTGTTTTCACAGCATGCTTCAACGACCGGCAACGCGACAAACTGGTTCCCATAGCGTTTTCACGCAGCATCGAGTGTAGCCTTGCTAGGGAACAACATTTTTGTTATTCTTTTTCACATTTTGTTTGTGAAAGATGAATATAAATCGATTTTGGCTGTTTTACATGAATATCCATTGGTTGTGTGAGAAAACCGCTTTCCAGAGCTTCTACAGCGCTAAGAACGCACCAAACACTTTATCTGACTGCCTGCACACTTAAAGTGAAATATATGATCATTTCCAAAACATTTATGTTTTTTTTAAGGATGTTGAAAAACAACATTTTTGTTATTCTTTTTCACATTTTGTTTGTCAAAGATGAATGTAAATTGATTTTAGATGTTTTACATAAATATCCATTAGTTGTGTGAGAAAACCGCTTTCCTGGGCTTCTACAGCGCTAAGAACGCACCAATCGTTTTGACTGCCTGCACACTAAAAGTGAAATGTATGATCATTTCCAACACATTTATGTATTTTTTCAAGGATGTTGAAAAACAAAATTTTTGTTATTCTTTTTCACATTTTGTTTGTGAAAGATGAATATAAATTGATTTTAGATGTTTTACATAAATATCCATTTGTTGTGAGAGAAAACCGCTTTCCTGAGCTCCTACAGCGCTAAGAACGCACCAAACGCTCTATCTGACTGCCTGCACACTAAAAGTGAAATATATGATCATTTCCAACACATTTATGTATTTTTTCAAGGATGTTGAGAAACAACATTTTTGTTATTCTTTTTCACATTTTATTTGTGAAAGATGAATTTGAATCGATTTTGGATGTTTTACATAAATGTCCCATTGGTTGTGTGAGAAAACTGCTTTCCTGAGCTTCTACAGCGCTAAGAACGCACCAAACGCTTTATCTGACTGCCTGCACACTAAAAGTGAAATATATGATCATTTCCAACACATTTATGTATTTTTTCAAGGATGTTGAAAAACCGCTTTCCTGAGCTTCTACAGCGCTAAGAACGCACCAAACGCTTTATCTGACTGCCTGCACACTAAAAGTGAAATATATTATAATTTCCAACACATTTATGTATTTTTTTAAGGATGTTGAAAAACAACATTTTTGTTATTCTTTTTCACATTTTGTTTGTGAAAGATGAATATAAATCGATTTTGGCTGTTTTACATAAATATCCATTGGTTGTGTGAGAAAACCGCTTTCCAGAGCTTCTACAGCGCTAAGAACGCACCAAACACTTTATCTGACTGTCCCCACACTATAAGTGAAATATATTATAATTTCCAACACATTCATGTATTTTTTCAAGGATGTTGAGAAACAACATTTTTGTTATTCTTTTTCACATTTTGTTTGTGAAAGATGAAAATAATTCGATTTTGGATGTTTTACATGAATATCCATTAGTTGTGTGAGAAAACCGCTTTCCTGGGCTTCTACAGCGCTAAGAACGCACCAAACGCTTTATCTGACTGCCTGCACACTAAAAGTGAAATATATGATCATTTCCAACACATTTATGTATTTTTTCAAGGATGTTGAAAAACAACATTTTGATTCTTTTTCACATTTTGTTTGTGAAAGATGAAAATAATTGATTTTAGATGTTTTACATAAATATCCATTGGTTGTGTGAGGAAACCGCTTTCCTGAGCTTCTACAGCGCTAAGAACGCACCAAACGCTTTATCTGACTGCCTGCACACTAAAAGTGAAATGTATGATCATTTCCAACACATTTATGTATTTTTTCAAGGATGTTGAAAAACAACATTTTTGTTATTCTTTTTCACATTTTGTTTGTGAAAGATGAATATGAATTGATTTTAGATGTTTTACATAAATATCCATTGGTTGTGTGAGAAAACTGCTTTCCTGAGCTTCTACAGCGCTAAGAACGCACCAAACGCTTTATCTGACTGCCTGCACACTAAAAGTGAAATATATGATCATTTCCAACACATTTATGTATTTTTTCAAGGATGTTGAAAAACAACATTTTTGTTATTCTTTTTCACATTTTGTTTGTGAAAGATGAATATAAATTGATTTTAGATGTTTTACATAAATATCCATTGGTTGTGTGAGAAAACCGCTTTCCAGAGCTTCTACAGCGCTAAGAACGCACCAAACGCTTTATCTGACTGCCTGCACACTAAAAGTGAAATGTATGATCATTTCCAACACATTTATGTATTTTTTCAAGGATGTTGAAAAACAACATTTTTGTTATTCTTTTTCACATTTTGTTTGTGAAAGATGAATATAAATTGATTTTAGATGTTTTTACATAAATATCCATTGGTTGTGTGAGAAAACCGCTTTCCTGAGCTTCTACAGCGCTAAGAACGCACCAAACGCTTTATCTGTGTAAGGATTTCTTGTTTTTGCTAGACCCCGTCTAGTCAGTGCTCAGCCTGTATTTTGCTTCCCGCCTGGTACCAGGGAACCCCTCAATAATACACAAGTCCGTGATCAGTGAGACGTTCCAAGTTTATTGTGGAAGACACCAGTATATATACCCACACACACACAAAGAACCAAAGAAGAGGGTGCAGAAGTGTTTACATTTGAGCAGGAATGTTTAGAAAAGATAAGGAAAAGAAGAACATAAAATTTGGGAGTAGCTCTGCATTTACGAGCGTTTAACAGTTTTACGACCTTTAACATAAACTACTATAGGATGTGTTTATTGAAAGTGCAGCTTGTGTCGAGGTAAGAGAAAGAAGTAACATTCTGTTCTCACGCACACAGAATATCATGAAACATACTAAAAATCAAATATTCCCTACAGTTCCCCCCTTTTATTCATAAGAAACATCGTTGAATAAAACTCAGAACTTTCAAGAAGTCGCCGGCGGATAATAGGTCATCGGACACGGCGCAGGAACATAACCTGAAACATACTTATACAAAAAAATTTTGCACACAGCGAAGAATGCATGGACCTAAAATACACAACAGGTCTGAATCATTGGTATATCGCTTAGCGGTCCAATTAGCGAATCGCCAAAAAACATTATCATGTGGATGAGGTTGCACTATGTACAACAATCTCTCATTCAAGATTAAGAGGACAAAGAGAAACTTCATTCTAAGGCGGGAGAGGTTACCACCTTACTCCAAGTGCTGTTCTATAAACTCTACAGAATGAAGTGTGACCAAAAGAATACACAGAAATATAACAGGTTGAGTGTAAACCTTTGTGTGTGAAAAATCTTGTTCGCAATGTCAAACATATAAATAACTACTAGTGGTGAACTATTGCCTTTCTTGACGCTACAGTGCTCAGAGTGCGGGCACGCCCAATCTGCACTCGTCCCACCTTACGAGGCGCTAAGACACCACCAGGAATGGTAAACTAATAGCAATAGTGAAGTCGTCCCGTGGCAACCCAAGACAATCCCTCTGTGTCACGTCACGGGTTGGTCATCACTGCAGCACGTCTTCAGTCTAGGAAACAACAAAATCACAGAGAAAGAAAGATAATAATACACAAACATTTATTCATCCTTTGATCTCACGCCGACAGGACATCTCTTCAGCCTAGTAGCATGGATCCACTGTGGAAAAAGATCAGTTAGGACAGCAGTACGAGTAATTGCGATTATTTCTGCTGGTCCGTCATATTTACAATCTCCCAGTTTTCTGGGGGTCAAAGATCTTACCAGAACAGTGTCTCCCACATTAAAAGGATGTGTGGGTTTCGTTGAGGGTACTGGAGTCACATTAGCAATTCGTTCATAATGTTTGTTCAGAGTATCTATTAGAGCAGCAGAATATTCAGCAATATGTACATCAAGATCAGTTGTTCCTATCGCGGGTTTACCTTTCCTCCATGGCACGGGAAAAGGTCTGCCAAATATAATTTCATGTGGTGACATGTGCACATCTTTTCTTGGTGTCATTCTCATTTCAGCTAGAACAGCAGGTAACAGATCAACCCAGTTTTTACTCCCCATAGTTTGCATTGCTTTAGACAGTTTTTCTTTCAGTGTCCTATTTGTTCTTTCGACTATACCTGATGACTGTGGATGATAAGGAATGTGAAAATGCCAGGACAGTGAAAGATATTTACACAAATTCTGTGTTACCTGTGATGTAAAAGGTGTTCCTTTATCCGAGTCAATAGCATGAGGAACGCCATAACGAGGTATTATTTCTTTCGCTAAGACTCGGGTCACCACCTTTGCATTCTCTCGAGCACACGGGAAAGCTTCCACCCACCTTGAAAACTTGTCTACCAAAACCAGAAGATATTTGAATGGGCCACATGCAGGCATATGTGTAAAATCAATTTGCCACTCTGCAAACGGAGCAGTAGGTAAAGGAAGACTTTCGTGTTTACCTAAACCCTTTGTCACATTATTCTGAGCACACACCAAACATCTAGATATTAATAAATCTATTGTTCCAAGCATGTTAGCTATGCAAAAGAGTTTTTTCATATCTTCCTTAACCCCCCTTCGTGCACGATGTGTAACACCGTGGAACTCGCGCACGAGGAACGGAAGACAATGAGACGGCAGGCACAAACGGCCATCAGCACAGTACCATAAACCATCAGAAGCAACGTAGGCGCCCTGAGCTTGCCAAAAAGAGGAATCATTCGGCGTGGCTGAAGCTTGCAAAGACAATAAATCTACATCGGGAATCAAAGAGCTAGCAAGAAAAGATGTATTGATCAAATCAGAACCAGAATCAGGAAAGAAAATCTGTTTTTGAGCTGCTTTTTTAGCAATACGATCAGCTAGCGAATTCCCTCGCACTTCTGTAGAATCACCAGAAGAATGAGCCTTAGTTTTTACAATAGCAAGAGTACCAGGTAGATGGCATGCGTCTATTAAATCCTGAACAAGAGAAGAATGAGAAATTAGCTTACCCTCAGCAGAACGAAAACCCCTGGATTGCCAGATGCGGCCAAAGTCGTGAGCGATACCAAAAGCGTAACGAGAATCAGTGTATATAGTGACATCTTTTCCTTCAGAAAGAACACACGCACGAGTTAGAGCAAAAAGTTCAGCTGCCTGAGCAGATGAGAAAGGGAGAGAGTAAGCTTCAATGGTTATATCTGGCAGTGCACACACAGAATAACCACAGAGAAATTTCCCATCATATGGTTTTGAACAGGAACCATCTACAAACAAAATGTCACCAGTTGTTAATGGAGTAGAAGATAGATCAGGACGTATACTAGTGGAGTGAATAATCTCTGAACAACAGTCATGATCTGTGTCTATTAGCGTGTCATCCTGTGCATTGATCAAGCGTGCCAGAGCATATCCGAGGGTGTCAAAAGAAGAGGTGGTTTTTATCTCTAAGTTACTTGTAGAACACAGGATAATCTCATACCCAGACCGTCTCTGAGCCGTCATGTGTTGTGTTTGAATGTTCTGCAGCACTTGTTTAACCTGATGTGGAGAATACAAAATTAAAGGATTAGAGAGAACAATCTTTTCAGCATCTTGTACCATCACCGCACAGGCGGCCACAGCCCTGAGACAGGCAGGCAAACCTTGTGCCACAGCATCTAAAGTTTTAGATAAGAAAGCACATGGTCTCATCCCCCCCCCATGCTCCTGTGCCAATACAGCAGAAGCGGTGCCCCCGTGCTCACACGCATATAGATGGAATGGTTTTTGATAGTTAGGCAGGCCCAGTGCTGGAGCAGAACATAGGGCCTTTTTCAGTTCCTTGTATGCCTCAATCATGTCAGCAGTCCATGTCAGAGGCTGTTGGAGCGGATCATTGTGTGAGATGGCTGTCCTGATGCGTTTATCGTAGAATGAGCAGTCAGGAATCCACTGACGACAGTAGTTGATCAGTCCCAGGAAAGCCATGAGAGCATGTTTAGTGCTGGGACGTTTAGTGTCGAGAATAACCTGGATTCGTTCCTTTGAGAGCCCTCTTTGGCCTTGGGAGAGTTCAAAACCCAGGTATTTTACAGTGTCTCTGCAAAACTGTAATTTAGTCTTTGATACCTTGAAACCCTTCTGTGCCAGGTGTTTCAGGAGACAAATGGTGGCTTCTTCGCAGATGGCAGGCGAAGCGGCAGACACCAGTAGATCATCCGCGTAAGATAGGACAACAGAATCAATGGGGAGAGTTAGATCACCAAGTGCATCTCTTACTACAGCCGAAAAAACAGCCGGTGAGTCAACACAACCCTGCGGAAGACGAGACCAGGTGAACTGCCGCCCCCTGTGGGTGAAGGCGAACAATGGCTGTGTCTGCTCTTCCACAGGAACACTGAAGAAGGCAGAGCAAAGGTCGATAACAGAGAAATGCGAATGATGACAAGGTATAGAGGAGATGATGGACAGCACATCAGGCACAACAGGTGCTACAGGGACAATTATGTCGTTTATTTTTCTCAAATCTTGTGTAAATCTCCACGTACCATCAGGTTTCAGTACTGGATTAACAGGTGTGTTATAAGAACTTACACATGGTTTAATAACACCCTGCTTGAGCAATGAGCTTAAAATTTCATCTATTCCTGAGGCCTTGGCCTCGGAGAGTGGATATTGTTTGATGTACACAGGTTGCAAATGTTTTAATTTAGCTTCATAACGAACACAGTGTACTAACCCCACCTCATCCTTATGTTCAGCCCACAGACTGCTCGGCACACATTGAAGGGCAGCAGGAATAGAGCTGTTCTGTGAAGAAAGGAAACAATTATTTACACGCATATTTGTGAGGTGGGAAAAAGGAACTGAATCAGGCACTTCAACAGTGAGTTTTGCGCCAGAAAAAGTCAAGGACATGTGTAATCTGCTCATTAAATCGCGTCCTAGCAGATTAAAAGGACAATCAGGCATACAGACAAAACGATGAGAGAGATGAATTCCCTTATCTAAAGGACATGTTACAGTTACCTGAGGAGTGAAATAATTTCGTTGAGCAACCCCTTCAATTCCCACAGAGCTGATACTTTTATTCGAGAGGGGTCCCTCATAATCACGACCTAAAGACGACATTGTAGCTCCTGTATCCACCAAAAACGAGAATACAGAACCATCTATACACAATTCTATAAAGGGCAACTCATTAACCTGAGGTGACTCGAAAGTACAAAGTAACATCGCGGGGCTGGAACTCTGCGGGCATCCCTATGCATCATATGCTCCTACCTGCATCCCTGAGAAGGGATTGGGTCTATATTACTGCTGCTGTTGTTGTGGTTGTACTCGCTGTGGTGGCTGCTGTGAAAGATTAGGAGAAAACACCTCATTAGCATCATGCCACTGATCATCATTCAATCGATTGTACACATTTTGTCCACTACGTCCCTCATCAAGGGCCTTCGTGCGACATTCACGAGCCCAATGACCTTCTTTATAACAATAATAACAATAACCAGATCTACGGGGTGCACTCTGACCCTGCAGACCTCCTTTACCCCTGTGTCCTTCACTCTCCACAAACAAACATGCCACTTGTCTGTTTTCTAAAATACCGTCTCCTTCCAGTGTTCTCACACGCTCACCTAATTTTTTAATAGTCGTTGTAGAACGGTCTGACAATTGAAACTTTAATATCTTCATGATTTCTGGTCGACAATTATTCAAGAAGGTGGTAAGGAAAAGTGGGTTAGGGTTTTCTTCAGGGAGGGGCATACCACCCAAAAGGGTCCAGGTCTCTCGAAACCTCTCCAGAAACCTGGATGTGGTCTCACTCTTTTCTTGTTTACAATTAGTTACCTGTGACAGATCCTGACTAGCTTGTTGACGTGCAAGAAGATAAGTAGTTAGCTCATCTTTTAAAAGTTTCATAGCCTCATTAGAATTACCCCAAAGAAAATCATATTCCTTCTTTTTTTGTCTCCCCCCCTCCCTCTACGTCTTCATGTTTCACCACTACAGTCCATCTGTCTTTTTCAGGATCTAAACATTTTACCGTCTTTATCAAATCAGCCTCATCGTACCCATCTCCCAAAACCGACTGCAAAATAAAGCGATAATCCGCACCCACGAGCTGACAGTGCCTGGAAGCCTTTATCAGCATATCAACAAAATGCAAAGGTTTGTTGGGAGAAGGGAGCATCTTAATAATGTCCTTCAGCGTGCTTACGGATGGTGGAAGGATTTTTGGACCCTTTGGTCCCATAGAGAAAACAAACGCAGTGTTTTCTTGTCGAGGTTTGGGGCGAGACCTCTCATCCGGACCTTCATCGTCCGAGTTATCAAAATCCTCACCATCAGTATCCTCGGGATCATCCGAAAGAGGGCTCTCAGGAGTTCGTCCTGACACCTTCTTGGGAGTCTTTCCCTTTCCTGAGGCACACACTTCCGACGAAGGTGAGCACGGTTTTGTGGGTACGGGAGAGACAGGCACAGATGGGCAGCTCACAAAAGGATTAGTGGGATTCAAATTAGGATAAATTTTCTCAATTATTTGTTGGTTAGATGCTGATGTTTCTATGTCAACATGATATGGAGGAGGGATCGGAAAGGTTGAATGAACGGGCGGCTTGAATTTAGTTTCGGATGTGACCTTTGGAATCTTTTTCTTCTGTATTTTAGTTTCTTTTATGTCTAAGTATTTATCCCAAAGAGCTTTCATTTCTACCCATTTTTGATAACATGAACCCATGTAAGGATAATCCCATCCTGGGTCACCCATACCCTCATATATCTGAGAGTAAGCAGAGGCTAGATATTCAGGCTTAAAAGTACCTCCGCGTGGATAGGTTAAAAATTGAAATTGTGGTTCAGTCCACCCTGATAAATTATCAAGCCAAGGTGTGGTAAAATAAGTGAGTCCACACCTATTCATCCAGTCGCGCGGAACCTCTTCTGGGTCCGGCTTTGGATAAGTAGTTGTGTTCTTATTACCCATTTTATAAATGTGAATTAACCCGCGACAGAAAGAACCAATATCTTCAACAAAAAACACACAATACAACAACAAAAGACAACAAAAAAGAGCTCAACAAAGACAAAAAACAAAAAAGAGCGGGCAACAGAATACAGCTTCCACACTATGCTTCAGTTCAAGGAACCTTTCAGAAGCGAGCGCGCGCTATACTGGCGTAAAAGCCACAAGACAATCCTCCCCCGTACTATATATGGTCCAGATACCAAAAACCAGGGAGCGTGCTTGCTCTATCCTTATAGAGAAAAATAAAAAAGCAGCACTCACCTGATTAGAGGTATCCCGGACGAGCCCCCAAATTGTAAGGATTTCTTGTTTTTGCTAGACCCCGTCTAGTCAGTGCTCAGCCTGTATTTTGCTTCCCGCCTGGTACCAGGGAACCCCTCAATAATACACAAGTCCGTGATCAGTGAGACGTTCCAAGTTTATTGTGGAAGACACCAGTATATATACCCACACACACACAAAGAACCAAAGAAGAGGGTGCAGAAGTGTTTACATTTGAGCAGGAATGTTTAGAAAAGATAAGGAAAAGAAGAACATAAAATTTGGGAGTAGCTCTGCATTTACGAGCGTTTAACAGTTTTACGACCTTTAACATAAACTACTATAGGATGTGTTTATTGAAAGTGCAGCTTGTGTCGAGGTAAGAGAAAGAAGTAACATTCTGTTCTCACGCACACAGAATATCATGAAACATACTAAAAATCAAATATTCCCTACAATCTGACTGCCTGCACACTAAAAGTGAAATGTATGATCATTTCCAACACATTTATGTATTTTTTCAAGGATGTTGAAAAACAACATTTTTGTTATTCTTTTTCACATTTTGTTTGTGAAAGATGAATATGAATTGATTTTAGATGTTTTACATAAATATCCATTGGTTGAGTGAGAAAACTGCTTTCCTGAGCTTCTACAGCGCTAAGAACGCACCAAACGCTTTATCTGACTGCCTGCACACTAAAAGTGAAATATATGATCATTTCCAACACATTTATGTATTTTTTCAAGGATGTTGAAAAACAACATTTTTGTTATTCTTTTTCACATTTTGTTTGTGAAAGATGAATATAAATTGATTTTAGATGTTTTACATAAATATCCATTGGTTGTGTGAGAAAACCGCTTTCCTGAGCTTCTACAGCGCTAAGAACGCACCAAACGCTTTATCTGACTGCCTGCACACTAAAAGTGAAATATATGATCATTTCCAACACATTTATGTATTATTTCAAGGATGTTGAAAAACAACATTTTTGTTATTCTTTTTCACATTTTGTTTGTGAAAGATGAATATAAATTGATTTTAGATGTTTTACATAAATATCCATTGGTTGTGTGAGAAAACCGCTTTCCAGAGCTACTACAGCGCTAAGAACGCACCAAACAATTTATCTGACTGCCTGCACACTAAAAGTGAAATATATTATAATTTCCAACACATTTATGTATTTTTTTAAGGATGTTGAAAAACAACATTTTTGTTATTCTTTTTCACATTTTGTTTGTGAAAGATGAATATAAATCGATTTTGGCTGTTTTACATGAATATCCATTGGTTGTGTGAGAAAACCGCTTTCCAGAGCTTCTACAGCGCTAAGAACGCACCAAACGCTTTATCTGACTGCCTGCACACTAAAAGTGAAATATATGATCATTTCCAACACATTTATGTATTTTTTCAAGGATGTTGAAAAACAACATTTTTGTTATTCTTTTTCACATTTTGTTTGTGAAAGATGAATATGAATTGATTTTAGATGTTTTACATAAATATCCATTGGTTGTGTGAGAAAACTGCTTTCCTGAGCTTCTACAGCGCTAAGAACGCACCAAACGCTTTATCTGACTGCCTGCACACTAAAAGTGAAATATATGATCATTTCCAACACATTTATGTATTTTTTCAAGGATGTTGAAAAACAACATTTTTGTTATTCTTTTTCACATTTTGTTTGGGAAAGATGAATATGAATTGATTTTAGATGTTTTACATAAATATCCATTGGTTGTGTGAGAAAACTGCTTTCCTGAGCTTCTACAGCGCTAAGAACGCACCAAACGCTTTATCTGACTGCCTGCACACTAAAAGTGAAATATATGATCATTTCCAACACATTTATGTATTTTTTCAAAGATGTTGAAAAACAACATTTTTGTTATTCTTTTTCACATTTTGTTTGTGAAAGATGAATATAAATTGATTTTAGATGTTTTACATAAATATCCATTGGTTGTGTGAGAAAACCGCTTTCCTGAGCTTCTACAGCGCTAAGAACGCACCAAACGCTTTATCTGACTGCCTGCACACTAAAAGTGAAATATATGATCATTTCCAACACATTTATGTATTATTTCAAGGATGTTGAAAAACAACATTTTTGTTATTCTTTTTCACATTTTGTTTGTGAAAGATGAATATAAATTGATTTTAGATGTTTTACATAAATATCCATTGGTTGTGTGAGAAAACCGCTTTCCAGAGCTACTACAGCGCTAAGAACGCACCAAACAATTTATCTGACTGCCTGCACACTAAAAGTGAAATATATTATAATTTCCAACACATTTATGTATTTTTTTAAGGATGTTGAAAAACAACATTTTTGTTATTCTTTTTCACATTTTGTTTGTCAAAGATGAATGTAAATTGATTTTAGATGTTTTACATAAATATCCATTAGTTGTGTGAGAAAACCGCTTTCCTGGGCTTCTACAGCGCTAAGAACGCACCAATCGTTTTGACTGCCTGCACACTAAAAGTGAAATGTATGATCATTTCCAACACATTTATGTATTTTTTCAAGGATGTTGAAAAACAACATTTTGATTCTTTTTCACATTTTGTTTGTGAAAGATGAAAATAATTGATTTTAGATGTTTTACATAAATATCCATTGGTTGTGTGAGGAAACCGCTTTCCTGAGCTTCTACAGCGCTAAGAACGCACCAAACGCTTTATCTGACTGCCTGCACACTAAAAGTGAAATGTATGATCATTTCCAACACATTTATGTATTTTTTCAAGGATGTTGAAAAACTGCTTTCCTGAGGTTCTACAGCGCTAAGAACGCACCAAACGCTCTATCTGACTGCCTGCACACTAAAAGTGAAATATATGATCATTTCCAACACATTTATGTATTTTTTCAAGGATGTTGAAAAACAACATTTTTGTTATTCTTTTTCACATTTTGTTTGTCAAAGATGAAGGTAAATTGATTTTAGATGTTTTACATAAATATCCATTAGTTGTGTGAGAAAACCGCTTTCCTGAGCTTCTACAGCGCTAAGAACGCACCAAACGCTTTATCTGACTGCCTGCACACTAAAAGTGAAATATATTATAATTTCCAACACATTTATGTATTTTTTTAAGGATGTTGAAAAACAACATTTTTGTTATTCTTTTTCACATTTTGTTTGTGAAAGATGAATATAAATCGATTTTGGCTGTTTTACATAAATATCCATTGGTTGTGTGAGAAAACCGCTTTCCAGAGCTTCTACAGCGCTAAGAACGCACCAAACACTTTATCTGACTGTCCCCACACTATAAGTGAAATATATTATAATTTCCAACACATTCATGTATTTTTTCAAGGATGTTGAGAAACAACATTTTTGTTATTCTTTTTCACATTTTGTTTGTGAAAGATGAAAATAATTCGATTTTGGATGTTTTACATGAATATCCATTAGTTGTGTGAGAAAACCGCTTTCCTGGGCTTCTACAGCGCTAAGAACGCACCAAACGCTTTATCTGACTGCCTGCACACTAAAAGTGAAATATATGATCATTTCCAACACATTTATGTATTTTTTCAAGGATGTTGAAAAACAACATTTTGATTCTTTTTCACATTTTGTTTGTGAAAGATGAAAATAATTGATTTTAGATGTTTTACATAAATATCCATTGGTTGTGTGAGAAAACCGCTTTCCAGAGCTTCTACAGCGCTAAGAACGCACCAAACACTTTATCTGACTGTCTCCACACTATAAGTGAAATATATTATAATTTCCAACACATACATGTATTTTTTCAAGGATGTTGAGAAACAACATTTTTGTTATTCTTTTTCACATTTTGTTTGTGAAAGATGAAAATAATTCGATTTTGGATGTTTTACATGAATATCCATTAGTTGTGTGAGAAAACCGCTTTCCTGGGCTTCTACAGCGCTAAGAACGCACCAAACGCTTTATCTGACTGCCTGCACACTAAAAGTGAAATATATGATCATTTCCAACACATTTATGTATTTTTTCAAGGATGTTGAAAAACAACATTTTGATTCTTTTTCACATTTTGTTTGTGAAAGATGAAAATAATTGATTTTAGATGTTTTACATAAATATCCATTGGTTGTGTGAGGAAACCGCTTTCCTGAGCTTCTACAGCGCTAAGAACGCACCAAACGCTTTATCTGACTGCCTGCACACTAAAAGTGAAATGTATGATCATTTCCAACACATTTATGTATTTTTTCAAGGATGTTGAAAAACAACATTTTTGTTATTCTTTTTCACATTTTGTTTGTGAAAGATGAATATGAATTGATTTTAGATGTTTTACATAAATATCCATTGGTTGTGTGAGAAAACTGCTTTCCTGAGCTTCTACAGCGCTAAGAACGCACCAAACGCTTTATCTGACTGCCTGCACACTAAAAGTGAAATATATGATCATTTCCAACACATTTATGTATTTTTTCAAGGATGTTGAAAAACAACATTTTTGTTATTCTTTTTCACATTTTGTTTGTGAAAGATGAATATAAATCGATTTTGGCTGTTTTACATAAATATCCATTGGTTGTGTGAGAAAACTGCTTTCCTGAGGTTCTACAGCGCTAAGAACGCACCAAACGCTCTATCTGACTGCCTGCACACTAAAAGTGAAATATATGATCATTTCCAACACATTTATGTATTTTTTCAAGGATGTTGAAAAACAACATTTTTGTTATTCTTTTTCACATTTTGTTTGTGAAAGATGAAAATAATTCGATTTTGGATGTTTTACATGAATATCCATTAGTTGTGTGAGAAAACCGCTTTCCTGGGCTTCTACAGCGCTAAGAACGCACCAAACGCTTTATCTGACTGCCTGCACACTAAAAGTGAAATATATGATCATTTCCAACACATTTATGTATTTTTTCAAGGATGTTGAAAAACAACATTTTGATTCTTTTTCACATTTTGTTTGTGAAAGATGAAAATAATTGATTTTAGATGTTTTACATAAATATCCATTGGTTGTGTGAGGAAACCGCTTTCCTGAGCTTCTACAGCGCTAAGAACGCACCAAACGCTTTATCTGACTGCCTGCACACTAAAAGTGAAATGTATGATCATTTCCAACACATTTATGTATTTTTTCAAGGATGTTGAAAAACAACATTTTTGTTATTCTTTTTCACATTTTGTTTGTGAAAGATGAATATGAATTGATTTTAGATGTTTTACATAAATATCCATTGGTTGTGTGAGAAAACTGCTTTCCTGAGCTTCTACAGCGCTAAGAACGCACCAAACGCTTTATCTGACTGCCTGCACACTAAAAGTGAAATATATGATCATTTCCAACACATTTATGTATTTTTTCAAGGATGTTGAAAAACAACATTTTTGTTATTCTTTTTCACATTTTGTTTGTGAAAGATGAATATAAATCGATTTTGGCTGTTTTACATAAATATCCATTGGTTGTGTGAGAAAACCGCTTTCCAGAGCTTCTACAGCGCTAAGAACGCACCAAACACTTTATCTGACTGTCCCCACACTATAAGTGAAATATATTATAATTTCCAACACATTCATGTATTTTTTCAAGGATGTTGAGAAACAACATTTTTGTTATTCTTTTTCACATTTTGTTTGTGAAAGATGAAAATAATTCGATTTTGGATGTTTTACATGAATATCCATTAGTTGTGTGAGAAAACCGCTTTCCTGGGCTTCTACAGCGCTAAGAACGCACCAAACGCTTTATCTGACTGCCTGCACACTAAAAGTGAAATATATGATCATTTCCAACACATTTATGTATTTTTTCAAGGATGTTGAAAAACAACATTTTGATTCTTTTTCACATTTTGTTTGTGAAAGATGAAAATAATTGATTTTAGATGTTTTACATAAATATCCATTGGTTGTGTGAGAAAACCGCTTTCCAGAGCTTCTACAGCGCTAAGAACGCACCAAACACTTTATCTGACTGTCTCCACACTATAAGTGAAATATATTATAATTTCCAACACATACATGTATTTTTTCAAGGATGTTGAGAAACAACATTTTTGTTATTCTTTTTCACATTTTGTTTGTGAAAGATGAAAATAATTCGATTTTGGATGTTTTACATGAATATCCATTAGTTGTGTGAGAAAACCGCTTTCCTGGGCTTCTACAGCGCTAAGAACGCACCAAACGCTTTATCTGACTGCCTGCACACTAAAAGTGAAATATATGATCATTTCCAACACATTTATGTATTTTTTCAAGGATGTTGAAAAACAACATTTTGATTCTTTTTCACATTTTGTTTGTGAAAGATGAAAATAATTGATTTTAGATGTTTTACATAAATATCCATTGGTTGTGTGAGGAAACCGCTTTCCTGAGCTTCTACAGCGCTAAGAACGCACCAAACGCTTTATCTGACTGCCTGCACACTAAAAGTGAAATATATGATCATTTCCAACACATTTATGTATTTTTTCAAGGATGTTGAAAAACAACATTTTGATTCTTTTTCACATTTTGTTTGTGAAAGATGAAAATAATTGATTTTAGATGTTTTACATAAATATCCATTGGTTGTGTGAGGAAACCGCTTTCCTGAGCTTCTACAGCGCTAAGAACGCACCAAACGCTTTATCTGACTGCCTGCACACTAAAAGTGAAATGTATGATCATTTCCAACACATTTATGTATTTTTTCAAGGATGTTGAAAAACAACATTTTTGTTATTCTTTTTCACATTTTGTTTGTGAAAGATGAATATGAATTGATTTTAGATGTTTTACATAAATATCCATTGGTTGTGTGAGAAAACTGCTTTCCTGAGCTTCTACAGCGCTAAGAACGCACCAAACGCTTTATCTGACTGCCTGCACACTAAAAGTGAAATATATGATCATTTCCAACACA
This sequence comes from Channallabes apus, assembly GCA_030522415.1. Lineage (NCBI taxonomy): Eukaryota > Metazoa > Chordata > Actinopteri > Siluriformes > Clariidae > Channallabes > Channallabes apus. The sequence goes on from CM060109.1 coordinate 13,036,200, forward strand.
TTTATGTATTTTTTCAAGGATGTTGAAAAACAACATTTTTGTTATTCTTTTTCACATTTTGTTTGTGAAAGATGAATATAAATTGATTTTAGATGTTTTACATAAATATCCATTGGTTGTGTGAGAAAACCGCTTTCCAGAGCTTCTACAGCGCTAAGAACGCACCAAACGCTTTATCTGACTGCCTGCACACTAAAAGTGAAATGTATGATCATTTCCAACACATTTATGTATTTTTTCAAGGATGTTGAAAAACAACATTTTTGTTATTCTTTTTCACATTTTGTTTGTGAAAGATGAATATAAATTGATTTTAGATGTTTTTACATAAATATCCATTGGTTGTGTGAGAAAACCGCTTTCCTGAGCTTCTACAGCGCTAAGAACGCACCAAACGCTTTATCTGACTGCCTGCACACTAAAAGTGAAATGTATGATCATTTCCAACACATTTATGTATTTTTTCAAGGATGTTGAAAAACAACATTTTTGTTATTCTTTTTCACATTTTGTTTGTGAAAGATGAATATGAATTGATTTTAGATGTTTTACATAAATATCCATTGGTTGAGTGAGAAAACTGCTTTCCTGAGCTTCTACAGCGCTAAGAACGCACCAAACGCTTTATCTGACTGCCTGCACACTAAAAGTGAAATATATGATCATTTCCAACACATTTATGTATTTTTTCAAGGATGTTGAAAAACAACATTTTTGTTATTCTTTTTCACATTTTGTTTGTGAAAGATGAATATAAATTGATTTTAGATGTTTTACATAAATATCCATTGGTTGTGTGAGAAAACCGCTTTCCTGAGCTTCTACAGCGCTAAGAACGCACCAAACGCTCTATCTGACTGCCTGCACACTAAAAGTGAAATATATGATCATTTCCAACACATTTATGTATTTTTTCAAGGATGTTGAAAAACAACATTTTTGTTATTCTTTTTCACATTTTGTTTGTCAAAGATGAAGGTAAATTGATTTTAGATGTTTTACATAAATATCCATTAGTTGTGTGAGAAAACCGCTTTCCTGAGCTTCTACAGCGCTAAGAACGCACCAAACGCTTTATCTGACTGCCTGCACACTAAAAGTGAAATATATTATAATTTCCAACACATTTATGTATTTTTTTAAGGATGTTGAAAAACAACATTTTTGTTATTCTTTTTCACATTTTGTTTGTGAAAGATGAATATAAATCGATTTTGGCTGTTTTACATAAATATCCATTGGTTGTGTGAGAAAACCGCTTTCCAGAGCTTCTACAGCGCTAAGAACGCACCAAACACTTTATCTGACTGTCCCCACACTATAAGTGAAATATATTATAATTTCCAACACATTCATGTATTTTTTCAAGGATGTTGAGAAACAACATTTTTGTTATTCTTTTTCACATTTTGTTTGTGAAAGATGAAAATAATTCGATTTTGGATGTTTTACATGAATATCCATTAGTTGTGTGAGAAAACCGCTTTCCTGGGCTTCTACAGCGCTAAGAACGCACCAAACGCTTTATCTGACTGCCTGCACACTAAAAGTGAAATGTATGATCATTTCCAACACATTTATGTATTTTTTCAAGGATGTTGAAAAACAACATTTTGATTCTTTTTCACATTTTGTTTGTGAAAGATGAAAATAATTGATTTTAGATGTTTTACATAAATATCCATTGGTTGTGTGAGGAAACCGCTTTCCTGAGCTTCTACAGCGCTAAGAACGCACCAAACGCTTTATCTGACTGCCTGCACACTAAAAGTGAAATGTATGATCATTTCCAACACATTTATGTATTTTTTCAAGGATGTTGAAAAACTGCTTTCCTGAGGTTCTACAGCGCTAAGAACGCACCAAACGCTCTATCTGACTGCCTGCACACTAAAAGTGAAATATATGATCATTTCCAACACATTTATGTATTTTTTCAAGGATGTTGAAAAACAACATTTTTGTTATTCTTTTTCACATTTTGTTTGTCAAAGATGAAGGTAAATTGATTTTAGATGTTTTACATAAATATCCATTAGTTGTGTGAGAAAACCGCTTTCCTGAGCTTCTACAGCGCTAAGAACGCACCAAACGCTTTATCTGACTGCCTGCACACTAAAAGTGAAATATATTATAATTTCCAACACATTTATGTATTTTTTTAAGGATGTTGAAAAACAACATTTTTGTTATTCTTTTTCACATTTTGTTTGTGAAAGATGAAAATAATTGATTTTAGATGTTTTACATAAATATCCATTGGTTGTGTGAGAAAACCGCTTTCCAGAGCTTCTACAGCGCTAAGAACGCACCAAACACTTTATCTGACTGTCTCCACACTATAAGTGAAATATATTATAATTTCCAACACATTCATGTATTTTTTCAAGGATGTTGAGAAACAACATTTTTGTTATTCTTTTTCACATTTTGTTTGTGAAAGATGAAAATAATTCGATTTTGGATGTTTTACATAAATATCCATTGGTTGTGTGAGAAAACTGCTTTCCTGAGCTTCTACAGCGCTAAGAACGCACCAAACGCTTTATCTGACTGCCTGCACACTAAAAGTGAAATATATGATCATTTCCAACACATTTATGTATTTTTTCAAGGATGTTGAAAAACAACATTTTTGTTATTCTTTTTCACATTTTGTTTGTGAAAGATGAATATAAATCGATTTTGGCTGTTTTACATAAATATCCATTGGTTGTGTGAGAAAACTGCTTTCCTGAGGTTCTACAGCGCTAAGAACGCACCAAACGCTCTATCTGACTGCCTGCACACTAAAAGTGAAATATATGATCATTTCCAACACATTTATGTATTTTTTCAAGGATGTTGAAAAACAACATTTTTGTTATTCTTTTTCACATTTTGTTTGTCAAAGATGAAGGTAAATTGATTTTAGATGTTTTACATAAATATCCATTAGTTGTGTGAGAAAACCGCTTTCCTGAGCTTCTACAGCGCTAAGAACGCACCAAACGCTTTATCTGACTGCCTGCACACTAAAAGTGAAATATATTATAATTTCCAACACATTTATGTATTTTTTTAAGGATGTTGAAAAACAACATTTTTGTTATTCTTTTTCACATTTTGTTTGTGAAAGATGAATATAAATCGATTTTGGCTGTTTTACATAAATATCCATTGGTTGTGTGAGAAAACCGCTTTCCAGAGCTTCTACAGCGCTAAGAACGCACCAAACACTTTATCTGACTGTCCCCACACTATAAGTGAAATATATTATAATTTCCAACACATTCATGTATTTTTTCAAGGATGTTGAGAAACAACATTTTTGTTATTCTTTTTCACATTTTGTTTGTGAAAGATGAAAATAATTCGATTTTGGATGTTTTACATGAATATCCATTAGTTGTGTGAGAAAACCGCTTTCCTGGGCTTCTACAGCGCTAAGAACGCACCAAACGCTTTATCTGACTGCCTGCACACTAAAAGTGAAATATATGATCATTTCCAACACATTTATGTATTTTTTCAAGGATGTTGAAAAACAACATTTTGATTCTTTTTCACATTTTGTTTGTGAAAGATGAAAATAATTGATTTTAGATGTTTTACATAAATATCCATTGGTTGTGTGAGGAAACCGCTTTCCTGAGCTTCTACAGCGCTAAGAACGCACCAAACGCTTTATCTGACTGCCTGCACACTAAAAGTGAAATGTATGATCATTTCCAACACATTTATGTATTTTTTCAAGGATGTTGAAAAACAACATTTTTGTTATTCTTTTTCACATTTTGTTTGTGAAAGATGAATATGAATTGATTTTAGATGTTTTACATAAATATCCATTGGTTGTGTGAGAAAACTGCTTTCCTGAGCTTCTACAGCGCTAAGAACGCACCAAACGCTTTATCTGACTGCCTGCACACTAAAAGTGAAATATATGATCATTTCCAACACATTTATGTATTTTTTCAAGGATGTTGAAAAACAACATTTTTGTTATTCTTTTTCACATTTTGTTTGTGAAAGATGAAAATAATTGATTTTAGATGTTTTACATAAATATCCATTGGTTGTGTGAGGAAACCGCTTTCCTGAGCTTCTACAGCGCTAAGAACGCACCAAACGCTTTATCTGACTGCCTGCACACTAAAAGTGAAATGTATGATCATTTCCAACACATTTATGTATTTTTTCAAGGATGTTGAGAAACAACATTTTTGTTATTCTTTTTCACATTTTGTTTGTGAAAGATGAAAATAATTCGATTTTGGATGTTTTACATGAATATCCATTGGTTGTGTGAGAAAACCGCTTTCCTGGGCTTCTACAGCGCTAAGAACGCACCAAACGCTTTATCTGACTGCCTGCACACTAAAAGTGAAATATATGATCATTTCCAACACATTTATGTATTTTTTCAAGGATGTTGAAAAACAACATTTTGATTCTTTTTCACATTTTGTTGGTGAAAGATGAAAATAATTGATTTTAGATGTTTTACATAAATATCCATTGGTTGTGTGAGGAAACCGCTTTCCTGAGCTTCTACAGCGCTAAGAACGCACCAAACGCTTTATCTGACTGCCTGCACACTAAAAGTGAAATGTATGATCATTTCCAACACATTTATGTATTTTTTCAAGGATGTTGAAAAACGTCTCGGGTTACTTTGCAGTAACCCTGTTCCCTGAGAGGCGGGAACGAGATGCTGCGTTAGAACGCTTATGGGAACTATCTTGTCGCATTGCCGGCCATGAAGCATGTGTGGAAAAACGCCATTATCTGGCTACATATAACCTCGGTCAGGTGACGTCATCTGATTAGATCAGGTGGAGGTTATAAATACCGGAAAGCCGGCAACAAAACCTCAGATTATTTGTCTGAATGGACGTCCGGTCACATGGTAGTGCGGCGTTCGGACGCAGCATCTCGTTCCCGCCTCTCAGGGAACAGGGTTACTGCAAAGTAACCCGAGACGTTCCCTTTTCGAGGCTTCACTCAATGCTGCGTTAGAACGCTTATGGGAACGAGAATACCAACGCCGCCGCACTACAGGTGTCTGGACCCCAAGGTTGTGTAGCGTGTGCGCACAAGGCCGAGAAGGTCTCAGATTCATGTCCGGGAAGCTGAACCGAGGACTCGTGAGCCTGGGGTGGCATGGACATCCAGACTATAAAATCTTATAAATGTGTGCGGAGAGGACCAACCCGCTGCGTCACACACTTGTTGCAGGGGAGTACCTCTTGCAAGAGCAATAGATGAGGCGACCCCTCTGGTTGAATGAGCCCTGACTCCTAGGGGCGAAGTGTGTCCACGCGCCTCATAGGAGAGGGCAATAGCATCTCTCACCCAGTGTGACAGAGTATGTGTGGTGGCGGCCGCCCCCCGGTTGCGGCCTCCATAACATATAAAGAGTTGCTCTGACTTACGCCACTGGCTGGTGCGGTGGACATAAGCCTGAAGAGCACGTACTGGGCACAGTAGGTGAAGTTTCTCCTGCTCCGAATCCGCAAAGGGCGGAGGACAGAAGGCTTCCAGGATGACAGGGTGCATGGTAGAGAAAGGAACTTTCGGTAGATAGTTTGGGTGAGGATGCAGAATGGCCTTGACTAGCCCAGGGGCAAAGTCCAGGCAGGATGGGGAGACTGACAATGCACGCAGGTCTCCGATCCTCTTTAGAGAGGTGATGGCCATAAGAAGAACCATCTTGAGAGTCAGAAGCCTGTCGGGCGCTGACTCTAGCGGTTCAAAAGGAGTCTCGATCAAACCTTCGAGCACGATAGATAAATCCCAAGAGGGAGCCGTGACTCTAGTGGGTGGCCTCAACCGTTTAGCTCCACGAATGAAACGGGCAACTAAAGGGTGATTTCCTACAGTAGCCCCTTCAGACAGGACGTGGCAGGCTGAAATAGCGGCCACGTACGTTCTGAGGGTACTAGGGCCCAAGCCCGAGGACAATTTCTCTTGCAGGAATTCTAGCACTGAAACAATTCGGCAGTGGACTGGGTCCACCTGCTTAGCCATGCACCAGCTCTCGAATACCTTCCATTTGAAGGCATAAATCCTTCTAGTGGAGGGAGCCCTAGCACTTAGGATGGTGTCAATTACGCCGGCTGAAAGGCCGGCTTGACTCAATTGGTCCCGTTCAGGGGCCAAGCGTGACGGTTCCAAAGCTCGGGCCGGGGATGAAATATTGTCCCCTGCGCCTGAGATAGAAGATCCCTCCTCACTGGAATCATCCAAGGTGAGCCGTCGAGGAGTGATATTATTTCTGAGAACCATACTCGGGCCGGCCAACGGGGCGCTATCAATAAGAGGCGCAAACCGTGTTGACGGACCCTCGCCAGGACTCCCGGGAGCAGAGCTATCGGAGGGTACGCATAGAGGCGTAAATTGGGCCACGTATGGGCCATCGCGTCCAGACCCAGGGGAGCTGGATGAGTCAGAGAGTAGTAGAGGGGACATTGTGCAGTCTCCTGTGAGGCAAAGAGGTCCACCTCCGCTGTAGAGAATCTCTCCCAGATTTGAGTGACTACTTCGGGGTGGAGTTTCCATTCCCCGTGATTCACAGCTCGTCTGGACAGAAAGTCTGCTCCCACATTCCTGTACCCTGGAATGTGAATCGCCCTGAGGGACAGGAACTTGTCCTGAGCCCAGAGCAGAACCTGATGTGCTAGCTGGTTCAAGCGTCGTGAGCGCAGGCCGCCCTGGCGATTTATATAGGAGACTACTGATGTGCTGTCCACCCGCACTAGGACATGGTAGCCTCTCAGCTGCTGGAGGAAATGCTGTAGAGCTAAAAATAGAGCCATCATTTCGAGGCAATTGATGTGCCATGCGAAAAGGTGGCCTCTCCAGACCCCTTGGGCTGGACGGCCATCCAAGACCGCGCCCCAGCCGGTAAGGGAAGCGTCTGTCGTTAGCATTTTGCGACGACAAGACGGACCTAGAGTGGGACCCAAGGCGAGAAACCGGGGTCTGAACCACATAGAAAGGGTACGAAGTCCTTTGCGCGTAACCCTTATCCGCCTTCGGGGATTTGTTCTCGTGTGAACTCCCCTGGCTCTTAACCACAGCTGAAACGCTCTCATGTGCAGGAGACCCAAGGGTATCACCATGGACGCAGCTGCCATGAGGCCTAAACATTTTTGTAAGTGATGTACAGTCACTTCTTGGTCTAGTCTGATTTCCTTCAGAGCGTTGTTTATGGATTCGACGCGAGCAGGAGACAGATGTGCCTGCATAGCGATCGAATTCCACCTGACGCCCAAGTAGGTTGTCACTTGTGCTGGAAAGAGAACGCTTTTCGTGGCGTTGAGTCTCAATCCCAGCAAGTGAAGGTGAGCTAGGACGACATCTCGGTGTCGAAGTGCTAGCTGCTGAGACTGGGCCAGTATTAGCCAGTCGTCTATGTAATTCAGAATGCGGATGCCCTGGAGTCTCAAAGGAGCCAGAACTGCATCCATGCATTTTGTATATGTGCGGGGTGATAAGGCTAGACCGAATGGAAGAACCCGAAATTGGTAGGCTTTTCCCCCAAAGGCGAACCTCAGGAACTTCCTGTGCTGTGGCAAAATTTCTATGTGGAAATATGCGTCCTTTAAATCTACTGTCACAAACCAATCCTGTGGTTGGATTTGTGAAACAATAGTCTTTATGGTCAACATTTTGAAGTTGCATTTTTTGAGATAGCGGTTCAAACCGCGAAGATCCAGAATTGGACGCAGACCCCCGTCCTTTTTGGGGACCAGGAAGTACCGACTGTAGTAACCTGACTCCATGTCTGGAGGAGGAACCTGTTCTATGGCTCCCTTCTGCAGTAATTTCTGGAGTTCGGAACTCAGAAAACGCGCCCTTTCCGGTATCACGGAAGTGGAGACCACGCCGTTGAAACGCGGAGGGCGATATGCAAACTGGATCCTGTATCCTTTCTCTACAGTCTTTAAAACCCAGGGGGATATGCCTGGCAGTAGCTTCCACGCTGCCAGCTTCTCCGAAAGGGGTGCAAGTACTTCTACTGGGCTGGGGGGTGTTAGTGGTTCGGTGTCCTGGAATATAGCAGGATGCGACCGAAGGACTAACGTGTCGGAGACCGGTGTTGTCCGAAACACCAAAGGCGGCGGAAACTGAACATCGATCTCCTGGGGGTGCCCAGGGGGGCATGCTCCTATGTGCCCATCCCCAGGGGGGGTCACCCCCACGGTCCTGAGCTCTGCTATCAGGGACGCTTCTTCGCGAAGAAGACAGAGCGGTCTATTTTTTTGGGGGCGGCCTGAGGGGGGCGCCGAGCCGTACCCCAGTCCTTACGGGGGGGTGCGCGGCTACTGACGCTTTCCTTCTGCGCCTCTCGTCTAGCGAGACTGAGATCGGGTCGAGGTTGGGTGGCCGATGGCCTCGACACCTGGGCACGGCGTGGGATAAATTTCCCAAAAGCTTGTTCATAGAGACTGGCCTCTCTAAATCTGGTAGCGACAGTATTTACAGCTTCGCCAAATAGGCCTGAGGGTGAGATGGGAGCATCGAGAAGGAATGCCCGATCTTTGTCCTTAATGCCAGTTAGATTTAGCCAGAGGTGTCTCTCTGCAGACACCAGGGATGCCATAGAACGGCCAATAGCACGGGCTGTCTGTTTCGTCGCACGCAGGGGCAGATCAGTAGCCCGGCGTAATTCTATGAACGCTTCCTGATTCATATTGCCGCTCGTGCTCAGATCATTCAGCAGGTCGGCCTGATACGCCTGCAAAACCGCCATGGTGTGCAAGGAAGCGCCGGCCTGACCAGCTGCTTGGAACGCCTTCCCTAACAGGGTAGAAGAAGTTCTACATGCCTTGGAGGGAAGGGTTGGCTTTTTTAATGAAGATGATGTTCCAGGAGCGAGATAGCCCGCGAGCGTCTCCTCAATCTGGGGCATCATCACATAACCCTGTGCTTTTGCATCAACAATATTCGAATAAAATGAAGTTGAAGGTACAAAAATACGGGAAGAAAAGGGACGTCTCCATGAACGAGATAACTCGTTGTGGAGATCATCAAAAAAGGGGAGAGAACGGCGTTGTGACGCCATCTCCTGGCCACCCGATAGAAATCTGTCATCCAGTTTGGAACGTTTTGTATGAGCTTGCTCTTGTGGCCAGTCAATATGTAAACGTTCAACTGCGCGTGTTATAACCTCAATTAATTCCTCATACTCTCTATCATCCCTAGAGGATCGTTCTGAGGTAGCTACATCCATTTCAACTGAAGCAAGCGAGTGAGTCTCCCTCAAACACTCCCGAGAAGCACCGAAGTGCGCTCGCGAAGTGGGGGGGGAAAGAGAGAGATCGGGGGAGGAAACGAGAGAGAGGAGGGGCTCCGTCTCTCGTGCCTCGGCCAAATCAACCTGTGAGCCCCAGGAGTGCAGAGCGGCTCGTGGCTCCCTAAAGAACGCGAGACGCGCTCGTAGCACTTTCATCTGGAGATTATCACAGTGCTCACACTCTCCTTCAAGTCCAAGGAGAGCGTGGCTTTCACCCAAACACTCAAAACAGAGATTATGGCTATCGTCTTGAGAAAGACGGTTACCGCACGGGCATGATAGACTGAACTCGGCCATTATATCTGGTGAGTTTTTTTTTTTTTTTTTTTTTTTCTCTGTTAAGAATGGTTTCTTATATATCCTTTTTTTTTTTTTTTAAATGCTTGCTGCACACACGCGATCACAAGTCGGCATGAAGACAAATGATCTGAGGTTTTGTTGCCGGCTTTCCGGTATTTATAACCTCCACCTGATCTAATCAGATGACGTCACCTGACCGAGGTTATATGTAGCCAGATAATGGCGTTTTTCCACACATGCTTCATGGCCGGCAATGCGACAAGATAGTTCCCATAAGCGTTCTAACGCAGCATTGAGTGAAGCCTCGAAAAGGGAACAACATTTTTGTTATTCTTTTTCACATTTTGTTTGTGAAAGATGAATATGAATTGATTTTAGATGTTTTACATAAATATCCATTGGTTGTGTGAGAAAACTGCTTTCCTGAGCTTCTACAGCGCTAAGAACGCACCAAACGCTTTATCTGACTGCCTGCACACTAAAAGTGAAATATATGATCATTTCCAACACATTTATGTATTTTTTCAAGGATGTTGAAAAACAACATTTTTGTTATTCTTTTTCACATTTTGTTTGTGAAAGATGAATATAAATCGATTTTGGCTGTTTTACATAAATATCCATTGGTTGTGTGAGAAAACTGCTTTCCTGAGGTTCTACAGCGCTAAGAACGCACCAAACGCTCTATCTGACTGCCTGCACACTAAAAGTGAAATATGTGATCATTTCCAACACATTTATGTATTTTTTCAAGGATGTTGAAAAACAACATTTTTGTTATTCTTTTTCACATTTTGTTTGTCAAAGATGAATGTAAATTGATTTTAGATGTTTTACATAAATATCCATTAGTTGTGTGAGAAAACCGCTTTCCTGGGCTTCTACAGCGCTAAGAACGCACCAATCGTTTTGACTGCCTGCACACTAAAAGTGAAATGTATGATCATTTCCAACACATTTATGTATTTTTCCAAGGATGTTGAAAAACAACATTTTTGTTATTCCTTTTCACATTTTGTTTGTGAAAGATGAATATAAATTGATTTTGGCTGTTTTACATAAATATCCATTGGTTGTGTGAGAAAACCGCTTTCCAGAGCTTCTACAGCGCTAAGAACGCACCAAACGCTTTATCTGACTGCCTGCACACTAAAAGTGAAATATACTGTATGATCATTTCCAACACATTTATGTATTTTTTCAAGGATGTTGAAAAACAACATTTTTGTTATTCTTTTTCACATTTTGTTTGTGAAAGATGAATATAAATTGATTTTAGATGTTTTTACATAAATATCCATTGGTTGTGTGAGAAAACCGCTTTCCTGAGCTTCTACAGCGCTAAGAACGCACCAAACGCTTTATCTGACTGCCTGCACACTAAAAGTGAAATGTATGATCATTTCCAACACATTTATGTATTTTTTCAAGGATGTTGAAAAACAACATTTTTGTTATTCTTTTTCACATTTTGTTTGTGAAAGATGAATATGAATTGATTTTAGATGTTTTACATAAATATCCATTGGTTGAGTGAGAAAACTCCTTTCCTGAGCTTCTACAGCGCTAAGAACGCACCAAACGCTTTATCTGACTGCCTGCACACTAAAAGTGAAATGTATGATCATTTCCAACACATTTATGTATTTTTTCAAGGATGTTGAAAAACAACATTTTTGTTATTCTTTTTCACATTTTGTTTGTCAAAGATGAATGTAAATTGATTTTAGATGTTTTACATAAATATCCATTAGTTGTGTGAGAAAACCGCTTTCCTGGGCTTCTACAGCGCTAAGAACGCACCAATCGTTTTGACTGCCTGCACACTAAAAGTGAAATGTATGATCATTTCCAACACATTTATGTATTTTTCCAAGGATGTTGAAAAACAACATTTTTGTTATTCCTTTTCACATTTTGTTTGTGAAAGATGAATATAAATTGATTTTGGCTGTTTTACATAAATATCCATTGGTTGTGTGAGAAAACCGCTTTCCAGAGCTTCTACAGCGCTAAGAACGCACCAAACGCTTTATCTGACTGCCTGCACACTAAAAGTGAAATATACTGTATGATCATTTCCAACACATTTATGTATTTTTTCAAGGATGTTGAAAAACAACATTTTTGTTATTCTTTTTCACATTTTGTTTGTGAAAGATGAATATAAATTGATTTTGGCTGTTTTACATAAATATCCATTGGTTGTGTGAGAAAACCGCTTTCCAGAGCTTCTACAGCGCTAAGAACGCACCAAACGCTCTATCTGACTGCCTGCACACTAAAAGTGAAATATATGATCATTTCCAACACATTTATGTATTTTTTCAAGGATGTTGAAAAACAACATTTTTGTTATTCTTTTTCACATTTTGTTTGTGAAAGATGAAGGTAAATTGATTTTAGATGTTTTACATAAATATCCATTAGTTGTGTGAGAAAACCGCTTTCCTGAGCTTCTACAGCGCTAAGAACGCACCAAACGCTTTATCTGACTGCCTGCACACTAAAAGTGAAATATATTATAATTTCCAACACATTTATGTATTTTTTTAAGGATGTTGAAAAACAACATTTTTGTTATTCTTTTTCACATTTTGTTTGTGAAAGATGAATATAAATTGATTTTAGATGTTTTACATAAATATCCATTGGTTGTGTGAGAAAACTGCTTTCCTGAGCTTCTACAGCGCTAAGAACGCACCAAACGCTTTATCTGACTGCCTGCACACTAAAAGTGAAATATATGATCATTTCCAACACATTTATGTATTTTTTTAAGGATGTTGAAAAACAACATTTTTGTTATTCTTTTTCACATTTTGTTTGTGAGAGATGAATATAAATCGATTTTGGCTGTTTTACATAAATATCCATTGGTTGTGTGAGAAAACCGCTTTCCAGAGCTTCTACAGCGCTAAGAACGCACCAAACACTTTATCTGACTGTCTCCACACTATAAGTGAAATATATTATAATTTCCAACACATTCATGTATTTTTTCAAGGATGTTGAGAAACAACATTTTTGTTATTCTTTTTCACATTTTGTTTGTGAAAGATGAAAATAATTCGATTTTGGATGTTTTACATGAATATCCATTAGTTGTGTGAGAAAACCGCTTTCCTGGGCTTCTACAGCGCTAAGAACGCACCAAACGCTTTATCTGACTGCCTGCACACTAAAAGTGAAATATATGATCATTTCCAACACATTTATGTATTTTTTCAAGGATGTTGAAAAACAACATTTTTGTTATTCTTTTTCACATTTTGTTTGTGAAAGATGAATATAAATTGATTTTAGATGTTTTACATAAATATCCATTGGTTGTGTGAGAAAACCGCTTTCCAGAGCTTCTACAGCGCTAAGAACGCACCAAACGCTTTATCTGACTGCCTGCACACTAAAAGTGAAATGTATGATCATTTCCAACACATTTATGTATTTTTTCAAGGATGTTGAAAAACAACATTTTTGTTATTCTTTTTCACATTTTGTTTGTGAAAGATGAATATGAATTGATTTTAGATGTTTTACATAAATATCCATTGGTTGAGTGAGAAAACTGCTTTCCTGAGGTTCTACAGCGCTAAGAACGCACCAAACGCTTTATCTGACTGCCTGCACACTAAAAGTGAAATATATGATCATTTCCAACACATTAATGTATTTTTTCAAGGATGTTGAAAAACAACATTTTTGTTATTCTTTTTCACATTTTGTTTGTGAAAGATGAATATAAATTGATTTTAGATGTTTTACATAAATATCCATTGGTTGTGTGAGAAAACCGCTTTCCTGAGCTTCTACAGCGCTAAGAACGCACCAAACGCTTTATCTGACTGCCTGCACACTAAAAGTGAAATATATGATCATTTCCAACACATTTATGTATTTTTTCAAGGATGTTGAAAAACAACATTTTTGTTATTCTTTTTCACATTTTGTTTGTGAAAGATGAATATAAATTGATTTTAGATGTTTTACATAAATATCCATTGGTTGTGTGAGAAAACCGCTTTCCAGAGCTACTACAGCGCTAAGAACGCACCAAACGCTTTATCTGACTGCCTGCACACTAAAAGTGAAATATATTATAATTTCCAACACATTTATGTATTTTTTTAAGGATGTTGAAAAACAACATTTTTGTTATTCTTTTTCACATTTTGTTTGTGAAAGATGAATATAAATCGATTTTGGCTGTTTTACATGAATATCCATTGGTTGTGTGAGAAAACCGCTTTCCAGAGCTTCTACAGCGCTAAGAACGCACCAAACACTTTATCTGACTGCCTGCACACTTAAAGTGAAATATATGATCATTTCCAAAACATTTATGTTTTTTTAAGGATGTTGAAAAACAACATTTTTGTTATTCTTTTTCACATTTTGTTTGTGAAAGATGAATATAAATCGATTTTGGCTGTTTTACATAAATATCCATTGGTTGTGTGAGAAAACCGCTTTCCAGAGCTTCTACAGCGCTAAGAACGCACCAAACACTTTATCTGACTGTCTCCACACTATAAGTGAAATATATTATAATTTCCAACACATTCATGTATTTTTTCAAGGATGTTGAGAAACAACATTTTTGTTATTCTTTTTCACATTTTGTTTGTGAAAGATGAAAATAATTCGATTTTGGATGCTTTACATGAATATCCATTAGTTGTGTGAGAAAAGCGCTTTCCTGGGCTTCTACAGCGCTAAGAACGCACCAAACGCTTTATCTGACTGCCTGCACACTAAAAGTGAAATATATGATCATTTCCAACACATTTATGTATTTTTTCAAGGATGTTGAAAAACAACATTTTGAATCTTTTTCTCATTTTGTTTGTGAAAGATGAAAATAATTGATTTTAGATGTTTTACATAAATATCCATTGGTTGTGTGAGAAAACCGCTTTCCTGAGCTTCTACAGCGCTAAGAACGCACCAAACGCTTTATCTGACTGCCTGCACACTAAAAGTGAAATATATGATCATTTCCAACACATTTATGTATTTTTTCAAGGATGTTGAAAAACAACATTTTTGTTATTCTTTTTCACATTTTGTTTGTGAAAGATGAATATAAATTGATTTTAGATGTTTTACATAAATATCCATTGGTTGTGTGAGAAAACCGCTTTCCAGAGCTACTACAGCGCTAAGAACGCACCAAACGCTTTATCTGACTGCCTGCACACTAAAAGTGAAATATATTACAATTTCCAACACATTTATGTATTTTTTTAAGGATGTTGAAAAACAACATTTTTGTTATTCTTTTTCACATTTTGTTTGTGAAAGATGAATATAAATCGATTTTGGCTGTTTTTACATGAATATCCATTGGTTGTGTGAGAAAACCGCTTTCCAGAGCTTCTACAGCGCTAAGAACGCACCAAACACTTTATCTGACTGCCTGCACACTTAAAGTGAAATATATGATCATTTCCAAAACATTTATGTTTTTTTTAAGGATGTTGAAAAACAACATTTTTGTTATTCTTTTTCACATTTTGTTTGTCAAAGATGAATGTAAATTGATTTTAGATGTTTTACATAAATATCCATTAGTTGTGTGAGAAAACCGCTTTCCTGGGCTTCTACAGCGCTAAGAACGCACCAATCGTTTTGACTGCCTGCACACTAAAAGTGAAATGTATGATCATTTCCAACACATTTATGTATTTTTTCAAGGATGTTGAAAAACAAAATTTTTGTTATTCTTTTTCACATTTTGTTTGTGAAAGATGAATATAAATTGATTTTAGATGTTTTACATAAATATCCATTGGTTGTGAGAGAAAACCGCTTTCCTGAGCTCCTACATCGCTAAGAACGCACCAAACGCTCTATCTGACTGCCTGCACACTAAAAGTGAAATATATGATCATTTCCAACACATTTATGTATTTTTTTAATGATGTTGAAAAACAACATTTTTGTTATTCTTTTTCACATTTTGTTTGTGAAAGATGAATATAAATCGATTTTGGCTGTTTTACATGAATATCCATTGGTTGTGTGAGAAAACCGCTTTCCAGAGCTTCTACAGCGCTAAGAACGCACCAAACACTTTATCTGACTGCCTGCACACTTAAAGTGAAATATATGATCATTTCCAAAACATTTATGTTTTTTTTAAGGATGTTGAAAAACAACATTTTTGTTATTCTTTTTCACATTTTGTTTGTGAAAGATGAATATAAATCGATTTTGGCTGTTTTACATAAATATCCATTGGTTGTGTGAGAAAACCGCTTTCCAGAGCTTCTACAGCGCTAAGAACGCACCAAACACTTTATCTGACTGTCTCCACACTATAAGTGAAATATATTATAATTTCCAACACATTCATGTATTTTTTCAAGGATGTTGAGAAACAACATTTTTGTTATTCTTTTTCACATTTTGTTTGTGAAAGATGAAAATAATTCGATTTTGGATGCTTTACATGAATATCCATTAGTTGTGTGAGAAAAGCGCTTTCCTGGGCTTCTACAGCGCTAAGAACGCACCAAACGCTTTATCTGACTGCCTGCACACTAAAAGTGAAATATATGATCATTTCCAACACATTTATGTATTTTTTCAAGGATGTTGAAAAACAACATTTTGAATCTTTTTCTCATTTTGTTTGTGAAAGATGAAAATAATTGATTTTAGATGTTTTACATAAATATCCATTGGTTGTGTGAGAAAACCGCTTTCCTGAGCTTCTACAGCGCTAAGAACGCACCAAACGCTTTATCTGACTGCCTGCACACTAAAAGTGAAATATATTATAATTTCCAACACATTTATGTATTTTTTTAAGGATGTTGAAAAACCGCTTTCCTGGGCTTCTACAGCGCTAAGAACGCACCAAACGCTTTATCTGACTGCCTGCACACTAAAAGTGAAATATATGATCATTTCCAACACATTTATGTATTTTTTCAAGGATGTTGAAAAACAACATTTTGATTCTTTTTCACATTTTGTTTGTGAAAGATGAAAATAATTGATTTTAGATGTTTTACATAAATATCCATTGGTTGTGTGAGAAAACCGCTTTCCTGAGCTTCTACAGCGCTAAGAACGCACCAAACGCTTTATCTGACTGCCTGCACACTAAAAGTGAAATGTATGATCATTTCCAACACATTTATGTATTTTTTCAAGGATGTTGAAAAACAACATTTTTGTTATTCTTTTTCACATTTTGTTTGTGAAAGATGAATATGAATTGATTTTAGATGTTTTACATAAATATCCATTGGTTGTGTGAGAAAACTGCTTTCCTGAGCTTCTACAGCGCTAAGAACGCACCAAACGCTTTATCTGACTGCCTGCACACTAAAAGTGAAATGTATCATCATTTACAACACATTTATGTATTTTTTCAAGGATGTTGAAAAACAACATTTTTGTTATTCTTTTTCACATTTTGTTTGTGAAAGATGAATATGAATTGATTTTAGATGTTTTACATAAATATCCATTGGTTGAGTGAGAAAACTGCTTTCCTGAGCTTCTACAGCGCTAAGAACGCACCAAACGCTTTATCTGACTGCCTGCACACTAAAAGTGAAATATATGATCATTTCCAACACATTAATGTATTTTTTCAAGGATGTTGAAAAACAACATTTTTGTTATTCTTTTTCACATTTTGTTTGTGAAAGATGAATATAAATTGATTTTAGATGTTTTACATAAATATCCATTGGTTGTGTGAGAAAACTGCTTTCCTGAGCTTCTACAGCGCTAAGAACGCACCAAACGCTTTATCTGACTGCCTGCACACTAAAAGTGAAATATATGATCATTTCCAACACATTTATGTATTTTTTCAAGGATGTTGAAAAACAACATTTTTGTTATTCTTTTTCACATTTTGTTTGTGAAAGATGAATATAAATTGATTTTAGATGTTTTACATAAATATCCATTGGTTGTGTGAGAAAACCGCTTTCCAGAGCTACTACAGCGCTAAGAACGCACCAAACGCTTTATCTGACTGCCTGCACACTAAAACTGAAATATATTATAATTTCCAACACATTTATGTATTTTTTTAAGGATGTTGAAAAACAACATTTTTGTTATTCTTTTTCACATTTTGTTTGTGAAAGACGAATATAAATCGATTTTGGCTGTTTTACATGAATATCCATTGGTTGTGTGAGAAAACCGCTTTCCAGAGCTTCTACAGCGCTAAGAACGCACCAAACACTTTATCTGACTGCCTGCACACTTAAAGTGAAATATATGATCATTTCCAAAACATTTATGTTTTTTTTAAGGATGTTGAAAAACAACATTTTTGTTATTCTTTTTCACATTTTGTTTGTCAAAGATGAATGTAAATTGATTTTAGATGTTTTACATAAATATCCATTAGTTGTGTGAGAAAACCGCTTTCCTGGGCTTCTACAGCGCTAAGAACGCACCAATCGTTTTGACTGCCTGCACACTAAAAGTGAAATGTATGATCATTTCCAACACATTTATGTATTTTTTCAAGGATGTTGAAAAACAAAATTTTTGTTATTCTTTTTCACATTTTGTTTGTGAAAGATGAATATAAATTGATTTTAGATGTTTTACATAAATATCCATTGGTTGTGAGAGAAAACCGCTTTCCTGAGCTCCTACAGCGCTAAGAACGCACCAAACGCTCTATCTGACTGCCTGCACACTAAAAGTGAAATATATGATCATTTCCAACACATTTATGTATTTTTTCAAGGATGTTGAGAAACAACATTTTTGTTATTCTTTTTCACATTTTATTTGTGAAAGATGAATATAAATCGATTTTGGCTGTTTTACATAAATATCCATTGGTTGTGTGAGAAAACTGCTTTCCTGAGCTTCTACAGCGCTAAGAACGCACCAAACGCTTTATCTGACTGCCTGCACACTATAAGTGAAATATATGATCATTTCCAACACATTTATGTTTTTTTTTAAGGATGTTGAAAAACAACATTTTTGTTATTCCTTTTCACATTTTGTTTGTGAAAGATGAATATAAATTGATTTTGGCTGTTTTACATAAATATCCATTGGTTGTGTGAGAAAACCGCTTTCCAGAGCTTCTACAGCGCTAAGAACGCACCAAACGCTTTATCTGACTGCCTGCACATTAAAAGTGAAATATACTGTATGATCATTTCCAACACATTTATGTATTTTTTCAAGGATGTTGAAAAACAACATTTTTGTTATTCTTTTTCACATTTTGTTTGTGAAAGATGAATATGAATTGATTTTAGATGTTTTACATAAATATCCATTGGTTGTGTGAGAAAACTGCTTTCCTGAGCTTCTACAGCGCTAAGAACGCACCAAACGCTCTATCTGACTGCCTGCACACTAAAAGTGAAATATATGATCATTTCCAACACATTTATGTATTTTTTCAAGGATGTTGAAAAACAACATTTTTGTTATTCTTTTTCATATTTTGTTTGTGAAAGATGAATATAAATTGATTTTAGATGTTTTACATAAATATCCATTAGTTGTGTGAGAAAACCGCTTTCCAGAGCTTCTACAGCGCTAAGAACGCACCAAACGCTCTATCTGACTGCCTGCACACTAAAAGTGAAATATATGATCATTTCCAACACATTTATGTATTTTTTCAAGGATGTTGAAAAACAACATTTTTGTTATTCTTTTTCATATTTTGTTTGTGAAAGATGAATATAAATTGATTTTAGATGTTTTACATAAATATCCATTGGTTGTGTGAGAAAACCGCTTTCCAGAGCTACTACAGCGCTAAGAACGCACCAAACGCTTTATCTGACTGCCTGCACACTAAAAGTGAAATATATTATAATTTCCAACACATTTATGTATTTTTTTAAGGATGTTGAAAAACAACATTTTTGTTATTCTTTTTCACATTTTGTTTGTGAAAGATGAATATAAATCGATTTTGGCTGTTTTACATGAATATCCATTGGTTGTGTGAGAAAACCGCTTTCCAGAGCTTCTACAGCGCTAAGAACGCACCAAACACTTTATCTGACTGCCTGCACACTTAAAGTGAAATATATGATCATTTCCAAAACATTTATGTTTTTTTTAAGGATGTTGAAAAACAACATTTTTGTTATTCTTTTTCACATTTTGTTTGTCAAAGATGAATGTAAATTGATTTTAGATGTTTTACATAAATATCCATTAGTTGTGTGAGAAAACCGCTTTCCTGGGCTTCTACAGCGCTAAGAACGCACCAATCGTTTTGACTGCCTTCACACTAAAAGTGAAATGTATGTTCATTTCCAACACATTTATGTATTTTTTCAAGGATGTTGAAAAACAAAATTTTTGTTATTCTTTTTCACATTTTGTTTGTGAAAGATGAATATAAATTGATTTTAGATGTTTTACATAAATATCCATTGGTTGTGAGAGAAAACCGCTTTCCTGAGCTCCTACAGCGCTAAGAACGCACCAAACACTTTATCTGACTGCGTGCACACTTAAAGTGAAATATATGATCATTTCCAAAACATTTATGTTTTTTTTAAGGATGTTGAAAAACAACATTTTTGTTATTCTTTTTCACATTTTGTTTGTCAAAGATGAATGTAAATTGATTTTAGATGTTTTACATAAATATCCATTAGTTGTGTGAGAAAACCGCTTTCCTGGGCTTCTACAGCGCTAAGAACGCACCAATCGTTTTGACTGCCTGCACACTAAAAGTGAAATGTATGATCATTTCCAACACATTTATGTATTTTTTCAAGGATGTTGAAAAACAACATTTTTGTTATTCTTTTTCACATTTTGTTTGTGAAAGATGAATATAAATTGATTTTAGATGTTTTACATAAATATCCATTGGTTGTGAGAGAAAACCGCTTTCCTGAGCTCCTACAGCGCTAAGAACGCACCAAACGCTCTATCTGACTGCCTGCACACTAAAAGTGAAATATATGATCATTTCCAACACATTTACGTATTTTTTCAAGGATGTTGAGAAACAACATTTTTGTTATTCTTTTTCACATTTTATTTGTGAAAGATGAATTTGAATCGATTTTGGATGTTTTACATAAATGTCCATTAGTTGTGTGAGAAAACCGCTTTCCTGAGCTTCTACAGCGCTAAGAACGCAACAAACGCTTTATCTGACTGCCTGCACACTATAAGTGAAATATATAATCATTTCCAACACATTTATGTTTTTTTTTAAGGATGTTGAAAAACAACATTTTTGTTATTCCTTTTCACATTTTGTTTGTGAAAGATGAATATAAATTGATTTTGGCTGTTTTACATAAATATCCATTGGTTGTGTGAGAAAACCGCTTTCCAGAGCTTCTACAGCGCTAAGAACGCACCAAACGCTTTATCTGACTGCCTGCACACTAAAAGTGAAATATATTATAATTTCCAACACATTTATGTATTTTTTTAAGGGTGTTGAAAAACAACATTTTTGTTATTCTTTTTCACATTTTGTTTGTGAAAGATGAATATAAATCGATTTTGGCTGTTTTACATAAATATCCATTGGTTGTGTGAGAAAACTGCTTTCCTGAGCTTCTACAGCGCTAAGAACGCACCAAACGCTTTATCTGACTGCCTGCACACTAAAAGTGAAATATATGATCATTTCCAACACATTTATGTTTTTTTTTAAGGATGTTGAAAAACAACATTTTTGTTATTCCTTTTCACATTTTGTTTGTGAAAGATGAATATAAATTGATTTTGGCTGTTTTACATAAATATCCATTGGTTGTGTGAGAAAACCGCTTTCCAGAGCTTCTACAGCGCTAAGAACGCACCAAACGCTTTATCTGACTGCCTGCACACTAAAAGTGAAATATACTGTATGATCATTTCCAACACATTTATGTATTTTTTCAAGGATGTTGAAAAACAACATTTTTGTTATTCTTTTTCACATTTTGTTTGTGAAAGATGAATATGAATTGATTTTAGATGTTTTACATAAATATCCATTGGTTGTGTGAGAAAACTGCTTTCCTGAGCTTCTACAGCGCTAAGAACGCACCAAACGCTTTATCTGACTGCCTGCACACTAAAAGTGAAATATATGATCATTTCCAACACATTTATGTATTTTTTCAAGGATGTTGAAAAACAACATTTTTGTTATTCTTTTTCACATTTTGTTTGTGAAAGATGAATATAAATTGAT
The DNA here is from genome assembly GCA_030522415.1 of Channallabes apus. Taxonomy (NCBI): domain Eukaryota; kingdom Metazoa; phylum Chordata; class Actinopteri; order Siluriformes; family Clariidae; genus Channallabes; species Channallabes apus. The sequence continues at coordinate 13,057,961 of CM060109.1, forward strand.
TTTAGATGTTTTACATAAATATCCATTAGTTGTGTGAGAAAACCGCTTTCCAGAGCTTCTACAGCGCTAAGAACGCACCAAACGCTCTATCTGACTGCCTGCACACTAAAAGTGAAATATATGATCATTTCCAACACATTTATGTATTTTTTCAAGGATGTTGAAAAACCGCTTTCCAGAGCTTCTACAGCGCTAAGAACGCACCAAACACTTTATCTGACTGTCTCCACACTATAAGTGAAATATATTATAATTTCCAACACATTCATGTATTTTTTCAAGGATGTTGAGAAACAACATTTTTGTTATTCTTTTTCACATTTTGTTTGTGAAAGATGAAAATAATTCGATTTTGGATGCTTTACATGAATATCCATTAGTTGTGTGAGAAAACCGCTTTCCTGGGCTTCTACAGCGCTAAGAACGCACCAAACGCTTTATCTGACTGCCTGCACACTAAAAGTGAAATATATGATCATTTCCAACACATTTATGTATTTTTTCAAGGATGTTGAAAAACAACATTTTGATTCTTTTTCACATTTTGTTTGTGAAAGATGAAAATAATTGATTTTAGATGTTTTACATAAATATCCATTGGTTGTGTGAGAAAACCGCTTTCCTGAGCTTCTACAGCGCTAAGAACGCACCAAACGCTTTATCTGACTGCCTGCACACTAAAAGTGAAATATATGATCATTTCCAACACATTTATGTATTTTTTCAAGGATGTTGAGAAACAACATTTTTGTTATTCTTTTTCACATTTTATTTGTGAAAGATGAATTTGAATCGATTTTGGATGTTTTACATAAATGTCCATTAGTTGTGTGAGAAAACCGCTTTCCTGAGCTTCTACAGCGCTAAGAACGCAACAAACGCTTTATCTGACTGCCTGCACACTATAAGTGAAATATATAATCATTTCCAACACATTTATGTTTTTTTTTAAGGATGTTGAAAAACAACATTTTTGTTATTCCTTTTCACATTTTGTTTGTGAAAGATGAATATAAATTGATTTTGGCTGTTTTACATAAATATCCATTGGTTGTGTGAGAAAACCGCTTTCCAGAGCTTCTACAGCGCTAAGAACGCACCAAACGCTTTATCTGACTGCCTGCACACTAAAAGTGAAATATATTATAATTTCCAACACATTCATGTATTTTTTCAAGGATGTTGAGAAACAACATTTTTGTTATTCTTTTTCACATTTTGTTTGTGAAAGATGAAAATAATTCGATTTTGGATGCTTTACATGAATATCCATTAGTTGTGTGAGAAAACCGCTTTCCTGGGCTTCTACAGCGCTAAGAACGCACCAAACGCTCTATCTGACTGCCTGCACACTAAAAGTGAAATATATGATCATTTCCAACACATTTATGTATTTTTTCAAGGATGTTGAAAAACAACATTTTTGTTATTCTTTTTCACATTTTGTTTGTGAAAGATGAAGGTAAATTGATTTTGGCTGTTTTACATAAATATCCATTGGTTGTGTGAGAAAACCGCTTTCCAGAGCTTCTACAGCGCTAAGAACGCACCAAACACTTTATCTGACTGTCTCCACACTATAAGTGAAATATATTGTATGATCATTTCCAACACATTTATGTATTTTTTCAAGGATGTTGAAAAACAACATTTTTGTTATTCTTTTTCACATTTTGTTTGTGAAAGATGAATATGAATTGATTTTAGATGTTTTACATAAATATCCATTGGTTGTGTGAGAAAACTGCTTTCCTGAGCTTCTACAGCGCTAAGAACGCACCAAACGCTTTATCTGACTGCCTGCACACTAAAAGTGAAATATATGATCATTTCCAACACATTTATGTATTTTTTCAAGGATGTTGAAAAACAACATTTTTGTTATTCTTTTTCACATTTTGTTTGTGAAAGATGAATATAAATTGATTTTAGATGTTTTACATAAATATCCATTAGTTGTGTGAGAAAACCGCTTTCCAGAGCTTCTACAGCGCTAAGAACGCACCAAACGCTCTATCTGACTGCCTGCACACTAAAAGTGAAATATATGATCATTTCCAACACATTTATGTATTTTTTCAAGGATGTTGAAAAACCGCTTTCCAGAGCTTCTACAGCGCTAAGAACGCACCAAACACTTTATCTGACTGTCTCCACACTATAAGTGAAATATATTATAATTTCCAACACATTCATGTATTTTTTCAAGGATGTTGAGAAACAACATTTTTGTTATTCTTTTTCACATTTTGTTTGTGAAAGATGAAAATAATTCGATTTTGGATGCTTTACATGAATATCCATTAGTTGTGTGAGAAAACCGCTTTCCTGGGCTTCTACAGCGCTAAGAACGCACCAAACGCTTTATCTGACTGCCTGCACACTAAAAGTGAAATATATGATCATTTCCAACACATTTATGTATTTTTTCAAGGATGTTGAAAAACAACATTTTGATTCTTTTTCACATTTTGTTTGTGAAAGATGAAAATAATTGATTTTAGATGTTTTACATAAATATCCATTGGTTGTGTGAGAAAACCGCTTTCCTGAGCTTCTACAGCGCTAAGAACGCACCAAACGCTTTATCTGACTGCCTGCACACTAAAAGTGAAATATATGATCATTTCCAACACATTTATGTATTTTTTCAAGGATGTTGAGAAACAACATTTTTGTTATTCTTTTTCACATTTTATTTGTGAAAGATGAATTTGAATCGATTTTGGATGTTTTACATAAATGTCCATTAGTTGTGTGAGAAAACCGCTTTCCTGAGCTTCTACAGCGCTAAGAACGCAACAAACGCTTTATCTGACTGCCTGCACACTATAAGTGAAATATATAATCATTTCCAACACATTTATGTTTTTTTTTAAGGATGTTGAAAAACAACATTTTTGTTATTCCTTTTCACATTTTGTTTGTGAAAGATGAATATAAATTGATTTTGGCTGTTTTACATAAATATCCATTGGTTGTGTGAGAAAACCGCTTTCCAGAGCTTCTACAGCGCTAAGAACGCACCAAACGCTTTATCTGACTGCCTGCACACTAAAAGTGAAATATATTATAATTTCCAACACATTCATGTATTTTTTCAAGGATGTTGAGAAACAACATTTTTGTTATTCTTTTTCACATTTTGTTTGTGAAAGATGAAAATAATTCGATTTTGGATGCTTTACATGAATATCCATTAGTTGTGTGAGAAAACCGCTTTCCTGGGCTTCTACAGCGCTAAGAACGCACCAAACGCTCTATCTGACTGCCTGCACACTAAAAGTGAAATATATGATCATTTCCAACACATTTATGTATTTTTTCAAGGATGTTGAAAAACAACATTTTTGTTATTCTTTTTCACATTTTGTTTGTGAAAGATGAAGGTAAATTGATTTTGGCTGTTTTACATAAATATCCATTGGTTGTGTGAGAAAACCGCTTTCCAGAGCTTCTACAGCGCTAAGAACGCACCAAACACTTTATCTGACTGTCTCCACACTATAAGTGAAATATATTATAATTTCCAACACATTCATGTATTTTTTCAAGGATGTTGAGAAACAACATTTTTGTTATTCTTTTTCACATTTTGTTTGTGAAAGATGAAAATAATTCGATTTTGGATGCTTTACATGAATATCCATTAGTTGTGTGAGAAAACCGCTTTCCTGGGCTTCTACAGCGCTAAGAACGCACCAAACGCTTTATCTGACTGCCTGCACACTAAAAGTGAAATATATGATCATTTCCAACACATTTATGTATTTTTTCAAGGATGTTGAAAAACAACATTTTGATTCTTTTTCACATTTTGTTTGTGAAAGATGAAAATAATTGATTTTAGATGTTTTACATAAATATCCATTGGTTGTGTGAGAAAACCGCTTTCCTGAGCTTCTACAGCGCTAAGAACGCACCAAACGCTTTATCTGACTGCCTGCACACTAAAAGTGAAATGTATGATCATTTCCAACACATTTATGTATTTTTTCAAGGATGTTGAAAAACAACATTTTTGTTATTCTTTTTCACATTTTGTTTGTGAAAGATGAATATGAATTGATTTTAGATGTTTTACATAAATATCCATTGGTTGTGTGAGAAAACTGCTTTCCTGAGCTTCTACAGCGCTAAGAACGCACCAAACGCTTTATCTGACTGCCTGCACACTAAAAGTGAAATATATGATCATTTCCAACACATTTATGTATTTTTTCAAGGATGTTGAAAAACAACATTTTTGTTATTCTTTTTCACATTTTGTTTGTGAAAGATGAATATAAATCGATTTTGGCTGTTTTACATAAATATCCATTGGTTGTGTGAGAAAACTGCTTTCCTGAGCTTCTACAGCGCTAAGAACGCACCAAACGCTTTATCTGACTGCCTGCACACTATAAGTGAAATATATGATCATTTCCAACACATTTATGTTTTTTTTTAAGGATGTTGAAAAACAACATTTTTGTTATTCCTTTTCACATTTTGTTTGTGAAAGATGAATATAAATTGATTTTGGCTGTTTTACATAAATATCCATTGGTTGTGTGAGAAAACCGCTTTCCAGAGCTTCTACAGCGCTAAGAACGCACCAAACGCTTTATCTGACTGCCTGCACACTAAAAGTGAAATATACTGTAGGATCATTTCCAACACCTTTATGTATTTTTTCAAGGATGTTGAAAAACAACATTTTTGTTATTCTTTTTCACATTTTGTTTGTGAAAGATGAATATGAATTGATTTTAGATGTTTTACATAAATATCCATTGGTTGTGTGAGAAAACTGCTTTCCTGAGCTTCTACAGCGCTAAGAACGCACCAAACGCTTTATCTGACTGCCTGCACACTAAAAGTGAAATATATGATCATTTCCAACACATTTATGTATTTTTTCAAGGATGTTGAAAAACAACATTTTTGTTATTCTTTTTCATATTTTGTTTGTGAAAGATGAATATAAATTGATTTTAGATGTTTTACATAAATATCCATTAGTTGTGTGAGAAAACCGCTTTCCAGAGCTTCTACAGCGCTAAGAACGCACCAAACGCTCTATCTGACTGCCTGCACACTAAAAGTGAAATATATGATCATTTCCAACACATTTATGTATTTTTTCAAGGATGTTGAAAAACAACATTTTTGTTATTCTTTTTCATATTTTGTTTGTGAAAGATGAATATAAATTGATTTTAGATGTTTTACATAAATATCCATTGGTTGTGTGAGAAAACCGCTTTCCAGAGCTACTACAGCGCTAATAACGCACCAAACGCTTTATCTGACTGCCTGCACACTAAAAGTGAAATATATTATAATTTCCAACACATTTATGTATTTTTTTAAGGATGTTGAAAAACAACATTTTTGTTATTCTTTTTCACATTTTGTTTGTGAAAGATGAATATAAATCGATTTTGGCTGTTTTACATGAATATCCATTGGTTGTGTGAGAAAACCGCTTTCCAGAGCTTCTACAGCGCTAAGAACGCACCAAACACTTTATCTGACTGCCTGCACACTTAAAGTGAAATATATGATCATTTCCAAAACATTTATGTTTTTTTTAAGGATGTTGAAAAACAACATTTTTGTTATTCTTTTTCACATTTTGTTTGTCAAAGATGAATGTAAATTGATTTTAGATGTTTTACATAAATATCCATTAGTTGTGTGAGAAAACCGCTTTCCTGGGCTTCTACAGCGCTAAGAACGCACCAATCGTTTTGACTGCCTTCACACTAAAAGTGAAATGTATGATCATTTCCAACACATTTATGTATTTTTTCAAGGATGTTGAAAAACAAAATTTTTGTTATTCTTTTTCACATTTTGTTTGTGAAAGATGAATATAAATTGATTTTAGATGTTTTACATAAATATCCATTGGTTGTGAGAGAAAACCGCTTTCCTGAGCTCCTACAGCGCTAAGAACGCACCAAACACTTTATCTGACTGCGTGCACACTTAAAGTGAAATATATGATCATTTCCAAAACATTTATGTTTTTTTTAAGGATGTTGAAAAACAACATTTTTGTTATTCTTTTTCACATTTTGTTTGTCAAAGATGAATGTAAATTGATTTTAGATGTTTTACATAAATATCCATTAGTTGTGTGAGAAAACCGCTTTCCTGGGCTTCTACAGCGCTAAGAACGCACCAATCGTTTTGACTGCCTGCACACTAAAAGTGAAATGTATGATCATTTCCAACACATTTATGTATTTTTTCAAGGATGTTGAAAAACAAAATTTTTGTTATTCTTTTTCACATTTTGTTTGTGAAAGATGAATATAAATTGATTTTAGATGTTTTACATAAATATCCATTGGTTGTGAGAGAAAACCGCTTTCCTGAGCTCCTACAGCGCTAAGAACGCACCAAACGCTCTATCTGACTGCCTGCACACTAAAAGTGAAATATATGATCATTTCCAACACATTTATGTATTTTTTCAAGGATGTTGAGAAACAACATTTTTGTTATTCTTTTTCACATTTTATTTGTGAAAGATGAATTTGAATCGATTTTGGATGTTTTACATAAATGTCCATTAGTTGTGTGAGAAAACCGCTTTCCTGAGCTTCTACAGCGCTAAGAACGCAACAAACGCTTTATCTGACTGCCTGCACACTATAAGTGAAATATATAATCATTTCCAACACATTTATGTTTTTTTTTAAGGATGTTGAAAAACAACATTTTTGTTATTCCTTTTCACATTTTGTTTGTGAAAGATGAATATAAATTGATTTTGGCTGTTTTACATAAATATCCATTGGTTGTGTGAGAAAACCGCTTTCCAGAGCTTCTACAGCGCTAAGAACGCACCAAACGCTTTATCTGACTGCCTGCACACTAAAAGTGAAATATATTATAATTTCCAACACATTTATGTATTTTTTTAAGGGTGTTGAAAAACAACATTTTTGTTATTCTTTTTCACATTTTGTTTGTGAAAGATGAATATAAATCGATTTTGGCTGTTTTACATAAATATCCATTGGTTGTGTGAGAAAACTGCTTTCCTGAGCTTCTACAGCGCTAAGAACGCACCAAACGCTTTATCTGACTGCCTGCACACTAAAAGTGAAATATATGATCATTTCCAACACATTTATGTTTTTTTTTAAGGATGTTGAAAAACAACATTTTTGTTATTCCTTTTCACATTTTGTTTGTGAAAGATGAATATAAATTGATTTTGGCTGTTTTACATAAATATCCATTGGTTGTGTGAGAAAACCGCTTTCCAGAGCTTCTACAGCGCTAAGAACGCACCAAACGCTTTATCTGACTGCCTGCACACTAAAAGTGAAATATACTGTATGATCATTTCCAACACATTTATGTATTTTTTCAAGGATGTTGAAAAACAACATTTTTGTTATTCTTTTTCACATTTTGTTTGTGAAAGATGAATATGAATTGATTTTAGATGTTTTACATAAATATCCATTGGTTGTGTGAGAAAACTGCTTTCCTGAGCTTCTACAGCGCTAAGAACGCACCAAACGCTTTATCTGACTGCCTGCACACTAAAAGTGAAATATATGATCATTTCCAACACATTTATGTATTTTTTCAAGGATGTTGAAAAACAACATTTTTGTTATTCTTTTTCACATTTTGTTTGTGAAAGATGAATATAAATTGATTTTAGATGTTTTACATAAATATCCATTAGTTGTGTGAGAAAACCGCTTTCCAGAGCTTCTACAGCGCTAAGAACGCACCAAACGCTCTATCTGACTGCCTGCACACTAAAAGTGAAATATATGATCATTTCCAACACATTTATGTATTTTTTCAAGGATGTTGAAAAACAACATTTTTGTTATTCTTTTTCACATTTTGTTTGTGAAAGATGAAGGTAAATTGATTTTAGATGTTTTACATAAATATCCATTAGTTGTGTGAGAAAACCGCTTTCCTGAGCTTCTACAGCGCTAAGAACGCACCAAACGCTTTATCTGACTGCCTGCACACTAAAAGTGAAATATATTATAATTTCCAACACATTTATGTATTTTTTTAAGGGTGTTGAAAAACAACATTTTTGTTATTCTTTTTCACATTTTGTTTGTGAAAGATGAATATAAATCGATTTTGGCTGTTTTACATAAATATCCATTGGTTGTGTGAGAAAACTGCTTTCCTGAGCTTCTACAGCGCTAAGAACGCACCAAACGCTTTATCTGACTGCCTGCACACTAAAAGTGAAATATATGATCATTTCCAACACATTTATGTTTTTTTTTAAGGATGTTGAAAAACAACATTTTTGTTATTCCTTTTCACATTTTGTTTGTGAAAGATGAATATAAATTGATTTTGGCTGTTTTACATAAATATCCATTGGTTGTGTGAGAAAACCGCTTTCCAGAGCTTCTACAGCGCTAAGAACGCACCAAACGCTTTATCTGACTGCCTGCACACTAAAAGTGAAATATACTGTATGATCATTTCCAACACATTTATGTATTTTTTCAAGGATGTTGAAAAACAACATTTTTGTTATTCTTTTTCACATTTTGTTTGTGAAAGATGAATATGAATTGATTTTAGATGTTTTACATAAATATCCATTGGTTGTGTGAGAAAACTGCTTTCCTGAGCTTCTACAGCGCTAAGAACGCACCAAACGCTTTATCTGACTGCCTGCACACTAAAAGTGAAATATATGATCATTTCCAACACATTTATGTATTTTTTCAAGGATGTTGAAAAACAACATTTTTGTTATTCTTTTTCACATTTTGTTTGTGAAAGATGAATATAAATTGATTTTAGATGTTTTACATAAATATCCATTAGTTGTGTGAGAAAACCGCTTTCCAGAGCTTCTACAGCGCTAAGAACGCACCAAACGCTCTATCTGACTGCCTGCACACTAAAAGTGAAATATATGATCATTTCCAACACATTTATGTATTTTTTCAAGGATGTTGAAAAACAACATTTTTGTTATTCTTTTTCACATTTTGTTTGTGAAAGATGAAGGTAAATTGATTTTAGATGTTTTACATAAATATCCATTAGTTGTGTGAGAAAACCGCTTTCCTGAGCTTCTACAGCGCTAAGAACGCACCAAACGCTTTATCTGACTGCCTGCACACTAAAAGTGAAATATATTATAATTTCCAACACATTTATGTATTTTTTTAAGGATGTTGAAAAACAACATTTTTGTTATTCTTTTTCACATTTTGTTTGTGAAAGATGAATATAAATCGATTTTGGCTGTTTTACATAAATATCCATTGGTTGTGTGAGAAAACCGCTTTCCAGAGCTTCTACAGCGCTAAGAACGCACCAAACACTTTATCTGACTGTCTCCACACTATAAGTGAAATATATTATAATTTCCAACACATTCATGTATTTTTTCAAGGATGTTGAGAAACAACATTTTTGTTATTCTTTTTCACATTTTGTTTGTGAAAGATGAAAATAATTCGATTTTGGATGCTTTACATGAATATCCATTAGTTGTGTGAGAAAACCGCTTTCCTGGGCTTCTACAGCGCTAAGAACGCACCAAACGCTTTATCTGACTGCCTGCACACTAAAAGTGAAATATATGATCATTTCCAACACATTTATGTATTTTTTCAAGGATGTTGAAAAACAACATTTTGATTCTTTTTCACATTTTGTTTGTGAAAGATGAAAATAATTGATTTTAGATGTTTTACATAAATATCCATTGGTTGTGTGAGAAAACCGCTTTCCTGAGCTTCTACAGCGCTAAGAACGCACCAAACGCTTTATCTGACTGCCTGCACACTAAAAGTGAAATATATTATAATTTCCAACACATTTATGTATTTTTTTAAGGATGTTGAAAAACAACATTTTTGTTATTCTTTTTCACATTTTGTTTGTGAAAGATGAATATAAATCGATTTTGGCTGTTTTACATAAATATCCATTGGTTGTGTGAGAAAACCGCTTTCCAGAGCTTCTACAGCGCTAAGAACGCACCAAACACTTTATCTGACTGTCTCCACACTATAAGTGAAATATATTATAATTTCCAACACATTCATGTATTTTTTCAAGGATGTTGAGAAACAACATTTTTGTTATTCTTTTTCACATTTTGTTTGTGAAAGATGAAAATAATTCGATTTTGGATGCTTTACATGAATATCCATTAGTTGTGTGAGAAAACCGCTTTCCTGGGCTTCTACAGCGCTAAGAACGCACCAAACGCTTTATCTGACTGCCTGCACACTAAAAGTGAAATATATGATCATTTCCAACACATTTATGTATTTTTTCAAGGATGTTGAAAAACAACATTTTGATTCTTTTTCACATTTTGTTTGTGAAAGATGAAAATAATTGATTTTAGATGTTTTACATAAATATCCATTGGTTGTGTGAGAAAACCGCTTTCCTGAGCTTCTACAGCGCTAAGAACGCACCAAACGCTTTATCTGACTGCCTGCACACTAAAAGTGAAATGTATGATCATTTCCAACACATTTATGTATTTTTTCAAGGATGTTGAAAAACAACATTTTTGTTATTCTTTTTCACATTTTGTTTGTGAAAGATGAATATGAATTGATTTTAGATGTTTTATATAAATATCCATTGGTTGTGTGAGAAAACTGCTTTCCTGAGCTTCTACAGCGCTAAGAACGCACCAAACGCTTTATCTGACTGCCTGCACACTAAAAGTGAAATATATGATCATTTCCAACACATTTATGTATTTTTTCAAGGATGTTGAAAAACAACATTTTTGTTATTCTTTTTCACATTTTGTTTGTGAAAGATGAATATAAATTGATTTTAGATGTTTTACATAAATATCCATTAGTTGTGTGAGAAAACCGCTTTCCTGAGCTTCTACAGCGCTAAGAACGCACCAAACGCTTTATCTGACTGCCTGCACACTAAAAGTGAAATATATGATCATTTCCAACACATTTATGTATTTTTTCAAGGATGTTGAAAAACAACATTTTTGTTATTCTTTTTCACATTTTGTTTGTGAAAGATGAAGGTAAATTGATTTTAGATGTTTTACATAAATATCCATTAGTTGTGTGAGAAAACCGCTTTCCTGAGCTTCTACAGCGCTAAGAACGCACCAAACGCTTTATCTGACTGCCTGCACACTAAAAGTGAAATATATTATAATTTCCAACACATTTATGTATTTTTTTAAGGATGTTGAAAAACAACATTTTTGTTATTCTTTTTCACATTTTGTTTGTGAAAGATGAATATAAATCGATTTTGGCTGTTTTACATAAATATCCATTGGTTGTGTGAGAAAACCGCTTTCCAGAGCTTCTACAGCGCTAAGAACGCACCAAACACTTTATCTGACTGTCTCCACACTATAAGTGAAATATATTATAATTTCCAACACATTCATGTATTTTTTCAAGGATGTTGAGAAACAACATTTTTGTTATTCTTTTTCACATTTTGTTTGTGAAAGATGAAAATAATTCGATTTTGGATGCTTTACATGAATATCCATTAGTTGTGTGAGAAAACAACATTTTTGTTATTCTTTTTCACATTTTGTCTGTGAAAGATGAATATGAATTGATTTTAGATGTTTTACATAAATATCCATTGGTTGTGTGAGAAAACTGCTTTCCTGAGCTTCTACAGCGCTAAGAACGCACCAAACGCTTTATCTGACTGCCTGCACACTAAAAGTGAAATATATGATCATTTCCAACACATTTATGTATTTTTTCAAGGATGTTGAAAAACAACATTTTTGTTATTCTTTTTCACATTTTGTTTGTGAAAGATGAATATAAATTGATTTTAGATGTTTTACATAAATATCCATTAGTTGTGTGAGAAAACCGCTTTCCTGAGCTTCTACAGCGCTAAGAACGCACCAAACGCTTTATCTGACTGCCTGCACACTAAAAGTGAAATATATTATAATTTCCAACACATTTATGTATTTTTTTAAGGATGTTGAAAAACAACATTTTTGTTATTCTTTTTCACATTTTGTTTGTGAGAGATGAATATAAATCGATTTTGGCTGTTTTACATAAATATCCATTGGTTGTGTGAGAAAACCGCTTTCCAGAGCTTCTACAGCGCTAAGAACGCACCAAACACTTTATCTGACTGTCTCCACACTATAAGTGAAATATATTATAATTTCCAACACATTCATGTATTTTTTCAAGGATGTTGAGAAACAACATTTTTGTTATTCTTTTTCACATTTTGTTTGTGAAAGATGAAAATAATTCGATTTTGGATGCTTTACATGAATATCCATTAGTTGTGTGAGAAAACCGCTTTCCTGGGCTTCTACAGCGCTAAGAACGCACCAAACGCTTTATCTGACTGCCTGCACACTAAAAGTGAAATATATGATCATTTCCAACACATTCATGTATTTTTTCAAGGATGTTGAAAAACAACATTTTGATTCTTTTTCACATTTTGTTTGTGAAAGATGAAAATAATTGATTTTAGATGTTTTACATAAATATCCATTGGTTGTGTGAGAAAACTGCTTTCCTGAGCTTCTACAGCGCTAAGAACGCACCAAACGCTTTATCTGACTGCCTGCACACTAAAAGTGAAATATATGATCATTTCCAACACATTTATGTATTTTTTCAAGGATGTTGAAAAACAACATTTTTGTTATTCTTTTTCACATTTTGTTTGTGAAAGATGAATATAAATTGATTTTAGATGTTTTACATAAATATCCATTGGTTGTGTGAGAAAACCGCTTTCCAGAGCTTCTACAGCGCTAAGAACGCACCAAACACTTTATCTGACTGCCTGCACACTTAAAGTGAAATATATGATCATTTCCAAAACATTTATGTTTTTTTTAAGGATGTTGAAAAACAACATTTTTGTTATTCTTTTTCACATTTTGTTTGTCAAAGATGAATGTAAATTGATTTTAGATGTTTTACATAAATATCCATTAGTTGTGTGAGAAAACCGCTTTCCTGGGCTTCTACAGCGCTAAGAACGCACCAATCGTTTTGACTGCCTGCACACTAAAAGTGAAATGTATGATCATTTCCAACACATTTATGTATTTTTTCAAGGATGTTGAAAAACAAAATTTTTGTTATTCTTTTTCACATTTTGTTTGTGAAAGATGAATATAAATTGATTTTAGATGTTTTACATAAATATCCATTGGTTGTGAGAGAAAACCGCTTTCCTGAGCTCCTACAGCGCTAAGAACGCACCAAACGCTCTATCTGACTGCCTGCACACTAAAAGTGAAATATATGATCATTTCCAACACATTTATGTATTTTTTTAAGGATGTTGAAAAACAACATTTTTGTTATTCTTTTTCACATTTTGTTTGTGAAAGATGAATATAAATCGATTTTGGCTGTTTTACATGAATATCCATTGGTTGTGTGAGAAAACCGCTTTCCAGAGCTTCTACAGCGCTAAGAACGCACCAAACACTTTATCTGACTGCCTGCACACTTAAAGTGAAATATATGATCATTTCCAAAACATTTATGTTTTTTTTAAGGATGTTGAAAAACAACATTTTTGTTATTCTTTTTCACATTTTGTTTGTCAAAGATGAATGTAAATTGATTTTAGATGTTTTACATAAATATCCATTAGTTGTGTGAGAAAACCGCTTTCCTGGGCTTCTACAGCGCTAAGAACGCACCAATCGTTTTGACTGCCTGCACACTAAAAGTGAAATGTATGATCATTTCCAACACATTTATGTATTTTTTCAAGGATGTTGAAAAACAAAATTTTTGTTATTCTTTTTCACATTTTGTTTGTGAAAGATGAATATAAATTGATTTTAGATGTTTTACATAAATATCCATTGGTTGTGAGAGAAAACCGCTTTCCTGAGCTCCTACAGCGCTAAGAACGCACCAAACGCTCTATCTGACTGCCTGCACACTAAAAGTGAAATATATGATCATTTCCAACACATTTATGTATTTTTTCAAGGATGTTGAGAAACAACATTTTTGTTATTCTTTTTCACATTTTATTTGTGAAAGATGAATTTGAATCGATTTTGGATGTTTTACATAAATGTCCATTAGTTGTGTGAGAAAACCGCTTTCCTGAGCTTCTACAGCGCTAAGAACGCAACAAACGCTTTATCTGACTGCCTGCACACTATAAGTGAAATATATGATCATTTCCAACACATTTATGTTTTTTTTTAAGGATGTTGAAAAACAACATTTTTGTTATTCCTTTTCACATTTTGTTTGTGAAAGATGAATATAAATTGATTTTGGCTCTTTTACATAAATATCCATTGGTTGTGTGAGAAAACCGCTTTCCAGAGCTTCTACAGCGCTAAGAACGCACCAAACGCTTTATCTGACTGCCTGCACACTAAAAGTGAAATATATTATAATTTCCAACACATTTATGTATTTTTTTAAGGGTGTTGAAAAACAACATTTTTGTTATTCTTTTTCACATTTTGTTTGTGAAAGATGAATATAAATCGATTTTGGCTGTTTTACATAAATATCCATTGGTTGTGTGAGAAAACTGCTTTCCTGAGCTTCTACAGCGCTAAGAACGCACCAAACGCTTTATCTGACTGCCTGCACACTATAAGTGAAATATATGATCATTTCCAACACATTTATGTTTTTTTTTAAGGATGTTGAAAAACAACATTTTTGTTATTCCTTTTCACATTTTGTTTGTGAAAGATGAATATAAATTGATTTTGGCTGTTTTACATAAATATCCATTGGTTGTGTGAGAAAACCGCTTTCCAGAGCTTCTACAGCGCTAAGAACGCACCAAACGCTTTATCTGACTGCCTGCACACTAAAAGTGAAATATACTGTATGATCATTTCCAACACATTTATGTATTTTTTCAAGGATGTTGAAAAACAACATTTTTGTTATTCTTTTTCACATTTTGTTTGTGAAAGATGAATATGAATTGATTTTAAATGTTTTACATAAATATCCATTGGTTGTGTGAGAAAACTGCTTTCCTGAGCTTCTACAGCGCTAAGAACGCACCAAACGCTTTATCTGACTGCCTGCACACTAAAAGTGAAATATATGATCATTTCCAACACATTTATGTATTTTTTCAAGGATGTTGAAAAACAACATTTTTGTTATTCTTTTTCACATTTTGTTTGTGAAAGATGAATATAAATTGATTTTAGATGTTTTACATAAATATCCATTAGTTGTGTGAGAAAACCGCTTTCCTGAGCTTCTACAGCGCTAAGAACGCACCAAACGCTTTATCTGACTGCCTGCACACTAAAAGTGAAATATATTATAATTTCCAACACATTTATGTATTTTTTTAAGGATGTTGAAAAACAACATTTTTGTTATTCTTTTTCACATTTTGTTTGTGAAAGATGAATATAAATTGATTTTAGATGTTTTACATAAATATCCATTGGTTGTGTGAGAAAACTGCTTTCCTGAGCTTCTACAGCGCTAAGAACGCACCAAACGCTTTATCTGACTGCCTGCACACTAAAAGTGAAATATATGATCATTTCCAACACATTTATGTATTTTTTCAAGGATGTTGAAAAACAACATTTTTGTTATTCTTTTTCACATTTTGTTTGTGAAAGATGAATATAAATTGATTTTAGATGTTTTACATAAATATCCATTAGTTGTGTGAGAAAACCGCTTTCCAGAGCTTCTACAGCGCTAAGAACGCACCAAACGCTCTATCTGACTGCCTGCACACTAAAAGTGAAATATATGATCATTTCCAACACATTTATGTATTTTTTCAAGGATGTTGAAAAACAACATTTTTGTTATTCTTTTTCACATTTTGTTTGTGAAAGATGAAGGTAAATTGATTTTAGATGTTTTACATAAATATCCATTAGTTGTGTGAGAAAACCGCTTTCCTGAGCTTCTACAGCGCTAAGAACGCACCAAACGCTTTATCTGACTGCCTGCACACTAAAAGTGAAATATATTATAATTTCCAACACATTTATGTATTTTTTTAAGGATGTTGAAAAACAACATTTTTGTTATTCTTTTTCACATTTTGTTTGTGAAAGATGAATATAAATCGATTTTGGCTGTTTTACATAAATATCCATTGGTTGTGTGAGAAAACCGCTTTCCAGAGCTTCTACAGCGCTAAGAACGCACCAAACACTTTATCTGACTGTCTCCACACTATAAGTGAAATATATTATAATTTCCAACACATTCATGTATTTTTTCAAGGATGTTGAGAAACAACATTTTTGTTATTCTTTTTCACATTTTGTTTGTGAAAGATGAAAATAATTCGATTTTGGATGCTTTACATGAATATCCATTAGTTGTGTGAGAAAACCGCTTTCCTGGGCTTCTACAGCGCTAAGAACGCACCAAACGCTTTATCTGACTGCCTGCACACTAAAAGTGAAATATATGATCATTTCCAACACATTTATGTATTTTTTCAAGGATGTTGAAAAACAACATTTTGATTCTTTTTCACATTTTGTTTGTGAAAGATGAAAATAATTGATTTTAGATGTTTTACATAAATATCCATTGGTTGTGTGAGAAAACCGCTTTCCTGAGCTTCTACAGCGCTAAGAACGCACCAAACGCTTTATCTGACTGCCTGCACACTAAAAGTGAAATGTATGATCATTTCCAACACATTTATGTATTTTTTCAAGGATGTTGAAAAACAACATTTTTGTTATTCTTTTTCACATTTTGTTTGTGAAAGATGAATATGAATTGATTTTAGATGTTTTACATAAATATCCATTGGTTGTGTGAGAAAACTGCTTTCCTGAGCTTCTACAGCGCTAAGAACGCACCAAACGCTTTATCTGACTGCCTGCACACTAAAAGTGAAATATATGATCATTTCCAACACATTTATGTATTTTTTCAAGGATGTTGAAAAACAACATTTTTGTTATTCTTTTTCACATTTTGTTTGTGAAAGATGAATATAAATTGATTTTAGATGTTTTACATAAATATCCATTAGTTGTGTGAGAAAACCGCTTTCCTGAGCTTCTACAGCGCTAAGAACGCACCAAACGCTTTATCTGACTGCCTGCACACTAAAAGTGAAATATATTATAATTTCCAACACATTTATGTATTTTTTTAAGGATGTTGAAAAACAACATTTTTGTTATTCTTTTTCACATTTTGTTTGTGAGAGATGAATATAAATCGATTTTGGCTGTTTTACATAAATATCCATTGGTTGTGTGAGAAAACCGCTTTCCAGAGCTTCTACAGCGCTAAGAACGCACCAAACACTTTATCTGACTGTCTCCACACTATAAGTGAAATATATTATAATTTCCAACACATTCATGTATTTTTTCAAGGATGTTGAGAAACAACATTTTTGTTATTCTTTTTCACATTTTGTTTGTGAAAGATGAATATAAATTGATTTTGGCTGTTTTACATAAATATCCATTGGTTGTGTGAGAAAACCGCTTTCCAGAGCTTCTACAGCGCTAAGAACGCACCAAACGCTTTATCTGACTGCCTGCACACTAAAAGTGAAATATATTATAATTTCCAACACATTTATGTATTTTTTTAAGGGTGTTGAAAAACAACATTTTTGTTATTCTTTTTCACATTTTGTTTGTGAAAGATGAATATAAATCGATTTTGGCTGTTTTACATAAATATCCATTGGTTGTGTGAGAAAACTGCTTTCCTGAGCTTCTACAGCACTAAGAACGCACCAAACGCTTTATCTGACTGCCTGCACACTATAAGTGAAATATATGATCATTTCCAACACATTTATGTTTTTTTTTAAGGATGTTGAAAAACAACATTTTTGTTATTCCTTTTCACATTTTGTTTGTGAAAGATGAATATAAATTGATTTTGGCTGTTTTACATAAATATCCATTGGTTGTGTGAGAAAACCGCTTTCCAGAGCTTCTACAGCGCTAAGAACGCACCAAACGCTTTATCTGACTGCCTGCACACTAAAAGTGAAATATATGATCATTTCCAACACATTTATGTATTTTTTCAAGGATGTTGAAAAACAAAATTTTTGTTATTCTTTTTCACATTTTGTTTGTGAAAGATGAATATAAATTGATTTTAGATGTTTTACATAAATATCCATTAGTTGTGTGAGAAAACCGCTTTCCAGAGCTTCTACAGCGCTAAGAACGCACCAATCGTTTTGACTGCCTGCACACTAAAAGTGAAATGTATGATCATTTCCAACACATTTATGTATTTTTTCAAGGATGTTGAAAAACAAAATTTTTGTTATTCTTTTTCACATTTTGTTTGTGAAAGATGAATATAAATTGATTTTAGATGTTTTACATAAATATCCATTGGTTGTGAGAGAAAACCGCTTTCCTGAGCTCCTACAGCGCTAAGAACGCACCAAACGCTCTATCTGACTGCCTGCACACTAAAAGTGAAATATATGATCATTTCCAACACATTTATGTATTTTTTCAAGGATGTTGAGAAACAACATTTTTGTTATTCTTTTTCACATTTTATTTGTGAAAGATGAATATAAATCGATTTTGGCTGTTTTACATAAATATCCATTGGTTGTGTGAGAAAACTGCTTTCCTGAGCTTCTACAGCGCTAAGAACGCACCAAACGCTTTATCTCACTGCCTGCACACTAAAAGTGAAATATATGATCATTTCCAACACATTTATGTATTTTTTCAAGGATGTTGAAAAACAACATTTTTGTTATTCTTTTTCACATTTTGTTTGTGAAAGATGAAGGTAAATTGATTTTAGATGTTTTACATAAATATCCATTAGTTGTGTGAGAAAACCGCTTTCCTGAGCTTCTACAGCGCTAAGAACGCACCAAACGCTTTATCTGACTGCCTGCACACTAAAAGTGAAATATATTATAATTTCCAACACATTTATGTATTTTTTTAAGGATGTTGAAAAACAACATTTTTGTTATTCTTTTTCACATTTTGTTTGTGAAAGATGAATATAAATCGATTTTGGCTGTTTTACATAAATATCCATTGGTTGTGTGAGAAAACCGCTTTCCAGAGCTTCTACAGCGCTAAGAACGCACCAAACACTTTATCTGACTGTCTCCACACTATAAGTGAAATATATTATAATTTCCAACACATTCATGTATTTTTTCAAGGATGTTGAGAAACAACATTTTTGTTATTCTTTTTCACATTTTGTTTGTGAAAGATGAAAATAATTCGATTTTGGATGCTTTACATGAATATCCATTAGTTGTGTGAGAAAACCGCTTTCCTGGGCTTCTACAGCGCTAAGAACGCACCAAACGCTTTATCTGACTGCCTGCACACTAAAAGTGAAATATATGATCATTTCCAACACATTTATGTATTTTTTCAAGGATGTTGAAAAACAACATTTTGATTCTTTTTCACATTTTGTTTGTGAAAGATGAAAATAATTGATTTTAGATGTTTTACATAAATATCCATTGGTTGTGTGAGAAAACCGCTTTCCTGAGCTTCTACAGCGCTAAGAACGCACCAAACGCTTTATCTGACTGCCTGCACACTAAAAGTGAAATGTATGATCATTTCCAACACATTTATGTATTTTTTCAAGGATGTTGAAAAACAACATTTTTGTTATTCTTTTTCACATTTTGTTTGTGAAAGATGAATATGAATTGATTTTAGATGTTTTACATAAATATCCATTGGTTGTGTGAGAAAACTGCTTTCCTGAGCTTCTACAGCGCTAAGAACGCACCAAACGCTTTATCTGACTGCCTGCACACTAAAAGTGAAATATATGATCATTTCCAACACATTTATGTATTTTTTCAAGGATGTTGAAAAACTGCTTTCCTGAGCTTCTACAGCGCTAAGAACGCACCAAACGCTTTATCTGACTGCCTGCACACTATAAGTGAAATATATGATCATTTCCAACACATTTATGTTTTTTTTTAAGGATGTTGAAAAACAACATTTTTGTTATTCCTTTTCACATTTTGTTTGTGAAAGATGAATATAAATTGATTTTGGCTGTTTTACATAAATATCCATTGGTTGTGTGAGAAAACCGCTTTCCAGAGCTTCTACAGCGCTAAGAACGCACCAAACGCTTTATCTGACTGCCTGCACACTAAAAGTGAAATATACTGTATGATCATTTCCAACACATTTATGTATTTTTTCAAGGATGTTGAAAAACAACATTTTTGTTATTCTTTTTCACATTTTGTTTGTGAAAGATGAATATGAATTGATTTTAGATGTTTTACATAAATATCCATTGGTTGTGTGAGAAAACTGCTTTCCTGAGCTTCTACAGCGCTAAGAACGCACCAAACGCTTTATCTGACTGCCTGCACACTAAAAGTGAAATATATGATCATTTCCAACACATTTATGTATTTTTTCAAGGATGTTGAAAAACAACATTTTTGTTATTCTTTTTCATATTTTGTTTGTGAAAGATGAATATAAATTGATTTTAGATGTTTTACATAAATATCCATTAGTTGTGTGAGAAAACCGCTTTCCAGAGCTTCTACAGCGCTAAGAACGCACCAAACGCTCTATCTGACTGCCTGCACACTAAAAGTGAAATATATGATCATTTCCAACACATTTATGTATTTTTTCAAGGATGTTGAAAAACAACATTTTTGTTATTCTTTTTCACATTTTGTTTGTGAGAGATGAATATAAATCGATTTTGGCTGTTTTACATAAATATCCATTGGTTGTGTGAGAAAACCGCTTTCCAGAGCTTCTACAGCGCTAAGAACGCACCAAACACTTTATCTGACTGTCTCCACACTATAAGTGAAATATATTATAATTTCCAACACATTCATGTATTTTTTCAAGGATGTTGAGAAACAACATTTTTGTTATTCTTTTTCACATTTTGTTTGTGAAAGATGAATATAAATTGATTTTAGATGTTTTACATAAATATCCATTGGTTGTGTGAGAAAACCGCTTTCCAGAGCTTCTACAGCGCTAAGAACGCACCAAACGCTTTATCTGACTGCCTGCACACTAAAAGTGAAATGTATGATCATTTCCAACACATTTATGTATTTTTTCAAGGATGTTGAAAAACAACATTTTTGTTATTCTTTTTCACATTTTGTTTGTGAAAGATGAATATGAATTGATTTTAGATGTTTTACATAAATATCCATTGGTTGAGTGAGAAAACTGCTTTCCTGAGCTTCTACAGCGCTAAGAACGCACCAAACGCTTTATCTGACTGCCTGCACACTAAAAGTGAAATATATGATCATTTCCAACACATTAATGTATTTTTTCAAGGATGTTGAAAAACAACATTTTTGTTATTCTTTTTCACATTTTGTTTGTGAAAGATGAATATAAATTGATTTTAGATGTTTTACATAAATATCCATTAGTTGTGTGAGAAAACCGCTTTCCTGAGCTTCTACAGCGCTAAGAACGCACCAAACGCTTTATCTGACTGCCTGCACACTAAAAGTGAAATATATTATAATTTCCAACACATTTATGTATTTTTTTAAGGATGTTGAAAAACAACATTTTTGTTATTCTTTTTCACATTTTGTTTGTGAGAGATGAATATAAATCGATTTTGGCTGTTTTACATAAATATCCATTGGTTGTGTGAGAAAACCGCTTTCCAGAGCTTCTACAGCGCTAAGAACGCACCAAACACTTTATCTGACTGTCTCCACACTATAAGTGAAATATATTATAATTTCCAACACATTCATGTATTTTTTCAAGGATGTTGAGAAACAACATTTTTGTTATTCTTTTTCACATTTTGTTTGTGAAAGATGAAAATAATTCGATTTTGGATGTTTTACATGAATATCCATTAGTTGTGTGAGAAAACCGCTTTCCTGGGCTTCTACAGCGCTAAGAACGCACCAAACGCTTTATCTGACTGCCTGCACACTAAAAGTGAAATATATGATCATTTCCAACACATTTATGTATTTTTTCAAGGATGTTGAAAAACAACATTTTTGTTATTCTTTTTCACATTTTGTTTGTGAAAGATGAATATAAATTGATTTTAGATGTTTTACATAAATATCCATTGGTTGTGTGAGAAAACCGCTTTCCAGAGCTTCTACAGCGCTAAGAACGCACCAAACGCTTTATCTGACTGCCTGCACACTAAAAGTGAAATGTACTGTATGATCATTTCCAACACATTTATGTATTTTTTCAAGGATGTTGAAAAACAACATTTTTGTTATTCTTTTTCACATTTTGTTTGTGAAAGATGAATATGAATTGATTTTAGATGTTTTACATAAATATCCATTGGTTGAGTGAGAAAACTGCTTTCCTGAGCTTCTACAGCGCTAAGAACGCACCAAACGCTTTATCTGACTGCCTGCACACTAAAAGTGAAATATATGATCATTTCCAACACATTAATGTATTTTTTTAAGGATGTTGAAAAACAACATTTTTGTTATTCTTTTTCACATTTTGTTTGTGAGAGATGAATATAAATCGATTTTGGCTGTTTTACATAAATATCCATTGGTTGTGTGAGAAAACCGCTTTCCAGAGCTTCTACAGCGCTAAGAACGCACCAAACACTTTATCTGACTGTCTCCACACTATAAGTGAAATATATTATAATTTCCAACACATTCATGTATTTTTTCAAGGATGTTGAGAAACAACATTTTTGTTATTCTTTTTCACATTTTGTTTGTGAAAGATGAAAATAATTCGATTTTGGATGTTTTACATGAATATCCATTAGTTGTGTGAGAAAACCGCTTTCCTGTGCTTCTACAGCGCTAAGAACGCACCAAACGCTTTATCTGACTGCCTGCACACTAAAAGTGAAATATAGGATCATTTCCAACACATTTATGTATTTTTTCAAGGATGTTGAAAAACAACATTTTTGTTATTCTTTTTCACATTTTGTTTGTGAAAGATGAATATAAATTGATTTTAGATGTTTTACATAAATATCCATTGGTTGTGTGAGAAAACCGCTTTCCAGAGCTTCTACAGCGCTAAGAACGCACCAAACGCTTTATCTGACTGCCTGCACACTAAAAGTGAAATGTATGATCATTTCCAACACATTTATGTATTTTTTCAAGGATGTTGAAAAACAACATTTTTGTTATTCTTTTTCACATTTTGTTTGTGAAAGATGAATATGAATTGATTTTAGATGTTTTACATAAATATCCATTAGTTGTGTGAGAAAACCGCTTTCCTGGGCTTCTACAGCGCTAAGAACGCACCAATCGTTTTGACTGCCTGCACACTAAAAGTGAAATGTATGATCATTTCCAACACATTTATGTATTTTTTCAAGGATGTTGAAAAACAAAATTTTTGTTATTCTTTTTCACATTTTGTTTGTGAAAGATGAATATAAATTGATTTTAGATGTTTTACATAAATATCCATTGGTTGTGAGAGAAAACCGCTTTCCTGAGCTCCTACAGCGCTAAGAACGCACCAAACGCTCTATCTGACTGCCTGCACACTAAAAGTGAAATATATGATCATTTCCAACACATTTATGTATTTTTTCAAGGATGTTGAGAAACAACATTTTTGTTATTCTTTTTCACATTTTATTTGTGAAAGATGAATTTGAATCGATTTTGGATGTTTTACATAAATGTCCATTAGTTGTGTGAGAAAACCGCTTTCCTGAGCTTCTACAGCGCTAAGAACGCAACAAACGCTTTATCTGACTGCCTGCACACTATAAGTGAAATATATGATCATTTCCAACACATTTATGTTTTTTTTTAAGGATGTTGAAAAACAACATTTTTGTTATTCCTTTTCACATTTTGTTTGTGAAAGATGAATATAAATTGATTTTGGCTGTTTTACATAAATATCCATTGGTTGTGTGAGAAAACCGCTTTCCAGAGCTTCTACAGCGCTAAGAACGCACCAAACGCTTTATCTGACTGCCTGCACACTAAAAGTGAAATATATTATAATTTCCAACACATTTATGTATTTTTTTAAGGGTGTTGAAAAACAACATTTTTGTTATTCTTTTTCACATTTTGTTTGTGAAAGATGAATATAAATCGATTTTGGCTGTTTTACATAAATATCCATTGGTTGTGTGAGAAAACTGCTTTCCTGAGCTTCTACAGCGCTAAGAACGCACCAAACGCTTTATCTGACTGCCTGCACACTATAAGTGAAATATATGATCATTTCCAACACATTTATGTTTTTTTTTAAGGATGTTGAAAAACAACATTTTTGTTATTCCTTTTCACATTTTGTTTGTGAAAGATGAATATAAATTGATTTTGGCTGTTTTACATAAATATCCATTGGTTGTGTGAGAAAACCGCTTTCCAGAGCTTCTACAGCGCTAAGAACGCACCAAACGCTTTATCTGACTGCCTGCACACTAAAAGTGAAATATATTATAATTTCCAACACATTTATGTATTTTTTTAAGGATGTTGAAAAACAACATTTTTGTTATTCTTTTTCACATTTTGTTTGTGAGAGATGAATATAAATCGATTTTGGCTGTTTTACATAAATATCCATTGGTTGTGTGAGAAAACCGCTTTCCAGAGCTTCTACAGCGCTAAGAACGCACCAAACACTTTATCTGACTGTCTCCACACTATAAGTGAAATATATTATAATTTCCAACACATTCATGTATTTTTTCAAGGATGTTGAGAAACAACATTTTTGTTATTCTTTTTCACATTTTGTTTGTGAAAGATGAAAATAATTCGATTTTGGATGTTTTACATGAATATCCATTAGTTGTGTGAGAAAACCGCTTTCCTGGGCTTCTACAGCGCTAAGAACGCACCAAACGCTTTATCTGACTGCCTGCACACTAAAAGTGAAATATATGATCATTTCCAACACATTTATGTATTTTTTCAAGGATGTTGAAAAACAACATTTTTGTTATTCTTTTTCACATTTTGTTTGTGAAAGATGAATATAAATTGATTTTAGATGTTTTACATAAATATCCATTGGTTGTGTGAGAAAACCGCTTTCCAGAGCTTCTACAGCGCTAAGAACGCACCAAACGCTTTATCTGACTGCCTGCACACTAAAAGTGAAATGTATGATCATTTCCAACACATTTATGTATTTTTTCAAGGATGTTGAAAAACAACATTTTTGTTATTCTTTTTCACATTTTGTTTGTGAAAGATGAATATGAATTGATTTTAGATGTTTTACATAAATATCCATTGGTTGAGTGAGAAAACTGCTTTCCTGAGCTTCTACAGCGCTAAGAACGCACCAAACGCTTTATCTGACTGCCTGCACACTAAAAGTGAAATATATGATCATTTCCAACACATTTATGTATTTTTTTAAGGATGTTGAAAAACAACATTTTTGTTATTCTTTTTCACATTTTGTTTGTGAAAGATGAATATAAATCGATTTTGGCTGTTTTACATAAATATCCATTGGTTGTGTGAGAAAACCGCTTTCCAGAGCTTCTACAGCGCTAAGAACGCACCAAAAGCTTTATCTGACTGCCTGCACACTAAAAGTGAAATATACTGTATGATCATTTCCAACACATTTATGTATTTTTTCAAGGATGTTGAAAAACAACATTTTTGTTATTCTTTTTCACATTTTGTTTGTGAAAGATGAATATGAATTGATTTTAGATGTTTTACATAAATATCCATTGGTTGTGTGAGAAAACTGCTTTCCTGAGCTTCTACAGCGCTAAGAACGCACCAAACGCTTTATCTGACTGCCTGCACACTAAAAGTGAAATATATGATCATTTCCAACACATTTATGTATTTTTTCAAGGATGTTGAAAAACAACATTTTTGTTATTCTTTTTCACATTTTGTTTGTCAAAGATGAATATAAATTGATTTTAGATGTTTTACATAAATATCCATTAGTTGTGTGAGAAAACCGCTTTCCTGAGCTTCTACAGCGCTAAGAACGCACCAAACGCTTTATCTGACTGCCTGCACACTAAAAGTGAAATATATTATAATTTCCAACACATTTATGTATTTTTTTAAGGATGTTGAAAAACAACATTTTTGTTATTCTTTTTCACATTTTGTTTGTGAAAGATGAATATAAATCGATTTTGGCTGTTTTACATAAATATCCATTGGTTGTGTGAGAAAACCGCTTTCCAGAGCTTCTACAGCGCTAAGAACGCACCAAACACTTTATCTGACTGTCTCCACACTATAAGTGAAATATATTATAATTTCCAACACATTCATGTATTTTTTCAAGGATGTTGAGAAACAACATTTTTGTTATTCTTTTTCACATTTTGTTTGTGAAAGATGAAAATAATTCGATTTTGGATGCTTTACATGAATATCCATTAGTTGTGTGAGAAAACCGCTTTCCTGGGCTTCTACAGCGCTAAGAACGCACCAAACGCTTTATCTGACTGCCTGCACACTAAAAGTGAAATATATGATCATTTCCAACACATTTATGTATTTTTTCAAGGATGTTGAAAAACAACATTTTGATTCTTTTTCACATTTTGTTTGTGAAAGATGAAAATAATTGATTTTAGATGTTTTACATAAATATCCATTGGTTGTGTGAGAAAACCGCTTTCCTGAGCTTCTACAGCGCTAAGAACGCACCAAACGCTTTATCTGACTGCCTGCACACTAAAAGTGAAATGTATGATCATTTCCAACACATTTATGTATTTTTTCAAGGATGTTGAAAAACAACATTTTTGTTATTCTTTTTCACATTTTGTTTGTGAAAGATGAATATGAATTGATTTTAGACGTTTTACATAAATATCCATTGGTTGTGTGAGAAAACTGCTTTCCTGAGCTTCTACAGCGCTAAGAACGCACCAAACGCTTTATCTGACTGCCTGCACACTAAAAGTGAAATATATGATCATTTCCAACACATTTATGTATTTTTTCAAGGATGTTGAAAAACAACATTTTTGTTATTCTTTTTCACATTTTGTTTGTGAAAGATGAATATAAATTGATTTTAGATGTTTTACATAAATATCCATTAGTTGTGTGAGAAAACCGCTTTCCTGAGCTTCTACAGCGCTAAGAACGCACCAAACGCTTTATCTGACTGCCTGCACACTAAAAGTGAAATATATTATAATTTCCAACACATTTATGTATTTTTTTAAGGATGTTGAAAAACAACATTTTTGTTATTCTTTTTCACATTTTGTTTGTGAGAGATGAATATAAATCGATTTTGGCTGTTTTACATAAATATCCATTGGTTGTGTGAGAAAACCGCTTTCCAGAGCTTCTACAGCGCTAAGAACGCACCAAACACTTTATCTGACTGTCTCCACACTATAAGTGAAATATATTATAATTTCCAACACATTCATGTATTTTTTCAAGGATGTTGAGAAACAACATTTTTGTTATTCTTTTTCACATTTTGTTTGTGAAAGATGAAAATAATTCGATTTTGGATGTTTTACATGAATATCCATTAGTTGTGTGAGAAAACCGCTTTCCTGGGCTTCTACAGCGCTAAGAACGCACCAAACGCTTTATCTGACTGCCTGCACACTAAAAGTGAAATATATGATCATTTCCAACACATTTATGTATTTTTTCAAGGATGTTGAAAAACAACATTTTTGTTATTCTTTTTCACATTTTGTTTGTGAAAGATGAATATAAATTGATTTTAGATGTTTTACATAAATATCCATTGGTTGTGTGAGAAAACCGCTTTCCAGAGCTTCTACAGCGCTAAGAACGCACCAAACGCTTTATCTGACTGCCTGCACACTAAAAGTGAAATGTATGATCATTTCCAACACATTTATGTATTTTTTCAAGGATGTTGAAAAACGTCTCGGGTTACATTTCTGTAACCCTGTTCCCTGAAAGGCGGGAACGAGATGCTGCGTGAAAACGCTATGGGAACCAGTTTGTCGCGTTGCCGGTCGTTGAAGCATGCTGTGAAAACACGCCAAAGTTTTTGGCTATATATAACCTCCACAGGTGACGTCATCTGATTAGATGTAGGTGGAGGTTATAAAAACAGGTGAGCCGGCAACGACCTCAGATTAATTTGTCTGAACAGCCGTCCGGTCACGTGGTAGTGCGGCATTGCGACGCAGCATCTCGTTCCCGCCTTTCAGGGAACAGGGTTACAGAAATGTAACCCGAGACGTTCCCTAGCAAGGCTACACTCGATGCTGCGTGAAAACGCTATGGGAACGAGAATACCAACGCCGCCGCACTACAGGTGTCTGGACCCCAAGGTTGTGTAGCGTGTGCGCACAAAGCCAAGAAGGTCTCAGAGCTATGCCTGGGCAGCTAACTCAGGGGCAGTGAGCCCGGAGTAGCATGAACATCCAGATTTATAAATGTAAGAAATGTGTGCGGGGAGGAACCAACCCTTCGCGCCACACAATTACTGCAGGGGATACCTCCTGCTGGTGAGACTGGGATGATCACCCTGGTTGGGTGAGCCCTGCTTCCCAGAGGCGAAGTGAACCACGCGCCTCATAGGAGAGGGCAATATGCATCTCTCACCCAGTATAGTGGCGCTCTGACTTACGCCACTAGCTGATGCGGTGGACGTGAATCTGAAGAGCACATACTGGATAGTAAGTGAAGTTTCTCCTGCTCCGAAGCTGTAAAAGGCGGAGGACAGAAGGCTTCAAACAATGCAGCTAAGAAAATCCTGAGGGTACTAGGGCACAAGCCCAAGGACAAGCTTTTACTGCAGAAGCTCCAGCACTGAAACATTTTGGCAGTGGACTGGGTCTACCTGCTTGGCACACACTTGTTGCAGGGGAATACCTCTTGCTAATCCAATAGCTGAGGCGATCCCCTGGTTGAATGAGCCCTGATTCCTAGAGGCGAAGTGAGCCCACGCGCCTCATAGGAGAGGGCAATAGCATCTGACCTACGCCACTAGCTGATGCGGTGGACGTAGATCTGAAGAGCACAAGCTGGACACAGCAAGTGAAGTCTCTCCTGCTCCGAAGCTGTAAGCGCGGAGGACAGAAGGCTTCAAAAGCAATAGGGTGCCTGTTGGGTTTATAGTTAGCTTTTGGAAGATAGTTGAGAGAGGATGCAGTTACGCACGTCCTGAAAGTGCTAGGGCATAGACCCGAGGACGGAAACTCCAGCACTGAAACAATTCGGCAGTGGACTGGGTTTACCTGCTTAGCAGACACTTGCTGCAGGGGAATACCTCTTGCTAGTGCAATAGATGAGGCAATCCCTTTGGCTGAAAGAGCCCTGATTCCTAGAGGCGAAGTGAGGCCACGCGCCTCATAGGAGAGGGCAATAGCATGTCTCATCCAGAACATGTAGAAACTGCTCTGACCTACGCCACTAGCTGATGCGGTGGACGTAGATCTGAAGAGCACAAGCTGGACACAGCCAGTGAGGTCTCTCCTGCTCCGAAGCTGTAAGCGCGGAGGACAGAAGGCTTCAAGAGCAATAGGGTGCCTGTTGCGAGGAGGGAAACTCCAGCACTGAAACAATTCGGCAGTAGACTGGGTTTACCTGCTTAGCAGACACTTGCTGCAGGGGAATACCTCTTGCTAGTGCAATAGATGAGGCAATCCCTTTGGCTGAAAGAGCCCTGATTCCTAGAGGCGAAGTGAGGCCACGCGCCTCATAGGAGAGGGCAATAGCATGTCTCATCCAGAACATGTAGAAACTGCTCTGACCTACGCCACTAGCTGATGCGGTGGACGTAGATCTGAAGAGCACAAGCTGGACACAGCAAGTGAAGTCTCTCCTGCTCCGAAGCTGTAAGCGCGGAGGACAGAAGGCTTCAAGAGCAATAGGGTGCCTGTTGGGCTTATGGAGCTTTCTGAAGATAGTTGAGAGAGGATGCAGTCACGTACGTCCTGAGAGTACTAGGGCACAGACCCGAGGAGGGAAACTCCAGCACTGAAACAATTCGGCAGTGGACTGGGTTTACCTGCTTAGCATATACTTCCTGCAGGGGAATTCCTCTTGCTAATGCAATAGATGAGGCAATCCCCAGGGTTGAAAGAGCCCTGATTCCCAGAGGCGAAGTGAACCCACGCGCCTCATAGGAGAGGGCAATAGCATCTCTCATCCAAAACATGTAGAAGCTGCTCTGACCTACGCCACTAGCTGATGCGGTGGACGTAAATCTGAAGAGCAGTAAAAGGCGAAAGGTCCGCCTTGCTACATGAAAATCTCTCTCTGACTACTTCGGAGTGGGGTTACCATTCCCCGTGTGTCAGAGATAGACTGGACAGTACTACTGCTCCCGCATCCATGCTGGAATGTAAATCGCTCTGAGGGACAGGAACCTGGTGCGCTAGCTGTTAGCGGCGCGAGCACAGTCCGCCCTGGCGATAACATATGAGACTGCCATAGTGTTGTCCCCCGCACTAGGACATGGCAGCCTCTCAACTGCTGGAGGAAGTGCTTTAGGGACAGAAATAGAGCCATCATTTCGAGGCAATTGCTGTGCCATGCGAGAAGATAGCCTCTCCAGCTCCCTTGGGCTGGACAGTCATCAGAGACCGCACCCCAGCCTATGAGGGAAGCATCTGTCGTTAGCCTCAGCGACGACAAGATGAACTTAGAGTGGGACCCAGAGTAGAGACCGGGGTCTGAACCACGAAGAAAGGGTACGAAGCACCTGGCGCGTAACCCATATTGGGGATTGGCCCTAGTAATATCCCCTGGTTCTTAGCCACAACTTAGAATGCTCTCATGTGCAGAAGGTCCAAAGGTGTCACCGTGGATACAGCTGCCATGAGAGCTAGGATGTCTGAAAGTGATGGTCACTTTCTGGTCTAGCTTGTTTTCCTTGAAGGGTGTTGAGAATGGGTTCGATACGAGCGGGAGACAGCTGTGCCCGCTTACGACCGAATCCCATATAGCACCCAATGTGTTGTCCTCTGCACAGGAAAGAGCACGCTTTCGTGGCGTTGGGTCCCAGTCCTGAGAACAGAGATGAGCTAGGACGACATGCTGATGTCGAAGCACTAGCCACCGGATGCCCTGGGACTCCCGTAAGAGCCAGGGCTAAATCCGTGCATTTTGTATGTGTGCGGGTGAGCTAGACCAATGGAAGGACCCGATACTGGTAAGCTTCGCCCCCCGAAAGCGAACCTCAGGATCTCCCTGTGTTGTGGCAATGTTTCTGTATGAAAGTAAGCGTCCTTAAATCGATTGTCAGAAACAATCGCTTGGTAGGGTTGAGAGCAATCACCTTTACAGTCAAGAACTGAACTGTATTAATTGATTTTCAGGTAGCGGGAGAGCCCGCAGAATCTGAAATATTGGACGCAGCCCCCGTTCCTCTTGGGAACCAAGAATACCGACTGTAGTAGCCTGACTCACTGTCTGGTGGGGGAACATGTTCCATGGCCCCCTTCCCGGCAGCCTGTCAGCAGATGCGCACTTTCTGGTTTCATGGAAGTGGAGGCCACGCCATTGAAAACACAGAAGGTGAAGTGAGAACTGAATCCTGTAGTTCCTCTCTCCAGTGCTTAGTACCCAAGGAGATATTCTTGGCAGTAGCTACCACGCTGCCAGTTTCTCATAAAAGGGCAAAAGTTTCGGCAGCTTGGTTAAACAGGGGGGGGGGGGGGGGAGGATGTTAGATGTTCGGCATCCTGAAGCATGGCAGGAAAAACCCAAGAACTAACAGCCTATTGGAGACTGGTGTTGCCCGAACACCAGTGGTGGCGGAGCAAACACCGACCTCCTGGGGGTGCCAGGGAGAACACATATTCGTTAAAAAGGAATTCTGGGTGCCTTCCCTATTGGGGGGGCCACCCCCATTTATTTTATTTTATACACACATGTATATATATATATATATATACACATATACACACATATATATATATATATATATATATATATATATATATACATATATATATTATTATTATTATTTTTAATCAGTCTGACCTCCTGTGTGCAGTAGAGCACCAAGCTGACCCACTGCCTGAAAAGCTTTTCCCTCTAGGGCAGATAAAAGTCTACACAGCTAGAAAGGAAGTATAAGCCTACCAGGGAGGATGATGTCCCAGGAGAGAGATAGCCTGTGAAGCGTCTCTGCTATCTGGGCGTCATCATACAATCCCGCGTTTCCATATCGACTATATTTAAATAAACAAATAAGTCGATGGCATGAAAAACACAGCATGAATACAGCCTACTCCATGAAAGGGTTAACTCATATGAAGAGAGCTGAGAGGGGGTGGGGGGGGAGAGAGCGCGTCATTGAGGCTCCGCCCCCCAGCCACCCGACAGAAGCTGCCGTCTACTGCTTGTTTTAGTGCTTAAGGCTATTTTCATCTCCGGTAAAAAAGAGAGAAATCCTCGTGATGACGACGTGGAAGAAAGGAGTTTTCTTACCTCCGTCTGCCACAGCTCTGTCAGATGCACGAGTTTTAAGCCAGGAACGCGCGGCGGCTCGCAGCTTCTCACGGAATGCGCGGCGCGCGCAGCACTAGTCGGAGCAGTGTAGAGATCGCACTCCGATATGGATTTATCACACACGGAGGGATTAAACTCGTCAAATCGGTGAGTTAAACACCTTCTTATTTTGCTGGTTTATCACAAGCACGCTTCACAACTAGGCACTGAAGACAAATGATCTGAGGTCGTTGCCGGCTCACCTGTTTTTATAACCTCCACCTACATCTAATCAGATGACGTCACCTGTGGAGGTTATATATAGCCAAAAACTTTGGCGTGTTTTCACAGCATGCTTCAACGACCGGCAACGCGACAAACTGGTTCCCATAGCGTTTTCACGCAGCATCGAGTGTAGCCTTGCTAGGGAACAACATTTTTGTTATTCTTTTTCACATTTTGTTTGTGAAAGATGAATATGAATTGATTTTAGATGTTTTACATAAATATCCATTGGTTGAGTGAGAAAACTGCTTTCCTGAGCTTCTACAGCGCTAAGAACGCACCAAACGCTTTATCTGACTGCCTGCACACTAAAAGTGAAATGTATGATCATTTCCAACACATTTATGTATTTTTTCAAGGATGTTGAAAAACAACATTTTTGTTATTCTTTTTCACATTTTGTTTGTGAAAGATGAATATGAATTGATTTTAGATGTTTTACATAAATATCCATTGGTTGAGTGAGAAAACTGCTTTCCTGAGCTTCTACAGCGCTAAGAACGCACCAAACGCTTTATCTGACTGCCTGCACACTAAAAGTGAAATATATGATCATTTCCAACACATTTATGTATTTTTTTAAGGATGTTGAAAAACAACATTTTTGTTATTCTTTTTCATATTTTGTTTGTGAAAGATGAATATAAATCGATTTTGGCTGTTTTACATAAATATCCATTGGTTGTGTGAGAAAACCGCTTTCCAGAGCTTCTACAGCGCTAAGAACGCACCAAACGCTTTATCTGACTGCCTGCACACTAAAAGTGAAATATACTGTATGATCATTTCCAACACATTTATGTATTTTTTCAAGGATGTTGAAAAACAAAATTTTTGTTATTCTTTTTCACATTTTGTTTGTGAAAGATGAATATGAATTGATTTTAGATGTTTTACATAAATATCCATTGGTTGTGTGAGAAAACTGCTTTCCTGAGCTTCTACAGCGCTAAGAACGCACCAAACGCTTTATCTGACTGCCTGCACACTAAAAGTGAAATATATGATCATTTCCAACACATTTATGTATTTTTTCAAGGATGTTGAAAAACAACATTTTTGTTATTCTTTTTCACATTTTGTTTGTGAAAGATGAATATAAATTGATTTTAGATGTTTTACATAAATATCCATTAGTTGTGTGAGAAAACCGCTTTCCAGAGCTTCTACAGCGCTAAGAACGCACCAAACGCTCTATCTCACTGCCTGCACACTAAAAGTGAAATATATGATCATTTCCAACACATTTATGTATTTTTTCAAGGATGTTGAAAAACAACATTTTTGTTATTCTTTTTCACATTTTGTTTGTGAAAGATGAAGGTAAATTGATTTTAGATGTTTTACATAAATATCCATTAGTTGTGTGAGAAAACCGCTTTCCTGAGCTTCTACAGCGCTAAGAACGCACCAAACGCTTTATCTGACTGCCTGCACACTAAAAGTGAAATATATTATAATTTCCAACACATTTATGTATTTTTTTAAGGATGTTGAAAAACAACATTTTTGTTATTCTTTTTCACATTTTGTTTGTGAAAGATGAATATAAATCGATTTTGGCTGTTTTACATAAATATCCATTGGTTGTGTGAGAAAACCGCTTTCCAGAGCTTCTACAGCGCTAAGAACGCACCAAACACTTTATCTGACTGTCTCCACACTATAAGTGAAATATATTATAATTTCCAACACATTCATGTATTTTTTCAAGGATGTTGAGAAACAACATTTTTGTTATTCTTTTTCACATTTTGTTTGTGAAAGATGAAAATAATTCGATTTTGGATGCTTTACATGAATATCCATTAGTTGTGTGAGAAAACCGCTTTCCTGGGCTTCTACAGCGCTAAGAACGCACCAAACGCTTTATCTGACTGCCTGCACACTAAAAGTGAAATATATGATCATTTCCAACACATTTATGTATTTTTTCAAGGATGTTGAAAAACAACATTTTGATTCTTTTTCACATTTTGTTTGTGAAAGATGAAAATAATTGATTTTAGATGTTTTACATAAATATCCATTGGTTGTGTGAGAAAACCGCTTTCCTGAGCTTCTACAGCACTAAGAACGCACCAAACGCTTTATCTGACTGCCTGCACACTAAAAGTGAAATGTATGATCATTTCCAACACATTTATGTATTTTTTCAAGGATGTTGAAAAACAACATTTTTGTTATTCTTTTTCACATTTTGTTTGTGAAAGATGAATATGAATTGATTTTAGATGTTTTACATAAATATCCATTGGTTGTGTGAGAAAACTGCTTTCCTGAGCTTCTACAGCGCTAAGAACGCACCAAACGCTTTATCTGACTGCCTGCACACTAAAAGTGAAATATATGATCATTTCCAACACATTTATGTATTTTTTCAAGGATGTTGAAAAACAACATTTTTGTTATTCTTTTTCACATTTTGTTTGTGAAAGATGAATATAAATTGATTTTAGATGTTTTACATAAATATCCATTAGTTGTGTGAGAAAACCGCTTTCCTGAGCTTCTACAGCGCTAAGAACGCACCAAACGCTTTATCTGACTGCCTGCACACTAAAAGTGAAATATATGATCATTTCCAACACATTTATGTATTTTTTCAAGGATGTTGAAAAACAACATTTTGATTCTTTTTCACATTTTGTTTGTGAAAGATGAAAATAATTGATTTTAGATGTTTTACATAAATATCCATTGGTTGTGTGAGAAAACCGCTTTCCTGAGCTTCTACAGCGCTAAGAACGCACCAAACGCTTTATCTGACTGCCTGCACACTAAAAGTGAAATGTATGATCATTTCCAACACATTTATGTATTTTTTCAAGGATGTTGAAAAACAACATTTTTGTTATTCTTTTTCACATTTTGTTTGTGAAAGATGAATATAAATTGATTTTAGATGTTTTACATAAATATCCATTAGTTGTGTGAGAAAACCGCTTTCCTGAGCTTCTACAGCGCTAAGAACGCACCAAACGCTTTATCTGACTGCCTGCACACTAAAAGTGAAATATATTATAATTTCCAACACATTTATGTATTTTTTTAAGGATGTTGAAAAACAACATTTTTGTTATTCTTTTTCACATTTTGTTTGTGAGAGATGAATATAAATCGATTTTGGCTGTTTTACATAAATATCCATTGGTTGTGTGAGAAAACCGCTTTCCAGAGCTTCTACAGCGCTAAGAACGCACCAAACACTTTATCTGACTGTCTCCACACTATAAGTGAAATATATTATAATTTCCAACACATTCATGTATTTTTTCAAGGATGTTGAGAAACAACATTTTTGTTATTCTTTTTCACATTTTGTTTGTGAAAGATGAAAATAATTCGATTTTGGATGTTTTACATGAATATCCATTAGTTGTGTGAGAAAACAGCTTTCCTGGGCTTCTACAGCGCTAAGAACGCACCAAACGCTTTATCTGACTGCCTGCACACTAAAAGTGAAATATATGATCATTTCCAACACATTTATGTATTTTTTCAAGGATGTTGAAAAACAACATTTTTGTTATTCTTTTTCACATTTTGTTTGTGAAAGATGAATATAAATTGATTTTAGATGTTTTACATAAATATCCATTGGTTGTGTGAGAAAACCGCTTTCCAGAGCTTCTACAGCGCTAAGAACGCACCAAACGCTTTATCTGACTGCCTGCACACTAAAAGTGAAATGTATGATCATTTCCAACACATTTATGTATTTTTTCAAGGATGTTGAAAAACAACATTTTTGTTATTCTTTTTCACATTTTGTTTGTGAAAGATGAATATGAATTGATTTTAGATGTTTTACATAAATATCCATTGGTTGAGTGAGAAAACTGCTTTCCTGAGCTTCTACAGCGCTAAGAACGCACCAAACGCTTTATCTGACTGCCTGCACACTAAAAGTGAAATATATGATCATTTCCAACACATTTATGTATTTTTTTAAGGATGTTGAAAAACAACATTTTTGTTATTCTTTTTCACATTTTGTTTGTGAAAGATGAATATAAATCGATTTTGGCTGTTTTACATAAATATCCATTGGTTGTGTGAGAAAACCGCTTTCCAGAGCTTCTACAGCGCTAAGAACGCACCAAACACTTTATCTGACTGTCTCCACACTATAAGTGAAAAATATTATAATTTCCAACACATTCATGTATTTTTTCAAGGATGTTGAGAAACAACATTTTTGTTATTCTTTTTCACATTTTGTTTGTGAAAGATGAAAATAATTCGATTTTGGATGCTTTACATGAATATCCATTAGTTGTGTGAGAAAACCGCTTTCCTGGGCTTCTACAGCGCTAAGAACGCACCAAACGCTTTATCTGACTGCCTGCACACTAAAAGTGAAATATATGATCATTTCCAACACATTTATGTATTTTTTCAAGGATGTTGAAAAACAACATTTTGATTCTTTTTCACATTTTGTTTGTGAAAGATGAAAATAATTGATTTTAGATGTTTTACATAAATATCCATTGGTTGTGTGAGAAAACCGCTTTCCTGAGCTTC
Source organism: Channallabes apus (assembly GCA_030522415.1). Classification (NCBI taxonomy): domain Eukaryota; kingdom Metazoa; phylum Chordata; class Actinopteri; order Siluriformes; family Clariidae; genus Channallabes; species Channallabes apus. The sequence continues at coordinate 13,095,149 of CM060109.1, forward strand.
TACAGCGCTAAGAACGCACCAAACGCTTTATCTGACTGCCTGCACACTAAAAGTGAAATGTATGATCATTTCCAACACATTTATGTATTTTTTCAAGGATGTTGAAAAACCGCTTTCCTGAGCTTCTACAGCGCTAAGAACGCACCAAACGCTTTATCTGACTGCCTGCACACTAAAAGTGAAATATATTATAATTTCCAACACATTCATGTATTTTTTCAAGGATGTTGAGAAACAACATTTTTGTTATTCTTTTTCACATTTTGTTTGTGAAAGATGAAAATAATTCGATTTTGGATGTTTTACATGAATATCCATTAGTTGTGTGAGAAAACCGCTTTCCTGGGCTTCTACAGCGCTACGAACGCACCAAACGCTTTATCTGACTGCCTGCACACTAAAAGTGAAATATATGATCATTTCCAACACATTTATGTATTTTTTCAAGGATGTTGAAAAACAACATTTTGATTCTTTTTCACATTTTGTTTGTGAAAGATGAAAATAATTGATTTTAGATGTTTTACATAAATATCCATTGGTTGTGTGAGAAAACCGCTTTCCTGAGCTTCTACAGCGCTAAGAACGCACCAAACGCTTTATCTGACTGCCTGCACACTAAAAGTGAAATGTATGATCATTTCCAACACATTTATGTATTTTTTCAAGGATGTTGAAAAACAACATTTTTGTTATTCTTTTTCACATTTTGTTTGTGAAAGATGAATATAAATTGATTTTAGATGTTTTACATAAATATCCATTAGTTGTGTGAGAAAACCGCTTTCCTGAGCTTCTACAGCGCTAAGAACGCACCAAACGCTTTATCTGACTGCCTGCACACTAAAAGTGAAATATATTATAATTTCCAACACATTTATGTATTTTTTTAAGGATGTTGAAAAACAACATTTTTGTTATTCTTTTTCACATTTTGTTTGTGAGAGATGAATATAAATCGATTTTGGCTGTTTTACATAAATATCCATTGGTTGTGTGAGAAAACCGCTTTCCAGAGCTTCTACAGCGCTAAGAACGCACCAAACACTTTATCTGACTGTCTCCACACTATAAGTGAAATATATTATAATTTCCAACACATTCATGTATTTTTTCAAGGATGTTGAGAAACAACATTTTTGTTATTCTTTTTCACATTTTGTTTGTGAAAGATGAAAATAATTCGATTTTGGATGTTTTACATGAATATCCATTAGTTGTGTGAGAAAACCGCTTTCCTGGGCTTCTACAGCGCTAAGAACGCACCAAACGCTTTATCTGACTGCCTGCACACTAAAAGTGAAATATATGATCATTTCCAACACATTTATGTATTTTTTCAAGGATGTTGAAAAACAACATTTTTGTTATTCTTTTTCACATTTTGTTTGTGAAAGATGAATATAAATTGATTTTAGATGTTTTACATAAATATCCATTGGTTGTGTGAGAAAACCGCTTTCCAGAGCTTCTACAGCGCTAAGAACGCACCAAACGCTTTATCTGACTGCCTGCACACTAAAAGTGAAATGTATGATCATTTCCAACACATTTATGTATTTTTTCAAGGATGTTGAAAAACAACATTTTTGTTATTCTTTTTCACATTTTGTTTGTGAAAGATGAATATGAATCGATTTTAGATGTTTTACATAAATATCCATTGGTTGAGTGAGAAAACCGCTTTCCTGAGCTTCTACAGCGCTAAGAACGCACCAAACGCTTTATCTGACTGCCTGCACACTAAAAGTGAAATATATGATCATTTCCAACACATTTATGTATTTTTTTAAGGATGTTGAAAAACAACATTTTTGTTATTCTTTTTCACATTTTGTTTGTGAAAGATGAATATAAATCGATTTTGGCTGTTTTACATAAATATCCATTGGTTGTGTGAGAAAACCGCTTTCCAGAGCTTCTACAGCGCTAAGAATGCACCAAACACTTTATCTGACTGTCTCCACACTATAAGTGAAATATATTATAATTTCCAACACATTCATGTATTTTTTCAAGGATGTTGAGAAACAACATTTTTGTTATTCTTTTTCACATTTTGTTTGTGAAAGATGAAAATAATTCGATTTTGGATGCTTTACATGAATATCCATTAGTTGTGTGAGAAAACCGCTTTCCTGGGCTTCTACAGCGCTAAGAACGCACCAAACGCTTTATCTGACTGCCTGCACACTAAAAGTGAAATATATGATCATTTCCAACACATTTATGTATTTTTTCAAGGATGTTGAAAAACAACATTTTTGTTATTCTTTTTCACATTTTGTTTGTGAAAGATGAATATGAATTGATTTTAGATGTTTTACATAAATATCCATTGGTTGTGTGAGAAAACTGCTTTCCTGAGCTTCTACAGCGCTAAGAACGCACCAAACGCTTTATCTGACTGCCTGCACACTAAAAGTGAAATATATGATCATTTCCAACACATTTATGTATTTTTTCAAGGATGTTGAAAAACCGCTTTCCAGAGCTTCTACAGCGCTAAGAACGCACCAAACACTTTATCTGACTGTCTCCACACTATAAGTGAAATATATTATAATTTCCAACACATTCATGTATTTTTTCAAGGATGTTGAGAAACCGCTTTCCTGAGCTTCTACAGCGCTAAGAACGCACCAAACGCTTTATCTGACTGCCTGCACACTAAAAGTGAAATATATGATCATTTCCAACACATTTATGTATTTTTTCAAGGATGTTGAAAAACAACATTTTTGTTATTCTTTTTCACATTTTGTTTGTGAAAGATGAATATAAATTGATTTTAGATGTTTTACATAAATATCCATTGGTTGTGTGAGAAAACCGCTTTCCAGAGCTACTACAGCGCTAAGAACGCACCAAACGCTTTATCTGACTGCCTGCACACTAAAAGTGAAATATATTATAATTTCCAACACATTTATGTATTTTTTTAAGGATGTTGAAAAACAACATTTTTGTTATTCTTTTTCACATTTTGTTTGTGAAAGATGAATATAAATCGATTTTGGCTGTTTTACATGAATATCCATTGGTTGTGTGAGAAAACCGCTTTCCAGAGCTACTACAGCGCTAAGAACGCACCAAACGCTCTATCTGACTGCCTGCACACTAAAAGTGAAATATATGATCATTTCCAACACATTTATGTATTTTTTCAAGGATGTTGAGAAACAACATTTTTGTTATTCTTTTTCACATTTTATTTGTGAAAGATGAATTTGAATCGATTTTGGATGTTTTACATAAATGTCCATTAGTTGTGTGAGAAAACCGCTTTCCTGAGCTTCTACAGCGCTAAGAACGCAACAAACGCTTTATCTGACTGCCTGCACACTATAAGTGAAATATATGATCATTTCCAACACATTTATGTTTTTTTTTAAGGATGTTGAAAAACAACATTTTTGTTATTCCTTTTCACATTTTGTTTGTGAAAGATGAATATAAATTGATTTTGGCTGTTTTACATAAATATCCATTGGTTGTGTGAGAAAACCGCTTTCCAGAGCTTCTACAGCGCTAAGAACGCACCAAACGCTTTATCTGACTGCCTGCACACTAAAAGTGAAATATATTATAATTTCCAACACATTTATGTATTTTTTTAAGGGTGTTGAAAAACAACATTTTTGTTATTCTTTTTCACATTTTGTTTGTGAAAGATGAATATAAATCGATTTTGGCTGTTTTACATAAATATCCATTGGTTGTGTGAGAAAACTGCTTTCCTGAGCTTCTACAGCGCTAAGAACGCACCAAACGCTTTATCTGACTGCCTGCACACTATAAGTGAAATATATGATCATTTCCAACACATTTATGTTTTTTTTTAAGGATGTTGAAAAACAACATTTTTGTTATTCCTTTTCACATTTTGTTAGTGAAAGATGAATATAAATTGATTTTGGCTGTTTTACATAAATATCCATTGGTTGTGTGAGAAAACCGCTTTCCAGAGCTTCTACAGCGCTAAGAACGCACCAAACGCTTTATCTGACTGCCTGCACACTAAAAGTGAAATATACTGTATGATCATTTCCAACACATTTATGTATTTTTTCAAGGATGTTGAAAAACAACATTTTTGTTATTCTTTTTCACATTTTGTTTGTGAAAGATGAATATGAATTGATTTTAGATGTTTTACATAAATATCCATTGGTTGTGTGAGAAAACTGCTTTCCTGAGCTTCTACAGCGCTAAGAACGCACCAAACGCTTTATCTGACTGCCTGCACACTAAAAGTGAAATATATGATCATTTCCAACACATTTATGTATTTTTTCAAGGATGTTGAAAAACAACATTTTTGTTATTCTTTTTCACATTTTGTTTGTGAAAGATGAATATAAATTGATTTTAGTTGTTTTACATAAATATCCATTAGTTGTGTGAGAAAACCGCTTTCCTGAGCTTCTACAGCGCTAAGAACGCACCAAACGCTTTATCTGACTGCCTGCACACTAAAAGTGAAATATATTATAATTTCCAACACATTTATGTATTTTTTTAAGGATGTTGAAAAACAACATTTTTGTTATTCTTTTTCACATTTTGTTTGTGAAAGATGAATATAAATCGATTTTGGCTGTTTTACATAAATATCCATTGGTTGTGTGAGAAAACCGCTTTCCAGAGCTTCTACAGCGCTAAGAACGCACCAAACACTTTATCTGACTGCCTGCACACTTAAAGTGAAATATATGATCATTTCCAAAACATTTATGTTTTTTTTAAGGATGTTGAAAAACAACATTTTTGTTATTCTTTTTCACATTTTGTTTGTCAAAGATGAATGTAAATTGATTTTAGATGTTTTACATAAATATCCATTAGTTGTGTGAGAAAACCGCTTTCCTGGGCTTCTACAGCGCTAAGAACGCACCAAACGCTTTGACTGCCTGCACACTAAAAGTGAAATGTATGATCATTTCCAACACATTTATGTATTTTTTCAAGGATGTTGAAAAACAACATTTTTGTTATTCTTTTTCACATTTTGTTTGTCAAAGATGAAGGTAAATTGATTTTAGATGTTTTACATGAATATCCATTAGTTGTGTGAGAAAACCGCTTTCCTGGGCTTCTACAGCGCTAAGAACGCACCAAACGCTTTATCTGACTGCCTGCACACTAAAAGTGAAATATATGATCATTTCCAACACATTTATGTATTTTTTCAAGGATGTTGAAAAACAACATTTTGATTCTTTTTCACATTTTGTTTGTGAAAGATGAATATAAATTGATTTTAGATGTTTTACATAAATATCCATTAGTTGTGTGAGGAAACCGCTTTCCTGAGCTTCTACAGCGCTAAGAACGCACCAAACGCTTTATCTGACTGCCTGCACACTAAAAGTGAAATATATTATAATTTCCAACACATTCATGTATTTTTTCAAGGATGTTGAAAAACAACATTTTTGTTATTCTTTTTCACATTTTGTTTGTGAAAGATGAATATAAATTGATTTTAGATGTTTTACATAAATATCCATTAGTTGTGTGAGGAAACCGCTTTCCTGAGCTTCTACAGCGCTAAGAATGCACCAAACACTTTATCTGACTGTCTCCACACTATAAGTGAAATATATTATAATTTCCAACACATTCATGTATTTTTTCAAGGATGTTGAGAAACAACATTTTTGTTATTCTTTTTCACATTTTGTTTGTGAAAGATGAAAATAATTCGATTTTGGATGCTTTACATGAATATCCATTAGTTGTGTGAGAAAACCGCTTTCCTGGGCTTCTACAGCGCTAAGAACGCACCAAACGCTTTATCTGACTGCCTGCACACTAAAAGTGAAATATATGATCATTTCCAACACATTTATGTATTTTTTCAAGGATGTTGAAAAACAACATTTTGATTCTTTTTCACATTTTGTTTGTGAAAGATGAAAATAATTGATTTTAGATGTTTTACATAAATATCCATTGGTTGTGTGAGAAAACCGCTTTCCTGAGCTTCTACAGCGCTAAGAACGCACCAAACGCTTTATCTGACTGCCTGCACACTAAAAGTGAAATGTATGATCATTTCCAACACATTTATGTATTTTTTCAAGGATGTTGAAAAACAACATTTTTGTTATTCTTTTTCACATTTTGTTTGTCAAAGATGAAGGTAAATTGATTTTAGATGTTTTACATGAATATCCATTAGTTGTGTGAGAAAACCGCTTTCCTGGGCTTCTACAGCGCTAAGAACGCACCAAACGCTTTATCTGACTGCCTGCACACTAAAAGTGAAATATATGATCATTTCCAACACATTTATGTATTTTTTCAAGGATGTTGAAAAACAACATTTTGATTCTTTTTCACATTTTGTTTGTGAAAGATGAATATAAATTGATTTTAGATGTTTTACATAAATATCCATTAGTTGTGTGAGGAAACCGCTTTCCTGAGCTTCTACAGCGCTAAGAACGCACCAAACGCTTTATCTGACTGCCTGCACACTAAAAGTGAAATATATTATAATTTCCAACACATTCATGTATTTTTTCAAGGATGTTGAAAAACAACATTTTTGTTATTCTTTTTCACATTTTGTTTGTGAAAGATGAATATAAATTGATTTTAGATGTTTTACATAAATATCCATTAGTTGTGTGAGGAAACCGCTTTCCTGAGCTTCTACAGCGCTAAGAACGCACCAAACGCTTTATCTGACTGCCTGCACACTAAAAGTGAAATATATTATAATTTCCAACACATTCATGTATTTTTTCAAGGATGTTGAGAAACAACATTTTTGTTATTCTTTTTCACATTTTGTTTGTGAAAGATGAAAATAATTCGATTTTGGATGTTTTACATGAATATCCATTAGTTGTGTGAGAAAACCGCTTTCCTGGGCTTCTACAGCGCTAAGAACGCACCAAACGCTTTATCTGACTGCCTGCACACTAAAAGTGAAATATATGATCATTTCCAACACATTTATGTATTTTTTCAAGGATGTTGAAAAACAACATTTTTGTTATTCTTTTTCACATTTTGTTTGTGAAAGATGAATATAAATTGATTTTAGATGTTTTACATAAATATCCATTGGTTGTGTGAGAAAACCGCTTTCCAGAGCTTCTACAGCGCTAAGAACGCACCAAACGCTTTATCTGACTGCCTGCACACTAAAAGTGAAATGTATGATCATTTCCAACACATTTATGTATTTTTTCAAGGATGTTGAAAAACAACATTTTTGTTATTCTTTTTCACATTTTGTTTGTGAAAGATGAATATGAATTGATTTTAGATGTTTTACATAAATATCCATTGGTTGAGTGAGAAAACTGCTTTCCTGAGCTTCTACAGCGCTAAGAACGCACCAAACGCTTTATCTGACTGCCTGCACACTAAAAGTGAAATATATGATCATTTCCAACACATTTATGTATTTTTTTAAGGATGTTGAAAAACAACATTTTTGTTATTCTTTTTCACATTTTGTTTGTGAAAGATGAATATAAATCGATTTTGGCTGTTTTACATAAATATCCATTGGTTGTGTGAGAAAACCGCTTTCCAGAGCTTCTACAGCGCTAAGAATGCACCAAACACTTTATCTGACTGTCTCCACACTATAAGTGAAATATATTATAATTTCCAACACATTCATGTATTTTTTCAAGGATGTTGAGAAACAACATTTTTGTTATTCTTTTTCACATTTTGTTTGTGAAAGATGAAAATAATTCGATTTTGGATGCTTTACATGAATATCCATTAGTTGTGTGAGAAAACCGCTTTCCTGGGCTTCTACAGCGCTAAGAACGCACCAAACGCTTTATCTGACTGCCTGCACACTAAAAGTGAAATATATGATCATTTCCAACACATTTATGTATTTTTTCAAGGATGTTGAAAAACAACATTTTGATTCTTTTTCACATTTTGTTTGTGAAAGATGAAAATAATTGATTTTAGATGTTTTACATAAATATCCATTGGTTGTGTGAGAAAACCGCTTTCCTGAGCTTCTACAGCGCTAAGAACGCACCAAACGCTTTATCTGACTGCCTGCACACTAAAAGTGAAATGTATGATCATTTCCAACACATTTATGTATTTTTTCAAGGATGTTGAAAAACAACATTTTTGTTATTCTTTTTCACATTTTGTTTGTGAAAGATGAATATGAATTGATTTTAGATGTTTTACATAAATATCCATTGGTTGTGTGAGAAAACTGCTTTCCTGAGCTTCTACAGCGCTAAGAACGCACCAAACGCTTTATCTGACTGCCTGCACACTAAAAGTGAAATATATGATCATTTCCAACACATTTATGTATTTTTTCAAGGATGTTGAAAAACAACATTTTTGTTATTCTTTTTCACATTTTGTTTGTGAAAGATGAATATAAATTGATTTTAGATGTTTTACATAAATATCCATTAGTTGTGTGAGGAAACCGCTTTCCTGAGCTTCTACAGCGCTAAGAACGCACCAAACGCTTTATCTGACTGCCTGCACACTAAAAGTGAAATATATTATAATTTCCAACACATTTATGTATTTTTTTAAGGATGTTGAAAAACAACATTTTTGTTATTCTTTTTCACATTTTGTTTGTGAGAGATGAATATAAATCGATTTTGGCTGTTTTACATAAATATCCATTGGTTGTGTGAGAAAACCGCTTTCCAGAGCTTCTACAGCGCTAAGAACGCACCAAACACTTTATCTGACTGTCTCCACACTATAAGTGAAATATATTATAATTTCCAACACATTCATGTATTTTTTCAAGGATGTTGAGAAACAACATTTTTGTTATTCTTTTTCACATTTTGTTTGTGAAAGATGAAAATAATTCGATTTTGGATGTTTTACATGAATATCCATTAGTTGTGTGAGAAAACCGCTTTCCTGGGCTTCTACAGCGCTAAGAACGCACCAAACGCTTTATCTGACTGCCTGCACACTAAAAGTGAAATATATGATCATTTCCAACACATTTATGTATTTTTTCAAGGATGTTGAAAAACAACATTTTTGTTATTCTTTTTCACATTTTGTTTGTGAAAGATGAATATAAATTGATTTTAGATGTTTTACATAAATATCCATTGGTTGAGTGAGAAAACTGCTTTCCTGAGCTTCTACAGCGCTAAGAACGCACCAAACGCTTTATCTGACTGCCTGCACACTAAAAGTGAAATATATGATCATTTCCAACACATTTATGTATTTTTTCAAGGATGTTGAAAAACAACATTTTTGTTATTCTTTTTCACATTTTGTTTGTGAAAGATGAATATAAATTGATTTTAGATGTTTTACATAAATATCCATTGGTTGTGTGAGAAAACCGCTTTCCTGAGCTTCTACAGCGCTAAGAACGCACCAAACGCTTTATCTGACTGCCTGCACACTAAAAGTGAAATATATGATCATTTCCAACACATTTATGTATTTTTTCAAGGATGTTGAAAAACAACATTTTTGTTATTCTTTTTCACATTTTGTTTGTGAAAGATGAATATAAATTGATTTTAGATGTTTTACATAAATATCCATTGGTTGTGTGAGAAAACCGCTTTCCAGAGCTACTACAGCGCTAAGAACGCACCAAACGCTTTATCTGACTGCCTGCACACTAAAAGTGAAATATATTATAATTTCCAACACATTTATGTATTTTTTTAAGGATGTTGAAAAACAACATTTTTGTTATTCTTTTTCACATTTTGTTTGTGAAAGATGAATATAAATCGATTTTGGCTGTTTTACATGAATATCCATTGGTTGTGTGAGAAAACCGCTTTCCAGAGCTTCTACAGCGCTAAGAACGCACCAATCGTTTTGACTGCCTGCACACTAAAAGTGAAATGTATGATCATTTCCAACACATTTATGTATTTTTTCAAGGATGTTGAAAAACAAAATTTTTGTTATTCTTTTTCACATTTTGTTTGTGAAAGATGAATATAAATTGATTTTAGATGTTTTACATAAATATCCATTGGTTGTGAGAGAAAACCGCTTTCCTGAGCTCCTACAGCGCTAAGAACGCACCAAACGCTCTATCTGACTGCCTGCACACTAAAAGTGAAATATATGATCATTTCCAACACATTTATGTATTTTTTCAAGGATGTTGAGAAACAACATTTTTGTTATTCTTTTTCACATTTTATTTGTGAAAGATGAATTTGAATCGATTTTGGATGTTTTACATAAATGTCCATTAGTTGTGTGAGAAAACCGCTTTCCTGAGCTTCTACAGCGCTAAGAACGCAACAAACGCTTTATCTGACTGCCTGCACACTATAAGTGAAATATATGATCATTTCCAACACATTTATGTTTTTTTTTAAGGATGTTGAAAAACAACATTTTTGTTATTCCTTTTCACATTTTGTTTGTGAAAGATGAATATAAATTGATTTTGGCTGTTTTACATAAATATCCATTGGTTGTGTGAGAAAACCGCTTTCCAGAGCTTCTACAGCGCTAAGAACGCACCAAACGCTTTATCTGACTGCCTGCACACTAAAAGTGAAATATATTATAATTTCCAACACATTTATGTATTTTTTTAAGGGTGTTGAAAAACAACATTTTTGTTATTCTTTTTCACATTTTGTTTGTGAAAGATGAATATAAATCGATTTTGGCTGCTTTACATAAATATCCATTGGTTGTGTGAGAAAACTGCTTTCCTGAGCTTCTACTGTACAGCGCTAAGAACGCACCAAACGCTTTATCTGACTGCCTGCACACTATAAGTGAAATATATGATCATTTCCAACACATTTATGTTTTTTTTTAAGGATGTTGAAAAACAACATTTTTGTTATTCCTTTTCACATTTTGTTTTGTGAAAGATGAATATAAATTGATTTTGGCTGTTTTACATAAATATCCATTGGTTGTGTGAGAAAACCGCTTTCCAGAGCTTCTACAGCGCTAAGAACGCACCAAACGCTTTATCTGACTGCCTGCACACTAAAAGTGAAATATACTGTATGATCATTTCCAACACATTTATGTATTTTTTCAAGGATGTTGAAAAACAACATTTTTGTTATTCTTTTTCACATTTTGTTTGTGAAAGATGAATATGAATTGATTTTAGATGTTTTACATAAATATCCATTGGTTGTGTGAGAAAACTGCTTTCCTGAGCTTCTACAGCGCTAAGAACGCACCAAACGCTTTATCTGACTGCCTGCACACTAAAAGTGAAATATATGATCATTTCCAACACATTCATGTATTTTTTCAAGGATGTTGAAAAACAACATTTTTGTTATTCTTTTTCACATTTTGTTTGTGAAAGATGAATATAAATTGATTTTAGATGTTTTACATAAATATCCATTAGTTGTGTGAGAAAACCGCTTTCCTGAGCTTCTACAGCGCTAAGAACGCACCAAACGCTTTATCTGACTGCCTGCACACTAAAAGTGAAATATATTATAATTTCCAACACATTTATGTATTTTTTCAAGGATGTTGAAAAACAACATTTTTGTTATTCTTTTTCACATTTTGTTTGTGAAAGATGAATATAAATCGATTTTGGCTGTTTTACATAAATATCCATTGGTTGTGTGAGAAAACCGCTTTCCAGAGCTTCTACAGCGCTAAGAACGCACCAAACACTTTATCTGACTGCCTGCACACTTAAAGTGAAATATATGATCATTTCCAAAACATTTATGTTTTTTTTAAGGATGTTGAAAAACAACATTTTTGTTATTCTTTTTCACATTTTGTTTGTCAAAGATGAATGTAAATTGATTTTAGATGTTTTACATAAATATCCATTAGTTGTGTGAGAAAACCGCTTTCCTGGGCTTCTACAGCGCTAAGAACGCACCAAACGCTTTGACTGCCTGCACACTAAAAGTGAAATGTATGATCATTTCCAACACATTTATGTATTTTTTCAAGGATGTTGAAAAACAACATTTTTGTTATTCTTTTTCACATTTTGTTTGTCAAAGATGAAGGTAAATTGATTTTAGATGTTTTACATAAATATCCATTAGTTGTGTGAGAAAACCGCTTTCCTGAGCTTCTACAGCGCTAAGAACGCACCAAACGCTTTATCTGACTGCCTGCACACTAAAAGTGAAATATATTATAATTTCCAACACATTTATGTATTTTTTTAAGGATGTTGAAAAACAACATTTTTGTTATTCTTTTTCACATTTTGTTTGTGAAAGATGAATATAAATCGATTTTGGCTGTTTTACATAAATATCCATTGGTTGTGTGAGAAAACCGCTTTCAAGAGCTTCTACAGCGCTAAGAACGCACCAAACACTTTATCTGACTGTCTCCACACTATAAGTGAAATATATTATAATTTCCAACACATTCATGTATTTTTTCAAGGATGTTGAAAAACAACATTTTGATTCTTTTTCACATTTTGTTTGTGAAAGATGAAAATAATTGATTTTAGATGTTTTACATAAATATCCATTGGTTGTGTGAGAAAACCGCTTTCCTGAGCTTCTACAGCGCTAAGAACGCACCAAACGCTTTATCTGACTGCCTGCACACTAAAAGTGAAATGTATGATCATTTCCAACACATTTATGTATTTTTTCAAGGATGTTGAAAAACAACATTTTTGTTATTCTTTTTCACATTTTGTTTGTGAAAGATGAATATGAATTGATTTTAGATGTTTTACATAAATATCCATTGGTTGTGTGAGAAAACTGCTTTCCAGAGCTTCTACAGCGCTAAGAACGCACCAAACGCTTTATCTGACTGCCTGCACACTAAAAGTGAAATATATGATCATTTCCAACACATTTATGTATTTTTTCAAGGATGTTGAAAAACAACATTTTTGTTATTCTTTTTCACATTTTGTTTGTGAAAGATGAATATAAATTGATTTTAGATGTTTTAAATAAATATCCATTGGTTGTGTGAGAAAACCGCTTTCCAGAGCTTCTACAGCGCTAAGAACGCACCAAACGCTTTATCTGACTGCCTGCACACTAAAAGTGAAATGTATGATCATTTCCAACACATTTATGTATTTTTTCAAGGATGTTGAAAAACAACATTTTGATTCTTTTTCACATTTTGTTTGTGAAAGATGAAAATAATTGATTTTAGATGTTTTACATAAATATCCATTGGTTGTGTGAGAAAACCGCTTTCCTGAGCTTCTACAGCGCTAAGAACGCACCAAACGCTTTATCTGACTGCCTGCACACTAAAAGTGAAATGTATGATCATTTCCAACACATTTATGTATTTTTTCAAGGATGTTGAAAAACAACATTTTTGTTATTCTTTTTCACATTTTGTTTGTGAAAGATGAATATGAATTGATTTTAGATGTTTTACATAAATATCCATTGGTTGTGTGAGAAAACTGCTTTCCTGAGCTTCTACAGCGCTAAGAACGCACCAAACGCTTTATCTGACTGCCTGCACACTAAAAGTGAAATATATGATCATTTCCAACACATTTATGTATTTTTTCAAGGATGTTGAAAAACAACATTTTTGTTATTCTTTTTCACATTTTGTTTGTGAAAGATGAATATAAATTGATTTTAGATGTTTTACATAAATATCCATTAGTTGTGTGAGAAAACCGCTTTCCTGAGCTTCTACAGCGCTAAGAACGCACCAAACGCTTTATCTGACTGCCTGCACACTAAAAGTGAAATATATTATAATTTCCAACACATTTATGTATTTTTTTAAGGATGTTGAAAAACAACATTTTTGTCATTCTTTTTCACATTTTGTTTGTGAGAGATGAATATAAATCGATTTTGGCTGTTTTACATAAATATCCATTGGTTGTGTGAGAAAACCGCTTTCCAGAGCTTCTACAGCGCTAAGAACGCACCAAACACTTTATCTGACTGTCTCCACACTATAAGTGAAATATATTATAATTTCCAACACATTCATGTATTTTTTCAAGGATGTTGAGAAACAACATTTTTGTTATTCTTTTTCACATTTTGTTTGTGAAAGATGAAAATAATTCGATTTTGGATGTTTTACATGAATATCCATTAGTTGTGTGAGAAAACCGCTTTCCTGGGCTTCTACAGCGCTAAGAACGCACCAAACGCTTTATCTGACTGCCTGCACACTAAAAGTGAAATATATGATCATTTCCAACACATTTATGTATTTTTTCAAGGATGTTGAAAAACAACATTTTTGTTATTCTTTTTCACATTTTGTTTGTGAAAGATGAATATAAATTGATTTTAGATGTTTTACATAAATATCCATTGGTTGTGTGAGAAAACCGCTTTCCAGAGCTTCTACAGCGCTAAGAACGCACCAAACGCTTTATCTGACTGCCTGCACACTAAAAGTGAAATGTATGATCATTTCCAACACATTTATGTATTTTTTCAAGGATGTTGAAAAACAACATTTTGATTCTTTTTCACATTTTGTTTGTGAAAGATGAAAATAATTGATTTTAGATGTTTTACATAAATATCCATTGGTTGTGTGAGAAAACCGCTTTCCTGAGCTTCTACAGCGCTAAGAACGCACCAAACGCTTTATCTGACTGCCTGCACACTAAAAGTGAAATGTATGATCATTTCCAACACATTTATGTATTTTTTCAAGGATGTTGAAAAACAACATTTTTGTTATTCTTTTTCACATTTTGTTTGTGAAAGATGAATATGAATTGATTTTAGATGTTTTACATAAATATCCATTGGTTGTGTGAGAAAACTGCTTTCCTGAGCTTCTACAGCGCTAAGAACGCACCAAACGCTTTATCTGACTGCCTGCACACTAAAAGTGAAATATATGATCATTTCCAACACATTTATGTATTTTTTCAAGGATGTTGAAAAACAACATTTTTGTTATTCTTTTTCACATTTTGTTTGTGAAAGATGAATATAAATTGATTTTAGATGTTTTACATAAATATCCATTAGTTGTGTGAGGAAACCGCTTTCCTGAGCTTCTACAGCGCTAAGAACGCACCAAACGCTTTATCTGACTGCCTGCACACTAAAAGTGAAATATATTATAATTTCCAACACATTTATGTATTTTTTTAAGGATGTTGAAAAACAACATTTTTGTTATTCTTTTTCACATTTTGTTTGTGAGAGATGAATATAAATCGATTTTGGCTGTTTTACATAAATATCCATAACTCCACACTATAAGTGAAATATATTATAATTTCCAACACATTCATGTATTTTTTCAAGGATGTTGAGAAACGTCTCGGGTTACATTTCTGTAACCCTGTTCCCTGAAAGGCGGGAACGAGATGCTGCGTGAAAACGCTATGGGAACCAGTTTGTCGCGTTGCCGGTCGTTGAAGCATGCTGTGAAAACACGCCAAAGTTTTTGGCTATATATAACCTCGACAGGTGACGTCATCTGATTAGATGTAGGTGGAGGTTATAAAAACAGGTGAGCCGGCAACGACCCCAGATTAATTTGTCTGAACAGCCGTCCGGTCACGTGGCAGTGCGGCATTGCGACGCAGCATCTCGTTCCCGCCTTTCAGGGAACAGGGTTACAGAAATGTAACCCGAGACGTTCCCTAGCAAGGCTACACTCGATGCTGCGTGAAAACGCTATGGGAACGAGAATACCAACGCCGCCGCACTACAGGTGTCTGGACCCCAAGGTTGTGTAGCGTGTGCGCACAAAGCCAAGAAGGTCTCAGAGCTATACCTGGGCAGCTAACTCGGGGGCAGTGAGCCCGGAGTAGCATGAACATCCAGATTTATAAATGTAAGAAATGTGTGCGGGGAGGAACCAACCCTTCGCGCCACACAATTACTGCAGGGGATACCTCCTGCTGGTGAGACTGGGATGATCACCCTGGTTGGGTGAGCCCTGCTTCCCAGAGGCGAAGTGAACCCACGCGCCTCATAGGAGAGGGCAATATGCATCTCTCACCCAGTATAGTGGCGCTCTGACTTACGCCACTAGCTGATGCGGTGGACGTGAATCTGAAGAGCACATACTGGATAGTAAGTGAAGTTTCTCCTGCTCCGAAGCTGTAAAAGGCGGAGGACAGAAGGCTTCAAACAATGCAGCTAAGAAAAATCCTGAGGGTACTAGGGCACAAGCCCAAGGACAAGCTTTTACTGCAGAAGCTCCAGCACTGAAACATTTTGGCAGTGGACTGGGTCTACCTGCTTGGCACACACTTGTTGCAGGGGAATACCTCTTGCTAATCCAATAGCTGAGGCGATCCCCTGGTTGAATGAGCCCTGATTCCTAGAGGCGAAGTGAGCCCACGCGCCTCATAGGAGAGGGCAATAGCATCTCTCATCCAGAGCATAAAGAAGTTGCTCTGACCTACGCCACTAGCTGATGCGGTGGACGTAGATCTGAAGAGCACAAGCTGGACACAGCAAGTGAAGTCTCTCCTGCTCCGAAGCTGTAAGCGCGGAGGACAGAAGGCTTCAAGAGCAATAGGGTGCCTGTTGCGAGGAGGGAAACTCCAGCACTGAAACAATTCGGCAGTGGACTGGGTTTACCTGCTTAGCAGACACTTGCTGCAGGGGAATACCTCTTGCTAGTGCAATAGATGAGGCAATCCCTTTGGCTGAAAGAGCCCTGATTCCTAGAGGCGAAGTGAGGCCACGCGCCTCATAGGAGAGGGCAATAGCATGTCTCATCCAGAACATGTAGAAACTGCTCTGACCTACGCCACTAGCTGATGCGGTGGACGTAGATCTGAAGAGCACAAGCTGGACACAGCAAGTGAAGTCTCTCCTGCTCCGAAGCTGTAAGCGCGGAGGACAGAAGGCTTCAAGAGCAATAGGGTGCCTGTTGGGCTTATGGAGCTTTCTGAAGATAGTTGAGAGAGGATGCAGTCACGTACGTCCTGAGAGTACTAGGGCACAGACCCGAGGAGGGAAACTCCAGCACTGAAACAATTCGGCAGTGGACTGGGTTTACCTGCTTAGCATATACTTGCTGCAGGGGAATTCCTCTTGCTAATGCAATAGATGAGGCAATCCCCAGGGTTGAAAGAGCCCTGATTCCCAGAGGCGAAGTGAACCCACGCGCCTCATAGGAGAGGGCAATAGCATCTCTCATCCAAAACATGTAGAAGCTGCTCTGACCTACGCCACTAGCTGATGCGGTGGACGTAAATCTGAAGAGCAGTAAAAGGCGAAGCATATCTTAGAAGGCAAGAGGTCCGCCTTGCTACATGAAATCTCTCCCTGACTACTTCGGAGTGGGGTTACCATTCCCCGTGTGTCAGAGATAGACTGGACAGTACTACTGCTCCCGCATCCATGCTGGAATGTAAATCGCTCTGAGGGACAGGAACCTGGGGCGCTAGCTGTTAGCGGCGCGAGCACAGTCCGCCCTGGCGATAACATATGAGACTGCCATAGTGTTGTCCCCCGCACTAGGACATGGCAGCCTCTCAACTGCTGGAGGAAGTGCTTTAGAGCCAGAAATAGAGCCATCATTTCGAGGCAATTGCTGTGCCATGCGAGAAGCTAGCCTCTCCAGCTCCCTTGGGCTGGACAGTCATCAGAGACCGCACCCCAGCCTATGAGGGAAGCATCTGTCGTTAGCCTCAGCGACGACAAGATGAACTTAGAGTGGGACCCAGAGTAGAGACCGGGGTCTGAACCACGTAGAAAGGGTACGAAGCACCTGGCGCGTAACCCATATTGGGGATTGGCCCTAGTGATATCCCCTGGTTCTTAGCCACAACTTAGAATGCTCTCATGTGCAGAAGGTCCAAAGGTGTCACCGTGGATACAGCTGCCATGAGAGCTAGGATGTCTGAAAGTGATGGTCACTTTCTGGTCTAGCTTGTTTTCCTTGAGGGTGTTGAGAATGGGTTCGATACGAGCGGGAGACAGCTGTGCCCGCTTATGACCGAATCCCATATAGCACCCAATGTGTTGTCCTCTGCACAGGAAAGAGCAGCTTTCGTGGCGTTGGGTCCCAGTCCTGAGAACAGAGATGAGCTAGGACGACATGCTGATGTCGAAGCACTAGCCACCGGATGCCCTGGGACTCCCGTAAGAGCCAGGGCTAAATACGTGCATTTTGTATGTGTGCGGGTGAGCTAGACCAATGGAAGGACCCGATACTGGTAAGCTTCGCCCCCGAAAGCGAACCTCAGGATCTCCCTGTGTTGTGGCAATGTTTCTGTATGAAAGTAAGCGTCCTTAAATCGATTGTCAGAAACAATCGCTTGGTAGGGTTGAGAGCAATCACCTTTACAGTCAAGAACTGAACTGTATTCATTGATTTTCAGGTAGCGGGAGAGCCCGCAGAATCTGAAATATTGGACGCAGCCCCCGTTCCTCTTGGGAACCAAGAATACCGACTGTAGTAGCCTGACTCACTGTCTGGTGGGGGAACATGTTCCATGGCCCCCTTCCCCGGCAGCCTGTCAGCAGATGCGCACTTTCTGGTTTCATGGAAGTGGAGGCCACGCCATTGAAAACACAGAAGGTGAAGTGAGAACTGAATCCTGTAGTTCCTCTCTCCAGTGCTTAGTACCCAAGGAGATATACTTGGCAGTAGCTTCCACGCTGCCAGTTTCTCATAAAAGGGCAAAAGTTTCGGCAGCTTGGTTAAACGGGGGGGGGGGGGAAGATGTTAGATGTTCGGCATCCTGAAGCATGGCAGGAAAAACCGAAGAACTAACAGCCTATTGGAGACTGGTGTTGCCCGAACACCAGTGGTGGCGGAGCAAAACACCGACCTCCTGGGGGTGCCAGGGAGAACACATATTCGTTAAAAAGGAATTCTGGGTGCCTTTCCCTATTGGGGGGGCCACCCCCATTTATTTTATTTTATACACACATATGCATATATATATACATACACACATATACATATATATACACATATATACATATATACATACACACATACATATATATATATATATATATATATATATATATTTTTTTTTTAAATCAGTCTGACCTCCTGTGTGCAGTGGAGCACCAAGCTGACCCACTGCCTGAAAAGCTTTTCCCTCTAGGGCAGATAAAAGTCTACACAGCTAGAAAGGAAGTATAAGCTTACCAGGGAGGATGATGTCCCAGGAGAGAGATAGCCTGTGAAGCGTCTCTGCTATCTGGGCGTCATCATACAATGCCGCGTTTCCATATCGACTATATTTAAATAAACAAATAAGTCGATGGCATGAAAAACACAGCATGAATACAGCCTACTCCATGAAAGGGTTAACTCACATGAAGAGAGCTGAGAGGGGGTGGGGGGGAGAGAGAGCGTCATTGAGGCTCCGCCCCCCGGCCACCCGACAGAAGCTGCCGTCTACTGCTTGTTTTAGTGCTTAAGGCTATTTTCATCTCCGGTAAAAAAGAGAGAAATCCTCGTGATGACGACGCGGAAGAAAGGAGTTTTCTTACCTCCGTCTGCCGCAGCTCTGTCAGATGCACGAGTTTTAAGCCAGGAACGCGCGGCGGCTCGCAGCTTCTCACGGAATGCGCGGCGCGCGCAGCACTAGTCGGAGCAGTGTAGAGATCGCACTCCGATATGGATTATCACACACGGAGGGATTTAAACTCGTCAAATCGGTGAGTTAAACACCTTCTTATTTTGCTGGTTTATCACAAGCACGCTTCACAACTAGGCACTGAAGACAAATGATCTGGGGTCGTTGCCGGCTCACCTGTTTTTATAACCTCCACCTACATCTAATCAGATGACGTCACCTGTCGAGGTTATATATAGCCAAAAACTTTGGCGTGTTTTCACAGCATGCTTCAACGACCGGCAACGCGACAAACTGGTTCCCATAGCGTTTTCACGCAGCATCGAGTGTAGCCTTGCTAGGGAACAACATTTTTGTTATTCTTTTTCACATTTTGTTTGTGAAAGATGAAAATAATTCGATTTTGGATGTTTTACATGAATATCCATTAGTTGTGTGAGAAAACCGCTTTCCTCGGCTTCTACAACGCTAAGAACGCACCAAACGCTTTATCTGACTGCCTGCACACTAAAAGTGAAATATATGATCATTTCCAACACATTTATGTATTTTTTCAAGGATGTTGAAAAACAACATTTTTGTTATTCTTTTTCACATTTTGTTTGTGAAAGATGAATATAAATTGATTTTAGATGTTTTACATAAATATCCATTGGTTGAGTGAGAAAACTGCTTTCCTGAGCTTCTACAGCGCTAAGAACGCACCAAACGCTTTATCTGACTGCCTGCACACTAAAAGTGAAATATATGATCATTTCCAACACATTTATGTATTTTTTCAAGGATGTTGAAAAACAACATTTTTGTTATTCTTTTTCACATTTTGTTTGTGAAAGATGAATATAAATTGATTTTAGATGTTTTACATAAATATCCATTGGTTGTGTGAGAAAACCGCTTTCCTGAGCTTCTACAGCGCTAAGAACGCACCAAACGCTTTATCTGACTGCCTGCACACTAAAAGTGAAATATATGATCATTTCCAACACATTTATGTATTTTTTCAAGGATGTTGAAAAACAACATTTTTGTTATTCTTTTTCACATTTTGTTTGTGAAAGATGAATATAAATTGATTTTAGATGTTTTACATAAATATCCATTGGTTGTGTGAGAAAACCGCTTTCCAGAGCTACTACAGCGCTAAGAACGCACCAAACGCTTTATCTGACTGCCTGCACACTAAAAGTGAAATATATTATAATTTCCAACACATTTATGTATTTTTTTAAGGATGTTGAAAAACAACATTTTTGTTATTCTTTTTCACATTTTGTTTGTGAAAGATGAATATAAATCGATTTTGGCTGTTTTACATGAATATCCATTGGTTGTGTGAGAAAACCGCTTTCCAGAGCTTCTACAGCGCTAAGAACGCACCAATCGTTTTGACTGCCTGCACACTAAAAGTGAAATATATGATCATTTCCAACACATTTATGTAGTTTTTCAAGGATGTTGAGAAACAACATTTTTGTTATTCTTTTTCACATTTTATTTGTGAAAGATGAATTTGAATCGATTTTGGATGTTTTACATAAATGTCCATTAGTTGTGTGAGAAAACCGCTTTCCTGAGCTTCTACAGCGCTAAGAACGCAACAAACGCTTTATCTGACTGCCTGCACACTATAAGTGAAATATATGATCATTTCCAACACATTTATGTTTTTTTTTAAGGATGTTGAAAAACAACATTTTTGTTATTCCTTTTCACATTTTGTTTGTGAAAGATGAATATAAATTGATTTTGGCTGTTTTACATAAATATCCATTGGTTGTGTGAGAAAACCGCTTTCCAGAGCTTCTACAGCGCTAAGAACGCACCAAACGCTTTATCTGACTGCCTGCACATTAAAAGTGAAATATATTATAATTTCCAACACATTTATGTATTTTTTTAAGGGTGTTGAAAAACCGCTTTCCAGAGCTTCTACAGCGCTAAGAACGCACCAAACGCTTTATCTGACTGCCTGCACACTAAAAGTGAAATATACTGTATGATCATTTCCAACACATTTATGTATTTTTTCAAGGATGTTGAAAAACAACATTTTGATTCTTTTTCACATTTTGTTTGTGAAAGATGAATATAAATTGATTTTAGATGTTTTACATAAATATCCATTAGTTGTGTGAGGAAACCGCTTTCCTGAGCTTCTACAGCGCTAAGAACGCACCAAACGCTTTATCTGACTGCCTGCACACTAAAAGTGAAATATATTATAATTTCCAACACATTCATGTATTTTTTCAAGGATGTTGAAAAACAACATTTTTGTTATTCTTTTTCACATTTTATTTGTGAAAGATGAATATAAATTGATTTTAGATGTTTTACATAAATATCCATTAGTTGTGTGAGGAAACCGCTTTCCTGAGCTTCTACAGCGCTAAGAACGCACCAAACGCTTTATCTGACTGCCTGCACACTAAAAGTGAAATATATTATAATTTCCAACACATTCATGTATTTTTTCAAGGATGTTGAGAAACAACATTTTTGTTATTCTTTTTCACATTTTGTTTGTGAAAGATGAAAATAATTCGATTTTGGATGTTTTACATGAATATCCATTAGTTGTGTGAGAAAACCGCTTTCCTGGGCTTCTACAGCGCTAAGAACGCACCAAACGCTTTATCTGACTGCCTGCACACTAAAAGTGAAATGTATGATCATTTCCAACACATTTATGTATTTTTTCAAGGATGTTGAAAAACAACATTTTTGTTATTCTTTTTCACATTTTGTTTGTGAAAGATGAATATGAATTGATTTTAGATGTTTTACATAAATATCCATTGGTTGAGTGAGAAAACTGCTTTCCTGAGCTTCTACAGCGCTAAGAACGCACCAAACGCTTTATCTGACTGCCTGCACACTAAAAGTGAAATATATGATCATTTCCAACACATTTATGTATTTTTTTAAGGATGTTGAAAAACAACATTTTTGTTATTCTTTTTCACATTTTGTTTGTGAAAGATGAATATAAATCGATTTTGGCTGTTTTACATAAATATCCATTGGTTGTGTGAGAAAACCGCTTTCCAGAGCTTCTACAGCGCTAAGAATGCACCAAACACTTTATCTGACTGTCTCCACACTATAAGTGAAATATATTATAATTTCCAACACATTCATGTATTTTTTCAAGGATGTTGAGAAACAACATTTTTGTTATTCTTTTTCACATTTTGTTTGTGAAAGATGAAAATAATTCGATTTTGGATGCTTTACATGAATATCCATTAGTTGTGTGAGAAAACCGCTTTCCTGGGCTTCTACAGCGCTAAGAACGCACTAAACGCTTTATCTGACTGCCTGCACACTAAAAGTGAAATATATGATCATTTCCAACACATTTATGTATTTTTTCAAGGATGTTGAAAAACAACATTTTGATTCTTTTTCACATTTTGTTTGTGAAAGATGAAAATAATTGATTTTAGATGTTTTACATAAATATCCATTGGTTGTGTGAGAAAACCGCTTTCCTGAGCTTCTACAGCGCTAAGAACGCACCAAACGCTTTATCTGACTGCCTGCACACTAAAAGTGAAATGTATGATCATTTCCAACACATTTATGTATTTTTTCAAGGATGTTGAAAAACAACATTTTTGTTATTCTTTTTCACATTTTGTTTGTGAAAGATGAATATGAATTGATTTTAGATGTTTTACATAAATATCCATTGGTTGTGTGAGAAAACTGCTTTCCTGAGCTTCTACAGCGCTAAGAACGCACCAAACGCTTTATCTGACTGCCTGCACACTAAAAGTGAAATATATGATCATTTCCAACACATTTATGTATTTTTTCAAGGATGTTGAAAAACCGCTTTCCAGAGCTTCTACAGCGCTAAGAACGCACCAAACACTTTATCTGACTGCCTGCACACTTAAAGTGAAATATATGATCATTTCCAAAACATTTATGTTTTTTTTAAGGATGTTGAAAAACAACATTTTTGTTATTCTTTTTCACATTTTGTTTGTCAAAGATGAATGTAAATTGATTTTAGATGTTTTACATAAATATCCATTAGTTGTGTGAGAAAACCGCTTTCCTGGGCTTCTACAGCGCTAAGAACGCACCAAACGCTTTGACTGCCTGCACACTAAAAGTGAAATGTATGATCATTTCCAACACATTTATGTATTTTTTCAAGGATGTTGAAAAACAACATTTTTGTTATTCTTTTTCACATTTTGTTTGTCAAAGATGAAGGTAAATTGATTTTAGATGTTTTACATAAATATCCATTAGTTGTGTGAGAAAACCGCTTTCCTGAGCTTCTACAGCGCTAAGAACGCACCAAACGCTTTATCTGACTGCCTGCACACTAAAAGTGAAATATATTATAATTTCCAACACATTTATGTATTTTTTTAAGGATGTTGAAAAACAACATTTTTGTTATTCTTTTTCACATTTTGTTTGTGAAAGATGAATATAAATCGATTTTGGCTGTTTTACATAAATATCCATTGGTTGTGTGAGAAAACCGCTTTCCAGAGCTTCTACAGCGCTAAGAACGCACCAAACACTTTATCTGACTGTCTCCACACTATAAGTGAAATATATTATAATTTCCAACAAATTCATGTATTTTTTCAAGGATGTTGAAAAACAACATTTTGATTCTTTTTCACATTTTGTTTGTGAAAGATGAAAATAATTGATTTCAGATGTTTTACATAAATATCCATTGGTTGTGTGAGAAAACCGCTTTCCTGAGCTTCTACAGCGCTAAGAACGCACCAAACGCTTTATCTGACTGCCTGCACACTAAAAGTGAAATGTATGATCATTTCCAACACATTTATGTATTTTTTCAAGGATGTTGAAAAACAACATTTTTGTTATTCTTTTTCACATTTTGTTTGTGAAAGATGAATATGAATTGATTTTAGATGTTTTACATAAATATCCATTGGTTGTGTGAGAAAACCGCTTTCCTGAGCTTCTACAGCGCTAAGAACGCACCAAACGCTTTATCTGACTGCCTGCACACTAAAAGTGAAATATATGATCATTTCCAACACATTTATGTATTTTTTCAAGGATGTTGAAAAACAACATTTTTGTTATTCTTTTTCACATTTTGTTTGTGAAAGATGAATATAAATAGATTTTAGATGTTTTACATAAATATCCATTGGTTGTGAGAGAAAACCGCTTTCCTGAGCTCCTACAGCGCTAAGAACGCACCAAACGCTCTATCTGACTGCCTGCACACTAAAAGTGAAATATATGATCATTTCCAACACATTTATGTATTTTTTCAAGGATGTTGAGAAACAACATTTTTGTTATTCTTTTTCACATTTTATTTGTGAAAGATGAATTTGAATCGATTTTGGATGTTTTACATAAATGTCCATTAGTTGTGTGAGAAAACCGCTTTCCTGAGCTTCTACAGCGCTAAGAACGCAACAAACGTTTCATCTGACTGCCTGCACACTATAAGTGAAATATATGATCATTTCCAACACATTTATGTTTTTTTTTAAGGATGTTGAAAAACAACATTTTTGTTATTCCTTTTCACATTTTGTTTGTGAAAGATGAATATAAATTGATTTTGGCTGTTTTACATAAATATCCATTGGTTGTGTGAGAAAACCGCTTTCCAGAGCTTCTACAGCGCTAAGAACGCACCAAACGCTTTATCTGACTGCCTGCACACTAAAAGTGAAATATATTATAATTTCCAACACATTTATGTATTTTTTTAAGGGTGTTGAAAAACAACATTTTTGTTATTCTTTTTCACATTTTGTTTGTGAAAGATGAATATAAATCGATTTTGGCTGTTTTACATAAATATCCATTGGTTGTGTGAGAAAACTGCTTTCCTGAGCTTCTACAGCGCTAAGAACGCACCAAACACTTTATCTGACTGCCTGCACACTTAAAGTGAAATATATGATCATTTCCAAAACATTTATGTTTTTTTTAAGGATGTTGAAAAACAACATTTTTGTTATTCTTTTTCACATTTTGTTTGTCAAAGATGAATGTAAATTGATTTTAGATGTTTTACATAAATATCCATTAGTTGTGTGAGAAAACCGCTTTCCTGGGCTTCTACAGCGCTAAGAACGCACCAAACGCTTTGACTGCCTGCACACTAAAAGTGAAATGTATGATCATTTCCAACACATTTATGTATTTTTTCAAGGATGTTGAAAAACAACATTTTTGTTATTCTTTTTCACATTTTGTTTGTCAAAGATGAAGGTAAATTGATTTTAGATGTTTTACAGAAATATCCATTAGTTGTGTGAGAAAACCGCTTTCCTGAGCTTCTACAGCGCTAAGAACGCACCAAACGCTTTATCTGACTGCCTGCACACTAAAAGTGAAATATATTATAATTTCCAACACATTTATGTATTTTTTTAAGGATGTTGAAAAACAACATTTTTGTTATTCTTTTTCACATTTTGTTTGTGAAAGATGAATATAAATCGATTTTGGCTGTTTTACATAAATATCCATTGGTTGTGTGAGAAAACCGCTTTCCAGAGCTTCTACAGCGCTAAGAACGCACCAAACACTTTATCTGACTGTCTCCACACTATAAGTGAAATATATTATAATTTCCAACACATTCATGTATTTTTTCAAGGATGTTGAAAAACAACATTTTGATTCTTTTTCACATTTTGTTTGTGAAAGATGAAAATAATTGATTTCAGATGTTTTACATAAATATCCATTGGTTGTGTGAGAAAACCGCTTTCCTGAGCTTCTACAGCGCTAAGAACGCACCAAACGCTTTATCTGACTGCCTGCACACTAAAAGTGAAATGTATGATCATTTCCAACACATTTATGTATTTTTTCAAGGATGTTGAAAAACAACATTTTTGTTATTCTTTTTCACATTTTGTTTGTGAAAGATGAATATGAATTGATTTTAGATGTTTTACATAAATATCCATTGGTTGTGTGAGAAAACCGCTTTCCTGAGCTTCTACAGCGCTAAGAACGCACCAAACGCTTTATCTGACTGCCTGCACACTAAAAGTGAAATATATGATCATTTCCAACACATTTATGTATTTTTTCAAGGATGTTGAAAAACAACATTTTTGTTATTCTTTTTCACATTTTGTTTGTGAAAGATGAATATAAATTGATTTTAGATGTTTTACATAAATATCCATTGGTTGTGTGAGAAAACCGCTTTCCAGAGCTACTACAGCGCTAAGAACGCACCAAACGCTTTATCTGACTGCCTGCACACTAAAAGTGAAATATATTATAATTTCCAACACATTTATGTATTTTTTTAAGGATGTTGAAAAACAACATTTTTGTTATTCTTTTTCACATTTTGTTTGTGAAAGATGAATATAAATCGATTTTGGCTGTTTTACATGAATATCCATTGGTTGTGTGAGAAAACCGCTTTCCAGAGCTTCTACAGCGCTAAGAACGCACCAATCGTTTTGACTGCCTGCACACTAAAAGTGAAATGTATGATCATTTCCAACACATTTATGTATTTTTTCAAGGATGTTGAAAAACAAAATTTTTGTTATTCTTTTTCACATTTTGTTTGTGAAAGATGAATATAAATAGATTTTAGATGTTTTACATAAATATCCATTGGTTGTGAGAGAAAACCGCTTTCCTGAGCTCCTACAGCGCTAAGAACGCACCAAACGCTCTATCTGACTGCCTGCACACTAAAAGTGAAATATATGATCATTTCCAACACATTTATGTATTTTTTCAAGGATGTTGAGAAACAACATTTTTGTTATTCTTTTTCACATTTTATTTGTGAAAGATGAATTTGAATCGATTTTGGATGTTTTACATAAATGTCCATTAGTTGTGTGAGAAAACCGCTTTCCTGAGCTTCTACAGCGCTAAGAACGCAACAAACGCTTCATCTGACTGCCTGGACACTATAAGTGAAATATATGATCATTTCCAACACATTTATGTTTTTTTTTAAGGATGTTGAAAAACAACATTTTTGTTATTCCTTTTCACATTTTGTTTGTGAAAGATGAATATAAATTGATTTTGGCTGTTTTACATAAATATCCATTGGTTGTGTGAGAAAACCGCTTTCCAGAGCTTCTACAGCGCTAAGAACGCACCAAACGCTTTATCTGACTGCCTGCACACTAAAAGTGAAATATATTATAATTTCCAACACATTTATGTATTTTTTTAAGGGTGTTGAAAAACAACATTTTTGTTATTCTTTTTCACATTTTGTTTGTGAAAGATGAATATAAATCGATTTTGGCTGTTTTACATAAATATCCATTGGTTGTGTGAGAAAACTGCTTTCCTGAGCTTCTACAGCGCTAAGAACGCACCAAACGCTTTATCTGACTGCCTGCACACTATAAGTGAAATATATGATCATTTCCAACACATTTATGTTTTTTTTTAAGGATGTTGAAAAACAACATTTTTGTTATTCCTTTTCACATTTTGTTTTGTGAAAGATGAATATAAATTGATTTTGGCTGTTTTACATAAATATCCATTGGTTGTGTGAGAAAACCGCTTTCCAGAGCTTCTACAGCGCTAAGAACGCACCAAACGCTTTATCTGACTGCCTGCACACTAAAAGTGAAATATACTGTATGATCATTTCCAACACATTTATGTATTTTTTCAAGGATGTTGAAAAACAACATTTTTGTTATTCTTTTTCACATTTTGTTTGTGAAAGATGAATATGAATTGATTTTAGATGTTTTACATAAATATCCATTGGTTGTGTGAGAAAACTGCTTTCCTGAGCTTCTACAGCGCTAAGAACGCACCAAACGCTTTATCTGACTGCCTGCACACTAAAAGTGAAATATATGATCATTTCCAACACATTTATGTATCTTTTCAAGGATGTTGAAAAACAACATTTTTGTTATTCCTTTTCACATTTTGTTTGTGAAAGATGAATATAAATTGATTTTGGCTGTTTTACATAAATATCCATTGGTTGTGTGAGAAAACCGCTTTCCAGAGCTTCTACAGCGCTAAGAACGCACCAAACGCTTTATCTGACTGCCTGCACACTAAAAGTGAAATATACTGTATGATCATTTCCAACACATTTATGTTTTTTTTAAGGATGTTGAAAAACAACATTTTTGTTATTCTTTTTCACATTTTGTTTGTCAAAGATGAATGTAAATTGATTTTAGATGTTTTACATAAATATCCATTAGTTGTGTGAGAAAACCGCTTTCCTGGGCTTCTACAGCGCTAAGAACGCACCAAACGCTTTGACTGCCTGCACACTAAAAGTGAAATGTATGATCATTTCCAACACATTTATGTATTTTTTCAAGGATGTTGAAAAACAACATTTTTGTTATTCTTTTTCACATTTTGTTTGTCAAAGATGAAGGTAAATTGATTTTAGATGTTTTACATAAATATCCATTAGTTGTGTGAGAAAACCGCTTTCCTGAGCTTCTACAGCGCTAAGAACGCACCAAACGCTTTATCTGACTGCCTGCACACTAAAAGTGAAATATATTATAATTTCCAACACATTTATGTATTTTTTTAAGGATGTTGAAAAACAACATTTTTGTTATTCTTTTTCACATTTTGTTTGTGAAAGATGAATATAAATCGATTTTGGCTGTTTTACATAAATATCCATTGGTTGTGTGAGAAAACCGCTTTCCAGAGCTTCTACAGCGCTAAGAACGCACCAAACACTTTATCTGACTGTCTCCACACTATAAGTGAAATATATTATAATTTCCAACACATTCATGTATTTTTTCAAGGATGTTGAAAAACAACATTTTGATTCTTTTTCACATTTTGTTTGTGAAAGATGAAAATAATTGATTTTAGATGTTTTACATAAATATCCATTGGTTGTGTGAGAAAACCGCTTTCCTGAGCTTCTACAGCGCTAAGAACGCACCAAACGCTTTATCTGACTGCCTGCACACTAAAAGTGAAATGTATGATGATTTCCAACACATTTATGTATTTTTTCAAGGATGTTGAAAAACGTCTCGGGTTACATTTCTGTAACCCTGTTCCCTGAAAGGCGGGAACGAGATGCTGCGTGAAAACGCTATGGGAACCAGTTTGTCGCGTTGCCGGTCGTTGAAGCATGCTGTGAAAACACGCCAAAGTTTTTGGCTATATATAACCTCGACAGGTGACGTCATCTGATTAGATGTAGGTGGAGGTTATAAAAACAGGTGAGCCGGCAACGACCTCAGATTAATTTGTCTGAACAGCCGTCCGGTCACGTGGTAGTGCGGCATTGCGACGCAGCATCTCGTTCCCGCCTTTCAGGGAACAGGGTTACAGAAATGTAACCCGAGACGTTCCCTAGCAAGGCTACACTCGATGCTGCGTGAAAACGCTATGGGAACGAGAATACCAACGCCGCCGCACTACAGGTGTCTGGACCCCAAGGTTGTGTAGCGTGTGCGCACAAAGCCAAGAAGGTCTCAGAGCTATGCCTGGGCAGCTAACTCGGGGGCAGTGAGCCCGGAGTAGCATGAACATCCAGATTTATAAATGTAAGAAATGTGTGCGGGGAGGAACCAACCCTTCGCGCCACACAATTACTGCAGGGGATACCTCCTGCTGGTGAGACTGGGATGATACCCTGGTTGGGTGGGCCCTGCTTCCCAGAGGCGAAGTGAACCCACGCGCCTAATAGGAGAGGGCAATATGCGTCTCCCACCCAGTATAGTGGCGCTCTGACTCACGCCACTAGCTGATGCGGTGGACGTGAATCTGAAAAGCACATACTGGATAGTAAGTGAAGTTTCTCCTGCTCCGAAGCTGTAAAAGGCGGAGGACAGAAGGCTTCAACAATGCAGCTAAGAAAATCCTGAGGGTACTAGGGCACAAGCCCAAGGACAAGCTTTTACTGCAGAAGCTCCAGCACTGAAACATTTTGGCAGTGGACTGGGTCTACCTGCTTGGCACACACTTGTCGCAGGGGAATACCTCTTGCTAATCCAATAGCTGAGGCGATCCCCTGGTTGAATGAGCCCTGATTCCTAGAGGCGAAGTGAGCCCACGCGCCTCATAGGAGAGGGCAATAGCATCTCTCATCCAGAGCATGAAGAAGTTGCTCTGACCTACGCCACTAGCTGATGCGGTGGACGTAGATCTGAAGAGCACAAGCTGGACACAGCAAGTGAAGTCTCTCCTGCTCCGAAGCTGTAAGCGCGGAGGACAGAAGGCTTCAAAAACAATAGGGTGCCTGTTGGGTTTATAGTTTAGCTTTTGGAAGATAGTTGAAAGAGGATGCAGTTACGCACGTCCTGAAAGTGCTAGGGCATAGGCCCGAGGACGGAAACTCCAGCACTGAAACAATTCGGCAGTGGACTGGGTTTACCTGCTTAGCAGACACTTGCTGCAGGGGAATACCTCTTGCTAGTGCAATAGATGAGGCAAGCCCTTTGGCTGAAAGAGCCCTGATTCCTAGAGGCGAAGTGAGGCCACGCGCCTCATAGGAGAGGGCAATAGCATGTCTCATCCAGCACATGTAGAAACTGCTCTGACCTACGCCACTAGCTGATGCGGTGGACGTAGATCTGAAGAGCACAAGCTGGACGCTACAAGTGAAGTCTCTCCTGCTCCGAAGCTGTAAGCGCGGAGGACAGAAGGCTTCAAGAGCAATAGGGTGCCTGTTGGGTTTATGGAGCTTTCTGAAGATAGTTGAGAGAGGATGCAGTCACGTACGTCCTGAGAGTACTAGGGCACAGACCCGAGGAGGGAAACTCCAGCACTGAAACAATTCGGCAGTGGACTGGGTTTACCTGCTTAGCATATACTTGCTGCAGGGGAATTCCTCTTGCTAATGCAATAGATGAGGCAATCCCCAGGGTTGAAAGAGCCCTGATTCCCAGAGGCGAAGTGAACCCACACGCCTCATAGGAGAGGGCAATAGCATCTCTCATCCAAAACATGTAGAAGCTGCTCTGACCTACGCCACTAGCTGATGCGGTGGACGTAAATCTGAAGAGCAGTAAAAAGGCGAAGCATATCTTAGAAGGCAAGAGGTCCGCCTTGCTACATGAACATCTCTCCCTGACTACTTCGGAGTGGGGTTACCATTCCCCGTGTGTCAGAGATAGACTGGACAGTACTACTGCTCCCGCATCCATGCTGGAATGTAAACCGCTCTGAGGGACAGGAACCTGGTGCGCTAGCTGTTAGCGGCGCGAGCACAGTCCGCCCTGGCGATAATATATGAGACTGCCATAGTGTTGTCCCCCGCACTAGGACATGGCAGCCTCTCAACTGCTGGAGGAAGTGCTTTAGGGCCAGAAATAGAGCCATCATTTCGAGGCAATTGCTGTGCCATGCGAGAAGATAGCCTCTCCAGCTCCCTTGGGCTGGACAGTCATCAGAGACCGCACCCCAGCCTATGAGGGAAGCATCTGTCGTTAGCCTCAGCGATGACAAGATGAACTTAGAGTGGGACCCAGAGTAGAGACCGGGGTCTGAACCACGTAGAAAGGGTACGAAGCACCTGGCGCGTAACCCATATTGGGGATTGGCCCTAGTGATATCCCCTGGTTCTTAGCCACAACTTAGAATGCTCTCATGTGCAGAAGGTCCAAAGGTGTCACCGTGGATACAGCTGCCATGAGAGCTAGGATGTCTGAAAGTGATGGTCACTTTCTGGTCTAGCTTGTTCTCCTTGAGGGTGTTGAGAATGGGTTCGATACGAGCGGGAGACAGCTGTGCCCGCTTACGACAGAATCCCATATAGCACCCAATGTGTTGTCCTCTGCACAGGAAAGAGCACGCTTTCGTGGCGTTGGGTCCCAGTCCTGAGGACAGAGATGAGCTAGGACGACATGCTGATGTCGAAGCACTAGCCACCGGATGCCCTGGGACTCCCGTAAGAGCCAGGGCTAAATCCGTGCATTTTGTGTGTGTGCGGGTGAGCTAGACCAATGGAAGGACCCGATACTGGTAAGCTTCGCCCCCGAAAGCGAACCTCAGGATCTCCCTGTGTTGTGGCAATGTTTCTGTATGAAAGTAAGCGTCCTTAAATCGATTGTCAGAAACAATCGCTTGGTAGGGTTGAGAGCAATCACCTTTACAGTCAAGAACTGAACTGTATTCATTGATTTTCAGGTAGCGGGAGAGCCCGCAGAATCTGAAATATTGGACGCAGCCCCCGTTCCTCTTGGGAACCAAGAATACCGACTGTAGTAGCCTGACTCACTGTCTGGTGGGGGAACATGTTCCATGGCCCCCTTCCCCGGCAGCCTGTCAGCAGATGCGCACTTTCTGGTTTCATGGAAGTGGAGGCCACGCCATTGAAAACACAGAAGGTGAAGTGAGAACTGAATCCTGTAGTTCCTCTCTCCAGTGCTTAGTACCCAAGGAGATATACTTGGCAGTAGCTTCCACGCTGCCAGTTTCTCCTAAAAGGGCAAAAGTTTCGGCAGCTTGGTTAAACGGGGGGGGGATGTTAGATGTTCGGCATCCTGAAGCATGGCAGGAAAAACCGAAGAACTAACAGCCTATTGGAGACTGGTGTTGCCCGAACACCAGTGGTGGCGGAGCAAAACACCGACCTCCTGGGGGTGCCAGGGAGAACACATATTCGTTAAAAAGGAATTCTGGGTGCCTTTCCCTATTGGGGGGGCCACCCCCATTTATTTTATACACGCATATGTATATATATATATATATTTTTTAAATCAGTCTGACCTCCTGTGTGCAGTGCAGCACCAAGCTGACCCACTGCCTGAAAGCTTTTCCCTCTAGGGCAGATAAAAGTCTACACAGCTAGAAAGGAAGTATAAGCTTACCAGGGAGGATGATGTCCCAGGAGAGAGATAGCCTGTGAAGCGTCTCTGCTATCTGGGCGTCATCATACAATGCCGCGTTTCCATATCGACTATATTTAAATAAACAAATAAGTCGATGGCATGAAAAACACAGCATGAATACAGCCTACTCCATGAAAGGGTTAACTCATATGAAGAGAGCTGAGAGGGGGTGGGGGGGGAGAGAGCGCGTCATTGAGGCTCCGCCCCCCGGCCACCCGACAGAAGCTGCCGTCTACTGCTTGTTTTAGTGCTTAAGGCTATTTTCATCTCCGGTAAAAAAGAGAGGAATCCTCGTGATGACAGCGCGGAAGAAAGGAGTTTTCTTACCTCCGTCTGCCGCAGCTCTGTCAGATGCACGAGTTTTAAGCCAGGAACGCGCGGCGGCTCGCAGCTTCTCACGGAATGCGCGGCGCGCGCAGCACTAGTCGAAGCAGTGTAGAGATCGCACTCCGATATGGATTATCACACACGGAGGGATTTAAACTCGTCAAATCGGTGAGTTAAACACCTTCCTATTTTGCTGGTTTATCACAAGCACGCTTCACAACAAGGCTGAAGACAAATGATCTGAGGTCGTTGCCGGCTCACCTGTTTTTATAACCTCCACCTACATCTAATCAGATGACGTCACCTGTCGAGGTTATATATAGCCAAAAACTTTGGCGTGTTTTCACAGCATGCTTCAACGACCGGCAACGCGACAAACTGGTTCCCATAGCGTTTTCACGCAGCATCGAGTGTAGCCTTGCTAGGGAACAACATTTTTGTTATTCTTTTTCACATTTTGTTTGTGAAAGATGAATATGAATTGATTTTAGATGTTTTACATAAATATCCATTGGTTGTGTGAGAAAACTGCTTTCCTGAGCTTCTACAGCGCTAAGAACGCACCAAACGCTTTATCTGACTGCCTGCACACTAAAAGTGAAATATATGATCATTTCCAACACATTTATGTATTTTTTCAAGGATGTTGAAAAACAACATTTTTGTTATTCTTTTTCACATTTTGTTTGTGAAAGATGAATATAAATTGATTTTAGATGTTTTACATAAATATCCATTGGTTGTGTGAGAAAACCGCTTTCCAGAGCTTCTACAGCGCTAAGAACGCACCAAACGCTTTATCTGACTGCCTGCACACTAAAAGTGAAATGTATGATCATTTCCAACACATTTATGTATTTTTTCAAGGATGTTGAAAAACAACATTTTGATTCTTTTTCACATTTTGTTTGTGAAAGATGAAAATAATTGATTTTAGATGTTTTACATAAATATCCATTGGTTGTGTGAGAAAACCGCTTTCCTGAGCTTCTACAGCGCTAAGAACGCACCAAACGCTTTATCTGACTGCCTGCACACTAAAAGTGAAATGTATGATCATTTCCAACACATTTATGTATTTTTTCAAGGATGTTGAAAAACAACATTTTTGTTATTCTTTTTCACATTTTGTTTGTGAAAGATGAATATGAATTGATTTTAGATGTTTTACATAAATATCCATTGGTTGTGTGAGAAAACTGCTTTCCTGAGCTTCTACAGCGCTAAGAACGCACCAAACGCTTTATCTGACTGCCTGCACACTAAAAGTGAAATATATGATCATTTCCAACACATTTATGTATTTTTTCAAGGATGTTGAAAAACTGCTTTCCTGAGCTTCTACAGCGCTAAGAACGCACCAAACGCTTTATCTGACTGCCTGCACACTAAAAGTGAAATATATGATCATTTCCAACACATTTATGTATTTTTTCAAGGATGTTGAAAAACAACATTTTTGTTATTCTTTTTCACATTTTGTTTGTGAAAGATGAATATAAATTGATTTTAGATGTTTTACATAAATATCCATTAGTTGTGTGAGAAAACCGCTTTCCAGAGCTTCTACAGCGCTAAGAACGCACCAAACGCTCTATCTGACTGCCTGCACACTAAAAGTGAAATATATGATCATTTCCAACACATTTATGTATTTTTTCAAGGATGTTGAAAAACCGCTTTCCAGAGCTTCTACAGCGCTAAGAACGCACCAAACACTTTATCTGACTGTCTCCACACTATAAGTGAAATATATTATAATTTCCAACACATTCATGTATTTTTTCAAGGATGTTGAGAAACAACATTTTTGTTATTCTTTTTCACATTTTGTTTGTGAAAGATGAAAATAATTCGATTTTGGATGCTTTACATGAATATCCATTAGTTGTGTGAGAAAACCGCTTTCCTGGGCTTCTACAGCGCTAAGAACGCACCAAACGCTTTATCTGACTGCCTGCACACTAAAAGTGAAATATATGATCATTTCCAACACATTTATGTATTTTTTCAAGGATGGTGAAAAACAACATTTTGATTCTTTTTCACATTTTGTTTGTGAAAGATGAAAATAATTGATTTTAGATGTTTTACATAAATATCCATTGGTTGTGTGAGAAAACCGCTTTCCTGAGCTTCTACAGCGCTAAGAACGCACCAAACGCTTTATCTGACTGCCTGCACACTAAAAGTGAAATATATGATCATTTCCAACACATTTATGTATTTTTTCAAGGATGTTGAAAAACAACATTTTTGTTATTCTTTTTCACATTTTGTTTGTGAAAGATGAATATGAATTGATTTTAGATGTTTTACATAAATATCCATTGGTTGTGTGAGAAAACTGCTTTCCTGAGCTTCTACAGCGCTAAGAACGCACCAAACGCTTTATCTGACTGCCTGCAAACTAAAAGTGAAATATATGATCATTTCCAACACATTTATGTATTTTTTCAAGGATGTTGAAAAACAACATTTTTGTTATTCTTTTTCACATTTTGTTTGTGAAAGATGAATATAAATTGATTTTAGATGTTTTACATAAATATCCATTAGTTGTGTGAGAAAACCGCTTTCCTGAGCTTCTACAGCGCTAAGAACGCACCAAACGCTTTATCTGACTGCCTGCACACTAAAAGTGAAATATATTATAATTTCCAACACATTTATGTATTTTTTTAAGGATGTTGAAAAACAACATTTTTGTTATTCTTTTTCACATTTTGTTTGTGAGAGATGAATATAAATCGATTTTGGCTGTTTTACATAAATATCCATTGGTTGTGTGAGAAAACCGCTTTCCAGAGCTTCTACAGCGCTAAGAACACACCAAACACTTTATCTGACTGTCTCCACACTATAAGTGAAATATATTATAATTTCCAACACATTCATGTATTTTTTCAAGGATGTTGAGAAACAACATTTTTGTTATTCTTTTTCACATTTTGTTTGTGAAAGATGAAAATAATTCGATTTTGGATGTTTTACATGAATATCCATTAGTTGTGTGAGAAAACCGCTTTCCTGGGCTTCTACAGCGCTAAGAACGCACCAAACGCTTTATCTGACTGCCTGCACACTAAAAGTGAAATATATGATCATTTCCAACACATTTATGTATTTTTTCAAGGATGTTGAAAAACAACATTTTTGTTATTCTTTTTCACATTTTGTTTGTGAAAGATGAATATAAATTGATTTTAGATGTTTTACATAAATATCCATTGGTTGTGTGAGAAAACCGCTTTCCAGAGCTTCTACAGCGCTAAGAACGCACCAAACGCTTTATCTGACTGCCTGCACACTAAAAGTGAAATGTATGATCATTTCCAACACATTTATGTATTTTTTCAAGGATGTTGAAAAACAACATTTTTGTTATTCTTTTTCACATTTTGTATGTGAAAGATGAATATGAATTGATTTTAGATGTTTTACATAAATATCCATTGGTTGAGTGAGAAAACTGCTTTCCTGAGCTTCTACAGCGCTAAGAACGCACCAAACGCTTTATCTGACTGCCTGCACACTAAAAGTGAAATATATGATCATTTCCAACACATTTATGTATTTTTTTAAGGATGTTGAAAAACCGCTTTCCTGGGCTTCTACAGCGCTAAGAACGCACCAAACGCTTTATCTGACTGCCTGCACACTAAAAGTGAAATATATGATCATTTCCAACACATTTATGTATTTTTTCAAGGATGTTGAAAAACAACATTTTGATTCTTTTTCACATTTTGTTTGTGAAAGATGAAAATAATTGATTTTAGATGTTTTACATAAATATCCATTGGTTGTGTGAGAAAACCGCTTTCCCGAGCTTCTACAGCGCTAAGAACGCACCAAACGCTTTATCTGACTGCCTGCACACTAAAAGTGAAATGTATGATCATTTCCAACACATTTATGTATTTTTTCAAGGATGTTGAAAAACAACATTTTTGTTATTCTTTTTCACATTTTGTTTGTGAAAGATGAATATGAATTGATTTTAGATGTTTTACATAAATATCCATTGGTTGTGTGAGAAAACTGCTTTCCTGAGCTTCTACAGCGCTAAGAACGCACCAAACGCTTTATCTGACTGCCTGCACACTAAAAGTGAAATATATGATCATTTCCAACACATTTATGTATTTTTTCAAGGATGTTGAAAAACAACATTTTTGTTATTCTTTTTCACATTTTGTTTGTGAAAGATGAATATAAATTGATTTTAGATGTTTTACATAAATATCCATTAGTTGTGTGAGAAAACCGCTTTCCTGAGCTTCTACAGCGCTAAGAACGCACCAAACGCTTTATCTGACTGCCTGCACACTAAAAGTGAAATATATTATAATTTCCAACACATTTATGTATTTTTTTAAGGATGTTGAAAAACAACATTTTTGTTATTCTTTTTCACATTTTGTTTGTGAGAGATGAATATAAATCGATTTTGGCTGTTTTACATAAATATCCATTGGTTGTGTGAGAAAACCGCTTTCCAGAGCTTCTACAGCGCTAAGAACGCACCAAAGACTTTATCTGACTGTCTCCACACTATAAGTGAAATATATTATAATTTCCAACACATTCATGTATTTTTTCAAGGATGTTGAGAAACAACATTTTTGTTATTCTTTTTCACATTTTGTTTGTGAAAGATGAAAATAATTCGATTTTGGATGTTTTACATGAATATCCATTAGTTGTGTGAGAAAACCGCTTTCCTGGGCTTCTACAGCGCTAAGAACGCACCAAACGCTTTGACTGCCTGCACACTAAAAGTGAAATGTATGATCATTTCCAACACATTTATGTATTTTTTCAAGGATGTTGAAAAACAACATTTTTGTTATTCTTTTTCACATTTTGTTTGTGAAAGATGAATATGAATTGATTTTAGATGTTTTACATAAATATCCATTGGTTGTGTGAGAAAACCGCTTTCCAGAGCTTCTACAGCGCTAAGAACGCACCAAACGCTTTATCTGACTGCCTGCACACTAAAAGTGAAATGTATGATCATTTCCAACACATTTATGTATTTTTTCAAGGATGTTGAAAAACAACATTTTTGTTATTCTTTTTCACATTTTGTATGTGAAAGATGAATATGAATTGATTTTAGATGTTTTACATAAATATCCATTGGTTGAGTGAGAAAACTGCTTTCCTGAGCTTCTACAGCGCTAAGAACGCACCAAACGCTTTATCTGACTGCCTGCACACTAAAAGTGAAATATATGATCATTTCCAACACATTTATGTATTTTTTTAAGGATGTTGAAAAACCGCTTTCCTGGGCTTCTACAGCGCTAAGAACGCACCAAACGCTTTATCTGACTGCCTGCACACTAAAAGTGAAATATATGATCATTTCCAACACATTTATGTATTTTTTCAAGGATGTTGAAAAACAACATTTTGATTCTTTTTCACATTTTGTTTGTGAAAGATGAAAATAATTGATTTTAGATGTTTTACATAAATATCCATTGGTTGTGTGAGAAAACCGCTTTCCCGAGCTTCTACAGCGCTAAGAACGCACCAAACGCTTTATCTGACTGCCTGCACACTAAAAGTGAAATGTATGATCATTTCCAACACATTTATGTATTTTTTCAAGGATGTTGAAAAACAACATTTTTGTTATTCTTTTTCACATTTTGTTTGTGAAAGATGAATATGAATTGATTTTAGATGTTTTACATAAATATCCATTGGTTGTGTGAGAAAACTGCTTTCCTGAGCTTCTACAGCGCTAAGAACGCACCAAACGCTTTATCTGACTGCCTGCACACTAAAAGTGAAATATATGATCATTTCCAACACATTTATGTATTTTTTCAAGGATGTTGAAAAACAACATTTTTGTTATTCTTTTTCACATTTTGTTTGTGAAAGATGAATATAAATTGATTTTAGATGTTTTACATAAATATCCATTAGTTGTGTGAGAAAACCGCTTTCCTGAGCTTCTACAGCGCTAAGAACGCACCAAACGCTTTATCTGACTGCCTGCACACTAAAAGTGAAATATATTATAATTTCCAACACATTTATGTATTTTTTTAAGGATGTTGAAAAACAACATTTTTGTTATTCTTTTTCACATTTTGTTTGTGAGAGATGAATATAAATCGATTTTGGCTGTTTTACATAAATATCCATTGGTTGTGTGAGAAAACCGCTTTCCAGAGCTTCTACAGCGCTAAGAACGCACCAAAGACTTTATCTGACTGTCTCCACACTATAAGTGAAATATATTATAATTTCCAACACATTCATGTATTTTTTCAAGGATGTTGAGAAACAACATTTTTGTTATTCTTTTTCACATTTTGTTTGTGAAAGATGAAAATAATTCGATTTTGGATGTTTTACATGAATATCCATTAGTTGTGTGAGAAAACCGCTTTCCTGGGCTTCTACAGCGCTAAGAACGCACCAAACGCTTTATCTGACTGCCTGCACACTAAAAGTGAAATATATGATCATTTCCAACACATTTATGTATTTTTTCAAGGATGTTGAAAAACAACATTTTTGTTATTCTTTTTCACATTTTGTTTGTGAAAGATGAATATAAATTGATTTTAGATGTTTTACATAAATATCCATTGGTTGTGTGAGAAAACCGCTTTCCAGAGCTTCTACAGCGCTAAGAACGCACCAAACGCTTTATCTGACTGCCTGCACACTAAAAGTGAAATGTATGATCATTTCCAACACATTTATGTATTTTTTCAAGGATGTTGAAAAACAACATTTTTGTTATTCTTTTTCACATTTTGTTTGTGAAAGATGAATATGAATTGATTTTAGATGTTTTACATAAATATCCATTGGTTGAGTGAGAAAACTGCTTTCCTGAGCTTCTACAGCGCTAAGAACGCACCAAACGCTTTATCTGACTGCCTGCACACTAAAAGTGAAATATATGATCATTTCCAACACATTTATGTATTTTTTTAAGGATGTTGAAAAACAACATTTTTGTTATTCTTTTTCACATTTTGTTTGTGAAAGATGAATATAAATCGATTTTGGCTGTTTTACATAAATATCCATTGGTTGTGTGAGAAAACCGCTTTCCAGAGCTTCTACAGCGCTAAGAATGCACCAAACACTTTATCTGACTGTCTCCACACTATAAGTGAAATATATTATAATTTCCAACACATTCATGTATTTTTTCAAGGATGTTGAGAAACAACATTTTTGTTATTCTTTTTCACATTTTGTTTGTGAAAGATGAAAATAATTCGATTTTGGATGCTTTACATGAATATCCATTAGTTGTGTGAGAAAACCGCTTTCCTGGGCTTCTACAGCGCTAAGAACGCACCAAACGCTTTATCTGACTGCCTGCACACTAAAAGTGAAATATATGATCATTTCCAACACATTTATGTATTTTTTCAAGGATGTTGAAAAACAACATTTTGATTCTTTTTCACATTTTGTTTGTGAAAGATGAAAATAATTGATTTTAGATGTTTTACATAAATATCCATTGGTTGTGTGAGAAAACCGCTTTCCAGAGCTTCTACAGCGCTAAGAACGCACCAAACGCTTTATCTGACTGCCTGCACACTAAAAGTGAAATATACTGTATGATCATTTCCAACACATTTATGTATTTTTTCAAGGATGTTGAAAAACAACATTTTGATTCTTTTTCACATTTTGTTTGTGAAAGATGAAAATAATTGATTTTAGATGTTTTACATAAATATCCATTGGTTGTGTGAGAAAACCGCTTTCCTGAGCTTCTACAGCGCTAAGAACGCACCAAACGCTTTATCTGACTGCCTGCACACTAAAAGTGAAATGTATGATCATTTCCAACACATTTATGTATTTTTTCAAGGATGTTGAAAAACAACATTTTTGTTATTCTTTTTCACATTTTGTTTGTGAAAGATGAATATGAATTGATTTTAGATGTTTTACATAAATATCCATTGGTTGTGTGAGAAAACTGCTTTCCTGAGCTTCTACAGCGCTAAGAACGCACCAAACGCTTTATCTGACTGCCTGCACACTAAAAGTGAAATATATGATCATTTCCAACACATTTATGTATTTTTTTAAGGATGTTGAAAAACAACATTTTTGTTATTCTTTTTCACATTTTGTTTGTGAGAGATGAATATAAATCGATTTTGGCTGTTTTACATAAATATCCATTGGTTGTGTGAGAAAACCGCTTTCCAGAGCTTCTACAGCGCTAAGAACGCACCAAAGACTTTATCTGACTGTCTCCACACTATAAGTGAAATATATTATAATTTCCAACACATTCATGTATTTTTTCAAGGATGTTGAGAAACCGCTTTCCTGGGCTTCTACAGCGCTAAGAACGCACCAAACGCTTTATCTGACTGCCTGCACACTAAAAGTGAAATATATGATCATTTCCAACACATTTATGTATTTTTTCAAGGATGTTGAAAAACAACATTTTTGTTATTCTTTTTCACATTTTGTTTGTGAAAGATGAATATAAATTGATTTTAGATGTTTTACATAAATATCCATTGGTTGTGTGAGAAAACCGCTTTCCAGAGCTTCTACAGCGCTAAGAACGCACCAAACGCTTTGACTGCCTGCACACTAAAAGTGAAATGTATGATCATTTCCAACACATTTATGTATTTTTTCAAGGATGTTGAAAAACAACATTTTTGTTATTCTTTTTCACATTTTGTTTGTCAAAGATGAAGGTAAATTGATTTTAGATGTTTTACATAAATATCCATTGGTTGAGTGAGAAAACTGCTTTCCTGAGCTTCTACAGCGCTAAGAACGCACCAAACGCTTTATCTGACTGCCTGCACACTAAAAGTGAAATATATGATCATTTCCAACACATTTATGTATTTTTTTAAGGATGTTGAAAAACAACATTTTTGTTATTCTTTTTCACATTTTGTTTGTGAAAGATGAATATAAATCGATTTTGGCTGTTTTACATAAATATCCATTGGTTGTGTGAGAAAACCGCTTTCCAGAGCTTCTACAGCGCTAAGAATGCACCAAACACTTTATCTGACTGTCTCCACACTATAAGTGAAATATATTATAATTTCCAACACATTCATGTATTTTTTCAAGGATGTTGAGAAACAACATTTTTGTTATTCTTTTTCACATTTTGTTTGTGAAAGATGAAAATAATTCGATTTTGGATGCTTTACATGAATATCCATTAGTTGTGTGAGAAAACCGCTTTCCTGGGCTTCTACAGCGCTAAGAACGCACCAAACGCTTTATCTGACTGCCTGCACACTAAAAGTGAAATATATGATCATTTCCAACACATTTATGTATTTTTTCAAGGATGTTGAAAAACAACATTTTGATTCTTTTTCACATTTTGTTTGTGAAAGATGAAAATAATTGATTTTAGATGTTTTACATAAATATCCATTGGTTGTGTGAGAAAACCGCTTTCCAGAGCTTCTACAGCGCTAAGAACGCACCAAACGCTTTATCTGACTGCCTGCACACTAAAAGTGAAATGTATGATCATTTCCAACACATTTATGTATTTTTTCAAGGATGTTGAAAAACAACATTTTTGTTATTCTTTTTCACATTTTGTTTGTGAAAGATGAATATGAATTGATTTTAGATGTTTTACATAAATATCCATTGGTTGAGTGAGAAAACTGCTTTCCTGAGCTTCTACAGCGCTAAGAACGCACCAAACGCTTTATCTGACTGCCTGCACACTAAAAGTGAAATATATGATCATTTCCAACACATTTATGTATTTTTTTAAGGATGTTGAAAAACAACATTTTTGTTATTCTTTTTCACATTTTGTTTGTGAAAGATGAATATAAATCGATTTTGGCTGTTTTACATAAATATCCATTGGTTGTGTGAGAAAACCGCTTTCCTGGGCTTCTACAGCGCTAAGAACGCACCAAAC
Source organism: Channallabes apus (assembly GCA_030522415.1). Classification (NCBI taxonomy): domain Eukaryota; kingdom Metazoa; phylum Chordata; class Actinopteri; order Siluriformes; family Clariidae; genus Channallabes; species Channallabes apus. The sequence goes on from CM060109.1 coordinate 13,138,734, forward strand.
GCTTTATCTGACTGCCTGCACACTAAAAGTGAAATATATGATCATTTCCAACACATTTATGTATTTTTTCAAGGATGTTGAAAAACAACATTTTGATTCTTTTTCACATTTTGTTTGTGAAAGATGAAAATAATTGATTTTAGATGTTTTACATAAATATCCATTGGTTGTGTGAGAAAACCGCTTTCCAGAGCTTCTACAGCGCTAAGAACGCACCAAACGCTTTATCTGACTGCCTGCACACTAAAAGTGAAATGTATGATCATTTCCAACACATTTATGTATTTTTTCAAGGATGTTGAAAAACAACATTTTTGTTATTCTTTTTCACATTTTGTTTGTGAAAGATGAATATGAATTGATTTTAGATGTTTTACATAAATATCCATTGGTTGAGTGAGAAAACTGCTTTCCTGAGCTTCTACAGCGCTAAGAACGCACCAAACGCTTTATCTGACTGCCTGCACACTAAAAGTGAAATATATGATCATTTCCAACACATTTATGTATTTTTTTAAGGATGTTGAAAAACAACATTTTTGTTACTCTTTTTCACATTTTGTTTGTGAAAGATGAATATAAATCGATTTTGGCTGTTTTACATAAATATCCATTGGTTGTGTGAGAAAACCGCTTTCCAGAGCTTCTACAGCGCTAAGAATGCACCAAACACTTTATCTGACTGCCTGCACACTAAAAGTGAAATATATGATCATTTCCAACACATTTATGTATTTTTTCAAGGATGTTGAAAAACAACATTTTGATTCTTTTTCACATTTTGTTTGTGAAAGATGAAAATAATTGATTTTAGATGTTTTACATAAATATCCATTGGTTGTGTGAGAAAACCGCTTTCCAGAGCTTCTACAGCGCTAAGAACGCACCAAACGCTTTATCTGACTGCCTGCACACTAAAAGTGAAATATACTGTATGATCATTTCCAACACATTTATGTATTTTTTCAAGGATGTTGAAAAACAACATTTTGATTCTTTTTCACATTTTGTTTGTGAGAGATGAATATAAATCGATTTTGGCTGTTTTACATAAATATCCATTGGTTGTGTGAGAAAACCGCTTTCCAGAGCTTCTACAGCGCTAAGAACGCACCAAAGACTTTATCTGACTGTCTCCACACTATAAGTGAAATATATTATAATTTCCAACACATTCATGTATTTTTTCAAGGATGTTGAGAAACCGCTTTCCTGGGCTTCTACAGCGCTAAGAACGCACCAAACGCTTTATCTGACTGCCTGCACACTAAAAGTGAAATATATGATCATTTCCAACACATTTATGTATTTTTTCAAGGATGTTGAAAAACCGCTTTCCTGAGCTTCTACAGCGCTAAGAACGCACCAAACGCTTTATCTGACTGCCTGCACACTAAAAGTGAAATATATTATAATTTCCAACACATTTATGTATTTTTTTAAGGATGTTGAAAAACAACATTTTTGTTATTCTTTTTCACATTTTGTTTGTGAGAGATGAATATAAATCGATTTTGGCTGTTTTACATAAATATCCATTGGTTGTGTGAGAAAACCGCTTTCCAGAGCTTCTACAGCGCTAAGAACGCACCAAACACTTTATCTGACTGTCTCCACACTATAAGTGAAATATATTATAATTTCCAACACATTCATGTATTTTTTCAAGGATGTTGAGAAACAACATTTTTGTTATTCTTTTTCACATTTTGTTTGTGAAAGATGAAAATAATTCGATTTTGGATGTTTTACATGAATATCCATTAGTTGTGTGAGAAAACCGCTTTCCTGGGCTTCTACAGCGCTAAGAACGCACCAAACGCTTTATCTGACTGCCTGCACACTAAAAGTGAAATATATGATCATTTCCAACACATTTATGTATTTTTTCAAGGATGTTGAAAAACAACATTTTTGTTATTCTTTTTCACATTTTGTTTGTGAAAGATGAATATAAATTGATTTTAGATGTTTTACATAAATATCCATTGGTTGTGTGAGAAAACCGCTTTCCTGAGCTTCTACAGCGCTAAGAACGCACCAAACGCTTTATCTGACTGCCTGCACACTAAAAGTGAAATATATTATAATTTCCAACACATTTATGTATTTTTTTAAGGATGTTGAAAAACAACATTTTTGTTATTCTTTTTCACATTTTGTTTGTGAAAGATGAATATAAATCGATTTTGGCTGTTTTACATGAATATCCATTGGTTGTGTGAGAAAACCGCTTTCCAGAGCTTCTACAGCGCTAAGAACGCACCAATCGTTTTGACTGCCTGCACACTAAAAGTGAAATGTATGATCATTTCCAACACATTTATGTATTTTTTCAAGGATGTTGAAAAACAAAATTTTTGTTATTCTTTTTCACATTTTGTTTGTGAAAGATGAATATAAATTGATTTTAGATGTTTTACATAAATATCCATTGGTTGTGAGAGAAAACCGCTTTCCTGAGCTCCTACAGCGCTAAGAACGCACCAAACGCTCTATCTGACTGCCTGCACACTAAAAGTGAAATATATGATCATTTCCAACACATTTATGTATTTTTTCAAGGATGTTGAGAAACAACATTTTTGTTATTCTTTTTCACATTTTATTTGTGAAAGATGAATTTGAATCGATTTTGGATGTTTTACATAAATGTCCATTAGTTGTGTGAGAAAACCGCTTTCCTGAGCTTCTACAGCGCTAAGAACGCAACAAACGCTTTATCTGACTGCCTGCACACTATAAGTGAAATATATGATCATTTCCAACACATTTATGTTTTTTTTTAAGGATGTTGAAAAACTGCTTTCCTGAGCTTCTACAGCGCTAAGAACGCACCAAACGCTTTATCTGACTGCCTGCACACTATAAGTGAAATATATGATCATTTCCAACACATTTATGTTTTTTTTTAAGGATGTTGAAAAACAACATTTTTGTTATTCCTTTTCACATTTTGTTTTGTGAAAGATGAATATAAATTGATTTTGGCTGTTTTACATAAATATCCATTGGTTGTGTGAGAAAACCGCTTTCCAGAGCTTCTACAGCGCTAAGAACGCACCAAACGCTTTATCTGACTGCCTGCACACTAAAAGTGAAATATACTGTATGATCATTTCCAACACATTTATGTATTTTTTCAAGGATTTTGAAAAACAACATTTTTGTTATTCTTTTTCACATTTTGTTTGTGAAAGATGAATATGAATTGATTTTAGATGTTTTACATAAATATCCATTGGTTGTGTGAGAAAACTGCTTTCCTGAGCTTCTACAGCGCTAAGAACGCACCAAACGCTTTATCTGACTGCCTGCACACTAAAAGTGAAATATATGATCATTTCCAACACATTTATGTATTTTTTCAAGGATGTTGAAAAACAACATTTTTGTTATTCTTTTTCACATTTTGTTTGTGAAAGATGAATATAAATTGATTTTAGATGTTTTACATAAATATCCATTAGTTGTGTGAGAAAACCGCTTTCCTGAGCTTCTACAGCGCTAAGAACGCACCAAACGCTTTATCTGACTGCCTGCACACTAAAAGTGAAATATATTATAATTTCCAACACATTTATGTATTTTTTTAAGGATGTTGAAAAACAACATTTTTGTTATTCTTTTTCACATTTTGTTTGTGAAAGATGAATATAAATCGATTTTGGCTGTTTTACATAAATATCCATTGGTTGTGTGAGAAAACCGCTTTCCAGAGCTTCTACAGCGCTAAGAACGCACCAAACACTTTATCTGACTGCCTGCACACTTAAAGTGAAATATATGATCATTTCCAAAACATTTATGTTTTTTTTAAGGATGTTGAAAAACAACATTTTTGTTATTCTTTTTCACATTTTGTTTGTCAAAGATGAATGTAAATTGATTTTAGATGTTTTACATAAATATCCATTAGTTGTGTGAGAAAACCGCTTTCCTGGGCTTCTACAGCGCTAAGAACGCACCAAACGCTTTGACTGCCTGCACACTAAAAGTGAAATGTATGATCATTTCCAACACATTTATGTATTTTTTCAAGGATGTTGAAAAACAACATTTTTGTTATTCTTTTTCACATTTTGTTTGTCAAAGATGAAGGTAAATTGATTTTAGATGTTTTACATAAATATCCATTAGTTGTGTGAGAAAACCGCTTTCCTGAGCTTCTACAGCGCTAAGAACGCACCAAACGCTTTATCTGACTGCCTGCACACTAAAAGTGAAATATATTATAATTTCCAACACATTTATGTATTTTTTTAAGGATGTTGAAAAACAACATTTTTGTTATTCTTTTTCACATTTTGTTTGTGAAAGATGAATATAAATCGATTTTGGCTGTTTTACATAAATATCCATTGGTTGTGTGAGAAAACCGCTTTCCAGAGCTTCTACAGCGCTAAGAACGCACCAAACACTTTATCTGACTGTCTCCACACTATAAGTGAAATATATTATAATTTCCAACACATTCATGTATTTTTTCAAGGATGTTGAAAAACAACATTTTGATTCTTTTTCACATTTTGTTTGTGAAAGATGAAAATAATTGATTTTAGATGTTTTACATAAATATCCATTGGTTGTGTGAGAAAACCGCTTTCCTGAGCTTCTACAGCGCTAAGAACGCACCAAACGCTTTATCTGACTGCCTGCACACTAAAAGTGAAATGTATGATCATTTCCAACACATTTATGTATTTTTTCAAGGATGTTGAAAAACAACATTTTTGTTATTCTTTTTCACATTTTGTTTGTGAAAGATGAATATAAATTGATTTTAGATGTTTTACATAAATATCCATTGGTTGTGTGAGAAAACCGCTTTCCAGAGCTTCTACAGCGCTAAGAACGCACCAAACGCTTTATCTGACTGCCTGCACACTAAAAGTGAAATGTATGATCATTTCCAACACATTTATGTATTTTTTCAAGGATGTTGAAAAACAACATTTTGATTCTTTTTCACATTTTGTTTGTGAAAGATGAAAATAATTGATTTTAGATGTTTTACATAAATATCCATTGGTTGTGTGAGAAAACCGCTTTCCTGAGCTTCTACAGCGCTAAGAACGCACCAAACGCTTTATCTGACTGCCTGCACACTAAAAGTGAAATGTATGATCATTTCCAACACATTTATGTATTTTTTCAAGGATGTTGAAAAACTGCTTTCCTGAGCTTCTACAGCGCTAAGAACGCACCAAACGCTTTATCTGACTGCCTGCACACTAAAAGTGAAATATATGATCATTTCCAACACATTTATGTATTTTTTCAAGGATGTTGAAAAACCGCTTTCCTGGGCTTCTACAGCGCTAAGAACGCACCAATCGTTTTGACTGCCTGCACACTAAAAGTGAAATGTATGATCATTTCCAACACATTTATGTATTTTTTCAAGGATGTTGAAAAACAAAATTTTTGTTATTCTTTTTCACATTGTGTTTGTGAAAGATGAATATAAATTGATTTTAGATGTTTTACATAAATATCCATTGGTTGTGTGAGAAAACCGCTTTCCTGAGCTCCTACAGCGCTAAGAACGCACCAAACGCTCTATCTGACTGCCTGCACACTAAAAGTGAAATATATGATCATTTCCAACACATTTATGTATTTTTTCAAGGATGTTGAGAAACAACATTTTTGTTATTCTTTTTCACATTTTATTTGTGAAAGATGAATTTGAATCGATTTTGGATGTTTTACATAAATGTCCATTAGTTGTGTGAGAAAACCGCTTTCCTGAGCTTCTACAGCGCTAAGAACGCAACAAACGCTTTATCTGACTGCCTGCACACTATAAGTGAAATATATGATCATTTCCAACACATTTATGTTTTTTTTTAAGGATGTTGAAAAACAACATTTTTGTTATTCCTTTTCACATTTTGTTTGTGAAAGATGAATATAAATTGATTTTGGCTGTTTTACATAAATATCCATTGGTTGTGTGAGAAAACCGCTTTCCAGAGCTTCTACAGCGCTAAGAACGCACCAAACGCTTTATCTGACTGCCTGCACACTAAAAGTGAAATGTATGATCATTTCCAACACATTTATGTATTTTTTCAAGGATGTTGAAAAACAACATTTTTGTTATTCTTTTTCACATTTTGTTTGTGAAAGATGAATATAAATTGATTTTAGATGTTTTTACATAAATATCCATTGGTTGTGTGAGAAAACCGCTTTCCTGAGCTTCTACAGCGCTAAGAACGCACCAAACGCTTTATCTGACTGCCTGCACACTAAAAGTGAAATATATGATCATTTCCAACACATTTATGTATTTTTTCAAGGATGTTGAAAAACAACATTTTTGTTATTCTTTTTCACATTTTGTTTGTCAAAGATGAATATAAATTGATTTTAGATGTTTTACATAAATATCCATTGGTTGTGTGAGAAAACCGCTTTCCAGAGCTACTACAGCGCTAAGAACGCACCAAACGCTTTATCTGACTGCCTGCACACTAAAAGTGAAATATATTATAATTTCCAACACATTTATGTATTTTTTTAAGGATGTTGAAAAACAACATTTTTGTTATTCTTTTTCACATTTTGTTTGTGAAAGATGAATATAAATCGATTTTGGCTGTTTTACATGAATATCCATTGGTTGTGTGAGAAAACCGCTTTCCAGAGCTTCTACAGCGCTAAGAACGCACCAAACACTTTACCTGACTGCCTGCACACTTAAAGTGAAATATATGATCATTTCCAAAACATTTATGTTTTTTTTAAGGATGTTGAAAAACAACATTTTTGTTATTCTTTTTCACATTTTGTTTGTCAAAGATGAATGTAAATTGATTTTAGATGTTTTACATAAATATCCATTAGTTGTGTGAGAAAACCGCTTTCCTGGGCTTCTACAGCGCTAAGAATGCACCAATCGTTTTGACTGCCTGCACACTAAAAGTGAAATGTATGATCATTTCCAACACATTTATGTATTTTTTCAAGGATGTTGAAAAACAACATTTTTGTTATTCTTTTTCACATTTTGTTTGTGAAAGATGAATATAAATTGATTTTAGATGTTTTACATAAATATCCATTGGTTGTGTGAGAAAACCGCTTTCCTGAGCTCCTACAGCGCTAAGAACGCACCAAACGCTCTATCTGACTGCCTGCACACTAAAAGTGAAATATATGATCATTTCCAACACATTTATGTATTTTTTCAAGGATGTTGAGAAACAACATTTTTGTTATTCTTTTTCACATTTTATTTGTGAAAGATGAATTTGAATCGATTTTGGATGTTTTACATAAATGTCCATTAGTTGTGTGAGAAAACCGCTTTCCTGAGCTTCTACAGCGCTAAGAACGCAACAAACGCTTTATCTGACTGTCTGCACACTATAAGTGAAATATATTATAATTTCCAACACATTTATGTTTTTTTTTAAGGATGTTGAAAAACATTTTTGTTATTCTTTTTCACATTTTGTTTGTGAAAGATGAATATAAATCGATTTTGGCTGTTTTACATAAATATCCATTGGTTGTGTGAGAAAACCGCTTTCCAGAGCTTCTACAGCGCTAAGAACGCACCAAACGCTTTATCTGACTGCCTGCACACTAAAAGTGAAATATACTGTATGATCATTTCCAACACATTTATGTATTTTTTCAAGGATGTTGAAAAACAACATTTTTGTTATTCTTTTTCACATTTTGTTTGTGAAAGATGAATATAAATTGATTTTAGATGTTTTACATAAATATCCATTGGTTGTGTGAGAAAACCGCTTTCCAGAGCTTCTACAGCGCTAAGAACGCACCAAACGCTTTATCTGACTGCCTGCACACTAAAAGTGAAATGTATGATCATTTCCAACACATTTATGTATTTTTTCAAGGATGTTGAAAAACAACATTTTTGTTATTCTTTTTCACATTTTGTTTGTGAAAGATGAATATAAATTGATTTTAGATGTTTTACATAAATATCCATTGGTTGTGTGAGAAAACCGCTTTCCAGAGCTACTACAGCGCTAAGAACGCACCAAACGCTTTATCTGACTGCCTGCACACTAAAAGTGAAATATATTATAATTTCCAACACATTTATGTATTTTTTTAAGGATGTTGAAAAACAACATTTTTGTTATTCTTTTTCACATTTTGTTTGTGAAAGATGAATATAAATCGATTTTGGCTGTTTTACATGAATATCCATTGGTTGTGTGAGAAAACCGCTTTCCAGAGCTTCTACAGCGCTAAGAACGCACCAAACACTTTATCTGACTGCCTGCACACTTAAAGTGAAATATATGATCATTTCCAAAACATTTATGTTTTTTTTAAGGATGTTGAAAAACAACATTTTTGTTATTCTTTTTCACATTTTGTTTGTCAAAGATGAATGTAAATTGATTTTAGATGTTTTACATAAATATCCATTAGTTGTGTGAGAAAACCGCTTTCCTGGGCTTCTACAGCGCTAAGAACGCACCAATCGTTTTGACTGCCTGCACACTAAAAGTGAAATGTATGATCATTTCCAACACATTTATGTATTTTTTCAAGGATGTTGAAAAACAAAATTTTTGTTATTCTTTTTCACATTGTGTTTGTGAAAGATGAATATAAATTGATTTTAGATGTTTTACATAAATATCCATTGGTTGTGTGAGAAAACCGCTTTCCTGAGCTCCTACAGCGCTAAGAACGCACCAAACGCTCTATCTGACTGCCTGCACACTAAAAGTGAAATATATGATCATTTCCAACACATTTATGTATTTTTTCAAGGATGTTGAGAAACAACATTTTTGTTATTCTTTTTCACATTTTATTTGTGAAAGATGAATTTGAATCGATTTTGGATGTTTTACATAAATGTCCATTAGTTGTGTGAGAAAACTGCTTTCCAGAGCTTCTACAGCGCTAAGAACGCACCAAACGCTTTATCTGACTGCCTGCACACTAAAAGTGAAATATACTGTATGATCATTTCCAACACATTTATGTATTTTTTCAAGGATGTTGAGAAACAACATTTTTGTTATTCTTTTTCACATTTTGTTTGTGAAAGATGAATATAAATCGATTTTGGCTGTTTTACATAAATATCCATTGGTTGTGTGAGAAAACTGCTTTCCTGAGCTTCTACAGCGCTAAGAACGCACCAAACGCTTTATCTGACTGCCTGCACACTATAAGTGAAATATATGATCATTTCCAACACATTTATGTTTTTTTTTAAGGATGTTGAAAAACAACATTTTTGTTATTCCTTTTCACATTTTGTTTGTGAAAGATGAATATAAATTGATCTTGGCTGTTTTACATAAATATCCATTGGTTGTGTGAGAAAACCGCTTTCCAGAGCTTCTACAGCGCTAAGAACGCACCAAACGCTTTATCTGACTGCCTGCACACTAAAAGTGAAATGTATGATCATTTCCAACACATTTATGTATTTTTTCAAGGATGTTGAAAAACAACATTTTTGTTATTCTTTTTCACATTTTGTTTGTGAAAGATGAATATAAATTGATTTTAGATGTTTTTACATAAATATCCATTGGTTGTGTGAGAAAACCGCTTTCCTGAGCTTCTACAGCGCTAAGAACGCACCAAACGCTTTATCTGACTGCCTGCACACTAAAAGTGAAATATATGATCATTTCCAACACATTTATGTATTTTTTCAAGGATGTTGAAAAACGTCTCGGGTTACTTTGCAGTAACCCTGTTCCCTGAGAGGCGGGAACGAGATGCTGCGTTAGAACGCTTATGGGAACTATCTTGTCGCATTGCCGGCCATGAAGCATGTGTGGAAAAACGCCATTATCTGGCTACATATAACCTCGGTCAGGTGACGTCATCTGATTAGATCAGGTGGAGGTTATAAATACCGGAAAGCCGGCAACAAAACCTCAGATTATTTGTCTGAATGGACGTCTGGTCACATGGTAGTGCGGCGTTCGGACGCAGCATCTCGTTCCCGCCTCTCAGGGAACAGGGTTACTGCAAAGTAACCCGAGACGTTCCCTTTTCGAGGCTTCACTCAATGCTGCGTTAGAACGCTTATGGGAACGAGAATACCAACGCCGCCGCACTACAGGTGTCTGGACCCCAAGGTTGTGTAGCGTGTGCGCACAAGGCCGAGAAGGTCTCAGATTCATGTCCGGGAAGCTGAACCGAGGACTCGTGAGCCTGGGGTGGCATGGACATCCAGACTATAAAATCTCATAAATGTGTGCGGAGAGGACCAACCCGCTGCGTCACACACTTGTTGCAGGGGAGTACCTCTTGCAAGAGCAATAGATGAGGCGACCCCTCTGGTTGAATGAGCCCTGACTTCTAGGGGCGAAGTGTGTCCACGCGCCTCATAGGAGAGGGCAATAGCATCTCTCACCCAGTGTGACAGAGTATGTGTGGTGGCGGCCGCCCCCCGGTTGCGGCCTCCATAACATATAAAGAGTTGCTCTGACTTACGCCACTGGCTGGTGCGGTGGACATAAGCCTGAAGAGCACGTACTGGGCACAGTAGGTGAAGTTTCTCCTGCTCCGAATCCGCAAAGGGCGGAGGACAGAAGGCTTCCAGGATGACAGGGTGCATGGTAGAGAAAGGAACTTTCGGTAGATAGTTTGGGTGAGGATGCAGAATGGCCTTGACTAGCCCAGGGGCAAAGTCCAGGCAGGATGGGGAGACTGACAATGCACGCAGGTCTCCGATCCTCTTTAGAGAGGTGATGGCCATAAGAAGAACCATCTTGAGAGTCAGAAGCCTGTCGGGCGCTGACTCTAGCGGTTCAAAAGGAGTCTCGATCAAACCTTCGAGCACGATAGATAAATCCCAAGAGGGAGCCGTGACTCTAGTGGGTGGCCTCAACCGTTTAGCTCCACGAATGAAACGGGCAACTAAAGGGTGATTTCCTACAGTAGCCCCTTCAGACAGGACGTGGCAGGCTGAAATAGCGGCCACGTACGTTCTGAGGGTACTAGGGCACAAGCCCGAGGACAATTTCTCTTGCAGGAATTCTAGCACTGAAACAATTCGGCAGTGGACTGGGTCCACCTGCTTAGCCATGCACCAGCTCTCGAATACCTTCCATTTGAAGGCATAAATCCTTCTAGTGGAGGGAGCCCTAGCACTTAGGATGGTGTCAATTACGCCGGCTGAAAGGCCGGCTTGACTCAATTGGTCCCGTTCAGGGGCCAAGCGTGAAGGTTCCAAAGCTCGGGCCGGGGATGAAATATTGTCCCCTGCGCCTGAGATAGAAGATCCCTCCTCACTGGAATCATCCAAGGTGAGCCGTCGAGGAGTGATATTATTTCTGAGAACCATACTCGGGCCGGCCAACGGGGCGCTATCAATAAGAGGCGCAAACCGTGTTGACGGACCCTCGCCAGGACTCCCGGGAGCAGAGCTATCGGAGGGTACGCATAGAGGCGTAGATTGGGCCACGTATGGGCCATCGCGTCCAGACCCAGGGGAGCTGGATGAGTCAGAGAGTAGTAGAGGGGACATTGTGCAGTCTCCTGTGAGGCAAAGAGGTCCACCTCCGCTGTAGAGAATCTCTCCCAGATTTGAGTGACTACTTCGGGGTGGAGTTTCCATTCCCCGTGATTCACAGCTCGTCTGGACAGAAAGTCTGCTCCCACATTCCTGTACCCTGGAATGTGAATCGCCCTGAGGGACAGGAACTTGTCCTGAGCCCAGAGCAGAACCTGATGTGCTAGCTGGTTCAAGCGTCGTGAGCGCAGGCCGCCCTGGCGATTTATATAGGAGACTACTGATGTGCTGTCCACCCGCACTAGGACATGGTAGCCTCTCAGCTGCTGGAGGAAATGCTGTAGAGCTAAAAATAGAGCCATCATTTCGAGGCAATTGATGTGCCATGCGAAAAGGTGGCCTCTCCAGACCCCTTGGGCTGGACGGCCATCCAAGACCGCGCCCCAGCCGGTAAGGGAAGCGTCTGTCGTTAGCATTTTGCGACGACAAGACGGACCTAGAGTGGGACCCAAGGCGAGAAACCGGGGTCTGAACCACATAGAAAGGGTACGAAGTCCTTTGCGCGTAACCCTTATCCGCCTTTGGGGATTTGTTCTCGTGTGAACTCCCCTGGCTCTTAACCACAGCTGAAACGCTCTCATGTGCAGGAGACCCAAGGGTATCACCATGGACGCAGCTGCCATGAGGCCTAAACATTTTTGTAAGTGATGTACAGTCACTTCTTGGTCTAGTCTGATTTCCTTCAGAGCGTTGTTTATGGATTCGACGCGAGCAGGAGACAGATGTGCCTGCATAGCGATCGAATTCCACCTGACGCCCAAGTAGGTTGTCACTTGTGCTGGAAAGAGAACGCTTTTCGTGGCGTTGAGTCTCAATCCCAGCAAGTGAAGGTGAGCTAGGACGACATCTCGGTGTCGAAGTGCTAGCTGCTGAGACTGGGCCAGTATTAGCCAGTCGTCTATGTAATTCAGAATGCGGATGCCCTGGAGTCTCAAAGGAGCCAGAACTGCATCCATGCATTTTGTATATGTGCGGGGTGATAAGGCTAGACCGAATGGAAGAACCCGAAATTGGTAGGCTTTTCCCCCAAAGGCGAACCTCAGGAACTTCCTGTGCTGTGGCAAAATTTCTATGTGGAAATATGCGTCCTTTAAATCTACTGTCACAAACCAATCCTGTGGTTGGATTTGTGAAACAATAGTCTTTATGGTCAACATTTTGAAGTTGCATTTTTTGAGATAGCGGTTCAAACCGCGAAGATCCAGAATTGGACGCAGACCCCCGTCCTTTTTGGGGACCAGGAAGTACCGACTGTAGTAACCTGACTCCATGTCTGGAGGAGGAACCTGTTCTATGGCTCCCTTCTGCAGTAATTTCTGGAGTTCGGAACTCAGAAAACGCGCCCTTTCCGGTATCACGGAAGTGGAGACCACGCCGTTGAAACGCGGAGGGCGATATGCAAACTGGATCCTGTATCCTTTCTCTACAGTCTTTAAAACCCAGGGGGATATGCCTGGCAGTAGCTTCCACGCTGCCAGCTTCTCCGAAAGGGGTGCAAGTACTTCTACTGGGCTGGGGGGTGTTAGTGGTTCGGTGTCCTGGAATATAGCAGGATGCGACCGAAGGACTAACGTGTCGGAGACCGGTGTTGTCCGAAACACCAAAGGCGGCGGAAACTGAACATCGATCTCCTGGGGGTGCCCAGGGGGGCATGCTCCTATGTGCCCATCCCCAGGGGGGGTCACCCCCACGGTCCTGAGCTCTGCTATCAGGGACGCTTCTTCGCGAAGAAGACAGAGCGGTCTATTTTTTTGGGGGCGGCCTGAGGGGGGCGCCGAGCCGTACCCCAGTCCTTACGGGGGGTGCGCGGCTACTGACGCTTTCCTTCTGCGCCTCTCGTCTAGCGAGACTGAGATCGGGTCGAGGTTGGGTGGCCGATGTCCTCGACACCTGGGCACGGCGTGGGATAAATTTCCCAAAAGCTTGTTCATAGAGACTGGCCTCTCTAAATCTGGTAGCGACAGTATTTACAGCTTCGCCAAATAGGCCTGAGGGTGAGATGGGAGCATCGAGAAGGAATGCCCGATCTTTGTCCTTAATGCCAGTTAGATTTAGCCAGAGGTGTCTCTCTGCAGACACCAGGGATGCCATAGAACGGCCAATAGCACGGGCTGTCTGTTTCGTCGCACGCAGGGACAGATCAGTAGCCCGGCGTAATTCTATGAACGCTTCCTGATTCATATTGCCGCTCGTGCTCAGATCATTCAGCAGGTCGGCCTGATACGCCTGCAAAACCGCCATGGTGTGCAAGGAAGCGCCGGCCTGACCAGCTGCTTGGAACGCCTTCCCTAACAGGGTAGAAGAAGTTCTACATGCCTTGGAGGGAAGGGTTGGCTTTTTTAATGAAGATGATGTTCCAGGAGCGAGATAGCCCGCGAGCGTCTCCTCAATCTGGGGCATCATCACATAACCCTGTGCTTTTGCATCAACAATATTCGAATAAAATGAAGTTGAAGGTACAAAAATACGGGAAGAAAAGGGACGTCTCCATGAACGAGATAACTCGTTGTGGAGATCATCAAAAAAGGGGAGAGAACGGCGTTGTGACGCCATCTCCTGGCCACCCGATAGAAATCTGTCATCCAGTTTGGAACGTTTTGTATGAGCTTGCTCTTGTGGCCAGTCAATATGTAAACGTTCAACTGCGCGTGTTATAACCTCAATTAATTCCTCATACTCTCTATCATCCCTAGAGGATCGTTCTGAGGTAGCTACATCCATTTCAACTGAAGCAAGCGAGTGAGTCTCCCTCAAACACTCCCGAGAAGCACCGAAGTGCGTTCGCGAAGTGGGGGGGGAGAGAGAGAGATCGGGGGAGGAAACGAGAGAGAGGAGGGGCTCCGTCTCTCGTGCCTCGGCCAAATCAACCTGTGAGCCCCAGGAGTGCAGAGCGGCTCGTGGCTCCCTAAAGAACGCGAGACGCGCTCGTAGCACTTTCATCTGGAGATTATCACAGTGCTCACACTCTCCTTCAAGTCCAAGGAGAGCGTGGCTTTCACCCAAACACTCAAAACAGAGATTATGGCTATCGTCTTGAGAAAGACGGTTACCGCACGGGCATGATAGACTGAACTCGGCCATTATATCTGGTGAGTTTTTTTTTTTTTTTCTCTGTTAAGAATGGTTTCTTATATATCCTTTTTTTTAAATGCTTGCTGCACACACGCGATCACAAGTCGGCATGAAGACAAATGATCTGAGGTTTTGTTGCCGGCTTTCCGGTATTTATAACCTCCACCTGATCTAATCAGATGACGTCACCTGACCGAGGTTATATGTAGCCAGATAATGGCGTTTTTCCACACATGCTTCATGGCCGGCAATGCGACAAGATAGTTCCCATAAGCGTTCTAACGCAGCATTGAGTGAAGCCTCGAAAAGGGAACAACATTTTTGTTATTCTTTTTCACATTTTGTTTGTGAAAGATGAATATAAATTGATTTTAGATGTTTTACATAAATATCCATTGGTTGTGTGAGAAAACCGCTTTCCAGAGCTACTACAGCGCTAAGAACGCACCAAACGCTTTATCTGACTGCCTGCACACTAAAAGTGAAATATATTATAATTTCCAACACATTTATGTATTTTTTTAAGGATGTTGAAAAACCGCTTTCCTGGGCTTCTACAGCGCTAAGAACGCACCAATCGTTTTGACTGCCTGCACACTAAAAGTGAAATGTATGATCATTTCCAACACATTTATGTATTTTTTCAAGGATGTTGAAAAACAAAATTTTTGTTATTCGTTTTCACATTTTGTTTGTGAAAGATGAATATAAATTGATTTTAGATGTTTTACATAAATATCCATTGGTTGTGTGAGAAAACCGCTTTCCTGAGCTCCTACAGCGCTAAGAACGCACCAAACGCTCTATCTGACTGCCTGCACACTAAAAGTGAAATATATGATCATTTCCAACACATTTATGTATTTTTTCAAGGATGTTGAGAAACAACATTTTTGTTATTCTTTTTCACATTTTATTTGTGAAAGATGAATTTGAATCGATTTTGGATGTCTTACATAAATGTCCATTAGTTGTGTGAGAAAACCGCTTTCCTGAGCTTCTACAGCGCTAAGAACGCAACAAACGCTTTATTTGACTGTCTGCACACTATAAGTGAAATATATTATAATTTCCAACACATTTATGTTTTTTTTTAAGGATGTTGAAAAACATTTTTGTTATTCTTTTTCACATTTTGTTTGTGAAAGATGAATATAAATCGATTTTGGCTGTTTTACATGAATATCCATTGGTTGTGTGAGAAAACTGCTTTCCTGAGCTTCTACAGCGCTAAGAACGCACCAAACGCTTTATCTGACTGCCTGCACACTATAAGTGAAATATATGATCATTTCCAACACATTTATGTTTTTTTTTAAGGATGTTGAAAAACAACATTTTTGTTATTCCTTTTCACATTTTGTTTGTCAAAGATGAATGTAAATTGATTTTAGATGTTTTACATAAATATCCATTAGTTGTGTGAGAAAACCGCTTTCCTGGGCTTCTACAGCGCTAAGAACGCACCAATCGTTTTGACTGCCTGCACACTAAAAGTGAAATGTATGATCATTTCCAACACATTTATGTATTTTTTCAAGGATGTTGAAAAACAAAATTTTTGTTATTCTTTTTCACATTGTGTTTGTGAAAGATGAATATAAATTGATTTTAGATGTTTTACATAAATATCCATTGGTTGTGTGAGAAAACCGCTTTCCTGAGCTCCTACAGCGCTAAGAACGCACCAAACGCTCTATCTGACTGCCTGCACACTAAAAGTGAAATATATGATAATTTCCAACACATTTATGTATTTTTTCAAGGATGTTGAGAAACAACATTTTTGTTATTCTTTTTCACATTTTATTTGTGAAAGATGAATTTGAATCGATTTTGGATGTTTTACATAAATGTCCATTAGTTGTGTGAGAAAACCGCTTTCCTGAGCTTCTACAGCGCTAAGAACGCAACAAACGCTTTATCTGACTGCCTGCACACTATAAGTGAAATATATGATCATTTCCAACACATTTATGTTTTTTTTTAAGGATGTTGAAAAACAACATTTTTGTTATTCCTTTTCACATTTTGTTTGTGAAAGATGAATATAAATTGATTTTGGCTGTTTTACATGAATATCCATTGGTTGTGTGAGAAAACCGCTTTCCAGAGCTTCTACAGCGCTAAGAACGCACCAAACGCTTTATCTGACTGCCTGCACACTAAAAGTGAAATATACTGTATGATCATTTCCAACACATTTATGTATTTTTTCAAGGATGTTGAAAAACAACATTTTTGTTATTTTTTTTCACATTTTGTTTGTGAAAGATGAATATGAATTGATTTTAGATGTTTTACATAAATATCCATTGGTTGTGTGAGAAAACCGCTTTCCAGAGCTTCTACAGCGCTAAGAACGCACCAAACGCTCTATCTGACTGCCTGCACACTAAAAGTGAAATATATGATCATTTCCAACACATTTATGTATTTTTTCAAGGATGTTGAGAAACAACATTTTTGTTATTCTTTTTCACATTTTGTTTGTGAAAGATGAATATAAATCGATTTTGGCTGTTTTACATAAATATCCATTGGTTGTGTGAGAAAACTGCTTTCCTGAGCTTCTACAGCGCTAAGAACGCACCAAACGCTTTATCTGACTGCATGCACACTATAAGTGAAATATATGATCATTTCCAACACACTTATGTTTTTTTTTAAGGATGTTGAAAAACCGCTTTCCTGAGCTACTACAGCGCTAAGAACGCACCAAACGCTTTATCTGACTGCCTGCACACTAAAAGTGAAATATATTATAATTTCCAACACATTTATGTATTTTTTTAAGGATGTTGAAAAACAACATTTTTGTTATTCTTTTTCACATTTTGTTTGTGAAAGATGAATATAAATCGATTTTGGCTGTTTTACATGAATATCCATTGGTTGTGTGAGAAAACCGCTTTCCAGAGCTTCTACAGCGCTAAGAACGCACCAAACACTTTATCTGACTGCCTGCACACTTAAAGTGAAATATATGATCATTTCCAAAACATTTATGTTTTTTTTAAGGATGTTGAAAAACAACATTTTTGTTATTCTTTTTCACATTTTGTTTGTCAAAGATGAATGTAAATTGATTTTAGATGTTTTACATAAATATCCATTAGTTGTGTGAGAAAACCGCTTTCCTGGGCTTCTACAGCGCTAAGAACGCACCAATCGTTTTGACTGCCTGCACACTAAAAGTGAAATGTATGATCATTTCCAACACATTTATGTATTTTTTCAAGGATGTTGAAAAACAAAATTTTTGTTATTCTTTTTCACATTGTGTTTGTGAAAGATGAATATAAATTGATTTTAGATGTTTTACATAAATATCCATTGGTTGTGTGAGAAAACCGCTTTCCTGAGCTCCTACAGCGCTAAGAACGCACCAAACGCTCTATCTGACTGCCTGCACACTAAAAGTGAAATATATGATAATTTCCAACACATTTATGTATTTTTTCAAGGATGTTGAGAAACAACATTTTTGTTATTCTTTTTCACATTTTATTTGTGAAAGATGAATTTGAATCGATTTTGGATGTTTTACATAAATGTCCATTAGTTGTGTGAGAAAACCGCTTTCCTGAGCTTCTACAGCGCTAAGAACGCAACAAACGCTTTATCTGACTGCCTGCACACTATAAGTGAAATATATGATCATTTCCAACACATTTATGTTTTTTTTTAAGGATGTTGAAAAACAACATTTTTGTTATTCCTTTTCACATTTTGTTTGTGAAAGATGAATATAAATTGATTTTGGCTGTTTTACATGAATATCCATTGGTTGTGTGAGAAAACCGCTTTCCAGAGCTTCTACAGCGCTAAGAACGCACCAAACGCTTTATCTGACTGCCTGCACACTAAAAGTGAAATATACTGTATGATCATTTCCAACACATTTATGTATTTTTTCAAGGATGTTGAAAAACAACATTTTTGTTATTTTTTTTCACATTTTGTTTGTGAAAGATGAATATGAATTGATTTTAGATGTTTTACATAAATATCCATTGGTTGTGTGAGAAAACCGCTTTCCAGAGCTTCTACAGCGCTAAGAACGCACCAAACGCTCTATCTGACTGCCTGCACACTAAAAGTGAAATATATGATCATTTCCAACACATTTATGTATTTTTTCAAGGATGTTGAGAAACAACATTTTTGTTATTCTTTTTCACATTTTGTTTGTGAAAGATGAATATAAATCGATTTTGGCTGTTTTACATAAATATCCATTGGTTGTGTGAGAAAACTGCTTTCCTGAGCTTCTACAGCGCTAAGAACGCACCAAACGCTTTATCTGACTGCATGCACACTATAAGTGAAATATATGATCATTTCCAACACACTTATGTTTTTTTTTAAGGATGTTGAAAAACCGCTTTCCTGAGCTACTACAGCGCTAAGAACGCACCAAACGCTTTATCTGACTGCCTGCACACTAAAAGTGAAATATATTATAATTTCCAACACATTTATGTATTTTTTTAAGGATGTTGAAAAACAACATTTTTGTTATTCTTTTTCACATTTTGTTTGTGAAAGATGAATATAAATCGATTTTGGCTGTTTTACATGAATATCCATTGGTTGTGTGAGAAAACCGCTTTCCAGAGCTTCTACAGCGCTAAGAACGCACCAAACACTTTATCTGACTGCCTGCACACTTAAAGTGAAATATATGATCATTTCCAAAACATTTATGTTTTTTTTAAGGATGTTGAAAAACAACATTTTTGTTATTCTTTTTCACATTTTGTTTGTCAAAGATGAATGTAAATTGATTTTAGATGTTTTACATAAATATCCATTAGTTGTGTGAGAAAACCGCTTTCCTGGGCTTCTACAGCGCTAAGAACGCACCAATCGTTTTGACTGCCTGCACACTAAAAGTGAAATGTATGATCATTTCCAACACATTTATGTATTTTTTCAAGGATGTTGAAAAACAAAATTTTTGTTATTCTTTTTCACATTTTGTTTGTGAAAGATGAATATAAATTGATTTTAGATGTTTTACATAAATATCCATTGGTTGTGTGAGAAAACCGCTTTCCTGAGCTCCTACAGCGCTAAGAACGCACCAAACGCTCTATCTGACTGCCTGCACACTAAAAGTGAAATATATGATCATTTCCAACACATTTATGTATTTTTTCAAGGATGTTGAGAAACAACATTTTTGTTATTCTTTTTCACATTTTATTTGTGAAAGATGAATTTGAATCGATTTTGGATGTTTTACATAAATGTCCATTAGTTGTGTGAGAAAACCGCTTTCCTGAGCTTCTACAGCGCTAAGAACGCAACAAACGCTTTATCTGACTGTCTGCAGACTATAAGTGAAATATATTATAATTTCCAACACATTTATGTTTTTTTTTAAGGATGTTGAAAAACATTTTTGTTATTCTTTTTCACATTTTGTTTGTGAAAGATGAATATAAATCGATTTTGGCTGTTTTACATAAATATCCATTGGTTGTGTGAGAAAACCGCTTTCCTGAGCTTCTACAGCGCTAAGAACGCAACAAACGCATTATCTGACTGCCTGCACACTATAAGTGAAATATATGATCATTTCCAACACATTTATGTTTTTTTTTAAGGATGTTGAAAAACAACATTTTTGTTATTCCTTTTCACATTTTGTTTGTGAAAGATGAATATAAATTGATTTTGGCTGTTTTACATAAATATCCATTGGTTGTGTGAGAAAACCGCTTTCCAGAGCTTCTACAGCGCTAAGAACGCACCAAACGCTTTATCTGACTGCCTGCACACTAAAAGTGAAATATACTGTATGATCATTTCCAACACATTTATGTATTTTTTCAAGGATGTTGAAAAACAACATTTTTGTTATTCTTTTTCACATTTTGTTTGTGAAAGATGAATATGAATTGATTTTAGATGTTTTACATAAATATCCATTGGTTGTGTGAGAAAACCGCTTTCCAGAGCTTCTACAGCGCTAAGAACGCACCAAACGCTCTATCTGACTGCCTGCACACTAAAAGTGAAATATATGATCATTTCCAACACATTTATGTTTTTTTTTAAGGATGTTGAGAAACAACATTTTTGTTATTCCTTTTCACATTTTGTTTGTGAAAGATGAATATAAATTGATCTTGGCTGTTTTACATAAATATCCATTGGTTGTGTGAGAAAACCGCTTTCCAGAGCTTCTACAGCGCTAAGAACGCACCAAACGCTTTATCTGACTGCCTGCACACTAAAAGTGAAATGTATGATCATTTCCAACACATTTATGTATTTTTTCAAGGATGTTGAAAAACAACATTTTTGTTATTCTTTTTCACATTTTGTTTGTGAAAGATGAATATAAATTGATTTTAGATGTTTTTACATAAATATCCATTGGTTGTGTGAGAAAACCGCTTTCCTGAGCTTCTACAGCGCTAAGAACGCACCAAACGCTTTATCTGACTGCCTGCACACTAAAAGTGAAATATATGATCATTTCCAACACATTTATGTTTTTTTTTAAGGATGTTGAAAAACATTTTTGTTATTCTTTTTCACATTTTGTTTGTGAAAGATGAATATAAATCGATTTTGGCTGTTTTACATAAATATCCATTGGTTGTGTGAGAAAACTGCTTTCCTGAGCTTCTACAGCGCTAAGAACGCACCAAACGCTTTATCTGACTGCCTGCACACTATAAGTGAAATATATGATCATTTCCAACACATTTATGTTTTTTTTTAAGGATGTTGAAAAACAACATTTTTGTTATTCCTTTTCACATTTTGTTTGTGAAAGATGAATATAAATTGATTTTGGCTGTTTTACATAAATATCCATTGGTTGTGTGAGAAAACCGCTTTCCAGAGCTTCTACAGCGCTAAGAACGCACCAAACGCTTTATCTGACTGCCTGCACACTAAAAGTGAAATATACTGTATGATCATTTCCAACACATTTATGTATTTTTTCAAGGATGTTGAAAAACAACATTTTTGTTATTCTTTTTCACATTTTGTTTGTGAAAGATGAATATGAATTGATTTTAGATGTTTTACATAAATATCCATTGGTTGTGTGAGAAAACTGCTTTCCTGAGCTTCTACAGCGCTAAGAACGCACCAAACGCTTTATCTGACTGCCTGCACACTAAAAGTGAAATATATGATCATTTCCAACACATTTATGTATTTTTTCAAGGATGTTGAAAAACAACATTTTTGTTATTCTTTTTCACATTTTGTTTTTGAAAGATGAATATAAATTGATTTTAGATGTTTTACATAAATATCCATTAGTTGTGTGAGAAAACCGCTTTCCTGAGCTTCTACAGCGCTAAGAACGCACCAAACGCTTTATCTGACTGCCTGCACACTAAAAGTGAAATATATTATAATTTCCAACACATTTATGTATTTTTTTAAGGATGTTGAAAAACAACATTTTTGTTATTCTTTTTCACATTTTGTTTGTGAAAGATGAATATAAATCGATTTTGGCTGTTTTACATAAATATCCATTGGTTGTGTGAGAAAACCGCTTTCCAGAGCTTCTACAGCGCTAAGAACGCACCAAACACTTTATCTGACTGCCTGCACACTTAAAGTGAAATATATGATCATTTCCAAAACATTTATGTTTTTTTTAAGGATGTTGAAAAACAACATTTTTGTTATTCTTTTTCACATTTTGTTTGTCAAAGATGAATGTAAATTGATTTTAGATGTTTTACATAAATATCCATTAGTTGTGTGAGAAAACCGCTTTCATGGGCTTCTACAGCGCTAAGAACGCACCAAACGCTTTGACTGCCTGCACACTAAAAGTGAAATGTATGATCATTTCCAACACATTTATGTATTTTTTCAAGGATGTTGAAAAACAACATTTTTGTTATTCTTTTTCACATTTTGTTTGTGAAAGATGAATATAAATTGATTTTAGATGTTTTACATAAATATCCATTGGTTGTGTGAGAAAACCGCTTTCCTGGCCTCCTACAGCGCTAAGAACGCACCAAACGCTCTATCTGACTGCCTGCACACTAAAAGTGAAATATATGATCATTTCCAACACATTTATGTATTTTTTCAAGGATGTTGAAAAACAACATTTTTGTTATTCTTTTTCACATTTTGTTTGTGAAAGATGAATATAAATTGATTTTAGATGTTTTACATAAATATCCATTGGTTGTGTGAGAAAACCGCTTTCCAGAGCTTCTACAGCGCTAAGAACGCACCAAACGCTTTATCTGACTGCCTGCACACTAAAAGTGAAATGTATGATCATTTCCAACACATTTATGTATTTTTTCAAGGATGTTGAAAAACAACATTTTGATTCTTTTTCACATTTTGTTTGTGAAAGATGAAAATAATTGATTTTAGATGTTTTACATAAATATCCATTGGTTGTGTGAGAAAACCGCTTTCCTGAGCTTCTACAGCGCTAAGAACGCATCAAACGCTTTATCTGACTGCCTGCACACTAAAAGTGAAATGTATGATCATTTCCAACACATTTATGTATTTTTTCAAGGATGTTGAAAAACAACATTTTTGTTATTCTTTTTCACATTTTGTTTGTGAAAGATGAATATGAATTGATTTTAGATGTTTTACATAAATATCCATTGGTTGTGTGAGAAAACTGCTTTCCTGAGCTTCTACAGCGCTAAGAACGCACCAAACGCTTTATCTGACTGCCTGCACACTAAAAGTGAAATATATGATCATTTCCAACACATTTATGTATTTTTTCAAGGATGTTGAAAAACAACATTTTTGTTATTCTTTTTCACATTTTGTTTGTGAAAGATGAATATGAATTGATTTTAGATGTTTTACATAAATATCCATTGGTTGTGTGAGAAAACCGCTTTCCAGAGCTTCTACAGCGCTAAGAACGCACCAAACGCTTTATCTGACTGCCTGCACACTTAAAGTGAAATATATGATCATTTCCAAAACATTTATGTTTTTTTTAAGGATGTTGAAAAACAACATTTTTGTTATTCTTTTTCACATTTTGTTTGTCAAAGATGAATGTAAATTGATTTTAGATGTTTTACATAAATATCCATTAGTTGTGTGAGAAAACCGCTTTCCTGGGCTTCTACAGCGCTAAGAACGCACCAAACGCTTTGACTGCCTGCACACTAAAAGTGAAATGTATGATCATTTCCAACACATTTATGTATTTTTTCAAGGATGTTGAAAAACAACATTTTTGTTATTCTTTTTCACATTTTGTTTGTCAAAGATGAAGGTAAATTGATTTTAGATGTTTTACATAAATATCCATTAGTTGTGTGAGAAAACCGCTTTCCTGAGCTTCTACAGCGCTAAGAACGCACCAAACGCTTTATCTGACTGCCTGCACACTAAAAGTGAAATATATTATAATTTCCAACACATTTATGTATTTTTTTAAGGATGTTGAAAAACAACATTTTTGTTATTCTTTTTCACATTTTGTTTGTGAAAGATGAATATAAATCGATTTTGGCTGTTTTACATAAATATCCATTGGTTGTGTGAGAAAACCGCTTTCCAGAGCTTCTACAGCGCTAAGAACGCACCAAACACTTTATCTGACTGTCTCCACACTATAAGTGAAATATATTATAATTTCCAACACATTCATGTATTTTTTCAAGGATGTTGGAAAAACAACATTTTGATTCTTTTTCACATTTTGTTTGTGAAAGATGAAAATAATTGATTTTAGATGTTTTACATAAATATCCATTGGTTGTGTGAGAAAACCGCTTTCCTGAGCTTCTACAGCGCTAAGAACGCACCAAACGCTTTATCTGACTGCCTGCACACTAAAAGTGAAATGTATGATCATTTCCAACACATTTATGTATTTTTTCAAGGATGTTGAAAAACAACATTTTTGTTATTCTTTTTCACATTTTGTTTGTGAAAGATGAATATGAATTGATTTTAGATGTTTTACATAAATATCCATTGGTTGTGTGAGAAAACTGCTTTCCTGAGCTTCTACAGCGCTAAGAACGCACCAAACGCTTTATCTGACTGCCTGCACACTAAAAGTGAAATATATGATCATTTCCAACACATTTATGTATTTTTTCAAGGATGTTGAAAAACAACATTTTTGTTATTCTTTTTCACATTTTGTTTGTGAAAGATGAATATAAATTGATTTTAGATGTTTTACATAAATATCCATTGGTTGTGTGAGAAAACCGCTTTCCAGAGCTTCTACAGCGCTAAGAACGCACCAAACGCTTTATCTGACTGCCTGCACACTAAAAGTGAAATGTATGATCATTTCCAACACATTTATGTATTTTTTCAAGGATGTTGAAAAACAACATTTTGATTCTTTTTCACATTTTGTTTGTGAAAGATGAAAATAATTGATTTTAGATGTTTTACATAAATATCCATTGGTTGTGTGAGAAAACTGCTTTCCTGAGCTTCTACAGCGCTAAGAACGCACCAAACGCTTTATCTGACTGCCTGCACACTAAAAGTGAAATATATGATCATTTCCAACACATTTATGTATTTTTTCAAGGATGTTGAAAAACAACATTTTTGTTATTCTTTTTCACATTTTGTTTGTGAAAGATGAATATAAATTGATTTTAGATGTTTTACATAAATATCCATTGGTTGTGTGAGAAAACCGCTTTCCAGAGCTTCTACAGCGCTAAGAACGCACCAAACGCTTTATCTGACTGCCTGCACACTAAAAGTGAAATGTATGATCATTTCCAACACATTTATGTATTTTTTCAAGGATGTTGAAAAACAACATTTTGATTCTTTTTCACATTTTGTTTGTGAAAGATGAAAATAATTGATTTTAGATGTTTTACATAAATATCCATTGGTTGTGTGAGAAAACTGCTTTCCTGAGCTTCTACAGCGCTAAGAACGCACCAAACGCTTTATCTGACTGCCTGCACACTAAAAGTGAAATATATTATAATTTCCAACACATTTATGTATTTTTTTAAGGATGTTGAAAAACAACATTTTTGTTATTCTTTTTCACATTTTGTTTGTGAAAGATGAATATAAATCGATTTTGGCTGTTTTACATAAATATCCATTGGTTGTGTGGGAAAACTGCTTTCCTGAGCTTCTACAGCGCTAAGAACGCACCAAACGCTCTATCTGACTGCCTGCACACTAAAAGTGAAATATATGATCATTTCCAACACATTTATGTATTTTTTCAAGGATGTTGAAAAACAACATTTTTGTTATTCTTTTTCACATTTTGTTTGTCAAAGATGAAGGTAAATTGATTTTAGATGTTTTACATAAATATCCATTAGTTGTGTGAGAAAACCGCTTTCCTGAGCTTCTACAGCGCTAAGAACGCACCAAACGCTTTATCTGACTGCCTGCACACTAAAAGTGAAATATATTATAATTTCCAACACATTTATGTATTTTTTTAAGGATGTTGAAAAACCGCTTTCCAGAGCTTCTACAGCGCTAAGAACGCACCAAACGCTTTATCTGACTGCCTGCACACTAAAAGTGAAATATATGATCATTTCCAACACATTTATGTATTTTTTCAAGGATGTTGAAAAACAACATTTTTGTTATTCTTTTTCACATTTTGTTTGTCAAAGATGAAGGTAAATTGATTTTAGATGTTTTACATAAATATCCATTAGTTGTGTGAGAAAACCGCTTTCCTGAGCTTCTACAGCGCTAAGAACGCACCAAACGCTTTATCTGACTGCCTGCACACTAAAAGTGAAATATATTATAATTTCCAACACATTTATGTATTTTTTTAAGGATGTTGAAAAACAACATTTTTGTTATTCTTTTTCACATTTTGTTTGTGAAAGATGAATATAAATCGATTTTGGCTGTTTTACATAAATATCCATTGGTTGTGTGAGAAAACCGCTTTCCAGAGCTTCTACAGCGCTAAGAACGCACCAAACACTTTATCTGACTGTCTCCACACTATAAGTGAAATATATTATAATTTCCAACACATTCATGTATTTTTTCAAGGATGTTGGAAAAACAACATTTTGATTCTTTTTCACATTTTGTTTGTGAAAGATGAAAATAATTGATTTTAGATGTTTTACATAAATATCCATTGGTTGTGTGAGAAAACCGCTTTCCTGAGCTTCTACAGCGCTAAGAACGCACCAAACGCTTTATCTGACTGCCTGCACACTAAAAGTGAAATGTATGATCATTTCCAACACATTTATGTATTTTTTCAAGGATGTTGAAAAACAACATTTTTGTTATTCTTTTTCACATTTTGTTTGTGAAAGATGAATATGAATTGATTTTAGATGTTTTACATAAATATCCATTGGTTGTGTGAGAAAACTGCTTTCCTGAGCTTCTACAGCGCTAAGAACGCACCAAACGCTTTATCTGACTGCCTGCACACTAAAAGTGAAATATATGATCATTTCCAACACATTTATGTATTTTTTCAAGGATGTTGAAAAACAACATTTTTGTTATTCTTTTTCACATTTTGTTTGTGAAAGATGAATATAAATTGATTTTAGATGTTTTACATAAATATCCATTGGTTGTGTGAGAAAACCGCTTTCCAGAGCTTCTACAGCGCTAAGAACGCACCAAACGCTTTATCTGACTGCCTGCACACTAAAAGTGAAATGTATGATCATTTCCAACACATTTATGTATTTTTTCAAGGATGTTGAAAAACAACATTTTGATTCTTTTTCACATTTTGTTTGTGAAAGATGAAAATAATTGATTTTAGATGTTTTACATAAATATCCATTGGTTGTGTGAGAAAACTGCTTTCCTGAGCTTCTACAGCGCTAAGAACGCACCAAACGCTTTATCTGACTGCCTGCACACTAAAAGTGAAATATATGATCATTTCCAACACATTTATGTATTTTTTCAAGGATGTTGAAAAACAACATTTTTGTTATTCTTTTTCACATTTTGTTTGTGAAAGATGAATATAAATTGATTTTAGATGTTTTACATAAATATCCATTGGTTGTGTGAGAAAACCGCTTTCCAGAGCTTCTACAGCGCTAAGAACGCACCAAACGCTTTATCTGACTGCCTGCACACTAAAAGTGAAATGTATGATCATTTCCAACACATTTATGTATTTTTTCAAGGATGTTGAAAAACAACATTTTGATTCTTTTTCACATTTTGTTTGTGAAAGATGAAAATAATTGATTTTAGATGTTTTACATAAATATCCATTGGTTGTGTGAGAAAACTGCTTTCCTGAGCTTCTACAGCGCTAAGAACGCACCAAACGCTTTATCTGACTGCCTGCACACTAAAAGTGAAATATATTATAATTTCCAACACATTTATGTATTTTTTTAAGGATGTTGAAAAACAACATTTTTGTTATTCTTTTTCACATTTTGTTTGTGAAAGATGAATATAAATCGATTTTGGCTGTTTTACATAAATATCCATTGGTTGTGTGGGAAAACTGCTTTCCTGAGCTTCTACAGCGCTAAGAACGCACCAAACGCTCTATCTGACTGCCTGCACACTAAAAGTGAAATATATGATCATTTCCAACACATTTATGTATTTTTTCAAGGATGTTGAAAAACAACATTTTTGTTATTCTTTTTCACATTTTGTTTGTCAAAGATGAAGGTAAATTGATTTTAGATGTTTTACATAAATATCCATTAGTTGTGTGAGAAAACCGCTTTCCTGAGCTTCTACAGCGCTAAGAACGCACCAAACGCTTTATCTGACTGCCTGCACACTAAAAGTGAAATATATTATAATTTCCAACACATTTATGTATTTTTTTAAGGATGTTGAAAAACCGCTTTCCAGAGCTTCTACAGCGCTAAGAACGCACCAAACGCTTTATCTGACTGCCTGCACACTAAAAGTGAAATATATGATCATTTCCAACACATTTATGTATTTTTTCAAGGATGTTGAAAAACAACATTTTTGTTATTCTTTTTCACATTTTGTTTGTCAAAGA
This sequence comes from Channallabes apus, assembly GCA_030522415.1. NCBI lineage: Eukaryota > Metazoa > Chordata > Actinopteri > Siluriformes > Clariidae > Channallabes > Channallabes apus. The sequence goes on from CM060109.1 coordinate 13,167,347, forward strand.
TGAAGGTAAATTGATTTTAGATGTTTTACATAAATATCCATTAGTTGTGTGAGAAAACCGCTTTCCTGAGCTTCTACAGCGCTAAGAACGCACCAAACGCTTTATCTGACTGCCTGCACACTAAAAGTGAAATATATTATAATTTCCAACACATTTATGTATTTTTTTAAGGATGTTGAAAAACAACATTTTTGTTATTCTTTTTCACATTTTGTTTGTGAAAGATGAATATAAATCGATTTTGGCTGTTTTACATAAATATCCATTGGTTGTGTGAGAAAACCGCTTTCCAGAGCTTCTACAGCGCTAAGAACGCACCAAACACTTTATCTGACTGTCTCCACACTATAAGTGAAATATATTATAATTTCCAACACATTCATGTATTTTTTCAAGGATGTTGAAAAACAACATTTTGATTCTTTTTCACATTTTGTTTGTGAAAGATGAAAATAATTGATTTTAGATGTTTTACATAAATATCCATTGGTTGTGTGAGAAAACCGCTTTCCTGAGCTTCTACAGCGCTAAGAACGCACCAAACGCTTTATCTGACTGCCTGCACACTAAAAGTGAAATGTATGATCATTTCCAACACATTTATGTATTTTTTCAAGGATGTTGAAAAACAACATTTTTGTTATTCTTTTTCACATTTTGTTTGTGAAAGATGAATATGAATTGATTTTAGATGTTTTACATAAATATCCATTGGTTGTGTGAGAAAACTGCTTTCCTGAGCTTCTACAGCGCTAAGAACGCACCAAACGCTTTATCTGACTGCCTGCACACTAAAAGTGAAATATATGATCATTTCCAACACATTTATGTATTTTTTCAAGGATGTTGAAAAACAACATTTTTGTTATTCTTTTTCACATTTTGTTTGTGAAAGATGAATATAAATTGATTTTAGATGTTTTACATAAATATCCATTGGTTGTGTGAGAAAACCGCTTTCCAGAGCTTCTACAGCGCTAAGAACGCACCAAACGCTTTATCTGACTGCCTGCACACTAAAAGTGAAATGTATGATCATTTCCAACACATTTATGTATTTTTTCAAGGATGTTGAAAAACAACATTTTGATTCTTTTTCACATTTTGTTTGTGAAAGATGAAAATAATTGATTTTAGATGTTTTACATAAATATCCATTGGTTGTGTGAGAAAACCGCTTTCCTGAGCTTCTACAGCGCTAAGAACGCATCAAACGCTTTATCTGACTGCCTGCACACTAAAAGTGAAATGTATGATCATTTCCAACACATTTATGTATTTTTTCAAGGATGTTGAAAAACAACATTTTTGTTATTCTTTTTCACATTTTGTTTGTGAAAGATGAATATGAATTGATTTTAGATGTTTTACATAAATATCCATTGGTTGTGTGAGAAAACTGCTTTCCTGAGCTTCTACAGCGCTAAGAACGCACCAAACGCTTTATCTGACTGCCTGCACACTAAAAGTGAAATATATGATCATTTCCAACACATTTATGTATTTTTTCAAGGATGTTGAAAAACAACATTTTTGTTATTCTTTTTCACATTTTGTTTGTGAAAGATGAATATGAATTGATTTTAGATGTTTTACATAAATATCCATTGGTTGTGTGAGAAAACCGCTTTCCAGAGCTTCTACAGCGCTAAGAACGCACCAAACGCTTTATCTGACTGCCTGCACACTAAAAGTGAAATATACTGTATGATCATTTCCAACACATTTATGTATTTTTTCAAGGATGTTGAAAAACAACATTTTTGTTATTCTTTTTCACATTTTGTTTGTGAAAGATGAATATAAATCGATTTTGGCTGTTTTACATAAATATCCATTGGTTGTGTGAGAAAACCGCTTTCCAGAGCTTCTACAGCGCTAAGAACGCACCAAACACTTTATCTGACTGCCTGCACACTTAAAGTGAAATATATGATCATTTCCAAAACATTTATGTTTTTTTTAAGGATGTTGAAAAACAACATTTTTGTTATTCTTTTTCACATTTTGTTTGTCAAAGATGAATGTAAATTGATTTTAGATGTTTTACATAAATATCCATTAGTTGTGTGAGAAAACCGCTTTCCTGGGCTTCTACAGCGCTAAGAACGCACCAAACGCTTTGACTGCCTGCACACTAAAAGTGAAATGTATGATCATTTCCAACACATTTATGTATTTTTTCAAGGATGTTGAAAAACAACATTTTTGTTATTCTTTTTCACATTTTGTTTGTCAAAGATGAAGGTAAATTGATTTTAGATGTTTTACATAAATATCCATTAGTTGTGTGAGAAAACCGCTTTCCTGAGCTTCTACAGCGCTAAGAACGCACCAAACGCTTTATCTGACTGCCTGCACACTAAAAGTGAAATATATTATAATTTCCAACACATTTATGTATTTTTTTAAGGATGTTGAAAAACAACATTTTTGTTATTCTTTTTCACATTTTGTTTGTGAAAGATGAATATAAATCGATTTTGGCTGTTTTACATAAATATCCATTGGTTGTGTGAGAAAACCGCTTTCCAGAGCTTCTACAGCGCTAAGAACGCACCAAACACTTTATCTGACTGTCTCCACACTATAAGTGAAATATATTATAATTTCCAACACATTCATGTATTTTTTCAAGGATGTTGGAAAAACAACATTTTGATTCTTTTTCACATTTTGTTTGTGAAAGATGAAAATAATTGATTTTAGATGTTTTACATAAATATCCATTGGTTGTGTGAGAAAACCGCTTTCCTGAGCTTCTACAGCGCTAAGAACGCACCAAACGCTTTATCTGACTGCCTGCACACTAAAAGTGAAATGTATGATCATTTCCAACACATTTATGTATTTTTTCAAGGATGTTGAAAAACAACATTTTTGTTATTCTTTTTCACATTTTGTTTGTGAAAGATGAATATGAATTGATTTTAGATGTTTTACATAAATATCCATTGGTTGTGTGAGAAAACTGCTTTCCTGAGCTTCTACAGCGCTAAGAACGCACCAAACGCTTTATCTGACTGCCTGCACACTAAAAGTGAAATATATGATCATTTCCAACACATTTATGTATTTTTTCAAGGATGTTGAAAAACAACATTTTTGTTATTCTTTTTCACATTTTGTTTGTGAAAGATGAATATAAATTGATTTTAGATGTTTTACATAAATATCCATTGGTTGTGTGAGAAAACCGCTTTCCAGAGCTTCTACAGCGCTAAGAACGCACCAAACGCTTTATCTGACTGCCTGCACACTAAAAGTGAAATGTATGATCATTTCCAACACATTTATGTATTTTTTCAAGGATGTTGAAAAACAACATTTTGATTCTTTTTCACATTTTGTTTGTGAAAGATGAAAATAATTGATTTTAGATGTTTTACATAAATATCCATTGGTTGTGTGAGAAAACCGCTTTCCTGAGCTTCTACAGCGCTAAGAACGCACCAAACGCTTTATCTGACTGCCTGCACACTAAAAGTGAAATGTATGATCATTTCCAACACATTTATGTATTTTTTCAAGGATGTTGAAAAACAACATTTTTGTTATTCTTTTTCACATTTTGTTTGTGAAAGATGAATATGAATTGATTTTAGATGTTTTACATAAATATCCATTGGTTGTGTGAGAAAACTGCTTTCCTGAGCTTCTACAGCGCTAAGAACGCACCAAACGCTTTATCTGACTGCCTGCACACTAAAAGTGAAATATATGATCATTTCCAACACATTTATGTATTTTTTCAAGGATGTTGAAAAACAACATTTTTGTTATTCTTTTTCACATTTTGTTTGTGAAAGATGAATATGAATTGATTTTAGATGTTTTACATAAATATCCATTGGTTGTGTGATAAAACTGCTTTCCTGAGCTTCTACAGCGCTAAGAACGCACCAAACGCTTTATCTGACTGCCTGCACACTAAAAGTGAAATATATGATCATTTCCAACACATTTATGTATTTTTTCAAGGATGTTGAAAAACAACATTTTTGTTATTCTTTTTCACATTTTGTTTGTGAAAGATGAATATAAATTGATTTTAGATGTTTTACATGAATATCCATTGGTTGTGTGAGAAAACCGCTTTCCAGAGCTTCTACAGCGCTAAGAACGCACCAAACGCTTTATCTGACTGCCTGCACACTAAAAGTGGAATGTATGATCATTTCCAACACATTTATGTATTTTTTCAAGGATGTTGAAAAACAACATTTTGATTCTTTTTCACATTTTGTTTGTGAAAGATGAATATAAATCGATTTTGGCTGTTTTACATAAATATCCATTGGTTGTGTGAGAAAACTGCTTTCCTGAGCTTCTACAGCGCTAAGAACGCACCAAACGCTTTATCTGACTGCCTGCACACTTAAAGTGAAATGTATGATCATTTCCAACACATTTATGTATTTTTTCAAGGATGTTGAAAAACAACATTTTTGTTATTCTTTTTCACATGTTGTTTGTGAAAGATGAATATGAATTGATTTTAGATGTTTTACATAAATATCCATTGGTTGTGTGAGAAAACTGCTTTCCTGAGCTTCTACAGCGCTAAGAACGCACCAAACGCTTTATCTGACTGCCTGCACACTAAAAGTGAAATATACTGTATGATCATTTCCAACACATTTATGTTTTTTTTTAAGGATGTTGAAAAACAACATTTTTCTTATTCTCTTTCACATTTTGTTTGTGAAAGATGAATATAAATTGATTTTAGATGTTTTACATAAATATCCATTGGTTGTGTGAGAAAACCGCTTTCCAGAGCTTCTACAGCGCTAAGAACGCACCAAACGCTCTATCTGACTGCCTGCACACTAAAAGTGAAATATATGATCATTTCCAACACATTTATGTATTTTTTCAAGGATGTTGAGAAACAACATTTTTGTTATTCTTTTTCACATTTTATTTGTGAAAGATGAATATGAATCGATTTTGGATGTTATACATAAATGTCCATTAGTTGTGTGAGAAAACCGCTTTCCTGAGCTTCTACAGCGCTAAGAACGCAACAAACGCTTTATCTGACTGTCTGCACACTATAAGTGAAATATATGATCATTTCCAACAGATTTATGTTTTTTTTTAAGGATGTTGAAAAACAACATTTTTGTTATTCTTTTTCACATTTTGTTTGTCAAAGATGAATGTAAATTGATTTTAGATGTTTTACATAAATATCCATTAGTTGTGTGAGAAAACCGCTTTCCTGAGCTTCTACAGCGCTAAGAACGTACCAAACGCTTTATCTGACTGCCTGCACACTAAAAGTGAAATATATTATAATTTCCAACACATTTATGTATTTTTTTAAGGATGTTGAAAAACAACATTTTTGTTATTCTTTTTCACATTTTGTTTGTGAAAGATGAATATAAATCGATTTTGGCTGTTTTACATAAATATCCATTGGTTGTGTGAGAAAACTGCTTTCCTGAGCTTCTACAGCGCTAAGAACGCACCAAACGCTTTATCTGACTGCCTGCACACTAAAAGTGAAATATATGATCATTTCCAACACATTTATGTATTTTTTCAAGGATGTTGAAAAACAACATTTTTGTTATTCTTTTTCACATTTTGTTTGTGAAAGATGAATATAAATTGATTTTAGATGTTTTACATAAATATCCATTGGTTGTGTGAGAAAACCGCTTTCCAGAGCTTCTACAGCGCTAAGAACGCACCAAACACTTTATCTGACTGCCTGCACACTTAAAGTGAAATGTATGATCATTTCCAACACATTTATGTATTTTTTCAAGGATGTTGAAAAACAACATTTTTGTTATTCTTTTTCACATTTTGTTTGTGAAAGATGAATATAAATTGATTTTAGATGTTTTACATAAATATCCATTGGTTGTGTGAGAAAACCGCTTTCCTGAGCTCCTACAGCGCTAAGAACGCACCAAACGCTCTATCTGACTGCCTGCACACTAAAAGTGAAATATATGATCATTTCCAACACATTTATGTATTTTTTCAAGGATGTTGAGAAACAACATTTTTGTTATTCTTTTTCACATTTTATTTGTGAAAGATGAATATGAATCGATTTTGGATGTTTTACATAAATGTCCATTAGTTGTGTGAGAAAATGCTTTCCTGAGCTTCTACAGCGCTAAGAACGCAACAAACGCTTTATCTGACTGTCTGCACACTATAAGTGAAATATATGATCATTTCCAACACATTTATGTTTTTTTTAAGGATGTTGAAAAACAACATTTTTGTTATTCTTTTTCACATTTTGTTTGTCAAAGATGAATGTAAATTGATTTTAGATGTTTTACATAAATATCCATTAGTTGTGTGAGAAAACCGCTTTCCTGAGCTTCTACAGCGCTAAGAACGCACCAAACGCTTTACCTGACTGCCTGCACACTAAAAGTGAAATATATGATCATTTCCAACACATTTATGTTTTTTTTAAGGATGTTGAAAAACAACATTTTTGTTATTCCTTTTCACATTTTGTTTGTGAAAGATGAATATAAATTGATTTTGGCTGTTTTACATAAATATCCATTGGTTGTATGAGAAAACCGCTTTCCAGAGCTTCTACAGCGCTAAGAACGCACCAAACGCTTTATCTGACTGCCTGCACACTAAAAGTGAAATATACTGTATGATCATTTCCAACACATTTATGTATTTTTTCAAGGATGTTGAAAAACAACATTTTTGTTATTCTTTTTCACATTTTGTTTGTGAAAGATGAATATGAATTTATTTTAGATGTTTTACATAAATATCCATTGGTTGTGTGAGAAAACTGCTTTCCTGAGCTTCTACAGCGCTAAGAACGCACCAAACGCTTTATCTGACTGCCTGCACACTAAAAGTGAAATATATGATCATTTCCAACACATTTATGTATTTTTTCAAGGATGTTGAGAAACAACATTTTTGTTATTCTTTTTCACATTTTATTTGTGAAAGATGAATATGAATCGATTTTGGATGTTTTACATAAATGTCCATTAGTTGTGTGAGAAAACCGCTTTCCTGAGCTTCTACAGCGCTAAGAACGCAACAAACGCTTTATCTGACTGTCTGCACACTATAAGTGAAATATATTATAATTTCCAACACATTTATGTTTTTTTTTAAGGATGTTGAAAAACAACATTTTTCTTATTCTCTTTCACATTTTGTTTGTGAAAGATGAATATAAATTGATTTTAGATGTTTTACATAAATATCCATTGGTTGTGTGAGAAAACCGCTTTCCTGAGCTTCTACAGCGCTAAGAACGCAAAAACGCTTTATCTGACTGTCTGCACACTATAAGTGAAATATATGATCATTTCCAACACATTTATGTTTTTTTTTAAGGATGTTGAAAAACAACATTTTTGTTATTCTTTTTCACATTTTGTTTGTCAAAGATGAATGTAAATTGATTTTAGATGTCTTACATAAATATCCATTAGTTGTGTGAGAAAACCGCTTTCCTGAGCTTCTACAGCGCTAAGAACGTACCAAACGCTTTATCTGACTGCCTGCACACTAAAAGTGAAATATATGATCATTTCCAACACATTTATGTATTTTTTCAAGGATGTTGAGAAACAACATTTTTGTTATTCTTTTTCACATTTTATTTGTGAAAGATGAATATGAATCGATTTTGGATGTTTTACATAAATGTCCATTAGTTGTGTGAGAAAATGCTTTCCTGAGCTTCTACAGCGCTAAGAACGCAACAAACGCTTTATCTGACTGTCTGCACACTATAAGTGAAATATATGATCATTTCCAACACATTTATGTTTTTTTTAAGGATGTTGAAAAACAACATTTTTGTTATTCTTTTTCACATTTTGTTTGTCAAAGATGAATGTAAATTGATTTTAGATGTTTTACATAAATATCCATTAGTTGTGTGAGAAAACCGCTTTCCTGAGCTTCTACAGCGCTAAGAACGCACCAAACGCTTTACCTGACTGCCTGCACACTAAAAGTGAAATATATGATCATTTCCAACACATTTATGTTTTTTTTAAGGATGTTGAAAAACAACATTTTTGTTATTCCTTTTCACATTTTGTTTGTGAAAGATGAATATAAATTGATTTTGGCTGTTTTACATAAATATCCATTGGTTGTGTGAGAAAACCGCTTTCCAGAGCTTCTACAGCGCTAAGAACGCACCAAACGCTTTATCTGACTGCCTGCACACTAAAAGTGAAATATACTGTATGATCATTTCCAACACATTTATGTATTTTTTCAAGGATGTTGAAAAACAACATTTTTGTTATTCTTTTTCACATTTTGTTTGTGAAAGATGAATATGAATTGATTTTAGATGTTTTACATAAATATCCATTGGTTGTGTGAGAAAACCGCTTTCCAGAGCTTCTACAGCGCTAAGAACGCACCAAACGCTCTATCTGACTGCCTGCACACTAAAAGTGAAATATATGATCATTTCCAACACATTTATGTATTTTTTCAAGGATGTTGAGAAACAATTTTTTTGTTATTCTTTTTCACATTTTATTTGTGAAAGATGAATATGAATCGATTTTGGATGTTTTACATAAATGTCCATTAGTTGTGTGAGAAAACCGCTTTCCTGAGCTTCTACAGCGCTAAGAACGCAACAAACGCTTTATCTGACTGTCTGCACACTATAAGTGAAATATATTATAATTTCCAACACATTTATGTTTTTTTTTAAGGATGTTGAAAAACAACATTTTTGTTATTCTTTTTCACATTTTGTTTGTCAAAGATGAATATAAATCGATTTTGGCTGTTTTACATAAATATCCATTGGTTGTGTGAGAAAACTGCTTTCCTGAGCTTCTACAGCGCTAAGAACGCACCAAACGCTTTATCTGATTGCCTGCACACTAAAAGTGAAATATATGATCATTTCCAACACATTTATGTATTTTTTCAAGGATGTTGAAAAACAACATTTTTGTTATTCTTTTTCACATTTTGTTTGTGAAAGATGAATATGAATCGATTTTGGATGTTTTACATAAATGTCCATTAGTTGTGTGAGAAAACCGCTTTCCTGAGCTTCTACAGCGCTAAGAACGCACCAAACGCTTTATCTGACTGCCTGCACACTAAAAGTGAAATTCAATTCAATTCAATTCAATTTTATTTGTATAGCGCTTTTAACAATTGACATTGTCTCAAAACAGCTTTACACAATCAAAAGAATTATTTAAGTTTATATGGAATGTGAATGAATCAAAATGTTCGGATATTCCCTGGTGAGCAAGCCCGAGGGCGACAGTGGCAAGGAAAAACTCCCTGAGACGGTAATAGGAAGAAACCTTGAGAGGAACCAGACTCGACAGGGAACCCATCCTCATCTGGGTGAAACAGATAGCAGGAAATGATCTGCATTTATATAGTGTTAAGTGTTAGGTTCAGCTATAATAGTTGATGTTAATTGATGTTATAATACTTGATGTAAAATGGAGTCCAGTAGTTATTCGAGACTCAGATAGACTTGTAGAAAGTTCCAGTCCTGAACTATCGAATTGTCAAGTCCTCAGAGAAACAGCTGACCACACCAGTCGAGGCCAGAACCATCTTCTAAGTATAGAGAATCATCCCCAGACACCAGACGCATCCTAAAGAGACACACGGGGCATCCATGCGATGAGACCTCCAACCAGAAACCGGGCACCAGGATGGATCAGACAGGTCCGAAGGGCAGAGGGAGTCTGGATCACTGGCAGCTCAGGAACCACATGTGTAGCTCGACAGAGAGAGAGAGAGAAAGAGTGAAAGGGGGAGACAGGGGGAGAGAGGAAAGAGAAAGAGGGGGAGGAAGAGAAGAGGAGGAGAGATTGCAATTAGGTATGGTCACAGTCACAATGTCTAACGTGAATGTATATTTACTGTAGAGTGCAAGCAGGGACTCCGGCAGGACTAATTATGACAGCATAACTAAAAGGGAGAGCCAGAAGGAAACACAAACATGAGGGCTCCCTGAGATGTAAAGCAAACAATCACCTCACCGTCAACAAACCTGAGTGATCAAATGAGACTGAGGAAGACAGCATCTAAACATACCAGTTCACCATAATACTCTACGTCCATGAGTCCCCCAGATCTGCTCCTTTACCTTATGGCAAATCTATTTATAAAATGCTTGGTTAAATAAATAGGTTTTTAGCCTAGACTTAAACACTGAGACTGTGTCTGAGTCCCGAACACTATTTGGAAGACTATTCCATAATTTTGGGGCTTTGTAAGAAAAAGCTCTGCCCCCAGCTGTAGTTTTCATAATACGCGGTACTGATAAGCAGCCTGCATCCTTTGACCGAAGTAGGCGTGGCGGATCGTAAGACACTAGCAGTTCGCTCAGATACTGCGGCGCGAGACCATTTAATGCCTTATATGTCAAGAGTAGTATTTTAAAATCAATGCGAAATTTCACAGGGAGCCAATGCAGTGAAGATAGGATAGGGGTGATGTGCTCATATCTTCTGGTTCTAGTGAGGACTCTCGCTGCTGCATTTTGGACTAGCTGAAGCTTGTTTATGCACCTAACTGAACAACCAGACAGTAAGGCATTACAATAGTCCAACCTAGAAGTGATAAAAGCATGAACTAGTTTTTCTGCATCATTTAGCGACAATATATTTCTTATTTTGGCGATATTTCTAAGGTGAAAGAATGCTATCCTGGTGATATTATCTACATGAGCTTCAAATGAAAGGCTGGAATCTATAATCACGCCGAGGTCTTTCACTGTTGCACTTGATGAAACAGAAAGGCCATCTAAAGTTACGGTGTGATCTAAGATTTTACTTCTAGCTGTATGCGGTCCTATGACTAGAACTTCTGTCTTATCCGGATTAAGCAGAAGGAAGTTAATTAGCATCCAATTTCTTATGTCCTGCACACATTGCTCTACTTTAGTAAGATGGTTTTTCTCATCAGGTTTTGTTGAGACGTATAGCTGTGTGTCGTCAGCATAACAATGAAAACTAATACCATGCTTACGGATTATGTTGCCCAGAGGAAGCATGTAAAGAAATATATGATCATTTCCAACACATTTATGTTTTTTTTAAGGATGTTGAAAAATAACATTTTTGTTATTCTCTTTCACATTTTGTTTGTGAAAGATGAATGTAAATTGATTTTAGATGTTTTACATAAATATCCATTGGTTGTGTGAGAAAACCGCTTTCCAGAGCTACTACAGCGCTAAGAACGCACCAAACGCTTTATCTGACTGCCTGCACACTAAAAGTGAAATATATTATAATTTCCAACACATTTATGTATTTTTTCAAGGATGTTGAAAAACAACATTTTTGTTATTCTTTTTCACATTTTGTTTGTGAAAGATGAATATAAATCGATTTTGGCTGTTTTAAATAAATATCCATTGGTTGTGTGAGAAAACCGCTTTCCAGAGCTACTACAGCGCTAAGAACGCACCAAACGCTTTATCTGACTGCCTGCACACTAAAAGTGAAATATATGATCATTTCCAACACATTTATGTATTTTTTTAAGGATGTTGAAAAACAACATTTTTGTTATTCTTTTTCACATTTTGTTTGTGAAAGATGAATATGAATCGATTTTGGCTGTTTTACATAAATATCCATTGGTTGTGTGAGAAAACCGCTTTCCAGAGCTACTACAGCGCTAAGAACGCACCAAACGCTTTATCTGACTGCCTGCACACTAAAAGTGAAATATATGATCATTTCCAACACATTTATGTATTTTTTCAAGGATGTTGAAAAACAACATTTTTGTTATTCTTTTTCACATTTTGTTTGTGAAAGATGAATATAAATCGATTTTGGCTGTTTTACATAAATATCCATTGGTTGTGTGAGAAAACCGCTTTCCAGAGCTTCTACAGCGCTAAGAACGCACCAAACACTTTATCTGACTGCCTGCACACTTAAAGTGAAATGTATGATCATTTCCAACACATTTATGTATTTTTTCAAGGATGTTGAAAAACAAGATTTTTGTTATTCTTTTTCACATTTTGTTTGTGAAAGATGAATATGAATTGATTTTAGATGTTTTACATAAATATCCATTGGTTGTGTGAGAAAACTGCTTTCCTGAGCTTCTACAGCGCTAAAAACGCACCAAACGCTTTATCTGACTGCCTGCACACTAAAAGTGAAATATATGATCATTTCCAACACATTTATGTATTTTTTCAAGGATGTTGAAAAACAACATTTTTGTTATTCTTTTTCACATTTTGTTTGTGAAAGATGAATATAAATTGATTTTAGATGTTTTACATAAATATCCATTGGTTGTGTGAGAAAACCGCTTTCCTGAGCCTCTACAGCGCTAAGAACGCACCAAACGCTTTATCTGACTGCCTGCACACTAAAAGTGAAATGTATGATCATTTCCAACACATTTATGTATTTTTTCAAGGATGTTGAAAAACAAAATTTTTGTTATTCTTTTTCCCATTTTGTTTGTGAAAGATGAATATAAATTGATTTTAGATGTTTTACATAAATATCCATTGGTTGTGTGAGAAAACCGCTTTCCAGAGCTACTACAGCGCTAAGAACGCACCAAACGCTTTATCTGACTGCCTGCACACTAAAAGTGAAATATATGATCATTTCCAACACATTTATGTATTTTTTTAAGGATGTTGAAAAACAACATTTTTGTTATTCTTTTTCACATTTTGTTTGTGAAAGATGAATATGAATCGATTTTGGCTGTTTTACATAAATATCCATTGGTTGTGTGAGAAAACCGCTTTCCAGAGCTACTACAGCGCTAAGAACGCACCAAACGCTTTATCTGACTGCCTGCACACTAAAAGTGAAATATATGATCATTTCCAACACATTTATGTATTTTTTCAAGGATGTTGAAAAACAACATTTTTGTTATTCTTTTTCACATTTTGTTTGTGAAAGATGAATATAAATTGATTTTAGATGTTTTTACATAAATATCCATTGGTTGTGTGAGAAAACCGCTTTCCTGAGCTTCTACAGCGCTAAGAACGCACCAAACGCTTTATCTGACTGCCTGCACACTAAAAGTGAAATATATGATCATTTCCAACACATTTATGTATTTTTTCAAGGATGTTGAAAAACAACATTTTTGTTATTCTTTTTCACATTTTGTTTGTGAAAGATGAATATAAATCGATTTTGGCTGTTTTACATAAATATCCATTGGTTGTGTGAGAAAACCGCTTTCCAGAGCTACTACAGCGCTAAGAACGCACCAAACGCTTTATCTGACTGCCTGCACACTAAAAGTGAAATATATGATCATTTCCAACACATTTATGTATTTTTTTAAGGATGTTGAAAAACAACATTTTTGTTATTCTTTTTCACATTTTGTTTGTGAAAGATGAATATAAATCGATTTTGGCTGTTTTACATAAATATCCATTGGTTGTGTGAGAAAACCGCTTTCCAGAGCTACTACAGCGCTAAGAACGCACCAAACGCTTTATCTGACTGCCTGCACACTAAAAGTGAAATATATGATCATTTCCAACACATTTATGTATTTTTTCAAGGATGTTGAAAAACAACATTTTTGTTATTCTTTTTCACATTTTGTTTGTGAAAGATGAATATAAATCGATTTTGGCTGTTTTACATAAATATCCATTGGTTGTGTGAGAAAACCGCTTTCCAGAGCTTCTACAGCGCTAAGAACGCACCAAACACTTTATCTGACTGCCTGCACACTTAAAGTGAAATGTATGATCATTTCCAACACATTTATGTATTTTTTCAAGGATGTTGAAAAACAAGATTTTTGTTATTCTTTTTCACATTTTGTTTGTGAAAGATGAATATGAATTGATTTTAGATGTTTTACATAAATATCCATTGGTTGTGTGAGAAAACTGCTTTCCTGAGCTTCTACAGCGCTAAAAACGCACCAAACGCTTTATCTGACTGCCTGCACACTAAAAGTGAAATATATGATCATTTCCAACACATTTATGTATTTTTTCAAGGATGTTGAAAAACAACATTTTTGTTATTCTTTTTCACATTTTGTTTGTGAAAGATGAATATAAATTGATTTTAGATGTTTTACATAAATATCCATTGGTTGTGTGAGAAAACCGCTTTCCTGAGCTTCTACAGCGCTAAGAACGCATCAAACGCTTTATCTGACTGCCTGCACACTAAAAGTGAAATATATTATAATTTCCAACACATTTATGTATTTTTTTAAGAATGTTGAAAAACAACATTTTTGTTATTCTTTTTCACATTTTGTTTGTGAAAGATGAATATAAATCGATTTTGGCTGTTTTACATAAATATCCATTGGTTGTGTGAGAAAACCGCTTTCCAGAGCTTCTACAGCGCTAAGAACGCACCAAACACTTTATCTGACTGCCTGCACACTAAAAGTGAAATATATGATCATTTCCAACACATTTATGTATTTTTTCAAGGATGTTGAGAAACCGCTTTCCTGAGCTTCTACAGCGCTAAGAACGCACCAAACGCTTTGACTGCCTGCACACTAAAAGTGAAATGTATGATCATTTCCAACACATTTATGTATTTTTTCAAGGATGTTGAAAAACAACATTTTTGTTATTCTTTTTCACATTTTGTTTGTGAAAGATGAATATAAATTGATTTTAGATGTTTTACATAAATATCCATTGGTTGTGTGAGAAAACCGCTTTCCTGAGCTCCTACAGCGCTAAGAACGCACCAAACGCTCTATCTGACTGCCTGCACACTAAAAGTGAAATATATGATCATTTCCAACACATTTATGTATTTTTTCAAGGATGTTGAGAAACAACATTTTTGTTATTCTTTTTCACATTTTATTTGTGAAAGATGAATATGAATCGATTTTGGATGTTTTACATAAATGTCCATTAGTTGTGTGAGAAAACCGCTTTCCTGAGCTTCTACAGCGCTAAGAACGCAACAAACGCTTTATCTGACTGTCTGCACACTATAAGTGAAATATATGATCATTTCCAACACATTTATGTATTTTTTCAAGGATGTTGAGAAACAACATTTTTGTTATTCTTTTTCACATTTTATTTGTGAAAGATGAATATGAATCGATTTTGGATGTTTTACATAAATGTCCATTAGTTGTGTGAGAAAACCGCTTTCCTGAGCTTCTACAGCGCTAAGAACGCAACAAACGCTTTATCTGACTGTCTGCACACTATAAGTGAAATATATGATCATTTCCAACACATTTATGTTTTTTTTTAAGGATGTTGAAAAACAACATTTTTGTTATTCTTTTTCACATTTTGTTTGTGAAAGATGAATATAAATTGATTTTAGATGTTTTACATAAATATCCATTGGTTGTGTGAGAAAACCGCTTTCCTGAGCTCCTACAGCGCTAAGAACGCACCAAACGCTCTATCTGACTGCCTGCACACTAAAAGTGAAATATATGATCATTTCCAACACATTTATGTATTTTTTCAAGGATGTTGAGAAACAACATTTTTGTTATTCTTTTTCACATTTTATTTGTGAAAGATGAATATAAATCGATTTTGGCTGTTTTACATAAATATCCATTGGTTGTGTGAGAAAACCGCTTTCCAGAGCTTCTACAGCGCTAAGAACGCACCAAACACTTTATCTGACTGCCTGCACACTTAAAGTGAAATGTATGATCATTTCCAACACATTTATGTATTTTTTCAAGGATGTTGAAAAACAAGATTTTTGTTATTCTTTTTCACATTTTGTTTGTGAAAGATGAATATGAATTGATTTTAGATGTTTTACATAAATATCCATTGGTTGTGTGAGAAAACTGCTTTCCTGAGCTTCTACAGCGCTAAAAACGCACCAAACGCTTTATCTGACTGCCTGCACACTAAAAGTGAAATATATGATCATTTCCAACACATTTATGTATTTTTTCAAGGATGTTGAAAAACAACATTTTTGTTATTCTTTTTCACATTTTGTTTGTGAAAGATGAATATAAATTGATTTTAGATGTTTTACATAAATATCCATTGGTTGTGTGAGAAAACCGCTTTCCTGAGCTTCTACAGCGCTAAGAACGCATCAAACGCTTTATCTGACTGCCTGCACACTAAAAGTGAAATATATTATAATTTCCAACACATTTATGTATTTTTTTAAGAATGTTGAAAAACAACATTTTTGTTATTCTTTTTCACATTTTGTTTGTGAAAGATGAATATAAATCGATTTTGGCTGTTTTACATAAATATCCATTGGTTGTGTGAGAAAACCGCTTTCCAGAGCTTCTACAGCGCTAAGAACGCACCAAACACTTTATCTGACTGCCTGCACACTAAAAGTGAAATATATGATCATTTCCAACACATTTATGTATTTTTTCAAGGATGTTGAGAAACCGCTTTCCTGAGCTTCTACAGCGCTAAGAACGCACCAAACGCTTTGACTGCCTGCACACTAAAAGTGAAATGTATGATCATTTCCAACACATTTATGTATTTTTTCAAGGATGTTGAAAAACAACATTTTTGTTATTCTTTTTCACATTTTGTTTGTGAAAGATGAATATAAATTGATTTTAGATGTTTTACATAAATATCCATTGGTTGTGTGAGAAAACCGCTTTCCTGAGCTCCTACAGCGCTAAGAACGCACCAAACGCTCTATCTGACTGCCTGCACACTAAAAGTGAAATATATGATCATTTCCAACACATTTATGTATTTTTTCAAGGATGTTGAGAAACAACATTTTTGTTATTCTTTTTCACATTTTATTTGTGAAAGATGAATATGAATCGATTTTGGATGTTTTACATAAATGTCCATTAGTTGTGTGAGAAAACCGCTTTCCTGAGCTTCTACAGCGCTAAGAACGCAACAAACGCTTTATCTGACTGTCTGCACACTATAAGTGAAATATATGATCATTTCCAACACATTTATGTATTTTTTCAAGGATGTTGAGAAACAACATTTTTGTTATTCTTTTTCACATTTTATTTGTGAAAGATGAATATGAATCGATTTTGGATGTTTTACATAAATGTCCATTAGTTGTGTGAGAAAACCGCTTTCCTGAGCTTCTACAGCGCTAAGAACGCAACAAACGCTTTATCTGACTGTCTGCACACTATAAGTGAAATATATGATCATTTCCAACACATTTATGTTTTTTTTTAAGGATGTTGAAAAACAACATTTTTGTTATTCTTTTTCACATTTTGTTTGTGAAAGATGAATATAAATTGATTTTAGATGTTTTACATAAATATCCATTGGTTGTGTGAGAAAACCGCTTTCCTGAGCTCCTACAGCGCTAAGAACGCACCAAACGCTCTATCTGACTGCCTGCACACTAAAAGTGAAATATATGATCATTTCCAACACATTTATGTATTTTTTCAAGGATGTTGAGAAACAACATTTTTGTTATTCTTTTTCACATTTTATTTGTGAAAGATGAATATGAATCGATTTTGGATGTTTTACATAAATGTCCATTAGTTGTGTGAGAAAACCGCTTTCCTGAGCTTCTACAGCTCTAAGAACGCAACAAACGCTTTATCTGACTGTCTGCACACTATAAGTGAAATATATGATCATTTCCAACACATTTATGTTTTTTTTTAAGGATGTTGAAAAACAACATTTTTGTTATTCCTTTTCACATTTTGTTTGTGAAAGATGAATATAAATTGATTTTGGCTGTTTTACATAAATATCCATTGGTTGTGTGAGAAAACCGCTTTCCAGAGCTTCTACAGCGCTAAGAACGCACCAAACGCTTTATCTGACTGCCTGCACACTAAAAGTGAAATGTATGATCATTTCCAACACATTTATGTATTTTTTCAAGGATGTTGAAAAACAACATTTTTGTTATTCTTTTTCACATTTTGTTTGTGAAAGATGAATGTAAATTGATTTTAGATGTTTTACATAAATATCCATTGGTTGTGTGACAAAACCGCTTTCCAGAGCTACTACAGCGCTAAGAACGCACCAAACGCTTTATCTGACTGCCTGCACACTAAAAGTGAAATATATGATCATTTCCAACACATTTATGTATCTTTTCAAGGATGTTGAAAAACAACATTTTTGTTATTCCTTTTCACATTTTGTTTGTGAAAGATGAATATAAATTGATTTTGGCTGTTTTACATAAATATCCATTGGTTGTGTGAGAAAACCGCTTTCCAGAGCTTCTACAGCGCTAAGAACGCACCAAACGCTTTATCTGACTGCCTGCACACTAAAAGTGAAATGTATGATCATTTCCAACACATTTATGTATTTTTTCAAGGATGTTGAAAAACAACATTTTTGTTATTCTTTTTCACATTTTGTTTGTGAAAGATGAATATAAATTGATTTTAGATGTTTTACATAAATATCCATTGGTTGTGTGAGAAAACCGCTTTCCTGAGCTTCTACAGCGCTAAGAACGCACCAAACGCTTTATCTGACTGCCTGCACACTAAAAGTGAAATGTATGATCATTTCCAACACATTTATGTATTTTTTCAAGGATGTTGAAAAACAAAATTTTTGTTATTCTTTTTCACATTTTGTTTGTGAAAGATGAATATAAATTGATTTTAGATGTTTTACATAAATATCCATTGGTTGTGTGAGAAAACCGCTTTCCAGAGCTACTACAGCGCTAAGAACGCACCAAACGCTTTATCTGACTGCCTGCACACTAAAAGTGAAATATATGATCATTTCCAACACATTTATGTATTTTTTTAAGGATGTTGAAAAACAACATTTTTGTTATTCTTTTTCACATTTTGTTTGTGAAAGATGAATATGAATCGATTTTGGCTGTTTTACATAAATATCCATTGGTTGTGTGAGAAAACCGCTTTCCAGAGCTACTACAGCGCTAAGAACGCACCAAACGCTTTATCTGACTGCCTGCACACTAAAAGTGAAATATATGATCATTTCCAACACATTTATGTATTTTTTCAAGGATGTTGAAAAACAACATTTTTGTTATTCTTTTTCACATTTTGTTTGTGAAAGATGAATATAAATCGATTTTGGCTGTTTTACATAAATATCCATTGGTTGTGTGAGAAAACCGCTTTCCAGAGCTACTACAGCGCTAAGAACGCACCAAACGCTTTATCTGACTGCCTGCACACTAAAAGTGAAATATATGATCATTTCCAACACATTTATGTATTTTTTTAAGGATGTTGAAAAACAACATTTTTGTTATTCTTTTTCACATTTTGTTTGTGAAAGATGAATATAAATCGATTTTGGCTGTTTTACATAAATATCCATTGGTTGTGTGAGAAAACCGCTTTCCAGAGCTACTACAGCGCTAAGAACGCACCAAACGCTTTATCTGACTGCCTGCACACTAAAAGTGAAATATATGATCATTTCCAACACATTTATGTATTTTTTCAAGGATGTTGAAAAACGTCTCGGGTTACTTTGCAGTAACCCTGTTCCCTGAGAGGCGGGAACGAGATGCTGCGTTAGAACGCTTATGGGAACTCTCTTGTCGCATTGCCGGCCATGAAGCATGTGTGGAAAAACGCCATTATCTGGCTACATATAACCTCGGTCAGGTGACGTCATCTGATTAGATCAGGTGGAGGTTATAAATACCGGAAAGCCGGCAACAAAACCTCAGATTATTTGTCTGAATGGACGTCCGGTCACATGGTAGTGCGGCGTTCGGACGCAGCATCTCGTTCCCGCCTCTCAGGGAACAGGGTTACTGCAAAGTAACCCGAGACGTTCCCTTTTCGAGGCTTCACTCAATGCTGCGTTAGAACGCTTATGGGAACGAGAATACCAACGCCGCCGCACTACAGGTGTCTGGACCCCAAGGTTGTGTAGCGTGTGCGCACAAGGCCGAGAAGGTCTCAGATTCATGTCCGGGAAGCTGAACCGAGGACTCGTGAGCCTGGGGTGGCATGGACATCCAGACTATAAAATCTCATAAATGTGTGCGGAGAGGACCAACCCGCTGCGTCACACACTTGTTGCAGGGGAGTACCTCTTGCAAGAGCAATAGATGAGGTGACCCCTCTGGTTGAATGAGCCCTGACTCCTAGGGGCGAAGTGTGTCCACGCGCCTCATAGGAGAGGGCAATAGCATCTCTCACCCAGTGTGACAGAGTATGTGTGGTGGCGGCCGCCCCCCGGTTGCGGCCTCCATAACATATAAAGAGTTGCTCTGACTTACGCCACTGGCTGGTGCGGTGGACATAAGCCTGAAGAGCACGTACTGGGCACAGTAGGTGAAGTTTCTCCTGCTCCGAATCCGCAAAGGGCGGAGGACAGAAGGCTTCCAGGATGACAGGGTGCATGGTAGAGAAAGGAACTTTCGGTAGATAGTTTGGGTGAGGATGCAGAATGGCCTTGACTAGCCCAGGGGCAAAGTCCAGGCAGGATGGGGAGACTGACAATGCACGCAGGTCTCCGATCCTCTTTAGAGAGGTGATGGCCATAAGAAGAACCATCTTGAGAGTCAGAAGCCTGTCGGGCGCTGACTCTAGCGGTTCAAAAGGAGTCTCGATCAAACCTTCGAGCACGATAGATAAATCCCAAGAGGGAGCCGTGACTCTAGTGGGTGGCCTCAACCGTTTAGCTCCACGAATGAAACGGGCAACTAAAGGGTGATTTCCTACAGTAGCCCCTTCAGACAGGACGTGGCAGGCTGAAATAGCGGCCACGTACGTTCTGAGGGTACTAGGGCACAAGCCCGAGGACAATTTCTCTTGCAGGAATTCTAGCACTGAAACAATTCGGCAGTGGACTGGGTCCACCTGCTTAGCCATGCACCAGCTCTCGAATACCTTCCATTTGAAGGCATAAATCCTTCTAGTGGAGGGAGCCCTAGCACTTAGGATGGTGTCAATTACGCCGGCTGAAAGGCCGGCTTGACTCAATTGGTCCCGTTCAGGGGCCAAGCGTGAAGGTTCCAAAGCTCGGGCCGGGGATGAAATATTGTCCCCTGCGCCTGAGATAGAAGATCCCTCCTCACTGGAATCATCCAAGGTGAGCCGTCGAGGAGTGATATTATTTCTGAGAACCATACTCGGGCCGGCCAACGGGGCGCTATCAATAAGAGGCGCAAACCGTGTTGACGGACCCTCGCCAGGACTCCCGGGAGCAGAGCTATCGGAGGGTACGCATAGAGGCGTAGATTGGGCCACGTATGGGCCATCGCGTCCAGACCCAGGGGAGCTGGATGAGTCAGAGAGTAGTAGAGGGGACATTGTGCAGTCTCCTGTGAGGCAAAGAGGTCCACCTCCGCTGTAGAGAATCTCTCCCAGATTTGAGTGACTACTTCGGGGTGGAGTTTCCATTCCCCGTGATTCACAGCTCGTCTGGACAGAAAGTCTGCTCCCACATTCCTGTACCCTGGAATGTGAATCGCCCTGAGGGACAGGAACTTGTCCTGAGCCCAGAGCAGAACCTGATGTGCTAGCTGGTTCAAGCGTCGTGAGCGCAGGCCGCCCTGGCGATTTATATAGGAGACTACTGATGTGCTGTCCACCCGCACTAGGACATGGTAGCCTCTCAGCTGCTGGAGGAAATGCTGTAGAGCTAAAAATAGAGCCATCATTTCGAGGCAATTGATGTGCCATGCGAAAAGGTGGCCTCTCCAGACCCCTTGGGCTGGACGGCCATCCAAGACCGCGCCCCAGCCGGTAAGGGAAGCGTCTGTCGTTAGCATTTTGCGACGACAAGACGGACCTAGAGTGGGACCCAAGGCGAGAAACCGGGGTCTGAACCACATAGAAAGGGTACGAAGTCCTTTGCGCGTAACCCTTATCCGCCTTCGGGGATTTGTTCTCGTGTGAACTCCCCTGGCTCTTAACCACAGCTGAAACGCTCTCATGTGCAGGAGACCCAAGGGTATCACCATGGACGCAGCTGCCATGAGGCCTAAACATTTTTGTAAGTGATGTACAGTCACTTCTTGGTCTAGTCTGATTTCCTTCAGAGCGTTGTTTATGGATTCGACGCGAGCAGGAGACAGATGTGCCTGCATAGCGATCGAATTCCACCTGACGCCCAAGTAGGTTGTCACTTGTGCTGGAAAGAGAACGCTTTTCGTGGCGTTGAGTCTCAATCCCAGCAAGTGAAGGTGAGCTAGGACGACATCTCGGTGTCGAAGTGCTAGCTGCTGAGACTGGGCCAGTATTAGCCAGTCGTCTATGTAATTCAGAATGCGGATGCCCTGGAGTCTCAAAGGAGCCAGAACTGCATCCATGCATTTTGTATATGTGCGGGGTGATAAGGCTAGACCGAATGGAAGAACCCGAAATTGGTAGGCTTTTCCCCCAAAGGCGAACCTCAGGAACTTCCTGTGCTGTGGCAAAATTTCTATGTGGAAATATGCGTCCTTTAAATCTACTGTCACAAACCAATCCTGTGGTTGGATTTGTGAAACAATAGTCTTTATGGTCAACATTTTGAAGTTGCATTTTTTGAGATAGCGGTTCAAACCGCGAAGATCCAGAATTGGACGCAGACCCCCGTCCTTTTTGGGGACCAGGAAGTACCGACTGTAGTAACCTGACTCCATGTCTGGAGGAGGAACCTGTTCTATGGCTCCCTTCTGCAGTAATTTCTGGAGTTCGGAACTCAGAAAACGCGCCCTTTCCGGTATCACGGAAGTGGAGACCACGCCGTTGAAACGCGGAGGGCGATATGCAAACTGGATCCTGTATCCTTTCTCTACAGTCTTTAAAACCCAGGGGGATATGCCTGGCAGTAGCTTCCACGCTGCCAGCTTCTCCGAAAGGGGTGCAAGTACTTCTACTGGGCTGGGGGGTGTTAGTGGTTCGGTGTCCTGGAATATAGCAGGATGCGACCGAAGGACTAACGTGTCGGAGACCGGTGTTGTCCGAAACACCAAAGGCGGCGGAAACTGAACATCGATCTCCTGGGGGTGCCCAGGGGGGCATGCTCCTATGTGCCCATCCCCAGGGGGGGTCACCCCCACGGTCCTGAGCTCTGCTATCAGGGACGCTTCTTCGCGAAGAAGACAGAGCGGTCTATTTTTTTGGGGGCGGCCTGAGGGGGGCGCCGAGCCGTACCCCAGTCCTTACGGGGGGGTGCGCGGCTACTGACGCTTTCCTTCTGCGCCTCTCGTCTAGCGAGACTGAGATCGGGTCGAGGTTGGGTGGCCGATGTCCTCGACACCTGGGCACGGCGTGGGATAAATTTCCCAAAAGCTTGTTCATAGAGACTGGCCTCTCTAAATCTGGTAGCGACAGTATTTACAGCTTCGCCAAATAGGCCTGAGGGTGAGATGGGAGCATCGAGAAGGAATGCCCGATCTTTGTCCTTAATGCCAGTTAGATTTAGCCAGAGGTGTCTCTCTGCAGACACCAGGGATGCCATAGAACGGCCAATAGCACGGGCTGTCTGTTTCGTCGCACGCAGGGACAGATCAGTAGCCCGGCGTAATTCTATGAACGCTTCCTGATTCATATTGCCGCTCGTGCTCAGATCATTCAGCAGGTCGGCCTGATACGCCTGCAAAACCGCCATGGTGTGCAAGGAAGCGCCGGCCTGACCAGCTGCTTGGAACGCCTTCCCTAACAGGGTAGAAGAAGTTCTACATGCCTTGGAGGGAAGGGTTGGCTTTTTTAATGAAGATGATGTTCCAGGAGCGAGATAGCCCGCGAGCGTCTCCTCAATCTGGGGCATCATCACATAACCCTGTGCTTTTGCATCAACAATATTCGAATAAAATGAAGTTGAAGGTACAAAAATACGGGAAGAAAAGGGACGTCTCCATGAACGAGATAACTCGTTGTGGAGATCATCAAAAAAGGGGAGAGAACGGCGTTGTGACGCCATCTCCTGGCCACCCGATAGAAATCTGTCATCCAGTTTGGAACGTTTTGTATGAGCTTGCTCTTGTGGCCAGTCAATATGTAAACGTTCAACTGCGCGTGTTATAACCTCAATTAATTCCTCATACTCTCTATCATCCCTAGAGGATCGTTCTGAGGTAGCTACATCCATTTCAACTGAAGCAAGCGAGTGAGTCTCCCTCAAACACTCCCGAGAAGCACCGAAGTGCGCTCGCGAAGTGGGGGGGGAGAGAGAGAGATCGGGGGAGGAAACGAGAGAGAGGAGGGGCTCCGTCTCTCGTGCCTCGGCCAAATCAACCTGTGAGCCCCAGGAGTGCAGAGCGGCTCGTGGCTCCCTAAAGAACGCGAGACGCGCTCGTAGCACTTTCATCTGGAGATTATCACAGTGCTCACACTCTCCTTCAAGTCCAAGGAGAGCGTGGCTTTCACCCAAACACTCAAAACAGAGATTATGGCTATCGTCTTGAGAAAGACGGTTACCGCACGGGCATGATAGACTGAACTCGGCCATTATATCTGGTGAGTTTTTTTTTTTTTTTTTTTTTCTCTCTGTTAAGAATGGTTTCTTATATATCCTTTTTTTTTTTTTTTAAATGCTTGCTGCACACACGCGATCACAAGTCGGCATGAAGACAAATGATCTGAGGTTTTGTTGCCGGCTTTCCGGTATTTATAACCTCCACCTGATCTAATCAGATGACGTCACCTGACCGAGGTTATATGTAGCCAGATAATGGCGTTTTTCCACACATGCTTCATGGCCGGCAATGCGACAAGAGAGTTCCCATAAGCGTTCTAACGCAGCATTGAGTGAAGCCTCGAAAAGGGAACAACATTTTTGTTATTCTTTTTCACATTTTGTTTGTGAAAGATGAATATAAATTGATTTTAGATGTTTTTACATAAATATCCATTGGTTGTGTGAGAAAACCGCTTTCCTGAGCTTCTACAGCGCTAAGAACGCACCAAACGCTTTATCTGACTGCCTGCAGACTAAAAGTGAAATATATGATCATTTCCAACACATTTATGTATTTTTTCAAGGATGTTGAAAAACAACATTTTTGTTATTCTTTTTCACATTTTGTTTGTGAAAGATGAATATAAATCGATTTTGGCTGTTTTACATAAATATCCATTGGTTGTGTGAGAAAACCGCTTTCCAGAGCTACTACAGCGCTAAGAACGCACCAAACGCTTTATCTGACTGCCTGCACACTAAAAGTGAAATATATGATCATTTCCAACACATTTATGTATTTTTTTAAGGATGTTGAAAAACAACATTTTTGTTATTCTTTTTCACATTTTGTTTGTGAAAGATGAATATAAATCGATTTTGGCTGTTTTACATAAATATCCATTGGTTGTGTGAGAAAACCGCTTTCCAGAGCTACTACAGCGCTAAGAACGCACCAAACGCTTTATCTGACTGCCTGCACACTAAAAGTGAAATATATGATCATTTCCAACACATTTATGTATTTTTTCAAGGATGTTGAAAAACAACATTTTTGTTATTCTTTTTCACATTTTGTTTGTGAAAGATGAATATAAATCGATTTTGGCTGTTTTACATAAATATCCATTGGTTGTGTGAGAAAACCGCTTTCCAGAGCTTCTACAGCGCTAAGAACGCACCAAACACTTTATCTGACTGCCTGCACACTTAAAGTGAAATGTATGATCATTTCCAACACATTTATGTATTTTTTCAAGGATGTTGAAAAACAAGATTTTTGTTATTCTTTTTCACATTTTGTTTGTGAAAGATGAATATGAATTGATTTTAGATGTTTTACATAAATATCCATTGGTTGTGTGAGAAAACTGCTTTCCTGAGCTTCTACAGCGCTAAAAACGCACCAAACGCTTTATCTGACTGCCTGCACACTAAAAGTGAAATATATGATCATTTCCAACACATTTATGTATTTTTTCAAGGATGTTGAAAAACAACATTTTTGTTATTCTTTTTCACATTTTGTTTGTGAAAGATGAATATAAATTGATTTTAGATGTTTTACATAAATATCCATTGGTTGTGTGAGAAAACCGCTTTCCTGAGCTTCTACAGCGCTAAGAACGCACCAAACGCTTTATCTGACTGCCTGCACACTAAAAGTGAAATATATTATAATTTCCAACACATTTATGTATTTTTTTAAGAATGTTGAAAAACAACATTTTTGTTATTCTTTTTCACATTTTGTTTGTGAAAGATGAATATAAATCGATTTTGGCTGTTTTACATAAATATCCATTGGTTGTGTGAGAAAACCGCTTTCCAGAGCTTCTACGGCGCTAAGAACGCACCAAACACTTTATCTGACTGCCTGCACACTTAAAGTGAAATGTATGATCATTTCCAACACATTTATGTATTTTTTCAAGGATGTTGAAAAACAAGATTTTTGTTATTCTTTTTCACATTTTGTTTGTGAAAGATGAATATAAATCGATTTTGGATGTTTTATATAAATATCCATTAGTTGTGTGAGAAAACCGCTTTCCTGAGCTTCTACAGCGCTAAGAACGCACCAAACGCTTTATCTGACTGTCTGCACACTAAAAGTGAAATATATGATCATTTCCAACACATTTATGTATTTTTTTAAGGATGTTGAAAAAACATTTTTGTTATTCTTTTTCACATTTTGTTTGTGAAAGATGAATATAAATTGATTTTAGATGTTTTACATAAATATCCATTGGTTGTGCGAGAAAACCGCTTTCCTGAGCTTCTACAGCGCTAAGAACGCACTAAACGTTTTATCTGACTGCCTGCACACTAAAAGTGAAATATATGATCATTTCCAACACATTTATGTATTTTTTCAAGGATGTTGAAAAACAACATTTTTGTTATTCTTTTTCACATTTTGTTTGTGGAAGATGAATATAAATTGATTTTAGATGTTTTACATAAATATCCATTGGTTGTGTGAGAAAACCGCTTTCCTGAGCTTCTACAGCGCTAAGAACGCACCATACGCTTTATCTGACTGTCTGCACACTATAAGTGAAATATATGATCATTTCCAACACATTTATGTTTTTTTTTAAGGATGTTGAAAAACAACATTTTTGTTATTCTTTTTCACATTTTGTTTGTGAAAGATGAATATAAATTGATTTTAGATGTTTTACATAAATATCCATTGGTTGTGTGAGAAAACCGCTTTCCTGAGCTCCTACAGCGCTAAGAACGCACCAAACGCTTTATCTGACTGCCTGCACACTAAAAGTGAAATATATTATAATTTCCAACACATTTATGTATTTTTTTAAGGATGTTGAAAAACAACATTTTTGTTATTCTTTTTCACATTTTGTTTGTGAAAGATGAATATAAATCGATTTTGGCTGTTTTACATAAATATCCATTGGTTGTGTGAGAAAACTGCTTTCCTGAGCTTCTACAGCGCTAAGAACGCACCAAACGCTTTATCTGACTGCCTGCACACTAAAAGTGAAATATATGATCATTTCCAACACATTTATGTATTTTTTCAAGGATGTTGAAAAACAACATTTTTGTTATTCTTTTTCAGATTTTGTTTGTGAAAGATGAATATAAATTGATTTTAGATGTTTTACATAAATATCCATTGGTTGTGTGAGAAAACCGCTTTCCAGAGCTTCTACAGCGCTAAGAACGCACCAAACGCTTTATCTGACTGCCTGCACACTAAAAGTGAAATATATGATCATTTCCAACACATTTATGTATTTTTTCAAGGATGTTGAAAAACAACATTTTTGTTATTCTTTTTCACATTTTGTTTGTGAAAGATGAATATAAATTGATTTTAGATGTTTTACATAAATATCCATTGGTTGTGTGAGAAAACCGCTTTCCTGAGCTTCTACAGCGCTAAGAACGCACCAAACGCTTTATCTGACTGCCTGCACACTAAAAGTGAAATATATTATAATTTCCAACACATTTATGTATTTTTTTAAGAATGTTGAAAAACAACATTTTTGTTATTCTTTTTCACATTTTGTTTGTGAAAGATGAATATAAATCGATTTTGGCTGTTTTACATAAATATCCATTGGTTGTGTGAGAAAACCGCTTTCCAGAGCTTCTACAGCGCTAAGAACGCACCAAACACTTTATCTGACTGCCTGCACACTTAAAGTGAAATGTATGATCATTTCCAACACATTTATGTATTTTTTTTAAGGATGTTGAAAAACAACATTTTTGTTATTCTTTTTCACATTTTGTTTGTGAAAGATGAATATAAATCGATTTTGGATGTTTTATATAAATATCCATTAGTTGTGTGAGAAAACCGCTTTCCTGAGCTTCTACAGCGCTAAGAACGCACCAAACGCTTTATCTGACTGCCTGCACACTAAAAGTGAAATATATGATCATTTCCAACACATTTATGTATTTTTTCAAGGATGTTGAAAAAACATTTTTGTTATTCTTTTTCAGATTTTGTTTGTGAAAGATGAATATAAATTGATTTTAGATGTTTTACATAAATATCCATTGGTTGTGCGAGAAAACCGCTTTCCAGAGCTTCTACAGCGCTAAGAACGCACCAAACACTTTATCTGACTGCCTGCACACTTAAAGTGAAATGTATGATCATTTCCAACACATTTATGTATTTTTTCAAGGATGTTGAAAAACAACATTTTTGTTATTCTTTTTCACATTTTGTTTGTGAAAGATGAATATAAATTGATTTTAGATGTTTTACATAAATATCCATTGGTTGTGTGAGAAAACCGCTTTCCTGAGCTTCTACAGCGCTAAGAACGCACCAAACGCTTTGACTGCCTGCACACTAAAAGTGAAATGTATGATCATTTCCAACACATTTATGTATTTTTTCAAGGATGTTGAAAAACAACATTTTTGTTATTCTTTTTCACATTTTGTTTGTGAAAGATGAATATAAATTGATTTTAGATGTTTTACATAAATATCCATTGGTTGTGTGAGAAAACCGCTTTCCTGAGCTCCTACAGCGCTAAGAACGCACCAAACGCTCTATCTGACTGCCTGCACACTAAAAGTGAAATATATGATCATTTCCAACACATTTATGTATTTTTTCAAAGATGTTGAGAAACAACATTTTTGTTATTCTTTTTCACATTTTATTTGTGAAAGATGAATATGAATCGATTTTGGATGTTTTACATAAATGTCCATTAGTTGTGTGAGAAAACCGCTTTCCTGAGCTTCTACAGCGCTAAGAACGCACCAAACACTTTATCTGACTGCCTGCACACTTAAAGTGAAATGTATGATCATTTCCAACACATTTATGTATTTTTTCAAGGATGTTGAAAAACAAGATTTTTGTTATTCTTTTTCACATTTTGTTTGTGAAAGATGAATATGAATTGATTTTAGATGTTTTACATAAATATCCATTGGTTGTGTGAGAAAACTGCTTTCCTGAGCTTCTACAGCGCTAAAAACGCACCAAACGCTTTATCTGACTGCCTGCACACTAAAAGTGAAATATATGATCATTTCCAACACATTTATGTATTTTTTCAAGGATGTTGAAAAACAACATTTTTGTTATTCTTTTTCACATTTTGTTTGTGAAAGATGAATATAAATTGATTTTAGATGTTTTACATAAATATCCATTGGTTGTGTGAGAAAACCGCTTTCCTGAGCTTCAACAGCGCTAAGAACGCACCAAACGCTTTATCTGACTGCCTGCACACTAAAAGTGAAATATATTATAATTTCCAACACATTTATGTATTTTTTTAAGAATGTTGAAAAACAACATTTTTGTTATTCTTTTTCACATTTTGTTTGTGAAAGATGAATATAAATCGATTTTGGCTGTTTTACATAAATATCCATTGGTTGTGTGAGAAAACCGCTTTCCAGAGCTTCTACAGCGCTAAGAACGCACCAAACACTTTATCTGACTGCCTGCACACTTAAAGTGAAATGTATGATCATTTCCAACACATTTATGTATTTTTTCAAGGATGTTGAAAAACAACATTTTTGTTATTCTTTTTCACATTTTGTTTGTGAAAGATGAATATAAATCGATTTTGGATGTTTTATATAAATATCCATTAGTTGTGTGAGAAAACCGCTTTCCTGAGCTTCTACAGCGCTAAGAACGCACCAAACGCTTTATCTGACTGTCTGCACACTAAAAGTGAAATATATGATCATTTCCAACACATTTATGTATTTTTTTAAGGATGTTGAAAAAACATTTTTGTTATTCTTTTTCACATTTTGTTTGTGAAAGATGAATATAAATTGATTTTAGATGTTTTACATAAATATCCATTGGTTGTGCGAGAAAACCGCTTTCCTGAGCTTCTACAGCGCTAAGAACGCACTAAACGTTTTATCTGACTGCCTGCACACTAAAAGTGAAATATATGATCATTTCCAACACATTTATGTATTTTTTCAAGGATGTTGAAAAACAACATTTTTGTTATTCTTTTTCACATTTTGTTTGTGGAAGATGAATATAAATTGATTTTAGATGTTTTACATAAATATCCATTGGTTGTGTGAGAAAACCGCTTTCCTGAGCTTCTACAGCGCTAAGAACGCACCGTACGCTTTATCTGACTGTCTGCACACTATAAGTGAAATATATGATCATTTCCAACACATTTATGTTTTTTTTAAGGATGTTGAAAAACTGCTTTCCTGAGCTTCTACAGCGCTAAGAACGCACCAAACGCTTTATCTGACTGCCTGCACACTAAAAGTGAAATATATGATCATTTCCAACACATTTATGTATTTTTTCAAGGATGTTGAAAAACAACATTTTTGTTATTCTTTTTCAGATTTTGTTTGTGAAAGATGAATATAAATTGATTTTAGATGTTTTACATAAATATCCATTGGTTGTGTGAGAAAACCGCTTTCCAGAGCTTCTACAGCGCTAAGAACGCACCAAACACTTTATCTGACTGCCTGCACACTTAAAGTGAAATGTATGATCATTTCCAACACATTTATGTATTTTTTCAAGGATGTTGAAAAACAACATTTTTGTTATTCTTTTTCACATTTTGTTTGTGAAAGATGAATATGAATTGATTTTAGATGTTTTACATAAATATCCATTGGTTGTGTGAGAAAACTGCTTTCCTGAGCTTCTACAGCGCTAAGAACGCACCAAACGCTTTATCTGACTGCCTGCACACTAAAAGTGAAATATATGATCATTTCCAACACATTTATGTATTTTTTCAAGGATGTTGAAAAACAACATTTTTGTTATTCTTTTTCACATTTTGTTTGTGAAAGATGAATATAAATTGATTTTAGATGTTTTACATAAATATCCATTGGTTGTGTGAGAAAACCGCTTTCCTGAGCTTCTACAGCGCTAAGAACGCACCAAACGCTTTGACTGCCTGCACACTAAAAGTGAAATGTATGATCATTTCCAACACATTTATGTATTTTTTCAAGGATGTTGAAAAACAACATTTTTGTTATTCTTTTTCACATTTTGTTTGTGAAAGATGAATATAAATTGATTTTAGATGTTTTACATAAATATCCATTGGTTGTGTGAGAAAACCGCTTTCCTGAGCTCCTACAGCGCTAAGAACGCACCAAACGCTCTATCTGACTGCCTGCACACTAAAAGTGAAATATATGATCATTTCCAACACATTTATGTATTTTTTCAAGGATGTTGAGAAACAACATTTTTGTTATTCTTTTTCACATTTTATTTGTGAAAGATGAATATGAATCGATTTTGGATGTTTTACATAAATGTCCATTAGTTGTGTGAGAAAACCGCTTTCCTGAGCTTCTACAGCGCTAAGAACGCAACAAACGCTTTATCTGACTGTCTGCACACTATAAGTGAAATATATGATCATTTCCAACACATTTATGTATTTTTTCAAGGATGTTGAGAAACAACATTTTTGTTATTCTTTTTCACATTTTATTTGTGAAAGATGAATATGAATCGATTTTGGATGTTTTACATAAATGTCCATTAGTTGTGTGAGAAAACCGCTTTCCTGAGCTTCTACAGCGCTAAGAACGCACCAAACGCTTTATCTGACTGTCTGCACACTATAAGTGAAATATATGATAATTTCCAACACATTTATGTTTTTTTTTTAAGGATGTTGAAAAACAACATTTTTGTTATTCTTTTTCACATTTTGTTTGTCAAAGATGAATGTAAATTGATTTTAGATGTTTTACATAAATATCCATTGGTTGTGTGAGAAAACTGCTTTCCTGAGCTTCTACAGCGCTAAGAACGCACCAAACGCTTTATCTGACTGCCTGCACACTAAAAGTGAAATATATGATCATTTCCAACACATTTATGTATTTTTTCAAGGATGTTGAAAAACAACATTTTTGTTATTCTTTTTCACATTTTGTTTGTGAAAGATGAATATAAATTGATTTTAGATGTTTTACATAAATATCCATTGGTTGTGTGAGAAAACCGCTTTCCAGAGCTTCTACAGCGCTAAGAACGCACCAAACACTTTATCTGACTGCCTGCACACTTAAAGTGAAATGTATGATCATTTCCAACACATTTATGTATTTTTTCAAGGATGTTGAAAAACAACATTTTTGTTATTCTTTTTCACATTTTGTTTGTGAAAGATGAATATAAATTGATTTTAGATGTTTTTACATAAATATCCATTGGTTGTGTGAGAAAACCGCTTTCCTGAGCTTCTACAGCGCTAAGAACGCACCAAACGCTTTATCTGACTGCCTGCACACTAAAAGTGAAATATATGATCATTTCCAACACATTTATGTTTTTTTTTAAGGATGTTGAAAAATAACATTTTTGTTATTCTCTTTCACATTTTGTTTGTGAAAGATGAATGTAAATTGATTTTAGATGTTTTACATAAATATCCATTGGTTGTGTGAGAAAACCGCTTTCCAGAGCTACTACAGCGCTAAGAACGCACCAAACGCTTTATCTGACTGCCTGCACACTAAAAGTGAAATATATGATCATTTCCAACACATTTATGTATTTTTTTAAGGATGTTGAAAAACAACATTTTTGTTATTCTTTTTCACATTTTGTTTGTGAAAGATGAATATGAATCGATTTTGGCTGTTTTACATAAATATCCATTGGTTGTGTGAGAAAACCGCTTTCCAGAGCTACTACAGCGCTATGAACGCACCAAACGCTTTATCTGACTGCCTGCACACTAAAAGTGAAATATATGATCATTTCCAACACATTTATGTATTTTTTCAAGGATGTTGAAAAACAACATTTTTGTTATTCTTTTTCACATTTTGTTTGTGAAAGATGAATATAAATCGATTTTGGCTGTTTTACATAAATATCCATTGGTTGTGTGAGAAAACCGCTTTCCAGAGCTTCTACAGCGCTAAGAACGCACCAAACACTTTATCTGACTGCCTGCACACTTAAAGTGAAATGTATGATCATTTCCAACACATTTATGTTTTTTTTTAAGGATGTTGAAAAATAACATTTTTGTTATTCTCTTTCACATTTTGTTTGTGAAAGATGAATGTAAATTGATTTTAGATGTTTTACATAAATATCCATTGGTTGTGTGAGAAAACTGCTTTCCTGAGCTTCTACAGCGCTAAAAACGCACCAAACGCTTTATCTGACTGCCTGCACACTAAAAGTGAAATATATGATCATTTCCAACACATTTATGTATTTTTTCAAGGATGTTGAAAAACAACATTTTTGTTATTCTTTTTCACATTTTGTTTGTGAAAGATGAATATAAATTGATTTTAGATGTTTTACATAAATATCCATTGGTTGTGTGAGAAAACCGCTTTCCTGAGCTTCTACAGCGCTAAGAACGCACCAAACGCTTTATCTGACTGCCTGCACACTAAAAGTGAAATGTATGATCATTTCCAACACATTTATGTATTTTTTCAAGGATGTTGAAAAACAACATTTTTGTTATTCTTTTTCACATTTTGTTTGTGAAAGATGAATATAAATTGATTTTAGATGTTTTACATAAATATCCATTGGTTGTGTGAGAAAACCGCTTTCCAGAGCTACTACAGCGCTAAGAACGCACCAAACGCTTTATCTGACTGCCTGCACACTAAAAGTGAAATATATTATAATTTCCAACACATTTATGTATTTTTTTAAGGATGTTGAAAAACAACATTTTTGTTATTCTTTTTCACATTTTGTTTGTGAAAGATGAATATAAATTGATTTTAGATGTTTTTACATAAATATCCATTGGTTGTGTGAGAAAACCGCTTTCCTGAGCTTCTACAGCGCTAAGAACGCACCAAACGCTTTATCTGACTGCCTGCACACTAAAAGTGAAATATATGATCATTTCCAACACATTTATGTATTTTTTTAAGGATGTTGAAAAACAACATTTTTGTTATTCTTTTTCACATTTTGTTTGTGAAAGATGAATATAAATCGATTTTGGCTGTTTTACATAAATATCCATTGGTTGTGTGAGAAAACCGCTTTCCAGAGCTACTACAGCGCTAAGAACGCACCAAACGCTTTATCTGACTGCCTGCACACTAAAAGTGAAATATATGATCATTTCCAACACATTTATGTATTTTTTCAAGGATGTTGAAAAACCGCTTTCCAGAGCTTCTACAGCGCTAAGAACGCACCAAACACTTTATCTGACTGCATGCACACTTAAAGTGAAATATATGATCATTTCCAAAACATTTATGTTTTTTTTAAGGATGTTGAAAAACAACATTTTTGTTATTCTTTTTCACATTTTGTTTGTCAAAGATGAATGTAAATTGATTTTAGATGTTTTACATAAATATCCATTAGTTGTGTGAGAAAACCGCTTTCCTGGGCTTCTACAGCGCTAAGAACGCACCAAACGCTTTGACTGCCTGCACACTAAAAGTGAAATGTATGATCATTTCCAACACATTTATGTATTTTTTCAAGGATGTTGAAAAACAACATTTTTGTTATTCTTTTTCACATTTTGTTTGTGAAAGATGAATATAAATTGATTTTAGATGTTTTACATAAATATCCATTGGTTGTGTGAGAAAACCGCTTTCCTGAGCTCCTACAGCGCTAAGAACGCACCAAACGCTCTATCTGACTGCCTGCACACTAAAAGTGAAATATATGATCATTTCCAACACATTTATGTATTTTTTCAAGGATGTTGAGAAACAACATTTTTGTTATTCTTTTTCACATTTTATTTGTGAAAGATGAATATGAATCGATTTTGGATGTTTTACATAAATGTCCATTAGTTGTGTGAGAAAACCGCTTTCCTGAGCTTCTACAGCGCTAAGAACGCAACAAACGCTTTATCTGACTGTCTGCACACTATAAGTGAAATATATGATCATTTCCAACACATTTATGTTTTTTTTTAAGGATGTTGAAAAACAACATTTTTGTTATTCTTTTTCGCATTTTGTTTGTCAAAGATGAATGTAAATTGATTTTAGATGTTTTACATAAATATCCATTAGTTGTGTGAGAAAACCGCTTTCCTGAGCTTCTACAGCACTAAGAACGCACCAAACGCTTTATCTGACTGCCTGCACACTAAAAGTGAAATATATTATAATTTCCAACACATTTATGTATTTTTTTAAGGATATTGAAAAACAACATTTTTGTTATTCTTTTTCACATTTTGTTTGTGAAAGATGAATATAAATTGATTTTAGATGTTTTACATAAATATCCATTGGTTGTGTGAGAAAACCGCTTTCCTGAGCTCCTACAGCGCTAAGAACGCACCAAACGCTCTATCTGACTGCCTGCACACTAAAAGTGAAATATATGATCATTTCCAACACATTTATGTATTTTTTCAAGGATGTTGAGAAACAACATTTTTGTTATTCTTTTTCACATTTTATTTGTGAAAGATGAATATGAATCGATTTTGGATGTTTTACATAAATGTCCATTAGTTGTGTGAGAAAACCGCTTTCCTGAGCTTCTACAGCTCTAAGAACGCAACAAACGCTTTATCTGACTGTCTGCACACTATAAGTGAAATATATGATCATTTCCAACACATTTATGTTTTTTTTTAAGGATGTTGAAAAACAACATTTTTGTTATTCCTTTTCACATTTTGTTTGTGAAAGATGAATATAAGTTGATTTTGGCTGTTTTACATAAATATCCATTGGTTGTGTGAGAAAACCGCTTTCCTGAGCTTCTACAGCGCTAAGAACGCACCAAACGCTTTGACTGCCTGCACACTAAAAGTGAAATGTATGATCATTTCCAACACATTTATGTATTTTTTCAAGGATGTTGAAAAACAACATTTTTGTTATTCTTTTTCACATTTTGTTTGTGAAAGATGAATATAAATTGATTTTAGATGTTTTACATAAATATCCATTGGTTGTGTGAGAAAACCGCTTTCCTGAGCTCCTACAGCGCTAAGAACGCACCAAACGCTCTATCTGACTGCCTGCACACAAAAAGTGAAATATATGATCATTTCCAACACATTTATGTATTTTTTCAAGGATGTTGAGAAACAACATTTTTGTTATTCTTTTTCACATTTTATTTGTGAAAGATGAATATGAATCGATTTTGGATGTTTTACATAAATGTCCATTAGTTGTGTGAGAAAACCGCTTTCCTGAGCTTCTACAGCGCTAAGAACGCAACAAACGCTTTATCTGACTGTCTGCACACTATACAGTAAGTGAAATATATGATCATTTCCAACACATTTATGTTTTTTTTTAAGGATGTTGAAAAACAACATTTTTGTTATTCTTTTTCACATTTTGTTTGTGAAAGATGAATATAAATCGATTTTGGCTGTTTTACATAAATATCCATTGGTTGTGTGAGAAAACCGCTTTCCAGAGCTTCTACAGCGCTAAGAACGCACCAAACACTTTATCTGACTGCATGCACACTTAAAGTGAAATATATGATCATTTCCAAAACATTTATGTTTTTTTTAAGGATGTTGAAAAACAACATTTTTGTTATTCTTTTTCACATTTTGTTTGTCAAAGATGAATGTAAATTGATTTTAGATGTTTTACATAAATATCCATTAGTTGTGTGAGAAAACCGCTTTCCTGGGCTTCTACAGCGCTAAGAACGCACCAAACGCTTTGACTGCCTGCACACTAAAAGTGAAATGTATGATCATTTCCAACACATTTATGTATTTTTTCAAGGATGTTGAAAAACAACATTTTTGTTATTCTTTTTCACATTTTGTTTGTGAAAGATGAATATAAATTGATTTTAGATGTTTTACAATGGCGGCGCGGTGGTGTAGTGGTTAGCACTGTCGCCTTGCACCTCCAGGGTCTGGGTTCGATTCCCCGGCCAGGCTCGATTCCCGTCTCTGTGTGCATGGAGTTTGCATGTTCTCCCCGTGCTTGGTGGGTTTCCTCCGGGTACTCCGGTTTCCTCCCACAGTCCAAAGATATGCAGGTTAGGCTAATTGGCGTTCCGAAATTGCCCGTAGTGTGTGATTGGGTGTGTGAGTGTGTGTATGTGTGTGTGCCCTGCGATGGATTGGCACCCTGTCCAGGGTGTACCCCGCCTAGTGCCCGAAGTCTCCTGGGATAGGCTCCAGGTCCCCCGCGACCCTGAACACAGGATTAAGCGGTATAGAAAATGAATGAATGAATGAATGTTTTACATAAATATCCATTGGTTGTGTGAGAAAACCGCTTTCCTGAGCTCCTACAGCGCTAAGAACGCACCAAACGCTCTATCTGACTGCCTGCACACTAAAAGTGAAATATATGATCATTTCCAACACATTTATGTATTTTTTCAAGGATGTTGAGAAACAACATTTTTGTTATTCCTTTTCACATTTTGTTTGTGAAAGATGAATATAAATTGATTTTGGCTGTTTTACATAAATATCCATTGGTTGTGTGAGAAAACCGCTTTCCAGAGCTTCTACAGCGCTAAGAACGCACCAAACGCTTTATCTGACTGCCTGCACACTAAAAGTGAAATGTATGATCATTTCCAACACATTTATGTATTTTTTCAAGGATGTTGAAAAACAACATTTTTGTTATTCTTTTTCACATTTTGTTTGTGAAAGATGAATATAAATTGATTTTAGATGTTTTTACATAAATATCCATTGGTTGTGTGAGAAAACCGCTTTCCTGAGCTTCTACAGCGCTAAGAACGCACCAAACGCTTTATCTGACTGCCTGCACACTAAAAGTGAAATATATGATCATTTCCAACACATTTATGTTTTTTTTTAAGGATGTTGAAAAATAACATTTTTGTTATTCTCTTTCACATTTTGTTTGTGAAAGATGAATGTAAATTGATTTTAGATGTTTTACATAAATATCCATTGGTTGTGTGAGAAAACCGCTTTCCAGAGCTACTACAGCGCTAAGAACGCACCAAACGCTTTATCTGACTGCCTGCACACTAAAAGTGAAATATATGATCATTTCCAACACATTTATGTATCTTTTCAAGGATGTTGAAAAACAACATTTTTGTTATTCCTTTTCACATTTTGTTTGTGAAAGATGAATATAAATTGATTTTAGATGTTTTACATAAATATCCATTGGTTGTGCGAGAAAACCGCTTTCCTGAGCTTCTACAGCGCTAAGAACGCACTAAACGTTTTATCTGACTGCCTGCACACTAAAAGTGAAATATATGATCATTTCCAACACATTTATGTATTTTTTCAAGGATGTTGAAAAACAACATTTTTGTTATTCTTTTTCACATTTTGTTTGTGGAAGATGAATATAAATTGATTTTAGATGTTTTACTGTACATAAATATCCATTGGTTGTGTGAGAAAACCGCTTTCCTGAGCTTCTACAGCGCTAAGAACGCACCATACGCTTTATCTGACTGTCTGCACACTATAAGTGAAATATATGATCATTTCCAACACATTTATGTTTTTTTTTAAGGATGTTGAAAAACAACATTTTTGTTATTCTTTTTCACATTTTGTTTGTGAAAGATGAATATAAATTGATTTTGGATGTTTTATATAAATATCCATTAGTTGTGTGAGAAAACCGCTTTCCTGAGCTTCTACAGCGCTAAGAACGCACCAAACGCTTTATCTGACTGCCTGCACACTAAAAGTGAAATGTATGATCATTTCCAACACATTTATGTTTTTTTTTAAGGATGTTGAAAAACAACATTTTTGTTATTCTTTTTCACATTTTGTTTGTGGAAGATGAAAATAAATTGATTTTAGATGTTTTACATAAATATCCATTGGTTGTGTGAGAAAACCGCTTTCCTGAGCTTCTACAGCGCTAAGAACGCACCAAACGCTTTATCTGACTGTCTGCACACTAAAAGTGAAATATATGATCATTTCCAACACATTTATGTATTTTTTTAAGGATGTTGAAAAACAACATTTTTGTTATTCTTTTTCACATTTTGTTTGTGAAAGATGAATATAAATTGATTTTAGATGTTTTACATAAATATCCATTGGTTGTGTGAGAAAACCGCTTTCCTGAGCTTCTACAGCGCTAAGAACGCACCAAACGCTTTATCTGACTGTCTGCACACTAAAAGTGAAATATATGATCATTTCCAACACATTTATGTATTTTTTTAAGGATGTTGAAAAACAACATTTTTGTTATTCTTTTTCACATTTTGTTTGTGAAAGATGAATATAAATCGATTTTGGATGTTTTATATAAATATCCATTACTTGTGTGAGAAAACCGCTTTCCTGAGCTTCTACAGCGCTAAGAACGCACCAAACGCTTTATCTGACTGCCTGCACACTAAAAGTGAAATGTATGATCATTTCCAACACATTTATATATTTTTTGAAGGATGTTGAAAAAAGTTTTGTTATTCTTTTTCACATTTTGTTTGTGAAAGATGAATATAAATTGATTTTAGATGTTTTACATAAATATCCATTGGTTGTGTGAGAAAACCGCTTTCCTGAGCTTCTACAGCGCTAAGAACGCACGAAACGCTTTATCTGACTGTCTGCACACTAAAAGTGAAATATATGATCATTTCCAACACATTTATGTATTTTTTTAAGGATGTTGAAAAACAACATTTTTGTTATTCTTTTTCACATTTTGTTTGTGAAAGATGAATATAAATTGATTTTAGATGTTTTACATAAATATCCATTGGTTGTGTGAGAAAACCGCTTTCCTGAGCTTCTACAGCGCTAAGAACGCACCAAACGCTTTATCTGACTGCCTGCACACTAAAAGTGAAATGTATGATCATTTCCAACACATTTATATATTTTTTGAAGGATGTTGAAAAAAGTTTTGTTATTCTTTTTCACATTTTGTTTGTGAAAGATGAATATAAATTGATTTTAGATGTTTTACATAAATATCCATTGGTTGTGTGAGAAAACCGCTTTCCTGAGCTTCTACAGCGCTAAGAACGCACGAAACGCTTTATCTGACTGTCTGCACACTAAAAGTGAAATATATGATCATTTCCAACACATTTATGTATTTTTTTAAGGATGTTGAAAAACAACATTTTTGTTATTCTTTTTCACATTTTGTTTGTGAAAGATGAATATAAATTGATTTTAGATGTTTTACATAAATATCCATTGGTTGTGTGAGAAAACCGCTTTCCTGAGCTTCTACAGCGCTAAGAACGCACCAAACGCTTTATCTGACTGCCTGCACACTAAAAGTGAAATATATTATAATTTCCAACACATTTATATATATATATATATATATATATATATATATTATTTTATTAATATATTATATATATATATATATATATATATATATATATATAAAATTGATATCAAATATTATATTAGAACATAAATTCATAGGTTTTTTATTATTATAATAAACTCTAGGCACGAGACAGCCCTCAAGACCATTAATTCAAATTCTTGTATAATGTTTATTTTGTAACACATTTAATTTTCAGGGGTTCGTTATGAATATATATATATATATATATATATATATATATATATATATATATATAATAAAAATATTTTTTATAATGAAAAATTGGACAAAACTAATTTTATTATAAAGTAAACAATATAAAAGTATACATGTTTTTGAAAAAAATTCATATTTCTATTTTCCATATACAACATATTTATTTTCATATTTCTAATTTTATTTTATTTTCTCATGGAATTTGTAAAACATATGCACATAATATGTTCTAATATAATTTTTGATAGCGATTATGCACTGTAAAAAGTAATAAGTTGACTTTACTTAGAAAAGCCATGGAAACTGATTGCCTCAAAATTCTCAAGCAAATTAGGTCATACTTTTTGAGTTGATACTACTTACCTCATCTTTGTAGAGTTAACTTACGTATTTGTAGTGGTTACCATAAAACTTCAGTAGCGGTAACTAAATTTCAAAAGTTAAGCTAACTTACAGTTTTAAGTTGAGCTTTATAAGCAGAACTCAAACCAAACAGTTACTATAACATGCCTGCTTGTTCATTTTACTAGAAGAATCTGTGGAAACTGATTGCCTTAAATTTCTCAAGCAAGGTGTACTCAAAGTTCTAAGTACACATCTAAGAATACAAAGAAATTTGGCACGACACTGGAATGTTTATTTGCTCTCTAAAACACGATTAATTTCAGACATTACTAAAGGTATGCCTGTCAACATGGGCTGCCAAAAACATTTTAGACCAAAAAAATAAATAAAAATTTAAAATAAAAACACACATTTAAAATGCACTTAAAATAAGGGACAATACAATTCTTCTCTCTCTCCCTCTTTTAACATCCTTACAAAGTGGTCAAAAGCAGAGCTTGCAAACACTGAACAGTCTGTAAATTTAGTAAAGTTTTCCTAATACAGTTCTCTTCAAAATGGTCTTCTAATAAAACTCTTTAAAAACTAACTAACATTAAGTAAACTTGGACTTTATTTTTTTTTTAAACATCCCTTTAAATAGGAATATTGTTCCTTTTCAACAACTGGAAAACTATCAGTGTAGTATTGAACAATTTGCTTTAGAGTTTTCTTAAAGACAATTTTATTCACTCAAACTCAACTTAGTAATGAACCCGTAATTAACCAGAAAAAAAATTTACATCCTGGCAATGATCTACTACTGCATCAAGCGATTTTTTAGTGATTGGATTTTAGGTTTGAGTGACTTATGGACAAAAGACAAAATCACTCTCTGAATGAAATCAAATGTGCTCCTCAGAGCTGCAGGATACTCTGAGTTTAGGGCATACAGTAAATCAGTCCAAAGAGCAGACACATTGCTTGTGGAAGATTGGGTCCTCCTTGAGAAGGAATGGTAGTCCATGAAGAACGGCAGTTCGTCTCGCGTTGATGTTGGATTTCTGCAAAGTTATGATAAAAAATGACTACTTAACAGAGCTCATGACACTAACACAAAACAGAGCAAAGAACAACAGCAAAAGAAACTGTTGTTTTAATATAAAAAAAATTGTGTCTGAGGAGCTTACATCATTTTCAATCTGGTGCAGAATCTTCTAAAGTTTTGCGTCAATGTCTCCACCTTTAGTCCTGAAGATAGATGAAACGTTGAGTGAATTTGTCCAGTTCTTGAAAGAAGTCTGATTCCAAGTTTTTGCCAGATATGCGACTAAACTCTGTAAGAATCTAAAAATATATATTTTTTGTGACAAACTGACATTAAGCAATCACTTTTCACTGATATGTGCAAGTATGAATTAAATATAAATCTAAAAAGTCTTCATTGTCGGGGCCAGGGTTAGCTCAGTGGTTAAGGCATTGGAAGGTCCCAGGTTCAAACCCCACAACCACCAAGTTGTCACTGTTGGGCCCTTGAGCAACGCCCTTAACCCTCAACTACTCAGATGTGTAATGAGATAAAAATGTAAGTCGCCAAGAGCGTCTGCCAAATGCGTAAATGTAAAAAGTGGTTAAACTACCTGAGGGCAAGTAAATTATAATTTTTTGATAAATTATCGACATTCTTACAAATATCTTCTTTTGTGTGCGGCAGAACAAAGACATTTATACAGGTTTGGAACTACCTGAGTAAATGAATTTTTGGGTGAACTATTTCTTTAAATGATCATAAAATCAATGCAGACAATCTGTAGTGTTTCAACAGTCGAGCCCTCTTTACACACGAACACAAGCAGAACTTACACTTCCACTGCATGAATTTAAGCCCCCAAAATAAGCATACACTAAATAAAAAACACAAAATATATGTTACTTGCTTGTTAAGTAAGATATCCTCATTCAGGCATCCTGTTGTTCATTTCCATGTGAACGACACGTGCGGATCGAACGTTCTAGAAGGAATGTTCATGAAGGCCGCACGGGGTTTTACACATCATTAATGATAAACCATGAACTTAAAACAGATTAAAATGGCTTATAAGCTGTGAATAAAACGAGTGTTCAGTAAAAATTAATTTTTGCACCGTTGCTAGTAAGCCATTGGTCGCATTCCACATAAAACTATTCAACTAAACTAAACTATTCTTCAATGTGCCTTTTTACGTGTTTTCCTCTTTCCTCACAACTAGCAAATGAAAATTTTATTTAAGTTTTTAATGGGCAATACATTGACACTGGGGTTTATAAACAGCTCATCATGAGTAAACTTACTTCTTGTGCCACCACATCCAGAAAACGCGCTGTTCAACCTGTTCAAGTTCTTCCTCATCAACGTCGTCTCCAAACACCTGTGTTCCGTCGTATTGCGCATGCGCGAGGCGAAAGCGCGTTTAAGAAATTCGAAGAGTTAGAAGAGTTGTTTCGCGCTGTCCTGATATTTAACCAAAGGCCCGTAAATACATCAAGCTCTGTTCATACTAATACTGTATGTTAGAGAGCAACAGCAGCTGATTGAGCAAAATGAATACATTAATAAATAAATACACGCGCACGTGTGTGTGTGCGTGATAAAGGGAACATAAATGTGCGTCTCTACTCCTTTTACCATGCGCACGCACACGCGCTTGGTAAAAAAAATAATAAATTAAAAAAGAGCATAACATTTGTTAACCCTATGCAAATAGAGAGACTGAAATAAATGTACATTTTAAAACATAAGCTGGAACATATCCCGTATGTACATAATATTATACACATTATAAACAGTATAGATAGATAGTTTAATTATTTATAA
Organism: Channallabes apus; assembly: GCA_030522415.1. Classification (NCBI taxonomy): domain Eukaryota; kingdom Metazoa; phylum Chordata; class Actinopteri; order Siluriformes; family Clariidae; genus Channallabes; species Channallabes apus. The sequence goes on from CM060109.1 coordinate 13,211,356, forward strand.
ATGTAATTATTTTTAACTTAACTTAGAGTATTTACTATTTATTAATACACATTTGCAACAGTGTAAACAAGTCTTCAGTACAACACACTCAACACTCTTAAGTACTATGTACTAAATTTGTTTAGTTTAACCACTGCATCCACCAAAACGTTCACACTACTAATCTAATCAAGTTAAATCAACAAACGTTCTACAGTTAGTTAAATGTACAAGCTTTTCTTAAGTAGATTCAGCAATTACTTTTTACAGTGTGCTATTCCCAAGACATTCAGACTGAAAAAAAGTATTGGTGGGAATGCTCATGAAAATTGGAGTCTTTTGCGATTCCTTCCATTTTTTGTTGGACCATTGGTGCCTTCACATGACCCAGCCTGGCAGGTCATTTTGGACCTTAAAGATATCGTTGACCTTGTTGTTGCACCAGTGCATACAACACAGTCTATTGCTTTCCTTGAAGAAAAGATCTGTGAACACAGATGTAGGTTACAAGAGGTGTTTCCAGGTCTAAAACTGTTGCCCAAACATCATTTTTTGGAACATTATCCACATATGATTAGATGTTTTGGTCCACTAGTTGGGATGTGGACAATGAGGTTTGAGGCAAAGCACAGTTTTTTTAAGCAGGTTGTTCGTCACACACGCTGCTTTAAAAACATACTCTTGTCCTTGGCAGTGAAGCATCAGTTCATGATGGCATATCACCTGGAGTCAACCACAATTGATGGCTCTAGTTTGACTGTCTCTGCTGTCTCAACTGTCTCAGTTGACATTATGCATCAGGAAGTACAGAAGGCACTAAGGCTGAAATATCCTGATATTACTCACATTCAGCTTACAAAGAATGCGTCTGTTAATGGTGTTAGCTACAGAGAAGGTATGATTGTTGTTCATGGCGCTGCTGATGGTTTGCCAGAATTTGCAGAAGTTATCCAAATGGTTGTTGTGGAGAGTAGCTTGAACTTCATTGTTAAAGAGTTAGGTGCCTGGTATAGGGAGCATTTTCGGGCATTTGAGCTATGCCCCACATCACAAGTCTCCTTCGTTGAACTTGGTTCCTTGGTTGACCACTACCCATTGGCAGATTACATCATTGGAGGCCGACGTATGGTGATACTTAAAAGATTCATACATATACAAGGTTAGATCATGGGCATTCATGTTGTGTTCATGTGTTTCATGATTTCATACAATAATACACTAAATATGGTAACAAGAGGGTTGCATGAGGACTAATTTTGTTTTAAAGATGGCGGGGAAGGAGGCATGGTGGTGTAGTGGTTAGCACTGTCACCTTGCACCTCAGGGGTCCGGGTTTAATTCCCGGTCAGGCTCGATTCCCTCTGTCTGTGTGCATGAGTGTGCATGTTCTCTGCGTGATTGGTGGGTTTCCTCCCGCAGTCCAAAGATATGCAGGTTAGGCTAATTGCCCATAGCGTGTGAATGAGTGTGTATGTGTATGCTCTGCGATGGATTGGCACCCTGTCCAGGGTGTACCCCGCCTCATGCCTCGGCTTAGGCCTCCTGGGATAGGCTCCAGGTTTCCGTGACCCTTAATAAAGGATAAAGCGGTGTAGAAGATGAGTGAGTGAGGGAGAGGGTTTTTTTTTCCTGTGGGAAGGTATTCATTCCTGTGACACACCTGTGCTAAATCACCCTCATGTTGCCATTTTCATACAAATGTTCACGTTTACATACTGTATGTTACTTAAATATATAATATTCCCCTTGTTTTGGATTGTTTGACACAAAGTGAAAGTGTAATTTGCGTGGTTTTGGTTGATTTACACAAATAATTACCAATAATTGTAAAATCTATTTCAATTGCAGAATAATACTACAGCAAAATTATCCTGCTCTACTTCACTTCCTAGTTAAAAAAATATTTTAAGTAACAGCAGTACCAAATATAAATTTAACATTTTTTGTTTCCTTTAACAAATAGACTGAAGAATGGCACAGCATCTGAAGCTGAGAGTCATTATTGAAGATAATGACTTTAGAAGACTTGATCTCCATTCAGGAATGCCAAAAACTTTGATGGAGTTACACAATGAAATTTGTGAAGCATTTGGAATTGAAAGGGATTTCCGTATTCAGTTCATGGATCCTGACTTCAATAATGAGTTTATGAACATTACATCAGTACAAGACATTCAAGACAGAAGTACAATCAAATTACTGTACACAACAAATGACGTGGACTTCAGTCCATGTTCTTCAAAGCAGCCTGTTCCTAGAACTCCTGGGTCTTCTGGAACACCAGTATGCAGCCAAAAATCTCCCAGTATGTCCTCCTTGTCCTCATCTGACTCTGATAGCACCATCATTCTGACACACTCAGACAGTGAACTGAGAGCACTTGCATGGCCACGTGAATTTCATATTCCTCGTTTTCCATATGATGTAGAGCTGCAGCTTCAACGTGGAAATGAAGGCTTCAGAGAAACTGGCACAAGACTGAAGATTACTCCAGGGCTGAAGTCTGACATCCTAGAGAAGCTAGCCGAGGAGATTTTTCAGTATACAGCATATCCCCAAAATAACCATATAGATGCAGTAGCAAGGGCACTAATTAAAAAATTTCCCTGTTTGAAAGAACCATCTGCTACTGGGTACTATGGCTGGATGATTAGCCTGAAATATAAAATGGCTAATTACAGGACAAAGATGCGAAACATTGGCTGTCCAGAAGTGACTGTGAATGCTCTAAAAAACAAATCGAGTGATGAATGTCTCCCAGCTAAAAATGTAAAGAAACCTAGAAAGGCTGAAGTCAACTACTGTCCTTCACACCCTACAGGTGAAACGGATGAAAGTCTAGAAGATGTGAGAGTTGAACTTTTGAAAGACATCAGGCAGCGAAACAGTGCATCACATGTACGAGAGAAGATGTCAAAAACTTTCTCCTATAGAAGAAAAGAAGTGGTGCACTCAAGTCCAACTGCTGGAGAGTTTAAAGCCAGGTGGCCTGCACTTTTCCATATTCAAGAGGTAATTACATTCTTGCAATTTCCAATTTTGGTGTGTAACTGCTGAAATTACATATTGTAAAAGGTGGGAAAAAATGGACAAATAAATCCCCTGTGAAGTGGTTAGTGTCCACCTGATACAAGGAAGTCCAGCATTCATTATTTAGCTCTGCTTTGGTCTCCACCAAATTTCGGTCTAACTTCTGTGTGTTCCACTTTATTCACCAGCTAGTCTATGTGTCTGTCTGCTGGACAGACAGTGATGGTTAATAAGAGCTTGTTTGATGAATATAGCTGTTGGTATATAAACAACCATAACTATATGCTGTCGAAGGCAATTAGAATATGTCTAAGATACAGTAACTACAAAATAATCTAACACCAGTGACTGTTTTCTGTCTTCTGTCATTTTCTTCTGTGTATAAAAGATAAATGCTGAATTCCAGCGAATAACAACAATCCCACTTGAGACGACCTTCATGGCATATTTGGACAGTAATTTACCCCAGCTGACATCTGTTTTCTTGAAGAAGGGAGGTGTTTCTGGACAGAAGCTAGCTAAACATCTGGAGGTCTTGCAAGAGGTAAATATGTGATATGTCATTTTTATTTGAAAAGTCCCTAAAACCATTAATCAATTAACAAGAGTTGACTTTTTGTTTTCAATCAACTAAGTGAACAATCATTTAATTGTTGCAGCAAAAAAAAAAAAATCATATTACGCATGTGTTTATGAAATGTATGTGTCTAGTACCATATAAAACCCTACTTTGCCTTATAGAAAATAAGCAATAACTTTAAAGGTGTGAGAGAAATTTCTAAAGACATTTAATGATATCCTACAGAGGCAGGGATCATAAAAGTTCAATCAACTAGTTCAACTCTCTGGTGGGGGAAAAGTGAAAGAAACTGTACCTACCACGAACAAGGCACTTGACAATCTGTAGTTCAGCAGAGTAGACTGACGTAAGAAGCATAAACAAGACAGCATTGTTCTCAGTGATGATCTCACTGATGCTTTACTGGATAGAAGTTAAAACAGTGCTTTTACCTCACATTCAGACCATTTGACATTTAATAGGTCAAACCACACTTAACTAACATTCATTCATATTTTTGCAATTATATATTGTATGTATTTAGGACAGCCTTAATCATTGGAATCTTTTTACACAGGCCACAAGTGATGTCAACCTTAAAAGGGCAGCAGCCCTCAAGGCACTTTGCATCTACCTTGGGGAAGATGATGGGCTTCTCATTCGGGAGTATATGGTAAGTCATTCTCTGAATGTAATGCATTCCACATAATCACAAGAACAAGTTATAGAGTAGAGTTTATTGCTATTTGCAAAGGTGCTTTACAGTTCCAGTACATTTAGAATTCTTTGTGCGTTTCTCAGATTCAGCTTTACAAAAAAAAATTATCTAATCATACTGGAGTGCACCATATTAAGAGGTGGTTCTAATGTTTGGCCTCTTCATTAATTTTAAACCATTAAACCACCTGCTATCATAAGGCACTCCAGCACAACTCCAACACCCACCTCAATGCTGTATTTTTTTATTTATTTTTTGTTAAAATATACAGGATATCAATGGCGATGAGATCCTGGGAGACATGCAGAAGAGCAACATGGGGATCTATGCCATCAACAAGGAGGGTGGAGAAATTGGACATTATGATGACCTTGGGGTTTTCATTGAAGGAGTGATTGTTCTGGAAAACATTGACTCTGCAGCCCGAGCTTGTGCCATGATGCTAGGAGTCATCTATGCAATGAACTTGGTTTATCCTAAAGAGCTGAGATACTACTACGAATTCATTCAGAAGGTCCTTATGCAAATGGATGGTGACAAGTTGTCCCCCAGAGTCCTTGGACTAAAGAACAAACTTAGTTTTTTGTAGGACTACAGGAAATCTTCAGTCAGACTGCGGTGTTAAGCCAGTTGTTTCTGGCTGGGGGATGATGGAGAGCATTTGATATAGCAACATACAGCTCCAAAAAATGAGAGATGTTACAAGATTAACAACAAAGTGAGAGCAAGACAGAAGTACTTTTTATTTTTATCCTACAAAGGTTGAGGCTGTCCATGATAATTGTCTCCCAACTCTGGCCAGTTCTGGTACATTTGGTTTTTGTTATGACTGGTCTTGCTCTTTTTTGTTTAAATTTTTACTGCTCGTTTCTTTTCTTTTTTTCAATGGTTACCACATGTGCATGGTAAAGTCATGTTGTCAAGCCATGCATACACTATTTACAGAGACTCTTATTTGGGAGAACACAAATTGTTGTCGGTGAACACTACGCTGTCTGTATTTTCATTTTATGTTGCCTTATACAATCAGAGTTTACTGATTATCTTTTATAGAACCTCTTAACAGGTTAAGGTTTACCTCCACAGTTGATGGACATGATAATCCAATGGATTTAATGTTATTGAAAGTTTTGCTAAGGTGACTGCATTTTGGCAGATGTTATTGCTATTTATATGGCAAAAAAAAAAAGTTTACAGTTGATGCAAGTTGCACTTCACCCATGCTTGTCTGATAGATGCAATAGTATTGCATGTTGCAAGAGATGTAACATTTACTGTATATGGGAAAATAAAGTTGTTTGGTTACATATGTTGGTTACTTATCAGCATATTAAATCAATTGAAAGTAAAACTAATAATAAAAATGTTTTAATTATATTAAACTTAATTATAGTATGTAGAATTTAATTAATCAGAATGCACAATAACTACTTTTAAAATGGCAGTCCATCTTACATAATATATTTAAGTAGATTTAACATGGTGCCAGTTGGAATTACTAAGGAAATTAGTCTAAAATATACATAAAATTATTTAGCTAAAATCGCCAATGCAATTCATTTAGAAATTTATTAAAAATAATAAATACAGTCAGCTTAAAATATATATCTGGATTTAGATAAACATGTTGTGTGCAACCACTTACCATAAAAAAATTAAGTAAATTCAACAAAACATTTTTTTCAGTGCATGAGGACGGTTACGCTTGTCTGCCCATTTGAAAGGAAATTTCTGAATGAACTCGTTGAGATTGTCCAGTGTGAAATATGTTTTTGAAATCAACAGATTTAGACAGTGTGCTAACTCAACTGGTAATATGCCTTCTAAAATGTCATGTGCAACATCTGGAGGGTAGCCAGTACAAACATTGAAATGAGAAAGATGTGAAGAGAAAACACATTGCCTTTTAACACCGTAACAAGGTTTTGCATTGTCTTGTGCTGATCTGACATGAATTTCATGACTATATTTACATCGAAGAGTGAATGCACCTGAGCTCACCTCTTTTTCCTGAATTTCAGACTTTTGTGCCACACAAAACCGGCAAACGTATTCCCCTGAAAAACTCTGAATAAATCCAGCAATTCCGTGTGCTCCCAAATTGTCTGCAATGACACACTGTATTGTGCCCTTAACAAAATCTCCAATCTGCGCAATAAAAATACCTTGACTTTCCAAAGTGACAAGATCCTGCAACAAGGGCTCTAAAACCTTTTCATATCCATAAATCCTCACATCTTCAGATCTACAGAGTAAAGCTAGATATATGGAAGACAATGGGGAATGGCAACCTGGTGGCAAATTGCTGAGATTCCAGTAAACAGCACAGATCTTGTGTCTTTTACGAGATGTGCCTAGCGGATTGCAGATCTCAAAATCATCAACATACAAGTTCAGTAACACTCGAAGTTGACCACCTGATAGAAAACTGTTTTCCTTAAAAAGCACACCATCTCGATAAGACTTGTATATCAGTTCTTCGCTTCTACCCTCTGGCACAGGTTGACTATTTAACACTTTGTTAAGAATGTGACCATCAGTGAAGAGTTGCTGCAAAAACTTCAATACTGGAACATACTGCAGTGTTCTTTTAGCTTTTTGATCCAATATATATTCTATGGGTTCCACAACTTTAAAATTGTCTTTGTAGTACTTCTTGCGCTTAAAGGATGTTGCTAAAGGGCAGTCTTTAGCGACTGATTTATACACAGGATTAGCAATAACCAGAACTGATGCAAGTTCTTTGATGACTGAATCGTCAACTTGAAGGTTATAACTACTCAGCGTGTCATGTATCACCTTTGTTGTACTACACAAAGATGCCGTGCTCAACAAATACTGAAGTTCCTCCAAAAACTCATCAACTGCAGCACTTGGCACATGAAAAATATTTTCAAGCTTTAATAACGCTGCAGCAAGTTTATGTTCTGTATTTTCTGGCTGATCCTTTGCCGTATCAAAGTCAAGATCATCAAAATTATTTACATCACAAAATTCCTCACTTTTTGAAAAACCGGGATCTTCAGTATCAATTACAAAAGTTCCTTGGACTACACCATCCTTAAAGTCTACCAAAGTATGCAAGCTGTGCTTCCGACTTTTGTGTGACTTGAAGGTGGTGTATACATTTGATTTGTACTCACAGCCTTTAAACATACAAGTGACTGTCTCATTGTTTTTCAAATGATGACTTATGTGCACAAAATAATCACGTTCTGTTCCAAGGTCATTACAACCACACAAATGACAGGAAAATGTAGCAAACACGTCAGAGTGCTCTTTAGTTTTGATATGATTCCTTGACAGATGTGCCAAAAGTGAATTCCAAGTCTTAAAAATACATGGACAATCAGAATAGATGCATTTAATATGATGGCCACGCCCAAAATTAATATGTTTTCTGTAATGTTTGAGAAGTTCTGATCGGCTGGATAATTCAGCCCCACAATCTTTACACTGCCACATAAACTGGACAAACAACAAAGACAGGAAAAAAAAAAGAGGGGGGGTGGGGATCAAACATCAGTTATGTTTTTAACTGTCGCATCAAGTGGATGACAGTCTGCAAATGTAGCACATATCCTTAATTAGACATAATTAATACTAAGAACATCATAAGTAAACTAAATCATTTGCCAACTCCCTAAATTAGCCACTTTGAATCTACAATCTAACCCATTACACGTGTTCTACACAACTGCCAGTAATCATGGTAAGCCCTCACTTAAGAATGATACAATTTATACCACACAGTTACAGAACATTTATCTTTATTGGTAGTAGATATATGGTACCATTGATAGCAGTTATGCACTTACCAAAACAATATGGGGTCCCCAAGTAGGAAATTCTGTTTCACATCCAGATCAGATATAGGAAAACTGTTAAAAAATAACACAAATAAATGGAATTGTTTTGAATAAGCGTGTATAATTAAATAGAAATCCAATTACTTCCTTAACTAAACATGATCAATTAACTAAACATGATTATATAATACATAATAGTAATAATTATTATATTTCCATGCAACCATGCTAACAAAAAAGTTAATCTAAACTAATTCTCTACTTCCTAATACTTTAGAATCTTCACTAGTGTTTTCACAAGACTCACTAGAATGAGGCTCTGAATGCACTCCACCTGTCCTCCTCTCTGGCTGTCTCTGTCTCTCTGGAGTAACTGCTGCTAGACACACGACTACTTTAATAGCATTTAACTGCTTCTATGTTTGGGGATTTTAACAACTTTGCTCTGTGCTTTTCAATCCCATTCTTATGTTTTTTTTCAGCTGTTTATTTTTGGCGAATCAGAAACGTTTTTAATCAAGATTTTAAAAGATATTTCCACAGACACGGTAAGGGGTGGAGCCACGGAACCCCATGTCTTTGGAATGAATACCAACAGGCAGCTAGTAACCGTGCACTATCTGACTCGGACAACCTAATTTCTGGTGTACCCTTTTACTAAATGTGTTGCATACTTTTCTGCTAAATTTCCACAGTAACAAACATTAGAAAACACATTCAAATACAGTCAGGAATTACCAGTATTATACCCCTATCTCACCTATGCGGTTCGCACGGTGGCCGTAAGTACGGTTCATCACGATTCACCGCATGAAAAACTTAAATACTGTGATTACGCTTTCATCTTTCCGCGTGAAAAATTAAACATGGGACCGCGGACCTTGCAAAATTTCTTGGGACGTCGGGCGGTCACTCGCGGCGGCTCACGTGCCTAACACACATGTTCAAACTAGTGTTTGGTGTCCATAAACTACACTAAACTTTACCGTAACGTTAACACAGTAAATGTTGCACTAAAGGTAAAGTCTAACGGCAGATTTCACCTTGTATTTAATGTGAGAACAATATCTAGGTGACTAACTTCATGCTAACTTTACATCTAATGCTAGCTACATTTAGCTAAGTTATCTTAGGTTTGTCTACCGGAAAATGCAGTAATATTTATTTCTCTATCAAAACGTATTCTGAAGTGTAAACAGGGCCATGTTAAAGTAAATATATGACAATAGTTATAAAAATGCTTAGTTACTTACCGAAATGAGAAAGCCTTAATGGAGCCGAAGAAGTTGCACAAAGTTTGAGTCATAGCAAATAGTCCCGCCTCTGGAGCACAAAATGGCGGCATGGACATGCGCAAACAGGACTGTGGGTGTGGCAATTTGTTATGGCATGTTCTTTTCTAGTTACTTTTATTTAAGTACATTTCGTTAGTTTAAAACACGGACAATATGGCTTGATTTTAATTGAATAATACAAGAAGAATTAAATAACACATTAAAATCTAATAAATAAGCCTGATTAAAATATGTAACATCTAAAAGTGGTCAAAATCAGTTTTTTCAGTGTACTTGTCTTAATAATATTGGTTTCAGAATTTCCACCACACCTGCTTTATGAGTGTGTCCTACTACACACTGATTTACTCCTACTGAGTCCAGTATGGACATAAATGCTGTTCTCAGAGGGTCTTCTGGATTCTCAAAATGAATATTAAAATCTCCAGCAATTAATGCTTTGTCTACAGAAATGACTAGGTTAGAGAGGAAATCTGCAAATTCAGAATACGGCCCTGGAGATCTGTAAATTATGATTATCGGGATCGGCTGAGCTGACTTAATATGCTTAAATACACTTATATTACTATAAAGGATTTAGAATGAATTAAATTTGTGTCCGTGTTTTTGTATGATAGACAGATTATCATTATGAATAACTGCAACGCCTCCTCCTCTACCAGTTAACCGAGGCTGGTGTATGTAGCTGTATCCAGGAGGACTAGCTTCATTTAGAGCTACATACTCGTCCTGTTTAACCCATGTTTCAGTTAAACAGAGTATATCAAACTCCTGATCTGTGATAATTTCATTAACAATAACCGCTTTTGATGCTTTTGAGATCTAATATTTAACAATCCTAGCTTCAGATCAGAGGTGCCGGCTGCGCATTCAGTATGATCCGAGTGTGGTCTTTATGTTAATTAAATTATTGAAACAGACTTTCTGAGTCTTTCTACATTTTTGCTTAGCTCGGGGAACAGACACAGTCTCAATATGGTGAACCCTGAGTCACGACTCTATGCAGCTAGCAGACGGTTGGTTTAGCCTGTCTGTCTGCTCCCTGGCCTGGGCTCTGGATTGTCACTGATTAACTAGACCTCTACTGAGACTATGAGCTATACTACAGGAAATGAGAGCAGCACCTTCCCGAGTGGGATGGACACCGTCCTGCCCTAACAGGCCAGCTTTGCCCTCCAAGGTCTTCCAATTATCGGGAGTTGGATGGAACAGATATATCACTCCAATTTCCATTCAAAAGCTAGAGGTGTGGCCATACTCATCAAGAAAAACACGCCATTCACTATGACTAGTGTAGAGGCTGATTCCTTGGCGATATGTTATTGTGGTGGGCCAGCTTTATTCCCTCCCAGTCATACTGGCCAATATTTATGCACCAAACTGGGATAACCCTGCATTCTTTTCAAACCTTTCCTCTCGGTTACCAGATATATCATCACACCACCTTATTCTTGGTGGCGACACGAATTGTGTACTCTCCCCCGTTTTAGACCATAGCTCGTCCAAAAAAGCTCCCCTTTCTAAATCAGCACGTTCAATTAAACTTTTTCTTAAATCATATGGTATAGCTGACGTTTGGCGGTTTCGTAACCCTACTTCCAGAGAATATTCCTTCTTTTCCTCTGTTCATAAGACCTTTTCCCGTATAGATAATTTTTTTTCTAGACAAGAGACTTCTTCCTTCTATCACCAAGTGTCATTACGGAGCTATAGTTATATCTGATCATGGTCCCTTAATTATGAAAATGCATATCCCCGATACACAGTCCAGCTACCGTCCCTGGAGGTTCAACTCTCTGCTTCTATCAGAGGAAGCTTTTACTGAATTCATTTCCTCTGAGATTACACTATTCCTTGAGATCAACCAAACACCAGGGATGTCCTCTTCAACTATATGGGAATCAATTAAGGCATATTTACGAGGCCAGATAATTTCATATTGAGCAAGGAAGAATAAAAATGACACTGCACGCCTTAAAGAACTGGCTGATGAGATACTGGAGCTAGATAGACTATATAGTTACCTACCCTCTGCAGACACAATGAAAAAGCGTATACTTTTGCAGACTGAGTTTGATCTCCTGTCAACAAGGCAGGCTGAATATCTTATTTCTAAATCAAGACATATGTCCTATGAGCAAGGCTGGGCGAACACTTACTCATCAGCTAAGACAAAGGACTGCCAATCAGTCCATCCCTGTAATTAACAATGAGCAAGGCTTAAAAACCACTGATAGCCTTAAAATTAATGCATGTTTCCAAAATTATTATCAGTCACTATTGTTGTGGAAAAATACTCAGAGTCGGGCTTTGCTTACAGAAGATTACGACCTTTATTATCAAACAACAAGGCCGGAGCTGTGTCCGTGGAGCAACTGAATTCTCTTGCTGTGTGCTATAGTACATATGCAGTGCCTGCCCCTCCTCTCTGCAACATCTGGGTTTCATTAAAGGGCCGTCTTTAGCCCCCCCAATGTAAAGCTCGGGTTTCCTATATGCAATGCACACAAAGAAGCCTATGTCCCAGCTTGCACACACATCCACGATTATATACTGATAAGGTATCTTCTAGCCCCCCAAAAGTAAGTAAAATCAAATGAAATCAAATAAAAATTTCTCCCATATATCCCCCCCTCTGGGACTTATAAGTCCCACACTAATTGGTTAATCTAGAGTGCGACTCCATGAGTCAGTCTTCCCTATACTGACTGGTGATTAAATTAAATCACTGGACTTTTATCAATGACTGACCCATGGACTCGCCCTCTAGTGGAGATTCGGCCAAACCTCTCCTTCCACCCTTGACTAGGAATAGGAGTAAAAGACTCGACCTCCATGACATCGTACTTCCCATTACTCAATAACATGACATGAACATGTACTTAATACAGTGATTTTCTAGGATTACATCAATTGGATAAATCATATAACCTACAATGGAACATACAATTACACAATAACACAATACAATTTGTAAGAATGGATATACTTTTAAACAGCCTTGTTGTAATATAATAGTCTTCAACTCAGGTGCTTTGCACACCGCAGGGAGTCAGTTGGAGCCCACAAGAGAGGTTGCCAGCACGTCATTGTGGGCTCATGCCGTGGAAGATACTGTACACTTCAATATATGAACCAGTAAAGTCTCTTGTTAGAGATATACAGTATATGGCTGAGTTCGGGATATCCTTGATGACTGTGTCCAAAAATTCATCCTTGTCTGTTGTTGCTGGGAAATGCTGTTAATTTTAGGAAACCTTTGATTAATAAATTCATAAATCACATTCATAAATTTACTTGACACAGTAAAGTCACCCATTAACTGCTTTAATTAAATTTCTGCACCTGGAATAAAAGAGAACTGTGTTTAGTGGCATTACATATTGTCATAATCTGGTTAAGGCTTGCTTCCTTCTCGTGCATTTTTCCTGTGGAGGAAATTAAAATTAGTTGTCACTGCTGCTGTTTTATCTGTAAAAGCAATATAGTGTTAGTTAAACAGAAATGCATTTATACAATGTAAAGGACACAGTTAGTTGACACATATAATCTGCACAATTGGTTGTCCTGTTAATTGTGTCAGGAGAAACCTGGTCGAAGTCAGTCAGTCAGTCAGTCTCGTTTGTATCCGTAGTGGATGCAGCTCTTAAGCAGATTCTCATTCTTAATTTGGAGCAGCGGAGTGTTCAACGCTGAGCAATTTGGTATCCAACTTGTGCCAATAGTTGGTTATTTTCCAATAATGATTTAATTTCTTTGTATTTTTCTGATGTTCGGTTCTTCTTTCTTTCTTCCTTCGTTTTCGGTACCCATAGCTCTTTGTGACTCTCGTGTAATGGTTCAAGTGATACCACACGGTCTTGTCTTTCACTTGAATCACTGTTGGAGTGGCTGCCACACTTTGCGGGGCCCCTCCCTCCTGGGCTTGTCCCACTTCCTCCTGAACACTCGCAGATAGACCTGGTCTCCTGGAGTGATGGGACACGGAGCGTCTCTTCCTCCTTGTTCTTTTCCTGCACATAGATTACTTCATGTATGGCAGTTAGTTTCTTCATATAAGATTTTTTTTTTTTTTTTTTTTTTTTTTTTAAGCGGTGGGCCTTTATATGGCCTCTACAGAATGGCACAGGCATGGGTCGACCCGTAAGCATTTCATGCGGGGTTAGATGTGTATTTGTGTTAGGTTGCATGCTTGTTAGCTCATTGGTACAGCATCAGTTAAAACCTAGTGTAGCATTGTACTACTACAATTATTATTAACCTTGGCTTTGAGATTACCATTTACACTCTCTACCTTCCCCTGGAACTGTGGACATCCCCAAAGCCTAGCTTTTTCCCAACCGTTGCAGCACCTGTCTTACATTTACTGAATGAATATTGATCCACTGTCGGAACTCATCTCTGATGGAATTTCAAATCTAGATATCACTTCCCTTACGATTTGATAACTGTTCCTTACTCTTCATCTGCAGATATTATTGCTTTTACTCATCTACTAAATATGTCAGTTATTACAAGCATGTATCTCCGCCCTGAGCACTACTTTATCCTACCCACATAGTTCACCACTAAGTGATGGTCATTCTGGTACCGGTATATAGCCTATAGGTGTCGCTGTTTCCTTCCTGACATTATGCATAGCACATATCTCCCATGAAGCTAGGAACTCTTCAACCATAGCAGATATAAAGACCAATACCCATGTTGCCTGATTTTTCTCACAACCTGTCTTCTTACACAATGGCCCAGTCCATGAGCATTTAAACCAGAAATATTCACCAGTGCTATGGGTGCTATGATCAGACCTTCATGTGGACACCAAATACCCTGTGCGTCCTTATGCGCTCCCCTCTGGAGCCACATCGAGTGCTCGTACGGACCTGCTTGATGTTGAGTACAAATGATATCCTCTTACTGAGGCATCTTAAATCAGCTTCCACCTCTGATTGAATATATACAGTGAATGTTTGAACCACCGTGGCATTTTTGGTATCTATTTTGTCAACTTGCTCTTGTAAATGCAAATAAATGCAGTAGTTTACTCTTTTCTGCCATTTGAACACTGAAGAAGGCTGAACAAATATCATTACAATAAAATATTTGGCTTAGGGAGGGACATTAGTCAGCAGTGTGTGTGGATTTGGAACTTCTGCTGGATACTTTCCTGTTTTACTAGTAACTGCATGTAAATCATGCACATGATGCCATTTATTTGTACCTGGCTTAATCACCGGGAAAAATAGGAGTATTGCAACAACTGGTCTGTTTTAGCACAGATGCTTTTACAAGGCCTTCAATAGTGTTCTATATACCCGCTTTTGCCTCAGGTCGTAAAGCATATTGTCTTACTCTGGGGGGTTCTACATCTGGTTTACATTGGACTTGAAGTTGGCTGGCTGATTGTTTAGACTATAATTCAGATGGGATTTGACTATCCATTTGCCTATATAGCTAATTTCCCATAGTCGATTTCAGATGCTGATGCCATTTGGGTTTGTGACTTGTGGCTAACTACAACTTCCTTAAGAAGTACGAATCAATTTATTACCACACAAGATTTTTACACAGGTTTTATCTGCAGAATGAAAATCAACATAAATCCTATGAGCTGCAATTCTATCCTGCAGTACATACAATGTCACCTGAAGAACAGAATCAGTTACATTGAACCACCTTTTTACAAAATCACACTCCTCTACACTGATAGCTGCTCCTTACAGGCCTATGATGATGTGTTGTGATGGGTCATACATCATTGTACAGTGAAAGTCTGACAGGGTAATTGTGCTTCAGGAATTTATGTTCAACATACACCCCTTCTGGAGAACACCATATTCGCAGTCCTAATTCACCTAATAAATTCTTTTCCTAGTAAATTAACTTGAGACTAATATGACTTGAGACTAATACAGGTATAGTCACACTCTTATTGTTGGGTTGTAGTAACTACTTTTTCTTCCCGAGAATCTTACGGTTCTGGCAAACTTTTCCAGATGTGAGAAGCATGACTTATCGGACCTGGGATGTTGTCCCCCCCCCCCCTCATCCCTCGGGGCCGGGCAATGGCTATGCGAGGCAATTTAATCCATATCCCCTCATGCTTGGCCTTGGAGTGAAAACGTTGGTGACAGACGCAGGCATCTGGCTTGAGTTTGGAGAAAATGCTGCTGGTGATGTCATCATTGACTGAAGCTGGCTGGATTTTTGATGAAGGATTGCTTGTGGCCCTCTCTGTTTTTTCTGGTAATCAGAGTAGCTTGAGCTTTTTTCTTGGTTCGCTCTGTAAGATTTCAAGCTGTAACTGCCTCCAGGTCACCCTTTAATGTCCTTGGGTCAACACTCTGCGTGCAAGGCCTGCCATACAACAGCCTCAAAGCCTCAAAGACAGTCCATCTATGTGGTATGTATGTACAGCCTCACTCGAGTCCGAAGCACGTTTTTCCTCTCCACAAAGTCTTCACCAATAGAGTTTTTATATCAATCACCGATAAAAGCTTGCCTGAGGTCTGCTCGTCTAAGACCATGTCCCTGCACCCTCGTTGAATGCTGGGGAGGCGGTTGACAACACCCTCATGCCCCCACCTTTAATTAAAATTGGGAATTGTGGAACTGCCCATATTAAATAACAAATCCTCTTCACCCCCATCCTCTCTACTGTACAAAGATCTATGTCCAGTCTTTAATGGTGTAGCTATCTGCTTTTTACTGGTGTTTTAGTACTTCTGTCTGACCTCTCTCCACATGTCTGCACCCCCTCCTGTTCCTCTACATCCTTCTCTACACATAGCTTTTCCACTCTCTGTAAATCTACCCCCACTTTCCTTATACCTCTCTGCATAACATTCCTTATCCGTCTAACCAGAAACTTCCCCCATTTACTTACGCTTAGGAATTCGACTGTCTTCCTGTACCTACTACAGTGGTGTGAAAAACTATTTGCCCCCCTCCTGATTTCTGATTCTTTTGCATGTTTGTCACACAAAATGTTTCTGATCATCAAACACATTGAACTATTAGTCAAAGATAACACTAGTAAACACAAAATGCAGTTTTTAAATGAGGGGTTTTATTATTTAGGGAGAAAAAAAATCCAAACCTACATGGCCCTGTGTGAAAAAGTAATTGCCCCCTGAACCTAATAACTGGTTGGGCCACCCTTAGCAGCAATAACTGCAATCAAGCGTTTGCGATAACTTGCAACGAGTCTTTTACAGCGCTCTGGAGGAATTTTGGCCCACTCATCTTTGCAGAATTGTTGTAATTCAGCTTTATTTGAGGGTTTTCTAGCATGAACCGCCTTTTTAAGGTCATGCCACAACATCTCAATAGGATTCAGGTCAGGACTTTGACTAGGCCACTCCAAAGTCTTCATTTTGTTTTTCTTCAGCCATTCAGAGGTGGATTTGCTGGTGTGTTTTGGGTCATTGTCCTGCTGCAGCACCCAAGATCGCTTCAGCTTGAGTTGACGAACAGATGGCCGGACATTCTCCTTCAGGATTTTTTGGTAGACAGTAGAATTCATGGTTCCATCTATCACAGCAAGCCTTCCAGGTCCTGAAGCAGTAAAACAACCCCAGACCATCACACTACCACCACCATATTTTACTGTTGGTATGATGTTCTTTTTCTGAAATGCTGTGTTAATTTTACGCCAGATGTAACGGGACACGCACCTTCCAAAAAGTAAAACTTTTGTCTTGTCGGTCCACAAGGTATTTTCCCAAAAGTCTTGGCAATCATTGAGATGTTTTTTAGCAAAATTGAGACGAGCCTTAATGTTCTTTTTGCTTAAAAGTGGTTTGCGCCTTGGAAATCTGCCATGCAGGCCATTTTTGCCCAGTCTCTTTCTTATGGTGGAGTCGTGAACACTGACCTTAATTGAGGCAAGTGAGGCCTGCAGTTCTTTAGATGTTGAACTGGGGTCTTTTGTGGCCTCTCGGATGAGTTGTCTCTGCGCTCTTGAGGTAATTTTGGTCGGCCGGCCACTCCTGGGAAGGTTCACCACTGTTCCATGTTTTTGCCATTTGTGGATAATGGCTCTCACTGTGGTTCGCTGGAGTCCCAAAGCTTTAGAAATGGCTTTATAACCTTTACCAGACTGATAGATCTCAATTACTTTTGTTCTCATTTGTTCCTGAATTTCTTTGGATCTTGGCACGATGTCTTGCATTTGAGGTGCTTTTGGTCTACTTCTCTGTGTCAGGTAGCTCCTATTTAAGTGATTTCTTGATTGAAACAGGTGTGGCAGTAATCAGGCCTGGGGGTGACTACAGAAATTGATCTCAGGTGTGATAAACCAAAGTTAAGTTATTTTTTAACAAGGGGGGCAATCACTTTTTCACACAGGGCCATGTAGATTTGGAGTTTTTTTTCTCCCTTAATAACGTAAACCTTCATTTAAAAACTGCATTTTGTGTTCAATTATGTTATCTTTGACTAATAGTTAACGGTTTTTGATGAGCAGAAACATTTAAGTGTGACAAACATGCAAAAGAATAAGAAATCAGGAAGGGGGCAAATAGTTTTTCACGCCACTGTATATGAGGGAGGTGTAACTAACTCCTCTCTACTACTTCGGCCTCACTATCTTGACTTTCTTAACATTTTCCATCACTTCCTGTTTCTTCCTTACCAACTTCACTTATTCTTTCTTAACCAAAGCCAGGACCACTCTTTCCTGCTGTCTTTTCAACTTCTCTAGACATGCTTTCTCTCTCTTGCCGCCGCTTTGTAATTTTCTTATCAAGGTGTCCATCTCAGAACACAGTGCTGAATCAAATGTCCCCTTCTTTGGCCATCTTGCAATCATATCTTTGGTCCTCTTTTTGCTACTTATTGGAGGTCTTAGTGATGAGATCTTCACACAAAGGATGCTTCGGCACTAAAGTCTCCACCGGAGAGGAGATTATGCTTTAGTCTATGTCACCACTTAGATATTTATTTATTTAATTTTTTATTTTATTTATTTATTTATGCCTATGCACTTACTTAATGGCTAAATTTACTTACAACAATATACACTCTTTTAGAATCACAGAAGTCTCCACCTCCACTTACCAAGGCTCATCAATGATAATCACTCCTGAATCTACACCACTTCACTATTTTCAAATTAACACTTGGTAAAAAGCATAGTGCTTTTATGCACCGTGAACACTTTTATCAGTAAGTGTGTAATGCCACAATATTAATATGGGGTTCATACACATTCACCACTCCACACTATTTATTTATTCATTCAGAGCTTCATCCCTCTTTTCCTAGAAAATTGGGCTTATTCTTTTCATACTTGTCCCCCTGCTAAAAGGGCTCATTGTTCCACTCACACGTGTCCCTTTATTGATTAATATTTATCTATTTAATTATTAGGCTAGCTATTACTTTAATAGGGCTCATTCAGACACACGTCTCTGGACTGGCAGCAAGCTGCCCCCCCTCTGAGGGTTGCACACACAATTCCC
Organism: Channallabes apus; assembly: GCA_030522415.1. NCBI lineage: Eukaryota > Metazoa > Chordata > Actinopteri > Siluriformes > Clariidae > Channallabes > Channallabes apus. The sequence goes on from CM060109.1 coordinate 13,230,207, forward strand.
TCGGGAGGTCCAGCCTGCTCACAGCACACAGAGCTTATGGTCCTCATTCAACCATTCTCTCTCTCTCTCTCTCTCTCTCCACATACACACACACACACACACACACACACTAGGCGAACATAGAGCTCTGACACACTCAAACAGAAACAAATAGACACAAAACATCACTTAGACACAAACAATTGCAATTGAATTCAACTTAAATCAACTTAATGGCACAAATCGTGCTCCACATACGAAGAGATATTAATTACCCCTGTCACTCATATCAATAAAACATAAGGGGTGATTTCTTATGATGTACAGTTGTACATTCCACATACGAAGAGATATTAATTAATTACCACACCACCCAACTCATACCATATAACATTTACGGTGGCTACAAAAATTGCTTATGACATACAACAGTACGTTCCTCATACAACGGGTATTTTTTTATTAATTGCTGGGTAACCTTACACAAGCAATATAACTAATTAAGCGCAATTCCTTATTAATTTGTTACACTACTCATGCCATCCAATCAAGGCCCACTTGACAATGAGTACAAATTAATACCGAGATTATCTACCTTTTTCCTGTCCTGTCATCTATCAAAGCCCACTTAACAAAACAAATAGACACCCAAATGCGCTTCCTCATACCGTCTGTTACTGTTGCCATCAATCAATGCCCACTTGACAACACCCAGACCAATGCAATGCTTATCTTCTCAATTCACTATCAGTACAACTGTTAGTAATCTGATGCATGCATTCTCTTCTGGAAACAAAGCCCATTTTAAATTACTTGAGTTGGAGAGGCCTTTATTAGGAGTCCTTACCACCATGGGTGATCCTCAGCCAACAACACAACCTAAGTATATAAGCAAAAGTTGCTTACCTTTGTAAGTGGCCACCTGGTTGTGTTGCTGACCAAGGAAGCCCACGTCGGTCAGTCACCTTTGCCCTTTTTCCACCCTGCTCGCAGCGCCATTATGTTGTGGAAAAATACTCAGAGTCGGGCTTTGCTTACAGAAGATTACGACCTTTATTATCAAACAACAAGGCCGGAGCTGTGTCCGTGGAGCAACTGAATTCTCTTGCTGTGTGCTATAGTACATATGCAGTGCCTGCCCCTCCTCTCTGCAACATCTGGGTTTCATTAAAGGGCCGTCTTTAGCCCCCCCAATGTAAAGCTCGGGTTTCCTATATGCAATGCACACAAAGAAGCCTATGTCCCAGCTTGCACACACATCCACGATTATATACTGATAAGGTATCTTCTAGCCCCCCAAAAGTAAGTAAAATCAAATGAAATCAAATAAAAATTTCTCCCATACTATATACTTCCGATTCATGTGTCGACCCTCTCTCCCTGGAGGACTTTTCAATAATATACATATCCCTTCTGTAGATCCGGTGACGGTTGCTGAATTGCAACACGGTCTTACGGTGGAAGACATAGCCTCAGCAATTAGATCTAAGCAGAGTGGCAAGTCACCGAGACCGGATGGTTTCCCAACAGATTTCTTTACAAAAATTTCAGAGCAGCTTTCCCCTTTATTGTTAGTTTTTGAAGAGTCACTCTCTGTAAAATCCCTACCACCATCCATGCGTCAGGCAGTTATCTCATTAATCCTTAAAGAAGACAAGAACCCTCTTGAGTGTAGCTCATTTCGTCCAATTTCCCTTCTTAATACTGATGCCAAAGTGCTTGCTAAAGTCCTTGCGCAACGTTACCCTCCATCATATCACCTGACCAAACAGGGTTTATTAAGAATCGTTATTCTTTTTTTAACATCAGACATTTACATTTAGGCATTTGGCAGACGCTCTTATCCAGAGCGACTTACAAGTTTTTTTTATCTCATTATACATCTGAGCAATTGAGGGTTAAAGGCCTTGCTCAAGGGCCCAACAGTGGCAACTTGGTGGTTTGGGGTTTGAACCGTAGTCCAATGCCTTAACCACTGAGCTACCCCAATGGGTGGGCGGGTGGGCGGGTGGGCGAGCTTAGATTGCCGCCTAAGCCAGACCCCGGATGCAGCAGCAGTCTGCACCCAAAGCTGGGTGGCGGAGGCAGCAATTGCCCGTCCTCGGGGCTGAGCAGCGGTGGAGTCACGACGTCGTCGGGTGGTGGAGGCAGCACTGGGTCGTTGTCGTAGGCTGGAGCCTTTACTGAGGCCCGCCGGCGAAAACTGGAGCCTCCACTGATGCTTATACTTACACTAATGCTAATGGGCCTCCTCGGTTCAGCTGGGCATCCGCGTCTGAACTGCGTCTGAATGGCAACCCTCACACTGAACTTTATATTGATGGAAATTTTGCATCCTTCGAACAGTTGGTACAGAAATACGACATTCCTCAATGTCAAATCACATTTTTATAGGTATTTGCAGCTTCGGAATTTTGTGGCATTGAATTCTAATAATTTCCCATCATGCCCTCCACTTTCTTTATTAGATTCAATATTTGAATGTAAATCAGTCCAAAAACAAACTATACGCAGTATAGTTAACTATACTATCTATTAACTACTCAACATGTATAATTCAACACCCTTAGACTTACCCAGGAATAAATGGGAGACAGATTTAGATGAGCCAATTTCAGAGACAGGCTCCTGCAACTCTGCTGCATATGTTCTGGACTTGTCCAAGACTCTACATGTTCTGGACCAAGATTTTTCGAGACTTTTTCTGGAATATTTGGAGAGACAGTAGAGCCAACTCCATTTGTTGCATTGTTTGGTGAGCCTCCAGAAAACACCAGTTTTGACCAAAGGAAAATTAAAATATTGGCCTTCTGTTCCCTTTTATCTAGAAGATTAATTCTGACTAAATGGAAAGACCCTGATCCACCAACATTTAGCCAAAGGATAAGGGAAGTGATGTACTGTCTTAAACTGGAGAAAATTAGATATACAGTTAAAGGGTCTACTGACACATTTTATGATATTTGGCAGTCTTTCTTAACTTTTGCTGAGGGCCTGAACGCAGATAATATTGTACTGTAAAGGAAGTGTGTGATAAAGATTACTTATTATTATTATTTTATTAAAATTTTTTATGGACATCTGATTGTTATGGCATCCTTGTGTTTGTCTGGTGTTGGGGGGGGGGGGGGGTTTGGTTTTGTGTTCTCTTTTGTTGTGCTTTCTTGTGTTTTTTCTGTATAGTTTGAAAAAAAAAAAAAAAACTTTGATAAAAAAAAAATCCCTATAGCACCCACCCCATCCCTCCCTAACGCTTGTCTTCCTCTCCAGTGATACCAAAAAGAGCAACCAGAGGGTCGGGTTCAAGATTGCATTTCAATTTTCGCATGGCTCTACCTAATTTTCTCTATTATATCTGAGGATCAGAACTGTTTTCGCTTTCTTTGGATGCTGAAAAGGCTTTTGATCGTGTGGAATGGGAGTATTTATTTAGGGCCTTAGAAAAATTCAATTTTAGGTTGAATCACTTTATAACACCCGCAACACCTGCACCGCCACGATCCAGGGAGGTGAGGTCTGGGTCACCGGATTACTGAGCCGCAACCTTGTCTCCCCCTAGTGTGTCTACGTAGGTATGTCTCCCCATCACTAATAATGTGCACCTGTGTCATTCCCCTGTGTGTCACTCCACACCCGTGGAACCCGTAGAGCTATTGTCCGTTCACTGTTTGTCACCGTTTATGTTTGCTGCACGACTGCTTCTCAACCCTGTCTCCTTCTTCTCCTCTCCAGAGCTGATCTAGCCACCTTGGGTAAGGCCGGCAAAACCGGCGCCTGCTGTATAGGCCGAGCTAAGAGCGCGGGACGCGTTCTTCATGCAAAATAGAGACTGTAGTTATTTCGTTTGAGAATCACTTGCATATGTGTATCACTTGCATATGTGTACACTCGTGTATGTGTGCAAATACGTGCCAGATCACGGGAGAGGAGCCATGAGAAGCAAGCCCTGAGTTCGAGCTGTGTTTTGTTTGTTTGTTTTCTTTGTTTTTGATCCTTCTGAAGAGAAATACTAAATACGAGAACCAAATAAACTGTGTGCAATTTCACCTGAAAAAACCTGCATTCTTTGCGTCCTTTCAACCCCAAGCAGACATGACACACTTGGGTTAAATTATTATATTCAAGCCCTGGTGCTTCAGTTCTGACAAATGCTCAGCAGTCTCAACCATTCAGCCTTCAGCAGGGTACTCGTCAGGGGTGTCCTCTTAGCCCATTACTCTTTAACCTCGCCATTGAGCCACTAGCAGTGCATTCTGAAGTTGTAGGGATATATCTATATCTGTATGCACAATTTTCCATTCAACATAGTCAAAAATCAGTTTATCTATCTTGGTATTACAATTTAAAAGGAAACATAAACACCTTTTTAAAGAAAATTTTATTAGGTTGTTGAACCAAACAAAAAAGGACTTGGGACGATGGTCACCACTGTCCATGTCCCTGGTGGGCCGCATTAATGCCATTAAAATGAGTATTCTTCCTAAATTTTTATATCTTTTTCAGTCTGTACCTGTTTTTATTCCCAAATCTTACTTTGGTGACTTCCGGTCGGCGTCCTTTCCAAAATGGCAGCATAACTCATTAGCTCCGTAAATTTGCACGAATTCGGTGCCCCAGAGTTAGATATTAACAAATTTTCAAGTGCTGACAAAGTTATGGAGGGGGCAACTATAGAGAAAAGGGGAAGACCAAGAAAAAACGCTACAAAAGACGATGATAACATCCCAAACGTACATGAAAAGAATCCCGAGAGCGGAGACGGAGCACATGAGGGAGAACAAATTAGCTTAGCAAAGATTCTCAACGAGATTAAGGACTTTCGACAAGACAGCCACAAACAACTTCAGGATATAAAAGAAGAACTGAATAAGTCAAATAAAAGAATCGAAGAGGCTGAAAATAGAATAGATAAGGCTGAGACCCGAATCCAAAACACGGAAGAAGTGTTGGAAGAGATGATACGGCTAACTGAGCAAATTGAAGCCAGGCTAAATGACCAAGAGGGCCGAGCCAGAAGATCAAACATCAGGATCTATGGCGTACCTGAAAAAGTGGAGTCAAACTCTTCCGACGTCATTTCTTTTTTTGGAGGATTTACTTAAATCGACTCTGGATCTGAACCCGCCGGTGGACCTCCAGATTGAACGGGCTCACAGAGCGCTCGCGCCTACTCCACCAGCCGAAGCCAAACCACGCTCAATAATCGTCAAGTTTCTCAACTACAGAACGAAAGAGTTGGTTATCAAAACGGCCTGGGAGAAGAAAGTCATCGAATGGAAAGGCAACAGGATTTTTTTCATCATGATTATGCTCCCGATGTGCTGTGGAAACGGAGGAAATATCAAGATGCAAAAAGGATGCTGAGGGAACAAGGCATCAGATTTCAAACGCGATTCCCGGCCAGGTTAATGGTGTTCTACACTGAAGGCACGGTTATCTACAACTCCGCGGAGGAGGCAACGACCGATATGGTGAAAAGAGGTCTCCCGGTAACTGCTCTCAACACACCCTCCTCGCTGACTGAGCGCGTTCAGCGGCTGACATGGAGAAAGACCGGCAAGAAGCGTGATACACCTGCTCGCGTACAGCCATCCTACAAAGACAAACTTCTTGCATTCAGAAGATAAGCGAGGGATAAAAAACACATTTCCTTTGGGACAGAAACTGAAGGTACACTGATGTTTTTTCGTAAAATACTTTCATCGTCATTTCACTAGTTTTTATTAGTCTCTTAAATTTCACTTCCCTACTTGAGAAGACATGCGTGTTAAGTGCAAATATTACAGAAGGAAGGGACGAACAGTTTCTACGTCGATATGACTGTAAGTACATGGGCCCTTAGTACACCGCAAGTACAAGAAGTTTCTCCCATGGAGCATGACTACCATCCTTGCTCATTGAAGGGTCGATATGTTGCGACCCCTTTCTTGGAAGTCTTGAGGTTATTTTTTATAATTTCGCGTTTTTTACTTAAAAGTTCTGGTTGTTCTTTGTTCACCTGTTCATGTTTAATGCATACTCAGAAGGGGATGTTTTCAGATAACTGTTTTACAACTGTGAGTAGATTGAATAAAAAACACAGGAAAATATGTAGATTAAAGGAAAATGAGTAATTCTATAAAGGTAGCATCATATAATGTAAATGGGTTACTTAACCCTGTAAAAAGAAGCAAGATTCTAACTAAACTTAAAAAAGAGAAAATTAAGATAGCATTGCTTCAAGAGACTCATCTCAATATAATGGAGCACAACAAATTAAATCGGATGGGGTTTAAATATGTTTTTTCTGCATCATTTGGATCTGGACGTAGGAGAGGGGTTGCAGTTTTGATCTCTAATAAAGTGACTTATGAGCATCTTGCAGAAATAAAAGACAGAGAGGATAGATACATAATGATAAGGGGCAGAGTCGAGGGCACCTTAGTTACTATTCTTAATGTTTATGCCCCTCCGGGTAGTAAGTGTTCCTTTTTTAAGACTTTGATTAACCTAATAGCATCTGAATCACAAGGCATCTTTCTTTGCGGTGGGGATTTAAATGTTTTATTAGACCCTAAATTAGATTCTTCAAACACTTCCACCCACTTGGCGAGTCCATTAAGAAAACATATAAATACAATGATCAAAGAAATAGGTCTGATTGATGTATGGAGATACTTTCATCCAGACTATACTTATTACTCACACCGACATATCTCATACTCAAGAATTGATTACTTTTTAGCGTTTGGACAAGACAAATTTAGAATTAAAAATTGCAATATAGGATTAATTGATATATCTGATCATGCATTAATATCACTTTATCTAAATTTAGAGATTAAACCAAAAAAACACTCTCTGGAGATTAAACTCTGGCATTTTAAATAATAGAGTGATTAGGGAACAACTTGCAGTAGAAATTAAACAATATGTAGAGCAGAATGATAATGGGTTAGTTCCACCTTCTATAATATGGGACGCATGTAAAGCAGTTCTTAGGGGTAAAATTATAGCCATTACGTCTAAATTAAAGAAAACTAGACGTGAAAAACTTAACAGACTTACCAACAGCCTAAATAAATTAGAATTGGAAAACAAGAAAGATCCTAATAAATATTTGGCTCAAGAAATAAAAAAAATTAGAATAGAATTGAATTACCTATATACACAAGAAATAGAGAAAAAACTAACGTTTTTAAAACAAAAATATTATGAATCTGGAGGCAAAGCAATGAAGCTATTAGCTAGAAAGATATGTAAGCAACAAGCCGATGGGACAATACAGAGGATACAAGACCCAACATCAAAACAGCTATTCCATAAATCAGAAGATATTCAGAGAGTGTTAAAATTATTACAAAAAACTTCACAAACACAGACTGTAAATTCTGTCGAAATTGACTCTTTTCTCACTCCCTTAAAACTTTCTTCGGTTAGTGAGACCTGGAATGCTGAATTAACTGCGGATATAACCGAGGAGGAGTTAAATAAGGCAATATCCAGGCTTAAAACAAACAAGTCACCGGGGCCAGATGGCTTTTCATCTGAGTGGTATAAGGTATTTAAACAACAACTTATCCCCGTTTTACTACCTGCATTTAATCAGGTTTTACAGGGAAGAGATTTGCCACCCTCGTGGAGAGAAGCCACTATTTCTGTTATTCCAAAGGAGGGGAAGAACAACCAAGATTGTTCAGCTTATAGACCAATCTCAGTCCTAAACATGGACTACAAGTTGTTCGTCTCAATCTTAGCTAAAAGATTAGAATTGATAATGCCGGAACTAATTAACTCTGACCAGACTGGTTTTATTAGGGGCAGGCAAACACAAGACAACATTAGAAGGACTCTCCAAATTATCAATCATATTCAAGATTCTAAATTACAAGCTGTTAAGCCTTGATGCGGAGAAGGCTTTCGACTCTGTCAATTGGCTATTCCTTAAGGGCATTCTTACCAAATTAAATTTTCATGAGAAATTTATTAGAGTAGTTCAAAATATATACTCATACCCCACCGCAAGAATTAAAATAAATGGTAATTTATCGAGGAGCATTGCACTTGAGAGGGGTACTAGACAGGGATGCCCTCTCTCTCCTCTGCTTTTTGCATTGTTTATTGAACCCCTGGGGCAATGGATCAGGCAAAATTCTAAAATAAAAGGTATTAACATCAAAGATGATGAACATAAAATAACTTTATTTGCAGACGACATATTAGTTTACCTAAGGGAACCAACTGAGTAATTGATGGAGTTAATGGAAACTTTAAAAACGTTTGGCTCTTTCTCAGGATTTAAATTAAATATTTTAAAAACCCAGGTACTGACCTTTAATTATAAACCCCCAAACAAATTGAAAAACGATTACTCCTTAAAATGGGATCTAACATTTATTAAATACTTAGGAATAAACATCCCCAAGGATATGAACAACTTAGAAATGCTTAATTATGGTCCTATTAATAAAAAAATAAAACTTGACATTGCAAGATGGAATCTTTTACCATTTTTTAGCATGAGATCTAGAATAGATTCAGTCAAGCAAAATATACTGCCAAGACTGCTCTATCTATTCCAGTCTTTGCCTGTTCACTTGCCCAAAAAGCGTTTCTCAGAATGGTATAAAATGATCTCCAGATTCATATGGCAAGGCAAGAAACCAAGGGTAAAATTTAAAACCCTTCAACTGAGTAAAGATAAAGGAGGGGTAGCTCTCCCATGTTTACAAAAATATTTTTGGGCAGCACAGTTAAGAATAATAGTTTGTTGGTGCAACCCAGAATATCAGGCAAGATGGAAGGATGTAGAGATTGGTTGATTTGACGGGATCCCTATTCAAGCTAGCATTGTAGATGATCATTTAATTAAAAATAAGAAAGACAATCAATGGATCAAGGCAACATTTAAAAGTTGGTTTGAGATTATTAAGGAATATAAATTAAAAGATTGTGTAAATATATTGAGATGGCCATCTTTTGATTCTGACTTTAAACCAAATACATTAGATACGCGTTTTAAAATATGGGCTAAGAAAGGGATCACTGCTTATTGTTCTCAACAATATTTTTATTGATTTTAACAGGGATAAAACAGGGTAAACATGTAATATTTTAATGCAGGTTTTATAATCCCCTTATAAACCCTATAGCACCCACCCCGTCCCTCCCCGACTCCAAGCCAGTTTTACAAGCATAAGAAAGGCTAAACGCCAGGCATTGAGAGAAACCAAAAAAGAAAAAAGAATATGGAGCTGGAAGTTTTTTGGTTCTACGTGCAAAAATAAATAAATAAAGAGGAATAAAAAGGGGAAAGAAAGCAAACAAACAAGTAATTAAATAAGACAGGAATCAAACTATAAATGTATATGAAAAAAGTGAAGGAAGGGCCCCCACACCTGTTGAAATTTAAAGTCTGAGAAATGAATTGAGTAGTGAATCTTCTCCAGAGACAGACAGGACATGATATCTCTGAGCCACTGGGCGTGAGTGGGTGACGTGGCATCCTTCCACTTGAATAAAAGAGAACGCCTGGCCAGGAGTGTCGCAAAAGATAACAATCTCTTTTTGGCTGGACTTAGACTCTTACCCTCTTCTCCAGTGACACCAAAAAGAGCAATCAGAGGGTCTGGTTCAAGATTGCAATTCAATATGAAGGACAGGGTCTTAAAAACATCCCTCCAGAATTTTTCCAAATTCGGGCATGCCCAGTACATATGAATAAGAGACGCCTCTCCGCTTTTACATTTATTACAGCAAGGATCAATGTCTGGGTAGAAACGGGAAAGTTTAAGTTTAGAGAAATGAGCCCTGTGTACAACCTTAAACTGTAATAAAGAGTGGCGGGCACATAAGGAGGTTGAGTTGATAAGTTTAAGAATTGAATTCCAAGTATCATCTGATAGTGACAGATTTAAATCCTTCTCCCAAGCAGAGGGGTGTGACTCGAAGCCATCAATCCACCATAAATAGTGGATATTAGGCCTTTACGCAGCGGAGACAAACAGAGGAGATTATCTAGAATGTTTGCAGCAGGAGCCTCAGGGAAATTTGGTATTAAAGAGCGAATGAAGTGTCTTACTTGCAGATATCTGAAAAAATGAGAATTGGGTAAGTTAAACCTTTCGGAAAGCTGTTCAAATGATGCAAACTTATGGTCAACGAACAGGTCTTTGCAAAGCTTGATGCCCTTATTGTACCATTCCTGAAACACTGAGTCATGTAAAGAAGGTTGGAAGAGATGGTTAGAGACGATAGGACTGGACAGAGAAAAGCCCAGAAGACCGCTGTGCTTTCTGAACTGAGCCCATACTCTCAAAGTATGCACCACTACTGAGTTATTGATTAATTTAATTGAGGGGATGGGGAGAGCAGATCCAAGGAGTGCAGAGACAGAGAGATTTTTGACAGACTTTATCTCCATTTCCACCCAGGCAGGCCGATCAGGTTGGTTATGAAAATATGACCAAAAGATGACAGATCGAATGTTTGCTGCCCAGTAGTAGAAACGAAAATTAGGTAGAGCCATGCCACCGTCTCTTAGATCTTTGAAGTACGGACTTATTCAATCGTGGATGTTTACCTTTCCAAAGGTAAGAAGATATAATTGAGTCTAATGCGCCAAAGTAAGATTTGGGAATAAAAACAGGTACAGACTGAAAGAGATATAAAAATTTAGGGAGAATACTCATTTTAATGGCATTAATGCAGCCCACCAGGGACATGGACAGTGGTGACCATCGTCCCAAGTCCTTTCTTGTTTGGTTCAACAACCTAATAAAATTTTCTTTAAAGAGGTGTTTATGTTTCCTTGTGATTGTAATACCAAGATAGGTAAACTGATTTTTCACAATGTTGAATGGAAAATTGTGCATACCAGTTGTTACTGCTGTATTATCTAGCAGAAAAAGTTCACTTTTGTGCAAATTTAATTTATATCCTGAAAAATAGCTAAATTCCCTGAGCAATGACAGCACAGGTGGCAGAGAGGAGACTGGATTCGATAAAAAAAGTAGAAGATCATCTGCATAAAGGGAAACTTTATGTTCTTCTCCCTGCCTCCAAATCCCAGATATACAGTGGTGTGAAAAACTATTTGCCCCCCTCCTGATTTCTGATTCTTTTGCATGTTTGTCACACAAAATGTTTCTGATCATCAAACACATTGAACTATTAGTCAAAGATAACACTAGTAAACACAAAATGCAGTTTTTAAATGAGGGGTTTTATTATTTAGGGAGAAAAAAAATCCAAACCTACATGGCCCTGTGTGAAAAAGTAATTGCCCCCTGAACCTAATAACTGGTTGGGCCACCCTTAGCAGCAATAACTGCAATCAAGCGTTTGCGATAACTTGCAACGAGTCTTTTACAGCGCTCTGGAGGAATTTTGGCCCACTCATCTTTGCAGAATTGTTGTAATTCAGCTTTATTTGAGGGTTTTCTAGCATGAACCGCCTTTTTAAGGTCATGCCACAACATCTCAATAGGATTCAGGTCAGGACTTTGACTAGGCCACTCCAAAGTCTTCATTTTGTTTTTCTTCAGCCATTCAGAGGTGGATTTGCTGGTGTGTTTTGGGTCATTGTCCTGCTGCAGCACCCAAGATCGCTTCAGCTTGAGTTGACGAACAGATGGCCGGACATTCTCCTTCAGGATTTTTTGGTAGACAGTAGAATTCATGGTTCCATCTATCACAGCAAGCCTTCCAGGTCCTGAAGCAGTAAAACAACCCCAGACCATCACACTACCACCACCATATTTTACTGTTGGTATGATGTTCTTTTTCTGAAATGCTGTGTTAATTTTACGCCAGATGTAACGGGACACGCACCTTCCAAAAAGTAAAACTTTTGTCTTGTCGGTCCACAAGGTATTTTCCCAAAAGTCTTGGCAATCATTGAGATGTTTTTTAGCAAAATTGAGACGAGCCTTAATGTTCTTTTTGCTTAAAAGTGGTTTGCGCCTTGGAAATCTGCCATGCAGGCCATTTTTGCCCAGTCTCTTTCTTATGGTGGAGTCGTGAACACTGACCTTAATTGAGGCAAGTGAGGCCTGCAGTTCTTTAGATGTTGTCCTGGGGTCTTTTGTGGCCTCTCGGATGAGTTGTCTCTGCGCTCTTGAGGTAATTTTGGTCGGCCGGCCACTCCTGGGAAGGTTCACCACTGTTCCATGTTTTTGCCATTTGTGGATAATGGCTCTCACTGTGGTTCGCTGGAGTCCCAAAGCTTTAGAAATGGCTTTATAACCTTTACCAGACTGATAGATCTCAATTACTTTTGTTCTCATTTGTTCCTGAATTTCTTTGGATCTTGGCACGATGTCTTGCATTTGAGGTGCTTTTGGTCTACTTCTCTGTGTCAGGTAGCTCCTATTTAAGTGATTTCTTGATTGAAACAGGTGTGGCAGTAATCAGGCCTGGGGGTGACTACAGAAATTGATCTCAGGTGTGATAAACCAAAGTTAAGTTATTTTTTAACAAGGGGGGCAATCACTTTTTCACACAGGGCCATGTAGATTTGGAGTTTTTTTTCTCCCTTAATAACGTAAACCTTCATTTAAAAACTGCATTTTGTGTTCAATTATGTTATCTTTGACTAATAGTTAACGGTTTTTGATGAGCAGAAACATTTAAGTGTGACAAACATGCAAAAGAATAAGAAATCAGGAAGGGGGCAAATAGTTTTTCACGCCACTGTATCTCTACAGCTTCGGAATGCAATTGCTAGTGGCTCAATGGCGAGGTTAAAGAGCAATGGGCTAAGGGGACATCCCTGACGAGTTCCCCGCTGAAGACTGAATGGTTGAGACTGCTGAGCATTTGTCAGAACTGAGGCAGTGGGGCTTGAATATAATAATTTAACCCAAGTGATAAAACTTGGACCAAAATTAAATTTTTCTAAAGCCCTGAATAAATACTCCCATTCCACACGATCAAAAGCCTTTTCAGCATCCAAAGAAAGGACACACTCAGGGGTCTCCTCTGATGGTGTGTACAAGATATCCATAAGGCGTCGAATGTTAAAGTAAGAATAACGATTTTTAACAAAACCGGTCTGGTCCTCAGATATAATTGAGGGTAGAACATTCTCTAATCTACGAGCCAAGACTTTAGCAAGGATTTTAACATCCACATTAAGAAGAGAGATTGGTCTATATGAGGAGCACTCTGTTGGGTCCTTATCCTTCTTTGCTATGAGGGTGATGCGAGCCTCATTAAATGACGCAGGCATCTTACCTTGCTTGAAAGATTCAGATAGAACCAAAGCTAGTTGTGGTGCAAGGTATGAGGAGAATGATTTAAAAAACTCTGCAGGGAACCCGTCAGGACCCGGGGACTTACCAGATTGCAATGAGGAGATAGCTGAACTGATTTCCTCTTGTGATATGGGCTCTTCTAATCTTAATCTAGAATCAGGGGACAGTGTTGGGATATTTAGTTGAGTCAAGAAATTCTCAACTGCACTATGGTCCTTTGGGAACTCAGAAGTATATAATCGAGAATAAAAATTCCTGAATGCATCATTAATTTTAGAATGGTCCGTAGTGATGGTACCATCCTCCATCCGAATTTTCGTAATTTGTTGCTGTGCTCTAAATCCTTTTAACTGATTAGCTAAAAGTTTCCCAGATTTGTCACCATGAATGTAAAATTGGCTCCTACCCTTTAATAATTGCCGTTCAATTACATGCGTTGAAATAAGTTCAAACTTAGTTTGCACTTCTACGCGTTTTTTATAGAGATTGGGGTTTTTAAATAGAGCATACTGCTGGTCAATTTCTTTAATTTGGTTGGTCAAATCTTTTCGTTCTTTATATGCCTTCCTTTTCATATTTGCAGTGTATGAAATTATCTGTCCCCTGAGGTAGGCTTTCAGAGCATCCCAAACAACCAAACGTGACACTTCAGGTGTTTCATTTGTGGTGAAGAAAAAAACGATCTGGTCTTCCATAAATTTTACAAAATCGTCCTCCATCAGCAACGATGAATTAAAGCGCCAATGTTTAGTAACTTGAGGGAGATCTGGAAGTTTTATAGACATAACAACTGGAGCATGATCTGATATCACAATGCTCTGATAAGCACAAGAAGTAACCATTGGGATCAGTTGATTATCTATAAAGAAATAATCAATTCTGGAGAAAGTATGATGAACATGTGAGAAAAAGGAGTATTCTCTCTTTTTTGGATTAAGGAAGCGCCATATGTCAGAGATACCAAAGCTGCAGAAATAGGACTGAAGTAGCGTAGCGGATTTACTCAGAGGTATAGGATTGGGAGATGACCTGTCAAGTGATGGATCTAAACAGCAGTTAAAGTCTCCCCCTAATATGAGAGAGTATGAGCTCAGATGAGGCAGAAGAGAGAAAAAATGTTCAAAGAAGGAGACATCGTCATAATTAGGGGCATATAAATTAGCCAACACTACATTAGTATTAAATAACTTCCCTGAAACAATGATATAACGACCTTGTATATCCGTAATAACATTATGATGCTCAAAAGAGATGTTTGGGTTAATGAGAATTGAGACACCCCTAGCTTTGGCCTGAAAGGTTGAGTGGTAGTGCTGCCCACCCCAGCGTGACATAAGGCGAGAATTATCAGAACTGCGAATGTGAGTTTCTTGTAAAAATGCGATTGCAGTGTTAAGTTGTTTAAGGTGTGAGAGCACCTTCCTTCTCTTCACCGGATGGTTTAAACCCTTAACATTCCAGCTCACGAAGTTTAAAGAACTATTCATTCTCCCTGAGAGAAAATGCAGGTAGATAAACATGAATAAGATGCCTAACGTCAGCCTTAAAGTGTAAAACACAGAACAACGTGTTAAAAATACACAGTATACAAAGAACTAACACAATACTGGCTTTGGAGATCCCCCACCCCTCCCCCCCACACCCCTGCCCCCCACACCCCTCCCCCCCACACCCCACTGCCCCCCAACAAACAAAGATAGCTGCTAACAAACACAGCAGCAAGCTCTTCCATTCCTCCATCTTCCACCCAACAAATCCTCCTGCTGCTAACCACCCCATCTTCTGCTCCGACACAACTTACAGAAACTAATAATTAAATATATAAATAAAACATTTCCACACTCCAATACTGAAATCTCTCAATGAGAGAAAAACACACCACCACCCCTCCCCCCACGTCACATTGTAACTCTAAATATACAAACATGTAAATCACACGTGATTAAAAATAGAAAAAATAGTAATATAAAAATAATACTAATAACCCCTTCACAAGTTTAACACAATACTCTTACCGGGAAAGACGTAAACGTGGCCAGATTTTAGGTTAAAAATGGTACTTTCCTGAGAACTGTAGTATCACGTATTAAAATAATAATAATAATAATAATACAGTGCACTACGCAGTTTTCGGCAGACTGTCAATGTGTTTCTGCGCCTCTTCTACCGAGCGGAGCCACTTCTTCTGTCCGGTAGAGAGAGTGATCCGGAGCCGCGCTGGATACAGCAGAGAAGGCCGGAGTCCACGGCTGTATAACTCGCTCATCACTCCTCTATACTCGGCTCGCTGGTTTAAAATTTCGGGAGTGTAGTCTTCCACTATGCGAACCTGCTGACCGCGGTATTCCAGCTTCCCTCTCCGCCGAGCTTCCCGAATCAGAAGGTCTTTCACCTGGTACCGGTGCACGCGGAGAATGACGGGCCGAGGTCTCTGTCCTGAAGCGGGTTTGGATGCAGGTATTCGGTGGGCTCGGTCAATCTCCGGCGGGGAAGGCAGCGTTTCAGTCCCAAACACCTCGCACAGAAACTTGGAGAAGAACTCGGTAGGGAGTCCACCTTCAGAACCTTCCGGGAGACCCAGAACACGCAGGTTTTGTCTCCTGCTCCGGTCTTCTAAGTCTACAACCTTGGACGTTAACTTTAAGTTGTTTTCCCGAAGTCCGGAGCAGATGTTCTCCAGCTCCGTCACACGCTGACTCAGGTCGTCTGTAGCGAGTTCTAATGACGGTAAGCGCTGTCCATGGTCCGCTACTTGGGCCTGAATCTGGTCCAGTTTAATTTCTAGTAAACTAAACGAGGATTTAAACTCCGCCGCTAACGCATCACGGTGTTGCTCTAACAGCGCAGAGATAGCCTCGACTGTCAGAGGAGTCGCAGTGTCGTCCTTTTTCACGGCTTTAACACTCCTGGTAGCCATCGCAAATGAAAAAACATATAACCGTGGGGTAGAGTATAAAGTTATTGTCAACTAAGATTTTAATTTAACATTTAGAGACGAATAAGGGAGTGAAGAAATTCGAAACTGTCGGAGCACCTAACCAACACGTCCTACTCCATGTGGCTGCTAACCGGAAGCTCCACTGCTTATTGTTCAATCATGGATAAAAGACAGTTATTAGATTTTAATTCTCTAAAAGAAAAATTTAGTTTGGAATCCAAAGACTTTTACAGATACCTCCAGCTCCGACAACACTTTTGTCAGAAAATTAAAAAAGGGATAGAGGAAGACCCAAATAAGAGTGGTCTAGTTAAAATATTCTCCTTAGCTTACAAAGCTGAACCAATGTTTAAAACTATTACGAAACTTTATAGAGCCTTGATTGATTTACAAGGAGACTCATCCTTGTACATTAAAGAAAGATGGGAAAAAGAAAGTGGGATCAGCTTCTCAACCGAGGACTGGGAAAACATATGTAAACAACAATGGTCAACCTCACGTTCTCCATACTGGAGAGAATTTTGTTGGAGAAATACTATCAGGTTTTTCCTTACCCCAAAACAGAAAAATAATTTTCAAGGCAACTCAATTTGTTGGACACATTGTGGCTCACAGGATGCGAACCATTTTCACATATTTTGGGGATGTCCTAAAATTAGATGTTTTTGGAAAGATATACATAAGGTATTGGAAAGTATATTAAACATTACAATTGATTTCAGTTTTGAGGTACTCTATATGGGCACAGTGTCAATGGTTTCCTGGGAAAAGAAAAACAAGTACATATATAGAATAATTCTTGCTTCAAGCAAAAAAGCTATTACTAGATGCTAGTACAAACCTAATCCGCCACAAATACAGGAATGGATCGATGTTGTAAAAAATGTGTTTATAATGGAGAAAATTACTTTCTGTATGAATAACCAAGTAGATTTGTTTGTTGATCTCTGGTCTAAGTGGATTGAGTATATAACCCCTATTGAACCAAATGTTTTTTTGTTATAGAATTGTCATGTTTCTTTCGGTGTCTGCGTCGGAGGTGAGTGCGTGGCATGATCGCGGAGGCGAGCTGACGGTTCAACAGAGTTCTTTATTTTGAACTTCACACAAAGCATAAAACAAACAAAATCCCTCCAACACAAACTAAACTTAAAACGACTAATGCTAGACGCCTGACTGAGATTCAGTCAGGCTATTTATAGAACTAAACATAAATCAACTAATAATTGGCTTACCTCGGTTCAGGTGAGCTTCTACGTCACCTGACCGAGGTGCAAACTGGGAAATGAAGTTTAACCTTAAACATAAAACAAACTACAAAGCAAAAACCAAAACCGGGCGTTAGGCGCCCTCTAGGGGTCAACCGTCACAGTACCCCCCCAAAAAAAAATGCTCCTCTGGAGCATCCTCGGAGGCCCCGGACACCCACCCCAATGTTCTACCTTCCACCTCTTGGCCAGGAGGCTGGGTGACGGGGCTGGAGACGTGCTCGGCGGTGGCAGAGCTGGAGACGTGCTCGGCCGTGGCAGAGCTGGAGACGTGCTCGGCCGTGGCAGAGCTGGAGTCGTGCTCGGCCGTGGCAGGGCTGGTGACGTGGTCGGCCGTGGCAGGGCTGGTGACGTGCTCGGCCGTGGCAGGGCTGGTGACGTGCTCGGCCGTGGCAGGGCTGGTGACGTGCTCGGCCGTGGCAGGGCTGGGGACGTGCTCGGCCGTGGCAGGGCTGGTGACGTGCTCGACGACGGCGTTGGAGCGGTCACTGCGCTCGACGACGGCGTTGGAGCGGTCACTGCGCTCGACGACGGCGTTGGAGCGGTCACTGCGCTCGACGACGGCGTTGGAGCGGTCACTGCGCTCGACGACGGCGTTGGAGCGGTCACTGCGCTCGACGACGGCGTTGGAGCGGTCACTGCGCTCGACGACGGCGTTGGAGCGTGCACGGCGCTCGACGACGGCGTTGGAGCGTGCACGGCGCTCGACGACGGCGTTGGATCGTGCATGGCGCTCGACGACGGCGTTGGAGCGTGCACGGCGCTCGACGACGACGTTGGAGCTTGTGCAGAGCTCGACAACTGCGTTGGAGCCTGTGCCGGGCTCGACGACGACGTTGGAGCCTGTGCAGAGCTCGACGACGACGTTGGAGCCTGTGCAGAGCTCGACGATTGCGTTGGAGCCTGTGCAGAGCTCGACGATTGCGTTGGAGCCTGTGCAGAGCTCGACGATTGCGTTGGAGCCTGTGCAGAGCTCGACGATTGCGTTGGAGCTTGTGCCGAGCTCGACGACTGCGTTGGAGCTTGTGCAGAGCCCGACGACTGCGTTTGAGCTTGTGCAGAGCTCGACGACTGCGTTGGAGCTTTTGCAAAGCTCAACAGCGGCGTTGGAGCGTGCACTGCGCTCGACGACGACGTTGGAGCTTTTGCAGAGCTCAACAGCGGCGTTGGAGCGTGCACTGCGCTCGACGACGACGTTGGAGCTTTTGCAGAGCTCACCAGCGGCGTTGGAGCGTGCACTGTGCTCGACGACGACGTTGGAGCTTTTGCAGAGCTCAACAGCGGCGTTGGAGCGTGCACTGCGCTCGACGACGGCAGTGGAGCTTTTGCAGAGCTCAACAGCGGCGTTGGAGCGTGCACTGCGCTCGACGACGGCGGTGGAGCGGTCACTGCGCTCGACGACGGCGGTGGAGCGGTCACTGCGCTCGACGACGGCGGTGGAGCGGTCACTGCGCTCGACGACGGCGGTGGAGCGGTCACTGCGCTCGACGACGGCGGTGGAGCGGTCACTGCGCTCGACGACGGCGGTGGAGCGGTCACTGCGCTCGACGACGGCGGTGGAGCTTTTGCAGGGCTCAACAGCGGCGTTGGAGCGTGCACTGCGCTCGACTGCGGCGTGGGAGCGTGCAGTGCGCTCGACAGCGGCGTGGGAGCGTGCAGTGCGCTCGACTGCGGCGTGGGAGCGTGCAGTGCGCTCGACAGCGGCGTGGGAGCGTGCAGTGCGCTCGACTGCGGCGTGGGAGCGTGCAGTGCGCTCGACAGCGGCGTGGGAGCGTGCAGTGCGCTCGACTGCGGCGTGGGAGCGTGCAGTGCGCTCGACAGCGGCGTGGGAGCGTGCAGTGCGCTCGACAGCGGCGTGGGAGCGTGCAGTGCGCTCGACAGCGGCGTGGGAGCGGTCACTGCGCTCGACGACGGCGGTGGAGCGGTCACTGCGCTCGACGACGGCGGTGGAGCTTTTGCAGGGCTCAACAGCGGCGTTGGAGCGTGCACTGCGCTCGACTGCGGCGTGGGAGCGTGCAGTGCGCTCGACAGCGGCGTGGGAGCGTGCAGTGCGCTCGACTGCGGCGTGGGAGCGTGCAGTGCGCTCGACAGTGGCGTGGGAGCGTGCAGTGCGCTCGACTGCGGCGTGGGAGCGTGCAGTGCGCTCGACGACGGCGGTGGAGCGGTCACTGCGCTCGACGACGGCGGTGGAGCTTTTGCAGGGCTCAACAGCGGCGTTGGAGCGTGCACTGCGCTCGACTGCGGCGTGGGAGCGTGCAGTGCGCTCGACAGCGGCGTGGGAGCGTGCAGTGCGCTCGACTGCGGCGTGGGAGCGTGCAGTGCGCTCGACAGCGGCGTGGGAGCGTGCAGTGCGCTCGACTGCGGCGTGGGAGCGTGCAGTGCGCTCGACAGCGGCGTGGGAGCGTGCAGTGCGCTCGACTGCGGCGTGGGAGCGTGCAGTGCGCTCGACAGCGGCGTGGGAGCGTGCAGTGCGCTCGACAGCGGCGTGGGAGCGTGCAGTGCGCTCGACAGCGGCGTGGGAGCGTGCAGTGCGCTCGACAGCGGCGTTGGGGTGTGCAGTGCGCTCGACAGCGGCGTTGGGGCGTGCAGTGCGCTCGACAGCGGCGTTGGGGCGCGCTCGGCGCTCGACAGCGGCGTTGGAGCGTACTCGGCGCTCGACAGCGGCGTTGGAGCGGTCACTGCGCTCGACGGAGGCGTTGGAGCGGTCACTGCGCTCGATGGAGGCGTTGGAGCGTGCAGTGCGCTCGACGACGGCCCTGGAGCGTGCAGTGCGCTCGACGACGGCCCTGGCGCGTGCAGTGCGTTCGACGACGGCCCTGGAGCGTGCAGTGCGCTCGACGACGGCCCTGGAGCGTGCAGTGCGCTCGACGACGGCCCTGGAGCGTGCAGTTGCGGTGCGTGGGACAGCGGCTGCTGGCATGCTAGCTCGCTGTCCTTGAAGCCGGGAGGCGGCGGCAGAACTGATGCATTGGTCGTTGGAGCTTGTGCAGGGCTCGACTGCAGCGTTGGAGCGTGCACGGCGCTCGACTGCAACGTTGGAGCGTGCACGGCGCTCGACTGCAACGTTGGAGCGTGCACGGCGCTCGACTGCAGCGTTGGAGCGTGCACGGCGCTCGACTGCAGCGTTGGAGCGTGCACGGCGCTCGACTGCATCGTTGGAGCGTGCACGGCGCTCGACTGCAGCGTTGGAGCGTGCACGGCGCTCGACTGCAGCGTTGGAGCGTGCACGGCGCTCGACTGCAACGTTGGAGCGTGCACGGCGCTCGACTGCAACGTTGGAGCGTGCACGGCGCTCGACTGCAGCGTTGGAGCGTGCACGGCGCTCACTAGCTTGCACGGAGACTGGATGATGGACGCGCCGTTTTGCTCTTCGCGCAGACACGGCGCGCAGACTTCCTCCGCGACGGGCTCAGGCAGTGGTCGGGGGATGAGCGCATCGTCCAGACCCGGGAGGGGGATCGCTTCCGGGGCTATAGACTGGTTCTCCCGAACCTGGACGAACTGCAGTTGGAGCTGCAGCACCTGCTCGCGCAGGTCACGAATGCGCTCCTGGTTGGAATCCGCCCACTGCCTGTAGAAGCCTACCTCGTCGCCGTGCTGAAGCGGCGTCCAGTCCTCCGTGCTCAGCTCCGGTGTGCTGTCCGCGCCACCTTCAGGCAGTGGCCGTGGGAGGAGTGCATCGTCCAGATCCGAGAGAGGGATCGCTTCCGGGACTACAGCTTGGTTCTCCCGAACCTGGACGAACTGCAGTTGGAGCTGCAGCACCTGCTCGCGCAGGTCATGAATGCACTCCTCGTTGCGTTCCGCCCACTGCCTGCAGAATCCTCCCGTTTCTCCCTCGGCCGCTACACCTCTCGGCGGTGTGCGCCGGATGACGGGTCCGCAGCCTTCCCAGCTTCGCCTCGCCTGTCTCTCTCTGGCTGTCATGCTGTCCTCCCATGAGCTCACCGGCTCGATGTGCTCGCCGTTACTCCATTCCTGCGCAACTTCCCTTTCGCCGTGCTCCTCGCCGGCCTCCAGCAGTTCCGCCAGCTCGTTGGAGATGATAATTTCTCCTCCCGAGTAATTCCCTAGGAGGAGATCCTCCGCCATGCCTCTTGGTAGGTCTAGCATTCTGTCATGTTTCTTTCGGTGTCTGCGTCGGAGGTGAGTGCGAGGCATGATCGCGGAGGCGAGCTGACGGTTCAACAGAGTTCTTTATTTTGAACTTCACACAAAGCATAAAACAAACAAAATCCCTCCAACACAAACTAAACTTAAAACGACTAATGCTAGACGCCTGACTGAGATTCAGTCAGGCTATTTATAGAACTAAACATAAATCAACTAATAATTGGCTTACCTCGGTTCAGGTGAGCTTCTACGTCACCTGACCGAGGTGCAAACTGGGAAATGAAGTTTAACCTTAAACATAAAACAAACTACAAAGCAAAAACCAAAACCGGGCGTTAGGCGCCCTCTAGGGGTCAACCGTCACAAGAATCTGTGTTTTATGAATAGATATTGTTTATACATCCCCTATCTTCTGTAAATAGTTTTCATATATATGTGTATGTGTATATATATATATATATATATATATATATATATATATATATATATATATATATTTTTTTTTTTTTTTTTTTTTTTTTTTTTTCATTTTATTTTCTATAATGGAGAGATATTGATCTGTGTTATGCCATGAAGAGATGTTTGTTAATATACCAGCTATAACTGTTGTAAACGTAACAAAAATCATACAGATGTATTGGATTGTATCCTGTCAATAAAAACTTAAATGGAAAAAAAAAAAAAAAAAAGATAGGAGTGGAAACCTCTCCACTGTTTTTTGCAAAAACTCTGAATGTTTATTTTAATGGAGGTTTTTACTTTCCCATCATGTTTTGCTTAATTTCAGCAGGCAGAGATTTTATATTTTCATGTACATTGCGTATTGTTATATATTTTTCAGCGCTGTGGGTGGGTTTGTGTGTTTGTCTGTCTGTTTGATTGTATCTGTACTTTCTGAAAATCCTTAATAAAAAAAAAATAAATTATAAATCTTACTTTGGTGCTTTAGATTCAATTATATCTTCTTACCTTTGGAAAGGTAAACATCCCTGATTGAATAAGTCCCTACTTCAAAGATCTAAAAGAGAGTGGCATGGCTCTACCTAATTTTCGTTCTCTAATCTAAGCCAAGACTTTAGCAAGAATTTTAACATCCACATTAAGAAGAGAGATTGGTCTATATGAAGAGCACTCTGTTGGGTCCTTATTCTTCTTTGCTATGAGGGTGCTGCGAGCCTCATTAAATGACGCAGGCATCTTACCTTGCTTAAAAGATTCAGATAGAACCAAAGCTAGTTGTGGTGCAAGGTATGAGGCTCCTACTCTTTAATAATTGACGTTCAATTACATGTGTCGAGATGAGTTCAAACGTAGTTTGTAATTCTACGTGTTTTTTATAGAGATCGGGGTTTTTAAATAGAGCGTACTGCTGATTAATTTCTTTAATTTGGTTGGTCAAATCTTTCCATTCTTTATATGCCTGTGACGGTTAACCCCTAGAGGGCGCCTAACGCCCGTTTTTGGTTTTAGTTTGTAGTTTGTTTTGAGTTTCATTTAGACTTCACTTCCCAGTTTGCCCCTCGGTCAGGTGACGTAGAAGCTCACCTGAACCGAGGGAAGTTAATGAGTTAATTATGTTTATGTTTCATTATAAATAGCCTGACTGAATAGCGGTCAGGCGTCTAGCTTTAGTTACAGTTATAGGTTTGTGTTGGGTTAATTTATGTTTTGTCGTCAGCAAATAAAGACGAGTACTTTGAAACGCCAGCTCGAGTCCTCTGCATTTATGCCACGCACACACACCCGGCACAATCGTGACAGAAAGCTAGACCGTTCAAGTGGCATGGCGGATGATTTTCCCCTGGATTATTTTTGGGGGGGGCGCGAATACCATCTCGCCCGAGCTGGCGAGCTGGCTGGAGATCAGCGGGGAAGAGGAGTGCAACGACTGGGAGTACTGCTGGCTGGAAAATGGCGAGGTAGACCTGCATCGAACCTGGGAGTACAACCAGCTGGCGAAACGGGAGCGCATGCGGCAGAGCAGCGAGGAGCACGGCGAGACCGAATGCTGGCAGCGCCGAAAGAACTCCAGGTACGCTGAGGGGGCGGAGATGGAGGTTGAGACGGGAGAGTGCTACAGGCAGTGGGCGGAGAACGAAGAGCGCATCCGAGACCTGCGGGAGCAGGTGGTGCGGCTCCAACAGTTGCTCGTCCAGGTTCGGGAGAGCCAAGCTGTAGTCTCAGAGGTCCTTCCTCTCTCGGTCCCGGGCGAAGTGCTTCCCAGTCCGCCACTGCCTGAGAGCGGTGCGGAGAACCACGCGCCGCAGCTGGAAGGCGTCAGCATTCCGCCTCCTCCAGACAGCCAGGACAGCGAGCTAGCATGTCAGCAGCCGCTGACCGACGCACTCAGTCTGCCGCCGCCTCCCGGCTTCGAGGACAGCGAGCCAGCGTGTCAGCAGCAGCTGACCGACGCTCCTGTTCTGCCGCCGCCTCCCGGCTTCGAGGGCTGCGAACCAGCGTGTCAGCAGCAGCTGACCGACGCTCCTGTTCTGCCACCGCCGCCCGGCTTTGAGGACGACGTTGAGCCGTCGAGCGCCGTGCACGCTCCAACGCTGCAGTCGAGCGCCGTGCACGCTCCAACGCTGCAGTCGAGCGCCGTGCACGCTCCAACGCTGCAGTCGAGCGCCGTGCACGCTCCAACGCTGCAGTCGAGCGCCGTGCACGCTCCAACGCTGCAGTCGAGCGCCGTGCACGCTCCAACGCTGCAGTCGAGCGCCGTGCACGCTCTAACGCCACCTCCTGGCTTCGAGGACTGTGAGCTAGCATGTCAGCAGCCGCTATCTCACACACTCGTTCTGCCGCCGCCTCCCGGCTTTGAGGACGACGTTGAGCCGTCGTCGAGCGCACTGCACGCTCCAGGGCCGTCGTCGAGCGCACTGCACGCTCCAGGGCCGTCGTCGAGCGCACTGCACGCTCCAGGGCCGTCGTCGAGCGCACTGCACGCTCCAGGGCCGTCGTCGAGCGCACTGCACGCTCCAGGGCCGTCGTCGAGCGCACTGCACGCTCCAGGGCCGTCGTCGAGCGCAGTGCACGCTCCAGGGCCGTCGTCGAGCGCACTGCACGCTCCAGGGCCGTCGTCGAGCGCACTGCACGCTCCAGGGCCTCCGTCGAGCGCAGTGACCGCTCCAGGGCCTCCGTCGAGCGCAGTGACCGCTCCAACGCCTCCGTCGAGCGCAGTGACCGCTCCAACGCCTCCGTCGAGCGCAGTGACCGCTCCAACGCCTCCGTCGAGCGCAGTGACCGCTCCAACGCCTCCGTCGAGCGCAGTGACCGCTCCAACGCCTCCGTCACCCAGCCTCCTGGTCAGGAGGCTGAAGGTAGTACTGTGGGGTGGGAGCCCGGGGCCTCCGGTAATGCTCCGGAGGAGCATTTCTTTGGGGGGGAGTACTGTGACGGTTAACCCCTAGAGGGCGCCTAACGCCCGTTTTTGGTTTTAGTTTGTAGTTTGTTTTGAGTTTCATTTAGACTTCATTTCCCAGTTTGCCCCTCGGTCAGGTGACGTAGAAGCTCACCTGAACCGAGGGAAGTTAATGAGTTAATTATGTTTATGTTTCATTATAAATAGCCTGACTGAATAGCGGTCAGGCGTCTAGCTTTAGTTACAGTTATAGGTTTGTGTTGGGTTAATTTATGTTTTGTCGTCAGCAAATAAAGACGAGTACTTTGAAACGCCAGCTCGAGTCCTCTGCATTTATGCCACGCACACACACCCGGCACAATCGTGACAATGCCTTCCTTTTCATATTTGCAGTGTATGAAATTATCTGTCCCCTGAGGTAGGCCTTCAGAGCATCCCAAACAATTAAACGGGACACTTCAGGTGTTTCATTTGTGTTTAAGAAAAAAACTATCTGGTCTTCCATAAATTTTTTTTAATCGTTCTCTACCAGTAACGATGAATTAAAGCTCCAATGTTTATTAATTTGAGGGAGATCGGGGAGTTTTATAGACATAACAACTGGAGCATGATCCGATATCACAATGCTCTGATAAGCACAAGAATTAACCATTGGGATCAGTTGATTATCTATAAAGAAATAATCAATTCTGGAGAAATTCACAGACGCTCCACAGACGATGCAATCTCTCATCTCCTCCACACATCACTCACTCACCTGGACACTAGGAAAGGGAATTATGTTAAAATGCTCTTCATCGACTACAGCTCTGCTTTTAACACAATAATTCCCTCCACACTCACCACCAAGCTGGAGCACCTGGGACTGAGCTCATCTATATGTCAGTGGATCTCCAATTTTCTGACTGGCAGACCACAGGCAGTAAGGATGGGCGGACATGTCTCAGCTACACTCACTCTCAGCACTGGAGCCCCCCAGGGTTGTGTTCTGAGCCCCCTTCTGTACTCTTTGTACACCCACGACTGCATGGCCACTACCAACTCCACCTCCATCATCAAGTTTGCTGACGACACCGTCGTGGTCGGACTGATCACCAACAATGATGAGTCCGACTACCTAGAGGAGATTGGAAATCTGGAGAACTGGTGCCAGAGGAACAATCTCCTCCTGAACGTCAGTAAGACAAAGGAGCTGATAGTGGACTTTAGTACAAAGCAGGAGAGGAACTACCAGACCCCCGTCATCAACAGGAGCCCAGTGGAGAGAGTGGACAGCTTCAGATACCTCGGTGTTCACATCACGCAGGACCTGTCATGGTCCTGTCACATCAACACCGTGGTGAAAAAAGCCCGGCAGCGTCTCTACCACCTCAGACGCTTGAGAGACTTTAGACTGCCCTCCAAGGTGCTCAGGAACTTCTACTCCTGCACCATAGAGAGCATCCTGACGGGAAACATCACGACCTGGTTCGGGAACAGCACCATGCAGGACAGACGAGCTCTACAGAGGGTGGTGCGATCAGCCGAGCGCATCATCCGCACTGAGCTCAGTGACCTACACTCCATCTACAGCAAGCGGTGCTGGACTAAGGCCAGGAAGATCATGAAGGACCTCAGTCACCCCAGTAATGGACTGTTCTCTTTGTTGCGGTCTGGGAAGAGATTCCGCTCCCTAAAGGCCAACACAGAGAGACTGAGGAGGAGCTTCTTCCCGCAGGCGATAAGGTCACTCAATCACACAATCACACCTCCACACAGGACTAATAACATCTTTTAAGCTCACAACACTGACTGGACAATCATGGACACATTCATACACACTTGCACTAAATACTCATACATCTGGACAATTGCACATGTCACCTTCATGCATATTTGCACAACCACTGACACTTTAATCCTATATTTCTATATTTTTGCAATATTTTATTATGCCCTTATGCACAGTTAATTTTACTAGTTAAAATTATTTCTTTAGTATTTCCTTTTTATTGATTATTTATTTTACATACAAGCTTTTATTTTCTTTTTTTAAGGTCACTGGCGGTCGTATAAAGCATTTCACTGCATATTATACTGTGTATGATTGTGTATGCGACCAATAAAATTTTAATTTGAATTTGAAGTATGATGAACATGTGACAAAAAGGAGTACTGTATTCTCTTTTTTGGATTAAGGAAGCACCATATATCAGAGTTACCAAAGCTGCAGAGATAGGACTGAAGTAGTGTGGCGGATTTACTCAGAGGTATAGGATTGGGAGATGACATGTCAAGTGATGGATCTTAACAGCAGTTAAAGTCTCCTCCTAATATGAGAGAGAATGAGCTCAGAACTTGGTAGAGCAGAAAAAAAATGTTCAAAGAAGTAATTTATATGCCCCTAATTATCGTCATAATTAGGGGCATATAAATTAGCCAACACTATGTTAGTATTAAATAATTTCCCTGAAACAATGATATAACGACCTTATATATCCGTAATAACATTATGATGCCCAAAAGAGATGTTTGGGTTAATGAGAATTGAGACACCCCTAGCTTTGGCCTGAAAGGTCGAGTGGTAGTGCTGCCCTCCCCCCACCCCAATGTGACATAAGGCGAGAATTATCAGAACTGCGAATGTGAGTTTCTTGTAAAAATGCGATTGCAGTGTTAAGTTGTTTAAGGTGTGAGAGCACCTTCCTTCTCTTGACCGGATGGTTTAAACCCTTAACATTCCAGCTCACAAAGTTCAAAGAACTAGTCATTCTCCCTGAGAGGTGATGCAGGTAGATGAACATGAATAACACTGAGATGCCTAGCGTCAGCCTTAAAACAAAAGTGTAAAACACAAAGCAACATATCAAAGATACACTGTGTACACTGAACTAACACAATACTGGCTTTGGAGATTCCCCACCCCTGCCCCACACACCCCTCCCCCACACACCCCACTACTCCCCAACAAACTAACAAACAAAGCAGCAAGCTCTTCCATCCTTCCATTTTCCACCCAAGAAATCTTCCTGCCGCTAACCACCCCATCTTCTGCTCCGACACAATTTACATAAACTAAAAATTAAATATATAAATAAAGTATTTCAACACTCCAATACTAAAATCTCTCAATAGGAGAAAAACACAACACAACCCCTCCCCCCACGTCACATTGTAACTCTAAACACACAAACAAAAGTAAGTCACCCATGATTAGAAATAGAAAAAATAATAATAGAAAAATATTAATAACCCCTTCACAAGTTTAACACGGTAAACATGTGTTAAACAGGTTTTTAGTTGAAAAGGGTACTTTCCTGAGAACTGTAGGTGCGTATTAGAAATGAAAACTATAGTGCACTACGTTGTTTTCGGCAGACTGTCTACAGTATGTGTTTCTGCACCTCTTCTACCGAGCGGAGCCACTTCTTCTGTCCGGTAGAGAGAGTGATCCGGAGCCGCGCTGGATACAGGAGAGAAGGCCATGGCTGTATAACTCGGTCATTACTTCTCTATACTCGGCTCGCTGGATTAAAACTTCGGGAGCGTAGTCTTCCACGATACGAACCTGCTGATCGAAACCTATTCCAGCTTTCCTCTCCGCCTAGCCTCCCGAATCAAGAGATCTTTTTTTATAATATTTTGAATGAAATGTTCGTTATTTGTAAGAAAGTCAGGTTTCACTGACATAATTTATCCCCCCTTCTTGTCCGCTTCATTTAGGAGAGGTGAACTGTACTCTGCGCCCCCCCCCCCCCCCCCCCCATCCCCTCTCCTCTCCCTGGAAAAAATATATAACCGTGGGGTAGAGTACCAAGTAAACCCAAACGCGGATGAGAAGCGAGTAGGCAGGATAACCACGCGACGTTAATCTAAGGACTCTCGCGAAAGGGGAGCAAGGGAAAAACACAAATTTAACCCGCGTCCTATAAATACACACACAATAGCAGAAAGCAGATAACCCAAATGGTGAGTACTCACGGTTTGCTGAAACGACAACCGGAACCGACATGGGCCGAACTCACCTGGGGCTGGTTGATTGGTGTTCTTGGCCCTGGCGCACACTGGGCATGCCTGGACGAACTCTTGGACGTCCCTCGTGATGGATGGCCACCAGAAATCCCGCTGGAGAAATTGGAGGGTCCGTCTTGTGCCCGGATGTCCTGAAATGGGTGAAGAATGACCCCACTGGAGGACTTCAGATCTCATCTTCTCAGGCACAAAGAGTCGTCCAGGTGGCACACCTGCCGGTTCGGTCTCTGCAGCCTGTGCCTGGTGAACTCTCGTCTCCATGTCTAATTGGAGTGGGGCGATGATCCTGGAAGAGGGAAGGACAGGCGCGGGGTCCGCCCGGGGAATGTCCACCTCCAGCTGTCGGGAGAGAGCGTCCGCTTTTGTGTTTTTGGAAATCATAATTTTCAAAAAATAATGCCCACCGCGCCTGTCGTGGATTTAACTGTTTTAAATTTTTGATTGTGATGAGGTTTTGGTGGTCCGTCCAAACTATGAATGGCTCCCTGGCGCCCTGGAGCCAGTGACGCCACTCCTCCAGAGCCCACTTTATGGCCAGCAGCTCGCGGTCCCCCACCCCATATCGCTGCTGAGTGGAGTAAAATTTTCTGGAGAAGAAACTACATGGGTGTAGTTTCTGATCTGGACCTCGTTGTGAGAGGATAGCTCCAGCGCCCACATCTGAAGCATCCACCTCCACAACGAATGATTTACTGACATCTGGGTGGAGGAGGATCGGTGCCGTGGTGAAGCGGTGACAAAGTGACTTGAAAGCAGAGACAGCTGCAGGGTTGAGGTGAAAAGGGAGAGATGAGGGACGGGTCAGAGTGGTTAGGGGGGCGGCAACTGTACTGTAGTCCCGGATAAAGCGACGATAGAAATTCGCAAACCCGAGAAACCGTTGAAGCTGCTTGAGGGTCTTGGGTAGGGGCCAATGACGCACAACCTCTAGCTTCTGCGGGTCCATGGCCACACCCTGGGGCGAGATGACAAAACCCAGGAACGTGGTGGAGCGCTCGTGAAAAGCGCACTTTTCCAACTTACAGTACAGTTGATGGGCGAGTAATCTCTTTAGAACCGCCCTGACGTGCTGGGTATGTTCTTCCATGGTGCGTGAATAGATAAGTATGTCATCCAGGTAAGCGAATGCCCACCGACCGAGCATGTCGCGAAGGACGTCGTTAATAAGATGTTGGAATGCGGCGGGGGCATTACACAGTCCAAATGGGATGACGAGATTTTCATAGTGTCCAGTAGGGGTGATGAAGGCCGTCTTCCACTCATCGCCCTCTCTGATGCGCACCAAGTTGTAGGCGCTCCGGAGGTCCAACTTAGTAAAGATGGTGGCGCCAGAGAGGGCGTCCAGGGCTGAGTTGGTAAGAGGCAATGGGTTTCGGTTTTTGATAGTTATGTTGTTTAGCCCCCGATAGTCGACACAGGGGCGAAGTTCACCGCCCCGCTTCTTCACGAAGAAGAATCCCGCGGCGGCAGGTGAGGAGGAGGGCCTGATGGTACCCTGGCGAAGGGCGTTGGTCACATACTCCTCCATGGCCTGCGTCTCTGTAGGTGTAAGCGAGTAGAGATGGCCGCAGGGTGGAACTGTACCGGGTTGGAGGTCAATGGCGAGGTCGTAGGGACGATGCGGAGGAAGATGGGTAGCTCGCCGCTTTCAAAAGACCTCCGCCAGGTCCCGATACGGTTCTGGGATGGAGTTGGTGTCGACGTCGGGGGCCTCGGACTCCCTAGAGCACGTCCCAGCCGCTGCCCGCAGGCATAGTTCGGTGCAGGTCACGCCCCATTGGAGGATCCGGCCACAACATACTGTACCAATTGCGGTGACTACCAATTTTTTCAGGAAAGAGAGGAAGTTGTGAAGAAGAAATAACCATTGAGACGCTGTCTGTACATTCAACCTCTGCGTTGAATTGCTCCGCCTCCTTGGATTTAGAGTTTAACTCTTTTGATCCAATCTTTGACCTTGTCTACAAAGTGCCTAAACGCTTGAGACTTATATAAGTAACTGATCTAAATATGCCTCGTCTTCAGACATAAGCTCTCTGGTTGCATTATTAATGTCTTGAAATGCAAGAAAGGTCCGTGCAAACTCACCCTCAATGCTTTCATACACAGTGTTAACGTAACCAGCGTCCATAAGCAGGTTTTCAATTTCTCTCATTTGCCTTGTTAAATGTGCCAGCTTGGCTTTTCTAGTTCCCGTCAGCTGGTTAAGTCGCTCCTCTTGCGCTTCAACAGTCATCTTCTGCACTCTTTTGGAGGCAGCGTTTGCATCCTCTGTTTCTATATGGCTCATATTTAAGTTCAATGCGCGCACCGTGCATCACAAAAGCAGATAAAACTGCCTCCGAGCAGCCCGAGTCTGAACAGCAAGTGTGTAATCCAAATGCCATCTGTGAATCTTAGCAATATTCCAATATAATCCAAAAAACATGCCTGATAATATGTGAATCCCTCCTTAATATTCCGTTAACAACAATGGTGGTCCTTTGGAGAACAAAAAGGAGAATTTTCTTACTAAATGTAAAGTCCAGAATTAACTTAGAGCAGAAGGAAAATGGATTCTTACAGAAGAATGGATTCTTCTTACAGAAGCCAGTCGAAAATTTGTTAAACAAATGCAAGTTTAATCACACAAAATGTCAAACATCAGTTGGTTCCTGTATACTATAACAATCCCACTTGTAAAAACCCTAAACTCGTGTTTCCTCAAATGTTTAAACACAAGGTTTCCACAAAAAAAAGACGTTAAGAAAATTGTTTCTCCCTTGTTTCCTGCCCGCACCACCTCACTCTCACATGACAAGTGCGTAGCAGATAAACACGGAACAGAAATTGTATACCAAAAACAGAAATAATACTGAATATATGTAGAAATACACATATATTTCCATATGGAAAATCTAAAGGAAATTGTACTTTAAGTTATTACATGCAAACTAACACACAAAGCAAACTGTTATAGTACAAATTATTGATAGACTAAATTGGCTCCTACAATCACTAAATACTATATTACTATATTTACTGGTCATTGTGTACTGTACAACTGCGTATGGTCATTGAAGATTGTATTACTGTATATATGATCACTGAGTACTGTATTACTGTATATGGTCACTGTGTCATTGTGTACTGTATTACTGTATACAGTATGGTCACTGAGTACTGTACTACTGCACATGGTGACTTAGTACTGTATTACTGTATATTGTCACTAAGTATTGTAATACTGCACATTGTCACTGAGAATTTTACTACTGTATATGGTCGGTGAATAATGTACTGTCATATAAGGTCATTGAAACTATACTACTATATATGTTCACTGTGTACGATACTCCTTTTTTTTTTTTTTTTTGCAAATATTTTTTTATTGAAAAAAGGAAACCAATACAGTACTTGCATTTACAGAAATCCAATTTACCTTTTCATTTTTCTAAATAAACACATACATACACACACACATAAAAACACTAAACAAAAACACTCAAATAACAAAAAACACCCCCCCCCCTCCCCGCCCCACACGGCTCAAGACAAGCACCAAACATATTACATAAATATCAGTAACAGGTATACATTTAATCAGGCAATACCTCTAGACTAGTAAAATAAGAAATAAATGGTTGCCAATTGTGGAAAAATTTGGCTGTACATCCTCTTAACGTATATTTAATTTTTTCAAGTTTTAAAAAAAACATGACATCTTTAAGCCACTGGGAGATAGTAGGATATTTAGCAGACTTCCAATGCAACAACAATAGACGTCTTGCTAATAAGGATGTGAAACCTATGATATCCTTTTGTGTAGAATTAAGTGTAAGTGAGCGATCAGGAATCCCAAATATAGCAATCAGAGGGCAAGGTTGGAGAGTTACCCCAAGAACAGTGGACATAATGGCAAAATAACCTGTCCAGAAACCTTCCAGCTCAGGACACAGAAAAAACATGTGGCTAAGATGACAAGGAGAGCTATGGCATTTATCACATTTGTCTTCCACTTCCGGATACATTTCTGAAAGTCTAGACTTAGAAAAATGTGCCCTGTGTATGACCTTAAATTGAATAAGTCCAAGACGAGCACAAGAGGTGGAAGACCGTACCCTCGCTATAGCCTGTTCCCAGGACTCCTCCTGTATTTGAATTCCTAGTTCCTCTTCCCATGTACACTTAAGCTTAACATTTGAGTGGTTACTAAGAGACAGGATAGTATCATAGAGTTTCGAAATGGTTCCTCTATGATGAGGAATAAATGATAGCATAGTTTCCCACTGCTGTTCTGGAGGTAAAGAGGGGAAATTAGGGAAACGCTTGGCAACAAAATTTCGAATTTGAAAATAGCGAAACAGATGGGTAGTGGGGAGACCATAACGAGATGACAAATTGGCAAAACTATCGAAGACACCGTCCACATATAAATATTTAAATTGTTTCATACCCTTGTCACACCACACTGAGAACGACGAGTCCAGGAGTGATGGGGGAAACAAATGGTTATCTTTTAGAGGACCTGAGGAAGATGCCATTACAAATTTAAAGTGCCGTCTAAACTAGAACCAGATCTTGAGTGTGTTAAGAACCACCTGATTATCAGTATATATAGAGGGTTTTATGGGTAAAGAGGAATAGAGCAGAGCCGGTATAGAAGATCCCTTACAGGATGATAGCTCCAATTTACACCAAGAGGATCCAGAAGATTTTAACCAGTAGCAAAGTTTATGAATGTGAGCAGCCCAGTAGTAAGCTAGAAAATTAGGTAATGCAAGTCCTCCACTAAATCTGCATCTCTGCAGTATAGTTTTACGAACCCTAGGTGGCTTCCCTCCCCAAATGAAAGAACCAATAATTTTGTCCAGTGAGACAAAAAAATGTTTTGGCAAAAATAAGGGAATCGACTGAAATAAAAATAAAAATTTTGGTAAGATATTCATTTTAACAACATTAATCTTACCGATTAATGAAAGGGGGAGATTACCCCATCTTTGAATATCAGATGCGATCCTTGATATAAGGGGAGTAAAATTAGCTGATTTAAGGCCAGATAGAGAACGAGTCACATTAATCCCCAAGTATTTAAACCCCGATGGACTAAGATGAAAGGGTAGATCGGACTGTTGAAGATGACATGCTGACGTATTAATGGGAAAACACTCACTTTTCCCCAAATTTAATTTATAACCTGAAAATGAGCTGAAATTCTCCAGAATACCTAAAACAGCCGGGATGGAGAGTGCAGGATCAGTTATATATAATAACAAATCATCTGCATACAATGATAATTTATGTTCAATTCCATTACGGAAGATACCCTTGAATACGGAGGAAGATCTCAATGTGATTGACAGAGGCTCGATGGCGATGGCAAAGAGTAAAGGTGACAAAGGGCAACCTTGACGACATCCGCGACCCAGATCAAAATAATCTGAATAAACATCATTAGTATGTACACTGGCTTTAGGGGACGAATAAAGAAGCCGAATCCAAAAAATTAATTTATCGCCAAATCCAAATTTCTTTAAAACTGCAAACAAGTACTCCCACTCCACTCTATCAAAAGCCTTTTCAGCATCTAAAGAAATCACAAGTTCAGGAAGTTCAGATAAATGCTTTGAGTAAATAACATTAAAGAGTGTACGGGTATTAAAAAACAATTGACGTCCCTTTATAAAGCAATTTTGCTCTTCAGATATAATACAAGGAAGCACATCCTCTAGGCGAGATGCAATTACTTTAGCCAACACCTTTGCATCGGCATTAAGCAGAGATAATGGCCTGTAGGAACCACAGGAGGTTGGATCTTTGTCATTTTTGAGAAGGAGCGCTATAATGGCTTGTGTGAAAGTTGGTGGTAATGAACCCCTTTCCAAGGATTCATTAAACACAGACAAAAGCAATGGTGCCAATTTACCAATAAATGATTTATAAAATTCTATTGGAAACCCATCAGGGCCTGGAGCTTTATTAGACTGCATAGCTGTAATAGCATTCGATACTTCTTCAACGGAAAATGGGGAGTCCAATTGCCCGGCAATATTAGTATCAATAACAGGGTTTGAAAGATTATAGAGAAATTTATTCATTTTAGCTTTGTCCGTAGGAAATTCTGACTTGTATAACGAAGCGTAAAATATTTTAAAGGTAGAATTAATTTCCAAGGGATCAGTAGTAATAGTGTCATAAGTGTTTTTAATACTAGGTATTAAACGCGAAGTGGCTTGTCGTCGTAGCTGATGTGCCAACAAGCGACTTGCCTTGTCGCCATATTCATAATATGAGCCACGACTGCGTAGTAACAAGCGCTCTGCCTCTTTAGTTGACATAAGATTGAATTCTGCTTGCAAATCAAGACGCTGCTTCAGTAATTCTGGAGAAGGGTTCAGTGTCTTGTCTTTGATCAAGGTTACTAATCGCAGCTGTAAGTTCTTTAAACCTGGCATTAATCTTTTTATTAGCAAGAACAGAATAAGAAATAATTTGACCTCTCAGGTAGCATTTGAGTGTCTCCCATAGCAGAGAATATGAAACTGAATCATTTTGATTGAAGGACAAGAACTCCTCAATAGAACTTGAAATTAATTCACAAAATTCTTTATCTGCCAGAAGAAGAGAGTTAAATCTCCAAAGTGGTGGGCTACGTTTATAGGTAGAAAGCTGAATATCCAATAGCAGAGGTGAATGAACAGATATTACAATACCAAAATAGTCAGAAGACGTAACACACAAATCAAGAGCTCTGTCTATAAGAAAGTAATCAATCCTGGAATAAGAATGGTGCACCTGGGAGAAAAAAGAAAATGTTTTGATTGAAGGGTTGCGAAATCTCCATGGATCAATAAGATCGTTCTGTTTCATAAAATCTGAAAATATTTTAGACATAGATGATGGAGTCAGATTACGAGGATTAGATCGATCCAAGATTGGATCAAAAACACAATTCAGATCTCCCCCAAGGATCAGCAAATGAGTGTTCAAGAAGGGGATGTTACTCAGCAGTCTATTAGCGAATTCAACATCATCAAAATTTGGGGCATATACATTTACCAACAAAACCTTTTTCTGCATTAGTGTACCAGCAACAATGATGTATCTACCATTCTTATCAGCGATAACATTGGTCGATGAGAATTGAACTTTCTTATTAATGAGAATGGCAACTCCTCTAGCTTTCGAATTAAAGTTTGAGTGAAAGACCTGACCTACCCAAGGGCAATTTAACCTATAATGATCTTTACTGCGAAGGTGAGTCTCCTGTAAAAATGCTATATCAGAATGTAGACGTTTCAAGTGTGTGAAAACCTTAGATCTCTTAACAGGATTGCCCATACCTCTGACATTCCAACTAATGAATCTAAGAGGCATGCCTGACCCAGCATTGCTGGGATCTATATTACCATTAACCATTCAAAAAGAAAAAAAAACAACAACCAAAATGCCAAAGAGCCGAAGCGGGACACCCTCCCCCCCAAAATACCCCTAAACACACACACCCAAAGTCTCCACATAACAAAAACAAAGGAGACAGCAGTGTTCCCCAAAATAGCGAAAAAATTATCCACTAAAGTGAATGGACTAACCGGAGCCCAAGCAAAAACAAACAAGAGAGAGAAAAAAAACCTCCCACCGACTTCACACTGTATAACAGCGTGCGTGTAACAAACACGTTATATATATATATATATATATAATATACGATTTAGTCTTAATATATAAAAGTGAAAATAAAAAAATTTAAACCGTACAGTAACTAGCGCAACATACTTAAAAAAAACAATGCGCAGGTAGCGTTAAACCTAATGAAACCGTAAACAATTAGCAGCATTACAGCACCAACCTGAAGGACTATTGAGGCTCAACCCGAAATCAACGTTTTAACATAAACACTGGCTTCCTCCGCTGAAACAAAGTCCTTCTCAACCCCCTTATGTGTGATGCGAAGTCGCGCTGGATGAAACAGGCCATACCGAACTCCCTCAACGCCACGCAGCTGCTGCCTGAACGTATTGAATGCAGCCCGAGCGCGTGCGATCTTGGCAGTGTAGTCAGGAAAGACTGAGATGGTCTGGTCTCCAACTTTAATCTGCCGGCGTTCTCTAGCGCGTCGTAAAATGTCAACACAGTCAGTGTGGTAATGAAACCTGCATACAATGGGCTTAGGTGCGGGTTGGAGGGTCCTGTGGGAACGATCCAAAAGCGGCTCCTTCTCCAGATTAAATGCTTCCTTTAGCAAAGGAGGCCACGGCCGCAGTAGTGCACGTGTTAGGGCCCTCCGGTACTCCCACTATCCTAACATTGTTACGCCGCGTCCTAGACTCCAAGTCTTCACATTTATTCTCCAGCTTGGCTACGTTAGCTGTGAGGCACTTGATAGTGTTTTTCATCTCCGCTATGTCGTCGGAGCACACTGTAAGCGCGTGCTCCATCTCCCTGACCGTACCTTTTAGCTCGGACACGGTAGCGTCATTAGCAGCTTTATCTATCGCCAGCTGCGTCTTCACCGCTTGCAAGTCGAACTTAATGGTAGACAAAGCATCACCGATAGTATCCTGAAGTTCTTTTTTAAAAATTTCGGCGATATCTTTCCTCAGCGAGGCCAACAACTCGACTTTAAGAGCGTCAATATCCGGATTAACCTGGCTCGAGGGGGGCTTTACAGGTGATGACGGCTCACTCGAGGATGTGGTCGCGGTTTGCAAAATAGGCCTCAGTTGTGTTTGAATTGTTTTTATATTTTTTGCTGCCATTTTACACAGTCCCGAGTAAACCTTTTCAACTCAACTAACTACAAAATAAAACAGGACTAAAATTATGGCCAAAAAGCGCAAAGGAATAACAATTGTAATCGAAATCGGCGGGAGCTCCCAAACTCACGTCCTACTCCATCAAAGCTCAACCGGAAGTCCTCGTGTACGATACTACTGCATATGGTCTCTGAGTATTGTACTACTGTATATGGTCATTGACAACTGTACTAATATATATGGTCACTGTGTACTTGACTATTGTATATAGTCACTGAGTACCATACTACTGCACCTGATCACTGTGTACTGTATTACCGCAGTTGGTCATTGAGTACTGTACTACTGCATATGATCACTGAGTACTCTACTACTGCATATGGTCACTGAGTATTGTACTAATATCACTGCATACTGTACTATGACATATGGTCACTCTCTACTGTACTACTGCTCATGGTGCCTGAATACTGTATATGTTCTCTGAGTACTGTACTACAGTATATATGGTCACTGTGTAATGTACTACTATATACTGTATGGTCACTGAATAC
Organism: Channallabes apus; assembly: GCA_030522415.1. Taxonomy (NCBI): domain Eukaryota; kingdom Metazoa; phylum Chordata; class Actinopteri; order Siluriformes; family Clariidae; genus Channallabes; species Channallabes apus. Next base: position 13,268,398 of record CM060109.1, read on the forward strand.
TGTATTAATGTATGAGGTCACTCTGTACTGTACTACTGTATATGGCCACTGAGTACTTTACTACTGCACTACTGGATATGGTAACTTAGTACTGTACTGTATTGTATATGGCCACTGAAAACTGTATTGGTATATATGGTCACTGTGTACCATATGTACTGCATATGGTCAGTTAATATTGTATTACTGCACATTGTATGGTCACTGAGTACTGTACTACTGTGTATAGCCACTTGATAATGTACCACTGTATCAGGTCACTAAATATCTGAGTTACATGCATTTGGTTTAATTGCGACCTTTTTGCTATTAATGGAAGATTGCCCCCAAACAGAAAAACCACAGGGCTATGGGAGATGAGGAGTGCATGTCACATCTACGAGTTTCGCTGCATTTGGGGCTTGGCCCTCTGAGGCAGGAAACAGACCTGCATCACGTCATGTTACAGATTGAGAAATTAATTGATGAATTACAGTATGTAATAGAGATGTGTATGTGTGTGTGTAACTTAATTATTTTAAAAAAATTACAAGATACCACTTAAACATTCTGTTTTTTGTTTATGGTGCTGCTTTAAAGCCAAACTTAAGCTTGACTCTGATACATGCAAGAAAGGTAATGATAGAATTTCACAGCCTAAATTCATTCATTCATTTTCTATACCGCTTAATCCTGTGTTCAGGGTCGCAGGGGACCTGGAGCCTATCCCAGGAGACTTCGGGCACTAGGCGGAGTACACCCTGGACAGGGTGCCAATCCATCGCAGGGCACACACTCATACACACACTCACACACCCAATCACACACTACGGGCAATTTAGGAACGCCAATTTGCCTAACCTGCACATCTTTGGACTGTGGGAGGAAACCGGAGTACCCGGAGGAAACCCACCAAGCACGGGGAGAACATGCAAACTCCATGCACACAGAGACGGGAACCGAGACAGCCTAAATTGAATTTTTAAATAGGTCTTTTGTTATTATTTTCTGTCGCTGTACCTAGAAGTGGGATTTACATTGTTGAAAACTGTTAGTAATAATTTATATAATCTGTTTAACTATACTTTCTTACTCTCTCAGTCTCTCCCTAGCTCTTCTGCACTGTCCAGAGCTTCATATCTCCCTCGCAGTCCCAAGATATATATTGAGACTGTCTTTCCTCTTCTTTGTCAGCAAATGCCACAACCTCCTTAACTCTGGCTCCTCTTTTCTCCACCAAACTCATAGCCACTTGTGTCTACTATTATGACTGATGATCGGACCACCAGGTATAACCCCAGGAGCACATGTCTTTTGGTACAGCGTCACTGCATTTGTGCTCTGCGCTTAGCTCGCCTGGGACACTGTAGGTAATCACATGTGAGGCTGTAACCAGTTCTTGCAACAAATCAGTGTTATTGCACTTTTAATGCATTGCGCTCCAATCCTCCAGGTGGCGGTAATGTAGCCTGATTGCAAACTGTCAAGTAAAACAGAATCACAGATAGTTAGCAAAGTGCGCATGCGCAAATCTCCTAGTGCGGTGTGTTCTGCTCATGAGCGATGGCATACACAGCTAAAATTGGCCCGTCTATTTTAAGTAGCGATCTTTCCCAGCTGGGGAGAGAATGCAGGCGGATGATGGAGTGCGGTGCGGACTATTTACATCTGGACGTGATGGACGGGTGAGCTGCAGCAGGTCTTTATTTGTATAATGACTGTTTATTTAACCTGCGGGGTAACCATGTGAGTGCAGCTCGCACCATCTCTACTACGCGAGCAGGTTAAAATTCCTGCATTCTGGTTAGGGCTGGGCTCAAAACCCAGTATTTTACATCAATTCTACAGTTTTGCTCTCAGCTAATGCAGTGCAGTGAAATCTGAAGAGAGAGAGAGAGAGAGAGAGAGAGAGGCGTTACATGTTAGCCTGCAGGGTTGCCAGAGCAGTGAGACCTGAGAGACACTGATTAGTGCATAAACATGGAAACAGTGCAGGTATTTAATCCGGAGGGAACAACATTAAAAGTAAAAAAAAACATTTTAAACAGTAAGTGATAATATACATACATAATTCGCAGTAGCAGCACAACACGGTAAACAAACAAACAAACAAACAGATATATTTCGAAATCAATCGATCACGTTTAATGCATTCCACCTCACTTACATAAAGATGTGTTATATTGACGGGAAAAAAAACATCACTCTCTCTCTCTCTCTCTCACACACACACACACACACACACACACACACTAATCAACCGTATATCATAATTAATATATTATTTAATAGTTCTGACGTATTTCCTTCCCCGTTATATCATTTCACTTGTATTTTTGAACTGTTTGTTATAATATAATTTTAGGCCAGGGTTTGTAATTTAGAACATCATGGAAAATAATAATATTCATAACGCATCTACTCTGATTTGAACCAAATTACAACTATTTGTTAAAGTACGTATGAATCTTAAGTAATATATAGTTACTGTATAGTATAATATATTACAGCATATATAAGTTTTTTTGGGTCAACTTTGTTAGATGCTGCTGATACCCCTTTATATGTCACATCACATGAATACAGTCTTGTCACATCTATGAAGATGTTCCACTGCAAGGGATAAGTAACATAAGTTTTGACATTCAATAGGCGGGCAAGACAAATACAAGATGCCAAGTTATGATTTCTGTTTACATGATCTCTTTAAATACCTGAAATCACCCTGCATGTAACAAAGTTGGACTTAAATTAGTAAGCATCTAACAAGCAATTCTCCAACCTATCTGAAGGCATTTTGTTCCGAACATCACGTTTGGCCACCCGATGGTAGAATGTCTCCGGAAAGCTGTGGGTCCAAATCCTTTCTTCGGTAAGTTGTAGTTTGCATAGAGCATCTAACATTAAATTCTGTTATGTGGTGCTATGCTAATTAATTATTTTTTTTAATGGAAACCATTATATTGGCGTAGCCAACTCTGTACATATAAAATGTATGCTGATGGTACTTTGTTTTGTCTGATGCTGTGTATAACTATAATTCTTAACAAACATAAAACTACTATAGTATGAAATGCATACTCTACCCTTCGTAGCAGGTAACCAGTTTGCAACAGATGGCACTGACACTGCACTGTTTGAGAGCGAGAATGTGTGTCACACACCTATTTTAGCTACCTAGCTTTTTGCTAGTAAAGCATGAACATGAGGCGTTCACTCCGCCTGTTAAATGTGCCAAAGTCAAATGATGGAATTCTGACTGGGTAATTACTGCTTTAGATAAAGTGCAGCATTTTATTTGAATTAACTTGTTTATCTTTTGAACACCGGTATCAATTCCATACCTATGAAATTATTTTTCAACCATTGCCATCAGCAAAGTGCTACCTGATTATCGGAATCGAGAAAATAGCCCAGCACTAGTTCCATGGTGTATCCAATGATTTATTTATATTTTCAAAAATTTCAACAAAGATGGCAAACATCCTATGGTCTCAAACCTTTTCCAAGATCTGTAAATAGTTAGGGAAATAAATTTGGCCTTGCATATTTTTGCAGAATGGCCCTAAACCGGCACATATACATTCTGCACATATGCTGTGGAGGTAAATCAGTGCTGGCCCAGCTCAACCCTTAATGTTGTTATATTAAGGCCAGGTGAGGTACATGTAATTAATTTCATGTCTGGTTTGAATAGGGTACAGAATCTGTTCTTCTGTTTCTGCATATCAGATATGGCACAGATATTGTAGCTTCATTTCTCTCTCTCTCTCTCATATACAGTGGAACCTCGGATTACGAGTAACGCAGTTTGCGAGTGTTCTGCAAGACGAGCAAAGATATTAAATTAATTTTGAAAAATGAACAAGTCTTGGTTTACGAGTATCGAGTACATTGTATCACGCATGCGCTTCTTGTTTTGAAGCTGAGCGTCACGTGATCACAACTGAGCCAACAGTTTTTCTCTCTTGTGCTGCAGAATTGTGGGTAATCATCTCCCCTGCTGGGTCTTAGTACTCGTCTCTTATGGCGCTTTTCCACTGCATAGTACGGCACAGCACGGATAAGTACAGCTCACTTAGGTTCGGCTCAGTTCGGCTCGATTTGCGCTTCCATTGCAGTTTAGTACCGCTTTAGAGTGGGCGGGATTATTCACGTGTCGTTATAGTTGCGGCGCCTTTACTGCCGTGACATCACCGTAAACGCGCCACAAACAAACACAACAATGGAGCATATCGACGGCATGGTGTTCTTCATTCTCGGCATGTGGATTTTTTTAACAGCAAGACGAAAGAGTTTGTTTCAAAAGAGGCTGATGGCAGCCAAAGAAAATTCTTGGTTAATACAAAAAGGTGCGTCCGATCCTTCTCTGGCTGTTCTAAATATAGCGGTACTGTTGTGTCTCATGTCGCAAGTTCAGTGATGCAGTAATGACGATTTTCTCTGGCTAATCAGTGACCAGCAGAGTTTACACGTCACGTTTTGGTAACGGTTCGGCGCGCTTGGAACCTTGACTGAGGTGGTACTAAAAAAGGACCAGGTACCAGATACTGTTCCCAGTGGAAAACCCCCCCAAAGTGAGTTGAACTGAACCGTGTCGTGCCGTACTATGCAGTGGAAAAGCGGCATTACTGTTAATCAACATCCGTGTATGCGTGTACTGTTTACTATAACACTGTGACCACGTGTGTGTGTGTGAGAAACATATTTTATTTTGTGTATGTATGCGAATAAAGCAAAAGAAAGTCTCGATACAGAGGTTAAAAATCCATTTTCTTCCTCAGCCCATCGCTATGTGTGTATGTGCTCGTAATTTGGCACTGTGCCGGTTCACACACACTCTCTCACCTTAGTGTGTGTGTGTGTTTGTGTGTGTGAAGCACCCCCTCTGCTTCACAAACACGCACAGACATTAAGGCGAAGGGGAGAGTGTGAATCACAAACTCTGCTCTACACAGAAACTCTGCTCTGTCGCAATTCTTTTCAAAGGTAAAATGCCGGTTCGTTTGTTTGTTTTACTTTACAGCAGTGATTCCGTTAGTTTGCGCTCACACGAGTGTCATTAGCGATGTTCCTTGCTAATTTCTTCTACAAAACAGTGTAGTGGGAGAGAGAGAGGTTGATTTATGACAGCTGTTCACGGAAGTGTAGTCCAGTGCAGGAGATGCATTGTGGGTAATGCAGTCCGGTGTGTGTGAACGCGAATGCAAGATGTAAGCTAGGATAATAGAGCCTGAGTTTTGTTCTTGAGTAGTTTTTTTTTTTTTTTTTTTTTTTTTTGGATTTAAGTGCAGGATCCACCCGAAAGTTTGTACTATAGCCCGACAATGCAGAAAATAAAAGAACGGCGGCATCGAGCAGTTTGACCATCTCATCATTACACGAGCATGAATTTGTGAGCAACATTAAAATAAAGCGGAGAAGCTAACAATTTCCTTAATGTGTGTGTGTTTAATTCAAACGAGAGGAGAGAGTTTTACTGTGCAAGATCAGGAGGGGCTGAAAGCAAGAGTCTCCACTTATTCTAGCCGCACACACGGCGCCTGCTTATCCGGCCATTAAGAACGCACGTTTCAAGAAAAGGGATCCAGTGACTTGCCGTGCGGAAACCTGTGAAAATGCCCTTTAATTACCTGTAGGGGTCAGTAGTGTTTCAAGCGACAGAGCTCATAAATGTACCGAGCTCAAACTGTAAATACTTAAATAATTACAATTAGTTCAAATTAATAGACCTTGATGAGTATTTTTTACTTTTTTGTATTTGAGTTTGTAGAAATTACACTTTTCAAGTAAAAAAAAAAACACACATTTTAAGTGTCGAAGTACTGCCATGCGAACGGCCCGGGTTCGATTCCCAACAACTGGATGAAGTGCATGTCCCAAGCCCAGATAAATTGGGAGGGTTGTGTCAGGAAGGGCATTTGGCGTAAAACCTGTGTCAAGGTTGTGTCGAAAAACCAAAAATTTTTTTTGATTTGCAACAATAAAAGAATTATTGCTATTAAACAGTATGAGTTAGGCTACTCAATAATGCAAGTAAAGAACGATTAATATGAATGAGTACAACAAACTCAAAAACTCAGTTCCATTTACTTAAAGCTGGAAACATCATTAATGGACATCATTAATCTTAAAACAATTGATGTAACTGATTACCTCAAATTTTTTTATTTAAAACCGGCATTGTTAAACCCGTGGCTAGCACTTCACGTTTAAGTTTAATCAAATAAACACAACATACGGTAAAATATATAATCTCAAAGCTTTTATTTTTTGGGTCATGAATGCAGAGTTCAGTTACATTCCAGTGTGTTCCTGGTTTTTTTTTATTTTATTTTTTTTACCACGACTGGAAGGACTTTAAAAAACCTATTTATGTATTTATTACATGCTTCTTCTGTACGTATCTCAAACCAGAATTTATTAATGGCAGCAATTAAATCGGATTTTGTAGCCAATTTTGGTTCTTTTCGAACATAGTCTTTCAGAGCGTGCCACACCATTCCAATGGGAGATTCCAGTCAGGAGATTCAGCGGGTGTCTTTACCCAGTTAATTCCCTCTTCTGCGATCACTTTTCTTGCAGCAGTGTGCTTCGGGTCATGGTCCTGGAAAATACGGAATAACGAAGTTTTCCTTAATGTATGGAGCAGCAGCCTTTTATAATCGCCTCTTCGAAAAAAAGAACGTGCATACTCCCCTACAGTATGAGACGCGCACGCGGACAAACACAATCTCTCAGTGCAGATACGTGCATGGAACAACTGAATAAGAGATCTTCACTTCGTAATACACCTGGCCATAAATAAAAAGGAATATTTAGGCCTAAAAAAAGACACTTTAAGACGCAGCCTTAACAGCGCTTAAACAAAAGGTTCATAAGCAGCGCTTTAAACAAAAGGATCATAAACCTGTGCAATTTATCGATTAAAAATGCAGACATACAGCCCCCCACTCCCAGAAAGACAACAAACACAAATATAAATGCTACTCGCTAGATAAACGCTGACTTTTCCAACACACCAGCGTGCTCTGATGTGAGCCTAATCTAATAGAGAGAAATAATATAGAGAAAGCATAATATGACTGTCCATACAGTAAATAAAAAGTAAAGTATGAAATCCAACAATTAAGTCTGATTTAATTACTATCATTAATAATTTACATTTAAAAAAATCTATTTTAGGCCGGGATGTCCTCTGTCTTGTTAATTCATCTAAAACCTCCCTACAGTATTTGCCAACAGCGCACACAGTTTGATAAATTCACACCTATCATTCACTGCTGCAGTAGTTAAATATGCTTATACTGTAGATACATAGGTTAAAAGTACAATCGCAAGTGCTCAAATGTAAAGCAAACGCAATTATTAATTTGTGTATATTTAACTTCATTTAGCTGTTTGAGTTATATGAAAAATAATGTACCTACCAGCCCACTATTATTTTCTGTTCAAGTTTAAAGATGCTCGCACGTGTGTGCAAAAAGACGAAGGTACAACAAAGAATTCAAAAGTGTATAATCTTTAATAACGTTAGCCTAATAGAATATTGTTTCCAATGCTGAAGCACTCCGAGGTGAACACCCACAGAACCCCAGCCCCTCTAACCTTTCATTCACGATAGGTGTGAAGTTATCAAACCGGTTTCTCTGGGTTTGGGGGAATTCGCAGAATTGAGGGGTTTAAAACGAATTAACAAGACCGAGCAGACCTACATGAAAGGTGAGAAGAGGTATTACAATAACTGTGTGCTGTCACGTTGTATATACTGTACAACACGCGTTTATCAGCCTTTTGATCAAAATGCTCCCTTTTGTAAAGTGAAAGTACGAGCCGCGGGTTTCCGCACGGCAACGAACAGCTTTATTTCAGTCATAAATTCACAATAACATTGCAGCTATTTTTTTCAGCCATGGTCAAATAATGGATGAAATTAATTACTCAATGCTGGACACAAACAGCAAAAAATTATGGTTGTTACTAATAAAAAGCCCGAAGCACTTCGTGTTCATAAAAGAATATTTACTTAATATGATAATATTATATTATCATATTATAATATTATATGCAGTGGAACCTTGGATTACGAGTAATGTGGTTTACGAGTCTTCCGCACGACGAGCAAAGATTTTTAATAAATTTTGTTTTGGAAAACGAGCGTTGTCTTTACAAGCAACGGGTAGGGGTGGGCGATATAACCAAAATCTTTTATTGCGGTAGAAGCAATTTTCTACCTCGATAACGATATATATCACAATATAGCAATCTAATGTATCTAAAAATGCATAAATAAAAATTTAAATACAAACTATTTTACATAATGTAATTTTATTTAAACTGTGAATTGCTGAGGTTTGCCGCATTTTTTTTTACTTTGGCCATATTCGTTTGGATGCTTGGATTTCAGATGATAGAAAATGTTTGACGTGTTTCCACCACTTAAAACAGTGCACTTTTGCATACCTTGCAAATCACGTTCGTCTCCTCCGTATCACTTTTCTTCTACCCAAACCAATTCCACAAAACAGACGATGCACCTTTTTTCTTTATAATCTCCTCGTTGTCGGTTTTGTCACATGTAAGCAAACTCACTGCTGCTGCACCGTCTTCTTCCATTGTCGAAGTGTATGTGAAGCCAAACACATCTAAAGTGGGATGAAACGTGGCACCCGATTGAACCAAATATCTGCGCGGCCCAGTGGACAGCGCAGCGCGGACCAACTTGAGCAGCGCTGCTCGAATCACAAACCTGTGCGACCCACTGTTTTTTATTTAAAAACAATTTATTTAAAATGTCAGGAATGTTTAATATCGTTTCCGCCTTGCCATGCCTGGTTTGTACGTGTGCACCCCAGCGGGGTAAAATCGCGCGCGAGAGTGTGTATGTGTTAGGGCTGCACGATATATCGAAAAAATATCTTTATCCCGATAATGGCATGCGCGATAAATACTTTATGTGCCAAGCATTTGTGTGTCCAAATTTGACCAATCAGATGGGCCCTTACTATGTTTATACCCGCTTATATCTTTATACAAACCGGATTCCAAAAAAGTTGGGGCACTAAACAAATTGTGAATAAAAACTGAATGCAATGATGTGGAGATGGCAAATGTCAATATTTTATTCAGAATAGAACATAAATCACGGAACAAAAGTTTAAACTGAGAAAATGTATCATTTTAAGGGAAAAATATGGTGAATCAAAATGTCATGGTGTCAACAAATCCCAAAAAACTTGGGACAAGGCCATTTTCACCACTGTGTGGCATCTCCCCTTCTTACAACACTCAACCGAGGAGACCAGTTTCTCAAGTTTAGAAATAGGAATGCTCTCCCATTCTTGTCTAATACAGGCCTCTAACTGTTCAGTCGTCTGGACTGCAGACTGGCCATTTCAGTACCCGGATCCTTCTCCTACGCAGCCATGATGTTGTGATTGATGCAGAATGTGGTCTGGCATTATCTTGTTGAAAAATGCAGGGTCTTCCCTGAAAGAGATGATGTCTGGATGGGAGCATATGTTGTTCTAGAACCTGAATATATTTTTCTGCATTGATTGATTTCCAGACATGCAAGCTGCCCATGCCACACGCACTCATGCAACCCCATACCATCAGAGATGCAGGCTTCTGAACTGAGCGTTGATAACAACTTGGGTTGTCCTTGTCCTCTGTGGTCCGGATGACATGGCGTCCCACATTTCCAACAAGAACTTCAAATCGTGACTCGTCTGGCCACAGAACAGTCTTCCATTTTGCCACACTCCATTTTAAATGATCCCTGGCCCAATGAAAACGCCTGTGCTTGTGGATCTTGCTTAGAAATGGCTTCTTCTTTGCACTGTAGAGTTTCAGCTGGCAACGGCGGAGGCCACGGTGGATTGTGTTCACTGACAATGGTTTCTGGAAGTATTCCTGAGCCCATTCTGTGTTTACAGTAGCATTCCTGTTTGTGGTGCAGTGTCGTTTAAGGGCCCGGAGATCACGGGCATCCAGTATGGTTTTACGCCCTTGACCCTTACGCACAGAGATTGTTCCAGATTCTCTGAATCTTCGGATGATATTATGCACAGTTGATGATAACTGCAAAGTCTTTGCAATTTTTCGCTGGGTAACGATATTTCTGATCTCCACTATCTTTCTGCGCAACATTGTGGGAATTGGTGATCCTCTACCCATCTTGGCTTCTGAGAGACACTGCCACTCTGAGAAGCTCTTTTTATACCCAATCATGTTGCCAATTAACCTAATTACTGTTAATTGGTCTTCCAGCTCTTCGTTATGCTCAAATTGACTTTTTCCAGCCTCTTATTGCTACTTGTCCCAACGTTTTTGGGATTTGTTGACACCGTGAAATTTGGAATCAACATATTTTTCCTTTAAAATGATACATTTTCTCGGATTAAACTTTTGATCTGTCATCTATGTTCTATTCTGAATAAAATATTGACATTTGCCATCTCCACATCATTGCATTCAGTTTTTATTCACAATTTGTTTAGTGTCCCAACTTTTTTGGAATCCGGTTTGTATGTTTATACCTGCTTATATCTTATTAGGGTTGGGTATGTTTTTTTTTTTTTTTTTTTTTTTTTTTTTTCTATACCGGTGCCAAATCGATACTTTGAAAACGGTAACAGTGCCAAAACAGTGCCTGAACCGATACTTTTAAGCCACAAAATTATAGTGGATGACCCAAGAATGAATTTTTATTGAACAAAAAATGTTATGCTTAAAATTTAACAATATATTAAGTTTAAAGTATATATGAATATGTAAGCTTCAAATTTTAGCAATTCTTTTGGAGAAAGTTCACCATATTTGCCTTTTCTGGCAAAATATGACACCTTTCCTGACTTACTGCCCTGCACAGGACATACATACAGTGGTTACAAAATCGGGATGGCGATCCCGTCGCGTATACCGCCGTTTAAAGGCAACAGCGGCCAAAATAAATCAGTTGCATTTCAAAGTCATTCGTAAAATGGCCACCAGGTGGCGCAAAGTGACATTTTCATTCATCGCAGTAAATACAACAGTGATGGTAATTTCCACAACAAACATGAAAAATCTGAACCAGAGCTATTAATGTGTACTGTACAATAATGAGTAAAAAAATGATAGTAGATTTATTAACTGAAATAAATGACCATATTTTTCAAGAGAATTTTCAAGCCTCACTCATCAAACAAAATTATAACGAAATCGGCCAAGTTTACTATTTATTTAAATATAAATTTCTAAACCAATAAGATCAAATAACACCAAGTTATTATTATAACAGGCTTACTTCGTCACTTATCAAAGAAGTACGCTTGCTTTCAAAGAAGTCGAGTGGCTTATTAACGTCTCTGGTGTGCATTGTCTCTAAGTGGCCGCTTGGTGTAGCGGTTAGAACGCTCGACCAGAGATCTGCAAAGCCCCGGTTCAAATCCCGAGTGATGATGTTTTAAAATTGTTTTATTTTAAAACTAAATAAAATGTTTTAAGTGCGCTTAAGATAGAGTCTTATAAAGGCTATGTAGACTTATATAGTTTTATTATATATTTTTTGCACATTAATCTGAGTCCTCATCTGTTAGATCTGTTTAGTTTTTTTTTGCCGGCTTTGCGCGGCAGCGTGCGGGAAGCTGTGAAAATGCCCTTCATTACCTGTAGGGGGCAGTCGTGTTTCAGTCTGAAGTATTGAGTGTCTACTGAAGCCGAAAATGTGTCCAAATTAAACCGCGCATGCGTGTTTGGAGACGCTGTGCCCGCGCTGTGTATCAGTCGGTTGGGAATCATCATGGAGGTTACAACACGGCGTGGCTGGAGCTGGAGTTTGTCGTGTTCGAGGTAAGTTTAGCTTTCTTTTTTGGATGTGATTCTCGCTTTCATGACTCCCAATTAATGTTCATCTTAATCTCAGGACTTACAATTAGCAATATTTCAATTTTTAATAGTCTGGAGATTCATAAATAAATAAATAACGAACCGAGCACGCGGATTAATACACCGAGATGTGTTTCTTACCCCCACAAGTCGTGAAAACGGCGTGTTAATAAGTTACAAGTTAAATTTCAACTGAAAAGAACCTGTACATATGTTCATACAGTATTGACAGCAGCTCTAATTTGTCTAAATCGCATTGCAGACAATAAAAATAAGTCGAGTCATCCTGTGACCCTGCATGCTTAATCTTTCCACACATGATTCTTGCTTCTCACTTTTTCCTTAATCCCTCGCTGTTCTATCTTGTATTTTTCTAACAGTGTCAGAAACTTTGTGTTAGTAGCACTGCTTGACATGCTTGATGCCTTCCTCTTTTGTAATTTGCTTTGGATAAAGGCAAAACTTACAAAAGATGAAGAAATGCCTAAATGTAGTTGTACGAATAAAAGATTATGTAATGATACAATGTAAATATTTTCACAGAAACAAAGCGTAAAGATGAGACAGACATTTCTTATTAATTATACAATTTATTAATACCTTGAATATAGTGTTTGTTGCATTGGACAGAAGCATATAAATGCAAATGAATATATAAATCTGAGTAATTATTGAACGAATTTTCATGTTTGGACTAACCCTTTAAATACAAACTCAGCATTCATCATAGGATTTCCTGACACTGTAAAGGTGCAGAGTAATCTATGGAGTGTAGCCATCTCATGCCATGTTTTACAATGTTGTATCGATGCAAGATTATTGCTAAAGCAATTTAACCCAAGTTTATGAAGTATATGAAGTGATGGTTATTTTTTTTCAATTATTTTTATTTTTTTCTCTGTGAAATGAAGTCAGCACAGGTTGAAGCAATTCAGATTTTTTTTTTGTTTCTCAAAATAAATTATTTCTTGTAAATTTTATGCAGGGGGACAGACGAAGTGATGCCAGTATGCACCTTCTTAAAATCCTTGTCGTCTGTGCTGTTGAAGGGGAAGGACCAGTTGGTGTATCCATAATCCTTGAAGGAGAGGAAATTTTGCAAGAATGTGGCAATAGCTCCGAGCACTGCGCTACACATTTGAGCTATTTTCAGAAAGTGCTTCTAGAACTTGATGGGATTAAGCCATCACCAAAAGTGCAAGCTTTAAAGATGAAGTTATCATCTTAAAACATTTGATTTGGCTTGACTACAAGTCTTTACATGTTGTGTTTCCATGTTCAGCTTAAAATGTTTTAATGCGTTATGGTTTCAATGGCATACTTTTAAGTGCACTAGTCCAGAGTGCTGATTTGAATGTTGCAACTTCACTGCTTCAGAGGGCTATTAAGTTTTAACGTTTATTCTACAGTTTGTTTAATGTATTTTCTGCTGTATTTTATTTCTAAATGAATGCTGTATTTTATTTATTATTATTATTATTTTACACAATTTTGTTTAAAACGAGTATTTCAGGCCCTGGTGCCGTGCAGTTGTTTCTATGGATGCAAAATTTAGCTGAATGCACTTTTATTAAAAAGACAACTTGTATCTAGACTGTGAATGTCACAAATATTTGGTAATGTTGGTGAATAAACTGTTTAATTATATTTTAGTTGTGTGATTTATGAAAGATGTTCCTAATGTTACGTCAGAGGACATGCGCCGATGTTTATCACACATTCCAATAAGAGAGAGATTACTCACTCCCAAAGTTTTTTTTTGCGCCGTATTTCAATTTTTAAAAAAGTTGCTCATTTTCACCACGAACACGGATGAGCCTTCGGGTTTCCTCAGCCGTCCCTATAATATAAATTACAAAACTGTGGTCACGTTGCATTAAGTAAGAATAGTGTAAGCACCGTTCATTTACATGTACACATATGGCCGTAAGCAAAACAAACAATGCGTTATCAAAGGCTCGGCAAACAGCCGCGATACTGAACTTTCATATTTGTTTGTAGCATGCAGTAAAGTGTATGTGACATAAAATATATATTTGTAATATCGTGCAATCTGTGCTATCCGCTAGCAAACTTTAGCGATTTTTTTGCAAACGTTTCTTTACAGAACATCACCATAAACACAAACACAAGACTAAAGGTAATGTACATATAATGAAAACTTGTCATAAAAATCTTTATTAATGGTAATTAACATTTATGTCTCTGCTTGCTCGAGTGAGCAGCCATGTTGAAAACTTCGCTTAGCCCTTCGTTTGAAGTGAGGTCCCTAAAAATCTTCGTTTGGAGGGCTATCTGGCCCTTCCCCCCCTCCCCCTACACCTCCAACCAAAAGAGAAATGACACACCCCTACCCCTGCACGTGAACGCGCCAAGTGGAATGGTAGGGGGAAGGGGTTTGGTATTCAGCCTTAATATTGGAGCAATAAAATTTACTTAAAATCTATGTGTCCAAATTGTTACGAGGATTTTATCAAGTAAATCTTACAAGTTCTTTTTTTCAGTGAATGGTGAACACGATGATTTAAGAATTTAATTAAATACGAATATATATATATATATATATATATATATATATATATATATATATATGTGTGTGTGTGTGTGTGTGACCAGTGTCAAGTGACAAGGGCCATTGTCACTCATACTGTCGTAGTTTTTAGAGCCCTAAAAAAGCATTCGCTAGTAAGTAAGTAAATAAAAGACAAATGAATAAATAGTTTTAAATTATATATATATATATATATAATGGAAATATGTATAAAGAAAATATAATTTATATTTTCATGTTTAATTACAAAAAAAAAAAAAAAAACATTTTAATGGTTAGTGACTGTTGCAGACATTTACACTATTTTTGAGAACTATTAAGTTCTCCTTCAACGTGTCATAGCCGATAACTGTCCCTTTGATCTGCTGGGTACGGCGGGGCGTCGAGTGCTGATCAGTGTGTGTAAAGTACGCTACTTTACACTGATCAGCCGTCGACGCCCCGCCATACCCAGCAGATCAAAGGGGCACACTCATAAACTCTCCGTGTGCACACACACAAACTCTCCGTGCACGCACATAAACTCTCCGTGCACACACACACACACACACACACACACACACACACACACACACACACACACACGATTTATAGATAAAATGCAGACATAAACACGCCACCCCCCCCAGGAAAACAACAAACACAAATATATAGACTACAGTACTCGCTTTTCCAACATGCTAGCGCGCTCCGATGTGAGCCGATTTATTCAAGTCATAATTAGAGAATATAGAGAGATTAATAACAGAGAAAGCGTAATATGTCTATACAGTAAATAAAAAGAAAAGTATCAAATCCAACTATTAAGTCTGATTTTATTGCTATCATTAACCATTTATGTTATATATTTAATTTATTTTATATTACATTATTTTTTATATATTATATTTACACAATGCTTGCTCTGAAGAACCTTATCTAAAAGCCAGACTGACCAAGTTTCTAATTCACTAAATAAACCAGTATTAGACACAGATATACGATATGGTAGTATATACAATGAAAAAGCTATTTACACGAGTGCTCAAATGTAAAGCAAACGCAATTATTAATTTATTGTGTATATTTAACTTCATTCAGCCATTTAAGTTATATGAAGAATAACGTTCCTAACCCACTATTATTTTAATCTTAAATAAAGTTGGCCTAATACAATATTGTTTGCAATGCTGAAGCAAACATGATTTTGTTTTAGTTTATTCGCTGAATACAACGCGACCCACATCACCTCTTGGTGAAGACCCACAGAAACAGTTACTGTAATCCCCCTTCTCACCTACTGTATCCTTGGTGTGAAGTTATCAAACCGGTTTCGCTGATGGGGTAATTCTGCTTCAAGCACTTTCCGATGCTGTTGCTAGGAAATTCCACCCCACAGCCCACAACAACAAGCAAATAAGAGACATAATTAACGAACTTCTTAGAAAGAAAATTGAGTTTTCTTTTTTCAAAAAAAAAAAAATAATAATGAATACTCTTGCTTTTGTAAAGATTTTGAGTGACCATTTTCCATATACAGTACGGCCTGCTTTATTATATATTTAATAAAACTTTATTGCAACTAAATTGTGTGTGCCTTATTGAATATTTAATAATGCTTCCGGAACATTGTTGTCCATACGTTTTACAGTATGTACAGTATATTGAAAACAGTGAAACATAAAACACAAACCGAAAGGACAAATTAAGGAATGTACGAAACATTAACACCTTTACCGTGTTCAAATAAATACTGTAGAGTTACTGCATTATGTTTCAAGACATCCTTAATTAAAAAGAAATTTCCCTAATTATATGTCCACAAATACTTTGACAACATACACTTATCAACTTATCCACATAAACTTATCAACACAAACTCTCCGTGCACGCACACACAATCTCTAAAAAAAATTATATTAATAACATACATATACAAATAAACAAAAATATAAACGTCTATATTGAAGTTTACGGTGAACGCAGAGTCGGCTAAGCACACGTGATGACGCGCGTGCCCTCACCTCTGTTACGGCTGCCTACAGTATTTGGCCAAAAGAATTATAATAATTGAACGATATGCCTGGTCCTGGAAAGAGACATCAACAGTCCGGCGCTGAGAAACGAAAGAACCGAAAGAAAAAAAAAGCCTAAGATGAAGCCCGTGCATCAATTCCAGAAATAAAACTTTACTTTATTCTGTCGATGTTAATAATGTAATAACGTAACGTTAACGTAAAATAACGCAAATTTCATTTAACAGCAGGGGGGACAATAAATATATATTTGTATAAATTTATTGCATTGTTTATGTTGTTTACAGTCAAGCCATCAACATACAATAAAATGTAAACATGAGATCTAAACTAAAAACTGTGCTCCCTGTGCTGGTGCTGGCAATATCATCTCTTTGTTCTGCTGTCTCCGGCTCCCTCCCTGGTTCTGAATCTGCCCCTTCCTCTACTCTCACTGTCTCAGAACAGACTGACTCCTGAAGCAGAAAAAAATGCAGGAAATGATGTTTTCTAACATGCGTTAGATAGTTTTTTTTTTTTTATCACAATACTTTGCTATTTTTATAGATGTTGAGCATCGTGAGCAAGCCCGAGATCATATTAACGTTAATTATCACCAGCCGGCATTAATAGCACACGAGTAACGTGAGTTGGACGCACACCAATCGATTCGACTATGGTTAATCGCTCACTCCGTAGGCTCCCTGAATAGGCGGGAAAGGGATGGAACCGCGCATTTGTGCCGGCTGAAAAAAAAAAACTAAACAGATCTAACAGATGAGGACTCGGATTAATGTGCAAAAAATATATAATAAAACTATATAAGTCTACATAGCCTTTATAAATTCTACCTTAAGCGCACTTAAAACATTTTATTTAGTTTTAAAATAAAACAATTTTAAAACATCATCACTCGGGATTCGAACCGGCGCTTTGTAGATCACTGGCCGAGCGTTCTAACCGCTACACCAAGCGGCCACTTAGAGACAATGCACCCCAGAGACGTTAATAAGCCACTCGACTTCTTTGAAAGCAAGTGTACTTCTTTGATAAGTGACGAAGTAAGCCTGTTATAATAATAACTTGGTGTTATTTGATCTTATTGGTTTAGAAATTTATATTTAAATAAAACCCTACACACTTCTTTTCTAATTACACGTGATAAAATCTAAAGGCTCACTGTGTTAATATTTATTGTGCTTAAATTTGATCTTAAGATTTGATTTAATTTGAATTCTACATTTGTACTATAATTATAGTACTGTGATTATGAATTCGGTCAACTACAGTGTTTCACTTGATGTTATCGGCTACTACGTGTATTATTGAGGCAGAGAATGAACTAAGGCATGAGGCGTCAGTCTGTAGTTATATAGCGCCACTCAGTGGTAAAAGCCAGCAAATGCACATGCCGTAATGCGGCGGCGACGTTACATACGACGCTCCGATTTTGTAACCACTGTAGCCTTCTTTGCAATGGTAAATGGGGTCACTGTTGTAGTACTACTAGTACTAGCTGGAAAGCCACAATTATAAACAGAATCCATATTACAGTAGTTTTTTACAAATCGTTTGACTATTTGTTAGCATGAATGCAAGATTTGCATTTTGCTATTAACATTACATTATCCTACTACTAACCTGCGGAAAGGCTGCTGTCATTATAATCGGTGACTCCTTTTTGCTACAGTTGGTATGACTGGGGCTGGGGTCGTCCACACTGATAGTGCCAGCTGTTGTCCACAAGCTGTCAAACACGGTGCCTCCCTCTGCTTTTAACTTTATTCCGTGTATTTATTCTGCTTTAAACTTTATTCCGTCTGCCCTCGAATGTTTCATTAGATTTGACGTGTTTCCCCCTTTACACTGCTGTGAAACATGTGCCGGAACGGTGCCGGAATCCTTTCTTGTGAAATATAGCCACACTTTCGACCGTTTAGTTTTCGGCATTTTAACGAAAGTTTAATTTAGCAAGCTAAGATAGCGGTAGACCGCCAGCTGAGCGAGTGTAACGTTAGTTGCTGCATTCACGCGCATCTCAGATGGTCTCTCATTTCCGGATTATTTGTGCTTTTAATTTTTTTTATTTAATCTAATAAAACTATTAATCTACAAAAATATATGAATCTAGAGAACAAATATTTAAATCGACAGTTCAGGCATTTAAGTGGCACCGAAATGAGGCACCGAAATTCGCGTTCTGTTTCGGTCCGGTATATATAGGTTTTCGGTACCCAACCCTATATCTTTTTTTTTTTATATATATATATATATATATATATATATATATATATATATATATATATTATTCTGTCGCGAACTAACCCCGGATGATCAGAAGACTTAGCGATTAGCCGTTAGCCTTTTGTAGCGTCAACGGTAAACCCAAACGCCGAAGCAAGCGAGTAGGCAGGATAACCACGCGAATTAGTTTAAGGACCCTCACAAAAGGGGAGCATGGGAAAAGAACAAATTTAACCCGCGTACTATAAACACACACTCGAATCAGAAAGTAAACAATCCGAACTGACATGGCGAACTCAGTGACTAAGCTCTATGCGGTGGTTTGTTTACTCCTCTTATACTTCCTGGTTCGCGCCCACATTACTTCCGGGTCCTAGTGCTGGTCGCGGAGTGTGTGTGTGTGTGACAAATAGTATTTTTTTTTATTGAATTTTTGTTTAATAATATTTATTTTTATTTTAAACAAACAAAACAAAAAAACAGGCAAGCCAAAGAGAATATTTTGTTTAAAAGATGCTCTTGTTTTAAGACACTATTGATGAGTGTATGGTTACATGTAAATAAAAAGTAATGTTTGAAAGTAATTCATATTGTGTTGGCAGGTTTATAGTAACCAGAAGTCAGAATATCCACTGAGGGTTTTAAGTCAATCATAGTGTTTTGAAGTCTAAATATTTGCAACTTCCTTGACATATAGTTTCTTTTTAGCCTGAATTAGATTTAATTACATCAGACGAATATCTATTACCTGTTTATTTTAGTATGATCATTACATATAAATAAATAATAAAAAAAATAGGCAATAATGATGATAAATGCATTTCTCTAGGGAAAAGTTATATCGCAAGAAATATTATCGCAATATTCAACAACTATCGCATATTTTCCTAATATCGTGCAGCCCGTGTGTGTGAGAGATAGACTGCGCGCACGCGTGAGTGTGTGTGTCTCTCGGGATGGGAGGGGCTACACATACACACACACACACACACACACACACACACACACACACACACACACAGCGTGAAATGCTTAAACGGAAAAACTTATCTGTCTGGATTTATTTTTACTTTTTTAAAAGGTAAAGTGCAGGTTAATTTGTTTTATTTTTACTTTATATTTTGTATTATTTTTATGTATTTATTTTTTTGGTCTGTGATAAAAATTTAAGTTTCAATTATTTCTTATGGGAAAATTAAATTTGGTTTACTAGTGTTTTGGCATACGCGTGTTTTGGAATTATGCTCGTAATCCAAGGTTCCACTGTATATATAATTTTATCATATTAAGTATATATATATACACTACCGTTCAAAAGTTTGGGGTCACTTTCTAACTCCATGATGGTTCCTGATTTTTATTTCTTTCTACATTGTAAAGGAATGCTGAAGGCGTCCAAAAAATGCATGAATCTCCTTTGAACAGTTGATATTGAGATGTTTCTGCTACTTCTGCTCTGTAAAGACTTCATAACGCCTCTAATCTGAGGTACTGTTAATTGGTCATATTTCAGGCTGATAACTCTAAATGAACTTCTCGTCTGCAGCAGAGGTAAGTTTTGGTCTCGCCCTCCTGGGATGGCCTTCATGAGAGCCAGTTTCATTATGGTGCTTGACGGATTTTGCAAATGCACTTGACAATACTGTTCTTGCAAGAACGATTACAGAAAGGCCGACCTCTGTGTCTTAAAATAACAACTACCTGGTGTTTTTGTTGTTGTTACGTAATTACCTAATTCCATATGTGTTATTTTATAGTTTTGAAATCCCCAGTATTGTTGTAGAATGTAGAAAATAAATCACTAAACAAAAACAAAGAAATTTGCAAGTGACCCCAAATATAGTTCATTCATATCTTCATGTCTTGCCTACTATCAGGCAATGAAATTAAGACCATTTAAACCGAGGTATTGCCATGTCTTTCGTTGTTTTGTCCCTGTTAAGACATTAAAAACTTACTATGAATTTCAAAGCAGGAATTTGGGCATCTCATTTCATCATTATGAAAATAATATGAAGCACATATACACATTCATTATGAAAGATCTGTTGTAAAACAAAGTAAAATTCATGTATGCTTCAGCATTGGAAACAATATTGTTTTAGGCTAACTAATTATACACAATTCTTCGTTGTACTTGGTCTGGCTTTTAGATAAAGTCCTTCCATGCGCCATCTGGCGGATATTCAGTGAAGCACAACACATTTATTTAAATTCCCGAATGTTGCTTGTGGCAAGTCATGGCACGGAGCGCGCCAAATTGCGGCATCTCGTGGGAAAACATGCACATTCAACTACATCTGTAGTTGAAGAGGACATCCCTGGTGTTTGGTTGATCTCAAGGAATAATGTAATCTCAGAGGAAATTAATTCAGTAAAAGCTTCCTCTGATAGAAGCAGAGAGTCCCCTACAGGGACGGTAGCTGGATTGTGTATTTGGGATACGCACTTTCATAATTGGGGGACCATGATCAGATATAACTAAAGCTCCGTAATGACACTTGGTAATAAAAGGAATAATAATAATAATAATAATAATAATTATTATTATTATTATTGTTATTTATATAGTGCCTTTCCAGAGCTCAAGGACACTTTACAATGAGTGAAAACAAAAGAAGATAATACAGACAGACATTGAAGTACTAAAGTAGAAAACAATTAGATCAACAAAAAAGAAAAAAAAACAAGGGACAGACATGCAGAGGACGGGTGGATTCAGGTGTAACATTCGGAAAACAAGTGAGTTTTGAGTATTGATTTAAATGCTGAGACGTTGTTAACAGAACGGAGAGAGTGTGGTGGTAGTTTGGGTAGTTCCAAAGTTTGGGTGCAATAACACTGAATGTAAGAGCCATATCGCATTTGTTATGAATTTGTTGTTATGTTTATTTTATTCATTTGATTGCATTTTATTGTACTTTACTTAGTTAGCATTAGGCTATTGTTTAAGCATCCATTTATGACAACCGCATTGTGTGTAATGTCTGTGATGTCATTCCACTGTTACACGTAGTTGCATGTCTATCACTGTAAAAAAGTTCAGTTCTTGATGCGGAATTGTGGAGACACAAGCTTTTGACTGTAATCTATCATAAGATATCGTAATCTACTGTAAGCTACCTTAAGTTGCCGTATTAAGTTGCCGTAAGTTAATGTAATCTAACGTAAGCTAAAAGATACAGTAAACATATTGTTGTAAATGTGACCTGCAGATTCAGCGATTGTGTTGTAACTACAGTGGATTTACTCAAGACAACTACGAAGTGTTTAATCTTTGATGCTGGAAAAATAAACGAGAGACATAGAAATCATCGGACTTCCATTTTTGTGAGTAAATAATCAAACCAAGATGCGCGACAAAACACGTGTAATAATATGACCGCAAGTACACTAAATGATCTGCCGCCCATTGAAGAGAGGCGGTACAGAGGGACAGCAAAAAAAACAGAATCTGAGGAACGTAGTGAATGAGTCGAAATGTAGGGAGAAAGCAGATTGAAACGATTTAAAAACAAGGAGAATAACAAGTAATAAAAGGAAGAAGTCACTTGTCTAGAAAAAAATTATCTATACGGGAAAAGGTCTTTTGAACAGAGGAAAAGAAGTAATATTCTCTGGAAGTAGGGTTACGAAACCGCCAAACGTCAGTTATATCATATGATTGAAGAAAAAGTTTAATTGAACGTGCTGATTTATAAAGGAGAGCTTTTTTGGACGAGCTACGGTCTAAAACGGGGGAAAGTACACAGTTTGTGTCACCAGCATGAATAAGGTGGTGTGATGATATAGCTGGTAACCGAGAGGAAAGGTTTGAAAAGAATGCAGGGTTATCCCAGTTTGGTGCATAAATATTGGCCAGGATGACTGGGAGGGAATAAAGCTGGCCCACCACAATAACTTATCGCCCCAAGGAATCAGCCTCTACACTAGTCATAGTGAATGGCGTATTTTTCTTGATGAGTATGGCCACCCCTCTACCTTTTGAATGGAAATTGGATTTATATATCTGTTCCGCCCAACTCCCTCTGAGCCAGAAATGATCCATTGTACGTAAACGCCAAACCCACCATACTAAAGTAACTCAAATAGCGCATAATGATATGTCGTAAAATCTGCGGAATAACATGGTAATAACAGTAAGAATAATAATGGTAACAATAGGGAAAAAAAGTAAATTAAAGTAAGCCTATTAACACAGGCAAAGCAATAATATTAGATGCTTTGTCACACCATTAATTAAAATATATAATAAAATAATAATAATAATATCAATAATAATAACAGTAAAATAAATAAACCAAAAATATAAAAGTAGAGATGGAAACTTTAACAGTACACCAACAATAGAATCAGTGATGTTTTCATCAGCAGCGAGACGATTAAGTAAATATTGTGTCAGAATTATCATTTTTAGCATCTATAAATACCTTTTCTCTCCCGTCGTGTGAAACACGTAAACGGGCTGGGTATAGAATGCCAAACCGGATGCCCTGATGATTACGCAGTAATGTCCGAGCCCTGGCCTTGGCAACACTCGCAGTATAATCCGGAAAGATGGCAACTGATTCTCCGTTAAATCTCAGCGGAGCCCGAGCGTGTGCACGGCTCAGCACCTCGACACAGTCTTGGTGATAGTGAAGTTTCGCCATGTTTTCCATCCGATTTTCTTGGAGCCTGAATTCTATGCGAGCACAGACTTCTCCATTTGTAGTAGGGCTGCACGATTAATCGTATTTTTATCATGATAACGAAATTTATGACCCACGATCAGTTAATAAATATCGTCGCGATTTTACAGTATAAAGACCAAACTGTTTATGGGCGGAGTTTACGGATTGGACTGCGTCACTATGACGTTACTGCGTCTAGATTGCAAGCGCTTTCTGAAGCAGTAGAAGTCAATAGCAGCAATAACAGTAAGTCAGAATATATATATGATGGCGGAGCAACGTGAGGAAGGTGCGCTCGTTAGTTCCTAAAAAGGGGTCATATCCGTTGTCTGGAACTATTTCGGATTCGAGGAATGTGATGTGTCGGGTACAAGTCTTGTGCAAACTTTGCTCTTGTTCCGTCCAAACGTCCCAAGATAACACAACAAACCTCATCACCCACCTTAAAAGCCACCACAACGTACACTATCAAGACTTTCAACGACTCAAGTCACAAACAGCAACAACAAAAAATTCCCAGCCATCCACAACACAGACAACAATATCAGGGACATTGTTCAACGCGATACCATATCTGCCTAGCTCGCAAAGACACGGGGAAATAACAGAGGCGATCACGTACCATATAGCCAAGGATATGTGTCCAGTAACCACCGTGAGCAGTGAGGGGTTTCAAAAAAATTATCACAACACTTGATAAAAGATATAGCATTCCCTCACGCAGCCATTTTTCCAGTGTTGCGCTGTCCTCGCTGTATGCGAAATGCCGAAAAGAAGTAGAAAGAGAAATTCTCAGCCTTGAATATTTTGCTGCCACGACCGACTTATGATCAAACAGAACTGCGGAACCGTATTTGAGCTCGACAGTTCATTTTATTGACAGCGAGTTTGAGATGAAAAGCAAGCTTTTGCAAACTTCGTTTTCCCCACAAGCCCACACAGCGGAAGAAGCGATGTCCGCTTGGGGCTTGGTGGAAGAAAGACTTGTGTGCATCACAACGGACAACGCAGCTAATATCATTAGGGCAGCATCTGTGAATAACTGGCCGAGGCTACTCTGCTTCGGTCACAGACTTCATTTAGCCATCAATAAGTTTAGTTTTTTTCCCCAGATATATTGAACAATTTGACAATTTAAAAATATTAATTGTTGTTGTAGTTTTAGTGATATTATAATGACAATGAGTCATGTCTGTATAATAATCATCATTTTTATTCTGCTAATCTATCAAATTAGATACATTTAAAAGTTAAATATTTTATTAGTCACATACTATTATGTTAATGTTTGTGAACCCAGATGAGTTTAGAATAAGTGAGTGTTTATTATTTATTAATAAATGGTTGATAATTGTCTTATGTAGGTGTATACTGTATAATTAGTGAAATAATTTTTTTTTCTGATCAAAAGTTGCATAAACAACAAGAGTCTTCCTGTGTCTTACTGTTTATATAATAATAATAGGAATAATCGTCATTATTAATCGTGATAAAAATTTTGAGCAAAATAATCATGATAATAATTTTTGCTGTTATCGTGCAGCCCTAATTTGTAGTGTTTCTTTCAGCAACCTCGAAACAAACACAGTAGAGTTTGATCCCTCCGTCTCACCTACCCCCACTATCCTGATATTACACCTTCTCATCCTTCCCTCCATGTCCTCGCATTTCCCTCTTAGCTCAGCTACCTCTGTTTTCAAACAAGTGACCACAGATTTTAAAGTCATCACCTCGTCCGACCACTCGTTGATGGGCCGCCTTCCACCTCCTGTATCACGGTCTTCATCTGTTCTATTTTGGAGAAACGCCGCTACATTATTTATAATTTCCTTTTTAACGGATTGTATCTTGTTTTTAAGGGCGCTGAAATCACCGGCAAGGGCATTTTTTTTTAGTTCAGCCTTAATTATTGCCGAGATGTCTTCTTTTAATGAGCGAAGAATCTCGGATTTCAAGGCCTCAGTATCCATTTTCTCCGGACTGCCCGGAGGAGGTGGTGTTGCTCAGGACCGGGTGACGGTGGAGCACGAAGACGAGGTGACGTTGGACCTAGTGTTGGATGATGCGTCGTATTTATATTTGCGTAGGTTTTCCGCCATTGACCCGCATATTCATTTCCCCCTTATTTCAAAGTGAAAATCATATAAAACGAGCCAAACACGTCCTACTCCATTGCCATGCAAGAGCACCTGAAGTTTATGGGTTTTTTAATTGTGACTATTATAATAATAATGATAATAGTTTATTTAAGTACAAAATCTGCAGGTTTTTCCAATCAACAGTAACATATAATTGTAAGTAAGAGAGAGATTTTTAAGACTTTTACCCAGAATGGTGAGTGCTGAATTGCAAGCAAAAGGTTCTTTAACAGATGACTAGATAAGCAGTGTGTCCAGGTTATTAAATGTATTACTCCCCCCTGCTTCGCAATGAAGGTGGAAAAGCTTTGACAATCTCTATCTTGGTTTCATTTTTACCTTACATAAATATAAACAGGTTTGTAAAGACTTTTAATATCCACATATCCACTGTAGGTCACTTTGTATGCTGTCAGCTAATTTTTTTATGCAAATAATCTTTAAGCAGAGATTATTACTGGTGTGACTATGTACTGCTGAAACAGATGGATACTGATGGGGTATAGCTACATTTTTGGTATTTTGAACATTTTATGTATTTGACAGTTAGACTCTCTTAACCCCTTCCTCAGCATTCTTCCAATCACGCTGCAAATAGCAAAGTCCATTCTTACTCAGCACAGTTCCGTGTCAAAGTACCAATTGATAATCCAATGATTAGTTTCAGTAGATGTACAAATTACTGATCAGGATTTAATGCTCATTTAGAAAAATGCATGCATTATGCATACATTTCTACAATTGTATAAAAGAAATAAATGTTATAAGCGACCAAGGGAGAGAGCTCTAATAAACGAGGGCTCTTATTGTGAAGAGGGGGCGTATAAAGAATGTTCCAGGGGGTTACGGAGGAAGTTGGACTTGTTGTTCAATAAATTTAATTGAAATGTATGTGTGTAAGCCTGACGGCCCTCTGTAATAAAGGTGTTGAATAGTTCCTGGTTTTGTCGTTTAACAGTTAACACTTAAGACCATAATTAAATCTGTCATTTTCTTTTAAAGCATATAATTCAAAACGGATCAACATGATTTTTTTTCCCACTGGTGCATTGCAGTATGTTGTCACAGTAATGCTGAGCTGAGTAATCTATTCAGCTGGACCCAAAGTAACATTGAGTTACAGCTTAATTTGGTTGTAGACCAAAGACCAAAGTGTGATTTTAAAGTGATCAAATACACTGGTGTGTGTGGTTGTGAGTGTGTGGGTGATAGGGCTGCACGATATTAGGAAAATATGCGATATTGTTGTTGAATATTGTGATAACGATATTTCTTGCGATATAACATTTCCCTAGAGAAATGCATTTTTATGATTATTATTGGCTATTTTTTAAAAATCATTTATATATGTAATGATTATACTAAAATAAACCGGTAATAGATATTTGTCTGATGTAATTAAATCTAATTCAAGCTAAAAAGAAACTATATGTCAAGGAAGTTGAAAATATTTAGACTTAAACACTATGAATTACTTTAAAACCCTCAGCAGATATTCTGATTTCTGGTTTGCTGTTACCATGGACCTGCCAACACTATGAATTACTTTCAAACATTACTTTTTATTTACGTGTAACCATACACTCATCGATTTCATTTATCGCAACTCTTTGCGATACAGATATTGCGTATACTATTAACGCGATAATGATAATTTTTCGATATATTGTGCAGCCCTAGTGGGTGACAATGGATTGTACACCCTACAAAGCGCTCTAGCTTTGGTGCTATTTGGGATTCAACCCTGGAGCCCAAGGGTTAACGGAGTTGAACTATAAAGAGAAACTTGTGAGACAGGTAGGTCTGTCCACCATCATTTATTCTTCTAACCTTTTGGCTACATAGCACTGGTAAGAATTACAGTTTTACTCCCTGAACAAAAAAAAAGTTACACCCTAATATTTTACTGAGATCCAAGATCTTTTGTATTGATGATGGGAGACTGACCACTGTGTAGAACGTTCTCCAGCAAAGACTCTCAATGGACGGTTGAGAATGAATGGTCTAATGGCTAATCCATGAGTAAAAATTATGTCTTTGACAATTTGAACCTGATGAATTCTGCCATTGTCATCACCAGTTGATGGAAAAACCTGGTCATTCAGTTCATACAGGTCGTGAGCGGACCTAAATTTTTATAACGTTTCTGAGCCTAGACCTGTTTTCCTAGACCTGGGGAAGCAACCCCAGATTACTGCCCTCTTCACTGCCTCTTTTCTAACCCTGATACACCCATCAATCTGGACTCATCAGACCACATGGCCCTTTTTTATCGCCCCAGAGTCCATTCTTTATTCTCTCTAGCCTTTTTACCCAATTAGCCTCACTGATAAGTGGTTTTCTTATGGGTACACAGCTTTTTAGTTCCAATCCCATGAGTAGTCTTCACATTGTTCTTATAGAAATGCTCTTACTGTCACTATTGAACTTCGCCATCATTTTTTACTTACTTATTTTTTTATTTTTTTTTTATAATTTGAGTTCACTAGGCGTTTGTCATTTCCCAGCATGGTCATTTAGGATGTTTTTTCGACCACATTACGTCCTTGAAGCTTCACCACTATCCTTCCAGGTTTTAATGGTCCTTAACCCAATTTTAATAGTTTCAATAATCTCCTTGGTTTCTGTGCTTGACGCACAACAATAATTTGACCCTTCTGAAACAGAGTACAGTATCATCTTCACCATGACCATAGGATGTGTCTTCTGACATAGTTGTTTAAGAAAGATTGAGTTAAATAACTTGTTGAACCATATTAATCACTGGAGTAATTATCCAGTGAAAGGCTTTTTAATATTTGCCTATTTAAATCCTGGCGGTGACTTTTTTTGGGCTGGACAGTCTTTCACCCCTGTTAATTACAATAACTTGTCGGTCACCAGCTTCCCCATCGTTGTTAATTGGTCACGGAAGGATATGTCATGTTAGAGCAAAAAAATTTGATTAAATAAAGAATTTGTAATCTGTGGATGATGATTAATGGTGTTTGCAGTACTGTTGTGTAAAAGCAATATCACACTGGAGGGTGTGCTGTACTACTGGATAATAGCACGGATGATTTACATTATACAGTGCATCCGGAAAGTATTCACAGCGCATCACCTTTTCCACATTTTGTCATGTCCCAGCCTTATTGCAAAATTGATTAAATTAATATTTTTCCTCAGAATTCTACACACAACACCCCATAATGAAAACGTGAAAAAAGGTTACTTGAGGTTCATGCTTGGTTTGTTCTCTGACATGAACTGTCAACTGTGGGACCTTATATAGACAGGTGTGTGCCTTTCCAAATCATGTCCAATCAACTGAATTTACCACAGGTAGACTTCAATTAAGCTGCAGAAACATCTCAAGGACATTCAGGGGAACGGGATGCACCTGGCCTAAATTTTGAGCTTCATGGCAAAGGCTGTGAATACTTATGTACATGTGCTTTCTCAATTTTTTTCATTTTTAATAAATTTGCAAAAATCTCAAGTAAACTTATTTCATGTCGTCATTATGGGGTGTTTTGTGTAGAATTCTAAGAAAAAAATAAATCCATTTTAGAATAAGGCTGTGGCATAACAAAATGTGGAAAAAGTGATGCGCTGTGAATACTTTCCAGATGCACTGTAAGTATTCTTTGCCTGGAGGAAAAAGTTGGGGACCATTGTTCTGGTGTGACATGTACTTGTGCACTTGGGAGGGTTTGAATATATTGTATCAGATTTTGTTTCTGGGTCAGCAAAAAAACCAGAACAAATATAATTAATTGTTTCTATTTTTACCTTTTTAAAAACCCCTTTTTTAGGTGGACACAACATTTTTTTCAGTCATTGTTGTTCAATCGAAGAAGGTACTAACTGCAAATTGGGTTTCTATTCAGAAATAGCTCAACTTATCATCTCAGGCTATAAAAATGTGTCTTGGTGGGAAGTAATTAATTAGGCTTATTTTAGAGGAACATGGTATGTGCAGATGAAATGAAATTGTGACTACTAATCCTTATTGTACACCTCTTTGTTCACAAGAGATTACAATTAAGTCATCTAGAGTGTGCAGTAGAATTTTAAAATCATTAATCATTAGCAAATCTTGATTGTAAAATTATTATTATCGTTGTTATTATTTTTCAGACATGCACATGATGGTTTCCAGACCAGAACAATGGGTAAAGCCAATGGCAGCTGCAGGAGCCAACCAGTATACATTTCATTTGGAGGCGACTGCGAATCCTGGAAACCTCATTAAGGAAATCCGTGAAAGTGGCATGAAGGTATGGGTTTTTTAGGTTATGCTGTTCTTATACCTAATTCTTTTAATATAATCTGTATTTAGTTTGGTTAAAGTGGACATGAAGGGGAAGAAGCTGCAAACGAACTACATTAGAATGAGCTACTACCTCCTTAGGTCTTGGACCATTTTTGTTCAGTTTCTTTACCTTGGTGTACAAGGAAGTGTTTGCTATCATTTGCTCGTATGTTACCGAGGGGTTCGGGCGAGAGTGCCCTAGCAAAGACGCAGATATTCGAGAAGGAAGGTCTCCGAGAGACATACCGGGTTCTCCGGCACGTTTCCGGATCTCGGGATTCACTCTGCTTCGGCAGTGCTTTAGCAGCGAGATCACACTGAGCGAAGAGGAGACCGCCCCGAGAGCCGCGTGCGAAAAAAGAGCGGTGGCAGAGTTGACCCTCGGGACCGCGTCCCTGTTCCAGAAGCTCCGTAGCGCCAACAAGGGGGATCCCTTCAGTTGTTGTTGTTTTAAAGTAATGGGAGAAGCGCATCCACTACTTTGATTGGCGTAGTTCAAGCTCATGCATTTTGTGTAGATAAATACAATTTGTAATATAACATTTACATATTTATGTATCTAGGCTATGTGATTAATTTTATATACAATGCGTCATGTAGAAAAAGCGCTTCAGCTTCACCTCAAGCTGTTATTTCTTTTAAATGTTTACTGTGACGCAAACGCCCCGCCCCTTGCTTAAACTCCACCCCAAATTAATCGAGTACTCGTTTCTCAAACCTGTGGATTACTCGAAATGAAATATGAACAAAATGCCCATCCCTACTTTAAATGTCAATAAAAGATGAACATAAGATTAGGGCTGCAACTAACGATTATTTTGATAATCGATTAGTTGGGAGATTATTTTTTCTTCGTTTAATTGGATAAAAGCTAACCGCTTCTTTAATTTGATGGTATTGTTTTATAATTATAAGCAAAACATTTTTTTTTTTTTTTTTTAACAATAATTGCAGATGGCAAGTTGACTGTGTGTGTGTGTGTGTGTGTATACATATGTATATGTATGTGTGTGTATGTATGTGTATATATATATATATATATACACACACACACACACACACACACACACACACACACATTAGGGCTGCAACAACTAATCAATAAAATCGATAATTATCGATAATGAAATTCGTTGTCAACGAATGCCGTTATCGATTGGTTGGGCTGCTCACGTTATTGAGGAGCGCAACCACAAGATGCACAAATACACACAGATACACAGTCGCTCGCGCAATAGAGTTTACAGGAAAAAGCGCGCGCACCAAGTCCTCCAAGGTATGGGAGCAGTTTACATTAAACGCCTCTTATCGAGCGTTTTAATCGGGCGTTCGTAGTGTCCGGTGAGCGCGGATGAAGCGCCGAGGGTTTTCTACACATAGGAGTCAGTGAGTGTGTTCACACGGGCTTTGGTGACGTGCGTTTGTCCGGCTGCGCGGTTATACGGGGCTAAAAAACGTTGCATGTAGCTTTTTCTCGGCGTTCAAATCCCAACAAACGCAAGGAAAACATTCTAGTGCGTTTTCTTCACATTCATTTTATATATCCCATGATCCTACAGGCTATACAGAGGGAAACGCGGAAAAAGGGCAAAATAAACCTGCTTATAGAGCAAACAGGTCTGTTGATGATGCAGTTAATATGGGACTGCACTTCATCCTTCAACATCTGGACAAACCAGGGGCTTATGCAAGGGTCTTGATTATAGACTTTTCATCAGCTTTTAATACGATCATCCCAGCACTGCTTCAGACCAAATTAAACCAGCTCTCTGTTCCTAGCTCTATCTGTCACTGGATCACCAGCTTTCTGACAGACAGGCAGCAGCTAGTGAAACTGGGAAAATTCATATCCAACAGTCACACCACCAATACTGGAGCGCCTCAGGGATGCGTTCTCTCCCCACTGCTCTTCTCCATCTACACCAACGACTGCACCTCCACAGACCCCACTGTCAAGCTCCTGAAATTTGCAGATGACACTACAATCATCGGCCTCATCCAGGACGGTGACGAGTCTGCATACAGAAGGGAGGTCAAGCAGTTGGCTGTCTGGTGCAGTCACAACAACCTGGAGCTAAACACGCTCAAAACAGTGGAGATGATCGTGGACTTCAGGAGAAACCCACCTGCACTTCCCCCACTCACCATCATGAACAGCACTGTGACGGCAGTGGAGTCATTCCGGTTCCTGGGCACGACCATCTCTCAGGACCTGAAGTGGGACATTCACATTGACTCCATTGTTAAAAAGGCCCACCAGAGGTTGTATTTCCTTCGCCAGCTGAAGAAATTCAACCTGCCACAGGAGCTGCTCACACAGTTCTACTCAGCCGTCATTGAATCCGTCCTGTGCACTTCAATAACTGTCTGGTTTGGCTCAGCTACGAAAGCAGACATCAGAAGACTACAAAGGACGGTTCGGACTGCTGAAAGAATTATTGGCACTCCCCTGCCCACGCTGCAAGAACTGTATATATCCAGAGTGAAGAAAAGGGCACGGAATATCACTTTGGACCCCTCACACCCAAGCCACCTTCTTTTTGAACTTTTGCCATCGGGTCGACGCTACAGAGCACCGAACACCAGGACAGTCAGGCATAAGAACAGTTTTTTCCCCCAGGCAATCTACCTCCTTAACAGATAAACATCATTCTAACGGTCAATAAATATATGTGCAATATTGTGTACAATACCACTGTGCAATATACTGTATAATACCACAGACTTCAGATATTGATGTAACTTATTTAAAAGTATCTCATATCGTACTCCATTTGATGTCAACCATTTAAAAAATTTTTTTTTTTTTTTTTTTTTTTTTTGCGTCATGCTGTTTTTGTCTTGTCATTTGTATTTTTTGTTCTGGAAGCTCCGTCACTAAAACAAATTCCTTGTACGTGCAAGCGTACTTGGCAATAAAACTCTTTCTGATTCTGATTCTGATTCTGATTCTAAACAGAGTGAACCCAGTAGCGGTGAGGTTTTTTTTTTTTTTTTTTTCCCCTCCCTACGTCGCCGTATTACGAGAATGTCTAGTATAGCAAAATGGTCTACATATTTATTTATTTTATTATTATTTTTTATTGAGACAAAAAAAAAAGGGATAAAATACATGAGAGGATCGAAATAATGTATAAACCGTGAAAAGGATGTAGCAAGAGACTTCAATTAAAAATAATATCATAATAATCTATAAGTCTATTATTCTTAAGTTTAATTAATTTAAGAGAATTTAAAATTGAGGTCATTCTTAACAACTTAATATGTCAGTGTATTTTTTAACTATATATATATACACACACACACTGTCAACTTGCCATCTGCAATTATTCAATTCAATTTTATTTATATAGCGCTTTTAACAATGGTCATTGTCTCAAAGCAGCTTCACAAAAATTAAAGGAAAAAAAAAAAATATATATATATATATATATATATATATATATATATATATATATATATATATATATTATATATAAAATAATAAATAAATAAATAAAAATTGAAAATAAATAAATAAAAACAAATAATAATAATAATTATAGAAAAGAAAATAATTGGAAGTGTGGATGTGTGAGAAAAATGTGCAGATAATAATGAGACGAATGAATGAAATTTCTCTGATGAGCAAGCCAAGGGTGACGGCGACGGTGGCAAGGAAAAACTCCCTGAGATGGCATTAGGAAGAAACCTTGAGAGGAACCAGACTCAACAGGGAACCCATCCTCATTTGGGCGATAACAGATAGAAATGATATAACATCTTGTGTGTTGTGCAGGTGAAAATTCAATATGACAGAAATTATTTAAATTGACATGAAGACCAGTTCAGCATAGGGACGAGTCAGTAGGTGCAGAGGGCAGATGAGGTCTGGATCACTGGAAGCACAGGAGCAGCATGTGTAGCTCCAACCATCATAAAGCTGAATCCAGCTGGAGCTGGTCCTTCTCTGGATGCCTCAGGAACCTCGCAGGGTCGGCCTTTGTCTACTGAAGCTGGCACAATCTCCCGATGCCTCGGGATGGGTAGAAAAATACAGAACAGATGGGGAGAATTAGCGTAGTTGCCATTCGGTATAGGTGTACTGGAGTATGAGTACTGGGATGAGTTATGTGTATGCCAGATTAAAAAGATGCGTCTTGAGTCTACTTTTGAACTGAGAAACCGTGTCTGCTCCCCGAACACTGTCTGGAAGGCTATTCCAAAGCTTTGGAGCTAAATTTGAAAAAACCCTACCCCCTTTTGTAGATTTTGAAATTCTGGGAACTACCAGAAGTCCGGAGTTTTGTGATCTTAAGGCGCGTGGTGGATTGTAGCGTATCAGAAGACTGGTTAGGTATGTGGGAGCTAAACCATTTAAGGCCTTGTATGTAAGTAATACTATTTTGTAATTTATTCTAAACTGAGCAGGGATGATAATATTGGGGTTATATGATCATATTTTCTGGATCTAGTGAGAACCCTGGCAGCTGCATTTTGGATTAACTGAAGCTTGTTTATTGAGGATGCAGGACAACCACCTAGTAATGCATTACAATAGTCCAGTCTGGAGGTCATGAATGCATGAACTAGTTTTTCTGCATCAGATACGGATAAGATGTTCCTAAGTTTAGCAATATTTCGAAGATGGAAAAAGGCTGTTTTTGTGATATTTGCGACCAATTAGACGGGGCTCGTGCTTATAGAAATATCCTGACGGAGTAGACTCATTCAGACCAAAATATTCATTTGGTTTAAGCCAGGTTTCAGTGAGACAGAGTGCGTCAAGGCAATAATCTGAGATAATTTCATTAACAATAAGTGCTTTAGGTGCAAGGGATCTAATGTTGAGTAGTCCAAACTTTAGAGGTGGATTTTGACTACTTATTTTGCCTTTTTCTGGTTTTATGGTTATCAGATTGTTTCGGGCAAATTTAACAAATTTATTCTTTTTTCTCAGTATTCGGGGAACAGACACAGTTTCTATAGGACAAGCTATGTGTGTGCGTCTATCACTACGGTGAGTTGTGATGTGGCTAATATGTTTGGAATCTACAGTATGACTTACCGCCAGTCAGATGGTTCGTAGTGTCCTGGAGATGTTGTCAGAGAGGACCGCTGCTCCAGCTCTGCTAGGGTGTAGGCCATCGGTGTGATAGAGCCTAGGACGCTCCCAGAAAACATTCCAGTTATCAACAAAGCGTAATTTCTGTTGTTGACACCAAGATTGTAACCATTCATTAAAAGCAAATAATCTACTGAACTTCTCGATTCCTCGCTGAAATGTGGGAAGCGGTCCAGATACGATGATCCTTGTCGTGGGTGATGTGCTGCGGACCTTCTCGACCAGGCTCCTGAAGTCCTTCTTTAGGATCTCCGTCTGCCTCAGCCTGGTGTCGTTCGTGCCGGCATGAAGGACCACAGCTCCAATGTTCTTCCTCAGGGCAGCAGGCACCTGTGTAGCAACATCAAGAACACGTGCACCAGGTAAACAGCGTGTGTGCACCTTACCTTTATCCGTGGTAGCACGCACATGACGAACGATGGAGTCTCCGATGACGAGGACGTCGTGTGCCGTCTCGCGGAGAGGAGCGAAGCGGTTTTGGGTCGAGATGTCGAAGACGGGTGGTGGTGGTGGTGGAGGGGGAGAGGTCCTCGCCCGGGGCTTGGCGTGCTTCTTCCGCCGCTGCTGTATCCAGGGTCCGTGGTGTCCCGGCGCCGGGGTGTAGGAAAACTGGGCGGGCTGCGTCCTTGGTGTGTTGGACCTGGGCAGAGAAATACGCGGGGTTGAGGTTGTAGGAGAATTCTCACGCCGAGAATTTACCTGGGACAGGTGAGCGTCGGTCTGCGTCGATTCCAGCGTGGCTTTCCGCTGCTGTAACCGGGCCAGCTTTACCTGTAGCTCACGGATCAGCTTCTCCACGGCCTCCACCTCCAAATCCACCGAGTGCAGCTCCAATGTCTCCTCACCTGCACTCAGAGGCAGAATCACAACCGACATGGTGTCTAAACACGGAAAATAATCGGTGTGAGGAAGCGAAAACAAACTTTACAAACAAACAAACAAACGTGATAGCCGGGCTAGCGATGCTAATGCTAATTAGCGATGCTAATGCCGGCTAAAAGCGGTGTGCTGCAAAACAATTAAAACTTAACGATATAACACGCGTTTCGAGTAAATATATTATAAGATACTTATCCGTTTTATGTACACTCTTCGTAAGGGGACGAAAAAGTTTAAAAGTTGGTCAGTATGGTGGAGCTCGGAAAAAAGCAGCGTCTCAGCGTCCTCGTACAAGGGTTGCCAGATTATTGTTAAAAACAAAAATGTTGATTTACATAAAATAAGGTTTAAATGTCAAAATTAAAGATCATTAAACTATGTGGCTATTGCATTTTTTAAAGTTTACTTTCATACATAAATAATACCCTGATTTATGGTTTTATATAGTTAAGCAAAACATCAAATTAAAGCGTCTAGACGCTTTAACTTACCCTGATTTATGGTTTTATATAGTTATTATTTATTATTGCAATTACAATAATTGCAGATGGCAAGTTGACATATATATATATATATATATATATATATATATATATATATATATATATATATATATATATAAATAAAATGTCAACTTGCCATCTGCAATTATTGTTAAAAACTAAACAAATGTTGGTATGGTTTTATATATAATTATTAGCAAAACACCAAATTAAAGAAGCGCTTAGCTTTTATCTGATTAATTCAAACAATAATCGGCCAACTAATCGATTATCAAAATAATCGTTAGTTGCAGCCCTAATATAAATATAAATATATATATATATATATATATATATATATATATATATATATTACACACACACACACACACACACACACACACACACACACACACATATATATGTGATGCTAGCGAGTAGCAAGTGAACAGATCTAGCGTTACTGTCCCGAAGTCAGCAAACAGATTAAACAAAAGCACGTAAACTATGCAACTTTAGATTAGTTGTTGCAGCCCTACATAAGATACTGGAAACCAATGGAGTGGGTGTGAAAAAAAGGTGTGATGTGTTCTGATGCTTTAGATTGCATAATAATTCATGTTGCAGAATTTATTATAAATAACCTTTTAACCACTATAAATGCTTGTTTGGAAATGCCAAATAAAACAGTAGATGAGATGTAACGATCATTGACCAGGAAGAAAATGCTGAACGAGAGGTGATGTTAACATTAACCTTCCTCTTATATTAGCTTTTTTTTTTTTTTTTTTTTTAGCTGTTACTATCTCTTATGTTAACGGGTCGGTTTTGACCCGTGTCTTTAATCAGCCATATTACCCTTAAAACAATTATCCAATTTTTTCCTTACCTCTTGGGACATGGTAGCAAGACAAGCTCTTAAAGAAACTATTAGAGTATGCCAAATCCCACCCTCTGACCTTAAACCATTGATAAATCAATATATATCAAATAAATGGCAAGCAGAATGGGAACAGTACAAAAACAACAGATTATTCGAAATAAACCCAGTAGTAGGAAAAAGAAGTTATAACCCATTCAAATCAAGCCACGACCAGGTAGTATATACAAGGTGCCGTATAGGCCGTACAAAACTTACTCATGCTTATTTATTAAAGGATGAAGAAGCTCCAAAATGTCAGCGGTGCAGAACTATCCTAACCATAAAACACATACTTTTGGACTGCCCAAGTTTTAACATCATAAGAAAACAATTTCTACTGGAACAAGATTTAAAAAACATATTCTGCAAGGCAAAACCAGAAAAACTCTTACAATTTCTGTCTAAAGTACATGTAAAGAACCAAATGTGAAACCTTGTTCTTCTGACCAAGACCATGCTATTATGTGATCCATTATTATTATATCCTTTTAACTATCTCACTACTCTCTTAATCACTTATTCTTATAACATCATAAATCAGCTTAATATTTGATGTGAATCTTGCCATGAAATGAATATGGCTGATATGGCAATAAATCCAAATACAAACAAATAAACTTACCTCTT
Source organism: Channallabes apus (assembly GCA_030522415.1). Taxonomy (NCBI): domain Eukaryota; kingdom Metazoa; phylum Chordata; class Actinopteri; order Siluriformes; family Clariidae; genus Channallabes; species Channallabes apus. The sequence goes on from CM060109.1 coordinate 13,306,159, forward strand.
GGTTACTTTGTTACGCTTCCTTGTCCAATAAAATTTTTCTTTTAATATTTTTGCTGTGACCTCATGAGCTTTTACTTTAACAGCATACCTCTCGTTTTCAATTTTAAAAAATGATTAAATGAACCTCATGCGAATTATTTAAATAAATAAAAGGTTATGTTACCTGACTCTTACTGAGGGCTATTAGAACACATCTCTTAAATAAATTTGTTATATATTTTTTTTATTATAATATGAATTACTATAGTAACATCTATGGTGTTATGGGTCAAGTTTGACCTATATATATTTATTTTAAAGAAAAAGGCAGAAAAGTAAGCAAAGTATTTAAACAAATAAATCTCAAAATGTGGCTTTGCAAGGTCAAACGAACAATGAACAATGAACGAGAGGAAATTAGTGGAAAATAATGAGAAAAACTAAACAATCACACACAAATAAATGGATCATTAATACAAGTAAATTTTAAATAACATCAGTTGTGGGCCGGGAGAAAAAGTGGAACCATATAGTGCATCAATAATGGTTTAACGTCGGGCCAACTTGAGCAGCGCTGCTCGAATCACAAACCTGCGCGACCCACTGACAGAAATAGACTGCGCCGACCATCAAAATACATTTTACCCCGCTGGGCTGCGCACGTACAAAACACGCATGGCAAGGCGAAAACAATATTAAACAGTCCTGACATTTTAAATTGTTTTAAAATAAAAACACAGTGGGTCGCGCAGGTTTGTGATTCGAGCGGCCGGCGCGGTCCACCGGGCTGCGCGAATAAACCAGATCATCACTGCCGTAGAGGATGCTGGCACTGATGCTCTTTATGTTGCTGATGGTGTGGAAGGAGTACTACGTGAGCTCTGCAGCTGTCTGACCGCTGGGTCCTGGGGCACCCTTTCCCTTCGCTCAATGTGTGCCTTGACAAGGGAACTTCCCAACTCCTCAAGAATCATTCTCCGCTTGTTTTTTCTGGTTGAGTTCCACCCTAGGTGAATGTGGGTCCACAACACCAATGCATTGTACGCAGACACATCTAGAAACACAACCATTGGCCATTTCCTGGTCATTCTCTGGCAAAAGTAGGTGGCAGCTTGTCCAGGTTGCCCACTCCACCTTTGTTTTTATTATAGTCCAAGATAATTATGGGCTTTTTGTCACTTGCTGATGACACAGCTGCATCTTTGTGAAAAGTGGACACAAGTATCTCACACTGGTGTTTTTTGGACAATATGAAACAACCCTGGTGGTGTCTGTAAAAGCAAATTTTGAAGACAGTGGAGCCCTGTCCTTCACCTGCAAAATTTCGGCAGGCCAAAATTTCAGGTTTATTATTATAATTATTTTTTTTACTGTGCCCACCATGGTAAGTTTCCACCTGAGAAGTTCTTGTCCAGGGTCATAGCTGGTAAAGAAATTGTCATATGTGATATTGTGAACCCGCAGTCCAGTAGTCATATCGAGGACTACACGTTTTCCTTGATTTTTCTCAGGAATGCCACTTGCATGTTTGCCTGTGTAAATCTGTAAATAGCTGGTTTTTGCATCACAGGCTGCCCAAATTTTTATGCCTGGCTTATTAGGCATGTACTGCCGGAAATTACATTTTCCATGGAAAGGGACAAAACGTTCATCTACTGTTATCTCTGGCCCTGGGTTGAACATCAGTAGAAGGAGCTGCACCCACCTTTGGCAGACATCCCTGATGGGATCATGCTTGTCAGATTTTTCTCTAGTTTCTCTGTTGTCAAATCTAAGGACTCTTGATATCATTCGAAATGACATTGTTGCCCAGGAAAATAGTCAGGGTTAAGGTGGTTAAGGCATTGGACTACGGTTCGGAAGATCCCATGTTCAAACCCCACAACCACCAAGTTGCCACTGTTGGGCCCTTGAGCAAGGCCCTTAACCCTCAACTGCTCAGATGTGTAATGAGATGTGTAATGCCTAAATGTAAATATTTCTGCCTATCGATGCATCCCAGAGACTATCAATGGCCTCATTGCTGGATTTGTAAACACCAGCAAGAACAACACCAATATAAGCATCTAGGTATTCCTCATCAATGTCATTCCACATTCCACCATGAATCTTTTTTCCTTCAGGTTTGTCATAGCAATCATGACTTTCTTTAGTGACAATGGCATAAACAGATCAAAACATGTCTTGATGTCACTTACGCACGTTACAGCAAACCTTGTGATTCCAGGGGTCATTTTGTTGACATTTGCAGCAGCTGCCCTGCCATGTAGGTCAGGAGGTACTGAGCTCCAACAGATGTTACCAATTTTGGATTTGAACATTTCAGCATGAGTGAGTGCAACTTCAGCATCGGTGACGACCTCATCAGACTCATCAGATGCATCTGTGCCATCTGGTAGATACTCTACAATGTCTTCCTCCTCGGAAACCTGCTGTTCTGTGTTCTCATTTTCAGAAAAGATAACGATGCAGAGCTTGGCTTACTGTAAATCATCTTCTCATTTTTGACTGGTGCAAACAGATGTGACTCTGCAAGTCACCAACGCTAAACTAAATTTGTCTTGTGCAAGCCTTACATGTCTGAACATGTCTGTCTTTGCTTGTTTGTTTTGTTTGTTCAGGTAAGGAGAGACACAGGCAAAGAGAGAAGCCCCTCAGTGTGTTTGATATTTGTTTTGACTCTAACTATTGTTTTATAACCTTAAATTATAACTGGTTAAAAATGACCCTACCAACACAAATGTAATAACTTTCACCAGAGCATTATATAATTTAGTACAATTGTTTTTTTGTTTTATTTTAATTAAATACAGATTCAAAAAGCCTTGATGCAATAAACAAAATTAGGTAGTTTAAAGAGTAAAATGTGTTGGTGCTTACCCTATCACAAGAGAAAGGTTAGACAGGATGCTATTTAAAATTACACCAAGGCTCTTAATTTTGTCTTGTCTTAATCACAGCATCTTTTGATACTTTAATAATTCCTGAGCAAACACAACCAGACAACCATGATACACTGTACACTATGGTACAGTCTCGTACTGAATCACAGATGAGAAATGGAAAAAGTAGCTAGAATAAATATTAAGTTTTGTATTAAAGGGCACCTACAGTGCTACATGGACTTTTTCAAGCTGTTTGTACTGCATTGTGTGTTAGGAGAGTGTGTACACAACCACTCTACAGTGATAAAGAGCCGCCCAGCGATTTTCTTTTAATTTAATAATATAAGATTCCCCTTCTGAAATCAGCCCGTTTTCAAAAGCCTGTCGGTGTGAACTCACACCGACAGAGGCCGCTCCTACTACAGTTGATTGACACTGGTGTTTTAGCAAAGACCCGCCCCGAGTGAAAAAAAGAGCCGTCGGCCATTGTTATTCTACACGGGAGCAAAATGGCACCTACATAAGTGTGGTGTGCTGTTTGTTGCAGCAGCCTTGCAGTAGTGTGGTGGTCTAGTGGTTAGGATTCGGCGCTTTCACGTGGGAGACCCGGGTTCGATTCCTGCTTAAGGTACATGCTTTTTTTCACTACATATTTATAAAGTTTTTCTAATGTTCGTTTAGTAACGAGGCGAGTGCGCTATGCTTCGATAAGCTTTTCTGACATAAGGAGAGACTCAGTCACACACACACACACACACACACAATGCTTCGCGTGTATGTTGTCCTATTCCCGGCATCTATATGCCTCATTCACACACACAGACACACACACACACGTTGTTTGTCAGAAAGTTCTCTGTTTATTAACAGCAAAAGATCGGTATAAATATGTTTGACTAAACGCCTGTGCTATAGACATATGTTACTACAAATTAACCATTGTAAATGTCCTGGTGAGATCCCGAAAAAAAAAACAATGCTTCGCGTGTATAAGGTCGCGGATTGAATAGCCGGCATTTCCGCGGTGGTAACCGTTAATCCTTCGTGGTGTAGTGGCTAGGATGCCGCGCTCTAACGCGGTAGCCCCGGGTTTGATTCCCCCTCAAGGCACATGCTTTTTGCACTACATATTTATAAAGTTTTTCTAAAAGTTCGTTTAGTAACGAGGCGAGTGCGCTATGCTTCGGTAAGCTTTTCTGACATAAGGAGAGACTCACACACACACACACACACAATGCTTCGCGTGTATGATGTCCTATTCCCGGCATCTATATGACAGTCAGAGACACACACACACACACACACACACACACACACACGTTGTCTGTCAGAAAGGTCTCTGTTTATTAACAGCAAAAGATCGGTATAAATATGTTTGACTAAACGCCTGTGCTATAGACATATGTTACTACAAATTAACCATTGTAAATGTCCTGGTGAGATCCCGAAAAAAACAATGCTTCGCGTGTATAAGGTCGCGGGTTGAATAGCTGGCATTTCCAAGATGGCAACCATTAACCCTTCGTGGTCTAGTGGTTAGGATACAGCGCTCTCATCGCAGCAACTCGAGTTCGATTCCCGGTCTGGGAAGGCAAAAAAGTTTTACAACCAGATTCACATGTAAAATTTTATATACATATATAACTATATATATATAACTATATATATATATATATATATATATATATATATATATATATATATATATATATAAAAATGAGTGCATAATAAAAATCTTACAAAATATATATATATATATATATATATATATATATATATATATATATATATATTTATAATAATAAAAAAAAATATTTATATATCCCCTATATTTTGTAAGATTTTTATTATGCCCTCATTTGTACATTGTATATTTGTACAACTATTTTACTAGTTAAATTTATTTTCTTTAGTATTTCTTTTTATTGATATTTATTCCTTACTCATTTATTTAATTTTTAAGGTCACTGAATTTTTAAGCATTTCACTGCATATCATACTGTGTATGACTGTGTATGTGACAAATAAAATTAGAATTTGAATCAAAGGAGAGGAAGAGAGACAGAGAGAGAGAGGGAGAGAGAGACAGAGTATGGGAAGGTGAGCGTGAATGAACAGATGCAAGAGGAGACAGGAAGATAGCAGCAGGGAAGATTTAACATGTTAATATCAGATCTATGAGGAAGAGAGCAAGAGAGTAGAAATAACTCCTTTATATATAAAATAATTCTAACATCATGTAAAATTATTTTTAACTGTTTTTTAAATATTTTTAACTGTTGTCAAAGCTATACCCCACTTGTATTGTGAAGAAACGCCCCACAGAACTGGGGAGCGGGTTCAGTAGAGGTCATTAACATTTAAAGGAGCATGTACTGAAACAGGTTGCTGAGAACAGAGCTACTTTTTACCAGGTAAAAATAATGTTTTTTTACACAACAATTGAGATTTTTTTATTAAAGTATATTACAAACTTTTCATTAGGACCCTAAAGAATCATATTAACCTATGCAAAAATTGAGACTGTATGTCCACTTTAAAACGACTCCAGCGTGTTAAAATTCACTTGAAAAGTGAAAATATGAACTAATCCCAGTAAAAATATTCAGCTATTGGTGCAGGTGTTTGTCAAGTAGCTTATTAGTAGCTTATTTTAAAATAGATGATTAAATCCACCACAAAACTGTTTATAACATCACATTTACTCAATATTTAGATTTCATTTATGATGACGAAAGAAGTACTACTTGGCATAAACAAGGTGTAAACATATAAATGAATATATCTCTTATTTTTCTCTATTAATTAATTTTACTAATATCATGAGAGACTGGATTTTCATGAGTTATCCATGAGCTTCCATAACCATCAAAATTGAAACAAAAAAACTTGAAATATATTTCATTTTGTGTAATGAATCTATAATGTGAGTTTCACTTCATTTTAATAGAATCTCGAAAGGACATTTTCCCGGCATTCAAACCTTTTGATGATGGTATTTGTAAGAGCCATATCGTATTTATTAATTTTTAGTTGTTTATTTTATTTCATTTTATTCTATCATTATCTATTCGTTAGCTAAGCACTAAGCATTCTATTTGTCATTTAAGCATTCACTGTTATGTTTGTTAGTTAAGCATCCATTTTGACAATCGTAGGTTGGTCTGTGATGTCACTCCATTATTACACGTATTTTGTATGACTATCGCATGATAGAAGGTTCGGTTTAAGATGCGGAATTGAGGAGAAACAAGCTTTTGACTGTAAGCTGACCAACCGTAAGCTGAGAACGTAATTTAACGTGAGTTAACCTTGAACTAATTTGAGACGCACATTTATGAACAGATATAACATAAGACAGCACCTTACTAATAATTAGAACAAACCGAATGAACAGAACTTCTAAGGGTGCATGTCCAATATTTCTAAAACTTATCCTTATAATAGCAGGTGGAATGATTTATCTTTTATAACGTTTTGTTCTGTACCTTGGAACTGAAGACCTTCATCCAGAGAGGAAAAACTAAAACTCCCTGAAACAAGAACGCTGAAAAAACTTTGTAGAAAAAAACAACACATTTCCATCCAGATGTTTAAAAAGTAAAAAACTGTACAACTCTATACTTTTCCACAATATTGTAATTTATTATTAGAATAGTGTGAGTGGCAAAGAAATAAATGACTGTTACAAATATGCCTGTATATATGTATAGGTTTTATAAGTAATTTTTTTTGTTTGTTTGTTTGGTTTTCCCCCCAGTGTAGCTGTATGCTAATAAATACATTTTCAGGTTGGTGTGGCTATCAAACCTGGGACCACAGTTGAAGATTTAGCACCTTGGGCTGGGCAAATTGACATGGCTCTGGTTATGACCGTGGAGCCAGGATTTGGTGGACAGACATTTATGGAGGACATGATGCCAAAGGTGTGTTTGTATGGGAGAATGTGAGAGGATTATCTACAGTAACATACAGTACAGTAATTATATCTGGTAATCAATGGTAGTGTTTTGGATGCCAACATTTAAATATTTTAGTTATATTTTGAAATATGGCACTAATTAATCAGCGCATGTACAACATGGCAGGAGCAGATGAAAATGGTTAAATTCATGCGATATAATTATATGTTTGTTTGAAATACACTGCCAAAACAAAAACATAAGCCAGTGGTCATTTACCACCATCCAGAATGCTATTAATGTTTGGCCAGGACCTTGATGATGGGAGCATCAAACCACTCTTCCCAAAGACTTTTAATGTGGTTAGGGTCAGAATTCTGTGGTGGCCAATTCATCAAAGTAAACAAAAGTGTTTTTATTACTTAAAAAATGGGTGGGTCTAAATAAAATGTGCCTTGTTTTAAATTGTTTAATGCATCAATGGCTAAATAATATAAACCAGCTTTGCTTTCCTTATAAATAGGGTTGGTGTTAGGGTTACAATTGGCCTTGTTGTAATGATATTTTCAAAGGGGAGGACTGTATTATAGTTAATGATTTTTATTTCCTGTAGGTCAGCTGGCTAAGAAGTCAGTTCCCTTCCCTAGATATTGAGGTAGATGGAGGAGTTGGACCAGACACTATTCATCGCTGTGCTGAGGTATAAAATAATGAATATTATGCTATATAGTCAGACATGAACAATTAAAATCCCTAATACAGTGGAACCTCGGATTACGAGCATAATTCGTTCCGGAAGCGGGCTCATATTCCAAAACACTCATAAACCAAAATTAATTTTTCCATAAGAAATAATGCAAACTCAAATTATTCGTTCTACAGCCCAAAACAATGAATACATAAAAATAATTAATACATAATAGAAAGTAAAAATAAATCCAGACAGATAAGTGTTTCCATTTGTGCGCGAAGGCACTGTGTGTGTGTGAGAGGCGGAGACATTAGACAGAAAAATTAGCAAGGAACATCGCTAAGCACACTCGTGTGCGCGCTACTAATGGAATCACAGAGCAGAGTTTCTGTGTAAGGCAGAGTGTGTGTGTGTGTGTGTGTGTCTGTATGTATGTGCGTGGGAAGCTGAGAGCAGGAGGGGGTGGGAGGAGGGCTGTGTGTGTGGGTTTGTGTGTGTGAGTGAAGGAGCACAGTGTCAAATTACGCGCGCGCACACACAATCTCGCCGTTACAGCTGCCCTACCATTCCCTCCTCCTCTTGGCTCCCCACACACACACGTGCACACACTCTCTCACACACACACACACACACTCTGCCTTACACAGGAACTCTGCTCTGTCACGATTATTTTCAAAGGTAAACTGAAACACGACAGGCTGATGCAGAGAGGGAGAGAAAAAATTTTTCCTCTGAGACTTCTTTTGCTTTATATGCCCACGCACACAAACGCAAAATAAAATGTTTTTCCCACATGCACATGGTCACGGTGTTATAGTAAACAGTACAAGCATGCACCGATGTTGATTATACCAGTGAGAGCTGGCACTAAGACCCAGCAGGGGAGACGATTACCCACAATTCCACAGCGCAAGAGAGAAAATCACATGACGCTCGGCGTCAAAACAAGAAGGGCATGCGTGATACATGATACTCGGCGCTCGTAAACCAAGACAATGCTAGTTTAGTTTTTCAAGTCAAAATTTATTACTCGTTACTCGTAATCCGAGGTTCCACTGTACGTTTTATACGATTTAAGTATCATTTTTAAGTAGCTACGGTTACCTTGACTGTCAGTACACTGCGTTCCAAATTATTATGCAAATGATATCTGTCTCTGATTTTCATAATTAGTAAATGCAAATGACAGTCAGTATAATTTTCTAGTCATCAACTATTAGAGTATAATTAGAATTTTATTGAACAAACCTCCTAATGATGATAATTAAATAAAAAACTGAAAATGCACTATTCCGAATTATTATGCACAACAGAGTTAAAACATTTTATAGGTTGTAAAGGCTTTTTTTTTTTTTCAGCTTTAGGAGGTCATATTTAAAGAAATCAAAAACTATTTCAATCAAAAACATCCTAACAGGGCATGTTACATCTTAACATTAGGACCCCTTCGTTGATATCACCTTCACAATTCTTGCATCCATTGAACTTGAGTTTTTGGACAGTTTCTGCTTGAATTTCTTTCCGGGATGTCAGAATAGCCTCCCAGAGCTGCTGTTTTGAATCAAACTGCCTCCCGCCCTCATAGGTTCTCAATGGGGTTGAGGTCAGGGGAGGATGGTGGCCAAACCATGAGTTTCTCATCTTATATGCCCGTAGCAACCAATGACACAGAGGTCTTCTTTGCAGCATGAGATGGTGCATTGTCATGCATGAAGATGATTTTGTCACGGAAGGCACGGTTCTTCTTTTTGTACCATGGAAGAAAGTGGTCAGTCTATATACTTTGCAGAAGTAATTTCCACACCTTCAGGGACCCTACAGGGGCCTACCAGCTCTCTCCCCATGATTCTGGCCCAAAACATGACTCCGGCACCTCCTTGTTGACGTCGCAGCCTTGTTGGGACATGGCGGCCATCCACCAACCATCCACTAATCCATCCACCTGGACTGTTTAAAAACTTGTCTTCATGTATGCCTGGGCCACTGCAACCGTTTCTGCTTGTGAGCATTGATTGAGGTGGCCGAATAGTAGGTTTATGCACAACTGCAAGCCTTTTAAAGGATCCTACACCTTGAGGTTCGCGGGACTTCAGCAGCACCAGCAGCTTCAAATACCTGTTTGCTGCTTTGTAATGGCATTTCAGCAGCTGCTCTCTTAATCCGATGAATTTGTCTGGCAGAAACCTTCATTCTGCCTTTATCTGCATGAACCTGTCTGTGCGCTGAGTCAGCCACAAATGTCTTCACAGTACGATGATCACACTTAAGTTTTCGTGAAATATCTAATGTTTTTATACCTTGTCCAAGGCATTGCAATATTTGACGCTTTTCTGCTGCAGAGAGATCCTTTTTCTTTCCCTGTGGCCTGCTTAATAATGTGGAACAACCTTCTTCAGTACTTTTCATTTAATTGGGCTCATCTGGCAAACTAATTATCACACGTGTCTGAGATACATTTCAATGATCCAAAGAGCCCTGAGACACAATAACATCCATGAGGTTTATTTAAAAACTAAACATTTAATGTTTATGACCCGTACATCCAATTTGCATAATAATTTGCAACGCAGTGTATACCTAGTCAGCGTGGTCCTGTTGTAGCTGAGGTCACCACAGTCATTCCACATAACTTGTTTCAGAGGTCATGTTTCTGTTGAAATTAATACAAATGCCATGTTAATAATTGGCTGTAAGTTGCTGCCTCCTTCCCGGTGATCAATCACACCTGATATTTTATTTGTGTCTGTCTAACCCCTATTAAATTAAATATATTTGTTTAATTAGGTGTTATTAATGGACTGCATTTGCTTAATTGCAATTTTTCTTTTTGAAATATATTGTAATTGTGTAAGCACAATTTTAATGACTTCTATTTATACTTGACTATATTCAGCCCTATTATTCCTAATAAAAGATAAGTTTATTTTCTTTATTACTGCTTCATTGTGAAACAGGCATCAAAGGCATTAAAATCCCATAAATGGTTCCTTCCAACTGGTGTAAACATAAATAATTGTTGTTGGCTGCTTTCGGCTGCAAGGGGTAACCACAGCGTACCATCCGGTCCACACAAGCTTGGCACGGGTTTTACGCCGAATGCCCTTCCTGACGCAACCCTCCCATTTTATCCGGGCTTGTGACCGGCACTGCTGGGGTTTGGGCGCTGGCTGGGAATTGGGAACGCAGGCCCTTCACATGGTGGGCAAAACACCTTACCATCTGCCACCAGTGCCCCCTTGGTGTAAACATAAATAAATAAATAAATTCATTAAATACTTTCAAGCAGATTTAAAACAAATAATTTTTTTTGCTTAATAAGGAAAAAAATACCAACAAGATTCAAGATTCTTTGTCACATGCATAGTTATACAAGTACAACACGCAGTGAAATGTATCCTGAACCGCTCCTACTTTGTGCAAATAACAAGAAACAAAAGAAATAATCTATAAATAGAAATTGAAAAAAAAAAAAAAGGTGCAGATGTAAACATAATAATAAAGTGTGTATCTGAACAGGATAAAATGTTAGTGCAAGTGATGCTTACAGTCCAGACTAAAGTGCAGTGTGCAGTGTGGAATGTCAGCACAGCAGTGTGTGGGTGAACTGGTACAGTCTTATGAATGGGAGAGTTGGCCCATCATGGTTGAGGAGTCTAATCGCCTGTGGATAAAAACTCCTCCTGAGTCTCTCCGTTTTGGCCATAATGACCCGGAACCTTCTGCCTGAATGGAGAAGTTTGAACAGTCCGTTATTGGGGTGCGACAAGTCCTTAATGATTCGAGCTGCTCTGGTTTTACATCTCCTGGTATAGATGTCCTGCATGGAGGGGAGAGTTAACCTGCAGCAGCGTTCAGCTGCCCGGATCACTCTCTGGAGGGCTTTCCTGTCTTGTACACAGCTATTCCCAAACCAGGATGAAATGTTCTGTGTGAGGATGCTCTCAACAGCACCCGAGTAGAAAGCCTTAAGGACAGCAGGGGAAACCCCAAACTTCCTCAACTGTCTCGGGTGGTACAGACGCTGCTTTGCCCTTTTCGTCTGAGCACAGATATGCTCAGTCCAAGTCAGATCCTCGGAGATGTGGACGCCCAAGTACTTGAAGCTGCTCACTCTCTCCACTGGAGCCCCATTGATGATGAGGGGTTTGTGGTCCAGTTGACCCCTTCTGAAGTCCACCACCAGCTCCTTCGTCTTACTGATGTTCAGTCGGAGGCAGTTTTCTTCACACCACAGTGCCAGGTTCTCCACTTCATCTATGTAGGCCGACTCATCGTTGTTGGAGATGAAGCCCAGCACCACCGTATCGTCAGCAAACTTAACGATGGTGTTGGAGTCGAACATGGCCACACAGTCTGAAGTGTAAAGGGAGTATAGCAGTGGAGAGAGAACACATCCCTGTGGAGCACCTGTGTTGATGGTGATGCTGCTGGAGAAGCACTTGCCCACCCTCACTGCTTGAGATCTGTCCGAGAGGAAGTCCAACACCCAGGCACACAAGCGTTTAAGTCCTAGATCTCTCAGCTTTGTGAACAGTCTGTTAGGCACTATTGTGTTGAAAGCAGAGCTGTAATCTATAAACAGCAATCTCACATAGTTACCTTGCTTCTTGTCCACGTGGCTGAGAGTGGTGTGCAGAACATGGGAGATGGCATCCTCTGTGGCCAAAATACCTGTACAAAAACATAATACATTATGTATATTTAGATTTCTTTCCAATAAGATAAGTAGATGTTGATAGCAGGCTATTTGGAACTGTTGGTGAAACAATCCCAACAAATTTGAAGCCAAAATTGTATTTAGACAGACAATTGCAATTAATTGATGATTTATCATTAACATTTATAGTTTAGATGAGAAACAGTAATATGATACTTGCATGATGAAAATTATGTTTTTGTACAGGTATTTTGGCCCATTCCTCCATGCAGATCTCCTCTAGAGCAGTGATGTTTTGGGGCGGTCACTAGGGTTGGGTATCATTAGGTTTTTTTTTCGATATCGGTGCCAAATCGATACTTTTAAAACAGTACAGGTGCCAAAATGGTGCCTGAATTAAAAACCACAAAACTTTACAAAAGCCACAAAATTATGGTGGATGACTAATGAATACATTTTTATTTAACAAAAAATTTAATGCTTAAAATTTAACAATATATTAAAAGTTTAAAGTATATATGAATATATAAGTAAATACAAAAAAAAAAAAAAAAAAACATAAGCCACCTTATGTCACTGTTGTAGTACTAGCTGGAAAGCCATAATTATAAACAGAATCCATGTTACATTAGTATTTTACAAATCGTTTTTGTAAGCATGAATGCAAGATTAGCATTTTGCTATTAACATTACATTATCCTACTACTAACCTGCGGAAAAGCTGCTGTGGTCATCATAATCGGTGACTCCTTTTTGCTACAGTTGGTGGGACTGGGGTCGTCCACACCGATGGTGCCAGCTGTTGTCCACAAGCTGTTAAACACGGTGCCTCCCTCTGCTTTTAACTTTATTCCGTGTCCCCTCAAATGTTTCATTAGATTTGACGTATTTCCCCCTTTACACGTAACTGCTGTAAAACATTCGCTGCACGTCGCGATGACGGAATCCTTTATTGTGAAATATAGCCACACTCGACTAGTTTAGCTTTAGGAATTTTAACGAAAGTTGTTTAATTTATCAAGCTAAGATAGCGGTAGACCACATGCTGCCGTCAGAGCGAGTGGAGCGTTATTTGCTGCATTCACGCGCATCTCAGATGGTCTCTCATTTCCTGATGATTTGTGCTTTTAATTTTTTAATCTAAAACTTTTAATCTACAAAAATAAAATGGACAGTAACAACTGCCACAATGTTTTGGATTTGTATCATCACAGCTTTGCTTTTCGAAGTTCTCAAGATTTTTCTAATTAAGGAAATTATTTATTATTCCGATAATTTCTGACACCCCATGAATGCAGTATAAAATTTTACTAGCGATCACGTGTGTTGATGAAACTGATGCTTATTACAACTGTGTCATCATAACCCCAGAGAACAAATATTTCAATCGACAGTTCAGGCATTTAAGTGGCACCGAAATTCGCGTTCTGTTTCGGTCCGGTACATACCGGTTATATAGGTACCGGTGCTGTATTGGCACCAGTTTTCGGTGCCAACCATTGCTGTCGCTGAGCATCACAGATTTTCAACTCCCTTCAAAGATTTTCTATGGGGTTGAGATCTGGAGACTGGCTAGACCACTCCGGGACCTTGAAATGCTTCTCATGAAGCAACTCCCGGGCGGTGTGTTTGGGATCGTCATGCTGAAAGACCCAGCCACGTTTCATCTTCAATTCCCTTGCTTACTCAAAATCACACGATACCTGGCCCCATTCATTCTTTCCTTTTTCACAGATCAGCTGTCTTGGTCCATTTGCAGAAAAAAAGCCCTAAAGCCTGTTTCCTCCCCATGCTTCACAAAATCAAATTCAAATTTTATTAGTCACATAGACAATCATACACAGTATAATATGCAGTGAAATGCTTTTATACGACCGCCAGTGACCTTAAAAAAAAAAGAAAATAAAATCTTGTACGTAAAATAAATAATCAATAAAAAGGAAATACTAAAGAAATAATTTTAACTAGTAAAATCTGTAAAATTAACTGTGCATAAGGGCATAATAAAATATTGCAAAAATATAGAAATATGGTATTAAAGTGTCAGTGGTTGTGCAAATATGCATGAAAGGTGACATGTGCAATTGTCCAGATGTATGAGTTCACAGTAGGGTATGGTGTCCTTTGGATGCAACTCAGGATTCTTTCTCATCCAAACACGACAAATTGAGTTTTTCCAAAAAAGTTCTATTTTGGTTTCATCTGACCATATGACATTCTCCCGAACCTCTTCTGGATCATCCAAATGTTGTCTAGCAAACTTCAGACGGGCCTGGACATGTACTGCCTTAAGCAGGGGAACACGTCTGGCACTGCAGGATTTGAGTCCCTGATGGTGCATCGTGTTACTGATTGTAGCCTTTGCTACTTTGGTCCCAGCTCTCTGCAGGTCAGTCACTAGGTCCCCCTGTGTGGTTCTGTGATTTTTGTTCACAGTTCTTGTGATCATTTTGGCCCCATGGGGTGAGATCTTGCATGGAGCCCCAGGTCGAGGGAGATTATCAGTGGACTTGTATGTCTTCCATTTTCTAAGAATTGCTCCCACAGTTGATTTCTTCACACCAAGCTGTTATCTATTGCAGATTCAGTTTTCCCAACCTGGTGCAGGTCTACAATTTAGTTTCTGGTGTCCTTTGACGGCTTTTTAGTCTAGCCATAGTTTAGCTATAGTGGAGTTTGGACTATTGAAGGTTGTGGACAGGTGTCTTTTATACTGATAACAGATGCCATTAATACAGGTAACGAGTGGAGAACAGAGGAGCCTCTAAAAGAAGTTCTGTGAGAGCCAGAAATCTTATTTTACAGAGGAATTTACCAATTAATTCATTAAAAGTCCTTTTAAAATTACAGGCCTCTCTCATCTTAAAGTGGGAGAAGGTGGCTGACTAAATACTTTTTTGCCCCACTGTAAATAGAAATAGCCTTCTGGCTCCTGAATGAGGCTTCAGGATATCTATGACGTGACCAGGTCAACCTTGATGTAATTTAGAAAAATTGGTCAGGACATGCAAAGTTCTGAAATTTAGTTCTTGAAAAATTGTCTAAATGTGTCTGTTTTCTCTTTTTTTCTTTCAGGCTGGGGCTAACATGATTGTGTCAGGTAGTGCTGTTATGGGCAGTGCAGACCCTCGATCTGTCATTGCACTCCTCAAAGATGTCGTCCTTGAAGCTATACAGAAACGATCTTTAGACCGCTAATAATATTGGATACTTTTTCTAGGTATCCAAAATCTCAACCTGTCTATTATGAAAGGACCAGCATAATCTTGTCAATTTTCTTGTTAATAAAGCCTGATGGATCTGTTTCCTAAGACCAATACAGTCTTTCAGACCTTAGAGTTTATGCTTGCTTCATTTGGAATATTGTTCTTTTAGCTTGTTTTATGCTAGTAGATAAATGCCGCTCTAGAATAGTTATACCACTAACTAGAAATATTTCAGTTTGAGGTGATTATAAAGAAAGTAATTACATGAAGAGGATGGTAACATTCATGGATAAGCTTGTACATTCCATTAATTTTCTCTTTAAAAAAGTGACAAACATTAATATAAATAAAGAATGAGGTGTTTTTTTTTTTTTTTTTTTTTTTGCAAATGACAAATACCATTTTATTTCTTCTAACCATAAAATCCCTGTTACAAATGCAGTGACTTGCAGTAAATAGTTTATTTTTATATTACATTTAGACATAAGATGTGTCTTTAAATTGGTGGTTGGTGGTTACAAGGAAAATGTCCAAATATTCATCATGCAGGAAAGAGACTACAATAAAAGACAACCAAATACATTGAATACCTCAAACAATATGCAGTAAAATGGCAAACACTCAACACTTTTAAAATGTACATAAGAAAATTTATGGGTTGCCTATAAATATACCTATAGTAATTAGGTACAAATTATGAGACTATGCAATTATATTTTATTTAATATAACTGTTAACGTTCTTACAAGAATTGCATTATTCTGTAAATTTTGATCAGTAAAAAGCCCAAATAGTTTGACCATGTATTGAGTCCACTTCATTGTTTGTTGCTTGTTCTCTCAATGCTGCAAAGAAAGAATATATGTGAAATGGAAGTTCTACCATTTAGTCTATTAAAGAAAATAAAACATTCTTGTGGTAAGTCCAGGTCACACTTCAAATGACACTCAATATGTTACCATGACTCCCCACAAGCAAAGTGGGGAGCTCATAAGAGGAGAGCCTCCCTATCAGGCTAAATGTTGCAGTTTAGGTCAGAGACGCATATATGGTCGGAGTCTACGCTGCATAAATATAGAAAGTGTAAAGATTAACACACTTGGTGCAACTGAAGTAAAACCAAAAACATACTGTATATTTTTACCCTCCAGATCAAGAACTGTCTGCTATCAAAGAAAAATGAACATTGAAGTGCATTTAAATGTCTGTACAAATTAGATTTATATAATATCTACTTATATAAGCAGTAGGGATGCACAGATTAAAGAATACTGAATAACTGTGTCCCTCAAATATTGTTCACAAATCTGTCTAAATCTGTGTTAGTGAGCACTTGCCGAGATAATCCATCCCACCTCACAGGTGTGGCATATCAAGGTGCTGATTAGACAGCATGAATATTGCTCAGGTGTGGGGTTCAGAAAGCCAGTCAGTATCTGGTGTGGCCACCATTTGTCTCATGCAGTGCAACACATCTCCATCGCATAGAGTTGATCAGGTTGTTGATTGTGGGCAGTGGAATGTTGGTCCACTCCTCTTCAATAGCTGTGCAAAGTTGCTGAATATTGGCAGGAATTGGAACACGCTGTCGTATACGCCGATCCAGAACATCCCAAACATGCTCAGTGGATGACCTGTCCGGTGAGTTTGTTGGCCATGCAAGAACTGGGATGTTTTCAGCTTCCAGGAAAAAGTAAAACCGTCCCCAGTCACCCAACACAGACCACACAGGGCAAGCAGCCTGCATATAATAATATTATAGTTATTATTATTACATGCAAATTATTTATATAATTTAATATCTTGTAGCTTTTTGTTCTTAGCATTGTACTCATAACTTTTGGCTACTAACTACAGTATACAATATGTAAGATATACTGTGTGCATCAGGATTAACACAGTATCCATCCATCTAGCTAAACTCTTTTCATTCATTGCAATAGAATCAAAATATTCTTATTAAAATAGAAATCTATTTCTGCCCCTCATATAATGTGAAATGTATTGAGAAAAGGATTTACACTGTAGCATACATAAAAATTTATATAATTGCAGTGGAACCTCGGATTACGAGCATAATTCGTTCCGGAAGCGGGCTCGTATTCCAAAACACTTGTAAACCAAATTTAATTTTCCCATAAGAATTAATGGAAACTTAAATGATTAGTTCTACAGCCCAAAAAAATAAATACATAAAAATTATTTATACAAAATATAAAGTAAAAATGAAACAAATTAACCTGCACTTTACCTTTCAAAAAAGTAAAAAATAAATCCCGACAGATAAGTGTTACCGTTTGTGTGTGCAGGCAGTATATGTGTGTGTGTGTGCGTGTCAACCCCTTCTCAACTTGCACAGTAAAACTTTCTCCTTTTGTCTGAATTAAACACACACACATTAACGGAAAGCCTGTTGTTCTCTTCTAAATTATTAAAGCTTCTCCGCTTTATTTTAATGTTGCTCGCAACAGCGTAACAGCCCGTTAATTCATGCTCGTGTAATGATGAGATGAACAAACTGCTCAATGTCCGTTCTTTTATTTTCTGCATTGTCGGGCTATAATACTAACTTTCGGGTGGATCCTGCACTTAAATCCAAGTAAAAAAAAACTACTGAAGACCAAAACTCAGGCTCTATATCCTAGCTTCCATCTCGCATTCGTGTTTACACACCGCACTGTACATTACCCACAATGCATCTCCCGCACTGGACTACACTTCCTTAAACAGCGGTCATAAATCAACATCTCTCTCCCGCTACAGTTTGATCTGAAAAATAGCAATAAACATCGCTAATGACACTCGTGTGAGCGCAAACTAACATTCACTGCTAAAACAAACAAACAAATGAACCGCCACCTTACCTGTGCACAGTGTAAAATTTTGCTCGCGCGCACACCGCGATGAGGAAGAAAATGGATTTTTAACCTCTGTATTGAGAATTTCTTTTGCTTTACTCGCGCGCTCACGTGTGTCATAAACAGTACACGCGCTGTACACACGCGCTTCCGAACACAAAATAAAATGTTTTACACAAACACGGGGTCACAGTGTTATAGTAAACAGTACACACGTGCACGGATGTTGATTATACCAATAAGAGACGAGGCACTAAGACCTGAGACGATTACCCACAATTCTGCAGCGCAAGAGAGAGAAAAACCGTTGGCTCAGTTGTGATCACATGACACTCATAAACAAGAAGCGGATGCGTGATACATGATCGTATACCAAGACATGGTATACGATCGTAAACCAAGGTGATCATAAACCAAGACAATGCTTGTTTTTCAAGTAAATTTTAAAAAAAAATCTTTGCTCGTCTTGCGGAACACTCGCAAACAGCATTACTCGTAATCCGAGGATCCACTTTAGTTTAAAATTTTGTTAACAAGTGTGGACTCTTGGTAGATTTATTTTTCCTTACAGCTACACTTTCCAGCTTACCTATCCGGGTGTGAAATGTGTGAGTCATAATACTGATAAACATTCTTACAGGACTTGACCATTCTGTGGAGAGCTAGTGACAATATCATCTCTAGACTTTAAAGAAATCATAATGAGCAGAATGCACAAATGCACATTGCATCAAACCCTTGAGGTTGTAGCATATAACAGCAGATAAACACAAGGTTACTGAAACCCAAGAATACGTTTTCTATTCCTTAACTGTTAAATCCAGAAGCATCATGTCCCAAATATCACATTGGGAAAATGAACCCATTTTAGCAAAATGTAATGCGCTGGGAAATGCAAGGTAAAGTAAAGGAATAATGATAACATTTGTGTGCTCAGTTTTGTATAACTTGTTTGTGCATCACATTTTTCATGTCACATAATAATTAACCTCATTATTGCCAGTGTTGGGTGTAACGCGTTGCAAAGTAAAGTGTATTTTTTGATGTAACAAGTAATCAAACGCGTTAAGTCCGCCATTTAAGTACAGTTATTTAGTTACTTTTTCAGAAATGTAATCCGACAATTTATATAATCCGTGAGCCAGACAGCAGTCATTCCCAATCCCTTAATGTGTGTGTGAAAGTCGTTGTACAAGCCCCTCCCCCAATAACCAGCCCCTCTCTGTTATTCATGCTGTTATACTCCTATCTCACCTATGCGATTTGACTATGTGAGGAACAACGTGCGGAAAGATAGAAACCTAATCACAGCGGCAAAACTTGTGGTGAATCATGAACCGTACTTATGGCTACTGCAGAAAAAAACGCGTAGGTGAAATAGGGGTATTAGTAGTTAACAGATTATGGGCCAAACTTCGCTGAGTGATGATGGTAGAATAATTATAAAGGTCTTCACCAAAACAACATGCATGTTGTTCACAAACTCCTTTGCAATCACAAAGGAGTTTTCATTTTCTAACTTGTAATGTTGTAATGTAACTGATTACTCAGGTCACCTGTAGGGGGAGCAGCAGAAAAAAAGATCCAAGTATGCAGCAGTTATCTCTTTATAAAATAAATATGAACTTGAAATAAATATGAAAGTTATGGCAAGAAACTAATTAAAATTAATAAGTAAATAGCAAATACCCCCCACCCCCATTCCTTATTTCTGTTTCACGAAAGTTGTCACCCTCAACTTCGTGTTTTTGTCCATAGTTTATGATGAGATGTGCGAGTCTGTGTGTGTGTGCATACTTATGCTATGTATTGGGTTGGCATCCCACTCAGGGAGTCCCCCCTATCTTGCACCCCGGGTTCCCTGAGACTACTAACCCCCTCATTCCGACCCATCTCCAAAACCTATTCATTTTGCTGATTTGGACAAAATCCTTGCTTTTATTCTAATTGCTTTAAACGATCATACATTTGCATTAAACCTTTTAAAGTAGCCTATCACACGCCCCCTCCACACACATACACACCTACACACACAATTCAATACCACAGTACTACATACAATACGATATACAATTCAATACCACCAACAATTGGAAACCACATACAATTCAGCACCACAAACATTACCACACACAATTCAATATCACAGACAATTTAATACCACAAACATTTCAGCAACATACATCAATACCACACACAATGTAATACTAAACACTTCCAGCAAACATTTGGACATTTGATGACTGTTGAAATGACGTCCCTTCTACACGTCCTCTGGTGGTTGAAAAATAATTCTCAATGACCACTGGACGGACATGTTTGATTGTTATCTGATTCACAGTCCGCTGTCATCAACAGTCATCAATCGTCCAGAATTTTGCTTGGAGGGATAATGTTGACCAACACTTAACTAAAATCAAAGTAACAGCTATACATGCAACCCCAGACAACTGTAGACATGTACAAACATATCTGAATGCATTTTTAGCAAATGTTCTGTGGCACATATTTTTACCTATTAATGCCATCCAACCGCGACTATCTTTGGCCAGGGACACGACGGGCACAGTTCAACACCCAATTCACCACCTCACACAATTCTATACTACACATAATTCAACACCAGAGACGGAAACAACAGGAACGACGTGTATGGCAAGCCGTTTTAACATTTAATGGCAAAAGTTGACTATCCGGAATGAACCTTACAGATATCAACAACATATTTTTGACTAGTCGTAATGACAGAGATATATCCGTAATTCAGTTCTTCCTAGGCAAAATGAACATTTCAGATATCCAAAACTCAGTTATAGATATCTGTAATTGTTATTCCAGATATCCACAACGTCATTCTTACTAGGACAAATGATGTCACTTTTCCCATTCATCTCTATGGAGTTTCCCTTTACAGATATCTTTAACTCAGTTGTAGATATCCACATTTCACAATGTGGATATCTACAAGTACATTATGACTATCCACAATTGCTGTTAGAGATATCTACAATTTAATTCTGACTAGTCACAATACCAGTTCAAGATATCTATAATCCAGTTTTGACTAGTCAAAATAGAGTTCAAGATATCTAAAAAGGACATTATAGATATCTTTAATTGAGGTGAGTTGAAGATACCTTGAATTGGAATTGTGACTAGTCAGAATTAAATTGTAGATAACAATTACAGATATCTATAACTGAGTTTTGGATATCTGAAATGTTCATTTTGCCTAGGAAGAACTGAATTACGGATATCTGTAATATATATCCAGACTTGCCATTAAATGTTAAAACGGCTTGCCATACGACGTGACCCCACACACCCGGCAGCACCCTGAGATTGAGCTGCTTGTTGATATGGATATGAAGAATATAGTGAGATGTTAGCGGGAGTGCTCTCTACTACAGAGTCTCGAGGTGTATTTTCCTGAAACCCCTGGTGTTTCTGCTTTAATGTGATATTAGCGACACGAATGTGAGTTGAGAAGGGCGACGATAAGAGCTGCTTATAGCACCGAGCTCTCGCCATCACAAGTAAACGAGAGGGGCGTGCGCGTGCATGCGTGTTTCACCGCGCTCTGCTGTTACAGAGGAAGTGAACTGACGAAACCGAACGTCGCGAGCTCTAACGTAGTTCTAAACTTCTAGCCCTGGAGTTTATTAAACTGGTGGAACTGGTTGGCGCGAAGCTAGCTGTGCACGTGCTACTGCGACATTTTACAGCGACACTGAAACACTGAGTTTAATTAACTTCAGAGTTCATTTGTAACAAACACCACAAAAAAGGAAGCGCGTGCGGAGCGGATACACGCGCAATTCTTCCGCACCGGAAACTTCTCGAAAAGTTCTAAATGTTTTAGTTTTTTTCTTTTTTTGTTACAAATAGAGGATCCGCGTTGGGAAATGCTGCAGTTCTCATGAAGGTCTCCCTCTGTTCGCGATTAAACTGAGTGAAGAGTGTAAAGTTACAGACTCGATGGCTTCTCAGGGACGCAAAAGAACTCCGAACAGAACCGCAGCGACTCCGGAGGAGGATGCACTCAACGTGATCGCAAAAGAGGTATTATTAGTTTTGTGTTTAAAAATAAATAGATAAATAAGGTACACATGCATCTGGTTGTATCCTGACTGCTTGTGTGACTTTTACCGGAAATAACCACGTTATCAACTCTAAATATGGCCCTGATCTTATGATACGTCGGTCATTTCCAGAGTCACTTAGTGTAAAGACGGCGGTCTGTCTTTTTCTAAGACCCCCAGCAGGTGGACTGAACTTCGGCCCCGTGTCACAGCTAGTTTAGAGTGAAGTCTCTGAGTAGGTTTGTTTTTGTGTATATTTTGTCTTCATTGTGTAAGATTGTTTCTGCAGGCCTGGAGGATCTCCAGCCGGAGGTCAGCACAAAGCTGACATACAGTCACAGGTGCTGTGTAACAGATGGTAAAAGTCATGCTAGGCTTGAGAAGGTGGTTTTGTGGACCATGCTTACTCAAATGAACACTAATGCAATATTCTAATTCCACCAAGGTCTAGACGATGAACTGCACGAGTTTCTTAAGGTTTTAAAGTGCAGAACTCATTTCCATTCCAGTGGTTTAATGGAGCAGCTTTCAGTTATATTACTGATATAATCATGATCTTTCTTCAGTGATATTACAGGTTTTGACTATTTTTTAAATATTAATTAACTCCAGTGTTACAATATCGGCTTAAATGAAAAAAAGTTTGGTTATGCATATGTATAATAGAATCGTTTT
This sequence comes from Channallabes apus, assembly GCA_030522415.1. Taxonomy (NCBI): domain Eukaryota; kingdom Metazoa; phylum Chordata; class Actinopteri; order Siluriformes; family Clariidae; genus Channallabes; species Channallabes apus. Next base: position 13,329,094 of record CM060109.1, read on the forward strand.
CTCAGATAAATAAATAGTTTTTTTTCTGGGGCAGAGATTTTTTTAAGGAGTGAACAGTGTGGTAGTTGGGGTAAATAAACTATCAAGTTGTAAAAAAAAAAAAAAAAAGAGTACTGAATGTAGATTAAACTATATCTTCGGTAACGTTGGTGGGCGGTTCAGCAAGATGTCTGTTGAGAAGATCATTCCACACAACAGGATGTGTAAAACACTGCATGTAAATCTGTTATGTACTGATCGTGTGCTCTTGAAGAGAGCTGAGCCTAGTGGTCATGCAGTTTTGGATTCCTACTCACAAATCTTCATAATTTAAATTTGTGTTTTATTGATTTGGGCAGGACGTTTCTGTTGCACCATACATCTTACTACATTTCAAGGTTACACACACACACACACACACACACACACACACACACACACACACACACACACAGAGAGACAGACACACCAATAAAATCACCAAACCTGACAACACACAGGTAAAGTAATTTAATAGTACCAGTCAGATATAAAGAATTACACCTAATTTTCTTTGTTAAAAACAATGTTTGATCTGTTTCTTTCTTGTAATTATTAAAGTTATGTTATTACTTAAATACAATAGTCTCCAATTACAGAGATTGTTCACATTTCTGTATTTCAATAAAATAGTTGCGTAAGATTTAAAGTTTTACTTGTCTTACTGGTTCTATATAATGTAATGTTGATGTGTCTTTAAAATGTGTTTGGTAGATATGTTGGGCTGCCATTAAGTGCTTGGAGTCCTACACTGATTCTCTAGCAAGAGTTGTAAAAATAGAAGGCCCTTCCCCTGGCAGCTGTCAGCACTGGCAACTGTGATATGATGCTCAGCTCAAGGCTTAGTTTCTACTTACTAGACTGCATAAAGTTTTAGTGTCATACAAATGTATTTTCCCCCCATTTTACAAAAATGACACACTTAGATAATTAGAAAATATGTTCACAGAAGCAAGCAACCATCATCTGGGAGTTTTTAGGGAATCAGTCACAAGTTAAAGGTAGCCAGTAGCTTGAAAAGGTCTTGAGTGCAACCTTGACCTTGCCTGTTACTTTCTAAGAGTTTAAGCTTTGTGTGGGTGAAGGCGACATGGTCTGAATTTGTCTCATTTTATATAAATGTCTTAAAATAATAGCATTTTTAACAGTTTTAATGTATGGGGATGATGATGCTCTTTCTCATGAAGGTGTCCCACTGCCATGCTCGGTAACTCTCTGCTATGCAGCCAGACCATTCTAAAAGGTTGACAAACTGAAATACATTTCAATACAGCAAGGTAAACACTTTGTCAGTTATCATAATTGTCAACAAATCTCTGCACTAATCTCTAAACATAAAACAAAGACCAGGATGAGTTAGAAGTACGTGTCATTTTTGTGACGATTCATACCATGTTTCTTCTCATGTTTCCGTTCCGTGTCTCAATCCTGCAATCGCAGATAAAGATGGAAGGCGGGAAGACGGTTCTTCTTGATAATGTCTCCAAAATATCAGTAATAATAGGCATAATGTGCAGGTTGATCCTGTTATAGTCTTCTTCGTGTTATTTGCTGGAGTAAGTTGAACAGTTTTGGAAGTGCGTAGTGCTGATACAGGTGTGAGTGTAGTTGCATCCCCCTAAGGCGTTCAGGGAAGTCATTCTTAAAATAAGGAAAAACTGTTTGCAATAATATTTTTGCAATAATCTTGTCACACAATCAGCAGAGAAAGAAACCATGTGTACTCGGTGTGAAAATCAAGTACTCAATTACTTGTATGGATAAGGAGTGCTATTTGGAAAAAAAAAATAAATAGGAAATTATCTCTTCAAACATTAATGATCATGCCACGCAACAGTATGTATAAAAGTAAACACTGCGTGTACATCTCACCGTTTGAGCTATGTACTGATCACGTGCTCTTGAAGAAATGGTCTCAATAGTTTCATCAACCATTTTGCCCCCAATCTCTTTCTTATTGTTGAATCATGAACACTGCAGTTGTTTTAGATAAAAATAAATAAATAAATTTTGAGCTCCTGGATGAGTCGCTGTTGTGCTCTTGGAGACATTTTGGTAGGTTGGCTACTCCTGGGAAGGTTAACCACTGTTATTTTTTTTCTATTTGAGGATAATGGATCTCACCGTGGTTTGCTGAAGTGTCAGAGTTAGAAATGGCTCATTAACCCTTTCCAGACTGATATATAGTACTGTATGTCAATATATGGAGTTTCACATCTGTTATATGCTGTTAAAGCGTGATATTTTAGCACTTTGTCAGACAGGTTCTATTTCTTGATTCAATTGATCTGGTAGTAATCAAGCCTGTGGCATGTTACGTTTACCTCAGCTTTCCTAAAGTGACGTTTCATTCATGATTTAGCCGTGGAGACCCCTTGTTGGAGCACCTGAAAAAGTTTATTGATTCATTTGATTTAGCATGGGGGGCAATTACTTTTTCGCTTTGGGCCAGGTATGGTTTGGACAACTTAATAAATGAAATCATTTTTAAAAAGCATTTTGTATTTACTTGGGTTATCTTTGTGTGATATACAAATTTGTTTGATCTGAATCATTTAAGTGTGACAAATATGCAAAAGAAAATAAACATTCAGTAAGGAACAAATACTTTTTTCACTGCACTGTATATGTAATGTAAAAAAAAAAAATTAAATAAGTAATGTATTATAATACATGCAGTCTTGTTCTGGGAAAGTGTAGTGATGTGCAGCTCATGGCATGTCAAAATAAAAGCCAGCCAGGTGTCTTAAAAATAAGTCAATAAATTAAATAGAAGCAGCAAACATATCATGTTGTAAGTAACTTATAAGTGCTACTGAAAATATAAATATTGACATATGTCGTCATCAGCACTACACTCATGGAAATGACCAGTCAAGTCAAAAGTTTAATGTGTTTTGATTATAGCTTAAAATTATGTGGAAATGCCGTGACTACACAAACCGATGTCAGGAAATGTTGCTGAAGGTGCGTGAACTACCTCTCGTCTACCTGCTACTCTTGCCATGCTACTCCTCTTTATGACCTAGGGGACTGAAGTTCCACTATTTTGCTTCTTACCTGGAAAGCTGAAAAAAAAAAAATCATGACCCATTTGCGATGTGTGTTCCTCACTGGTTATGAGAGCGGTTATGGCAGTTGATAATATCGTGAGCTCGCACCACTGCAATGCGCATCTCCGCTACTGCTACTCTCTCTCTCTCTCTCTCTCTCTCTGTCTTGCTCTCTCTCCTGTAGCTTCTGCATCCTAAAGTTCCACAGTACCTTATGTTCTGATGTCATGATCCTATTTTCCTAGACATAGGAATTATTGTAATTAGTTAGCCGTGGTTGAGTTTTGTTTGTGAGCCAGAAGGGAAATCTCTGTATCAAATTTTTCAGAATATTTTTTAAATTGAGGATCACCTCTATGATCTATTCATTGCCCACTTTAATCCCAGACAAAAAAAAAGAATGATTTTATTTTGTTTTCAAGTAAATAGTACTGGGAAATTAATTATATTTCATTGGTGTTTATTGTTTTGTTTGTTTGATAATTTGTGTTCTTGTTCTGCGCATGGGTTCTGTATTGAACTGCTTGTTGATTTAGGTGTTTTGCATTTCCACATTGTTTAATTTCTTTTTTTTTTTTTTTATTATTATTATTTAGATTATAGTGTTTGTGGATATTATAATGCCGAGGTGTTTTATGGACAAATTGCAATAGTGTTTTCAAAAATGTTTGTTTGGAGCTCACTGAAGGTCTGAGGCCTACTACTGTTTGAGTGTCTTTTGGGTTCAGAGCAGTCTGTGTGGATCTCGCTGGAAATGGCCAAATAAGGATAATAAGCAGCAGCTAGTTTTCCAGCATCAACAAAAACAAACTGTAATAGTTTGAATTCTTTAGCAGTTTTGTTTCAACCAGATGTTTCAGATAATCTGTCCTGCATTTGCTTCCCTGATTGAAGCCCAGCGAAAAGAGCAATATTCATATATGTTTTTATAATGTTTTTAACATAACCTGTTCAATGATTTTCAATGTTGCAAGCATTATTCTCATTAAATGTTTTAACCTTTTGTGCATGTTCTCATTCTACCAAGGAAAAAACATAAATGAAAGACTTGGTTGACAAAACATTTTCATGCTTGTGTCTCTGATCGGTCTGGCATGTGTCCACAAACCTGCTGGTGAAATTGGCAAATTTATTTTTAAATTAAGTAAAAGTTTTATTCTACAGTGATGGACAGTATTCATGTGGGTCTGTATGACAAATCCGTGGTGTGTTTTCTTAGTTATTTTGGTCTTAAATAAAATGGAACATAACATGCATTTTGAGGTAAGTGGCAATTAAGTGAGTCTTCCACAGAATAAAAGACAAAGTAGCATGGAGAAAAATATAATTCTCTAGAAAAAGATTTAAGAGAAGATGCTTTCACCTTCTTATTATTCATTATTATTACTTTCTATTATTCATTATTATTATTATTTCCAATACTTTTTGCCTGAGATCTTGTGTCTGTACCATCAGGGAAGAAAAACTCAGTAGATGTGATATCCTAGTCATCCAGTATATTCATGTCATCAGCTGACTTCATTTTATTGCCACATGACGTTCCTGAGCCTAGACCTGAGCAACTGAAGCGACCCCAGACATTGACTAATTTTCTTGCCAATATGGAGTTTGTTGAAAGAGCACCATGCTGATGGGCTACAAATCTCCTCCCTGTATGCTGACTCCTCATTGTTGATGTGACCAACAATTGTGATATTGTCTGCATACTTGACGATTGTGTTGAAGTTATGCAGAGGCACACAGTCATGGTTAACAGAGTAGAGCAATGGACTCCTCACCGAGCCCTTTGAAATGCCAGTGCTCGATATGAGAGTAGAAGACATGTGATTGCACAAACTAACAGACTGCGGCCTGTCAGTTAGAAAGTGACTGACTCCCAGGCCATGGAGCTGATATGATACGATTCAATCTTGGTGATATGGCCATGTTAAAAGCAGGGTTAAAATTAATGAACAGCATTCTTGAATATGTGGTGTTGTCCAGATGGGAAAGGGCTGAATGAAGTGGCCTAGAACTGGCAACCTCTTTCGACCTGTTCAGGCCATAGGCAAACTGGTGGGAGTCCAGCGTTGGTGGCAAAGCCGCTTTCAGGTGATTCAAGACCATTTTCTCAAAGAACTTTATGATAACGGGGGTTAGTGCAACCGGGAGGAAGTCATTTGAGCATGATGCAGTAGAATGCGTAGGCACAGGTCTGATTGTGGATGTTTTCAGGCATGTATGAACAATAGCCTGGGCCAGTGAGGGGTTGAAGATTTCTGTGAAAACCTATGCCAGTTGTTGTGCATATGCCCAGAGCACAAGTCCTGGTATGGCGTCAGGGCCAGCAGAGGCAAAACTTGTTCCTGTCAGTGTCTTGGAACTGCTGTTGTAAAGAGGAAATTGCTCCTTTTGGCCCGACCTTCACTGACTTCACTGAAAGTTTCACACATCTGATAAGTGGCAAGTACTTGGGTAGCATGAACAAAGTGGGGGAGGGGAATGGCCTTGTATGTTTCTGCAATGTTTGTGTAGACATTTTCCCCTCTAGTAGAGCTACTGTAGAAAAATTATGGTGGAATTTATGAACTTCTTGTATTGGAGTGATTAAAATCTCCAGCAGCAATAAAAGCTCCTTCTGTACTGTTGTTTGTTGATAGCTGCTTGAACATTAGCGTCTGAAGGAATGCAAGTTAGTCATAACAATGGCAGTAAATTCTCTAAGTAAATAAAATGGTCTGCACTTGTTGTTGTTGTTGTTCTTGTTAGTCTTTCGGTTGCTCCCGTCAAGGGGTTGTCCCAGCAGATCATCATGATTTGCACAGCGACTGCACAGGTTTTTACGCCGAATGGCCTTCCTGACGCAACCCTTCCATTTTTCCCGAGCTTGGCACCAGCACTGCATTTAATCACCAAAAACTCTAAATTAGCAGAGCAATGTGTAATCAGTTACAGTACAATCTGATTTGTTAACATAAACGCATAAACCTTTTACTAAAATACACTGCTCTTCTGTGTGCCGTGAAGACGGTGACCCTCAATGCAATGTTGCTGATAGGAATGTTGTTTATCCACATTTCCATAAAGATCATGATGTTGCATTCCATTAATGCGATATTATCTGAAGGCTCAGTTCATTTGGTTTTTCACCAAATCGGCTTGCTCATCAGGGAAAGAGTGATCAAAACTGAAATAGATTTTTGCATTTTTCCTCACGCTTTTCACACTGATTTCCATAATTTTTTTAAAGATTCTCTAAAGCTACTTTGCGACAATGACCATTGTTAAAAGTACAATATAAATAAAACTTAATTGTATTGAAATCATTAGAGACTGTACATTTGCAAGGAAGGTGCTTGGGAGAGATGTGGGCTTGGCTTTAGCCTAGCTCTAATATTGCCTTACTTCCCCTGCCTTTGTTTACAGTCTCGGAGATGACACTGAGCTTTCCAGTACCCTGGCATTTTCCAGTGGAAATTGAAAGTTGATTAATATGCTGTCTGCACAGTTATAGCTCATCTCCCAACAGCGTTTGTCGGCCACATGAGATGTATGCAATGCTATTGAGTGGATAAGCTTGCAGCTAGTAGAGTAGTAATTACTAAATTAGAAATTCTTAATATTTGTGTAACTCGAATCCTTTAATTTCCTTTGAGTTGCCTACCTGTGAAGCATTGTCATCACACTATTCTCCTTAACGCTTCCTTAACCATACAGGGGAATAAGACCAAATCTTTATTAGGAAGCATACATGTGCACTATTTTCTAATAAATTTAGTTTAAAAAAATTTAAATTTTTCAAATGTAAACAAAAGGCAGACAGTCTGATACACTATCCAAGCCTTAGCCTTTAAGGAAACCATTCTTGGGAACTGGAACCTTCACAGAACTTTCATTAGGAAGCCTACTTGTGCACTAGTTGTTCAACTTTCTTATATACATATATACAGCTTGCAAAAGTATTCGGCCCCCTTGAACTTTTCCACATTTTGTCACATTACAGCCACAAACATGAATCAATTTTATTGTAATTCCTCGTGAAAGACCAATACAAAGTGGTGTACACGTGAGAAGTGGAACGAAAATCATACATGATTCCAAACATTTTTTACAAATAAATAACTGCAAAGTGGGTTGTGTGTAATTATTCAGCCCCCTGAGTCAATACTTTGTAGAACCACCTTTTGCTGCATTTACAGCTGCCAGTCTTTTAGGGTATGTCTCTACCAGCTTTGCACATCTAGAGACTTAAATCCTTGCCCATTCTTCTTTGCAAAACAGCTCCAGCTCAGTCAGATTAGATGGACAGCGTTTGTGAACAGCAGTTTTCAGATCTTGCCACAGATTCTCGATTGGATTTAGATTTGGACTTTGACTGGGCCATTCTAACACATGGATATGTTTTGTTTGAAACCATTCCATTGTTGCCCTGGCTTTATGTTTAGGGTCGTTGTCCTGCTGGAAGGTGAACCTCCATCTCAGTCTCAAGTCTTTTGCAGACTCCAAGAGGTTTTCTTCCAAGATTGCCTCCATCCATCCATCTTCCCATCAACTCTGACCAGCTTCCCTGTCCCTGCTGAAGAGAAGCACCCCCTGAGCATGATGCTGCCACCACCATATTTGACAGTGGGGATGGTGTGTTCAGAGTGATGTGCAGTGTTAGTTTTCCGCCACACATAGCATTTTGCATTTTGGCCAAAAAGTTCCATTTTGGTCTCATCTGACCAGAGCAGCTTCTTCCACATGTTTGCTGTGTCCCCCACATGGCTTGTGGCAAACTGCAAACGGGACTTCTTTTTCAATTAAATTTTATTTGTATAGCGCTTTTAACAATTGACATTGTGTAAAGCAGTTTTGAGACAATCAAAATAATTATTTGAGTTTGTATGGAATGTGAATGTGTATGAATCAAAATGGTCAGATAGTCCCTGGTGAGCAAGCCGAGGGCGACAGTGGCAAGGAAATACTCCCTGAGATGGTAATAGGAAGAAACCTTGAGAGGAACCAGACTCAACAGGGAACCCATCCTCATCTGGGTGAAACAGATAGCAGGAAATGATCTGCATTTATACAGTGTGTTTGGTGGCAGCCAGTTCAGCTATAATAGTTGATCTTAATTGATGTTAAAATGGAGTCCAGGTAGTTATTGGAGACTCAGATAGACTTGTAGAAAGTTCCAGTCCTGAACTATTGAATTGTCAAGTCCTCAGAGAAACAGCTGCCGACACCATTCGAGGCCAGAACCGTCTTCTAAGTAGGGTTGTTCCGATTCCGATACTGGTATCGGAAATGCCACCGATGCCACAAAAAAATCTGCCATCGGAATCGGCGAGTATTTGAGTCCACGTACCGATCTAATACCATTTTCCTAAACATAACCTATTTATGCCCGCTAGCTTAGCTTACTTACGGCGTGCGCCTGTGATGGGCGTGCGCCCAAATTGATTGCTCACTCCGAAGCTCACTAGTTAGGCGGCCTCCCCCCCTTTAGGTATGTGAAGGAGCAGGGCCGAAGAATCAGGCAACGGCCCATGAGCTATCGGCCAATGCTATATATATATATATATATATATATATATATATATATATATATATATATATATATATATATATATATATATATATATATATATATATATATATATAATATACTGTACAGATACACACCCAGGTATCGGATCAGTACTCTGTATCGGCCGATACCCTGAGCCCAAGTATCGGTATCGGGAGGAGAAAAATGGTATCGGAACATCTCTACTTCTAAGTAGAGAGAATCATCCCCAGACACCAGACGCATCCCAAAGACACACATGGCGACGAGACCTCCAACCAGAAGCGGGGCACCAGGATGGGTCAGACAGGTCCGGAGGGCAGAGTTAGTCTGGATCACTGGCAGCTCAGGGATGACATGTGTAGCTCGACAGAGAGAGAGAGTGAAAGGGGGGGGAGAGAGGAAAGAGAGAGAGAAGAAGAGGAGAGATGGCAGTCTTATGTTTTCTATTAACAATGGCTTTCTTCTTGCCACTCTTCCATAAAGGCCAACTTTGTGCAGTTCACGACTAATAGTTGTCCTATGGACAGATTCCCCCACCTGAGCTGTAGATCTCTGCGGCTTGTCCAGAGTCACCATGGGCCTCTCGGCTGCATTTCTGATCAGCGCTCTCCTTGTTCGGCCTGTGAGTTTAGGTGGACGGCCTTGTCTTGGTAGGTTTACAGTTGTGCCATACTCCTTCTATTTCTGAATGATCGCTTGAACAGTGCTCCGTGGGATGTTCAAGGCTTTGGAAATCTTTTTGTAGACTAAGCCTGCTTTAAATTTCTCAATAACTTTATTCCTGACCTGTCTGGTGTGGAAATGTAGTTAGAAAAAAACATCATGAGTGTTATCACTTAAAACAAGTTGTTTGGTAAAAAAGCAGCTATGTTTAATAGTCAAAGTAATAGCATTTTAAAACACAATGTGAAGACAACTCACAGGATTGGGACTAAACAGTTGTGTCCATAAGAAAGCACTTGAGACCCATCAGAAAAAAAAAGTGTATGGTTTGTTAGGGAGCATAAAGATTGGACTTTAGAGCGAAGGGAAAAGGTCACCTGATGAGCCCCAATTGAGCCTATTCCAGAGTGATGGGCGTGTCCGGGTAAGGAGGGAAGTGCATGAAGCGATGCTCTGGAGGTAGTGTTATGATCTGTTTGCTTTAGTTGCTCAGGTCGAGACTCCGCAATGTTATATGAAATCGACCTGAATGTACCTGAATGACCAGGTTATCACATCTATAGAGGTTTTCTTCACTGTTGGCATAGGCATATTCCAGGATGTAAATTGTGAAATAATGCTTCTGGGAACACAAGGAATCATTTTTACACATGAGCTGGACATCGCAGTCATTGACTTTCATTGAAAGCTGCTAGAGAAGACTTTTTGGAGTGGTTTGTCTCTCTTGTCATCACTACAAGACCTACAATGAATGCTGCTCTGCACAGTAATAAATGTGGAATAAGGTGCATAATGTTGCATAAGGGTGTTGATAAAATGCCCCTGCGAATACATGCCAGAATCAAAGCAAAAGGTGATCCAGTGTAGGGCTGTAGCTACTGAATATTTTAGTAATCGAGTGTTCTACCAAAAAATGTAATCGATTAATCGTGTAATCAGATAAAATGTACTTTTGCTTAATAAAACAGCAATGTAACATGTATAAGGATTAATAAAGATTAATTGGTTTTCTTTTTAGAAAAATCAACTTTTATTTTTTAAATGCATACAGCGTTTTATCAAAAATGAACATTATCATTATTCACAATACAAGGAATAGCTTATACCCCCCCCCCTATCTCACCTATGCGGTTTGACTCGCGGTGAGATGCGGTGTTAAGCTCTGTGAGCCGCCGCAACTGCCCGCCGACGTTCCACAAAGTTCTGTAAGGTCCGCAAGCTTCCACCAAGGAAATAAAACATTTTTTTAACGTTAAATTTTTTTTCGCGCGGAAAGATGGAAACTTAATCAAAGCTTCAAAACTTGCGGTGAATCATGATGAATCATACTTCCGGCCACCGCGCAGGTGAGATAGGGGTATTAAAGTTGACTGAGATGGATGAAGTGCATTACAGTGTCATACAGTACATTCTTATTTTAAAGTATTTTCTCAGATGCAAAAACTAAGTCATTTCTAATGACTAAGTATCAAAAAAAACAAACTAAGGAACACATTGAAATAAATAATTATACAAAAACACTAAGGTGTGCAACTAAACTTTAAATTTACAGCTCAGGCATAACGTAAGCCTTTACAGACAATTTCTGTCATTTTAATTAGCTTTTTTCTTCATCTCTTGGCTCGCTGATAATTTTATCGCTCCTTTCCACTTTGTAGCCCGCACCAGAACGCTCCCTCAAATCAACACACAGCTAACTGTTTGCGTCTCCTTCCGCTTTGTGGGTGACGTAAGTGCTTCTTCTTTGTTGATGGCGGTTTGCATCCGGAAGCGCACTTTGTCAACAAATAATTGCGCAAAAACATAATGCAAACTTTTAAAATTAATTAAAAGAAGCTTCGAGGCAGAAGATTTTGCCTGGATCATTTTTTGTAATCTCGAGGGATCGTTTCAGCCCTAGTCCAATGTAATGTTAGAATGTTTTTTTCTTTTTGTTTGTTTGTTTTTCTATTTAAAAATATAAGGTATGTAGAAGTGAGTCAAAATGACTTTGGTTTAGCTCTGAGTTTTTAACATTTACTATATACATGTATATGCGTCACAAGCTTGTTGCAGAGTTTTGTGTTGGTCGTTAAAAGCTGTACTGTACAGTTGATGGCAAATTATCAACATAAGCACATGAATAAGGAAGGAAAATCAATGTTTTAAAAGAAAAAGACGTATTTTTCTTGTTTGGTTTGCTTAAATAACTACACACATTTAAAAATAAATAAATAAATAATGGAGGTCCAATGTGTAAAATGACAACCATGGTATCTTTTAATTATTAACTAAAGATATTTCATGTGTTTATTTTTCAGATCATTAATATGGTTGGTTTCCACTCTTTAGAACTATTCCAAGTTAGAATATTTTAGGACACCACTTCATATGCATGTACGTCATTATAAATAGCTGTGGAGGGGAATGAGGGAGAAGATATAAAAGCTAAAATAAATGGCCTAATTTTATGTTTATTTGTCTGATTGTTTTTCTTTGTCTCTTCCTTTGTAACTAAGGAAATTTGGAACCCAAATGCCCGATACTTTGTCTGATTTTTTCAAAATTAATGCATATAATTGAAAATATAATTGCTTATTATCCATCAAATAACGATCATTGTGTCACATGTGTATTCTGTTCTATATTATGTGTGTGTGTTAATTATATTCTCCATGTAAGAGGGTAGAGACTGTGGTCTTTTTACATCACTTCATTTTCTATGAATAGTAGATGACTTTACAGGAAGGGTGTGATCTGTGTATAAATGACTCGGCTATCTAACTTCCTGTTGGTAAAATGAGTTACTATTAAGTCTGTAGTGTGTGTAGTTTCTTTGCTCTCACAAGAATTTAGATTTCAGGGGCAGCTACTTTGCACTCTTTTCTGTAAATACATTGAGATACTTGGTGTATGCAGTGCTTGTGTGTTACCAGTTGTTTGCTTATATATTCTCCTCATTTAAAGGTTATTTTGATAGTAATGGAATGAATGTGTAGGTAGGATGATACTGAAAACATTACTGAAGATTTTCACTTGCACTAATGAGTGTTTTGGGGTTGATTTGTCTATCTAATCTCATTAGAAAAGAAACACTATAGACTTTTATTTATATATATATATATATATATATATATATATATATATATATATATATATATATATATATATATATATATAATTTCATAAATATATTATCAGACTGTCCAAAAACATAACAGATTACATATAAATAATGTTCAATGTAGTTACAATACAACTTGAAATATGTATATTTAGTTAATCTCTATAAAGAAAAAGCATTAAGTTTTTTTTTTATTTCTTTTATGGCTGTACCCCCAAGTGGTGAGGCTTTATATTCTGAGGTTGTCTGTCTGCCTATCTGAGATACTCAGTGTTTTTCAAGAGCATGTACTGTAGCTCCGTGTTTTGAAATTTATATGGAATTATTAGCTAGCAGGTGAACTGATGTTTTACAGTCTCGATTTTTTTTAGCCCCTCCCCCCTCTGTTTATTCCCATCATGTAGTAGAGATCTTTATAGAATAATCAATGAATATTATATTTTAAATCTATTATTTTTCCTGTAAATATTTTGTTGTTTGACTTTATACAGGTCAGTTGTGAGATAAAACTTTAAAACTCAGTTGATCAGATTAAAAAAATGTTTTTTACTGCTTTGTTGTGAATTAACCTGAAGGTTTGGACAGATTATAGTAAAACTGTTCTTCTTTCTCCTTCAGGCTGAAGCCCGACTGGCGGCTAAGAGGGCTGCCAGGGCAGAGGCTCGTGAGATCCGCATGAAGGAGCTAGAGAGACAACAGAAAGAGGTGAAGCCTTATTATTATAATTAAATCAATCAAATCAATTTTATATAAATTTATTTTCTTTTTTTTCAGATTTTGTTACAATTCTAAACAAACCTAGCAAATAATTTGCGTCTGCTACACAGGAAGCTGTGCTGTGTGAATACAAAGCTCCCCGCTTTGTGTTAATGCTTATTTAGGCTAAATAACATTACGAAATCAGTATTTAGTAAATGAAGCATATGCACAGGCTGCAATTACGTTTCAACATCATGGTGCCGTTTCGCAACGTTGCATATATCGCAGAGCTAGCTTCAAGCAAATTTGGCCTTCGTCATTCTTGGCTAGTGTGCACAAGAACCCCTTTTTGGTATGGCAAGTGTAAACACATCAATCGGATATGGGTCATAGTTGAAAGAACGTGTAAACAGACGGTCAAAAAAATCTGATATAGGCAATAAATCAGAATTGGGCATCGAGACCTGCCGTGTAAACGGGGATAAATATAACCAAAGAGTGTCTGGGGCATTGCCAAACAACAAAACATAAATAGCTTATTACCTATTTTAGACATAAAAGATTGTTGAATAATATTAATAAGCTGTTTCCCTTTTGTGGTCTTATCACAGACATGCCATAAAAATATATTAACCTGTGGAGAGTTTGAGAGGTTTATTATTATATAATTTTTTTACTTTTATTTGTCATTTTTTGTGTAATTATGTATGGGCATTCACCATTTTAATATGCAAAGAACATCTTGACTTAAACAGCTGTCCCATTTGTCTTGCCTTCATCTGACCAGTTTCTTCCACCTTATTGTGAGGATCTGGTTGACGGGGTGATTTGCAGTTGTAACTTTTGATTAAAAACTTTATGCCCAAACCAGAAAGTTACATCATGATTAGTATCTTGATTTTTTTTTTCTTATTCCTTTTCCAGAATGCCCAGCTTTGTGTGTGGCTCCACATTTATAGTTCTATATTTATAGCCTTTCATTCAAACTTCTTTTAAAGTAAAAAAAAAAAAACAGTCCTATTAAAAATGAGTCCTTCTGAAAATCATTTATACTTTACACTAATTTAAGCCTTTTTTCTGACTTTAACATAACAAACGGCCCTGTATGGGGGTAAAAATGTCTGTTCTTTTTTCTCTTTCTCATGGCTTTCCTGCTCGCCTTCCACTCCTGCTTTTCTTCTGTCCACCTGTCCTATAGATTTATCAGGTCCAGAAGGTAGGACTCTTGCTTGTCTCTAAAGTCTAACTCCAGAAATATTGATATCATTTATGGACATGAGGAAAAGTTTGCTTGTATATGATTTATATTGTTTTTATGACTTTGAAGTTGGTCTATTTTTATCATTTTTTTTAATCTACAAAAAGCATGTTAAATGTAAAATTAAATATAAAATTTTAGTATATTGATTAGCATTTTTTATTTATTTATTTATTTTAAATCTTCTCACAGACAAGGTGCTCATTAGTATGCATGACAACACACAAGGTGTTTATTGCCCATGCCCTCTGGCATGTCACAGCGTTCAATATTCACCAAACGCTTGCTTGCTTGACTTTGCCAAATGAACTTAAAAAAAGTTAGTGTTTTTAGCCTCTATTAGCCGATGCTTTGTGTTGAGGCACTGTACCTGACTTGTTCCTGCCAGTGGCTGTGTGCAGGGGTGTGTGTCTGACCTCTCGCTCATAGGACACTGTGTGCTCTCAGCTGACATGCACTGCGAATAAGAACTTTTGGCTTAAAATATTCCTCCAACTGTCCAAATGGCAGGCAAAAACTAAAACAGGAAAAATAGAGGATGAGTCAGGGCTACGCAGTGAAATAGAATCCACAATGACCAGAGGAAGAATTTTGTGTTTTGTTTCACCTGTAGGAGTCCAACCCGAGCAAATCAATACTGAGGGCATCATGTGTATACATAACTGTGCATGTGGACTAGGGCTGCACGATATTAGGAAAATATGCGATAGTTGTTGAATACTGCGATAACGATATTTCTTGCGATATAACATTTCCCTAGAGAAATGCATTTTTTAAATTATTATTATTGGCTATTTTTTTATTATTTATTTATATGTAATGATCATACTAAAATAAACAGGTAATAGATATTCGTCTGATGTAATTAAATCTAATTCAGGCTAAAAAGAAACTATGTCAAGGAAGTTGCAAATATTTAGACTTCAAAACACTATGAATGACTTAAACCCTCAGCAGATATTCTGACTTCTGGTTTGCTGTTACTATAAACCTGCCAACACAATATGAATTACTTTCAAACATTACTTTTTATTTACATGTAACCATACACTCATCAATAGTGTCTTAAAACAAGAGCATCTTTTAAACAAAATGTTCTCTTTGGCTTGCCTGTTTTTTTTTTTTTTTTTTTTTTTTTTTTTTTTAACATAAAAATAAATATTATTAAACAAATTTAATAAAAAAAATACTATTTGTCACACACACGCACGCACACACAAACTCGCTCCGCGACCCGCACTAGGACCCGGAAGTAATGCGGGCGCGGACCCGGAAGTATAAGAGGAGTAAACAAACCATCGCATAGAGCTTAGTCACTGAGTTTGCCATGTTGGTTCAGATTGTTTACTTTCTGATTTGAGTGTGTGTTTATAGGACTCGGGTTAAATGTGTTTTTCCCTTGCTCCCCTTCTGTGAGAGTCCTTAAACTAATTCGCGTGGTTATTCTGCCTACTCGCTTGCTTCCGCGTTTGGGTTTACCGTCCACGCTACAAAGCGCTAACGGCTAATCGCTAAGTCTTCTGATCATCCGGGGTTAGTTCGCAACAGAATGAAGCATAAAGATATAAATAATATATATGTATTTTTATATAAGATATAAGCGGGTATAAACATAGTAAGGGCCCATCTGAGTGGTCAAATTTGGACACACAAATGCTTGGCAAATAAAGTATTTATTGCACCTCTTTGCGATAAGGTTATTGCGCATGCCGTTATCGCAATAACAATATCTTTTCGATATATCGTGCAGCCCTAATGTGGACTACTGACCGTAGTCTGTACAACACGTTTGTTACAACACATGATTGCTTTCCCCTCTAGGGGGTGCCTAAAAGCAACCAAGAATTTAAGGAAAATAGGCATTTCTGGCCGGCTTTAGCCAATTAAATAATTTTTTATAAAATATACACAAACAATTTACAATTGAAAAAAGTCCCCCATTAGCAACCCTTTGTGGAGAGGGCGTCTTTAAGACCACACCGGTGCGACAATAGTCCACTTAGAACAGGAAACTGAGGCTAGAATTCGCATTGATTGATCAAAATTTGAACAATAGAAGATTGGAAAAAAGTTGCTGCGATATTCAGATGGTAGGCTTAGAATTTATTTGTAAAAAACATGAAACCATGGATCCATTCTGCATTCAGCATTAATGAGAACCACACACACACGCACACAAAAAGGGGTTGAGTAGTGGTGGCTCAATGTGATAAGACTGAGTTACTGATTAGAAGGTTGGCGATTTGAGGCGCAGCTCCACCTGGTTGTCGCTAAACCCTAATGGCTGACCCCTGCATATTAACAACAAGCTGGGATATGCGAAGAATAAAGAATTCCACTGTGCAGTAATGTGATGAATAAAGACTTAACGAACACTCACTAACTCATCGTCTGTACTAGGGCTGCACGATATATCGAAAAAATATCGTTATCGCGATAATGGAATGCGCGATAAGCATATCGCAAGGAGTTGCGATAAATACTTTATTTGCCAAGCATTTGTGTGTCCAAATTTGACCAATCAGATGGGCCCTTACTATGTTTATACCCGCTTATATCTTTTTTATATATATATATATATATATATATATATATATATATATATATATATATATATATATATATCTTTATACTTCATTCTGTCGCGAACTAACCCCGGATGATCAGAAGACTAGCCGCGATTAGCCGTTAGCCCTTTATAGACGGTAAACCCAAACGCGGAAGCAAGCGAGTAGGCAGGATAACCACGCGAATTAGTTTAAGGACACTCACAGAAGGGGAGCAAGGGAAAAACACACATTTAACCCGCGTCCTATAAACACACACTCGAATCAGAACCGACATGGCGAACTCAGTGACTAAGCTCTATGCGGTGGTTTGTTTACTCCTCTTATACTTCCGGGTTCGCGCCCGCATTACTTCCGGGTCCTAGTGCCGGTCGCGGAGCGAGTGTGTGTGTGCGTGCGTATGTGACAAATTAGTATTTTTTTTATTAAATTTTTGTTTAATAATATTTATTTATATAAAAATAAAAAAAAACAGGCAAGCCAAAGAGAATATTTTGTTTAAAAGATGCTCTTGTTTTAAGACACTATTGATGAGTGTATGGTTACGTGTAAATAAACAGTAATGTTTGAAAGTAATTCATATTGTGTTGGCAGGTTTATAGTAACAGCAAACCAGAAGTCAGAATATCTGCTGAGGGGTTTAAGTCATTCATAGTGTTTTGAAGTCTAATTCTTTGCAACTTCCTTGACGTATAGTTTCTTTTTAGCCTGAATTAGATTTAATTACATCAGACGAATATATATTTCCTGTTTTAGTATGAGCATTACATATAAATAAATAATGAAAGAAATAGGCAATAATAATAATAAAAAAATGCATTTCTCTAGGGAACTGTTATATCGCAAGAAATATCGTTATCGCAGTATTCAACAATATCGCATATCGCATATTTTCCTAATATCGTGCAGCCCTAGTCTGTACTGCTTTATCCTGTATTCAGGGTCGTGAGACCCTAGAGCCTATCCCAGGAGACTTAGGGGACGAGGCGGCACACACACATACTGGCACGCTCATTCACACACTACAGGCAATCTGGGAATGCCAACTAATCTGCAGGTCTTTGTGTGCAGGGAGTTTGCATGTTCTCCCCGTGCTTGGTTGGTTTCCTCCGGGAATTCTGGTTTCCTCCCACAGTCCAGAGACGGGAATCGAACCCAGCTCCTGGTGGTGCAAGGCGACAGGGCTAACCACTACACCAGCGTGCCGCCCTTAACTAACACACTAGATTAAAAAAAACAAAAACAGAGTTAAAGGAAGGTGCATTTCTTTTTTATGATTATTTTCATTTTCCAAGGCACAGGCATATTTCTCTACTTCAGCTTAGTTTTTCTTTTCTTTGTGTTCTGCCGCTTATCGCTATGTGCAATCTTTTCTCAGAAATACTATGGACTGGAGAACCTGGACAACAAATGGGGGGACATTGAGCAGTGGATGGTACTACCAGATTTTGTGTCCAGAG
The DNA here is from genome assembly GCA_030522415.1 of Channallabes apus. Lineage (NCBI taxonomy): Eukaryota > Metazoa > Chordata > Actinopteri > Siluriformes > Clariidae > Channallabes > Channallabes apus. The sequence continues at coordinate 13,347,448 of CM060109.1, forward strand.
CAGCTCTAGAAGCAAATTTTTATTTATGTATTTTTTTTTTTTTTTAAAGAGAAATACTGACATGACCGAAAAGCAACAGAAAGATAGCATTTGGGTTCTGACACTGTATTATACAGCACCTATAATATTAGATCTATTCACATAATTATTTGTTGTTTATTCACAGGGCTGCAAAATGAGCTCTTTTCATTTAACCAGTTTGAAAATTAGTACCCTTCTGTTCCAGCAGTTTTTGCCTGGAGTTAGAAAGGAAGTTTATAATGAAGGGAAATTATTTATCATGTGTTAATGGACAATGCAGATGGAACTCTTGATATTTTTGAGCAGTTCTTGTTAACGTATACATACATATCTGGCTTCTTATCTTTGGTATCTGCCACATACTGGACCCCCACTCCATTTAATGGACCAAAAATCAGCTGGACAGTTGCACAACTTAAGGCAAAATGCCCCAGTTACTAGCTGGAAGTTGTGACGGCTACAGTAAACTCAGTGTGTCACCAAATAAGACAACATTTGGTGTCTGCGTCCCAGTCTGTGGCCTCGAAGTTTTAACCAAATATTGAAAATGCAAATTTATGACTGTTATATACTGTTTGTCCAGCAACTTTTGGTCCCTCTTTACAGGGGCTGTAGTTCCTACACCTTTCATGCAATCTCACTGTAACCAGCCTTAGTTTAGAGTTTACATTAACCTTCATAATTTAGTTTAAACATCAGTACAATGTGGTAGATTTAACATATCTTTGACAAAGTAAAATATTTACAGACCTGACTCTATGTATGCTTGTTTTAGCAAGTTACAAAGTTAAAACAAATGCATGTTATGAATTGTGCTGCTTTACTCCTTGCATTTCCTTGCATTTGTCCTCTTTACTTTTTCTTCCTGTACACTTTTCTTTCTTTTGGTCCCAACAGGAGGACAGTGAGCGGTATACACGCCACTCACAGAGACATGTTTCGGTTGGTATAGTCTTCTCTTCTTTGCCTTCATCTGCAGATCCGGTGCTTTCCATCCTTTTTATCCTCTTCTCATATCAGGCTGGCAAATCCTTCAAGAGACTTTGGAGACAATAAGCAATCCTCACTGCCCCAGCACAAACTAAGATTTGTTTAACATTAGAAGCGCCACGCCAGTGTCACCTATTTTTAACGCGGTTCACCGGTCATTTGACCGCCTATTGTTTTGAATGGGAAGCTGTCGCTGACACACAATGATCGCTAGATGGCGCTTTCGCAAATGGATTAGCTCCAACATAAGCTTGCACTTGGACAATGCTCCATTCATTCCAGCGTTGATAATCAGCTGTATAATCAGCTAAATTCATTAGTTCGTTCATTCTATTTGAAGCTTCTGAACTTCTTGGATGTTTTTTGTGTGACAGTGCTTTAGGTTAGTTCTGAACTCGCTTCGGTGAAATTATCGCTAAACAATGTAATAACCACTACTATCTATGTCCTATATAAAGCTTTATTATTGTATTTGAATAAATAATCAGATCTACCACAGCAGATAATAAACTACGGTATGTCATGACCAAAGCAAACACCATGATTATGCCTCGTTTCGGTAACTACACAGGGTGTAGCATCTGCATAGTGACACTAAACCGCTGAACAACTTCACTTTTCCGGTATGGTAACATAAGCACCTCGGATACCTGTTGCTGCTGCTGTGGAAATATTACACTACGGATATTAAATATAGAATATTTATTGAAACAAAAACTAATACCATTATAAAATATATAATGTATTGAAACGTTTATAACATCGAAAATGATTCATTAATTTACAAGATGTGTGGAGATGTATTTTTTTTATTTATTCATTTTTTACAGATTACAAGCCTATATCTGTATAATACCAAGGGTTTCTAAATTACAAACCGAATTCCAAAAAAGTCGGGACACTAAACAAATTGTGAATAAAAACTGAATGCAATGACGTGGAGATGGGAAATGTCAATATTTTATTCAGAATAGAACATAGATGACAGATCAAAAGTTTAAACTGAGAAAATGTATAATTTTAAAGGAAAAATATGGTGAATCAAAATGTCATGGTGTCAACATATCCCCAAAAAGTTGGGACAAGGCCATTTTCACCACTGTGTGGCATCTCCCCTTCTTACAACACTCAACAGACGTCTGGGGACCGAGGAGACCAGTTTCTCAAGTTTAGAAATAGGAATGCTCTCCCATTCTTGTCTAATACAGGCCTCTAACTGTTCAATCGTCTTGGGCCTTCTTTGTCGCACCTTCCTCTTTATGATGCGCCAAATGTTCTCTATAGGGGAAAGATCTGGACTGCAGACTGGCCATTTCAGTACCCGGATCCTTCTCCTACGCAGCCATGATGTTGTGATTGATGCAGAATGTGGTCTGGCATTATCTTGTTGAAAAATGCAGGGTCTTCCCTGAAAGAGATGACTAGATGTTGTTCTAGAGCCTGAATATATTTTTCTGCATTGATGGTGCCTTTCCAGACATGCAAGCTGCCCATGCCACACGACTCATGCAACCCCATACCATCAGAGATGCAGGCTTCTGAACTGAGCGTTGATAACAACTTGGGTTGTCCTTGTCCTCTTTGGTCCGGATGACATGGCGTCCCACATTTCCAACAAGAACTTCGAATCGTGACTCGTCTGACCACAGAACAGTCTTCCATTTTGCCACACTCCATTTTAAATGATCCCTGGCCCAATGAAAACGCCTGTGCTTGTGGATCTTGCTTAGAAATGGCTTCTTCTTTGCACTGTAGAGTTTCAGCTGGCCACGGCAGATGGCACGGTGGATTGTGTTCACTGACAATGGTTTCTGGAAGTATTCCTGAGCCCATTCTGTGATTTCCTTTACAGTAGCATTCCTGTTTGTGGTGCAGTGTCGTTTAAGGGCCCGGAGATCACGCGCATCCAGTATGGTTTTACGCCCTTGACCCTTGCGTACAGAGATTGTTCCAGATTCTCTGAATCTTCGGATGATATGCACAGTTGATGATAACTGCAAAGTCTTTGCAATTTTTCGCTGAGTAACACCTTTCTGATATTGCTCCACTATCTTTCTGCGCAACATTGTGGGAATTGGTGATCCTCTACCCATCTTGGCTTCTGAGAGACACTGCCACTCTGAGAAGCTCTTTTTATACCCAATCATGTTGCCAATTCACCTAATTACTGTTAATTGGTCTTCCAGCTCTTCGTTATGCTCAAATTGACTTTTTCCAGCCTCTTATTGCTACTTGTCCCAACTTTTTTGGGATTTGTTGACACCGTGATATTTTGAAATAAACATATTTTTCCTTTAAAATGATACATTTTCTCAGATTAAACTTTTGATCTGTCATCTATGTTCTATTCTGAATAAAATATTGACATTTGCCATCTCCATCATTGCATTCAGTTTTTATTCACAATTTGTGTCCCAACTTTTTTGGAATCCTGTTTGTAAGTTGAAAAGTAAATTATTGTGTCCTATTTATATGATGTCCTCAATAATGATAATAAATATATAAATACTTTTTCGAGTTAAATTTTCACGCTCCAGTGATATGTAATAAGTGATAATTTTTCATTCCCTTTTCCGCTAAAGTGAAGATATGTTGTTCCCTAGTTCCCTACAGCACTATAGTTCGCTACTCTGTGCAGTTGTGTGTGTAAAAAATTGTATTTAACTCAGTTATTTATATATTAATGTAATATTTCCACAGCAGCAGCGACAGGTATCCGAGGTGCTTGTTACCATAACGGAAAAGTGAAGCTGTTCAGCTGTTTAGTGTCAATTCAATTTTATTTGTATAGCGCTTTTAACAATTGACATTGTCTCAAAACAGCTTTACACAATCAAAAGAATTATGTAAGTTGTACGGAATGTGTATGAATCAAAATGGTCAGAGTCCCTGGTGAGCAAGCCGAGGGCGACAGTGACAAGGAAAAACTCCTTGAGATGGTAATAGGAAGAAACCTTGAGAGGAACCAGACTCAACAGGGAACCCATCCTCATCTGGGTGAAACAGATAGCAGGAAATGATCTGCATTTATACAGTGTGTTAGGTGGCAGGCAGTTCAGCTATAATAGTTGATGTTAAAATGGAGTCCAGGTAGGTATTGGAGACTCAGATAGACTTGTAGAAAGTTCCTGTCCTGAACTATCGAATTGTCAAGTCCTCAGAGAAACAGCTGACAACACCAGTCTAGGCCAGAACCGTCTTCTAAGTAGATAGAATCATCCCGACACCAGACGCATCCCAAAGAGACACACGGGGCATCCATGCGACGAGACCTCCAACCAGAAGCGGGGCACCAGGATGGATCAGACAGGTCCGGAGGGCAGAGGGAGTCTGGATCACTGGCAGCTCAGGAATGACATGTGTAGCTCGACAGAGTGAAACTGGGAGACAGGGGGAGAGAGGAAAGAGAAAGAGGGGGAGAAAGAGAAGAAGAGGAGAGATGGCAGTTGGGTATGATCACAGTCACATAATGTATAATGTGAATGTATATTTATTGTAGAGTGCAAGCAGGGATTCCGGCAGGGCTAACTATGACAGCATAACTAAAAGGGAGAGCCAGAAGGAAACGCAAACATGAGGGCTCCCTGAGATGTAAAGCAAACAATCACCTCACCGTCAACAAACCTGAGTGATCAAATGAGAGTGAGGAAGACAGCATCTAAACATACCAGTTCACCATAATACTCTACGTCCATGAGTCCCCCAGATCTGCTCCTTTACCTAAGACAAATCTATTCATAAAAATGCTTGGCTAAATAAATAGGTTTTTAGCCTAGACTTAAACACTGAGACTGTGTCTGAGTCCCGAACACTATTTGGAAGACTATTCCATAATTTTGGGGCTTTGTAAGAAAAAGCTCTGCCCCCAGCTGTAGTTTTCATAATACGCGGTACTGACAAGCAGCCTGCATCCTTTGATCGAAGTAGGCGTGGTCGGATCGTAAGACACTAGCAGTTCGCTCGGATACTGCGGCGCGAGACCATTTAATGCTTTATATGTCGAGTAGTATTTTAAAATCAATGCGAAATTTCACAGGGAGCCAATGCAGTCAAGATAGGATAGGGGTGATGTGCTCATATCTTCTGGTTCTATTGAGGACTCTCGCTGCTGCATTCTGGACTAGCTGAAGCTTGTTTATGCAGCTAACAGAACAACCAGACAGTAAGGCATTACAATAGTCCAACCTAGAGGTGATAAAAGCATGAACTAGTTTTTCTGCATCGTTTAGCGACAATATATTTCTTATCTTGGCAATATTTCTGAGGTGAAAGAATGCTATCCTGGTGATCTCTACATGAGTTTCAAATGAAAGGCTGGAATCTATAATCACGCTGAGGTCTATTACTGTTGCACTTGATGGAACAGAAAGGCCATCTAAAGTTACGGTGTGATCTAAGATTTTACTTCTAGCTGTATGCGGTCCTATGACTAGAACTTCTGTCTTATCCGGATTAAGCAGAAGGAAGTTAATTAGCATCCAATTTCTTATGTCCTGCACACATTGCTCAACTTTAGTAAGATGGTTTTTCTCATCAGGTTTTGCTGAGACGTATAGCTGTGTGTCGTCAGCATAACAATGAAAACTAATACCATGCTTACGGATTATGTTGCCCAGAGGAAGCATGTAAAGGGAAAAAAGCAGTGGGCCTAAAACTGAACCCTGCGGAATGCCAAACTCCACTAGAGAACATGCAGAATAATCACCATTTAAGTCTACATACTGATAACGATCGGTCAAATAGGATCTGAGCCAGGAGAGGGCTGTACCCTTAATTCCTACTACATTTTCTAATCTGTGAAGAAGAATAGCATGATCAATGGTGTCAAAAGCTGCACTGAGGTCGAGTAATACAAGCATAGTTACACAACCCTGATCAGAGGCCAATAGGAGGTCATTTACTACTTTAACGAGTGCTGTTTCTGTGCTGTGATGAGGCCTAAATCCTGACTGATACAGTTCATGTATGCCATTTCTATGTAGATATGAGCATAGCTGCTCCGCTACTATCTTTTCCAGAATCTTAGAGATAAATCTTAGAGAGGTTTGATATTAGCCTGTAATTGGACAGCTGACAGGGGTCGAGGTCAGGTTTCTTAATTATTGGTTTGATAACTGCTAATTTAAAAGATTTTGGAACATAACCAATGCTGAGTGAGGAATGAATTATTCTCAACAGCGGTTCTGTTATTGCTGGTACTATCTGTTTAAGAAAATGTGTCGGTATAGGATCTAATAAGTTTATGAATTTGCAGGAGAGATGAGTGAAATTAGTTCATTCTCTTCAAGGGGAGTAAAGTATTCTAGGTTTGAATCTGACATGGCTAGGTTAACATCTGTATCAATTACATTGTTCGGTTTCAAAGCCTCAATTTTATGCCTGATATTTACAATTTTATTATTAAAAAAGTTCATGAAGTCCTCACTATTGCATGATGTTGTTGTGGAGATTTCTGTACTGGTCTTATTTCTGATTAATAAAAAAAATCTAGGATTATTTTTATTTTCTTCTATAAGAGTGGAGAGATACTGTACGTTGATCTAGCTACACTAAGAGCTTTCCTATAGTTCAGGATGCTCTCTTTCCATGCTATTTGAAATACTTACAATTTAGTTTGACGCCATTTACGCTCTAATTTCCGAGCGGTCTGTTTTAAAGTTCGCGTGTGATCGTTATACCAGGGAGCGAGTTTCTTATCTCTAAGAATTTTTCTTTTAGCTGGAGCTACATTATCTAAGGTACAACGAAATGTCGACTCTAAATATTCAGTCGCCTGATCGAGTTCTGTGGGGTCAGACGGTGATCTAATCGAAGTTGGTAACTCTGGGAGATTACTGATAAAACTGTGTGGTAGTTGATGTGAATGTACGTTTAATACGTTAGTGCGGTGCTGTGCGTACATTATCACTGTGACACTTGAATTGAGACAAGATAGTGATCTGAGATAATTTCAGACAGTGGAATTGTGAATACATTTCTTATCCTTAATCCGAAAAATATTAAGTCTAAAGTGTGAACTGCTTTATGAGTGTGTCCTACTACACACTGATTTACACCTACGGAGTCCAGTATGGACATAATTGCTGGAGATTTTAATATTCATTTTGAGAATCCAGAAGACCCTCTGAGAACAGCATTTAACACTTTGTCTACAGAAACGACTAGGTTTGAGATGAAATCTGCAAATTCACTAAGAAATTCAGAATACGGCCCTGGAGGTCTGTAAATTATAATTAGTGCAATCGACTGAGCTGACTAAATATACTTAAGTACACTTATGTTACTATAAAGAATTTCAAATGAGTTAAATTTGTGTCCGTGTTTTTGTATGATAGACAGATTATCATTATGAATAACTGCGACGCCTCCTCCTCTACCAGTTAACCGAGGCTGGTGTATGTAGCTGTATCCAGGAGGACTAGCTTCATTTAGAGCTACATACTCGTCCTGTTTAACCCATGTTTCAGTTAAACAGAGTATATCAAACTCCTGATCTGGGATAATTTCATTAACAGTAACCGTTTTTGATGCAAGAGATCTAATATTTAACAATCCTAGCTTCAGATCAGAGTTGCCAGCTGCGCATTCAATGTGATCCGAGTTTGTGGTCTTTATGTTAATTAGATTATTGAAACAGACTCTGAGTCTTTCTACATTTTTGCTTAGCTCGGGGAACAGACAGTCTCAATATGGTGAACCCTGAGTGACGACTCTATGCAGCTAGCAGACGGTTGGTTTAGCCTGTCTGTCTGCTCCCTGGCCTGGGCTCTGGATTGTCACCGATTAACTAGACCTCTACTGAGACTATGAGCTATACTACAGGAAATGAGAGCAGCACCTTCCCGAGTGGGATGGACACCGTCCCGCCCTAACAGGCCAGCTTTGCCCTCAAAGGTCTTCCAATTATCTATGTAGCCCACATTATTTTCGGAGCACCACCTGGACATCCAGCGGTTCAGCGACCATAACCTGCTGTAAGCTATGTCGCCACGTCTCATTGGGATGGGACCAGAGCATATTACTTCATCGGACATCGCCTTCGCTAATTTAAACACCTCTGTAAAGTTACTCTTACTAACCTCTGACTGACGAAGGCGTATATCATTAGCTCCAGCATGTACCGCTGTCCTAGAGCCCTAAGATTACCTGCTATTTCCGGTGCTCTGGCTCCCGGGATACACCTAACCACTGCCGCTGGCGCCCCTAAAGGTCTAGCTAATTTCACGTGCCTCAGTATAGAGTCTCCTATAACCAGAGCTCTTTCAGGTTTCTCAGCGGGTGCAGCACTGAAGAGATCAAACCTGTTGGACACGTGAGGCGCAGAGGAGGTGTGCTCCGGTGGGCTAGCCTTAGCATTAGCTTTGGCTGAACGAGTATGCCGCCGAGTCGTCACCTACTCGCCCCGCTGTGAGGGCTCGAATGCCGGAGTCGGGGGCTGTTTATCTCTGCCTGCGGCACCCAGACTGTCCGCTACGGGAATAACGCTGCTCTCACACACTCTAACCCTCTCTAAAGTCTGGATGCGCTCCTCTAAACCTAATCTTCTCCGTCAGAGTGCTCACTAACACACACCTATCACAAATAAAATTATCACTAATGACGGAGGAAGAATGTCTAAACATCCTGCACTCCACACACTGAACGAGCTGAATGGTAGACATGATAACGTACCTCTGTGTCGGAGTTTTAGTTGTTTGGAGCTGAATTCCGTTTGTTGTTCTTAGACAAGGAAACTCTCGCGTTCTCCAAAAATCGCAGAAAAAGGCGAAGCCGAATAGTATGGAGATGTAAAAGCTAGTTGCTATTAATATTATTATTGTATAAATAAAAAAGCTATGTAATTTAAACGCTGATACAAACGCAAAACTTTCGCGGCAACGATACAAAAACAGGAAGCTACGTCACCAACAGGAAATATGTGTCACTATGCAAATGTTACACCCTGTGTAGTTACCGAAAACGAGGCATAATCGTGGTGTTTGCTTCGGTTATGACATACCGTAGTTTATTATCTGCTGTGGTAGATCTGATTATTTATTCAAACACAATAATAACGCTTTATATCCTCAGTAGAGGTCATTACGTTGTTTTTTAGCGATAATTTCACGGAAGCGTGAATTAACTAATCTAAAGTACTGTCACACTAATATAACTTCAAATAGAATGAACAAACTAATGAATTTTCTCAAAACGTTATAAAATTAAGTAGAGCTAAATCCCTAAATCTCCTTATAAAATATTGCTGATTATCAACGCGAGAATGAATGGCGAATTTTCGATATTTCATGGAAGCATATATATATTCCATATATGCTTATAAGCTGCATACTGTATATATAATGAAACCTGAGGTACATATAAACACTGAATGAGTCATAGATAGTATGCGCGATCACTTGCGCCATCTGCTGAGAGAAATAAGAATCGCAGGTTGGAAAAGGCAGGAAACGTCATGCCGCCTGCCATCTGCAGATTATTTTCAATATGTATTATGTTGTAGTGAGCGTTGCAACTTATTCCATAAGATGAAGCCAATAAGATTATTACTTTGGAAGAGTTTTTTTTTTTTTTTATCAGTGTGATTTAAAGCTACCTCAGGCAGTTTGCAAATGTTTGATTCCTTCTGGATTTGTTGGCATTTGCTAGCATTTAGCGTTAGCTCAATCTGTTGCAAATTCTATGACGATTCTATGGAATACCCTGTGCTTTACACTTTATAAAATTATGTGCGTTAACTAATACTGACATATTAGTTCAACCTTTCTCATTAGAAGGCTAACTGACTGTTCTGACTGTTTTTACACTAATTGGGTGTTGAATCACAATTAGTGTAAAATGGAAGGCTAGTGCGCTACAGTATGTAGAGTGTAGAACAAAAAGTACAAAGTAGCGACCTTGTTCCCTGATTAGAGAGGGATTTTGGATTTAGCCCTGTGCTAGTTAGCGCTGTGGCTCAAAACACAACACGGATGGTTCAGAGGCAATTTTACAACAACTTGGGAGCAATTACTAAGGAGACAAAGTTGTGTTTAGATTAATAATATTATTAGATCTGTTTTCTTGCTAAAATTGCCGTGGTGACTGTTTTTTTTGGCACTGGCATCTGGTAAGTAAGTTCATCATGCAGATCTAAGTCGGGCCATGGTGGACAGACATCATGCGGTCACGTGCAAAAGGTCAATAGGACTTTTTGTTGCAGATTTATGTAATCATTATGGATCATATTAGGTTCATTAAAGTGTCAATTTGGCCATCCAGGAGTATTCAATTTGGATATGAATTCATGAATAGTAACATACATTAGATCTTTGGATTAATATACCCTGACAGTCTGTGTATATTAATATTAAGCTGTTCAGTCCGCACTGTACAGCCATGTTACTGTATATACAAAACCCCCCAAATAGTGCATAAGAATTGTCTAAAAGCATAATGTGACCCTTTTTCTGTTTTGCCCTGTATATCTTTGCAGATGTCCGATGATGAAGAATGTATGTCTGTGGGGAACAGGAGCAGTGTGCCGGTGAGTGGGTAACTGTTTTTGTTTTTGTAAACACAAGTACATGGCACAGCCTCCATTTCAAGTGTTTCATTAATTGGTGGTGTGCATTGCCATGTTGAAATGCTGTCCTACTGTAGGAACTGAATGGCACCCAAGTTAGAATAGTGTGTAAACAGATGTGCATTTGAGTAGCGATAATTTTCCTCATTTTGCACACATGTGGTTTGTAAGGATTGTGCTATGGTTGACTGTTTGTGGTTGCATTTTTGGCCACAAAAGCTTTTTGTGATGTTGCTGCTCGTCCCATTTTTCTGTGTAGTTGGATTTGGATTCAGAGGCTGCGGTAAGAATTATGTAAATGTTATGTTGTTAATGGGTATTTAAGGCTTATTTGTAACAACTGACTATCTGCTGTAAATCAGTGGTTCTCAACCGTCTATTAAACTGCTTCCTCCGCTCTTAAACACCTGCTACAATGAAACAGCTCAATTCTGGGATTCTTTTTTTTTTTTTTTTTTTTTTTTTTTTTTAATGAACTTTTTTGGCAAGTACTGTAATACACAGAAATGATTAGTCAGATATTCTCTAGATACATGTGATAAGCAATATAAATGCACTACTGTGCTATGGTGTGATGGTGTCTTTTGTTGCACGTTAAGGAAGAATGAGGTTTGTTGTAGAATGAGACGATTGTGTGGTCCTTACTAACTTGTCACAAAAAACACTGAAATTTAATATAGTCATATTTTAAAAAAGTAAGTCAACATTCAGGATCTAGATGAGAAAAATATGAATACCCTATAATTAAGTTAGATATAGAACAGTAGTTCTATAGAACAGAAATTACTGCAACAGTAATTTCGAAGCTAAAACTTTATGTACGTACAGTAGGAGTTTCAGTCTCTCCCCTGATTTTGGGGAAACTTTGGCACTATTTACAACATTGTTTCAGTATAATACTGTTTGCAGGCATATGCACAGCTCTCTTAAGAATTCATCACAGCATGGGGTCAAGGTCTGGACTTTGACTTGGCCATTCCAACACTCCTTGGCCCCTCTGATGTTGGTTTGCTGGTGTTTTTTGGGTCACTGTCCTGTTTCATGATGCAATTTTGGCCTCGCTTGGACAGATAACCTCACATTTGTTGCATCAAAAGTCTGGTATAAAGTGGAGTTTATCATTGTTCAATGACTGCTGGTTTTATACAGTAGGGTCCCTGGCTGCAAAACAAGCTCAAATCATCTTGCCATTAACCACGATGCTTAACTGTTGTGTTTGTGGCGATGCGCAGTGTTGGCACTGTGGATAATGACCAACTATCTCCATCTCACTCCTATAAAGACAGTCGGTTGTCTAGGAAGCTCTTCCATTTGTAAACAGTCCTTTTTACTGTTGAATTGTGATTTCCGAACAGTTTAGTTTGGACACATCTTATAACCCATGTCAGATTGATGAGCAGCAACAAGTGTTTCTCTGAGGATATGGCTCACGCCATCTCTTCTTCATCCGAATTCTCCAGGACAGTTCTACTGCTAAATCAATGAATGTGGATTTCACCTCAATTTTTTTTTCACCTCAATTCTGAATGTTGGTTTGATTTTTGGGAAAAATGACTACTTCTTGAATCTCTTGTGTGTGTGTGGTTTTTTTCTTTTTTTATGTTGGTTGGGACAATTAGCAAGTGCACCTTCTTTTTACAATGCCTGTATGTTTAAGCTGTGACTCTCAATGTGCAATTTTCTAGCTGGTTTTCAGTAAACTTTTACAAATAAAACCTGGTCTTAAACACCAAATAATTACAGTATAACTTGGATTTAACATCAGTTTGCCAATTTTCTAATATATTTCTACATGTTTTTTCTGCAATCGGTCCCATGTAGCCATCCCATACATCTTATTTAAATTCTCACAAGAGCGCAAAGAAGAAGAAAAAGAAGTCGAAGCACTCTTCAGATATTGTATGTAAACAACCCAGAAGAAACCGTTTCTCAAGAGTCTTAGCAGATTTTACCTTTCTCTGTAGTGGAAACAGCATTAATGTTGCATATTATTTTGTGCCATTATTTTTTTTTTTTCTCCAACAGAGTAATGGATATGATAATGATTACAGCACAATTTCCAATCGGGTTAGTATCACTACTAACCGTATGGCGGAAGATTTTTTTGTATGCTATAAAACATTAGAAAATTTTATTTAAATACTTTTCAGCATGAGCTATTTTTTTTAATGAATGCATTTTGTGCGAGTGTTCCATGGTGCATGAGCACACTTTCGGAAATTTCTTTACTAGACAAAAACTAATGCTAACAGAACATAGGGTGTGGTGTTTGGTCTGTTAATACAACTGCAGCTGGGATACGTAGCCTTGGCTCAGTTTGAGTATTATAAATCATTTGCTGTGAGCCATGCTCTAAGCTTGGGAGTAGTACTGTAAGTAGAGAAAAATTGGTTCGCCTGTGAAATTTTTTAAAGCTATTTATAGTATATGGATTTAGCCTTGTGCTAATTAGCGCTATTATTTATAATAGAGATGAATGGTCTGTTTAGCCGGTTTTCCAATTAGTAAGCCAATTAGTCAAAAATCTCACGCACCCGCATGCTCACTGTCAAGTTGAGTTTTGAGACTTTGGAGCCATTTGAGGTGGTAAAAAGTCACCATTTTACTAAACTATTTCTAAACATTGTCATCTTGTATGGTGGGAGTGAAATAATTTTGTTTAGAAATGCACGTTGTTCAGTTAAATGTTAAACTTTTTGTATTTGAAGTTTGTTTTTTAAGTGAGAAAACTAATGTTATAAGGAAAGGACTACATTTAATAACTCAAATTAGGATTAAATTTGGTATAAATTGTTATAAGATCATGATACTTATCGATTGTAAGTATATACGTATATTGTGAAAACATCATATCGGCTGGTGATCGGTGATTCCCATCCCTAATAAAAAGGCTTTCAGAGTGTAGATGGTGAGTGGCTTTACACTCTGATTTTTAAAAAAAAATTAACACGGTCTCTTTTTTTCACTGACTAATTTGTTTTTATTCATGGCATGATAGCATGTATGGAACGATATCGCGGACAATATTCAAATGCAATTGCGTTTCCCATATGTAGACGCACAAAGTGTGCCATAATTCAAATGCAATTGCAAACTTTGCATTACCGTTTGCTGATTCGCCTTTGCGAGCGCACACTGACTGCCAAATTTCAAATGAAAAAACAAAGTCCATTTGTATTTCCCAGGTCTTACACGTCATGAACCTGTCATATTTAAATAGCAAAATCAATCACCACATTTGCTTTTCCACTTTCTCTGAGTCGCGCGTCAAGCCGCCAAAATTCAAACACAATCGCTAATCCATTTGCAATTGCATTTCCAACACGTTACACAGAAACCTGTCAATCAGCGTCAGGGGCGGGTCTATACTGTGGGGCGGGATTGTATGGGGAGTGACGTCACTCGCACTCGCCGACCAAGAGGGGGATATTTGAACAATGGAGGTGAACCGAGATTATCTCATTTGTTTATCAAGAAATAAACACACAAAAATGACAAATCGCATATTTTCTTGCTCCGGAGTGGACAGAGAAGTTTTTACAAATAAAAATATTTTTAGATCTTCTCCTGTTACAGCCTGCTGGAGCGAAATCTTTCAGAAACGCTGCGTACCGGTGTTATGCGCTAAAATGCCTCCCTGCCACTGATTGCACCCCCACAAAATCTCTGTCAAATATATGAGGACATCACAATCAAATATTCATATTATTATTATCAAATATAATATATGAGTATTATCACGAAGCGATGTTTATTATAAATAAGAAATATAAAAATATACATGTACAACCCCTGGCAAAAATTCTGGAATCACCCCTCTCAGAAGATGTTTATTCAAATGTTTAATTGTGTAGAAAAAAAAAACAAGCACATACATGCCACAAAACTATTTTCACTCAACAATCCAAACTTCTGGCTGTATAAAACACTTTTAAAAAAAAAAACAAAGAAAGATAACTATAGTCAACGACAACTGTTTTAACAACTTAAACAGAGGAAAAAAATATGGAATCACCATCCACTTTGCATTTCTACAACTGCTAATTAGTCTACAGTTAAAAAAGAGTGCTTGCACACATTAGGGATGTGTTGAACCAAGATGATTGACATAACTCATAGCTCCAACACGAGAGATGTCAGTTGAAACAAAGGAGAGAATTATCAAACTTCTTGAAGAAGGTAAATCTTCATGGAATGTTGCAAAAGATGTTGGTTGTTCCCAGTCAGCTGTGTCTAAAATCTGGACCAAGTACAAATCAAATGGAAAGGTTGTAAAAGGGAAGCGTACTGGTAGACCAAGAAAGACATCAAAGCGCCAAGACAGAAAACTTAAAGCAATATGACTTGAAAACAGAAAATGCACAACAAAACAAATGAGGAACAAATGGGCAGAAAGTGGAGTCAATGTCTGTGACCGGACAGTAAGAAATCACCTAAAAGAAATGGGATTTACATACAGAAAAGCCAAAAGAAAACCATCATTAACATCTAAACAGAAAAAAACAAGGTTTCAGTGGGCTAAAGAAAGACAATCTTGGACTGCGGATGACTGGATGAGAGTTAGATTCAGTGATGAATCACGAGTCTGCATTGGGCAGGGTGATGATGCTGGAACTTTTGTTTGGTGCCGTTCCAATGAAATTTATAAAGACAACTGCCTGAAGAAAACATGCAAATGTCCACAATCATTATTGATATGGGGTTGTATGTCAGGTAAAGTTATGGGAGACATGACAGTCATTACATCTTCTATAAATGCACAAGTTTATGTTGAGATTTTGGACACTTTTCTTATTCCATCAATTGAAAGGATGTTTGGTGATGGTAGCATCATTGTTCAGGATGATAATGCATCGTGCCATAGGGCAAAATCTGTGAAAACATTCCTACAGGAAAGACATATAATGTCAATGGCATGGCCTGCAAATAGTCCGGACCTTAATCCAATTGAAAATCTGTGGTGGAAATTAAAGATAATGGTCCACGACAAGGCTCCAACCTGCAAAGCTGATCTGGCAACTGCAATAAGACAAAGCTGGAGACAGACTGATGAAGTATACTGTTGGACATTAGTTAAATCCAGGCCTCAGAGAATTCAAGCTGTTATAAAAGCCAGAGGTGGTGCAACAAAGTACAAGTAGTGTTATTATTTGGTGATTCCATATTTTTTTCCTCTGTTTGAGTTAACAGTTGTCGTTGACTATAGTTATCTTTCTTTGTTTTTTTTAAAAAGTGTTTTATACAGCCAGAAGTTTGGATTGTTGAGTGAAAATAGTTTTGTATGTGCTTGTTTTTTTTTCTACACAATTAAACATTTGAATGAACATCTTCTGAGAGGGTGATTCCAGAATTTTTGCCAGGGGTTGTATATGAAAATAATATATAATTAATATATTTTCCCCCTATACTACATGTGTTTTTTTATATAGCTTATTTTATAATCAAATTCGTTTGGTGCAATTTGTAAATCATAAACCTATTAATTTATGTTGTAATATAATATTTGATAGAGGTTATGTTGGGGAGGGGGGGGGGGCAATCCGTGGCAGGGAGGCTTTTTAGCGCATAACACCGGTACGCAGTGTTTCTGAAAGATTTAGCTCCAGCAGGCTGTAACAGGAGAAGATCTAAAAATATTTTTATTTGTAAAAACTTCTCTGTCCACTCCGGAGCAAGAAAATATGCGATTTGTCATTTTTGTGTGTTTATTTCTTGATAAACAAATGAGATAATCTCGGTTCACCTCCAGTGCTCAAATATCCCCCTCTTGGTCGGCGAGTGCGAGTGACGTCACTCCCCATACAATCCCGCCCCACAGTATAGACCCGCCCCTGACGCTGATTGACAGGTTTCTGTGTAACGTGTTGGAAATGCAATTGCAAATGGATTAGCGATTGCGTCTGAATTTTGGCCGGCTTGACGCGCGACTCAGAGAAAGTGAAAAAGCAAACGTGGTGATTGATTTTGATATTTAAATATGACAGGTTCATGACGTGTTAGACCTGGGAAATACAAATGCAAATGGACTTTGCCAAATTTCAAATGAAAAAACAGTCAGTGTGCGCTCGCGAAGGCGAATCAGCAAACGGTAATGCAAAGTTTGCAATTGCATTTGAATTATGGCACAGTTTGTGCGTCTACATATGGGAAACGCAAATGCAATTGCATTTGAATATTGTCCGCTATATCGCTCCATAAGCATGTGTTGTATATTGCAGTTTCAATAGTTAATAATACTCTAATTAAGCACTGATGCTTAACCTTAATTATCCCATAATACCTGAAAGACTGTTGTTAGATTAAATGTACTGTGTGTCCAGGCTTATGTCTTTTTAACTCTTCAATTTGGATGTTTTTGGTGCTTGGTTGATCTTTGTTGCTGCATGCAGAGCATTTTCCCCCTTTATACATTTGTTGTGCATGTGGACTTCTATAGTTTAGATGTTTAAATTTTTTATTCAATTCCAGCTGCTGGAACATTTCTATCTTGCAGATATAATATAAGAACGAGAAGTTCTGAATATATCTGAATAGAAATTTAATAGGAGGCTACAGTCATGGCTGTGTTCATATTAAAAGTCACATTGTTCAGTCTGCATGTCATGGTGGTTTACATTCATATTTACATATGACTGTCCTCTGAGTTTAACAAGTTATATTTCTGAGACTGCATAATCGTTTTAAACACTGGATGTGATTTATGAAAAATATGCCCGTAACTGTGATCTGGACGATGACGAACTGTTAGTCGGCTTTATACTGTATGTTGTCCTTGTTCTATTTTTGCCAACGAGAGGTTTCCCCCCTTATGTGACCTCATATAAGAAGAGCCCCTTCTTTAAATACAACTGCATTCCTTAAATGGCTTGTTGCTCAGCTCTGCTGTTCTCTGCTGGGAGGTGGCTCAGCAATAGCTCATTTACATAGACAATAAAATATCCCATTCAGATAATGATTAAAATAAAGGAAGTTTGAGGTATGAACAAATGCATGATCTGAGAACAAACACATTAATAGACACACTTTATGGCAGACTTGTTCGGTTGATACAGAAATGTTAAAATAATGGGACCTTTAAACCTTGTCTAAACCTGTCAACTTTATTTCACATTTTAATTGCTTCTTTTCCAAACCATTGTGATGGTGTTGGTGTGGGTTAGTGGTGTGTCGCAGTCCAAATATTTGGACCAGCAGTCTAGATAATATCCTGGCAGTCCTGGTGTCAACAACCAGGCCACTGTTAAAAACACCGCGATCACGCTTTCATTTATTGAGGAGTTCTGCAGTTGTTCTGCCAAACAGGAAAGTGTCTGTGTTTGGGTTATTTCTAGGAAAATACATCAGAATCATAAAGGACTTTGTAAACATCTATTAAAAATATCTGTTAAAAGCAACATTATGAACTTCATTATTATGGAACTTAAGGAAACTCTTGTGGTAGAAATGTAGAAGTACACCCAGGTCACAAAAGGTTTTGTGATGTGTGCTGTGCACAGACATCCTCAAAAAAACAGGTGAATTGATTGGCCACACTAAATTGGCCGTGAATGAAGGTGTGGAAATTATATATACTGTAAATGAGAATCATTTCATAACTCAGCTGATGTGTATTTGTGTATTTTCTCTCTTTGTTTTCTCTGTCATGTTTCTTTCATGCTTATTAGGGATCTTTATATGAAAACAGTCTCTGCGGTAGCTCACTGCGCTCCAGTACTCATACTGTAAGAAAGAGATCTGCTAGTTTCTTTTTCTCGGTAAACTAATAGTGCTTGCTGACCAAAACAACTAATGGATATCTTGAAAGAAATAAGACCCTTAGGGACATGCTTTTATAGGAACATGATCCACAGCAAATTGGTGAGATATGATCTTATTCGAGCCGAAATTACCACCCTGAAGTGGATTCCCCCCCCCCCCCCCCCTTTATATCGAAAAAATATCGTTATCGCGATAATGGCATGCGCGATAACCATATCGCAAAGAGTTGCAATAAATACTTTATTTGCCAAGCATTTGTGTCCAAATTTGACCAATCAGATGGGCCCTTACTATGTTTATACCCGCTTATATCTCGTGTGTATATATATATCTCTATCTATCTATCTTTATACTTCATTCTGTCGTGAACTAAGCCCGGATGATCAGAAGACTTAGCGATTAGCCGTTAGCCTTTTGTAGCGTGGACGGTAAACCCAAACGCGGAAACAAGCGAGTAGGCAGAATAACCACGCAAATTAGTTTAAGGACTCTCACAGAAGGGGAGCAAGGGAAAAACACACATTTAACCCGCGTACTATAAAGACACACTCGAATCAGAAAGTAAACAATCTGAACCGACATGGCAAACTCAGTGACTAAGCTCTATGCGATGGTTTGTTTACTCCTCTTATACTTCCGGGTCCGCGCCCGCATTACTTCCGGGTCCTAGTGTGTGTGCGCGTGCATGTATGTTTGTGCGCGTGCATGTATGTTTGTGTGCGTGCATGCGTGTGTGTGTGTGTGTGTGTGTGTGTGACATAGTATTTTTTTTATTTAATTTTTGTTTAATAATAATTTTTATTTAAAAAACAAAAAGGCAAGCCAAAGAGAATATTTAATTTAAAAGATGCTCTTGTTTTAAGACACTATTGATGAGTGTATGGTTACATGTAAATAAAAAGTAATGTTTGAAAGTAATTCATATTGTGTTGGCAGGTTTATAGTAACAGCAAACCAGAAATCAGAACATCTGCTGAGGGGTTTAAGTCATTCATAGTGTTTTGAAGTCTAAATATTTGCAACTTCCTTGACATATAGTTTCTTTTTAGCCTGAATTAGATTTAATTACATCAGACGAATATCTATTAAGGGCGGCGCGGTGGTGCAGTGGTTAGCACTGTCGCCTTGCACCTCCAGGGTCTGGGTTCGATTCCCCGGCCAGGCTCGATTCCCGTCTCTGTGTGCATGGAGTTTGCATGTTCTCTCCGTGCTTGGTGGGTTTCCTCCGGGTACTCCGGTTTCCTCCCACAGTCCAAAGACATGCAGGTTAGGCTAATTGGCGTTCCTAAATTGCCCGTAGTGTGTGATTGGATGTGTGTGTGTGCCCTGCGATGGATTGGCACCCTGTCCAGGGTGTACCCCGCCTAGTGCCCGAAGTCTCCTGGGATAGGCTCCAGGTCCCCCGCGACCCTGAACACAGGATTAAGCGGTATAGAAAATGAATTAATGAATATCTATTACCTGTTTATTTTAGGATGATCATTACATATAAATAAATAATAAAAAAAATAGGCAATAATAATAATTAAAAAATGCATTTCTCTAAGAAATGTTATATCGCAAGAAATATCGTTATCGCAGTATTCAACAATATCGCATATTTTCCTAATATCGTGCAGCCCTACTAGGAGCTCTTTAAAGTCTCTTTGAAAGTTAAATAAGAAAAATTGGCTTGCTTGCTCTGGAAACCAGACTCCATGTATTAGTTCTGGAGAATCTCTCATGGCAGAAAACATACTGACGTATTATTATAGCAGGCTTGACTTGTAATAAAGTTTGGAGAATGTTTCACCATCTTTAGCACTGATTGTGGAAATTATTAGAATTGAGTTAAGAATTGTACAACACATCACTGAAACCTGGGAAGGACAATGCTGTGTGCAATCTGTGTTTACTGTGTGACAATACAATCTCTTTATTTGCTTATTTTCCCCAAACTTTTTGCCTTAAAGTTGAAAGCACACAGTTTAAAGCCACTTACTTCACTGACTGGTAAGAGGCCCAAACCTGTCCAAGATAACACTACCCATGTGCGTTAAGGTGCCCAACGTGAGGAAACGCACATTATCATGATTATGCTCTAAAATGTAGTTCAAATCAAGAAGAGTGCAGCACATTATAACATCAAAGGGGAATAAATTTGACTTAGATGTTCAACAAGCATATACAGTATGAGTGACTTGATCAGATTTCTACAAACATTTTGCCCTCCTTATTGTTCCCATTGCCTGTTTTGTTCCATAACAATCTGTGTGTGTGTGTGTGTGAGTGACTGTCACAGGAACATAATTTAGCTGATTATTGTTCTTATTATTCTTATTGCTGATAAGAATTCAGGACCGTCTCTCTGTATGGCAACCATTTCGCATGAATTTTTGAAGATCAACATTTAATCCAAAATGATGCATTTAACTCAAGTTAGCCAGTCCCATTTTTGGTTTTGGCTAATAGTGTTTTCGTGTTTTCACACCCTCCTAGTTGTCGGAATATAGTGGTCGTTTGGGCTCAAGCTCCAGAGCATCGTCCAGGACGAGTTCCAGATGTGCTAGTCCAGTGGTGAGCTTCTGCTTCACCCAGAGTGTCACTTATCTTTCAGTCATATTTATCAGTGTCTTGTTAGCACATCATTTAGGCATCAGGGTTATGGTGAAGCTTATTCTAGTATTTCCTGTTACATCCCGGAGGCTGTGGGCTCGCTGTGGGAGTTAAACTGGGAGACTTTGGGTTCATACAGTATCTCTGAAATTACAAGCAAGTTAAATTCACAATTCTCAGAAACAGAGACTGAAATTTGTGATTGCATCGATCTGTTTGGTTGGTAACCTAACTGAACGTTATATGAATTTATTCTCCTGGTGGTTCCCAGGAAAATAGCAGCAGCTCAGTGGCTAGTCTTTTAAGAAAGGCAGCTAGCAGCAGTTGCCTTTCCAGAGACTTGGATCATGTGACCATTCCTGATGTGCCAAACGTGAGTTGCAAATAGCTCAAATAGTGTGTTTTTTTGCATGAAATGCTTGCTTTAGGAAAATTGAGAATGCGATGGCTGCATGTAATAGAAAGACACTACCAGGATTAATAAGAGTATGAAGAAATGCAGTGAAGTACAATCTATCACAGTAGTTGCGATTTCAGATATTTAATCCATAAACATGGTGTCTGTATCCTTACGACTGATAAAAAAAAAATGGCTTCTTGTAGGCTTTGGTTTCTATTATATGAATTTATTCTCCTGGTGGTTTCCAGGAAAATAGCAGCAGCTCAAAGGGCAGCCTTTTAAGAAAGGCAGCTATTTAGGCTACTTGTCTCTCTTGGAAGCAGAGCAGCTGAACTTCTCTGATGCACTTTAGCTTCCCTTATCTCTGGTGGAAAAAAAAAAAAACATTGAAGACATTCCATGAATGGAATGTCTTCACTCATAAAACATGAATGGGCTACTTTACGAAACAAGAATTCACATTTATGTTTATCTACAGGCCTGACTTCAGTTTTATAAGTCTTACTGACTTTGTTAACCTCGTAACTAAAGGAGTCGTCCGTTATACAGTATGTATATAATAAAATAATAGAACAGTTTTGTTTAATAAAAATCATCACCTTAGAAAATCACTTTAACTTAATCAGGTGACAATCATCTTGATTGATCATCGTTAGATGCTTCCATAAGGCTTTAGTTCAGAATAAAAACTAAAATCTCCTATAGGTGGTACAGTCATTTTTAGAGAAACTTTTTAAAAGTATTTAAACCCTGGAAGCGTAGAAAAACACATCAATGTGATTGCTGGCTTATCTGAAAGAACAGCCTGCTCCAGACAGGGTCAGGGTGGTGGCAGTGTGGAAGAAATTGTTGAGAAATGCTGCCTTGAGGCCAGCGACAACTTTTAGAGGAGTTGGAGGATTTTATTGCAAAGAATTCAGGTTCCAAAAAGCCACCTGTAAATCACAATTGAACTTTGCAATAAACAACTTAAAGGTTTTGAGGCCAAGTCGAAAAAGCTGAGAACTTTCTGGCCATTGGGGGGCGGGTTTCTCTTCAGTAGGGGCTGGGGCAAGTGGCATTTGTCAGAAGAGACAATGGATTCAGCAAAATACTGAAAATATCTTGAAGATTCTACTGCCCTCTGGCAGAAGGTTGAGAATATTCACCCTTCCAGCCCTTTATTTCAGCACATTGTCTATTGTATGACTATGGTATGCAATAGAAATATGTCAGTTTGTGTGTTCTGTTGATTTTCACAACTACATGCAAGGTTTCATAACTGTACTAATTATTCTATGTAAAATAATTATATTTAAGACACCTGACTGGCTTTTATTTTGATATGCTGATGGGCTGCATGTCCCTAATTACACTTCTCTCTGAAAGTATGCGTGTTTTATAAGACTGCATGTATGCTAATAAAACATGTATCTGTCCTCTCAAACACAGTGGTATTACATATATCGCATGTAAAATGTGTATGAGGACTGTCTGGTCATTTCACTGTTTGATTGGTTCAGACCAAGATAAGAAACTGAATAACAAGTGAATACAATGGAACCTTGGATTACGAGCATAATTAAGCAGGCTCATATTCCAAAACGCTTGTAAACCAAATCAAGTTCTCCCATAAAAATAATGGAAACTCAAATTATTCATTCCACAGCCCATCTAAAGTAAGCTGAATCTAAAGTAATCTCCCCTCTCCCCCTTCTCGTCTTACATGGTTACCCTTCCTCCATTCTTTTCACACATGCACGAGCACACTACGGATATGCTGTTTTATCTGAAAAATAAACAAGAAATCTCTGACACTCGATTGAGCGACACACTAAAGGAATCACTGCTGTAAAGTAAAAATAAAACAAATTAACCTGCACTTTTCCTTTGAAAAGAATCGCGACAGAGCAGTGTTTGTGTAGAGCAGAGAGAAAGACGTGCGTGCACACAGCAGAGCCTTGAGGAGAAAGAGAACATGGATCTTTAACCTCTCTAATGAGACTTGCTTTTGTTTTACAAACGCTGTACACACACACACATACAGACAGAAAATAAAATGTGTTTTACGCACACACGTGGTCACAGTGAAATAGTAAACAGTACACACGTACATGGATGTTGATTATACCAGTGAGAGACGTGCAGTAAGACCCAGCAGGGGAGACGATTACACACAATTCCACAGCACAAGAGGGAGAAAAACCATTGGCTCAGTTGTGATCACAAGAAGCGCATGTGTGATACATGATACTCGTTAACCAAGACTTTTTTGTTTTTTCCAGTGTTGTTCCAGTCAAAATTTATAAAAAAAAATAAATCTTTGCTCGTCTTGCGGAACACTCACAAACTGTGTTACTTGCAATCCGAGGTTTCATTGTACTGAATATAAAACTTTATTGAAGCCTGTAGTTAGCTTATTGAGCCAGAAAACACTGGGACAAGGAGTTCCGCACCGTAGCTTTATTCTGGCAGTATTGATCATCGACTGTACACGACGGTGACCTGTGACCTGCCATGCTGTCTTGCATGAGAAATGAAAGTGACCCGAGTTCATCTTTTTTTGTTTATAGTTGGACGACAGATTGGAAAGAGATTTTTTTGAAAAGGTTAGCAGAGCTATACATTCTTCCTCAGGTTTTGCTCATATCATACGTTTTTATTGACCTCTATAATTGATAGATGTATTTCATGGATTCATTGGTTTTGTTTTGAGGGCCCCTCTCGAGCATCTCTATCCACTGCCACTCTGACTTCACTGGGCGAGGCTTCCTCACAAAAAGGAAGTGGTGGTTCTTCTGTCACTGCAGAAACAGAGACATCCTTACAAGATATTAAGGTACCCTCACTGTTAGTACTTTATCTGCCTCATGCATACTTTGTCATTTTATTTATCCTGCAAGTTCTTGAGGTATTAGGACACAGCATTATAGTTTCTAGTGCATTTTTACTAAGTATTTGAACCATCGTAACATGCTATTATGCTGGGGGATTCAGATTAATAATTTCAGGGCACTGGTGGCTCAGTGGTAGGTGTTTCGCCTGCCATGCGGAAGGCCCGTGTACGATTCCCAGCCAGTGCCCAAACCTCAGCCACTGGATGCAGTGCCGGTCCCAGGCCCGGATAAAATGGGAGGGTTGCGTCAAGAAGGTCATCCGGTGTAAAACCTGTGCCAAGTTGTTGTGCGGACTGTATATTCCTTCTTTGATAAGAATTTTAAAGATCCATTTAAATAAACGAGAACTACCTTACACATTACTGTGATTATGTTTACTTTATACAGTTTGTTAATGCTTTACATTCTGTTCTTTACTGTTGCCTTTGGCTTTCTCATTATAAATTAATGGATTACTTAATTTACTTGGAATTTATGTATGAAATAAACAAATATAGGTAAATTATGTATATTTATTTATATTACATTTACATTGGCCAGTCAAAAAGTAGTTACACACTAATACTTTGTTCAGCCTGTTGTAGCTTTGATCCCGGTGTCCAGTTCATGTGTGAAAATGATTCCTCATGCTCCTAGAACCACTTTTTCACAATCTGAGTCCCGGAATGTGGCCGGGGAAGAAATACTAATGGATTTGATAACCTGCTCATTTCCATACATTCAGGTCGCCAGCTGACATTTTATTGCTCCTTAGCAAACTGAAGCTTTTTTTTATTTTTTAAAATACACGAACAAGAGGTTTTCTTATGGACACACATTAGTTCCAGCCCTGTGAGTTCTCATTACACTGTGCGTGGGGAAATGCTCTTACTTTGACTATTAAACATAGCTCTGATTTCTACTGGCCATTTTTTATTATCCAACTTCAAGTGAATTATCATTGGAGGAATGTAGTCGGAAAAAAATTTGTAATGTATTGGACAGTTCTTAACGCAATTCCAGTCATTTTAGAAATCTGCTTAGTTTTCTTTGCCTGATGCAGGATAAAGCTTTGAAATGGCAACTTTTTCACCAACCAGTACAGACATACACCATGTTATAATAAATAAGAATAGTAAGAGTAGTAAAAACAGTAATGTGTTTTTGCCTGTATTTATGTAATTTTTTATTGAAAAGTTTTGCCATCTTTTATCCTGGGTATAGTGTGTACTTTTTTCCATGGCAGTATAAACTTAATTGCTATTCAAATATGTTTAAATGTTTTTGTTACCAATTTATAAAAGTGGACATAAATGTAAATGAGTTTCCTGGACAACTAAACACCGTGTTCTAGCTCTGTGCTGTGCTAATGTATATGTGGAGTGCAGGTGTATTGAGATCAAGTTTTATAATGCACTTGTTTTATGTATAGAGTGCGCTCTCTGTGAAACCTCTCTTTAACCTCTGCATAACTGCTCTAAAGTGGACTATACCGTACTTTATCACTTTAATCAGCAAATGTTAACATGGGTTTCGTTCAACATACTTTCATGAGTGTCTATACTCGAGGTCAGTGTGACATTTACCAAAACAAAATAAACAGAAAACAAAATGGGAAGAACAGTGACTCACTTTTTTACTGTAGAACAGATAATACGTACTGTGTGGAAGAATTTATTGTGGCTGTACAGTATACTCTGCACTTGATAAAGCTTTTGAAACACTGCAATCTGGAAAATCCTCAGTTTACAAGTTAATGTAAAGTTTACTCTTCATTGTGTAAATTACTCTTACTTGTGTAATGTTTACACTGTGGAATGTGGTTTTACAAGTCTCAAGACAAATGCTTGTCTGCTGTCTGTCACATCGTCACTGTTTTATGTTAAACAAATTTACAGCTCGCTCACTCTGTCTTCTGTACTGTTTATTTAGGAGATTCATGAACTTAAGGATCAGATCCATGATGTGGAGGCCAAGTACACACAGAGTCTCAAGGATCTCAAGGTACATTGCACAGTCAAGCAGCCAAAACACAGAACTGGTGCTGATTTAAATTTTTTGTTACACATATAATGAAGAAAATGTGGCCAAAGAAGCTACTACTGAAGTTTGAGCATGAAAGTGACCACTCTTTCGTCCCTAAAAAATTCAAGTTAACTTCAGCTGTTTTGGAGAGATGATTTTGTGTGTCCCAAAAATGGCCAATATTCAACATTATACTGTCTCACTTCAAACCATCCAAACCCATTAATATTTCCTTGAGTGTTGATACTAAAATTGGTATAAGCTTCTAGCAATATACGACCTGTAGTAATTGCTGCTTAAATTGGTGCAAAATGAAAGTTTTTTTTTTTTTTTTTTTTTTTTTTTCAAAAAATCTGTAATGTCCGTAACCATGTCAAATTCATGTTGCAACATCTTAACAATTTAGCATTTTAGAATAATATACTTTTTCAGATTTATGTCTTTTCATGTGAAATCTATAAGTTGGCCAAGTTTCATCTGAATGACAGATGATTTGACTTGCACACTAAAACAGAAAAGGGCATGAAATTGTATTTAGCAAATGCGTTTCTTTTTATCTGATAATCTAAATGTGTAGCATATTTACAAAAAAACGAAGCATGGATCAGGAAATAAGAAGCACTAATTGTGTTCTAGGATCCTATCTGAAAATTCACTTTTTCACCATGGGTGGGATACATTTTTAGCACTGATACCATGTTTTGGCTGAAGGCAACGCAAAAACTAGAACATGTTAACCTGGAATATTTTTTGTGTAGAGATTTGCATTGGGAAGCCATTTAAGTGGCAAACAAAGTAGCAGCTATATCATTAGTTAGTTAAATAATCTTTTTTTTTTTTTTTTAACTCCAGTCCAGTGCTTTAGTAGACTTCTTAAATAACTTGTTATAGAGCGTATGTATAGACCTAACTGTATAGGTGATTACTGCAGGTCAATATTAATGTGATATTATACAGTGATGATCAATGCTTTTACACTACAGATCTCTGCTCATGTTTTTTATTGTCACTTTCTATTTGCATTTGAATGTGTGTGCTTGTGTCTAACCAGTGATCATGCTTTTATACAATTTTTAGGATTCTTTGGCAGAAATGGAGATGAAATATCGCAAGGCAATGGTGTCCAATGCTCAGTTGGACAATGAGAAATCTAATCTGATATATGAGGTGGACACTTTAAAGGACTCGCTGATGGAGTTGGAGGAGCTCCTTGCTGAGACTCGGCGAGACTGTGAGGAAAAATCTAAGGTATGGTTTTGCACTTAATGTTTTAAGAGTAAGGGCAGCATGAACAATAGTGCAATTTCTTTTCTTTTTTTTGTGGCATTTTGCACAAGATTTAATAAAGACATACAGTAGCACCATGGATTTCAAGAATGTTAGCAAGGATGGTACTGTAGTAAGATGCCTTTGTTTCCCCACTCTACCCCACGTCCATGTGCTTTTCTGTGGCCCACAGAAACATTTAATGCTACATCTACTCTTCACAGCAATGTGAAGGAGTGAGGAGCACGCAGCAATTTAGGTGTTTCTGCGATGAATCAGGACACATTGCTGTACTCCCTACAAATGAAAAAGTCATTGTAACGGACCTGAGCTACACTCCTGCTGTGTTTTATAGCGCGTGGAGAAGCCCGGGATCATTAACGGAGATTGCTCACCAGCCATGCCTATTTTCGGGGCCCCGTCCCTTCGCACACTTAAAGGGGAGGCTGTCTAGCTAGTAAGTGAGGAGCGATATTAGATTTGGGCGCGCGTCCATCACAGGCACACGCCGCGACACAGTTTTAATTCAGCTGCTCTTCTGATGTATTCAACAACTTCAATATTTTTTCACACTTTGAACTTTGATATTCAACATCACATGTCACCCTGATTCGAGTTCTGCCGACAGGATTATACTTCATAGTACACACAATAACTGCTGTTATTACATATCTTTAATGCCTTCGTACCCACAACACATAAACATACAACTGCGCAGCAAGGGAGTAAGCAAGAGTAGGTAAAGTGTTAATTAGTTTTTTTTTTTTTTTGCAGATTATGCAAAATACTCCACCATTGCTACTGCAATAATTTCAAAGGCCAGACATGATGCTGCTCTCTGTAAATCTTCATACAAGGGGCCAATTTCTTGAAAAAGCTTGAAAAATGTTGTTTTCTCATTAAAAAAAAAAAAAAAAACAACTAGTGACTGCCACAAACCAATGATATCATACATGATATTACAGCGGCCCGCTTCCCTGTTGCCTTTTGCGATAGAAGTGAAAATAAATAACAGCGACACTAGCCCTACCTTTTGTACACTCCTTTTAAAAGTTGTGCACCATCATTTCAGGAACTGGAGCGGGAGAAACATGCCCACAGTATCCTGCAATTTCAGTTCAATGAACAAAAAGAAACCCTGAAGCAAAGTGAAGAGCTACTGACTGTGAGTATTGTAATCATGATTGACTGAAATAGTTCTCCTAAGCTCATTTCCATTTTAAAACCTTTTTCTTATTTGCTTTTCACATTCTCACTTTCTTCTGTGCTTCTTCTTATGCTTCTTTCTCTCCTTACCCTTTGGGTTCCATACTGATTCACACTGCTGCCAGGAGATCCGTCATTTACACTTCAAACACGAGGGCTTTGTTAGGGAGATTTCTGACCTTCAGGAAACTATTGAATGGAAGGA
Source organism: Channallabes apus (assembly GCA_030522415.1). Classification (NCBI taxonomy): domain Eukaryota; kingdom Metazoa; phylum Chordata; class Actinopteri; order Siluriformes; family Clariidae; genus Channallabes; species Channallabes apus. Next base: position 13,376,331 of record CM060109.1, read on the forward strand.
TAAAAAAATTGGGGTATGCTACACCAGGTTGAACATCTATTGAGTGGAAAACAATTTAACTCCGATTTACCTTATTGTCTGAAAAGGCTGTAATCAAAAACCCTAAGCTTGTGTTTGTGCGTGCATGTGTGCGTACTATTTAATTTTTGTTAAACACTTGGGTTCTTCTTAGGCCTTAGAAAGACAGAAGGAGTTTTCTGATGCCATCCGAAATGAGCGGGATGAACTCAGGGATGAGGTGGTTCAACTCAAAGACATTTTAAAGGTAAATGTAAACTGGAGGCATGATGGCTTAGTGGTTAGCACTGTCACCTTGCACCTCCAGGTTCTGGGTTCGATTCCTGCCTCGAGGTCTTTATGCATGGAGTTTGCATGTTCTTCCTGTGCTTGGTGGGTTTCCTCCAGGTACTCCGGTTTTCTCCCACAGTCCAAATACATGCAGATTGGGTAATTGGGCTTCCCAGGTAGCACGTAGTGAGTGTATGAGTCTCCAAATGTTGACCAGAGATGGTGGTAAAAATGGGAATAAATACAATGGTCACCATTGGCCTCCACAATCCATAGTGGACTATAGAGGTTCCTAGATGGAGGGATAGAAATACAAAAATATGTGGTATTTATTATATTTAATTTTAAAAGTAGTTTACATGCTGAATGAATGCAATTCAATGTACAATGTTAATGTTATCATTCAAGCTAACATGGACGTTTCCTTCCATGGAAAATAAGTAAATAAATAAGTCATTTATCAGAAGAAAATTACTTCGTCCACATTTAGTGGGACTAACCCTCATGTACCCTAATGTGCCCCTCATTTACCCTAACGTGCCCCTCATGTACTAAAACATACCATTGTCATAATATTAAGCTAAACACGTGGACTGGAATAATAATTTCACCTTTTAAAAAAATTCTGTACAGAAACATGGCATTGTCCTTGGACCAGACTTGTGCCCCAATGGGGAAGTGGAAGAAAACGTGACCAGTGGTTCAGTCTGCAGTGCATTGCAACAGGGGAGCAGTGTCTTAGGTAAGCTTGTGTTTTCCATATAGAAGTAGAAATCTTTTTACTGCTGCTGTGTGGTAGCTTAAGCTAACTGGTGCTTTTGGAATCATGAAAATCTCAGGGCTTTGGCATGTTAACTGTGATGTCTGAGCATTAACTCTCACAGCTTTATTTCCCTTTTTCTTTTGCTCTGGAATGCACTTCTATTTCTGTTCTTTGAGTGTCTGTGTGTTTCATTGTGTGTATTTTCAGACAAGCTAAAGGTTGCATCTAAAACTTTTTGTTCCTCATGGTAGAAGCTGTTTTTATCTGATTTGAATTTTTGAAGGTTTCATGTAAACATTAGCACTTTGAGCTGAATAATTAGCCCCCGCCCCATTGCCCCACATATTGCTTTGGTGATATTTTAAAAGTACAACCTAGGTTAACCCCCTGGTAGAAATGATCGAGTTTTGGCCAATAATTTGTAACAGTCAGAAATTTGGTAATGTTGCTGCACAGTAATTCCGGTAATTCACGGTAATTTGTTATGCTAGGCTAGAGTGGAATGCTGACTACAAAAACGCTTGCCACTGTGCTGCTGTGATCTGATATCTCTGTGGTTTATTCTCTTCTGTAAGGAATAGTGCAGGGTATGGTTGCTTCAGTTGATGTATGATTTAGTGAATGTAGTCCTGTGGACACCTGGAGGATATATTTATACAGACTGAATAAAGCTCCACTGTGGAAATCCCCATTCTGGTATATTTTTCTGTTCTTTAAGCTACCCGCAATCCTGGGGCTATTGTTAACTATAGACATCTGGCTCTCCCTCTCTCCCTACACCACCTTACAGATATTCTGGTGTAAGAGCACCAGGTATGGTATCGTCAGTGATTCACTGCTGTACAGTACGGTTTTGGAGCTTCTCATTACATTCACGTTGCCTTTAGTCACCAAACACATTTCTTTTAATATGATAAAAATATAAATGTGCATGCATATTTACAAAAGAAACAAAGCATGTATAACGAGATAAGAAGCATTAAGTACTGTAGAAAATGGTGTTGTATGATCCTATTGGAAAATTAACTTTTTCACCTAGGTGAGACTTTTTAGCACTAATACCATGTTTTGGCTGACGCAATGATGAGAACTCACAGGATTGGGACTAAACAGCTGTGTGTCCATAAGAAAACCACTTGTTAGTGAGACTCATCAAGAAAAAAAGGCTTCAGTTTGCTAGGAAGCATAAAAATTCGAGGATCTAAATTGTGAAAAAGTTGGATGGATTCTTCATGTGTTCAACCCTACAGCAAGGCAACAGCTCTTTGCTTGAGATGAAAACTGAATTAATTGTACTGTATCATTCAGATGATATGTAAAAAGATCTGCCAGCTCTCTTAAATATTTCTAATTTCTCTGGAGATGGGTTAATCTTATGCTTTACAAGCTTTTTATGGCATATTAGGTTTTTTGGTGCAGATTAGGCATTTTGGTGCAGCATGTTTCTCTCTTCAATATTCACATTTGGTCAGTAGCTATGCTTTGGAGCCTGAGTCTCTCTTCCTTCATTCCTTCCTTCCTTCCCATTTTTTTTTGTTTTACCTATTAAAATTTCAACATTAACAGCAGACGTTTTTGTATTGTCCTCTACCACTGATTCCTCAATCAATCTCCCAGGCTCTCAGACGATGCAGCTGTTTAGAGATGAAGTGTCCAGTGTCCAGTTCCAAACCCCACAGGATTTTCACCACAGGATGCAAGAGAATCACCTGCCTCCATCTTCTTCTGGCAGTTTATCTCATCCTCCTTTAGTGGCACAAAATCAGGATGGGGGTCTTGAAAACTGTTTAAATAACAGCATAGAGAAAAGTCATAATGTTGAAAAACTTCAAAATTTTTGTGAGGTTGAAGCAAAAGAACAAGTTCAATCGGAAATTTCAAAAGGTAATTTAGCATTAGAATCTGTTCGGATAATTGAGGAAAGTATGACAGACCAGCAGGAGATTCCATTGCATGTTGAAAGAAGTGAGCCTGTAAAAGAGGCAAATCCTGATTCCAAAGAAAAGGTCACATGTGAGATATCAGAAAAAGATCACTCAGATGAAAATCAACATGAACATTCTCAGAACAAAATGGCTTCTCACAGTTTGCCAGCAAAAATAGATACATCACATTCCCAAAGTGCCAGTGGTTCAGGAAAAAAGAAGAAGAAGAAGAAGAAAAATAAACAGAAACAAAAGCATAGTTGTGATGAAAAAGAGGTTCATTCAGAAATTGGGGGAGAAAATGAAAACCAGCTCGCAGAGAGCCGTTCAGTTCAGACCGTCATGTACAACTCTGATGTACTTTCAGGCGAAGCTCCAATAAATGGAAAAGTTCCAGGTAAGTTGAATAAGGATGAAACGATTGATCTGATCCACAAAGAAGCAGAATCTCTAGAAGTACAATATCCTGCCTCTATCACACCTATGGACTCCAAAACAGAAATGAATATTGACATACCTACTTATGAAAATCCATTGGAAAGTACTGCTGGAGAGTTAAAAGCTTCTGAACAGAATGTCAAATACCAATCTCCAGGCAACAATGATGCTGAAGTAAAAGACAATGTTGCCAGTTGCACTGTTCTTTCTGAATTTAACAACTCTTTTGAGGTAAAACCTGGGAAAAATATAAATGAAGCCAAAATTACAGCTAAAATACACAGCTGTGTGTCTGCAGATGTTTCTTGCTCTTTTTCTGGTGAGACATTGGTTACCGCTAAAGAACCCAAAGAAGGGCAAGAAACATCAGGAGAAACGCAGCTGGGTGAGACATTGGTTACAGCTAAAAAACCTAAAGAAGTGCAAGAAACATCTGCAGACACGCAGCTGTGTGAGACATTGGTTACCGCTAAAGAATCCAAAGAAGGGCAAGAAACATCTGGAGAAACTCAGCTAGATGAGACATTGGTTAGTGCTAAAGAACCTGAAGAAGGGCAAGAAACATCTGGAGAAACTCAGCTAGATGAGACATTGGTTAGTGCTAAAGAACCTGAAGAAGGGCAAGAAACATCTGGAGAAACTCAGCTAGATGAGACATTGGTTACTGCTAAAGAACCTGAAGAAGGGCAAGAAACATCTGGAGAAACTCAGCTGGATAAGACATTGGTTACTGCTAAAGAATCCGAAGAAGAGCAAAAAACATCTGGAGAAACGCAGCTGGGTGAGACATTGGTTACTGCTAAAGAACCTGAAGAGCAAGAAACATATGGAGAAACTCAGCTGTGTGAGACATTGGTTACAGCTAAAGAACCCAAAGAAGTGCAAGAAACATCTGGAGAAACTCAGCTAGATGAGACATTGTTTACAGCTAAAGAACCTGAAGAAGGGCAAGAAACATCTGGAGAAACTCAGCTAGATGAGACATTGGTTACTGCTAAAGAACCTGAAGAAGAACAAGAAACATCTGAAGAAACACAGCTGGAAGAGACATTGGTTACAGCTAAAGAATCTGAAGAACAACAAGAAACATCTGAAGAAACACAGCTGGAAGAGGCATTGGTTACATCTAAAGAACCTGAAGAAAAGCAAGAAACATCTGGAGAAACGCAGCTGGGTGAGACATTGGTTACAACTAAAGAACTTGAAGAGCAAGAAACATCTGGAGAAACTCAGCTGTGTGAGACATTGGTTACAGCTAAAGAACCTGAAGAAAAGCAAGAAACATCTGGAGAAACTCAGCTGGAAGAGACATTGGTTACAGCTAAAGAATCTGAAGAACAACAAGAAACATCTGAAGAAACACAGCTGGAAGAGACATTGGTTACTGCTAAAGAACCCGAACAAAAGCAAGAAACATCTGGAGAAACTCAGGTGGATGAGACATTGGTTACAACTAAAGAGCCTGAAGAAGAGCAAGAAACATCTGGAGAAACGCAGCTGAATGAGACATTGGTTACAGCTAAAGGACCCGAAGAAGGGCAAGAAACATCTACAGACACAAAGCTAGATGAAGTTCCAGAGAAGGAGCAAGAATCATGCTGGCCAGCACACATGGATCAGGAATTCAAAGTAGCAAAGGAAGTAGACTGTGGAGAATCTGTGGAGTTTAATATGGTGTTAAAAGAAAATTTGCATGGAGAACCAGAGTGTCTGCAAGATGATAAAAGTATTTCTCCTTGTACTAAGCAGAATTGTACAATGAGTGAAGGACATGACCTCCCAGAAATTAAAGATGGCCCTAAAAACCAAATGCTACAGACTGATGAACAAAACAAAAAATGCCAGCAGAGGTTTGTCACAGAAAATGAGGAACAAGGATCCCAAGACCATGAAGAAATTTTACATTTTGAACAAAAAATGTTTCCTGAGAAGGAAACAAATCCAGCATATAATGTACATGTTCTTGATAATGAACCTCCTGAGACAGGAGAGGTAGACCAGAAAGCAAATAGTATTATTCCACAAGAAGAAGGTCAGAATTTGGAAGAGCAGGAAGTCAGGGAAGTTAAAGAAGGTACATCTGAGAGAAACAAGGTGGATGCAAAGAATGGCTCCAAAAAGGAAAGCAAGAAAGGAAAGGGAAAGGGTAAAGAGGACTGCAAAATGTCCTAATAACAAATAGAATGTTACCATGAAAATTAACAGTGAAGTCCAGAGAATTTGTTTGAATGCGGAAAAATCAATATTGACAGAATTATTATATATTATAGCATATTATATTTATTTAACTCTACACCAAAAATGAATATAAGAAATCAATACACTGCAAAAACTGATCCTTAGCCAGTATCTTGAATATAGTTACATGTATCTATGTCCTTAAAATAAGATTACAACAAACCAAATAAAAAAATCATTAAGCTTATATCAATTTCTATTAAAATGAGGTAGTTTTAGGAATTTTTTTTTTTTAAAAAGAAACATTATCTGCCCTTAGAACATTTAGAAAATGAAAGTTTCGTTTACAATTTTAGTAACATTCGAAAAGAAATAAGCTTAAATATTTTATATTTGGTTTGTTTTTAATCATGGTACTTGGTTGGATGTTTTTTTTTTTTTTTTTTTTTTTTGCAGTGTACTCTTTGTGAAAGAAACTCTGCCTTTGCGCATTTAAATAAAATGTGTTTAAATATACAGCTATTAGCAGTGTTTAAAGATTTTGTTGTGTGATCTGTTTGTCGGTTCCTATTAGCATTGTGTGAGCTGTAGACATTCCTAAAACTTCTGAACACATTTAAGACATGTTTTTTCCTTAATGCATATGGCTTATTTATTGTTCGAGTATTATTACTGTGGGAGTTAACATGCTGCTTTATCTTCAAAAATATGTGATGCAGCATTTTGCTACATTTTTGCACGCACAATATAATACATTCTTAGTGTTTTTTGTTGGCTTGCCATCAGGGCCTTTTTTTTTTTCACATTATACTAAGTGCATGTGGCATACTTAAAAAAATTTAATAAAAAACACGCACACAAAAATGTCTTATAAATGTCACTTATAAAAGTAAGTTTTTACAGCTGTTCATTATTCCATTCACTCATATCACCTTTTAGTCTGATGCATTCTGTAAGCAGTGTCAATAGTCCTGGGAGATGGCATTATGATGGAAAACCTTGAAAATAAAGTATTAAAAATGTAAAGTAGGCTCATATATGACTGTGTGTGTTATAGAATGTTTACACTTTTAAATGAATGTGAACAAATCTGACACAATTCCATACATAGAACTCTCCTGCGTGAAGCGGTATTTGTTGTTCCATGTTCCCTCCTGGAGTTTCTGCATGTTATCCATCCTCACCCTCCACGTTCCATATAGATCTCATTTGCATGCACTGAACCCTTCCCATAAGCCTGTTTTATCCAGCATCTGTAAGTCTAATTCCTTTTTTTAACCACAGAAGAGCAGTTTGTATCGAATAGATTATGGATATTACAGGTATGTTCAGAAATGTCCTCACTGATCCTGACCAAAGCGCATGAGGGTTTCTAAATGGAAAAACACCCAGTTCTGTTTCCTGGATTCAAAGTAAATAATATGACAGTGTTTTTTAAAACAGGAACACAATTTTAGTGCAGCATTGACATTTCTAGACATATCCGTAATATATTGCAAGATATAATTTTATAAACTTGAGTAAACAATGAGTATACACTTATTATGAACAGTGTAGACGCATGTTCTTTGTCTCCTTTCAAGAAATCCGTCTACGTAAACTGGTGGATGAACGAGAGCATTTGATAGAACAGGTAAGAGTTACACATTAGGGTGATGCTCACTTTAACTGTACATTAATTCAGAATGTGGGTTATCTAACTTCAGTGCTAAAAGAACTACATTTATATGTATTTCACAATATCTTGCCACCTCATACTGATTGACTGTCAGAAAGCCAGAGGTTTTGATACAATTCCTCTTGCCCAGGATATAATGTGACATCTTGAAAGTAATTAATTGAATTGGCAGTCAGAGGGTAAAGGAAAACAGTAGCTATGATTCATATGTTAACGTATAATAAGTGTAAATACATTGTACATTTAAAGATTTGTGTTTTGCTATCTTGACTTGCTGATACAGGTCCTTCTCAAAAAAATTAGCATATTGTGATAAAGTTCATTATTTTCTGTAATGTACTGATAAACATTAGACTTTCATATAAACGGTGTACAGGCGTGTGCAGGAAATGGGCTACAGGGTGCAAATTTTGCATGTCATTCAGAAATCAAGGTTCCAGAGTCTGGAGGAAGACTGGGGAGAGGGAAATGCCAAAATGCCTGAAGTCCAGTGTCAAGTACCCACAGTCAGTGATGGTCTGGGGTGCCATGTCAGCTGCTGGTGTTGGTCCACTGTGTTTTATCAAGGGCAGGGTCAATGCAGCTAGCTATCAGGAGATTTTGGAGCACTTCATGCTTCCATCTGCTGAAAAGCTTTATGGAGATGAAGATTTCATTTTTCAGCACGACCTGGCACCTGGTCACAGTGACAAAACCACTGGTAAATGGTTTACTGACCATGGTATTACTGTGCTCAATTGGCCTGCCAACTCTCCTGACCTGAACCCCATAGAGAATCTGTGGGATATTGTGAAGAGAAAGTTGAGAGACACAAGACACAAGAATCTGCAAAAGGATTCCCGACCAAGTATTGAGTGCATAACTGAACATAATTATTTGAAGGTTGACTCTATTTTGTATTAAAAATACTTTCTTTTATTGGTCGGATGAAATATGCAAATTTTTTGACATAGGGATTTTGGGTTTTCATGAGCTGTATGCCACAATCATCAATATTAAAACAATAAAAGGCTTGAACTACTTCAGTTTGTGTGTAATGAATCTAAAATATATGAAAGTCTAATGTTTATCAGTACATTACAGAAAATAATGAACTTTATCACAATATGCTAATTTTTTGAGAAGGACCTGTACTGTATGTGGAGTTGTGATGTTTAGTTTTGAGCAAATGATTAGCTATATACCCATCTGTGTTTCATTTAAACCCTCTTTGAAACTGTTGTGGATCCAGACGCCAGACTATGTAACAGGGGAACAGCCAGAGTTAAATCGTAATACATCAGGGGAGTGACGGCAATGGGTATTTTAAATATTTGCATACTTATTATGCTGTACTAGTGCAACCTTCTTACCCTGGTGGCCCCTTTTCTCTAGAATATAAAACGGTACATGATTCTTTTTCCCTATGACATTTCTTGCGTTAAGTTGAAGCCCTGTTCTTCCAGGTTTTAATAATGTTTGGGACAGTTCTTCCGTCATTTCAGCAATCTCCTTTGTCTAGTTTCATCCTTTAGTTTAGTTGATCAAGCCAATAATCTTAACTTTCTGAAACAGTTACATCTTTTCTGCAGTCACAAGATCCATCGTCTTACTGAGAGAATGAATAATGAAAATCTGATCACTGCATCAGTTAGGATTAAAACAGATGTTAGCAGCTGAAACATACAGTATTAATAACTGCAGAAAAGGCTGATCATTTAATCAAAGGTTTTTAAGTATTTGTTTATTTGAATCCAAACTGTTTATTTTTTGGATGGCCAGGCAATGTATTAACATTCCATAGAAGGGTGTGTTATGAGGTTAAAATCAACATTTGACATTTTAGTGTCTGTCAGAAGTGGGTTGTAAATTGATCACTACTTATAATCAGGTGAAGACTCTGAAAGAACAACTAGAGCAGAAGAAAATGAGACCTAAAAGAGATGAGAGCTGCAGTCCAGAGGGAGAGGTCCTTGAGAACAGCACTGACGCAGATGTCATGGACATGCAGAGTATGAGACATACACGCACAAACACGGTTGTTCTTGTGGATATAGATGGTAGCATTCTAATATCCATATGTGTGTATATGTTGTATGTGTGATACCAGCATAAAATGGATATAATAAATTTATTAATAAAATGTGGATTTCTATATTTTAAAATGTTTGTTTATTGATGCTTTGATAGGAGATGCTAACAGACAAGTCACTGATCTCAAATTCAAGCTGGTCAAATCAGAGCAGGAAATTACAGCTTTGGAACAAAATGTGAGTGATCTGTAATATTTTTTATATAGTTTGTCCCTTTTTCATAAATAGTAGAAGTGCCCAGGTTGAAAAAATGGCAGGCAGGCATTTTGTGTAGAGTGAGTTTGGTGTGGTTAACTATGTAACAAGTTTGACTGCAATGGATATTTTAAGTAATTGCATACAGTGTGACCTCAGATTACGACCTCAGTGTTCCGTAAGACGAGCAAAGATTTTTAATAAAATTTTTACATAAAAACGAGCGTTGTCTTGGTTTACGAGCACCGAGTATCATGTATCACGCATGCGATTCTTGTTTTGACACCGATCACACCGTCACGTCATCACAACTGAGCCAACGGTTTTTCTCTCTCTTGCGGTGCGGAATTGTAGGTAATCGTCTCCCCTGCTGGGTGAATATACACACACGCATTAATGGAGAGACCGTTTTTAAAACCGTTTAAAAATTAGCAAGGAACATCGCTAGTCACACTCGCGTGAGCGCATACTAACGGAATCACTGCTGTAAAGTAAAACAACAACAACCTTTGAAAACAGTCGCAACAGAGCAGAGTTTGTGCGTTTGTTTCCTGAGAGGGGGGCTGTAAAGCCGAGACCTATCATCTCCCCTGCTGGGTCTTAGTGCTTGCAGAGTTTTTGAGCGATTGTGTGTGTGTGTTTGTGTGTCTGTGTAAGGCAGAGTGTGTGTGTTTGTTTGGGAACCTGAGAGGAGGGGGCTGTAAAGGCGAGCGTGTGTGCGCGCGCTCATTCACTTACAGCAACACACACACACTCTCTCTCTCTGCTTTACAGCCCCCCCCCTCCTCTCAGGTTCTCAAACAAACACACAAACTCTTCTCTGTCGCGATTGTTTTCAAAGGTGAGGAGCTGGTAAATTTTTTTTGTTGTTGTTGTTTTACTTTACAGCAGTGATTCCGTTAGTATGCGCTCACGCGAGTGTGACTAGCGATGTTCCTTTCTAGTTTTTAAACGGTTTTAAAAACGGTCTCTCCATTAATGTGTGTGCGCGCGCGTGCCTGTACATTACACACACACACACACACAGCGCATGTATGCACAAATGGAAACACTTATCTGTTGAGATTTATTTTTACGTTTTTTAAAGGTAAAGTGAAGATTAATTTTTACTTTATATTTTGTGTTAATTCTTTTTATGTATTTAGTTTTTTGGGCTGTAGAACGAATAATTTGAGTTTCCATTATTTCCTATGGGAAAATTACATTTGGTTTACAAGTGTTTTGGAATACGAGCCCACTTCCTGAATGGATTATGCTCGTAATCCGAGGTTCCACTGCATTTATCATGCTGTACTAGTGCAACCTTCTTAACCTGGTGGTCCCTTTGCTCTAGAATAGAAAACTGTGATATATATTTTCGTAAAAATTATAAATAGTATTGATTTACTTTTTGTTTTTGTATTTTTGGACCTTTTAATTTTTGAGTTTCATCTTGGTATAGTTGTACAGTGAAACCTCGGATTGCGAGTAACTGTGTTTGTGTGTACCGAGTATCACGCATGCGCTTCTTGTTTTGATGCCGAGCGTCATTTGATCACAACTGAGCCAACGGTTTTTCTCTCTCTTGCACTGCGGAATTGTAGGTAATCGTCTCCCCTGCTGGGTCTTACTGCACGTCTCTCACTGTGAAATTATGCGTACACACACACACACACACACACACACACACACACACACACACACACACACACACACATATATATATAATGCAGCGCAATAGAGAGAACAACACACACATACAGCGTAGCGTCTGCGCGCATAAACGGAAACATTTATCTGTCTGGATTAATTTTTTTACTTTTTTTTATGGTAAAGTGCAGTTTAATGTTTTATTTGTTTAATTTTTACTTTATATTTTGTGTAAATTATAATTTTTTTTTTCTGGGCTGTGGAACGAATAATTTTAATTTCCATTATTTCCTATGGGAAAATGTGCTTTGTTTTTTTGAATACGAGCCCGCTTCCAGGATGAATTATGCTCACAATCCAAGGTTTCACTGTATTACGTATACTTTTGAGAAGCCACATGTTTGCACCTTGGGGAGAAAAACCAAACCACCTTGAACTGCACATTTTTTGCCTCTGTTGCCTTTTTACACCTGTGACCGCAGGTACATCCTAACATTATGAATCAACAGTTTTCTCATGGGGAAAGTTGCATCTTATACCTGGTCATAAACTAATACAACTTTATACATTTGTATTCAAGTTATAACTTTATGGGTGAAAGTGTCAAACCATGGTGTAAATATGTGCCGGTATGCTTAGCCATAATGCAGATTTTGATACTTACTTATCTATAGTCCACATTAGCTAGTTTATCAGCCCTGCTCTTCCAGGTCGTCCATATTTGCAACTGCATGACAGTAAAGAGCTCTGCAGTCTTTTATTTTAATTTCTGGAAATGTGCTGTTTTGTTTAGTCATCAGTGTGTTTTTATTACACACTAAACAAATATAGACAGATGTATAGACGGCCATTTTAGTAACAAACACAAATTGGTTGGTATGACAGTTCATTATTTTCTAAACTTTTAGAAGAGACACAAACTGTCTTTTATGTTTTATTGAACTGAAATAGACCTTTAGGAGTTTAATTCTCCTCCATATCCTATGGCAGGTCACAAGACTCGAAGGTCAAGTGACTCGGTATAAATCAGCAGCAGAGAATGCAGAGAAAGTGGAAGATGAACTAAAAGCGGACAAACGCAAATTGCAGAGAGAGGTTGGTTCACCTATTGATGATAAATATCTGTCTACATATCATTATACATATTGTAGATGTCATGTGCTTAATAGTTTTAAATGTGTTATGTGTAAATGGCCTTTTTTTTTGTCGCAGCTCCGATCTGCATTGGACAAAATTGAAGAGTTGGAGGCAAGTAACAGCCACCTGAACAAACGACTGGAAAAGATGAAGACCTATCGAGGCTTGACAGCATCACCCTAGTCTAGTCGGCTCTATGTAGACCGACTCACAGCTGAACCTCCACTGTGCATTTCACTGGCTGCTCTAAAGCATGTTGTCACTTCTGTGTACAGCTTCCTGTGATTTTGCGGGTTAAATATACCAAAAATGCACCGATACACTACAAGATTAAATTCTTATTTATTTTTATTTAATGGTTGCTCTCTAGGAGTGAAAATAAAAATACAAGGACAGCTTAGTGGAGCTTTTAATACTTGGTGCCAGTGATAAAAGACATGGCTTTGGAAGAACTTTGTGACCGACATTGTATAGTACAGATGGTAACAAATGAAAGAAAACCCAGCAGGTGGTGTGTGGGTAAGGTGTTGGGCAATCACATGCTCCAGTACCACAATAGCTTCAGTCCTCCATGGCATAAATTCTTGTGTGAGAAATAAGTATCATTGTTCCTAAAGATATTCCATTAGATAATTTTAAATTGTTCCAATAAAGGGATCCTAGAAAAATATGCACCATGTAGTGACATTCAATGCTGCCATATCCTTGGTAAGAGATTTTGTTCTTGGATGAAGATTTAATCACCTTGGTTGCACAAAGGACACAAAAACTCAACATCATTCAACAATTAAGAAAAAATGAGTATTTCTTGTTTGTTTTCAGGTAATGGAGGGAGCCATTACTTGAAAGAACCTATAAGGTAGTTATGGTGCGCTTTGGCTTTTTTTTTTTTTTTTTTAACAAAGCTTAAAACCTTTGTAATGCAAATTCTACTGTATACTGTGCAATAAAATGTTCAACGAACAGTCGATTATTTTTTCCACATTATTCTTGCATATTTTTCTGTCAATGACACAAAATAATGTGCTGTTGTACTGTTTACTAACGGGGATTTATATCCCAAAGTGGGAAAATGTAAATGAACCCTAAAAAAGGAATGTGTAGAATATAACAGGCCTAGAAACAAAACGACATTTAGCTACGATATCCACAGGAATAAGCATGCAAATGAATGCTGATAGAAAAATTTGTCATTCTAAGCATAGTAATAAAATAATTGTGATAAAAGTTTTCCCTAAAAATCTTATTAATGTTAATAGCAATTAATTTGTCCTATTACTGTATCTGTTCTCTGGGTGTCATTACCTGTTTCTTCTTGTATGGAGAAAATCACATGCTTCTTCAAAATGTGGACAAATAGAAATAATTTTTATTCTTATAGTCTTGAAGTGAATGTCATCACAGGTCATCAGATTGCTTTTCTTTTGCCAAATAAAAATAAAATGTGTCACGGTTCCACTGTATTCTATCTAAAAACATGTACAGGTCCTTCTCAAACAATTAGCATATTGTGATGAAGTTCATTATTTTCTGTAATGTACTGATAAACATTAAACTTTCATATATTTTAGATTCATTACACACAAACTGAAGTAGTTCAAGCCTTTTATTGTTTTAATATTGATGATTGTGGCATACAGCTCATGAAAACCCAAAATCCCTATCTCAAAAAAATTAGCATATCATGAAAAGGTTCTCTAAACGAGCTATTAACCTAATCATCTGAATCAACTAATTAACTCTAAACACCTGCAAAAGATTCCTGAGGCTTTTAAAAACTCCCAGCCTGGTTCATTACTCAAAACCGCACTCATGGGTAAGACTGCCGACCTGACTGCTGTCCAGAAGGCCATCATTGACACCCTCAAGCAAGAGGGTAAGACACAGAAAGACATTTCTGAACGAATAGGCTGTTCCCAGAGTGCTGTATCAAGGCACCTCAGTGGGAAGTCTGTGGGAAGGAAAAAGTGTGGCAGAAAACGCTGCACAACGAGAAGAGGTGACCGGGCCCTGAGGAAGATTGTGGAGAAGGACCGATTCCAGACCTTGGGGGACCTGCGGAAGCAGTGGACTGAGTCTGGAGTAGAAACATCCAGAGCCACCGTGTACAGGCGTGTGCAGGAAATGGGCTACAGGTTGCAAATTTTGCATGTCATTCGGAAATCATGGTGCCAGAGTCTGGAGGAAGACTGGGGAGAGGGAAATGCCAAAATGTCTGAAGTCCAGTGTCAAGTACCCACAGTCAGTGATGGTCTGGGGTGCCATGTCAGCTGCTGGGGTTGGTCCACTGTGTTTTATCAAGGGCAGGGTCAATGCAGCTAGCTATCAGGAGATTTTGGAGCACTTCATGCTTCCATCTGCTGAAAAGCTTTATGGAGATGAAGATTTCATTTTTCAGCACGACCTGGCACCTGCTCACAGTGCCAAAACCACTGGTAAATGGTTTACTGACCATGGTATTACTGTGCTCAATTGGCCTGCCAACTCTCCTGACCTGAACCCCATAGAGAATCTGTGGGATATTGTGAAGAGAAAGTTGAGAGACACAAGAATCTGCAAAAGGATTCCCGACCAAGTATTGAGTGCATAACTGAACATAATTATTTGAAGGTTGACTTTTTTTGTATTAAAAACACTTTTCTTTTATTGGTCGGATGAAATATGCTAATTTTTTGAGATAGGGATTTTGGGTTTTCATGAGCTGTATACCACAATCATCAATATTAAAACAATAAAAGGCTTGAACTACTTCAGTTTGTGTGTAATGAATCTAAAATATATGAAAGTCTAATGTTTATCAGTACATTGCAGAAAATAATGAACTTTGGCAGGTTGGAATGGGTGGAGAAAAGTGTCAGGTGTGTTGTGCGATAAAAGAGTATCAGCGAGAATGAAAGGAAAGGTGTACAGGACAGTGGTGAGACCAGCAATGCTCTACGGCTTAGAGACAGTGGCACTGAAGAAAAGACAGGAGGCAGAGCTAGAGGTAGCAGAGCTGAAGATGTTGAGGTTCTCTTTGGGAGTGACAAGGATGGATAGGATCAAGAATGAGTTCATCAGAGGGACAACCCATGTTAGATGTTTTGGAGATAAAGTCAGAGAGGCCAGATTGAGGTGGTTTGGACATGTTCTGAGGAGAGAGTGTGAATATATCTGTAGAAGGAAGCTGAGGTTGGAACTGCCAGGCAGGAGGTCTAGAGGAAGACCAAAGAGGAGATGTATGGATGCAGTGAGAGAGGACATGAAGTTAGTTGGTGTGAGAGAAGAGGATGCAGAGGATAGGGTTAGATGATTCGCTGTGGCGACCCCTGAAAGGGAACAGCCGAAAGACAAAGAAGAAGAAGAAGATCACAATATGCTAATTTTTTGAGAAGGGCCTGTATACTCAGCAAAAAAAGAAACGTCCTCTGACTTTCAACTGTTTTTACTTTCAGTAAACTTAATGTGTAAATATTTGTATGAACACTAAAAGAGTCAACACCATAAGACATAAACTAAAAATGTTTCACAATGTGTCCCTGAATGAAGGGAGGCTCAAAATCAGTCAGTAGCAGTCAGTATCTGGTGGCCACCAGCTGCTTGAAGTACTGCAGTGCATCTCCTCCTCATGGACTGGACCAGATTTGTCAGTTCTTGCTGTGAGATGGAGGGATTGTGTGTTCCTGGTGTGACTCGGGCAGTTGTTGTGGCCATCCTGTACCTGTCACGCAGGTGTGATATTCGGATGTACCCATCCTGTGCAGGTGTTGTTACACGTGGTCTTCCACTGCGAGGATGATCAGCTGTCCTTCCTGTCTCCCGGTAGCGTTGTCTTAGGCGTCTCAAAGTGTGGACATGGCAATTTATTGCCCTAGCCACATCAGCAGTCCTCATGCCTCCCTGCAGCATGCCTAATGCACGTTCACGCAGATGAGCAGGGACCCTGGGCATCTTTCTTTGGGTGTTTTTCACAGTCGGTAGACAAGTCTCTTTAGTGTCCTGCATTTTTAGAACTGTGACCTTAAATGCCTACTTTCTGTAAGCTGTTAAGGTCTTAACGACCATTCCACAGGTGCATGTTAATTAATTGATTATGGTTAATTGAACATGCATGGAAAACATTGTTTAAACCCTTTACAATGAAGATCTGTAAAGTTATTTGGATTTTTAGATCATTGTTGAAATAAGTCCTGAAAAAGGGATGTTTCTTTTTTTAACATATATATATAACAACATATTCTGTTTCAACTCTTCACAACTTGCAGTGTTTTGAAAAAAAAAAAGTGAAGTAGAGCTGAGTGTAAATCAGACATTTTGCAGACTTGTTTGAGGGATTTGAAGTTTCAGGGTTCGATGTTCCAATCTTAGTCTGTAATCAATGAGCAAAAACAGTGCACTACAAGTGCATCAGCTATTTTATTTTACAAACGCTTCCACAGTGGGCAATTACTTGATTGACATGATCGTTTATGAATATTACTTTCAAGCATCTGTACCCTGGCCAAACTGTGTGCTTTTTGAGCATGGGCTCATTGAAGCCCTGGAAGCAGATCTGGACTGGGACCAAAAATCGGCCCGGGCATTCAGGTCAGAGCAACTGCCGGAGGGGGGGTTGCGTTCAGAGCATGCGACTTGGAGTTGGGTGCGCATGCGTTCAGATCATCAGCAGATGGAAGCATGAAGTGCTCCAAAATCTCCTGATAGCTAGCTGCGTTGACCCTGCCCTTGATAAAACACAGTGAACCAACACCAGCAGCTGACATGGCACCCCAGACCATCACTGACTGTGGGTACTTGACACTGGACTTCAGGCATTTTGGCATTTCCCTCTCCCCAGTCTTCCTCCAGACTCTGGCACCTTGATTTCCGAATGACATGCAAAATTTGCAACCTGTAGCCCATTTCCTGCACACGCCTGTACACGGTGGCTCTGGATGTTTCTACTCCAGACTCAGTCCACTGCTTCCGCAGGTCCCCCAAGGTCTGGAATCGGTCCTTCTCCACAATCTTCCTCAGGGCCCGGTCACCTCTTCTCGTTGTGCAGCGTTTTCTGCCACACTCTTTCCTTCCCACAGACTTCCCACTGAGGTGCCTTGATACAGCACTCTGGGAACAGCCTATTCGTTCAGAAATGTCTTTCTGTGTCTTACCCTCTTGCTTGAGGGTGTCAATGATGGCCTTCTGGACAGCAGTCAGGTCGGCAGTCTTACCCATGATTGCGGTTTTGAGTAATGAACCAGGCTGGGAGTTTTTAATAGCCTCAGGAATCTTTTGCAGGTGTTTAGAGTTAATTAGTTGATTCAGATGATTAGGTTAATAGCTCGTTTAGAGAACCTTTTCATGATATGCTAATTTTTTGAGATAGGGATTTTGGGTTTTCATGAGCTGTATGCCACAATCATCAATTTTAAAACAATAAAAGGCTTGAACTACTTCAGTTGTGTGTAATGAATCTAAAATATATGAAAGTCTAATGTTTATCAGTACATTACAGAAAATAATGAACTTTATCGCAATAATTTTTTGAGAAGGACCTGTAGATGAGCCATGCAGCAAGACCTCGTAAAATGACTTTTTAAGCATGTTAAAAAGCCTGTTTTAAGCATGTTAATTCCCCCAATAATATCTTCACCTTTTTCTCTGTACTTTTGTACCTATTTGAGATTTGGGACATTCCTGATGAATTAATCGCTTCTTTGATAATGTTTGTTGAGTAAATACATGAATGTGGCGCTAGGCTCCGCCCCCTGGCCGCGTGCAGTGTCAGCAGTGAGGAAGTTTGGGACAGATCTCACGGAGTGGAGTTGCGCGCGCGCAGCCTGATAGCAGCTCACGTGATAGCAGCTAGACCCGGTATCACATGATCAATAAATAAGCGAGTTTCTCATCACACAGCCGCGTTCATCGCCATGTTTCACTTTCTTGCGTGTGTCCTGTTGGTGTGTGTGATCTCACCCGCGGACACACACCTGCGGTACGCAGTGTTTAACCAGCGGACGGGGAAACTCCACTTACAGGAGGCATTTCACACGGAGTTTGTCGCGTTCGCCAACTTTACTGATGACATCGTGAACACGGGGTGAGTGTGTGGTGCTAACACACACTAAAATAATCTGATGATCTGTAATGTAATCAGTGATTATTATTATTATTATTTCAGGTTGAAGCCCATGCACGTGCATGTCTCTCTGTCTAACTTATTAATACAAAGAAATCACATGTTTTACGTCTCGTTAACAATAAGTTCTGTTACACCACTTCGGGGGGAAAAGCGCTAAATTAGTGGGGGAAAAGATGCTGCGACATTTCTGGTGTAGATTTAACTTGAGGCGAATACGGACTGGCAAAGTTTCATTACATTTTGTCCAGACAGTCTGACCGACGTACAGACAAAATACAGATGGTTCTCGAGTCTACAGCTGAGCAACTGAAACATCTGCGGTCGACCATGAACGATTCGTTCTTTTTGAACGAGTCTTTAACGTGACACAGATAAACGAGTCTCTCAGACAGTGATTCGCTCACGTTCTACTGGGCGCGCATGCGCAAATCATCATAAAACCTCGCTCGTTATCTACAGTGCAGGAAACAGAAATGAGTAGTTACCGCTCGAGTCTTCTAGTCCGAGTCGTTTGGCTTTTTTTGTCACGTGACTCCCATAGACTCTATGCAGTGCAATAGATTCAAAAGGCCGAACGACTCGGACCAGAAGATATGTCAAGTGGTTTTCTCACGATCACACAGCTGTTTAGTCTTAATCCTGTGAGAATTCCCCCCCCCCCCCCCAAATCACATTTCTCCCATGATATTGATTGTTCAGCTTTCAGGTTTGAGTAATGTGTCGGACAGTTATTAACCCAATTCCAGTCATTTTAGTAATCTCTTGTTGTTTTTATTAATTGATCCAATAACTTGATCCTTCTATAATACAGTAGTAGACACACTTATACATGTTTAGGTCAGGCACTGTGTTTAGAGTTTTATTTGATCATCTAGAGGTACAGTAACAGTGACAAAAAAAAAACCCTGAGAGACATGAGGAGGAAAGCTTGGGAGGCACTGAAAGTAAACTTGGCAACGCAGGTTCGTGGGATTACTAAACGTTATTCTTACACAATCTGGTCCACTCTGTCTGTACTGAGAGTCAGGGCTGTGCAAGTTCAAGTAGTTCAAGTAGGCTTTATTGTCACTCTAACCATATACAGAACACAGTGAAACGAAACAACGTTCCTCCAGGACCAAGGTGCTACATGCAACATAAATTTACAACATAAATTAACTGAAGAGCTAAAACTAGCTAACTAAGAGGCCTAGTTAGCTGGCTAGTGGAGACAAGACAGGACAGATTGACCTGACAACATAAATTTTTAAACATAAATTTAACAACATAAATTGACAAAAACTAACTAGCTAACCTAGAGACAGCAGACAACATAAAGTGCCCGTGCAGACAAGAGCGACAAAGTGACGGTGTGACAAACACAACATAACATAATACCCTGTGGTGTTGAGGTGATGAGTTGAGGTCGTGCAGAACCAGTAAACGTCAAAGTAAAGTAGCAGCAAGAATTTAGAAGTTAGTGCAAAAAGTAATCCAGTAATTAATATTGTGTAAAAAAAGAGCATTTACAGGGTGGTGTGTACAGTGATTTGGTAGTGTAGGTCAGTTTGTTTGCGCATGTGTTGGTCAGTCCAGTCTCAATGTTTTGAGGTAGTTGAGTGATTGTGTGTGTGTGTGTCAGTCCAGTTCCTTTTTGTTGAGAAGACGAATGGCTTGTGGGAAATAAACTGTTGCACAGTCTGGATGTGTGTGCCCGAAGGCTTCAGTGCAGAGAGTTTTACTGAGGCAGGGTCTCGACCACTGTGTAACCATGAAAACTACAGCAAAAAAATGGACGGCTAAAAAACGCAAACGCTTATAATCGAGGGGAAAATCGAACACTTTAGAATCACACTGTCATCCAGGAGCGCATGGGCATTTGATTCTTGTTCCTTTTTTCCTTGACACCTAAATCTACATAAAACTGTTTTGTGAGAATTGTTATTTTTCCTTCTCTCCTCAGGTGGTCATACCTGGAGGTTGTAACAAATGGCAAGTACAATGACACTTTGCAAGCATATGCTGCTGGAGTTGTGGAGGGCGTGGTCACCTCAAAGGTATTTAATACTAACACATTATTCTAAATAGGGCTGCAACTAACGATTATTTTGATAATCGATTAGTTGGCCGATTATTCGTTTGATTAATCAATTAATCGGACAAAAGCTAAGCGCTTCTTTAATTTGATGTTTTGCTTATAATTATATATAAAACCATACCAACATTTGTTATGTTTTTAACAATAACTGCAGATGGCAAGTTGATTGTGTGTGTGTGTATAGATATAGATATATAGATATAGATATATAGATATAGATATATAGATATTATATAGTTAAAAAAATACACTGACATATTCAGTTAAGAATGACCTCAATTTTAAATTCTCTTAAATTAATTCAACTTAAGAAGAATAATAGACTTCTAGATTATTATATTATTTTTAATTGAAGTCTCTTGCTACATCCTTTTCATGGTTTATACATTATTTCTATCCTCTCTTGTATTTTATCCTTTTTTTTTTTTTGTCTCAATAAAAAATAATAATAAAATAAATAAATATATAGACCATTTTGCTATACTAGACATTCTCGTAATACGGCGACGTGGGGAGAAAAAAAAATCGCAGCTACTGGGTTCCCTCTGTTTATTTTGCCCTTTTTCCGCATTTCCCTCTGTATACAGTAGCATGTAGGATCATGGGATATATCCGGTCCTCCGAAGTGTAAAATGAACATGAAGAAAACGCACTAGAAGTGTTTTCCTTGCGTTCGTTGGGATTTGACACCGTATAACCGCGCAGCCGGACAAACGCACGTCACCAAAGCCCGTGTGAACACTCTCACTGACTCCTATGTGTAGAAAACCCTCGGCGCTCACCGGACACTACGAATGGCAGTAAACCGCTCGCTTTTAACACCCGATAAGAGGCATTTAATGTACACTGCTCCCATACCTTGGAGGACTTGGAGCGCGCGCTTTTTCCTGTAAACTCCATTGCGACTGTGTATCTGTTTGTGTATTTGTGCATCTTGTGGTCGCGCGCCTCAATAACGTGGGCAGCCCAACTAATCGATAACGACATTCGTTGACAACGAATTTCATTATCGATAATTATCGATTTTATCGATTAGTTGTTGCAGCCCTAATTCTAAATCCATCACAACACGCATCTTATGGGAGGTTTTGCAGCTACTCTTACATTTTGCAGGACAATTTTTCTCAAATGATTAAACTGAAAGTGATTTAGCCAGGAAATGTTAAAAAAAAAAAAAAATAGCCAATTGAATTTACAAAACGCCACAAAATTAAACAATTACTAGCCAGTACACTGTAAAGGCATAATGTCATGATGTCGTTACTGATAAGGGAAGCAGATAAGGGAAGCTTCTTGTATCTGAACTAACTTTAATGTCTGAATTACTATATGAGATAAAATACAGTGGTCACCTAATCAGAGCGTTTGTTTTACCGTCGCGGCGCTTGGCGACAGCATTTGGGTTTGTGCGTTTGCTGGCTTTTACCACTGAGTGGTGCTATATAACTACAGACTGATGCCTCATGCCTTAGTTCATCCTCTGCCGGATTAATGAGGCGCGCTCCTTTTAGAACTGCACGTAGTAGCCGATAACATCAAGTGAAACACTGTAGTTGAACGAATTCATAATCCCAGTACTAAAATTACAGTTCAAATGTAGAATTCAAATTAAATCAAATCTTATTAGGATCAAATTTAAGCACAATAAATGTTAACACAGTGAGCCTTTAGATTTTATCACGTGTAATTAGAAAAGAAGAGTGTAGGGTTTTGTGTCATCTTATTTCTTGTGTTATTTAAATTTATAGTAAATTTATTAACTGAAATAAATGACCATATTTCTGTCATTCCCCACTTAAGGGGTTGGGAGATTTTTCAAGCCCCACTTGTCAACAAAATTATAACGAAATCGGCCAAGTTTACTGTTTATTGAAATATAAATTTCTAAACCAATAAGATCAAATAACACCAAGTTGAAAACAGATAAAATACGCGTGCAATTATTATAACAGGCTTACTTCGTCACTTATCTAGAGCTTTCTTTCAAAGAAGTCAAGTGGCTTATTAACGTGACTGATGGAGTTGTCTCTAAGGCTACGTTTACACTGCCAGGTAAATGTGACCCAATTCCGATTTTTTTGCTCATATGTGACACATATCGGATATGTTCTATGTCCGTGTAAACAGGAAAAAAACGCATGCATTCCGATATTTCGAGATCGGTTTCAGGCCTCCTTCATATGTTGAAATAAATCGGATATAAATCAGATATGTGCTAATGTGATTGTCGTGTAAACAGACAGATCGGATTTCCTGAGGCATTGTGACACAGCGACTTCTTCGCGGTTTAATGACAATGTTATTCTTCGGTGGAAGCGCATGTGGAATGATAACATCGCAGGTGACATGGAAGAGGAAAAGACCCCCCACACACACACAACACAGACACACACACACACACACACACACACACACACACCCCACCTTGTGTTGATGCTTATTTGGGCTAAATAACATTAAATCAGTATTTGATGAATAAAGCATATGTGCAGGCTGCAATTATGCCGGTTTTTTCTCCTCCTCCGTTTTAAAACCATGGTGCGCGAACTTTGCATATATAGCAAAGATGGCATTAAGCATATTTCACCTTCATCTGTCTTGGCTAGTGTGTAGCACAAGAACCTCCCTTTAAGTATGCGCGATGTTTCAGATGGTATGGCAAGTGTAAACACGTGAATCGGATATGAGTCATAGTTAAAAGAACGTGTAAACAGACGGTCAAAAAAATCAGATATAGGCAACAAATCGGAATTAAGCATCGAGACCTGCAGTGTAAACGTAGCCTAAGTGTCCGAGTGGTGCAGCGGGTAAGTCCTCGCCCTTTCATGTGGGAGATCCGGGTCCGATCCCTGGGTGATATTGTTTTATTTTAATTATAGCAAAATTAAAATAAAACAAAATAAAATGTTTTATTTTAATTTTGCTCAGCATAATATAGAAAAAAACAGCAAACTCGCATGCTACCAGCTTGTATTCTTTAAATTTGGGAGGTGTGTGTTTGTGTGTGTGGTCGCGGTCTTACATGCTGATGAAAAGTGGTGGATTATTCAGTGAAACGAGGCTCAGCTGAAAGATGTTAGGCACATCAGTCACTTAACCCCAAATAAAAGGTATTTCTGAGTGTTCTTATATAGTTGTAAAATAACAGATGTACAAACGGTGCGCACTGAATATTAAACCTATACCAGGCACGATGATTTTTGTTTGTTTGCTGTTTTTTCTATAGTATGCTGAGCAAAAAATAAATAAATTAAATAAAACAGCATCACCCAGTGATCGAACCCGGATCTCCCGCATGAAAGGGCGACGCCTTAACCGCTGCACCTGCACTTGGACACTTAAAGACAACATGCCCCAGTCACGTTAATAAGCCACTCGACTTCTTTGAAAGAAAGCTCTAGATAAGTGACGAAGTAAGCCTATTATAAATTTCTAAACCAATAAGATCAAATAACACCAAGTTGAAAACAGATAAAATACACGTGCAATTATTATATTTCAATAAATAGTCAACTTGGCCGATTTCGTTAAAATTTTGTTGACAAGTGGGGCTTGAAAATTCTCCCACCCCATTAAGTGGGGAATGACAGAAATATGGTCATTTATATTTTTACTCATTATTGTACAGAACACATCAATAGCTCTGGTTCAGATTTTTCATGTTTGTTGTGGAAATTACCATCACTGTTGTATTTACTGCGATGAGTGAAAATGTCACTTTGCACCACTTGGCGGCCATTTTACGAATGACTTTGAAATGCAACTGATTTATTTTGGCCGCTGTCACCTTTAAACGGCGGTGAGCGCGACGGTAATAACCATTCCGATTGGGTAACCACTGTAACTGTATGACAGCAAAGTGCACAACTTCATAATCTTTGCAGTTTATACTGTACATGTAAGTCTCTGTTCTACCAAAGCGTTTTTATGCTTTCTTTCACAATTTCTCTCTTGTACTTTCCTTGTACTTTTTTTGCACGTGCACTTTTATGATGTCTCTTAAAACTTAGATAGTTCTTTGCTTAACTTAAAATGTAAACCTGTTTTGTCCCAGCTAGCCAGCTAATTACGTCTACAAGTTAGCTAGTCAGGTTTTGTTAATTTATGTTGTTAAATTTATGTTGTATGTAGCACCTTGGTCCTGGAGGAACGTTGTTTCATTTCACTGTGTACTAAACTGTATATGGTTGAAGTGACAAAAGCCTACTTGACTTGACTTTTCAAGTAAGTCATTGTTGTGTGTGCTTGTGTGTGCCTGGACTTCAGCTCATTTATAAGCATTGGATGAACACACTGATGGGATATTGTGGGCTAGACGACCCGGGCTACTGTCGTCGTCTGAAGGAATACATTACCACTAACCTCCAGTGGGTCACAGAGCAGATTGAGAAAACTGCAGAGTCGCCTTACTGGCATCAGGTATGTGGATTTCTTTCCAGTGGTCGTTATACAGTAGTGATTAGTCACCTCAAATACCACTGATGGACGTAGTAAAGGATCATGCTTTATTAATAAACAGTTGGAGGTTATAATAAAGCATGTGGGCAGAAAATCTAACCAGTGTTGATTATATAGATTTACTGTAACTGTAGATAATGAATAAATAATCAACATGACACAAATAATTTTATGTTATGAAGAAAGCATTTGTTTTTATTTATTTTAAATGTTTTTACCTGTTTTTATATTCTGTTTGATGTCCATCTTAACATTAAATCTGTTATGATCTCTGTTCTGCTTTAGGTCCATTTGTCTCTGCTGCAGCTGAAAGGTTTGGAAGATGGTTATAATGAACAGCCTACATTTCCAGAGCCAGGGCTCAACTTTAACCCCCTAGGATTACTGTGAGTGGATTGTAAGCTTGTTCTACTCTACTTTCGGTAAATCAGTGCTGCTGCAACCTCGGAATCCCTACAGCAGCCTTGCAGAATCGTTACAGCACGGCTCTTGATGATCAGCACAGCTGCCAACTTAACAAAAAAGCTTGGAGTGAGGTTCTGAAAATAAAGGCATTGTTTCTGCGTGTACACACACAGACAAAAAGCCTAGGAATACACAATGGGAGTGTGTGTGTGTGTGTGTGTGTGTGTGTGTGTGTGTGTGTGTGTGTGTGTGTGTGTGTGTGTGTGTGTGTGTGTGTGTGTGTGTGACACTAATCATAACACTAACCTACATGGCTCAGGTTCTGTCTTTTAGCGATGCAACGTTAAAGTGAAGCATCATATGCATGTGACTGTGTTTAATTAATTAACATATATTCTTATATAAAGGGAAACAGTTTTATTTGGCTACAGTTTTTATGCATTTGATATGATAAAAGTTCACCGTGTGTATCAGCAGAGAGCTGCTGTATAAGTCTTAGGCTTGTTATAACTGGACTTAAGATATTAAAAGATACACTATGCAGTAAAAGTATTGTATTCTTGTATTCTGAAAAGTACAATAAATTGAAAGGGTCCAGTGTTGTTTTTGCTCAGAGAGACCCACCTTTCACAATTCTGTGTTTAATTCATGGCCCAGACTTTTCCAAATGGGTGGAGACCTGGAGGATTTGGAGGCTGCACTGAACAAATCCAGTCAGTCCCGTACAGTGGGATCCGGCTCCTGCTCTGCTCTAATCAAACTCTTGCCAGGTAACAAAGAGCTTCTTGTCTCACACGACACATGGAATACCTACCAGGCAATGCTTCGGATCATGAAGAAATACATATTTTCATTCCGTACATCTTTAAAAGGTGAGTCTGTTTTAATTAGTTAAATGTTCTGTCATTACCAACTCAACTGAGTCTAAAGACTTCTTTCACCCCTGTTTCTGCAGATGAGACGCTGATTCCTGGCAGTACTCAGGCGTTCTCTTCTTACCCCGGCTCCATCTTTTCAGGAGATGATTTCTACGTTCTCAGCAGTGGCCTGGTAAGATGTGGCTAATTATTTACATGAAACTTGCGATGCAGATGAAGTGTGCCAAATATGCTGCATTGTCTGTCATCCATAACATAGGAAGTGTTGGGGGACAATTGACCACATCTACAGCTACATGCTTTCCTATGGCAAAAGTGTTTCTCTTTATAGCTAGTGTTAGTACAGTGTTCTTAATAGTCTCCCTTTGTTTGCCACACTGCACCTTTATCCTGTGGATCTCCTGTTTTAATAACACAAAAGGTGCACACTGTATCTGCAGGCTTTTATGAATTGCACGATTGGCTTATTTAGAATGAGTATGGATTTTCCTAATAGTGTTCAGTGACTATATGTTTAAAAATATAAGAGTTGTACAAGACATTTCCTAAAATTACTAATGATAACGTGGTTCAGTGCAAAAAAAATTAGGAAAAGCTCCAAATCTGTTTGTTGTTTTTTTTTTTTGTTTTTTTTGTTTTTTTTGGTCAGAAAAGCAAAGGCAAAAAGTAACCAGACTTTAAGGACAGTATTATGCGGTATTAATTTAGATATATGATTTGTGTGTGTGTGTTTTATAGGTATATATGTATGTATATGTCACATATGTTGTATGTATATATGTTAGTTTTGGCCAAGGTGGTTTATTATATTAGTGTATAAAATGAATTTTAAATATTGCCTCCATTTTCAGGGTATTGGTGCACAGTGGTGGGTTCGATTCTCGGACAATGCCCAAACCCTAGCCCTGGGATGCAGTGCCAGTCCCAAGCCCAGATAAAATAGAGTTTCATGAGGAAGTTGATCCGGCATAAAACCTGTGCCAAGAAAGACTAACGAAATTGTCTCTTTTCAGGTTACACTGGAAACCACAATTGGTAACAGTAACGCTGACTTGTGGAAGTTTGTGAAGCCCAAAGACTCAGTTATGGAGTGGCTAAGGAACATCGTAGCAAACCGACTTGCTCGATCTGGGAAAGAATGGGCCGACATTTTCAGTCAGTACAACAGTGAATATAAGTAAGAATATACTGATAATTTCTGCATCAGGAATTAATGTTTTTTTTTGCTAGCGAAATCTTGCCCCCTAACAGTTAGAAAAAAAACCTTAAAGTTGCAACATTTTCCTGTCATTATTTTGTCCTTTTTTGCTCTAGCTACAACAACCAGTGGATGATAGTTGATTATAAGAGTTTCACTCCAGGCAAACTCGGTCTGAAGAATGGTTTGCTAACTATACTTGAGCAAATACCGTAAGTGTATCAAAATTTGGATTCCTAATTTGTCCACTCGTGTATTACTGGATCATAATAATGTTATACTTGTTATGGCCAATACAGACAAATGAGCTATACTCATTTATTATTATTATTATTATTATTATTTACACAAAATTTGCTTTGTTTTCTGTTTGGTTTGTTTTACAGAAATAATACTGTATGAATTCTAATATGTATGTAATTAACTGTCAAATTACGCTTAAGATTTACTTCTGTTTCTTGTCGAGTCCTGCTCTGAGAACTGTTCAGACTTCTCAACTTCTTTCTCAAAAAATTAGCATATTTCATCCGACCAATAAAAGAAAAGTTTTTTAATACAAAAAAAGTCAAACTTCAAATAATTATGTTCAGTTATGCACTCAATACTTGGTCGGGAATCCTTTTGCAGATTCTTGTGTCTTGAGTCTCTCAACTTTCTCTTCACAATATTCCACAGATTCTCTATGGGGTTCAGGTCAGGAGAGTTGGCAGGCCAATAGAGCACAGTAATACCATGGTCAGTAAACCATTTACCAGTGGTTTTGGCACTGTGAGCAGGTGCCAGGTCGTGCTGAAAAATGAAATCTTCATCTCCATAAAGCTTTTCAGCAGATGGAAGCATGAAGTGCTCCAAAATCTCCTGATAGCTAGCTGCATTGACCCTGCCCTTGATAAAACACAGTGGACCAACACCAGCAGCTGACATGGCACCCCAGACCATCACTGACTGTGGGTACTTGACACTGGACTTCAGGCATTTTGGCATTTCCCTCTCCCCAGTCTTCCTCCAGACTCTGGCACCTTGATTTCCGAATGACATGCAAAATTTGCAACCTGTAGCCCATTTCCTGCACACGCCTGTACACGGTGGCTCTGGATGTTTCTACTCCAGACTCAGTCCACTGCTTTTTCCTTCCCGCTGAGGTGCCTTGATACAGCACTCTGGGAACAGCCTATTCGTTCAGAAATGTCTTTCTGTGTCTTACCCTCTTGCTTGAGGGTGTCAATGATGGCCTTCTGGACAGCAGTCAGGTCGGCAGTCTTACCCATGATTGCGGTTTTGAGTAATGAACCAGGCTGGGAGTTTTTAAAAGCCTCAGGAATCTTTTGCAGGTGTTTAGAGTTAATTAGTTGATTCAGATGATTAGGTTAATAGCTCGTTTAGAGAACATTTTCATGATATGCAAATTTTTGGAGATGGGGATTTTGGGTTTTCATGAGCTGTATGCCACAATCATCAATATTAAAACAATAAAAGGCTTGAACTACTTCAGTTTGTGTGTAATGAATCTAAAATATATGAAAGTCTAATGTTTATCAGTACATTACAGAAAATAATGAACTTTATCACAATAATTCTTTGAGAAGGACCTGTAGTTCTACTTCCAGCCTTCAACTGCATTTTTAATTTTTTTTAGTTTGAAGTAGACAAAAATATTTTTTTAATAATTCTAATAAACTTGTGGTTTATTATGTGAACAGAAGTGGTTCATAAAAGCATTTCCCTCATATTGAACACCTTCCTTTTACAGAGGGATGATCCAAACTGTAGATAAAACTGAAGAACTGCATAACACCAGCTACTGGGCCAGCTACAACATTCCGTAAGCACTAGAGCTCAACATGTATTTCTGGATTCTAATGTATTCATTTTCAGCAATATCTTATCATTTTGCTTCTGCTTTCCTGCTGAGAGGTGGAGCTCAGCTCAGACATCCCTCAGATATATACATGTATACAAGTATGAACCAGACTACAAGGGCTATCGATATTAACTTATTAATGCATATGACTTATCTAGAAATTAACGCATTGCTATTTTTAATGCAAATTAATCACACAACTAAGTTTGACCCTAATGGCTTCCCATAATTACATTTGTTAAACGTTAATGTCTGAGATATTCTAAAATTACAATCTACAGTAACCAGTTTATCATGCATTTGTTTTTCAACATTAAACGTTTATAATAGAAGTAACTCTAAATTGATTAAGTAGATTAAAACTTTGATACACACTAAAGGATTATTAGGAACACCTGTTCAATTTCTCATTAATGCAATTACCTAATCAACCAAATCACATGGCAGTTGCTTCAATGCATTTAGGGGTGTGGTCCTGGTCAAGACAATCTCCTAAACTCCAAACTGAATGTCAGAATGGGAAAGAAAGGTGATTTAAGCAATTTTGAGCATGGCATGGTTGTGAAATACTCAGACCGGCCCGTTTGGCACCAACAATCTGCTCAGTTACTGGGATTTTCACGCACAACCATTTCTAGGGTTTACAAAGAATGGTGTGAAAAGGAAAAAACATCCAGTATGTGGCAGTCCTGTGGGTGAAAATGCCTTGTTGATGCTAGAGGTCAGAGGAGAATGGGTCACTGATTCAAGCTGATAGAAGAGCAACTTTGACTGAAATAACCACTCGTTACAACCGAGGTATGCAGCAAAGCATTTGTGAAGCCACAACACGCACAACCTTGAGGTGGATGGGCTACAACAGCAGAAGACCCCACCAGGTACCACTCATCTCCACTACAAATAGGAAAAAGAGGCTACAATTTGCACGAGCTCACCAAAATTGGACAGTCGAAGACTGGAAACATGTTGCCTGGTTTGATGAGTCTCGATTTCTCTTGTGACCTTCAAATGGTAGAGTCAGAATTTGGCATAAACAGAATGAGAACACGGATCCATCATGCCTTGTTACCACTGTGCAGGCTGGTGGTGGTGGTGTAATGGTGTGAGGATGTTTTCTTGGCACACTTTAGGCCCCTTAGTGCCAATTGGGCATCGTTTAAATGCCACGGGCTACCTGAGCATTGTTTCTGACCATGTCCATCCCTTTATGACCACCATGTACTGTACCCGTCCTCTGATGGCTACTTCCAGCAGGATAATGCATCATGTCACAAAGCTCGAATCATTTCAAATTGGTTTCTTGAACATGACAATGAGGTCACTGGACTAAAATGGCCCCCACAGTCACCAGATCTCAACCCAATAGAGCATCTTTGGGATGTGGTGGAACGGGAGCTTCGTGCCCTGGATGTGCATCGCACAAATCTCCATCAACTGCAAGATGCTATCCTATCAATATGGGCCAACATTTCTAAAGAATGCTTTCAGCACCTTGTTGAATCAATGCCATGTAGAATTAAGGCAGTTCTGAAGGTGAAAGGGGGTCAAACACCGTATTAGTATGGTGTTCCTAATAATCCTTTAGGTGAGTGTGTATCTTAAAATGGATTGATCATAATTAGTCACACACTTTGACTATAGCACTAGTATATACAATGTCATTTATTTTTATTTGAAATTCACTTTAATTATATCTAATTTATTAGATTTCCACTTCGAGACAGGCACACCAGATTGTGATTATCTGTGGCTGTGTGGTATGTGTGGGTAGATGAAGAAAGTACTGCTGTATTTAAGTGTGTTTAACATGTACCTCGTGACACTGCACATGTCTTTTCTTTAGTGTCTCTACATCTAGAAATACATAATTTTGTGTGCTTTTGGTTGTTCTAGGTATTTTGAGGAGGTGTTTAATGCGAGTGGTGGTCCAGATCTGGTGAAGAAGTATGGCTCGTGGTTCTCCTTTAGTGACAATCCAAGAGCTCAGATATTTCGCCGCAACCAATCCCTCATTACTGATATGGAGTCCATGGTTCGCTTAATGAGGTACAATGGGATTTCACAGGAAGTCAAACTACAACATCTCTCCCGCCTCAGCTTCAGATTGATTGAATCTTTGGTTTCAGATTGAAATAGCCTTGCCTTCATTTCTTCCATCTTTCTGTCCTTTGGTGCAGGTACAATAATTTTAAGAATGATCCTCTGTCGGAGTGCGATGGCTGTGATCCGGCACGCAATGGTGAGAATGCGATCTCTGCGCGATCTGATCTGAACCCAGCCAACGGCACATACCCTTTTGGAGCTCTTACACAGAGGCCTCATGGCGGTACGGATATGAAGGCAAGAAATTAATTAAATGCTCTCTAAAATTGTCAAGGTGGGCGGGGGGGAGGGGTGGTAGGTTGGTCTTATGAATCCTCAATATGAATGTCATTTATACACCTGACTCTTTAAACTGCAACATTTTAGAACTATGTGTGTGAGAATGTGGTCATATCTCGCTCTCTCTCTCTCGCACAAACAGGAAAATATACCTAACATTTTGAAAAATTAATTTGTCTCTCTTTTTCCAGATGACATCCTACGGCTTATTTGGTCAATATGAGCTGTTAGCAGTTAGCGGTCCAACATGGGATCAGGTGCCTGTTTTTGAATGGAGCACATCTCCTTACAGCAGCTTGAAGCACATAGGCCACCCAGACCGCTGGGATTTCCCCACTGTACATGTCAGATGGTCAGAATAAAATATATACAGTGTTATTGTACAGTACGTCATCGGCAATCATCCCATTTATTTTGCTGTTTTTCATATAAGGACGTCTGTACTTTCCACCCAAGTGTTTGAAGTCAGTTGAGTTTGTCATTACCAGTTTAAAAAAAACCCTGAGACTGTAAACACCCAAAACACCACTGTACAAGCTCCTCAAGAAGAGAAATGGCATGTAGTGAAATGAAAGCTTTTACAATTGTTTACTCAAAGTTAAGTCCTAATGTGCAATATCTACATGATCAATTCAAAACATGTATTCAGTAACTTTATTTTTTGTCTGACTGTGCTTTGCTCAGAATGAAGCATCAACATGCTTCTACAATTTACTTTGTGCACAAAGCCATCTTTGCATGCTTGAGTTAAATAATTATTTCTTTTGTTTCAAGGGCATTTTTTGCACAATGTGATTTAAAATACTTGATTTTATGTTTATCGTGTTTGTTAGAAATGTATCTAATTTTGAATAAACATGAAATATATACAGGTATATAACTAATCTTTTATTACAAGAAATGGCTTATGTCCGTAATATGTTCTTGGGCAAACAAAGGTTTTCCAAGATACTATCCATGTGAGTGCTAATGATTAGACAGTTGGTAACAAGGCAGAGATCTAGAGCTACGGCAGAAAACCAGACCAAACTAAACTAGCTTCCTTAAAGCGTTTCTTAGGTTTCACCATGTTGTCTTTCATCAGCCAGGAGACAGAAAATACTTATGTTTGTATTAGTAATCTAAACAACATAGTTGGGTTAAATCAAATGCACAGCATGGAGATGACCTACACAGCTTGGTGAAAATTGTTGCCATTTGTATATAAATAAGTTAATATTCTTTGTATAATTGCTGCAATGATTGTTTTAGCAAGTAAATTAGCATCGGACATTTAACGATGTTCGAGTTTCAGACGAGTCGAATTATTTTCCTAATTCAAACAAAAAAGCAGAGAGTGCTGAAATGACTGGAATTGTGTGAAGAACTGTCCAGCACATTGTTAAAAGCTGGAACGATAGTGCTGACCCCTTTGTGGAGGGTTTCACAGGGTTTACCTTTGTGAAGAAAATATGAGGGTAAAAAAATCAAAAAACAGCTGTGGATTTTACTGAACAAACAAGTCTGATGCAGGTCAGCATCACCTCACAACTTACCTGACCCACTGATCTCAGGCTACCATCGTAGAGGGTTAGATACAACAGCACACCTTCAGAGGTCCTGTGGAGTCCTCAACGCAGCAGAACTGTTTTGATGACATAACAGCAATCTACATAATATTAGCCAGGGATTTTATCCTTATGGTTGATGGGTGTATTTGTCCACGCTATGTTTAAGAATAAGTAAATAATCTCACATGAGATTAAAAACACAAGCAATGAATTTTCACATGGGTAGCAATCTGGAGGAGAACGCACACTTCCCCTTTCCTTTGTCTCTTATATCATCTCTGCTGCATCTAATAAGGGGAGGAAGAAGAGGGAGAACACAACAACTATCTGACCCACTACATGAAAACAAAGCATCATTGAGAGCTCCTCTACTCCAGCAGGTTGGATTTTAATGAAAGAAACAAAACTGTACGACACCATACACACACACACCAAACCACAAATCGTATTTAATCCCAGAAATCAACAGCATGGCTACAGCAGTTGGAAAAACCCAAGAAAATCCTACATGAAGCAAATTGAAAATTAAAAAAAGGAATCCTTATTTAATTTAGTATAAGAAGGTTTTTTGTTTTCTATTTCCACACACCCTACAACGCTGTTTGAAAATACATTTCCTACCTATTTAAAACACATGTAACATTCAATTTTACGAGTGTTTGGTCTCAGTAAACACTGCGCTCATCTCATAATTATCATTCAGTTATTCAAAATCAATCACATCCCTGCTTCACTCAGTCTGCTTACATCAGAGTACTGCACATAAAGACGTTTTTGTTGTAAATTAGTTTCATTGTTTTGAGCACTCATAGAGCTTTAATGACCGACAGATGGATAGATAGATATTTCAAATAATAGTATATGTATATATTAAATTGATGATCATGTGGCATCTACAGTGGTGTTCAAAATAATAGCAATGTGTTAGTGAGTAAAGCTCCATATCCATATAATAACTTTTAATTTAAATCACATAAATGCATTGGACAGCCTGCACATTCTATCCTGATTCACAACATGAAGAAAAATTTGCTAAATATATTAGTTTAATGTAAGTGAAGAAAAACAAATATTAGTCTATTAAAAAAATAGCAGAGTGGAGTTCAATTAGAGAGATAAATTATTATTTATTTAAAAATTGATGCTGTGATAATGTTTTTTGTTCACATAAGCCTCCTTGTCAGTGCTCAGGATGGTTATATTAATGTGCCATGGATGATGGCGACACTCCAGGGAAACCAGTGATGTGCATCAATGCAGCTAGTTTTTCATTGATTTCAAGCTGTGTGGTGGGGAAATGTATGACTGTGCATGAACTGTGGTGCTTTAAGAGCAGAGTTTGACTTCTTATTTCCGACATTGTCGGCTGTGACAAATCCAAATCATCACTGTTTCAAAGCTGCATCTTCACTGTTGCTAAAAACCGTACAGTAGCAGTACTCACCTGCGGAGACAGTATACGAAATGTTAATTAATGTTCCAGTTACATACCGCATATCATCTGTCACAAGAAAAAAGTATTACATTTTTGTCTAAACATAATTTTTATGAGCTCTGTGTGACTTATTGTAACTAAACCGTCTCTCCTCCGCATGCGTCTCTACCTAAACCTAATTTCCTCGCTACTTCTCACCATTAAGGATACCTCCAGTGTTCTCCTACTGTACTGTTCATTTTGGTGCAGATGGGAGCTCCCATTTTAAGAACTTTACTCCCATCTGCGCCAACTTTTTTTTACTCCTACTTCTAAAAGTAGGACCAAAATTGTGTCACTCTCAGATTTCCTACACTGAAACATTTAATCAATACAGGCCCTGAACACTCTCCTCCCACTTGTTTAAAATACTAACAATTTAGTTTGGCACTATTTGTGTTCTAGTTTTCGAGCAGTCTGTTTGATGGTGTGTGTGATTGTTATACCAGAAGCAAGTTTTTTTTTTTGTTGGGTTTGGTTTATTATTTTGGCATTGTCGGCTCCTGAAGATATTACCATCTTTGTAAATACTTGTACATAGAATAAACTGCAGTTAATCTCAACCACCCCCCCCCCTTTATTTCCCCATTATTTTGTTATCCTTTTCCAAATTTTTATTTTTTAATATTGTCTGTTGAGACCTGACTCTAGACCGGGACATAACAGAATTGGGGGTTTGTCCATTGTTTTGTTGTTTATATGCTGGGTTTTTTTGGGGGGGCTATAGGAGGTGTGTGTGTTTGTCACTAATATGGCAATCAAATTTAATTTAGACCAGTTTGTTATTTGTCCTTCAGTGGAGCAGTTTGAAAGGTGCAGGAAGGATGACTTATTGTTGCTTGCTGACTTTTACAGCATCTCGGGCCCACGGAGCACGGATAAGCATTGACATTAAACAAATGCTTCAGGCAGAGCTGATTAAACAGTGCATTCTTATGGATCCTACTGTGGCGGGTGTTGCATATCAGTCCGGTAAGGATTCAGCTACAGCGGAGGCTGAGGTCGAACCTAAGGACCCCGCACACATAGATCCCACGGTAGTAGGTCCGTCACCGAAGCTTTCGCTGCAATTGATGCAGTTGGACCTAGAGTTAGCCCGTCAGCACAATAAAGCTCGAGTGCTTCAATTTCGTATGGTGAAACTCGAGTCTCAAAGGGAAATTAAATTAAAGGAATTGTAGTTGGCACTAAGCCAGCATCAGATTCTCTTGTTCGTGGCCCTCTGTCTCCTGTTCATGCATCATCCCTTGTTCTGCATCCTGCAACTCCTGTACAGGCCAGTGAACCACCACCAGCATCAACACAAGCACCTAGTGGCTCTTTAGCTGTAAGTTCATCTGGCTTTGACATTAGTAAACATATGCTTTAGCTCCTATGTTTATAAATAGTGAGGTAGATACATTCTTCACTGAGCGTATTTGAGCGTATTGCAGCCACATTACAGTGGCCTAGAAGCAACTGGTCTCTCCTATTGCAATGCAAGTTTGTTGAGAAGGCACAGGATGTGTTCTGCTTTAAGTTTGGAGCAGAGTTTGGATTATGTAACAATTATGTTTTACGTGCTTATGTTTTACGTTCCTGAGGTGTACCGGCAGAAATTTCATAAATTGAAAAGTGGGGTGTGCGTAATTATTCAGCCCCCTTTGGTCTGAGTACAGTCAGTTGCCCTTAGACATTGCCTGATGAGTGCAAATGACTAAATAGAGTGCACCTGTGTGTAATCTAATGTCAGTACAAATACAGCTGCTCTGTGACGGCCTCAGAGATTGTCTAAGAGAATATTGGGAGCAACAACACCATGAAGTCCAAAGAACACACCAGACAGGTCAGGGATAAAGTTATTGAGAAATTTAAAGCAGGCTTAGGCTACAAAAAGATTTCCAAAGCCTTGAACATCCCACGGAGCACTGTTCAAGCGATCATTCAGAAATGGAAGGAGTATGGCACAACTGTAAACCTACCAAGACCAGGCCGTCCACCTAAACTCACAAGGAGAACAAGGAGAGCGCTGATCAGAAATGCAGCCAAGAGGCCCATGGTGACTCTGGACAAGCTGCAGAGATCTACAGCTCAGGTGGGGGAATCTGTCCATAGGACAACTATTAGTCGTGCACTGCACAAAGTTGGCCTTTATGGAAGAGTGGCAAGAAGAAAGCCATTGTTAACAGAAAACCATAAGAAGTCCCGTTTGCACAGCAAACATGTGGAAGAAGGTGCTCTGGTCAGATGAGACCAAAATGGAATGTTTTGGCCAAAATGCAAAACGCTATGTGTGGCGGAAAACTACCACTGCACATCACTCTGAACGCACCATCCCCACTGTCAAATATGGTGGTGGCAGCATCATGCTCTGGGGGTGCTTCTCTTCAGCAGGGACAGGGAAGCTGGTCAGAGTTGATGGGAAGATGGATGGAGCCAAATACAGGGCAATCTTGGAAGAAAACCTCTTGGAGTCTGCAAAAGACTTGAGACTGGGGCGGAGGTTCGCCTTCCAGCAGGACAACGACCCTAAACATAAAGCCAGGGCAACAATGGAATGGTTTAAAACAAAACATATCCATGTGTTAGAATGGCTCAGTCAAAGTCCAGGGGTCTCATTTATCAAGCGTGCGTAAAAAAAAGTTCTAAACTAGTGCGTATACCAACAGCCGTAAGCACAAGAAAGTTGGGAGTTATCAAACGTGAGTACGCACAGCTGTACGAAATGACTGATGATGAATCGCACTCCTTCTAAATTGTGTGCGTGTGCATAGTAATTTAAATTTGCATACAGAAACGCCCTCAAATGACCTTATTTGGCAAACAACCTTCCTTATAAAAACCGAATGCCACCAGGGCATTATAGAACCGTTATCATGGATCCCGTGAAGAGAGGAAAGAAAAAAAAACTTCAAAGACAAAGAAATGGAAGTGCTTTTAAATGAGCTACAATGTTATAAGACAGTTTTGTTTGCTGCTTTTTCAGGCGGAATGTCAAAGATAAAAAAAGACTTGGCGTGGGGACAGGTTACTAATGCGGTAAATGCCATCTCACCTTTATGTAGAACTACTGCAGAGGTCAAGAAAAAGTGGTTTGATTTGAAAGTGTCCTCTAAAAAAAGAATTGCAGCCCACAGAAGAGACATCGGTGCCACGGGAGGAGGCCAGAGTCTTATTTCAGTGTCACCCCGATGGTGACACTGAAAGTACAATCCCATCAACTGCAGGAGAGGCCGAGCCATCCGAAAATGGTTAGTAGGTTTTCAAATGTTTGTGTTGCGATATATTATTCATAGATAAATAACACACACATTACAAATGATTTGGATTGTTCATTTAACATTTATTTTATAGATCTGCCAGTTTTGCCAGGTCCTGCTCCGCCTGCCACTTCAGCGCGTCCGATGCGTTTCGAGCCACGAGTCCTGACTGATGCGGTTCTGAAAACACAGGAGGAATTAGTGAGCAGCATTGCAAGCATAAAAGAGGAACTGTACCAAATCAATGTGGACTTGAGGAACATTAGTGATTCACTAAATGCATCATGCAAGTTCAGTAAAAGCTCCAAGTGATCTCACCATTTTCTCACAATTACTCCTTATTGTGAAACAGATTTAGAACCGTTCGATTATCCCTGCTCTTAGCTGCACGGCCACAGCATTTGGCATGGGGTCGAAACCTTCTGCCATGTGGCGATCTTCTTGTATCGGCATCTCATCCAGTGGTATACCGTTTTTAATGGCAATATTATGCAGCACACTGCATGCTTTAACTATATAGAACACCTAAAGCAAATTTATATTGTATAATGAATCAAATAATTATGTATACAGTATATTATAAATATTGTAGTTATAAAATATAATAAAAACTTAATTTAAATATTTAAACATTCAAAACCTTGTTGGGTTTGTATTGCAATGTGCCTCCTCTGCCTGACAGACACAGCCATCGAGCCTTCAGCAAGCCTGTTGCACGTTCTACTGTGCTTCTTGTGCGCTCATGTGCTCAGTTGTAATTCAGCTCCTTTTAGGATAGAAGGTTTACCACTGGGGTCATCAGCCAGGATTTAAGGGCATATCCTCGATCCCCTGCAATGATGTAGATTAAAATACAGTACATTATATGGTGTTGAGAAGTCATCTAATTTTACAATTATTTTTAAATCCTGATTAATCGTTACACACTTACCAATAAGCCAGCCTTCTCCAGCAGCGCTTTGCTGAAGACGAAGTCCCAATGAAGGAATCATGTGTACCTCCCAGGCTGTTCGCAACTACATTTAGCAGGTTCAAGTGTGCATCACAGATTACCTGCACGATAGCCTTTTCTATTTACTGTACAAATGCATATTCATCAGCAGTAGGAGCTTTCAGGGCAACATGTGTGCACTCAACTGCCCCTATTACACTTGGAAATCCTGTGATGTTATAGAAGTCGGTCATAATTTTTGTCCTTTGCGCTGCGGTGTTTGGAAACGTAATGTACTGTGATGTACAGTAAGTGATATAATTGCATGTAAAATGTGTGGCATAATTCGGCTCATGGTGGGTTGAGAAATACCAGACCTGTCACCAATTTCCCTTTGAAATGTGCCTGTGGCTAAAAAGCCAATAGTAGAAAGAACATGAGTGTGCACGGGGACTGCACATCACTCTCAGCGAGTAAGTCTGTGCGGTCCCTGAAAACGTGATCTCTGCGCAAAAGTGCTTGTTGCAAATCTTCAAGAAGCGCAAGGTCTGCCATTGTAAGCAATGTATTTCCAAAATTTTATGGATTAAAATGGATTTTATATTATTCACAGTTCCAGATAACTAAGAATCACCTGTTGTATTCAATTATTCAATGTATCAATTTATTAACACTGACATTTTAATGGTGAAGTTTAAGGGCACTGGGTTTATATGTGATTACAGTTCTCTACCACTAGGGGATTCTGCTTACGCACAGTCAGGAGTTCTTCTAAATGTGCGCACATTCTCACGCACACGTACAAATTAATGAATCGCATTCTATTAGTAGAATTGTGCGTACGCATGATATACACATAAAACCGTGCGTACGCACGCTTGATAAATGAGACCCCTGATCTAAATCCAATCGAGAATCTGTGGCAAGATCTGAAAACTGCTGTTCACAAACGCTGTCCATCTAATCTGAATGAGCTGGAGCTGTTTTGCAAATGAGAATGGGCAAGGATTTCAGTCTCTAGATGTGCAAAGCTGGTAGAGACATACCCTAAAAGACTGGCAGCTGTAATTGCAGCAAAAGGTGGTTCTACAAAGTATTGACTCAGGGGGCTGAATAATTACGCACACCCCACTTTTCAGTTATTTATTTGTAAAAAATGTTTGGAATCATGTATGATTTTCGTTCCACTTCTCACGTGTACACCACTTTGTATTGGTCTTTCACGTGGAATTCCAATAAAATTTATTCATGTTTGTGGCTGTAATGTGACAAAATGTGGAAAATTTCAAGGACGCCGAATACTTTTGCAAGCCAAAAGTATTTATTTATCGCTTTATCCTGTATTTAGGGTCGCAGGGGGCCTGGAGCCTATCCCACTAGACTTAGGGCACGAGACGGGGTACAACCTGGACCAATCAGGGTACACACTACAGGCAATTTGGGAACGCCGATTAGCATGTCTGCATGTCAATCTGCATGTCTTTGGACTGTGGGAGGAAACCGGCCTTGACCCGGAGTAAACCCACCATCCTGGGGAGAACATGCAAATTCCATGTACAGAGAGCCGGGAATCGAACCCGGAGGTGTAAGGCGACAGTACTAACCACCAGAGGTGGAAAGTAACGAATTACATTTACTCGCGTTACTGTAACTGAGTAGATTTTTTGTGTATTTCTACTTTTTTAAGTAGTTTTAAAAATCTGTAATTTTACTTTTACTTAAGTACGTTTTGTTTGAAGTATTGTAATTCACTACATTTTAAATCATATTCGCTACTGAGTAAAAAATAAATGAATGAAAATGATAAAATAATAAAAATATTATGCTTTATAAATGCTCCGTTGCGCCGCGTGTGTGTATCATGTCCTGGTCGCGCGCCGCTCCAGACTCCACTCTAGGTTTTCTGACTGTCACCACATCGGCATCTTCCTGACCTTCCACACGGTCGCTTCCGCCCTGAGTGACGTCATCGACTAGCACGACCACATACAATATAAACCGGAGAGAGACGCGGGAAAGATGAAAGAGGTTGTGATTTTGGCGTTTTGATATTTGGTTGTGTATTCCGGTTTGACTTTTTGCCTCCAATTGACTTTGATTATTGCTTTGTCCCTTTGGTTTGGTTGGTCTTTGTATACATTTGTAGATAATTTCACTGTTTTTGGTTTAGGGAGTCCTGGAAGGTACCTGTATTTTTGTTTGTGTGGGTTTTTTTTTTTTTTACAGGTAATCTAGCTACTAAATATAAATACCATTTTGTTTATTATTTTGGCCTGGGTCCATCCTGAATCTGATTCTCCTCCTGCTATGTGTGTTTGTATATACAAACCTCATTATTTCATCAGTTAATGATTGGATCTAGTTCTTTCTGCCATATACCACCATTTCCATACAGTTTAAAATAGAACCCTGAACCGTTCTTTTGCTGTTTGGCCCTAGACTGGGACGTAACACCATATTTAAGTTACCACTTTGATTTTCAAGCACAACAAAGACAACAGCTTTATTATGCAAAGGTGTTCCTTCAGTTAAAAACAACTAGTTTTTGAGATTTATATCTGCTCATCTTTTTTGAACTATGCTAGAATGCCTCATTCCACCCCCGCTGTGTTTTTTTTTTTTTTTTTTCATTTTTTATATTGTAGTGTTTTTCAACGATAGCAGGGATCTTGGAGGACGAGTGAGCTTACTTGCTCCCCAATGCAAATGGCTGGGGAGTAGTTTATTACCACAGCACAAGCACACATACACAAGTCAAGCACACACACATACACAACCCCAACTTGGCCGAAGCCACTAACCCAAACACACTTCTCTCTCATGGTAGAGACAGAGAAAACCCCCGCAAAGCATGACGGTCTTCAGCCGCGGCCCCGCCCACGCCACACTGCCCCCACCCGAGCTGTGACCGTCCCCGGTCACCATGACTCTCAGTCTTGCAGGCGTGAAGGCGGTCGGCGTGGTTCTTCTGTGGAGAAGCACATTGTCCCGGAGGCGGTCCGGCCTCCGCAGATTTCGATGTCTCACCGGCGTGCGGCTGGTAAGGCGCAAGACGGTCTCGGTGGAGCAACACTCGCGCCCGCCCCGCCAACCGCACCCGGTAGATGAACTCGGCGAGCTGAGCTAGTACCGTACAGAGGCCCACCCAGTGAGACGTGAGCTTGGGTGAACGCCCTCTCTTCCTTCCGGAACACACCCACACCTGCTCACCAGCAGCAAAGCCTCGCCCCTGGCTGTGAGTGTCCACGCCCACACGCTCCACAGGTGCCCCCACCCGAAAGTCCTGCAGCGGTGCCCGCGAGCGCTGGGTGGGGCCCTTCTTTGCCGTGTAGCGGACAAAACGGTCACTGACCAGCGGCGGCGCAGGTGAAACGACTGCGGGCGATGCTCTCGGCGAGGGAGTAACTCGGCACACGCGCTCTTTACCTCGCTCGCAGTACCGATGACGTACTTTGCTGCCCGGATGTTCACCTGGCGCTCGTCCGACGGCTGCTGGGGTACGCTGTCCCTCAAACCCAGGAACGGTGCATCGCCGCGAAACCCCAGAGACTATTCTGTTGTCTAGCCGTGACGGGTAGCCCTGTCCCCGGCTAGATTCACCTACCGAGTGCCCCCGAGCTGCGGGCAATCGCTCGGCCCTTTCGCCGTGATGCACCGCAGTTATGGGTTCAGCGCGCTGTGCTGCGCGTAGCGCCTCGGTGAGGGAAGCTGGTGCTGCTAACCTGGTGTGCTCACGGAGCCTCGGCGGTCGGAGTCCTCGAAGAAAAGCGTGATAAGCTAGCTCTTCCTGCTTATTGGGCTCGCATTTTGGATAGCCCCGGCGCGCCAGGCCTCTTAAGTCCATGGCGAACGCGCCCAGTGGCTCAAATGCGCGCCGCTCGCGGACTGCCAGCTCCTCGCACGCTGCTTCTTGACGATCACCGGCGCCGAACCGGAGGTGAAGCGACTCGCGAAGCTTTGCCCAGTCTTTCCGCTCATCGGCCCGGAGGTCTTCCAGTGCCCGGAGCGCGACGCCCTTCAGCGAGAGTGCAACCCTTACGGCCGTTTCCGCCGGAGACCAGCCTGCGAAGTCGGCGGCTAGCTCCACTTGGGCGAAGAACGCGTAGGGCTCGACGGGATCCAGTGCCGGGATCCTCATCTCGCCGCTCCATTTTCGTCGTGCCGTTTTGCTGGCACTGGTTCCATCTAGGAGATGCTTCTTCCGGAGTCGTGCTGCAACTCGGCGGCCCTCCTGAATCAGGTCCTCCGCCGTTCGCTCAAACTCAAAAACCTCCATCCCACTTCTGACACCAATGTAGCGTTTTTCAACGATAGCAGGGATCTTGGAGGACGAGTGAGCTTACTTGCTCCCCAAAGCAAATGGCTGGGGAGTAGTTTATTACCACAGCACAAGCACACATACACAAGTCAAGCACACACAAACATACACAACCCCAACTTGGCCGAAGCCACTAACCCAAACACACTTCTCTCTCATGGTAGAGACAGAGAAAACCCCCGCAAAGCATGACGGTCTTCAGCCGCGGCCCCGCCCACGCCACAATATTTAACAAAAAAAAAAAGCAGAGCCAGATACAATAATCTGTTAATATAAGAGTGAACATGGAAACACCCAAGGGCAAAACAATTCAGCAAAAGAATCACCCCCGCTGTTAAAAAAAATTTAAATAAAAAAGTAACTCGGTAACTTTTACTCTGAGTAAATTTTTTAATGAGCTACTTTTTACTTTTATTTGAGATTTTTATAAGGGTAACTTTACTTGTACTTAAGTAAAATTTCACTTAAGTAACAGTACTTGTACTTGAGTACAACATTTTATTACTCTTTCCACCTCTGCTAACCACTATACCACCGACACGCACTTCAGTTAGTTTAAATAATATATAACAGTGGAATCACGATTAAAGCGTGACCCGGAAGTACAAGTCATACTAAAACCATAACGGTTAACACTTTTGTCCACAAAAACCGCAGAGGAACCGAAGGAGCGAAACAGCCAGATTTAACGGCAGGAAACTGAGTTTGAAACATTTACAGTACACTTTACAGTACATCTCCCCTAGAAACACCCTGTAACCGCGGGATTATCCCACAACCCGTCGTAATTTATCGTAACACAGCCATGCTATTTTCACTTCTCTACATTTTGGTTTCTTCGTAGGCGGAAGAAGCCAGTTTAGTTTCTGTGTTTCAAATGACACCAGTTCTCCCTGTATCAGTGCACTACAGAGGGTACACACACCGCGGCTGCAGCGCCCTACCGAGTCCACTGTGAGAGCGGAGATTTGGTACGTGAGAGCGCGAGGTGTCCGCGGCAGACATTACTGGCGCTATGGACTGGCACAGCGCGCGAGCTCTGTGTGAGATTCTCTTCATAATACACAGTGGTGGTAAGAGTTATTACTTAATTATTATTCCAAGATCAACAGTTAATGTTAATTCTGTTCAGCTAATAATTATCAGTGTGAGTGTAAACTAACAGCAGTGAGAGTGAACAGGCCTGGGGCTGGAGTTATAACCTCTAATTACTCAAAAACCATCAAAACACACAGTGAGATTGTTTGTATTTACTTTATTTATTTATTTCATAATTTATATTCCATGTTTAAAAAAAAAAAAAAAAGTCCAGATATTTGTAAACAGTCTGAAAACAGCAGCTCACAACTGTCATAATTCTAATTAAGATTACTGTATAAACCTATAGATTATTATTATTATTATTATTATGCGAATAAGAAACAAGCATTATTAAAATTTCATTTTTAAAAATTTTGTAAATTGTGACTTTCAATGTCAGTAAGAGTTGAAGAGCTGCAGAGGAAAACTTGTGACTTTTTTCACTGGATCTGGGTTCATTTATTATAATTAGTGTAAGAACATGTTGTTTACAGTTAAAGACTAACTAAAATAGTTAAAGGTTAAAGCTAAAAATGATCTGCTGATCTTTAATGTAATCAGTGATATTATTATTATTATTATTATTATTATTATTATTTGATGTTGAAGTCCCGGTACATGTCTGTCTGTGTGTCTGTCTGTACAGCAGAACTCTCTGTCTAACTTATTAACACAAAGAAATG
Source organism: Channallabes apus (assembly GCA_030522415.1). Classification (NCBI taxonomy): domain Eukaryota; kingdom Metazoa; phylum Chordata; class Actinopteri; order Siluriformes; family Clariidae; genus Channallabes; species Channallabes apus. Next base: position 13,421,268 of record CM060109.1, read on the forward strand.
ACATTCTGTAAGGTATTCTGTATCTGATGCCTAAGTTGTCCTTCTTTGGTGGTGAGACAAATACACTCCCTGTTCGGTAATCGGAGAGAGAATCACAGATGAGAAATGGAAAAAGTAGATCAGATAAAGATGAAGTTTAGTCTTAAAACGACTCCAGTGTGTTAAAATTCACTTATACACCGTGTCCTCTGAGATCCGAGACAGATCTCACAATGTCCTTTAATGTATGGTTTTTACTTTCATTTCATATTTAAGTCCCTTCAGATTTGTACACATGAACAAACAAACAAACAAACTAGGAAGTCATTGTTTTTGGTGTTTTCCTATATTCTTATTATTACTAGTACATTTCTGTTAAAATACTTTTTCTTTTTCTACTCTTTATCCTTTATTTTATCTACTAGGGCTGCAACAACGCATCGATTAAATCTATAAAAAATGATTACTAAAAGAGTTTTTTTTGTAAAATTTCATAATTGATTCGTTGTGTCGCGCAATGCGGAGACATTTTATTGTTAAAAAAACTAGTTGAGAGCGGAGCGAATGCACTCGGTCTCGTGCACTGATGCTAGCAGAGTTCAGCGCCTCATAGACAGGGCAGAGCAAAAAAAACGAGCAGGGCTAGAGGAAAGATACACGGCGGAGGCAGAGAAATCCGTAATCGGGTAATTGTCTCCCCTGCTGGGTCTTAGTGCTCGTCTCTTACTGGTATAATCCGTGCACACGTGTACTGTTTACTATGAGGCGCCGTATAGGGCTTAAATCAAACTTCACTCATGCACACACATATGAAACACTCACACATACATATATACTACTAACTGCTCACACAACTACATATGAAATGCGCACTCACACACACACATATATACTCTCTGTGCGCACATACATACATACTTTCAGCGCGCGCACATACATACATACTTTGCGCACTCACACACACATATACTCTCCGCGCGCCCTATACGGCGCCTCATAGTTTACTATAACACTGTGAGCACTTGTGTGTGCGTAAAACATTTAATTTTGTCTGTATGTGTGTACAGCGCGTGTGTAAAGCAAAAGCAAGTCTCATTAGGTTAAAGATCCATTTTCTCTCTCTGTATCAGCCTGCTCTTTGCCTGTGTGTGTGTGTGTGTGTGTGTCATTTGCACCCCTCCTACTTTCACCTTCACAGACACACACACACACTCTTTCTCTCTGCTCTACACTGAAACACTGCTCTGTCGCGATTCTTTTCAAAGGTAATTTGCAGGTTCATATTTGTTTTTGTTTTTTTTTACTTTACAGCAGTGATTCCGTTTTTTAAAAATAATTTTTTTTTAACGTTACGAGTGTTTTGGAATACGAGCCGCTTCCGGAACGAATTATGCTCGTAATCCAAGGTTCCACTGTATATAATTTGTAAGATATAAATCATGCATGTCTTATGTTTTTTGTGTTAGTCTATTTGTATTATTTTTTTATTATAATTATAACAGCTCAAGGAGCACCGTTTGTGCACTTTCTTAGAGATTTTAGTTCTGTTTTTGAATAAAGAGTTGGAAATTAATGCTTTTCTTGTTTTTCTTTTTTTTTTTTTTAATCCGATTCATCGATTAATTGAAAAAAAATAGCTGACAGATTTAATCGATTATTAAAATAATCGTTAGTTGCAGCTAGGGCTGGGCTGATAAACGATATCATATCGAATCGCGATTTATTTGATTTTAAAAACGATGAAAAGCTATAGACATTTTTTGCTCGATATGGATTCATCTAAGAGCCAATCACACAGCAGAACAACACGACAACAACCAATCAGCGTGCAGCTTGCGCGTGCCGTGCAGGTCAAAGTTAATTTCCTGCCGCACTTTGCGAAGCAAACTTGACACCAGGACGACAAAAAAAAAAAAAAAAAAGAGTAGAAGCAGTGACGAAAGTGTATCTAACCTCGAGTTATTATCCAAAGATGTTGAAATTGTCGACAAAAAAGGTAGCACGAACTCCGTTATATAAACGCATCACCCACACAGAGCATGAACATGCGGGCCGATGCTACTCCGTCAACTAGCAGCGCTAGCAGTGGGGCTGTACCAAAGCAGATATCCATCGTGTCGTCTTTCGTGGCCATTACACTTTATGAAAGGTGTCCAAAGGGAGCAAGGATATAACCAGGGCCGTTTCTAACTTTCTAGCGAAAGATATGATTCCCCTAAGCACACGAGGCTGAAGTTTAGCTCCTTATTCGCAACTTCCGGTTTGTTTGGCTCCTTATTGTGCAGCGTCTCATTCCGCGGCTGAAGTTTAGCTCATTTTTCGCCTCGTTACTAACGGGAGTGTTCACGCTGGCCAAACCTGCGCAGTTTATCAATAAAAGCAGCTTCCGATTCGTTTGGCTCCTTATTGCGCAGCGTCTCACTCTGCGGCTGAAGTTTAGCTCCTTATTCGCAGCTTCCGGTTTGTTTGGCTCCTTATTGCGCAGCGTCTCATTTTACGGCTGAAGTTTAGCTCCTTATTCGCCTCGTGTTCACGTTGTCGAATGCTGCGCAGTTTATCAATAAAACTTTATTTTGGTGGCTTAAACCATTCTGGCCAAGCAAATATGAACTATACAACACCTAGCAGGTACCCGACTATATAGTAAAAGTGAAATAGTCCTGGTCCAGATTGATAACTGCATAATTCATTCCATTTTTGTTGTCATTGCATGCTTAAGCCATTATGTCAGTTTATTGGGGCTGTGTGAAATAGCCTTCATTTAACACTGAATTGTGGGATAAAAAGACAGCCCTAGTGTGTGTGGTCTAAATGTTGTTTCTCATTATTGTTTAAAAATCTCAAAACATTAATATATGACAAGATACTTTTTATCATCACAAACAAGTATTTTTTTTTATAAAAATCTTTGCCTTGTAAAGATTCTGAGCATGTGCCTATAGTATCTTAATTTTTAAGGCCAAATCGGTCATCTGTTTTTGTTAATAAACTATACTTTAAAATGTAATTTAATGAACCCTTTAATTTTTGTGGCTTCAGTTTAAGTTGTTCAACATTGATGTTCAATAAATAATCATAGATAGTAGATTGTGTGTGTTGCCTTCAATTAATCAATCAAGTAATTCAGCCTTCATTCAAAAATCTCTCACTTGTGAGCATATTTACTGTACAAAACTTGTCAGTGAACTATGAGGGCAAAAAAAAAATCGTTTATTAATCGAAATCGAGTTAAAATGTTCAATTAATCGAGATTTTGATTTTAAGCCAAATCGCCCAGCCCTAGTTGCAGCTCTATTATTTACCAAATCTACACATAATTGAACTGTTCTTGCTAAAACAAAATAAGTTTAAACAAGGCTGTTTCTTTAACTTTTCAGCATGTTTGAGTGAATTACCATCACCACAACGTGTCAAGGTCAACTTGTCAGTGTTAATCTGGGATCGTCCAAAAAACCACACTAACATCACATACGCTGTTCAGTACAACACGTAAGTCAGATGCTCACTTTACACTTACCTTTTGAACTGTTTATCAATTGAGGTCCCAAAGCAAAATATATGGGGTGTTCAAGTCAAACTGAGACTTGTGATGAAACTTATGGGGAATAAAGGCATAAAAGTGATTAAGGTTTACAGAAGACTTCAAGCAGAGTATGGTGATGAGACTCTTTTCTCTGGGGTTATTTGTGACTGCCAGTAATATTTATTCACCATGCCCATGGAGTGATGTCATACAGGACACACACACATACACACACTCATTCACACACTACGGGCAATTTGGGGACGCCACTTGGCCTAATCTTGATGTCTTTGGACTGTGGGAGGAAACTGGAGCAGCTGGAGGAAACCCACCAAGCACGGGGAGAACATGCAAACTCCATGCACACAAGCGGCAACCATCCTGTATGACCTCACTCCATGGGAATGGTGACTAAATATTACTGTCAGTCACAAACAACCCCAGAGAAAAGTACAACCTACAGGCCACTCATACATTGTGCAACATCAATGTCCGTAAGTCCACCCTCAGACAAACAGTGAGTAATTTTAATCATAGACTTAGGTCTAAGTAACAGATTTTTTTTAGTTTTTCTAGACTTTGTACTACTTTGCATTGTAGTAGAGAGAATAGTCAATGATTTAGACATTTAGTTTTAAACAATGCTATAGACAGCAGACTTGTTTTTGGAGATTAGCCGCTTCCTCACTGTGATCTGACCGTCCTCACTGTTGGTCTGATGGTGTATTTCTGCTGTTTTCATGTGCTGTGGATCGGTGGATCTTAAACTCTTTACTAATGGTAAACTTGTGATGTAATGACTGCTGATAATCATAAACCCTGTGGTGAAGACCAGACTTTGACAGTGAAGACCCAAGTTTATGTTCTTGAATGTTCTTCTTGAGGGTGTGTTAAAATCATTGCCTGATTCCCCTGGACAGAAGCAGTTAACTTTATATTAATTTGCTTCAAACTAATCTTTTTATTGTTGGATAAATGAAAAACAACAATGTTAATGCCTTTTCTTTATTTACTTAAGTGGTTTCTTTTTTTCTTCCTAACTTTGAGACGTGGGTGAAGATTTAATCACATTTCCCGTTACATTTATGCAGAAATGCAGGCGACTGTAAAGGGTTCACTAACTTTTTAGCAGCACCGTGCATAGCAATAGCATTAACAACATGACTTTTGACACATTGTAATCTTTCCTGGCTCTAACATTATTCATCAATTAATGTGTGTTAATGTCATTGTGTTAAAATGATTTTTACAAAACCATCAGGACGCTGAGCGACTGGCGTGACGTGTACACTGGCCCTCAGCAGCAGTTCAGCTTCACTGCTGCGGCTGACGATTTCTATGGGAAGAAGTTCCGTGTGCAAGCCAAGAAGGGGAACCAAACTTCAAAATGGGTGGAGTCACGGCTAGTCCAGTGTGCACACCGTAAGCCACTTTCATTTTTAGATCATATAACAAGATGTTTGCTGTTCTGTACTCGTTACAGTGTTCAGCATTTATTGTTGGATTGGATTATACACGAGAGTGAATCGGTCAAAACTTTAACCAAACTTATGATGTATCTCAGGTCTGTCATTTTCATTTGTACAAAAACATCTAAAAGGAAACCTCATTGATCTGCTCTGCCCCGTTTGCCCCACAGTTCACACCTGTGCCCCTGTAATTCAGCTGAAGGTGGAGAGAGACGTGGTGCACCTGTGGATGAAACACAGAGACTCGAGTCTGAAGGCGAATGAAGGTGGACACATTGAGTTCAGACCTCTGTACTGGAAAAGAAACCGCACCAATGATAAACAGGTCTGCTGGAAGAGAATCACACCCAGACCCTGAGTGTTTGGTTTATCAAAAAATTACCACAAGTACTAAATTCCACTTTGGAGATTAAAGATGTACGCGTAACGACATACACATGTAACAAGGAGGTTTAGCTAAATAAGCTAATCAGGAGTTGGGGTAGCATACTGTTATCTTCACTAACTTAAATCTTCACTTACACCATCAAACTCACACTTGCGCTGTGCTCAATGTGTATACAGTAGGTGTGTCAAACACACTCACCTACCTGGTTTGACTCGCCTTAGGCACCGCGAGTGGCTGTGCGACGTTCCGTAATAATCTGACGTTAATCATTTTTTATTAAGCTGTTTTAATGTTTCATTTTTTGCTAGGAAGATTGGAAACATAATCAGTACGGCAAAACTCGCGGTGAATCGTAATGAACCGCACTTACCGTCGCCGCTTCGGCTGTTGCGTTTATCATGACGTACAGTACAGTACGTTGTTATCTGTGTTATTTTTATTAGCATATGGTAAATGTCTCTCACACACACATGCTAAAAACTAAAATTCACTCTACTGTATAATCCGAGACAGGCAGTGCAGTAAAGTAAAGTTAAAGTATTAGATAATTAAACCTGCCGTGTTAATTCGAGCCGTTACACAGAGACTCTGAGAACAGAGAGCGAGAGCTACAGAGGAGTTTACTGGAAGTGTGTTAAGACTGAACAATAAACCCTTCGACAACAATAAATTCTACACTGTAAACTATAACAAACTACAGAACATTATATTTCTTTTATTCATTGTAAAGTAATAATAGCAATTTAACAATAATAATTTGATCTAACACACATGATGAAGTTCAAAATGCACGAGTGCTACTTATTAGTTATTTTTATGTATCATTGTTAATATTCTATTTATGTTCAACAAATGTTCACTTTATTTACATTAAACCAGGGAAAGGTGACTTTTATTTTATTACAAGAGAGTTTAAAGTCCTGTGCAAACATCACTTTCTTTTCTTAAGTGCAATCAGTGTTTTCTGTTGGAAGAAAAAACACAGTGAGAAAATCGTGACCTCAGTTTCCATTGAGAAAAATCCTGATTCACATTTTGTCAAGAATCGTGCAGCCCTAATTAGAATAAAAATTCACGGATTAGCAAAATCCATTAGCCTGTTTTCATGCTGAGCAGCATTATAATCATCAATTATAAATCAACATTAATTCTTGCATATGAAATTTCTTTAATTAAAGAATAAAACGCTTCTGCTGCTTCTGGAAAATAAGTACAATAATTGTAAATACTTTTGATCTCTAAACACATTGAAGTATTTTATTGATTCTATATTGCAGCAGCTGTAGCGTTTAATTTTATTAAAGACTGACACTTCATATTTTTTTTTTCTGATTACATATTTCAATTTAAATATTGATATAGACTTAAGATTTGTCCTAAAGCTGCCTACGGTGCTGTTACAGAAAACACCGTCTCACCCATCAGATTTAAGACTTCTACTTTACTGAGCTGTATTTAAATGCCGTCTACGAAACTTAAGCTGTTGAAAAGCGTCCTGTCCCTGTATAATGTCCTTCATTACAAAACTCGGCAGCAAACACGTAATCAGATTTATTTTACAATTCCAGAAGCCCACTTTCAATTCGGACTACCTCGTCATTAGAGACCTCGATCCGGGACAGGAGTACTGCTTCCAGGTTGAGTATTTGCTTTTCCACCGGCCCTATGGAAAGCCCAGCCGGGAAATCTGTGCAGTGATCCCTGAAACATGTGAGTTGTTCAGGATTATGTGAAGTTTTTGTTCCATGGTAACTGTTAGTAACAACCTTAAAGCTTTTGTGTCATTTCAGAAATAAAACCTTGATATTAGATATTCGTGCAGGGACGTTCACACCCAGTCCTGCAGACTTGGTGTCCAGTCCAGTTTAGCGATTCTTCTAAACACAACTGATTAATTGCCAGGTTCAGTTAATACTGTATGTGTACAGGTTGGAGAATTGCAAGCGGTACTGGAGGCCAGCCTGCAAACTGGATTTCAACTGCTTTAGTGTGTGCATTAATTCAATAAAATGTATGAGATCATACAGTGTTAGATCAGTGGTTGAAGGCCCTGGGTTACTGATCACAAGGTCATGGGTTCAAGCCCCAGTACCATCAAACCTTGAGCAAACCTCAATCCACAGTCTCCTTCAAAAGTATTGGAACAGCAAAGCCAGTTTATTATTCTTGCTGAACACTAAGGACATTTTGGCTTAAAATCTAATTTTTTATTTCTATTTTTTTCTTACATCTAGATGTGTTAAATAACTAGATGTGTGACATATTTGATCAATTAATCGAAAATATTGGAACACCAGCTGCGTGACTGCCCGGGTCTGCTGTGTTAGATCAATTGTTAAAATGAATAGTTCTCAATTTCTGCTTTTAAATTGACCTTGGGTGTGTCCTGGAGAGAACCCCCTCCCCTGTACTGAAACATGTATTGTAAGATAGCGGTACAAGCTGGCAAGATGCCTTTATTACAAGCCAGAGACATGCAGCCAAATAGAAAAAAGCCTCAATAACTGAGGCTTAATGGATTGAGTATTTTGGTACACTGATTGTGAACTGGTTGTTCCGATTCCGATACTGGTATCGGAAATGCTGCCGATACCACAAAAAAAGCTGGCATCGGAATCGGCGAGTACTTGAGTCCACGTACCGATCCGATACCATTTTCCTAAACATAACCTATTTATGCCCGCTAGCTTTGCTAGCTTAGCTTACTTACAGAGTGTCACGGCGTGCGCCTGTGATGGGCGTGCGCCCAAATTGATATTGCTCCTCGCTCACTAGTTAGGCGGCCTAAAGGGGGGGCTTTAGGTATGTGAAGGAGCAGGGCCGCAGAATCAGGCAACGGCCCATGAGCTATCGGCTCTAATGATCCCGGCGCTATAAAACACAGCGGGGAGTGTAGCTCGGGGTCTGACTGTTGGGAAGCTGGACTTTGCGACGCGGTGGATTTTATGAGAGACAGTGGCACAAGAGCGGGGCGATGTGATGCGCCCCAGAGACTTTAAAAAGGGGGGCGCCTTTGATCTCCGCGAGAGGAGCGCGTGAACGAGCTGCACGAGCTCCCGCGGCACCTTCACTTCCGCGTAGAGCCCGCCTTCGCATCCCTGCCGCCGAAGTGGAAAAGACCGCATAGAGCCTTCAACCCTTTCCTTACCCATTTTTCTAAATAAATTACCCTTTTCCCTGTAAGTCCTCGCCTCGTGTCTGTGTTTCATGGTGTCGCCCGTGCACTTAGGGTCGAACCCGTTACACAGGGCTAGTAGTATTTTACTTAAAAAAGAAATTATATATATATATATATATATATATATATATATATATATATATATATACACACACACACACACACACACACACACAATATACACACACACACAGTACAGATACACACCCAGGTATCGGATCGGTACTCTGTATCGGCCGATACCCTGAGCCCAAGTATCGGAATCGGTATCGGGAGGGAAAAAATGGTATCGGAACATCTCTAGTCCTAACCACTGAGCCACTGTGCCACCATTTCCCATTCACCATCTGTAAATTTCTACATTTCTGCTGCTTGGCTAAATCTCAGCAGCTCTATGAAATGTTGACATTAACTTTACAGACTCTTTAAGAATAATGGACATTTATTGTATTTGGCATGAGATATGCTACGAGGGGGTGTTAAATGGTTTTGACTAGTTTTGTAACACGCCAGTAGATGGCAGCTGCAGTTCAAGAGCAGCACGCACAGTCACAGCACCGACCTTTACAAATCAGTGTGCCGAAAGACGTTGTCCTGTGTACATCAGCCGTGCAGCTGGCAGAGGTGGAAAGAGTAATAAAATTTTGTACTCAAGTATAAGTACTGTTACTTCAGTGAAATTTTGCTTAAGTACAAGTAAAGTTACCATTATAAAAATCTACTCAAGTAAAAGTAAAAAGTAGCTCATTAAAAAATGTACTCAGAGTAAAAGTTACTTTTTTATTTTTTTTAACAGCGGATGAGGCATTCTAGCATGGTCCAAAAAAGATGAGCAGATATAAATCTCAAACTAGTTGTTTTTAACTGAAGGAACACCTTTGCATAATAAAGCTGTTGTCTTTCTTGTGCTTGAAAATCAAAGTGGTCACTTAAATATGGTGTTACGTCCCAGTCTAGGGTCATACAGCAAAAGAATGGTTCAGGGTTCTATTTTAAACTGTATGGAAATGGTGGTATATGGCAGAAAGAACTAGTTCCAATCATTAACTGATGAAATAATGAGGTTTGTATATACAAACACACACACACCAGGAGGAGGATCAGAGTCAGGATGGACCCAGGCCAAAATAATAAACAAAATGGTATTTATATTTAGTAGCTAGATTATCAGCAAAAAAAAAAACAAAACACAAACAAAAATACAGGTACCTTCCCGGACTCCCTAAACCAAAAACAATGAAATTATCTACAAATATATACAAAGACCAACCAAACCAAAGGGACAAAGCAATAATCAAAGTCAATTGGAGGCAAAAAGTCAAAACCAGAATACACAACCAAATATCAAAGCGCCAAAATCACAACCTCTTTCATCTTTCCCATGTCTCTCTCCGGTTTACAGTATATATGTTCACGCTAGTCGATGACGTCACTCAGGGCGGAAGCGACCGTGTGGAAGGTCAGGAAGATGCCGATGTCAGAAAACCTGGAGTGGAGTCTGGAGCGGCGCGACCAGGACATGATACACACACGCGAGCGCAACGGAGCATTTATACAAAGCACAATATTTTTATTATTTTATCATTTTCATTCATTTATTTTTTACTCAGTAGCGAATATGATTTAAAATGTAGCGAATTACAATACTTCAAACAAAACGTACTTAAGTAAAAGTAAAATTACAGATTTTTAAAACTACTTTAAAAAGTAAAAATACACAAAAAAGCTACTCAATTACAGTAACGCAAGTAAATGTAATTCGTTACTTTCCACCTCTGGCACCTGGTGCTACTCTGACCATGTGCGGTTCCCCGTCTGCTATTCATATGGACAGCAAGTTAGAACAAAGAATGAATGTGAAATTCTATGTGAAACTGGGCAAATTTGCTACAGAATCATTAGACATGATTCAACAAGTTTACTGCGATGCCACCCTGAGTATTTCGATGTGTTTTGAGTGGCACGCGCACTTCAAGAGCACAAGAACATCGCTGGAAGACGAGGAGAGATCAGGAAGACTTTCAACAAGCTCAACACCTGAAAATGTCGAAAGCATTCGTCAACTTGTGCATAATGATTGTCAGGGAACAATCCACAACATTGCTGCTGTTGTCGGTGTGTGATACAGAACAGTCCAGGCGATCCTCACGTGTGATTTGAACATGTGCCATGTTGCTGCCGAGTTCATCTCCAGGCTGCTGATCCAGGAGCAGAAGGAACACCGTGCCGAAGTCTGCCATCAGTGTGCTGGGATGACCCATCCTTCAATGCCGAGGATCATTACTGATGACGAAACTTGGGTGTACGGGTATGACCCTGAGGCATAGCAACAATCTTCACAGTAAAAGGCAGGGCAGGTCGGCAGCTCGACCGAGTGCATGCTCTTTGTCCTTCATCGAGAAATTGTTCCTAGGACTCACACCGTTAATTGTGAATTCTACTGCCAGGTTTTAAAGCATTCTGAGGGAGGAATATACAGTGAGTGCCCTGCAAATAACCAGCTTGTAAATAGAGCTAACCTCAATTTTTTTAATACAACCTTGTATTAAGTTTCATCTGATTTGTTTTTTTTTACTCTTGGTTGTGTGTTTTTCTCGATTACTCTTGACGTGTTTGTGGTAGCGCTGTAATTCCTGTTTTTCCTTCAGTAAATTGCTTGGAAGGTTTTAAAGTCTGCTGATCTTAATTTAACATTTGTATTTTATGTTTTGATATTTAACACCCTGCACCCAGAGCATGCAAACAGCTGTCACTTTCACAATATAATGTAATCGATTTTATCATCAAACTTATTTTTACTAATATTGTATAACTGTTTGTGAACCCAATGGAAATCAATGGCAAGTGACCATGTGAGCAAATCACACAGAGCTCTGATGCCTAATACAAGATGTCTTACCTTATTTGGTTTGCAAAATGTACAGAATTGTACATTTATTTATTTTCACATTTAAAACTTGTACATTGAGACAACAATAAAACTTCTGTATTGACGAATAATCTACAAAGATTTCAGTCTTTAAAATAAAAAGGAAATCCCCATAAGACTTCACCTGTTTGACCTGAAATCATGTCTTTCTCATGTCGAGATCGCCACATAAAAATGGTGTATTGCTATTGAAACCTGAACTGTAATTCAGCAGACATTGATGCTGGTGAATAAAATGGGTGTATCACATCTCTGTACATCAGTGCTTCACTGTCTTAGTTTACAGCTATGCTAATGACCAGAGGTGGGACACAACACTGGTGTTGTTTGTCCCCAAGGTGGTGCTACTTAGTGCTTGACTTCTCACTAGCAGTTTACTGTTGCCTGAGATCTGTTCCAATACTTTTGCTCACCCCAAAATTATGAGGTGTGCTACTACAGATGCATCATGTTCTAAGTCGTTTACGGTGTAGATACCACAAAATGAAAGCTGAATGTCGGTATATTGTTGATCTCAAACACAAATATCTTCACCTTAAGCAGAAAAAAAACTCATGTAAAGATGTTTGTATGTGTAAATATGTTTGTTTATGCTGGAGTTTATGATCTTCTTTACTGCTTTTATTTCCCCACCAGCCAAACAGAGAAGCCTGCGGTTTGTCATGTACGGTGTGCTCGTGGTAGCGCTGCTGGCTATCCTGGGAGGTTTCCTGTATTTTGTACACACGCATTACAAAAGAATTAAAGCCCTGCTTCAGCCCCCTCTGGACATCCCTGAGCACATTCAAGAGGTACACCTACAGTACATTCATTTAACAGATGGAAATTGGGAAAGTGTTTGTCCTGGATGGGTCATAAGTCGTGTTAAAAGTGCATGATCATTCAGAGCTGTGTGTCTTAAGAATGAGTGGCCCCTAAAAGACAGGTCTATTTATCACAAACATCACACTTTCATTGCAGCAAAAACATCAAGTCTGTGAAAAACTGGAGCGCTCTCTATAAACGTGGTCTCGCTACAAAAATGACGAGATGCTATTTTCAAGTTGGCTTTATTGTCACTTCAACCATATACAGTTAGTACACAGTGAAACGAAACAACGTTCCTCCAGGACCACGGTGCTACATGCAATATAAATTTACAACATAGATTACCAGAAAACACTAAACTAGCTAACTAAGAGGCCTAGTTAGCTGGCTAGCAGAGACAAGACAGACTGACCTGACATAAATTACAACATAAATTAACAAAAACTAACTATCTAACTAAGACTTTTTATCTACAGGGTTTTTTTTTTTAACTGACAGCAGACAAAGTGCATGTGCAAATGTGCAAACAAAAGTTACAGTGCGACAAAAACACAACGTAACATAATAATAAGGTTTTGTGGTGATGAGTTGAGGTAGTGGAGAAACAGTAAACATTCCTTAGTGTAGCAGCAAAAATTAGGAAGTACAGAAGTTAGTGCAAAAAGTCCAGTGATGAATATTGTGCAAAAGAGCATTTATACGGTTGGTGTGTACGATAGCTTGGTGGTGTAGGTCAGTGTGTTTGCGCTTGTGTTGATTAGTCAGTCCAGTCTCAATGTTTTGAGGTAGTTGAATTAAGCTGAGTGATAACTTTTGTGTGTGTGTGTGTGTGTGTGTGCGCGTGTGTTTATCAGTCCAGTCCCTTTTTGTTGAGGAGACGGATGGCTTGTGGAAAAAAGCTGTTGCACAGTCTGGATGTGTGTGCCCGAATGCTTCGGTACCTTTTTCCAGATGGCAGGAGTGTGAAGTGTGTGTGAGAGGGGTGTGTCCGATCAGCCACAATGCTGGTGGCTTTGCGGATGCAGCGTGTGGTGTAGATGTCCTCAATAGAGGGGAGAGAGATCCCGATTATCTTCTCTGCTGTTCTCACTATCCGCTGTAGGGTCTTGCAGTCCGATATGGCACAGTTCCCAAACCAGACAGTGATGCAGCCGCTCAGGATGCTCTCGATAGTTCCTCTATAGAAGGTGGTAAGGATCGGTGGTGGAAGCTGGGCCTTTCTCAGTCTTCTCAGAAATAAGAGACGCTGTTGGGCTTTCTTGTGCAGGGAGCTGGTGTTGAGGGACCAGCCGAGGTCCTTCTCCAGGTGGACGCCCAGGAATTTGGTGCTTTCGACGATCTCCACAGAGGAGCCGTTGATGCTCAACGGAGAATGGTCGCCTTGTGTCCTCCTAAAGTCAACAACCATCTCCTTTGTTTTGTCAACATTCAGAGACAGGTTGTTGTCTTTACACCAGTCCATTAGCCTCTGCACTTCCTCTCTGTACGCTGACTCGTCGTTCTTACTAATGAGACCCACAACGGTCATGTCATCAGCAAACTTACATTTACATTTAGGCATTTGGCAGACGCTCTTATCCAGAGCGACTTACAAAAAGTGCTTTAAAGTTAACATCACTGGATACATACTTACACTGGGTTAACTAGGTTAATAACTAAGTGCCATTAGTCGAACACAACTGGGAAGAGAGGTTTTTTTTTTTTTTTGAGTCGTCTTGAGTCGTCGTTTAAAGATAGTCAAAGTCTCTGCTGTACGGACATCTAGAGGAAGTTCGTTCCACCACTTAGGTGCCAGAACAGAAAAGAGCCTGGATGAATGTCGCCCTCGATCCCTGAGAGATGGTGGGATGAGGCGAGCAGTGCTGGAGGATCGGCGGGAACGTGGTACAGTGCGTGGTGTGATTAGAGCAGAGAGGTAAGTGGGTGCAGGGCCATTTTTAGCTTTGTAGGCAAGCATCAGCGTTTTGAATTCGATGCGGGCAGCTACAGGAAGCCAGTGCAGGGAGCGGAGGAGTGGGGTGGTGTGGGAGAACTTGGGGAGGTTAAAAACAAGACGTGCTGCTGCATTCTGGATCAGTTGCAGAGGACGAATCGTGGACAGAGGCAGACCTGCCAGGAGTGAGTTGCAGTAGTCCAGTCTTGAAATAACAAGGGACTGAACAAGCACCTGAGTAGCCTGTGAAGAAAGAAATGGGCGAATTCTTCTGATATTGTAAAGAAGAAATCTACAAGAGCGAGTAAGGTTAGCGATGTGTGGGGAAAATGACAGATGGTTGTCCACGGTTACCCCAAGATTGCGGGCAGTGGCTGAAGGAGTGATTTGGTTGTTGTCCAGGGATATCACAAGGTCTTGACCTGGGGATGAGTCACAAGGGATGAACAGTTCAGTCTCATCCAGGATGAGATGTCTGCCAGACATGCTGAGATCCGGGTGGAAACCTGAGTGTCAGAGGGAGGAAAGGAGAGAGTAAGTTGGGTGTCAGCCCTGTGGGCAGATGTAGATCCCCTCCATGTTACCTCATATGACCTAACTTCTAGGTAAGAAGCAAACCATTGCCACGCTGTTCCACAAATTCCAAGGCTTGTAAGAATAGATAATAGAATCTTGTGGTTCACTGTGTCAAATGCAGCTGACAGGTCCAGGAGGATGAGAACAGATGACAGTTTAGCAGATCTAGCAGCATGGAGCTTCTCAGTGACTGACAGAAGGGCAGTCTCTGTGGAATGTGCCACTTTGAATCCAGATTGCTTGGGATCATTAAGGTTGTTCTGTGAGAGATAAAGAGACATTTGGTTATAAACAGTTCTTTCAAGAATTTTGGAAATAAAAGAGAGAAGTGATACCGGGCGATAGTTGTTAACTTCTGATGGGTCCAGGCAGGGTTTCTTGAGGATGGGAATAACCCTTGCCTTCTTAAAAGCAGAAGGAACATGACCAGATGATATGGAATGGTTGATGATGGTTGTGGTGAAGGGAAGGAGGTCTTGTGAGATTGCCTGGAGCATTGTGGAGGGGATTGGGTCTAATGAACAGGTGGTGGGGTTAGATGACGAGATGATCTGCTGAATCTCATCAGATAACAAGTTGGAGAATTCTGCTAAAGGAGGTAAGGGAAGGTCCTGAGGTTCTGCTTGGTTGGGAGCGAAGGACTGGCGGATTGCTGCAATTTTCCCATCGTAGAATGTGGCAAAATCGTCAGGAGTCAGAGAGGAAGGGGCAGGAGGAGTTAGTGGAGTAGTGAGGAGAAGATGTTGTGGAGTTTGCCAGGATCATGTGCAGAGGCTTCCAGCTTTTCTCTGAAGAAGGTAGTTTTGGCAGAAGTCACAGCACATGAGAATTTGGAGAGAAGAGTCTGGTAAGAGATGAGATCTGCATCAAGTTGCGATTTCTTCCATCTTCTCTGCAGTTCTTAATTCTCTCCTGTTGTTGCGTAGTACATCTGATAGCCAAGGAGCAGGACAAGACGTCTTCCTTGGTTTAGATGACAGCGGGCAAAGGAGATCTATGGATGAGGAGAGAGAGGAGAGGAAAGTTTCAGTCGCAGTCTCTAGTGGTAGAGAGGAGAAGGAGGTTGGGTCTGGGAGGGATGATAGGGTGCATGAAGACACAGAGGAGGGGGAGACAGAGTGAAGGTTTCTGCGAGAAAAAGAGAAATTTTGGTTATTAGGTTTACATAGAATAGGAAGGGTTATGGTGAAGGATACCAGGTAATGATCAGATTTATGAAGAGGAATAATAGTGACATCCGTGACTGGGCAAGGACGGCAGAAAACGAGATAGAGAATTCCCTGCCTTGTGTGTGGGAGGGCAGCTGTTTAGAGTTAAAGAGAAGGAGTTAAGTAGAGGGAGAAGGAAAGAGGATTGAAGTTTGTCAGATGGAAGTTTGAAATCTCCTAGAACAGTGAGAGGAGTGTTAACAGAAGGAAAAAGACTAAGAAGAATGTCCATTTCATCTAGAAAGTTTCCTAGAGAGCCAGGAGGACAGTAAATAGCTAAGATGTGGAGGTTAATTGGAGAGGTTAATTGGAGGTAAATCAACTTAATGATGTGATTTGAACTGTATGTTGCTACACAGTCGTGAGTCAGCAGTGTGAACAGCAGGGGACTGAGCACACAGCCTTGTGGGGCCCCAGTGCTCAGTGTGGTGGTGCTGGAGGTGCAGTTCCCGATCCGTACTGACTGAGGCCTTCCGGTCAGAAAGTCCGGGATCCAGTTGCAGAGGGAGGTGTTCAGGCCCAACAGGCTCAGCTTTCTGATCAGTTGTTTTTTTTTTTTATTTACCTTTATTTAACCAGGCAAGACAGATTAAGAACAGGTTTCTTATTTACAACTGTGGCCTGGCACTTGTTGGGGGATGATCGTGTTGAATGCTGAGCTGAAATCTATGTACAGCATTCGTACGCATGTGTCCTTCTTGTCCAAGTGTGTGAGGGCAAGATGGAGTGCAGTAGAGATGGCGTCGTCCGTTGAACGGTTAGGACGGTACGCAAATTGCAGTGGGTCCAGTGAGGGGGGCAGCAGGGTCTTGATGTGTCTCATGACAAGCCGCTCGAAGCACTTCATGATGGTGGGTGTAAGTGCAACAGGACGGTAGTCATTGAGACAGGACACAGAAGACTTCTTGGGCACAGGTACGATGGTGGTGGCCTTGAAGCACGTGGGAACAATGGCGCTGCTCAGAGAGATGTTGAAGATGTCAGTGAGAACATCTGTCAGCTGTTCTGCACATTCTCTGAGCACCCTGCCTGGGATGTTGTCTGGTCCAGCAGCTTTACGTGGGTTGACTCTGCGTAGAGTTTTCTTCACCTCAGCTGTACTGAGACACAGCACCTGGTCGTTCGGAGGAGGGGTGGTCTTCCTCGCCGCCACGTCGTTCTGCCTGTCGAACCGAGCGTACAGATGTTCAGCGCATCTGGGAGGGCCGTCACTGTCACAGGCAGGTGATGTCGTCCTGTAGTGTGTGATGGCTTGTAAGCCCTGCCACATGCGCCGTGTGTCGCCGCTGACTATGAAGTGATTGTGGATTCTCTGGGCGTGTGCGCGCTTCGCCTCTCTGATGGCCCGAGAAAGTTTGGCCCTTGCTCTTCTAAGCGCCATCTTATCTCCCGCTTTGAAGGCAGAGTCTTGGGTCCTCAGACGTGCACGCACTTCCGCAGTAATCCACGGTTTCTGGTTGGGTCGTGAGATGATGCTCTTGGAGACAGTGACGTGCACTTGTTGCTATAGCTGGTAACTGATGAAGTGTACTCCTCCACGTCAGTGTAGTTGCAGCCTCCCTAAACATGTTCCAGTCAGTGCTCTCGAAACCCTGAAGAGCAGAGATGGCTCCTGCTGGCCAGGGTTTCACCTGCTTCAGAACCGGTTTTGAACGCCTGATGAGTGGTCTGTATGCTGGAATTAGCATGACAGAGATGTGGTCTGAGTAGCCGAGGTGGGGGTCGGGCTCTGCCCGATATGCGCCGGGGATGTTTGTGTAAACAAGATCCAGCGTGTTATCCCCTCTCGTTGCAAAGTCCACATACTGATGGAATTGCATGGTTGAAATCTCCAGCAACAATAAACAGTCCATCCGGGTGTGTATTTTGCAGTTCACTGATCATTGTATGCAGTTCCCATAGCGCTTCCTTAGCATTAGCGCTAGGTGGAATGTACACTCCAATAATGAAAACATGGTGAATTCCCGTGGTAAATAAAAAGGTCTGCATGTAACAGTCACAAACTCCAGTAGCAATGAGCAATAACTAGAAACTAGCACAGAGTTCTTGCACAATTTCGCGTTGATGTAAACACAAAGGCCGCCACCGCGAGTCTTACCACACAGAGCTGCATTTCTGTCTGCGCGAAACGAGGCTAGCCCGTCTAGCTGAATAGCGGCGTCCGGTACTCTGTCGCTGAGCCATGTCTCCGTGAAAACAAAGACACAGCAGTCTCTAAACTCACGCTGTGTAGCCTGCTGGAGTCGGATGTAATCCAGTTTATTATCCAGGGAGCAGACGTTTGATAAGATGATGGACGGGAGAGCCGGCCGGCTAGGGTTTGATTTTAGCCTAGCACAGACTCCCGCCCGCTTGCCGCGCTTCCGCTTCCTCACGCACCACTTCCGATGTCCCCTCCTCCGGCCGCCGGCATCAGGCAATGCCGAGGCTTCGAGGCCTGGTTTGCGGAGCAAGCCGAGTGCATGTAGCGATTCCCGCAGCCCATCTTGGATGTCGTTAACCAGGTTATTTAGGTTGGAAAGTGTCTGGCTGTTGTATGTACGGACACCAGTTCTGACGATATCCATACATAGAGTAAAATAAACACGTTACACACAAAATGTAAACAACGTAGCACCATTTTGGCTCCGGAGCGGCCGCTGCGTGCTACTGCCGCGCCGCCATCTTCATCATCATCTTTTTGTTATTTACTATAAGAGTGGAGTGATATGATCTAACAGTGCAAAGAGCTTTTTTGTAGTTCAAGATGATCTCCTCCCATGCTGTTTAAAAACTAACGATTTAGTTTGAAGCCAGTTTTGATCATATCATTATCACACGCATCAGACACGATAACGAGGTCCGTCCCAGACATTAATTCAATTCAGTTTTTTTTCAATTCAGTTTTATTTGTATAGCGCTTTTAACAATTGACATTGTCTCAAAACAGCTTTACACAATCAAAAGAATTATTTAAGTTTGTATGGAATGTGAATGTGTATGAATGAAAATGTTCAGATAGTCCCTGGTGAGCAAGCCCGAGGGCGACAGTGGCAAGGAAAAACTCCCTGAAATGGTAATAGGAAGAAACCTTGAGAGGAACCAGACTCAACAGGGAACCCATCCTCATCTGGGTGAAACAGATAGCAGGACATTATCTGCATTTATACAGTGTTAAGTGTTAGGTTCAGCTATAATAGTTGATGTTAAATGATGTTAAAATGGAGTCCAGAAGTTATTGGAGACTCAGATAGACTTGTAGAAAGTTCCAGTCCTGAACTATCGAATTGTCAAGTCCTCAGAGAAACAGCTGACAACACCAGTCGAGGCCAGAACCATCTTCTAAGTAGGGTTGGGTATCGTTTGGGTTTTTTTCGATACCGGTGCCAAATCGATACTTTGAAAACGGTACCGGTGCCAAAACGGTGCCTGAACCGATACTTTTAAGCCAAAAAATTATAGTGGATGACTCAAGAATTAATTTTTATTGAACAAAAAATTTTATGCTTAAAATTTAACAATATGTTAAAAGTTTAAAGTATATATGAATATGTAAGCTTCAAATTTTAGCAATTCTTTTGCAGAAATTTCACCATATTTGCCTTTTCTGTCAAAATACGACTTCTTTCCTGACTTACAGTATTGCTCTGCACAGGACATGCATAGCCTTCTTTGCAATAGTAAATGGGGTCACTGTTGTAGTTGTACACTGTTGTAGTATTACTAGTACAGGCTGGAAAGCCATAATTATAAACAGAATCCATGTTACATTAGTTTTTTACAAATCGTTTGACTATTTGTTAGCATGAATACAAGATTTGCATTTTGCTATTAACATTACATTATCCTACTACTAACCTGCGGCAAGGCTGCTGACGTCATCATAATCGGTGACTCCTTTTTGCTACAGTTGGTATGACTGGGACTGAGGGTCGTCCACACCGATAGTGCCAGCTGTTGTCCACAAGCTGTTAAACACGTTGCCTCCCTCTGCTTTTAACTTTATTCCGTCTGCCCTCGAATGTTTCAGTAGATTTGACGTGTTTCCGCCTTTACACGCAACTGCTGTAAAACATTCGCTGCACGTCGCGGTGTCTGAATCCTTTCTTGTGAAATGCAGCCACACTTTCGACCGTTTAGTTTTAGGCATTTTAACGAGAGTTGTTTACTTTAGCATGCTAAGCTATCGGTAGACCGCCTGCTGCCGTCAGAGCGAGTGTAACGTTAGTTGCTGCATTCACGTGCATCTCGGATGGTCTCTCATTTCCGGATGATTTGTGCTTTTAATTTTTTTATTTAATCTAATAAACGATTAATCTACAAAAATATATGAATCTAGAGAACAAATATTTCAATCGACAGTTCAGGCATTTAAGTGGCACCGAAATGAGGCACTGAAATTCGCGTTCTGTTTCGGTCCGGTACATACCGGTTCTATAGGTACCGGTTCCGTATTGGCACCGGGTTTCGGTACACAACCCTACTTCTAAGTAGATAGAATCATCCCCAGACACCAGACGCATCCCAAAGAGACACACGGGGCATCCATGCGACGAGACCTCCAACCAGAAATGGGGCACCAGGATGGATCAGACAGGTCCAGAGGGCAGAGGGAGTCTGGATCACTGGCAGCTCAGGAATGACATGTGTAGCCCGACAGAGAGAGATAAAGAGTGAAAGGGGGAGAGAGGAAAGAGAAAGAGGGGGAGAAAGAGAAGAGGAGGAGAGATGGCAATTAGGTATGGTCACAGTCACAATGTATAATGTGAATGTATATTTACTGTAGAGTGCAAGCAGGGACTCCGGCAGGACTAACTATGACAGCATAACTAAAAGGGAGAGCCAGAAGGAAACACAAACATGAGGGCTCCCTGAGATGTAAAGCAAACAATCACCTCACCGTCAACAAACCTGAGTGATCAAATGAGAGTGAGGAAGACAGCATCTAAACATACCAGTTCACCATAATACTCTACGTCCATGAGTCCCCCAGATCTGCTCCTTTACCTTATGGCAAATCTATTCATAAAAATGCTTGGCTAAATAAATAGGTTTTGAGCCTAGACTTAAACACTGAGACTGTGTCTGAGTCCCGAACACTATTTGGAAGACTATTCCATAATTTTGGGGCTTTGTAAGAAAAAGCTCTGCCCCCAGCTGTAGTTTTCATAAAACGCGGTACTGACAAGCAGCCTGCATCCTTTGATCGAAGTAGGCGTGGCGGATCGTAAGACACTAGCAGTTTGCTCAGATACTGTGGCGCGAGACCATTTAATGCTTTATATGTCAAGAGTAGTATTTTAAAATCAATGCGAAATTTCACAGGGAGCCAATGTAGTGAAGATAGGATAGGGGTGATGTGCTCATATCTTCTGGTTCTATTGAGGACTCTCGCTGCTGCATTCTGGACTAGCTGAAGCTTGTTTATGCACCTAACAGAACAACCAGACAGTAAGGCATTACAATAGTCCAACCTATTGGAAGGGATAAAAGCATGAACTAGTTTTTCTGCATCGTTTAGCGACAATATATTTCTTATCTTGGCAATATTTCTGAGGTGAAAGAATGCTATCCTGGTGATATTATCTACATGAGCTTCAAATGAAAGGCTGGAATCTATAATCACGCCGAGGTCTTTTACTGTTGCACTTGATGGAACAGAAAGGCCATCTAAAGTTACGGTGTGATCTAAGATTTTACTTCTAGCTGTATGCGGTCCTATGACTAGAACTTCTGTCTTATCCGGATTAAGCAGAAGGAAGTTAATTAGCATCCAATTTCTTATGTCCTGCACACATTGCTCAACTTTAGCAAGATGGTTTTTCTCATCAGGTTTTGTTGAGACGTATAGCTGTGTGTCGTCAGCATAACAATGAAAACTAATACCATGCTTACGGATTATGTTGCCCAGAGGAAGCATGTAAAGGGAAAAAAGCAGTGGGCCTAAAACTGAACCCTGCGGAATGCCAAACTCCACTAGAGAACATGCAGAATAATCACCATTTAAGTCTACATACTGATAACGATCGGTCAAATAGGATCTGAGCCAGGAGAGGGCTGTACCCTTAATTCCTACTACATTTTCTAATCTGTGAAGAAGAATAGCATGATCAATGGTGTCAAAAGCTGCACTGAGGTCGAGTAACACAAGCATAGTTACACAACCCTGATCAGAGGCCAATAGGAGGTCATTTACTACTTTAACGAGTGCTGTTTCTGTGCTGTGATGAGGCCTAAATCCTGACTGATACAGTTCATGTATGCCATTTCTATGTAGATATGAGCATAGCTGCTCCGCTACTATCTTTTCCAGAATCTTAGAGATAAAGGGGAGGTTTGATATTGACCTGTAATTGGACAGCTGACAGGGGTCGAGGTCAGGTTTCTTAATTATTGGTTTGATAACTGCTAATTTAAAAGATTTTGGAACATAACCAATGCTGAGTGAGGAATTAATTATTCTCAACAGCGGTTCTGTTATTACTGGTACTATCTGTTTAAGAAAATGTGTCGGTATAGGATCTAATATACAGGTTGATGAATTTGCAGAAGAGATGAGTGAAATTAGTTCATTCTCTTCAAGGGGAGTAAAGTATTCTAGGTTTGAATCTGACATGGCTAGGTTAACATCTGTATCAATTACATTGTTCGGTTTCAAAGCCTCAATTTTATGCCTGATATTTACAATTTTATTATTAAAAAAGTTCATGAAGTCCTCACTATTGCATGATGTTGTTGTGGAGATTTCTGTAGTGGTCTTATTTCTGGTTAATTTGGCTACGGTATTAAATAAAAATCTAGGATTATTTTTATTTTCTTCTATAAGAGAGAGACGCATTGATCTAGCTACACTAAGAGCTTTCCTATAGTTCAGGATGCTCTCTTTCCATGCTATTTGAAATACTAACAATTTAGTTTGACGCCATTTACGCTCTAATTTCCGAGCAGTCTGTTTTAAAGTGCGCGTGTGATCGTTATACCAGGGAGCGAGTTTCTTATCTCTAATAATTTTTCTTTTAGCTGGAGCTACATTATCTAAGGTACAACGAAATGTCGACTCTAAATATTCAGTCGCCTGATCGAGTTCTGTGGGGTCAGACGGTGACTTAATCGAAGTTGGTAACTCTAGGAGATTACTGATAAAACTGTGTGGTAGTTGATGTGGAAGTACGTTTAATACGGTAGCGCGGTGCTGTGCGTACATTATCACTGTGACACACTTGAATGGAGACAAGATAGTGATATGAGATAATTTCAGACAGTGGAATTGTGAATACATTTCTTATCCTTAATCCGAAAAATATTATTAAGTCTAAAGTGTGACCTGCTTTATGAGTGGGTCCTACTACACACTGATTTACGCCTACGGAGTCCAGTATGGACATAAATGCTGTTCTCAGAGGGTCTTCTGGATTCTCAAAATGAATGTTAAAATCTCCGGCAATTAACGCTTTGTCTACAGAAACGACTAGGCTTGAGATGAAATCTGCAAATTCACTAAGAAATTCAGAATACGGCCCTGGAGGTCTGTAAATTATAATTAGTGGCATCGACTGAGCTGACTTAATATACTTAAGTACACTTATGTTACTATAAAGAATTTCAAATGAGTTAAATTTGTGTCCGTGTTTTTGTACGATAGACAGATTATCATTATGAATAACTGCGACGCCTCCTCCTCTACCAGCTAACCGAGGCTGGTGTATGTAGCTGTATCCAGGAGGACTAGCTTCATTTAGAGCTACATACTCATCCTGTTTAACCCATGTTTCAGTTAAACAGAGTATATAAAACGCCTGATCTGTGATAATTTCATTAACAGTAACCGCTTTTAATGAGAGAGATCTAATATTTAACAATCCTAGCTTCAGTGCCGGCTGCGCATTCAGTATGATCGGAGTTTGTGGATTTTATGTTAATTAGATTATTGAAACAGACTTTCTGAGTCTTTCTACACTTTTGCTTAGATCGGGGAACAGACAGTCTCAATATGGTGAACCCTGAGTGACGACTCTATGCAGCTAGCAGACGGTTGGTTTAGCCCGTCTGTCTGGGAACTGCTTTTTCCCCAATTTTTTTAAATTCATTGTTCTTCCAGAAAGAGATGCAGGTCTTAATTCGTTTGCTAAACAAGATGTTTGTGTAGATGTTTGAATGATCTATATCTTTATAAGCCTCCTGTTATAGACAGTAAAAATCTATTTTCCTGGATTGTTTTTTTTTATGGTTGCTTTTTCAGAAATTTAGCCTCATCAACATACAGCACGTTTGCCCAAAGTATCATCAACATACATCTAATCTAGCATAGAAATAACTGCAGACGCAGAAGTCAGACTTCAGGAAGTAGTTCTTAGAAACACATCATTCATTAAAACCGCATATACAGTAATAAATTACATCAAACCTTATAAGCATTGTAGCTTAGTTTATCCTTAGCCTAGATTAGCCCGAAGTTGGACATAAAAAACACAAAGCCTGTTTAAAAATACTCAAAATATAAAAACAACAAAACACCCTATTAGCAGCAGCGTACACTGTGGAGTGTTGGTTGTATCGCTTGTGATCGGGTGGCTGAGTGCGTGGTGTGGCTCACTGCCAGAAAATTAGGTATTGTAGTGTGTATTCTCCTGAATGTGGGTGACTTTCTCAGGACGTCTGAGGCCATTTGTATGTAATCAGGTAACATTTAATGACCTACTGTTATGAGAGTGCAAGGAAACATAAATGATCATCCCCTTCAGCCTTGTGCAGAAATCCCCTTATTGTGTGTACGATCTGTGTCAGCATTCAGCAGTTATCTGCCCCTGTCCTTAAAGCGACTGATGCTTCTGGTGATATGGTGACACTACTGTTAAGCTGACATTTCATTGCGCAAGACGTTTCTTTGTGGAACCGGATAGCAAACAGTTAAAGCCACAGTTAAAACAAAAGAATAATAGTAATAATAATAATAATAAATAATCATGTTAACTTATTAATTTAAATATTACAGAAAAAATATCTTGATTCTTAAAAAGTTGACTTTCTAAATGTATTTGTTAATTGATTAGTTATATTTTTCTTGTACCTTGTAATAGTGGTTATTAATAAAGTGAACATTTATTTAACAAAAATACAAATGATCTACTGCACTGTAATTGTAAAATAATATACGGGAGTGATGTGAGCAAATTCTTGCAACATGTTTTATTGATATTTTATATTGTAAGGAAATTCATTAGAATAAAAGCAGTTTTGTCTTTTGTAGTTCTGAGTGATATGTGCTGTAACTTGACAAGAGGAATTTATTTAAATAGAAACACTCATTTCTCAGAGCTTGCACTCAGCCTAGGAACTTGTAAGTAAAAGCCTTATTGTTAATGTTTAAAAAAAACCTAATTCTTTTCCTGCAGTTCATTTTCAGGGAGCTTCCTGAGTTTCCCCTTGCTGAGCGCCAGGTGACGGAGTCGTATGACTTGGTGAGTTACGTCGAGGAGGTTGCAGAGGACCAGGACAGATATAATTTGGAAAATGACAGAGAACATGTGCTCCACGTAGTCTTGCCCTGAGGAACTTGTGAGATGTTTTAACACTGTCTTTGTATACTTTATATTTTCATACATTGATTTGATGCAATATTGTCCCTCACCATCAGGGAGTTCGTTTAGTTTTTTTTAGCATTAAAATGCATGCAAAGTGTTAATTTTTTAACCAGTTGCACTTGATTGATCGGCTGTTGGAAAGTGGATAATTTAGGAAGAGTCAAAGTGTTTTCAAAGGATCCAGCCTCATGACCGGCTTCATGATTTGCTGTAGATAAATTAAATCCTTCTGCATTTTTAACTGTTAGTTTAATTGTTAACTTGTGCAAAGTTATTTTAAAATTATGCGTGCGTGTGTGTGTGTGTGTGTGTGTGTGTGTGTGTGTGTGTGTGTGTGTGTGAGAGAGATTAAGAGGGAGATGACTAGTAGATTAAAAGATGCACTTCGACACTTTAAATGAGGCCTGTTTGGATTTAGGCTCTGTTACTGTGAACAGACCTGTGCGTGACACAAAAGATCATCGAATGTCCTGATGACATATTATTTTGTTGGTCACAGTCTGTCCCTGTAAAATTTAGCTGATTGGAAAACTGCTTGGACTTTATTATAAACAGGCTCGTCGAGAGATATTTCTCATGTCCACCTGGTACACTAGTTCTACTGGAAGTCTGTTTCAGTTGTGACACTTTTAACATGAACATGAGCCTCATTTATCAAGCAAGATGTAAAATCATTTATTCTTAAAAACTTTATATTAAAGTATACACTTCATATATAAAGTATCATGTGTTAAACAAATACGTTGTTTTTCATGAACATCTTGTATATATATATATATGTTGATAAATGTACATATGAGGAGATAAACTGATCCCTAACCCTCTACAGTATGTATATAAAGTTGACTTTAAATATACATTGACTTTAAATCTCTTATGTTTATGAAGTTTACAATGTTTATTCAGAGCGACTGACTGTATTAAGGTGTTTTTGGAGTCTTAAGAAGCAAACATAAAGAATAATTTATTAAAAGCACTCATTTTATTTTTAGTGGAATTAATTAAAGAACAGAAAAAATAAAGAAAGTGAGTGGGGAATAAAACCCATAAATTAGGACAAATAAAACAACTCATGCATGCAGCATCCAATTATGACTAAAAATACATGCACTTACAGAGGGTTTAGTGCTAGATCATTAATAATATTATTATTCGATATTATTAAATATTTTTAAACTAATTTCCACTTCTGCCTTTCATTGATCGTTTATTTCATGCTCCCTTGTCTCTGTGCTCTTGGCCTTTTATGGAAACATTTAAACAGCCCCTATTATGCGTTTTCAAATATGATCTTTCATGCAGTGTGTCATGTAGATGCATGTGAACATAAACTATCTGCAAAGTTGTGACGCCGACCGTGCACGAGTCGCCTAAACGAGTCTTTAGCAAATCTGATCTTTCTCTGTTACGGATCCACGTCACTACGTAACATATTTGCATAATGTCCGCCCACGTTCTACATCGCAAACAACTTGTTCTTGTTAACATATGACACGTTACTGAGAAAAGTCCTGCTCCAGTCGTGTTGGTGAAACAGTTTCTTGTCGATGTGCCACTTCAACCGTTTCATCGTCAGACTCCGGCTCGAATTGATACAGTAAAACCGACGCCATCTTTTCTATGTATTGACGGGTCTCCAGAGCCGTCGTTCAATTATGGTCATCTACGTATGGACATTTCGTTTTCTGACACATGCTGTAGCGGTAGACCAATCATAAATTACCGCGTCATCTAACCAATCACAGCAGTGAGGGGTCACGGAAAGGAGAGGTTTAGACAGACTGAATCTTCGAACTGCTTCACAAGAGTCCTTTACGAATCATTTGGAAATGGGGTCAAATTAAATCTATTTTTGGAGAAAACTAAAGTGTTTTTTGACCTTGTATACATGTAAACCTGTTTTAAGAGACTCATTAAGCAATATTAGCAACCTTTAAAAAGGCATAATAGGGGCACTTTAACAGAAAAATCTGGAAAATCTTAGGTTATGAAAAACAATCTCACGCATTTTTACTGAAGGATTGATAAATGAGGCCCAGTGTAAAAAAGATCTATACAGTAACGTGAAGCACCTGGTTGTTACTGTTTGTTGCGAATTACATTGCAGCACCACTGACTTATAAATGGTAATAAAAATCATCATCATGTTTGTAATAATACTTTATGTAGCACTTTGTTCATAACCTCCACAGCTAAGCAACATGTTCTGATTTTTCCAAATGTACAAATAAGATAATTTCAAGATGCACTAAAAGAGATTTATTGATGAACGGCATTGCAACCCATCCTGAGCCTGAGAAGCAGTTTGTTTTGAGTTAAAATCACAGCCACTAAAATCTTCAGTGATGATTTGTCTTCTATAAATCTTTTGTAAGCAGGACATTCGTCACATGCAGCAAGAAGGTTATTTGGTTATTTTGGACATGCATACATTTAGCCTTTGTTGTATTAGCATTGATTTTTCTTGTGCTCTGTTTGCAAGTTTTATGTCCTTGTTTCTGAGAATCAATTATTGTTGATGCACCAGTCTTTTGTTTTTAATATGCATTGATTTCCATATGCATTGGATTTTCATATATTTTCACATTTTATGTTTTTTCTTTGTATCCACCAAGTAGCCACATTCTTTTTGCTGGCTGAAAATAATAAAAATGTGAATGTTTTTAGAAAGTCGTTTGCCTCTTTGTTTGCCTGTTAGTTTTAAACTAGTTTTAAACTTGTGGCATCACCTGCTTTCAGACTTACTGTGTGTTCAAAAGTCTAAACAACACCAGTGTAAACTCTTCATGTGATAACTGTTATTAAATAACAGAAAAGGAAACAGTGGCATGTTTTTCCCCAACTGACTTTAACTTAAATGATAAGATAATGCAAATCATAGTCAAATGATAGACTGTGGTTTTGTGAAGGCAACCTTCTTCAGAGAGGAGAGCTGCCACGGTGGTTTCCTTGAGAGCTGTTTGCTCATGTTATTTGAAAACCTTATTATGTTTTTTGATGTTGAACTCACCTGAGCAGCTTTTGAAGGGGTCGTTCTACATCATTGTCACCCTCCATCTCGTCAGGGAGTTGAGGAAGTGAATTCAATAGCCTACCTGTATGCTTTAATGCTTTGTTTCTTAGTAATATTGTTAAAACTAAACTGCTGTTTTTAACAGTAATGTTAGGGGGGAATAACGTTTTGTCAAAAAAAGCACTTTTTGCAATACAGCATACAGGTTTTTTTTTTTTTGAGTATGACTGCATCAACAACAACATTTCATTTGGCAGATTTGTTCCAATCTACCCTGCAAAAAAAGCTCTAGAGACATTGTTTATAACTTTCTGAATTATATACAGATCTATGTTCTGACTGGATAATTACAAAACTCTTAAAACTGTTCTTTTGTTGACTTGAATTTATGCTTTGGGTCATTGATCTTCAGTTGTCTTCTAACAGAGGTCTGCAAGTTTTGTGCTTAAATAGATGGGTATATAAGCTGTCCGCTCTCTGTCCAGTTCCAGCTCAATATTTAAAAAAATATCTTTTAGAAATATGCCCAAAAAGTTATCAGACCATAACACCTTTTCAAAACATGGCTTTGGCACAGTTCATGCAGGCTGAGATGGGTGGAGGCTGTGGGAAGCTGTGAGATAAGGCATCTCTTGGCAGAGCGTCTGAACAGCTTTTATCTTTTTTTTTTTCCTGTTTTGGAGGCTCATCCGCTTCTTGGTAAAGTCACTGTGATGCCCCATTTTCTTATGAAAGCCTTCAACTGTTTCATATTGAGGCCTGAACATCTAAAATTTTGAAGAAAAAAACAAAACAAAAACCACAATTGTACCCCTTCTCCTGACTCATAGTTTTCAATAAGTCCATGACATGCAATCCTACTCAGTCAGAAGAAACCAGGTTGATTAAAAAGAAAAAATCTTTTGAAATGAATCAGAATCACTTACGGTAGTTAATGAAAGGTGTATCATTATTTTTTTATAAATTAATTTACTGTGATTAATTTGTTGTCCAATATAAAAGTTTGCACATAAGAACCTGAAAATGTAACACTTGCTCATTGTCTCATCAGGGTATACCCTGGACAACAGGGTGCCAATCCATCACAGGTCACCTACAGTACAGGCAATTTTTGGATGCCAGTCAGGCTAACCTGTATGTCTTTGGATTGTGGGAGGAAACCAGAGCACCCGGAGTAAACCCAACAAGCACAGGGAGAACATAAACTAATGGGCGTGGCCTCATTTCTTTGTGTTCAGTATGAACCTGATTCTGCTGATTTCTTGAGCTAGTTATTCTTGTCACACCTGTGTTTTGCCAAACATTTAGTGCTTTGAATCAGTGCTTTGAAACCTTTGGGTTTAAGTAAACTAAGGTTCATTTTGACACAAATGGCATCTGACTTGGCGCTTATGAAGGAAAGAGAACCAGAAATTCAGTCACGACATTCTGAGAAATAAATTACGTTTGACTGACAAAGCAGATTTCAGAAAAGGTTTTATGTACATGTTTATTTACTTTTTTTCACATGTATCACTTTTATGAATGTTTATTTTGGGTGTTACATTCAGTAGGTTCACCAAAGCTGTAAGATTTAAAATATAATTATATTTAGATTAAACATACAATCAATCACATTGCAATCAATAAAACAGCTGGAATCCAGGAAAAATCTTTCCATAATTAAGTACTTTATTATTATTATTATTATTTACATATTTCAGATCATTATTTGTTTCCATCTTCAAGATCACCGGTGCACATGTTAAGAAATAAACAAGATGTCTTGTTCTTTCAGCTGCTCCATCATGGGGTAACATACTACTTGGAACTGGTTTCACCTCAGACACAACCCTCCCATTCTGTCCAGGTTCGAGACTGGCACAGTGGCTGGGTTTGGGCCGTGTATAGGAAATCTTACAGATTACACATGGCGGGAGAGATGTCTGAGCCACTGGTGCCCAAAACTCAGAGACCTCAGTGACAACAGACCCAGAGACACATGACCTACACATGTCGCTCATGTTCACCAAATCCAACATTCAGACATACAGAGGCAGAGATATTACATTTAGTTAGAAAAATAATAAGAAAAAGTAAGAGTTCACTTTAATGGTCTGTTACTTTTCACCAAACACATTCAGCTGTTACAGGAAACACAATCATCACCACTTCATCTAGAGAAGAACAACATTAGGCAATCTTTAAAAAAGTAATAAATACATTAAAAGTACGAGCTTTACACAGGAAGTGGAGGATATCAGACATCTTGTCAAAACATGATCTCTGATGTTTAGAAACTCAGCATTATCGAGTATGTGTGTGTGTGTGTGTGTGTGAGAGAGAGAGAGAGAGAGAGAGAGACGGAGAGCATGATATAAAGACAAGACTTTATTGGAACAGAACAATTCTGCATCAAATAAGGTAAGCACACATGACTACAGGGAGAAATACTCATTTTATAACTAATATAAAAAAAAATAATGTAATTGCCAGCATTTTTCATTCAGTAAAATATTAAATACACTACATTACATTAATTAATAATTAATTAATTATTTAAATAGGAAATGTTGCCATTTAGATATAATGCTATACGACACATATGTACTGTATATTTGGTCAGATATTATCTGCCCTTGTCTAGTATAGTATAATATCTTTGTAATACTTATATTACATGTTAAAATAGTAAAAGTAAAGTATAATGTAATGATGTAATGATGCTAGCAATAAATACACTTATATATTTTTTTATACATTAATACACTAAAATAGTTTTATGTTGGCTATGACCTGTTATAACCTGTTATTCAATTTAAGGAAATGTGTTATAAACACAGCTACTGTAACTTTATGAAGTGTTTCTTCTGTTGTTTTCTGATAAATGCATGCATGTTAGATGTAATTGCCTTCTAAATGACCTTCAGGTAAACTTTGTGGAGAAATATATAGCAGAAATAATTTAGACTTTCAGTAGACATGCTGATTGAAAGTGAGATATTAAAATAAAATGTCCAGAGCAACAGAGAGTGAAGAGGCGAGTGCAGGCAGGTTGGAATGGGTGGAGAAAAGTGTCAGGTGTGCCGTGCGATAAAAGAGCGTCAGCGAGAATGAAAGTCTTTTTTGAAAGTCCATATTGCCATGTTTGTCCTGCAGTAATGATGTTCTCACAGATGTGCAGTTTATGTGATGTACACCGGGACACCCCCGACCATGACTGATGCTGGTCTTTAGGCCCTGACACTTGGTGGTCCTTTTCCTCTTTGGTGCTGAAAACATGATGGCTGTTGTTTCAAAACTATTTGAAAGTTTCACTCGTCAGAGAACAAGACAACTATGGAAGAACGGGTCTAACTGCTGCCTAAGTGCTTAATATTCCTAATGATTTGACCTTGTGAAAGAATGTCTGCAAATATTACTAAGTTCTAGATTGTATAAATTGCTAAAATGTAAAAAGGTGTATACTGAATTCAGAGTGCAAAAACAAGTTGAGTACATGTAGTGGCGTTGCTTATCATAGAAGAAAAATTTCTTACTGTTTACCACTGATAATGCCTTAATTATAATTAACGGTTTAACGGTGCAGTAAACACACGCTGCTCTGGAAAATAAGACCAGGACATTTACTTGAGAGAGCTGTTAATAAGAGGAAACACACACACACACACACACACACACACTGCAAACACAGTAATGAACAATTAATGAATTCCCTCTAAACCATTTGTGGTTAAATGTACAGTAATGGAGAAACCACAGATTAAGTTTCTTCCCATCTGTGTTAGCGGGCGTTCACTCACCATCTTATATTTCTCTCTTGGAATTGATAAAAAAAAATGTAAAAAAAAATCCACAGCTTGTCATGCTACCAAGAAACTGGAAAAGGCAAAGTGTAGCCTGTTTTTTTTCCTTAAACACACCAACAACATGTAGAAGACTTTCTGACTTAGATTCTTTTATCAGAACAATAACTATTATATTCTTATATTCAGTATATCCTGTATATACAGTATCCTCTCATTTATGTTACAGCCAGAAGTTCTACCTGCGGTGCATGAATACAGTGTGAACATTATCTTTTAGCTAATTCATGACTGTTGAACTGTGAGGAAATAACAGGGGAGATGATAATCTCCTGAGAGCGCGCGTGTGTGTGTGTGTGTGTGTGTGTGTGTGTGTGTGTGTGTGTGTGTGTGTGTGTGTGTGTGTGTGTGTGTGTTTGCAGATGGCAGAGCTCAGCATGATCATTTGTTTCCTGGCTGAACTTTTAATGGCCTCTGCATCCATTGATTACTCGGGTAAGGGGAAAATCAGACCGTAACTGGTGTGATTTTATAAAAACTAACCAGTGGCATGTTTTATTCATACTATACAGACAAACACAGAAACAAACATGCAGAACAGAATAAAGAGAACATGGAGACACAGGGTTCTGCAAAAATATTTTTGCTGTCGATACAAATGTTCTTTATAATCCATGCACAAAGACTAGAATAAATATAAAATAAGATGGGTAATGTTTATTTATTACAAATTAACCTGACCATGAACATTAAAATACAGTATAAAATTTATTTTAAATGATTACATTAATAATATATTTACTAGTGTTAGTACTCATTGTTGACAGTTAAATCTAAAAATAATTTGCTGATCTTTAATGTAATCAGTGATATTATTATTATTATTATTATTATTATTATTATTATTATTATTATTATTTGAGGTTGAAGTCCCGGTACATGTCTGTGTGTCTGTCTGTCTGTACAGCAGAACTCTCTGTCTAACTTATTAATAGACAGAAATGACATTCTGTAAGGTTGAGTACTGTATCTGACGCCTTGTTTACACTAAGTTGTCCTTCTTTGGTGGTCAGACAAATACACTCCCTGTTCGGTAATCGGAGAGAGAATCACAGATGAGAAATGGAAAAAGTAGATCAGATGAAGATGAAGTTTTGTCTTAAAACGACTCCAGCATGTTAAAATTCACTTATAACCACTTTAGCGCTTTATTTCCTCACTTAATCTTAATTTATGATTGCACCGCCTGCTAAAAGTTGCTCCCTTTTCTACCGTTTCTACTGTTTCTGCTATAAGTTTTGAACAGCTCCTGAACTTATGTACTGTACACATGAGTCAAAGTCACAAGCTTTGTACATTCGTTTTCCAAAAATTCTGAGACAAAGTTCTTTTTAAAGACAAAAATTCTTAGTGCGGAGCGTTTATATGCCGAGGTACCAAACTGCCAAAGATTGTTTAAATTCTGTCTGCACCCCCCACGGTTTGATGCATATGCACAGTAGCTGTCAAAACACGGTTGTGATTCATAATTTTACAGTCAAACAGAGAGACAGACAGACAGACAAAAAAAAAATTATGAGACTGGTTTCTGGTCCTCCAATGTATGAAACATAAAGATATCGTCGAGGAGCGAGTTCTGACCCAATGTACAGACAAAACTTTTCTTTTCTTTATATAGATGTAGTAAATAATAAATTCTCTCTCACAAGTAACTTTATTTTTTCAGTCCAGTGTGAAAGCACTCAGGATGTCCACACTGTCCGTGTGATACAGGGAGAGGCTCTGCGTCTGCCCTGCTCCAATTTAGAGTGCAGCGAAGAGACAAATAATTCACTGATATTTTGGTTTAAAAATGGAAGCAATGGAATCCAGCCAATCACAACAGAGGAGACAGAGCGAGTCCACGCCCATGGCCCTGTGTTGTACTTCTTGCCTCTGAGTCTAAATGACACAGGTGTTTACATCACAAAATGGTAATTACACACACACACACACACACACACACACACACACACTGGACAGAGAGCCCATCAGTGAGCGCCTGGTGGCCGGATCTGCCACGGAGCTCGGGTGGGAACAGCCTAAAAGAGCATCATGGACCCCTGTTCTCCCCCATCTCGTGGACCCACTACCTGTGAGAGAAACCTATGGGGTTGGGTGCGCTGTTATTTGGGTAGCAGTGAAGGCAGAGGGCCTCGATGGACCAGATCCAGGTGGCAGAAGCTAGCTCTGGAGCTGTGGAACGTCACTTCTCTGTGCTCGGTGAACGTCACCGGAGCTTGTGCGGGAGGTGGAGCTTACCTTGACGCATATAGCCTCGGCAATATATCCATACTCCTGAATAGGGTTTGGAAGTTGTTCTTCTCCGGAGTTGCCCAGGATGTGAGGCACTAGGCGTGTGTGGGGATACTCACGAGTCACCGGCTGAGTGAGGGTCGCCTCTCTACACCTGAGGACCATGACGGGGTGGAAACTCTCACTGTGGTCTGTGCTTATGCTCCAAACAGCAGTTCAGAGTATTCTTCTTTCTTGGAGACTGAATGGAGTACTGCATCGGGCTCTAGTAGGGGGTTCCATAGTCTTGCTGGGGGACTTCACCCCACATGTGAGCAATGACAGAGATACCTGGAGGACGCCCCTTGGGATTGGGAGGAATGGCCTCCCTGGTCTAAACCCGAGCGGTGTTTTGTTATTGGATTTCTGTGCTAGTCATGGATTGTCCATAACAAATACCATGTTCGAACATAGGGCTGCTCATAATGGCGCTTTTCCACTGCATAGTACGGCACGACACGGTTCAGTTCAACTCACTTTTGGGGGGTTTTCCACTGGGAACAGTACCTGGTACCTGGTCCTTTTTTTAGTACCACCTCAGCCGAGGTTCCGAGCGCGCCGAACCGTTACCAAAACGTGACGTGTAAACTCTGCTGGTCACTAATTGGCCGGAGAAAATCGTCATTACTGCGTCACCGAACTTGCGACACGAGACACAACAGACCCGCTATATTTAGAACAGCCAGAGAAGGATCGGACGCACCTTTTTGTATTAACCAAAAATTTTCTTTGGCTGCCATCTGCCTCTTTTGAAACAAACTCCTTCGTCTCGCTGTTAAAAACATCCACATGGTGAGAATGAAGAACACTATGCCGTCGATATGCTCCATTGTTGTGTGTTTGTTTGTGGCGCGTTTACGATGATGTCACGGCAGTAGAGGCGCCGCAACTATAACGACACGTGAATAATCCCGCCCACTCTAAAGCGGTACTAAACTGCAGTGGAAGTGCAAACCGAGCCAAACTGAGCTGAACTGAAGTGAGTTGAACTGAACCGTGTTGTGCTGTACTATGCAGTGGAAAAGAGGCATAAGTGTACTTGGTACATACGCACCTTAGGCCGAAGGTCATTGATCGATTTCGTGATCGTATCATCTGACCTGAGATCATATGTCTTGGACACTCGAGTAAAGAGAGGAGTGGAGCTGTCAACTGATCAACATCTGGTGGTGAGTTGGGTCAGGTGGCAGGGGAGTGCGGTTAAATTTGGATCATCTATGGGGGTATCAAGGTGCAGCCGTGGAGGAGAGGGTATCCAGTTTGGTGGGCTAAGGATTGCATCACTGCTTTTTGCAGATGATGTGATCCTGATTGCCCTGCGATGGATTGGCACGCTGTCCAGGGTGTACCCTGCTTTGTACCCGAAGCCTCCTGGGATAGGCTCCAGGCCCCCCGCGAAGCTGATCATAGGATAAAGCGGTATAGAAGATGAATGAATGAGAGAAGATGAGAGAATGAATGTGGTCCTGATGTCTTCTATGACCTGCAGCGTTTGCTGCATTGGTTTGCATCGTGGATCAGCACCTCAAAATCTGTGCCATGGTTCTCAGCAGGAAACTGATGGATTGTCTACTCCAGGTAGGGAGTGAGTTGTTACCCTAAGTGAGGGAGTTTAAGTATCTCGGGGTCTTGTTTACGAGTGATGGAACATCGGAACGAAAGGTTGGCTGGAGAATCGGAGCAGCGGGTATTGCTTTACCACACTGTTGTGATGCAAAGAGAGTTGAGCCAAAAGGCAAAGGTCTCAATCTACACTGAGCACAGAAAACAAACAAACAAGGGTGTCTTTTCACTCTTATCATTATGTGTAGTATGTGCAGTATGTAGCGATGTGTATGATGTGCTGGTTAGTGAAATCTTTGAGATCATGATGACATGACATCGACACTGGATGAAAGGTAGCTGGTAGCTGTTTAAACAGAGTATACAGATGATGTTGAGCAAATGAATCCAATTAAATTACATTGCATTTTATTTGTATAGCGCTTTTAACAATTGTCATTGTCGCAAAGTAGCCTTACAGAATCAAAAGAAAATTACGGAAATGAAGTATGAAGTATGAAAAAATTATTATTGTTATAAATCAAAATGATTTGTTTGTCCCTGATGAACGAGCCGAGGGCGACTATGCTGAGGGAAAATCTCCCTGAGATGAAAGTAGGAAGAAACCTCGAGAGGAACCTGAATCAAAAGGCAACCCATCCTTATCTGGGTGATATACAGTAGCAGGGATTGATCTGCACTCATACAGTGTGTTAGGAGGCTGGAAGTTCAGTATATCAGGATATGTGTTTAAGTTAATATGGAGTCCAGTTCGTTATTGGAGGCTCGGGTGGACTGTAGGAAACTCCAGTCCTGAACGATCGAGTGTCCGAAGTCACAAGTCCTCAGAGAACAGCTGTCAGCATCAGTTGAGGAAAGGACCGTCTTCATGATAAAGTGGAACCACTCCGAGACGCTACACGCATCCCAGGCAGACCACATGGGGCGTCCATGTGATGAGATCTGCAACCAGAAGCGGGACACCAGGATCACTGGCAACTCAGGAGTGACATGCATAGCTCGACAGAGAGACAGGGAGAGGGGGAAAGAGAGAGAGGGGAAGAGGAGAGAGAGATAACCAGAGTTAAACAACTCTTTTGCATGGCTGTCTTTATTTAGAGATAAGTTAGGTGACATTATCTATAAATATTATTAATTCACACCCATGGTAAATGGTAGTTAAATGATATTGTATTCCACAAACATTGTGGTTACTTCAAAGTAAAGATCACATTGAAGATTATATTTTATATAATTAATTATGCAAGTTTGGACAGGTGCCGAGGAGGGATGAGGGGTCTATCAGGAGGTTTATGAATGTGGGTGAGGGAGGACATGCAGGTGGTTTGAGTGACAAGGGAAGATGTACGTAGATGGAGAGGTATACCTGGTATGGTTAGGGGTTAACAGGAAAAACCGAAAGAAGAAGAAGAAGGAAGTCCCGTGGTTTTTGTTTCAAAATTTCTCTCTGGCGACAAAAAAAACCTCAAGCTTGCAGCTGAGAAAATGTGCAGAAATTTTCCTCAAAAGTAATTATGGAAGAAATTGAAATCAAAACCTGCTCACCACAGATAATAATAATTTCACAAAATTGTAAAAAGATATTCAATATGATATTGAGTTCATATGACTGTATATAATAATGTACATATTGTTCTGTCTCAGTTAGTCTCAGTGGTTCAGTATTTGATGTCTTTGTTTGTGTGTTTTGCAGGTGGTATAATGGATATAACTGTGATGAATTTGAAAATAAAATTGAGGTTTATGAGAAGTTTCACACCGATCAACTCTACGGAAACTACTCAGAGCAAACAAGCATTGTCGATCTTGATTGTCCAGTATATAAACAGAATGAAAGCAACTTCACCTGGTATAAGGTACTGTAGATTCAGTTATACAGTACAGTAGATTCTCACTATAGATTCTTCTTTTTTTAATTCACTTACCTCAAAAGACCTCTACATTTTCTACAGTGGTTAATGTGTCTCACAGCCACAACTGTGTATAAACTATAGATTGTTCTTTCCAAAAGCTTCTATGTCTATGTTATATGCTTTATGATGCAAATATACTGTTTTAGAGAAGAGCATCGTCACCATTCCTTCAGTCTGTGCATCTCAAGGAGCTGTTAAACGTTTTTATAATTAATCCTATATGGGGGGGCGCAATCCAGTGTCTTCTTGTGCCAGTCCCAAGTCTGGATAAATGCAGAGGGTTGTGTCAGGAAGGGCATCCGACGTAAAACATTTGGCAAATCAATGATGCGAATCAGAAATATCATTTCCATACGGGATCGGTTAACCCGGGTTAACAACGACCGCCACTGGTGCTGTTGACTGGTGCCGGTGGAAATTGGGCTTCTGTTGGTCGAAGAAGGAGAGGAGGAAGGCGTGTTCGAAGGCAGGGAGAGAAGAGGAAAGGAAAGAGTTTAGGAGTGATAGTAGGGACCTTGAATGTTGGGAGATTTACTGTATGGATGCAGTGAGAGAGGACATGAAGTTAGTTGGTGTGAGAGAAGAGGATGCAGAGGATAGGGTTAGATGGAGGCAGATGATTCGCTGTGGCGACCCCTGAAAGGGAACAGCCGAAAGACAAAGAAGAAGAGGTTCCCTTTGAGAAAAACATGCAAGTAGAATTGGTTTAGAAATGCAGGTTTCTTACCACGTGTAATCATTGTAATTTAAAGTACATTTAAAGCATAATGATCTGACCTACAAGTGGGGAGAGACTTTTCTAAAATTTCAGTTGTATTTTGAAGGATTTCCGTCTGATGCCTGATAAGTCTGATCACAAACTCAAAATTTTCCTACCGCCAGAAGATCGGATCGGAATAGAACAGAATGGAATCTACACCTGCGTGTGCATGTGGGAGCATCATGGTCATATCTACAACTCCAGTGGATCCTACCAGCTTCAAAAAAAAGGTTGCCTGCTCTGAGAGTCTGTGTCCACCTGTTTAATTTCAGCATATATCAACAGTATTTATAGAAGAGTTTGACTTTTTAACATTTCATTTAATGTACAATTTGAACCTATTTGCAGAACTTACAAGGAATTTTGGTCCAACCTTTCAGTATCCCGTGAACAACAGTGTGGAGTTTGTGGATTTGGGTAAGAATGAGCAAAGAGTTTCTTCACTTGTACAAATACAGTGTAGTGAAAGAAGTACTTGCCCCTTCCTATTCTTCTGGCTTATTTGCCACGCTTAAACGATTGAGACAACAAACAAATTAACCTAAATAAATACACAATGCAGTTAAAAAAAAAAAAAAAAAAAACTATATATATATATATATATATATATATATATATATATATATATATATATTTTTTTTTTTTTTTTTTTTTTTTTTAACTTTTTTTTTTTTTTAATCAATTTAATTTATTAAGGGAAAAAGTCTTCCCAAACCTATCCTGGCCCTGTGTGAAAAAGTAATTGACTCCTTCACCAACTTATGAATGAACTGTGATTTTTGAAAAGCACACCCAGGCCTGATTACTGCCAGACCTGTTGCATAAAGAAATCACTTAAATAGAACCTGACTGATAAAGTGAAGCATGCTAAAAGACCACAAAAAAGAAACACAATCTAAAGTTATTAAATAAAGAACAGATGAGAAACAGTTGGGAAAGAGTTACAAAACTATTTCTAAAGCCCTATTCAGACGGGACTAGTTTTCCAAACGACGTTTGAGTTTGAATTTTTTTCAGACGACGTCTGTCATATACGCATTTGGATGGTACTAACATCTCCGTGTTTGAGAGGTACTGTAGGAGTGTCTGTGTTTTACATGTGGGCATTGCACAAGACCACATGTCCACATCGACATCCATTATTGGTGCGCAAACTTGAATACGCGCTAGTGATAGTACGGTAGCTCATGTTGACCAAAACCCAAAAGACAACGCGTTTTGGAAAAAACTAAATTCGGCAATGACAGACATTCGCATGCGGACGGGATTAGATTTCTCAGAGGACCTCCGGGTTCACTGAAAAACAGTAGGCAATTTGCTCTGGAATTTTTACAGAGGTCGTGTGAGAGAAAAACAGACATTCGGATTCAGACGGGATTAAAATCACAAAGTACATCTGTGAAACAGAAATTTCTCTAACGACCCCATGTAAAACTAGCCCTGTCCAAATCGGGCTTAAGACTTTGGGACTTTAGTGAACCATGGTGAGAGACATTATCCACAAATAATCTGTAAGGCCATATTTTTCTCAGTATGTCTTATTCAACAATAAGAAAGAGACTGGGGGCAAAAATGGCGAATGCTAACACTGACCAAAAAGAAGAAAAAGGCTCGACTCATACAGTATTTACTAAAAACATCTGGATTATCGCCAAGACTTCAGGGTAAATATTCTGTGGACTGATGAGACAAGAAACTAACACAGCATTTCATCAAAATAGCATCACGCTTCGTCCAGGTGTTTAAATGTTTTATATGTTTTATATAAAACATGGTGATGGTAGTGTGATTTTCTGGACCTGCTTTGTAGGTCCAATGGTTACTTGATGGAACCATGAATTCTGTGTTTTACCAGAAAATCCTGAAGGAGAATTCACAATTAAGTCTGACAAATATGCAAAAAAATAAGTACAAATAAAAAAGGAAGTGGGCAAATACTTTTTCACGGCACTGTACAGTATAGATTGAAGAGATAAACGTCCATGGTAAACACTTTCAGGGGGACAGCTGGAGCTCAGCTGCCTGGTGTTCTTTGGTATCAACATAAACGATATGCCAAGTGTTTACTGGATGAGAAACAACAGCAGACTGAACTCTAACTCCAGGTAAGCAACTTTATTTAGGTTATCATATGTGTGTGTGTGATTTTAAAAATAAGATAATGGTTCCTGCAGTTATTCCACTGAGATTCTTAGTACTTTGGTGAAACAGTGCTGGACACAAGGGGGCAGAAATCTTTTCCAGATGCCAAAATAAATAATATTAGTAATAATAATTAAAAAATAAAGTTCTGCCTAAGGTGGCATTATGGTGCAATGGTTAGTACTGTCGCCTTGCACCTCCAGTGTCTGGGATTGTTTCCCACCTCAGGGTCTGTGTGCATGGAGTTTGCATGTTCTCCCCATGCTTGGTGTGTTTCCCCTCGGTAAACCCAGGGGATGTTGTTGGTTGGGGGAGTGGGGGGAGTGGGGGGGGGGGGCATTAATCAGGTTTAGGAAGCATTTTATGGACGTCTGGACTGGAAAATATTTAAAATGCTGGGAAGGTGAGAGAGAGTCAGACACTACTACGCTGGTGCTGTTCTCACCATGTGTTACCACATCTGATATTTCATCATGGGCACAATTTAGAACAAAAAAGAACATGAAATTATGTGTGAAACTGATACAGAGACATTCGACATGTGAAATCCCTTTAAAATGTCGAAACCATTCAGGAATATAAGCATGATGATCATCAGAGAACAATCCACGACATCGCTGCCACCATCAATGCGTGACACTGAACTTGGGTGTACGGGTTCAACCCTGAGATCTCAAAGTGCAACAATGAAGATTTCACATTTTGCAGTTAAAACTGTTCATATCAAGCAGGTTCATATCATACTGTATATAACACACTACACCATTTTCAGCAAAAGCAGATGCGTTGTTTTTTATTTCTCTGTTTCCACAGCAGTTTGCCAATTTGTGATTAAATGTTTTCTAAATAAAAATACAAACAAAACAAAAAGTTTATTAATAAGAAAATAAGGACTATAGAAAGAAAGGACTGAGCTTTGTGTGGCCTGTATCATCATCATGTATAAA
Organism: Channallabes apus; assembly: GCA_030522415.1. Classification (NCBI taxonomy): domain Eukaryota; kingdom Metazoa; phylum Chordata; class Actinopteri; order Siluriformes; family Clariidae; genus Channallabes; species Channallabes apus. The sequence goes on from CM060109.1 coordinate 13,463,275, forward strand.
TGGGTCAACAGTCCAGATTGCAGAAAACTCCAATCTGGATCTGTGATGCGGTTCAGCCTGAGCCAGATCCAGATCAGAGTGATCCGCTGTGTGCCGTTGTCTTTGCAAACAGCTGCTTTATGTGCAGGATTAAAAAGAAGGCAATTATGTTGAAAGTCATCTTATTTATATGTATACGTACAGTGGTGTGAAAAACTATTTGCCCCCTTCCTGATTTCTTATTCTTTTGCATGTTTGTCACACTTAAATGTTTCTGCTCATCAAAAACCTGTTAACTATTAGTCAAAGATAACATAATTGAACACAAAATGCAGTTTTTAAATGAAGGTTTACGTTATTAAGGGAGAAAAAAAAACTCCAAATCTACATGGCCCTGTGTGAAAAAGTGATTGCCCCCCCTTGTTAAAAAATAACTTAACTGTGGTTTATCACACCTGAGTTCAATTTCTGTAGTCACCCCCAGGCCTGATTACTGCCACACCTGTTTCAATCAAGAAATCACTTAAATAGGAGCTACCTGACACAGAGTAGACCAAAAGCTAGACATCATGCCAAGATCCAAAGAAATTCAGGAACAAATGAGAACAAAAGTAATTGAGATCTATCAGTCTGGTAAAGGTTATAAAGCCATTTCTAAAGCTTTGGGACTCCAGCGATCCACAGTGAGAGCCATTATCCACAAATGGCAAAAACATGGAACAGTGGTGAACCTTCCCAGGAGTGACCGGCCGACCAAAATTACCCCAAGAGCGCAGAGACAACTCATCCGAGAGGCCACAAAAGACCCCAGGACAACATCTAAAGAACTGCAGGCCTCACTTGCCTCAATTAAGGTCAGTGTTCACGACTCCACCATAAGAAAGAGACTGGGCAAAAACGGCCTGCATGGCAGATTTCCAAGGCGCAAACCACTTTTAAGCAAAAAGAACATTAAGGCTCGTCTCAATTTTGCTAAAAAACATCTCAATGATTGCCAAGACTTTTGGGAAAATACCTTGTGGACCGACGAGACAAAAGTTGAACTTTTTGGAAGGTGCGTGTCCCGTTACATCTGGCGTAAAAGTAACACAGCATTTCAGAAAAAGAACATCATACCAACAGTAAAATATGGTGGTGGTAGTGTGATGGTCTGGGGTTGTTTTGCTGCTTCAGGACCTGGAAGGCTTGCTGTGATAGATGGAACCATGAATTCTACTGTCTACCACAAAATCCTGAAGGAGAATGTCCGGCCATCTGTTCGTCAACTCAAGCTGAAGCGATCTTGGGTGCTGCAGCAGGACAATGACCCAAAACACACCAGCAAATCCACCTCTGAATGGCTGAAGAAAAACAAAATGAAGACTTTGGAGTGGCCTAGTCAAAGTCCTGACCTGAATCCTATTGAGATGTTGTGGCATGACCTTAATAAGGCGGTTCATGCTAGAAAACCCTCAGATAAATCTGAATTACAACAATTCTGCAAAGATGAGTGGGCCAAAATTCCTCCAGAGCGCTGTAAAAGACTTGTTGCAAGTTATCGCAAACGCTTGATTGCAGTTATTGCTGCTAAGGGTGGCCCAACCAGTTTTTAGGTTCAGGGGGCAATTACTTTTTCACACAGGGTTTGGATTTTTTTTCTCTCTAAATAATAAAACCCCTCATTTAAAAACTGCATTTTGTGTTTACTTGTGTTATCTTTGACTAATAGTTAAATGTGTTTGATGATCAGAAACATTTTGGGTGACAAACATGCAAAAGAATAAGAAATTAGGAGGGGGGCAAATATTTTTTCACACCACTGTATATATAAATATGTCTAAGTAATCTGACTTTCATATAGTAAATAGCAAGTTTATTAAGCAGAAATGTGTTGTTTTTTTTGCAAATGCAAAATGTATATGGATTGAGGTGAATGAGAATGCTTGTGTATTGAGAACATCTCAATTTATTTCAGCAAGAAAAAAGATAGAATAAAGTCAAGTTTCAAGATTACTCAGATTTCAGAGACGGACCTACAATCTAACTACTGCTGCATAGCCATGAGCACACAAAAATGGGATTTTGTGTGCGTCAGCCTCAGCACCAGAGGTAAGTACACACTAATGTGTTTCATACAGTACGTGATGATGATGCAGTTATACATTTATACAGAACAGGTGAGGCATAAAACCAGGAAGAACCAGAACAAAGAACACAAATAAAAATGACATAAAGCTTTAAGGCTGAAACACTGAAACAACAAATAGGCAGGATTTTAACTCAGTATAATTATGCAGATTATAATCTAAAATAATAATTACATTATATACCAGACACAAAATCAAACCAAAACTCACGTGAGGATGAAAGTACATCCATGATGAAAACAAAGAACATGAAGGAATTTACAAATAGACATAATGACAGATCTAGCTACGCTAAGAATGGAAACGTGTCTAAAACTGAGCTCATACTGTACATATTACTGTTGTCTGTACATATGAGTATAATATTAATACATTTTCCATACATTTTAAGAGCAAGTCTAATAATTAATAACTAATAACTTGTAATACTAATGCTTGATTTGGCCGGATCTGACTCTCCACCCCAAGTCAGTACAGAGTTGATGGTGACTATTTTTTGCCCCAAATGCAGAAGAATTTGCACATCATGAATAAAGCAACGGCTCAAAGAACTGAGTTCAATTCTTCTTCATTTGGGGGGAAAAAAAGTAATTATAATCACGCCCACAAGAAAAAAAAATTATCACACTCTGTAATATTTCATTAGACCACCTTCAGCTTTGATTACAACACACCTTTCAACAACCTTATGTAACTTGTATTTTATTCCAGAATTGTATTTTTAGCCGTGATCTTGTATTGAGGCAAAGAGAGTCAAACAATTCATGAATTTAATTCAATTAAATTTTATTTGTATAGTGCTTTTAAAAATTGTCATTGTTACAAAGCAGTTTTAGACACCAAAACATTTAATACAAATAATTATTTAAGTTTGTATGAAATATGGAATATACAGTATATGAATCAAAATGATAAGATTGTCCCTGACGAGGAAGCCAAGGATGCTGCCACAGTGACAAGGAAAAACTCCCTGAGATGGAAAAGGAAGAAACCTTGAGAGGACTCAATCAGGGAACCCATCCTCATCTGGGTGAAAATACATAACAGGGTTTGATCTGTAGTTATACTGTGTGAGACTGGAAGTTCAGTATAACAGGAGATGTGTTTAAGTTAATATGGAGTCCGGTTTGTTATTGGAGGCTCAGGTAGACTGTAGGAAATTCCAGTCCTGAACTATATATATACAGACTGCAATAACAAGTCCACAGAGAACAGCTGTCTCTGCTTGACCACATGGGGCACCATGTGACGAGATCAGGTCAGGGTGATCGGGTGTCCAGGACATAAAAGATTGGATGACCAATAACTTTCTTTTATTAAATTCAGATAAGACAGAGATATTACTTATTGGCCCAAAAATCAGCACACAACAGCTTTCACAATTCAGCTTGCGCTTAGAAGGATGTACTGTTATTACCAGCTCAGCAGTAAAAGATCTGGGAGTAATATTAGACAGTAACTTGTCTTTTGAAAATCACATTTCAAATATCACAAAAACAGCCTTTTTCCATCTTCGAATATTGCTAAACTTAGGAACATCTTATCCGTATCTGATGCAGAAAAACTAGTTCATGCATTCATGACCTCCAGACTGGACTATTGTAATGCATTACTAGGTGGTTGTCCTGCATCCTCAATAAACAAGCTTCAGTTAATCCAAAATGCAGCTGCCAGGGTTCTCACTAGATCCAGAAAATATGATCATATAACCCCAATATTATCATCCCTGCACTGGCTACCTGTTCAGTTTAGAATTAATTACAAAATAGTATTACTTACATACAAGGCCTTAAATGGTTTAACTCCCACATACCTAACCAGTCTTCTGATACGCTACAATCCACCACGCGCCTTAAGATCACAAAACTCCGGACTTCTGGTAGTTCCCAGAATTTCAAAATCTACAAAGGGGGGTAGGGCTTTTTCATATTTAGCTCCAAAGCTTTGGAATAGCCTTCCAGACAGTGTTCGGGGAGCAGACACGGTTTCTCAGTTCAAAAGTAGACTCAAGACGCATCTTTTTAATCTGGCATACACATAACTCATCCCATAATCTCATACTCCAGTACACCTATCCCGAATGGCAACTACGCTAATTCTCCCCATCTGTTCTGTATTTCTCTACCCATCCCGAGGCATCGGGAGATTTTGCCAGCTTCAGTAGACAAAGGCCGACCCTGCGAGGTTCCTGAGGCATCCAGAGAAGGACCAGCTCCAGCTGGATTCAGCTTTATGATGGTTGGAGCTACACATGCTGCTCCTGTGCTTCCAGTGATCCAGACCTCATCTGCCCTCTGCACCTACTGACTCGTCCCTATGCTGAACTGGTCTTCATGTCAATTTAAATAATTTCTGTCATATTGAATTCTCACCTGCACAACACACAAGATGTTATATCATTTCTATCTGTTATTACCCAAATGAGGATGGGTTCCCTGTTGAGTCTGGTTCCTCTCAAGGTTTCTTCCTAATGCCATCTCAGGGAGTTTTTCCTTGCCACCGTCGCCGTCACCCTTGGCTTGCTCATCAGAGAAATTTCATTCATTCGTCTCATTATTCAATTCAATTCAATTCAATTCAGTTTTATTTGTATAGCGCTTTTAACAATTGACATTGTCTCAAAACAGCTTTACACAATCAAAAGAATTATTTAAGTTTGTATGGAATGTGAATGTGTATGAATCAAAATGTTCAGATAGTCCCTGGTGAGCAAGCCCGAGGGCGACAGTGGCAAGGAAAAACTCCCTGAGATGGTAATAGGAAGAAACCTTGAGAGGAACCAGACTCGACAGGGAACCCATCCTCATCTGGGTGAAACAGATAGCAGGAAATGATCTGCATTTATACTGTGTTAAGTGTTAGGTTCAGCTATAATAGTTGATGTTAATTGATGTTATAATAGTTGATGTAAAATGGAGTCCAGTAATTATTCGAGACTCAGATAGACTTGTAGAAAGTTCCAGTCCTGAACTATCGAATTGTCAAGTCCTCAGAGAAACAGCTGACAACACCAGTCGAGGCCAGAACCATCTTCTAAGTAGATAGAATCATCCCCAGACACCAGGCACATCCTAAAGAGACACACGGGGCATCCATGCGATGAGACCTCCAACCAGAAACCGGGCACCAGGATGGACCAGACAGGTCCGGAGGGCAGAGGGAGTCTGGATCACTGGCAGCTCAGGAACCACATGTGTAGCTCGACAGAGAGAGAGAGAGAAAGAGTGAAAGGGGGAGACAGGGGGAGAGAGGAAAGAGAAAGAGGGGGAGGAAGAGAAGAGGAGGAGAAATTGCAATTAGGTATGGTCACAGTCACAATGTCTAATGTGAATGTATATTTACTGTAGAGTGCAAGCAGGGACTCCGGCAGGACTAACTATGACAGCATAACTAAAGGGAGAGCCAGAAGGAAACACAAACATGAGGGCTCCCTGAGATGTAAAGCAAACAATCACCTCACCGTCAACAAACCTGAGTGATCAAATGAGACTGAGGAAGACAGCATCTAAAACATACCAGTTCACCATAATACTCTACGTCCATGAGTCCCCCAGATCTGCTCCTTTACCTTATGGCAAATCTATTTATAAAAATGCTTGGCTAAATAAATAGGTTTTTAGCCTAGACTTAAACACTGAGACTGTGTCTGAGTCCCGAACACTATTTGGAAGACTATTCCATAATTTTGGGGCTTGTAAGAAAAAGCTCTGCCCCCAGCTGTAGTTTTCATAATACGCGGTACTGATAAGCAGCCTGCATCCTTTGACCGAAGTAGGCGTGGCGGATCGTAAGACACTAGCAGTTCGCTCAGATACTGCGGGGCGAGACCATTTAATGCTTTATATGTCAAGAGTAGTATTTTAAAATCAATGCGAAATTTCACAGGGAGCCAATGCAGTGAAGATAGGATAGGGGTGATGTGCTCATATCTTCTGGTTCTAGTGAGGACTCTCGCTGCTGCATTCTGGACTAGCTGAAGCTTGTTTATGCACCTAACTGAACAACCAGACAGTAAGGCATTACAATAGTCCAACCTAGAAGTGATAAAAGCATGAACTAGTTTTGCTGCATCGTTTAGCGACAATATATTTCTTATTTTGGCGATATTTCTGAGGTGAAAGAATGCTATCCTGGTGATATTATCTACATGAGCTTCAAATGAAAGGTTGGAATCTATAATCACGCCGAGGTCTTTTACTGTTGCACTTGACGGAACAGAGAGGCCATCTAAAGTTACGGTGTGATCTAAGATTTTACTTCTAGCTGTATGCGGTCCTATGACTAGAACTTCTGTCTTATCCGGATTAAGCAGAAGGAAGTTAATTAGCATCCAATTTCTTATGTCCTGCACACATTGCTCAACTTTATTAAGATGGTTTTTCTCATCAGGTTTTGTTGAGACGTATAGCTGTGTGTCGTCAGCATAACAATGAAAACTAATACCATGCTTACGGATTATGTTGCCCAGAGGAAGCATGTAAAGGGAAAAAAGCAGTGGGCCTAAAACTGAACCCTGCGGAACGCCAAACTCCACTAGAGAACATGCAGAATAATCACCATTTAAGTCTACATACTGATAACGATCGGTCAAATAGGATCTGAGCCAGGAGAGGGCTGTACCCTTAATTCCTACTACATTTTCTAATCTGTGAAGAAGAATAGCATGATCAATAGTGTCAAAAGCTGCACTGAGGTCGAGTAATACAAGCATAGTTACACAACCCTGATCAGAGGCCAATAGGAGGTCATTTACTACTTTAACGAGTGCTGTTTCTGTGCTGTGATGAGGCCTAAATCCTGACTGATACAGTTCATGTATGCCATTTCTATGTAGATATGAGCATAGCTGCTCCGCTACTATCTTTTCCAGAATCTTAGAGATAAAGGGGAGGTTTGATATTGGCCTGTAATTGGACAGCTGACAGGGGTCGAGGTCAGGTTTCTTAATTATTGGTTTAATAACTGCTACTTTAAAAGATTTTGGAACATAACCAATGCTGAGTGAAGAATTAATTATTCTCAACAGCGGTTCTGTTATTACTGGTACTATCTGTTTAAGAAAATGTGTCGGTATAGGATCTAATATACAGGTTGATGAATTTGCAGAAGAGATGAGTGAAATTAGTTCATTCTCTTCAAGAGGAGTAAAGTCTTCTAGGTCATTATTATCTGCACATTTTTCTCACACATCCACACTTCCAATTATTTTCTTTTCTATAATTATTATTATTATTTGTTTTTATTTATTTATTTTCTATTATAATTTTATTTATTTATTTATTATTTTATATATAATATATATATATATATATATATATATTTTTTTTTGGTTAAATTTCTTTAATTTTTGTGAAGCTGCTTTGAGACAATGACCATTGTTAAAAGCGCTATATAAATAAATAAAATTGAATTGAATTGAATTGATGCATTCAAAAAGGATTTAACATTACATTCGTCATCATTGAATCTTTGACTGCTGTTTAATCAGCATTATGGCCCCTTTTACTGGGATTCAGTTTGGGTGAAAATCATCCAGATACAGTAGTTTTCATAGACTGTCTTATAAAGGTTTTTTCCTTTTTTTTTTTTTTTTTAACTTTAGACACTGCAGTATGAGATCCAGCAGGTCTTGTATTAATGAGCTTTTGTCATATATACAGTTCCAGTTAAAAGTTTGGACACAAGTTAGGATTTATTTTCTACATTTATTTACTTTTCTAAAATAAAAAAGTATAACAACTGACTGTTTGTGTTCATGTTACTTATGGTAATTAAGTAACAACAACACAAACAGTCAGTTGTTATTTTAAGACATGAAGGTCAGCTATTCTGGAACAGTTCTGTGCAAGAACAGTATTGTGTCAAGTGCATTTGCAAAACCCATCAAGCACCATGATGATGAAACTGTAGACTCTCCTGAAGACCTTCCCAGGAAAGCAAGACCAAAACTGACCTCTGCTGCAGAGGAGACGTTCATTTAGAGTTATGAAGCGCTTTACAAAGTATAGAGCGCAGACACATCTCAATATCAAGTGGACAAAGGAGAATATTGTGTATTGTGTAAAACTTCAGCCTTGTTTTACAGTGTAGAGAAATAAACATCAGGAATGGTCATGGAGTTAGAAGTTGTGTCTAAACTTTTGACTGATTTGGACATTTCTGCGCAAGCAGCAAGCAAGTGGGGTTCATGATCAATACGGCTAACATTCTCATCTCAGACTTACTCAGTAAGGAGACTGTTACAGGAATGAGGGGGTATGAAGTCTGTTAGAGACTATTGAGACATGAGGACACAGCTACAGTAGGCTAGCTAATGGAGAACTGAAGATCACTACACAGCCGAATGATGGTCACATGACTGTAGTGAGGAAGCACAATGCAGAGGCACATTTTACAAAATATACCAAAATAAATTTTTTTAACTCATCTTAATGTTAAGTTTTATGGAGATGTTTATTACGATACTGTTACCTGCTCCAATTAAAACTTATTACTTGAATGCACTAGCTAGTGGTGAGTAGGATGCATCATTGCTGGCATTCTGTATGCAGCATGTACAGCATGTACAAGGAAATGATTAAACACTCTTAAATGTGGACGCTGCACGTTAGTTACAACGGTTGTTAGATCTTTAAACATTGGTATAATTTTTTTTTCTTCTTTAAGTATGCTTCTGTTTAGTCAACATGGCTCAGCCCCACCTACAATAAGTACTTGATCTTCATCTTCACTGTTGCTCCTATTTCATCTCTTTTTGGATGAGATTTGCTGTTTTGATGCTCCTAGCTGTTCCCAGAGCATATTGCTTTATGTTTCAGAGTCTCTGACCCCGGTGGTCGTGATGTTTTCGTGCTTGGTTTTGTTCCTTCTTCTGGCTGCTGCGATACTGAAGTGGTTCACTGTGGATCTGGTCCTGTGTTTCAGAAGCTTCAGAATAATGCAGAGCAAAAGAAATGGTGAACAACTTTCAGATAATATAATTGTAATGGACTCAAATGAAACATATTATTTATTAAAGATTTTTTTTTTTATAGTTTGCAAAAATTTTATTTTCATGACACAATTTTTTCGATGAAGGTGGCTGTGGGTTTCTGCATCTTCAACTGTAATGAATTTAATAATAAGTGTAAGGCGCTGAAACACACGGTGTGTGTGTGTGTGTGTGTGTGTGTGTGTGTCTGGACAACGTGTTACATGTAAGGGAAACTGTACTGAATATAAAGTAATTTAAGTTTCAGCGCTGTGCAATAGGTTTGTGTGCAGTAACCAGTATTTGTGTTTTCCAGAAAGGTTTACATGCTTTCTGTCTCTCTTCATTAGATGGAAAAGTATATGATGCATATGTGATCTACCAAAAGGATGAGAAAACAGAAAGAAAAGTTGCTCATTTCGTAAACAAAGTTTTGCCGGTGGTACTGGAGAACGCCTGCGGCTTTAAACTCTACATTCATGGCAGAGACGACCTGCCTGGTGAAGGTGGGGTCTAAAATATTATCCATAGCTTTATTATATACAAAGTCATGTGTGGCATTGTCTATTGTAGTAGTAAATATGAAATTAGTAAAAACTAGTAACAGTAAAATTTGCTTGTCTGTGTTCCTGACATTTATATTGACAAAGAAGCAAAACTTTATACAGTAGTCTGTTATTGCAGTGACGTCTGTTCTAAGATGAGAGACTGTAGATTTAATATTTAGCAAGAGGCTGACAAAACTGATAGCATTATATCATCAGGTCTCATCAATGGCATAATACAAATAATTTGAGGTACTGTAAAGTAAACACAAACTTAAAGACAGACAGGCAGCTGCGCTGGTGATTTATAATTTTTTACGGTATGTCTGTAAATCTGTAACTCTCGTAAGTTGAGTTGTTGCAGGCGGGGCAGGAGGTTAAGACTTAGAGGTGTTTATAATAAAGAAAAATAATCATACATAAACACTTACACTAACCATGAACAAACTAAACAGGAATGAACCAAACATGAAACTATAACAAAACTATGAACAGGAGAAAACAAAAAACAGTTTAACAAAACAGATGTAAGACAAAACTAAACCAAGGACAAGAAATACAGAAACTAATGAGCCACCTATTTAGTTTTTTTGGTAAATATGAGACGAGCCTTTGTGGTCTTTTTGGTCAGCAGTAGCTTTCATCTCGCAACTCGGAACCTCTGAACTTTTGCCCTCAGTCTCTTCCTCTCATTGTTAAATCATGAATACTGACCTTAACTGAGGAAAGTGAGGCCTTACAGATGTTTAGATGTTGTTCTGGGTTCTTTTATGAGCTCGTTGTCCTCGTGCTCTTGAGTAATTTTGGCAGGTCAGCACTTTGGTGAAACATGGAAGGTTCACCACTATTACAAGTTAGAAATGGCTTTGTAACTCTTTCCAGACTGGTACTGTACATGTCAATTACGTTGTTTCTCATGGCATAATGTGAGAGATTTTAGTGAACTTGAATTTGTAAGACAGGTTCTATTTACAGTAAGTGAATTCTTGATTCAACAGGTCTGACATTAATCAGGACTGGGTGTGTCTCGGGTGCAATTACTTTTTCAAATAGGGCCAGGCAGGTTTAGACAGCTTTTTCCCTTAATAAATGAAATCATCATCATGATTTTGTATTTACTCTGGTTATATTTGTGTAATATTAACATTTTTTGATGATCTCAATCATTTAAGTGTGACAAATATGCAAAAAAAATAAAATTCAGGAAGGGGCAAATACTTTTTCACATTTCTGTACATAAAAGATCTTCATGTTGACTTTACAATTCAACTGTATAACAATCGGAAATAGCACAGGACATTAGTACTCAGTGAATATCACACATTTCCCCTGTTTCTCTGCCACCACCAGACTGCACTGAGCTGACCGAGACGAGTATGCAGCTGAGCCGCAGGTTGATAGCTGTGCTGCCTCCACACAGTCAGCATCACCGAGTCACACCCTCACTCTGTTACGACTGGCATGTGGGGCTGCATCAGGTGGTGGTCGAACAAGAGATGAAAGCGATCTTGATTCAACTGGGAGATATGGATGACTTTTCCCATTTGCCGATGGGCTTACAGCTTCTCCTCCAGAAGACTCCGCCCCTAAGGTGGGATGAAGGTAATGGCCAAGCACTTTGCCCCACCTCTCGCTTCTGGAAGCAGGTGCGCTACATGATGCCTGTTCCTCCAGACTCCAGGTCTCGTGGTGTTGCCTCTTAAATTTCACCCATCTGAGGATGTGTTCCCTGTTCAGTCTGGTTCCATCTTAGGGAGTTTCTCCCTCAGCACCATCACCCTCGGCTCATCAGGGACTGACTGATCGTTCTGATTCATACAAATTTTTTTTTTTTGGGGGGGGGTTTCCAATTTTCTCCCCAATTTTCTACCACTCAGTCGGGAGGGCGAAGACTATCCCGTGTTTCCTCCGAACCGCGTGACGTCAGCCGGCCGCATCTTTTTCGAACTGCTTGCTCACGCACCATTAGGGGCGGAGTAACACACTCGGAGGAAAGCGCTAGCCGCTCCTTCCGCGTGCGCAAGCTCACAGACGCCCCTGATTGGCTGTAGAGCCGTGATTAATGTGGGAGTGCAAGTACCTCTCATCCGTCCCCCCTGAAAGAGCTCGGCCACTCAGCTCTCTTTGTGCCTCCGGCTGTGAGAGGAAAACAGCATCACCCGGGGTTCGAACCAGCGATCTCCGGATGATAGGGCGAGCGCTTTATACCACTCAGAGGCTTCTGATTCATACACGTTTGACTAATTTTCTCTTGATTCTGTAAAGCTGCTTTGTGACAATGACTATTACATTAAAATTTTGTTAAAGGAACATTCTTTAACAAAATGTAATTGAATTGGATTAAAACTGAATAAGCACTGTTAAGCATAGACACTTCCACCTGAAACCCTTAAAACGTGTGTCCTCAAGACGTGCATTCTTAATGGCCACATCTGTACAGACGTTTTAATTTGTTGAAACAGTATTCCACCGATATTTGTTTTGACTTTCAAAAAAGAAACATTTTAAACTATTTTAACAATTACAAACAGCAAAATAATGCTTTTATTCCTTGCAGAAATGTTATTCTTTTACCTGCAATGTATAGACACAAGAATATAAGAATACGAGTAATAGCAGGGATATGTGCTATACTATTACAACAACAGAATTTCCAAAATATGCAGGTGACATGAAGGAATATTAGATTTATAAACTTGTTTAACAAATGTATGAGTAAATAAATAAAATTAAATAATCTCATTAACAAACCAATGTAAAGACATGTACAGCGCCTGTAAAATATAGTCTGCTTTGCTTTCTGGTGCCCCCTTGTGGAGAGACCCAGGAGAACAATTTTAAACTGAATTATACCATTTGCTACATCTTCAGCCATACTTCAACAAGTTCATCTTCACACTTCACTTTTTCATCAATAATCAAGACCAGAACTAAATTCTCTTTATCTGGCCAGAGGAGTGGTACTAAATGGAATGTCATGGAAATGGGAACTCCTAAATACCAACTCACTAACACCACACACATGCGCGCGCACACACACACACACACACACACACACACACACACACACACACACACACACACACACAGAACCACGGAGCCAGCACTTTTAGGAAGAGCTGTACAGTATGTCAACATCCGTGATGATGATGATGATGATGGTGGTGGTGGTGATACTGTTCACTGCTGGAACACTGAAATCTGAAGGTGCACCCCTTAAGCTTTGCCTGGTTAATAGATGTAAATGTGACACACTATATTGTATGTGAGACTATAGTGAGTATTTGAAAGCGATGCTGTTGCCTAAGGTGCTATAGTCTGAGATTTCACCCTCCACATACGTACAGTAGGTGGCAGCTGCCTAGTGACCACATTGGGGGACATTTGGGGAACAATTTACCCCTCTGTAACAAAAATGATTCCTTAAACAATAACAGCTGTTCTGGCTTTTTGTACTGGTGGCATTCGATAACGCATCTGCTTCCAGAATCTTCCATTGGGCTTCCTGGCATAGTGTTGTTTCCACTTGAGTATCCCCTGAGTGTGCTTAACATAGCGCAGGGATTCAGGGAGCAGAGAGTCATCCACTTCTTCTCCCACCTGGACCAGGATGATCTGCACCAACTCTTCGACCAGAGCATCGTAAAGACCCACCCAGCACTCGTAAGGGCCCCAGTGCAACTCAGATAATTCAGAGACATCCGGATCAATCACTGCTATGTTATTGTTGAATCCAAAGTGCTCAGGTGGATTTTTATTTAAAAGGCCACCTTCATTGTCTGAAGACGTTGTCAAAGCCTTTGATGGAAGAACAAAGATTAGCCGCCGACTCTTTCCAACTGTTTCAGAGATGACGTCGGGGACCGCTGAGGAAAGAGGAAAGGTTCTCTTAGTATATATTCATGAGTTATGCTTTTTGTAGAGAATGACTTTGTTATTTGACTTTTTAAAACAGTTTGAATATTTGAGAATACCCATTCAATCAGCTCTTACATAACAAATGTTACAAATGTTAACGCGAGCAAAAGGAAAAAAATGTATGTGTACCTGTTCCTGGTATTGAATCCCGGCCACTAATGAATAACTTATAGCCAAGCTGATCCTCCAGCATCTCGGGAAGGACATTCAGGGCAAATGTGGTTGCAGAAGACACACTGTAATTATGGCCATGGAGGTAACTGACATAGGCATCATACAGTTTCCCATCTGTCAGGTTAAAAAGAGCAAAATGCTGTTCGTAAAACATTAGAAATTCATATAACACATATTATATATTTACACATTTGCAGAGTCCTGATTTTGTCTGAGTGAAACAACATACTGAATGTAGCTTATTAATGCAGGGTTTTTTTTTGCAACCACAACCACAAACACAAACAGGAAAGAAGGTTGCCACGAAAAGAGTTCATTTAAAAATTCTGCTGAATACGAAACAGAGTGTACAGTAATAGCAGAGGCTACAAACCAAGCAGTGCTGCTACAATCTGTTTCATACTGTTTCAGTCGGCAGGATTTTTCAATGAGCTCACTTCTTATCAACATTCTTTCCTGTTTGCTAAATCACCTAAATTTATAATTGTAATATTTGTTTGAGGATTTGATAAAAAGACTTGCAGCACACAAACTGCATGCATACTTTATAATATGGCCAAAAGTATGTACACCCCCAACTATCACACCCATATACTTACTGTACAGTATGGCTACTCAACTGTTCTCACAAATTACAAACATTTTATTGTCTCTGTATCCTGGAGTATTATGTACATCACTGGATCCACAAAACATCTTATAGAACAAAAGTTATTGCTTTTACAAAGGGTACATTTTACCAGTACTGGAAATATTGGAATGGTGTCACAAAAATGTTTGTATAGTTGGTTGAAATTAAGTAAAATTCATATTGTCTATTTTGTACAAAAATATATGTTTTTTACTCTATACTGAACAATCCTGAGCCCTATATACAGGTACGTGTTATATTCTGTATGGAGTAACAGCAAAACAAAACAATGGCTAAAATGCTCTGGTTTTTAAGGGCTGCGGTTAGAGTGTAAGAACTGGAGTGTTCTGCACAGAGCCCTGACTGAACTCATCCCTACTGAACCATCACCTCTGGGATGAACTGGAGCTGGAGCCTCCTTCACACTCACCTGTGCCTGATTTCCCTAATGCTTTTGTAAATGAACACAAATCCCCACAATCTCTCTCCACAATCCTTCATACAGTGTGGAATCAGTTATAACATGAAATGAAGACCAACTCGGTGTTCATGCTTATGATGGTCTACAATTCTTGAAGTCTTCAACATATTAAAGAGTTTACTGTAGCACTGCACTGTCACACCGTAGCACTGAAAACATACTACTCACCATTTTGTTGTTTCAAACAAGGGCTGATGTTCCTGTACGCGAGCACCAGGTCCAATTTAAAAAGATAATAGAACAGGACTCCCATTGTCACCATTACACAGGCAGTGACCACGGCGAGCGTACAGTACAGCTCTCTCTGATCGTCTGTTATACAGTAAAATTAATAATATTAAATCAGATCAGATATATAAATTATACTTCTGTTTTTATATATATATATATATATATATATATATTACATTGTGCAACTTAGTGCTGAGTTTTCTGAACCTCTTTAAAGAGGATCTTAAGTGTGAAGTGCTTACTGTATGTCATCTACATCCTTAAACTGTCATTACCTGACTTCAGGATTGTTCTTATCATTATTGACAGAGTGATGAGAAATGCATTTCAGAAAAAAAATTGTTAGCCATATATTATGTATTTTGGACGGCTGGATGGCTGTAAATTATACAAACAAATAAATGAACTAAAAAATATTGAAGTATTATAGAGAAGATCTAGTGTGTTCATCATCAGAAAAACAAAGACAAAGCATCACGCTGGTCAGAGCACAAGCACATAAGTATAAAGTTTCTAACATGATGGGAGGGTCAAATAAAGAAGTGGTAAGAAATAAAGAAGTGGAAAAAAGACATTGCAAGGAAGAACAGTGGGAACTGGAAGAGAAACTGCAGAATAAACTTAATAATTAATCATTAAGGATGGGTAGAGAAAATTTAGCCAGCATTTAAAATGTTTACATGATACATGTTATATTAATATTACATTTATTACAGTGAATAAATTTCTTTATACATACATGCTTAAAAAGATTATTATTATTAGTAGTAGTACTAGTAGTAGTACACTTGACTCATTATAACTACTTGCAATCCCCTATCTCCAATCAGGAAAAGCCAAATACAACGCCCTCATGAAATGCATGAAATCAACAACTTAACAGGAAATTCCAATTGTCCAAACATATTCATTTGGCAGTGTTGCAGACATTAGGACATTGTTAGTATTAGGTTGTTTTTGAAGGTTAAATTGCTACATGACGTGGGGATAACACCAGAGGAATGACCCCAATGCAAAGTTGAAAATATTATTACATTTTTTTTTAATAATATTCATGAGAACACTGATGGCTAACCCCTGGTCCACCAACTGTAATTTACCCAAATATTACTTAAGGAAGAGGGGACCGATTGTGTAGAATTCACTTTTCGATCATCTTGGACAGCAGAGTTGGAAAGAATAATACAATGTTGTACTCAAGTAAAAGTAAAAAGTAGCTCATTAAAAATTTACTCAGAGTAAAAGTTACTGAGTTATTATTAATTTTTAACAGCCGGGGGGGGGGGGGGGGGGTGATTTTTTTACTCAGTAGCGAATATGATTTAAAATGGAGTGAAGTACAAAACTTTAAACAAAACATACGTAACATCTGTAAACGTAAAATTACAGATTTTTAAAACTACTTTAAAAAGTAGAAGTACACAAAAAATCTACTCAATTACAGTAATGCGAGTAAATGTAATTCATTACTTTCCACCTCTGTTGGACAGTAACATGAGTCTCTATTGTACAGTATGTATGTGTGTGTATATACAGAGTCAGCCAAAAAATGTTTATACACTCTTCAGGGAAAGAGTATGTTGCTGCTCTCTGATGAAATAGTTGGGTAAATTACAGTTGTAGGACTCTTTGTAATCTATGTGCATAATATTAAGATAATAAAATACACAATAATCTCCTTTGATCAGTTGATATTGAGATGTACAGTGGTGTGAAAAACTATTTGCCCCCTTCCTGATTTCATATTCTTTTGCATGTTTGTCACACTTAAATGTTTCTGCTCATCAAAACCCGTTAACTATTAGTCAAAGATAACGTAATTGAACACAAAATGCAGTTTTTAAATGAAGGTTTACGTTATTAAGGGAGAAAAAAAACTCCAAATCTACATGGCCCTGTGTGAAAAAGTGATTGCCCCCCTTGTTAAAAAATAACTTAACTGTGGTTTATCACACCTGAGTTCAATTTCTGTAGTCACCCCCAGGCCTGATTACTGCCACACCTGTTTCAATCAAGAAATCACTTAAATAGGAGCTACCTGACACAGAGAAGTAGATCAAAAGCACCTCAAAAGCTGGACATCATGCCAAGATCCAAAGAAATTCAGGAACAAAAGTAATTGAGATCTATCAGTCTGGTAAAGGTTATAAAGCCATTTCTAAAGCTTTGGGACTCCAGCGAACCACAGTGAGAGCCATTATCCACAAATGGCAAAAACATGGAACAGTGGTGAACCTTCCCAGGAGTGGCCGGCCGACCAAAATTACCCCAAGAGCGCAGAGACAACTCATCCAAGAGGCCACAAAAGACCCCAGGACAACATCTAAAGAACTGCAGGCCTCACTTGCCTCAATTAAGGTCAGTGTTCACGACTCCACCATAAGAAAGAGACTGTGCAAAAACGGCCTGCATGGCAGATTTCCAAGGCGCAAACCACTTTTAAGCAAAAAGAACATTACGGTTCGTCTCAATTTTGCTAAAAAACATCTCAATGATTGCCCAGACTTTTGGGAAAATACCTTGTGGACCGACGAGACAAAAGTTGAACTTTTTGGAAGGTGCGTGTCCCGTTACATCTGACATAAAAGTAACACAGCATTTCAGAAAAAGAACATCATACCAACAGTAAAATATGGTGGTGGTAGTGTGATGGTCTGGGGTTGTTTTGCTGCTTCAGGACCTGGAAGGCTTGCTGTGATAGATGGAACCATGAATTCTACTGTCTACCAAAAAATCCTGAAGGAGAATGTCCGGCCATCTGTTCGTCAACTCAAGCTGAAGCGATCTTGGGTGCTGCAGCAGGACAATGACCCAAAACACACCAGCAAATCCACCTCTGAATGGCTGAAGAAAAACAAAATGAAGACTTTGGAGTGGCCTAGTCAAAGTCCTGACCTGAATCCTATTGAGATGTTGTGGCATGACCTTAAAAAGGCGGTTCATGCTAGAAAACCCTCAAATAAAGCTGAATTACAACAATTCTGCAAAGATGAGTGGGCCAAAATTCCTCCAGAGCGTTGTAAAAGACTCGTTGCAAGTTATCGCAAACGCTTGATTGCAGTTATTGCTGCTAAGGGTGGCCCAACCAGTTATTAGGTTCAGGGGGCAATTACTTTTTCACACAGGGCCATGTAGGTTTGGATTTTTTTTCTCCCTAAATAATGAAACCCCTCATTTAAAAACTGCATTTTGTGTTTACTTGTGTTATCTTTGACTAATAGTTAAATGTGTTTGATGATCAGAAACATTTTCTGTGAAAAACATGCAAAAGAATAAGAAATCAGGAGGGGGGCAAATAGTTTTTCACACCACTGTATATCTGCTACTTATGATCTGTAAATCCTTTATAACGGCTCTAATCTGAGGTGCTGTTTGTTAATTGATGATTTCTGAGGCTGGTGACTCTAAATGAGCTGATCCTCTGCAGCAGGGGTAAGATTTAAAAGTCTTGCTTTCCTGGGAAGGTCTTCATGAGAGATAGTTTCATTATCATGGAGCTTTGTGGGTTTTGCAAACAAATGCACTTGACAAAAGAATACTGTCCTTGCAAGAACTGTTCCAGAAAAGCTGACATTCATGTCTTAAAATAACAAATGACTGGATTTTTATGAAGTCTTTCTGTGTAATAGATGTTTGGACTGACACTAAGGAAATACAATAATAATAAATATAGTTGCAAGCAACGAGGAGCGGGTCCAAGCACTTTGCGGCATCACCACGCGGGCGCAACGTACAACCTGCACACTTCACACAATATGACGTAATAGGGCTGATGTCAGCTTGGGCCCTAAATATTTGTCATGTAAACTGTGTGTGTGTGTGTGTGTGTACAGTATGTGTGAGAGATGTAAGTGTTTGAGTGTTAACATTTGTGATGTGTATGAAGAATAGGAGGAGTTTTATCTTAAGATCCCCAGAATGCTGGTGTGTGTGTGTGTGTGTGTGTGCCTATGTACATGTGATTTTGTGAGTGTTAACATTTGTGATGTGTGTACGTGTGTTTATGCGTGCATGCATGCGTGTGTGTGTCTGTGTGTGAGAGAGAGAAAGAAAAAATCTCTCTACAATTTTGCATCCTCAATATTTTTAGATCACATCGGCCCAGTTTGGTGGCAATCGTATAATTTCCCTAAGAGGAGTTTATCAAAATACATCAGGTCTGTTTTGGCAAACAACACAAAATAACTGACTTCCTGTTGAGTTGAGCTCAGGACATGCAAGGTGAAAGTTGTTCTGCTCAATGAGCTTTAAATGTGTACCAAGTTTTATGTAGCTTACATGCAAGAGTGTGTGTTCATGTAAGAGCTATACAGCTAATTTTTGAGCATGTTAAGACCCCGCAAAAAGCTCAATAAGGTGGAAAAATAATAATCCCTCGGGAAATGAGAGGGTCCTGCAGGCCTTATTCTAACCTCGCCTGTCAAGGTTTTATAGTGCTTGGGCTTTAATGATGTCACTTTAGGTTGTACAGTGACTTTCCTCTGTCTTCGTAGTGGCACACACCAGCGTTTTACAGGAGCACATGGCAAATTGGTATTGTATGTGTGTAAGGTTGTGTAGTAACTCACGTTCGATAAGGATTACTGTAACGTTGTCATTTCCAAAAGAAGTGACGGCGAAACACTGAAAAGTGATGTTGAAGAATTCTTGCTTAACTTCAGAAATAGTAAGATTACTGTGGTGATACTCCGCACCGTTTTCTGTTGTGCAGCTACTGTACAAAGCAAATAAGTTACAAATCTTGGAATAACACACAACATGACTTTATTCATTCGTGTCATGCATGATATTCATACAGTACTTACTCACTAACAATATCTGTTTCATTGAGGAAATCCTCAGCAAATGTGTTGTTCACCATCCAATAAACTGCGGTAGTTTCTATATGATCACTTTCGCAGGATCCAAATCCGACAAATACTTTGCAGTTTAACACCAGTTTCGAACCTTCGGTAACAAACAAACAAACACTTACACTGACTGGCAAATAGTAGTGCTAAAATGTAGCATAAATACGAAATGTCTTATTGTAATAAAACCAAAACCACAGTCATTAGAGCAATGTTAATAAATAATACGCTTTTATGCACATTATCACTTTTTGAAAGTTGAACACAATCCAAATAAATCCAGTCCTTATTTTATGTAGTGCACAAAACATGCATATTGAAAATGACAATATAATGAATTGAGCCATGTGGAAGTACATGTACATGTACTTCCAAGTACATGGAAGTAATGTGATTATTCATCTTTTACAATCAGCAGTGTTACACAACATGCACAAAGTCTCACAAGACACAATTTCACATTGCTGCTGAAACAATTTTACAAAAAATATATGTACAATGTGTTAATCTAATAGTGAGATTTTATCAATTTATCAATTTAATCAATCATTCCTACTTAAAATAATGTACATGGTAATGAATCTCTGGTTAGCTCCTGTAAATGACTCTAGTTTACACAATTCAGCTTGACGCTGATGGGTGACGCCTTAAATCAGAACATTTCCTCCCAAAATGTGCTCGCCCCCGTCAAGGTTTATTTCTGTTTTTCTTTTTCTTCTTCCTCTTCTTCTTCCTCTTATTTTATCATAACACAAATGTAATGCATGTATCTGATTTATTGAGTTTATTGATCTGCTATTTTTAAAGAGTTTTATACCAATGCATAAAAGTCCTAAAATATGTTTTTTAACCCTTGATTTGTGCTTATGTTGTGTAAAACATTTCAAACTGCTTCTTTTTTACAGTGAAAGTGGACAAAATGAGTTGGACATTTCTTTTATCAAAACTGTAAAGTAACCCAAACTGTAAATGAACCCAAATCAAACAGTAAGAAGAGGAACTGAGTAAATATCGGAAGGTAAAGTGCTGGAATAAGCTTGGTTTAGCATCTGATTTTGTCAGTGATCCTCTTAGTATGTACTTAATAATGGCACCCCTTCTGTAAGAGACAAAGGCCTGTACAACTATAACTCGTTGCTGAATGTGTTGTGACAAAAAATATTTACTTGCGAGCCCGACAGTACAAATGGGATTTTTTTCATTAACACTCACCCAGTTTCACAGCAAGAGTTTCCTGTCGTGGTTTTATGATTCTGGGTTTCTGTGGAACAGGACCTGCTCACACAGAAATGACGGGTGTGAGGTGTTAAGGAGGTCACAGCTTGCAAGTCAAAATTCAACAAGTGTGAAGTGTTTTCCATTTAAGTGTGAGCAGTTGTACATCACTCGGTACTCTGAGATTTTTTTTTTGTTTACTTAAAGACGTTTGTGTGTGTGTGTATGTGTGTGTGTTTCAGTACGGTATGTGTGTATATGCGTGTGTGTATGTGTGTGTATATGCGTGTGTGTGTATGTGTGTATATGCGTGTGTGTATGTGTGTGTATTTGTGTGTGTGTGTGTGTGTGTGTGTACTGTATGTGTGTATGTGTGCATGTGTACAGTATGTGTGTGTGTCTGTACTGTATGTATGTATATGTGTGTGTGTGTGTGTGTGTGTGTGTGTGTGTGTGTGTGTGTGTGTGTGTGTGTGTGTGTGTGTATGTTCTACCAGGATCTGTGACAATGACTTGTTTGCTCTGAACCTCAGTGTATGAAGTTCCATTAAGGGTGAAGTTCAGTACGCAGGTGTAGGTTCCCTCGTCACCTTCTGAAACATGGCTAAACCTCAGATGCTCAGATGCATCGTGCCAGCGGAGAGGACTGCAATCCTATTAAGTGAAAAATTTAAATAAATATAAATTACGAGCTTTATACACTCAGTGCCTAATGTCTGGGGCCAACAACTTTTTATTAAGCTCATTAGTCCTTTCCTCATACAGCACTAAATAATGGGACCCCTGCTGTTTATAGACTGTAGATTATCTGTATGTGTGTGTGTTTGTGTGTGTATGTGTGTGTGTATAATCTACAAGTCTACCACTGACCAGATATCATTTGGATATCATTTGGTTAGTGGATAGTGGAAGGTGCCCATCAACTGACCAAACTGTGTTTATTTATTATATAGATATACCAGATAAAAGCATATAGTCAGATTAGCATTTAAAGGCCACTATAAACAGCTACATCTCAAAATCATCACTAATTTAGCTTAGCTTCAGCTATAATATAGTTATAAAATATCATCAATACAAATGTTGCTTTAAACATAAAGTAATTAATTAGTAAAAAGTAATTATTAATAATTTCCTCCATCTCTTATTTTCAAGTTCACATCCATAAACCATGATTCAACAACAGACGAAAAGGGCGTTTGTGTATTTACATTGTTAATAGTCAAGATAAATAGTTACAGTGTGTTGACTACTTTCACATTTATTTTACATTTTACCACTGCCATAGATTTATAATCAGAACGTCAAGGTTATTTGGACATTCTTTACTTGTTTGTACTGTGAAAGTGGATGAAAGTAGGTTGGTACCACAGTACTGGAAAGAGGAGACAGTAGCTGCCTGCCAAAACCCACATTCAAAACCAGTCGATTAATTCAAAACCAGAAGCACACCCAGCAGGGAAACACATGTGATAACGTTATATCATCTTAAACAACACGCTGTCTCATCCTGCTTTGAACGGCGGTTCTAAATTCCATTTGAACCGTCCATCTTTCATTACTGCTGTTAACGTGAGCTTCCACCAATGACTGGCATCCAAAGCAGTGAGGTTTTTGGCATGGTTCATGATGGTTTTATGTGTGAGGTGACAAACAGGGATTCTTTGTAAATGGTATGCAACTCTCTTAGAAACAGCACCCAAGAAAGGGTGCATTTAATTTATTGTTCTGAGACGTTCATTTAAAATAAAACTAGTTAAGAAAAGTTTGAAAGTGTTGTCAATTTTGTATGATAAAGGCCAACTTTAAACTAACTAACCATAAAACAACTACAACATTTGCTATATACTGTACAATATGTACAGTAAGTGTTCTGCTCCATTGATTGACTAGTAAGGCACAATTTCCTCCTGAGACCCGGACTCTACTGTTGTGGACGTTGCAATTTCTACTGTATGTCTTTATTCAAAGCTGATACTTACAAATTTAATCAATGTCTTCAACCAGGCAGAAGTAAGAAGTTTGGGAAAAGAATTATAACTAATTATACTAAGTCCTCATATGAGTATGGTACAAGTACCATTAAAGTGGGGAAAAAATGTCATGTCCTCATATGAGGACATTCGGGTCTCAAGAGGAGATAAATAAAATGCCTTGTTATTATTATACATGTATTAGAATACTGAAAGTTTTCTTCAAGGATGCATGAAGCTGAGAAGAAATGAACAAAATTAAGTCATGATGGTTGTGGCAGTAGTATGGCAGGAATTCAAACCTACTTTCACCCCTGTTTAAGAGTAAAAATAAAGTGAATGAACATTAATGCAAGCATCATGATGTCAGTCATCTGCTCTATGGTTCATTAAATACAGTAAATGAAAGTTTTTCGCACGATACCTTCATCCAGGTCTGGCTCATGGCAGAAACTGAACCCAATTTGCTGATTTTACTCATGACTCCACTGTAACAAGAGAGACGGTCCGGTCTGTTCTTCATCAGGTAGACTGGCGGGTCATTGTCGGATACTCTGGGACATTTGTGCTTGGTTACAGAAATAGAAAAATGATTTTCGTCATGTTCATCCGCGTCACTGGATCTAGACCAGAGCAAGGAAGGGTCTGATTAAACGACATGGCGAATACAAGTCAATGTATAACATCACACTGTTTTATGGTAGTTGATTTTTTCCCCCCAGTGTTTTGCTAAAATAACCCTT
Source organism: Channallabes apus (assembly GCA_030522415.1). NCBI lineage: Eukaryota > Metazoa > Chordata > Actinopteri > Siluriformes > Clariidae > Channallabes > Channallabes apus. The sequence goes on from CM060109.1 coordinate 13,487,111, forward strand.
TTCAGTTTTATTCCTTTAATGCCTTTAACAGAAGATATTTTCACAAAGCAGTTGCAGATGTTGCAGATGTAAAATGTCATGAATTTCCTTTTCAGCACACCTTGCATTTTCTGGTGTGTCTGATTTCCTGTTATATGCTTTTTTTGTGCTAGTCTTGACCCCGCCCCTTCCTGTCATTGGCAGGTTGCCCTGTTGTATGTCTGTGTTAATTTACACCCCCTTGGGTCTTAACATCATCACAGAATTATATGAATTTCTTAATCTATCTCTGAGTCATGCTTGGTGCTATTAGTTTTCTGTTTTATGGACTTTTCCCAGATCAAAATTTTCCTGTGCATTTTAAACTGTGATAATCCAGTCAATCAAATAAAGTCCATGCTGAAATGATTGACATGTGTCTTGCTTTGCTGACCAGCACATAAACTTTACGGTAGTCGAAAGAAAATTTTGAATCAAAAGTTCTTTTTGAAGCCTGAGATTTAAAACCCAAACCCCAAAAGCTCTCGAATTTTAATTAATTAATTAATGTATTTAAATTCAGTACCTTACACTTGCAAATCTTGGTAAAAGAATCACTCAGAGGAACAAAATGAATGTAATAATTCTTTTTTGTGATCTCTAATTTCTCAGCGTGTGTAATTTTTGTTACCTGACATAACACGAGTAGTTTCCGCTGTGTGATTCCTGTACAGGGAGGAACAACAGTGCCCCATCAATAATCTTTAATCCCACGTCCCATTCCTGGTTCAGCTCTCGAGTCCAGTTCACGTTTATCACTTCATCATTAAAGAAGTTTAGACAGTTAAGGTTATACACATGTCCTGCAGTGAGCTCCAGCTGCTTTGTGCCCATACAGTCTGGGAAAGAGACCAAGAAATGTTCAGCATTTGGACCAGGTGGGAAACAGCACAAAAAATAACGCTTGAGGTGACATTTTCAAACATGATCTTTTTTAGAAAATGTTTATTCTTTTTTTTTTAATTTTTGAAATGAGGATACTCTGGGACATTTGTGCTTGGTGTGCACAATAAAATTTAGTTTATTTTTAATTAACATTTGTTAATTAAACTAACCCTAACCCTAACTATTTAAATATTAAACTTAACTAATAAAATTTTACTTTCATATTTACATATGATTTGTAGCTCTTATTCACTGATGCACACACACACACACACAAACACACATATATATATATATATATATATATATATATATATATATATATATATATATATATATATATATATATATATACAGATTCATATGGTTATGCAGTTTAAATTACAGTAGGAGAGACTGTTTTAAAATAAAAGATAAATGATTAATACAAGTATATACTTTATAGCAATACTGTAAGTGCCTGCTTTTAACTAAAAAACACATATTTTAATACATTTCTAAAATTATGATTTTAAGACTAAATATCTATATACTGTAGCTTTCATTATATCTATAAATTAAAAGAAAGGTTTTGCCTGTACATTGATACATTTCATACATTGGAGGACCAGAAACCGTCTGTATGACTGTCGAGTCTGCCTGAAGTTTAATCTGCACCATAAGTGAAATCTAAATGTTGAGTAAAAGTGTGGTTATGAACAGTTATGTGGTGATTTAATATAATTGTATTAATTTATTTTAATATAATCTAATAATGCGCTACTGTCTCAACGTAAACAAACACCTGCACCAATAGATATTAATTATAAAAGATAAAGTGAATATTTTGACTGGGATTAGTTCATATTTTCACTTTGTCTGAAATAACAGCGCTGAAGTGGTTATAAGTGAATTTTAACATGCTGGAGTCGTTTTAAGACAAAACTTCATCTTTATCTGATCTACTTTTTCCATTTCTCATCTGTGATTCTCTCTCCGATTACCGAACAGGGAGTGTATTTGTCTCACCACCAAAGAAGGACAACGTCAGATACTCAACCTTACAGAATGTAATTTCTGTCTATTAATAAGTTAGACAGAGAGTTCTGCTGTACAGACAGAGACAAACAGACAGACAGACATGTACATGGACTTCAACCTCAAATAATAATAATAATAATAATAATAATAATAATAATAATATTAATAATATATTTTAACTTTAAACTTTTAACTTTTAACATATACTTGTTTTTAACATATACATATACTAACACTAGTATACCCAAGCCTTAACAAACCTTATCCACCACTTAACTTATCCACGCACCTTGAATGGCAAAAATGAAAAGTTATCATAAAAAGCAGCTGAAACTCTTTTAATTAATGAAACCTACACAAAAGCCATCAAAAATCTCAAGCTTTATTCTACAGATAGTAAAAAGACCATAACCACAAAATAAGAATGTCAACTTTAAATAGTTGATTCCAATTACTCACTCACACCCTGAAATCATCGATCGGTGATCGTTATCGATCTGATTCTGAGTCGAAACCCCACACACAGACCCGAGAGGGAACGAAACCTTTGACCCTGGAGGTGCGAGGTCACAGTGCTCACCACTACACCACCGTGCTGCCACATGACATTGAGTGAGTATATACTAATATACATAGAATATGCTACTAAAAACCTAAAGAAATAACTTCTGCCAACTTATGTTAACTTATGTTAACAGCCTACCTTTGTATTCTATTTTAAGGATTTTATTTGGACTAGCCCAACAAGAATATAGGAAAGGATATGTTGCTGAGACCTGCCACTGCCTTATTCAACCTACAGTAAGATTTACTGTAATATTTGTCTCCTCTAAATCAGGCGGCTCCTTGTGCTATAACAATACAGTAATGCAGTGAGCACAGATTGCTCAGTATGCTTCTCAGATAAGAGATGACTGACCCAAATATGTGTTCAGTGAATCTTGTGGTTTGTGGCCATGAACAGTCCCCGGCGCTGGCTTTTCTTTTAATACCTGAAAACTGATGTGTGTAGGCAGTGACCCAGATTGGTTGTGGGACATTCTAAAGTTTAAAATGACCTGATTTTTGTTCCACACACATTGCATACTGTAATATGTTTATACAGCACTATGTTACGTCTTAATCCTGTGCATTATAGCTTCATAGCTGCTGGGTTTTGCAGGCAGAAAGAGAATCAAGCGTGACAGTTAAAGTCCTCAGAAGAGCTTCGTCTGCAGGATGTTCAATTACAGTAGCTATGGTACCCTGCAAAAGTCTTATGCACATGCACACAATTAGTGCAAGTAAATGTTAATACATTAAAAAAGTCTGTCATATCATATTTGTGTTCACACAAAACCCAGCAGGTTTCGTTACTTCTTTCATTTGCCTAGAAAAAAAAGGATGCTGTCAGCCACTTTTGGAAAACCCCTTTGCCAATTCAAGGTTTGTTGATCTTGTATATTTCCCCACTGATTCTGCTCAATGGCTTTGATTATTCTACATGAAAAGGCTGCTGCTGCTGCTGATGATAATACTGTCCTTTCATAAGGATCATGAGGTAATCAAGCATGCAGTACATCTTAAATATCAATGCCCTGTCTGATCTGTAAGTGGAGGGACGTGCGCATCACAAGTTCAGCCAATTTACATTTTATTGTCAGTTTATAAATGAACGATGGCTATCTTTTATTAAAATATGAGGTGTGATAAATATAAGGCAGATATAGTAGTCGGTAGCTCTGAGAAGCCTGTAAGGTGGGTGTGTTTCTTTTTCCTGTAAAGGACTCTACAGCGATAATCTTTTTCCTACAAAGAGCCTTTCCCCCCAAACCTGCTCTCTCTTGTGTTCCTGATGTATGTGATGTAATGTCACACTTCTAGTGCTGTAGCTCCTTTTACCCGTGACTTATTCTGATACTGTACTTCTTCTGTTTGGAATTTCTGCACTTGACTCACTGTGCTGATATACTGTACTGTCAATGGTCCCATATACTAATGTTTAGCGCCTCACAGGAGCAGCTTGTGCCCAAGTCGTATCCTTTCTAAAGTGGATATTGTAGACTTATACCTAAATATGCTGCAGTAATCATACAGACTATAATGTTCACACTGAACATCCATTCATCAAATATGACTTTATAGTGTACAACTGTAGAAGAGTAATGACTCATAGTTGTACTTGGGTGTGTGGGTTCAGTTCTGATTGCTCTGATACTCCTTTATCATGTCATCTCAGGGTTTTTTCTGTTTATTAGGGATCTATTTATAAATCTGCATCTGTATTTCTGTAAAGCTAAACTGAATATACATGAAAGAAAACTATGAGGCACCTTATAGGGCTTAAATCAAGCTTCACTCATCCACACACACACAAATACACATATATGAAACAGTCACACATACATATATACTACTAACTGCTCAAACAACTTCATATGAAATGCGCGCGCACACACACCGATGAGACAAACATACTGTACACACGCAAACTCTTTGTGCACAACTATGAGATGCACACACATACACACAAACTCTTCACTCACACACACACACACATATGGGATGTTTTACATGATAAATGATTCTCAGTGTAAAAGGAAGTCGTTTCAACAGCCTGCAGTTGGACAGTTCAGAAGACCCTACACCCTACACCCTACTCCGTGTTCAGGGAATGTCTGTTAAGGGAACTTCGCTCTACAAAGTTCCACCATTCGATACACCCTGCAACGGCACTTCCTCCATGTGTTACCATGGTAACATAAGCACCTCAGATCCCTGTCGCAGCTGCTGTGGGATTTTTACGCTGCAGACATTAAATATAGTATATTTATTGAAACAAAAAACGATACCATTATAAAACATATAACGTATTGAAACATTTATAAGAGGTTGTGTGTATGTGTGCACATCGCATAGGTATGTGTGTGTGTGGGGGTGCATTTCATATGTAGTTGTTTGAGCATTTAGTAGTATAGATGTAATGTATGTGTGACTGTATATGTGTATGCAAGTGTTTCATGTGTGTGTGCGTGAGTGAAGTTTGATTTAAGTCCAATATGGCGCCTCATAGAAAACAGTTCATTTACATTAAAGCAAATTTTTAATATAGACCTTTTTTATGTTAAAGCACTGGTAATGCATTATATTATGTTTAATATATGTATATAATTTACCAATATTGAGTTTTACACAATTCTGATATTCCGTTCTCAGAACAGAGGCATTTTACATGGTTACAGGTTTTCATAACAACCGAGCGGAAGCTACACCTTATTCGTCCTGTTCATTTTAACAACTATTAGTTGTGCCTTACTATTTGACTGGAGCTATTACAATAATAAAATGTATGTAAATATGAATCATATTTAGCATATTTAAACAGAATGTTAACAGTTTAAACAGAAATTACTGCATTTTTGTGTATATATATATATATACAGTATATACACAGAAAAATGCAGTATATATGAACTTAATATATATATATATATATATATATATATATATATATATATATATATATATATATATATATATATATATTGTAAAATGCATGAAATACAATAAAAAAATCTTATTGCTACAGAATTTGTTCACATACTAAAACAAATTTAAAATAATTAATACCAATTTATACCTATTTTCATAATTTTAAATGGCTAAAAATGATCAAAAACATCCTTATGGTTTAATACTTATTAATCTACAGATGAATCTTATGATGAGTGAGTAACCTTATTTTGTTCACTTGAAGAAGAATTCAGGGAAAACCAGCCCGTCCCACAAGTCCCCACTGTGGTTAACACATCATTCATCATCCTGTCATTTTACTGAAATATACGTATGTTGACTACAGTTTCTTCACATCCTGTAACAGTTTCTTATTCCAGCTTAACCTAAAAGTCATACATGGTTTTTGTTGTTATTATTTTGCTGTTAATGTGAATGCACTCACAGGGACCTGTTGAGTTTTCCTTTATATCTCTGAGCATTGCAAAGTCTGACCTTGGACTGAACTTGCTTGCACACCTACAGTACGCCTGGGAAGATTGTGTACCACTGTAAAAATTTTGAATTTGAAATTGTTATGAAATAAAATGTAATAATAAAATATATATTTAAAAGTGACATACACTGTAGTTAATTCTTTATTGTTGTTATTGATATACAGTGGTGTGAAAAACTATTTGCCCCCTTCCTGATTTCTTATTCTTTTGCATGTTTGTCTCACTTAAATGTTTCTGCTTATCAAAGACCGTTAACTATTAGTCAAAGAAAACATAATTGAACACAAAATGCAGTTTTTAAATGAAGGTTTACGTTATTAAGGGAGAAAAAAAACTCCAAATCTACATGGCCCTCTGTGAAAAAAATGATTGCCCCCCTTGTTAAAAAATAACTTAACTGTGGTTTATCACACCTGAGTTCAATTTCTGTAGTCACCCCCAGGCCTGATTACTGCCACACCTGTTTCAATCAAGAAATCACTTAAATAGGAGCAAATGAGAACAAAAGTAATTGAGATCTATCAGTCTGGTAAAGGTTATAAAGCCATTTCTAAAGCTTTGGGTCTCCAGCGAACCACAGTGAGAGCCATTATCCACAAATGGCAAAAACATGGAACAGTGGTGAACCTTCCCAGGAGTGGCCAGCCGACCAAAATTACCCCAAGAGGGCAGAGACAACTCATCCGAGAGGCCACAAAAGACCCCAGGACAACATCTAAAGAACTGCAGGCCTCACTTGCCTCAATTAAGATCAGTGTTCACGACTCCACCATAAGAAAGAGACTGGGCAAAAACGGCCTGCATGGCAGATTTCCAAGGTGCAAACCACTTTTAAGCAAAAAGAACATTAAGGCTCGTCTTAATTTAGCTAAAAAAAACATCTCAATGATTGCCAAGACTTTTGGGAAAATACCTTGTGGACCGACGAGACAAAAGTTGAACTTTTTGGAAGGTGCGTGTCCCGTTACATCTGGCGTAAAAGTAACACAGTATTTCAGAAAAAGAACATCATACCAACAGTAAAATATGGTGGTAGTGTGATGGTCTGGGGTTGTTTTGCTGCTTCAGGACCTGGAAGGCTTGCTGTGATAGATGGAACCATGAATTCTACTGTCTACCAAAAAATCCTGAAGGAGAATGTCCGGCCATCTGTTCGTCAACTCAAGCTGAAGCGATCTTGGGTGCTGCAGCAGGACAATGACCCAAAACACACCAGCAAATCCACCTCTGAATGGCTGAAGAAAAACAAAATGAAGACTTTGGAGTGGCCTAGTCAAAGTCCTGACCTGAATCCATTTGAGATGTTGTGGCATGACCTTAAAAAGGCGGTTCATGCTAGGAAACCCTCAAATAAATCTGAATTACAACAATTCTGCAAAGATGAGTGGGCCAAAATTCCTCCAGAGCGCTGTAAAAGACTCGTTGCAAGTTATCGCAAACGCTTGATTGCAGTTATTGCTGCTAAGGGTGGCCCAACCAGTTATTAGGTTCAGGGGTCAATTACTTTTTCACACAGGGCCATGTAGGTTTGGATTTTTTTTCTCCCTAAATAATAAAACCCCTCATTTAAAAACTGCATTTTGTGTTTACTTGTGTTATCGTTGACTAATAGTTAAATGTATTTGATGATCAGAAACATTTTGTGTGACAAACATGCAAAAGAATAAGAAATCAGGAGGGGGGCAAATAGTTTTTCACACCACTGTAAATATCTAAAAATCAAGTAAGCTCAAGCTGAATCATTATTGACTTTCGCTTTTAGACGAGAAAGACTGAATTAAAACCTAAGAAATTCCGGTCAATAACATTTTCTTAAAGCTACAGTAATGTCTGAATTGTTAAGATTAATTTCTCTGTATTTGCAAGTAAAAAAGAAGCAGTTGAAAATTTCACTAATATTTATTGTGTCTGTGGCACGGTGGCTTAGTGTTTAGCACTGTCACCTTGTACCTCCAGCAAATGGTAGGGAAGGGTACGATTGCTGGCCAGATTCGGTTCTCACTTCTGTGTGTATGGAGTTTGTGTGTTTTCCCCGTTATTGCTTGATGTTTTTCTTCTGGGTATTCCAGTTTTCCCCCAAAGGGGAGTGCTTCAGGCATTGGACTACAGTTCAGAAGATCCTAGGTTCAAACCCCACAACCACTAAGTTGCCATTGTTGGGCCCTTGAGCAAGGCCCTTCACCCTCAACTGCTCAGATGAGATAAAAATGTAAGTCGCTCTGGATAAGAACATCTGCTAACTGAAACTTCTAATTTCTTAAAATTCACTCAACCCCTTTTTCGGCTTAAAACAAACTCATAATGATTAGTTAGATGTACTTTTTAAGGAAGGTATAACTAATCAGTGGTTCTCAAACTTTTTCTGTCATTCCCCACTTGTGGGGGTGAGCGAATTTTCAAGCCCCACTTGTCAACAACACTCTAAAAAATTATTCTGTGGCCTTGTAAATTTCACAGTAATAAACAGATTGTTACCTTAATAAAATCAAAATAAATGCCTAAAAAAACTACTGTTCTGTTTGTCTTAAATTTACACTATAATTTAAGTTTATTTCGCAAATAGAAATTAGTATTTGACTAACTGAATTATATTTTTAACATGCACTTAATATTTTTGATACATTTCAATCAAAAAATATTTGGTAATGGAGTAATTAATGCTGATTAGTTTCAAGAACTACAATTATCACTCATTCCAACTCAATATTCTTTATATTTAACAAGAAAAACTTAAATAATTGAGTAAATTGCCCTGTGCAAGTGCTCATGGGAAATCTGGTGTAACATCAGAGACAAGAAGGCTGTGAGGATGGACATGAAGCACCTGGAACATTCTGGAACATTTCTTATAAATCCTGGTGAGTAAACAGCTAACACAAGTTACTGAAATAATGACTCTGTCTCTCTGTATACAGTACACCAAGGGCCAGAGGTGGAAAGAGTAATAAAATGTTGTACTCAAGTACAAGTACTGTTACTTCAGTGAAATTTTACTTAAGTACAAGTAAAGTTACCCTTATAAAAATCTACTCAAATAAAAGTAAAAAGTAGCTCATTAAAAAATGTACTCAGAGTAAAAGTTACCGAGTTACTTTTTTATTTTAATTTTTTTAACAGTGGGGGTGATTCTTTTGCTGAATTGTTTTGCCCTTGGGTGTTTCCATGTTCACTCTTATATTAACAGATTATTGTTTGTGTTTAAATGTTTGCTGTGGGTGTCGATTGTATATTGATCTGGCTCTGCTTTTTTTTTGTTAAATATCAAAAAAAAAAAAAAAAAAACACACAGTGGGGGTGGGATGAGGCATTCTAGCATAGTTCAAAAAAGATGAGCAGATATAAATCTCAAACTAGTTGTTTTTAACTGAAGGAACACCTTTGCATAATAAAGCTGTTGTCTTTCTTGTGCTTGAAAATCAAAGTGGTCACTTAAATATGGTGTTACGTCCCAGTCTAGGGCCAAACAGCAAAAGAACGGTTCAGGGTTCTATTTTAAACTGTATGGAAATGGTGGTATATGGCAGAAAGAACTAGATCCAATCATTAACTGATGAAATAATGAGTTTTGTACTGTATATACAAACACACACACACACACACACACACACACAACAGGAGGAGGATCAGAGTCAGGATGGACCCAGGCCAAAATAACAAACAAAATGGTATTTATATTTAGTAGGTAGATTACCTGCAAAAAGAAACAACAACAAAAAACCCCAGAAACAAAAATACAGGTACCTTCCCAGACTCCCTAAACCAAAAACAATGAAATTATCTACAAATATATACAAAGACCAACCAAACCAAAGGGACAAAGCAATAATCAAAGTCAATTGGAGGCAAAAAGTCAAAACCGGAATACACAACCAAATATCAAAACGCCAAAATCACAACCTCTTTCATCTTTCCCGCGTCTCTCTCCGGTTTATATATGGTCGCGCTAGTTGATGACGTCACTCAGGGCGGAAGCGACCGTGTGGAAGGTCAGGTAGCTGCCGATGTCAGAAAACCTGGAGTGGAGTCTGGAGCGGCACGCGACCAGGACATGATACACACACGCGGCGCAACGGAGCATTTATACAAAGCATAATATTTTTATTATTTTATCATTTTCATTCATTTATTTAGTAGCGAATATGATTTAAAATGTAGCGAATTACAATACTTCAAACAAAACGTACTTAAGTAAAAGTAAAATTACAGATTTTTAAAACTACTTTAAAAAGTAGAAATACACAAAAAAAATCTACTCAATTACAGTAACGCGAGTAAATGTATTTCGTTACTTTCCACCTCTGCCAAGGGCGTAGGTTTGTTCTGGACATTGGTGGGGACCTATAACTCCAACTAATACCCCACCCCCCAATCCCCTGTTCCACCCACCAACCCCCCAACCCCCTGTTCCACCCACCAACCCCCCAACCCCCTGCCCCACCTACCAACCTCCCACCCCAACTACTGTATGTCCACTGAATACATGTTTTTCTTAATATGGTGCGAAATCACTTTACATTAATACTAGCAATGCTTCGATTGATATTAATCCACTCGAAATGTAATTCATTAAGTTAAATTAAGGAATAGTGTAAAGTTAAAGGAATGTTTAATAACTGACAAAAAGATAGTCTTTAATAAAATAAAAACTATTCTTTATTGAGGCGGCGCGGTGGTGTAGTGGTTAGCACTGTCGCCTTGCACCTCCAGGGTCTGGGTTCAATTCCCCGGCCAGGCTCGATTCCCGTCTCTGTGTGCATGGAGTTTGCATGTTCTCCCCGTGCTTGGTGGGTTTCCTCCGGGTACTCCGGTTTCCTCCCACAGTCCAAAGATATGCAGGTTAGGCTAATTGGCATTCCTAAAAAAATTGCCCGTAGTGTGTGATTGGGTGTGTGAGTGTGTATGTGTGTGCCCTGCGATGGATTGGCACCCTGTCCAGGGTGTACCCCGCATAGTGCCCGAAGTCTCCTGGGATAGGCTCCAGGTCCCCTGCGACCCTGAACACAGGACTAAGCGGTTTAGAAAATGAATGAATGAATGAATGAACATTCTTTATTGAGCCCTAGTGCAAATGAAACATCTCAATCATCTGTGTATATATAAAAGTAGATTACATCTAAACATGAACTACGGTTAGGTACCACACAACAGCTCAATGCCTATTGCTCCTATATGAAGGAGACAAAACCATGCCTTCGCCTCTCGTTAACAGAAATAAACTGCTGGCATATTTGTTTGACATCAATATTGTCCAGGCTGTTCTTTTTTTCTTCTGATAAACACTAAAGAAGATATTTTGTAGAATGCTGAAAACCTGTAATCATTGATTTACATAGTATTTGTTTTTCCTGCTACGGAAGTCAATGTTTAACGGTTTTCAGCTTTTTTTTCCCAATATCTTATTTTGTATTCAACAAAATAAAGAAAATCATTAAAGTTTGGAACCACTTAAGGAGTAAATAGTGAGTAAAGTTTTTTTTGGGCGTGAACCAATGCCTTTGACCCTAACTCTTCCCCTCTGACTGCACTAGGACAGGATTACCACCTGATGAAATAGCGTGACAAAAAAGTGAAATGTCAGTTCAAAACTTTTGCCAAAAACACTAATGAATCACTTACATCCTCAGCCTATCACTCCTCATAATGCTAAATATTAGTATAATCAACATGTATAATACACGCACACATATTATATGTTATATATATAATCAACATTCAGATTGACCTCCTGTGACCTCGCCTCTTCACCTGAACTACAACATGGCTGATCTGCTTCTGTCCCCTAATTGAAAAACATTGAGGGATTCCTTATGAGCATGGACAGAGAATGCCTCAGCCTATTATTGGTAACAATGTTAAATCTCAGGACAACTACAGTGGCTTGCAAAAGTATTCGCGCCCCCTGTGAACTTTTCCACATTTTGTCACATTACAGCCACAAACATGAATCAATTTTATTGGAATTCCACGTGAAAGACCAATACAAAGTGGTGTACACGTGAGAAGTGGAACGAAAATCATACATGATTTCAAAAATTTTTTTTACAAATAAATAACTGAAAAGTGGGGTGTGTGTAATTATTCAGCCCCCTTGGGTCTGAGTGCAGTCAGTTGCCCATAGACATTGCCTGATGAGTGCTAATGACTAAATAGTTAGCACCTGTGTGTAATCTACACTCTCTCCATCGCTGTCTGATATACAGCACAGTTGTTTAGGTTCTGTCACCTGGTGAAGTGTTATAGACACTCTGGCACTGTTTAATCCGTTACTGTATGTGAGTATTTTTTAACATGATTAAACACTGAGCACTAGTGGTGGGCATATCGATCCTTAATATCGATACTATCGATTCTAGGGGTTGTATCAAAAATGATCGATCCAAAATTCAAAATATCGATATTAAGGGCTTTTTTTAAACCCGAGATTTTATTTATTTTGCATGAAATATAATATTTAAAATGCACTTGTATATAACGCTTTCTCTTATGCAGCTCCTTTCACGCGTCGCGCACATTGTCCACCCCTCCCTCCCCGCTCTGCTGTGTTTTGTTGCCTTAACCATCACGTGACTCAGCAGCGCCTAAAACAAGCAGCTGCAGAGAGAGTGAGAGCGCGCGCGGTGTGTGTCTGACTTGGTATCACGGAGTCGGCAGATAAAAAACGGAGCGCGGTGTGTGTGGAGGTATTTTACTGCTGTGAATGAAAACACAGCAAATTGCGACGTCTGTTAAAAGGTGATTCGCTACTGTGGTAACACCACCAACTTACACAAACACATAAACGACATGACAAAGAGAGCTCGGAACTACAAAGAGAAAGACAGGAGGTAAATCTTTCAGTCAGAGCCCCGCCCCCTGGCAGCTTTGATCACCAAAGGCGTTTTGCTCTTGCAGAACAATGCACAACCTCATATATAGAGACAGAAATAAAGGGTTACAAAGAAACTGTTTTACATAATGTAATTTTATTTAAACTGTGAATTGCTGAGGTTTGCCGCATTTTTTTTTACTTTGGCCATATTCGTTTGGATGCTTGTATTTCAGATGATAGAAAAGGTTTGACGCGTTTCCACCACTTGTTAAAACAGTGCACTTGTGTACCTTCCAAATCACGTTCATCTCATTCGTATCACTTTTCTTATACCCAAACCAATTCCACACCGCAGACGATGCACCTTTTTTCTTTACAATCTCCTCGCTGTTGGTTTTGTCACATGTAAGTAAACTCACTGCTGCTGCAGCGTCTTCTTCCATTGTCGAAGTGTATGTGAAGCCAAACACATCAAAAGTGGGACGAAACCGCGGCACCCGATTGAACCAAATATCTGCGCAAATACAGCGCAGCGCGACTATCTGAATAGCGCAGTGATGATCTGGTTTATTCGCGCAGCCCGGTGGATCGCGCAGCGCCGCTCGAATCACAAACCTGCGCGACTCACTGTGTTTTATTTAAAATCAATTTATTTAAAATGTCAGGACTGTTTAATATTGTTTCCGCTTTGCCATGCCTGGTTTGTACGTGCGCATCCCAGCGGGGTAAAATGTATTTTGATGGTCGGCGCGGTTTATTTCTGTCAGAGTTGCGCAGCGCTGCCCAGTGGCTCGCGCAGGTTTCAATTCAATTTACTTGTATTAATGATCCATTTATTTGTGTGTGATTGTTTAGTTTTGAGAGTACTCTCTTCATTATCAATAAAGAAAAGCATGAATTAGAATAGGTACTTTCCTATTATTTTCCACTAATTTCCTCCCGTTCACTGCGCCCCACCTGTCATGTCTGTATTCCCCGTGGGGCCGCCCCACACTTTGAGAACCACTGAACGAACTTAAAACAGCAGTTTCAATTAACTTTTTTTTAATGATTTGGCAAAACTTCAACCACTGAAGTAGAGTGAACTCATAATTGCTTTGCAGCCGGTTGCCTTAACTTTTTAAGTTAAAGATTTTTCCCCAGCTGCTCCAGTATGTACAGTAGAGTAATAAAGCACAGCTTACCTCCGGACTGCAGTGAGCAGGAGAGGATCAGGAGGAGTCGACACCATCGGAGCATCTTCAACTAAACTCACAGAAGCTCTTCCTGAAGCGTGAAGACCTTTCAGACGCCTGATTTAGGGTTATTTACGGCGCGACACCTGAAAAATAAGCCGAGTCTTTAAGCAGAAGAAAACCCCGGTGGAAAGAACAGTCGCCTACTGAAGCTGAGAGCATTTATTCTAACAGCGCACAGAGAGCCTGGAGGTTTTCCGCCGTGGTTTCCAGAAGAAACGCCTCTGTGGGTTACAGTGAGGAGGAAACACTCACAGGACTTTCCCACATCAGCCTGGCGATGCATCATCACCTGCATTTACTGCCCTGCAATGCACTGTCGAAGATACCTCTTTTTTAAAACAACAAAAAGGGAAACCCATGGCATGGAGAGTTGCAGACGTATCATTTTCCGCTTCCTTATTTTTTCTCTTTGTTGTGTGAAGGGTTTAAACATAATTCAAGGCTCATTTAATGCCGAGCAACATTTTATTTTCAGTTTCATTCTAGGTACTGATAATGATATAGTTAAGACAGAAAACATGTACAATAAACAAAAAAAATACTTTAAAAATACAATAAAGTTTGCAATAAACATACTGGATGTAACACACTATACTGTCCAGAAACACCTGCTAGAGCACTTAATAGTGTGTGTCTGCAAGCAATACAGTAGTATGTAACACACTAAGCTGCATGTAACACAGTAAGAGCCTCAGTTACACAGCAATATGTAACACACTATACTGACGCACACTATACATTTATCCAGAAGCACCTGCTAGAGCACTTAATAATGTGTGTCTGCATACAGCACACTATAACACAGTTATACTGTGACACACTTTGCTGCATGTAACACACTATACTGTATGCATGTGTCCAGATGTGTCTAAGGCTCTTAATAGTGTTGCCCCAGTGTTGCCGCAGCTGCAGATGCGAGCTCTCTGGATACTGTATGTAATGAAATGGTGGTTATTATAAAAATGTGATCTGAATGAAACAGAGCTGTGCAGAAGATCTCACCTTCTCCTACAGGGACACGCGCAACACCGCACGCAGACACCGGGCGGAATGATGCGTTCGAGCGCAGCGCGCGCCTCTTGTTTGAGCGCGCGGGGCTTTTACAGTACGTACATCTACCTGCACGCGCAGTTTCGACGCTGAGGAGGCGCGCGGGGATGTCACACACACACACACACACCGAGTCAGGCCCTGTGTTCTCACCCAGAATACACCGGCTACGAGAGGGTGTGTCTCATAACCCTTTTAGGTGCTGGAGTTTCACTAAAAGGTCAAGAAGAGGCTGGACGAGATTACTTTATAATATATCATTTAGAGACATATCCGAACTTACAGTATGTACAGCTCTGGAACAAAACAAGTGACCACTGCAGCATAGTTTCTTATGTGTTTTTTTTTTCTTCTTAACTGGTGAGATGAACAGTTTGTAAATTTTTTTTGTGAACTGTTGACAATATCTTTCCTAAATTCAAAATATAACTATTGTTATTGTGTATATTTACAGGAAATTGCATCACAACAATAACCCAAGATCATACAGCATTTGCAAACAACTAAAAAAATGCAAATAATTTGTAAACAATTTGTGTTAATGTTTTTGCTAAATAACACCAAATATGGTGGAATAACCCAGATTTGCAGTTATAGCTTTCATGCGTTTTGACTGAAACATTGCTGTTGTGAAAAACCACTCTTTCAGCTTCGCTTGATGGGTTGTGTTCCTCCATCTTCCTCTTGAAACCTCCCAAAGGTTTTCTGGAGTAAATTGTAGTGCTCTCTTATTTTTTTAAATATACAGTGAAACCTCAGACTGCTCGGAAAGTTCCACAAGACGAGCAAATATTTTTAATAAATTTTGACTTGGAAAACGAACAAATCTTGGTTTACGAGCACCGAGTATCACGTATCACGCATGCGCTTCTTGTTTTGACACCGAGCATCACGTCATCACAACTGAGCCAATGGTTTTTCTCTCTCTTGCACTGAAGAATTCCGTACTGTTTATTATAACACACGTGTGCGCACATGTAAAGCAAAAGCAAGTCTCATTAGAGAGGTTAAAGATCCACTTTCTCTCTCTGTATCAGCCTGCCGTTATGTGTGTGACACCGTGCCCCCTTCACACCTACCCCCTCCTCCCCTCGCCTTCACACACACACACGCGCACACACACATATTCTGCTCTAAACAGAAACACTTTCAAAGGTAAAGTGCAGGGAGAGGGGTGGTCTGATTCCTCCTCCACTCTTACTTTTGCTTCACACATTTACATTTAGGCGCTCAAACGCTCTTATCCAGAGCGTCTTACATTTTTATCTCAGTACACATCTGAGCAGTTGAGGGTTAAGGGCCTTGCTCAAGGGCCCAACAGTGGCAACTTGGTGGTTGTGGGGTTTGAACCTGGGATCGTCCGAACCGTAGTCCAATGCCTTAACCACTGAGCTACCCATGTACCCCTGGCGCGCGCGCACGCACGCACGCACGCACACGCACACACAGAGCCTGCATAAACGGAAGCACTTCTGCCGGGATTTATTTTCACTTTTTTTTTAAAGTTAAATGCAGGTTAATTTGTTTTATTTCTACTTATTTTTATGTACTTATTTTTTGGGCTGTGGAACGAATAATTTGAGTTTCCATTATTTCTTATGGGGAAATCTGCTTTGATTTACGAGTGTTTTGAAATGTGAGCTGCTTTCGAATTATGCTCGTAATCCAAGGTTCCACTGTACTATACAGTATATCACTCAGTTACACTCAAACAACCAAAGGCTCATCACTGTACTCAGCAAAAAAAGAAATGTCCCTTTTTCAGGACTGTGTATTTCAACAATAATGTAAAAATCCAAATAACTTTACAGATCTTCATTGTAAAGGGTTTAAACAATGTTTTCCATGCATGTTCAATTAACCATAACTAATTAATTAACATGCACCTGTGGAATGGTCGTTAAGACCTTAACAGCTTACAGAAAGTAGGCATTTAAGGTCACAGTTGTAAAAACGCAGGACACTAAACAGACGTGTCTACCGACTGTGAAAAACACCCAAAGAAAGATTCCCAGGGTCCCTGCTCATCTGCGTGAACGTGCATTAGGCATGCTGCAGGGAGGCATGAGGACTGCTGATGTGGCTAGGGCAATAAATTGCCATGTCCACACTTTGAGACGCCTAAGACAACGCTACCGGGAGACAGGAAGGACAGCTGATCATCCTTGCAGTGGAAGACCACGTGTAACAACACCTGCATAGGATGGGTACATCCGAATATCACACCTGCGTGACAGGTACAGGATGGCCACAACAACTGCCCGAGTCACACCAGGAACACACAATCCCTCCATCTCACAGCAAGAACTGACAAATCTGGTCCAGTCCATGAGGAGGAGATGCACTGCAGTACTTCAAGCAGCTGGTGGCCACCAGATACTGACTGGTAACTGATTTTGAGCCTCCCTTCATTCAGGGACACATTGTGAAACATTTTTAGTTTATGTCTTATGGTGTTGACTTTTTTAGTGTTCATACAAATATGTAAATATTTGTATGAACACTAAAAGAGTCAACACCATAAGATTGACACATTAAGTTTAAAAACAGATGAAAGTCAGAGGACGTTTCTTTTTTTGCTGAGTATATATATAAGTTTCTAGAAATTCGTTTCACTGTGGGGACCTCTGAAAAGGAACAGCCGAAAGACAAAGAAGAAGAAGTTTCTAAAAATGATTGTACATTAATACATACCATTAACTAACTACTCATACAGCAGGACTGACTATGACAGCATAACTAAAAAGGAGAGTCAGAAGACATGAGGGGAAACTGGGAAGGAAACAGCCCAGGAAGTGTACAGTATGTTAGGTTTTTCTGAGTCTTTGTGATTGTGTTTTTGATATGAATGTGTTACATATCACACAATAATTTTCTTCTCTCTCTTTATTTATTCCCCCATTTGCTTGTGAATGCTTACCCACAGTATATATTTCCCTTATATTTCCTTTCAATATAATACATTTCTTATATGGCCATATGTACAGCCATATACACATAAACAGCCCATGTTCAGATGCATAGTCATGCAACCTATTTTCTCTTTGCATTCCCCAGAACTTAACTGGACCATGTTAATTATTATTATAACATAAGGCTTTTTGATAAAGATAAATACTTGTTAATAAATGGGAGACAACATTCAGACACTATTGTGTCTTTCCCTGTCTCTTCCTCTTCCAGCCGGCTAGCAGCAGAGCCGGCTGTTAAATGTATTGAGGTGCAATGGACACATCTTCCACTCTTTCCTCATTTTAAGCTTAAAAATGTGCATTGGATGTTTATAAGCAACCAAATGTGGGAAAAGTAAAATGTCTCAAACAAACCAGTTAAAGTTATTTAAGTTCATTGGTTCATTTAAGTTCATCACGCTGACTGAAGAGAAAAGTACACATTTTAACCAATTCATGTCCCCAGTAAACTACTTTCAAAGCTGTTGTTATAGATAATCAAACCAGATAAAAAAATTATCAAACCAAAAAATTATTTTCACTTTGTGCGCACACCAGAGCCTGATGTACCACTTGTTTCCACTCAACCATGAAGACGGTCCTGGCCTCGGCTGATGCAGACAGCTGTTCTCTGATGGTGTGGGTCTGCAATCTCTCAATTGTTCACGACTGGAATTCCCACAAAGAGTTCTGTACCTGATCCGGCATCAGTAAAAGTGGACTCAATATTTACTTAAACACATCTCCTGTTATACTGAACTTAGATCCTCCTAACACACAGTACTGTATTTAATTTCCTTACACTTTTCAAAGTCATATATAATATTGATTTTGTAAAGCTACTTTGCCACAATTACCATTGTCAAAAGCTATATATAAATAAAACTGAATATTTTACTCCATCTCTTTAAGGGGAGAAATTTTCTAGGTTCTGATCTGATATGGTTAGCTTATCATCTTCATATTTTTGTATTAAATTGTCTGGTTTTCAAGCCAGAATTTTTGCGTAATGTTTACAATTACACAGTACACAGTGGAAATCCTTCCCAGAAGAGTGGAGTGCATTATAACAGGGGACTTGACTGGGAATCTGCAATGGGAAGGAGTACACAAATGTGTGACTAAATAACTAATTTGACTATAATTGTGAGCTGAATTGAAAGCTAATATGAATTTAAAAACAAATACAACAGCACAAGAGGGTGAATAAATGTAAGGTAAAGGCTAAGAAGATGTACAGTACAGTGTAATGGCTTTAATGGGATTAGGATGACATGGCTGCAATCTTTTTGGGAAAATATAAAAGATTTTCTTTTTGTTTTCAAATTCCCAAAGCTGGAAAAGGCTGGGTTCAGCCTTTAATAAAGACCTAAGTTCTGGAATTTTTAAAAAAAGTCTTTTCAGTCTATTAACAACAATAGTATGGATTCAACATGACAGTTGGAGCAGGACTTGCTCAGCCGGTCGGTTTTGGTTCCGCACAGTATTTCCTTCCTCTTGAGCTCCATGGGTTTTTTCACTCTTGCGTTTCTTTCCAGTAAGTCTGCCCTGAAAACAATTGTGCTACAAAAATTATGTTTAGGGAAAATTTGACGTATTAGGACAGTTAAACTTAAAAAAATTATTTCAGCTTTCTATTTTTAAGACTAAATTTAAAAAACCTATAGAATATGCTTGTTATGTTTTTGTAGTGAAACTGTATGATAGAATTAGAATGACCTAATCAATGTGACATCATATGGAGCAGGATTAAACAGGAAGCTGACATCAAACATCTCATGGGTGTAGACAAGACATAAACTTTGGCTAATTTTGGTTAGGGTTATAGGAGTATCATTTATCAATATTATATGTACAGTGGGAGAAAGTCTGCCTTTTTCACAAAAGAACATGGTTTAATTCCTCAATAGGGAACAATAATAATGTCCACAAGAATGAACTGTTCAGTGAGCTCTTAGTGCTGGCTCCAAATATCTTGGTGATCTGCTGAACCCGACAAACAAAATGATTCCAGGAAATTGAGACAACATTAAAACACAGTAAGTGGAGAAATGAAAAGGTAACTTTGATCATTAATATACATCATAAAAATTTTTTTGTGAAATATTTTAATAAGCAGATGATTGAGGTGGACTGTGAAAAATTGAACATCACATAGGCCTAGGAGTATGTAAAGATTATCTTGATGTTTCTTTTATACAAATTTGTTATTTAAATATATATATTATGCTGTCATATAATATTTTAATTCTGAATTATTGACTCAGCTTTTAGTGGATTTTACTTAATCTGTTAAATAAAGAAAAAAAATAATGGTTATGAATTTGAAAAATATTAAATATTTTATAATGCTGATAATGTTGCTACAGCTACATGGTAAATGTAATTAACTGAATGAAATATTAGAATAATGCTGGTGACAATCCAGAGCTACAGTAAGACCCCGCAGCAAACCAAATCAGGCTAAACCGAGTGTCTGCTAGCTTCCTTAAACTAACTTATTAAAAAATGTGGCGTTGATGTTTGTAAGTTTAGGCAATGAAAGTTTCACTTGTAGTATGTAAGTTTAAACATGTTGGTTTTGAGTAGTACTGTAACTACAGTATTTTCTTTTGAGAATTCTTGGAAAAGGAGGAGTTCTCTCTCTTGTTAACATACTGATTTAATAAATGCTGAAGTCAAATCCCAGTCTCTGACAGATTACACAGATTATTCATTTAAACCTGCTAATGATCATGGAGAATGTTTACATGTAAAATCCCTTTGATGTTATACTTCTGGCAGGTTTTTAGACTGCTGTAGTTACTTTTCTCTGCTTGTTTGTAATCTTTACTCATCTGATTCTATACAATTTTATCTCCAGTACAGTTGCGTGAACGAGTGATTCTGAACACAGGATTCACAAATCTTCATCTGCTAAACACCTGAAATTAGTTTTAAGAATGTTTAATTACTTCAGTGCAGTTAGCCAGCTAGCCAGTCTGTGCTGATTCACAGTAAACTGTGAGAAAGTGAGATAAGTGTGCATAAGCATGCATTTATATTATATTAAATTAACCTATCTGTATAGGTTAATTTAATATAATAGTTAATCTTCAAAGGAAGAACTGGACCACTTTCTTCCTTTGGTCCAGTTCTGATTCTCACATGCCCGTTGTGTATTATGTGTAGTTAATGTTCTGGGCCCGGTTTCCCGAAAGCTTCTTATCGCTAAGTAGTTCTTAAGTTGTACCTTAACCCCTCTCTTAACGTTATGGCGCATTTCCCGAAACGTTCGTACGCTAAGTATCTCTTAGGTACTGTAAGTCACACGTTAGTAAGGTTGGTCACCGCGGTGAAGTTAGTTTGATATTCAGATATTCGACAGACATTCAGAAGCTGTATTTTAGGGACCGTCGACAAATTTCTGTCCAAATAAAAAGTGAAAGTACTTGTTACTTACCTGGCTACGTGCCCCAGTTATTCTAATTTATTATTAAACATACAAATGCCATGCATACTGCTTTTCTTTTTTATTAATTGTTGAATTAATAGATAATATTAATCGAGTATTGTGAATTAATTTGCAAATATTATATCTATTTTTATTAAATCACAATTTCTTCATAGCTTTTTGGTCATGTGACCCCAAACTAGTACCAAAATAATCTCATTGGAGCCCCACACAAGGTACACCTGATCTTATCACAAGACATGTCTTCATTCATTTTTATTTAATTTTTAATAAAAAAATTTTTTTTATTTCTTCAATAGCTTCTAGGTCATGTGACCTGGTGACCCCAAACTGGTACCAAAATAATCAGATCTGAGCCGCCCAAAATAAAAATGAATGGAGACATATCTTATGGAAACCTCTTTGTAGTGCAAGATATGTCTTCATTCATTTTTATTTCAATTTAATTTTTATAAAAATACTTTCATATTGTCAGCTCGAGACACTAGTATACTGAGCAGCAGTCTTTATAAATCAGCGGTGTATGAGCACGTTATCAAAGTCGTATTAATGATGGAATATACTGTAGGCCTGTTTATGAATTGTATTTTATTTGAAATCAGAACTAATAGAGTGATTTTTAATTAGCCTATTTCATAACGTGACTAATGCATTAAAATTGGGTACAACTTAAGAACTACTTAGCGATAAGAAGCTTTTGAGAAACTGGGTCCAGTTTATTTAACCCAGATGAATCCGGATTCGCTCATCTCTACCTTAAATTCGGTTGTACCTTAAAAGGTAAAAAAAAAAAAAAAAAGTATCATCAGAGGATCTTTTCTGTACCATTAAGGGTACATTTATCAAAAACATATAAATCTGTTCTTTGAGGAACATTATTTGTGCCACTGTGCACCTTATTCTCTTAGTGTGTGTGTGTGTGTGTGTGTATGTGTGTGTGTGTGTGTGTGTGAGAGAGAGAGAGAGAGAGAGAGAGAGAGAGAGAGAGAGAGAAGGAGGATGCAGAGGACAGGGAGGCAGATGGTTCGCTGTGGAGACCCCTGAAAGGGAACAGCCGAAAGACAAAGAAGATACGCTTACATTTATATTTTATACATTTCTATTAAATATTATATTTTTTCTTAACTGTATGATTATAGATTTTCTATTCTATTTCTAGTGTAATTTGCCTCTTCTTGTTCTGTTGCATCTTTCCTTTTTTATTTACACAAACAGTCGCATAAACATTTCACTGCATATCATACAGTTGAGTTCATAACAGATAACATTTGAATGTAGTTGTTACATGATTTGGTCACTAGATGGAGGCAAAGACAATGAATGACTGTATCAGCTAACACAATGCTCGAACCTGTTTCACATCCTGAGAGAAGATGAATAAGAGCAACAAATAACATTTTTAATGAACAACAAGCTTTTTTTAATCAGTCGCCCCCCCCCCCCCCCCCCAGATTATTTTTAGGGGGCTAAACTGATATGCAAATGATGCATTGAATCTTGCATGGAAATGTTTTAATGGTCTTTACCAATGTGTGTAATTAAAAAGGTTCTGTGTGTAACAAAACTTAACACTTTTTCAAAACACAAGATTAGAAACCTTTACAGTAAAACAACATATTATTCATCCTGAATTACATATTTACATTACCACATACTTAGGGATGCTCATATTAACTGTTTAACCGAAAGAAGGTTAACGAAGATTATTACTATCAGTTAAACGGTTTTAAATGTTTTTTATATTTATATATATTTTTTTATTAAATGTGCCTAGGACTCTTCCCCCAGAAATGCCCCCGAAGTCCTTTAATTATTCTTCCGCCTAAAACTTTGGCCCATTTCTCGCCCCGCAGCTTTGAGACGACCCTCATGTATGTGTGCCATCACTTTTGGTGGGGATTTTTAAAAAATAAAAACTAGACAGTTTGTGGTTTGAAGCAGGACTGCTATTTTTTTTACCGAAAAAACTTAGTAGACAATGTGTGAAAAAATGTGCCTACCTGAGGCAAGCTTCAAAGGTATTTCAGCGTGTTTTCGTTTCGTAATCTTAATTTGTTATTTATGTAAAAAATATTTAGTGCAGGCCTATTTATTTATTTATTTATAATATACATGTTAAAATAAAAACTGAAAAAAAAAGTTTGTATATTTAATCAGACACTCCTCACTTCTATTTTCATTTAATTCTAATGTAATATTCTAATCAGATCAGTTAACAGTTAATGTTCGATAACGAACCGCGGCTGTCGGTTGGGAAAATGAATGGAATTGAGCATCCCTAGCACATACGTACACAACTGCAGGCTGACATCAGGCTGCACAATGATATAACCACAACAATGTCTATACAATAATTAGGCATCTGTGCTTTAACACACATGCGACCCTGATAAACCACGCACAAATATTCTCTATTGTGATACTTTTAGCATCTTAGACAAAAACACTGTTTTCTCCAAACCGCCCGGATGGATTTATCTCATTTAGTGATAAAACTGCTCACATATACTGTAGTTTAAAAGCTACTTCATGTCCTCTTTGTAAAGTATAAACTGACCTTTGTGTTTTGATATGGACACATCTACATCTGTTTGTAACTCTGGTCTCCAAGTACCATTATCACAGAAGAGTACCTTTACTGTACCTTTACTAAACAGAACATCTAGAGATACAGTATGGACTTCAATTAACTTGAGCACATTAGCATTTCATTTGTGTGCGTTTTTGACTCCATCATGTTTTCACACCTCCCTGAGAACATCGACACAATAACACAATCATACAACACAATAACAATACACACAGTGATTGACTTTAAGTTCATCTGAGGCTTCAGCTGGAAAAATAATGTGTCAAGTTGCTGATAGAACAAAACTGCATGATCATACACATTGGAGTTCCAACAAATACTGCAAATAGAAGATTTCGTCTTCAGCCTAATCCCCCAGGAATCACACTAGACTTTTACAAAAACTGTCAGAAAAATCGTCTGTTTTAGACTCTAGTGCCTTTGTGCTGCTTTGATATTTCAGTTTGTCCGTCTGGTTTATTTCTTGCCTGTAAGACTTGGTTAAATAGGAAGCCTCAGCTTAACCACTTGTGCTTCCAAGGATCACCAAAAGCTGTACTTGATGCTCACAGATGAACCTGCCGTTCAAGCGCAACATTCTCTTTGCTCTTGTATCCGTACCTATACAGGACATTTTCCTGCAGTAATGTGATGTGATGTCTCACGCAGACTGTGAGCTCTCCATCCTTCGAGTGCACAATTTCACCTCGCTCATCCCTGAGCTCTGTTCCCCTCCAAAACTTAGCACCAGTGTTTCAAGAGCCAAGTCACTATTCAGAGATCCAGGAGCAGTTTTCTCCTGAAGTGACGCTTGGCTTTGCCTCTCACCGGCATGTAGTAGCACACTTTATTCCAGGAGCGAGCAGACAAAGAAAATGACGTGAGAGACGTCTCAAGCACATTTCCATCTTCCGCCGTAGTTGTGCAGCCCCACCTCCGCTTTTTCTTCCAGGCCTGTACAGCGCCCTGCTTATCATGCAGGAGACGCAGGGACTCAGGGAGGATGGAGAGATCACTGAGCTGCTCCATCTCCAGCAGCATGACAGACAGAGACTCTTCCAGTAAGGTGCGGTGGACGCCTGTCTGCTGCTCGAACCATGACAAACCGTCTGCACTGCTTAGTGATGATCTTGTGTACAGCAGCACCATTCGACGGCAGAGATTCATTGTTTCCTCCACTACGTCTGCAAGAGCTACAAAATAATTAGTCAAATTAATATCTTAGTCAGTTTGCTTTTATGCATGAGCTTTAAATAACTCAAAAACTTTATTGACATTTTGTCAGTGATCATCTGTAATGGTGCTATTTACACCCAATCATTAATCAATAAAATTATATTTCGACAATACAAGACATCTATTACATAATCTTCACCAACAAGTTCCTTTTCTGAATAAATAACTGTTTCACTGATATTGTAAACCAGTCTCACATTAAACATTTCACATTTCACATCATCCATGTCATTTGTGTGTGTGTGTGTGTGTGTGTGTGTGTGTGTGTGTGTTCATATTTGGAGAGAGAGCAGGTTGAATGTCTTGCATAATGTCTTTATTATAAAAAAATGTCCTTACATCTTTTGTGTACTGATATCTGAGTTGGTTTGGTCCGGTCTACTTTACCTTGTCCAGGTAGACTGTCCCGTCCCAGGATAAAGAGCCGGTATCCATAGCGTTCCTCTAGAACCTGCGGCAGCGTCTTTATGGCAAAAGCCTCAACCGCTTCACTCAATGTGTCCCCTTGACCCCGGGGATACACCACGTAGGCATCATACAGTTTCCCATCACCATCTGTGGGCAGAAATATCAGCACGTTCAATAACATTCAAACCTTCACGGCATCAATTACAATAAAGGTCCATGATCAATGTGTGTGTTTATTTCATTAGTTACTCAACTACCTACAAAAATGCCACTCTGAATTTTTTTTTTATATTATTTAAACTGAAAAATATTGAGGCGGCGCGGTGGTGTAGTGGTTAGCACTGTCGCCTTGCACCTCCAGGGTCCGGGTTCGAGTCCCCGTCCAAGCTCGATTCCCGTCTCTGTGTGCATGGAGTTTGCATGTTCTCCCCGTGCTTGGTGGGTTTCCTCCGGGTACTCCGGTTTCCTCCCACAGTCCAAAGATATGCAGGTTAGGCTAATTGGCGTTCCTAAATTGCCCGTAGTGTGTGATTGGGTGTGTGAGTGTGTGTATGTGTGTGTGCCCTGCGATGGATTGGCACCCTGTCCAGGGTGTACCCCGCCTAGTGCCCGAAGTCTCCTGGGATAGGCTCCAGGTCCCCCACGACCCTGAACATGGATTAAGCGGTATAGAAAATGAATGAATGAATGAATGAATGAAAAATATTATATTATTTTAGCTTGTGAATATTTTTAATGAAAATGAGATCTATTCTTGTGGAAAGCCTGCACTTGCAACGTGCAAAGTGTACTTAGTGTACCAGGGTTCACGGCTCCCAAAGCAGAAGGCCAGCTTTACTGTATTGTATATACTGTACTGTCCATACACTTATGGACACAATTATTTGACTTCAGTTAATTATTGACTTCAGTTGGGCCCCTGACCTTAATAAATTAGCACTTTCTCTATAGTCCTTATTCATTTGTTCCTGATTTTGTCCACCTGTTCTGTGTTAGTTCATCCTGATCCTTTGTATTGTAGTCGAATTACTGTATGCATTTTCCACTGTTTTATTTCCTAGTTTCTTCGACTCCTGCCTGTCGCGACGTATGACTTACTGTATCCCAGATTGATGTTGCCTGCATTGGCCTGGATGTCTGCTATGGACTTTAAAATGATCTTTAACAATGTTTCTTGGAGTCACTTGGAGTCACCCAGGATGTATGTACTTAGTTACCTTAGTTACTTGTATGTTGTGTTTAAAAGAGAGAAGATTCTCAGTTAAATGAGAATGACTAATTGTCATTGAATATATAGATTTTTATTTTCAGCTTATTTCCCACCTATTGACGCCTATTTGTTTGGCTTGTTGATTTCTGGTGTTTCTGGTGACACAAAGTTATTCTGTTAACACACGTGTTATGGAGAGTGGAAGGGATGCACAGGTTTCCTGGTGTTCAGCGTACCTGTGCTCTCATAAAAGAAAGGAAACAGGGTCCGGAAGAGCAGAACAAGCTCCACCTTAAACTCTCTGTACAGCAGAACTCCCATGATGAAAAGAAGAGTCATGATGGAGGCCAGAAGTCCGATCGGCAGGAGCAGGTCAAGGTCTAACAACATATAGGAACGGTTAACGAAAGTTAGCATGCCTTCATCAGACAAACCAGCAGTTAGTCTCTTAACTCATCATTTGACTGTTGAACAGAGAATATGTAAAGAAAAAAAAAAGAACTAATACAATAAGGCCAGTCTTAAGAAAAATTATTATTCTTATTCTTATTATTTATACTGTCTATAAGATTTATATTTACATCTACTGTATACAGTACCTTGCAAAAGTATTCACATAGTTTGGGATTTTATATTATAGGCCAACACAAAACTATAACACCCACTATAATGTGTGGCCTACTCTGAGCTAGGAATATTTTTAGTCCTACATTAACTTTGATTCCTAGGAGCAATTCTGAGACTCTTAGTTAACACTGACACAAACATGAAGAAACTTGTATTAACCGGCCCTTCTTAAATTTTACAGTAATTCAGGACCCCTAGTTTAGATCAAAGCGGAAAAGTGGGAAAGTTCAAGGGGTATGAATACTTTTGCAAGGCACTGTATGCTGTACAGTACGTACCAAAGTAGACAAATGTCTTTTATGAATAGAAGTAGTCTTATTTTGGAAAATAATACACAAGTCTATAGACAGCAGCAGTGTGACAGAACAAACTGTCGGTTTTCTGACCTGCAGGCTGGAGTGTATAGTTGCCATAAGCACTTCCTCTATGAGTTATGGCACTGCAGGTGAAGTTATGACGAAAATCTTCTGGCAGTACCTGAGACACCACCAAGCTGCGCTCCACCCACCAACCCTTAGATACCTGCAGCTCACTGTACACACACACACACACATACACAATCAGTGTGAAGGATCACGTTTATTACTGTACATCACCATTGTACAGAAGATGTGCAATTACACACCTGTTTAAGAAGAATGCAAATCCACACGACCTTGCATGCTAACTAATTAAGACAAGCTTATGGAAAAGTCTTGAGCCACCCTTCATTTTTTCACATTAAATTAAATTATGTAGATTAAATTAAAGAGTTGCCTAAAGATACAATTTAAAAACTGTTAGTTTATGTAATAACCTCAGCAGCAGCCTCATTTCCCCTCTCGTCTCTTCCAAGCACTCAGCATTAAGCATCAGCAGTAAACTAATCTGTCCTGATCATCTCTCATCATCACCACCTGTTTCTCACTGGTTCAGGCCTTAAGTTAGATGTTTTTTTAATGTTTGAATGATTCCTAGGCTTAACAAACAAGAACCATTCCTCTGAAACTGCTCAGGTACAGAGACTGGACTGAACATGAGGGTCCTCCTGGAGAACTACTGCTCAAGACTACATTCAAATATGAAGAAACCAAAAGTGGCGCAAGACTTTTGCAGAGTACCGTATATGAAGAACGGCTCTTATAGTTTCTGCTTAAACAACAAGCTTTCACCATCACTTCCTCTTTAACAGCAAGAGAAAAGGAAATGTGGAAAGAGTTGTTACCACACTGGAAACAAGCAATGCTGTTAATCGGTCACATTTTGTTTATGTTTTCTTGTGAGAAATTTTGTGGAAAGCTGAGATTTGTGCGTGTGTTTTTGAGTGCAGAATTAATACTAAAAGAGTTACTGTACGTGTTCAGCTGGTGGAGTCTGGAGTGTTTAACCTTCAGGACGTTCATGGATGTTCTTTAGCAGCAGAAGTACAGTATAATTATTTTGTTTTGTAAATATAAAGGAAATCCAACATCTAACTCTTGCAGTTTGAGAATTCGGGAAAGTTGTCAAACAATCTTATAAAATGAAAACTAAAAGACTTTCAAATCACATGAGCCATGAGTCCCATTCTTGCCTGATAGGTTTCCAGCTGCTTAAGAGGTTTTGGTCATCGTTAACCAAATGTCCTCTATACTGTAGGTGAAAGATCTGGACTGCAGGCCAATTCAGCACCTGGACTCTTCTACTACGAAGCCATGCTGTTGTAATAACTGCAGAATGAGGTTTTGCATTGTCCTGCTAAAATTACACAGGGCCTTCCCTGAAATTAAACCTAGAATCCAGAACCTTTATACTGTTTCAGCATTCATAGTGGCTTCCAAAACACACAAGCTGCCCATCCTGTATGCACTTATGCACCCCATACCATCAGAGATGCTGATAACATAATGGAAGGTCAACAAGAATGTAAAATTTGGACTCATCTGCCAAATGACAGAACACTTTTCCACTTTAAAACAGTCCATTTTAAATGATGATGTTCACCATGTTCACATTCCTTTTTTCATGATCTTTTCCAAACTCTTTTCATGAGCTTCAGCTGGCATCTGCAGATGATACGGTGGACTGTGGTTTCTGGAAGTATTCCTGGGTCCATTTAGTAATGTCAATCACACAATCATGTTGATGGGTGATGCAGATCACCTCCGAGGACCTGAAGATCACAGGCATCCAACAAGGGTCACCTGCCTTGTCCCATACATACGAGGTTTCTCCAGTTTCTCTGAATCTGTTAATGATGTTATGCACTGTAGATGATGAGATTTGCAAAACATTTCCAATTTGACGTTGAGGAACATTGTTTTTAAAGTATTCCACAATCTTTTTACACATTTTCTCTTTCACAGACTTTACTTCTGAGAGCCTCTGCCTCTCTACGACTTCCCTTTTATAGCTAACCATGTTACAGACCTGATGCTAGATGTTCTTCCATCTTTTCAAAATTTCTTGCTTTTTCATCCCTTTGATGTCCCGTCTCAACTCTTTTGAGACCTGTACATGTAGCTGGCATCAAATATATAACGAGTTCATTTAATGGATATATTGTAAAATTTCTCAGTTTAAACATTTGTTCTGTTCTTTATGTTCTACTGTGAAGAAAATATTGGCTCATGTGATCTGAAAGTTTTTTAGCTGTCTTTTTATTCAAACGTAAAAAATGCCCCAACTTTTCTGGAAGTCTCTATGAGCAACATGTTTCTAAAATGTTAGTATTGACAAAATCTTTTTCTTTAATGTTCAGAATTTTAGCTCTGTTCATAAGAAATCAGTTCCAACACTCATTGTAAATTCCTGACTGTGTCTCAGGCACTAACTAATAGAAATGTTTTTAGAAACACATACAATAAAAATAAAAACCTCTCCTCTACTCGGGTTATCCTCCTGATGGCAGGTGGGATTGTAAGTAAGAATTTGAATGAATGTTAATTAATAACATACAGTAGCATTTTTGTTTTGCAAGACTGACGAACACTTCAGAATCAGAATCGGGTTTTATTCGCCAAGTATATCGACACACACAAGGAATTTGGTTCCAGCTGTTTGTAGCTCTCGGAGCACAGACTAACATAAAACACTGTACACTGTATATATATATATATACACACACACACACACACAGTACGAACACAAACACTTGTGTAATATCAAACCTGATTCACGACTTCTGTAATGTAAATATGTTTATATTTCATTTTGGTATTTTCATGCAGCATATTATTACTATTATTATAAGTAGTAATATATTCTACTATTCTAATATTCAGGTGTCTCAAATCCCTGCCAGACTCACCTGATAGGTCCCTGGTGGATGCGTTCGAAGCTATTTTCGGAGACGTATTCACCGTCAAAGTCCCAGTTTAACAAAGTTATACGGATTCCATTGCCAGGTAAAAACACGCGACATGTCTTGTTAATGGCAGAACCTGTTCACACACAATCAAACAGACTCTGATGATTCTGAATGGCTTTGAACTCATTGTATTTGGTGAGTAGGTCTTAAAGACAACTCACCTGGAGCTACTTTTACAGCGTCATCAGCGGGCTCAAGCATTTTAGGACTTCCTTCTATCTTCTCTGGAAAAAAAAAAAAAAAAGAAGCAACATGCTACAGTAAGAATGTGCTGTTATATAAAAATAGTCAATGTAATGGCTGATGCGGTGTAGCCTGATGCAATGCAAAGTGTAGATTATGTACAGGAACAGGACCAAAATATACTATGGTTCTATGATACAAGGTACTTTCACTAATAATTTATATTTAATTATTATAATTTATAATAATTTTATTTATATATATATTCCTGTATTCAATATATATATATATATATATATATATATATATATATATATATATATATATATATATATATATATATATTAGGAATACACCTTGAATACATGATAAAGCGGTATAGAAGATGAGTGAGTGAGTGAGCGAGTGAGTAAGTGAATGAGTGAGTAAGTGAATGAGTGAGTAAGTGAATGAGTGAGTGAGTGAGTGAGCGAGTGAGTGAGTGAGCGAGTTAGTGCTCTTGTCTGCTTTACTTTCACCGCACTGCTTACTCACCATATATCTTATTTATAAATCTTATAATACTGTCTCTGCACTATAAGAAAGAATGTCTATCTCTCTGTCTGTATGTCTGTCCAGCCAGATTTTGTCACAGCCACACGCAAAACAGACGGAGAGATAGACATTCTTTTTTTTCTTCTTCAGAATTTACTGAAACTATTGTAGTCCTTAGATATCTGCTTGAAGTTTAACCTGCAGCATAAGTGAAATCTAAATCTAAAGTGATGTTATAAACAGTTATGTGCCGGATTTACTGTAATAATCTACTTTATAATAATCTACTAATGCGCTACTGTCTCAATGTAAACAAACACCTGCACCAATAGATATTAATTATAAAAGATAAACTGAATATTTTTACTGGGATTAGTTCATCTTTTCACTTTGGCTTCAATAACAGCGCTGAAGTGAATTTTAAGGAGTGTATTTGTCTGACCACGAATAATGTGATTTTAAATCTCATGTGATTTCTTTGTATTAATAAGTTAGACAGAGAGTTCTGCTGTACAGACAGACAGACAGACATGTATGTGGACTTCAATCTGAAATAATAATAATAATAATAATAATAATAATAATAATAATAATAATATCACTGATTACATTTAAGATCAGCAGATTATTAACCATTAGTTTTAACCTTTTAACTATTCCTACAAACTCTTTAACTGTAAACGATGTGTACTAACACTAGTCAATATATATCAGCAACAAATATGTTCTCACCAATTATTTCACACTCAATGGTCTCTGTGACCACACTCGTGACTCCGGTGAGGTTAAAGGTCATCCTGCAAGTATAAAACCCAGCATCATTGGGAGTAACTCGGTGGATGCGGAGCACGAGGTTGTCTTCAGTGAAAAGAAGCCTGGAGTGTTGGTGAAGCAGCTGACAGCCCTGATAGAGCACATGAAGCTTTAAACAGAGACCATGGAGTAATTTAACCTTCATATTCACACATTGTTCCTGTACATTGGCCGAAACGAGCACTTGTTAAGACAACGTTTTTTCTGTGATATTCTCACGGTTATAACTTATTGCATTTCTTAAAATGTTCTCAATAGTTTGAAGTGTTGGCTTTTGCTTTACTCTTTATTTAATAATTTGTTTGTTTAATCATACTGAAATTAGACTTTAAAACCTAAAATTTATGAATAAGACTTTTAAACAGAACTGAAGTGGCTTCTCTTAAATGATTACAATTTGTACATTACAATTACATGATGTACAAACGTCAAATCCAAACCCACAGTGTATTTGCCAAAGCGCAGCTGAGAATCACATACAATCATCAGGGGTGGAATAATAAACCGTCTCATAACAAATCTGAGTCTAAGAAGTGGAATTTTTATTTAATGCAATTAAATTTGAGATGTTTCGTGTGTGATTTCGAATTGCTTATACAGTACGTATATTATAACCTGGACTATTTAAAATAAAAAATGTTTCAGTAAAAACATATTAAATCGTATTTCAAAGTATTTTACATGGAATAAGTGTGTGACTCAAAATAAAAATGAGGGAAATTGGTATGAAATTTATGAGGTAATCTATAAAAATGAAAAGGATCAGATGGTCCCTGACGGTGCTGAGGGAGAGACTCCCTGAGAAGGCAGTAGGAAGAAACCTTGAGAGACTCAACAGGGATGATCTAAACATCCACACACTTACTGTACACATACACACCTTGTACCAGTCTATGGAGAAGCTGTCCACTAAGTCGGCGTAGTCCCTTAAAGGACACCTCAGGTCGTCATTGATATCAGAATACATGCGCTGCACTGTGGCCTGAGGACGACGGCATGCTCCAGACGCCATCTCGTCCACCACTAACACCTTCACCTGCTTGTAGCACTTCTCTGGAGTTCTGCTCAAAGAGGGGTATGAGGACACAGGAGAACACAGGATTACTGATATTTTACTCAAACTGGAGGTTTGAGGCAGGAGTGGGTAAGATGGACTACTGATCAGGTCACATGATCAAACCACATACACTACATTCTCACCCAGGGTAA
This sequence comes from Channallabes apus, assembly GCA_030522415.1. Lineage (NCBI taxonomy): Eukaryota > Metazoa > Chordata > Actinopteri > Siluriformes > Clariidae > Channallabes > Channallabes apus. Next base: position 13,520,641 of record CM060109.1, read on the forward strand.
GAACCCATCATGCCTCTGGAGGCAGTGTAATGACCTGGGGTTACTTCAGATTACATCTATAGAGTTTCTCTTCCCTGATGACACGGCGGTTTATATTAAGAAATATCATTATTTTATAATTATATGTATGCATATTTATTATTATTTAATCTTTTCAATATGTTATTATATTTAGACGAGAAAAAGTTTGAACCTTGTGAACCTTCATGGAATTTTCTGCACTCATTTGTCATAAAACATGGTTTAAATCTTAATGCAGAAAACCATGAAGTTCAAAAAGGTTCACATACTTTGTCTTGGCACTGTCAGAGTCAGCCAAAAGATTTCTACACACTTCGGGAAAAGAAAAAATTATAATATTTATTTATATATAAATATTTATATCAATTTCTATAACTTGTACAAATTTATTTGCACATTTATTGCTGTACGTTATATACAGTGGGTATACAGTGTTATATTCAGACCCTTTAAATGTTTCACTCTTCGTTATATTGCAGCCATTTGCTAAAATCATTTAAGATCATTTTTTCCCTCATTAATGTTCACACAGCACCCCACATTGACAGAAAAACACAGAATTGTTGACATTTTTGCAGAATGTGTGTACATTAATGGGGGAAAAAATAAACTTAAATGATTTCAAATGGCTGCAATATAACAAAGAGTGTAAAATGTAAGGGGGTCTGAATACTTTCCGTACCCACTGTATATTGTTAGGCCTCAAATCCCTTAAACTGCAGAACTGAATAATAAACTGGAAATAGACCGGGTTCTCATACCTGACAACACATAGGTAGTGGCCCCGGTGTTCCATGCTGATGTTGAAGAACAGCAGTGAAGAACCGCGTAGTACCATATGCTTCTGGTCTCCCGTGAGCTCCAGGCCCGTCCTCTTATCGAACCACGTCACGTTATAAGGGATTCTACGAAACTCCAGAAGAGAGACCTTCACTATTTCACAGTCTAATAATACACCCTCGTCTGGGACTGCAAACACACGCTCGAATGCCTCTCCGTAGTCCACACAGACATCTATACACACACACACACACACACACACACACACACACACACACACACAGGGAAAATACAGTTTGGCATGGGATGATATTTTTAAAGAAAATATGACATTGCAAAGTTTTAGGCTCTTTCTGTCAGTAAGTGACAGAACATTACAGTGTGTGTGTGTGTATATACAGTACACACACACACACACAGTTACCTGCAGTTTCATTCAGTGATGCTGCACCTGCACTCAGGACCCAGGCTGAAGTCAGCAGAGCAATTACTCCCAGAGCCATGACTGAAACACACACAGAGAACACACACACGCACACACACACACTCATCACCTTTCCATAATGAGTAACATGGCACGACTCTGTGTTCACACTCACAGTGCAGCTCACATTCAGCCGTTACGGAGCCGCGTACCACATTCGACACCATACCCAAATAAAGGTGCGTTTAAAGTGACCAATTATTTCTCATGGGGAAAAAAACAAACAAAAAAAAAAAGACAGACTACAGATTCATACAAGTGACCTGAACACCTTTATTATCTGTTTATACACTGAGCAGAGTTTTGTATTTTATGAGAAAAGGCTGATGAGACTCTAATGCACTCTTCACTTTTCTGCTCCTTGGCAGCTCCTGCAGTAACGCCGTGTGGCCTGGAGTGCACTGACGAGGAGGGAGTAAGGGGAAGTGAGTAAGGATGCTTCATTGACCCTACATTCTTCATCTTTATTGTGTCATACTGTAGCATCAACCGCAAGTTCCTGCTAAACGATTTCCCTAAAGGCTCGGTCACACGCAACTGGAAATAATAGCACAGTGCACCAGCGCCTGTAGTGGAGGAACAGAACCGAGGTGGAAAACAGATTAGAACCTTAGATTAGAGAACACTTGAGGTCCTCATAAAACCATCAGGTTATGAATAATGCACTTCTGGTCAAAAGTGACAACAATTCATTAAAAAACTAAAGAATCATCATGTTTTCTACAAAGCGAACGTCCCGTGCACTTGATTGATGTTCACAGTGTTCAGATTATAAAAGGCTTTGCGTACACAGGAGACTCTGAAACCTGATGGATGTAAATATTTACTGCGCATGATGAGTGTTTCTGCAGCAGAACTCAAAGGTCAAGATGCAGCTCCGGCTCTGAGAACGCGTGTAAATGTCAGCTCCAGCGTATTTCAGAGGTCTGGGATTAGTGGAGCTTAATGACCATTTAGTTGTGACTTCTTTTTTTTCCAGGGAATAATATTTTTATACGGGAACTGAAATATGAATTTAATCATGTGTTCACATAAATCAGGGTAGATAAGCTCAGCATGATCGAGTTTTATCTTCTGGGAACATATTTATATTTTTAGGCCGGTTGCCAAGTCTGTTTCTCAGAAATGCAGCTCCAGAGTCCAGATGCTTCCCATTTTGTGTACAGTTGAGGGGAAACAGCACACCACCTGAAGGTTTTGGAGCTTTTGCTTTTTTATGGTAATGCACCTGTTTGTTTTATTTATTTTAATTCAAAAAGAATTTTATGATTTCAAGCAAAAAGGTGAATCTACATAAGGCAAAAAGACTTGGTCTAAAAATGACACTGTAAGTCATCCGAGTTAGAGATAGATCAGGAAGTGGGGTCAGGGTCAGTCTGACAGAGTTACTGTAGAACACGGACGGCTGGGAAAAGATGGGAAGGGTGGGGATTATAACAGGGACAAAAGCTGGCCAGAGGATATGAAAGAGGTTTCGAGCAAACAGAGAGCAAACCGGGTCTTACGACGCCTGAAGCCAAGCCTAGCAATGTCTCGCTGCCGGTAATGATCTGTAATTATCACTGATATACTGTATCTTGGTATCTAAAGCTAATACAAACTGTTGCACTCTGTTCTGTTACAAAACACTGTGCCTGCTTTGCACAAGATGATGAAATAGATTTGTGCACTACTCATCTCTCACGTTACACCCTCACAACAAAATCCAGTAAGACACTGAGATCTAGCCAACAAAGTCTCCTTTAGGTCACAGACTTTCTGTTTAACTTCTGTGATGGCTGTAAAGTGAGACTTCTACAAAATCTAGATAAACAGGAATTTAAAAGAATCTGTATGACAAACACAGTAAGTGACATCATCAACATCATCATCACCATCATCATCATCATCATCACAGTGCTGTTGAATTCCTGGCTCTGGTCAGAAGGTGATGTGGTTTCTATAGTAACAGCTCGATCTCACGGCCTCAATGATAATAAACAGATTAAAAGCATATTGTTATTTTCCACAGTATAATGTACAGTATCACCACAGGCACAGTGAAGCTTTCTGTCAGGACACTAATTTATGGATGGAGTTATCAAGCACAGAGAGTCTAAAAGCTGGTTACATCACACACTATGTATGTTTAACCTGATTACCTTTTATTTTATTAGTTTTCATTTTTAACGTTTATTTTCCTATAATATATACCTGTTATGTTTCTTAAGAACATTTAGAGTTTGGATGTGAACACACTGAGCCCAGAGCTGTACCTGCATGTAGGATCTTAATGTACTTTCCACTAATGCGCCTTTATTTATTACATTATTAATAGAATACTGTATTTAAATACAAAGTTAAAATGGGCCCTTCAGTAATAATTAAACTGGACAGATGCAGTGTAATGTTACAGTTTGTATAAAAACATTTTTATAATGTTTTTCTGATAAGATTATGTATCATAAGACACTAAAAACACTTATTTTACACATTTTGTGATGAGTGTGAGTGTGAGATTAGTGTGTCTCCATAAGCAATATAAATCTATAATACTTTTATAATAAAGTTACAAAATAACTCAAAGTGTTTTTGTGCTGACTGAGGAATCTATAAGGGGATAACGGTGAATGAGGATGTAAGTATGGACCTTATAGTGGAAGTACATTTGCTTTGTTTAGCAAAAAAATATGAGAAGACAACCACGAAAACAGGACCTTGGAAGCGGAGAGTGAAATTGTACGCCTTCATTACAAAAGAGAGACTGCTGGAACAGGACCCGGGTCACTACAATTTCCCCATGAGATGATGGACAGAACGGTCACCGCGCTTCACTCTGTCCTGCAGGATGAATGAGGTTCAGATACAAATGAGACTTTTAGGCTTCATTTACTGGTTTGATTCTGATTCACGGAAAAAATAAATCCTAGACAGCGTTCAATAAGCATTTAATGATGATACTGTGAGTCAGAAATGAACATTTCAGATTTCAGGAAGTTTCTTAGGATTTTTGCAAATCATATCCGATGTTACTTATAGAGTTTCTGCACGCGAGTGTAACGCACTGAGTACAGGCCACAGGGACTCGGGGCTTTGTTATAAATGATTTAAGCGGAGTTATACTGGATTAATCCAGGTTTGCTCCAAGAACATTAAGCAGCATTTACATGACAGTGAGCGTAAAAGCAAAATGACTCACTAGCTGAGACCCTCCTCTGCACAAAGCATTTAAATGAAAGTTAACTATAGAAAGGCCTCAAATCTAAGTGTTTTTCCTTTGCACACTCATGCCTTTCACTAACAGCGTTTCAGCTTGATAGTGTTCTTCACCACAGGCCTAATTGTACCATCACGAGGATATATTTAGACAAAGATACAAAGAACTTCTGGATAATATCATCAGCTAACATGCTGTAAGTGTAATCACAGATGTTAGATCGCAGTCAGAGCACTGATATAATGATGAGAACCGCTTCTGTCCTCAGGGGTTATGCAGATTTACCTTAAATAACTACAAACTACACAAAACTCAGTAGCTTAAACTGCTAATTAATATTAATTAATAATTTTTTTACGCTGTCCAGGGTGTACCCCGCCTAGTACCCGAGGTCTCCTGGGATAGACTCCAGGTCCCCCGCGACCCTGAACACAGGATTAAGCGGTATAGAAAATGAATGAATGATAATAATTTTTTTTACATCAGTCCCCAGCAGGAAATTGCCAGGCCAAAAGAGGATGTAATGAATAATAATGATCAGCCGAAACGACCCAGTTTATCTATGCTGAACTGGTCTTCACTATGCTGAACTGGTCTTCATGTCAATTTAAATAATTTCTGTCATATTGAATTTTCACCTGCACAACACACAAGATGTTATATCATTCCTATCTGTTATCGCCCAAATGAGGATGGGTTCCCTGTTGAGTCTGGTTCCTCTCAAGGTTTCTTCCTAATGCCATCTCAGGGAGTTTTTCCTTGCCACCGTCGCGTCACCCTTGGCTTGCTCATCAGAGACATTTCATTCATTCGTCTCATTATTATCTGCACATTTTTCTCACACATCCACACTTCCAATTATTTTCTTTTCTATAATTATTATTATTTGTTTTTATTTATTTATTTTCTATTATTATTATTATTATTTTATTTATTTATTTATTGATTGATTATTATTATGATTTGTTAAATTTCTTTAATTTTTGTGAAGCTGCTTTGAGACAATGACCATTGTTAAAAGCGCTATATAAATAAAATTGAATTGAATTCAATTTTACACAACCTGAAACAGATTTATACTGAATCAGAACAAGAAATCTCTGAGCATCTGCAGCAGAAGTGCTTTATAAAGAAAACAGTGGGGTTGAGTTTATTATACACACATTATTTAACTTTTTCTTGTTAAGGACACTATTTTTTTCATTTTTGATTTACATTATTTATTTACTATTTATTATTATTATTATTATTAATTATTGTTATTATTATTCAGTTATTTATACTTTCTGGCCCAGGGCTTTGTTTAGACATAGGGTTAGTTCTCTTATAACTTGATGATTATGTAACGTCCTGTTGTCATCTGGGAATATTATAATATTAGCCAGTCATTTACAATATGCAGTTTTCCCATGTCCTCCCTCGTCAGATTTTCCAGCTGTGTCCTGAACTGTAGTAAATTAAGATCTCTCAGTGGGCAATTATTTTTAAACGGCTTTTCTTAGCTTTAAAAGTTGTGATTAGATAATGAGCTGCTCCAAATGTGCACTAAATATACTTTAATGTTGAGTGATATGGGATAATTAGTAATCAGTTCGCAAATGATCAGTTTGAGTCAATAATCCATGTAAAAGATCAGACAGAAATAAACTAAAATAGTTTCCTTTGTTGGAACATAAAGGACATTTCTCAGACCACTGGAAGAACTGGATGAGATATTCATCTTGCTCAGCTGCCAGCATTAAGACTGCAAAGTATTGAGTCCTCCTGAGGACACAGTCACACACATGTCCCAAATCATTACTGTAGACTACAGTGTTAACACGCTTCCACTGATCACAGACCAAATCATGCAGTTACCTGGCTTTGTGTGATAATGGCACGTTAACTGCGTATAATAAGATGACTGAAGGAACATCACCAGGTGTGCGGGAGCTTCTAGATAGAAGTAAACCAAAGTCAAGCTACCTTTATTTTTGCAAGAATACATTAAACGTAAGGTGTGTGTGTGTGTGTGTGGTGGTTCAGGTGACTATGGTGACTTCCGATCTGTTGATCCAGGTCTGAGCGCCACTCTCGTGGGTTGCCAAACCCCACAGTACCCAGTCGCTGTATGCAGTGCTGGTCTCATTTGAGAGACGTGTTAAGCAGTTTGCCATGCATTTCCTTATTGCAACATTGCACGTTTATAATACAAGTATATTAAAGTTGTGATTAATTGTGATTAAATAAAGACTGGCAGCTTAGTGATTAGCACCTCCAGGGTCAGGGTTTACAGGATTCACAGGGAGGGAATGTGTGTGTGAATGTTGGCCGAAGGTCCTACCCCGGGTTTACAAAAGAGGAATAAAAACACTGGTCACGGTTGGCATTGGCAGACCATGACTGTGATTAACTACATTAAAATCGACTGACAGCATTAAATTCAACGATAGGTTTTCTGGGAAACATCAAACTGCTAAAGGGAAAACAAGTCTGTACTGTTTGTCTTAGGAAGAGTCAAATGCACTTCACTAAACTTTCCACAGTCACCTTCCCATGTACGATCATTAAATACGGGTCATGAACAGTCAAGTGGTCGCTTGGGAACTGATGCCGCCTGTAACGCACAGATCTCAACTCCAAACCTTTACCTCTTGCACAGTTTAAAAAGATCAACATAAAGACTCAGACTCAGAGTCAGCCAGCCTAAAAAGACAACTGCTTCTAGACTAATTTGTCAAGGAAAAGGAAATGAATCGTATTAATATCCGTAGTCATGCACAGCGAACCACAAAGCAGGTCTAATAACAGAAAATTACTTGCCTTGGTGACTACATGTGAATCAGCGACTACTTGTGTACCGACAAGTCCATTATCACATTCAGTAAATACAGCAAAACAATGTATCTTTAAGAAATAAGAAGCTGACTAGAAAAAAAATCTCTTGGAAATAAAATGCAATCTCAGGAATGAATCAGAAAAAGCAGAGCCGCAGAGCGTTCTCTCACGTATGACTCACGACTCGGTGTGTCCAAGTACACGGTGTGAATGACGGTCAAACATCAAGCTGCGTCAGAGTTAGCAAAAGTAAAGCCAGGACAATAGGGATGTTTATTATACACGTGGCTGAGTGAAGAGCCAGGCATGTCCTGAACCCTTCTGAACCCCGAAACACCAGGGTGTGCCGTGTTCACAGGGTTTAAATAATCCAAGATCAGAAAACCTACATACAGGGAAATGAAAATAAATTTAACTCAGATTAATCTGTACTGATTTTGAACCATGAAGCTGCAAAAATAATGCTGACAGTAAATTCTTTACATAAGCCAATTAGTCAAGTTCCTGTCTGGAGTCGTTCTGCTGATGAGCCAAAATTCTACCAGAAATCACACACAGATATAGACAAGTCACCTGCCTATCTGCATGCTTTCAATTTCATACAGACATGAGGAAGTTAAGAGTGAACACTCGACCCTGGAAAGTGATATGAGGTGGTGATGAGACCAACATCTAATTAACACAAAATATCAAGGTCCATAAACCAGGCAGGCACAGTCATGACCACCACAAGAAGTGTGTGTGTGTGTGTGTGTGTGTGTGTACACATGTGTGTGTGGGTGTTATCAGTAAATTACCACTCCGCGCTGCACTCTGCCCCCCCGGCCTGCACTTGGATTGCTGTGTCATTGTTAAAAAATTTATCTAGTCATCCCTGATTAACAGTAACACACATTTATATACAATACTGCAACACACTACATGCTGTATTTATCAGATTTATTTATCGTATAGGGGGAACATTGGAACAGATGAACATGCTGCTTTTTTATGTTTGCAATAACTGATAAATACAATGTGATTATTTTTACTACAAAACTTTAACAGAAACCAACGGAGTAGCAAATGATATTACGTATAATAATAATCTACTGTATCCATAGTCCAACTAGGGGCCATGGAGGCCAATAGAGACCATTGTACTTATTCCCATTTAACTATCGTGGTAGAACCTCCGGTCAACATTCACACACTCACAGGCAATTTGGGAACACCAACTAGCCCAATCTGCATGTCTGTGGACTCGGAATCGATCTGAGACGCTGGAGTTGCACAGCAACAAGACTAACCACTATACTACCACACTACTGGCCAAAACATGGTATCGGTGCTAAAAAGTGTCTCACTCCGGTGAACAAGTGAATTTTAACACCAGTTGTCACAATATTTAAACCTTCTTATCTCCATGCTTTGTTTTTTGTAAATATGCTACACATTGATATTTTTATCAGATATTAAGAAACGCATTTGCTAAATACAATTTCATGCCTTTTTATGTTTTAGTGTCTGTAACTTTTTTTTTTTTATTCCAATCTTTCAATGATCTTAACTGTCATTCAGATGGAACATGAAAAGACATAAACCTGAAGAAGTGTATTATTCTAAAATTCTAAATTGGATAAAAAGGATATTGCAAAATGAATTTGACATGGTTACAGACACTACAGATTATTTAGGAGAAAAAGTCCTTCATTTTGCACAGAATGCTTTAATTTAAGCAACAGCTCTCTAGAAGCTTACACCAATTTTAGTATCAATATTCATAAAGAAATATGAAGAATTAGCATTTAAAATGATGATTGTTTGATGCGAGACAGTATAAAAATTAAAAGTATAAAAAGTATAAAAATGACAATGAACTTAAAAACTATTTTTGGGCCACATATAAAATCATCTCTCCAAAACAGCTGAAGTCAGCAACTTGACATTTTCGCCACCTCCATGTTCATGAAGTTCAGAAGCAGCTCCTTCGGCACACACACACCTTCTGTACATTATATACAGCATGTGTGATATAAAAACATTCATCAGCACCAGTACTGTGTTTTGGTCGTGTATACAACTTTTACAGATTTACAATTCAAATACTTTATACAGATATACTGTGGAATTAGAAAATAATATAGGAAGGGTGTTCAAGTCAAACCGGGACTTACGCAATTTCTTGTGGATGAAGTGGAGAAGGGTATAATTGATTGATTAATTAATTAACACAGCACCCCTTCCTGCCCCTTCACACACACCCATAAGTAAGTGCCCCCCCTCCCCCATCCTGGTGCAGTATCTGCAGTTCCTAATCCTCAAGATTCCAGTCCTCCTTACACACCACCAGACGATATGATTTCCGGTCACAAGCTATACAGTACACACACACACACACACACACACACATATAACCGCGCGCGCCCACGGAGACACACCTGGTCTTACCTGTACTGTACTGTACTGTAGGTCTCCTCCTCCTCCTGTGTCTCCGGGTTTCGGTCCTCGGTTTGTGAACAGAAGATCTCCTGAAGTATATACTGTATGTATAGTGTGTGTGTGTGTGTGTGAGCGGGTTCTTAGATCACAGAAACGCCGACTCCGTGTTTACACTCTGAGGAAAGCGGTAGATGTGTGTGTCCAGGGGAAGTCATGTCTCCGACACACACACACACACACACACACACACACACACAGAGTCAGAACTTCTCCATGTTCACAGGAACATCTCAGAAAGCGAGTGTTGCAATTTCCTCTCCGGGACTCTGGAGCTGCTCCTCCTCGGGTTGCGCAACACCACACACACACACACACACACACACGGGGTTTTGTCCAGTAGGGAGCAGGGAGTTTATTCTCATGTGAAACACCAGGTCATTTCTTGTATATAAACATTATTATAATCCTATATTAAATTATAATACAATAGAGTACTACAATCACCATCTGCTGTAAACACACACACACACACACACACACACCTTTATAATAAGAGATAAGGCATGCAAAATGCTCATTATATCATGTATAATGACATTAAAAATAGTAGAATGCATAACAGTGTGTGGAAAGATATATATTTATTATACTGTATATATATATAAACGTCCTCTGACTTTCAACTGTTTTTACTTTCAGTAAACTTAATGTGTAAATATTTGTATGAACACTAAAAGAGTCAACACCATAAGACATAAAGTAAAAATGTTTCACAATGTGTCCCTGAATGAAGGGAGGCTCAAAATCAGTCAGTAGCAGTCAGTATCTGGTGGCCACCAGCTGCTTGAAGTACTGCAGTGCATCTCCTCCTCATGGACTGGACCAGATTTGTCAGTTCTTGCTGTGAGATGGAGGGATTGTGTGTTCCTGGGGTGACTCGGGCAGTTGTTGTGGCCATCCTGTACCTGTCACGCAGGTGTGATATTCGGATGTACCCATCCTGTGCAGGTGTTGTTACACGTGGTCTTCCACTGCGAGGATGATCAGCTGTCCTTCCTGTCTCCCTGTAGCGTTGTCTTAGGCGTCTCACAGTGTGGACATGGCGATTTATTGCCCTAGCCACATCAGCAGTCCTCATGCCTCCCTGCAGCATGCCTAATGCACGTTCACGCAGATGAGCAGGGACCCTGGGCATCTTTCTTTGGGTGTTTTTCACAGTCCGTAGACATGTCTCTTTAGTGTCCTGCATTTTTAGAACTGTGACCTTAAATGCCTACTTTCTGTAAGCTGTTAAAGTCTTAACGACCATTCCACAGGTGCATGTTAATTAATTGATTATGGTTAATTGAACATGCATGGAAAACATTGTTTAAACCCTTTACAATGAAGATCTGTAAAGTTATTTGGATTTTTACATTATTGTTGAAATACACAGTCCTGAAAAAGGGACGTTTCCTTTTTATACAGTGGTGTGAAAAAATATTTGCCCCCCCTCCTAATTTCTTATTCTTTTGCATGTTTGTCACACAAAATGTTTCTGATCATCAAACACATTTAACTATTAGTCAAAGATAACACAAGTAAACACAAAATGCAGTTTTTAAATAGGGGTTTTATTATTTAGGGAGAAAAAAAAATCCAAACCTACATGGCCCTGTGTGAAAAAGTAATTGCCCCCTGAACCTAATAACTGGTTGGGCCACCCTTAGCAGCAATAACTGCAATCAAGCGTTTGCGATAACTTGCAACGAGTCTTTGTGCTCTGGAGGAATTTTGTCCCACTCATCTTTGCAGAATTGTTGTAATTCAGCTTTATTTGAGGGTTTTCTAGCATGAACCGCCTTATTAAGGTCATGCCACAACATCTCAATAGGATTCAGGTCAGGACTTTTACTAGGCCACTCCAAAGTCTTCATTTTCTTTTTCTTCAGCCATTCAGAGGTGGATTTGCTGGTGTGTTTTGGGTCATTATCCTGCTGCAGCACCCAAGATCGCTTCAGCTTGAGTTGATGAACAGATGGCCGGACATTCTCCTTCAGGATTTTTTGGTAGACAGTAGAATTCATGGTTCCATCTATCACAGCAAGCCTTCCAGGTCCTGAAGCAGCAAAACAACCCCAGACCATCACACTGCCACCACCATATTTTACTGTTGGTATGATGTTCTTTTTCTGAAATGCTGTGTTACTTTTACGCCAGATGTAACGGGACACGCACCTTCCAAAAAGTTAAACTTTTGTCTCGTCGGTCCACAAGGTATTTTCCCAAAAGTCTTGGCAATCATTGAGATGTTTTTTAGCAAAATTGAGACGAGCCTTAATGTTCTTTTTGCTTAAAAGTGGCTTGCACCTTGGAAATCTGCCATGCAGGCCGTTTTTGCCCAGTCTCTTTCTTATGGTGGAGTCGTGAACACTGACCTTAATTGAGGCAAGTGAGGCCTGCAGTTCTTTAGATGTTGTCCTGGGGTCTTTTGTGGCCTCTTGGATGAGTTGTCTCTGCGCTCTTGGGGTAATTTTGGTCGGCTGGCCACTCCTGGGAAGGTTCACCACTGTTCCATGTTTTTGCCATTTGTGGATAATGGCTCTCACTGTGGTTCGCTGGAGTCCCAAAGCTTTAGAAATGGCTTTATAACCTTTACCAGACTGATAGATCTCAATTACTTTTGTTCTCATTTGTTCCTGAATTTCTTTGGATCTTGGCATGATGTCTAGCTTTTGAGGTGCTTTTGGTCTACTTCTCTGTGTCAGGTAGCTCCTATTTAAGTGATTTCTTGATTGAAACAGGTGTGGCAGTAATCAGGCCTGGGGGTGACTACAGAAATTGAACTCAGGTGTGATAAACCACAGTTAAGTTATTTTTTAACAAGGGGGGCAATCACTTTTTCACACAGGGCCATGTAGATTTGGAGTTTTTTTTCTCCCTTAATAACGTAAACCTTCATTTAAAAACTGCATTTTGTGTTCAATTATGTTATCTTTGACTAATAGTTAACAGGTTTTTGATGAGCAGAAACATTTAAGTGTGACAAACATGCAAAAGAATAAGAAATCAGGAAGGGGCAAATAGTTTTTCACACCACTGTATATATATATATATATATATATATATATATATATATATATATATATATATATATATATATATAACTGTTATACTGTATATTTACAGAGTATACAGTATATAAAGAGTTAAATTTCACTTGCCCCACCCAGGCCTAGGCCTGATTACTGCCAGACCTGTTGAAACCCTTTAAATAAAACTGAAGCATGCTAAGGCTGAATCCCATTTCTACCCCTTACCCCTTCACATAGCCCTACCCCTCCGTTTGGCGCGTTCACGTGAAGGGGTAGGGGTGTCTCATTTCTCTTTTGGTTGGAGGGGGAGGGGGAAGGGGAAGGGCCAGATAGCCCTCCAAACGAAGATTTTTCAGGACCTCACTTCAAACGAAGGGCTAAGCGAAATTTTCAACATGGCTGCTCACTGGAGCAAACAGACCCATAAATGTAAATTTTTGCCATAAATAAAGATTTTTATGACAAGTTTTCATTATATGTATATTACCTCTAGTCTTGTGTTTGTGTTTATGGTGATGTTCTGTAAAGAAATGTTTGCAAAAAAATCGCTAAAGTTTGCTAGCGGCTAGCACCGATTGCACGATATTACAAATATATATTTTATTTTTATATATTTTTATAATTTATATTATGTATAGGGATGAAATACGGCGCAAAAAAACTTTGGGAGTGAGTAATCTCTCTCTTATTGCAATGTGTGATAAACATCGGCGCATGTGCTTTAACGTAACATTAGGAACTAGTGACAACGTATGATGACGTATAACAGTGTTGTAGTGGTGTCCCATTTCTTAGGGGAAAAATTTAAACCCTTCCCCTTTCCACTTCGTTTCAAGGGACAAGGGGAAGGGCAAGGGGAAGGGGAAGGGGTAGGGGAAGGGGTAGAAAATAGAAATGGGATTCAGCCTAAAATATCCCAAAAAGCAACGTGATTTTAAGAAATTAAAGGAAGAAATGATAACGTAATTGACATGTATCAGTCTGGAAAGGGTTACAAAACCATTCCTAAGGCTTTGGGACTCCAGTGCACCACAGTGCAAGCCATTAACCACACATGTACATAATTTATATATTTATATTATATTATAATAACAACAACCTGTACCTGTCACTCTTTAGTTTTGTTAGCATTAGACAGAGCAGGTTACTGCTGATTGTTCAGCATGACCTGTAGATTTCTGTCCTTTGTTTTACCGCAGCCCCGAGTGAGTCAGGACCGATTCCCATAACTGTGTGTGCTTTCCTGAGCAGGATTACTAGTGGTATCTCCCACATTCACACCATCGCCCCAGCACACTGATACAACACATTCAAAACTGACCTGCAAACACTAAAGAACCTGAGACCTCTCTGGGAAAAGGGAGTGTATTTGACTGACGACGAAAGGCGTAAGATACTCAATCTTACAATATTGTATTTCTTTGTATTAATAAGTTAGACAGAGAATTCTGCTGTACAGAAAGACACACAGACATGTACCTGGGCTTCAACCTGAAATAATAATTTACATTAGTAATAAATTTCATTTACATTACATTAAAGATGATTAGATTATTTTTAGCTTTAACCTTTAAACGATTTCTACAAACTCTTTTCACATCGATGGCGAGTACTTACACTAATTCATAAAAACCCAAATAAAGCTGTGACACCAGAACAGTTTTGCAGATGACACAGTTCATTGTTGTACCTGAAGTCAGGGGTGAAAAGAAAAGGAGCTGATACCTTCCAGGGCACCTGTGCTGCTTTAAGATGCACAAACTCTGGTCTGATAGTTATTCCAGTGCGTAATAAATTACTCAATTTGAATGAAATGTTGCTTCTTAGCTCCATCTCATCTTCTTCATAAAGGAACGCATCGATACTGAAATCTGAGCTGGTGCCATACCCATGTTTAAAATGATCATTGGGCCGATGTCAACCTCAGTGTATTTGTTGTTACTTAATACCCATTTTGTGAAAATGAAGAAGAAATATTAATCATGGACAAAAACTAAATTACACTACATCGAAATTGAATCATCCAGATTTATAAAACAACTGTAAGAAATCGCCACTAGAGGGCACTGTTTTGCCCTTTGTAGTTTTTGTTTTGCAGACTCAGTTTCCCAGAAGGCACCTCGGTCAGGTGATGCGGGAGCACACCTGAACCGAGGTAGGTCATTAAATCTTCTATAAAGAGCTGATTAGTCTCGACTATGGGTCGAGCATTGAATGTTTGTATGTCCTGTCAAGAGGGCATTTTGTTTTGTGTATTGGTTTTCTTTGTTTATATGTTGGTTTATTTTATTTTGTTATTTTGTGGTTCATGTTTATGGAGCGATATCGCGGACAATATTCAAATGCAATTGCAAATTCCATTTGCAATTGCGTTTCCCATATGTGGACGTGAAATGGGATGTTTCCCAAAGTGTGCCATAATTCAAATGCAATTGCTAACTCTGCATTACCGTTTGCTGTTTCGCCTTTGCGAGCGCACACTGACTTTCAAATTTCAAATGAAAAAACAAAGTCCATTTGCATTTGTATTTCCCAGGTCTAACACGTCATGAACCTGTCATATTTACAGTGGTGTGAAAAACTATTTGCCCCCCTCCTGATTTCTAATTCTTTTGCATGTTTGTCACACAAAATGTTTCTGATCATCAAACACATTTAACTATTAGTCAAAGATAACACAAGTAAACACAAAATGCAGTTTTTAAATGAGGGGTTTAATTATTTAGGGAGGGAAAAAATCCAAACCTACATGGCCCTGTGTGAAAAAGTAATTGCCCCCTGAACCTAATAACTGGTTGGGCCACCCTTAAGAGCAATAACTGCAATCAAGTGTTTGCGATAACTTGCAACGAGTCTTTTACAGCGCTCTGGAGGAATTTTGGCCCACTCATCTTTGCAGAATTGTTGTAATTCAGCTTTATTTGAGGGTTTTCTAGCATGAACCGCCTTTTTAAGGTCATGCCACAACATCTCAATAGGATTCAGGTCAGGACTTTGACTAGGCCACTCCAAAGTCTTCATTTTGTTTTTCTTCAGCCATTCAGAGGTGGATTTGCTGGTGTGTTTTGGGTCATTGTCCTGCTGCAGCACCCAAGATCGCTTGACGAACAGATGGCCGGACATTCTCCTTCAGGATTTTTTGGTAGACAGTAGAATTCATGGTTCCATCTATCACAGCAAGCCTTCCAGGTCCTGAAGCAGCAAAACAACCCCAGACCATCACACTACCACCACCATATTTTACTGTTGGTATGATGTTCTTTTTCTGAAATGCTGTGTTACTTTTACGCCAGATGTAATGGGACACACACCTTCCAAAAAGTTCAACTTTTGTCTCGTCGGTCCACAAGGTATTTTCCCAAAAGTCTTGGCAATCATTGAGATGTTTTTTTAGCAAAATTGAGACGAGCCTTAATGTTCTTTTTGCTTAAAAGTGGTTTGCGCCTTGGAAATCTGCCATGCAGGCCATTTTTGCCCAGTCTCTTTCTTATGGTGGAGTCGTGAACACTGACCTTAATTGAGGCAAGTGAGGTCTGCAGTTCTTTAGATGTTGTCCTGGGGTCTTTTGTGGCCTCTCGGATGAGTTGTCTATGCGCTCTTGGGGTAATTTTGGTCGGCCGGCCACTCCTGGGAAGGTTCACCACTGTTCCATGTTTTTGCCATTTGTGGATAATGGCTCTCACTGTGGTTCGCTGGAGTCCCAAAGCTTTAGAAATGGCTTTATAACCTTTACCAGACTGATAGATCTCAATTACTTTTGTTCTCATTTGTTCCTGAATTTCTTTGGATCTTGGCATCATGTCTAGCTTTTGAGGTGCTTTTGGTCTACTTCTCTGTGTCAGGTAGCTCCTATTTAAGTGATTTCTTGATTGAAACAGGTGTGGCAGTAATCAGGCCTGGGGGTGACTACAGAAATTGAACTCAGGTGTGATAAACCATAGTTAAGTTATTTTTTAACAAGGGGGGCAATCACTTTTTCACACAGGGCCATGTAGATTTGGAGTTTTTTTTCTCCCTTAATAACGTAAACCTTCATTTAAAAACTGCATTTTGTGTTCAATTATGTTATCTTTGACTAATAGTTAACGGTTTTTGATGAGCAGAAACATTTAAGTGTGACAAACATGCAGAAGAATAAGAAATCAGGAAGGGGGCAAATAGTTTTTCACGCCACTGTAAATAGGAAAATCAATCACCACGTTTGCTTTTTCACTTTCTCTGAGTCGCGCGTCAAGCCGGCCAAAATTCAAACGCAATCGCTAATCCATTTGCAATTGCATTTCCAACACGTTACACAGAAACCTGTCAATCAGCGTCAGGGGCGGGTCTATACTGTGGGGCGGGATTGTATGGGGAGTGACGTCACTCGCACTCGCCGACCAAGAGGGGGATATTTGAGCACTGGAGGTGAACCGAGATTATCTCATTTGTTTATCAAGAAATAAACACACAAAAATAACAAATCGCATATTATCTTGCTCCGGAGTGGACAGAGAAGTTTTTACAAATAAAAATATTTTTAGATCTTCTCCTGTTACAGCCTGCTGGAGCTAAATCTTTCAGAAACGCTGCGTCCCGGTGTTATGCGCTAAAATGCCTCCCTGCCACGGATTGCACCCCCCCCAACATAACCTCTATCAAATATTATATTACAACATAAATTAATAGGTTTATGATTTACAAATTGCACCAAATTTGCACTGCAGGGCAGTGGTGGCTCAATCGGTTAAGGCTGTGGGTTACTGGGTTACTGATCGGAAGGTCGGGGGTTCGAACCCCAGCATCGGCAAGTTGCCACTGTTGAGCCCTTGAGCAAGGCCCTTAACCCTATCTGCTCCAGGGGCGCTGTAAGCTGGCTGACCCTG
This sequence comes from Channallabes apus, assembly GCA_030522415.1. Classification (NCBI taxonomy): domain Eukaryota; kingdom Metazoa; phylum Chordata; class Actinopteri; order Siluriformes; family Clariidae; genus Channallabes; species Channallabes apus. The sequence continues at coordinate 13,538,299 of CM060109.1, forward strand.
CGCTCTGACCCCAGTTTCCTAATTGGGATATGCGAAGAAGAAATTTCGCTGTGCTGTAAAAAGTACATGTGACAATAATTGAATATTCTTCTTCTTCTTCTTCTTCAAACGAATTTGATTATAAAATAATCTATATATAAAAAAACACATGTAGTATAGGGGGAAAATATATTAATTATATATTATTTTCATATACATGTATATTTTTATATTTCTTATTTATAATAAAAATCGCTTTGTGTAATTTTTCATCATAAACAATATTTGTTTAGTGTAAACATTTTTGTATTACATGGCAAACCCCTGCAAAATAAATGTGTCACAAAATAAACATTATATGAGAATTTGTATTATTGAATGTGTTAATTTCCATGTCACGTGCTTAGGGTTAATTATAATAGTAATAATACATTTGATAATACTCATATAATATATTTGATAATAATAATATGAATTTTTGGCCAGGCTCGATTCCCGTCTCTGTGTGCATGGAGTTTGCATGTTCTCCCCGTGCTTGGTGGGTTTCCTCCGGGTACTCCGGTTTCCTCCCACAGTCCAAAGATATGCAGGTTAGGCTAATTGGCGTTCCTAAATTGCCCGTAGTGTGTGATTGGGTATGTGAGTGTGTGTATGTGTGTGTGCCCTGCGATGGATTGGCACCCTGTCCAGGGTATACCCCGCCTAGTGCCCGAAGTCTCTTGGGATAGGCTCCAGGTCCCCCGCGACCCTGAACACAGGATTAAGCGGTATAGAAGATGAATGAATGAATGAATGATTCACCTCCATTGTTCAAATATCCCCCTCTTGGTCGGCGAGTGCGAGTGACGTCACTCCCCATACAATCCCGCCCCACAGTATAGACCCGCCCCTGACGCTGATTGACAGGTTTCTGTGTAACGTGTTGGAAATGCAATTGCAAATGGATTAGCGATTGCGTTTGAATTTTGGCCGGCTTGACGCGCGGCGCAGAGAAAGTGAAAAAGCAAATGTGGTGATTGATTTTGATATTTAAATATGACAGGTTCATGACGTGTAAGACCTGGGAAATACAAATGCAAATGGACTTTGTTTTTCATTTGAAATTTGGCAGTCAGTGTGCGCTCACAAAGGCGAATCAGCAAACGGTAATGCAAAGTTTGCAATTGCATTTGAATTATGGCACACTTTGTGCGTCCACATATGGGAAACGCAATTGCATTTGAATATTGTCCGCGATATCGCTCCATACATGTTAACCCATAACTACTAATCATGTCCCCAGGCTAAATGTGTTTGCATGTACGTCTTTTGCTGTTTAAGTGTGTGTGGAGCTGATATGGTGTTGAGTCATGTTGTATGGTTTGTTAGAGAATAGGACAGTAATTAGCCTCTGGGTGTCCCCTAGCCTCGCCTCTGCGTGTCCCCTAGCCTCGCCTCTGGGTGTCCCCTAGCCTCGCCTCTGGGTGTCCCCTAGCCTCGCCTCTGGGTGTCCCCTAACCTCGCCTCTGGGTGTCCCCTAGCCTCGCCTCTGGGTGTCCTGAGTCCCTGGTGTTGTGGTAGGTATTTGGTAAGTGTAGCTATAAGGTAAGTGTAGCTATGTGCATGTTAGGCTAAAGACATGCTTAGTTAGATGTATGTGTAGCTGATTGCCATGGTTCGCTAATAACCATATTTAGCTGATTACCATGTCTTTAGCCTGAATCTGGAGAGAGACGCAGGAAAGAGGTTGTGATTTTGGCGTTTTGACATTTCGTTGTATATTCCGGTTTTTACTTTTTGCCTCCCATTGACTTTGATTATTGTTTTGTCCCTTTGGTTTGGTTGGTCTTTGTATACTGTATATTTGTAGATAATTTCACTGTATGTTTGTGCACTCACTAGTAGTAGGGGCGTGGCTGCCATTTATTTTGGGAAGAGGGAATTTATTCACTGTTTTTGGTTTAGGGAGTCCGGGAAGGTACCTGTATTTTTGTTTGCTGGTTTTTATTTTATTCATTCATTTTTTTCGCGTGACACATCCGAGATGAACTGACACATCTAAGATGAGATCATCGTGATAATTACGGTCTGGCTAAGTTGCTTCTTCGAGCACACCTGTTGTTGATGATTAGTATAGCTGGATTGAATTATTGTCTAGGATTATTACGCGTTCGTGCGTTGGTTTAAAGGCGATATGCATCGACAGTGCAACACTGATCACAACCACTTTGATTGGTTTTGTAATACCTGTTATTCGCTGAAATCCTCCTCCTCCTGTTGTGTGTGTGTGTGTTTTTGTATATACAAACCTCATTATTTCATCAGTTAATGATTGGATTTCATTCTTTCTGCCATATACCACCATTTCCATACAGTTTAAAATAGAACCCTGAACCATTCTTTTGCTGTATGGCCCTAGACTGGGACGTAACACCATATTTAAGTTACCACTTTGATTTTCAAGCACAACAAAGACAACAGCTTTATTATGCAAAGGTGTTCCTTCAGTTAAAAACAACTAGTTTGAGATTTATATCTGCTCATCTTTTTTGAACTACGCTAGAATGCCTCATCCCACCCCCGCTGTTAAAAAAATAAAAATAAAAAGGTAACTAACTTTTACTGTGAGTAAATTTTTTTAATGAGCTACTTTTACTTGAGTAGATTTTTATAATGTTAACTTTACTTGTCTTCCCAAATTGACCGTAGTGTGTGAGTGTGTGTATGCATGTGTGCCCTGCGATGGATTGGCACCATGTCCAGGGTGTACCCCGCCTTGTGCCCTAAGCTTCCTGGGATAGGCTCCAGGTCCCCCGCAACCCCGAATAGAGGATAAAGCGGTATAGAAGATGAATGAACTTTACTTGTACTTAAGTAAACTTTCACTGAAGTAACAGAACTTGTACTTGAGTACAAAATTTTATTGCTCTTTCCACCTCTGCTTGTTAGTTAACTGAGTATATCAGCATAATGCTTACTGTATGTTTTGTGTCGTGTCCTATAGCCTGGGTATTGGTCAGTTATAGGTTGTATAATTTAAGTGTTCGTTTCTTTGTCCGTTTTTGTTTCTTTGTGATCCGTGTTGTGTCCTGATTAAAGACTCTTGTTTAAAAACACCCCTCTGTGCCTATGCCTGCCCCTTTTCTGCCCACGACATTAACACCCATTACCACCCGTTCATGACAACTTATATTGTATTATACAACCATTTTTTCCCCCACATGACTGATTCATACTTGTGAAAAATAACTGTTTCTAAAACCCTTTAACTTCCTACAAAATAAGAACTTTTCAGTACTCGCATAACTCAGCACCCTTTTTTTGAAACATTAATTAAATTATATTAAATGTACAGTACAAAATAATTGCAAAATATGTTAATTTTAAGGAAAGTTCTATTAACAAAATATAAGTTTAATTAAATCAACGTGGAGCCATTAAAATAAGACACATGCAATTGTCAAACTATCATCTGGGGAGAGTTATAAAGAGTATAATAATCTGCATTATTAATAATTTAATTTAATAGTACTGTAGTTTTGTATAAATATGCGCCAGTCTCTCGTGTACCTCAGCATGTTGGTGAAGCCACAAACTCTAATGAAAAAACAAAACCTCTTTAAACTGAGAATTGAATTACAGTATTAATTAAAGAACATTAAAGTTGTCAGTCATTTCTAAAACTCCCGCGTTAAACTGAATCCTTTATTTATCTCCACTGAGAGGGTGTGTGTGTGTGTGTGTGTGTGTGTGTGTGTGTGTGTATCATACCATCAGTTCATCTTCCTTTTGAAATATGTCAAAAGCTGTTCTTGAACTGTTCTCTTGAACTTGCGTGAGCTTGTGATCAGTACTTTACAGTATTACAATACTGAATTCTGATTGGATAATTGCTATTATTTATAGTTTGTAGATCAAATGTAAATGGTTTAAATATTTTATTTCATGACAAATATTACATGCGTTATTAATCTAGAGGAGATGGTACGGGGCGGGTGGCTTTTGTCATTTAGTCTACAGCCCCCCCTCATCGAGCCCTGTCTGGCCAGAACCGGATCTTGGACCACTGACTGTAGACTCGACCCAAAAGGACAGATTTGCTCCAATTCCCAGAACACACTGCAGCCTGCCAACATGGGCCTTCGTCCCAGAATTCACTGCGGCCAACCTTCTGTCTGTAGTTTTGGATCAGTGTGTCAGGATTATTTCAGCAAATAACTTACAAAGATAAAGATCAGTTTACTTACAGGACAACACGCCTGACCAAGTATATTATCTGTTGCTCATATTGTGGTTTAGAATGATGGATGAATGGATTATACGAGGCAGAGGAACAAATATCCTACAGTCAATATTTGTACAGCACCAAAGCGTCCTTCTGTATATTGCAGCTGAAATTAATTAAATAGACAATATGATAGACGTACCCACACTCACCATCATGAACAGCACTGTATATATGATTGTATATATCCAGAGTGAAGAAAAAAGGGCTCCGACAATCACTCTGGACCCCTCACACCCACACCATCGTCTCTTTAATCTGTTCTACAGACGGCCGGTTCTACAGAGCACCAGGACATCAGGCAGACGAACAGTTTCTTCCTCCAAACAATTGACCTCATGAACATGAAATTTTGCTTTATTTATTTAGTTAGTTTTGTTTCATGTTGTGGTGTGTGTGTGTGTGTGTGTGTGTGTGTGTGTGTGTGTGTTTTGTCGTCTCTGGAAGCTTCTCTCACCAAAACAAATTCCTTGTATGTGCAATCGTACTTGGCAATAAAGCTCTTTCTGCTTCTGATTAAAATAAACTCTGTGTGTGTGTGTGTGTGTGTGTGTGTGTTTGACAGGACAGAACACTTACAGTATCACAGAGTGATGCAGGTGCTTACTGACCTGCACAGACCTGCATTAACACAGTGTAGTAGTGAATCTCAGGAATGCAATCAGAGGGTGTGGCTTCATTAGATGCCCCGAAGTCGACAGTAAACAGAACTGTTGTTAAAGAAAAATCACCCAAACAGAGGAAGCTTTATCTTCATACTTAAGTTTTTTTTTTTAACGAACATCATTTTCCACATCCACCGATCTGACATAACATTCCCCCTTGTGACACCTGATGCCTCAGGGTGTGGCTTCTCATGGTTTCTGGAGGTGGGCAGGGTGGGGACTTTATAGATTGAACCTGTTTGTCCAGCGCATCCACAGGTGCTTGATCAGATTGGGTTCTTTCCTGTGGTGCACTGGGTGTTCTGGTGCCTTTCTTTAACTTTTTTTTTCAACAACAGCTGCGTTTTCTTTTTTTTATTATAGACCAATTTTTTATGTGTTCGAATCAAACCCCTTGGGTGGGCCCATGATCCTGTCACCAGATTACTGGTATATACAGTGGCTTGCAAAAGTATTCGGCCCCTTTGAACTTTTCCACATTTTGTCACATTACAGCCATGAATCCATTTTATTGGAATTCCACATGAAAGACCAAAGTGGTGTACACATGAGAAGTGGAACGAAAATCATACATGATTCCAAACATTTTTTTACAAATAAATAACTGCAAAGTGGGGTGTGCGTAATTATTCAGCCCCCTTTGGTCTGAGTGCAGTCAGTTGGCCATAGACATTGCCTGATGAGGGCTAATGACTAAATAGAGAGCACCTGTGTGTAATCTAATGTCAGTACAAATACAGCTGCTCTGTGACGGCCTCAGAGGTTGTCTAAGAGAATATTGGGAGCAACAACACCATGAAGTCCAAAGAACACACCAGACAGGTCAGGGATAATCAGTGCTATTTGATTCAGTGGTGTTAATGTTGTGGCTGATCCAAGGCTGTGTTTCCAAATGTGAACAACAGGAGGAGTGGGACGAGAATCATGTCCCTGCTGAAGATCAGGCTCGGTCTGTCCAGCTGTCACAGATCAGCTGATATACACTCTTGAATACATTCGATATCTTTTCAGCTTTTCGCTCTGAGCTCACACACTGTTCAGCGCTCAGAGTCACACAGTTTCAGGGCTGAATGACTGAATTTCCTGTATTTTAGAGCTAACGGTTTAAAACAAGCAGAGAACATTTTCATTATGGTCAGGAGGAAATTCTTTAGTCAGATTAGAAACCGGTTACTGAACACGTTTACTGCAGAGAATGAATGAGACCAGTGTTACTGAAATACAAAAATACTGCACACGACGTGATAAATAGTCTGTGGTGGACAGTGGTGTCAAAAGTATTCACATTCATTACTTGAGTAGAAGTATAGATACTAGGGTTCAAAAATACTTCTTTAGAAGTTGAAGTATCAACCCAAGCTTTTTACTTAAGTAAAAGTTTAAAAGTACTGGTTTCAAAACTACTTAAAGTATAAAAGTAAAAGTACCGTGAGGGGCGACAAAAGCATTAAGTTGTGTGCGTTCTGATCATGTGACGGGGGGGGGGGCGTTGTGCGCGTTCTGATCATGTGACGGGGAGGGGGGGGGGCGTTGTGCGCGTTCTTATCATAAAAATAGAGTAACAAGGCTGTTTTTAAAAAGTAAGGAGTAGAAAGTACAGATAATTGCTTAAAAATGTAAGGAGTAGAAGTAAAAAGTCGACTGAAAAATAATTACTCCAGTAAAGTATAGATACTCAAAATGTCTACTTAAGTAAGGTAACGAAGTATTTGTACTTCGTTACTTGACACCTCTGGTGGTGGAGATACTGTAAGTGTCATTTAGGAGCTCAGCGTGGGAGAGAAACATTCATTAGGAAAGAGAGACAAACAAGGCTTCATTTTTTTTATTAAAGACTAGATCCACACTCATATCATATTTATACTCTGTTACACACAGTGATGTATAAACCATATAAAACAGCTAAATAAAGCCTAATAAAGAAGTGTGTGTGTGTGTGTGTGTTATAAAGACTAAATGTATTTAGAAGGTGCTGTTCTGTCGAGCCAGGATGTAGTCGTTGTGTTTGTGTTGTTTGCGGCAGAGCAGACGCAGGAACACACACACCACCAGCAGGAGAAAGCAGAATGCTACAGGAGCCAACACGATCCAGGCCAACATGGACTCTGTGACGGAGAGAACATACTGTAGAGTCAGAGTGTGCAGGCTGACATCTCACATCAGCATTAAAAAGACAAGACAAAGATTTATCGCATGTCAGAAATGTTTTTCCTCCGACTCGCACTGGAGACTCCTTCCAGGAATGCTAAATGTTTCTTTTACTTATATAATAATGAAACAATTTAATAACTGTAACGACTGTTCATAGTGTGATGCTTAAAAGAAGAAAATCTGTCTGTCAGAAGATTCCACAGTCTCCACCGACACATTATTCAGCGCAGTTCTTACCTTCCACTTTAATTTGCACGACCACTTCCTGTTTTCCCGCCAGGTTCTGAGCGACACACTTCAGCTCCGCCCTCGTGTCGACCTCATGCACTACGAGGAAGACCAACAGCGCCTCCACATGGCCAGCTGACACCCTGTGAACAACCACACCAGTAACACACTGTACTGTACTGGAGATGATCATTACATTACATGCAGTGTGTACACGTGCAACTCCTGAGTTTCTGAATGAAAACTTCATATTCAGTTAAATAAGTCAAGAGACAAAGGGTTAAGAGATTAAAACTAGCTGAGCTCTCTTTGGCTGACATGCTCTCTCTCTCTCTCTCTCTCTCTCTCTCTCTCTCCACTATCAGTGGTGGCCGTCTGTATGTTCATGCATGCATAAGATGACGGATTTCACTTTTGTCTTACGATGGAGAGAACTGGATGATGTGTGGAAACTACAAAACCCCAAACTGAGGAAAGTGTACACTATATGGACAAATGTCCACCTCCTGAGCATCACACCGATATGCACTTGTTGAAGATCCCATTCCATGTGGGAAGGCCTTCTGTTAGGTTCTGCACTGTGGATTTGTGTTCATTCAGATACAATGGTTTGTCTGAAGGTGATGGTTCAGTGGGGTTCAGTTCAGCCAGGACTCTGTGCAGGACACTCATGTTCTTACTCTCCAACCATAACCACACACCAGGTCTTCATGGAGCTCACTTTGTGCCCAGGAGCACTGTCATGGTGGATCGGGTTTGTTGTTCCATTGGCAGGAAATTGCAATGCTACAGAATGCAAAGAATGTCTACAGAGCTGTGCACTCCCAGGTATGTTTGCAGTTTGGGAACCAATGGATATAAGAGTGATAGGTTTGGGGGAGTGGAGGGGAGGCACATACTTTTGGCCATATACATGGAGATTTCAAACTGACAAACTGTTTATGGAAGTTGTTAAAATGATCTTTTTGAAGTAGATGAAATATACCTTTAAAAATCCTTAAAAGTTGGTTGTATTAAGATCACCTTCAAAATTATTATTTCATTTGTTTCATTGTTCAAATCTTATATTAAATAAAATTAAATACTGTTAAATAAATTAAGGAAATAGGAACAAATGCTTTACTGTAAAAGGCTGCAAAGTGCCTAAAGAGACAAATTGACTTTTACAAAATTTACAACTTTACAAATTGGTAACAGTCTCAGCAGCGACCTCGTTTCCCCTCTCGTCTGTTCCAATCACTCAGCATTAAGCATCAGCAGTAAACTAATCACCGTCCTGATCATCTGTCCTCATCTACACCTGTGTCTCACTGGTTAGAGGTTTTTTTATTGTGCTTGAATGATTCATAGGTCACTACTGTATGTGCAAACAAAACACATTCTCTGAAACTGCTCAGGTACAGGGACTGGACTGAAAACGAGTGGGACCACATTCCTCAGGACCTCATTAAAAATACAAGACCGTCTGGAAAGTCTTTGGGAGAAATGGTGTGTGTGTGTGTGTGTGTGTGGGGGGGGGGGTTCAAGTCTTTTGAGCTTGAGATCATTTTATTAACTAACACGTGCCAGATTAATAAAAATAAACAAAAGTGTGTGTGTGTTCATCTCTCAGGGTTACACAACCGGGTTTGACCTCTCACCTCTGTGGTTCCTGAAACACTCGACCACGCAGGTAAGACTTGTCCACCTGTTGTCCGTCCACCAGCCAGATGAGCTCAGGAAGGTCAGGTGACCTGTCGTCCACAAACGCCTCGCACTGAATCACCAGACTGGAACCTGAGCATGAGCCACGTCAAACACACACACACACACACACGCACACACACACACACACACACACACACACACACACACGCACACACACGTTAGTATCAAGATTCCTGAGCTCAGAACCCTAAGCGCTGCCTCTGAGGGCTGTTACTTTCTCAACTCTGACTGGTCAGAAGTCTTATTGCCCGAGTCCCTGCTCACACTCACTCTGCCCCTCCTCTCTCTCTCTCTCTCTTTCTCTCTCTCTCTCTCTCAGCTCCTCCTGAGGTAAAAGCAGGAACTCTTTGCTTGTTTGTTTTTTGGCCAAGGAAAATCTTCAGAAGGTTCAGAACAAAAACCTCGTGGTTTCTCAGGAACTCAACTATTTGTGCCTTTTTGTGAAGTAGAAAAATGAGGCTTAACTGAGAAACAAAAGATAGCTGATAGATCGCTGTAACATACACAGATGTGTTTTAGTCCTTGCTTAAAGAATGCAGGTTTAAAAAACCAGAGAAATGTTTCTATTAAAATACATCAGTACGCTGTTCACATCTGAAGATCTTCTCTAAATTTAGAAAACAGACGCTACTGTGGATCTGGAGCCTCTTCCAGGAACACTCATTCATAAATTATTCACGAATATTTTTCCATATTGTTCCCAAACCCTACTGCTTCACACTCCTGCTGTCCCACTCTGCTGTCCCACTCTGCTGTCCCACTCACTCTGCTGTCTCACTCTGCTGTCCCACTCTGCTGTCTCACTCTGCTGTCTCACTCTGCTGTCTCACTCTGCTGTCTCACTCTGCTGTCCCACTCTGCTGTCTCACTCTTCTGTCCCACTCTGCTGTCCCACTCTGCTGTCTCACTCTGCTGTCTCACTCTGTTGTCTCTGCTGTCTCTGTCTCACTCTGCTGTCTCACTCTGTTGTCTCTGCTGTCTCTGTCCCACTCTGCTGTCTCACTCTGCTGTCCCACTCTGCTGTTTCACTCTGCTGTCCCACTCTGCTGTCCCACTCACTCTGGTGTCTCACTCTGCTGTCTCACTCTGCTGTCCCACTCTGCTGTCCCACTCTGCTGTCTCACTCTATTGTCCCACTCTGCTGTCTCACTCTGCTGTCCCACTCTGCTGTCCCACTCTGCTGTCCCACTCTGCTGTCTCACTCTGCTGTCTCACTCTGCTGTCTCACTCTGTTGTCTCTGCTGTCTCTGTCTCACTCTGCTGTCTCACTCTGCTGTCCCACTCTGCTGTCTCACTCTGCTGTCCCACTCTGCTGTCTCACTCTGTTGTCTCACTCTGCTGTCTCTGTCTCACTCTGTTGTCTCACTCTGCTGTCTCTGTCTCACTCTGCTGTCTCACTCTGCTGCTTGGTGACTGATATCCGAGGTGGACTTGCTGTCCTGAAGTGATCACTTATCACAATACAGCGGAGTTTATGTTCTAATCGTAATAAAACTCATGGTTAGTCGTAGTCTTTACCCCGCGTGTGTAATCTGTGCACCACACTGCTTTAGGTCGCAGCTCGATTTAATTAAAGAGTTGAAACTCACCCAGACGACTTTCCACCACTGAGCCGTTTACAGGAGCAGTTATGTGAGGAGGCTTAGGGCTGGGAGCTGCAGGGAAACACAACAGCACACACACACACACACACACACACACACACACACACACACACACACACACACACACACACACACAGCTGGTTTTACATTTGTTTCAGTGGTGTAGATGTCAACCGACCGTTGTATTTGTGTTATAATTAATATCTAAATATCTTATGTTATTATGTTAATAAATTACAGAACTGTGCAAAAGTTTTGAGCCCCCTTATTTTATTTATATAATAATGAAGCACTTAGAGATTTGCTTCAAATATAAAGTGAATTATAAATAAAATGTATTATTATTATTAATTATTTTTTCCAAAGCACCAGATTGTCTTGTATTTTTAAAATAGTTCTGAGAAATATTTCTCACAAAAATAAAAACATCTGACTTAAGTCATGACCCAGTGAGAAACAGGTGCAGATGATGACAGATGATCAGGACATTTTGTACTGTACACTGCTGATGCTGAGTGACTGGAACAGACGAGAGGGGAAATGAGGTCGCTGCTGAGGTGTTACATAAACAACCAGTTCATAAAATGTGACTTTAGAAACTGTGCAACCTGTCGCAGTAAAACATTCATTTCCATTTCTTTAATTTAATTTACATCATTTCATTTTATTTAATATGAAGCCTTAAGGGGGAGTCAAGACTTTTGCACAGTACTGTATAAACATGCACTGAGAGGATGGAATGTGGATGTGGAATTTATTTCACTATTCAAGGCTTTAATGGTAAACGCAAGCTATGGTGCAGAGAATATTTTCAGCACTTTATAAAAATAGTTACAATCTTTTAGTTAATCACACTGGATGTCTTACTGCAATAAACGTTATTTCAAATAATTATCAGGAACAAAAGCTGCATAAACCACTTTTACCAAACATTTGACTGATAATGTGTATACAGTACATACTAGTGTATACTGTAATGTACACACACACACACACACACACACACACACACACACACACACACACACTCACATGTCAGAGTAAGGTCTGGTGATGTGGTGCTTGGCTCTGTGTGTGACTCTGGTACACTGGTGACTGGAGCTGGAAAAAACATGCATGCAGAAATATTACAAACACACTAAACACACCCTAAAACACTAGGAGTCTTGGGGAATGAGGTGGTGGGGGGGGGGGGGGTACACTCTGGACACGGTGCCAATCCATCACAGGGCACACAAGTGCACAATGGAGCCTGACTTCCTCTGTGCATCATCATCGTCATCATCATCATCATGATTCCTGCTGCTTTTCATCAATAACTAACAGAAGTCATGCTTTGCTTTACATGCCAAAATGCTTTAATGTCAAAAATGGTTTCAAAAATAGAGAATAAAGAATAAACACTGTATGAATGATTGCGATTGCATTTGTCTCTATGGGATTCTAAATAGTTCTTGTTTCCTGTTGTGTGATCAGTGCAGCACTGGCCCAGGCTTATGCTTTAACAGTTGTGTATGTTTTGTGTACAGTGTGTGACCGTGTAATGTTGGAGGTTGTGATCTTACATAACACTCGAAGTTTCCAGGTCCTGCTAACGTTGTACTGTGCATTGTTGTGAGCCACCGTCAGCCGGCAGGTGTACAGGCCCTCGTCTTCTGCAGTAACGTTTCGGATGGTAAGAGCGTCTCCTGACAAAATGTCATAACGAGTCCCGTTAAACAACGGAACACCTGCATGAAAACCCTGGACCCAACAAAACAATCAGTATGAGTCTCGGCAGAATCGTGTCTCAACCCGAGTCTAGACAAACTGTCCGTCTTCTGATTACTAAACATGTCTTTGGTCTTCTCCGCAAAGCACATACCTTGAACCAGCGTGGACTTTCCAGCCTGCTGTAATGATTAATGTGAGGACATTCGATGGTCAGGTCCTTGTCTGGCTTTGAAGTAACAGGATGTGACATCACTGCCATGTCTTCCTTTCCTTTTTCATAGATGGTCAAAGTGAAGCTTCCAGTTATGCAGAACGTGTTGCTGCTAAATGCGGAAAATGAAGCTCAAGTCAATCTGACAGTCCGTGCACACTGCAGTGTAATGATCATCAACTGTACTGAAGCACATACACAGTGAAAACTCTGCGTCTAAAGGTTGACATAAAATTGTACAATGGAGAATAATCCAGTGCTGTTTCATTCGGACCGATCACGAAGTACCGATTCATTTCTCTAAGAGAGAAAAGTGGCTCTGAGTGCAGATGGGCTTTAAATCACAGGTTTAATTTAGTGCATTTGTTCTTAAACATTATCACTTCTGCAGCAACAACAGGTTCACACGTATACTGTGGAATATACAGTAGTACTAATAATAATCTAAACTCAGAAATCAAGAGATTAAAAAACTTATTTAACATGAACATTGTCTAACAGTTGATATGGTGACGTTTTCCCTAAGGAGATGATTGTTTAATGTTTAAGGAATGAGTCTCCAGTGTCAGTACTTACAGTAGGTTCCACCTAGAGATTTGTTTCCATTTAAATGATGAACAAAACTACTACTTATCGATTATCAATGTCTTTGAGCGATGTCTCCGTAGACTACCTGAACACGTAGGTGTACGTTCCCGAATCTGAGGGCCGAGAAGGAAGGAGCCAGAGGGTCCGACCGTCCTGTTTGACCCTGGGAACCAGGTTTCGGAGGTTACGATGTTTGCTGTGGAACAGTTGGAAGGTGGTGCTGTTGTCCACTTTTAGTTTCCTGTACCTAATGGTCACTTCCAGAATGGGGAACGTGATGGCCATAGCTTCTCCCTGAGCGTGGAAATCCTCAAACTCTTTACCAATCACCTCACAACCAGCTAGAAAACATCAGAAAAGCGATGTATTAAATGTCACGAAGCACAGGAACATACAGTCCCATGCAAAAGTCCGGAGACGCCCCACATTTCTTCATATTAAATAAAGTTTAATGATGTAGATTAATAAAGACAAATAAAGGGAACAAATGTGTTATTGTGAAAAGCTGCCTAAAGATACAATAAAAAAAATTGTTCATCTACAGTAACAGCCTCAGCAGCGACCTCATTTCCCCTCTCGTCTGTTCCAAACACTCAGCATTCAGCATCAGCAGTAAACTAATCACCTGATCATCTGTCATCATCTGCACCTGTTTCTCACTGGGTCAGGACTTAAGTGATTTTATGCTTGAATGATTCATAGGTTATTTTGTGGCTTTACAAACAAAAAACATTCCTCTGAAACTGCTCAGGTACAGGGACCTGGGTGAACATGAGAGACAGAAAGTCCTTCAGGAAGCCTGGAGAGATGTTCCTCAAGACTGTGCTAGAAATAGAAGAACTTCTTTGGAGCTTTGAATGCAAAAGATGAAGAGACGATGGGGAGGGGCATCAAGACATTTTCACAGTACGGTATATAGAATTTGATCTCTGTGGTTCTAAGCAAATCTTGGTGATCTAAAGGCGGAACCAAATACCACGACCAGTCTGTGTACTGTATACACTGTAGGAGTCTGAATACCTGGTTTTATAGCCTGGGATTCAAACCGGAAGTGAGCGTGGTGTATATTCATTCTCTCTCTCTCATATATTAACCCACAGGCAGTGTAGAACAGTTCACATGACTTTCCACATGCGATCAGAATTGACAGTATTTACCAGTTACAGCATTCTACTGTATTACTGAACATTAATCTGGATGATTTATTTGCTGTAATAAATTAAGAATGTCACGTCCAATAACGTGCAATACAAGTTTATATCTCAGACAGATATGAAAATGATTGTTGTCCCTGGTCTTCTCATTATAAAATGTTAAGTATGAAAATTCTTCAGTATGAAAGCATGAAACCTTCCTGAGATGATTTCTTAAACAAACAGACTGTATTGCTATTTAATAAATTACCCAGTTTAATATTAGACCCCCCCAATTTTGTCCCAAATTCTATTCAGTTAGTTAGTAATCTGCCAATGTAGTGCTGTGTGGAGCGCCACCTGTAGGATTATGGAGGAACGATAAAAATACAAACATTTATACATTTAAAAAATATCCACTTTTCATTGATATAAAATCGATTTTGGAGTCAGTGTGGTGATACACGACTGAATAGATTCTCCCCGTCTCTAATGAATAAATGAGTAAAGCATCATTTACATAGGATCCAGTAAAACAAAAAGATTTTTTTACAATAACAGATGCACATTAATGTTAATGCACATAAAAGTCACTTGGTAAAGTGTAAGAGAAGAGTCAGAGTTCAACACCACAGCTGATCGTCTGTAACACTCTTACCATAAAGACGGCTTTTAAGCAAATGTTTTACTACATTTTACCATTAAATCATAATTATATTTATATATTTTTATTTATAATTATATTTGCAGATTTTCTCCTGAACACTGACTGAGATTGTTGACTTATCTGGAGCAGATCCCAGATCCACTGGTGTTACCTTTCAGAGGCCCAGCACAGGCGGGGACGAGTCCACAGGACAGGGCGATCCACACGCTGAGACTGACAACACACTGGGGGAAGAACACAAGTGTGAAACATCTCTCTCTCACACTCACACACACTCTCACACACACACACACACACACACACACACACACACACACACACACTCTCACACACACACACTCTCACACACACTCTCACACACACACACACACACACACACACACACACACACACACACTCTCACACACACACACTCTCACACACACTCACTCACTCACTCACTCACACACTCATTCACACACACACTCTCTCACACACTCACCCACACACACACACACAGCTCTGGACGACCCTGGCCCCGAATAAGACCCTCTCACACACCCCCTATGACGCTCTTTTCTGCACTCTAGGCTTTTTTTTTTTTTTATCCTCCAGGAACAGAACAGATCATCCGGCAATAATTCCATGATGTTACAGCTACAGTTTCAGTTCTCTTTAAATGTTCTTCTCTACTGTTAAGTTCTTCATGACATCTGATCATCGCGACCTCCTACACTCTGCGTGTGTCACATGCTAATCCTTTACTCCATCACGCTTTTACCATAAAATCAGATGTTCTAGTGATGAACGGGTTTTCCATGAGAAAATTATAGGATGATATTAATAACAGAACAGGATTAATAGAAACATTAACTCTAAAGTTTCAGCTTCACGTGTGTGATAAAGTCTTAATGATTCAGTGTTTTCAAGTATTTACAGGAATAAACTTTTTTAAAAATCTTTTAGTTTTTCTGCACTACAGTACAATATATGACATTATTGATGTGGGAATTAGTGCAGTATCATATTACAGCAAAAACTGATCATCAATAATAATTAACGAGTTTATGAACAGTTTAGGATGATGAAACACATTAGTAGCTGATGTAACGCTGCAGTGTTTATCATTACAGAACAAATATTGAATATTTGACGACATTCATGTACCTGCTGTCTCTTACACACACAAACACACTCACAAAATTCCCCAGATTTCCTCTCAAAGATCAATACTGCACACTTTACTGCTACATTCACATCTGACGTCTCTCACCTGGATTTTGAAGGTCATCGTGGTGAAGGTGAGGATCAGACCAGAGTGACGACCGAGCGCTCGAGGGAGAGACAGAGAGACAGATGAAGATGTGCACAGATATATACACACATATATGATGAAGGAGGAGACTGAAGCCGTGAGCAAGTTCCCTTTTCCCCCCTCGTCTTCTCACTGTGTGTGTAAGTGACACTCGGGGAAACCATCGACTCTGAGCTCTTTTAAGGTTCCTCACAGCGTGGAAATTCCTGAGCTGTCCATGACACATACAGATAAACACACACACACACACACACACACACACATATATACACACACACACATACATACACACACACAAACACATATATACACACACATTGACACACAAACCAGGACATCAGAATTGTTCTGACCCTGACACACACACATTAACAGTAATTATAATACTAATAAAACAGTAATGTTCCTGGAAAGTGGACTAAGACATCTCTCACACACACACACACACACACACACACACACACACACACACACACACACACACACACACACACACACACACAAGTCATTGAGATGATTATGTAATAGAGGTTGATTTAAAAATGAAACACAGTTACACTCATCAGTCTAGGTTTTCAGTAAAATCTGAGAATTTCAGGAGTTTATATAAAAAATATAACTCAACAAAACAGCATTAAATAAAAAGTAAAAAAATTATTACAATTATATTTTAATGTTAAATTAATTAATGTTAATACATCATACTATTTTTCCTTTTTTGAAGTGTGTATAAAAGGAAAAAACATAGATATTATATAAATATACATTTTCTGGATCCTTATGCCATTTTTGGTTTATCATATTTAATATACAGTGGACCAGAACCACCGTTGGTTGGCGATGATGGTGGCGGTGATGGTGGCGGTGATGGTGGCGGTGATGGTGGCGGTGATGGTGGCGGTGGCGGTGATGGTGGCGGTGATGGTGGCGGTGATGGTGGCGGTGATGTTGGTGGCGGTGATGTTGGCGGTGGCGGTGGTGATGATGTTGGCGGTGATGGTGGCGGTGGCGGTGATGTTGGCGGTGATGGTGGCGGTGATGTTGGCGGCGATGGTGGCGGTGATGTTGGCGGTGATGGTGGCGGTGGCGGTGATGTTGGTGGTGATGGTGGCGGTGGCGGTGATGGTGGCGGTGATGTTGGCGGTGATGGTGATGGTGGCGGTGATGGTGGCGGTGGCGGTGATGTTGGTGGTGATGGTGATGGTGGCGGTGATGTTGGCAGTGATGGTGGCGGTGATGGTGGCGGTGGCGGTGATGTTGGCGGTGGCGGTGATGTTGGCGGTGATGGTGGCGGTGATGGTGGCGGTGATGGTGGCGGTGGCAGTGATGTTGGCGGTGATGGTGGCGGCGATGGTGGCGGTGGCGGTGATGGTGGCGGTGATGGTGGCGATGATGGTGGCGATGATGGTGGCGATGATGTTGGTGGCGATGATGTTGGCGGTGATGGTGGCGGTGGCGGTGATGTTGGCGGCGATGGTGGCGGTGATGTTGGCGGCGATGGTAGCGGTGATGGTGGCGGCGATGGTGGCGGTGGCGGTGAGGGTGGCGATGATGTTGGCGGTGATGATGATGTTGGCGGTGATGGTGGCGGTGGTGATGATGATGTTGGCGGTGATGGTGGCGGTGGCGGTGATGTTGGCGGTGATGGTGGCGGTGATGGTGGCGGTGATGGTGGCGGCGATGGTGGCAGTGATGGTGGCGATGGTGGCGGTGATGGTGGCGGTGGCGGTGATGTTGGCGGCGATGGTGGCGGTGATGTTGGCGGCGATGGTAGCGGTGATGGTGGCGGCGATGGTGGCGGTGGCGGTGAGGGTGGTGATGATGTTGGTGGCGATGATGGTGGCGATGATGTTGGCGGTGATGATGATGTTGGCGGTGATGGTGGCGGTGATGGTGGCGGTGATGGTGGCGGCGATGGTGGCGGTGATGGCGGTGATGGTGGCGGTGATGGTGGCGGTGGCGGTGATGGTGGCGGTGATGTTGGCGGTGATGGTGGCGGTGATGGTGGTGGTGGCGGCGGTGATGGTGGCGGTGATGTTGGCGGTTATGGTGGCGGTGATGGTGGCGATGATGTTGGCGGTGATGGTGGCGGTGATGGTGGTGGTGATGATGTTGGCGGTGATGGTAGCGGTGATGGTGGTGGTGATGATGTTGGCGGTGGTGATGGTGGTGGCGGTGATGGTGGTGATGATGGTGGCCGCGGTGATGGTGGTGGTGATGGTGGCGGTGATGGTGGTGATGATGGTGGCGGTGATGGTGGTGATGATGTTGGCGGTGATGGTGGTGATGGTGGCGATGATGTTAGTGGTGATGTTAGCGGTCTGTCTGCTCTGTATATTTGTGTATTTATATAAAAAGGTCGACAGTATAAATATGAAGGGATTTGTATAAACCTGAGCTCATGTGTGTAATAAACATGACACGCAGGAATCTCACACAAGAGAAATGAGTAAGAAGCTGAAGTTTAGGCACAAACAAGTTTACACACGTGTGCACATCAGTCACTGTAATGCAGAGCTGTGAGTCACAGCAGGAGTCCTCTACACACACACACACACACACACACATGTACACACATATACATGCACACTCGTCACAATCTCAACCTTTAACACACACTGGAATTTTTCTTTTTAGGTATTCTAGGAGCATACATCTCTCTCTCTCTCTCTCACACACACACACACACACACACACACAGTATTATTAAACAGAACATTTCAATTCTTATAAACCAATAACACACTTAATACATAAGACACTTAATAGCTACTTAATACCATGTTAAACCAAATGAGTGACACTTTATTATTATTATTATTATATCAGCACAAAAACAGACGCATATGTGAGCACATGAACACCCACCCACACACTCAATTTTTGTTTGTGGAAATTCTTGCAATTTTCTTGTGGTATTCTGTATACAAGTGACTCTCATTGTGTCATTAGGATAAAAATTCACTCACACACACACACACACACACACACAAACAGGAACTCCCAAGACACAGTGACGTTGTGTAATAATAACAAGCGAAACAAGCGATCGTGCCTGGTCGTCAAGGAAATGTGACATGACTGAAACAATGCTCACTCAGAGCACTCGGCTTTCCTCCGCACGTCTGATGTAACTCACTCTGTACACGATTACTTCATCTTTAACACAAATGTATGACGTATGTAAAATATTTTCCATAAACAGAAGTACAACTTTAGACCATACCGTATTCTTTATATTAAAAAAAGCTAAAAAAATGGTTTTGGTTCTTCACAACTCAGACGTTACACAGAGACCAGACGTACAGTAACACTACCAGCACCAGCAGGTGAAGACACTCAGATATTTAAGTCTTTTAAAGAGATTAAAATAGACCTACAGTATTATGAAAGTCCACTGTGGGTTTGTGAACCACAAGTGCGTGAGACGTGCAGAAACACGAGACTCACACTGGACTGTTTTGGACGACCTGCAGCATGGACATCCGTAAATCTGTCTTTGCATGAGGACTGAAGTTCCACACTGAAGCTGTCCCACTGTCTGAGACTCGAGCACTGTCTGAGCACTTGTTCAATTTATTTAACACTCTGAGGCTAATGTTGCTCGTGGACTTTTACTGGCAACAAATCCATAGTGTATGAAAGTATCTTCTTTGTCTTTCGGCTGTTCCCTTTCAGGGGTCGCCATAGCGAATCATCTGCCTCCATCTAACCCTATCCTCTGTATCCTCTTCTCTCACACCAACTAACTTCATGTCCTCTCTCACTGCATCCATAAATCTCCTCTTTGGTCTTCCTTGCATGAGAGGGAACTTGTGAGTGGACAAAAAAACTACAGTTCATCCCCGATTTACGAACATTCCAGTTACAAATTTCCACAAATATGAATGGCCAACGTTTCTACGAACATACATCGATGCAAACAAATCACAGAAGTACCTCACGTGTATTGTACAAGAAATGGACACGGCAGTGCACAAGATACCAATATTTACAATTACATATAATATTTTCAGTGTGTAAGTGAATGTATAAAATGTCCATTATATTGTGTGTGTGTGTGTGGGGGGGGGGGGTTGGGGGGGATGAATAATATTCATTTTGGAAAATCCTCAACAAAACAGTTCACAGTCCAATACAGTGGAAAACAGCTCCGAGACAAAATGGTGTCCGTGATTCTCCTCACAATTAACGGCAAAGAAACAACACGGTTACATTTCACTGTGAAATTAATTTCCTTAGGCACAGTTACTGTTTGGGGAAAGGGGACAGAGATTTGGTCAAGTGACTTGGTATGCTTTATATTGTATATTTGAGTCAAAGGGGTAAAAGACTCGCTTTGTCGGACTTGAGAACAACGTGCTCAAGAACCGACTTACGAACGTGCTCCCAGATCAGTAGTAGTACCTGTGTACTGATAAATCCACTTTTTCTTTTCTTTCATTTTGAACCTGCTCCTGATGCGTTCTTAGATCTTTTTAAGATCATTATTGGAGTGTGACAAGGCCCTTAAACAAAAGATCCAGTCTGTTTCCGGTCTCTGCATTCTGATTGGCTACGAATATATAGTACACTTCCTCAAAGGGTCCTCAGGTGAGAGATGTGAGAATGCAGGATCTGAGTTTTAGTTTAGATGGAACATTAACACACATTTTTGGAAACATCAAGTCTTATTACACGTTAAAGAAGCTTTAAAATACTGACTTTTATTTATTTTTTACTATTAAACCATAAAACATTGTTAGAGAATAAAGTGCACACAGAAGATTGCTTAAATTATCTTAGGAGTTTATTTTCAAAGAAAAAACAGAGGACCATCAGAAAAATACAGGAGTTCCTGCCACACACAGAGAGGACGAACGATACAGTGCCACGACTGAAACACAGACATCCAAATCAGCCGGGAACGTTCCTGAAACGTCAGTATTTATTTATAATCTGTCTGAGTTATTAGCCTTAAACAATTGAGGAAGGAAAAAAAAATACAATACAAAAAAAAAAAAAACAAGCTAGGACTTCTGTAAGAGAAAACATAAATAAAATGAACATTAGTGTTTGCCTCTGTAAACATTTTCCTCACAGGTGAACAGTATAATAAGTGAGCACTACTGTATATTACCACTGCACTAGGATCGTTTCACGGCTGCAGAGACGCAAAAATCATACAGTTATAGAGAAAACGTCTAGAGTTAAAGCTTCTTCACTAGGTCTAGAACTGGAGAACTCGAAGCTTTAAAAAAAGAAAACGAAAAAAACAAAAAGTCTGCGTTTCGTCTCCTACGTCAGGTCTTAAGTTTCTCCATCGTGTCTCTGGAGCGCGACAGCGTTGATGTTTCTAACGCAAACGCCACGAGCCAAGCCGCTGCTAAGCTTCACGCGTGGAAAACAACCGCAACAATAATTAATACTTATTAGCATTAAATAAAATTATACAAACCATTAAATAAAAAGCACCTAACCAAAGTGTATGATGGTGAACAAAGTGTGTGTTAGTGTGTGAGATTAGAAGGATAACTGTAAAACCGAAGAGAAAAGACGAGGTACATGTGAGAAAATGTTTATGATGATGGACCCAAAAAAAATACAGCGCATGTAGACACACACACACACACTCCAAGATATATGATCAGATTAATTCATTTGTCTCAAAGAACAAACAAAGCCTCATAAAGCAGGTTAAACTTAATGTGTGTGTTGTGAGATTGCTTTTGTTCTCCTCAGTAGTACAGCTGAGAGGACTTCAGTAACATAGGACACCGTGTGTGTGTGTGTGTGTGTGTGTGTGTGTGTGTCTACATGACCCACACACACACATATAAAAACCATAAGCGGCAGGTCACCTGACAGGACCCCAGATAGACACACGGGATGGGTGGGTGGAGGTAAGGAGGGGGGGGGGGGGGGGGTTCAGATCATGCTGAACGTACGTCATACGCAGGAGGAGGAGGAGCTACGGTTCCCTTACGGTGGTCTGGTTTCACTGAAACGGGAAACGCTCTTCGCGCGGTGAAGACGTGACGCTGAACACAAACGACCGCGAACGACTCCAAAGTCACACACGAGAGACTCGGACAGGCTCAGATTGTTATCGTTACTCTGTTAAACACAGTAAAAAGGAAGGAAGGAAATAAACCAGCGTGGAGTCATGCCTTTCAACTTTTAAGCACAAGAACAGTATTTCACACTACATTCCCACTTAGTGCGTCGGATATATCTGGAAAAATCTAAAGTTGTATTTAGGGGGAAAAACAAACAAACAAAAAACAATGACGACATCTACAGTATCTAACGAACCTCAGACAACATGTTCTGCATCGTCTGAACACTTCAGTTTACCTGCTCCCTCACACACACACACACACACACACACACACACACACACACACACACACACACACACACACACCACTGAACTCCCGCGTCTCGACTTCCTTTTCATTTCATATCACGTTTTCACATCATTTCAGACACGCTCCATAAAACTACAGGCGAGAGAGAGAGAGAGAGAGAGAGAGAGAGACTCAACGCTCACCTGTCAGGTGAGAAGAAAGGGGCGGGGTCTTGCTAATGCATACACACACACACAAAAAAAAAAAGTCCATGCTTGTTACTCTCTCTGCCTTTAAGAAAAATTAGGAGCTCAGTGAAATGAAAAATATCTATGTCTATATATATATTACTGGGAACAGTGAGAACGTGCGAGTCCTTAAAATCACAGGTAGAAGATTACGAGAATCCACATATTTATAGTGAATAATAATAATAATAATGATGATGATACTTATATTAATCATAATAATAGCCTTAAAATATTCTTTCATTGTCCACCTTCTGTCTAGACGATTCTCACACACACACCTGTTCATAACCCAAGTTAACTTTCCCGGGACCTACTGAACACACACACACACACACACACACACACACACACACACACACACACACACACACACACACACACACACACACACACACACACACTCTCTCTCTCTCCATCCTGAACCTCTGAGCTTTTAGGGATTTCTACAGAAACAGAACATTTACACGGCTAGCAGTAATACTGTAAGACCAGACCTGACTCGCCTCACACCTTCCCTCTCTTACACACACTTCAGTTTTATTATTTTTTTATTTATTTATTTTTCCTTCTCTTCATCTAAATTAAAATTTCTATACAGCGCCTCAGTCTGGTTTGCGACAGCAGGTGAGAGTCGTTGAACGTGACGTGGTTTCTGCTCGTCACACTGAGGATCTCTGGTTTGGACTGTAGATGTGTCGGTGGTTGGACGCGTTTTGTTCTCGACGCTGTCGTCATCTCGAAAGGGAGTCGTCGTCATTCCAGGCGGAGTGTCGGTGTTTACCAGCTGAGTAAGGACGTGCGTCCGAGTGTCATGAAGTAGACCTGGCTGGAACCTCCAGAGCGCACGGACGCAAAGAAAACCTGGTGAGAAACAAACAGAGGAATTGGAGCGGTTCTTCACACTGAGATCGTGACAGAGCGTTAAACTGGACGTGTGTGAATTCTGATGTGTGTGTGTGTGTGTGTGTGGTCACAGTTTTTAAGTGGATTTTGAGCGAGAGAAAAAAAAACTGCTAGAGTGAGATTTTATCCACTTCGATGGGGAACACGGTTTGGTGTAAACGCTCCAAACAAACATCTCTAACTTCCACTTCCTCTCCAGAGCGTTCCAGACGCACGCATCTGTCTAGCCGTACATTATTTCACTGTTAAATGTAACACTGTGTGGTGGCAGCAGTGTAAAGACGGATGTAGTTTTTTTTCTCTTAACCCCATTCATGGACAGGGCTTGATACGAGATTTTGAACCGTGATTTGAAAATCAAGTCAGCGTGAAAGCTTTACAGACGATGATGATGATGATAATAATAATAATAATAATAATAGTACACGTTGTGAACTAACATTACAAGAACTACAATTTTGCCTTGGCACACGGCCCATTTTCGGCATACAAGCGACCGAGCTGAACAGTTGTGCGCATTTCTGGTAGCAAGTTTTTTTTGTGTGTGTTTTGTTTTTGCATTTTGTGCACGATTTAGTCAAGACAGCACCGCGACTCCCAATAACAGTTTCGGTTTTTAAAGAAGCCGGTGATGAGAGGAATCATAATTTAAGGTTAATTGAGGTTTAATGTTTGTTTATTTCATATTTTGCTTCATTTACGTCTCAATTTTTGATTGATCTTATTTGCGAAAACATGATTATATTGTTGAAAATTGATAATATTGGTAATATTTTTGGATGAATAAACTGGTACGGATTATCTGCATTATTTCCTATGGAGAAATAATACAGAATTTCGCCTCCAGAATGGATTAAATGTGTACGCTGAGGAACCACTGGGACAAAAATAATAATATTAATAGTAATAAGCGTATTAATTCATTAACAAGTAGAGAGTTCTTATTAATGCTGCTGTAGTGTTAGATTTCAAAGCCTGTGTGTGTGTGTGTGTGTGTGTGTTTGAGAGAGAGGACAGATGAAGTCGTCACCTTGTCGTTGCGTTCACACAGGAACTTGAGCCTCTGCGCTCTCTTATGCATGAACACTCCGTCCAGGTGTCCGGTCTCGACAGAGCGAATCTCGATGGCCTTCTCGCCCCAGCCCATGATCTGGTTGGAGCGGATGTACGCTAAACAAAACAAACAAACAAACAAAAAAAACATGAATGAATAAAACAACAAAATGAGAAGACCTGCTGTGTGTGTGTGCGCGAGTGTGTGTGTGAGATACTCACCCACAGAGGTGGGCATCTCTCCCCACTGCAGCACCACGTCCTTGGTGATGCGGCCGTAGGTGTTGACGTACACGCCCTCGTCCTCGTAACACACGAGCAGCTCGATGCCGTCGGTGTTCGGCAGGATGATGATGGCGTGTGACTGAATACTGGTCTGGATCTAAACACCGGGCGAGAGATTGAGAGACCAGAGATGTTTAACGCACGTACAGAGATAATTCAATGAATGATTGTTGTTGTTGTTTTCTGTTCTAGAACCGTACATGAGTGGGCAGGTAGATGTCGTACACCGCTCCCGAGTCCACGTCTACAGCATGGAACCCTGAGCAGGACCCGTAGATGACCTTTAACCTCTGACCCTCCTCCACAGTCAGGTCCACCAGGAGGGGCTTGTGTACCAGGTCACCAAACGACTGAAACAAACAGGGGGTTTACATATGAACAGAGGCGTGTAAGAGACTCAGTCAGGTGTGTTTATTCGGGTTTTATTTGTGCTCGCTGGGCCAAAAGGAAAGTCCCCAGGAGAGTCCGGGAGACACTAAAGTACAACTAGGACGAGAACAAGCAGGAACAGGAATCTGCAGCATCGTGGGAATGTAACAACTCTTGTAACAACACGTAAATCCTCTTTACTGTTCTATTCTGAAGCATTTTAAAAGATTGTTCTCAGGTAATAAAGCAGGAAAAAGTGTAATAATATTAAAATATTACTCGAGGGTGAAGTTAATTCTACCGACCTTGAAAGCCATGAACTTGTGGTAGGGCTTGGGAGCCCAGGCGTACACCTCCACAGAGTTCTTCAGTGCAAGGACCAGGAACTTGATCCTCTCATATTTCACTGAAAATTAAATGTGAAAGAGTGACATAACTCAGTAAACGACACGCTACAGAGACACATTCATGTGACTATAACATGTACTAAAGCTCTGCTTACAGAATGTTTCATTTCCCAACATCAGGCCAAGCAGAAACACACAACTATATGGTCGACCCCTAGAAGGTCTCAGTTGTTTCTCAGAACCTGACTAATAATTGTTCATGGAAACCGTAAATATCCTCTAAAATCTTTTAGTGGCTTTTTTCCTGGCAATATGTAATTTTTCATGGATTTTACCACCAAACTATTAAGAACAATATAATTTACTAATTTTGTAACATACAGCTCTGGAAAAAAAAAAGTGACCACAGCAGTATAGTCATTCATTCATTCATTCATTTTCTATATCGCTTAATCCTGTGTTCAGGGTCGCGGGGGACCTGGAGCCTATCCCAGGAGACTTCGGGCACTAGGCGGGGTACACCCTGGACAGGGTGCCAATCCATCGCAGGGCGCACACACATACGCACATTCACACACTCATTCACACACTACGGGCAATTTAGGAACGCCAATTAGCCTAACCTGCATATCTTTGGACTGTGGGAGGAAACCGGAGTACCCGGAGGAAACCCACCAAGCACGGGGAGAACATGCAAACTCCATGCACACAGAGACGGGAATCGAGCCTGGCGCAGTATAGTCAGTTTATGTTTTTTTTTTTCTTGTGTTGGTGAGATAAACAGTTTTGTTAAAATTTTTGCTGACAAATTTTTTTTTAAATAACTGAAGATCATGCAGTAATTTGCAGACAACAAATTGTGTTAATGCTTTGGCTAAATAATATTAAGAAATCTGTATTTGGTGGAATAAAAATTACAGCTTTCATGTGCTTTGGCTCTTTTTTTTTTTGTTTTTCCACATCGCTGTTACTTTATACCACAGTTTTTGCAAAAAAAGCAAACAGCTGAGCTTTACTTGATGGTTTGTGACGCTCCATCTTCCTCTTAATGACATCAGTATTTTACATTCTAGCACTGAGGGAGACGCAGCAGTACAGTACAGTACACGGGTTCACCTTTACCTTTATGTATTAAGCGGAGTTTAAACAAAAATTAAAGTGTTTTGGGAGCATATTTAGGGGTCTATATAACTATAAAAACTATAACTATAAGATAACTATAAAAATAGGCTTTTTTTTTGGCTCATTGAAAATGTTGCTGTTTTTCCAGAATATGCGTGTTCTCTAGGAACGTAAACACTGTGAATTTCGTGGGGGTCGACTGTTCAGCACCTTTCTGTAATGTGTGTGTGTGTGTGTGTGATATCTCAGTTTGGACTCTTGGTCTCTCATTATTGAGCTGATGTACTGATTATTTGCCTTATTGATTTGCTGCAGAGAAACAAGAGCCACAAACAAACATGTTAACTAAATTGCATTTTCTGTGTTTATATATTTTAATTAACAGGTCAGTGATGTTTGTAGAATCACAAAAAATTTTTCTTGTAGAAATTAAGCTACTTCTGGACACTAAGTGTTTAATAATAATAATAATAATAAATCAGTTTCTTGCTCTACTTTAAGATCTTGTTCAGCTGCACAGAACTGAGAATAGGGTGGACGTACCGACTTTGTAATGGACACACCCCTCCAGATCTCCTACGGTGGTCCATCCCTGCTTCTTCTCCACCTCGGGGTCATTGTGGAGAATCTTGTTCCTCAGCCAGGACAAGTAGTACACCCGCAACTTATTCTTTTTCCCTGAGGAGGACGAGTTGGAGACACGAGTCGGTGAAACGCAGCAATAAGACGATGTACAGTGATTTATGAGGACTGGGACACGGACTGAAATCTGAGGCGAGCGTTTTCTCCTGCAGAACTCGAACACTGACCTCTATTCACTGTCATTCAATTAAACATGAAGGACGACTGATTATCCACAGTGAACTGGTCAGTTTAAAGTAGACTCCAGTAAGACGCTTTATGCAATTACAAATTGTAAAGGAATTGACTGTGGGATTGTGGGTAATCGTCTCCCCATGTTCAGTCTCAGTGCTAGTGTTGTTCCGATTCCGATACTAGAATCGAAAATGCTGCCGATCCACGTACCGATCCGATACCATTTTCCTAAACATAACCTAGTTATGCCTGCTAGCTTTGCTTAACGCTGCAAATCGGAAATCAATTCTTCTTCACTGCTCAGAATGCAAACACAGGAAGTTGTGTCGTGTTGCCACAAGCAACCACTGTTTACGGCAGTGAAGACATAAAAATAATTCTGTCAATTAATACAGGGCTAGTAGTATCTACAGCTGTATATACAGATACACCTAGTGGGCAGTGGTGGCTTAGAGGGCTAAGGCACGGAGTTACCCACCGGAATCGGCGGTTCAGCTCCACCAGGTTGCCACTGTTGGGCTCTTGAGCGAGGCCCTTAACCCTGTCTGCTCCAGGGGGCGCTGTATCATGGCTGACCCTGCGCTCTGACCCGTTACGCTGGGATATGCGAAGAAGGAATTTAACTGTGTTGTAAAGTATATGTGACAAATAAAGGCTTAACTTAACTTAAGCTGAACTTAACTACACACCCAGGTATCGGATCAGAACTCGGTATCGGCCGATACCCTGAGCCCAAGTATCGGTATCGGTATCGGGAGGGGAAAAGTGGTATCGGAACATCTCTACTCTACACTATACTCTACTACTGTTTACTATAACACAGTGTGTGTGTGTGTGTGTGTGTGTATAAAGCATGTCTTTTTTTATTATGTGTCTAAGAGTAGTGACTGTTCTTCAGTAACTGTTCTGCCTCCATGAAGAAAGAAAAGAAAAAAGGTAAAAAGTCTGCAGCAGTGCGGGAGGTGAATCTGTTTAACGACGATGTATCGTCACATTTCTGCGAAATCCTCAAAAGGAGGCAAAAGCAAATGTTATTAGAGACTGAATATTTTTGGGCTGTGGGACGAATCACATGAGTTTCCATTATTTCTTATAGGGAATTATTTATGATTCTTTGGATTACAAGCACGTTTCTGGAACGAATTATACCCCGCAATCCAAGGTTTAACTGTAACCATGTCACCAAGTACATCCTCTTAAACACCACTGTTCACAACCCCACTCTCTCGCTCTCTCTCTCTCTCTCTCTCTCTGACTGTGACCCAGGGTTAGACCTGCCACGCCCACACTGATGCTCTACTTCCGCTTGGAGTCTCCTCCACCTGAGAATGACTGGCTGCTGCTGAGGACTGCTGGGAGGAAAAAACCTAGATTCAATATCTGAAAACAGTCGGTGCCGCGGTCTCACTCTTTGCCGCGGTCTCACTCGGCACTTGCTCAGTGATCTCACTATCTGGCAATGATGAGTTTTCTTTCCCCTGTGGTTTACAGTATATCTCCTCTCTGGTTCCTCTTCCTCATGGGGGGGAAAGTCACTGGCTTGACCAACGGGAATCTAAACCTAAATCTGGACTTGTGTAAATCTGCATTATGATACTTGTTGAAAGTGATGTATAAATAAAATGACATTAACGTTATTTAAAACCCTACAGCCGACCGCTCAACACGCTGAAGGTGTTTTTTTTTCCTGCTTATTTAGTCTAGAAGAACTTTGAGGTTGTTTCTAACGCCTAACTTTATTTCGTTTTGCTCTCTAAGGAAAGAATTATGAGATGATTGCTTCCAATCAGCACTTTGTGACTTATGTAATGGAATCATCAGCGTGCGTGTGTGAGAACTGCACAGTGCATGCTTGTGACGAGGTTTACTCAATTTCCTTAGAAGTTGGGAAGCTGTAATGTGCTTTAGCAACTCGTCCTCATGACCACAAAAACTGGTACAGAGTGAACAGACCAAAACTCCCCTCAAAAACGGAAACGTATAGTGTATTTATATACTGGCATTCACGTACAGATTCTGAGATTGCACAAAAATACTGATAGATGACACATGTTTCCCCGTAAGGCACGATATCACGTACGGTTACAGGAGGGGAAAAAAAACCCCTAAATTCTGTATTGTTCACCTGAAATGGTCACCAGCACGTTCAAACCCTCCAGGACGTCCATTTGCTGAAAGCGTCTGCGGTTGATGAGGGGATAGACCTTCCCCTGACCGCTACGATCCAGCAGCATCAGACCGCTCTCCGTCCCCACCAGCAGATTCACACCTGGCAGAGAAAAACAAGCACTCTGAATTCAAAGAAATAACATTTAACTTATTACAGCTGCTGGTTGGTGTTTGAATACAGTACATACCTACAGAAACACACAAATTAGATACTATACCCTGTAGTTTCACTATGTGTGTGTGTGTGTGTGTGAACGTGACTCACCCCACAGAGCGGCACACAGGATCTCAGAGTTGAAGCGCTTCTTGTACTTGCGGATCTCGGGCGTGTCACTCTGGGGGCGAGTGTTCACCGGGTTGACGTTCACCACCGAGCCCTTACGGGACGCGTCCTGCCTCAGCGCCTCCTGCAGCCTTGCGTCGTTCGCGTAACCTGAGGTCAAAGGTCACATGCGGATGAATACAGCGCAGGTTAAACATTAGACACATTAAAGGGACCATTAAATAAATAAACACATCCTATAAACTAGTGATGAGGAGAAAAAACAGCTTGGAGTATCAGCAGGACCAAATACTGTACATCTTAATCATTCAGGTTTAATGAAGAAATATTTACAAGGTTTTTAAAGGTTTATATTAATGTGTTTGTTCTGTTTCCTGCATTTCAGGGCAACTGATCCTGATGAAAATAATAATTAAAAAACTCGTGATAGGTTTTAATGGTATAGAAAATAAGCACTAATTTTGTCCAAATCCGTCTCAGACTGGAGTCACTTGAGTTTCTTCATGTTCAGTTTTTTGATCGTATATTATATTTCAGATTATATTCACATTTATTTGCCAGAATTTTTGCTGTTTTGAGAATGAAGTGCATACAGTAAACAAAAAAAAATATCTACATTGTATTATTTACCCCCTATTAGAGATTATTATTTGCATGATTTATACTTTGCATTTAATCTACAAGTTTGAACATTTTTATTTCTCGTTATAACGTCACGTTTTTCTCACAATAAGTTCATTCTCATAATTACCAAATACAGTGGTGTGAAAAACTATTTGCCCCCCTCCTGATTTCTTATTCTTTTGCATGTTTGTCACACAAAATGTTTCTGATCATCAAACACATTTAACTATTAGTCAAAGATAACACAAGTAAACACAAAATGCAGTTTTTAAATGAGGGGTTTTATTATTTAGGGAGAAAAAAAAATCCAAACCTACATGGCCCTGTGTGAAAAAGTAATTGCCCCCTGAACCTAATAACTGGTTGGGCCACCCTTAGCAGCAATAACTGCAATCAAGCGTTTGCGATAACTTGCAACGAGTCTTTTACAGCGCTCTGGAGGAATTTTGGCCCACTCATCTTTGCAGAATTGTTGATAATTCAGCTTTATTTGAGGGTTTTCTAGAATGAACCGCCTTTTTAAGGTCATTCCACAACATCTCAATAGGATTCAGGTCAGGACTTTGACTAGGCCACTCCAAAGTCTTCATTTTGTTTTTCTTCAGCCATTCAGAGGTGGATTTGCTGGTGTGTTTTGGGTCATTGTCCTGCTGCAGCACTCAAGATCGCTTCAGCTTGAGTTGACGAACAGATGGCCGGACATTCTCCTTCAGGATTTTTAGTAGACAGTAGAATTCATGGTTCCATCTATCACAGCAAGCCTTCCAGGTCCTGAAGTAGCAAAACAACCCCAGACCATCACACTACCACCACCATATTTTACTGCTGGTATGATGTTCGTTTTCTGAAATGCTGTTACTTTTACGCCAGATGTAACGGGACACGCACCTTCCAAAAAGTTCAACTTTTGTCTCGTCGGTCCACAAGGTATTTTCCCAAAAGTCTTGGCAATCATTGAGATGTTTTTTAGCAAAATTGAGACGAGCCTTAATGTTCTTTTTGCTTAAAAGTGGTTTGCGCCTTGGAAATCTGCCATGCAGGCTGTTTTTGCCCAGTCTATTTCTTATGGTGGAGTCGTGAACACTGACCTTAATTGAGGCAAGTGAGGCCTGCAGTTCTTTAGATGTTGTCCTGGGGTCTTTTGTGGCCTCTCGGATGAGTTGTCTCTGCGCTCTTGGGGTAATTTTGGTCGGTCGGCCACTCCTGGGAAGGTTCACCACTGTTCCATGTTTTTGCCATTTGTGGATAATGGCTCTCACTGTGGTTCGCTGGAGTCCCAAAGCTTTAGAAATGGCTTTATGACCTTTACCAGACTGATAGATCTCAATTACTTTTGTTCCTGAATTTCTTTGGATCTTGGCATGATGTCTAGCTTTTGAGGTGCTTTTGGTCTACTTCTCTGTGTCAGGTAGCTCCTATTTAAGTGATTTCTTGATTGAAACAGGTGTGGCAGTAATCAGGCCTGGGGGTGACTACAGAAATTGAACTCAGGTGTGATAAACCACAGTTAAGTTATTTTTTAACAAGGGGGGCAATCACTTTTTCACACAGGGCCAAGTAGATTTGGAGTTTTTTTTCTCCCTTAATAACGTAAACCTTCATTTAAAAACTGCATTTTGTGTTAAATTATGTTATCTTTGACTAATAGTTAACGGTTTTTGATGAGCAGAAACATTTAAGTGTGACAAACATGCAAAAGAATAAGAAATCAGGAAGGGGGCAAATAGTTTTTCACACCACTGTATGTCTCTTTACACAGCAGGTACTGTAGTACCACACACACACACACACACACCACAGGAGACCGGGGTGCCTATATTTACGCCCTGAGACCATTTGCTGTACGTTGTACAGTATATTTGTTGTATGATTTCTCGCCATAGTGTGTATAATTACAGTGGTGTGAAAAAGTGTTTGCCCCCTTACTGATTTCTTTTTTTTTTTCTTTTTGCATGTTTGTCACTTTAATGTTCCGGATCTTCAAACAAATTTAAATATTAGTCAAAGATAACAAAAGTAAACACTTCATGCAGTTTTTAGACATGAAGGTTTTTATTATTAAGGGAAAACAAAATCCAAAACCACATAGCCCTGTGTGAAAGTGTTTGCCCCCTAAACCTAATAACTGGTTGGTTCTCCCTTAGCAGCCACAACTGCAATCGTGTGTTTTCAATAACTTGCAACGAGTCCGTCACAGCGCTGTGGAGGAATTTTGGCCCACTCAGCTTTGCCTTTTTA
Source organism: Channallabes apus (assembly GCA_030522415.1). Taxonomy (NCBI): domain Eukaryota; kingdom Metazoa; phylum Chordata; class Actinopteri; order Siluriformes; family Clariidae; genus Channallabes; species Channallabes apus. The sequence continues at coordinate 13,571,292 of CM060109.1, forward strand.
AGGTCAAGCCATAGCATCTCGATAGGATTCAGGTCAGTACTTTAACTAGGACACGCCAAAGTCTTCATTTAGTTTTTCTTCAGTCATTCAGAAGTGGACTTGCCAGTGTGCTTTGGATAATGATGCTCTGCTGCAGAACCAAGAACCACAGCAGAATTCACGGTTCAATTTATCACAGCAGGTCTTCCAGGTCCTGAAGCAGTGAAACAGCCCCAGACCATCACGCTACCACCACCACCACATTTTACTGTTGGTATTGTGATCTTTTTCTGAAATGCGGCGTTACTTTTACGCCAGACAGAATTGGACGCACACCTTCCAAAAAGTTAAACTTTTCCCTCATCAAATCAACAGAATATTTTCCCCAAACATCTTGGGGATCATCAAGATGTTTTCTGGCAAAATTGAGACGAGGCTTCATGTTCTTTTGGCTCAGCAGTGGTTTTTCCTTCTGGAACTCTACCATGCAAACCACTTTTGACCTCGGCATGATGTCTAGCTTAAGACGATCGTTCGGTCTATTTCACTTTGTCAGGCAGGTCCTATTAAAGTAATTTCTTGATTGCAAACAAGTGTGGCAGTAATCAGGAAGGGGGGCAAACACCTTTTCCACACAGGTCTATGTAGTTTTGGATTTTGTTTTCCCTTAATAATAAAAACCTTCATCTAAAAACTGCATGATGTTTACTTTTGTTATCTTTGACTAATATATAAATTTGTTTGAAGATCTGAAACAGAAAAAATGGGACAAACATGCAAAAAAAAAAAAAGAAAAAGAAATCAGTAAGGGGGCAAACACTTTTTCCCACCACTATATGTCCTAAAATGTCACAGTAATGCAGTGTTCTGGTCTTCAGGAAGAGACTTGTGTACGCACTGGGCTAATGGGCATTTTATTAAATATTTTAAGCATTTATTTTATGAACTGCACCTCCTCCTCCTCAGTAAGACACGCGAGCATCACAGTGACTCAACTCACCCACGTTGTTGAGAGCGCTCCCGGTGGATGGAGAGATCTGGAGCAGACGCGGGTCGATGAACGGAGTGAAGGAGGACGAAGACTTGTGTTTCTGCATCGTAGCAGACTGAGACTGCACATGATTCAGGAGTGAGAAAAGAGGAACAACACACAGTAAAAAACCTGCTGTATTCAGGACAGAACTAAACCTCCAGTGTACATCTCCTCTGAGGGATCGTCAATGACCAACTCTGATGAAATGTAAAAATGGAAGCAGCTACAGGTTTTATTGCCTTAAATCTGACTAACTCAAGGAATCCGTGTTGTGTTTCCATACAGGATCAGAGTCGGTTCTGGTTCTGATTCCAGGTTCTGGTTCTTTCCTCATCACTGCGCCTACGCTCATGTACAGCTGTAATGAAAACCATCCTGACATCATGAGTTTAATTTCCTTCATCTGCTCTGCACAGTATCTGATCAGATGATTGGCCTGCAGTCTCGACGCATTTAAATCTCCATCAGGCTGCAGTCCTTCCTGTATATTTTGAGTGACAGGTGTCTCATCCAATCAGCAGTAGGACTAGCAAATTCTACCGACCGTTTTCCGGTCTGTCGGAATTCTCCTTGTGATTCCTAAATTGTTATTTTGGTATTTATTTTTTGCACTCGACTATTGTACCTGAAAGCCTGTGCTGTTCTACAAGGGTGACTTCGTTCTGTCGATGGGGGATGGAACACTCTTACATAATAAATCTGTTCCCTTTGTTGTGCTTGAAATCAAAGTGGTGGCTTAAATATGACCAGGGCTTCGCATCATAAGAATCTGTTGGTGTTTCACTTTCAGCTGTTTCTGTATCACTGACATCTGTTTTGTCTCCATCGTTCTTGTGAATTTACCGCGTTTGTTCTCCATCAATCAGTGCAGTGGTTTCCGGGTGCATTTTTTTTTCCTTCCCCGTTGTATTATTTTGCATTTTCATGCATTTATTTTTTATTCAGTAGCGAATATGGTTTAAAATCTAGTGAAGTACAATAGTTTAAACAAAACATACTTAAGTAAAAGTCAAATTACAGATTTTAAAAACTACTTTAAAAAGTAGACGTACACAAAAAAACTACTCAATTACAGTAATGCGAGTAAATGTAATTCATTACTTTCCACCTCTGGATCTCACACGTATACGAATATAAATATATTTACAATGCTGCAGTATAAGCAGGTGTAGAACATTTACACATATTTAAGATGTATAAATTAAATCTTTCAGTTTTACAACTAAATTAATCCAGATGTCGTCTTGTGTTCTATAGACTTCATAAAAATGATTAGATCTCAATTGAGTTAACGTACACATCCTGTAACACCAGACAACCCAAATCACACAAACACACACACAAAAAAAACAAGTCATGTTGGTTTTAAGGTGATTAAAGAAAAAAACTTGACATGCAGGAGACAAACACAAGGTGAGAAAACAGCAAATAGGTGAGAAGCAGAAAATATGAAAAACTGAAATGTGTTGAAAACATGAACTAACTGAAATTGGTTAAAGAGAATAGAGCAGGCGTTGTGCATTAGAGCTGTGTGTGTGTGTGTGTGTGTGTTAGATGTGGATTGTTAAACAACCCTTTATGTCATGAAGGACATCTGAGACAGCGGTGCAGGTACGTTTACTTCAAGAAGGTGGTGTTAGGAGCTCTATGGTCAGAGTTTAGTATGAAGCCAAGATCGAGACTGACGTCCATCACATCAGAGAGGAAGCAGATGAGGAAGAGACACTACAGGCTCCTCACGGTTAATCACAGTTATGAGGTAGAAGTTATCCGAGAGGTGTTAATCAGCCAGGACAGACAGGCGCGCTGACGTACCTCGAGAGGACAGGGCAGTCTGTCCGGGGTGGCAAGAGGGGACAGGGCAGGACTGCTGAGGCATGAGGAGGTGGAGGAGGGGGTGGAAGGGCAGGAAGAAGGGGGCGAGGGCTGACTCTGCTGGAGCAGGTCGGGCAAGAGGTGAATTCGGCCCGGATAGCCATTCCGGTCGCTCGAGCTCGGCGCGGGCACTGCGCACTTTTTAACATCACCTGCGCTCTGTAATTGAGAAGAGGCGGTTTGGGTGTGACGGTCTGGACACTGGGAGGAGCCAGATCGCAATCAGGGAGAGGAAACTTCTACAAATGGGCCTCATCATATTTAGTAAATCTTTAGAGAGAAACCAAGAATGCATCAAACAAACAAACACGTAATTATCTAGTATAAAGCGAATGCTATTTTAAAAATGTAAGAGCGTGACGGCGAATTTCTGTACATTTATTTTTATTTTACTAATACGATTATTAAATATATGCTGCGTAAATTATACAGCCGTAGTTGGAGTGTCTAATATATGATAAACAGTAAAGACATGTTAAGGATGCACCGATTCATCGTCTGTACATCGGTGTATCGCTCGATATTCGCCTTGTGAACATCATCGGTACATGTACAGTGTGTACGTTAAAATAATCTACATTACTAAGAGTTTATTGTTACATGATATAGATCTGTAAGCAAACAATAAACACTGGTATCAGCCCAGAATTTAATAAACAGTGCATCCTTTATTTATATTGTGTACACACACACACACACACACACACACACACACACACACACACCGATCAGCCATAACATTATGACCACCCTCCTAATATTGAGCACGTTCTCCTTTTGTCACCAAAATGCACTGTGTGTGTGTGTGTTCTGACTCCACTTTTACAAAACCAACGTTAACCTTTCCAGTACCGTTATTCTTTACTGGATCAGACTGACACACACGGGTCGGGTTTTCCTTCCTTGGATCACTTTTGGTACGTCCTGACCACTGCAGACTGGAACATCCCACAAGAGATGCAGCTATGGAGTTGATCTGAGCCAATCGTCTAGACATGACCATTGTCAAGGTTCACACACACACACAGACGAGACCGGCCCGTGGAGTCTGATCTCCTTAAGGAAGAGCTGCTGTACAGTGCAGCACTGTTTTGGTAGCAGAAGGGGGACGTACTCAACATGGTCATAATGTTCTGGCCGATCGGTGTATACATACTGTATATACACATATACCGAGAGCTGGGCAGAGCGGCTAAAAACTAAACGTAAGCATGTTTGAGGAGAAAAACTGGATAATGAAAAATATAACTTAACAAAAACAATGAAAAAAAACAACAGAATGTAAATGTCAGGAACCGCATAGGTGAGATATTAAAACCAGCGGGATTCAGTTTACAGTAAATTAAACACTGCGAGCTCTCTGTGGTTTATGTTTATAGTGACGCACAGTGTACATACAAATTATATACACGACCAGTCAAAAGTTTAGACACACCTTCTAACTCCATGTTCGTTGTTTATTTCTCTCTACACTGTAAATCAATACTGACGGCGTTTCTCCAAAATCCACAATAACCTCCTGAGAACAGTTGATATTGAGATGTACATCTGCTGCTTCTGCTCTGTAAATCCTTCATAACGGCTCTAATCTGAGGTGCTGGTTGTTAATCTGTGATTCCTGAGGTTGTGATGTCTCAATGTGAAGTCTGTTTCATCGTGGTGCTTGATGGTGTGTTTCGAGAACAGCTTGTACAGACCTTCATGTCTTAAAATAACATCTGACTGCAGTAGTTGTTACTCGATTACCAAATGCCACATGTGTGTTATTTCACAGTTTTAAAATCTCCCGTATTGTGTCCAAACTTCTGACTGGTACTGTGTGTCCAGTGTTTCCTCGGTAACAGAACAGGCATGGCAGGTCGCCATGGCAACGAGACCCCCAATGTGACATTTCTTTCCTCGAATACCATCTAAAATACACTCGTTTAGAAATAATTACTAAACGAACTCATTCATTAGCATTTGTAAGCTAACATTGAAAGCTAGCTAGCTGCTACTCGGTATTGACTTGGTAAACAGGTACTTCCTATTTACTAGGAGGTTTAAGAGAATATTAAAGTAACAACATGAATGGAATAATACTATTAATATAATAAATAATATAATGTCTCATAATATAAGTGCATGTTTTCATGTTACATTTTCTGCATTTTTAGACAGTTTGTTTTTCAACTGTGCAGTGATTAGTAGCTTTGAAAGTAATTTTATGTGCAATAAATACATCTAATAAATTCTGTTTCTCTACATAAAAATTACTGAAAGTCTTTGGTTTAAAGTAAATTCCCCAAAACGTCAGTATGTGTGAACACACGTCTCTGATCTCATCATCACCATAAACATTAGTGTACATTCTGACTCACCTGTCGCACAACTAGAGTGCTGTCTTTGCACGGGGTGGACGAGGCATCGTCTCCGTCTTCACGGACGACCATGGTCTTCACGGACTCCGTCTCACCGTTGCTCAATCTGGAAGAACTACCGGATGGATAACGTCGTTAATGATGATATAGTTATAGCTGTTATAATGAATGTATCAGCATTATGACTCCCACCCTCCGCGCGAGTCCTCCGGGCCCGAGGTGGACTCTCCTCCCTCCTGATCCACCTCTTCATCATCCTCGTCGTCAGTGGTTCCTGAATCGTCGCTGGAGGAAGAGTAATCGGTGACCTTGTGCGGTGGCCTCACGTCCTCCACGGCACGCAGCTCCTTAGCCAGAGCCGTCAGATCCTACGGGGACGAGCAGCCGCCAGTTAGACACAGACCGAACTCTTTCACTTTCTTGCTCTCTCTCTTTGCTCTCTCACAAGTCTTTTAATAGATTATCCTGCATGATGACATCATTAACACTGAGCTGCTCTTTTTCTCTTTGCTCTCTCTCTCCTCTCCCACCTTCTCTTTATTTGTTAGTTAGCATTCAGGGTTAAGTGTTTAGTTTGTGGCACAACTCAAATGAAACATGATTGTAAAAAGTCATTAGATTCCGATAGATAATCAGAGACAAGCAAAATAACCCAAGAAATAAATCATAGAAGATGATTGACAGTCTCCAGTAAGGCCACGCAGTTCACCCGTTAGTGAGCCTGTACAAACACAATCAGAAAAGTGTTAATGAGGTTACGGCAGGCCGAGTCAACAGCGCCACCCCGAGACAGACAGAGACAGAGAGAGAGAGAGAGAGAGAGAGAGAGAGAGAGAGATTTTAAGCAGAAGACAAGCCATTAGTACGTCAGTTAATTGGATGCAAGCTGCTTGTTCAAGGTTCGAGACGTGACCCGCTCATGCTTACCACATCAGCCTGAAGATGACCCCAGAGTCCACAGCAGAGTCATGGAAAAAACAAACAAACGCCAAGATATTCCAAAACTCAAACCAGATTACAAACCAGCCTGTTTTCAATAGGCATGGAATTCCCAAAACACACACACACACACCACTCTCTGCTAAGTTACACACATGCACACTTGTGTGCTCTACAGCTCTCACCACCGGACGCCCGGGCCGAGCTACGTCCTTCTTCTCCTCTGCTTTTTTGGCCGGGTGCTCCTGCCTCTGTTGAGATCCCTCAGACTTAGAAGAGGCTGCAGAAGGAGACAGGGGTGTGAGGAGAGAACACATCACTGATCAGCTCCTCCCAGAACAAAATCCCCGAAAAAAATATCAATGTCGAATACATTATAGATTCACAAAATACACAATAGATTTTACACCATCCATAATATCCAAGTGTTTCTGAAGACTCGGTATACACCGATCAGCCATAACATTAAAACCACCGTGGATCAGACTTGTTAGTCCGGAGCATCCACATGGGGTCTAATCAGATTAGGGTCAGGGCAGTTTTGAGGCTGCAGGCTGGGGTGCACTGGGGGTCCTGGTGCCTTTCTGTACTTCACTGAGGGACCAGGACTAGACGTGCTGGACTTTAATCTCCACAGACATGTGAGCAACATGTGGTACTCAGGATCCTGTCACCAGGTTACTGATATATAACTGATCACCAGCGCTGTTCGCTTCCCCTGGTGGTGGTGTTCGTGTCGTGGCCGGTCGATGTATTTAAGGAACAGATATGTACGGTCTCCTCCAAAAGAATTGGAATGTTCCTGAATGAGAGATCATGATTTCAGCTTTCATTTCCTGACATTAATATCTAAACGTATAAAAATCTACAAAAAAGACACAATTTAGAACACGACACCCTTAATCAAACACCACTTGATCTTTCAAAGAGCAAAAGTATTGGAACAGACAGTGCAAATGTTAAGTAAATTATCTCTAATACTTGGTTGTATAATATAATAATATACTGTGTTGTTGTGATGCTTTTCCAGGCTTGTACCCCCTATTGACTTCTATATTTCTCTTCTCAAACTGTGGATTGTGATAATCACCGACTACCTCAGTGGAACGTTATCACTCACTACTGTCTTAAGGTTTCTCTTCACCGCTCTTACAATCTTCATCATCTCCTCCTCTTGTGTTCTCAGTCTGACCTGCTCCGTGTTTGGTTGTTGGTACACCAGTGGCCTTGTTCTCTTTTCTTTCTCTAGACATTGCTGTACTGGCTGTGCCGAATGCCTGTGTAATGGCTCTGATGTAGTTTCTCCTCTTTTCACAGTTTCTCCAACAAAGACGTCTCTCTGATCTTCACGCTGTTTTGTTTTGTTTTTTTTACAACGAATGCAATCTTCAAAGGGAAAAACCGGAGCTCAGACCTGTAGTAATACCTCCAGAGCTGATAATGGTTTAATCAGTCACAAGAAACGCCTGTTCCAATATTTTTGATTACCTGAAACAGGAACGTTTAAAAACATCTAAAAGGAAAAAAAAATTAATCAGGAAATGAAAGCTGAAATTCTGACCCTGATTATCTAATTCATGTTTTGATCTGTGTGTGTGTGTGTGTGTGTGTGTGTGTGTGTGTGTGTGTGTGTGTGTGTGTGTGTGTGTACACTCACTGCGTGGTCTGAACCTTTCTCCTGACCCGGTGTTGGAGTTGCTGGATGTGGAACTGGACCCTGATGAGCTGCTGCTGCTGGGCCTGGGCGCCATCCTCTCGACACGCTCCCAGAGCAATCGTGGATCCGCGGTACTATGGAGACAGGCACGGGTGTGTGTGTGTGTGATCGCTACACAACCCCCCACACACACATTCACAGCACACACACACACACACACACACACACACACACACACACACACACACACACACACACAGCAGGCCCACTCACCTGGCGAGGTTCTTCTGAGGCGGCAGGTTGCTCTGCGTCGCGCCGCCTGGGTGAGGGACGTCACGGCGGGAGAGTACTGGTGACCTGGAGGTTGTTCTTACCGGAACCTTCCAGGGAGACATGCAGGGACACTCGTTGATGCACAGACAGTGTGTGTGTAAGTGCATAAGAGCGTTTTGGACTGATGTGAAATACACACACTACTCACTAGCGCCCCCTCAGGTTACTACAGTACATACACACTCAGAAATGACCACCAGGATAAACAGAGAGCGGCAGAATCTGACAAACTACCCAGTTCAGAGTGAGAGAGTGAGCGGTCTGGGCCTGTGCTTACCCGGGGAGGCTCCTCGCGCGAGCGGGGCGGCGGCGGCGGCTCGGGGCAGGCCGGGTGCTGGTGGGCTCGGACGTGAGCGAGCGAGGGAGCGGACTCGCCGAACGAGAGCGAGTGGGAGTTAGGGGCGCCCGAGCTGCTCTTTAGAGCGGCCACCTGGGACCACTGCACCTTATTCCCGGAGAGGGAGCAGCACGAAGCGATGAAGGGGGGGTGAGGAAACATGGGGGGGGGGGGGGGGGAGAACGGGTGTGGTGGGGAGGATGAGGGAAACAGTTACAACAGATGAGTGACCAAAAAAAAAAAACAACAAAAACAAACAGCTTGTTCAAATTTTTTTTTTTTAACATAAAAGCCAACACAGACAAAACACACAAATGAGAAATCAGTTAAATTGAGGGGAAAATTAGAAACAACAACAAAAAAATAAAAGCATGAATGACTAGAGAAAATGGACTGGGAAGTTAAGGAGCGAATGTCGAGCGCTGGGAAGGTAACTGTGATCAGATGATTGTGAACACCACACCGGCTGTGGAAACCGCAGCACAGGAGCTTTATTTATTTTCGTCACCCAAAATGAGCCATAGTTCGTTTCACCTTCTAACACCAAGAGATTTGAAAGAGATGCGAGCTGACCAAGAACAGAAAAGAAGAGTGAAGAACACTGCAAAGAGTGAGAGACACCAGAGGAGAGCAAAGCAAAGAGAAAGAGCTTACAAACCCCCTAAACATCCACTACATCCAAACTACCTGTCTAAAGAGAGAGAGAGCAAGAAAGAGAGCAAAGTAGGTCTCAGTCAACAGTCTTGAGGATGGAGCATCACCAGAGAGACGGGGGGGGGGGGGGTTAGTGAGTGTTAGCAGGAGGACGTGTAGCTGTAAAGTGATTAGACATGTTAGTTTGATGTAAGAGAATTCAGAGAGAAGAGAGAAGACTATATAATGAAATACTCCAGCTTCTTTTCACACCTCTAGTGTGATTGCAAGGCGACAATTTCAACACATTTCCCTGAACTTAAAAAAAAGTACAGACAGACCATTGTTCCTAAAACACGACTAAAAGCTAACGTTACTTGTGCATCACTAATTCCACAACACGATAAAGGTCGTAGGCCATCGTGTACACACACACACACACACACACGACTGACTCAGGTCTTAAATTCGCAGAAGAGTGGAGCAACACAATAAAAGTGAGTTCTCCACAGGAAACCCCCCCCCCTTATTCACACACAACTACTCTTTGTTCTGCCTTATCTAAAAAAAATATGAGACGGAGATTTATACTTTAACTTTCTTTTTAAACCTGATTATTAAAGATTTATTAACAGATTTCTACAACTATGAAGCTCTCAAAAGGGGCGAGAAGAGGGAAACTAATCATCTTTCATAATCTTATAGGGGAGCTTACAAATAATTTCACACCATTTCCTCAGTGAAGGGAAACATGCTGAAACTCCCATCTGTTATAATCACACAGCTAGAGGACAGAAGGTTCACGGCACAGACGCTGGAGTATTCCATCCTCAAGAAAGGGGAAAAAATGTGAAGAAACCTCGGCCCTCAGGATGAAACTGAAGCACTGAGCTAGAGAAAGAATGAGGAAAGAGAAAGAAGAGATCTAAAAGGAAAAAAATAATTAAATAAAGGGTTCTTCTGGTAGACGTCATAAATACAGGGTAAACACCTGGTGATTTTTCTCCCCCCTAAATCTCCGGGTTATTTGATAAATCATTAGTTTAAAAAAAGTAAATAAAAAAAGATTTCTATCAAGAACATTAAATGAACACTGACCGCAGTAGGGAAACATCACAGCGTATTATGGGGACGTGTTGTCCAACATCTCAGGGTGAGGCGTTACCGTGGTTACCTGAGGTTCCATGGGGCGGTGCAGGGGAGGCTGAGCCGACTCGGGGGCGTTGCCGTTGGAATAGGTATCGGCGCGAGGCGGGACGGCGGGAGGCTGCTTCGGCGCCGCTGCGGCCTGCGGAGAGCCTTGAACATTCCTGCGGTGCCGCTCATCCGCCTGCAAACCCACCAGCAGCAAAACACACAATGTTAACCACAAACAGAGGATAGAGAACAGAGGATACACCCGAGAGAGAGAGAGAGAGAGAGAGAGAGAGAGAGAGAGAGAGAGAGAGAGAGAGAGAGAGGGGACACGACCAGGACACTGAGAACAAGTGAGATAAACCTGTAGGAAGTTATTCGTCTCGAGCACAAAACAAGAACACGCAAGTTAAAGGTGAGTAACAGGTTTAAAAATGCAGTCGCACAAAAGCAGATCAGAAGAGAGTAAGTAAAAAAAAAAAAAAAAGCGAGATAAAAGAAAAATCAGCCAAACTATTTCAAAAAAAGTATTTAAGCAAAAAAAATAAGTAAATAAAAAAGCATAAGGAAAAAGAACCACACATTGATTTGTTTTTGTTTCTCTACGAACACTACAGCATGTGATTAGATGAAATCTCGAGCAGAACCATGTGCTTGAAGAACGGCGTCAGAGTACAAACACCACGACAGCAGCAGGAAAGACTGGGAGCTTTTTCTTCACACGGCTACACCGTGTTCACCGCTCGACAAGCAAAGCAGCGCTAGTTTATTAATACAAGCAGAAAGATAAACAGGTGGAGACCTGGAGTTATTAGTGCAGGTGAGCAAGCCTGAGGCATGATTGGCGGTTAAAACCCTCCTCTACGCGGAGAGGTGGGCGGGGTTATCAGTCCGAGCAGAGACGGAGATTATTAGTGCAAGAGGTTTTAAGGCATCACCTCTCTGACTGGCTCGGAGTCAGGGGCGGGGCACTGGGACTGAGACTGGAGAGTGTGAGCGGCCTGGCCCTGGTTCTGGTTCTGGTCCTGGTCGGGGGGGATGGGGGCGGTCTGAGGGACGGAGCTCCTCCGCGTTTGGTCTTGAGGAGCGAGAGGATCCTTCTCTTTCTCTGCGGGAGCCTGTTGAGGCTGAGGGATTTGTTTTTTTTCCTGCGGTTGGGGAATCCTGCTCCTGTCCTGTGAGGACGAGGTCGGCGCTGGCGGTGGGGTTTTGGTCCTTTCGACGGCTGACTGCTGTAACTGCGGGATTCTGGACTTCTCCTGGTTCGTCAGTGGCGGGGGGTTCTTGCTCTTGTCCTGCTCCACCGGAACTTTCCTGCTCTTTTCAGATAGAGGCTGCTGCTGCTGGGGGATTTTGCTCCTTTGAGCCGAGGACGAGGGCTGCGGCGTGGGGTTTCGGTTCTTGTCTGCGGCAGGGGGCGGAGCTTGAGGCTGCTGTTGGAGGTTTTTAGCCTGTTGCAGGGAGAGTAGGTACGCCTGCTCCTGCTGTAACTGTCTCTGCAGTCTCTCGGCCTGTCTCTGCTCCTCCAGCTCCCGCCACTTAAACTCCTGACACACACAGTGCGTAAAACAAGACGCATGGATTATCTGCTGCAGAGGTTTTAATACGACGTCCGGACGGTGGGTTTAATTCACAGAAAGGATAATAATGTTAACGATAGAAAAGCGTTTAGTCTGGTTGATTAGAATTCTTAGAATTTTTTCCCGTGAGAAATCTTTGATGTTAAGAATTTGAGCATCTCTAAGGTGAAGTGATTCACAGGAATAAAAGAAAAGATTAACAGAGAACGAAACACGCTAGAATTACGTCGACAGCTTATCTAGTCGTACTTGTTAATAACGTGGAATTCAAATTAGAATGAAGGAAAATCTTAACGCTGAAGCTGTTTGGATTTGGATAATTTCATCAGCTGGTTACAATAACAACGTTTTATTAATCCTCACTCTCGAACCGCTGTGCTAAAGAGAACCTCGGACAGACGGACTCGTCCCAGACACGTCCCACACACATCCCCCTCAGGACTTGTCTGCCTGGGTGTTCTCTCACAGTTCAGTTTAATTTGCTGAGGCAGAATCAGTGCAGTTTGGGTAAATTAAGTGCAGATAAAAAATGTAAATAAACCCAAAAACAACCAAAAGTGGACGATTCAGTGTAAAAGGTGCGACGTGGGGAACGATAAAAGTGGCAGCTCCATGAGCCACATGGAGGACGTCAGAAAGTGAAAACACCCCCGGGGGTTTACATCACACACTGCTCCTCACTCACTGTTGTGTTGTTTTTTTTTACATTTAGACTTCAAGTAAAATTATACTTTAAACAAAAAAACAACAAACAAAAAAAACAGCTGAAAGACAATTTTCTTTTTGCAATAGACAAAACTGGATTTAAAGGGTTAAACTACTTGAGATTTATTCTAATTGTTGTCATTTCTAGATGTCCTTCACATCCTTAGTCTTTAAAACATATCGGTCCTAATGGATAAAACATTACATTAGATTCTGCAGAACAAAGTGCTAGTGGTGAGCCATCATCCTTGAGGAAGAAATGTGATCAGATTTATTAAAAAAAATTTTAAATCGTGACTGGAGATCACTTAAAGCTTTGGGGAAATCAACTCGTTTTTTTTTTGTTTGTTTGTTTTTTTAAACAACAGTAAAACTCATGGCTATGTTTAATAGTGAAGATAATCTGAAAACATGATTTGGTTTGTTAGGGAGCATAAAGACTGGACTTTGGAGTCATGGAAAAAGGTCATGTGACCTGACTATTCTAGACTGACCCTATTCCGGAGCGACGTGTGTATCAGGGTAAGAAGGGAAGCTCATGAAGCGATGTTCCCATCATGTATAGTGTCCACTGTACAAGTGTCTCTGGGGACAGTCATATGATCTGGGGTTGCTTCAGTTACTCAGGTAACGTTATGGGACAAAAAAATGAAGTCAGCTGATGACCTGAATGTACTGAATCACCAGATTATCACATCTACATCTATTCTTCTCTTCCCTGATGGTCATATTCCAAGATGACGATGTCTGGATTCATCAGGCTTTAATCCGAGTGGTTCATGAGACATCACGTTCACACACGGATCGGCCACCACCAGACCTTAAACCCTTTGAGAATCTTTGCGATGTGCTGGAGGAGGCTTTACACAGCGATCAGACTCTCTCATCATCAATACAAGATCTTGGAGAGAAACTAATGCGACTCTGGACTGAAATAAATGCTGTGACTTTGCATGAGCTTTTAGAAATGATCAAAGTGAAAGTCGGTTCAATTAAATATTAGTGTGTGTGACTTTTTTTGTTTTTTGGTCAGCCATTGTGTGTAAATACAAATGCGACCAAATGTAAAATGACAATCCATTAAAAAAACATTTCTTTAGAAAGGAAAAATATGATGTGTCTGCAGGACACTTACGATAAACATCTACACTGCACATCTTCACGGGTTATTTATTACGTTTCCCAGCCACGTTTCTTCCACAATGTTGACGGTTCAGCACTACACTTCCAGGTCGTAATAATGTGCTGGAAAGGTCTTAACCCACTTTCAGTCATTTTATTTGCCTGACGCAGGTCAGTAATTACACCCTCCTGAATCAGCGACCTCCTGCCTACTCAAACTGAGTATTTTATATGTTATAACTCCTCCGTCCTTCCCCCTTTTCAACCAGTAATAAAAGTCAGCTCTCTGAAGAGAGATCAGGAGAAGAAGTGACGTGTACTCACCAGTAGCATGGCCTGTTCATGCAGAAGCTGCTGCTGTAGGATTTCCAGATGTCTCTGCTCCTCTTCCAGCTGCCTCCTGATGTACTCCTGTTAAACAAACACACCTCCATCACCTCAGCACTCGCAAGTCAACTCTGTGTCTTCACAAATGATCTGAGTGATGAAATCACACCCCACTTAAATATATACAGTACTGTGCAAAAGTCTTAGGCAACATATTATATGCTGTACCAATTTTGTTATGTTTATCATGTCTGCAAAATTATGTACAAAATCATTAACTTAAAAATTTATAAATAACATTAAAGTAACATAAATAACATTACAGGAGAATATCAGCACAGCTGTAAAGAAAGAAATATATAGTACAAGACAGACCAGTTTTCAGATGGAAACAAAAAACAACCTAATGTGTGAGAAAGTTACCAGAACTCATTCTCCAGCAAGCTCAATAAAACCTAACAGCTGTTTTACTTGTAGTTCTGTGTGAAAGTCTTGGCACATACAACGATGTGGCATAAGCAAAAGATGCTTTTGAAAACATTTCTGCATAAAAAGAAACTTCTATAAAGAGCAATAAAATAAACAGTTTATTTGGAGCAAAAACTCGTTGTTTAAATGTTTAAAGGAGTTTTAGATACAGATTTGTGCAGTTTTATAATTAAAACAGTTGTTAGGTTTTACTGAGCATGCTGGAGAGAATACGAGTTCTTCTGGTGACTTTGTCTCACTCGCTCCTTTCTGTTTTTATGCAAATCCCAGGAGTATACATTAGGTTTTTTGTTTCCATCTGAAAACTGGTCTGACTTGTACTATTTATATATATATATTTTTTTTCTTTACAGCCATGCATATATTCTCCTGTAATGTTATTTATTTATACATTTTTAAGTTATATATGAAAATACTGAATGATTTTGTACATAATTCTGCAGACATATAAGATAAACATGTATAACAAAATTGGTACAGCATATAATATGGTGCCTAAGACTACAGTATATAGGGATTTTTAATATTTGAAGTTTATATTTTATGCTGCTTTTTTTTTTAATCCACTGAGGAATACTCCGAGTGAGATTACGGTGGTGTTTCAAGATCATGACTTCTCGTGCTGGTTGAGACGATGACTAAATCTTGGCACGACTTTAACAGGCATATTCTAATCAGGATCTGCAAAAACGGGAAGAAGAGGCTGAGAAATGCTTACAGAGCACAATGTGTACATGTGGAGCACGTGGTGTAAATAGTGAACTGAAAATATATGTATATGGAGTGTTTATTCTCATTGGCTTTAAAAGGAGAAGAGCAGAGAGATCTGCTGGACAAAAGAGGACACGAGCGGACGTTCTTGGACTGAAGGTTCTGCTTTATATAATGAACCAATGAGAAACGGTACCTCTGCCGTCCTCCATGTCACTAATCTGGTGTCAGTCTAAAGTATGTCTGAAACGTCTCTATATGCTGTAACGTAATGCAATTTCACTTCACTTGCACCATTAAATATGTATAAAAGCTCATGGCATGTTACAACACCGGAGAATAACGATCAGGTGATCAAGAAACAACGCCCCACAGTGTTTGCATGACCCTTCAGTGTCTCTGATCTTTTCTTCTGTTTTCTGTCACCATAATCTTCAGGGTCGGGTCCGACCGCGTGCTCGTGTCATCATGAGTTGATGTTAACTATTGTTGAAGTAGAACCTTCACCTGTTCACGGTCTGCTCTCCTCTTATCCTCCTCTGCTCTCCTGCGCTCCTCCTCCTCTTTACGTCTGCGCTCTATCTCCTCGAGACGTCTCTTCTCTTCTTGCTCGCGTCTCCGCTGCTCTCTCTCCTGCTGCCTCCTCATCTCTCGCTCGCGCCGCTGTTGCTGTAGAGCGCCAGCAGAGGGAGACAAAGTGAGACAAAAACACTCCCTAGGGGCCCATAGGCATAAATGACTCTGTCAGCCCTCTGTCGCACCCCTACTGGGCCCGGGGTCCCAAGCAGCTGCCTGCCTCCTTCCTCCGGATGTGCTACACTTTATCATTATACCACAAAGAGCACAGGTTCTAACAAACACCACGGGAAAATCAGCACACACACACACACACTCATCCCGTACCTCCTCAAGCCTCCTGCGCTGCTCCTTCTGCTGCTCGATACGTTTCTGGCGCTCGGCGAGTAGTTGGCGTTTGTACTCCTCCTGCTCACGGAGCTGCTGTTCCTGGAGGAGCTGCTGCCTCCTCAGAGCCTCCGAGCGCTCCTTGTTCTCCTGCTGCAGACGGATGAAGTCCCGTCGCAGGGTCGACTCGCCTGGCACGTTCACGATAGAGCTGTGGTGAAGAGAGAGAGACGTCAGCCTAGAGGGACAGAACTGTCCCAAACAGAAGACAAGCCCCCCAGTGTCAATGACGGACAGATAAAAGGTTTAATTCTGAGCTGTAAAGTTTCTTCATCCAGCGATTACACAGTTATGGTGAGTTGTGACTAAACCCATGATGAGGCCCTGATTACCCACTAACAGCGCCTCTAGTGGGAGGTAGCCATTACTTCGTCTCCGTACTCTGGTCTGTATTCCTGATGGACTCTCGCCCCATCACTCCTAGGTGGGAACGTCTCTGCGCAGGGGAACGAGATCAGGACTCACGCGGATTCTTGCTTACTTGTTTCATTTATAAATAGTCACCAAACCAGTCAGATCAGCCCTGTTCAGATCATTCACCACTGAAAGGAAATTAACACCCTCAAGAAGTCATGGTTGGAATCTGTTCCACAACCTGGGGGACGATGTTCACTCAGCCACAAGAACATTAGTGAGGTCGAGCACAGACGCTGAGACATCGAGGAGACGCCAGGTGATGGATCAGTCGAGCTGGAAGAGTTTCGTAGATCCAGTCAAGGCAAACTGTGACGCTAGGGCTTACGAGGACACAATATTTAACAGTTTGGGCTAAAGGAACACACACACACACACACACACACACACACACACACACACACACGGGCGAACAAACTTTCGCCCATGTTGAGTAGGTTTGAAGGTTACTTGTAGTAAAGCTCAGATAATCTCCTTCACTGATGTCAACGCCGGTTGAACTCAATTATACAGAAAATCTATTAAAAACCGTCCCATTTAAATAAGCGTCCCTGGTGCACCGTCTATAATTCACTTCTTCCAGACGACCCGAGTGCCATGTTAATAACACACACACACACACACACACACCACCTGTCACTGACATCATACTGAATCCTGCACAGTCATACAAGGTTTATATAATACTTCATGAGTAGTGAATAGTGTGTGAGTGAGTGAGAGAGAGAGAGAGACACACACACACACAGGGGAAGGGATGGAGGGAGAGAGACAGTTTTTTTTACTGTCTACTCCTGTTATGTTCTGGTGCCTTATTTCTGCATATATTGTCTGAATGTAAATCTTTTATAATTAAAAGTTGCTTTATTGAAATGACAATCTTAACTGGAAGCAAGAGAGAGAGAGAGAGAGAGAGAGAGAGAGAGAGAGAGAGAGAGAGAGAGAGTACCTTGGTTCTCCCTCCTGCTCTGGAGTTTCCTCCTCCTCTTCCTCACTGCCGCTGTATTCATACTCGGTCTCGTCTACAATCACAAAGATCAAGCAGAGACTTTTACACAGAACCAAACGCGCAGGCAGGCAGGCAGGCAGGCAGGCAGGCAGAGAGAGAGTGAGTGAGTGAGTGAGTGAGTGAGTGAGTGTGTGTGTGTTATTGTACACACCTTTCTCTCCCCTCTTCTTACGGGTGCGGTCGATGTGATCTTTGAGCTGGATGCGCACTTGTCTCTCGTTCGGCTGGTCTCGGATGAACGGGTGTTTCAGCAGCTGCTCTGTAGTCGGTCTCTGAGTGTAGTTCTTCACCAGACAGCTTTCAATGAAGTTAAAGAACTTCTTGGACCTGATGGGAAGAGAATCAACACACAGAGAGACAGAGAGGGGGAGGGGGTGTTAAAGACGGGCTGGAGAGAACCGAGATGCCGCCACATTTGTTCAGTTCAGTGCCCTTGGTGATCTGAGAGACTCTAGTTGAGTTTTAACCACAGACATCACATGCTTTACTATCCATCTAATCCATACACATCTATATAATCTAATGTATTTAAATCACAATGTCATTAGATATACAGTATATGAGACCCTCAGGGTGGTCAGGGTGATTATTAACACCACTCAATATAATAATGGAAGAAGAGGACTAACATGGTCAGTGTTATGAGCGTCTAGAAAAGACTTGAAGAGAAACAGGAGAACATTCAGTAAAAGAATAAAAGAACGTTTATAAGCACTTTCATGAAGTACAAGACTCTCAGCGAATACTGCTGAAAGGACAGAGATAAACCGTCTCATCCAAAAGTACTGGGACAGAAGGTTAATTCGTTTGTTAGATCAGCTTCAATTTCCTGATATTTACGTCTAGGTGTGTGAAACAGGCACACCACACATTTTTTAGGTGAGCAAAAGAGATTTAGTATTAGATAACATTTACAGGTAGTCCCCGACTTACAAAGGAGTTATGTTCCGGCAGAGAGCAAGTTCGTAAGTTGGATTTGTTCTTAAGTCCGACAAAGCGTGTCTTGTACACCTTAAATGTAATGTAAATAATTTTTTTTTAAATTGGCGTCGTCGTCCACCCCACCCTCTCATTATTTACTGTGTGTTTTGGGGGAGTTCCTCCTTTCAGTGTCTTCTTCAGAGGTTCACCAGGTTCACTGAAAGTTCCTACCATAAGCCATAAGTTCTACAATACTCACCCAGATCTAACTGGCTAAACCCGTGTATATCCATGATGTGACGTGTGTTTAAACTGTGAGCTAGGGATGTAACGGTATTGTAAATACCGTCGTACCGCAATAGCTATTTTTTTCGATACTACCGTGGTCGCATGACTCGATAAAACTATAGGTGTTCTGAGAAAAGTTTGCTCAAGCAAAGGGAGCGAACGGGAGGTAGCCGGAAACTACAATTCCCATCAGTCCAGGCGTGGCCATCATCCTTTGCGGTCTGTTGTAGCTGCAGATTCAGTAATGCGGAAATGGCGGGTGCTGCTAGTAGCGGCGAAGCAAAAAATTATGGAAATGGTCGAACCTAAAGTGGGTTTTAAATTGGATGTGTGGAAGCATTTCGGTTTCTCTCTGAAAAGAAATGAGAAAGGAGAAAAGGCAGACAGAGAAAATATGGTATGCAGGCACTGCCAGACTGTGGTGAAATACAAGGCGGGGAATACGACTAACATGAGGAGCCATTTGTTAAATCATCATCCTGAAAAGTTACGTGAAGATACGAGGAGCAAAATCCAGTCAGGCCAAAAGACCATAAAAGAAGCGTTTACAGCTTCACACCCCCACAACTGTGTGAGAGCACAAGAAATCACAAGAAGCACTGGTGAATTAATACTCATTCAGCACATGGGCCAGCTGCAATAAGTAGGCTGCTATTTTTAATTTTCAAGAATACTATATTGAAACTTAAATTTTTTAAATTAATAATAACAAAAAATTATTAAACCATGTAAAAAAATTAAGTTTACAGATAGATGGCTAATCTGTATGCCATTGATATGTTCAGTGTTCATGTATACTGTTTAATAAACACTTCTGACACTTTTTGAGTCTCTTCATTAGTTTTGTTTTTCCTGTAAATTATTCAATACAGTAAATACCGTACCGTGCCATTCATACAGGAGGTATTACTGTAACATGAAGTTTTGATACAGTTACATCCCTACTGTGAGCTGATAGTCAGCAAAGAGTTGAAAAGGACGACGTGTGTTTACTCGTTATGTGCTAAACTGAACACTCAGAGAACAAACCGGTGTGACGCACGCACACCCCACACACACCCCACCCACACACACCCCACCCACACACACCCACACCCCACCCACCCACCCCACACCACACACCCCACACACACACCCCACACACACACCCCACACACACACCCCACACACACACCCCACACACCACACCCCACACCCCACACACACACCCCACACACCACACCCCACACACCACACCCCACACACACACCCCACACACACACACCCCACACACACACACACCACACACACACCCCCCACACACACACCCCCCACACACACACCCCCCACACACACACCCCCCACACACACACCCCACACACACACACACACACACACACCCCACACACACCCCACACACACCCCACACACACCCCACACACACACACACACACCACACACACACACACACACACACACACCACACCCCACACACACACCCCACACACACACCCCACACACACACCCCACACACACACCCCACACACACACCCCACACACACACCCCACACACACACCCCACACACACACCCCACACACCCCCCACACACACACACCCCCCACACACACACACCCCCCACACACACACACCCCCCACACACACACACCCCCCACACACACACACCCCCCACACACACACCACACACACACACACACCACACACACACACACACCACACACACCCACCACACACACCCACACACACACACACACACACACACACACACACACACACACACACACACACACACACACACACACACACACTCACCATTTCTTGGACTTGAGCCTTGGTGGAGGGTTTCTGGGGATGAGGAAGAGCGCTCGCATCGGGTGCATGTCACACAGCGCTACACATAAAAAAAAATACGCATTTACAATAAAGCATTTCATGCATCATGACACAAAGACATTTAATTCTTCCAGTAACAGAGACTCAAAGACCCTCCAGCTGCCTAATGACACATGAATGAAAGACAAGCTTCACTTACATCACTAATGTGTTATTAGAGTCTCAATTAACAACCCTGATCTAAAGTACATCACTGTTTGATTTTACACAAGTCATTAACAGACTACAGAGAACATGAGGAGCATTTCACTGAGGACTGCAGAGATGAGAGAGAGAGAGAACAGAGAGAGAGAGAGACGCTGCAGTATTGAGCTGCCTGCACTTACGCGGTGCTCCTTCAGCCATCTCTATAGCCGTGATTCCACAAGACCACAGATCACTCTGGATGAGAGAGAGAGAAATATTTTAGCAACTAATGTGCACAAACACATCAGGACTACAATGATCAGATTACGTGCTGTGATATCGCCAACAGCCTGAAAAGCAAGACAAATAATCTACAGAGATTATTAATAATCATAACAGAAAACAGATGTTACAGCCTTGTTCCAAAATAGATTGAATTCATTATTTTCCTCAAAATTCTTCAAACATCCGATAATGACGACGTTTTAAATCACATGTAGTACAATCACAATACAGTAAGTATTCATGACCTTCACCACGACACACAAACTGGAGTTCAGGTGCATCCCGTCTATACTGATCATCCTTGAGATGTTTCTACAACTTGATTAGAGTCCACCTGTGTGCAATCCAGCTGAGTGCACATGATTTGTAAACTAGGGCTGCACAATATTAGGAAAATATGCGATATGTAGTTGAATATTGCGATAATGATATTTCTTGCGATATAACATTTCCCTAGAGAAATGCATTTTTATTATTGGCTATTATTTTAAAATCATTTATATATGTAATGATCATACTAAAATAAACAGGAAATAGATATTCGTCTGATTAATTCAGGCTAAAAAGAAACTATATGTCAAGGAAGTTGCAAATATTTAGACTTCAAAACACTATGAATGACTTAAAACCCTCAGCAGATATTTTGACTTCTGGTTTGCTGTTACTATAAACCTGCCGACACAATATGAATTACTTTCAAAAACTACTTTTTATTTACATGTAACCGTACACTCATCAATAGTGTCTTAAAACAAGAGCATCTTTTTAATATTTCCTTTGGCTTGCCTGTTTTCTTTTTTTTAAATAAAAAAATAAATATTATTAAACAAAAAAAAACAAAAAACTATTTTTCACACACACTCGCTCCGCGACTGGCACTAGGACCTGGAAGTAATGTGGTTGCGAACCAGGAAGTATAAGAGTAAACAAACCACGGCACATCGCTCAGTCATTGAGGTCGCCCATGTCGTGAGTACTCACTTTCTTGGGTTTACTTTCTGATTCGAGTGTGTGTTTATAGTACGCGGGTTAAATTTGTTATTAAACAGTCTTAAAGAAGGAAATTTGTAAAGAAATTTAGGCTTCTAAGTAAAACACATTTAATCACATTAACCAAGTACTAATCACATTTGTACCAAATAAATTCACATTAATCAAGTACCAAATGCAATTCTTTAAACGTCTAAACTTTGCTATTAAAACTTTGCAAGCTCATATGGGCTGTAAGATCATCGGAAGCACAGAACCTGCACAGATACTAAGAGAGGTCGTGTCTGACCTACAGTATTATAATTAGTTATAAAGTGTAACTGGAACATTAACACTGGAAGATAAAAATCTCCCACAACAGCAATCCGTGCTTTTATAACCTCAAGTCTGGACGACTCTAATGCTTGGTATAATGGTGTCGGTCCGTCTCCCCTCACACATTACTCCTGTCCTTCCAGCTCTTCATGGTCTTCCAGTGGGTTTTAGAGTCCAATTTAAACTTTTATTATTGTTCTTTAAGTCTCTAAAATAGTTTAGCTCCAGCATAATGAACTGAACAGTCGCCCACTCAGGTCGTAGAATCAGTTGATGCTGGAGCTTCTCCGGTCAAAACACAAGCATTTGGGGGGGGGGGGGGGGGCGTGTGTCGGCCCTCACACTGTGGAATAATCGACCTGATGAGCTCCGTTCTGTTACAGACCGCACACTTTTAAAGTTAAACTGAAGACTAGTCTCTTCTCCCTGTGGTGTTTAACCCGGAGTAACGAGGTTTAACTGGTTTTACTTTTGTGATGATCTTAATGTGTGTAATGATTTCTTTTTAATGTGCGTTTTTATGGTTTTGTAGCACTTGGGTTACCCTGACTGTCGTTGTTTTTGTGCTGTACAGTGAAACCTCAGATTAAGAGTAACGCGGTTTACAAGTGTTCCGTAAGACGAGCAAAGAAGATTTAATATACTGACTTTTTGAGCGTTGTCTTGGTTTACAAGTACGAGTATCATGTATCACGCATGCGCTTCTTGTTTTGATGCCGAGCGTCACGTGATCACAACTGAGCCAACGGTTTTTCTCTCTCTCGCGTTGAGGAATTGTGGGTAATCTAAGACCTGCTGGGTCTTAGTGCTCGTCTCTTACTGATATAATCAACATCCATGCACGCGTGTACTGTTTACTATAACACTGTGACCACGTGTGTGTGTGTGTGGGTGTGTGTGTGTAAAACATATTTTATTTTCTGTCTGTATGTGTGTGTGTGTATACAGCGCGCGTGTAAAGCAAAAGCAAGTCTCATTAGAGAGGTTAAAGATCCATTTTCTCTCTCTGCTCAAGGCTCAGCCGGTTCTTTGTGTGTGTGTGATGCACACAGACACACACTTTCTCTCTGCTCTACACAGAAACACTGCTCTGTTGCGATTCTTTTTAAAGGTAAAGAGGTTCTTTTAAAAGGTTAATTTGTTCTATTTTTACTTTATATTTTGTATTAATTATTTTTATGTATAAATTTTTGGGGGTTGTAGAACGAATAATTTGAGTTTCCATTATTTCTCATGCAATTTGGTTTACGAGTTGTCATGTTCCACGCCCTGCCTGCCGTCTTTTTCCCACGCTGTCACTTCCCCACGCGCTCATGTTTTTGTTTTCCTCTAACCGTCACGCGCATTCTCACGCCCCCGTTTCCGCCCCGTCTGCTCACCTGTCTCTCATTCCCTACTCTGATTTCTCCAGTGATTTAAGCACGCGCACTGCGCTGCTCAGATCGCTGGATTATTGTGTGTTTTCATGCCTCAATGTTCTCGCGTTCGTTTTCTTTCCAGACTTCACGTTGCCGAAGTCGTTTTGTCCCCCGTTCCCGCTTTTGGTTGTCGATTCGGTTTTGTTTGCCTCGCTCTTAGATCTCTCGGTTTTCGAACTCTCGCTTCCCCTCGGACTACGCCGCCTGCCTTACGTTTTTGCCCCGACGTCACGCTGCCTGCCTTTCTGTTACCGACTCCGCTTCCGCCCCTCGACCACGCCCCCTCTGTCTGCCGTCATCATTCTCGCTTGGATTCATCACCATCTGTGTCAGCTCGTGACACGAGTGTTTTCAATTCAATTCCATTCTATTTGTATAGCGCTTTTAACAATTGTCATTGTCGCAGAGCAGCTTTTCCACAAAATAATTATTTAAGTTTGTATGGAATGTGAATGTGTATGAATTAAAATGGTCAGATTGTCCCTGATGAGCAAGCGGAGGGTGACAATTTTGAAATACGAGTCCTGCAACAAATTATGCTCGTAATCCAAGGTTCCACTGTATAAATAAATTTGAAGTTGCTATTATGGGATGTTTGTGGAATTTTAAGAAAAATAATTAATTCAATCCTATTTTGGAATAAGGCTGTAACATAAAAAGTAAAGTGAATACTTTCCGGATGTACTGTGTGCGTGTGTGTGCGTGTGTGTTGTACCCTGTAATCGTAGGTAGCATCAGGGTTTTCGTCACAGGCGATGACCTCGGGTGCCATCCAGTACGGTGTTCCGATGAAGGTGTTCCTGCGGCCCACGGTGCGGTCCAGCTGAGCACTCACACCAAAGTCCACTGACACACACACACAAGCAGGGAGATTAGCAAAGTGTTCACACACCAGTGTTTAAATTCATCTGTGAAGTGTAAAATAATTCTCATGAATATAAAATGTGTTATTAAAACTTCATGATTTGTTCTTTATCTGTCGTTAATTGTGTAATATTTATCATCTGTAGTGTAAGTTTTTTATTTTTAGACCACAAACAGTCGTATAAGCATTTCTCTTTAATTTAATAATTTTAATGTAATATTAAAAAACACTGGTGTGTTGATCAATTCAATTCAATTAAATTCAGTTTTATTTGTATAGCGCTTTAACAATTGACATTGTCTCAAAACAGCTTTACACAATCAAAATAATTATTTAAGTTTGTATGGAATGTGAATGTGTATGAATCAAAATGTTCAGATAGTCCCTGGTGAGCAAGCCCGAGGGCGACAGTGGCAAGGAAAAACTCCCTGAGATGGTAATAGGAAGAAACCTTGAGAGGAACCAGACTCGACAGGGAACCCATCCTCATCTGGGTGAAACAGATAGCAGGAAATGATCTGCATTTATACAGTGTTAGGTGGCAGCAGTACAGCTATAATATTTGATGTTAATTGATGTTAAAATAGAGTCCAGTAGTTATTGGAGACTCAGATAGACTTGTAGAAAGTTCCAGTCCTGAACTATTGAATTATCAAGTCCTCAGAGAAACAGCTGACAACACCAGTCGAGGCCAGAACCGTCTTCTAAGTAGAGAGAATCATCACCAGACACCAGACGCATCCCAAAGAGACACACGGGGCATCCATGTGTTGATCATGACGGTTTAGTTCCTGAAATTACTGTTAATAATATAAATGTAACGTCATGTGATCAGAACTAAACCGTCCTGAATCCTCTGATGTTTTATCTGCAGTGGTGCATGCTGGGTAAGTGTAACACGACAGCGGTGATATGAAACGCTTCCTCTCACCCAGTTTGACTTCTGCGTTTTCAGTCAGCAGCACGTTCTGGCCTTTAATATCTCGGTGGATAACATGGTGGGCGTGTAGATGAGCCAAGCCCTTTAGAGAAACACACACACACACATTAGGAGGCTGAAGAAATACAAACAAATACATATGTATAACTAATAAACCACATTATTTGAGGTTATAAAATAGTTAAAACAATTAACACATTTTGAAAAACTAAATAGCTTCTGTTTGAAAACAAAATGTTTATTTATAGGTATAAATAGAAAGAATTAGTAGAAACTTAGTAGAAACTCATTTACAACCTCTGACTAGGAAGAAACACACACACACACACACACACACACACACACACACACACACACACACACACACTCACCCTGAGGATTTCTCTGGAGATGTACGCAATCCAGTCTTCCTTCAGCCAGTTGCCTTTAGTGTTCTTCACCAGGTCTGTGATGGATCCAGCACCACAGAACTCCATCACCAACTACACACACACACACACACACACACACACACACACACACACACACACACACTTTTAGACAGGCAACTTCAGTAGATCAGATTCTCAGCATAAATAAGACACTTTAATATGATATGGTTGTTGTTTTTTTATTTTACACGAATCGATTGTAAACTTTCTGTTGCCAGGTCTCACTGGGGAAATCCCCCTAGGCAGTGCTGAAACTCTGCTCAGTCTGATAAAAACCAGCCCAAATAACTTCTGGACTTAGAGCTCATACAGGAGCCCAAACACACACACACACACACACACACACACACACACACACACACACACACACACACACACACACACACACACACACACACACAGTTGTTGTTTCATTAAAACTGGCCAATCTGTCTTATTACCAAGATAAAGTCATTATTATTATTAATAATATTATTAATTCGTACACTATTGATTAAATAAAGAAAATACCTATAAATTAAGTACCTTATTAACTGAACAATCAAACAATCGATGTCTCAAAAAATTTTTATAATAATAATAATAATAATAATAATAAACAATTTATTAACCGAGTATTGAATATTTTATGTTGGGATTTTATTTAAACATTGTAAATCGCGAGTGTTGTTTTTATTTAACATGAACTGAGTTGCTCGCAGATTGGATTTATAGTTCAGTCGAATGTCATTTTATTATTACTTGTAGAAATTAAAGAATATTTTAAGCAAGAAAAAGCTTGAAATAAATGTAAACATCGTATTAAATCAAACGTTTCACAGTCTGAACAATACACACTGAACACAAACTGACACTGAGTCAAACTTCTCCTGCACGAGTAACTCACACATACAGTAGATAGTTAGTGAGAGTCTCATCTGTAGAAAAAGTGAAGTGTACAGGCACGTATGAAACGTGCAGCGCTGTAAAGCTAACTAGTCCGTCACTCGTTTCAGTTTGACAGCTGAAATAAAATACTAACTAAAGGGACACGGCGCAGCTTTACTGTCGTGTTTGTATACCGGGACACGGAAGGTAGTTTATCTAAATAGTCGAGTCCGGTTATAACCACGCCCCGACTTGTAACCACACTGACTGTTCACACGGAGATGTACTGCAGTGCATCATGGGATTAAAGGGCAAACTCACCCTGACCTCACACAGCATCATCTACAGGATTACAAGCAGATCTTCAGAGCAGAACATCTCTGGGTCAGAGTTTCATCAGGGAAGATTTTTACTTCGTTTAACGGTTTCCTAAATTACCCAGAATGCCGTTTACCTGCCTGCTGACGACAGCACCATTGAGTAGAGGCTGAGTTCAGAAACACAGATTATGCTTCGGAGATGGTGGTCTTTACATCTTTAACATTACCGAGAGGTCAAAACGTTCAGTGATGTTTTATTCACGTGCGCTTCTGCACACCTCACATGGTGGAGCTTCACTCTGTGTGTGTGTGTGTGTGTGTGTGTGTGTGTGTGTGTAACAAGGCTGACCCAGAGCTGGTCGTCGTGCCCTGGCGGACTCTTCTTGATGAACGCTCCATAGTAGGTGGCGATGTTGCGATGGTGTGAGTATTTCTTCAGCATGTTGATCTCCAGCTTGATTTCTTCCTCTTCATCCTGGACACAGATTTCAGAGCAGAGAGACGTGAGAGAGACGATCACAGAGTCATTAACACGTGACTAACACGGAGCCAGATCAGGAGAAACACATGAGGCCAAGACGACATGACGTTTCTACACACGGACGCACACACATGCACACTCAGCATCTTAACAGGCCTGAGTGACTCCCCATAGGGGCCGACTCCTGAGAAACCCGTCACCACACATACATCACACACATCTCTCTCTGAGAAAGAGAGAGAGAGAGAGAGAGAGAGAGACAATGGGGGAGGAGATTTATGGCCATGTAGCAGAGTGACATCATCCTTCTCTTGAAAATTCATCTCTTACACAAAGACAGAGAGAGAAGGGAAAAGGGAGAACAACATTAGCCCTTCCCATAATCCCACAGCACTTCTGCTGAACCTCCTTATGGAAAGAAAAAAGTTAAATTATGCACAACCTCAACACACACACACACATCGCTCTCTTTGTATCTAACAGGAAACTGTATGTGGGTCAAGCGCAGTGCTGCATCACTGGATCTGATTCACACACACAGACACACACAGACACACACAGACACACACAGACACACACAGACACACACAGACACACACAGACACACACAGAAAAGGAGCATCAACCATTTTGATTTGTGATTATTTTATTACACTGTATTAATTCGGATCGACGCTACACTCCTGTCATTTTTACACTGGAGAACTCACAAACACACACACACGGAGGTGTTACAGATTTTCTCTCTCTCACACACACTCCAGGCGGTGTGTCTGCCACCTCATCTCACACCTGTTCAAATGATATTTAAATGCCTTTTTTTTCTTTCCGCCTCCTCCTGCAGTGTCCCATGTCTCTCTCTCTCTCTCTACATTCCTCCTCTGTTCCTGGACTCACTCTCCATTCAAGGACAAACTCACACGCGTCCCTAATGGGGCTCGTCTCCGCGATCAGAACGTCCTGAGAGGATCGCTATTTTCCTGCCAATCGTCGTAAAACACTTGTAATTCCACACGCGCGCACACACACACACACACACACACACACACACACACACACACACACACACACACACACACACACACCTCATCAGATCAAGAACTGGTGTTTCTAATCAGAATAAGTTTAATCTGATAAAAAAAAAAAAAAAAAACTGTTAAAAAGCTGACAGTAGCTTCATTTACATGGACAGACACACACACAGTCGTTAATAAGGTTTGGTTATTGTACTGTTACAGTGGTGAATGTTTTAATAGACTGTAACAGACATTAAAAAGACTCTATAAAGACAGACAGACGACAGGTGAGTAGGGTTGGGTACCGAAAACTGGTGCCAATACAGCGCCGGTACCTATATAACCGGTATGTACCGGACCGAAACAGAACGCGAATTTCGGTGCCACTTAAATGCCTGAACTGTCGATTGAAATATTTGTTCTCTGGGGTTATGATGACACAGTTGTAATAAGCATCAGATTCATCAACACACGTGATCGCTAGTAAAATTTAATACTGCATTCATGGGGTGTCAGAAATGATCGGAATAATAAATAATTTCCTTAATTAGAAAAATCTTGAGAACTTCGAAAAGCTGTGATGATACAAATCCAAAACATTGTGGCAGTTGTTACTGTCCATTTTATTTTTGTAGATTAAAAGTTTATTAGATTAAAAAATTAAAAGCACAAATCATCAGGAAATGAGAGACCATCTGAGATGCGCGTGAATGCAGCAAATAACGCTCCACTCGCTCTGACGGCAGCATGTGGTCTACCGCTATCTTAGCTTGATAAATTAAACAACTTTCGTTAAAATTCCTAAAGCTAAACTAGTCGAGTGTGGCTATATTTCACAATAAAGGATTCCGTCATCGCGACGTGCAGCGAATGTTTTACAGCAGTTACGTGTAAAGGGGGAAATACGTCAAATCTAATGAAACATTTGAGGGCAGACGGAATAAAGTTAAAAGCAGAGGGAGGCACCGTGTTTAACAGCTTGTGGACAACAGCTGGCGCTATCGGTGTGGACGACCCCAGTCCCAGTCACACCAACTGTAGCAAAAAGGAGTCACCGATTATGATGACCACAGCAGCTTTTCCGCAGGTTAGTAGTAGGATAATGTAATGCTAATAGCAAAATGCTAATCTTGCATTCATGCTTACAAAAACTGTACATACGGGTGCTGATAGAGAAATAAACACCACTGCTTTAATATGAATTAATCAGAGACACGACTCCGTGTTCCCTGCTGCTTCTCAGTTTACGGTGTTTAACAGGAGTGTAACTGTACACTGGAGTCAGTCGTCCTCACGCTCTCTGTTAAACACACACTGCACTAAGTTCAATCAGGTTATTTGTAATCGTATGGAGAAACTGTAGCTGGTCATCTCGATACCATCGGACATCACACATTGAGGGCGTTTTCACATCAGGAGCAACTGATTCGGACCACACATGTTCAGGGAGACTCAAGTTTTTGCTCTGTACCCAACATTACTGAGACTCTGGGGAGAATATCATGAATGACGCTCTCGCGTGTCTCCTACTGTATCGGCCATGACTGCGTAGGGGTCAGAGGTCGAGATCTGTGATTTCTAACATTTTCTCCGATTTTAGAGGAGACTGACGGCACTGATGACGTCGCGTATGAACGGTGATCTGCTTCAGCTCTCAGGTTTGATCGGGTTCTGTGTCCGATTTGATCCGTACCCGAGTACACCGTATCGTTCTCTCACTAATCAATATGAAACGATCCCGGAGGCCTGATGTGAAAACGCCGTTATATTTGCTTGTTATTGTTAAATCTTTAGATCACTCCCGGCCGGTTTGTTTATTAAAGTGATCATGTACGGTCGAGCCCCTGAAATTCGGGGTGTTCATGTTCCTAGAGCACCCGGCAATTGTGGAAAAACAGAATTTGGAGGTGGTAAAAAAAAAAAAGAGAATTATAAAATAAAAATAAACTTGACTCTCATCAGCAATCGGATGAAACAGTCAGACTTGAGACTTTCTTACCTCGGTGACGTCCATGACCTTGATGGCGGCCAGCTGTCCTGTTTTGACATGTCGACCCTGCGAAAGAGAGGAGGAGTCAATGAGTGGAGAGTGAAGAGGTGCATTAAAAAAAACACTACATAAAAACGGGAAGCGTTCAGTATCACAAAGAAGGGAATACTAGTGTGATTGACGGTTCCATTAGTGTGTGTGTGTGTGTGTGTGTGGCTGAAATATAAACCCTTTCCATGATGATGAACAACACTGATATCCTGTAACACCTGATCATGTCATCCACTTAAAGCCCGGCTCCCAGTTTCACGATTACTTATAATAGATCCGTAGAGTTACTCCCACGTCCCCTCGTGCAGTCCAAGCCATTTCCAAATGTTTTAAAGGAGTTCCTGGGAGGCCAGTGGCTCAAACGTGAAGCAGAAAAACAGAAAACTGTCTACCCTGATGGTGTCCAAGCACCAGTGAGACACCGAGATAAGTGCATTAGTGTATCAGGGGATGATAAAGAGACAAGCAATGTGTTTAAACTCTCAGTCTTCTGTACAATCAAAAGTCCCGCTTTGACTTGAACGCCCATCGAGTGCTACAATGATCGGCGGTAAAAATCATTCAGTTATCAACAAAAAATACAGAAAGATGATTAAATGTCACTCGCCCATGACACCGCACTGCAGCGGATAAACACCTTTTCATTCACAAATAAACTAATAGTGCCTTAATCCTGTGTCAAATAAACTACACACACACACACACACACACACACACACACACGTGTCTTTAAACTGTCGCAGTTGGCAGATGTGTTGATGTTCTCATACGAGATTTCTCACGTGAACACACACTGGCTAAACTGTGAAAGCGAACAGGACCAGGCTTTGTCCATTTTCTGAGATTTAAGGTGCCCCCTGCTACGCGCGCACACACACACACACACACACACACACACACACACACACACACACACACAGAGAGAGAGAGAGCTCCAGTTCCTCAGTGCTCAGTGGCACGACTATAAATAGTGCTGTAGCTTTTTAACCAGCTCCTGTCCTCCTCCCTCCAGCTGTTCACCCACACATCAGCCGAGCAGAACACACACACACACACACACACACACACACACACACACACACACACACACATGGCGAGGGTTAACCGTGTGGGAGAAACGGTGGGGGCAGGGACAGGGGGCAAGGAAAAAACACTCAAAGAGAGAGAGAGAGAGAGAGATGAGACAGAGGCACAAAGACAAACCATGAGAAAGAAAAGACAAGAAAAAAAGGGGAGTTTCTAAACGAGTGAAGTGATGGAAAGCGATTTCTGGAACAAACAGTGACACAGCATTTGTGTGTGTGTGTGTGTGTGTGTGTGTGTGTGTGTGTGTGTGTCCAGACTCCCACTGACCGTACATTTGGTTCTCGTTATTTTAATGACATCATTGCTCTCTTAAGATCACCTGAGCTTACATCTAACTATTTAATATATGTATACACACACACACACACACACACACACACACACACACACACACCTTCCTTTTCCACTGTGTGATGTGTGTTACACTCTAGATATTAGGACCACGGCACGTGTTTAAAGGATCTTCAACACTAGAATGAAGACGTTTCAGCTCTGAGACAATCTCACCTTAAAGTGATAAAACTCTGTTTATGCTGGACTCTGGCGTGACGAGTCTGGATTGTAATTAGTGTTCTGTTCAGCTGCAGCGGTATAAAACACCAGGGAGCGTGAGAAGGCCTCCAGCTCACAGAGAATTCACACCGTCGCCTCGGCCTGAAACAGCTCTGAGGCGTTACCATAGACACCAACAACAGCGAGAGAGAGAGCGAGCGAGAGAAGGCTTACTACTCTACAGCAAAATCAATCCAGAGTCAAAAAACTTCATTAGACTTTTTACTGATCAGAGCAGAAGCGTGACGGTTCACATCACCTCACCCATGTACAAGCTTCTATGAGCATCATGAAGATCTCAAGATAAAAAAAATAAATAAAAGGTACTGATCAGCAGTGTGTCTGAAAGAAAAAACAGAAACTGATGTGAATGTGTTAATTCAATAAAACTATGGTAGAGAGGGTGAGTGTAAGGGGGTGAACACACAGTGGTGTAAATAATACATACACAGGTAAACGTACGCATGTTTACATGTAGAGTATTGGTCCTGACTTTTCACACACACACACACACACACACACACACACACACACACACACACACACACACACACGCACACACACACACGCACACACACACACACACACACGTATCTGCCTCAGAGTTACAGACAGTCTGTATGAGGCACAAGGACGAGTGAAAAGACCATCAGTTACAGTTAGCGATGTTAAAAATCCATTTTAAGAAATCCTGATAATGTAAACAATTAGAAAAAATTGTTGAGAGAAAAAAAAACCCTTAAACATCTGATAATGTTTGTTTTGAGATTTACATTTACGGTATTTTAGCCGAATACATTTTAACATAAATCTTATTCAACATCCTCTGGTCTTCGGTCAGTTGAAGGTGACCAAGTTTTGTTTAAGATTGTGAAATGTCAGTTTATAAACACAGAGAGAGAGAGAGAGAGAGAGAGAGAGAGATTTATTTTAGCTCCTTTTTCTTTCATCACATGCCCAGTGGGTCACAGGGTTTAGTGAGTATTTGGCGATATATTGCCTTTAAATTGTGTAACTTGGGTTAAATGTTTCAGGTCGTTTTCCAGACACGTTTCCAGATAAGTTTCAGGGGTTTTATTCCACTCCTCCTGACGGAGTCGATGTAACTGAGTCAGGTTTGTAGGCCTCCTCGCTTTTTTTAGTTCTCTCACACATTTTCTACTGGGTTGAGGTCAGATTTTGTCCAACACATCGAATTTGTTGTCCTGAAGCCATTTTTCCACAACTTTAGCAGGATGCTTTGTTCACTGTCCAGTTGGACGACACCAAGCTTCAACTTCCTGGCTGATGTCCTGAGATGTTGCTTCAATAGAAATCAATCTTCCTTTCCCGATTTATTTTGCGAAATTGGATTGATTAGGACTTTTTGTTCGGAGGTACACGTCTCCTTCCTGTGCAGCATGACGGTACGTGGTGTTTATACTTCATATTGTCTGTACAGATGAACGTGGTACCTTCAGGCAGGAATTTGGAAGTTGTTCCAAAAGATGAACCAGATGAATTTTTGTCTTGGCTGATTTTCTTTTTTTCTTTTCTCATGATAATCAAACAGAGAGGCAGTGAGATTGAAGGTAGCCCTTAAAATACATCCACAGGTGCACTGACCCCATTAGTCTAGCTTCTGAAGCCATCACATTACTTTCTGGAATTTTCCAAGTGTTAGATACAAGCAAAAAAATCCAATAAGGCTTAAATAATTCCTCAGATCACTCCTATAGCTCGTGCTGAAGATGTTCCTTGCTCTATGTCCTATCTCATCCTCATAACTGATGAAGCAGGAACGCAGGACAGAGGGTCGGTGCTTTACTGCCCCCTGCTGTATCGGAGTGTATACAGGCGTACTCGGGTACGGAACAACTAACACGAAAGCTGAGCACACCTGCACCGTGTGAGAAAAGCCTTAAAAGCGACAAAGTGAAAGAAAATGAAAACTTTTAAGACTCGAAGCTGTGATAATTCACAGCCACAAGGTAGGGTTGGGTATCGTTTGGGTTTTATTCGATACCGGTGCCAAATCGATACTTTGAAAACGGTACCGGTGCCAAAACGGTGCCTGAACCGATTCTTTTAAGCCACAAAATTATAGTGGATGAGTCAAGAATGAATTTTTATTGAACAAAAAATGTTATGCTTAAAATTTAACAATATATTAAAAGTTTAAAGTATATATGAATATGTAAGCTTCAAATTTTAGCAATTCTTTTGCAGAGATTTCACCATATTTCACCTTTCCTGACTTATTGCTCTGCACAGGACATGTATAGCCTTCTTTACAATGGTAAATGGGGTCACTGTTGTAGTGCTACTAGTACAGGCTGGAAAGCCATAATTATAAACAGAATCCATGTTACAGTATTTTTTTTCAAATCGTTTGACTATTTGTTAGCATGAATGCATTTTGCTATTAACATTACATTATCCTACTACTAACCTGCGGAAAGTCTGCTGTCATTATAATCGGTGACTCCTTTTTACTACAGTTGGTGTGACTGGGACTGAGGGTCGTCCACACCGATAGCGCCAGCTGTTGTCCACAAGCTGTTAAACACGGTGCCTCCCTCTGCTTTTAACTTTATTCCGTGTATTTATTCTGCTTTAAACTTTATTCCGTGTATTTATTCTGCTTTTAACTTTATTCCGTGTATTTATTCTGCTTTAAACTTTATTCCGTGTATTTATTCTGCTTTTAACTTTATTCCGTGTATTTATTCTGCTTTTAACTTTATTCCGTGTATTTATTCTGCTTTTAACTTTATTCCGTCTGCCCTCGAATGTTTCATTAGATTTGACGTGTTTCCGCCTTTACACGGAAACTGCTGTAAAACATTTGCTGCAGGTCGCGGTGTCGGAATCCTTTCTTGTGAAATGCAGCCACACTTTCGACCATTTAGTTTTAGGCATTTTAACGAGAGTTGTTTAATTTAGCATGCTAAGCTATCGGTAGACCGCCTGCTGCCGTCAGAGCGAGTGTAACGTTAGTTGCTGCATTCACGCGCATGTCGGATGGTCTCTCATTTCCGGATGATTTGTGCTTTTCATTTTTTTATTTAATCTAATAAACGATTAATGTACAAAAATTTATGAATCTAGAGAACAAATATTTCAATCGACAGTTCAGGCATTTAAGTGGCACCGAAATGAGGCACCGAAATTCGCGTTCTGTTTATAGGTACCGGTGCCGTATTGGCACCGGTTTTCGGTACCCAACCCTACGCAAGAGAAGAAGTTATTCAGTGAGAGACGCAGAGAGTAAACACAATACATTTCCTAACCACTGCCTGCATCATCTCTCTTCTTCCTCGTGATGAAGTGGAATACACGAACACGCGCACAGAACAGAATGCTCGACTGTTCTCCCGTCACAGGTGAAATACCACAGGAGAATAAACAGAGTTACATAAATCCCAAAGGGTTTCCCCTCTGTGAACGTCATTTCTCTATCGCTTTCTGTTCTCTCAAGATTTACACGCGTCTGTTCCTTGCTCAGGTTCAGAGCATTACCTATACAGTCCTCTCTCTCTCGCGCGCACACACACACACACACACACACACACACACACACACACACACACACACACACACACACACACACACACACACACACACACACACACACACACACACACCAGTAGAAAGACCTGTTGTGCCCAATGTGTCTTTGCATCCTGCTATAACTCGGGCCTTTCGTTACACACCAGCTCTTGGTCTCCTGATCCTCATTTAGGCTGCAGTATGTTATGGTCATCCAGAAGGAGTTACATCATTCTCTGACTCTAAGCGTGTTTCCCCTCAGGCTTTGAAGTGACTCGAGAATAAAGTAAAAAGAGTTAATTCTGTACATCAAAAAAAAAAAAAAAAAAAACAGTCACACACACTCAGCATCAATAGTCATTACATTTGGCTGATCTGAATGCCTTGTGTGTGTGTGTGTGTGTGTGTGTGTGTGTGTGTGTGTGTGTGTGTGTGTCTAATAGTTCTACAAAGTCAGGAACATTGACGGAAAACAGATCAGGAGAGTATGAGCCGAGTCAGTGTTAGAGAGCGTCCGAGTACAATATCACACCATCACGCCGTCTCACACACACACACACACACACACACACACACACACACACACACACACACACACACACACACACACACACAGAGTGTTACAGAGACTAGATGGAGGATGTTTAAAATTCATAATGTGTACACACAGACACACAAAAATCGAACTCAAACCCTGAACTGTCACTCCGCAGTTCTGTCTGTGTGAGTTGCAAATCAGAACACACACACCTCTCTTCACTGAATGTGGGAGAAGACTCTGTGTGTGTGTGTGTATTTGTGTGTGTGTGTGTGTGTGTGTGTGTGTGTGTGTTGAATATAATGGAATTTAGGCCTGCGTTCTCATGGGAGTCGAGGAGTCTGCCTAGCTACAGGATAAATGCACATGGCTCTACAACCAATCACAGCCCTCGGTTTCAGTCAGCTGACACCGGGCCCACGTCCAGGAAGAGGAGGAGGAGAAAAAAAAAAAAAAAAAAGAGGAGTCAGTCTCAGATGAAACACTCAATAAACATGGATGTGTGTAAAGCATAGAAATCCCTGAGAAATCAGAAGAGTGGCCATTCAGAGATTTCTGTACAAGCCCAGCGAGTCAGGATGCGTGCGTGCGTGTGTGCGTGTGTGCGTGTGTGTGTGTGTGTGTGTGTGTAGTCAGGTCGATAAATATTTGGACAGCACGGCGACGGTATACTGGAGTTAAAAATTTAGTAAACATGGCTCTGATTTGAGTTCCATCCTGTTTCCACCTTTAACCCCATCAAACACAATGAGACGAACAAACCATCAAAGTAAATCATCATCATTAACAATCTGCTGTCTAGAACCTGCAGACATCAACCAGACGCCGGATTTCTTCAAGTTTTGAACCGTTCTCCTCGATTAACGCTCTCAGTCCTGAGGGTCATGACCCCGTCCCAATCCGAGCTGCTGTGTCTGGATATCCACGTGCCAAGAAACTGAATGTGAAACCATGTGAGTTTAAAAACTCTGAATGGAAAACCCAGTCAAGTCCTCTGACACACACTCGAATCCCTGACTTCCTGTCTCAAAAGGAAACGAGTAAAACATTTGGAATTTGTATCTCAGGATACTTTATAGTATAAAACAGT
The DNA here is from genome assembly GCA_030522415.1 of Channallabes apus. Taxonomy (NCBI): domain Eukaryota; kingdom Metazoa; phylum Chordata; class Actinopteri; order Siluriformes; family Clariidae; genus Channallabes; species Channallabes apus. Next base: position 13,608,884 of record CM060109.1, read on the forward strand.
CCAATCTGTCACAGGCGGGTCACACACAAGCTCAATTCTATTAAATTTAATTTATATAGCGCTTCTTAACATTGGTCACTGTCACAAAGCAGCTTTACAGATTAAAATATGCACACACACACACACACACACACACACACACACACACACACACACACACACACACACACACGAGTATGAAATGTGTATTAATCAGAACGATCGGTTTGTTCCTGATGAGCGAGCCGTGGGCGACGGTGCGGAGAGAGAAACTCCCTGAGATGACGACAGGAAAAACCTTGAGAGGAACCAGACTGAACACGGAACCCATCAGGTCATACTGAGTGTCAGGAGGATTGAAGTTCAGCATAACAGAGACGGTGTTTAAGTCAATCAAACCGTGATACAGAAGGTGTGATCAGGCCTCAGTGGTGAAGTACCAACCCGCCCCCCCCCACGCACACACACACACACCTGGAGCACCGCTGGAACACATCAGCACCATGGCCAGCGACAAATCCATGGCCCATCCTGGGCACAATCCGTTGTCCTGATGGTAAGAAGCTCTTCAGACCTCTGAGGAAGACGAGCCACACAACGAGAGACCAACTGTTATAACTGCTTACTACATTAAAACACACACACTCTCTCTCCTGGCCGAAAATCCACCTCGTCCATAAATAAAGTTCTCAGGGAGCTCCTCAAGCAGTGCCTCTTAACCCTGGGACTGAAGTGAGCCTCAACAAAACCACTCATCCAGACTGCAGAAGATATTTATGGACCTTAACCAAGGAGCACCTAGAGGTGAAACATCTCCATACCTCGACCCAACACGCACCTGCAAAAACGGTCAAGGACATGCACAGCTCCTGCAACCTAGAGACAGGTGGAAGTTTGACGACATCTCCACATATCTGACACAGAGCTGCAGGAGATGATCAGATGATTCATTCTCGGCATGTGGATTTTTTAACAGCGAGACGAAGGAGTTTGTTTCAAAAGAGGCTGATGGCAGCCAAAGAAAATTCTTGGTTAATACAAAAACGTGCGTCCGATCCTTCGCTGGCTGTTTCTAAATATAGCGGTTCTGTTGTGTCTCGTGTCGCAAGTTCAGTGACGCAGTAATGACGATTTTCTCCGGCCAATCAATGACCAGCAGAGTTTGCACGTCACGTTTTGGTAACGGTTCGGTGCGCTTGGAACCTCGGCTGAGGTGGTACTAAAAAACGGACCAGGTACCAGGTAATGTTCCCAGTGGAAAAATCCCCAAAAGTGGGTAGAACTGAACCGTGTCGTGCCGTACTATGCAGTGGAAAAGCACCATAAATTAACTCTGATGGGATAAAACGTACAACTGCTGCACCAGTCCCTTCTCCTCACTCGAGACATCAGGAGGAACAGAGCGAGTTCTCCAAGCTCAAGATGGAACCAAGAACCCAAAAAACATCCCAGTATAAGCTCTCTCTCTAAGGGATGGATTTTATCAAGATGTGAGATAACATCTTGGGGTTATAATGTTTATACAATACAAATCACACACACGGTTTTGAGATCTGACCATAAGCACTTTCCCTCTGGGATTAATAAAGTTCTTTGAATCTTGAATAAAACAAATTCACACCGTGTCAGCTGCGCTCCAGTGGGGGTGTTAAATGGGGTGTTGTGACATCAGCAAGAGATTACACTCATGAGTAAAGTGAAATATTTAATATTTAATAAAGTGCAACAATATGACAGGCTTCAGTATATTAATGGAATTAATTATTAATTTAGTATATTAATGGAATATCAAGTCCCTCAGGATTCCCCTAAATGTCAGACGTTTACTAAATCCAGATCACAAACATGAGGAATGGTCGTGTACAACCTCCAACTCTAAGCTCCACCCCCTCTTTAGTAAGAGACACTTGGCTTGTCTTGTCTTTGAGGAAGCATGTTTTTGTCTCACACTGCCCTGTTTGTAGCCGTTGCGTGATAGTGGAGAGTTCGCTCGAGGGTAGAAATGACAATATCCACATCAGAGAAGAAAACGGGGAGAAAACTTGTGTGAAAGCTGTGTGTGTGGGTGTGTGTGTGGTCCTGGAACAGCTGTGAGGAGCGCTGACTCTGAGGCACAAAGACACAGTGTGGGATCAGCTGCGATCCAGAGTCTGAAATCATTTCGGCAGAGGGTTAGGAAGTCGTGTGTGTGCGCGCGTGTGTGGACGAGAGTCGTTCTGGAGTCACTGTGTTGTGGTGCGTCATGATTGATTAAAACACCAACGTGTCTGAATAATTATTGGTAAAAGTAAAGACGCGGCACACGAGTTTCAGATGATAAACACCGACGTACATGTCGGTTTGTGACGTTTGAGCTTCCTGTACGTGTTACTGGAGTATAACTGGGGGTTTAGTCCAAATCCAGAATGTCACTACAATGACTAGTAGAAATACATGTTACGGTCATGTGACCTGTTCATGATCCTGTAAAAGATTAGAAGTAATTTAAGAAAATCAATAATTTGTAACTTACAAACTGAATTATAATTTATACACATTTCCTCACACTTTTCAAACTTATTTCCTTCATTTTTTGATTCTATGAAGCTCCTTTGTTACAACGACCGTTGTTAAAAACATTATATCAATAAAACTAAATAAAATTAAAGTTTTACGTAAATATTTTTCAAAAGTATAGACAGATTCTGGATCGAAGACTGACTCATCGATTTAATTAACCAGATCGACTAAAAAACAACAACGATTAAACTGAAACTGATTTCATTATTCCAGTTCTAATGACCACAAGTCTAAAGTTTATGTAACATAGAAGTGATCAGTTGCTAACTTCAGCCGTTTGGAGAGATCATTTTATATAAGCCCCAAAAACTGAAATTTTTCTGACAGTTGTACTCTCTCGCTTCAAACAATCATTTAAAATGCTAATTATTCATATTTCTTTATGAGTAGGGCTGCAACTAACGATTATTTTGATAATCGATTAGCTGGGCGATAATTTTTTTTTCGATTAATCGGATAAAACTGAACGCTTTAATTTTATGTTTTGCTTAACTATATAAAACCATAAATCAGGGTATTATTTATGTATAAAAGTAAACTTTAAAAAATGCAATAGCCACATATAGTTTAATTATCTTTAATTGACATTTAAACCTTATTTTATGTAAATCAACATTTTTGTTTTTAAACAATAATTGCAGATGGCAAGTTGACAGTGTGTGTGTGTGTATATATATATATATATATATAGTTTAGAAAAAAAAAAATACACTGACATTCAGTTGTTAAGAATGACCTCAATTTTAAATTCTCTTAAATTAATTCAACTTAATAAGAAGAACAATAGACTTCTAGATTATTATGATATTATTTTAAATTGAAGTCTCTTGCTACATCCTTTTCATGGTTTATACATTATTCCTCTCGTGTATTTTATCCTTTTTTGTTGTTGTCTCAATAAATAATTATAAAATTTATATATATATATATATATATATATATATATATATATATAGAGAGAGAGAGAGAGAGAGAGAGAGAGAGAGAGAGAGACCATTTTGCTATACTAGACATTCTCGTAATACGGCGACGTAGGGAGAAAACAAATCTCCGCTACTGGGTTCACTCTCTTTATTTTGCCCTTTTTCCCCGCATTTCCCCCTGTATAGCCTGTAGGATCATGGGATATATCCGGTCCTCCGAAGTGTAAAATGAACGTGAAGAAAACGAACTAGAAGTGTTTTCCGTGCGTTCGTTGGGATTTGAACACCAAGAAATAGCTGCATGCAACGTTTGTTTGTTTCTTTAGACACTGTATAACCGCGCAGCCGGACAAACGCACGTCACCAAAGCCCGTGTGAACTGTCTCACTGACTCCTATGTGTAGAAAACCCTCAGCGCTTCATCCACGTTCACCAGATAAAAAAAACGCTCGATTTTAACGCCCGATAAGAGGTGTTTAATGTAACTTGCTCCCATACCTGGAGGACTTGGGGCGCGCGCTTTTTCCTGCAAACGCTGCTGTAACCTCCATTGCGTGAGCGGCTGTGTATCTGTGTGTGTATTTGTGCATCTTGTGGTCGCGCTCCTCATTAACGTGAGCAGCCCAACTAATCGATAACGGCGTTCGTTGACAACGAATTTCATTATCGATAATTATCGATTTTAGCGATTAGTTGTTGCAGTCCTATTTATGAGTATTAACACTAAAATTGGTTTAAGCTTCTAGAAGCGCAAAACCTGTAATAATTGTTACAAAATTAAGGATTTTTTGTTCCCAGGTAACCATGTCAAATTCATGTTGCAATATCTTAATTTTGCATTTTATAATAAAACACTTTCAGGTTTGTGTCTTTTCATGTGAAACCAAGTTTCATCTGAATGACAGTTAAGATCATTGAGAAAAATTATTTAAAAGATTTGAATTTTTAAAAAAACGTTACAGAAAAAAACATGAACGTGTTTCTTTTATTCTGATAAAAATATAAATGTGTAGCATATTTACAAAAAAACTAAGCATGGATCAAGAGATAAGAAGCATCAAGTATTATAAAAATGGTGTTATATGATCCTGTCTGAAATTTCACTTTTTCACTTCAGTAAGACACTTTTTAGAACCGATAGCATGTTTTGGCCAAAATAAAGCTATAGACTGTACGCAGGTACTGCGACCGTATACACACGAGCACATGATCAAAAGAGACTTTTGTCTGTCTCTATAAGAAACTAACATTACTGTAAAATTATTGTAAAAATATACATGTTGTAAATAATATACTCAAGACCTCAGTAAGACACTAATGAAATGAACACAAGTGGGGGATGTGTGCATTGGTGTGTGTGTGTGTGTGTGTGTGTGTGTGTGTGTGTGTGTGTGTGTGTGTGTGTGTGTGTGCGCGCTTTGCAGGTTGAATATTTGAATATTTAAATATAATTCAAATAAAGCCTTGAACATATTTTCCCTGAAAGCCCGATGACCAGACTGTGTTACACGGTGACTCGCTGCGTCAGGCTGTCATTATGTTACACACCCTGTTATCAGATCACAGATACAAAACCTGATCAGGATTAAGGCTGAGATTCAACATTCAGCTTTTAAACTGTCTGTACTTTCCTTATGACTTAGAGTTGCCTAGCGATTATTTTTTAGGTGTGAACTGACAACCCTGAGCAAGAGTGTAACATAGCGCGTGTGTGTGTCTAAAAGATTGAGAGCAAAACTATAAATGTCTGCATGTGTAGGGTAGGACAGACGCAGCACGGGATCATGGGAATGTGTGACATCGGCATTCCTTTACTTATGCATGTGATGCACTGACACACTGGATGCCTGGGATTGTGTCCAATAAAGATGGGGGGAAAAAGTTGTTTGTGTGGTGTTTCATGATAGATTATTTAAAAACTTACGTTTATTTATTACGTTACGTTTATAAATAGTGATGAACCGGTCGATCAGTCAGTGACCAGAACTGGCTGGTTTTCTGAGCGCATTAGTCTCAAAAGCCACTCGTTACACGCCCTTACACCAGTCTCAAAACACCGCAAGCGCTAATTAGCTGGAAATCATGTGCATTAGAAACCTTGTGTGCCTGCGTTAGAATATTGATGCTCGCAGCCTCTCAACTAGGGCTGCAACAACTAATCGATAAAATCGATAATTATCGATAATGAAATTCGTTGTCATCGAATGCCGTTATCGATTAGTTGGGCTGCTCACGTTACTGAGAAGCGCGACCACAAGATGCACAAATACACAAAGACACACACATGGAGGTTACAGAAGCGTTTGCTGGAAAAAGCGCGCACACCAAGTCCTCCCAGGTATGGGAGCAATTACGGCTGGGCGATTTGGCCTAAAATCAAAATCTCGATTAATTGAACATTTTAACTCGATTTCGATTTATAAACGATTTTTTTTTTTTTGCCCTCATAGTTCACTGACAAGTTTTGTACAGTAAACATGCTTCAAAATATTACTTCATTGATTAATTGAAGGCAACACACACTATCTACTATCTACGATTATTTATTGAACATCAATGTTGAACAACTTAAATTAAACTGAAGCCACAAAAATTAAAGGGTTCATTAAATTACATTTTAAAGTATAGTTTATTAACAAAAACAGATGACAGATTTGGCCTTAAAAATTAAGATACTATATGCATATGCTCAGAATCTTTTATTTAAAAAAAATATATACTTGTTTGTGATGATAAAAAGCATCTTGTGATGATATATTAATGTTTTGAGATTTTTAAACAATAATGAGAAACAACATTTAGACCACACACACTAGGTCTGTCTTTTTATCCCACAATTCAGAGTTAAATGAAGGCTATTTCACACGGCCACAATAAACTGACATAATGGCTTAAGCATGCAATGACAACAAACATGGAATGAATTATGCAGCTGTCAATCTGGACCAGGACAATTTCACTTTTACTATATAGTCGGGTACCTGCTAGGTGTTGTATAGTTCATATTTGCTTGGCCAGAATGGTTTAAGCCACCAAAATAAAGTTTTATTGATAAACTGCGCAGCATTCGCCAACGTGAACACTCCCGTTAGTAACGAGGCAAATAAGGAGCTAAACTTCAGCCTCGTGTGCTTAGGGGAATCATATCTTTCACTAGAAAGTTAGAAACGGCCCTGGTAATATCCTTGCTCCTTTTGGAACACCTTTCATAAGGTGTAATGGCCACGAAAGACGACGCAATCGATATCTGCTTTGGTACAGCCCCACTGCTAGCCCTGCTAGTTGACGGTGTAGCATCGGCCCGCATTTTCATGCTCTGTGTGGGTGATGCGTTTATATAACGGAGTTCGTGCTACCTTTTTTTGTCGACAATTTCAACATCTTTGGATAATAACTCGAGGTTAGATTCACTTTCGTCGCTGCTTCCATTTTTTTTTTTTGTCGTCCTGGTGTCAAGTTTGCTTCGCAAAGTGCGGCAGGAAATTAACTTTGACCTGCACGGCACGCGCAAGCTGCACGCTGATTGGTTGTTGTCGTGTTGTTCTGCTGTGTAATTGGCTCTTAGATTAATCCATATTGAGCAAAAAATTTCTAGAGCTTTTCATGGTTTTTAAAATCAAATAAATCGCGATTCGATATGATATCGTTTATCGGCCCAGCCCTAGGAGCAATTTACATTAAACGCCTCTTATCGGCGTTAAAATCGAGCGTTTTAATCGGGTGTTCGTAGTGTCCGGTGAGCGCCGAGGGTTTTCTACACGTGTGTGTTTTCTACACATAGGCGTTAGTGAGAGTGTTCACACGGGCTTTGGTGACGTGCGTTTGTCCGGCTGCGCGGTGTCAAAAAAAACGTTGCATGCAGCTTTTTCTTGGTGTTCAAATCCCAACGAACGCAAGGAAAACACTTCTAGTGCGTTTTGTTCACGTTCATTTTACACTTCGGAGGACCGGATATATCCCATGATCCTACATGCTATACAGAGGGAAATGCGGAAAAAGAGCAAAATAAACAGAGTGAACCCAGTAGCTGCGATTTTTTGTCTCTCCCTATGTCGCTGTATTACGAGAATGTCTAGTCTAGCAAAATGGTCTATATATATATTTTTTTTATTTTTTTTTTTTATTGAGACAACAACAAAAAAAAAGGGATAAAATACACGAGAGGATAAAGGTAAACTCTACACATTTTCATCTCGTGTGGTCAGAGTGAATTATTTGCCAAGTTTATTTAAGAAATAATAATTATGGCAGATAACAGAGACACGCTGCTCAGTAAAAATGTTAAACTCTTGTATTTGAATTTGTTTGTATTGTTTAAAAACTGTGCTTTTTTTTTTTTTAAGTGAGAAAACTAATGTAATAAGCAACGGCCTACATTTAATTACTCAAACTTTTTTAAAGGTTTAAAATTGTAATAAAATCGGGCAAAAATGTAATATCAAATCAGGATAATTATAAAATCATGATACTTACAGAATCACAATTTTAATCGAATCAGCACTGGGGAATCGTGATAATACAGTATCAGGTGGTGACTATATTCCCGTCCCTAATATCCAGTACTCATTAAATAGTTACAGGACCATGGTATTACGGTTAAGTGCTGGTTTTTAATGACCCGACCCTCACGCCTCTGTGATCCACACCGCCTGAGGAAGGGGTCACGGAATACGCTCCATTGAGCCCCCTTTGCAGGTCCGTGTCTGTTACAGAGGAGGATTCAGTCGATCATTAACCATAATCATAACCACTGTACATTTTATTTATGGTACAAAAATCCTTTTTTTTTTTTTTTTTACATATTTAGTTTTATTTAGCCCAATTGTTTTAAATTCACTGTGTACGGAGCTGGAGGCAAAAATTATTCCATAACCATGTTAAATAACACTGGCTAGTTAGTTTTGTTAGATTGTATTTAAACACCAGTTGAAGAAAACACAAGTTTATCTCAATATCACACACACACTGCGATTTATTCAATCTTGTATTCAAACATTTCTTGAGGCGAACATCAAATAATTGGGCAAATGATCTCATTAAGAGGATGTTAGCCAATATTTATTTATTGATCACCTCATGTTTTTAAAAATGAAAAGAAAAAAAAAGAAAAAACTACCTACATTGCAGTAATTTAGACATAGTCGAGAATTATCTAAAGTTTATCAGTACAGGTCCATACTGTGATTTAGATTTTTTTTATGTGATTAAAAGTGCCGCACTGCTATATAATGAATTAAAGTATAAAGATTGATCTTATACAGTGATACTGGTCACTCAGGAACTCACTAAGGAACATGTCACCAGAGAGACACAGAGGAACTCGCCTCATGTCATTTCTCCTAGTTCCTTACTTTATGATTAACATGAGGCAGCGTGATGATTAACCTTTAGTGCAGTATCCATATCTCTGACACACTCTGCTTTACTTCACCTGATGTGAAGCATTTTTTTTATGCTCATCTCAGGAAGATTCTCTCAATTTAGCCAGTTTATGACTCTGGCGGAGGCAGAGGTGTGTGAGATAAGCTGGAGCGAGTGCTCTTGTGATTGGGGCGAACCCTGTCAAAAGCGGAACCGCCTCTAGTGATTCATGTCTGACTTTAATTTGCCTTACCTCCAGCTAACACAATGATGTAATCATCAGGTACACTCCTTAGATTTATTTATTTTTTCCTCTACAGTAAAAGTCAAAATGTTGCTGTGTGTGTATTCCTGTACTTTATCTACCCTCAGATTTTTGTAATCCCTCATTAGTATACATGTACACTTCACTTCCTTTATGGGATTTACACCCAAACTATCAGTGCACCTAATTATTAGGGACAGGAATTTCCAGGGGTCACCCGATACGACGAGATCACGATACGCACGATCTGTTTCGCAATTCTGTATTCAATTATATTTTATAAATATCCAGAATGTTTTTTTAAATAAAAAATATTATAACTTTTATGTTACAATTTTCAACAAACTAGGAGAATAAATTCACCTTCCATGGAGGACGGGAATCCCCAGTCACCTCCCGAAACGGTATTATCACGATACCTTTATTAGTCGATTCAATTAATATTGTGACCAATCAAACTGAAAGCCAGCCTCTATATCTATAGGCTGGTTTATATATATATATATATATATATATATATATATATATATATATATATATATATATATATATATATATATATATATATATATATATATACACACATACATGACGTGCACTCGTGACGTGGCTTACGTTACATTTATATTCACACACGACACGGTATGAGTGATTTAACTGAGTAACGCTGCTGCTCTACCGTTAAAGCTGCCTGATAAACGTGACACACAAGCACAGTTTACTCTGCATTAATGACGTTAACGTATCGTAAAGAGACAATAGCTAACATACAAAAGCACTTCCTGTCCTGTCTCCACAGTTTCCCCCTGGCACACGCACATTACAGAAGTAAAAAGAATAAATGTACACACACATGAAAGAGATCAATGTATAAACTAGTGACATGAGGAACAGAAGAACAAGGACTAAACCCAGAGATCAGGCTAATGCAGTGAGAGGGGCTTTTGATTTGAGGAAGTGTGAGTGTGTGTGTGTGTGTGTGTGTGTGTGTGTGTGATCCTGGCAAGATCTGAAACCTTGATCAGCTCCATGTTACACACAGGTTACAGAAATACAATGACATATAAAGGATCTGTACGTATAGATTGGTATAAACAGAGGACAAGGCTCACTCCAGAAATCAGATTAATTCAGTCATTTGATTCGAGGAAGTGTGTGTAAGAGTGTGTGTGTGTCTCTGTGGAGGATCCTGGCAAGATCCATAATCTAGCGCACAATCTTTCCACAGCGGCTTCCCGACAGGATGTGATGTCGCCGCACTGAGAGCGCTCGCTCTGACGAACAGGGAGCAGTCGGCATCTGAGCGGAAGAGCCCTGGCGCATTAAGTGGTGCATTACTGCTCTTTACTGCCTTCTTGCCCCACTCCAGTTGTGCAGAGCTGTGCAGCGCTGCAGTCAAGTCAAAATGCGCAGAGCTGATCACACCCAACACTGGTGTAAAAAAATAAATAAAGGAGCCAGAAACCATACAATGACACAGGGACGGTCTTTACCCCCACAGAGGGGTATTACTGTACTGTACTGCACTGTCAGGTCCTGGGGAGGGGCAATGTGGGGCAGTGCCAAAAAAAAAATATCTGATCCTAAAATAAATAAATAAATCACTATGAGGTAAAGCCATCTGGATGAGGATGTGTGTGTAAACCCTAAGTGAGTGTAAAGACGAGCTCTCCCTCACACACACACACACACACACTGAGGCCCACCAGACCCACCTTATACACTTGTCCATATGTGCCATTGCCCACCACCTCGACCAGCTCGAAAATCCCAGCAGGATCCTGAAACACACACACACACAAAACCTTATTCACACACTCATATAAAATCTCACACACACATCATCCAGACACACACACTGATGGACAGAGGCGTTGCCATTAGCTACAGCTAAAGCCTTATTTTCGTGCAAACAAAGGACTGGGCGAGTCACACACACACACACACACACACACAGCTCTCAGCAGCAACAACACCACAAAAACCACAACATAACAGGTTTAATAAATGTTTTGTTTTTTTCTTTTTCTTCACAGGCGCTAAGGGAAGCTAACAGTGCTAACGGCGCGCGCGTACCCGCAGAGAGGCGAGGTCTATGTCCCCGAGGCTCTTCGCAGGAGAATCGTTCGCCATCTTCCCTCCTGCTGTAGCCGAGCTCCGGGATCAGCCTTCACTGCGCCTGCGCCGTCACACACAGCCTGCATCCGACACTCCGTCTAACATCGTCCGGCGCGCACGAAACACCCTTCTGTTCAAGTGTAGTGTATACACGTATTATAGACAAATCTTTGTATTTTCTTCCTTTTCTTTCCCCGAACGCAGGAGACCGTTTCCGCCGCGCTGTCTGTGTGTGTGTGTAGGCGGAATGCAGCCAGCTTCAGTCCATAACGGAATACTGAAGGAGAAGGGGGGGAGGACGCCGCGCGCTGGAGAGCACGAGCAATAACGAGTCCCGAGCGAATCGGTTCATTTTCCTGAACGGCCGATTCATGATCCGATTCACTGACGAACGGAATCGAATCATCCCTGCATCATACTGTAACTGTTCATTAGTTCTATTGTTCATGATAAAAACGTAAAAATCTGGACTAATAATAATAGGTAGAGTTGTAAGCAATGATGAGCGTGCCCAGGCATCCTGCGCCATCGTCCCCTGGCACACCAGAAACACAGTGGATGCATACATTTAATGGGGACATACCAATACCAATATGACATCATTTTAGAAAAGGGGGAATTTTTTGTTTAGATCTCCAAAAAGCCCCAGATGATTTATAGAAAGCATCACACTATGATGTCACTCAATATGATGTCACTCAATATATTGTCACACGGAAAGCAATTAACCAATTTTCAGCATAAGTTTAAGGCACACTCAAAGCTGACCTGTTTGAGATATCAAAAGTACATCTGCAATTTTGCACGCCCTGGCAAGACATTGAGAATTATTGCTGAGGTATTTTTGATATCTCAAATGGGTCAGCTGTGATGATGCCTTAAACTTGTGCAGAAAAGTGGTTAATAACTTCCGGTGTGACATCATTTTGTGACAGAATATTCAGTGACTTCACACTATGGTGTCCCTCAATGTGATGTCACTCAATGTCACATTGAGTGACATAACAGGTGATGCTTTTTTTCTACCATCTGGGGCTTTTTGGAGGTCTTTTTTTTGCCGTTATTCTAAAAATATTATTATTGTTGTTGTATTCGTGTTGTATCTATATATGTAAATATACATAATATATAATATAAAAGGTTTTGTCTGTACATCTGTCTTTCAGTGATATCTTTACATTTCATACATTGTAGAACCCAAAACCAATCTTAGAAATTTTTTTGTCTGTCAGTGTGTCTGTCGGTCTGTATGTTGTTGTTGGTCTTTCAGCTGCACCTGGCAAGGGATCCTCACAGTAAACCATCCGGTCCGCACATTCATGTTTTGCCCAGGTTTTACGCTGGATGCTCTTCCTGACGCAGTCCTCCCTTTACTTGAATAATCAATGCTTGGAGTTTGTCAGGATTCATGGGTTCTTGTTTGTCCATCTTCCTCTTGGGGATTGACCACAGGACTGATGGTAGCGCTCACCTTTATACATTTCATGCCAACAGTAATGCTTCCTGAGATAATTCATGTGTAAGTTTTACCTTTGAAAAGAATCGCAGACAGAGCAGTGTTTCTGTGTAGAGTAGAGAGAGAGAGAGTGTGTGCGTGTGTGTGTGTGTGAGTAAAGGGGAGTAAATGCAAGTGTGTGTGTGCGTACATGGTTGATTATACCAGTGAGAGACGCACACTAAGACTGAGCAGGGAAGACAATTACTCACAATTCCGCACCGCAAGAGAGAGAGAAAACATGCTCGGTGTCAAAACAAGAAGCACATGCGTGATACATCATACTCGGTACTCATAAATCAAGACTTGCTCCTTTTTCAAGTCAAAATGTATTAAAACTCTTTGCTCGTCTTGCGGAACACTCGCAAACCGCGTTACTCGCAATCCGAGGTTCCACTGTACGGGCTAAAGAAAAATTTACTGTGGTCAGATGAAGAGGCAAAGAGTGTTGGGAAAGAGAAGCGGAGGGGCTTCCTGCACCTGAATATTAGACCATGTAATCCTCTCTCCAATGGATGTCCAATGGACGTTTCCATGGCACATGACCTGTCAGATCCATGAAGACAATCAAGTGATAAATTGTTCCAGAAGCACCATATTCACAACCTCCTTAAAGTCACATTTTTAGTCAACAGCCAGGAGAGCCATCTTGATCATTATAATATGAGCCATGATATGAGATGAGGCACAAGGCTGGACCAAGCTTTGGAGCACATGTCAGTCTGCAAAACCTCACATGGACCTTTGTGCATGACTCATTGCCGTTCCTGGACAATATTTAGCTGCATTAATTATCAGTAAAGGGAAACTGGTTTGTTTAAGCATACATTCTTTACAATTGTGTATAACAATGTATAACAATGTAACAATGTATAATACTCATACTGAGGATTTACAAACAAATTCATTCATGTCCAGATTGATAATTGACACGCAGTGTGGGACACAGACCCCAAATAGAGCTCACACTCCTGGGTTACACAGGATTGTGAGACTATTAATTGTTACACTCCATAGGTGTTACCAGCTCTACTGCAAACACACAGGCTTAAGGAACAGTGTCTTAATGCATATTATATGACACCAGAGGCGATGTTGATGAGGGAAAGCTCCCTGTGATTGAGGTGTTCATAACAGGAGGTTTTCTGTATTCCATGGCATCAGTACATTAGGACATCTCCTCCACTAGATGGTGCTGGTGTGCAGCTCTTTAAGGTGGTAATTAAAGAAATACTTCAGCATTTTTACTGTGATCCCTCCCACCTCAACAATACTGAGAGACAGAAACTGCATGTACTGTATTGTATAAGGTACGTGTGGCTCATCTGAATCCTAGCAACATTTCAAAATATTAGCACACAAAATTCATCTTTGATATTTCTAACGTTTATGAATAAAAACATAACTAAACAAAATAATTTTAAAATTCTCACCGGTCTCTCCCGTTCAAAACTGGACCTCTAGCTTAGAAACCCAGGAACCGGTATATTCCTGAGTTGGTCTGTATCATTTTTGATGAGCTACGCTTTTTAAATGGATTTCACTGACAGGTTTAAATAGCTGTATGTATTTTAAGCATATTACCTTTACACAGACTGTGAAAGAAATGATTTTCATGGCTGCGTGTGCACACGACTGAACAGGAGAGGACCCAGTTCTGAATCCTGTGGGACACCACTGAAAATGTCCCCTCTAATATGACTTGCTCACTAGGTAAGAAACAAACCAACACCACTATGATGCAAATCCTAAGACTCAGGAGAGTTGCCTGATGAGGTGACTTGAAGCTATTTAGTAATAGCTACAAGAGCAATTCCTGTGCGATTAGTTATGCTCTTGAAAGTCATTCTGGGTAAGTCACTATTACGTCTATCCTTCTATTGCTGGCCAGAGGGGAATTAGTTACACTCTCAACAATCTCATATTTTTATTAACTTTTGCTCTATTTGCCCTAAACCTCCTCACTGTGCTTAAAGACTTATAATGAGAATTATTTGAAAGTCGGGTTAACAGAAAGATTATCAGCAGAACTCACCCATTCACACACTCCTTTTATTTTAACTTTTATTTAATTTATGCCTGTTTGCTGACTCCAAGCTTGTATTTCTTTTTGGGTTTTGTGTAACCGCTCAGTTTGTTTGCCTGTGTGGCTTTAATCGTACCGTACATCTGACTTCACGAGACGAGTGACCCCACTGAAGGACCTCTGCTCTCATGGGACTGGGCATGTAGAGTTGTCCAGGTGGCATGCCTGCCGGTTCGGTCTCTGCGACAGTGGAAGGACCATCGCGCCACATCCGAGACGTCCACCTTCACAACAATTGGCTTGTTGTCATCTGGATGAAGAAGGATAGGGGCAGTGGTGAAGCAGCGACAAAGTTCGTTGAAGGTGGAGATGGCAGCAGGACTGAGGGTGAAGCGATGAGATGATGGGCAGGTCAGGGTGGTTAAGGGTGCTGCAACTGTACTGTAGTCCCGGATAAAGCGACGGTAGAAATTCGCAAACCCGAGAAACCGTTGAAGCTGCTTAAGGGTCTTGGGTAGGGGCCAATGACGCACAACTTCCAGCCTCTGCGGGTCCATGGCCACACCCTGGGGTGGGATGACAAAGCCCAGGAACGTGGTGGAGTGCTCGTGGAAAGCGCACTTTTCCAACTTACAGTACAGCTGAGCAATCTCTTTAGGACCGCCCTGATATGTTGAATGTGTTCATCAACTGTGCGAGAGTAAATGAGAATGTCATCTAAGTAAATGAATGCCCACCAGCCTCGCATGTCCCGGAGTACATCGTTTATGAATTGTTGGAATGTGGCACAGTCTGATCACTGCAAAGTCCAAATGGGATGACGAGGCTCTCGTAGTGTCCTGTAGGGGTGATGAAGGCCGTCTTCCACTCATCCACCCTCTGTGATGCGCACCAAGTTGTAGGCGCTCCGGAGGTCCAACTTTGTGAAAATGGTGGCACCACACATGGAGTAGGACGTGTTAGTTAGGTGCTCCGACAGTTTAGAGTTTCTTCACTCCCTTATTCGTCTCTAGATGTTCAATTGAATCCTTAGTTGACAATAACTTGGTACTCTACCCCACGGTAATCTATTTTTCTTTCATTAATAATGGCTACCAGGAGTGTTAAAGCCGTGAAAAAGGACGACACCGCGACCCCTCTAACACTCGAGGCTATCTCAGCGCTGTTAGAGAAACACCGTGATGCGTTAGCGGCTGAGTTTAAATCCTCGCTTAGTTTGCTAGAAAGTAAACTGGACCATATTCAGGCCCAGGTAGAGGACCATGGACAGCGCTTACCGTCACTAGAACTCGCTACAGATGACCTGAGTCAGCGTGTGAGTGAGTTGGAGAACATCTGCTCCGGACTTCGGGAAAGTAACTCGAAGTTAACAGCCAAAGTTGTAGACCTAGAAGGCCGGAGCAGGAGACAAAACCTGCGTGTTCTGGGTCTTCCAGAAGGTTCTGAAGGTGGACTCCCTACCGAGTTCTTCTCCAAGTTTCTGTGCGAGGTGTTTGGGAGTGAAACGCTGCCTTCCCCGCCGGAGATTGACCGAGCCCACCGAATACCTGCATCCAAACCCGCTTCAGGACAGAGACCTCGGCCCGTCATTCTCCGTGTACACCGGCACCAGGTTAAAGACCTTCTGATTCGGGAGGCTCGGCGGAGAGGGAAGCTGGAATACATCAGCAGCTTCGCATAGTGGAAGACTATACGCTCCGGAAGTTTTAAACCAGCGAGCCGAGTATAGAGGAGTGATGTCGGAGTTATACAAAGGTGGACTTCGGCCTTCTTTGCTGTATCCAGCGCGGCTCTGGATCACTCTGTCTACCGGACAGAAGAAGTGGCTCCGCTCGGTAGAAGAGGCGCAGAAACACATAGACAGTCTGCCGAAAACTGCGTAGTGCACTATATTATTTGTATTATTTTAATACGCAATACTACAGTTCTCAGGAAAGTACCATTTTAAACTAAAAATCTGGCCATGTTTACGTCTTTCCCGGTAAGAGTGTTGTGTTAAACTTGTGAAGGGGTTATTATTATTATTTTACTATTACTATTTTTTCTATTTCTAATCACGTGTGATTTACATGTTTGTGTGTTTAGAGTTACAATGTGACGTGGGGGGAGGGGTGGTGGTGGTGTGTTTTTCTCTCATTGAGAGATTTCAGTATTGGAGTGTGGAAATGTTTTATTTCTATATTTAATTATTAGTTTCTGTAAAGTGTCGGGGCAGAAGATGGGGTGGTTAGCGGCAGGAGGATTTGTTGCGTGGAAAATGGAAGGATGGAAGAGCTTGCTGCTGTGTTTGTTAGCAGCTATCTTGGTTTGTTGGGGGGCAGTGGGGTGTGTGGGGGAGGGGTGTGTGGGGGAGGGGTGTGGGGGGGAGGGATGGGGGATCTCCAAAGCCAGTATTGTGTTAGTTCTTTGTACACTGTGTATTTTTAACACGTTGTTCTGTGTTTTACACTTTAAGACTGACGCTAGGCATCTCAGTATTATTCATGTTTATCTACCTGCATTTTCTCTCAGGGGGAATGATTAGTTCTTTAAACTTTGTGAGCTGGAATGTTAAGGGTTTAAACCATCCGGTCAAGAGAAGGAAGGTGCTCTCACACCTTAAACAACTTAACACTGCAATCACATTTTTACAAGAAACTCACATTCGCAGTTCTGATAATTCTCGCCTTATGTCACGTTGTGGTGGTGGGGGGGGCAGCACTACCACTCGACCTTTCAGACCAAAGCTAGGGGTGTCTCGATTCTCATTAACCCAAACATCTCTTTTGAGCATCATAATGTTATTACGGATATACAAGGTCGTTATATCATTGTTTCAGGGAAGTTATTTAATACTAATGTAGTGTTGGCTAATTTATATGCCCCTAATTATGATGATGTCTTTTATGATTTATGATGAACATTTTTTCTCTCTTCTACCTGATCTGAGCTCATACTCTCTCATATTAGGGGGAGACTTTAACTGCTGTTAAGATCCATCACTTGACAGGTCATCTCCCAATCCTATACCTCTGAGTAAATCCGCTACGCTACTTCAGTCCTATCTCTGCAGCTTTGGTATCTCTGATATATGGCGCTTCCTTAATCCAAAAAAGAGAGAATACTCCTTTTTCTCACATGTTCACCATACTTTCTCCAGAATTGATTATTTCTTTATAGATAATCAACTGATCCCAATGGTTACTTCTTGTGCTTATCAGAGCATTGTGATATCAGATCATGCTCCAGTTGTTATGTCTATAAAACTCCCCGATCTCCCTCAAATTAATAAACATTGGCGCTTTAATTCATCGTTACTGATAGAGGACGATTTTGTAAAATTTATGGAAGACCAGATAGTTTTTTTCTTCACCACAAATGAAACACCTGAAGTGTCACGTTTAGTTGTTTGGGATGCTCTGAAAGCCTACCTCAGGGGACAGATAATTTCATACACTGCAAATATGAAAAGGAAGGCATATAAAGAACGTAAAGATTTGACCAACCAAATTAAAGAAATTGACCAGCAGTATGCTCTATTTAAAAACCCTGATCTCTATAAAAAACGTGTAGAAGTGCAAACTAAGTTTGAACTTATTTCAACGCATGTAATTGAACGGCAATTATTAAAGAGTAGGAGCCAATTTTACACTCATGGTGACAAATCTGGGAAACTTTTAGCTAATCAGTTAAAAGGATTTAGAGCACAGCAACAAATTACAAAAATTCGGATGGAGGATGGTACCGTCACTACGGACCATTCTAAAATTAATGATGTATTCAGGAATTTTTATTCTCGATTATATACTTCTGAGTTCCCAAAGGACCATAGTTCAGTTGAGAATTTCTTGACTCAACTAAATATCCCAACACTGTCCCCTGATTCTAGATTAAGATTAGAAGAGCCCATATCACAAGAGGAAATCAGTTCAGCTATCTCCTCATTGCAATCTGGTAAGTCCCCGGGTCCTGACGGGTTCCCTGCAGAGTTTTTTAAATCATTCTCCTCATACCTTGCACCACAACTAGCTTTGGTTCTATCTGAATCTTTTAAGCAAGGTAAGATGCCTGCGTCATTTAATGAGGCTTGCATCACCCTCATAGCAAAGAAGGATAAGGACCCAACAGAGTGCTCTTCATATAGACCAATCTCTCTTCTTAATGTGGATGTTAAAATCCTTGCTAAAGTCTTGGCTCGTCGATTAGAGAATGTTCTACCCTCAATTATATCTGAGGACCAGACCGGTTTTTTTAAAAATCGTTATTCTTACTTTAACATTCGACGCCTTATGGATATCTTGTACACACCATCAGAGGAGACCCCTGAGTGTGTCCTTTCTTTGGATGCTGAAAAGGCTTTTGATCGTGTGGAATGGGAGTATTTATTTAGGGCTTTAGAAAAATTCGATTTTGGTCCAAGTTTTATCACTTGGGTTAAATTATTATATTCAAGCCCTACTGCCTCAGTTCTGACAAATGCTCAACAGTCTCAACCGTTCAGCCTTCAGCGGGGTACTCGTCAGGGGTGTCCCCTTAGCCCATTGCTCTTTAACCTCGCCATTGAGCCACTAGCAATTGCATTCCGTAGCTGTAGAAATATATCTGGGATTTGGAGGCAGGGAGAAGAACATAAAGCTTCTCTTTATGCAGATGATCTTCTACTTTTTTTTATCAAATCCAGTCTCCTCCCTTCCACATGTGCTGTCATTGCTCAGGGAATTTAGCTACTTTTCCGGATATAAATTAAATTTGCACAAAAGAGAACTTTTTCTGCTAGACAATACTGCAGTAACAACTGGTATGCACAATTTTCCATTCAACATAGTGAAAAATCAGTTTACATATCTTGGTATTACAATTATAAGAAAACATAAACACCTTTTTAAAGAAAATTTTATTAGGTTGTTGAACCAAACAAGAAAGGACTTGGGACGATGGTCACCACTGTCCATGTCCCTGGTGGGCCGCATTAATGCCATTAAAATGAGTATTCTTCCTAAATTTTTATATCTTTTTCAGTCTGTACCTGTTTTTATTCCCAAATCTTACTTTGGTGCTTTAGATTCAATTATATCTTCTTACCTTCGGAAAGGTAAACATCCCCGATTGAATAAGTCCGTACTTCAAAGATCTAAGAGACGGTGGCGTGGCTCTACCTAATTTTCGTTTTTACTACTGGGCAGCAAACATTCGATCTGTCATCTTTTGGGCTTATTTTCATAACCAACATAATCGGCCTGCCTGGGTGGAAATGGAGATAAAGTCTGTCAAAAATCTCTCTGTCTCTGCACTCCTTGGATCTGCTCTCCCCATCCCCTCAATTAAATTAATCAATAACTCAGTAGTTAGGCAGACCTTGAGAGTATGGGCTCAGTTCAGAAAGCACAGCGGTCTTCTGGGCTTTTCTCTGTCCAGTCCTATCGTCTCTAACCATCTCTTCCAGCCTTCTTTACATGACTCAGTGTTTCAGGAATGGTACGATAAGGGCATCAAGCTTTGCAAAGACCTGTTCGTTGACCATAAGTTTGCATCATTTGAACAGCTTTCCAAGAGGTTTAACCTACCCAATTCTCATTTTTTCAGATATCTGCAAGTAAGACACTTCATTCGCTCTTTAATACCAAATTTCCCTGAGGCTCCTGCAGCAAACATTCTAGATAATCTCCTCTGTTTGTCGCCGCTGCGTAAAGGCCTAATATCCACTATTTATGGTGGCTTGATGGCTTCGAGTCACACCCCTCTGTGTAAAATTAAAACTGTTTGGGAGAAAGATTTAAATTTGTCACTATCAGATGATACTTGGAATTCAATTCTTAAACTTATCAACTCAACCTCCTTATGTGCCGCCACTCTCTATTACAGTTTAAGGTTGTACACAGGGCTCATCTCTCCAAAATTAAACTCTCCCGTTTCTATCCAGACATTGATCCTTGCTGTAATAAATGTAAAAGCGGAGAGGCGTCTCTAATTCATATGTACTGGACATGCCCGAATTTGGAAAAATTCTGGAGGGATGTTTTTAAGACCCTGTCCTACGTATTGAAATGCAATCTTGAACCAGACCCTCTGATTGCTCTTTTTGGTATCACTGGAGAGGAAGATAAGAGTCTAACTCCAGCTAAACAGCGTTTGTTATCTTTTGCGACACTCCTGGCCAGACGTTCTCTTTTATTCAAGTGGAAGGATGCCACATCACCTACTCACGCCCAGTGGCTCAGAGATATTATGTCCTGTTTGTCCCTGGAGAAGATTCACTACTCAATTCGTTACTCAGATTTGAGATTTCAACAGGTGTGGGGGCCCTTCCTTCACTTTTTTCATATACATTTATAGTTTGATTCCTGTCTTATTTAATTACTTGTTTGTTTGCTTTCTTTCCCCTTTTTATTCCTCTTTATTTATTTTTTTTGCACGTAGAACCAAAAAACTTCCAGCTCCATATTCTTTTTTCTTTTTTGGTTTCTCTCAATGCCTGACGTCTAGCCTTTCATATGCTTGTAAAACTGGCTTGGAGTCGGGGAGGGACGGGGTGGGTGCTATAGGGTTTATAAGGGGATTATAAAACCTGCATTAAAATATTACATGTTTACCCTGTTTTATCCCTGTTAAAATCAATAAAAATATTGTTGAAAGAAAATGGTGGCACCAGAGCGAGCATCCAAGGCTGAGTTGGTAAGAGGCAGTGGATCTCGTTTTTTTATGGTGATGTTATTAAGCATCGATAGTTGACACATGGACAAAGTTCACCGCCTATTTTCTTCACGAAGAAGAACCCCACGGCGGCTGGTGAGGAGGAGGGCCTGATGGTGCCTTGGCGGAGAGTGTTGGATACATACTCCTCCTTCGCCTGCATCTCCGTGGATGACAGTGTGTAGAGATGGCCGCGGGGCGGGACCGTGCCCGGCTGAAGGTCTATCGCCAGATTGTAAGGGCGGTGAGAAAGGAGATGTGTGGCGTGTTGTTTGCAAAAGACCTCAGACGATAGGTGGCGGGGATGGCGTTGGTGCTGACAGCCCGCAGGCAGAGTTTGGTGCAGGTCTGGCCCCACTACAGAATCCGGTTTTGTGTCCAGTAGATGAGGGGATCATGTTGGATTAGCCAGGGATGTCCAAGGATGAGATGGTGGTGATTGTAAATGCGGTCACATTATTTCACTAGTTTTGACGCGTAGCTTTGTCTTAAAGTTTCACTCACACGACAGAAGTCCGATCTCTTGTAGTTTATTTTGTCAGCATCAAAGAATCAACACTTCATACAGTCGTCTTGAGTAAATCCACTGTGATTACAGACACCAGTTGCTGCATCTTGCAAATCTCTGACTTTTACAACAACCTGTTTGCTGTATCTTGTAACTTACAGTCTTAGCTTACGTATATAACAACACTCTTGTTGTATATCTCTACTTACGGGAGCTTACAGTTGCAACAACCTAGTTGCTGTATCTTACATTCTTAGCTTACCGGGAGCTCTCGTTAGCTGACGGTTACAACAACCTAGTTGTTGTATCTTACATTCCCAGCTTACGGTCAAAAGCTTGTGTTTCCATAGCCTTCCGCATCTAAACTGAACTCTCTTTCATATGACAGTCACACAAATGCATGTAATAGTAGAATGACATCACAGACCAACTTACGATTGTCAAAATGGATGCATAACTTAGAAATTTAAAGCTTATGGCTTATGTAACAAACGTAATTCTTTACTAATGAATAGAACAAGGTAGAAAAAATGAAATAACAACAAATAAAATAAAATAAAATAAACACAACAACAAATTCATAACAAGAACAATATGGCTCTTACATTCCAGCCCCTAATTGACAGGCATGGAGACTGACAATTACAATTTTGTGTTGTTTTTTTTTTTTTGATAAAGCCATTAAATCAAACATTCTTAACCTTCTAAACGCTTTAAATCTTTTAAGTGTGTAATATTTATCTCAGGTGTTTATATTTGCATGTCAAATTTCATAACATATTACCACACATTTAACCGTCCATTTCACATATGAGGCACAGCTTGTCGATGGGTCTTTACAGAGTGTTGGTCTTAGTTTTAACTAACACACGTCTCACCAGTCCCCCTTTTGTCGGGGAACACTTTCGTGATTCATCCGATAACCCATGAATTTCTTGGAGAAGACTTATCAGTTATTAAAACTGCAATCGAGAGTTTTTTTTGTTTTGAAACCATTTTTGCCGCTCCTGGAGCAAGGGCAAGTATTCACGCACCCATCGCTTCCAGAGCAGGTCTGATAGGTGCTGGATCTGCTTCTCCCTGCGACGTGCATAGATGTCTTTCTTTTTGAAAAATCCAGAGGGCAGGTTTGGCTGTTTTTTCATCAGCAGCAGGTGGTTTGGTGTCAGAGGTTCCAGTTCTGTGGGATCCTCCGAGACAGTAGTGAGGGGTCGGTTATTCATTATCGCTTCTACTTCACACATGAATGTATGCAGGCTCTCGTCAGTTAATGTTTGTTCTTTCAGAACTGATCTCAAGATCTTTCTAACTGACCTGATCTGTCTTTCCCATATTCCACCAAAGTGAGATCCAGAGGGCGGGTTAAATGTCCACTGTATGTTCCTTTGAGTGAGGAAGCTTTCAATTCGTGACTGATTCCATTGCTGAATAGCCTCGCGCAGTTCAGTCTCAGCGCCTATGAAGTTTGTTCCATTGTCACTTCGCATGACTGACACCTGACCTCTCCTGCTTATGAAGCGTCGCATGGCATTCACACAAGAGTCTGGGTCAAGCGAATGAGCAATTTCAATGTGCACAGCTCTTGTTGTCAGACAACTGAAAAGTACGCCATATCTTTTAACGTTACTTCTGCCACGTTTGACCTCGAAGGGTCCGAAGTAGTCTACTCCCACATCGGTGGAGGGGGGGTGGTCTGGTATTATTCTGTCGAGTGGCAATTCTGACATTTTTTGCTCACATGCTTTAGCTTTAGACTTCCTGCATATTACACACCTGGAGAGAAACTGTCTTACGAGTGAATTAGCAGTCGGAATCCAGTATTTCTGCCGCAATTCTGCAAGCATGTAATTTCTGTCCTATCTTGTCATGAACGTCTCTTAATATTAACGTTGTAATATGTGAGTCTTTAGGTACAATGACTGGGTGTTTAACATGCTCTGGCATTGCGGACCTGCCGAGACGTCCTCCGACTCTCAGCAATCCATCCTGTAGCACTGGGTCCAGTTTGGACAAGCAACTGTTTCCTTTTTACAGATGCCTTGCGTTTTTGATGTGTGGGAATTCCCTGTTTGAGTTCTGCTGCTGCTTTATTCTTTTGCAACGTGAGAATTTCTTCCTTAAAATTTTGTCTTTGAGTAAATTTAATAATTTCATTTTCTGCTCTTGTTAGTTCTTGAGCTGTTAGAGACTTGTGATTTTCTGTCTTTGGGTTATCTACTTGTGTTTTGACCCTTTCTGTTTTTTGTTTGAGCATGTCTCTGATGCGAAGGATCCAGGCAACGGATCTTTTTAACTTGTGCCAATCAGAGTGATGATTAATCAGTTTACTCACTGCGTCTGCGCATTTTGTAAAGCTCACAATATTCACTAAAGCTGAGAGCTTAACTTCATCAGCATTTTCATCAAAATTTTCTTTTATTGATGTGTCATGAATATTTTCAGGCCATTTGCACTCTGCTTCTTTGAGAAAGGAGG
The DNA here is from genome assembly GCA_030522415.1 of Channallabes apus. Lineage (NCBI taxonomy): Eukaryota > Metazoa > Chordata > Actinopteri > Siluriformes > Clariidae > Channallabes > Channallabes apus. Next base: position 13,633,262 of record CM060109.1, read on the forward strand.
GACCATGGATCCAGTTAACATTTTTCATGAACTTTTCACAGGATACTCCCCTGGAGGCAGAATCAGCTGGGTTTTGTGAGGTATTAACGTACCTCCATTGCTGTGACTTGGTTGACTCTCTTATAATTGCGATTCTGTTGGCCACGAAGGTTTTAAAACGAAGTGTTTCGTTATCAATGTATCTCAAAACAGTTGAACTGTCAGTCCAAAACATAGAGTCCAGCAATTTCAATTCTAACTGTTCTTTCAACATTTTGTCATTTTTTACAGCGACCACTGCCGCAGTCAGTTCCATTCGTGGGATGGTGGTTTGTTTCAGGGGTGCTACACGGGAGTTCCCCATCATGAATGCACAATGTGTAAGTCCATCAGCATTTACTAACCTGAGGTATGAGACAGCTCCGTATCCCATTTCACTTGCATCCGAGAAGTGATGGAGTTGTGCTGTAGCTGTAACTCCGAAGTCGGCTGGTTTTATGCACCTTGCTATGCTGAACTCAGACAGTCGGTGCAGCTCTTGCAGCCAGGTTTTCCATGCTTTAGCAAACTGCTCGGGAATGTCGTCATCCCAGGCTAGTTTTTCTTTACATAACTGTTGCATTGGGATTGTAGCTGGCAGTATGGCAGGTGAGAGAAAGCCTAACGGGTCGTATGTTGAGCTAGTGATTGACAGGATTCCTTGTCTTGTCACAGGTCGTTCCTTTAAACTAATCTTAAACTTGAACATGTCTGAATCAATGCACCACAGCACCCCCAGAGCTCTCTCTATGGGCAGTGCATCTTTACTCAAGTCTAAGTCTCTCATGTCTTTGATCCTTTCGCTCTCGGGAATGACAGTCAGTAGGGCACAGCTATTGCTTGCCCATTTAGTGAGGTTGAACCCTCCGCTTGCACAGAGACTTGTGAGATCATTGTATAGGGCGACTGCTTGGTCATGACTCGAAACAGATTTCAGGCAGTCGTCTACATAAAAGTTTTTAAGCACTGTATTAACTGCCACAGCAGATGCATTGCTGTGGTTTTCTTCTGCTGTCTTTCTGAGGGCGAAGTTAGCAACACTAGGCGACAATTTTGCACCGAACAGATGAACTACCATTTTATTTTCAAATAAGTTTTGGTTGACATCTCCGTTCGGCCACCATAGGAAGCGCAGCAGATCTGTGTCCTTCTCGGGGACTCTCACTTGATAGTACATGGCTTCTACTGTGTCACGTTTCTTGGACTTTATTTTAACGGGTACAATGGGGAGGATGCAATTACCTCCAGCCCCAGTGAGCGCATTTGGTGTACTCATAGCAGGTGGTGTATTTGTTGTGTCACTTTCAGTTTCGTTTCTGCGGGCGCTCGTAGCTGACTGCGGCGTGGCTGGCATAGCCTTTCTTAAACATCCGAAACAGAATCCGTTTCCTTTTAAGAATTCTACTTTGTCTTTGTGTGTCTTATCATTAAATTGGAGACAATCGTCTAAGATATGCTCCCCTTTGCAATGTGTGCACGGTTTAGTGAAGGCGCTGACAGGTAATGTACCGGCATTCTTCATTGTAATCAAGCCTTTGTGAATTTTACCAACCTGTCTGTCCTCGGTTGCGACGCTGACCCTGGGTTTTCCTTGACCCTTTTGTTTGGGTCCTTGAGGGGATGTGTGACTGAGTTTTCTGTCGCTGGTTGCGGCGTCCAGGTCTGTATAGTGCGCGCTGCTTAGGTGCGCGTTGCTCAATTCGGTGACTGCGCTTTCGTTCGCAGACTGCGCTCGGCTGTTACCTGTTGAGTTGGAAAGGTGAGAGTGCGCACTGCTAGGGCGCGTGCTGCTCGATTCAATGAGTGCGCTCTTGCTCTCTCTTACCAGCTTTCGTCGGCTGTCATATTCAGGTTTGTGGCCCGTCCAAGGCGGGCTGCTCAAGCGCGTGCAACTCGGGTCGATGACTCCGCTCTTTGATGCTGGCTGTCGTTTTTCATGACCCTGATAAGCCTGTAATTCAGCGTCGACAATTGCGAGCGCAGTTTCTAATTCCAACCTTTCTTTATCAGCCTTTAATTCTGCCTCTTTTTGTTCTATCGCCCGACGTTCTGCTAAGGCTGCTACTTTAATCAACAAGGCTGCTCTGTTGGCTTCCGCTTTCTTTATTCGGCCTGAGGATGATGTAGAAGTTACAGACCTTTTGGATGCTGCCGTTATCTGTGACACGCTGACGCCCGGCGAGACATCTTCGCGTTTTCGCGACGTCACAGAGTAGCCCATAGTGTCCTTGGTGTCCGCTATCCAGCGACCCACCTTAGCTATGAATTCTGTGCGGCCTTGGGCCTCAGGTGCGCCGCAAGCGACCTGATCGCGTTTGTGTTCGTGTGCTTAGTTCATAGGTGTCTTTAATGCAGTAGACATTGCATTCAGTCGAATTCGCTTGCCTTTTCTTGCATCCAGCGCCTCATTGAGGTTCTTTCTGTTCATCTCGTAGAGCGCCGTTAGGCTCCCCAGCCAAGTGCTGGGAGCGTTGTCCTCGTTGTTCGGCATGGTGAAGTTCTTTCTCTTTCAGCATTCACTTGTTTTCGTTCAAACAGCGGAAAGCTTTTGACTTTATGTAGATGCGGTCATATTATTTCACTAGTTTTGACGCGTAGCTGGTCTTAAAGTTTCACTCACACGACAGAAGTCCGATCTCTTTGTCTCTTGTAGTTTATTTTGTCAGCATCAAAGAATCAACACTTCATACAGTCGTCTTGAGTAAATCCACTGTGATTACAGACACCAGTTGCTGCATCTTTTACAACAACCTGTTCGCTGTATCTTGTAACTTACAGTCTTAGCTTAGGTATATAACAACACTCTTGTTGTATATCTCTACTTACGGGAGCTTACGGTTACAACAACCTAATTGCTGTATCTTACATTCTTAGCTTACCGGGAGCTCTCGTTAGCTGACGGTTACAATAACCTAGTTGTTGTATCTTACATTCCCAGCTTACGGTCAAAAGCTTGTGTTTCCGTAGCCTTCCGCATCTAAACTGAACTCTCTTTCATATGACAGTCACACATATGCATGTAATAGTAGAATGACATCACAGACCAACCTACGATTGTCAAAATGGATGCATAACTTAGAAATTTAAAGCTTATGGCTTATGTAACAAACGTAATGCTTTACTAATGAATAGAACAAGGTAGAAAAAATTAAATAACAACAAATAAAATAAAATATAATAAACACAACAACAAATTCATAACAAGTACGATATGGCTCTTACAGTGATGTTGGTTGATAGAGAGGGTGATGGGTTGGGTCTGAGCGGTGATGCGCTGCAGACCCACAGTAGGCGCAGAGCCCCTCTCGGAACCATTGTTCCTGTTCAGCAGTGGTCAAGGAGGCTCGTCCTAGTTGCATGGGTTCCCCGGTTCCCGTGTCAACCACGACGGGAGGTGGAGATCCGCGACAGGCAGTGTAGCAACTGACGGACGACCCTCCCTGCCGCAGATAGGTATGTGTGTGTGTGTGTGTGTGTGAATGTTCTCCCTGTGGTTGGTGCGTTTCCTCTGAGTACTCTGGTTTTCTTCCACAGTCCAAAGACATGCGGATTAGGTTTATTGGCGAGTCCCAAATTGCCCGTAGTGTGTGAATGAGTGTGTGAGTGTGTGAGTGTGTGTACTGTATGTGTCCTAGATCTCCTGGGGATGAAGAAGTCTACATGATGGGTGAGGGAATGAGAATCATGGGGGACTTCATGAGTTAAAGTCAAGGATAAAGCTGAATAAGAAACTTTTCAGAACATTTTAAAGCTTGGTGAGACCTGTGTCACCGTAGGTTCTTATGGGCTACAGCATCCATATTTCTTACCTCAGTGTGATATTATTTGTAGCCTAAAGATGTTTAGGACAGAAACACAGTGAGTTTAAAATGAGCACCTGGAAGTGCAGTTTGAGAATGCTTCTTCTGGTGAAGTCGTAATAAATGGGTAAGAGAGCGTCTATCTGCTTTCACATCAGTCATGTTAATGTTTATGATGGAGGGTGTGACACACTGAAGTCTGAGGTCAGTGTGTGTATCGCAGAACCACATGATGCAACACAGATATGTACTGTACTGTATTGGACACACAGAGATGCACACACAGCATTGCTGAATGATTAATATGAGCTCACAGATGAGTGTGTGTTGTGTGGATGTAACCTTTGTAACCTTTGTATGAAATCCCAAACATACTGCATTAATGTACTGTACTGTACATACCAACAGACATTGAAAAGGATTCCTGTTTATTTATAATAATACAAATTGAATGCTTTTTTCAAGTCAAACTGGGACTTGTGATGAATTTTTTGGTGAATGAAGGAGTAAAACCAATCGACATTTACAAATGACTTCAAGCCCACACTGTAAAAAATGTTCATAATTCTAACAGTAAAATGCCGTATAAATGCTACAGAATAAAACCGTATTTCACAAAATTGTGAAATTGGGATAACTGTAGAATTTACAGTGAAAAACTGCAATTAGTTTTACAGAGTAAGACCTTAAATTTAACAGTTAAAAACATATGAAAATATGGTTTATTGCAGTAAAATGTATGATATACTGTATTTATAAAAAGGAAACTCTTTTTTGTTACTAATATCATGAAGCATCAGTTTATATTTTACTAAACCTTTGTTGATAGAGTTTAAAAATCAGAAAAATATCTGCTCTGTAAAAAATAAACTTTAAAATTTTATGGTAAAAAACTGGCAGCTGTGGTTGCCAGAAATTTACCATAAAAAATACGGGAGCAACGTTATTGTTTGTACGGGACTGCACTCATTATACTGTATATTTTACGGATATTAATAGTTTTTTCTACGGTTTATAGCCGTCTAATTTACATTAACCAAGGACTTCAAATTCATGAATGGTATTCCGCCCTTTGATGACTGTGGCGAGGACAGCCGCTAGCACGCGCTACTTCGCCCGCCGCCACCGCCAGAGTGTCTGCCCAAAAAAATCTCCACCCTGACATTTGTATATTTGATTTTGAGAATTTAAATATTGTTTTGCTGTCTTTATTAAAGAATACATGGGACCATGCTGATGTCCGAGTCTTGAATAACTTTTGATGGGTTTTGATGATTTGATTTAGGTTCGTATTCATCAATTAGTATAAAAGTACTCTTAATAGTTTCTTAACAGTAAAATACAAATGCTTAGCAATGTAACTTCTATATCTTTTAGCTCCCAGCGAGTGTGATAAAATGATGCTTTCACAGAATTGCTGAATGAATTCACTGTGGTTATTCATAATAAGACAATGTCCAACAACAACGACAGTAATTGTGTAGCAAGCATGGTAGTGTAGTGGTTAACACTGTCGCCTTCCACCACCAGGGTCCGGGTTCGATTCCCGGCCAGGCTCGATTCCCATGTCTGTGTGCATGGAGTTTGTATGTTCTCCCCGTGCTTGGTGGGTTTCCTCCAGGTACTAGTCACCCCCCCCCCCCAATATATAGGATAAAGTTGTATAGACGATGGGTGAGAGTGTGTGAGTACTGAGCTGTAAAAAAGATGGAAATAAACCGTTATTATTACAACATAAATCTTTAAATTAGACAGTTCTGAGCTGTAAAAAACATGGTTATGATCCGTATTAGTTACAATGTAAACCCTGGAATTTGGCCGGAATAGAATGTTTTTATAACAACATAAACATGTTAATTAGACAGTTATAAACCGTAAAAAAAAAAAAAAAAGAAAATCTGTAAAAAAAATTACAGTAAACTTCTGACAACCACAGCTGCCATTTTTTACCGTAAAATTTACGGTTTATTAATTTTTTCGCAGTGCAGTAACGGTGCTACCGTATTTTTTACGGTAGAATTCTGGCAACCACAGCTGCCGTTTTTTTACCGTAAAATGGACTATTTATTTTTTACAGTGCAGTACGGTGATGAGACTCTTTGCCGCAGTAAAACATTTGAACGGTGCACTTGAATAGTGCTTTTTTTTTTAAAGGCTGTACTTCCGTGCCGAACCTTGAAAATTTCACTTATAAAGAAGAAGAGTGCGGAAGAGACGCATCTGTCTGTGTGAACTGTACATACGAACATTCACCAACACCACTCACACATTACAGGAACTCGAGTTATAGCCACGTCCCTCGTACAGTCCTGACCTCACTGCAAACCATTTCCACACTAAAGGAGTTCCTGGGAGGCCAGTGTTTCAAAAACGAAGCAGTAAAATGAAATGTGACAATTTGCACAGTACGCATGGTCTGATCATGGCTCTGGCGTACCGAGTAAACTTTCCACTTTGATGTGAAACACCGGGATAAGTGCGTTAGTGTTTTAGGGGATTTCTGTATATAGAGAAATAAAGGGAGGACTGTCTTCTGTTATTCTACAAAATTAAAGTGACTTGAACAGCCTTGTATTTACCTCCACACTACACGGCACATATCTGAAGACTTGATCAGATTGTAAGTCGGAGCCCCGTGATGTCTCAGTCACTCGCTTATCTCACCTACATAAGAGTCAGGTCAAAGAGTCGCTTGTATCCATGAATGATATATTATTACAAAACACACTTTTATACTGTACAGGATTTTTTAATACAGGATGGAACCTGATTTGAATCAGTTTTCATTTGTGAAACACAAAACAACAACAACAAAAAACTCATGTGTGGTTCACAGACTGGGACTAAAATCAGTGACTTCCTCTACTGTCCTGAAACTCAGCTGTGATCGTGCCCTTTAGTCTCTCTCTCTGTCTGTCTCTCTCTCACACACACACACACACACACACACACACACACACACACACTCACTCACACACCCACACGCACAGACCTCACTGGGATATATAAAAGCGAGGCAGTAACTCCCCACCAGCACACACACAAACACACACACACACACACTGTACCTGGGTGATACCATGGCTGATGATCCGCTGGTTGGGGCAGTGGACCAGGGGACGAGCTCCACAAGGTTTCTGGTAAGAGGAAATATATCCATAAAAATACCTGTAACAAGTTAATCTCTCCTTGTGTGTGTGTGTGTGTGTGTGTGTGAGAAAGAGAGCACATTGTCTGAGGGAATGTCTGAGCTTACTGAGATGTAGTCTCACTTAATCTTCTCTCCTCAGTGTGAGACAGACGCAGCTTCAAGAAGTTTAAGGTTTTTATGATGAACTCAATCACACTTACACTGAACTTGGGGAAGATCCGAAATTTCATCCTCCTTTTTACAGTCACAAGAATGTTGCTTCGTAGTGTGTGTGTGTGTGTGTGTGTGTGTGTGTGTGTGTGTGTGTGTGTGTGTGTGTGTGTGTGAGTGTGTGTGAGAGTGAGAGAGCTTATGACTCGGCTTCTGTGTAATCAGACATGATGAGTTAAACTGGATGTACACTGGGATGACTGGATCAAGGCAGCGCAGTGAAGAAAGCTACGCTAATCTTCTATTCAATTCAATCAGTTCAGTTTTATTTATATAGCGCTTTTGTGAAATCTAAATAGACCAAGTTTCATCTGAATGACATTTAAGATCATTGAAAGATTTGAATTCAAAAAAAGTTACGGAGGCCAAAACATAAAAGGGCAGAAAATTCTAATGTGTTTCTTTTTCTGACTTTGACTTTGAGAAAATAGAAGATCATAAAAGATCCACAGTATGTAGTCTTATCTAATCTAATCTAATCTAATCTAATCTAATCTATATAAGATATATTGGGTCTGATCCACTTTGTATAAGATCTCTGTGGTCTGATCTACTCCATAGAATTTAATTCAGTGTTATTTAAATAATATTTTTAACAGTTGTCAATGTCGCAAAGCGGTTTTACAGAATCAAGAAAATGGTGGAAATAAGTTAAAAAAATGTGAGGAAATGTGAATGAATCATAATGATTCAATTCAATTCAATTCAATTTTATTTATATAGCGCTTTTAACAATGGTCATTGTCTCAAAGCAGCTTCACAAAAATTAAAGAAATTTTACAAAAAAAACAACAACAAAAAAAGATATATATATATATATATATATATATATATATATATATATATATATATTATATAAAATAATAAATAAATAAAATTATAATAGAAAATAAATAAATAAAAACAAATAATAATAATAATTATAGAAAAGAAAATAATTGGAAGTGTGGATGTGTGAGAAAAATGTGCAGATAATAATGAGACGAATGAATGAAATTTCTCTGATGAGCAAGCCAAGGGTGACGGCGACGTGATAATGATCCGATCGTCCTTTCATTGCTGAGCGAGCCGAGGTGACGGTGCTGAGAGTAAACTCCCCGAGATGGAAATAGGAAGAAACCCTGAGAGGAACCAGACTCACCAGGGAACCCATTCTCATCTGGGTGATAACGGATACCCATCAGGGATTGATCTGCACTCATACTGTGGTTAGGAGGCTGGAAGTTCAGTATAACAGGAGATGTGGAGAAGTTCATATGGAGTCCAGTTCGTTATTGGAGGATCAGTTTACTGGAGTCCTAGTTTTTGTCTTCTGACTTTAGAGTCCAAGTTTCAGGATTCCAGGTAAAGACCTTCCCGTGGAGGACGCTGTGTACTGGACGTTTCAGCGGTTTCTGGGTTCACATCCCTCCGGATTTAGTTAATCATCTCATTAACCCAGACAGACAGACAGACAGACAGATAGATAGATAGATAGATAGATAGATAGACAAATTTTCCCTACAGAAGAAACCAACAAACAAATGAATTCACTGCCAAAAAAACAAAAACAATCAAATAAGCAAATAGAGAATAGTTCACCCCAAAAAAGAACCCAAATAAAAACAGTCACCAACCAAAACCAACCATCAACTCACCCTGATAAAAATAGCCTAAATTAATTAATTAACAAATTAATAAAAAATGCAAACCAACCATCAAACAAACAAATAAACAATGCAAACCAACCATAAAATAAAACACATAAATAAATACCAATATAAGTAAATAACCCCCCAAAGAAGCTAAGCAAACAAATAAATAATAAATAATAAATAAATAAATACACACTAAAGTAGGAGACAAACAAAGAAGGAGCAAGAAAGAAAGAAAAAAGCTAATCCAGGCAAACAAACAAACAAACAAACAAACAAACAAACAAACAAACAAACAAACAAAGTAAGGGTGAATCCCACAAGACTTTGTAACTTTTTATACAATTTCTTGTCAAAACAGAAAGTGCAAGCATTACTGTGCTGTATAAGTTTATAAATGTCTTAAATGAAACTAATTACTGATTCAAAATACTTAATGAATATGTTGTAAAGTTACTGATTTCACAAAGTCTTGCTGGCTGATTAATTTGGAATTTGTTGCTTTTACAACATCATAAAATACTGGGTAGAAAATGCAAAACAAAATACAATACACATCACCTCTACTACTACTACTCATCATCATCATCCTCTTCCTCCTCCTCCTCCTCCTCCTCCTGTGATTGACAGATGCAGCAGATGGCTGTTGAACTGATATTAAGCAATAAGGGAGAGTCTAATTTTTTCTAGAATTTCCAATGAACAATAAAGCCGTGTTAAAAATTAAAGAGTGTGTGTGTGTATGTGTGTGTGTGTGTGTGTGTGTGTGTGTGTGTGTGTGTAAACAGATCCGAGTCAGGTTACACTCCATTGCTAGACGAGTCGCTGGTACCGGTACTAAAACTAACACAGGCGCTGTTATTAAAGTTAGGAGACTTTGTGCAGCAGTAGAGTTGAGTCAGTGAGTGTTGACTTCCTACACGTGACCTCAGGACGTCAGGTGTTTGCTCAGCGTAGGTCACTAAGTCTGCAGGAGAACTTTCACCTGCTCAGGATTTCTGCAACCAAGTAAACACAACACACAGGTTAAAGTACAGCGCCATCAGTTTAACCTTTGACCTCTCAGTAAATGAAAGACGTAAATGAGAGTTAAAGCGGTTCGGTAATGTCATTTCCCCCTCCAGTGTATGAATGGATGAATCTTGCGATTAGTCCCATGCTACTAATACTGAGTAATGTGCTTTAAGTGACAATTGCTTATAAGGCAAGGATTTGTTAATCACACTTCTTCTCTTGTTCTTTATCATTGTGAGAGTCAACTACCATATTGAATAGAATTCTGCATTGTACTCTGTAATCATTTCTCTAATACACTGTAGTAAACCTACATATTGGAATAATTTTTTCACTCAATAACACACATGTAGTTGTTAATTTGGAGTAACGAAGCAGAAAATTGGCCAAAAAAAACCCGAAATTGCCAAAATACATTATCTCCTGTCTCTTATTTTTCTTCTTCTGCTTCTTTAACTTCCTCTTCCTAGCGTTTGTCCTGCTTTGGTGCGGGTCCACTTTTCTGCATGCTATCCTTCATAGGGCGTGTGAGGGTTGCCCACTAGAGGGCAGTGTTTTAGTTTGTAGTTCTGTTCCTAGACTCAGTTTCCCAGAAGCCTCCTCAGTCAGGTGACGTGGATGCTCACCTGAACTGAGGAGGCTCATTAGCATTGTTATAAATACCTTTGTTCTGGGAAACTGGGTTGAGCATTAATTTCTGTTATGTGGGTTTTGTTTCCTTGTTTTAGGGTGCTTTCACACCTACAGCATTTGGTGCGCACCAAACGTGTTTGGTCCCTTGGTTCAGTTCGTTTGCGTTGATGTGAATGCAATCTCAGCACTTTGGTGCGCACCAAATCAATCGATCCGAGACCTGCCTGAAGGGGTGGTCTCAGACCGCTTTATCCGCTCTACTTTGGTACAGTTCGTCTGGTGTGAAAGCAATCAAACCAAATCTGATGAAATGGTATAGTTTAATGCACTTTGGGGTTGCGGGTAAAATTATTTTCAAGCTCGACTCGCGATGTAATCAAACCGCGGAGAAACGTGGAGTGCCGAAGAAATTAAGTGCCTCTCTGTATTCACATTAAAGATGAAAAAATGTGTGGCTGGGCTGTTTCGATCGGCCAACGGATTACCTGATGGATCTGCAGGAAAATCGCCGGCTAATAACAAAATGATTATTCAGGAGGAGGGCACGTCTCTTCTCCCTGAAGTGGCGCGCGATGCGCCGTCGGCGAGATGAATAAACCAGGGAACTGGTTTGGAGTCGCAGCCGCGAATCGTATTCGAAATTAATTATCTGAAAATAAAGATTTGCACGTACAATGTAGTGCGCTAGGATCAGCACCATGAGCGCAAAGCAACGCTGTTCCTCCATTATTGAAAGTGGCGCGATTTTCTGAAAATAGTCTGTTTCCGGTGCCGATGGGCTTCACGGTCTATTTTGGTTCATTTAGAACTCTGCATATGTGAAAGCAAACCGTACCAACGTCTGTTTACTACATTGTAACATTTTTCTGACTGGTGCGGACTAAAGCAATCGAACTATAGGTGTGAAAGCACCCTTAGTTTGGTTTTATTATAGTTGGCATTTAGTTTCTGGAGCTCTTTAAGTTTGTATTTGCTTTGATTTAGTTTATGTCTCTGTGTCTCCTAGCAGGATTAGCCTCTAGGAGAATTAGCCTTTTGTGTAAGTAACCCCCATTGCATGTTTAGCTAGTAGTCTGTTTAAAGACTATTGAGGGTGATACTAACATGTTTAGATCTTAGTCTGTCTAGTCTTTGAGTCTGTCTAGTCTGCTTGTCTGCTTAGCTCTTAGTCTGTTTAGGTACTAACATATTTTGCCACTAACCTTTAGAGTTCTTAGTCTGTTTCATACCTAGTCTGCTGTGTACCTTGTCTGTTCATTCCCTTGGGTCTCAGGCTACTGGCCTGTGTAGCCATTAGTCTGATTAGCTATGAGCTAGCTTAGCAGCTAATGTGCAGCTCAGCCAGTAGACCTAGCCAAGCCTGTCTTGTGTTTGTTTATCCCCTGCATGCACAGTCCCTAGTGTTTAGTCCTTTAGTCTGTTTAGTGTGTCTTGTCTCGTCCAGTTTGTATCCCCATGTCTGTACTGTATTAGATTGTGTAATCCCGAGTCTGTGTTTGTGTTTTGAGTTCTCATTTGTTAGCATGCTCCATGTTTTTAGCCAACTTCCTTAGTTCATGTTTTGTTCATGTTTGGATTTGATTATTAAAGACTCTTTGTTTCACTGCATCCCCTCTGCATCTATGCCTCAACACCAAATCCACAGTCCAACATCAAAACAGAACGTGACAGAGCGTTGTCAGGAATGACATTGGCGAGTCTCGTGTCTTCTTTGAGTTGGTCTTGCCACTCTTTCTTGGGGCATCCACAGGGCTGAGATGCAGGTCCATCTTGGTAACCGCCTGCTCACTGCTGCAGGTGACTCCTGCATTTTCTGTTATTCCCACCACTGATATGGGTTTTTGCACGTCTTTGTTTGTGATGTGAATTAGCCACATAAGTCCAAGTGTCCACCAATGCATCCCCATCTCCATGACATGCAGGGTTGCTCGTGCTTGACGGTGGCCCGCCAGCATTTGGATCCATATAGGGGAAACTGGTGCACTCCGCTTTCTGAGAAGACTCCCTAGTAGACGTTGAAGTGTGGTTGTTTGGATTTGTGTTAATTCAGCTACATTACTGAGCTCAGATACCGATTGGGTCTCTATACAACCGTCTGCTTCTAACTCTAACAAAAACTGACTATCTTCAGGTACTCCACCTCCCAGGATTCTTAGCTCAGGTTTCTTTAAAACAGAAGGTCAGATCGCGTAACTCATCAACTCTCAGTGGGACTTTAGACAATGTAGAGTTTCTTTTTCTTTACTAAACTTGACATACACTCATCAGCCACTTCATTGGCCTCTGGTTAATGCAAATATCTAATCAGCCAATCACATTGCTGCAACTCAATGCATTTAGGCATGTAGACCTGGTCAAGATGATCTAAAGTTCAAATCAAACATCAGAATGGGTATGAAAGGGGATTTAAGTGATTTTGTACGTGACATGGTTGCCAGACAGGATGGTCTGAGTATTTCTGAATCTGTGGATCTACTGGGATTTTCACAAACAACCATCTGTAGGGTTTACAGAGACTGGTCTGGAAAAGGAATAAATATCCAGTGAGGGCAATTCTGTTGTTGATGCCAGAGGTCAGAGGAGAATGGGCCAGACTAATAGAAAGACAGCGGTAACTCAAATAACGTCTTGTTACACGTGAGGTACTGTATGTTGAAAAGCATCTCCGTGCAGCCCACAGATTGAGCAGATTAAAGCAGATGGGCTACAGCAGCAGAAGACCACACCAGGTGCTGTCAGCTCAGAAGAGGAAATGTGTCAATAGATGATTAGAAAAACATTACCGGGTCTCGATTTCTGCTCTGATGTTTAGATGGTAGTGTCAAAATTTGGTGTAAATAACATAAAAGCAAGGATCCATCCTGCTGTGTATCAGTGGTTCAGGCTGGATGGGGTGATGTCATGACACAAAGCTAAAATCATCTCAAACAGGTGAGCGTGACAGAGAGGTGACTATACTCACAAAGTCTCCACAGTCACCAGCTCTCAGTCAGTAGATCACCTTTGTGTTGTAATGGAACAGGAGAGTCACACCATGGATGTGCAGCTGACAAAATCTACAGCGTCTGTGTGATGCTATCAAATCAATATGGACAAAAATCTCTAAGGAATATTTCTGGCACTGTTTTGAATCTATGGCATGAATCATTAAGTTCTGAAGGCACAACAGGTCCAACCCAGTATTTGTAATGTGTGCCTAATGTATTGGCCGGTGAGTTTGAGTATGCCTCGATTAGAACTGGATTAATTCCAGTTATCTTCCACAGTCCAGGGTCAGAATAGGTCACTGACTTCATCAGTTGTCTTCAAGCAGGAACAGGAGCTTGACTGAAGTCTGTAGCTTTGTGACATAGTCCAGATGTTGGTATTTAACGTGGCACTTAAAATTTTTTTCACCACAGGTGTTCAATGCCAGAACTGCACAGCTCGTCAGTCAGCATAATGTGGAGATTAAACAGAGTTACCCCAAAGAAGGGTAAGTTATAATAAACTTTAAACAGAGCTTTCTTCATGTTAGGAGACCGAATGTTATTGAATTTTTTGTTTTGTTTGTTTGATCCCATATCAGATCTTGTTAATTTAAAAATTGAAAGATTATTAACTAAACGGGAGATCCAGGAAGAAGGCGCCCTGACAAGTTAGGCAAACCATTCACTCTCACGTCAACAAACCTGAGTGATCAGTGAGAGTACCAGCTCACTCTACGTCCATGAGTCCCCCAGACCTGCTCCTTTACATAAGGCAAATCGATTTACAAAAAAAATAAATATGCTTAGCTAAATAAATAGGTTTTTAGCCTAGACTTAAACACTAAGACTGTGTAATTTGAAAGTCATTCCATAACTTTCCTGTAGTTTTCGGACAAGCAGCCTGCATCCTTTGATTGAAGTAGGCGTGGCGGTTATTAATGCACTAGCTGTTCACTCAGGTACTCCGGCGCAAGAACATTTAGTTATTCCTATGCAGTGTTGGGCAGGTCTGGACTGGGACCAAAAAACGGCCCAGGCATTTATGGCCATAGCATGTGTGTGGGTGTGTGTGTGTGGGGGGGGGGGGGTTGGGCGCATGTCCAGATCATGCGACGGGGGGAGGGGGTTCATTGGGGCCCATTGGTTCGAGTCAACCAATGGGCCGCGATTCGTGTGTCAGATACTCTACCGTTGCAGTAATGGATAAGTTGGCCTAATAAACGTAAAAAATATATATATATGACTGACAGGTCCGGCCCAAAAATGTGCGCCGGTATGCCCTATGGCCAGTCCAGGCCTGGTGTTGGGGGACGTGACTTTTTAAATTCCATTACAAAATTACTATCCTTAAAAAGTAATCAATTACATTACAGCGTTACTTTCTAATAAAAATAACTAGTTCGAGTAGTTTTCCACTGCAGAAAATGAAAATGAAAACTTGTGATTCCTCATGCATGTTGTTTTAGTCAAGACCTTTATAATTATTCTACCATCATTCTACCTGTTGATTCACCGTGAGGTTTGCGCTGTGATTAGCTTTCCATCTTTCCGCGCTTCGGTCCTCGTATAGTCAAACTGCATAGGTGAGATATATAACAGCAGGAAGAACACAGGGGGGCGGGGCTTATAGGACAACTTTCACACACACACACACACACACACACACACACACACACTAACGGATTGGGAATCACTGCTGTCTGGCTCACGGATTACATAAATTGTTTGAATAACGGATTACATTTTTGAAAATATAACTAAATAACTGAGTAGTTAAATGGCGGACAGAATGCGTTAGATTACTTGTTACATCAAAAAAGTAATCCAAGCACTCTAACGCTAACATTACTTTGTAACGCGCTACACCCGCGTTTGTGTATACAGTATATACACCTGTTTGTATATACTGTAATTAGTAGTAAATTTCTCAGGGAGCCAATGCAGTGTGGATAGGATGGGGGTGATGTGCTCGTATCACCTGGTTCTAGTGAGGACTCTCGCTGCTGCATTCTGGACTAGCTGAAGCTTGTTTATACACCTAGTTGAACAACCAGACAGTAAGGGTTACAATAGTCCAACCTACTGTAGAGGTGATAAAAGCATGAACTAGTTTTTCAGCATAATTTAGTGACAATATGTTCCTTAACTTGGCAATATTTCTGCGGTGAAAGACTGATATCCTGGTGATATTATGTATCTACATGAGCTTCAAATGAATGAATTAAGAAAAAATTCCCTTTTTTTTAAAAAGGACATTCATAAATAATGAGCATTTACATGTTCAAATGATTAGCAGACTGCTAAACATGATCAGTATTAATATATTAATCTATTAGACAATTTATAAAGGTTTGTTCTTTATCATTTAATCTAAAATATTTTAGATTAGGGACCTAAATTTAAGTCAGATTATTTTTTTACGTAAATTTTTTACAACAACCACATGAACACAATTGCGTAATGGACATTATCAGGGCAATCCGAGGTCAAGCTTAGGGAAAGTGTTTTGTGCTTATCAGCACATACACACGTTACAGTCCTTCCTCAGAATCCCACGTTACACATTGATGGGAAGTTGCATTATTTTCTTTTTTTTCACAAGTTTTACTGTAATGCAGTTCAAAGGGTTATAATTTCCTAAAGGATTTCTTAACAGTGGTTTGCTATGTACTGTAACTGAAGGGGAAATGAGTAAGAATGAACACAAATTAAAATTACTGCACATATGGTTGAAGGCCAAAGTTTATTAATAATCACATTTATAAAATTTAATAAAGGTTTTTAGCTCTGCCCACATTACACAATCTCATAAAAGTTCTAATAAAAGTCTAAAAGTTAAAGTTTTCTCTTGGAGTAATGGCATCAACAAACTAGGCTTTGGGTTTTAAGAAACATGCAAATTTATACATACAGTATCTACCTGATTTATACATACAGTATTTACCTGATTTATACATACAGTATTTACCTGATTTATACATACAGTATCTACCTAGATGGAGATTTATTTGCATTCATTATTCTTTTCTTGTGTAATCTGTGTCTGTGAGGTGGGTGGAAGAGGATCCCAAGGAGATCCTGCAGTCTGTGTACGAGTGCATAGAGAGGACCAGTGAGAAACTCGCTCAGCTCAACATTGACATCACCAACATTAAAGGTGTGTGTGTGTGTGTTTGTTTTCAGTGTGCTTTTTCAGTGAAATATTGAAAATAGAACAGTCTTTGTGTTCCACAGCCATTGGAGTGACCAACCAGAGAGAGACGACGCTGGTGTGGGACAAAGAGACCGGAGAACCTCTCTACAACGCCATCGGTGAGTCAGCCTACCCACAATGCAGCAGCAGTGAGATCATTAAACAATGTGGCATTAATAAAAATAATAGCTGTGCTCGTATCACCACAGAGTGATGTAGTTCATGTGGAATGTTTCGTTCATGGGATGAATGGTGACGAAGTGAAACACGTCCACACAAAACTCCATCGAAACAGTTTACGTCCCCTTTATATTTATTATACAGTTTCACTGCCTCAAATTCCAGTTACTGACTTACCAATTCAAATATTACTACAATATATATAAATATACACTATATAGCAAATATTACAACCGCTGGGTCCTATTCTTTATTAGCAAGCTCAAAAGTTTTCACACCCTCTAGAAGCAGTGACCATATGGTTACTTTAATAAATATTACTGTATGCAAAAATTTTAGGACTCCAACAGGAATCAGGAAAACAACAATTACAGGATCTAAAGTTAAAATATTAAAAAGAATTTTAAAAAAATCAATCAATCTAAAAAAACTGAACAGAGTTAAAGAAAGAGACAATAATATATCTATATCTATTATGAACCCCACTGGCAAAGACAAGGGAAAAAAGTGTATTACATGTGATTGTTATTAAAGGAATATTTGAGAAATATCGCTCTCATTAATGCAACACTGGTTTCATCATTTCAAATTAAAAAGATGCAACAGGACTTTCGCTCTAAAATTAAATCAATTAAATATTAGCAAAATAAACAGAAGGTAGCATTATGTTAAATGCAGAGGTGGAAAGTAATGAATTACATTTACTCGCGTTACTGTAATTGAGTAGATTTTTTGTCTACTTCTACTTTTTAAAGTAGTTTTAAAAATCTGTCATTTGACTTTTACTTAAGTATGTTTTGTTTAAAGTTTTGTACTTCACTACATTATAAATCATATTCGCTACTGAGTAAAAAATAAATGCATGAAAATGCAAAATAATACAAATAATACAACGGGGAAGGAAAGAAATTTCACCCCGGAAACCACTGCACTGATTGATGGAGAACAAACGCGTTAAATTCACAAGAACGATGGAGACAAAACAGATGTCAGTGATACAGAAACAGCTGAAAGTGAAACATCAACAAATTCTTATGAAGCAAAGCCCTGGTCATATTTAAGCCACCACTTTGATTTCAAGCACAACAAAGGGAACAGATTTATTATGCAACGGTGTTACATCCCCCCCCCACCCCCACTGTTAAACAAAAAACATTTACTCTGAGTAAATTTTTAATGAGCTACTTTTTACTTTTACTTGAGTAGATTTTCATAAGGGTAACTTTACTTGTACTTCAGTAAAAGTTCACTAAAGTAACAGTACTTTTACTTAAGTACAACATTGTATTACTCTTTCCACCTCTGGTTAAATGGAGCAGCGGGGGCTCAAACAGTGGCAGGTCAGGGGTTCGAGCCCCGGCACCGCCAAGTTGTCACTGTTGAGCCCCTGAGCAAGGCCCTTGACCCAATATGTGAGCAAAACCATGTATGAGACAAATAACTGAATATTAATCTTAACTTCTCCCATAAGTGTACAGCAGGGGCCAAAAGTTTTGAGAATGACACAAATATTAATTTTCACAAAGTCTGCAGCATGTTTTTAGATCTTTCTTTCAGATTTACTATGTTATACTGAAGTATAATTACAAGCGTTTCATAAGTATCAAAGGCTTTTATTGATAATTACATTAAGTTTATGTAGGGAGGCAATGACATGACATGCTGTCAATCAACTTCTGGGCCACACCCTGACTGATGGCGCAGCCCATTCTTACATAAATATGGAGAAGAAAATATAGCAAGTTTAGTGTGGAAATGGATTCCTATCAGAATCCCTGATTAGTAATAAATACTCTTTTTACTTAATCATATAGAGATTATAAAAATTACATGCATTATAAAAAATCCCTTACGATATAAATACTAAATATGAAAATGTAATTATTAAATAATTATTATTCACTAATACATGATGAACAGTATGCTAATTTTGACGGTGTGGCATATAACACACAGGACGTAGAGGTGAGTGTTAGTGATCAAGTGTTAGTGATGAGGAGACTGAGACCTTTAACACTACAAGATAAATCCTGTGTAACATGTGTTATGGAGACAGCAGAGGGCAGAACAGCATCATGAACATCATGAACAGCACCATGAACGATATCATCATCATACCAAAGGGAATGTGTCTTAGAATGTGTGTGTTGTCTTGCACCTCCAGAGTCCGGGGTTGATTCCCGTTTCAGGTCAGTGTGTGTGCATGGAGTTTGCATGTTCTCCCCGTGCTTGGTGTGTTTCCTCCGGGTTCTCTGGTTTCCTCCCACAGTCCAAAGACATGCAGATTAGGCTAATTGGTGTTCCCAAATTGACCATAGTGTGTGAATTGGGACTAAGTCTCGTGTGATAGGCTCCAGGCCCCCTGCAACCCTGTAGAACACTGGAGTTTAATATTTTATCCTTGATGTGTAAAATGACTAAAAACCCAGTGTGAAATGTTTAATTGTTATATATTTCACATCCTCAGTGTGGCTGGACTTGAGGACTCAGTCCACTGTTGAGCATCTCATTGAAAAAACTCCTGGAAAGAACAAAAACCACTTAAAGGTGATGTGCTAATGTACACACACACACTCACTCCTCAAAAATATCCTATAAGACCTGATTCCCACCTGTGTGGAGTTTGCATGTTCTCCCCGTGCTCGGTGGGGACAAACACATCAAGCATCGAACCCGGGACCCTGGAGGTACGAGGCGACGGTGCTAACCACTACACCATGGTGTCACCTTAATTCAATTTTAATTCTTACAAATTGTTGATTTAATTTTATTACTTTGACCCCTTTTTGTCTTCGGTGTGCAGCATAAGACGGGTCTTCCCATCAGTACCTACTTCAGTGCCGTGAAGTTACGCTGGCTGATGGACAACGTGGTGGAGGTGGATGAGGCCGTGCGCTCTCACCGCGCCATGTTCGGAACCGTCGACTCCTGGCTCATCTGGGTCAGGCTTCCCTTTAATACGTCACCTTCACACTGCTAGAACAATACGCTAATTAATCACAGGATCTGATCAGTAAAAGTTGGTCTGAGGGTCAGTCGGGTTCACTGGACTACACGTGTCTTGTTTCAGAGTTTAACTGGAGGGAAACACGGCGGTGTGCACTGCACAGACGTCACCAACGCCAGCCGCACCATGCTGTTCAACATACACACCATGGAGTGGGACCTGGATCTGTGCAGGTAAACACACACACACTCAACAACATCCATCTACAGTATGTTCTGGATTAAGGGTCATTTTTACACACACCATCTCAGTCCAGCTCTGCCAGTTGATTTCAGAGATTCTCACTTTTTTTTTATATATTGTCCTTTTGAAAAGTCTACATTTAATTATGCTAATGAAGACTAATCGAACTGATCTAATCAAATACGCATTACAAATCAGTCTTCTTATTCCCTGCAGCAGAGTAAATGTAGTTCTCTGCACTAGTTAGAAGTGACATATATTTTTATCACTTTAGTTATCAGTTTCATATTACTTCCTCTTCCTACAAACATTTTCCTGATGTGAACTCTGTGCCGTTATGACCCAGGGGAGTGTGAGCTGGACTTCAGCAGGTGTTTGTCTGTTGTTTCTGTGTGGTTACTGAACACTACAGGTTTCCTCTGAGTCTCTGCTGGAAGACTCCTGCCATGTAACTGAATGATGGCACTAATTAAGATAAAATAAATAGCGCAGCATGGTGGTGTAGTGGTTAGCACTGTCGCCTTGCACCTCCAGGGTCCAGGTTCCATTCCCGTCTCTCCGTGCACGGAGTTTGCATGTTCTCCCCGTGCTTGGTGGGTTTCCTCCGGATACTCCGGTTTCTTCCTACATTTAGGTTAGGTTAATTGATGTTCCCAAATTGCCGGTAGGGTGCGAGTGTGTATGTGTGTGTGCCCTGTGATGGATTTGCACCCTGTCCAGGGTGGACCCCGCCTTGTGCCCTAAGTCTACTGGGACAGGCTCCAGGTCCCCGTGACCCTGAATACGGAATGAAGCGATATAGAAGATGAATGAGTGAGTGAGTAAAGAGCCAATCAGATTCTGGTGAATTATTAGTGGTTATTTATCATCAAAAGCGAAGTCTATCTAGATCCTTTTTTTTTAGATTAGTTAAACCTTTTGGATTTGTAGTGGCGAGATTCCCTAAAGATTGACGTTTTAATCAAGTAAAAGCCCATGTTGTTGGATTTATCACCTGCACGATTGTGTTCTTGTACTCTTCATTCAGAAGGAAATAAGGGTTGTTTCTGTTTTAAAGTAAACACCAGTGTTCATTATATTTCATTACTTTTTATTGCTGTTCGATATTTGATAACGATAATGCGATACTGTTTTATTCCTGTGTTCTGTAAGCTGCAGTTTGAAGTGTGTGTTAGTTTGATGATGACATGGTAGCGTAGCGATTAGCGCTGTGGCCTCACAGCCCAAGTAAAAAAAAAAATATGCTAAGTATATTAAATCCTAGCGTGCCAAAGCATACTTAAATGTACTTGCAGCCAGACTAATGACTAGTATACTTGAAGTTTGCTATTTTGGAACAACTAATTTTGTACTAAGTGTATTTAAGTTGTAATTAACTTGTACAAAAGCACAATTTTAAGTGTATTAAGTATACTTTTGTGTGCTAAAGTGGAACAACTTTAGGTATACTTTAGTACACTTAAAGTATATGGCTGTGTGTGTACTAACGTACATACCTGACAGTATTATTAATACAATTTAAGTATATATTTAATGTATTATAAGTACATTACAGCTATTTTTACTGTATTACAAATACATGATTAATATACTATGAGTATATTCTTATTGCAGCAGTAACATGCTGTTATACTTCTGGCCAATTACAAATACTCAAAGTACACTTTGTGGTTAATACAAATATACTTTATTGTATCATAACACACAACCTTCTATAATACTGTAACGTTTTTCGACGCTAGCAGGGAACTTGGAGGACGAGTGAGTTTGGTGACTACACAATGTAATGACACACCTATTCAGCTATTAGCTAGAACTGGAGAACGGTAGCAGAATGCAGCACATACACACATAGAGATAGCACACATGTACACATACTCAAACTTGGCCGAAGCCACTAACCTAAACACACGTCCCAAACAGGGTGAACACAAAAAGAACACCTCCCGCAAGGCATGACGGTCGCAAACCGCAGCCCCGCCCACGCCGCAATACTGTATTGTAAATGTGTTACCAGTACATTAAGTGTTTAAGATATGCTAAATGCATTTTCTACACTATAACATGTTTTTGAAAAGCATTACATCAGTAATTATGAGGCAGATTTTATTCATGAGTTCAACAGATTTAATTTGCACAAGGTTACAAAAAAGCACTACTATACTGTAGTTTATTTGTGCTCAACAAAAGTCAGGTTGTCTCACAAACACACAAACTAAAATATAAACTGGTGTGTGAACACAGACAGACATTATGTTAAGTTCAAAATGTAGATGAAGTGTCCGAGCTAAGTTTTAAGCTAAGAGAATAAGAGTTATTTCTTGTTGTGTCCGCTGCACCTTGATAAACTTACCGGTCCGGGCCCGATCGACCGGGAGAGACAAACACACACACACACGCTGGCATGATGTCTGAAGATCTCTGTTTATTCTCAGCAAAGAGAGCACATTTAAACGCTGCTACGTCCCGAACATCAAAAGAACCAGTCATTAACATGTCAGTCATAGAGGGACCCGGAGACAGACAGGTGTGAGGAGATACATTTGCATTCTCCTGATTAAACAAAAGGGTTCTAGCAGACAAGAGCCATTTGGATGTATCCTCGTCTGAATACAGGATATACAAGGTGTTACCACAGAAGGCATGAGGAAGCACAGTGAGGGGTCTGTTCTCAAGGCACAGGAATCTTCTTATTAGATTACACTGTCTTACAATGTCATAAAACCTTACACATTAGTATTAGAATCTACAGGTACAGTATTAGTTTAAACCTGGTGTGTGAACACAGACAGACATTAGTATTAGAATCTACAGGTACAGTATTAGTTTAAACCTGGTGTGTGAACACAGACAGACATTAGTATTAGAATCTACAGGTACAGTATTAGTTTAAACCCGGTGTGTTGATTCTGTTACACAGAGACTGAAAACAGGCCGAGAGCTACAGAGCCATTATACCACAAGCAAAGTACACAACACAATAACAACAACACATTAGACAATACAAACTATAGATTAAAGTATGTACTTAATTTAAAACCGTTAAATTTACCTTATGCCGATGAAAATAAAATAATAACAATACGAACTAACGCACGCGATGATGCACCGTCATCCGTTAATTCAAACTAGAAGTGGAGAACTGGGGAGCCAATCAGAGAACGGACAGTCCGAATCTGCCCGCCTCCAGCCTCTGATTGGCTGGTGGGGCGCTGTCTAGTCTCCGGTTGGCTGGAAAAGTCGCAAAGTTTACCCCCCTGCTGCAGTTTGTGTGTCGCTTTATAACAGTGAGCGGACAGAAGAGTGAGGAGTAAAAACATAAATTATCTTGAACGGCAAAAGTGATTTTGAGCGCGCAGGAACGAGTTCGAGATCGCGCGCGTGCGAGGGAGAGATTCAGCAATCTAAAAGCACGCACACGAGAAAGTAGTGCACTCAATATAAGTACATTTACATTTAACTAATAATATACTGAGACTACCATATTGTAGCGTTTTTCGACGCTAGGAGGAATCTTGGAGTACGAGTGAGCTTACTTGCTCCCCAATGCAAATGGCTGGGGAGTAGTTTATTACTCTCAGCACAAGCACACGTACACAGGTCAAACACATACACACCCCCAACTTGGCCGAAGCCACTAACCTAAACACCCTTCTCTCTCATGGTAGACAGAGAAACACCCCCCCCCCCCCCCCCGCAAAGCATGACGGTCGTCAGCCGCCGCCCCGCCCACGCCACACTGCCCCCACCCGCCCCGCCAACCGCACCCGGTAGATGAACTCGGCGAGCTGAGCGAGTACCGTACAGGGGCCCACCCAGTGAGACATCGAACTCTGCGGAGGCCGGACCGCCTCCGGGACAATGTGCTTCTCCACAAAAGGATCCCGGCGTACACAGCGCCGACCGCCTTCCAATAATATATCTTTGGAACGTGTACTATAATACAATTATTTTTAAGTATATTTAAAGTTTAATTCCAAAATTTGGTAAAAGCATGATGTTAGTATACTTTTTATATATTAACTGATGGTACAACTTTTTGTTAGTATATTATGAGTGTATTATAGAGGATTTCAATATATTTGTAATACACTAAAGTGCATTTTTTTTTCACTGGGGAGGGTTCGAGCTCTCACACTGTCAGAGCCCTGCGGTTTATACTGTGTGTGTGTGTGTGTGTGTGTGTGTATGTATCACCTTGTATCTGGTAAAGTAATCATTTTTCATTTCAGCAATCTCATTCTTTACTTGAATACTAACCATTTTCTATTTGTTTATTTATTTATTCAACAATGCCTAATATTGCCTTTGTATTTTCATATATATATATATATATATATATATATATATATATATATATATATATATAAAATCTGATAAATAAAAAGTATTTTTATTATTGTAGGTACTTTGATGTTCCTGTTAAAATCCTTCCGGAAATCAGAAGCTCTTCAGAAATATACGGTTACTTGGTAAGTTATCAGCATATGTAAGTTTTTTTTGTATGTGTGTGTGTGTGTGTGTAAGTATTTATCAGTAATAAAACAGTTACTGTAGATTGTCTGAAGGGATTCTAATCTTTACCTCCTAATCTTTTATCTAGTGACGGTATGATGGCTCTCACATTATTCTAATTTTACATGATGTACAGTACAACAGCTGGTGGCTTTATTTAACTACCCCCACTGTATAAGCCCTGCTGTGGTGCAGCTCCCCCTCACATATTTAACATTTATGGAAGAAGACGTCATTCACTGTCAGTTTCCTCCAGCAGGATTTAGCAGTTTGTGCTTTAATGACTTTGTGACCAGCTCCTGTTTTATCCTATTACTGTCAGTAGAGGACAGTTTGTACCTGCTGTTCTGTAAGTGATAACAGGAAATAACGTGACACTGAAGATGTTCCACAACATTACATGTGAGTGAGTGTGAGATCTGGACCAGAGCTTTTCACCCCAGACATGCAGGGGGCTTCACCTAAATATTAAACCCACGTGGTGTGTTTGGTGTGACTCCTATTTCCTCTAGAAATGCTACAGTATAGTATATGTCCATGTGAAGGTATATTGCTGGTTATGTATATTGTTATAAATGTTGGTGTTGTGAGTTCTGTGCTGTGTTTTTATGGATCGGATTCCTGCGTGTTTGATTTTGCCTTCGTCGTCTTGTTCTGTCCCTGGCTCTGGACGGTGTTGTGGGTTTTTTTTTTACTTCGTGTCAGTGATGGTTCTGGTGGTGAATCTGCTTGTTTTGGCTCTGGTTTTAGTTCAAACTTGTGTGTGCTCCATTATGGCAGTGGTTCCCAAACTGGGGGTCGCGGAATAATTTCAAGGGGTCGCGAGAGGGATTAAAAAAATTATTTTTTTTTGTGATTATAATACACACTTTTCAGTATTACAAGCAGGTCTGGACTGGGACCAAAAAACGGCCCGGGCATTTAGTTCAGAGCAACGGCCTAGGGTTGCGCGCGCATTCAGAGCATGCGGATGGGGCACGGGTTCAGATCATTAGACCGGGGAGGGGGGGTTTGCGCGCGGCCCAAAAATGTGCGTCGGCCCAGTGTTGTGCTCTAAAATGCCCCCCCGCCACGGATTGCCCCCCTACATAATCTCTGTCAAATATTATATTAGAACATAAATTCATAGGTTTATTCTTATCAAATATATTATTACTATTATAATTAACCCTAGGCACGTGAAAGCCGTCGAGACCATTAATATAAATTGTCATATACAAAATGTTTATTTTATGGCACACAAACCCCTGTGCCATAAAATAAACATTTTGTATTCATCACATATTACACTAAATAATTATTGTTTATGATGAAAAATTACATGAAACGATTTTTATTATAAAATAAGCAATATAAAATATACATTTTGTATATGAAAAAAATATATAATTTATCATTTATATTTTTCCCCCTATACAACATGTATATTTTATAATCAAATTCGTTTCGTGTAATTTGCAAACCATAAATCTATGAATTTATGTTCTAATATAATATTTGAAAGAGATTATGTAGGGGGGCAATCAGTAGCAGGGGGGCATTTTAGAGCATAACACAATCAGTAGCAGACCATGGTCAGTCCAGGCCTGATTACAAGTAAATGCTATAAATAAATATTTTCTGATTTGTAAAGATATTACTGATTGAGTTTGAGTGTTTAAATTGAGTGTTAAAAAAAATTGCGACTCATAGATATGACATCACTGTGCAGTGACTGACTTATTGCTACAGCGCACAACTGCACGTGAAAACCGCAACTGCCGAAATGGATAAATTTGTTATTCGCAAATCTAAAAATGTTAAGGAAATTGTTTGTTTGTCTGAGTCATCAGAACCATGTTCATCGACCAAGCAAAAGAGCAAGACCCCGTCAGACCAAAGTAGGAAACGTCGGAAATATGAGGAAGAATTCATAAAGTGCAGTCAGTATCAGTATTCACTAAGTTGCGGTAGCAACCGAATACACGAGTTGTCCCGTGCAGCAGTGGATGTACTGCTTCAATTTGGATCTACATTTGTGTGAGCAGTATTTTTCCGCTGTTACATATATAAAAAATAAATACAGCTCACGTCATGATGTGGAAGATGATATGCGGGTAGCTGTATCCACCATCAGGCCACGAATGAAGCTTTTGTGCTGCCAAAAACAAGTACATCCTTCCCATTGAAAGGTAAGCCAAAATTATTTAGATGTATAGTAAATGTAGTCAAAATACTGTGAACAGCTTATGTTTATTGCTTGTTTTTGATACTGGGGGTCGCGAGATCTTGTCGATCTTCAATTAGGGGTCGTGGGCTTGAAAGTTTGGGATCCACTGCATTATGGTAACTATAAATTGATTAAAATAAACGAGTAAATAAATAATATGATATACAATGTGGTATCAAAAAGTTTAGAAATTAGCTCTGTTTACAAGCCCAGTCTTTTCACCGTACGTCCTCCCTCAAACACTTCAAAACCTGGCAGTAGAATTCACTATAGACGGTATCACCCCTGAGGGCACATACAGTATCCTCGATGCACAAAGCTGCGAATGTGGAAAAAGACGATGAGCATGAACTTGGTCGAGCGGCGGACCTGCCTTGCCTTTTTTAGTCGTGGAGATGATGGGCTCTTCCACTGCGAAGACTGTTGATTCATCTCAGGGTCATTCTTGTACAATCAAGTTTCCTCACTAGTACCCTCAACATACCCTCAACATGCATCCACGGCATGCAGACTGAGTTTTTAGCAGACTTCGGCACGGTGTTCCTTCTGCTCCATGGTCAGCAGCCTGGGGATGAACTCGGCAGCAACAAGGCACATGTTCAAATCACACATGAGGATCGGCTGGACTGTTCTATATCACACATCAATAATGGCAGCAATGTTAAGGATTGTTACCCGACAATCATCAGGCACAAGTTTCTGAATGATTTCCACATTTTGTTCCTGATCTCTCGTTGTCTTCCACTGATGTTCTTTCGCTCTTGACGTAAGTGTGTGCCACTCAAAACACCTCAAATGACTCATTGCAGCACCGCCCTAAACTTGCCGAATCATGTTAAACATCTCTGTCGCTGATTTGTCCAGTTTCACGCAGGATTTCACATACGCGTTTTGTTTTAACTTGCTTTCCATGATGAAATAGCAGACGTGCTCAGAATAGCACCAGGTGCCCAAGATGGTAGTGTTTTATTCCTCTTACGCCACACAAGGTTTACTAATGATTAAAATTTCTAGTTATTTACAAAACAACACATATTTATGTATACCAGTTATGTATCTTTTGTGTGGCAATTCATATATCGCCACAGTCTCTCCAAAATATTTATTAAACATTATTTTATTTATATATGTTTATATTTAAGGTGGTACAATTTCTGTTCAATTGAATTTTATTTGTATGGCGCTTTTCTTAGTTGTCATCACAAAGCAGCTTTACACAATCAAAAGAAATTATGGAAATGAGTATAAAATGTGTGAGAATATTTGTCTGAATCAAAATGATCAGATCGTCCCTGATGAGCGTGCTGAGAGTAAACTCCATGAGATGGAAATAGGAAGAAACCTTGAGAGGAACCAGACAGAACAGGGAACCCATCCTCCTCTGGGTGATAACGGATAGCAGGGATTGAACTGCAGTCATACTGTGTGTTAGGAGGCTGGAAGTTCAGTATAACAGGAGATGTGTTTAAGTTAATATGGAGTCCAGTTCATTATTGGAGGCTCAGGTTAAGTAGAACCGTCCCCAGTCACCACACTCATCCCAAGCAGACCACATCATGCGACAAGATCTTCAACCAGAAGCTGGGCACCAGGACGAGTCAGATAGGTCCAGTGGGCAGAGGAGGTCTGGATCACTGGAAGCTCAGGAACGACATGTGTAGCTCAACAAAGAGACAGGGAGAGAGAGCAGAAGAGATGGAGAGGAGGCAGTTGTGCATGGTCACAGGATAATGTATAATGTGAATGTATAATTAGTGTAGAGTGCAAGCAGGGACTCCGGCAGGACTAACTATGACAGAGAGCCAGAAGGAAACACAGACATGAGGGGGAACTGGGATGTAAAGCAAACAATCACCTCACAGTCAACAAATCTGAGTGATCAATGAGAGTGGGGAAGACAGCACAGAACATTATTTGGAAGACTATTCCATAACTTTGGGACTCCCATCCCAGAGACGAGTATGCCTTTGAACTTCGCCACGTGGACAGTCGCGAACTCGCTGCCGGAGCTCCCGTGGCTCTTCAGCTCCCAATGGAGCTGGATTATGGTGACCCTGCCGCCGAAGAGGAAAAGGCTGCTGGAGGAAAACGTCACGATCCCTGTACCCAAAGCCACCCAGCCGCCGGACGTCAGAGAGGACTCCCGTCTGAGGCCGTGCCCACAGAGAGAGCTGGGAGGGGCTGACCACCCGGAAGGAGACAGGAGCCGCCGTCCACGGGCCCACGCAGCCACTCTGTCCGGTGTCGAATGCTCACCAGCCTGTGCCCACATGCCAGCGGGGCACTGCCCACCAGACCTGCACGTGCACATTCTTTCCTTCCCTTTCTTTCCCCATTTACCTAAATAAAGAGACCTCGCCTCGTGTACGTGCTTTATGGTGCCGCTCGTGCAACATGGGTCGAACCCGTTACAGTACTATTAAAAGTTTGTGATCCAGGTTGGTTCGTATTCTTCCATGCACTGAATAACAGTAATAAACAGTAAACAGTACTGTTAATAAACACTCACCCCCTCACCAGCCTATGCTTTTTATTTCCCTTGAAGTTTACAAAGCCAGCTTGTTGTGTTGCCTAGCAATCACAAGGAGCAAAGTCTTTTGTCGTGAAGACTTTTCACCAGCCTTAGACTGAAGTCTGTATAAAAAAGTTTTCACTAGAAACTTTCACCTGAGCAACATTTATATGCTTTTCTCTGTTAAATAACAGCACTTCAAAATCAAAAATCAATGTGTTATTAGGTTTAAATGGATGCATCGGTGAGCTGTTATTATAGAAATGATAATGCATTAGAAACAATGGCTTTTATATAATTCCATGACTGCTGCTGAATCTATTGTCACAAAAGCTGTTACAGAAAATCAGCACCTCTCATAGTTTTGCTCACTATACCAGCTAAGACTACAAAGGATGTGATACACGGCTAAAAGGTTATGGACACTTGACCTCACTCCATTATGTGGTTCTTATTCAAACTTTTGCCATGAAGTCTGAAGCACAGAATTGCACGAAATGTTTTTTTTTGTTCGGTCTAGCACTACAGTTAACATCCACTTAAACTATAAACCCTTTGTAGCACAGCGAAGTGTACCCGAAGCCAGCTCCATGACCACATGGTGTGTGTGTGTGTGTGTGACTGGAAGGACTGGAGTGTCCTGCACAACCCCTGAAGGTTCAACAAGGACATTTGAGAGTAATGGATTAATGCATCCTGGTGCCTCACATGGAGAAGTACTGCTGATGACGCTTCCACTTGGATTACACCATCTTCGATCTTCGATCATCTTGGATAATAACCATAACTGTGTGTTCAGATGTCTTGGGTTGCATTGCTACAACCAGTTACACTATGATGGTTTTGACAGAACTCACTCAAGTAGTGACTGAAATTGCCATGAACAGTTTTGTACCCTAGTCTCCATCAGTCAAAAGTTGGCGACCTCAATAAAGTGGACCTTATATCAAATAATTTGAAATGAATTATTCAGGGTGGCATGGTGGTGTAGTGGTTAGGACTGTCGCCTTGCACCTCTAGGGTCCGGGTTTGATTCACGCCTCTGGGGCCTGTGTGTATGGTGGTTCTTCCTTGTGCTTGGTGGGTTTACTCTGGGTACTCCGGTTTCCTCCCATAGTTCAAATACATGCAGATTAGGCTAATTGGTGTTACCAAATTGACCTTAATGTGTGAATAAGTGTGTGTGTGTGTGTGTCCTGTGATGGATTGGGACTCCACCCAGGGTAATCCCTGTCTTGTGCCCTAAGACTGTTGGGATAGGCACCCGGCCCGCGTGACCCTGTACACAGTATATAGTGGTATCAGGTGTTCACATACTTGTGGCCATATCGTGTACTTAAAAACTCATTCCAGAAAAGTATGGTTGGTTCCCTTTTGTGTTCTGAAGAGGTATCAGTGTTTTACAGTTCATGCCATATTGCATTAATTTTCCACTAGACAGGGTACTGTAATTGTGTGTGTGTGTGCGTGTGTGTGCTTTATCTTCTAATTTGTTTCCTGCTCTTGTGTCTAGAGCTCAGGTTCTCTGGCTGGTGTTCCCATCTCTGGAGTAAGATATCACTTATTCTTATAAATTCATAAAGACACCAGATGATATTTATGCATTATTAAACATTTTTTTTGACAAATATAACTGAAAGACCAAAATAGAGACAGAAAAATCCCATGAGTATGTGTGTGTGTGTGTGTGTGTGTTCCTCAGTGCCTGGGTGATCAGTCAGCAGCTCTTGTGGGACAGATGTGCTTTAAAGATGGTCAGGCCAAAAACACGTAAGAAAAAGAAGAAGAAGAAAAAGTTTTTTTTAAACAACTCAGCTTTTGATTGTGCAGAATAACAGAACACAGATATAAGCGTAAACACATTGTTTATTTCTCTATATAGTCCCCTGTTACACTAATGCACTTATCCCAGCGTTTCACTGGTGCTACAGTAGAATACCATCAAGGTATAAATTTTTCTCAGTATTCTGGATTAATGGCTTCACATCTGAATCCCTGGCTATCCAGGAACTCCGTGCGGAAAAGGCTTGGAATGAGGTCAGGCCTGTAGAGGGCAGTCACTCCCAGACGAGTTCCTGTAATGTACAAGTGGTGTTGGTGAATGATTGTGTGTACAATTCACACAGACAAATGAGTCTTTTCTGCAAGTACTGTATTCAACGTAAATGCTGCTCTGTGTGATAGATTCTGGAAAAAAATATGAAAGACCCATGTGATCCCTGGTTCTAACACTTGCTGAAAGTCAGAGTGGAATATGCATGATGGGTCAAAATAAAGGACATTGACATCAACCCAAGAAAAGGTCA
Source organism: Channallabes apus (assembly GCA_030522415.1). Taxonomy (NCBI): domain Eukaryota; kingdom Metazoa; phylum Chordata; class Actinopteri; order Siluriformes; family Clariidae; genus Channallabes; species Channallabes apus. The sequence goes on from CM060109.1 coordinate 13,664,796, forward strand.
GATCAAGGGCTGTCACGTATGAATAATGTATGGTAAGTAATGGACTGACGGGCGTAGTGACATTCAGCGAAACATGAGTGTCAAAACTAAGACAGATGTTATTGATGGTGATATCTAAGAGTTGCTGTAGCCATAGGTATGAGTGTGTCTACACACAAGTGTGTATGCTGTGCGTACAGTCAGAACAGTTGTCGACCTACACACACATAACCTTGCTGCAGTGAACACGCATAACCTGTGATGGTAGGCGTGGGGCCAAGCACCTGTTGGAGATGAAGAATGAAGAGCTGAGCTGAAATGCATCGTATTGTGTGTGTTTATGTTGGTGTGTCTCAGTGGGGAAGGATGTAGAACAGAAAAACATGGCCAAGGTGTAGGGGCAGGTGTTGCTCAGTGGATAAGATGTTGGAATGCTGATCAGAAGGTCCCAGGTTCAAATCCCACCACCGCCACTGTTGGGTCCTTGAGCAAGGCCTTTAACCAAGAATTTTTCCACTAAGAAACCAGGTGGAAAAAGTAAGTCATTTAGTAAGCTGTACTGTCACCTCGCGCACCTCCAGCATCCGGGTTTGATTCCCACGTCGTGGGCCGTGTGCTTGGAGTTTGCATGTGTCACGAACTAACCGGAATGATCAGAAGAGTTAGCACACTTAGCGGTTAGCCCTTTGTAGCGTGGATGGTAAACCCAAATGTGGAAGTGAGCGAGTAGGCAGGATAACCACACGATGTGGTCTAAGGACTCTCAGCCTCAGCGTTTTGAATTTGATGCGGGCAGCTACAGGAAGCCAGTGCAGGGAGCGGAGGAGTGGGGTGGTGTGGGAGAACTTGGGAAGGTTAAAAATGGGACATGCTGCTGCATTCTGGATCAGTTGCAGAGGACGTGAGTTGAGTGAGTTGCAGTAGTCCAGTCTTAAAATAACAAGGGACTGAGAAATCTACAAGAGCGAGTAAGGTTAGCGATGTGGGGGGAAAATGACAGATGATTGTCCACGGTTACCCCAAGATTGTGGGCAGTGGCTGAAGGAGTGATTTGGTTGTTGTCCAGGGATATCACAAGGTCTTGACATGGGGATGAGTCACAAGGGATGAACAACAGTTCAGTTTTACTCAGATTGAGCTTCAGCTGAAGAGCAGCCATCCAGGATGAGATGTCTGCACGAACATGCTGAGATCCGGGTGGAAACCTGAGTGTCAGAGGGAGAAAGGAGAGAGTAAGTTGGGTGTCATCTGCATAACAATAGTATGAAAATCCATGCGATGATATGACCTTACCAAGAGACTGGGTATAGAGGGAGAACAGAAGAGGACCAAGTACTGAGCCCTGCGGGACACCAGTAGAGAGTCTACGTGGGGCAGATGTAGATCCCCTCCATGTTACCTCATATGACCTATCTTCCACAAATTCCAAGGCTTGTAAGAGTAGATAATAGAATCTTGTGGTTCACCGTGTCAAATGCAGCTGACAGGTCCAGGAGGATGAGGACAGATGACAGTTTAGCAGATCTAGCAGCATGGAGCTTCTCAGTGACTGACAGCAGGGCAGTCTCTGTAGAATGTGCGACTTTGAATGCAGATTGGTTGGGATCATTAAGGTTGTTCTGTGAGAGATAAAGAGACATTTGGTTATAAACATTATTTATTATTTGGTTATAAGAATTTTGGAAAGGGAAGAGAGAAGTGATACCGGGCGATAGTTGATAACTTCTGATGGGTCCAGGCAGGGTTTCTTGAGGATGGGAATAACCCTTTTCTTCTTAAAAGCAGCAGGAACTTGACCAGATGATATGAAGTGGTTGATGATGGTTGTGGTGAAGGGAAGAGGGTCTCGTGAGATGGCCTGGAGCATTGTGGAAGGGATTGGGTCTAATGAACATGTGGTGTGGTTAGATGACGAGATGATCTGCTGAATCTCATCAGATTACAGGTTGGAGAATTCTTCTAAGGGAGGGAAGGGAAGGTCCTGAGGTTCTGCCGTAGGAGTTTGGTTGGGAGCAAAGGACTGGCGAATTGCTGAAATCTTCCCATCATAGAATGTGGCAAAATCGTCAGCAGTCAGAGAGGAAGGGGCAGGAGGAGTCGGTGGGTTGAGTAGTGAAGAGAAGATGTTGTGGAGTTTGCCAGGATCATGTGCATTATTTAGTACATTTTAGTTGAAAAGTATGAATTAATTTATTTAAAATGAATTATAAATGATATGGTTGGCTACAGTAGGATTTATCCGTTACATTTTCCCATCATGTTCTCACAGCCACTGAGACGTGCCTTCTCGCATGTCTGAAAGTTGCTGAGCAGTTTGGTAAGTAAGTGAGGTGCTGAGCATTTAGTAACCAACATCTTTACAATATCTGCAGCGTAACCTTCACAGTTTTTAGATCACTGGAGGCACATGTGCCATATAAATGTTTCTACATGTTTTGAGGTCTGAAGACTCTGATCAGTCATGTTGGCTAGGACACAGCACATACAGTAGGTTTAACACTTTAGCACTTTGCGTGTAGACTTTGCGCTGTAGTGTAGTAAATGTTTCATGGCTGGGATGCAGGAAACAGAGCATTTGTGCTTTAAATCTGTGTCCATTTTAAGAGCGACTGCTTTGACCAGTATACAGCTGGCTGAGCATGTACACGCTGGAAGGGGGTTATTTAGCTGCCAGAGCTGGCTTTGTTCTTCTCAACAGACCCTTCTTAATGTGCCACCTTCAATCAAAAAGATTAAGCAAACCCATTTCCAGACAAACTCGTGCACGGCAGCTGTCCTTAACGCCACAAAGACATTTATGAGCATCTTGGACAAGGTGGAAATATAGGACAACTTCCCTGATTGTTTTTTCTTGAGTCCTCATCAGACCGATCGCTGTCTCCGAGCAGAACCTCCCAGAAATACAGTGTGGCTCCACACCAGGCCATGATTTGTGCTTTGAGACAGCTACTGTACCAGTGAAGCTTCGAGCAGAATATTGAGCAAAATTATGTCTCGATAGTACGATGTCTTCCCAGATCTGACAAGTGATTTTGTAAAAGCTCATCCAGGAGTTTCATGCAGGCGTGACCGGCAACGTCACCTCGGGCGGATGTGAGAGACCGAGTCCTGGTCTTTTTCCACAGTTCCTGTCTCACACAGACCACGAACTGGAGAAATCCAATACCGTCTTTGCGTCAGTAACAGCTTCCTCTTTGACCTTCGTCACTACAATGGCAAAACTAATATCCTGCATAATCTCTGCGGCTCTCTGCAGCTGATCCGACCTTTAACTGATGCTTGATCGCTGGACGCTTTATTGATCTGATTACACATTCAGCAGCATTTCATATGTTATGAAAATCACATACATTACAGTAACACACCATTGTTGTCTCTGTACCTGTTGTAGATATGGAACCGGCTGCTTCATGTTGAAAAATACCGGAGTCAAGGTATTTCACGCTTTAATGACATGACATGGTCTTATCATCACTAGATGACTTTAGTTAGTTAAAGTCTAAACTCTTCCTCACAGCCTGTGATGTCAGAACACGGCCTCCTCACCACTGTGGCCTACAAACTGGGGAAGGACAAACCTGCTCACTATGCACTCGAGGTGAATGTTTTTTATGTTTATTGATGTATTTAACTTGAGTTTTTCCATTTTATCATCGGCCCAAATAAAAATATATTTAAGACAAAATAGAAAAGTAAGTAAAGGAAACAGTCTGGGTTTCATACACTTTAAAGATCCTTTTGCTATTGTTTTTTTCCTGCATCTGGACATATTTACAGGGCCGAATAAAAATGTTATTAAACAAATTCAGAATTAAAGCATGCATTCTTGTGCATTAAATATTACATATCTTTTTTTTTTTTTTTTTTTTACATATACGAGGTCCAGGAAAGTACCCAGACATTGTTAAGATAACGAGAACAGTCTGTGCTACAGTACATTGATGTACTGTACTGTAACTTTGGCAGCCAATAGAGAGTAAAGAGCACATGGGTAAACAATGTAGACTTTACTGTACTAGTCAGTGAGGCGCTAGACGCTGCTGAACGTCCATCGCATTCAAACTGACTGAGGGAGTAGAGCAACAAATCTGTGTTAAATTGGGTGTTGTATTCGATTAGAATCAACTTTATAGTCATTGTGCAGAGTTCATGTACAGAGCCAATGAAATGCAGTTAGCATCCAACTGGAAGTGCAAACGTGGCCTATTTACAATAAAGAAATACAATGTGTTATAAGCAAGAGATGTAATATCCAATCTGCAGCACCGTAGTGACTCCAAACACATGGAAAGCTGTAGAGAACAAGAGAAAGAGTCCTAAATCAGATGGCACGTCTCTGGTCTCGACAGCATTGTGCCAGTCTGAGACTGCATGCAGAGCTGAAACAGGACTTTAAAACCTGCACACCAGTGCGTCTAAGAGAAGGCTGGTGTAAAAGCAATGTTTGTCACATCACATACTGGTTTGATGTGGGTGTTTTCTTTTTTTTTTTTTATTCAATTTCAAGTCAATTTTCAAATCCTGGTCATGCAATTAATTTTTGAAAGAATCCTCACTACGGTAAAGTAAAAAGCATTTCCACAAACAAAAATTATTCCCGACAGGAACGCTACTATTCATAAATACTGTATAGTATTCATAAACATGCCTATATACCCCACCCCTCCTTTTTTTGCTAGTTTAAGATATTTAACTAACTAGGTTAGATTTGCTAGTTTTACTTAACATCATTTCTGTAGATGGATGTATTGTCATCAAGTAGACCCAAACCTCGGTAATCAATAGCTTCTTATGGTGCTTTTCCACTGCATACTACGGCACGACACGGTTCAGTTCAACTCACTTTTGGGGGGTTTTCCACTGGGAACAGTACCTGGTACCTGGTGTGTGTAAACTCTGCTGGTCACTGATTGGTAAAATCGTCATTACTGTGTCACTGAACTTGCGACACGAGACACAACAGAACCGCTATATTTAGAACAGCCAGAGAAGGATCGGACGCACCTTTTTGTATTAACCAAAAATTTTCTTTGGCTGCCATCTGCCTCTTTTGAAACAAACTCCTTCGTCTCGCTGTTAAAAACATCCACATGCCGAGAATGAAGAACACCATGCCGTCGATATGCTCCATTGTTGTGTGTTTGTTTGTGGCGGGTTTACGATGATGTCACAGCAGTAGAGGCGCCGCAACTAAAGTGGTACTAAACTGCAGTGGAAGCGCAAACCGAGCCGAACCGAAGTGAGCTGTACTGAACTGTGCTGTGCCGTACTATGCAGTGGTAAAGAGGCATTAGATCGCTGCTGGTTGTTAGAGATTAAGGAGAGGTGTTAGTAGAGGAAATAATATTAAAAGCAGAATTAAAATTTAGGACTGATGATTTTTTTAACAATCCCACAGCAGGAGAAAAATGAGTTACAGAACACTTAAATGAGGTTAAGAAAATCTATAAAAGCACAACATTTAAATAACATCTTAAAATATATTCTCTGATTAATGAATGAACATCCAATAAAATCTATTACAAGCTGTGAACAGTAAGAAAGCTGCTCAGACTCACAATATACTAAAGGTTAAACTGCAGAACTCTTAAAACCCGAACGGCACAGATACAGTACAGTACAGTACATGCTCAGCACAGGACAATGATAATTATATATATATATATATATATATATGGCGGCACGGTGGTGTAGTGGTTAGCACTGTCGCCTTGCACCTCCAGGGTCTGGGTTCGATTCCCCGGCCAGGCTCGATTCCCGTCTCTGTGTGCATGGAGTTTGCATGTTCTCCCCGTGCTTGGTGGGTTTCCTCCGGGTACTCCGGTTTCCTCCCACAGTCCAAAGATATGCAGGTTAGGTTAATTGGCGTTCCTAAATTGCCCGTAGTGTGTGAGTGTGTGTATGTGTGTGTGCCCTGCGATAGACTGGCACCCTGTCCAGGGTGTACCCCGCCTAGTGCCCGAAGCTTCCTGGGATAGGCTCCAGGTCCCCCGCGACCCTGAACACAGGATTAAGCGGTATAGAAAATGAATGAATGAATGAATGAATATATATATATATATATATATACTGTATGGCTGCTGGTGTGTGCTAGCAGGGAGGCTTCAGACTTCACACTGTGTATTTGGTTATTAGGCGCAATGCAACCATGGGGGGGCGCAATCCAGTGTCTTCTTGTGCCAGTCCCAAGTCTGGATAAATGCAGAGGGTTGTGTCAGGAAGGGCATCCGACGTAAAACATTTGCCAAATCAATGATGCGAATCAGAAATATAATTTCCATACCGGATCGGTCGCGGCCCGGGTTAACAACGACCGCCACCGGTGCTGTTGACTTACAGGGTGCCGGTGGAAATTGGGCTACTGTTGGTCGAAGAAGGAGAGGAGGAAGGCGTGTTCGAAATGTGATGCGTCTGAAGCTGGAAATTGATGGTGTGATGTTCAATGTTGTTAGTGGTTATGCCCCACAGGTAGGATGTGTGTTAGAAGAGAAGGAGAAATTCTGGAGTGAGTTAGATGAAGTGATGCAGAGCATCCCCAGAGGTGAGAGAGTTGTGATTGGTGCAGACTTCAATGGACATGTTGGGGAAGGGAACAGAGGAGATGAAAATGTCATGGGCAGGTTTGGTCTTCAGGACAGGAATGTAGAAGGACAGATGGTGGTGGACTTTGCAAAGAGGATGGAAATGGCAGTAGTAAATACTTTCTTCCAGAAGAGGCAGGAACATAGGATGACGTATAAGAGTGGAGACAGAAGCACTCAGGTGGACTACATCTTGTGTCGACGTTGTAATCTGAAAGAGATTAGTGACTGCAAGGTGTTGGTAGGGGAGAGTGTAGCCAGACAACACAGAATGGTGGTGTGTAAAATAACCCTGGTGGTGAGGAAGGTGAAGAGGACAAAGGCAGAGCAGAGGATAAAGTGGTGGAAGCTGAGAAAGGAAGAATGTTGTGTAGTCTTTAGGGAGGAGTTGAGACAAGCTATGGGTGGTCAGGGGGTGCTTTCAGTTGACTGGACAACTACAGCCAATGTGATCAGGGAGACAGGTAGGAGGGTACTTGGTGTATCATCAGGTAAGGGAAAAGGAGACAAGGAGACTTGGTGGTGGAATGAGGAAGTCCAGGAGTGTATACAGGGAAAGAGGCTAGCTAGGAAGAAGTGGGACTCTGAGAGGACTGAAGAGAGTAGACAGGAGTACAGGGAGATGCACCGTAAGGTGAAGGTAGAAGTGGCAAAGGCCAAACAAAGAGCATATGAGAACTTGTATGCTAGGCTGGACAGTAAGGAGGGAGAGGTGGATCTGTCCAGGTTGGCGAGGCAGAAAGATAGAGATGGGAAGGATGTGCAGCAGGTTAGAGTGATTAAAGATAGAGATGGAAATGTACTGACAGATGCCAGGAGGGTGATGAGAAGATGGAAGGAGTACTTTGAGGAGTTGATGAATGAGGAAAACGAAAGAGAACAAAGAGTAGGAGAGGTGACTGTTGTGGAGCAGGAAGTAGCAAATATTAGTAAAAGTGAGGTGAGAAGGGCGTTGAAGAGGATGAAGAGTGGAAAGGCTGTTGGTCCTGATGACATAGCTGTGGAGGTATGGAAGTGCTTAGGAGAGGTGGCAGTAGAGTTTCTGACTAGTTTGTTTAACGAGATCTTGGAGAGTGAGAGGATTCCAGAGGAATGGAGGAGAAGTGTATTGGTGCCGATTTTTAAGAACAAGGGAGATGTGCAGAGCTGTGGCAATTACAGAGGTACTGTATGAAGCTAATGAGCCATACAATGAAGCTGTGGGAAAGAGTAGTGGAAGCTAGGTTAAGGGCAGAGGTGAGAATTTGTGAGCAGCAATATGGTTTTATGCCTAGAAAGAGTACATCAGATGCAATATTTGCTTTGAGGATGCTGATGGAGAAGTACAGAGAAGGTAATAAAGAGTTGCATTGTGTCTTTGTAGATTTAGAGAAAGCGTACGACAGGGTGCCGAGAGAGGAGCTGTGGTGTTGTATGAGGAAGTCTGGAGTGGCAGAGAAGTATGTTAGAGTGGTGCAGGACATGTATGAGAGTTGTAAGACAGTGGTGAGATGTGCTGTAGGTGTGACAGAAGAGTTCAAGGTGGATGTGGCATCGAGAGCAACGGAGAGTGTTCAAAGGAGGTGAAGAGACGAGTACAGGCAGGTTGGAATGGGTGGAGAAAAGTGTCAGGTGTGTTGTGCGATAAAAGAGTATCAGCGAGAATGAAAGGAAAGGTGTACAGGACAGTGGTGAGACCAGCAATGCTCTACGGCTTAGAGACAGTGGCACTGAAGAAAAGACAGGAGGCAGAGCTAGAGGTAGCAGAGCTGAAGATGTTGAGGTTCTCTTTGGGAGTGACAAGGATGGATAGGATCAAGAATCAGTTCATCAGAGGGACAACCCATGTGAGATGTTTTGGAGATAAAGTCAGAGAGGCCAGATTGAGGTGGTTTGGACATGTTCAGAGGAGAGAGTGTGAATATATCGGTAGAAGGATGCTGAGGTTTGAACTGCCAGGCAGAAGGTCTAGAGGAAGACCAAAGAGGAGATTTATGGATGCAGTGAGAGAGGACATGAAGTTAGTTGGTGTGAGAGAAGAGGATGCAGAGGATAGGGTTAGATGGAGGCAGATGATTCGCTGTGGCGACCCCTGAAAGGGAACAGCCGAAAGACAAAGAAGAAGATTTGGCATAGGCGCAAGGTTTGGTTATAGCAGCCCGGCCATGTACATTGACCCTGTGGAGCTCCTGACGAACAGTTTTGGGGGAAACATGAGGTGCACATTTAGTTCTGCAGTGAGCTGCACTGTAATAAAATGTCCGTAATTTCAACAGTAAAATACCGTAGAAATGCTACAGAATAAAACCGTATTTCACAAAACTTGGGATAACCGTAGAATTTACAGTGAAAAACTGTAATTAGTTTTACAAAGTAAGACCTTAAATTTTACAGTTGAAAACATATGAAAATATGGTTTATTGCAGTAAAATTTAAAAAAAGTAACATATAAACTCTCAGAGAAGGTATTTGTTACTAATATACTGAAGCATCAGTTTATATTTTACTAAACCTTTGTAAATAGAGTTTAAAAATCAGAAAAATATCTGCTCTGTAAAACATAAACCGTAAATTTTATGGTAAGAAAAGTTTTTTTCCAGAACTTTACCATAAAAAATACAGTAGCAACGTTACTGGTTGTACAGGATTGCACCTATTATAGTGTATATTTTACAGATTAAAAAAAAATTCTACGGTTTATACCATACCATACCATACCACTTTATTTCTAAAGCACTTTAAAACAACAACAAAACTGACCAAAGTGCTGTACAAAAGTCAACATTTAGGCCATAAAACAACAGGGTAAATCGATAATATAAAATAATATAAATAAATAAATTTAACGGCAGCGCGGTGGTGTAGTGGTTAGCACTGTCGCCTTGCACCTCCAGGGTCTGGGTTCAATTCCCCGGCCAGGCTCGATTCCCGACTATGTGTGCATGGAGTTTGCATGTTCTCCCCGTGCTTGGTGGGTTTCCTCCGGGTACTCCGGTTTCCTCCCACAGTCCAAAGATATGCAGGTTAGGCTAATTGGCGTTCCTAAATTGCCCGTAGTGTGTGATTGGGTGTGTGAGTGTGTATGTGTGTGTGCCCTGCGATGGATTGGCACCCTGTCCAGGGTGTACCCCGCCTAGTGCCCGAAGTCTCCTGGGATAGGCTCCAGGTCCCCCTGAACATTTCCCTGAACACAGGATTAAGCGGTATAGAAAATGAATGAATGAATAAATAAATTAAAAAATTTAAATGATGGTAACAAGAAAAGAAGCAACTAAGAACATAGCGAACCAAATAACATATTTCTTATAATAATAGTCATTAAAAAATAATGATAATAAAAGTAGCAGCAAGAAATAAAACACAAAACATCTCAATAAAAATACTTCACACTGGGTTGAAGGCCAGAGAGTAGAAATGAGTTTTTAAACGAGATTTAAAAACAGCCACTGAGGGAGCTTGTCGAATGAGTAAAGGTAACTCATTCCATAGATGAGGAGCAGCTACTGAAAAGGCTCGATCACCTCGAAGTTTGCATCGGGATTTTGGAATTTGGAGAAGCAGCTTGTCAGTAGACCTGAGCGAGCGAGATGGAACATATGGGTGCAGCAATTCCACCAGATAGGAAGGGGCAAGACCATTTAAACACTTAAATACAAATAAAAGAATTTTAAAACGGATCCGAAAATACACTGGAAGCCAGTGAAGGTTTATAGCCGTATAACTTACATGTTTGTTATATTAAAACAGTTTACGGTAAAAAACTGGCAGCTGTGGTTACCAGAAATTTACCATAAAAAATACGGTAGCAACATTATTGGTTGTATGGGATTGCACTCATTATACTGTATATTTTAAGGATTTTAATACTTTTATCTACGATTTATATCCATCTAATTAACCAAGGACTTTAAAGTTATGAATGGTATTCGGCCCTTTGATCACTGTGGCAAGGACAGCCGCTAGCACATGCCACCACTCACCAGCATGTGCCCGCATGCCAGCAGGGCACTGCCCACCAGATCTGCACGTGCACATCTTTCCTTCCCTTTTTCCCTTCCTCTCTCCTTTAACCCTTTCCTACCCTAATTAAAATTACCCCTTTTCCCGTAAGACCTCGCCACATTTCCATGTTTAACATATTTAACACCCCAGTGCAGTGTGCACTTAAAAACCACAATGCCACAAAGAGCTTTTATTACAACTTTACACAATTTTTTTTTTATCACACACATTGTTTATGTCCTCCGACCTTCTATAAAATTATATGCTTAGATTGTCTGCCCAAAACGCTTAAAAATGTCCACTCCGACACTTTGATTTTGAGAATTAAAATATTGTTTTGCTGTCTTTCTTAAAAAATACATGGAGCCATGCTGATGTCTGAGTCTTGAATAGATTTTGATGGGTTTTGATGATTTGATTTAGGTTTGTATTCATCAATTAGTATAAAATAACATGGTTATTGTCAGGGGCCGCTAGGGGGCGTGAGGGATCCAAGTGCAGACAGGGTGAGCGGGAGACAGTGGTGCTTGTGAACAGTGAAGCAGGCAGGGCAGTGATTAAATTCCGCGTTGCAAAATACTTAATGCAGGCAGGAGGCTTCGCCGAAATGCGGAAACACGGAGTACCAGCTCGTGACTGTGTCGAGGTGGGGAGGCGATGCGTGTGACGCAAGCGTAGCGTAAACACGGAAGTGCGCGAGCCGGCGCGAGTGAGAGACGACAGCTGGGATCAATGCCGGCGCGTGCAGCGTGAGCTTGAGCTGTGGCGGCGCGCAGAGCGAGCGCATGCAGAGGGAGAGCTCCGCGATGAGATGCCGGTGTGGATGGAGGGGGAGAGAGCTCAGCGAGCCGCGAGGGCTAATCGTTGTCGTGAAGCAGGCAGAGGTCGAAGCCGGAGAGATGAGAGGGAGTCCGTGATCCAAGCTCGTAGTCGTAAACAGGTAAGAGGTCGGCAACATGAAATATCCAAAGTATAGTATCCAAAAGACGAGAGACGAAATCGTGGTCGGGGAAAGCAAAGCGTGGTCGAGATCCAATAGACAATGAAGAAAAATCGCTGGAATATTGGGCTAGTGAGGCACACAATAATCTGGCGACGTGGCAGTGTCAGGGCGTGGTTTAAATAGGTAAAAAGGCTGATTAGTGATAGCGTCCAGGTGTACAGGGAGGAGAGGGGGGGCGGTGCGATGCGAGAGTGGTTGACAAACATGAATCATGACGGGGCTGTGGCTTGGCGTGTCGTGACAGTACCCTCCCCTCTATGAACGCCTCCAGGCGTTCTTGCAGGTGCTTCGGGGTGAAGTCTGTGGAAATCAGAGATCAGAGAACGGTCTAGGATAAACCTGGCGGGTACCCAACTCCTCTCTTCAGGGCCATAGCCTTCCCAGTCTACTAAGTACTGGAGGCCCCGCCCCCGGCGGCGAGACTTGAGGAGCTTGCGAACTGTGAAGGCTTCTCCCCCATCAATGAGTCGGGGGGGTGGGGGGGGCTGGGGGGGTGGTGGACAATGGGCAGGAGACTAAACGACGAATCTGGGAAACGTGAAATGTGGGGTTGATCCGGCGCATGGAGAGGGGTAGAGCAAGACAGACAGAGCATGGGTTTATAATTCGGTTGATGGGGAAGGGTCCGATGAATCTTGGTGAGAGCTTCCTGGACGTGGTCTTGAGTGGGAGGTCCCGCGTAGACAGCATGACCCTTTGGCCGATACGGTAGTTGGGAGCTGGTGACCGATGACGATTTGCCTGCCGTTGAAAAGTGCTTACGGTGCGTAGAAGCTGCTGCCGGGCGTGTTGCCATGTTCTTTTGCAGCGACGGACAAAGGTCTGGGCTACTGCTACTTCCTTTTCTTGGAAGAGGGGTGGTTGATACCCCAGACAGCAGTGGAAAGGGGACATGCCTGTCGAGGAGGTAGGGAGCGAGTTGTGGGCGTACTCAACCCATGGTAGGAAACGACTCCAGGAGGATGGATCCCGCAAGGCCATGCATCTTAAGGATTCCTCCAACTCTTGGTTCACTCGTTCTGTTTGACCGTTGGTTTGGGGATGAAATCCGAATGAGAGGCTGGGGTTGGCGCCGACAAGGTTACAAAAGGCCTTCCAGAACTGGGCAGAAAACTGGGGACCCCTGTCTGAGACAATGTCGACGGGAAGTCCGTGAAGTCGAAAAACATGATTAATTAGGAGTTCGGCTGTTTCCTTGGCCGATGGGAGTTTGGATAGTGGGATGAAATGCGCCGACTTGGAGAAGCGGTCCACGATAGTTAATATGCACGTGTTGTTTTGGGAAGGAGGCAGGCCAGTGACGAAGTCGATGGAGATGTGTGACCAGGGGCGGTGGGGGATGGGGAGGGGTCTAAGGAGACCCTCAGGGGAGCGGTTGGTCGTTTTATTTCTGGCACAGGTGTCGCAGGAGGCCACAAGGCTCTTGACATCCTCTTTCATGGTGGACCACCAAAAACGTTGGTGTAGGAGGGAGAGCGTACGTGCGGCCCCAGGGTGGCAAGCCAGTCTGGAACTGTGGGCCCAGTCAAGCACCTGTGGTCTCACAGAAGCTGGGACGAAGAGCTTGTTGGGTGGAACGGTGCTTGGGCCGGGTTCTCGTTCGAGGGTCTGTTGAACCAGACGTTCCACGTTGAATCGGAGCATTGCTACCAGGCAGTGAGGAGGAAGAATCACCTCCGTCATGGATGAATCCTGAGGGGTGGAGAATTGTCAGGAGAGGGCATCAGGCTTGATGTTCTTGGAGCCAGGGTGATATGACAGTGTGAATCGGAAACGGGAGAAAAATAGTGACCATCGTGCTTGGCGTGAGTTAAGTCTCTTTGCTGTCTTCAAGTACTCCAGGTTTTTATGGTCGGTCCATACGAGGAAGGGGTGGACCCTAGCCAGTGTCTCCATTCTTCCAAGGCCACCTTGACCGCCAAGAGTTCACGGTCCCCAATACCGTAATTGCGTTCAGCGGGCGGGAGAAGAAGGAGCATGGGTGGATTTTAGCGTCCTTTGTGGATCTCTGGGACAGGACGGCGCCTACTCCGGTCTCAGACGCGTCTACTTCCACGATAAACTGGAGGGAGGGTTCGGGAAAAATAAGGATGGGTGCCGTAGTGAAGCGGGACTTGAGATCCTTGAAGGCTATGTCAGCCTGGGGGTTCCATCGGAATGGGATCTTGGAGGACGCAAGTGTCGTGAGTGGGGTCGCCACCATGCTGTAGCTTCTAATAAAGCGTCAATAAAAGTTTGCGAATCCTAAGAACCGCTGGAGTTCACGTCTTGAGGTCGGTACTGGCCAGTCCGTGACTGCCTTCACCTTGGTGGGGTCCATCTGGATGCCTGCAGGGGAAATGAAGTATCCTAGAAAGGACGTGGAGGTACAATGAAATTCACATTTCTCTGCCTTGATGTAGAGCTTATTCTCCAGGAGCCGTTGCAGGACCTGGCGCACATGGAGCTTGTGTTCCCTCACCGAACGTGAAAAAATCAGGATATCATCCAGATAAGCGAAGACGAAAACATTAAGAAAGTCTCTGAGGACATCATTGATTAGGGCCTGGAATACTGCCGGCGCGTTGGTTAGGCCGAATGGGACCACTAGGTACTCATAATGGCCGGTAGGTGTGTTAAAGGCGGTCTTCCATTCGTCGCCCTCCCGTATCCTGACAAGGTGGTAGGCGTTCCTTAAATCTAACTTAGTATAGATGCGGGCGTCCTGGAGAAATTCGAAGGCCGACGACATCAAGGGGAGAGGGTAACGGTTCTTAACCGTGATTTCGTTCAACCCCCTATAATCAATACAGGGTCTGAGGGACTTATCTTTCTTTTCAACGAAGAAAAACCCAGCCCCTGCTGGTGAAAAGGATGGGCGGATGATCCCAGCTGCAAGTGATTCCTTTATGTACTGTTCCATTGCCTCTCTCTCGGGGCGGGAGAGGGCGCCCCTTGGGTGGTGAGGTGCCTGGGAGGAGGTCGATAGCACAGTCATAGGGGCGATGCGGGGGTAGGGAGGTGGCCCGTGATTTGCTAAACACCTGTCGAAGGTCATGATACTCCGTGGGTAACTTGGTTAGGTCGGGAGTTTCCTCTTGTGGCGTGGGTGAACTTCGGCCCATATGTGCTGAACGTAAGCATGAAAATAGGCAGGTGGGACTCCAGTCCAGGACTCTCCTTTTAATCCAGTCGATGTGCGGGTTGTGTAGTCTTAACCAAGGGAGGCCCAGAACAATGGGTGCATGGGAATTTTGAACGGTTAGGAAGGTAATCGTTTCAGTGTGGTTGCCTGAAAACTGCAGGGTAACGGGGTTGGTGCGATGAGTGATGGGGGAGAGTCTGCTGCCATCAAGAGCCTGAACTGTAAAGGGTTGGCGCAGGGGCGTGAGGGGAATCTTGAAGTTTGAAACAATGGAAGAGGAAACTAGATTCTGATCAGCCCCGGAGTCCACTAGTGCATACGTGGCATAGGATTGGTTGCCGTGAGTCAGAGTTACGGAGAAGCATGATCGCTGGTCCGGGGAAGAAACTGGGCCCCCTTGCATCCCCAGAACTACGGGGGGGCCTAGCCTTTTAGTGGACAGGATCGCACAACATGGCCGGCCTGGCCGCAGTAGAAACAGGCGCCCTCATTTCTACGGCGCTGACGATCCTCCGGCGAGATGCGTGCACGGCCTATCTGCATGGGCTCAGGGGGTGGCTGGGGTGTGGCCAAGGTGAGTGTTGGGGTGCGTGGTTCATGATAAGGCTGCTGCTCCTTTCGGCGTGCCCGCTTACGGTCATCAATGCGGGTCGTTAAGTCAATGAGTCCTTGTAAGTTCGAGGGCAGCTCCCGGGCCGCCAGCTCATCCTTAATTGGGTCTGAGAGCCCATGAAAAAAGCAATCGAAGAGGGCCCTCTCGTCCCAGTCGCAAGAGGGAGCCAGGGTCCGGAACTCAATGGCATAATCAGAAACGGAACGAATTCCCTGACGTAGCTGAAGGATGTGACCAGCCGCTTGATGTCCCGTAAAGGAGCGGTCAAAGACCTTCCTCATCTCATCCGTGAAGGTCCCATAGGCGAAGCAGCACGGGACTTGGGCATCCCACAATGCCGTTCCCCACTCTCTCGCCTTTCCTGACAGGAGGGTGATGATGTAGGCCACCTTGGAACGCTCCGTGGGAAATGATGTGGCCTGTAGTTCCAGGACGAGAGAGCATTGAGACAAAAAGGAGCGGCAGGTGGCTGGATCTCCATCGTAGGTGGGCGGTGCTGGCAGGCGGGGCTCTGGGCCAGGCGAGAGTGTTGGAGGGAGGGGCTGAGGAGTGTGTGCAGGAGGTTGTAGGTTCCCAACCTGAGCGGAGAGAGACTGCAGTGTTTCCGTGATGCTTTGAAGTGAGCTCGTGATCTGTCTTATTTCCTGCTGGTGGGCGCCTAAGAGTGCTCCTTGATTCTCTAATGCTCCTCTCAGGTGAGCTGCCTCTGCTGGATCCATTTTAGTATGGCCAGATTATTCTGTCAGGGGCCACTAGGGGGCGTGAGGGATCCAAGTGCAGACAGGGTGAGCGGGAGACAGTGGTGCTTGTGAACAGTGAAGCAGGCAGGGCAGTGATTAAATTCCGTGTTGCAAAATACTTTATGCAGGCAGGAGGCTTCGCCGAAATGCGGAAACACGGAGTACCAGCTCGTGACTCTGTCGAGGGGGGGAGGCGATGCGTGTGACGCAAGCGTAGCGTAAACACGGAAGTGCGTGAGCCGGCGCGAGTGAGAGACGACAGCTGGGATCAATGCCGGCGCGTGCAGCGTGAGCTTGAGCTGTGGCGGCGCGCAGAGCGAGCGCATGCAGAGGGAGAGCTCCGCGATGAGATGCCGGTGTGGATGGAGGGGGAGAGAGCTCAGCGAGCCGCGAGGGCTAATCGTTGTCGTGAAGCAGGCAGAGGTCGAAGCCGGAGAGACGAGAGGGAGTCCGTGATCCAAGCTCGTAGTCGTAAACAGGTAAGAGGTCGGCAACATGAAATATCCAAAGTATAGTATCCAAAAGACGAGAGACGAAATCGTGGTCGGGGAAAGCAAAGCGTGGTCGAGATCCAATAGACAAAGAAAAATCGCTGGAATATTGGGCTAGTGAGGCACACAATAATCTGGCGACGTGGCAGTGTCAGGGCGTGGTTTAAATAGGTAAAAAGGCTGATTACTGATAGCGTCCAGGTGTACAGGGAGGAGAGGGGGGGGGTGCGATGCGAGAGTGGTTGACAAACATGAATCATGACGGGGCTGTGGCTTGGCGTGTCGTGACAGTTATGATCCGTATTTGTTACAATGTAAATCCTAGAATTTGACGGGAATAAACTGTTTTTATAACAACATAAACATGTTAATTAGAAAGTTATAAACCGTAAAATAATCAATTAAAATCTGTAAAATATATAGTATAATGAGTGCAATCCCGTACAACCAAAAACATTGCTACTGTATTTTTTACGGTAAACTTCTGGCCACCACAGGTGCCGTTTTTTTTACCATAAAATTTACGTTTTTTTTTTTTTTTTACAGTGCAATAACGGTGCTACCGTATTTTTTTACAGTAGAATTTCATTCACAAAAACACTTGCAAAAAGACTGATGCTTCATTGTCCTATCTACAATGTTTCTTGTATCTTTTTCAGTAAATGTCTCTATTTTTATTCTATACATTTAGAATTAAAAAAAAATATTTATATGAATTCTTTTGGAAGGCACTGTAAATACTACATGTGACAAATTAAATGGAAAAATCAGCATAAATGGTTTTATTCAGCTTTGCTATTACTGTGCTACAACTCTGCTACAGTAATTAAACCTTCACAATCTGCTCTTACTGGTGGGACGTGTAATCAGTGAAGATCGGCCACCAGCTGGTCAAATTTAGCCATGAAACCTATATATATATATATATATATATATATATATATATATATATATATATATATTAGGGCGGGACTTTAACACGTTAATTTAGATTAATTAATTACACAAAAATAATGCGTAAATTTTTTTACGCATTTTAATCTCACTTATTTTTCACTGCGGAACGTTTCTCACTGGATGAGTTTCGGCGGACCGATTATACTGGAGCACCAACTAGCGTTCAGACAAAACCAAACCACAGTGAACATGGACAAAGAAGCTGATGAGATTTGGTTGGCCCTGTGGATGGGAAATTTTGTTATAAAAAATTAATGGATAGAAGCGTCAGGGTTTAATAGTCAGGGTTTCCAATGTTCTGAATGTACTTGAAAGTACTGTGTTTTACTTAAAAAAAAAAAACAGTTTACAGAAGGTCTACCTACCTATAGGGTACCTGAATTTCTTAAATGTAGGCTACTATATTTCTAAATATTCTGTTGCTACACTGCACTGGTCTGTTGGACTAGGTTGAACAAAAATAAACAATATTTTGTTGCTTAAGCTTATGTATTCAGTCATTATTCAATGGTATATATTTATATGTGATTAAAATGTGATTAATTTCTATTAATTAATTACAAAGCCTCTAATTAATTAGATTATTTTTTTAAATCGAGTCCCGGCCCTAATATATACGTTGGCTCTATATAAATGTTTAATGAGAATGCTCCATGTTCCAGGGATCGGTTGCCATAGCTGGGGCAGTAGTGAGGTGGCTGAAAGACAATCTGGGAATCCTTAAATCCTCTTCTGAAATCGGTGAGCTGTCACACTTTACTCTTTATCGTATAATCTACTGAAAATCATCAGATCATTTTAATATTATATATAAAGATTATAAATTTAAATATCTGATGTGAGATCCAGTTGTGTAGTTTTGTGTGTTATTACGAATAATTACTTCTTTTAAGGTTTTTTTCCTGAATTTTCCACTAGAAACGTTGGCTGCTGCAGCTGGTATGTCTTACGGCTGTTATTTTGTTCCAGCATTTTCTGGGCTTTATGCTCCCTACTGGGAACCCAGCGCTCGAGGGTGAGAACCATTAACACATAATTGAGGAACTTCTTTATATAGAAATGAAGCTAAGATGTGGTTCAACAGCCACAGTCGATGCAATTCATTTTCAAATACAGTACATATGTATGATACACACACAACAAGTGAATGAGTTTTATTTTTCTTTCGATGCTGTAAAAAAAATCCTGAATGTGTTTATCCAAAATCCATAATAATCTCCTTTGAACAGTTGATATTGAGATGTATATCTGCTACTTCTGCTCTGTAAATCCTTTATAAAAATTTTTTTTCCAAAAAATCCAGTATTGTTCTAGAATGTACATAGAAAATGAATCACAATTTGTGTTCAAACCTTTAGCTGGTACTGTATATATTTATATCAGCCTCCTGTGTTTGATGAAGGCATGGCGCCTACAGTAGAAATGCACTTTTATTTTTTAATTAAACCTCCACTTGATAAACAAATATTTAGTTTAAAAATCATCAGGCTGCTAAATATGAATAACGTTCAGTTTTATTATTCAGCAATTAGTAGTCAGTAATATTTATTCAGTATTTATTCACTTCCGTTCTGTTCAGTTACACCTTTATGGAATGACGAAATAAATGTTTGCGGGTTTTTATTGTAATTTTAAGCTGCTGTTGGCAACAAAAAGGTGTTTCATTCAAATGCAGTGGACCTTCCTCAGTGGTAAAGAGAAAAGTGTATGCAATGAATGAAACTAACTGAAGCCCCTGGTGCACAAGTCACTGTAATTACTGTAAATATGTAATTATGTAATGTAATATTATTTACAGTGATTGCAGTTTCTATTGGACCAAAAGTGGCTTCAGTTTGTTCCTCTGGGTAGCTGAGACATTCTCACTAAGACCAAAAGTGATTTTCCTTTCTCTGCATTTTCTTTTATTAATTTCATTTTTTTTGGGAGGGGCCCCGGTGGGGGGGGGGGGGGCAATAATAAGAACAAACAATTATTACATTTTAGTCCCTGTTTCTCTCTAAAGGTTATTTCATTGTTTCTGTGTGAATAGATTAAGACAAATGTCACAGTATCAGCAGTGGAATAATGAATAATACACACACACACACACACACACACAAACACAGAGTAAGCTGGAATGACATATATCAGTTATATGTTAGCGGTTATATGCTATGTTTCCCTGAAATAGTAAAAAGCTGATAACTAATTAACTAACTGATTGATTAATACAAAATATTATATATTTTGGATTTGTTGAAATTATGATTTTTCACATTCATTACTGTCAATTAATTTATTATGAGTCTATTATTATTATTATTATTATTATTATTATTATTTCAGTAGACAGTCATATGCTCTATAGATTATTTAAGTTCTGATCCATACTTTGATTAATGCAGCTCTCAAAATTGATCTGATAGATGATGAGTAAATGTATTTATCCATTTCATGATTGAATGCTTTTCTATCATATCCCAAATTTTTTAAAAACATTCTCTGTTTAGAAATAACTGACTTTAACTTCAGTTACTCTATAATCCTGTCAACGTGATGATATACAGTATGTATTTGGGACGGGACACGGATGGAGTGTAATTCTGGACGGCTTGGTGGGTTTTACTGGAGTGGGTGTGGATGAGGGGTGCGATTTGATATGATCTGATTCTCCTCCGTCAGTAATATTAAGAGCATACAGTTCACACACATCACACACCACATACAGTTTTGTCAAATTTCCTTTAAATGAAATTCAAGCTGAGCTTATGATGGATGAGTTTAATAACTGTGTGAGTAAACAGAGTGTTTTACAAGCTTTCAGTAACTGTTTAAATGAAGTTTATGAATTATTGTTGCTGTGTAATGCCATCTTTAGGATATGAATTGTCTTCTTCAGGTTAAATGTTTTTTGTTCACACTGTATTGTTCATCAGATGGAGATAAACTGTATCCTACATCACACTTATAATCATTATGTAGTGGTATTATGCTTTAGTAGTTTATTATCTGGTATTGGAGTTAATGATTAACTTCAATATACACTACCATTCAAAAGTTGCATTCACTTGCAAATTTCTTTGTTTTTGTTTAGTGATTTATTTTCTACATTCTACAGCAATACTGAGGATTTCAAAACTATAAAATAACACATATGGAATTAGGTAATTACGTAACAACAACAAAAACACCAGTTAGTTGTTATTTTAAGACACAGAGGTCGGCCTTTCTGTAATCGTTCTTGCAAGAACAGTATCGTCAAGTGCATTTGCAAAATCCGTCAAGCACCATAATGAAACTGGCTCTCATGAAGGCCGTCCCAGGAGGACGAGACCAAAACCTCCCTCTGCTGCAGACGAGAAGTTCATTTAGAGTTATCAGCCTGAAAAATGACCAATTAACAGCCCCTCAGATTAAAGGCGTTATGAAGTCTTTACAGAGCAGAAGTAGCAGAAACATCTCAATATCAACTATTCAAAGGAGATTAATGCATTTTTTGACGCCTTCAGCAAAACTTTACAATGTAGAAAGAAATAAATGATCAGGATATATATATATATATATATATATATATATATATATATATATATATGGTCAAATTGTGTTTATAGTTACAGTATATGTACAAGAAATTCCTGTATCAATTAATTTAAGTTCTTATTATGTTTTTTAATTTTATTCCAATAAGGATTATCTGTGGCCTGACGCAGTTCACAAACAGAAGTCACTTGGCGTTTGCAGCGTTAGAGGCAGTTTGCTTCCAGACACGAGAGGTGACGCACAGAAACACACATTTACAGTATACACAGGATGTACTAATTACTGCCACTTTATTAGGTACACCTGATCATATGTTATCTATATCCAATCAGCCAATCATGTAGCAGCAACAGCACAACATCACACAGATACAGGTCAGGATCTTCAGTTTGTGTTCACATCAAATATCAGAGAGAAACAATTCTGATCATATTCACTTTAAACACAGAGAAGAAGGGGATTGTTTTAGACACTGTTGACCTCCTGGGATTTTCACATTCAAGTCTGTAGGCAGAAATATCTTTATGATGAGAGACGGCACAGGGTTGGGGCTGGATCGGTGTGAGCTGATAGGAAGTCTAGACAACCTCAAACATCGACTCTTGACAACCATGTTTATCAGAAAAGCTCTGATCTGAGATCGGATCCTTGAGGCAGACGGGCTTCAACAGCACAAAGTCATCTCAATCAGGTTCCATGATCATGTTCCCCTGTGCTGGACCTCAGTGGTCTTCCCACCTTTGGTGTTTGATGTACTGTAGTAAACAGTGTTTTACAGCATAAACATGCAGCTGAAGAATGTGCAGAAGTTACATGATGCAATCACTTTAACCCAGACCTCGAGTAAATGTTTCCAACATCTTGTGGAGTACTGAGAGCTAAGGAAAGCCTGAGCCGGTATTAGTGCAGGGTTCCTAATAAAGTGGCCAGTGAGTAGATGGTCTTTTAAAACTTTTGTTTAAATTACATCACTTTTAATACTGTAAATTTAAAAATCAATCTAGGAAGTAAGTCTAATTATTATTTAAATGTTTAGTGAATTATATAGAAATAAAAAAACAATACTTTCAATGATTTCTACTTAATCTAGATCCGGTATAATCCATTGTTCTTCTCATTCTGAGACTCCAGACTTCACTGCTTTCCGTTCCAATTGCTTTATTAAGGTGTAGCACTCATGTAGAGTTGCTTTAAAAGCACAAACATTCCTTAAAATGTTCAAAAGCTTTTGTGTAGTGGAGCACTGATAGCACGGGAAAGACACGGTCGTTTGTGTGCTGCCTTTTTTTCCGTAAGAGGAACTCAAAGAAATCAACAATAATAAGCGAATGATAGATAATTTGAAACAATTTGGTGAGGAGATGAGTGGATGGCTGCTGTGAGGTCTTCAGAATGTGATCTGCAGGGGGGTTTCAGTGCATAATGAAACAGCATGTGAGCATGCTAGGCTTCATTTTGATTAAAATGTGAAATTTCTTGCTCCAGGTTTTGGATGCGATGAATCGAGACAGTGGAGCTTCGTTGACTCAGTTACAGGTAGACGGAGGAATGACGGCTAACAAATTACTCATGCAACTGCAGGCTGATATCCTGTGTATACCTGTTGGTAAGTGTGTGTGTGTGTGTGTGTGTGTGTGTGTGTGTGTGTGTGTGTGTGTGTGTGTGAGAGAGGGAGAGAGAGAGAGAGAGAGAGAGATGCTTTACCGTTTCTTCAAAACGTTTGTTGGAGTCTTTAAGCTTATCTTATCTGAGAGACTGCTACTGTAGCAGTAAATGTTAATGATGACTTTTCTACAGAAAGAACTGTAACCTCAAGAATTGTTCCTCAAGGAACTGCTTTTCCCTGTAGATGCTACCACTGTCAGTAATTATTTGTTAAGATAGGACCTTGCAAGTTCGGAGCCGGAGCCCAATTTTCAATCGTTTTGTTTGCTTTCAAGCCGGTAGAGCACTGACCCTCAGACAGAAAAACTGGTTCCATGGTGACAACAATACTATGCTGGGCCAGAAAAAAAAACGCTGCTTACCTCCCAGGCTGGGTGTGGGATTATCACAACTTAAAGTTTGTGACCACCATCTTTAAAAAAAAATGGGCTTAATATGCAATGGGAAGCTTAAATGCTTTCGACTAATGATAAACCCAGGAGAACTGCCCGCAAAGCCCTAGTTGTTGTTCTTGCCGCTAGCATTGCTGCTAGCATTTCCGCTAACATTACTGGAAAAGTAGAGATGCAATGAATAACTGAATGACATGACTCGCCAGGTCTTAAGAGGTTCAATATTGAACTGGCTCTGAACCGGCACTAGCACTTTGGTGGAATAAAGGCTTTTGTTAGCTAGAACCACGCTTATCTGCAGGCACAGCTGTAGGAGGTATGGTCTTTGACTGGGTCACTCTAACTAGCGCAGTCATCATTCTGTTCGAGGTGAGCCCTCTGCCCCAGACTCAGGTCCTTTTTTTTTTGCGTCATACGTCTTGCCCTCCACTCTGATCAGTATCCCAGTCTCTGCTGATGAAAGGCTTATCCATAAGATGATGGAACCACCACCATACTTCATGCACTGTTCATGCTTCAGTGGATGGTGCTCTCAAGGTGATGGCCAGTGTTGGATTTCCACCAAAAGGTGTTATTCAAATGAATTCATTTTCATCTGTAAATACAGTACAATCCCCTTATAACAAAGTCAGTTATAACCAATGAAGTGTGCAGGTACCATCTGAACACCCAAAGACATGTGCAAAAAAAAAAAAGGGGAAAAAAGCCACTTCAGATATAACAAACTCACTTGTACCAGACTAATAGTTACAGTAGGTCCCTGTGGGTACTGACAGGTGAAATTTTAACAAGTTATAATGGAACACTAGCAGTGCCATGCTGTTGAGCGTTTGCACCGATCAGACAGACTGATTAATTGATGACCGTCATGGTTGATAAATAGCTATGACCTAACACACACACACACACACACACACACACACACACACACACACACACACACACACACACACACACACACACACACAGTAGGAAGGTTAGTGTGCTGCCCCTGATGCCGGGACTCTTCTTGGCTCCATGTATAGCTCGCAAATCTCCATTAACTAACATTTAACTAAGACGACGCACATTGTACTCATTAACTACTCTTAGGCAGATGTACTGTACTGTACCAATAACACACAGTTTTGTGTAAAATGTCTGTGAAGTCTGCTAGTTCTAGGTGATGTGTTGAATACAGTGAGAAACACAAGGTTAATGTAAATAACTGTAATTCTTTTTTTTGGGGGGGTATTTCCAACTTTCTCCCCAATTTAGTCATGGCCAATTCCTCCCCATCACTAGGGGGCTCCCTCATTAAGGCTACCACTACCACTCAGTCGGGAGGGCGAAGACTATCACGTGTTTCCTCCAAACCGCGCGACGTCAGGCGACTGCATCTTTTTGAACTGCTTGCTCACGCACCATTAGGGACGGAGTAACACACTCAGAGGAAAGAGCTAGCCGCTCCTTCCGAGAAAGTGAGTACTCACATAAACGGGAACGATTCCGAAATGACATGGTCAAAACTCAATGACAGAGCGATGTGCGGCGCCATCTTGTATCCTTTTATGCTTTCAGGTTCGCGACCGTCTTACTTCTGGGTCCTAGTGCTGGCCGCGGCTGAGTGTGCATGACAGTACCCCCCTGTCCAGGACCGACTCCGGACGGTCCAGGGGTGGAGGATACCCGGTGACGGTAGTCCCTAATGAGCCCGGGGTCGAGGATGAAGCGAGCCGGAACCCAGGACTGCTCCTCTGGGCCGTAGCCCTCCCAGTCGACCAGATACCGGGTGCCCCTTCCCCGAGGGCGCGAGTCGAGGATCCGTCGCACAGTGTAAGCGGGACCACCGTCAATGATACGGGGGGGAGGAGCAGGGGGGTGGGAGCAACCATGGGTGAAGTGATGAATGGTTTCAGCTGGGAGGTGTGGAAGACAGGGTGGATCCGGAGCGCCGCAAGCAGCTGGAGCCGGTAGGTGAGAGGGTTGATCCTGAGGGTGATGCGATATGGACTAATGAACCTGGGTGATAACTTCCGTGACTCTGTGTGCAGGTGGAGGTTCTTGGTGGAAAGCCATACCTTCTCACCTACGTGGTACAACCGTCCCGGGGGGTGCCGGCGGCGGTGTTGAGTTATGTAACTGGTGTTGGTGCGTCGTATGGCACGGTTGGCTTGGTGCCATAGCCGCCGGCAACTGTTGGGCCGATGGTACATCAACCTCCGGTTCTTGGTGGGCGAACATCGGAGGTTGGAAACCATAGCACACCTCAAATGGGCTCAGGTTGGTGGCTGAGGACACATGGAGATTGTGAGACAACTCAGCCTACTTCAGGTAGCGGGCCCAGGAACGTTTGACGATCCGACACGAAACACCTCAGGTAACGCTCCAGCTGTTGGTTGGTTCACTCCGTCTGACCATTCGTCTGGGGGTGGTAACTGGAAGACAGACTGCAGGACAAATTGATCAGACGGCAGAAAGCCCTCCAGAACCGGGCGGTGAACTGGGGACCTCTGTCCGAGATGATGTCCTTTGGGAACCCATGCAATCGGACTACGTGCTCCAATATCAGCTCGGCTGTGTCTTTAGCTGACGGGAGTCCGGCGAGGGCCACCAGGTGCACTGCCTTGGAGAAGCGGTCGACGATGGTGAGGTCCTTTCCTTCCGAGGCTGGCAGGCCCGTGATGAAGTCGACGGCAATGTGCGACCAGGGCCGACGGGGAACTGGGAGTGGTTGAAGCTGGTTGGTTGGTTGGAGTCCTTTGCCCTGGTGCACACTGGACACGCCCGGACGAACTCGGTGACCTCCCTCCTCACCCGGGTGGGTGGAAGGACAGGCACGGGCTCCGCCCGGGGCGCCTCTCGCTCGTACTGATGGGAGAGGGCGTCAGCCTTGGTGTTCTTTGATCCCAGGCGGTACGAAAGATGGAAATCGTACTGTTCGAAGAACAGGGCCCACCGTGTCTGTCGTGGGTTTAGCTGTTTTAGGTTGCAGATAGTGAGTAGGTTCTGGTGGTCCGTCCAGACGATGAACGGCTCAATGGCGCCCTGGAGCCAGTGACGCCATTACTCCAAAGCCCACTTTATGCCCAACAGTTCACGGTCCCCTACTCCGTATCGCTGCTGAGTGGGGTTAAATTTTTTGGAGTAGAAGCCACATGGGTGTAGCTTCTGGTCTGGACCTCGTTGAGAGAGAACAGTGCCGGCGCCCACTTCCGACGCGTCCACCTCCACAACGAACGGTTGGCTGGTATCCGGATGGAGAAGAATAGGTGCGGTGGTGAACAGGTGGCAGAGTCTGTGGAAAGCTGAGATGGCGGTAGGGTTGAGTTGGAAGGAATGGGTGGAGAACCTGTTCAGTGCAGTGAGCGGTGCTGCAACTGTACTGTAGCCCCGGATAAAGCAACGATAAAAATTCGCAAACCCGAGAAAGCGTTGGAGCTGTTTTAGTGTCCTGGGTAGGGGCCAGTGACGTACAACCTCCAGCTTCTGCGGGTCCATGGCCACACCCTGGGGCGAGATGATAAAACCCAGGAACGTGGTGGAGTGCTCGTGAAAAGCACACTTTTCCAGCTTACAGTACAGCTGGTGGGCGAGCAATCTCTTTAGAACAGCTCTTCAGTGGTACTGTGTTCTTCAGTGGTACGGGAGTAAATTAAGATGTCGTCCAGATAAACGAACACCCATCGGCCTAGCATGTCCCTGAGGACATCATTGATGAATCGTTGGAAGGCCGGAAGGTGCGTTGCAGAGTCCAAAAGGGATAACCAGGCTCTCGTAATGTCCAGTGGGGGTGATGAAGGCCGTCTTCCACTCATCACCCTCCCTGATGCGCACCACGTTGTAGGCGCTCCGGAGGTCCAACTTAGTGAACACGGTGGCACCAGAGAGGGCGTCCAGGGCTTGTTGGTAAGAGGCAGCGGATGACGGTTCCTGATCGTGATCTTATTTAGCCCCCGATAGTCGACACACGGACGAAGTTCGCCCCCTTTCTTCTTCACGAAGAAGAACCCCGCGGCTGCCGGCGAGGAGGATGGCCGGATGGAGCCATGGCGGAGGGCGCTGGTGACATATTCCTCCATCGCCTGGGTCTCGCTGCTGGAAAGGGAGTAGAGATGGCCGCGGGTTGGAACCCGGCTGGAGTTCAATGGCCAGGTCATATGGACGGTGAGGTGGCAGGTGGTTGGCCCGGCGTTTACAGAACACCTCAGCCAGGTCCCGATAAGGTGGTGGGATGGCGTGGATGTCGACGTCGGTGGCCTCGGACTCCCTGGAACACGTCCCAGCCTGGGCCCGTAGGCATAAATCGGTGCAGGTCGGCCCCCACTGAAGGATCCGGCTTTGAGACCACGAGATGAGTCAATCTGCAGAAGCCATGGGTAGCCGAGGATGATGGGTGGAGAAGAGATGGATGTGAGGTGAAATTGAATTGGTTCTTGGTGCTGACCGATGGCAACAGTGATGGGTTGGGTCTGCTGAGTGATGGGGCTAGACGAAAGGGTCCGCCCGTCGACAGAGGTGATTTTCATCGGCTGGGATAATGCCTCAATCTTTACCCCCAACCCTTTGGCGTATGTGGAGTCAATGAAGTTACCCGCGGCACCGGAATCGATGAACGCGGTACTTCGGACCCGTTTGTGGCCAACGTGGAGGGTTACCTGAACCGTGAGTCTAGAGGTGGTGGTTTCGGTGGTGGCGGAGAGATGGATGGTGCCCGGTGAGTCTCTCCTCTCATTCACCGGGGTTGGGCGTTTCCCGGACGGAAGGGACAGGTGGCTCGGTGGTGCGCTGCTGAACCACAGTAGGCGCACAGTCCCTCGCGGTAACGCCTCTCGCGTTCTGCCACGGTCAGGGAGGCGCGCCCTAGTTGCATGGGTTCCCCGGCTCCGGTGTCAACCACGGCAGGGTGACTGTGGGTGGTGGTCTGGATATGGTGTGAGCATAGGTGGGAGCTGGCGGCAGGGTTCGAGGTGCTGGCTTTGGACGGGAGAGAAGGCGCTGGTCAATGCGGAGGGCCAGTTGGATCAGCCCCTCCAGTGTGGCTGGGAGCTCTCGTCCAGCTAGCTCGTCTTTGATGCGGGTAGCCAGTCCCTCGAAATAGGACGTCCGGAGGGCTGCGTCTCCCCACAAGGTCTGGATGGCGAGGGTGCGGAAGTCCGCAGTGTACCGGCTCATGGACAATCATCCCTGGCCCTAAACGGGAACAATTCCGAAATGACATGGGCAAAACTCAATGACAGAGCGATGTGCGGCGCCATCTTGTATCCTTTTATGCTTTCAAGTTCGCGACCGTCTTACTTCCGGGTCCTAGTGCCGGCCGCGGCTGAGTGTGCATGACAGAGATGTTGAATATCTCAGTGAACACAGGTGCTAGCTGGTCAGCACAGGCTCTGAGAATACGGCCTGAGATGCCGTCTGGTTCTGCTGCTTTCCAGGTGTTCACTCTCCTGAAGGCTCTCCTCATGTCGTGCTCGGTGATGATGAGCGCGTTCCCGGTGCTGGCAGTGTCTTCCTGTCTGCAGCCGTTAGCAACGCTAGCATTAGCGCCGCTAGCATTAGCATCGCTAGCGTCTTTAGCTGCAGCCTCGAAGCGAGCATAGAAGGTGTTCAGCTCGTCTGCCAGAGTCGCGTCCGCGTTCATCATACCGGATGTTGGTGCTTTATAATCCGTGATTGTTCTTAGTCCTTGCCACAGGCTCCTAGAGTCACTCTGTTGGAGCTGTGACTCTAGTTTTCTCCCGTAGCGCTGCTTCGCCTCTTTCACCGCCTTCCGGACGTTGTATGACGCAGCCTTGTACGGTTCCATGTCCCCCGACGCAAGTCCTGTGTTGTAGACAGCGGTGCGAGATCTCAGACCGTCGTGGATGGTTTTATCCACCAATGGCTTCTGGTTGGGAAACGTTCTGATAGTCTTTTTCACCACGGTATCATCCGCTAGCTTCCCGATAAATCCCACAACCGCTTCCGTAAACATGCTGACGTCATCATCAGAGCTGTTTCTGAACATATCCCAGTCTGCGTCATCGAGTGCATCCTGTAACGCGGCCACCGATTGGTCCGTCCAGCGCGCGACCTCCCTCTGAACCGGAACTTCCTGTTTCAGCCTTTGTTTATATTTTGGCATGAGGAAGATGGTGGCGTGGTCGGATTTACCAAACGCTGTACGAGATTGTGCCTTGTAGCCGTCCTTGACCATTGTATAACAATGATCTAGTGTTCTTTCACCCCTGGTGGGGCAGGTGATATGCTGATGAAAGTTCGGCGCTGCGCGTTTGAGGTTGGCACTATTAAAGTCCCCCGCCACAATGAGCGCAGCGTCCCGGTGTTGTGTCTGGTGCTGTGTGAGCGCCTCATGCAGCTCGCATAAGGCAATGTCTGTGTCCGCTTGTGGTGGGATATAAAAGGCGCTGATTATGACCGACGTGAACTCCTGTGGAAGATAAAAAGGACGACGCATGATGGACAGTAGTTCCAGGTTTGGTGTGCAGGAGCGTGTAAGAGGAACAACGCTCACGCTGTTGCACCAGCTGTTGTTCACCATCAAACACACGCCGCCTCCCCTTGACTTCCCCGAGTCCCGCGTCCTGTCCATGCGGTGAACCGAGAAGAACTCGGCCGGTTGTATGGCGTGGTCCGGTACCGCTGGGTTCAGCCATGTCTCGGTGAAGCAGAGAAGGTTGCAGTCCCGAATGTCTCTCTGGAACTTTATCCTGGCCCTGAGGTCATCAAGTTTGTTCTCCAGTGACTGGACGTTGGCGAGCAGGATACTAGGCAGAGGTGTGCGGTGTGCACGGGCTCTCAGCCTGTTCCTGACGCCGGCTCGTTTCCCTCGAGGCCGCTGCTTCGAGTCGCGTCCGTTGTTCTCTCTCAGGATCTCACTCGCCCAGCTCGGATCCGGAGTTAAAAACATGGAATTGTGAGTACATTGTATACCAATAGAAACAAGAGTGTCTCTATCATACCTAATGTACTCAATGGTGGTGATTTTGCCGATTTTAAAACACTGAAAACTAACAAAGAAAAGGTGGTCGGAGCAGTCGTGACAGCAGCCGACCTCACCGGCGCCGTCTTGGTACTAAGTGATGTGGGATCGCAAGTACCTCTCACCCCCCCCATTTGTCTCCATCTACTGTACCTCTGTCTACCACATCTTCCCCTGTCACTCCAACATCCTGCATGTCCTCCCTCATCACATCCATATCAACACCTTTCTGGTTGACCTTTCTCTTCTCCTTCTGCCTGGCAGCTCCATCTCTATCATTCTCCTCCCGATACACCCCACATCCCTCATGTTTAAACCATAGTAATCTGGACCCGCTAACCCTCTCCCCAAACCGTCCTACCTGCACTGTCCCCTCTTATTCATAACCCTATCCATTCTCGTCCCTCCCAAAAGCCAAAGGTGGAAAGATAATAATAATAAGATTATAAATAAATATAAGATAATAAACTTTTGTACTCAAGTACAAGTTGCCATTATAAAAAAGACAAAAACAAACAAAGCAAAGTAAAACGTAGTAGGCAAATGAAAACAGATGGGTTTTTAAAAGGGATTTAAAAATAGTCAGACTACGAGCCAATCAGATTTCAACTGGCAAGTCATTCCAAAGACGAGGCCCAATTACCGAAAAACCACGGTCACCTCTACGCTTGAGTGTGGAATGTGGAATTACGAGGAGGTTCTGGTCACCGGATCTCAAACTTCTCAGGAGGGTACAGTATATTGGTGCAGCAATTCAGATAAATAGACGGAAGCTTGCTGGTGTAACGATTTAAAAACA
Organism: Channallabes apus; assembly: GCA_030522415.1. NCBI lineage: Eukaryota > Metazoa > Chordata > Actinopteri > Siluriformes > Clariidae > Channallabes > Channallabes apus. The sequence goes on from CM060109.1 coordinate 13,695,604, forward strand.
AATAATAACATTTTAAAATGTATTCCTAATTGAACAAGCAACCAATGAAGGGCCTTCAAAAGCGGAGTCACATGATCCCTTTTTTAAAAAATTTTTAAGAGAAATTTAGCAGCGGCGTTCTGGACCAATTTGGGCAATTTGGGATTTAGAGATGCCATAATAAAGAGAATTGCAATAGTGGAGACGAGATGTAATAAAAGCATAAACGGCCATCTCCAGGGTCTTAACAGTGAGAAAAAGGAGCAGCACACCTGAGCTGCTACTCCATTTTCTACTCCGCAAACACTGGGGGAGGGACGGCAATAATGTGGTATACAACATAGTAGTGGCCGTTACAATGGCCAGGGGTTTGATCATAAGAGTTTGATGGCATTTCGCTCAGAATACTGAGTCCTGTCTATCAAAATCTCTACATCACTTCAACTCTTCTAATGTGTGCTTATTAACACTTTATTAAAATAATATATTATAAAATAATGTATTATTTAATACATTATATAATGTATTATTTAATACATTATATTATTTATATTTAATAAAATAATGTATTATAACACAGGGGTTACATTAGAGCAGGTGTGTTGGGTCAGGGAGTAAAGAATGGTAATGTCCATCAAAAATTATTAAACGTATTGCCCTCAAAACAGCCATCATGGCGGACACAGAGCCAACTCGCGAAAAAGACGAGACGAATCTTCACTTATTTGGGTTTCCGACATTGTGCTTGTTTTGACATTGTCATGTGACCGTTTCATTTGCATACATTTGCATATTCATTTGTATCTGCCAAAGATGGGCGTGTACACAGCCTTGTTCAATTATTTCAGTATTTATACAACACACATACAGTAAATATAGCAAAAATTGTTTAAATAAGTGTGTTTTCGAAATTAGACCAACCTTTCACTAAAGTATATTTTCCTATAATATATTTTTGGAAAGTGTACTATAATACAGTACAATTATTTTGAAGTATGTTTGAAGTTCAATTCCAAAATTTGGTAAAAGCATGATGTTAGTATACTTTTTATATATTAACTGACGATACACCTTTTTGTTGGTACATTTGCAATGTACTATTGAAGATTGCAATATATTTGTAATACACTAAAGTTTTCGGTAAAAAAAAGTTTTGGAAAACAAAAGTCTAATAAAAAATCAGCAGTGATAAAGACCAACCCTGTCATTTACAGTATGGATCAGGTGTGTTTAAATGAGAGGTTGGTGCTTTGGGGTTTCTATTGCGGCTGCTGAAAATATAATAGCCAACTTCAAATATGTCTACATAAATCCACATTAGCAAAAGTCAGCTGTAAGAAACTTGCGCAACAACTTACATTAAAGAAACATCAAATAAACCCAGAGAGTCCTGGAGAGAGACACACTTCCTGTTCCATCATTTATTCCCAAAAAATTATAATTGGTGACATTTTTATCTTCTCTTTGTCCCTAAAAAGTTTGAAACCTGTAAGTGTTTGAAGATTTTTGAAACACATTCCACATCAATTTAGTGGACTGCTTTAGTTCTCTAAACTCCACTTCAATTATTTAGATTTTGTCACCTTTAAAGGAAAGCATCTTCAAACATTCCTTTTAAGTAAGACTTCTTCAAAGTGTACATTGTAATAAACATGTTTCACATTCTCTAGTGTGAGTTGTGCTTGTCAGGTTCGGTCACTGTGTTCCTGACTGTGAGTTTCTCCTGTGTAGTGAGACCCTTGATGTCTGAGACCACTGCGCTGGGGGCAGCGATGGCCGCTGGAGCAGCTGAAGGGGTCAACGTGTGGAGCATAAATCCCGAGGACATGACCTGTGTGACCTCTGAAAGATACCAACCTCAAATCAACCCAGAAGGTGAGAGCTGAGAGGAACGTCACGGCCTTGATGTTCTCAAGGCTTAAACTGGCAAAAAAAAAAATCTAGCCAATCATCTCTCTATCCATTCATCCATCCCTTCATCCAGGCAATCATCCCTCCTCCATCTACCCCTCAATCCATCCATTACTTCATTCATACCTCTAACCATCCCTCCAACCCTCCATCCTTCCAACCATCTATCCATCCTTCTACCCTCCCATTCATCCACCCATTCACCATCCCTCCATCCATTCTGTGATTTATCCTTCTCCCCATTCATCTCTCCATATCCAGTCAACCATCCCTCCATCTAACCACCTCTCCATCCATCCACCCCTCCTTCAATTCATTCTTCCACCTACCCATAACTATATCCTGTCCTCCACCCTCCTCTCCCACCATCCTTGTGTTCTTGTCTGTAAAATGAAGATGTCATTGTTCAGCTACTCTACATTCATCCAGTTCATACATAAACCTGCTCTGATGGAGGAAATTGTGGGCCATTTTATTGGTCGCTTTCCAGCAAAGGTTTCCAAAGATACCTGCATGAATTTGAAAACATGAATTAAGAGATTATTGTGCTACTACAGGACACTGATGAATTATAAACGAAGTTCATTTTTTTAACAGAGAGTGAATACCGATACGCAAGATGGAAAAAAGCTGTTCAGAGAGCCATGAACTGGGAGACTGTGGATTCACTTTCTAACGAGAATGGTGAAAGCACACACACACACACACACACACACACACACACACACACACACACACACACACACACACACACAATACTGTTCTTGCAGGAACTGATCCAGAACAGCTGACCTTTGTGTTACCAACTGACAGTTGTTACGTAATTTCCTAATTCCATATGTGTTATTTTCCCCAGTATTGTTGTAGAATGTAGAAAATAAATCACTAAACAAAAACAAATAAATTTAAATTGATCGCAAACTGAGCGCAGCAATAAGATAGGTCTCTCCTAGGCAACGATTTCGAAGGTTCCTAGAGCAATGTTGAGGACCGTAGACACAGTGGACCAACCAAAGAAATTTAATACAGCAGACAAGACACATCATGCGTACTTCCCTTGAACACCAGATGAACACCCCTCCCCCCCCCATAAAAAAAACTCTTCCCAGTTGTGTTGGACTAATGGCACTTAGTTATTAACCCAGTTAACCCAGTGTAAACATGTATCCAGTGTTGTAAACTGTAAAGCACTTTTTGTAAGTCGCTCTGGATAAGAGTGTCTGCCAAATGCCTAAATGTAAATGTAAAGAACTGGTGGAAACCACTGGGAACCAGGTATCTAATGTCTGGAGGAGTCTAGCCAGAAGTGGTCTTCATGGAGGAATTGTGGCCAAAAGCTATTCCTCCAGGTGTATACAGCGCTAAGAGACTCAGCGGTAAATGGCACTGGACTGATGTGAAGTATTTGGCTGTAGTGTTTGGAGGCAGCCGACATCTACAGAGGATAAGTGTTTAGGTCTCCAAGTTAGAGCTAAGAACAACCTACCTGCAAAGTTCCTCCAATGTTTACCTAGAAGAATCGATACAGTTTTTCAGGCACAGGGTGCTCAAATAAAATACTGATTTGAATTGGATTTCTCTTCTCTTCATTTAATTTCTATTTTGTTATTTGATAACAATAATCTATTGTTAATATAAAAAAAAATTTCTAAGCATTCTTACACTACACATTTTTACATCGTTTTTTACTTCTCTCTCTCTCACACACACACACACACACGCACACTACGTACAGTATACTTCAACTGCTCAGATATTAATAAGATAAGGGTTGTGTCTACCAAATGCCTTACATATAAATATATTGTGCATGAATTATATAGAAAAAAAATCTGTCTGTATTTTACATCAATCATGTCACAAAGCTGTGTGTGTGTGTGTGTGTGTGCTGTTTGTTCTTGACAGCTGTTTAGATCTCTAATGGATTTCTGTACAAGTCAAAATGAAAGAGCACAAGCAGACAACTGTATAATAATACACACATTAAAGGCTGTGAGACTCAATTAAAAACACATCAATCAAAACACAATATGAATGGAAATAAGAGTTCATGTTCCTTTTAAAAAGTACAAGGAATTAAAACTCTTCTTCCAGGCTGTAGTGTATACGCTTTAGGTACTGCAATCCGTAAGAACAGGAATGTCTAATATCAAACCCACTGGATCTTAACTTCATTTTATACTTACATTACAAATCATTACAACAGTCCTTTCTTGTGTAAAACAAAACATCTTTTAATTTGTAAATCAACCTACAAATGCCCGCCTTCCCACGGTCACGTTCAGGCTGCAGTACATCACGGGTCACGGGTGCAAAATGGATTGTTTTCCGTGATTCTGCACTCAGGAACACACACAGGTTGTATTCATTGGACAGACCTCTAAAATCTGTTGTTGTTCTTATGTAAAAGTCACAGAGCCAATCCACCATGATCACAGGTAGTACAACCCCTCCATCTCCCACAGTTTTGTCACAATAGATAAATCAGCCTGCAGTTGTGTTTCTGGTTATTTAAGTTTATTATCATGAATATGTTGCTTGAATATTAATAAGGAAATATAGCAAACTCCTATTAAGTCCTGACTCACAGTGTCACACATGGTTTGGTTAAGTACATCATGTTCTAATAATATCCAAATCAAATGATCTAACATTTCACAGAACATCTGACAGATGTTTAAATGATGCATATGTACTGTACCTGTTATTACTGCTGGAGCGACTGCGACTGGAGCAACTGTAACTGAGTGTAAAACTCATAATTCTTGGCCTCAGTATTCACCTTTAAACTACTCACGACCGGAGTACCCGGAGGAAACCCACCAAGCACGGGGAGAACATGCAAACTCCATGCACACAGAGACGGGAATCGAGCCTGGCCGGGAATCGAACCCGGACCCTGGAGGTGCAAGGCGACAGTGCTAACCACTACACCACCGCGCCGCCGTGCCAGAAAATAATTAGCCAAAATGAATAACAGCTCAAAAAATGGCATTTATCTCATTTTGCTGTTTAATTCAATTCAATTCAATTCAATTTTATTTGTATAGCGCTTTTAACAATTGACATTGTCTCAAAACAGCTTTACACAATCAAAAGAATTATTTAAGTTTGTATGGAATGTGAATGTGTATGAATCAAAATGTTCAGATAGTCCCTGGCGAGCAAGCCCGAGGGCGACAGTGGCAAGGAAAAACTCCCTGAGACGGTAATAGGAAGAAACCTTGAGAGGAACCAGACTCGACAGGGAACCCATCCTCATCTGGGTGAAACAGATAGCAGGAAATGATCTGCATTTATATAGTGTTAAGTGTTAGGTTCAGCTATAATAGTTGATGTTAATTGATGTTATAATACTTGATGTAAAATGGAGTCCAGTAGTTATTCGAGACTCAGATAGACTTGTAGAAAGTTCCAGTCCTGAACTATCGAATTGTCAAGTCCTCAGAGAAACAGCTGACCACACCAGTCGAGGCCAGAACCGTCTTTTAAGTATAGAGAATCATCCCCAGACACCAGACGCATCCTAAAGAGACACACGGGGCATCCATGCGGTGAGACCTCCAACCAGAAACCGGGCACCAGGATGGATCAGACAGGTCCGAAGGGCAGAGGGAGTCTGGATCACTGGCAGCTCAGGAACCACATGTGTAGCTCGACAGAGAGAGAGAGAGAAAGAGTGAAAGGGGGAGACAGGGGGAGAGAGGAAAGAGAAAGAGGGGGAGGAAGAGAAGAGGAGGAGAGATTGCAATTAGGTATGGTCACAGTCACAATGTCTAACGTGAATGTATATTTACTGTAGAGTGCAAGCAGGGACTCCGGCAGGACTAATTATGACAGCATAACTAAAAGGGAGAGCCAGAAGGAAACACAAACATGAGGGCTCCCTGAGATGTAAAGCAAACAATCACCTCACCGTCAACAAACCTGAGTGATCAAATGAGACTGAGGAAGACAGCATCTAAACATACCAGTTCACCATAATACTCTACGTCCATGAGTCCCCCAGATCTGCTCCTTTACCTTATGGCAAATCTATTTATAAAATGCTTGGTTAAATAAATAGGTTTTTAGCCTAGACTTAAACACTGAGACTGTGTCTGAGTCCCGAACACTATTTGGAAGACTATTCCATAATTTTGGGGCTTTGTAAGAAAAAGCTCTGCCCCCAGCTGTAGTTTTCATAATACGCGGTACTGATAAGCAGCCTGCATCCTTTGACCGAAGTAGGCGTGGCGGATCGTAAGACACTAGCAGTTCGCTCAGATACTGCGGCGCGAGACCATTTAATGCCTTATATGTCAAGAGTAGTATTTTAAAATCAGTTCATATACAGTGTAATATATAAACACAAATAAATCAGCCTGTAAGAGATCTTTTGTGTGTAATGTTTCACTGAGATCTGTTCACACTTTGTTTTTTCAGGTTACCAAAACCAGCAGTGAAAACTTGTGAATCGGGCTGAAGAAATCTGCACGACGGTCTTCACCATAACCAGCCAAGTGACTTTTACACTTGATTAAACGAGTGTGTGGCTCCGAGTGTGTGTGGCTCCAGAGTCTGAATGCACCATGTCTCCAGGTTTTGTTTTTTTTTGACTCGGACAGCCCCGCCCGGTGCTCCTCCTGAATTTCCCATCACATTTTAAAATGTATTTGATTCCCAGCCGCTGAAGTCTGAGACGAGTGTTCGTTTCCCAACAACAATACGCAGAATGAAGAGAGAATAATGGTGTGATCGATAACATGCAAGAAAAAACGACGGTTTTGTGATTTTTATTTTAATATGAACACAGCTAAATTACAAATTTCAGTGATTTACTCACATCAGTGATCAGTATATTTTATTGATTTTTGCTTCTTTTCTCATTAACCCAGATGCTCCTTCACAAACTGCTCTGAATTTCACAGTACTGTACAATAATAACACAAGAAATCCATGTTTAATTAGTGAATAACTGAACTAATCACAACTTATTTTATTTTGGCACGTTTGAGCAAGAACAAGCACTAAAATGGAGTAAAGAGTTTAACTTGATCAGATCAGATCAAAAGTATTTGTGTGAGTGAATTTTTAAATGAATGTAATGAATGACATTAACATCATTAAATGATGTTAATGTTTTTGAAAAATTATAAATGGTTTGTCACAAATAAAAATCAGAAAAATGCATTTGAATTCAGCCATCTTTACTCTGATCCCCCTAACTAAAATCCAGTGGAACCAATCACCTCCAGAAGTCACCTCATGAGTAAATATGAGTCCAGCTGTGTGTAATTTAATCTCAGTATAAATACAGCTGTGCTGTGAAGCCCTCAGTGGTTTGTTGGAGAACATCAATGAACAAACAGCACCATGAAGTGTGAGGAACACGACAGACAGGTTGAAGGAGAAGTGGAGAAGTTGAAAGCAGGGCTACTGTAGGTTCTAAAAAAATATCTCAAGCTTTGAACATCTCAGAGTGCTGTTCAATCCATCATCCGAAAATGGAAAGAGTACGGCACGACTGCCTAGACATACCAAGACATTTCTGTCTGCCTAAACTGGCAGGCCGGGCAAGAAGAGCATTAATCAGAGAAACAGCCAAGATAATCCATGCGAACTCTGGAGGAGCTGCAGAGATCCACAGCTCAGGTGGGAGGATCTGTCCACAGGAGGACTGTTAGTCGTGAACTCCACAAATATGACCTTTATGAAAGAGTAGCACGAAGAAAAGCCATTATTGAAAGAAACCCATAAGAAATCCTGTTTACAGTTAAGCCATGTGGAACTACAAAAGGGACTAATTTGGCCTTTTGCTTTCATTCCACTTCACAGTTACAGTATGTGCCACTTAGTGTTGGTCTTTCACATAAAACCCCAACATTTACGTTTGTGGTTGTAACATGACAAAATGTTAAAAAGTTCAAGGGGTATGAATACTTTTGCAAGACACTGTAAAGATTAAATGTATTACTACTATTGATACTGATAAACTACAGCATAATGAGATTCAATGTACGATGAGAATAAATCGAGCAGAAAAGCAGGTTTTATTGAGATGGATCACTCGTACAATATTATGAAATTACACGCTGGTTAAAAAAACCTTCCATTTTACTTTAAAAGTAGAAAAAGTACAAAATGCATTCCAACGATCATGACAGAATCAGAACCATTCAAGATCAATGACCACATGCGCTCAGGCTTTCATCAGGACAGATTAAAGCTGGAAGACATGCAGAAAAGATTATTATAAGCACTCAAAGAAATAAGGGCAGATCCAGGTGGTGCGGATCAGGGCTGCTGTCAGCTTCGGGCCAGGAGGAGGCAGAAAAAGAACTAGACCATATAATTGACTTCAATAACGTATTCTAAATCAAATACAACTGACATGCTTTAGTGACAGCATTGACATCCAATTACCCCCGAAACAGAAGGTTAGAGGGTGAAAAGATCCTGGAAAGGGTCCAATATTACAATAAACCAAAAATAAGATTTCTAATATGAAACTTATGTTTAGACACTTCTTTTCTTTACTAGTTTCAGTAGTGTTATACAAGTATATAAATAATATTGTTTGATCTGTATGATCTATAGATCTTCTATCTTCCCAAAGTTATGGAATAGTCTTTCAATTAAGGTTTGGAACTCAGACACAGTCTCAGTGTTTAAGTCTAGGCTAAAATCATATTTATTTGGACCAGCATTTTTGTGAATAGATTTGTCGTAAGTATGTACTCAAATACTTTAATACTCATCACAGAGTATCGCGGTGCTTCGTGTTGTTGCTCTTGTTTGCACATTTGCACTTACACTTTATCGTTGTCTTTTTTTGTCGATGAAAACATGAAAAAAAAAGAGAATTTTTAAATAAGATCATATAACACAAATTTTTCATAAGGCTTCGTATCTACTGATCTATGCTTACATTTTTGTAAATATGTGTACACATTTATATTTTTATAAAAATATTAAAAATATTAAAAAAAAAAAAAAAAAACACTTTTGCTAAAAACTATTTCATGCTCGTTTATGTAACTTATTTTGTATTCAAATCTTCCAATGATCTTAATTGTCATTCAGATGAAACGTGGACAGATTAGATTTTACATTAAAAGACTAAATTGTATAAATCTGAAAAAGCATATTATTTGAAAATGTTAAATTGTTAGGACATTGCAACATAAATTTGACATTTTTAGGGGAAAAAATCCTCAATTTGGATGGAAAGCTTTCATTTAAGCAACATTTTTACAGGTCACATGCTTCTAAAGGTTTACACCAATTTTAGTATCAATACTCATAAAGAAATATATATCATTTGTTTTTTATGATTATTGTTTGAAGCGAGACAGCAAAACGCTGTTTAGTTAGCAACTGAATTTTTTAGGGAAGAACGATTGGTCACTTCCATGTTACATAAACTTTTACCATACTATATGTATAAAAAAAAAAAAAACAGTTAATAAAATCAGCACCAATAATGTATTTTGGCTGTATATTTTCGTAGAGTTCTTAAATAGTTTATTTTTGGTGCTAATTTGTTGTCTTACTGTAGCTATTAGTTAGTTTTGTTAATTTATGTTGGTTCTGGAGGAACTTGGTTTCTTGGTTTCACTGTTTACTGAATTATGGTTGGAATAACAATAAAATCCTACTAGACTAGACTTGAAATAAGTAAAGGACACACTGTAAAAAATAAATCCTGAAAATAGTTGTTGGAAAAAAGAAATATATGTTGGGCTAATATAATGCTGGTGTCAAAAAAGAAAAATATGTTTTCTCAATGATTGTATAAATTTCATTACTCAACTACGAAAGTTTCATCAAGGCAACGAGTAAAACTGTGTTCATGAAACATTTAACTGCACACAAACAATTTTATGTTGGACGAACAAGAGGGACCTCTGCGCATGCGCAAAAGCGTTCTTCCAGAATTTTCGAACTTCCCGCTATTTCCTCCCGAAATGGTGAGTACTTCATGGAAACTAACTGTCCTGCAAAGTAATTAGCAATTTTAGCTTTATAACATATATATTATCCAGCAGCAAGCTTTAGAACATTATATTTTCGAGTGTTTATTTATATAATTTGGAGTGTTACAGTAGTTATCTGACAATGCACTCGTTTCAGCTCCTAACGCATTTTTTTTTCAGATGGTATGTACATTGACATTAATGTTAATCTATGAAACCGCTAAAGTTTACTTACGCTACATACATTTTAATCATTTTAATGACTGATAATTCATTCATTCATTCATCTTCTATACCGCTTAATCCTGTGTTCAGGGTCGCGGGGGATCTGGAGCCTATCCCAGGAGACTTCGGGCACTAGGCGGGGTACACCCTGGACAGGGTGCCAATCCATCGCAGGGCACACACACGTACACACACTCACACACCCAATCACACACTACGGGCAATTTATGAACGCCAATTAGCCTAACCTGCATATCTTTGGACTGTGGGAGGAAACCGGAGTACCCGGAGGAAACCCACCAAGCACGGGGAGAACATGCAAACTCCATGCACACAGAGACGGGAATCGAGCCTGGCCGGGGAATCGAACCCTGACCCTGGAGGTGCAAGGCGACAGCGCTAACCACTACACCACCGCGCCGCCTTGACTGATAATTTCAAAGGCTATTTGAAAAAGACAGCGCATTAGTGCGCCACTGAGGGAGCTTAATGTTCTCACTCCTTCATCATTCATTAACCTTATAGTGTCTGAAAACGGTTATAATGGCTAAACGGACATCTTTTGTCTAGGATTTTTAATGGTTTTGAACTACAAACGGTTACTTAATTAGTTATTCATATATTTTTCTTTTTGTATTTCAGGTATTATAGGGAGAATATCTGGGAAACACTGCTTACTGCATCTGCAAACAATCTTGGAGCTTGGCAAAATTATTTCACAACATTTTTTTTTTTTTATATCTTAAACCATTTCTGAGTTAAAGCAAATATTTTATTTTCAAATAAGCCACTGCACGTTTTTACTGAGAAATATCAGTATGTTTTGTTCCTCAAAGCAGAAGTCTATTTATCCAGTATACTGTTTTGACTGAGTGTGATATTACTAAGCTTTGTAACATGAATGTTAAAGGCACAGTTTCATTCTTGCATTTTGGAATGTTATTTGCATATTTTGTTATAACAATGCAGCAGTTGTTTATTTGTTGAAAGAGTAGCTGGATTGCACTTAATCAATGTTGATAGTCTTTAACAGGTGTTTAAAGTTTACATTAAAAAAATATTCAAATTTAGAGGAATGTGTCATGTTATTTGAAATGTGGCTACAGTGAATAACCTACTCAAGTAAACTTTAAGATGTAAATTTTATAATTATGCAAGCATAATTTCCAATTGAAAATATACCTTTCAGTCAACTTGGAACATTTAATTGACACAACATTATATTTCAATTTGAGACTGCTTGTTGGCCTAACTAGGCATGTTTATTCAGCATAGAACATTTAGTTGACAGAATGTTTTATTTCAATTTGTGTGTACATTTAGAGGTAATCAGCACAGCAAAAACAAAATATTTTACACAACTTAAATTGAGCCAACTAAAAATTTTAGATGCAACAGGTCACTAGAAATTTTTTAGTTGGAGTAGCAAGAATTTTTTTACAGTGCAGAATATTGTGGTGAATTTAATAGAAAACGTAAAAGCCTCTATAAAGAAGACTTTCGTGTAGAGGGAGACGTCTTCCATCAATAAATGTAAAAAAAAGGAACTTCACCAAAGGTTTAAAAAGTCAGTTTATTATTTCTTTTACGTTTTGTGGTTCACGCACTGTATACAGCGAGTACACTGTACTAGTCACTGTGCACGAGCCGTTACTATAGAAACAGTGTATTAGAATATGTACATTGATAAAAGCCAATGGTTCACGTTACAGATAAAAGTACTGGCCAATAATACACACTTATGATCTAATCAGAAATATAAAAATATATTCGGGATATTTTCATGTTCAGTATTTTCACAGTGCATGCCATGATGATGATAAGAGACGTGCCAATGCATTTAATTATCTAACTGTTGTCAAATTAGAGTCAGTAGTTCATCACGTTATACAAATAAAATACAGAGGACTAAAACAGAGCTGCTACTGTGCATGAAACATATCGGCTGGATTTTCAGTGAGAGTTCAACAACAAAAAATAAATAAATGAGACATTCAAATTATTTTCATTTCATTAACTGCACAGAAGCAAATAATTTGGATACATAAATTGATGTAAAGGATTTCAGACTCCTGGTGACACACAGCAGTTACAGCAGGACAGGCAGGACACCCGAGGCGTGATGCATTATGGTCCTCTGGGGAATGGACAATCTCTAACACTACACTAAATAATTCTAAGATTCTACATGAGATTTCAGTGATCTTACTAAAATATAACCGAGGTCAAAGGTCAAAGCCTCAGGATTAGCCGGGAGCGGTGGCGCCCCCTCAGCCCCATAAGTCCTCAGTGCGTCCAAACTTGTAGATCAGAGAGCTGCAGGATGGAGAGACAGGGTTTCATTTGCACATACAGTATACATTTCTCTCAAATACACTCTGAACTCGTGCTGTACTCCATCTTTACGTTTCATACATTGGAGGACCAGAAACGAGTCTCAGAAAAATATCCGTCACAGCATCACGCAAAACTGTCCGGACAGACTTTAAATAAACTTTGGCAGTACTTTGGTATTTGGTATAACAGTTTTGTGTCAGATTATAAACCGTACATTTTGACAGCGTACTGCACATTCGTCAAACTGTGGGCGTGTCTTAAATCGACCGCAGGACAGAAATGAATGAAACTGTTGCGGTACTTAGATCTCTGCCTGAAGTTTAATCTGCACCATCAGTGAAATCAGAATGTTGAGTAAAAGTGATGTTATAAACAGTTATATGTGGTGGATTTAATAATCTACTTTATAATAATCTACTAATGCGCTACTGTCGCAATGTAAACAAACACCTGCACCAATAGATATTAATTATAAAAGATAAAGTGAATATTTTGACTGGGATTAGTTCATATTTTCACATTGTCTGAAATAACAGCGCTGAAGTGGTTATACGTGAATTTTAACACACTGGAGTCATTTTAAGACGAAACTTCATCTGTATCTGATCTACTTTATCCATTTCTCATCTGTGATTCTCTCTCCGATTACCGAACAGGGAGTGTATTTATCTGACCACCAAAGAAGGACAACTTAGTGTAAACATGGCGTCAGATACTTTACTTAACTAGTTCTCCAAACCCCTTCCCCTCAGTCAACATTGTTGGTGTGTCATATGGAACAGCCCATGTGATCATCACGTGTTGCTGTCAAGTTTCTCCCCAGACTGCTGACCCAGGAGCAGAAGGAACATCGAGTACGACCCTGAGACGAAGTAGCAGTCTTCACAGTGGAAGAGCCCGTCATCTCCACGACCGAAAAAGACGAGGCGGGTCCACAGCTCAACCAAGTACATGCTCATTGTCTTTTTCGAAATTACGGCATTGTGCATCGAGAATTCATCTACAGGGGCCAGACCATCAATAACGAATTCTACTGCCAGGTGGAGGATGGGAAAAAAACAGAACTGAGCTAATTGCAAAATGTTTTAATACAATCTTGTAATATTAAGCCGAGCAAAAAGTTATCTTCTTTGTTCTCTTGTGTTTAATGGCAGCTGCCACCTGTTGTACTGGAGGGTGTAAATACATAAGTGCCAGATAAAGGAGACAAAAGAGCAATGTAAACATGGGGGAGTGAGGGGGGGAGAGGAGTAATCAGTCCTAATGTGAAAACACCCTAATAACATCCAGAGATCAGGCCAACAATTATCTGGCAATAACATGTAACCAGAAACACCAGTCTGCACCTGATACAATACAAAATGATCCACAGAACTCATTACACAGGCTGTAGGATCTATTAAATGGGGAAAAGGAACCTGATATGTGCGCGCGTACACAACATACACCAGGTGTTTATACACATGCCACATGGGACTGTACACCAGTTAAACACTTCTGAAAACAAATCACTAAGGAAAGGTCACGCTCTTCACCCTCCTCTTCACTCTGCTTATTCAGAGATGCATCTGGGACCAGAGTCACAAACCGCTGCCAGGAAAACCTTAACTCACATACCAGGAAGAGAGATTAACATGAATATCACACATAATTCGTCAACTCCACACACTGGGGAATCGATCAGAAGCTCGGGAGACACCGATCCGGTCCGGTCCGGTCCGTGCATACAATCCACTTCATCAAAGCAGTCTCACAAAGGAGCTATTAGCTTTATACAAAGTGCTTGTTTCTTTTATTTCTCGTTATTTATTCTTAGATAACTCTCAGTATTAATCTCAGACATGGCTTGTTAATGAGTTAATGGAAACCTAATTAAAATTGTTTCCTATTATTAAGCAACACACAAGCTCTCAGGCAATATGAGATGGAAGACAAAGCTTTCCAAGGATTAAAAGAATGAAATACAGAAATGTCTTACAAAAAAAAAGCATGACACACACACACACACACATCTTTAATCCAAGTTTTTTCTGTCCCGAGGCGTCCCGCCTGTTATCTCCTTCCACACCCAGGTGTCTGGTTCTCCGCGTATGGAGATGCTCTGAGTGCGTCCTGACCCGTTTCTCCACTACAGAACTCTAAAAGCACAGAGACCTGTGGAAACGTTTGATTCTGAGCACAGATTTATTTATAGTCAGACAAGTTGATGGTGTTAAAAGGACAGCTGTAAGACACTAAATGAAGCTACGGGTGTCTCAGTGTCTGATGATTGTGATTATGCATGAGTGGATTGAGCAAAGTTCTGCAGTCTGTCCTCAGGTCAAAGCAGCATTGCAAACAGGAGCTGAGTTACCCCAGGAAGGCATGCCTTAAACCGAGGTGATGGGATGGATCCTCTCAGGTGGTGCTGAAAACCCCATCCTGACAAAAAACAGTGAAAGCTTTGAAGAGTGTTCCCTCACCGAGGGGAACTAAACAGGGAGTGAAGCACTAAAGCATGAAGCACAAATGCAAGAGCAGAATTTGAATGGATTTGATTGGAAATCTTTTCACAGCGTGTCCCTGTCTACTCCTTGCTTATTATTTCCATCCATATATTATCGATTCCGTCTATTCAACACAGTCAATAAAACACTACACAAGTCTTTGGACTGTGGGAGGAAACCAGAATCCACAGGAAGACCATGGGAAGACCTGCTTCGAAGTCTGTGTGCATGGAGTTTGCATGTTCTCCCTATTGTGGGTTTCCTCTGGGTACTCTGGTTTCCTCCCAATGACATGCAGATTAGGTTAATCAGTTTTCCCATACTGCCCATAGTGTGTGTGTGCTGCGATGGATTGGTACCCTGTCCAGGCTGTCTGCCTCATGCTCAAAGTCCCCTGGAATAGGCTCCAGCCCCACCACAACCCTGTACACCGGATGAAGCGGTATAGACGATAAGTGAATGAATAAACGAAGGTCAGGTGGGAAGGTCACATCATTTGGACAAATAATAAGACAGTAAATGCAGTGGATCATTTGGAGTTAATATTTAATAATGTTTAGTTCCCACTGTCACTGATCCACCAGAGATGCTGAGAGACTTTAGACACTGCCTGTCCTCTGTCCCTGCGAGAGGCTCAGATTACGACTAAATGAGATCATGTGATGTGTCCTAATTGGGGCAATCAACCAGTACCATACAAGCTCACACAAGAGCTGAATTTGTACAGTGTGTGTGTTATATTCAACACAGCGTGATTTGGAGGTTGCATTACTGGTGATTGCTTGGGTTATGATTACACAGAGCGGTTTGCTAATTAACCACAGTATAATTGCAGAGGAACAGAGGATAATAGATTTATTCCAATGAAATTTAAACGACAAATGCTTTCCATGTCTTCATTTGGAGAATATGTATTTACTGTACTCACCATGCATACAGTAGGTGACCCCTGACCTTGATAAACAAGACGTAGGTAGAGCACTCAACTACACTGACTACATCAGCAGACTGATTTCTCCAGAAGATAACATTTTTTTTGGCTTACACCATGCAGAACTTTGCAAACTCAACCAAGTGTATGAATCATCTCAATCATACAAACATGGAGGAGATTAGAAGGACCGTTTCCAACACAGGTTGGTGTTAGGTTTGCTAATGGCTAGTAAAGGTGTGTATAAGATACTGAATACAAGCTGTGATTTTTAGATCAAGAACATAAAATTTTAGTGGGATATATGAGAATATAGCTAACCCTCCACTGAACACCAGGGGGTCTTTGAGTCTTTGCTACTGAGTGCATTTCCTCCTGTATACAGGATTCTGAGAGACCACAGGTTGGTGTGATTGTCTCACAGCAACTGGTGCACTGAGACTTTAACTCTTGGTGTAACTCTCAGTGAACACCATCATGCTGTAAGTCCCTGAGTTCTGTTCCAGGAGCGTAAGCGTTCGTAAGTCGAATTAGTTCGCAAGTCTGACAAAGAGAGTCTCATACACCTTTGACACAAATATACAATGTAAAGCATAAAAAAACATATAGGTTTGGTGTTTTGCTTTCACATTATACTTTCGTGAGACTGCACCTTTAAATTGTGGGGGGAATCCCAGTGACACAGCAGGGTCAGCTGACCTTGTTGAAAGAGAACCTGAGAAGACGTCTGGGGAAGGAGACCGTTACATGGTGTTTACTGCATGCTTGAACGGACCTGTCCTCTGTCAAAAGAGCAATGTAAACATGGGGGAGTCTCAGAACATTTTGTCTCAGAGCTGTTTTCCACTGTATTGGACTGGGAACTCTGTTTTGTTGAGGAATTTCCAAAATTAGGAATATTCACCATTAGGACAGCTTTACAGGACAGACAGTTTTTATAATAATTTTTTTTAAACTTTACAGATCATGCTACGAGCAGTGGATAAGCTAAACAATTAGATTTCTTACCTATATTTAATCACATATCACGTATCTAGGAAGTATTTCTTAATTTTCATTAACTGATCCTTCATTACACTTTGTAGTCACACATTTCATGTTGGTAAGCCAAAGCCTAGTGCATCTGTTTGTCATCCAAGCTTGCTGTGCAGGAAGCAGCGGGAGGTCCGGTACACATGGAAGGGAGGATATTACATCGGGTCGGACACCTGATGTGAAGTCGTGGTCATCGTTTTATGTGTGATAAAGAGAACTTGTGACGTTGAACTTGAAATAAACAGTGATTCACATGGTCTGAGTAGTATACAGTATTAGATCAGCATATACACTACCTTTTGCACTATATATTTATATTTCCATTTGTGGACTACTGCACAAATCACTTTAATAATAAGACACTTTAAGAAGTGACTTTTATGCATATTTGCACACCTCCATCATTTCTACATTTCTGATTTGGACAAATTTCTATTTTCTTCTTTTATATTTCTATATTATTATATTGATATTTTGTTCTTATTTGTACAGTATATTTTATTTTACTTTGTACAGTATATTTTACTAGTTAATTTCATTTTCTAATGCATTTCTTTTATTCATATTTATTTCTTATGTTTAAGCTTTTATTTTTAAGGTCACTGGCAGTCGTATAAGCATTTCACTGCATATCATACTGTGTATGACTGTGTACGTGACAAATAAAATTTTAATTTGATTTGATTTAAACAGTTGTGATTGGAGCAGACTGATTAGCAGCCGAGCTGAGTATATATAAGGTTTGTCTGTGCAAATAAAGCTTTCACAAGGCTGCCGCTGATTTCACCATTTCGCTTTTGCACTGTTTAAAACAATTTACAAAAATCTGTTAAAGCTACAACATTCACTATAACGTGCAGCCCACTGAACAGCTCCCAGTGTTCTAAAAAGTGACATCAGAAACCTTCTTTGGCGGAGTCCTACTCCTCGCTGAATGTAGGAGTAGGAAGCTTCGTAAATAACTAAGGTCCTGCTCTGAGCTAGAAATATTTTCAGTCCTAAAAGAACTTCCCCGTGAGATTCCTAGGACTGATTTTGAGACGATTAGTAAATTCGAGCTCAGAACAGTGAACCAATCAATGATCGATTAATAATCAGGTTAACCGTAAAGATATTAAAGGTATAGTTCAGGTTTTGTCAAGTCTGTCTTAAATCAAAATTGAGTAACTCAAACAGTCTCACAGTTCAGATTGTGTCAGAGTTTTTGAGTTATAGATTGGGTAGATGTTTTCATAAAGTATCAGCAAAATAGAGCAAAAAGAAGAACATCGTTTTGCCTTCAATTTATTAATGATGGACCTTACTGGACACTTAAACCAACACACCCTGACACCAGACACTCCCTGCTCGAAGGGAAATAATACCGTCTATCTCCAACTGTCCATCTACAGAGACGGTAGGACAGTTTAATAAAGAGCTCTGGATACACAGTGTAGCGCTCAGCTGGCAGTAATCACTAACACACACTGATTATATATCTACAAAGTGCTGTACATAATAAAAGGGTTCATTAATGTAGCTGCAAGATAAGAGAATGAAATAAACACACAGGATTATAAAAGATTTAACTCTCAGTTTGACACACAGCTGCTCGGGGTCAGTTTTATCGAGCAGATAGCCGGAGGACAAACCGAGAAGCTTAAAGCGCTCTCATGCTTATAGCCGAGATAAACTCAAGATTTCAGGCTTTACAGACTTTTCCAATCATCTGCATTCGAGATGGCAAGAGATAACTGACGGGAACTCCTCACGGGAACACGGGCTGGAAATTCACCAAAGAGCAAATAAAGATCTCCAGTGTTGCAGCACGCAGTCTAGCAGCTCAGGTCTGTAAAGATGGGTCGCCAGAGACCAATTAAATTATAAAAGCGACAAAAGAGATTATCAGGCATTACAAAATGGGAATGTACAGTATGTATTTCTCAGGCTGTGCATGATGAAACCTGACACATATTTCAGATTCCACTCTCCTGCTCCCAGTCTGAACTACAGCTTAGTGTCGAAGGTTTCTGTAGTGTGTGTTTCTGTAGTATGTACAGTATGTGAGTACTTGCTGGCCAATGGATTTGGAAATGAGAAATCCAAAATCTATGCATATAATAAAACTGAAAAGTGTAAAAAGAAAAGTCTGTACATTAAAGATATTTGCAAAAATATCTAAGGGGAATTTATATTATATTTAAGGGGAAGTAAGATGAGCATCAAGATTCTTCATCAGGTTCTGGAATTTTTGTCTGTCTGTCTGTCTGTCTGTTTGTTTGTTTGTGCACGAAACACGTAAAAAACTACTGAACAAATTGTAATAGAGATTGGCCGAGCTTGAGGTACTGTAACATACAGGCTTTCTTTCATTGCAATCGGTCCAAGGAGAGAGATGCTACTTTGAAATTAACATTGAAAAACACACATGTCACAAAAATCAATCTTGAAAAAAATCTTTAGTTCATTTCAAAATTCAACAGTACATTTTTTAAATACGTGCTTGAGTGTGCAGTTGAAGTCTACTTAATAAATGCAATCTCAGACCTTCACTCCGCGCACGTCAAGGTAACATGTAAAAATTTTATTGTATTCAAAAACTCAACAGATGGTGCTGTACGCTAATTGTCGTTCCCAAATTGACCATAGTGTGTGAATGTGTGTGTGTGTGTGTGTGTGTGTGTGTGTGTGTGTGTGTGTGTGTGTGTGTGCTCTGCGATGGATTGGCATGCTGTCCAGGGTGTACCCTGCCTCGTGCCCTGAGTCTCCTGGGATAGGCTCCAGGTCCCCGCGACCCTAAATACAGGATAAAGCGGTATAGAAGATGAATGAATGAATGAATGAATGAATGAATGAATGAATGGTGCATGTTTTAATACGAGCTTTTGAGTGTGCCACGTGAACAGAATTAAGAAAGAAAATCATACAGGTGTGCTATAATTTTAGTTTTTCATGGCATATTATAATAAAACGATAAATGAACAGGATTTTCATTTTCTCTCCCCATCAAACACTAATCTGCACCCCACCAAACACTGACCCCCTCCCCACCAAACACTCACCCCCTCGCACCAAACACTCACCCCCCTCCCCACCAAACACTGACCCCCTAGCACCAAACACTCAGCCCCTACTACCAAACACTCACCCCCTACCACCAAACACTCACCCCCTACCACCAAACACTGACCCCCTCCCACCAAACACTGACCCCCTACAACCACTCACCCCCTCCCACCAAACACTGACCCCCTCCCACCAAACACTGACCCCCTACCACCAAACACTGACCCCCTCCCATCAAACACTCATCCCCCTCCCACCAAACACTCACCCCCTTCCACCAAACACTCACCCCCCTCTCCACCAAACACTCACCCCCCTCTCCACCAAACACTGACCCCCTCCCACCAAACACTCATCCCCCTCCCACCAAACACTCATCCCCCTCCCACCAAACACTCATCCCCCTCCCACCAAACACTCATCCCCCTCCCACCAAACACTGACCCCCTCCCACCAAACACTCATCCCCCTCCCACCAAACACTCATCCCCCTCCCACCAAACACTCATCCCCCTCCCACCAAACACTCACCCCCTCCCACCAAACACTCATCCCCCTCCCACCAAACACTCACCCCCTCCCCACCAAACACTCATCCCCCTCCCCACCAAACACTGACCCCCTCCCACCAAACACTCACCCCCTCCCACCAAACACTCACCTCCTCCCACCAAACACTCACCCCCTCCCACCAAACACTCACCCCCCTCCCACCAAACACTGACCCCCTCCCACCAAACACTCACCCCCTCCCACCAAACACTCATCCCCCTCCCACCAAACACTCATCCCCCTCCCACCAAACACTCACCCCCTCCCACCAAACACTCACCCCCTCCCACCAAACACTCACCCCCTTCCCCACCAAACACTAACCTGTACCCCACCAAACACTCACCCCCTCGCCACCAAACACTGACCCCTCCTACCAAAACCAAACACTCACCCCCTTCCCCACCAAACACTAACCTGTACCCCACCAAACACTCACCCCCTCCCACCAAACACTCACCCCCTTCCCCACCAAACACTAACCTGTACCCCACCAAACACTCACCCCCTCCCACCAAACACTCACGCCCTCCCACCAAACACTCACCCCCTCCCACCAAACAGTCACCCCCCTCCCCACCAAACACTCACCCCCTCCCCACCAAACACTCACCCCCTCCCACCAAACACTCACCCCCCTCCCACCAAACACTCACCCCCCTCCCACCAAACACTGACCCCCTCCCACCAAACACTCACCCCCTACCACCAAACACTCACCCCCTTCCCCACCAAACACTAACCTGTACCCCACCAAACACTGACCCCCTCCCACCAAACACTGACCCCTCCCACCAAACACTCACCCCCTTCCCCACCAAACACTAACCCCCTCCCACCAAACACTCACCCCCTCCCACCAAACACTCACCCCCTCCCACCAAACACTCACCCCCTTCCCCACCAAACACTAACCTGTACCCCACCAAACACTCACCCCCTCCCACCAAACACTGACCCCTCCCACCAAACACTCACCCCCTTCCCCACCAAACACTAACCTGTACCCCACCAAACACTCACCCCCTCCCACCAAACACTCACCCCCTCCCACCAAACACTCACCTGCACCCCACCAAATTGTTTAAATAAAAATTGTTGTTTAAATAAAAAGTTAAATATAGTTCACAGTGACGGAGAACAGATTGATTGTATTTCTGTGGAAAAAAACTGAACAACCAAATCGGGTCACGAACAGAACATAGGAATGAACTACGTTCGTGAACCGGATGTTCTGCTGTACTTGAGGTCAGTCTTTTTCAGGTCACTACTTTGTAATGGCACGTGTCAGATGTAACAATAAACCACTTGTGGATCTCACAGGCACCACAGAGATCCACAGCAGAGAGTGAATTACCCGTCAGCTCCACCAGGTAAAATTCATCGACAAGCACACTCACCTGAAAAATATGAACAAGTTCTGGAAGAACACACACAATCCCGGATACACAGGAAGTCCTGAGGGAGCACGGAAAGAAAAAAAGTCTGGTTTTATTTAATTTCCGTGCTACAGTATACAGTGGTGTGAAAAACTATTTGCCCCCCTCCTGATTTCTTATTCTTTTGCATGTTTGTCACACAAAATGTTTCTGCTCATCAAACACATTTAACTATTAGTCAAAGATAACACAAGTAAACACAAAATGCAGTTTTTAAATGAGGGGTTTTATTATTTAGGGAGAAAAAAAATCCAAACCTACATGGCCCTGTGTGAAAAAGTAATTGCCCCTTGAACCTAATAACTGGTTGGGCCACCCTTAGCAGCAATAACTGCAATCAAGCATTTGCGATAACTTGCAACGAGTCTTTTACAGCGCTCTGGAGGAATTTTGGCCCACTCATCTTTGCAGAATTGTTGTAATTCAGCTTTATTTGAGGGTTTTCTAGAATGAACCGCCTTTTTAAGGTCATGCCACAACATCTCAATAGGATTCAGGTCAGGACTTTGACTAGGCCACTCCAAAGTCTTCATTTTGTTTTTCTTCAGCCATTCAGAGGTGGATTTGCTGGTGTGTTTTGGGTCATTGTCCTGCTGCAGCACCCAAGATCGCTTCAGCTTGAGTTGACGAACAGATGGCCGGACATTCTCCTTCAGGATTTTTTGGTAGACAGTAGAATTCATGGTTCCATCTATCACAGCAAGCCTTCCAGGTCCTGAAGCAGCAAAACAACCCCAGACCATCACACTACCACCACCATATTTTACTGTTGGTATGATGTTCTTTTTCTGAAATGCTGTGTTACTTTTACGCCAGATGTAACGGGACACGCACCTTCCAAAAAGTTCAACTTTTGTCTCGTCGGTCCACAAGGTATTTTCCCAAAAGTCTTGGCAATCATTGAGATGTTTTTTAGCAAAATTGAGACGAGCCTTAATGTTCTTTTTGCTTAAAAGTGGTTTGCGTCTTGGAAATCTGCCATGCAGGCCGTTTTTGCCCAGTCTCTTTCTTATGGTGGAGTCGTGAACACTGACCTTAATTGAGGCAAGTGAGGCCTGCAGTTCTTTAGATGTTGTCCTGGGGTCTTTTGTGGCCTCTCGGATGAGTTGTCTCTGCGCTCTTGGGGTAATTTTGGTCGGCCGGCCACTCCTGGGAAGGTTCACCACTGTTCCATGTTTTTGCCATTTGTGGATAATGGCTCTCACTGTGGTTCGCTGGAGTCCCAAAGCTTTAGAAATGGCTTTATAACCTTTACCAGACTGATAGATCTCAATTACTTTTGTTGTCATTTGTTCCTGAATTTCTTTGGATCTTGACATGATGTCTAGCTTTTGAGGTGCTTTTGGTCTACTTCTCTGTGTCAGGTAGCTCCTGTTTAAGTGATTTCTTGATTGAAACAGGTGTGGCAGTAATCAGGCCTGGGGGTGACTACAGAAATTGAACTCAGGTGTGATAAACCACAGTTAAGTTATTTTTTTAACAATGGGGGCAATCACTTTTTCACACAGGGCCATGTAGATTTGGAGTTTTTTTTCTCGCTTAATAACGTAAACCTTCATTTAAAAACTGCATTTTGTGTTCAATTATGTTATCTTTGACTAATAGTTAACGGTTTTTGATGAGCAGAAACATTTAAGTGTGACAAACATGCAAAAGAATAAGAAATCAGGAAGGGGGCAAATAGTTTTTCACACCACTGTATATTTAGCTTCATTACGGCACAGGTAAGGGTATCAGTACAAGAAGTCAGTTAGTCTCACATTGGGAAAACATCTGAATACCTTTGTGTCAAACGGTACGCTACAGACGTACGAGGTATGATGTGTAATTTCATATTTTGGGAAAGAAAGAAGCAACTCACCTGGTGCAACATAAGCCCCGAACAAGATCCAGATGGAGGCGATGAGAGAGGCGAACATCATCAGGAAACCGATGAAGAGCCAAAGACGAGCTCCTAGGAGATGGAGACACAGAAATGTGAGGGGTGTACTCACTTTTGTGAGATACTATACATATGTAGTCCTGACTTAAATCCAATTGAGAATCTGTGGAGGGAGCTAAAGATCAGGGTGATGGCAAGGAGACCCTCCAACCTGTTGGAGTTGGAGCTCATCGCTAAAGACGAACAGGCAAAAATACCAGCAGAGACAATTTATATAATCAACAATTATAGGAAGCGTTTGATTGCTGTAGTGGCCAATTAAGGCGTTTTATATTGGTTATTGCGAAGGGTATGAATCATTTTCGACATGCCACTTTTGTTCAAATGTAAATAAAAGATGCGTAATAATTTTTTTCCACAATAATGCCTCTTATACATCATCTTATTATCTTCTGGGAGACGCCTGTGTCATTTCTAATCAAGAAAAAACTTGATGGTTGAATAAAAGTTTAAATCAGAAATTGCCAGGGCTATGAATAATTTCGGGCATGATTGTGTGTGTGTGTGTGTGTGTATATATATATATATATATATATATATATATATATATATATATATATATACACACTATATATACACTATTACTACAGAAACACTATCATATTAGAACGGCCACATTACTGTAAACTTTAGACATTTACACAGGAAATTCCTCACTTTACACCCGTCAAATAGTGAAATAGGTTAGAAGGAATTTTTTTTGAAAAGTTTCAGTTCTTAAGCAACAAATTCTTCATATGTGGAGTGAGTGCTGTAGTCTATTAGTATATATTTTATAGCGGTACAACTCGTTAGCTGCTGGATTACGTACCTGTCCTTCCGAGGCAGCCGTCTCCATACACGTCCCCACTAATGTGAGCGTTTGACACTGCATTAATCCTGGAAAACACACACACACACACACACACACACACACACACACACACTGTCTCAGCAGGCACTATCAGGACTCTAGTATAAAGAACAGGGAGTCAGTACCACTTTACACAGAATGCATTAAAACACATCCGGTCGACTTCATTGATAATTTTAAAGAATGCAACAGTTCAATATGTTGTAGATGTAATGTTCAGGAATGAGAAGTATTTGTATTTAAATGTGATCAGATATAGTATGTGATGTGATTGTCCAGGTGACAATATCAGGCGACACTGCAGTCGATCACAAGTTTGTGGAGTTTGTGCCAGTTTGAGTTCACACAAGTCATTACAGCAAAGAAAGGAGAGAAACTAAAAAAACAAACAAACTTCTATATGCCTGATCATGAAGAATAACATAATTATCACAGGGATATTGAATAAGCGGCAGTGCTGTTGTGCTGGATATCAGGATGGCTGAGATGCGTTAGTAGACATGAGGGTGCAGCCCGAGTACAGTCGATATCACAGCTGCTGATATTCAGTACAACAGCACGACCTCGAGCGTGAAATCGCTTTTATACAACAGTTCCACAAACATCATTTATTATTATTAACAGATTATCATTTGTTTGTTTATTTAACCAGTTATTTTTCTACCGCATGCTTCCGTGTCTGGTCGAACTAAGTAACCGCGGCTGGCGGAGCTGGTGACTGACAGTTAAGTGTTAGTGTAATTAAAGTAGTTGTAAATTGTTCCTGGTATTAACGTATACAGGCACAAGCTGAGGAGAATAAACCACGGAGGTGTTGGAGAAAACTCAGTCCTGAGAAACTTACAAGATTTACTTTAGATTAAATCCGCTCAGATCAGCGCTCGCTTTTATCTTTTATCCTTTTAATCAAAACGCCGCCTTTTCCAAAGTGAAAGTGCACGTCGCAGGGTCACGCGGACAGTTTACATTTTCTAAAAAAATCATTGTCACGACCACATTTCAGCCTTTCACAGACACCGTGCATCGTGTCTTGTTGTTTTTTGTGATCCGAGTATTTTATGAGTGAAATAAAGCTGCTCACTTCGGCACACAGTGTTTATTTAGTGAGTATCTGTTTGTGTTTTGTTGTTTTTCTCTGGGATTATTATTGATTTTACATTTCGTCTGCTTGGCAAAAGTTGCATCTCTTTTACGACTAAAATAAAGCTGTTCATAACGCCGGGCGTTTTCATCTCGCCTTCGATCGAAACGCTGCCTTTTGACTGAAATTGTCAGCAGCTTTATTTCAGTCATAAATTCACAGCCGCATTCAAGGCATTCGTGCTCAAATAATTATTCAACGCTGGACACAAAGAGCAAAAAAGCATGATGATGATGATTATTTATTTATTTTTTTTAAACCTGAAGTGCTTCGTGTGGATTCATGCGATGAGTCATCTTCTCAAGGAGAGATTCTTATGTGTGTATTAGAATATTTCCGTAAAAATATTGAACATTTATTTTGTTTCTTTATTCAAGTCCTTCCTGTTCTGTTGGACACGGACCTGCATCAGCACATCACTCCCCCAAACAGCACAGCAGGTAGCATTTACTCACATCTCAATAGAGAAATAACATAAATCTTGCATGTGACTGGATGTTTTTGTAGCACAGACCCGTCCAGTAGTGATGGGTCGTTCATCAACGATTCGTCTTTAATGCGACTCAGAAGAACGAGTATCTCAGAGTGATTTGTTCACTTTCCACCGGGCGCGCATGGTTATGTACAGGAAACAGAAATGAGTAGATACCGCTCAAGTCTTCTAGTCTGAACTAGTTCTCCTTTTTTTTGTCACGTGACTCCTATAGACGATATGCGGTGCAATAGATTCAAAAGAACAAACGACTCGGACCAGAAGATATAAGAGATGAGCTACTCATTCCAGTTATCATAATACGGGTCTGTTTATTGAAATTTTAATATTTTATTCTATTTCTGATCAAAAGAATGAAATGAACTAAATGACTAACTAAGAAAAAGATTTGTTCATTTTGCTGAACGAGATTCAGACGACTATCCGACCAACAAATAAAGAAGTGCAAAACAGTTTAATGCACATTAAGTGTTTCCTCAAACGTTGTTTCACCTCCCGTTTCCACAATCACAAGCAAATCACAATCAGAGGAACCGAGGAATGAGGAAGTGAAGCAGGGACAGAGTGACGCCTGCATCTGAAGCATTTAACAACTATAATTTTTAAGACTCAAATTCACCACAGTTGCCCTGTTCTACCTCATTCAGGACACGTGAACGATGGTGTTACGTGATCACCACTACATGATAAACATCTGCCTTGTGGAGAGGAACCAGCTGTTATGATCTCGCAGTCGTCCTCTGGATAAGAACAAACCTTTCACTGCCAGTTATTTTACACTCATGATGTTGCTTCTCTCTTGTTCAGACACACACACACACACACACACACACACACACACACACTACCAATAAAGCTGCATGGTTTATTTACCATCTGGTCTAATATCTCTGAGCTGGATAACCTTTTTATAACCTTTTTAACTACACTACCTTTCACAAACAGATGCTCATTAATGTATTCCTTACAGTACATGACCACTTCTTAGGTGACTGTGTAATATAAACTCCTACATGTGGGCGTGCGGAGTGAAATGTTACTGTTGTTTTAGAGGATAAAATATTCAGTTTGTTAGAAACTTCCTCTGTGAAACAAACCATTTAAGATGATGATGATGATGATTACTACTACACTCCCGTTTCCCCCGGGAACACTGTCGCAAGAGAACGATGTGTGCAAGTGCTAAGATTTTTGCTCATTTATTCTTTACAAGACGTGTGGTTGGTATTTTCTTCGAGTGTACTACAGAGAGGTGCTGATGTAGCGAGGCCAAGCCCTTTGTTATTTCAGCAGCACCTTGTATTTTCTATGACTACGGTAGAACCAAAATTTTGATTAAAATTTTCCCAAATTCCCATGACTTTTCCAAAACTTTCTGATATAATTTAGCTTTATCTGTCTTCCTTACTGTATAAACTCTGATATAATCGTCTATTTATATTTCTGGAATTCCTGCACAGTGCTGGTGAACTGTAAGGCATGTAGAATATAAGTCCTGTTCATCTGTGTTCATTTCTGGTTTTACTGAAATTGTTCTCTTGTACTGTGCAACACACCATCCCGAGACCGAGTCTAGAAATAAAGCTCATTGTTATTGTTATTCTTATTATTACAAGACCTACATGAAAAACGCCAAGGTAGAGAAAACTCCACATGTGTAAAAAGCATGGTTTAGATCCTGTGGGTTGGGATAGGACACGGCGGCATCGATTATAACCCACCACCCTGTGAAGAACTGAGAGAGAGAGAGAGAGAGAGAGAGAGAAAAGGAGTGAGAGAAATGTTAATGTAATTGGTGTTTCCGTGTTTATGAAAAAATTATATTCAGAAACTTTTTGCACACACACACACACACACACACACACACACTTACCATAAAACCAGCAACGATGGAGGCCACCGTGTTCCTCCTCTCTGCCAAGTCGATGCACTCGCACTCCGGCCAGCGGAAGTTATCCAGGAAGCCGGCCATGTCTGTCTCCAAGCTCCGCCTCCAGGTTTACACGCCTCCTGACCTCAGCCTTCCTCTCAGACCTGTAACAACGTGCGGATTTGATCCTGTTCAGTCTCTGGTGTTTCATTTAAGCTCAGAGCGTCTGAGGTCTCGGCCCTACACCTCACGTCCTAATGACCCTCCGGTGCTCGTGCTGAACCTCGTCTCACCCGGGAGACCTCATTCTGGAGGCAGTGTGCAAAGCTCAGACAGGAAGTGGTGCTGCAGCTACAGTACATGTGCTTCTGGAGTGCAGAGTGTGTTTTCACGTGTTTACCAACACGTCATGTGAACGTATCTCAGCCTGAAATGTTGGATTAACGGATTAAAGGAGTGGCATTAGCTCATCAGGTTGTCTAGACACACTTATTACTTTAAAGAGCCAGAACTTCTATAGAAAAATGACACAAATTGTGGACTTAGACTGTCTTTGTTGGTGAAACACTCACTTAGTAGCTCACAATCTCGCCCTGAGCGATGAAAGGCTTAGTTTAAATTAGTTTAGAGAAGCTTAAAAACCCAAGAAATAACTCGGCTCAAAGCAGAAAGTGTCAGTTTACCAGTCATTTACTCATATATGTCATTTACTTTTATATACAATATAGGACAATACACAATATAGGACATCTTGAAATAACCTCTACACTGAACCTGTTAGGCAAAAGAAAAATACGTTTTAGACGTCTAGACATTCAGGTGGGTCTCCAGTGATTCCCTAATTTTTGTCCTTTTCTCAGTTTTTGTTTATGAGCTTAAACAAGCCAGATACAGTAGATTTTCCCCCTAATGTGACCTCACATAAGAAAAGCCTCTAAAAGCACATGTTATCTGAGGGGTGTTTCAGCTGGAGCATTAACACACACACACACACACATACACACACTTTGGGGAAGCTCTGAGACCTGTGTTAGCTTGGTAAAGAAACAGTAAAACATGGGACCTTTAAAAGAAGCAGAGTTCAATGTGACGACATTTTCCTAAAGGAAAGTAAACAAGCTGATATTCATACATTCAGAGATTCACATCAGCAGATCAAAGTTTATCCGCATTCGAGATTAGATTAATTATATCCACATACACACTAGCGATGGAAGAAAAAAAAGATTGACTTATGAATCGCGATTCTGTTGTGTGCTGATTCATACATCGCCACACTGACTCCACAATCGATCAGCCAGTCAGCGGAATTGACTGGTTTTTGGCCAGTATAACTGCTTGAGAGTGTTAAAACACATTTTTATGGCGTTATTGTACATTATCACAAGTTCCGCGTGCTAAAAGCCTCAGATCGGCTCTTTTTGTCCAAACTCTATGAGCAAATATGAGTATACACGCTTACACCAGTCTCAAAACACACAGGTGGCGCACTCTGCACTATTCCTGCACTGGACTCCTGTGTAGTACGAGTGAATTACTGCTAGGTTTGTTTAGAAATAATAATTATGACGGAGGACAGAGATACACACGGCTCAGTTAAATGTTAAAGTCTTGTATTTTGAAGTGAGTTTGTATTGTTTACATTCTGCGCTTGGTGAGAAAACAAATGTTATAAGAAATGAGCTACACTTAATTTCTCATTGTCAATTGTGAATCTGGTGAATAAAGAACCTTCTATAAAACTTTTGAGGTCTGAAAATAACTTTGTTATTATTATTATTATTACTTTAAAGATTTAAGGTCCTAACGTAATTACGTTGCGGTATGGAGAGCTGCACCACGAGGTGTTATAATGTGCAAGAGCCCGAACGCAGGGGTTTAGAGGGGATTAATGAAATACTGTAGGGGCATGTGACATTGCTTATGATACACACGGGACGACCTTTCGGTTTGGAGATAGCGTGGGATTACTAAGAGCGCATCTAAGCATACTAAGATCTACTCTATAAAGTAAGATTTCTAACTACAAAAGCTTCTAATACAATGCGGAAGGTCAAATTCCTCCCTCACCCCTGGTCAAGGGCACTACTTGGTGTGTGGAACAGGGGATTTTACACCCTACTTTGGGATATTCTAAAAGCCCAATAGGTAAGTGATAATAATAAATGGTGTGCGGAGAACTGTTGTATAAAAGCAATATCACACTAGAGGCTGTGCTGTTGTACTGAATATCAGCACCACTCCCTCTCGGGCTGTCGCTGCTGAATTGTGGCTTCAGTGTATCGTCTCGTACCTTATGATTCATGCATGCCATTCGTCTCCACAAGAAAAACAAGCTGTGAGAGAAGAAACGCCTTCCTGATTGTCTGTCGGATGTCTTGTTAAAACAAGGAGGACCTGCACTGTATGTAAACATCACTACTGACTCTGAAAGCCTTCAGTCTGTCTCCAGGACCTGATGTAAAGACGAGCGGCTCTGCAGCAGCTGTTGATGATGCCGTTTCTCCTGATCGTCCTGTGGAGTCTGACGTTGTGTGCACAGCTCCGGGATTTGAGAAACGTTCAGATTTCATGTGGTATTATCTTTAGCAGATATATGATGATTGAGAGCGTACACGTGAGACACACAGCAGCCTGGGACATACGGAAGTTACTAGTAGGCAGGATGAGCAGAAACGTCCCTCTCAAAATGCAAATTAAACAAAACAACATGACACAGGATTAATTGTGCATTCTGTGTGTGTGTGTGTGTGTGCGTGTGTGTGAGATACCTTTCTTAATCATTCAAATTAGACAATACAAATAGTTTTATATTTGGTATTAGATTTTAATGTCTTTATTTTCATTGTTATTTTTATAAAAATCTTTTAATCATTTCAAACCTGACCATGAAGATGGTCTTGGACTCACACAGCTATTTTCTGATGGCTTGTGACTGCAGTCAATCAATAGTTCAGGACTGAAATTCCTACAAACCTATTCTAGGTAGTAACAATAGAGAATCATTATAATGGACTCCATAATTAACTTCCAGCCACCTATCACACGTGTATATATATATATATATATATATATATATATACACACACACACACACATACATACAGTATGTGGGGTGCAGGAGAAATGAGTCGCCTCACCGGTTTCGATGAATCAGTCCTGGAGCACAATGATAGAAAATGTCTGTCCTGTAAATCTGTCCTGATTGTAAATAATCCTAATTGCATAAAATCCTCCACGAGTTCACAGTCCAATACAGCTCTGAGACAAAATGGAGTCCATTCATGTATTGTCGTCTTCACAGGCTGCCTTTAAATGAGGTCAACCGAACCCACTGTGTCACCGGGATTCCCCTCACAATCTGGAGGTGCAGAGTCTTGTGAGAGTGTAATGCGGAACCAAAACACCAAACCTGTGTGTTTCTTTACATTGCATATTTTTGTCAAAGGTGTATAACACCCTTATCTCTCCTACGCAGTTTGACTGTCGATGAGATGCCGGTGCTAGACACCCGGAGTGACATTCTGTGAGGTTCTGCGAGCCTCCGTGAGGGCCGCCAAAACAATTAAATTTAATGCTGAATTTTGCGCAAGGTAAGATTGGAAACTTAATTACTACACCAAAAGAGCAAAAACCCGCGGGTAATTGCGATAAAACTTATTTACGGCCAGCGCACGAAACCGCGCTGACTCCACGTGGGCGAGATACAGTAGGGGTCGGACTTCAGTTCTGGCGGCAGGTTTATAAGTTGAACTCGTGCATAAGTCGCTGACCAACTGTACTGTATATACTGTACACACAATCACATATACGTACTGTATTAGCAGGAAGAAGGTTTGTGAACCTTTTGGAATTTTATGGTTTTCTGCATTAATTTTGATCTGTGATATGTAATATATAAGTTATGTGATATATAACTGCCTGTAGTAATAACAACAAGACAAACACTGTTAAATTGTTATAGATAACTTAAATTTTGGATCTTTCATGTATTTATTGACAACACTCATTCAAAATTTTAAATGATAATGGAAAAAGTAAGTGAACCCTTGGAATTAATAACTGGTTGACACCCCCCGCCCCTTTCAGCAACCAGCCGCTTCCTGTACCTGTGGATCAGACCTGCACATCGTTCAGGTGGAATTTTAGCCCAGGAAGGCAGAACTGCTTTGGCTCATATTCTCTGGACTTCTCATGTGTACGACCATCTTCAATCCATTCCACGGCATCTCTATTGGGTTGAGGTCCGGGCTCTGACTTGGCCTTCTTCTTCTTTGTCTTTCGGCTGTTCCATTTCAGGGATCGCCACAGCGAATCATCTGCCTCCATCTAATCCTGTCCTCTGCATCCTCTTCTCTCACACCAACTAACTTCATGTCCTCTCTCACTGCATCCATAAATCTCCTCTTTGGTCTTCCTCTAGACCTCCTGCCTGGCAGTTCCAACCTCAGCTTCCTTCTACAGATATATTCACCATCTCTCCTCTGAACATGTCCAAACCACCTCAATCTGGCCTCTCTGACTTTATCTCCAAAACATCCAACATGGGTTGTCCTTCTGATGAACTCATTCTTGATCCTATCCATCCGTGTCACTCCCAAAGAGAACCTCAACATCTTCAGCTCTGCTACCTCTAGCTCTGCCTCCTGTCTTTTCTTTATTTCCACTGTCTCTAAGCCGTAGAGCATTGCTGGTCTCACCACTGTCCTGTACACCTTTCCTTTCATTCTCGCTGATACTCTTTTATCTCACAACACACCTGACACTTTTCTCCACCCATTCCAACCTGCCTGTACCCGCCTCTTCACCTCCTTTCCACACTCTCCGTTGCTCTGGACCATTGACTCTAAGTACTTAAAATAGTGCACCTTCTTTACCTCTGCTCCCTGTATCCTCACCGTTCCTCTTGGGTTCTCATTCACACACATGTATTCCATCTTGCTGCGGCTAACCTTCATTCCTTTGCTTTCCAGTGCATACCTCCACCTCTCCAAATTTTCTTCCGCCTGTTCCCTGCTCTCGCTACAAAGCAGAACATCATAGTCCATGGAGACTCCTGTCTAACCTCATCTGTCATCCTGTCTATCACCAGAGCAAACAAAGAGGGGCTTAGAGCCGATCCTTGATGCAGACCCACCTCCACCTTGAACTCTTCCCTCACACCTACAGCACATCTCACCACTGTCTTACAACTCTCATACATGTCCTGCACCACTCTAACATACTTCTCTGACTTGGCCAAACAGTGGATTTTGTTTGTTTTGAAGCTATATTCTGTTGTGGACTTGCTCTGGTGTTTTGAGTCATTGTCCTATTGCATCATCCAACTTCTCCAGAGTTTCAGTTGACGTACAGACATTCTCAAAAACAAAGAAATTTTTTATACCCAGGGGAATTCATCTTCCCCTCTATGACCTCCACCATATTTTACGGTTGGGATGATGTTTTCATCATGATATTCTGCGCCCTATTTACAGTACATCCGATGTAGTGCTGCAGGTTCTTTTGAGATTTTAATATTAGTTTCCTCAGTGCATGAAAACATTTTGCCAACACCGCTGTCGAGTGTCAATGTGCTCTTTCGCAGTCTTTAGACATGCAGCAATGTTCTTTTTAGGAAGCAGTGACTTCCTTCGTGGTCTCCTGCCATGGTCACCCTACTTGTTCAATGTTTTATGTACTGTAGTCAGGAAGGGCATCCGGCGACACCTTCCCGGGAGCAGCCGAAAGACCAACAACAGACTCATGAACACAGATGTTAGCCAGTTATGATGATGCCTTTAAATCTTTACCTGTCACTCAGGGTTGTTTCTTTACCTCATTGATGAGTCTTTATTAAGCTCTTGGAGTCATTGTGACTGGGTGTCCACTTTTCTGTCTCCTGTAGGCTGGTGAAAGTCTTTGAGGTGACCTTGTAAGCATTTTCAGCTTTATGTAAATCAACAATTCTTGATCACAGATCCTCTGAAAGCTCTTCTTGGCAAAGCATGGGTCACAATAGTGTATTCTTCTTGTGCAGAGCGAACTCAAAAAGTTTAAGTGGTTTTTACAGTCAAAATAGCCCCAGTCCACACCTCCAAACTCATTTTCTTAACAAGACTCCAGGTATGCTTTCTGAGGTCAATAACTCAAGGATACTTTTTCCATTGGCACTATGAGGTGTTTATGGTTATTCTCAATAAAGACATGAAAGTAGGGCTGGGCGATTTGGCCTAAAATCAAAATCTCGATTAATTGAACATTTTAACTCGATTACGATTAATGAACGATTATTTTATTTAATTTTTTATTTTGCCCTCATAGTTCACTGACAAGTTTTGTACAGTAAATATGCTCACAAGTGAGAGATTTTTAAATGAAGGGTGCATTACTTGATTGATTAATTGAAGGCAACACACACTATCTACTATCTATGATTATTTATTGAACATCAATGTTGAACAACTGAAATTAAACTGAAGCCACAAAAATTAAAGGGTTCATTAAATTACATTTTAAAGTATAGGCTATTAACAAAAACAGATGACAGATTTGGCCTTAAAAATTAAGATACTATAGGCACATGCTCAGAATCTTTACAAGGCAAAGATTTTTATTAAAAAAAAAAAATACTTGTTTGTGATGATAAAAAGTATCTTGTGATGATATATTACAAATCAAATATGTTTTGAGATTTTTGAACAATAATGAGAAACAACATTTAGACCACACACACTAGGTCTGTCTTTTTATCCCACAATTCAGTGTTAAATGAAGGCTATTTCACACGGCCCCAATAAACCGACATAATGGCTTAAACATGCAATGACAACAAAATAGAAAGTTAGAAACGGCCCTGGTTATATCCTTGTTCCTTTTCGAACACCTTTCATAAGGTGTAATGGCCACGAAAGACGACACGATCGATATCTTCTTTGGTACAGCCCCACTGCTAGCCCTGCTAGTTGACGGAGTAGCATCGGCCCGCATTTTCATGCTCTCAGTGTGGTCGTGCAGAGCCGTTTAAAGGGGCGGGTGCTCAAAGTAAAAAAAGATAGAACAGGCTGAATAACAACAACTCAAATTCATAACGAATCTAATATGGAATTGCATCGTACTGTATGACTGTCATCAGGTGAGAACAATGTAAAGCAAATGTAGCCTATGCTTTACCTGATGGCGTACAATGTTGCTGTTGATTATTATATTATTAGTAATAATTTTTTTTTTATCTATACACATAAAACACACAAACATGCACATGCAGTGCTTATTAAATGTTTAAACTGTAGAGATACAATAATTTTACTGCTGTAAAATCAGCATTTTATCTAATTTGAAATATAAACCTAATATCTGTTACTTAATACTGTATATTTTCTTTAAAAACAGTGTTTTTTAATATCAAATATAATAAACCATAATTATGTGGATATCCATATTAGATGGTTTTTAGTGAAATAAAAGCCCTCCAGAAAAGAAGGGAAAAGTCCTGTAACTTACTTTAAAACTAACCATGTTCCCTAAAACGGTGGACAGAGAGCTACAGACAGGGGGGTCTGTAACCCCCTACCCAGTTAGCTAGCAGTTAATGACCACCACTACTTGTGCAGTTCATAAAAGGACAGGTAATGTTTGTCGCGCTGTTGCACAAACATCACGCTCATTTATTTCAATTCACTTGTTGTTATAGACTATAGTGTGCGCTGTACACCCTATTTACTGTTTTGCTACAGTCTGCACCTTCCAATTAATTTGCCTGCTTCTCCTCCAGCTCCGCACCATCCAGCCTGCAGAAAATGCTCGTGCACTTTGCGAGCTCGTACCCGGCTCGTAACGAGCGTGCTCTGCCCTCAAGGGCGAGCATTGGTTAATGGCAGTCATATGACTGATGCAAGCCAGATCCTTTTATTTAGCAAAATTGAGATTAATAGTTACATTTTATTGTTGTGGGGAAAAGACAGGGCTCCATACGCACATACACATAAAAAAAAAAAACACCAAGAAAAGGGCACTTGAGGCATCCTGGAGGAAAGGGGCGGGTGCTCAAGCACCCTCCGCCCCCCCCTCTGTACGTGCCTGGTGTGGTCGTTTGGGTGATAATAACTCGAGGTTAGATTCACTTTCGTCGCTGCTTCCACTCATTTTTTTTTTGTCATCCTGGTGTCAAGTTTGCTTCGCAAAGTGCGGTAGGAAATTAACTTTGACCTGCACGGCACGCGCAAGCTGCACGCTGATTGCTTATTGTTCTGCTGTGTGATTGGCTCTTAGATTAATCCATATTGAGCAAAAAATGTCTAGAGCTTTTCATCGTTTTTAAAATCAAATAAATCGCGATTTGATATGATATCGTTTATCGGCCCAGCCCGACATGAAAGATTGGATTTTTTTGTGTTATTATTTTAGGCACATTATATTTGTCAATACTCTTGACTTAGATGAAGATCAGATCACATTTTATGACAAATTAATGCTGAAAACCATGAAAATACAAAAGGTTCACTTTTTCTTGCCACTGTGTTTAAGTTAATATGAAGTTGTTTATAGTAAAGTACCTCGGTAAGTAGTAAGAAAATAGTTACATACAGAGTAAACCAAACAATTTACTGTATATACACTTCAGGGAAAGAATAGTATGATGTATGTTATATTAATAATATCATTATATTATTATCATATCATATACAGTGAAACCTCGGGTTGCGAGTAACGTGGTTTGCGAGTGTTCCGCAAGACGAGCGAAGATTTTTAATAAATTTTGAAAAGCGAACAAGTCTTGGTTTACGAGTATCGAGTATCATGTATCACTCATGCGCTTCTTGTTTTGACGCTGAGTGTCATGTGATCACAACTGAGCCAATGGTTTTTCTCTCTCTTGCGATGCAGAATTGTGGGTAATCGTCTCCCCTGCTGGGTCTTAGTGCTCATCTCTTACTGGTATAATCATCATCCATGCACACGTGTACTGTTTACTATAATGCTGTGACCACTCTTTGTGTGTGTGTGTGTGTGTGTGTGTGTGTAAAGCGTATTTTTATTTTGTGTTTGTATGTGTGTGTGTACAGCACGCGTGTACTGTTTATTATAACACACGTGT
Organism: Channallabes apus; assembly: GCA_030522415.1. NCBI lineage: Eukaryota > Metazoa > Chordata > Actinopteri > Siluriformes > Clariidae > Channallabes > Channallabes apus. The sequence continues at coordinate 13,732,877 of CM060109.1, forward strand.
GCGCACATGTAAAGCAAAAACAAGTCTCATTAGAGAGGTTAAAGATCCATTTTCTCTCTCTGCTCAAGAATCTTCCCCTTTTTTGTGTCGGTGTGTGCGTGTGTCATTGGACACAGTGTTCAATCACCTTTTTTATGTATTTATTTTTTTGGGGTGTGGAACAAATAATTAGAGTTTCCATTATTCCTTATGGGAAAATTAAATGTGTTTTACGAGTGTTTTGGAATACGAGCCCACTTCCGATGAACGAATTATGCTCGTAATCCGAGGTTCCACTGTATTTCAATATATAGTGTATAGCAATACGTTTAGTATTAAAATATTTATACAAGTTTTTTCTTTTCCTGAAGTGTGTATACATCTTTTGCTGTGTGTGTGTTATTTTTTTATTTAATTTTTTTACATTTACAGCATTTGGCAAATAACCATATCCAGGGTAACTTACAATTGTCCTCATTATACATTCAGAGTTTTACATCTGTAGTACTTTTAATCTCTAATTAGGAACATTAACATTAATAATAATAATAATAATAATAGAAAGGTCAAAGTTTATACTGTATATTACTCTTTACAGTAAACCTGGATATTACAGCAAACCTACATTCACATTATAATTATTGTTGTTGTTTTTCAGTATGTCCGGTAGTTAGCCGGTTAGCTTAGCGTCACACACTGCACACACTGCTGCTCCAAAGTGAAAGTACTGCACACTGATGATCTCCTCTCTCTCACACACACACACACACACATACAGTACATACATATATACACACACATATTATACACACACATGTAGCCACATGTCTGACAAATAAACGCAAAAACACACACACACACACACACATTCCGGCGTTTTAAACAGACTGTACATGAATTTACAGCGCGCGCTCACCTCTGAAACTCCTCCACTCAGCGCCGCTAACCTCCGCCCCGCCCCCCTCACACGCGCACAGGGACGGAGATTAAACCGAGGTCCCGCCCACTGCACTCTGATTGGCCAGCAGGTTAAACTTAAACGGTAGCTAATCCTGATAAAGGAGCGCAAGAACTGACCAATTAGCGCCCAGGGGGCGGGATTTGTAGGTAGTAGGTAGGAAGAAGACACACACGCAGGCACTCACTCACTCACTCACGCACGCGCGCTAATTATGGTGTATTTTAATGGCCAAGTTTTACATTAATAATGTACATTTTCTAAATCACTTCCTAACATATGGCCTGTCCTCTGTGAAATACAAAACCATTTGAACTCTAACAGGAAACCACAAAGATATCATTGTTGTAATGATATCTACAGCTAATATAAAAGTGGAGATGATCGTGGACTTCAGGAGAAACCCACCTGCACTTCCCCCACTCACCATCATGAACAGCACTGTGACGGCAGTGGAGTCATTCCGGTTCCTGGGCACGACCATCTCTCAGGACCTGAAGTGGGACATTCACATTGACTCCATTGTTAAAAAGGCCCACCAGAGGTTGTATTTCCTTCGCCAGCTGAAGAAATTCAACCTGCCACAGGAGCTGCTCACACAGTTCTACTCAGCCGTCATTGAATCCGTCCTGTGCACTTCAATAACTGTCTGGTTTGGCTCAGCTACGAAAGCAGACATCAGAAGGCTACAAAGGACGGTTCGGACTGCTGAAAGAATTATTGGCACTCCCCTGCCCACGCTGCAAGAACTGTATATATCCAGAGTGAAGAAAAGGGCACGGAATATCACTTTGGACCCCTCACACCCAAGCCACCTTCTTTTTGAACTTTTGCCATCGGGTCGACGCTACAGAGCACCGAACACCAGGACAGTCAGGCATAAGAACAGTTTTTTCCCCCAGGCAATCTACCTCCTTAACAGATAAACATCATTCTAACGGTCAATAAATATATGTGCAATATTGTGTACAATACCACTGTGCAATGTACTGTATAATACCACAGACTTCAGATATTTATGTAACTTATTTAAAAGTATCTCACATCGTACTCCATTTGATGTCAACCATTTAATTTTTTTTTTTTTTTTTTTTTTTTGCGTCATGCTGTTTTTGTCTTGTCATTTGTATTTTTTGTTCTGGAAGCTCCGTCACTAAAACAAATTCCTTGTACGTGCAAGCGTACTTGGCAATAAAACTCTTTCTGATTCTGATTCTGATTCTGAAAAGTCTGCTTCAGTGTCTTGTTATCTTTGGTATACTTAAGTATAATTACAAGCATTTCATAAGTGTCGAAGGCTTTATTGATTAATTACATTCCGTTTATGTAAGCAGTCAATATTTGCAGTGTTTACCATTTTTTCTCAACACATCTGCAATTAGTCCTGGTGTGCTGTCAATCAACTTCTGGGCCACACCCTCACTGATGCCAGCCCATTCTAATTCGGGTGTTCCCTGAGCGTGTACCCTGTGACGGATTGGCACCTTGTCCAGGTAATCTTAGTGAGAGGGGGAAAAAGGAAGGAAGCAAAAAGAAGAACGTGAGTGGTCAGGACCACGACTGCTAAAACATACTGTATGTGGCATAATGTAATATTACATAGTGAAATAAAGAGTCAGTATCACTATAAAGTGCCTTTGGAGTCGAATCACCCAATCATTGTGCATGTATTGCAGATTAATAAAAAAATGTAAATGATTTATTATAAATGACCAAACTAGGTGGCGCGGTGACATGGTGGCCTCGCACCTTTATGGTCCGTGTTCAATTCTCACCTCAGGTCTGTGTGCATAGAGTTTGTGTGCTTGGTGGGTCTCCTCTCACAGTCCAAAGACATGCAGATTAGACTAATTGGCTGTGGTGTGTGTGTTTGTGTATGCTCTGCGATGGGTTCTCTAGGGTGTACCCTGCAGTCCTAAGTCTCCTGGGATAGGCTCCAGGGCTCCAGTGCTCCAGGGTTCTTGTCTCAGTCAGTTTGCCGGATTATCTTCTTCAAATTGGGTTTGATCTTTCCAGCCAGTTGCCTGTGTCCCTGACTCTGCTCTCATCCTGCGCCCTGCCTAAGTATATATACTGTACAGTACAGTACATACATACACACATACATACAGAAACTATCTGGATATCTGACCCATTGCCTTACTGTCTGGTTGTTGCCTTACTGTCTGGTTGTTCAGTTAGGTGCATAAACAAGCTTCAGCTAGTCCAGAATGCAGCAGCGAGAGTCCTCACTAGAACCAGAAGATATGAGCACATCACCCCTATCCTATCTTCACTACATTGGCTCCATGTGAAATTTCGCATTGATTTTAAAATACTACTCTTGACATATAAGGCATTAAATGGTCTCGCCCCGCAGTATCTGAGCGAACTGCTAGTGCCTTACGATCCGCCACGCCTACTTCGGTCAAAGGATGCAGGCTGCTTATCAGTACCGCGTATTATGAAAACTACAGCTGGGGGCAGAGCTTTTTCTTACAAAGCCCCAAAATTATGGAATAGTCTTCCAAATAGTGTTCGGGACTCAGACACAGTCTCAGTGTTTAAGTCTAGGCTCAAAACCTATTTATTTAGCCAAGCATTTTTATAAATAGATTTGCCATAAGGTAAAGGAGCAGATCTGGGGGACTCATGGACGTAGAGTATTATGGTGAACTGGTATGTTTATATGCTGTCTTCCTCAGTCTCATTTGATCACTCAGGTTTGTTGATGGTGAGGTGATTGTTTGCTTTACATCTCAGGGAGCCCTCATGTTTGTGTTTCCTTCTGGCTCTCCCTTTTAGTTATGCTGTCATAGTTAGTCCTGCCGGAGTCCCTGCTTGCACTCCACAGTAAATATACATTCACATTAGACATTGTGACTGTGACCATACCTAATTGCAATCTCTCCTCCTCTTCTCTTCCTCCCCCTCTTTCTCTTTCCTCTCTCCCCCTGTCTCCCCCTTTCACTCTTTCTCTCTCTCTCTCTGTCGAGCTACACATGTGGTTCCTGAGCTGCCAGTGATCCAGACTCCCTCTGCCCTCCGGACCTGTCTGATCCATCCTGGTGCCCGGTTTCTGGTTGGAGGTCTCGTCGCATGGATGCCCCGTGTGTCCCTTTAGGATGCGCCTGGTGTCTGGGGATGATTCTATCTACTTAGAAGATGGTTCTGGCCTCGACTGGTGTTGTCAGCTGTTTCTCTGAGGACTTGACATCAGACCACATGGAACACCTTTTGAAGGACGTCACATGACATTTTCCCTGGGGTTGAAGGCTTCACAGTATGTCACAGTCTCTTCATTTGTTTTATAAACATTTGTTCAAGAAATGAAATAAGAACAACTTGACAATTCGATAGTTCAGGACTGGAACTTTCTACAAGTCTATCTGAGTCTCGAATAACTACTGGACTCCATTTTACATCAACTATTATAACATCAATTAACATCAACTATTATAGCTGAACCTAACACTTAACACTATATAAATGCAGATCATTTCCTGCTATCTGTTTCACCCAGATGAGGATGGGTTCCCTGTCGAGTCCGGTTCCTCTCAAGGTTTCTTCCTATTACCATCTCAGGGAGTTTTTCCTTGCCACTGTCGCCCTCGGGCTTGCTCACCAGGGACTATCTGACCATTTTGATTCATACACATTCACATTCCATACAAACTTAAATAATTCTTTTGATTGTGTAAAGCTGTTTTGAGACAATGTCAATTGTTAAAAGCGCTATACAAATAAAACTGAATTTAATTGAATTGAATATACACTGTATATATTCTTATAATGTTTTGCCTGTTTTCTGTTTGTGAACCTGACTCTGACAGACAGAGGGTTCAACCGTCTCACACAATTTCACTTCCTGCTGCTTTCTGACTCCAGTCCTAACTCCTGAGCACAGTGATCGTCTCCAGTCCTCCCACGGCAAGCATTGGGTGTATGTGATTTTGTCCTGTCCTACACATTTCTCTACCAACTTCAGTGAGTGTAAAAAGAGGAGCAAATATTTTTGTTATATATATTACTTTGTTCTGGTTTATGTATGAGATCAGATTGGGTGGGCGGGGCCTTTAGTCTGCGGGGCATGGGTGAGCCTTGGGTGGCTGTGATCCTATCACCACTTTTCTTTTTATATAATTGATTATTAATCCTATGTTGTTATAATGTGCTGGCTGACTGGTGTATGTTGTGTCAGTGATTTGAGCTCCACAAAGCCAACTAATAAAATTATCACCTCTCTTAAATATCCTCATTTAACTTTTATCTGTTCTTTCACATGACCAGAAAACATAGATTTTTCTTTCTACTGCATCCCTGCTATCGTTATTTGTTGCTGCCTCTCGCTCTGGAGGTTAACATAGCTAATGGGAGTAAACAAATTAATAAATCCAATATCTGCCTCAAACCATATGCAGTTCTTCACTCACACGAACCCAAAGGTTGCACGGTGACTGGCTGTAATTTATAGACATGAGCACAATCTCACCATGTAACACACTGTGCCATTATTCCAGACACCTCGGTTCAGATTTATTTTATGAACATTATTAAAATCTTGCAAATCCTGCCATTCCTATAAAATGTGTTTGAATATGTAGTTAATAATTTGCATGTAATGCAACACTATTGGCCATTTATTAACCTCATCTCCATCTGACTTCAGTAAACATCACGAATGTGAGACACAAAGTGACTGCACTAAACAACAGTGGGGTCAGAGGGCAGAGGGCAGGCCAAGGAAAGCAGGATGGTGTTAAATGCAGTCTGTATAATGAAACACACTGAACTGGTAATATTACTATGGCACTACAATCACTTTATAGAAAATAACTTTTATATAGTTTTAGTCTTTAATAAACCTCACTATAGAAATGAATCACTATCGCTGTCACAGTCATGTTGAACCCCGTCTACCTAAAGCTCGAATGATGTCACCTGAAAGCCTGACATACTGAAGCTAAATAGCAAACTGGTTAGTTAGGCGGCGCGGTGGTGTAGTGGTTAGTACTGTCGCCTTGCACCTCCAGGGTCTGGGTTCGATTCCCCGGCTAGGCTCGATTCCCGTCTCTGTGTGCATGGAGTTTGCATGTTCTCCCCGTGCTTGGTGGGTTTCCTCCGGGTACTCCGGTTTCCTCCCACAGTCCAAAGATATGCAGATTAGGCTAATTGGCGTTCCTAAATTGCCCGTAGTGTGTGATTGGGTGTGTGAGTGTGTGTATGTGTGTGTGTCCTGCGATGGATTGGCACCCTGTCCAGGGTGTACCCCGCCTAGTGCCCGAAGTCTCCTGGGATAGGCTCCAGGTCCCCCGCGACCCTGAACACAGGATTAAGCGGTATAGAAGATGAATGAATGAATAGTACTGGTTCAGGAGTGCAGACCAGTTTCACTTTTAAGTGACATCAGACCACATGGAACACCTTTTGAAGGACGTCACATGACATTTTCCCTGGGGTTGAAGGCTTCACAGTATGTCACAGTCTCTTCATTTGTTTTATACACATTTGTTCAAGAAATGAAATAAGAACAGCTTCAATATAAAATATGAGATGAAATTAGACTTCATTAGAAATGTTAATTATGATGAAACTTACTTTCACTAAACAAAAAAACAAGCTTTCTAATATGTGTTACAGTACATGTGTTACCCAGGCACACCGTCATTGTGGAAATGATGTCATGGGTACATAGTTTCATAGAGTGTCACATGACTCGACAGAATGTTGGTTATATGTCATGTACAGTAGTGACTTCGGCTGTGTTCCGTTCCACAGTGTACTTCAAAAAGTGCTCCCTATTCCTCGCTCCCTGTGCAGGGAATGATGGTGAAAAGAACTTCCCTCGACAAAATTCCATTTGGAACAGCACAGAAGCCACTTCCTCCATGCGTTACCATGGTAACATAAGCACCTCGGGTACCTGTCACTGCTGCTGTGGATATTTCACACTGCAGACATTAAACATTGAATATTTATTCAAACCAAAACTGATCCCATTAAAAAATCATATGCTACTGATATGTGTATACACTAGATGTACAGAGAAATTATTGGGCAAGTGTTTTTAAAAAATGTTTTACAGCTTGCTAGTCTATATAATAATAAGTATTTATTGACTAAATTACATTTTAAATGATTGTTCCCTATCATCCTCTGCTATTTAAATTCTTTTAATTATATATATTATATTTACATTTTTGCTCTCCAGCGAGGCGCAATGACTGATGGGAAATTATTCATGTTCACTTCCGGCGGAGCTAGTGAAGATCTGTCGTTCACTTGTTTCCTAAACACAGTTTACACAGCGGAACATGGCAGAGTCTTTTATTTTACAGACACTACACCCTGTGCTGTGTACTTTGAAGGGTCCTTCAAGCCAATCGGAACGCACCTCTGAAATTCAACGATATCATCAAATAAAGTTTTTCAGAACGTTTAAATGTGTAAACGTTTGTGACGCCTGAGTCACCGTGGGTTCTTGTGCATTAAGCCAAGCCTTCGTGCGTCACATATACGCTACTCCACAGTGAAACTCTTTATTTTTCACGTATCTCAGATTTCTTTTTTAATAGAATTTTTTCAGAGCACCAGGTCAGTCTTTATACAGCGGCCCTGGTGCAGACACAGTTAAACGGCCCCGCTCAAGGGCCCGACAGTGGCATCTTAGTGGAGTCTGGGCTTAAACCGCCGAGTCCTAACACACTGCTTTTACTAAATAAAATGTACACAAAAGAAACAAATCTGTCATTTTAAAATTAGTTTTCACTGTTAAACAAAATGCAACTCGTTCTTTACTTTTGATGTAAACTGATTGATTGAATTATTTAAGAAGCCCGATTTAAACCTGAGAGCAGCTGTACATTTAGAGAAGCTTTTCTGCTCAGGTGATGTTGTAGACAGCAGATATCTGAGCTCCTGTAGTCGTCCTGTCAGCCCGAGCCGGTCTGTTCCTCCTCCTCCTCCTCCTCCTCATTAAGAGGGTGATTCCACTGACAGCGCTGCTCTTCGCTCTCATGGGTGTTTGTACTGTACTGTATGTCAGTACGCCACCATCAGAGCCGGCGCTGAGACGTCCTCCTCCTGATGTCTGATAAACAAGAAACTCTTGACTAAGACACTTGACACGTTGTTCTGTGTGTATTGCTGTATTATTTTACATGTTAATCTGTCACCAGTTTACTGGTACATCATTGATAATCAATGTTTTTCAAATCCCCTGATGGTGGTGGTATTGGATATGGACTGGTATTATGGCTGATTGAATTTATTTTATTTTATTTTGATGCTGCATTAGGAATTCTGCATTTTCCAGTTTTTACTCATTAGACTGATTTTATTACAGTAATGAGAAAAGTCCTGGGTCTCTGGAGACCTCCACATTTGGAGTGATGATGTAGGGAGATGTGTGTGATGTTCACGATGGAGCCCATATGTGCTGAACCAATCGACAGCAAGAGGAGGAGAAGATGAGTTCTGCTCGCTCTGGCAGGCTGTCTGTGAAATCTGGGAAACATATGAGAGAGCGTTTCTTGACGTGTGTGTGTGTGTGTGTGTGTGTGTGTGTGTGTGTGTGTGTGTGTGTGTGTGTGTGTGTGTGTGTGTGTGTGTGTATGTGTGTGTGCCTCTGTGCATGCGCATGCACACTCATGATTGTGTTTCATACTCCCATTGTTGAATTATTTTATATTTTTTGCTGTTTATTGTATTTTTTTTACATTCCCATGACCCTCTGTCTCAGGAATGTAACTATACTAATCTATTTAAGGGCACATTTACAAGGTTTTTAGTTTTTTAAGGCTCAGTTGCATCAGAAGCTTTTCACCCAGGACACATCCAGTACTGTATGTCTCTACAAGAGAGGAAATTGCCTTGTGACCCTCCTGACCTCTCCGCCGCACTGACCGCTTCCTTTCGTCTCACATCTCACATACCAAGTGAACTGAAGGAAACAATCGGATTCTTTCGATCTTTCTTTTTTTTTTTTCTTCTCAATTGCAATTCCTGAATAAATAAAACCTGATCATTTTTTGTTAATGAGCAGATAAGATAACAACAGCTCAGGAATTTTACACACCTCCACCTCAGTCAGGTGTGGATGTTTTTGCTCTAACGACCCGTGTTTTTTCTCATTGACGCTTCACATTACTACTTTTTATTAACCCCACGGTTTCTGAGCATATCAGACAAACTGGTTTTAAATTCCCTGCAGGAAGAATAAACATACATCATAAACATAAACATATGTCCGTTCATCTTTGAAGGTTCGGTTTTCATAGCCTACTTTACTTATTTTGTAGTAATCCATGCTGTGTCATGCTTTCATTTCTGTTTCTTGATGATTTGGGTGCTGTGTCGATGCATTACCGTCGTTTCTGTGTCTTCCGCATACTCCGTGTATTGTGGAAAATATGTATTGGTCTATAATTGTAGTCAAGTGTAAGGTATCAAATACCCAGAAGGCCTCTGTTCAAGAGGCCTTGATCCGCTCGCTACAATAAAAGAAAAGGCGCCTGCATGACAAATTGAGGAAGTGAGAAATACACAAGTAGAAGGCAGGGATAGGAAAACAGAGGAATAAGTGAAATAAAAATAATAATAGAAAAAATAATAATACTAGGAAAAATAATGTTAATAATAATATTCATAATATTTACTCCTTTTTATCTTGTTTTATAGCTATTTACTCATAACTAACGATAATCAAGTAGTATGTGAAGTGTGACCCAAGAATGACCCGTACACACAGAGTGCAAGAAATTGGGGAACTTTATTAAGGAAAAAAAATTAGACAATGCAGGCAGTGATACAAAATATAAAAATAAATTTTCGGTTCTACAGTGACTAAGACATAGAGTGCAGATAAACAACATACATCATATTTATCATATTGGGAAAAAGAAAAATCTAATTCATCACTAATCTTCAGCAATACCATCCTCAGAGGAATACATGCTGTGAAAAGGCGATGATTGTGGTGGTTTGGGTAAGGCAAGGTGTAGCCACCTGCTCCCAGAGGGAATCTCAGACCAGAGGATGAGCGAGAGAACCGCTGCTAAAATGGGGGATAGAAAAAGGAAGAGAATTTCAACAAACATGGGTCCAAAGAAAAGTCTAAAAAAGTGTTAACATAATACGCATACTACAAATTAATCATTATTAAAATTACTTAATATATCAATCACAATGATAATCTACAATATACGCATAATTAAATATAATCATGTAAATAATTTTGATCTGAGTAGTATAGGTTCAATAAAAAACTAGTAATATAATTAATCATGCCAGTAATCAGATCAATATGATTGTTTTAAACTAACCATAAGATAAGAATAGTAAAATATGAAGGTATATGAAGGATAAATACTAATAAATATGATCATGAATTGATTTAATCTCTATTCTCAATATGTATCCTATAATAATTAAGCAAATTAAACTAATTGATATATAAGGTCAAAATCATTTAAAGAATCACTTAGTTATAGAAATATATTTAATGTGTAATCAAAATGAATAACCAAAACTGATATAATAGTCTGATTAAGAAAACAGGAACAAACCAAACTTTCTCCAAAAAAGGGAAAAATGAAAACGAGATCTTTTAGGCCTACCCAGACATAAATAAATATGAGATGAGAAGGGAAAATTACGGAATGTGGAGAGGCCCCACCAATCTGACCTGAACAAAAGAAGCCTATATCTACTGAATATTAAATAATTATTTGACTTAAGGAGAAGCAAACAATGATGTAATTGCTAAGTGAAGGTAAATCATGTAAAATTAGGGAAGTGAGGGGATCGTGCGAAATTTTCGTCTGTCTGGCGAAAAAAGTGCTGTCCATTTACTTTTGGTTGCAATAAGCTCTTTTGCTATTTCAATACATGAGTAGTTATTGACTTTTTGTTTTGGAAAATTGGCTTAGTTTACAAAAATCTGCCATGACAGTATACACGGTAAACTATCGCATTGATTAACCCTGTTGAGTGATGTGTATAGCCACGCCCACTTCAAGAGTAAAACACAAATTTGGTTTCATTTATGGTGCAGATTTAACTTAAGGCAAATACCCAAGTACTGCCAAAGTTTCATTTAATTCTGAGAATTTTCTGAGACGGGTTTATGTTCCTCCAATACATGAAACAGACAAAACCTTTATTTTAGTGATATACTGTAGATACCCATGTCTAGCATATCTTCACCCTTCTATATTTGAATATTTTTATACTTCTCAGTTTACAATTAAACTTTGCACATTCTGTGTAATTTATATAATTCTGCATATTTCACTGTGTATGGTCGTGTATGTGACAAATAAAATGTGATATTTTTTTATATTTTTCATTTTGAATATAAGCAATGTAAACACTTGTTCCTATCTTGGAGGAAATATTTTCTTTCTGCACACGTTTTCCCCGTATGACGTTAGATGCCGTGATTAGTTTCCAGGAGAGAAATTATGCTTCCATTCCTGGTCTGTGAGAACAAACATCTCTCTCGTACCTGCGTTTACTTCACACTTTCATCCACTGTGTCTTTGGATGGGAAAGGAGCTCTGATTGGCTCACGTTTCACACCTACAGTAGTTAAGCCTTGAAACAATCACAGATTTGACTGAATTCTTGTAACCATTCATAACACAGAAGGTGAGCTTTATGAGAAAAGAAGGGAAGCCCAACCCAACCATAAAGCTGGACAAAAATACTTCTGTTATATTTCTGGCAGATTAAACACTTCACAGCGGGCGGAACGTTAAATAAGTTTTATTCTGAGTAAATGCTTAGAGCATTGTGAGAGCGGGCTTACAGCCAGTGTACCCACACGTCTGGCAATTCTCTCTCTCTCTCTCTCTCTCTGTCTCTCTCTGTTCAGACTCTGACTCTGCAGCCTAACATGTGCCAGCCAACATCCACCAGCAACTTTCCCCACCTGCATTAAACTCTCAATTACACAGCCCTCAAATAAACAACTCCTCACTTTTTTCTCAAAAATAATTTTGTTTGTTAATAAACCAGCATAAGTGCTCGTCATTGACGGTTAAAGAGTTTGTAGAAATAGTTAAAAGGTTAAATCTAAAAATAATTTGCTGATCTTTAATGTAATCAGTGATACTATTATTCATTCATTCATTCATCTTCTATACCGCTTTATCCTGTATTTAGGGTCGCAGGGACCTGGAGCCTGTCCCAGGAGACTTCGGGCACTAGGCGGGGTACACTCTGGACAACGTAGCAATCCATCGCAGAGCACACACACACACTATGGTCAATTTGAGAATGCCAATTAGCCTAACCTGCATGTCTTTGGACTGTGGGAGGAAACCGGAGTACCCGGAGGAAACCCACCAAGCACGGGGAGAACATGCAAACTCCATGCACACAGAGACGGGAATCGAGCCTGGCCGGGGATTCGAACCCAGACCCTGGAGGTGCAAGACAACAGTGCTAACCACTACACCACCGTGCTGCCCGATACTATTATTATTATTATTATTATGATTATTATTATTTGATGTTGAAGTCCCGGTACATGTCTGTGTGTCTGTCTGTACAGCAGAACTCTCTGTCTAACTTATTAACACAAAGAAATGACATTCTGTAAGGTTGAGTATCTGACGCCTTGTTTACACTAAGTTGTCCTTCTTTGGTAGTCAGACAAATACACTCCCTGTTCGGTAATCGGAGAGAGAATCACAGATGAGAAATGGAAAAAGTAGATCAGATGAAGATGAAGTTTTGTCTTAAAACGACTCCAGTGTGTTAAAATTCACTTATACCACTTCAGCGCTGTTATTTCAGCAAAAGTGAAAATATGAACTAATCCCAGTAAAAATATTCAGTTTATCTTTTATAATTAATATCTATTAGAGTCTTTTTTTTATTAGTCTTTAGTGTCTTTGTGATATTCAGGGTGTTTTCCCCCAAAACCATGTTAGTTGTTGGTCTTTCGGCTGCAAGGGGTCGCCACAGCGGAATATCCAGTCTACAACTTGGCACAGGTTTTATGCCGGATGCCCTTCCTGACGCAAACCTCCCATTTTATCCGGGCTTGGGACCGGCACTGCATCCAGTAGTTGGGAATCGAACCCGGGCCTTCCGCATGGCAGGCGAAACACCTACCACTGAGCCAGCAGTGCCCAGCTAGTACCAGGGAGTAAACATGTATATTTCTGTTGTAAAGTTGCACATTTTAACTCTAAGGGGATTTACTCACTTCAGAAGAAAGCTCCTAGTGGACGTTTGAGGAACTGTATGTTTTGGCACTTTGTTTCAAACACAAGCTTTTTAAAATACGCTTGACATTTCTGTGAGATGCTGATCAACTTGTACATGCCTTTACCTCAAGCAGATTGAAACGTTGTTTTGTTCCGTCCTTTAAATATGCTGAAAATGCAGCTGTCAGTTCTTGTTGCATTAATGAATGCAACAAGGGCTCATGGATGCAGGAGGTCAGTGGATGCAGAAGGTCAGTGGATGCAGGAGGCCAGTGGATGCAGGAGGTCAGTGGATGCAGAAGGTCAGTGGATGCAGAAGGTCAGTGGATGCAGGAGGTCAGTGGATGCAGGAGGTCAGTGGATGCAGGAGGCCAGTGGATGCAGGAGGTCAGTGGATGCAGGAGGCCAGTGGATGCAGAAGGTCAGTGGATGCAGAAGGTCAGTGGATGCAGGAGGCCAGTGGATGCAGGAGGTCAGTGGATGCAGGAGGCCAGTGGATGCAGAAGGTCAGTGGATGCAGAAGGTCAGTGGATGCAGGAGGTCAGTGGATGCAGAAGGTCAGTGGATGCAGAAGGTCAGTGGATGCAGGAGGTCAGTGGATGCAGGAGGTCAGTGGATGCAGGAGGCCAGTGGATGCAGGAGGTCAGTGGATGCAGGAGGCCAGTGGATGCAGAAGGTCAGTGGATGCAGAAGCTCAGTGGATGCAGGAGGCCAGTGGATGCAGGAGGCCAGTGGATGCAGGAGGTCAGTGGATGCAGGAGGTCAGTGGATGCAGGAGGTCAGTGGATGCAGGAGGCCAGTGGATGCAGGAGGCCAGTGGATGCAGAAGGTCAGTGGATGCAGAAGGTCAGTGGATGCAGAAGGTCAGTGGATGCAGGAGGTCAGTGGATGCAGGAGGTCAGTGGATGCAGGAGGCCAGTGGATGCAGGAGGTCAGTGGATGCAGGAGGCCAGTGGATGCAGAAGGTCAGTGGATGCAGGAGGCCAATGGATGCAGGAGGCCAGTGGATGCAGAAGGTCAGTGGATGCAGAAGGTCAGTGGATGCAGGAGGTCAGTGGATGCAGGAGGTCAGTGGATGCAGGAGGCCAGTGGATGCAGGAGGCCAGTGGATGCAGGAGGTCAGTGGATGCAGAAGGTCAGTGGATGCAGGAGGCCAGTGGATGCAGGAGGTCAGTGGATGCAGGAGGCCAGTGGATGCAGAAGGTCAGTGGAGAATGGACGTACTGCCTCGAGCTGATAGAAAGGTTACAGTAATTAAGATAACCACTCAATAAGCAGAGAACTTGCTTATTAAGAAGCTTTTTAAAAGTGAAGGGAGGAAGTGTTAACATAACATTCCTAACAAAGTTCTCAGTGAGCGTACTGTATATTACTGTAACTCTATATGGACATGAATATGAAATATGTGATATGTGAGAGATAATGAGGCACAAAGCTATTCCCAAGACCTTTGATTTATTGTTTAGTGTCAGTGTAGAGAAACACAACAAAGCTGATATTCGCCTTTTTTAATGAATGACTTTCACTAGAATCTTTAATCTTATTAGGAGGACGACACAGTGCCAGATTAAAGAAGAACTTTCTCTGTATTGTCTACACACCGTTATCATCACTGTTATTTATTTAGTGTACAATGCCAGGTGACAGTAATACACTATTTGAACAGAAGTATTTGTCCAAACCTGTTAATGATTGAATCCAGGTGTTTCAGGTCTCTTATCCTCAGTGAAGGGTGACCTTACTGCTTCAGCATAACGAGACAATGCTTGGACAATGCTACGCTTCCTACTTTCTGGCTACAATTTGTTGAAGGCCCTTTTTTATTCCAGCATGATTGTGTCCCGGGGCACAAAGCCAGGACTATAAAGACATGGTTTGACAAGTTCAGTATGGAAGAACTTGGCTCTATGGGGATTTGACCAAACATGCAATAGCAGTGTATCCAAATACTACATACACTTTAATATGGAGGCAGTTCCCTTTTTTGCAGCTATAACAGCTTCTACTCTTCTTGGAAGTCTGTCCACAAGATTTTGGAATGTTTCTGTAGAGCATTTATGAGGTCAGGCCCTGGTGTTGGACGAAGGCCTGGCTCACAATCTCCATTCCAGTTCATCCCAAAGATGCTCGATAGGGTTGAGGACAGGGCTCTGTGTTAGGGCCAATCAAGTTCTTCCACACCGAACTCATAAAACCATGTCTTTATAGTCCTTGAAAATTGCCCTTCACTGGGGATAAGGGACCTGTTTGAAACCCCGGAATTCAATAATTAACAGGTTTGGCCAAAGACTCAATAAATAACAGTGAGGATAACGGTGTGTACACAACACAAAGAAAGTCCTTCTTTAATCTGTCACTGTGTCGTCCTGGATAACATAAGAATAAGATTCTAGTGTACGTCATTCACTATGTCAGCTTTATTGTGTTTCTCTACACTGACACTAAACAATAAATGAAAGGACTTGGAAATTGCTTTGTGCCTCACTATCTCTCACATCTCACTCATTTCATATTCATCCTAGAAATTCTCGCACAGTTGATTGCTTTTTATAATGGGTTATTGTGATATTTCTTAGCACATACTGTTGCATTAGTGTTACTACTACACAGCCTCAGGAGCAGGGGAGCATGCTGGGAAAGGCAAGAGGAGCAACGTGACAGTGGAAGTCTTGCTTTCCCATTTCTGGTGTGAATGTTCAGGCAGGTGGGATAAGACCAGTAATTTTTTTATCTTCTGCTTTCTCTGTATCCCTTTATATTTATATATTTGCCAGATGGTTATACAGTATATGATGCAGAATGCAATCCAAGCTGTGATAGCTAGACTCAGCTGTGTGGGTTCAGATATTCAGTTTCCTACTGTAGAATATATATAGCAGTTCTCAAATCTCAGTCTGCTGTACTGTATATTGACTCATATTAACCTCTTCATCATTTCCATTTGTGAAATTTTAAGTTATAATCCTTTGTTATTTCTACATTCATATTCATGAATGTTATTTTAATTAGCTCATATTAAGTACTAATGGCTTAAAACGGATGTCATTAACTGAGAGAAAGTGTGATTTGAGTGTGTTTGATAAGGAGAGAGGAAAGTGCTGGTCAAGGTCGAGGTGTGTGTAAAAGCTTTTAGAGTGCAGGAAAAAAAAACTTCAATTGTGCTTTTGTTCATTAATTGCCGCTGATTGCAGATTCATAACAGCATCAGTTGTAAGTCATCAAAGTGGATTTTGTGAACTGCATGATGCTTTTTGAGGACTCATTAGAGGATAAAGGACACACAAGTGAGCAGTAATGCTGCTTACAGTAGCCTTCACCTGAGGACTGTTTAAGGATGAGTAGAACCCTGGAAACTTTAAGAAAACTTTAATTGACCAGTTAACTTTAATTAACACACCACACACAGAAAAAGAAAGAGAGAGAGAGACAGAGAGAGGGATTTTCCCAAATGTCATAAATGAAAATGGGTAACACATTTTATGGAATTTCCTTCAGGATCAATAAAATATCTGACTGTCTATCTATCTATCTATCTATCTATCTATCTATCTATCTATCTATCTATCTATCTATCTATCTATCAATCGATCAGCACACACAGGTGAATGAGACAGGTGCCATTTAAGGTTTCCTTCAGAACTAGTGGAGTTTGTGTATCAAATTCATCATAATGATTTACAGTTTTTCTCAATCGCTTTGGTGCTTTCACTATTAACTTATCACTATTAACTTATCACTATTAACATTTGCTCAGCAGTTAGTTTATTTCTCAAAACAATTGGTGCAAACTGCAAAACCTAGTGGATAACCTGCAAAAGCAGGTCACTTGCTCAAAATCGATAATCCATTCCTCAAAAGCAAGTATTCATGTCAACGAACCTGCCAGTGTCATCAAAATGAGAAGTCTTGACACCATCTTTATGAACAAGATAGTCAAATGGCTTTGTCATGTTTTCATTAGGACAGTTTACAGTATTCTCAACAAAGGGTCAGAACTCGGTGACACCACCTGAAAATGCTCAAGACTGCACTGTACACTTTTTGTATATCCATTTACAGTAAAATCTACAGTACAGTTAGACATTCCTGTAGTTAGGGAAGTAAGTGAGTACAAGACACTGAATACGTTTGTTTCACATTTTTACTGTGTAGGCTGTTTGTAATTCTACAACATTGTGCAAAAGAAAAATCCTCTACAGTATTACAGGAAAATACTCTACAGATCCATGAGTGACTGTGAACAAGTGGCTTGTGATTGGTTACAACTAACACTTCACACCCCTCCTCGTCAGTGAAAGCTGAAGTTCACCTGAGAGAAATTGTTCAATTCAGGAGACATTTGCAGGAAAAAACAATAAAGAAAGGTATAACATTTGCTTGACAGAATTTGATAACTAATTCAACAATTTTGTATGTGCTGTAATGACTCAAGCAATGAAATGAAAACTATTAGTTTTATTGGAAACGACTATTCAGCATCCAAAAGTATAGTTCATTTTGACTGACATGACATAAGCAAATGATAACGTTATAAAACGGCAGAGAATTGTATGAAAGCAACTGATACATGTCCAAGGTCATTTGCAATTTGTTCAGAGGAAGGAGAAATTGCTACTATGATGTGCACAAATGACTAAATGTTGTGGAGGTTGTACTAATGGTTTTGAGACTTTTCATTCTGATCTGATAAAAAGCACCAAAGCAACTGAGAAAAACGGTAAAACATGTCCTGAGGTTGCACCATAACATTTATTACAGTTTTTATGATTGCTTACATACTAAAATTGAAAACAACACACAGTTACTAAAACCTTACAGTCAAGGAGCGAAACCTCAGCCCAGATCTGCCCCACTATAAGCACAGTCTCAGCCTCACACTTTTTGCAAAACACTACACACATCTAACATATTGATGTCATTTCAAGACACTGCTTTGCAAAATACCACCCGTATAAACCAATTAGTCAAACATGGCCATCACATGTGTGCTGTTAACACTTAGGTGCTTAATTACAAACTCAACAATCAGGTGTAAGCACTATAAAGAGGCAGCAGGTGAGTTTAGTTGTCTTCAACAGAAATGGAAGGCAATGTCGCAGTAAGACAAAAGAGGTAGGATGAGAGTGGCGGTCCATGGAGGACCAGGTGGACAAAGAAGGCGAGGATTCAATTAATCAGAAGCAATTCGAGCAACCTTGGTTAAACCTTGCTGTCTAAAGTACAATATCGCCTACTACATGACCATGTTCCATGTTTGAGACAATGTCTTGTGTGATGTCTCGTGATCTACATACAGTAGGATTGAGGGTTGAGGATGAGGAACATAGAGGAGCGAGGGGCCGCATATTCACAGAGGAACAATGAAGCTATTATTTGGCGAATAATGCAGTATGTCTTAGAGAAATTCAGACAAACATCCTGAATGAGCACACTGTTCAATAATGTCCATCAGGTCTCTCTAACAACACTGACACGAATCCTTAAAAAGCATCACATCCAGATGAAACTACTATACCGAGTGCCATTCGAAAGAAATTCTGAAAGAGTAAAAGACCTACAGCATGAATATGTGGAGGTAGGTACTGTAGGTAATGTCCACTTCACTATTGTCCCCTGCACACAAAACCTTTTTGCATGTTCTCTGTGTTTTTTTTTTTTGTTTTTTTTTGAGAGTTTTGCTAATTGATGGTGATCCAATCTCACATGAATTATTTTCATAGATGAGGCTGCGTTCAACATGACTAAAGTAAGAAGACAAGGGAGAAACTCATGTTTCTGATAATCCCTGGAAAAACCTTGAAAATGTCTCACAATATCTGACATTTTATCATCTCCCCTCACAATTCTCTCCTTTACTGAGGATGTGAAAAAGGGTTTTGGCCCTCACTGAGTATATATATTATACACTCCATGAACATGGGGTTACTGTGCTTGATTGGCCAGCAAACTCGCCCTACCTAAACCCCATAAAGAATCTATAGGGCATTGCCAAGAGAAAGATGAGAGACATGAGGATGAACAATGCAGAAGAGCTGAAGTCCGTGTGGGAGAAAATTCTTCCACCTGTTGAAATTTGCCTATAATTTTAAATATCAAACAGTTAACAAATTACTTACAATCAAAATGAAAGAAGATTTCAGACGCCACACAGAACTGGAAGAAGTAAGAGGATTTATTGCAGCAATAAAACCCAGTGAGCCGCACTTGCAATGCTTAGGTCGTAAATACAAGCACTGTCAAGAGCAGACTGAATTCACAGTAAGAGACACACACCTTTTATACACTTCATGAGAAGGGGGGGAAGTCTCGGGAAATTTCCCGACCCCTCCTCTATACACTCTTTTTGCTGACCACATCAAATTTTTATTGCATTATAATCCAGTTCTATCAATTATTTTATTCCAGTTTCTAACAATTAATTCTTCTATTATAATTATATTTCTCTTATCTTGTACCATTACATCATACACCTCGCTATCTGACTCCTCTCCATGCTCATAACTTTCTCCATTATAATTTATTTTCATTAATAATTATTTTCTATTATCTTTACACTTTTCGTATCTTTTTATAAAAATATAGGAGTGTTGCTTGTTTTCAAGACTTTTTCCTCTTGTTTCTTTGGTTTATTCTTCATTTCTCAAAAGACCAGTCATGGGTAAGCATCTCCTTTATACTACTGTACTTAATTTATTTATTACTTATTTGCCTTATTTTACCCAATTCAATGTTTTTTATACATTTTATTCTATTTTATAGCTAACTTCAACTTCTCCATTGATGACATCATCCCTGTGGATGATTCGGACAGCCAGGGCAGTTCAGATCATGTTCCCTCCGAGGACTACAACCCGACTGAGCCAGCTGTGTGTCCGGCCTCCGTGAGTCCTGACCGATCTGATTCTGAGTTGTCTGAGTCTCTGATGCAGTATCTACAAGATAAAGGTTTTACTTATTCTAAAAGGGATGAGTCTAAGCCTGCTCCTTCTAAGAGACGGTGTTTGGATGTTGAGAGTCCTCATTGTTCTTTTCAGCCAGTGAGGGCCACGTACAGCACTCCCACTCCATCTAAGACAGCCTAGATTTAAAGTAAGTGTGAGTACTCAGACTGATTTAAACGTGTCTGTTAGTACACAGACCAATGAAACTAATTCCATTGGTGTTCAAACAGATTTTCCTCAGGCCACTGTGTCTATGTTAAACCGTGGGGTCTCTGTGTTTATTCCCCTCACTGACCTTCCTCTAGGAGTCGTCCTAGGCTAGAGAAGGCTGATATGTAATTTACTTTCTCTAGATGCTTACCCATGACCCCCTATTTTGTATGTTTTTTGTTGGGCCTTTTTATACTGTTGTATTTTATATTATTACCAAGTAGATACGCATTTTTATTCTGTGTCTACTCTTATTAAACTATGTTATTCATAAGCCTGTTTCTGTGTCTCTTCTTATCAGCTCGTACCAGTCTACGCAAACACATGTACACTGTTCTGCATGGAAATTCCCTTGCATACATGTCATGTACAGTATCGATAACTGATTTATTACTTTGTTTTTCTTGTGCCTCCGAGTTTTTATGGCCTGAACATCTGCTCTTCTCCTCAGGTTTATCCAATTATTTTTGGTTTCTGGTCTTATGTCTCCCTTATCTTATCTGGTCATCTGTTAGTTCCAGCTATGTTCAGTTTCTGGTCCTTCTATATTTTCATTACCTCATCTAGTTATCCTTTTATTTACTTCCGATCTTTCCCTCAACTCTTCATTAAGTGTGTGTGTGCTCAGTTTTCCGCTAAGTCCGACACCTTAAATGTGTGTGCTCAGTTTCAGCTAGTCCGGCACCTGGCGCCTTATCTTGTCTATGTTTTACGACTTGTCATACTTGGTCTTATGAGTTTCGGGTGCCCCTGTCTTTCTGCTTTTCCTGACTTTCCCCTGTCTGTTTGTTAATGCTATAATGGTGATTCTTAATTCTTATTTATATTTCTACCTACTTAAATATATATTGATTAAATATGCTTACATCCGCTATTGAAGCATCCTGGTCTATCTCATATATTAGTTTCACCTTTTACGTACGTAGCATTACTGAAGTAAATGAACTTTTGTACGATAATCAAAATTTTCGAGTTTCACCTGTATATGTATATATATATATTGTGCTTATTCATTACAGGCACACATGCACAAACTGACTGCTGATTCAAACGCTATGGGCAATTTGGGAAGACCAGTTAAGCAGTGATTTGAAAGACGCACTATCACCGTATAAGCTTGATTATAGCTGTGGACACTAAGGGTGGAACAACTACCTATGTGAAAAACAATTACTTTTTCACATAGGTAGTTTTGGAGAGTTTTTTTTCCCTTTAAATAAATTATCATTTAAATACAGACCTTTTTTTTATAGACCTAGACCTTTTTTGCACAAGACGTTTGTCTTTTTGTACTCATTCTGGACTTTTATGGACACTTATGGACATTGCACACCTGCACATTCATGCACATTTACACATATTTATATAAAAAAATTTTGCTCGTGCATATTTGCCCCCCCCCTTCTATATTTTTCTATATTTGTACAGAAAATATTTTTTTCCATATTTGTACATCTAGGCTTTTCTTTTTTTTCTTATATTTTATATTTTTAAATATATTTTCCTGTTAATAATCTTTTTTTTAAGGTCACTGGCAGTCGTATAAGCATTTCACTGCATATCGTACTGTGTATGACTGTGTATGTGACAAATTAAAATTTAATTTATCATTTTTCCTTGACTTCACAGTTATGTGCCATTTGTGTTTATCACATAAAATTAAAAAAATAAAATACATTTGAACACATAATGTGGAAAAGTTCAACTTTTGCAAGGTACTCTTTAAAATGTGTATAGAGTTTACAAGCATTGAACTTTTATCTTTTCTGGCTAAAAAAGTTATTTCACATTTAGCAATTATTATTGTGTATCTTTTAAACACAATTCCTTTCATACTTTTAAGAATGAATGATTAACATTCTAATTAATTCTAATTAAATTTCATTGAATTTCTCTTCTTTTCAAAATCTTAAAATAAATAAGTAAATAAATACTCTAAAAGACCCAGAGACCATGAACAGAAACCTTTGAGAGGCTCGAGAGAAAGAATTCAAATAGCGTGTGTGTGTGAGTGTATGAGTCCGGGTTATTTATAGGAGTGTGTGGTCAGTTTTCTGCCTGGGCAGGAAGGTCAGTGTAGCCTCCACAGTGTGATGACACCACTGGACTTATTGACCACCTTAGAGTGTGTTATTGGTCGATCATTTATTAACAACCCCATTGTAATGTATTTTCATCGCCTCCTTTTTCCACCTCTGCCTCTGTGAAGCTCAGAATGGATGAGGATTTTTTTTTTTTTTTTTTCATTTCACCGCAGCGCTCACTGAGCTCCAATTTGCGTAAAACCTACCTCTTGAGGTGTTTATTAATTCAGCATTATGTCAAGAACACATTTTCACATTCAGCTAATAGGCTCTCAAAACCAGCTCTTAAAGCTATTTCTGGATTTTAACAGAAAGTTTAAAAAAAACACTGCTTTAACATTTTTTCCTATAAAGTTCACCCTAACATCTCTTCCTATCTGTATCTTTATTAAACTGCAAGAACTAAAATCTGTTTTTTCTCCTGATGTAGAAAGTGCATAGGAAATTATTGTGACAGATCGGTACAGTAGGAGATTCAATATGCAAACAGGCAAAGTGTGAAAACATACTGATGTACAGATGTACAGGTCTGCTGAAATGTAACTTAGTGTAGAATAGAAACAGTAGAAGAATCTCTATCTGCTGAAGCGATGGTCACTCCATTTATGGTCTGATGGAGCGCTGCTGTTCATCTCGGAGGAGTTCCTGAAGCAGACAGCTCGCTCCTTGGCTCCTGGATGAGACGAGACACAACTTTCTACAGCCGGAGGATTCTCAGCTAAACCACACTCCTGGACCGACAGCTGCTCAGTGTTAGATATGAAGAAAGATGATGATACAGAGATTTTTTGCAGCACTGGTGCTGATTATCAGGAAGCCACACAAACTGTTTTGAGTCTGTAAGTCTCCAGTCTTCAAGACTGAGGGATCTGTACTGAGCTGTAATGTGTGAACATGATACTGTATAAGGAAGACGTGAGTAAGGGAGACTTTTTCTACTTCACATTCAATACAGTCTCCGTCTGTGCCTGACAAAACAGAAACTTTGACCGTCATTCATATCGTATGTATATTGTACTAAGGTTACACTTGCTAAGATGAACTAGACATAAGACACGTCATCGATTTGACCCCATCTCTTTACGATTTGTGCCCCTCTAGCCTTGTTTGAGCAATTTGGTTTTAAGGTGTTTTTTAATACAATCACTATAAATTGCCTGTTTAATTTCCTAAAAATTCTTATGTTCTTCCCAAATAAATATCTGATATTGTTACATAGTGTAACATTTTAGCCTCTGATGGAAGCAGCCCTCTACCCTGGAGCTGAATATTACTGTAGCTGACAGATTTGCTCTATTAAAAAATAAAATAAAAATACTACGAGGTGGTATCAGAACGTGTCTAGATTTGTGCACCACAGATCCGGTCGCTTTCGCTGTATGTCCTCGCCTAGACTTCCCCATTGACAGTCTGGCTCCTGGGAGCAACATCTGGTTGCACAATGCGTTGAATGTCAAAAAAGAAAGACGATGAGCACTGTGAAGGCTGTTGTTTCATCTCAGGGTCGTATCCAAATACCCAAGTTTCATCACTAATAACAACAACAATCCATTGCCATGACGGACGGGTCATCCACTGCACGATGACGGAGTTCTTTGCAGACTTCGATGCGATGTTCCTTCTGCTCCTGGATCAGCAGCCTGGGGACAAACTTGGCAGCAACACGACAAGTGAGGATCGCCTGGACTGTTCCGTATCGCACACCGACAATGGCAGCGATGTTGTGGATAGTTCCCCAATGATGATCATGCAGACAGTATATTCCTGAATGGTTTTGACATTTTTGGAGTTGTTCTCGGTGAAGGTTTTCCTAATCTCTCAAGATTTTCCTACTCCCTTGTATGTTTACTCTAAAGAACTAATCATTGTAGTATTTTTAAACTTGGTCACCCTATTCGTCCTTCATCACTACTCAGCAGTAACTCTATTGTTGGATTTCGTGTCATATAGTTCTAATTAGGCTGCAACCTCGTCCACCTGAAACACAACATCGGGACATTTATTTGTTTTTCGGGGGGTGAGCATCAACTTTGGGGCTGTTTTTAAAAGTTAGCATGACTTTATAAAAATAACATTAGGATAATGTCAAACAACAATATATTAACATTTATTTATAGCCTTCACAAAATTTAATCTCTGGTTGAACAACATCCAACAGCTGTAAGGCAGACATTGTTCAAAAAAAATTGCAAAAAAAAAAAAACTGCACACTTTTCTGCACATATCCAATCTATCTCAATGTGGATTAGTGAATAATATTTGAATCAGAGTTTCAGTTGGGAGAGAGATGAAATAAATGGCATATAAATGTTTTTTTTCAAAGTCAGGTTTGTAACATTGTGTTGGGGTTATTCATTCAATATGATCACAACATCATGTTCTTCCAATGTCATAATAATCCTAATAATGTTACCAAAATTAAATTCAAATAAAACTCATTTGTATAGCGCTTTTACTGTAACAATTGTCATTTTCGCAAAGCAGCTTTTACACATTTTTAAACGAAAATTAACGTTTACACAATGAACCAAAATATAATGCCAGGAATTCAAGCTTAAATGTAATGATGAGTACTTAACGTTTTAGAAATTCATTCATTCATTCATTCATCTTCTATACCACTTTGTCCTGTATTTAGGGCCGCGGGGACCTGGAGCCTATCCCAGGAGACTCAGGGTACGAGGCAGGGTACACCCTGGACAGCGTGCCAATCCATCGCAGAGCACACACACACAGACACACACACTCATTCACACACTATGGTCAATTTAGGAACGCCAATTAGCCTAACCTGCATGTCTTTGGACTGTGGGAGGAAACCGGAGTACCCGGAGGAAACCCACCAAGCATGGGGAGAACATGCAAACTCCATGCACACAGAGACGGGAATCGAGCCTGGCCGGGAACCGAACCCGGACCCTGGAGGTGCAAGGCGACAGTGCTAACCACTACACCACCGCGCCGCCTCGTTTTAGAAATATATATATACATTCATACCCCTTGAACTTTTCCACATTTTGTCACAGTAAAACCGCAAACGTAAATGTATTTTATTGGGATTTTATATGTGATAGAGCAACTTAAAGTGTCATATAATTGTGAAGTGGAAGAAAAATGGATTTCAAAATTTTATTATAAAATGGTTCAGATCAAAGCATATTCATGTGTTAGAACGGCCCAGTCAAAGTCCAGACCTAAATGTAATTGAGAATCTGTGACTTGAAAATTGCTGTTCACAGACGCTCTCCATCCAGTCTGACTGAGCTTCAGCTATTTTGCAGGGAAGAAAAGTTTAACTCTGAATATGTGCAAAGCTGGTAGAGACAGCACCACGGACTTGTACAGCTGTAATTTGCAGAGAAAGTGGATCTACAAAGTATTGACTCGGCGAGGTGAATACAAATGCACACCACACTTTTCAGACATTTATTTGCAAAAAAATTTTGAAAACCATTTATCATTTTCCTTTCACTTCAAATTTATGTGACACTGTGTGTAACATCCCCAATAAAATATATTTACGTATATTTGTGATTGTAACGTGACAAAATGTGGAAAAGTTCAAGGGGTATGAATACTTTTGCAAGGCGCTGTAATCAAAAATTAAAATAGAAAATTAGAAATAAGTCCTGGAGTTATCATAACACAATTTATGCAATTGTTTAACTTCAAGATTAGAGGATTCATGACTATGGGAATTGGAAACAACCCCAGACTTCAGTCATGAAACAAGCAAATATGAATGAATATGGCTGAAGTTATGAAGAAAAGTCTCTGTAATACAAAGAAACAGAACAAATGCCTTTGTCCTGCCTTCTTTCCATCTCTGTGGATAACCGTCTGACACCTGCAGGACATCTATAAGCTCTGTATGCACATAATGTCTCCTGTTGGGTTAAAATGTTTAAAATCGAATGAATAATAGACACGGAAAGCCAGATGTGCAGCATTTATGAGTTGTTTATATTTACGCTGTTTGACCTGCAATATAATTTACTGTGAATTCATTGAAATTGGAAGGTTGGACTATACAGTACAGAGTCAACATCCGAAACAAATCTATTTAGCACAAAATCAAACAGTAGTCTAGGAGCAGAAATACAATGATTACAGTTATCATTTTTTTGTTTACAATAAAAATTTTCTACTCCGTTGGATAAATGATTAACATTTCCTTACCGTTCTCATGGGAAAATACACATTTTAAAATTATATTTGTTCAAATATATGAAATAAATAAATGCAGATAAACTGTTTTGTTAAATGAATACTCTCATGGGGGATTTACATGGATTGTGTTGGTGCCTGTGATAAATGTCTCCCTTCAATGAAGAAGATCTATCAGCCACAGTAAACCACTCTCTGTGTTCATTTCTCTAAAGATAAGCATGAGGATAATTCAGGCTTACCTTAGGATTAGTCCTTGAGATTGTAGCCTGTAGTCTATCTGACTCTCGAGAGACGCCTCTGAGACACCCCACTTGTGGTACTATCCTCAGAATGGAAGGAAGTCCTTTCATTGGCTTTATATACAAGCAGTTACAGCATAAAAGCTAAATAAAGTAATATACTGTAAGATAGACGTTTAACTGAGCAAAATGGTTCTAAAGAAAATAAATGAGTGTTAGGACCAAAGTACATGAAAACTTCAAAACTTCATACGTAATCCAAGTACAAAATTGCCCTCAAATTTTCACTTTAAGAGAAGAAATTTAGCCAAAATATTTTCAGCTTACAACCAAACGAACCAAGCCGAAGAAGTCCAGAAGATGTTTAAAACTTGTTTGCTTTAGTGGAAAGCCGAGCAAAGGTTGTATTTTACAAAAATAAATTTGGGTCCCAAGAATGTTATCAAAGACAATAGTGAGGAAAAAAAAAAAAGGGAGCCTCTTTCAGTTTGGAACGGATTTACATTATTTCCTATGAGAGAATGCGTTTTTTGCAATACAAAATTTCACCTTAAGAACTCGTTTCCCGAAAATTTGTATATATTTAAACTTGTATGCCGAGATACCACTGTGTGTACATTTCTTTGATGGAGATCCTAATATTATAATATTGTTATCCATCATTAATAAATAGTCTTCATGCTAATGACAAACACTCTGCACCAACAGTCCACAAATATCTCTGACCTGCAGCTGCACACCTGGCACTTCTGCACTCTGCTCAGGATGAATGGCTCCAATTTACACAATTTACACACAAACCTGGCCGCTGATAATTATCCAGATTTTTGTAAAAACCAAACACAATATGTAATCAACAGCACTTTTCATTTCTCTTTAGTCGTTTAGTCGTGTACTGAGGCCCACTCCTGACGAGGGAGAGAAGCCCTGCATCAGCTGTGCATTTAGACTTAGACATGAGTTTCTTATATAATAATCTTATATAATGTTCTTATAACACAGAACTCAACAGAAACCTGGATTAATAACCACAGATTAACCAATTGTCCTTTTACTAATCAAGGTTGAACATGAGGTCATATCGCTTTGTCATTTATATAAGGATGAAAACAGTGTTTACACAAAAATAATGAATAGTCATAAATAATTTTAAAAAATCAAAAACTAAATATACATCAATAATTTGTAATTAATATATAATATAATATAATATAATATAATATAATATAATATAATATAATATAATATAATATAATATAATATAATATATACAATATAATATTGTTATTGTTATACAGTATGGGCCATTCTTTAAAAGAAAGTGGACAGTTTGGCATAAAAGAAATTCACTTCACAAAGTCTCATTGGAACTACAGTTAGGATGATGATTTCTAGACAGGTGGCACAACAGTTATTTTATTTATTTTTTTATTTTTTTACAGTTTTTAGCCATAACAATCATCTGCAGTATGGGATTTAAAATCCACACACCACTTGGCACAGATTTTACACCAGACACTCTTCCTGACACAACCCTCCTGCTGTATCATGGGTTGGGATTGTCACTACTTTCAGCGGCTGGGAATCAAACCCAGGCCTTCTGTACGGCAGGTGGGAAATCTACATCATATCTCACACATTATGCATCTTTTTACAGAAGTGTACATAAGTCCTAGAGGACTACAAAATGTGTGCGTTGGGCTGAAACACAACTCAGATCCTGAAACACAACTCAGATCCTATATTCTGGCTGGCTGATTTGCTCTTTCACTCCTTTTCCAAGCACACTGTATCAGTTTCTGAAACTTGAAAGTGCCTTTGAACACTCCTTTGTGAAAGTGCACTTTCCTAGCTATTCACAATGGAGAGATCGAAATCATACCACATTTGATACAGTTGTTCCTTGGCGTACAAATTTAATCCCTTCTGGAGGCGAGTTCTTCGTATTGCAAAACACATTTTCTCATAGGAAGTAATGTAACTGCAGAATAATGTAAATGCAGAAATATTACCATTATTACCAATTTCCAATGCTACAGTATAACCATATTTTTTACATACAAAACAATAAAATTAGTATTTATTAATGAAGTAAAATATGAAATAAAAAGACATTAAACCTCACTTAATTTATGATTCCTCTCGGCACCGACTGCTTTAGAAACCAAACTGAAAGTGGCTCCCTTTTCTCCTTGTTACCATCCTTAATAACATTTTTGGGACACATGGTGCTGTGTCTGCACTAAATATTGCACAAAATGCAAAAATAAAAACCCCAAAAAATGTTAAATTGCTTCGCTTGGCTTTCCACTGATGCAAACAAGTCTTGAGCAGCTCTCGGACGCACACGCAACTTAACCTGAATTTGGTTCGGCTCGGGTCAGTCGCTCGTATTCCGAAAATGCTTTGCATGCCGAGGCAAATTTTTTGGAAAATTTTGGTTCCTAAGACAAACTTTGGGCAGAATTGGGTGGAGTTGAGCAATGAGCTGGGGGGGGGGGGGTTCTTCTTATATGAGGTCACAATAGGGAGAAAATCTGATTTGCGTGTTTACAGCTTGACAAGTCCTACATGAAAAACATAAAAAAGACAAACAGCAGGGAATGTTTTATTCTCATGTCTTGTGTGTGTTCACATGTGACTAAACAAGTGGATTTTGCATTTAAATAAAAATGTGATGAAAGCCCTGCTTGGGGACGTTTTGTGGTTGGTCGTCTTTCTGAGCATTAAATGAAGATTAATGACCTAATTAGCGATGCCAAGTATCAGGATCAGTAATTGTAGCAGGTGTGAGTGTGATGTAGTGTAGTGTGTGTCTGCACTGTGAGGAATGTGTTCGGGATGATATCAGAGCTCGAAAACTAACATGGAACCCCTGAGCCCTGATCTTTCTTCCTATTTCTGTTCGTCCCTGAGCACTGACCCGAGTGCACGAGTGTGTGTGTGTGTGTGTGTGTGTATATACAGTATGTGTGTGTGTGTGTGTGTGTGTGTGTGTGTGTGTATACAGTATGTGTGTGTGTATACAGTATGTGTGTGTGTGTGGGGCAGACACTGCCTCGTGGCTAGGAGGAGTAATTTATTATTCATTGGATTGGTATTAGATTATAGTAACCAAATGCAGATAGTATTTTAAAAAAAAGTACTAACAGGACATGCATATAGGGTCAAATGTGTGATAAGCTATGTGTTTGTGTGTGTGTGTGTGTGTGTGTGTATACAGTATGTGTGTGGGTGTTGGCTGAGCAAAAAGCAGCGAATGAGCTGGAAGCAATTTCACAACAAACAATGTTGGAATTTTGCAGCATTATTTGTCCTGAACATTATTTCATGATGTGGACCCCGGCCGTGTGCTCCAAGTGCTGCTTCAGCTGGATAATTGAAAAGCATTTTAAATATAACTAAATAATTAAGGCAAGACTTCCTCAAAGAAGACTCAAATATTAATAACTGTGTGTGTGTGTGTGCGTGTGTGCGTGTGTGTGCTGATTTCCATTTTTCTTTTTTCTTTTTATAAACAGTAGCAATAATTCTAGAGCTGGCTACATAACAGTTAGGCAATAAAATTATACCGTTTTATAAATATTAAATATCCTGTGCACAATATTATACAGGACATGCTCACAAAAACTTGTTTTTTGTTAGTGGAAAGCCAAGCAAAAAGAGTTAACATATGTTTTGGGGAGTTTTTTTTGCATTTTGTGCAAGATTTAGTGAAGACATAACACTATGGATCTCAAGAAATTAATGTTAAATGAGGTTTAATGTCTATTTATTCCAAAATATATATATATGCAAAAATATGATTATAGTGCTGGAAAATGGTAATATTGGCAATATGTTTGGGCAGCTGGAACGGATTATCTGCATTTACATTATTTTCTATAGGAAAATGTGTTTTGCAATATGACATTTCACAATTCGCCTCTGAAACAGATTAAATCTGAATGCAGAGGTATCGCTGTAATACTGTATACACCTCTAGAGTCATGGTGCATCCTCTACATTTAATAATTAGTTAATGTCAACAAACACAAAAACATTTACTGTAAATCACCCCATTTTTGATCAGGCTGTAAAAAAAACAGATTAGATACACTGAAGTCTCAGTTACAACATTTACATTTAGGCATTTGGCAGACGCTCTTATCCATAGCGACTTACATTTTTAATCTCATTACACAACTGAGCAGTTGAGGGTTAAGGGCCGTTCTCAAGGACCCAACAGTGGCAACTTGGTGGTTGTGGGGTTTGAACCTGGGATCTTCCGAACTGTAGTCCAATGCCTTAACCACTGAGCTACCCCTGGCCCCTGGCACAACATGTGATTTCACTGAACATACAGTACCACTAACATTGTCTGTACAGGGTGTACACACTCCATACACTCACTGTTCACATCTTACATTTTACATCACTAGTATTTATAAAACCTGATAAGAATAAGATATGTTAAAGATTCCGATAGATCTATATGTTTAAATCAAGGGCTGAATTTCTGTTCAGTTAAAATATGTTCTAAAATAAGTTTTACATAAAAATAAATAATTTTTTTAAAAATTAAACTCATTAAATAGACAGGCAGCTGAGGGTTGCTGATCAAAGGGTCTGGGATTTGAGCCCCTTCACTGCCGGGTCACCACTGTGGGGTCCTTGTGCAAGACACTTAACCGCTATACCCGCCATACAAACCCGTCCACTGCATGCGACGGCGGTCCCAAGCCCAGATAGAAAGTGAGAGGATTACGACACTGCGAGCAACAGCATGAAAGCATGTGCCGGATCTTCGGGATCAAATTATCCAACGTGTCGAATCTCAAATCGAACGTGACAAATCCCAAGGAAAACATAATAATAATGCTTTACACATATTAATATATACATATATTACATTATTCTTGCTTAGAGAGGAATCCACAGCTTTAAAATAACATTTTAAGAATAATTCATGGTTGTGGTAAATAATGTTCTCTAATGGTACAGAAAAGAGAAAGAGCTCAGCAGTCGTATGTTAGTTTTCTGTTTCCACTTTTACCCTCTCTGCCTTGAAGCCCTCTAGGACTTGGGGTTAAAAGTGTAACCACCATCTCACAGCAGCTTATGAAGAACCTCCAGACTACACTTGCTCCTCGGTCTTGTTGGGGTTGGCGTTAGTGACGGGAGCCACTTGTGTGGGTTTGCAGCAGCCGGCACAGACATACTTGAGGAAGCAGAGGTAGGCGCTTCCACTCACGATCACGGTGATGATGATGATGATGGTGGCACCGAAGGCTGGTGAGACGGAGTCCTGCAGGACAGAGTGAAGACCACCACCACCACCGCCATAAGATTCCCCCGCAGTGGCTAACGGCACCTCCGGTCGGCCCGTGCTGTGACCTGACGAGGACAAGAGGACCGATAAATAGAGGAAAGGTTTACTGCACATGATGTATAGAAATTATAGAAATACAGTACTTAAAATAAAGTAATAAGATTTAAATGGGTCTTTTTCTAATTTATAAACTCACAGAATAAACATGCATAAGACATAATTTAAAAGTCCCTGTCTATTAAAAAAAACAAAATAAAAACACCACAATCAGTTTTATGTCAACGGGTTTAATTGAGGCAGCCGTTGTGGTTTATTCTGGTTCATGCGTGTGATTTCCTGCTAATTGCAGATGAGATTACACAAGGCTGACTGAGGAGTGTCGCCAGATGGAGTCCAACCAGAAGACAGGCGAGCAGCAAAGGACGACTAGAGCAGGCAAAAGACAGTATTTTGTGTAAAATTGTATTTTATATTTTGCATTTGTAGAGGTTTTAACAATAGATTTAGCACCAATTTATGCACAAAGTTTGAGAGGAACCAGACTTTGAAGGGACACCCAATAGTGGAATTATCATTCTAACGTTTTTTTGATGTCTTTATGTCTCTATATAGTCCCCTGCTACACTAATGCACTTATTCCAGAGTTTCACTTCATATACATTAACATTTCATACAAACAAAAATTAAAAAAAACTTTTATTGCGTTAAGCTGCTTTGCGACAATGACGACTGTTAAAAGCTCTATGCAAGTATAATTGCTTGGATAATTGGATAAAGTATAATTGCTTGGATACCATCAAGGTAGAAGGTTTTCTCAGTACATATCCATCAGACTACAGCTACTGTAAGAGTCCCATCACTGTACTGTCCTTGAAGTTTTCTGTAAATGTCAATCACTTTGCTTTCATTCAACAGAAATCTCATCACAAGTCCCGGTTTGACCTGAACGCCCCTCATACAACTCTATCCATCAGTACTAAGTGTGTTGGAAGGATGTTCAGTAAGATTATCTCCAGGCGTGAAATATCTAAAGTGGCAGAAGCCAAACTGTTATTAGAAAGTGTCAATCTTCAGGTCCTCCATGTGGCACGGGTTCCCGACTCTGGTTCTGGATCAACACCAGTCCTGCCTGCACATTTTAACAGTACCGACCTCCCAACCCGCAGCAGGTCCTCCTGGAGAATTAGTTTTCATGGATGTGGAGTTATCATCGAAATTGATAATCTTCCTCTAACAGTTTGTTCCGAAAAGGGTTTTGATAAACTCCTCCACACTGGAGACTCTCGTGCGGAAGACAAATGATGTCTCTGACTGCGGAGACTCTTCCTATAAATGGTAATTACATGTCTCATACGGAAAACTACATCATATTCCGTCTTAAATAATACTCATACGTTTGTGTCTGTTTATTATTAGCTGGAGATTATATACTGTAGAAAGTCAATTATACACGTGCATTATAAAGCTGATCTGAATCATCAGTCACACTCGAGTCAGAGCTGTTAAAGAAATCGAATCGATGCTTTTTATCATCAGATGTGAGAATCCTGAAGAGCTGTTGTAGGAGACAGTGTGTTAATGATTCAAAGACTATCCTGTTTTAAGAAGAACCCGTTATAATGGGTGGGTTTTAATCACAGTTTAAATAAAGCGAAGAAAAACACAAACCAGAATATAAACTAAGAAGCATTACAAATTCTCAGAATCAGTATGTAAATGAGCTTCGAGCAGATGTACTGCACAGTAGTCATGAGGTTTTGAGCCGCACAATCAGCTGTAAAAAACAAACAAAAAAAAAAACGACACAACAGCAGTAATTTTCCGACTGTTTGGACTCTGCTGCATGAACACATCCGCAACTTTATTCACATGCAACCGGTCGTTTAAATAAGTCAAATTCCTATTTGCTAAACTCTCAAAAGCAAACAGGTATACACCTGCGCACGCACGCACGCACACACACACACTTTACTCAAGATGTCTGAGGACAGATTGCTTATTAGTGTGTGAAAGGGAAATGAAAAGCGAATGGGGGGAAAAGCAGCACAGTAATGAGAGAGAGAGAGAGAGAGAGAGAGAGAGATGGGGTGAGACGGAGAGGAAGGGAGGAGAGAGACAGCAGGAGGAAGATGTATGATTGTTTGTGGATCGATGATGTTATGGTCTGCTGAATGTCACATAATTCTGACACAACTGGCTTCTGCAGCCACAACAGATAATTAACTTTATATATGTGTGTGTGTGTGGGGGGGGGGGGGGGGGGGGGGGGGGGAATGTCAGGCTGGAGATGAACAGAAGCCCCCTTTTTCCTGTTTGAGATCACAGTAACTTCCCAGTTCTGTACACATTTAACACGAGAACTATTGGCAGCTTGTCCATGCAGATAAGCTGTTATTTCGGACGTTGGAGTTTCATCAATGGATGAAGACTTAGAGACTTAAACGGGGTCACACATTCTCCAAGACATTCTCCAAGGATGACAATAATTCTGGAACTAAAAGCGTTTATCTTGCAAATGCCTTAGAATGACTGGTGTTAGTTGACAAGGTAGGGGAGACACGGTGTAATGCCAACCTGTCTATGCTAAGACAAAGGCTCATGGAGTGTTATGACACGTTTACATTTTGAAACGCAGTTTGTTTGCAGGGCGAAACGGTGGCTTTAGTGGTTTTCCACTCCAGGGTTCCAGGACAATCAGGATTTTACTATCATTATCAGGATAACCTCGTTATACAGT
Organism: Channallabes apus; assembly: GCA_030522415.1. Lineage (NCBI taxonomy): Eukaryota > Metazoa > Chordata > Actinopteri > Siluriformes > Clariidae > Channallabes > Channallabes apus. The sequence goes on from CM060109.1 coordinate 13,767,703, forward strand.
CTAACACAATAGTTAGCTTGATGTTAGTTCATTGGTTAGCAATACACGTACGACGTGACCATCTCACATCCATAACAATCCAGGACCATGTTGAAGTGTCTGAAGTGTCAGACCTGTCGTTCTTCTGCTCACACCACTCGGGAAACCGGTATGATTTTAACCAGCATCATTTTTTTCTCCAGACAGAGAAGTCGTAGTGTACATATGAAATGACGTGTACAGGAACAACAACAACAACAAAAACGTGACTCAGCAAGAGAACCAGCATTAGTCTTTTCACAATGGAAGGATCCTGCGTCATAAGAAACGGTGCCAACACGCTAGTCATTATGCGGCACTAATAAAGTAATGTGATGCCTGTGAACAGATTCTACTTAATACTGAATACTGATTCTAATAATGCAATCATTTCTGTAACAGAGAAAATCCAACCTTTTTCAGTTACATAGACATTAGCAAATTAGCAAGCACTAACAAGGTAGCTAACTATCTGCAGGGTAATTTCACACGCACAGGAGTTTTCTCAGCTCTCTAAACCAGTGCATGTTTTTCCCCTGCTGTATATTTGCAAGTGATCTGGACTGCAGCACTGGTTTTACTGAATACTGTGCAAATTACGCAATTAAATATCAAAGTGTCAAATTATAATTTGGGCGCGGGGGCTTGGAGCCTATCCCAGAGAGCGAGGGTTAGGGTACACCCTGGACAGAGTTCCAATCTCACCAAGACCCCGAGGTGGGAATCAAACCCGGAACCTGGAGGTGCAAGGCATCAGTGATAACTACTACGCCACTGTGCCGCCTCAAATTATAATGCAAACTGCAAATATGTTCTGATGGTCACCATGTCGGCTCAGACGGAGATGTTTACAAGTAGTAACAATGTAAATCCAATTTAAGGCTTGAGGCTTTAAGTGCTAAATCGTTGAATCTACATGAGGAGTACTGTATACAGAAGCTTTAGCTTTATAGCATTAATGAGGACCAGTAGTGTTTAAAGTAACTGAAGACTGAAATTTCTGTAATAATAATAAATAATAATAAATACAGCCTTTTAAAAGAAGAGAAGACTGAAAATAAAAGCCAATGAAAGACTTTAAAACCTCTTTTTTTAGACTAAGCATTTCCACACACAAAAAGGGCCATAAAGCGCCAACATGACTGTATCTATTCGGTTTTGTTGGTATCCAAAAATCTGGACTCTTATGTATGCTTTATGAAGAAAAAGCTGCTATTCTGTATACTGTATGTATATGTATATGTATATGTTATGAAGACATCTGGGTCTCATCCAATATCCGGGATGGTGAGTGTATCTTATGTATGCTCAATAAACAGAAAGCTGCTATTCTGGTTAAGAATATCTTATGAACACATCTAGGACATATCTAACATCTTGAATCTTATGTACGCTCTATAAACAGATAGCTGATATTCTGTACACATCTGGGACTTATCAAACATCTGGGACAGTGAGTTGATCTTATGTACGTTCTATGAACAGAAAGCTGTTATTCTGTTATTAAAAATCCGATTTCATATCGTCTTTGATTCTCATATTCCTCATATTCTCTCTGAAAATCACAAGTATATTACATATATCTTATGAACACATCTGGGACTCATCAAACATCTGGGATGGTAAGTGTATCTTATGTATGCTCTATGGACAGAAAGCTGCTATTTTGTATAAGAATACCTAATGAACACATCTGGGACATATCTAACATCTGGGATCTTATGTGCGCTCTATAAACAGATAGCTGATATTCTGTACACATCTGGAACTTATCAAACATCTGGGACGGTGAGTGTCGGAAAGCTGATATTGATGTACTCATATATCTTATCAACACATCTGGAACTTATCCAACATCTGGGATCTTATATACGCTCTATGAGCAGAAACCTGTTATTCTGTATACATATTTCTCATGAACATGATTTCACATCTGATGAACACTCTCTGTAAAGTTTATGATGTATATGTTATGAACAAATCCTTATCCAACATCTGGAACGGTGAGTGGACCTCATGTCGGCTCTGTGCGCTGAAGGCTGATATTTAGTACACGTGTATCTCATGAACAGTGTATAAAAGGGAGAGATTGTTGAATGAACCCTGAATGTTACCTTCAGTGATGCTCACGGACAGGAGAGAAAACAGCAGCTGCTGGAGGAGGAACAAAACTCGGACCTTGGACATTCCTGCTGAGCAAACCATCTGCTCGGGAGAGAAAGAAGAGATAAAGTGTCAGTGTGAACCGTTAAATCCGGCGCCTTTAACGCTCATCATGTCCGCTGGATCTCTGAGATTCTGTGAATAAGGACTTTATAATCTATGGTAATAAATCCAGAGGGACTTACAGTAGCACCGAGGACTCAGGACTCAGCCAGCTGCTTCGTGCTCATAGTACAGTAGCTCACACTGCCACACTCCTACACTCCCACACTGCCACATCCGCTCAGGTTCCCCGTAACATTCCCGCTCAGCACCGGAGCCGCGCGGACAGCAGCTGTACAGCACCGGGCGCGCGCGCGCAGCTGGAACAGCTGTCTCCTGTGTGATGGAGTAAAATCCTCATAGAGCTGTGGGGGTGAAATACACACCTCACACACCACGTACACGTTTGGTCCTGCTCGTGCTCCGGGGGTTCCGCTGAGCTGAATGAACTCACACACACACACACATTGTGATGCGAAATCCACTGGACACACGTGACACTGCTTCTGCACGCAGCTCTCCAGATCTACACTATAGTCACCTACTGAGAAGGAAGGTTTTAATAATCTTTAAAAACAAAAACAAATATACAGTTACAATAAAAGAAATTTTTTTAAATATAAATACATTAAATGTATAAGTTATATTGAACATGCAAAATACAAACAACCAAAACACAGTATTGATGCAGATTTATTTATTTGTTTGTTTGTTTATTTGTTTGTTTGTGTTTGTTTGTTTTTATATTATACACACACTACCGTTCAAAAGTTTTAGATCACTTGTAAATTTCTTTGTTTTTGTTTAGTGATTTATTTTCTACATTCTACAACAATACTGAGGATTTCAAAACTATAAAATAACACATATGGAATGAGGTAATTACGTAACAACAAGAAAAACAACAGTTAGTTGTTATTTTAAGACACAGAGGTCAGCCTTTCTGTAATAGTTCTTGCAAGAACAGTATTGTCAAGTGCATTTGCAAATCCGTCAAGCACCATAATGAAACTGGCTCTCATGAAGGCCGTCCCAGGAGGACGAGACCAAAACTTACCTCTGCTGCAGACGAGAATTTCATTTAGAGTTATCAGCCTGAAAAATCACCAATTAACAGCCCCTCAGATTAGAGGCGTTATGAAGTCTTTACAGAGCAGAAGTAGCAGAAACATCTCAATATCAACTGTTCAAAGGAGATTAATGCATTTTTTGGACGCCTTCAGCAAAACTTTACAATGTAGAAAGAAATAAAAATCAGGAACCATCATGGAGTTAGAAAGTGATCTAAAACCTTTGAACGGTAGTGTATAATACAGATACAAATATGTGCGTGTCTAAGAAACCACTTCTGAAGTTTATGAAAGAAATGACTGATCTCGCTTCCCTAAAAATTTAGGTTGCAAACTTTCTATTCATTTTGGATGGATGATTTTATATGTATCCATTTTCAGCATTATACTGTCTCACTTCAAACAATAATTATTTCAAATGCAAATTATTCATATTCATATATGAGTGTTGATACTAAAATTGGTGTCTAGAAATATATAACCTGTAAAATTTTTTGCTTAAATTAAAACATTTCATGCAAAATGAAACATTTAAAGAAAAAAATCTGTAGTGTCCGTAACCGTGTCAAATTCATGTTGCAATATCTTAACAATTTTGCATTTTAGAATAAAACACTTTTTCAGATTTATGTTTTTTCATGTGAAATCTAAATTGACCCAGTTTTATCTGAATGACAGTTAAGATCATTGAAAGATTTGGATTTTAAAAAAAGTTACGGACACTGAAACATAAAAGGGCATGAAATTGTATTTACTGTAACAAATGTTTAAATCTTTTTAAAATCTAATAAAATATAAATGTATATGCATATTTACAAAAACATTGCATGGATTGGGAGATAAGTAGCATTAAATATTATAAAAAATGGCGTTACATGATCCTGTCTGAAAATTTACTTTTTTACCTACAGTAGGTGAGACACTTTTCATCACAGCACAGAAACAGCACTCGTTAAAGTAGTAAATGACCTCCTATTGGCCTCTGATCAGGGTTGTGTAACTATGCTTGTATTACTCGACCTCAGTGCAGCTTTTGACACCATTGATCATGCTATTCTTCTTCACAGATTAGAAAATGTAGTAGGAATTAAGGGTACAGCCCTCTCCTGGCTCAGATCCTATTTGACCGATCGTTATCAGTATGTAGACTTAAATGGTGATTATTCTGCATGTTCTCTAGTGGAGTTTGGCGTTCCGCAGGGTTCAGTGCTTTTTTCCCTTTACATGCTTCCTCTGGGCAACATAATCCGTAAACATGGTATTAGTTTTCATTGTTATGCTGACAACACACAGTTATACGTCTCAGCAAAACCTGATGAGAAAAACCATCTTACTAAAGTTGAGCAATGTGTGCAGGACATTGGATGCTAATTAACTTCCTTCTGCTTAATCCGGATAAGACAGAAGTTCTAGTCATAGGACCGCATACAGCTAGGAGTAAAATCTTAGATCACACCGTAACTTTAGATGGCCTTTCTGTTCCGTCAAGTGCAACAGTAAAAGACCTCGGCGTGATTATAGATTCCAGCCTTTCATTTGAAGCTCATGTAGATAATATCACCAGGATAGCATTCTTTCACCTCAGAAATATTGCCAAGATAAGAAATATATTGTCGCAAAACGATGGAGAAAAACAAGTTCATGCTTTTATCACTTCTAGGTTGGACTATTGTAATGCCTTACTGTCTGGTTGTTCAGTTAGGTGCATAAACAAGCTTCAGCTAGTCCAGAATGCAGCAGCGAGAGTCCTCACTAGAACCAGAAGATATGAGCACATCACCCCTATCCTATCTTCACTGCATTGGCTCCCTGTGAAATTTCGCATTGATTTTAAAATACTACTCTTGACATATAAAGCATTAAATGGTCTCGCGCCGCAGTATCTGAGCGAACTGCTAGTGTCTTATGATCCGCCATGCCTACTTCGATCAAAGGATGCAGGCTGCTTGTCAGTGCCGCATATTATGAAAACTACAGCTGGGGGCAGAGCTTTTTCTTACAAAGCCCCAAAATTATGGAATAGTCTTCCAAATAGTGTTCGAGACTCAGACACAGTCTCAGTGTTTAAGTCTAGGCTAAAAACCTATTTATTTAGCCAAGCATTTTTATAAATAGATTTGCCTTAGGTAAAGGAGCAGATCTGGGGGACTCATGGACGTAGAGTATTATGGTGAACTGGTATGTTTAGATGCTGTCTTCCTCACTCTCATTTGATCACTCAGGTTTGTTGACTGTGAGGTGATTGATTGCTTTACATCTCAGGGAGCCCTCATGTTTGTGTTTCCTTCTGGCTCTCCCTTTTAGTTATAGCTGTCAGAAGTCCTGCCGGAGTCCCTGCTTGCACTCTACAGTAAATATACATTCACATTAGACATTATGTGACTGTGACCATACCTAACTGTTATCTCTCCTCTTCTTCTCTTTCTCCCCCTGTCTCCCCCTTTCACTCTTTCTCTCTCTCTCTGTCGAGCTTAGGGCTGCAACTAACGATTATTTTGATAATCGATTAGTTGGTCGATTTCTTTTTCGATTAATCGGATTTAAAAGTGCCCGCTTTAATTTGCTGTTTTGCTTAACTATATAAAACCATAAATCAGGGTACTATTTATGTATAAAAGTAAACTTTAAAAAAAATGCAATAGCCACATACAGTATAATGATCTTTAATTTTGACATTTAAACCTTAGTTTATGTAAATCAAACATTTTAACAATAATTGCAGATGGCAAGTTAAAGTGTTGATACGGTGTATGTGTGTGTGTATAATATACACACACACACACACACACACATATATATATATATATATATATATATATATATATACAGTGGTGTGAAAAACTATTTGCCCCCTTCCTGATTTCTTATTCTTTTGCATGTTTGTCACACTTAAATGTTTCTGCTCATCAAAAACCGTTAACTATTAGTCAAAGATAACATAATTGAACACAAAATGCAGTTTTTAAATGAAGGTTTACGTTATTAAGGGAGAAAAAAAACTCTAAATCTACATGGCCCTGTGTGAAAAAGTGATTGCCCCCCTTGTTAAAAAATAACTTACCTGTGGTTTATCATACCTGAGTTCAATTTCTGTAGTCACCCCCAGGCCTGATTACTGCCACACCTGTTTCAATCAAGAAATCACTTAAATAGGAGCTACCTGACACAGAGAAGTAGACCAAAAGCACCTCAAAAACTAGACATCATGCCAAGATCCAAAGAAATTCAGGAACAAATGAGAACAAAAGTAATTGAGATCTATCAGTCTGGTAAAGGTTATAAAGCCATTTCTAAAGCTTTGGGACTCCAGCGAACCACAGTGAGAGCCATTATCCACAAATGGCAAAAACATGGAACAGTGGTGAACCTTCACAGGAGTGGCCGGCCGACCAAAATTACCCCAAGAGCGCAGAGACAACTCATCCGAGAGGCCACAAAAGACCCCAGGACAACATCTAAAGAACTGCAGGCCTCACTTGCCTCAATTAAGGTCAGTGTTCACGACGCCACCATAAGAAAGAGACTGGGCAAAAACGGCCTGCATGGCAGATTTCCAAGGCGCAAACCACTTTTAAGCAAAAAGAACATTAAGGCTCGTCTCAATTTTGCTAAAAAGCATCTCAATGATTGGCAAGACTTTTGGGAAAATACCTTGTGGACTGACGAGACAAAAGTTGAACCTTTTGGAAGGTGCGTGTCCCGTTACATCTGGCGTAAAAGTAACACAGCATTTCAGAAAAAGAACATCATACCAACAGTAAAATATGGTGGTGGTAGTGTGATGGTCCGGGGTTGTTTTGCTGCTTCAGGACCTGGAAGGCTTGCTGTGATAGATGGAACCATGAATTCTACTGTCTACCAAAAAATCCTGAAGGAGAATGTCCGGCCATCTGTTCGTCAACTCAACCTGAAGAGATCTTGGGTGTTGCAGCAGGACAATGACCCAAAACACACCAGCAAATCCACCTCTGAATGGCTGAAGAAAAACAAAATGAAGACTTTGGAGTGGCCTAGTCAAAGTCCTGACCTGAATCCTATTGAGATGTTGTGGCATGACCTTAAAAAGGCGGTTCATGCTAGAAAACCCTCAAATAAAGCTGAATTACAACAATTCTGCAAAGATGAGTGGGCCAAAATTCCTCCAGAGCGCTGTAAAAGACTCGTTGCAAGTTATCGCAAACGCTTGATTGCAGTTATTGCTGCTAAGGGTGGCCCAATCAGTTATTAGGTTCAGGGGGCAATTACTTTTTCACACAGGACCATGTAGGTTTGGATTTTTTTTCTCCCTAAATAATAAAACCCCTCATTTAAAAACTGCATTTTGTGTTTACTTGTGTTATCTTTGACTAATAGTTAAATGTGTTTGATGATCAGAAACATTTTGTGTGACAAACATGCAAAAGAATAAGAAATCACGAGGGGGGCAAATAGTTTTTCACACCACTGTATATATATATATATATATATACACACACACACATACATACATACATACATACATACACACACAGTAGTTTAAAAAATACACTGACATATTCAGTTGTTAAGAATGACCTCAATTTTAAATTCTCTTAAATTAATTCAACTTAATAAGAAGAATAATAGACTTCTAGATTATTATGATATTATTTTTAATGAAAGTGTCTCTTGCTACATCCTTGTCACGGTTTATACATTATTTCGATCCTCTCGGGTATTTTATCCTTTTTTGTTGTCTCAATAAATAAAAAAAAATATTTTTATATATATATAGACCATTTTGCTATACTAGACATTCTCGTAATACGGCGACGTAGGGAGAGAAAAAATGGCCGCTACTGGGTTCCCTCTGTTTATTTTGCCCTTTTCCCGCATTTCCCCTGTGTACAGCGTGTAGGATCATGGGATATATCCGGTCCTCCGAAGTGTAAAATGAACGTGAAGAAAACGAACTAGAAGTGTTTTCCTTGTGTTCGTTGGGATTTGAACACCAAGAAAAAGCTGCATGCAACGTTTTTTTTTCTTTTTACCCCGTATAACCGCGCAGTCGGACAAACGCACGTCACCAAAGCCCGTGTGAACTCTCTCACTGACTCCTTTTTTTTTAGTCGTGGCCAATTCCTCCCCGTCGCTAGTGGCTCCCACATGTGTAGAAAACCCTCTGCGCTTCATCCGCGCTCACCGGACACTACGAACGGCAGAAAACCGCTCGCTTTTAACGCCCGATAAGAGGTGTTTAATGTAAACTGCTCCAGTACTTTGGAGGACTTGGGGCGCGCGCTTTTTCCGGCAAACGCTTCTGTAACTTCCATTGCGCGAGCGACTGTGTATCTGTGTGTGTATTTGTGCATCTTGTGGTCGCGCTCCTCAGTAACGTGAGCAGCCCAACTAATCGATAACGGCATTCGTTGACAACGAATTTCATTATCGATAATTATCGATTTTATCGATTAGTTGTTGCAGCCCTAGTCGAGCTACACATGTGGTTCCTGAGCTGCCAGTGATCCAGACTCCCTCAGCCCTCCGGACCTGTCTGATCCATCCAACCGTTTCTGGTTGGAGGTCTCATCGCATGGATGCCCCGTGTGTCTCTTTAGGATGCGTCTGGTGTCTGGGGATGATTCTCTCTACTTAGAAGACGGTTCTGGCCTCGACTGGTGTTGTCAGCTGTTTCTCTGAGGACTTGATTATTCAATAGTTCAGGACTGGAACTTTCTACAAGTCTATCTGAGTCTCCAATAACTACCTGGACTCCATTTTAACATCAATTAACATCAACTGTTATAGCTGAACTGCCTGCCACCTAACACTGTATAAATGCAGATCATTTCCTGCTATCTGTTTCACCCAGATGAGGATGGGTTCCCTGTCGAGTCTGGTTCCTCTCAAGGTTTCTTCCTATTACCATCTCAAGGAGTTTTTCCTTGCCACTGTCGCCCTCGGGCTTGCTCACCAGGGACTGAACATTGAACATTTGAAAATCTGAACATTTTGATTCATACACATTCACATTCAATACAAACTTAAATAATTCTTTTGATTGTGTAAAGCTTGAGACAATGACAATTGTTAAAAGCGCTATACAAATAAAACTGAATTGAATTGAATTAAATAGTAGCGGCACCATGTTTTCGCCGAAAGAACATTAGGGGGGGGGGGGGGGATAGAGGGCATGTAGGTAAGACAGCTGTGGTATGAGTGAAATGTATATGAAATGAGATTAAAGGTGTGTGACAGCAGCAGTGGAAGCAGGACAATATGTCCTTGTTTTTAAGTACAAAGTTAGTCCTCATTTATGTGTAAATAAGAACCTGTGTGGTTAGTAGTGTGGTGTGCTCCAACAAAGGTGTGAAGGAAACAAAGCCAGTTCGATGAGTTGAGTCCTTAGTGGTGTTCTGGTTGAGGGCTCGAACAGCCTTCAGGAAAGAGCTCCTCCTCACTCTCTCCCTCTGTGTGTTGGCCTTCAGGCTTTATTTCTGATCATTATTTATAGACATTTTATAATTTGTGGGAAAGTGTTCACTGTGAAGTGATCAATAAGAAAACGCTTCCCTGTGGATTTGCAAGGAGCACGGCTTATTTCTTTACAGACTCTTTACAATCTGTGCTTGCTGTACAGTAAATGTGCCGTGTCCACCTGTTTTACAGCAGGTCTGTGAGTTATTGCACATTACCGAAAGACCACCTGCTGAATGGTTTAAAGTCCACTTCCAGTCACACAGAGAGAAAGCATTTATACATTACATTTATAATTGTATTTATATTTATATTTTGTGTGCAGGTTCATGATGAAGGGCTGGTTGTAGTGCAGGAGTGAGAGGGCTGGTGGAGCTCGAGTTGATTCTCAAAAGTTGTATCTTTAAGTAGAACATACATGATTACAGTGGTGTCAAAAGTATTCACATTCATTACTTGAGTAGAAGTATAGATACTAGGGTTCAAAAATACTTCTTTAGAAGTTGAAGTATCAACCCAAGCTTTTTACTTAAGTAAAAGTTTAAAAGTACTGGTTTCAAAACTACTTAAAGTATAAAAGTAAAAGTACCGTGAGGGGGGATAAAGCATTAAGGTCTCGCTTTCTGATCATGCAACGGGGGGGGGTGGCGTTGTGCGCGTTCTGATCATGTGACGAGGGGGGCGTTGTGCGCCTTCTGATCATGTGACTGGGGGGGTGGCCGTTGTGCACGTTCTTATCATGCGACGGGGGGGGGGGGGGGTTGCGCGTTCTGATCATAAATATAGAGTAACGAGGCTGTTTTTAAAAAGTAAGGAGTAGAAAGTACAGATAATTGCTTAAAAATGTAAGGAGTAGAAGTAAAAAGTCGGCTGAAAAATAATTACTCCAGTAAAGTATAGATACCCAAAATTTCTACTTAAGTAAGGTAACGAAGTATTTGTACTTCGTTACTTGACACCTCTGCATGATTATATTTTACTAAGTTAAGCACACACTGGTGCATCCCATAAAATACTATCTAACATTCTTTAACTAGGTAAAGCACATTGGGTTAAAATATATTTCAGCTTTCTTTCTTATTACCTTTTAAGGTATTTGGCAGACACCCTTATCCTGACCGACTTACTTTTTTATCTCATTATACATCTGAGCAGTTAAGGGTTAAGGGCCTGGTTCAAACCTGGGATCATCCAGACTGTACTGTAGGTTAATGCCTTAATCACTAGTCTTTGTGCTGCATTTCAGACGCATTATTCAGACACAATGTGTTGGTGTGTTTTGTTTTGTTGGCGCATTGTATTGTTTGTTTCTAGTTCTCTTCAAGTCAAAGAGCAATTTCTGTCTCTTTGGAGGTTAATCGATGGTGCCATAATGGAACTTTTGGTCGAAATGTTTTGTTCAGCCTGACATCACTGAGCGTGAAAGAGAGACCTGAAGAAAGGCAGCTCTCACTGGGACTTAATTGCACGTGTCAAGATCACAGCGGATAACAATAATGAATATTGATGCGATGAATCACCATCTCACACACAAACGGAAAGGACAGGAACGACAAGCTCGGGTTTATAGCTCATTATATTCAACTAGTGTGTGTATGTATATATATATATATATATATATATATATATACACATACATAACTCGTGTAAAAATGCGACGCCACTGTTGTGTTTTGAGCTCTGATTAAGGTGACACTGTGATGAAGTAAAGGAGGTGAGGTCTGAGTTGGATGGGGAGTGTACATTTATTCATGTTTGTACAAAATATGTGGGATTGTTATAATCAAAGTTAAATTGTGTGGGCGTTTATGCAAACAACTACTACTTCTTCTACTACTTTCTTTTGTCTAGGTTAAAGTGATATTAATGTCCTACAGTAACACCTACTGTACATTCTGTTTATTGTACAACTGAATTGTACATATGATTAAGTTTGTTAAAAAATTTTCAATATACTTTATACTGTACATGGGTCAGCCACACACACTAACATCACCACCAGGTGAACTGAACCATATTGACCAGTAAACTGATGGCAGAATCACAGGCATCTTTATCGTGACATAAATTAAATTATTGTTATTATGATGGATGACTTTGAGTAAATTGAGGGAGTGATTTTTATTAATTCTTTTTCACAAACAAGACAAGGCTCACAACACCAGACACAGCTGACATCAACTACATTTGGAATTACAGACAGTACGTGCTAGGAATTCAGGGTTGTATGAGTGAATGTGAACATGTGAGCTGAGAGTTGGAGTCTGTGATGGCCGTGTAAAGAGGAAGGGGTGCATTCAGGGAAACAGAGTCCGTCACCAAATTTACGGTTGACATGACAACAAGTAATCACTGTGTATCCCAAAGCTGGTGCAACATTAAGAACAGGCAGTATGGTGGCTTGGTAGTGGTTAGTCCTGTCGTCTTGCATCTCCAGGGTCGAGGGTTCGAGTGTATGAATGTGAGTGTGTATGTCATGTGATCGATTGGCACCCATCAAGGATGTGCCCTAAGTCTCCTGGGATTGGCACCAGACCCCCTGTGACCCTGTGTACAGGATACAGCGGTATAGATAATGAGTGAATGAGTGAATTACCATTAAGAGCAATAAGAATATCCTGATCCTGTTACGACAGTCCCCCTGGATGACTAACATAAAATATATATAAACTAAAGTGTTCCGTGACCTTTGCTGTTTTGTTTTTTGACTCACACCCATATGTTTTAGCATCAGTGTAGCTGTCGTGAAGCACGTACAGTACATGAATACAGTATGTGATGTTTAATATGAACAGTGGTAGTGATATGGAATACATCTGGATTAATGTTATGTTATGTAGAGTTATGCATGTGTGTGTGTGTGTGTGTTTCCAGCTAACTGTATGCTATTCACGTTTCTTTTTGCTGCCACTTCTCACCAGAAGGTTATTTTTTTACATTGATTGGAACGGTTTGTCAGTGGTGGCAGGGCTCCAGTAGTTTGAGTGCTGAAACTCTCTGGGCTTAGTTTCCATGCACACTGCATGTTCACACACATGAATTGTTTTCATATGTAACTTGTTATTCAGGATTTCTGGGTTTAAAACAGGCTGAGCATACAAAATAATTTGGAAAAAAAAAAGAACAATTCTTGGAACAATGTAAACATTTTTCGAAGGGCTACTACAGCTATTCCTTACAAAAATATAATTGTAATATGTACAATATGTTTCTGTAGTCATTTGGTTCTCATCATCATCATCATCATCATCACCCATTTAAAGCACTTTTTTTTTTACGCCCGCATAGTTTTTTTGAGGTACGAAATAATTTTGGTTCTATCCTGTAGTGCAGAGTTTCGCTGCTTTCTTTAATTCTCTAAGTGATTATAAAACTAAGAAAACAGCAGTACATACAGTATACATCGGAATCACTATACATTTAATAGAATAGTTTTTTTTAATGTACAGAACGCTGTTGTCTGCTGTAGCAATACAATTTGTCCTTCATTAAGAGATGCAATCCTTTTCCAAACGTTAGGTTAGAGTCGTGGTTCTCAAAGTGTGGGGCCCCACTAGTGGGGAATACAGACATGACAGGTGGGGGCAATGAACGGGAGGGAATTAGTGGAAAAATAATAGGAAAGTACCTATTCTAATTCATTCTTTTCTTTATTGAAAAGACTGGGTTAACTAGGTTAATAACTAAGTGCCATTAGTCCAACACAACTGGGAAGGTGGTGCAGTGCGTGGTGTGATTAGAGCAGAGAGGTAAGTGGGTGCTTGGCATATAAAACTAACTTTACCGCAATCACAAACTGGGTCAGTAGCGTATGCAGTGGGCATAATAACGTCACTGGATACATTTGTTACATGGACCACATGCGATTCAGCACGATCAGCCTAATCAACCAAAAAGCCAGCCAAAAAGAAAATATGATGAAAGAAAAACTTCTCTTGCACTTGGACTCATGGTGGGGGCAGAGGAGAGACCTATGTGTGTTTTGTGTCTTAAACCGCTGGCAGCAGACAGCATGAGACAAGACAAATTAGGAAGACACTTAGAGACAACACACCCCAGTCACGTTAATAAGCCACTCGACTTCTTTGAAAGAAAGCTGGCAGAATACAGACAGCAGGATAATCACATGGTAACATCTGAATTTTTTTAAAGAAAAAAATAAATTTTTTTCTTTCAATTCAATGAAATTCAATGAAAGAATTCATTTTTTGAATTCTTTTGAAAGAAAGCTGTCAGAATACACACAGGAGGATAATCGCATGGTAAAATCTGAATCAGCGGATAGCAAAGCACAAATGGCTTCATTCAAAGTTGCATACAGAATTGGTCAGTGCAAAAAAAATGTTGAAGCGTTGAAGAGGATGAAGAGTGGAAAGGCTTTTGGTCCTGATGACATACCTGTGGAGGTATGGAAGTGCTTAGGAGAGGTGGCAGTAGAGTTTCTGACTAGTTTCTTTAACAAGATCTTGGAGCGTGAGAGGATTCCAGAAGAATGGAGGAGAAGTGATGTGTGAAGAACAAGGGAGATGTGCAGAGCTGTGGCAATTACAGAGGCATAAAGCTAATGAGACATACAGTACAATGAAGCTGTGAGAAAGAGTAGTGGAAGCTAGGTTAAGGGCAGAGGTGAGAATTTGTGAGCAGCAATATGGTTTTATGCCTAGAAAGAGTACATCAGATGCAGTATTTGGTTTGAGGATGCTGATGGAGAAGTACAGAGAAGGTAATAAAGAGTTGCATTGTGTCTTAGTAGATTTAGAGAAAGCGTACGACAGGGTGCCGAGAGAGGAGCTGTGGTGTTGTATGAGGAAGTCTGGAGTGGCAGAGAAGTATGTTAGAGTGGTGCAGGACATGAATGAGAGTTTTTTAGCTTTTTTTTTATTAAGATGTGCTGTAGGTGTGACAGAAGAGTTCAAGGTGGAGGTGGATGTGCATCAAGCATCGGCTCTAAGCATCGGCTCTATGATGTTTGCAGATGACATTGTGCTTTGTAGCGAGAGCAGGGAACAGGTGGAGGAAAATTTGGAGAGGTGGAGGTACGCTCTGGAAAGCAGAGGAATGAAGGTTAGCCGCAGCAAGACGGAATACATGTGTGTAAACGAGAGGAACCCAAGAAGAGCGGTGAGGCTACAGGGAGCAGAGGTAAAGAAGGTGCAGGATTTTAAGTACTTAGGGTCAACGGTCGAGAGCAACGGAGTGTGTTCAAAGGAGGTGAAGAGGTGGGTACAGGCAGGTTGGAATGGGTGGAGAAAAGTGTCAGGTGTGTTGTGCGATAAAAGAGGATCAGCGAGAATGAAAGGAAAGGTGTACAGGACAGTGGTGAGACCAGCAATGCTCTACGGCTTAGAGACAGTGGCACTGAAGAAAAGACAGGAGGCAGAGCTAGAGGTAGCAGAGCTGAAGATGTTGAGGTTCTCTTTGGGAGTGACAAGGATGGATAGGATCAAGAATGAGTTCATCAGAGGGACAACCCATGTGAGATGTTTTGGAGATAAAGTCAGATTGAGAGGCCAGATTGAGGTGGTTTGGACATGTTCAGAGGAGAGATGGTGAATATATCGGTAGAAGGATGCTGAGGTTGGAACTGTCAGGCAGGAGGTCTAGAGGAAGACCAAAGAGGAGATTTATGGATGCAGTGAGACATGAAGTTAGTTGGTGTAAGAGA
Organism: Channallabes apus; assembly: GCA_030522415.1. Taxonomy (NCBI): domain Eukaryota; kingdom Metazoa; phylum Chordata; class Actinopteri; order Siluriformes; family Clariidae; genus Channallabes; species Channallabes apus. Next base: position 13,783,096 of record CM060109.1, read on the forward strand.
AGAGGATGCAGAGGATAGGGTTAGATGGAGACAGATGATTCGCTGTGGCGACCCCCGAAAGGGAACAGCCGAAAGACAAAGAAGAAGACCATTTCCCAAAGACCAACATGAATTTCTTTTTTAAAGGGGCACTAAGCAGATGATGTACTTCTTGCACCAACTGATGTGGAAGTATGGTCAGCCATAGGAGCTGATTATCCAGTTCTACACTGCAGTCATCAAATCTGTCCTGAGCTCATCAACATTTGGTTTGTAGCCTCTTTAAAACGGAACAGGAACAGACCGCAGCAAACGGTTCATGACCAACCCTTCATGACTCGTACTCTACAGGAACCACAAACAAGCAGGAAAACTCAATACAGACTCCTCACACTGTGGACAAACTCTATTTCAACCTGTATACACAAACTGCCAGGAACATGAGCAGTTTCCTTCCTCATGCAATCAATCATCCTCATAAATCGACCTCTAGGATCAACAGCAATCTGCTGTACAAACTCCAACATGTACATCCTTCACATCTACAAATACTGCACAGTGCAAGTACATACATTACTAATTCTTTATCATATGTCATGTACATTATTGCTGTATGTAGTACCATGAACACTCACACTTTATGTATAGTGTTGATCTGTTTACATTCTCTGTATAATGTCTAAGTGTACTCTGTATAGTGCTTGTATTGCTGTATTTCCTGTGTATGCCTTGTCTGGAAATCATATGTACACCATATTTACTTATGTCTATATAGCTTGGAACCAATTTCCTTGTGTGTGATAAACTAAATTAGATTTTGATGATAAACATTGGGAGGGTCGTAGATTATAGGGCACAAACACACAGGTTATTCAGGAGATGGGGTTATGTACAGTATAATAAAATGACACGACATCATCTGTAAAAGAACTGCAATATGAGTGTAATAATGTCTGGGTCACATTGTGGCCTTTAAAATCTGTTCCAATTTATCACAGACAAAGAAATTACATATTTCACATCATATTTCATAAGAACTGGTGAACTTTCACATTCTAGGAGAAGTACAATTTAAAATCTTAAAGCAAAAATAGCTGGTCAGCCTACTCATAAACAAATAAATAGACTGGAAAAAAACTTTTTTTTTTTCATATTTGCAGTGTAATACAATAGCAAGGAGTTCTGGGGACGAACTCGGGAGCCACATGGCACATGTTCAAATCACACGTGAGGATCGCCTAGACTGTTCCATATCACATACCAACAATGGCAGCGATGTTGTGGGCTGTTCTCCGGAGTTCATCATGTACGATGGTTTTTTCACTCGACTCATTGCAGCATTGACATAAACTCGACGAATCATGTCAAACGTGGCAGATTTGCTCAGTTTCACGCAGAATTTCAAATTCGCTCTTTTTTTCCAATTTGTTGTTCTTAAATAACAGACGTAGTAACGCACACTGTCAGAATAGCACCAGTTCCACAGCTCCCGATGTACACAGGACAATGTCTTTTGACTCATGAAGCTCGGTGCTTCCTGTGACTGTGAATTAATACCTTAAATTATGCCTTATTACTTAATACTCAATAAAAATCTGTGTTAAATATCCTAAGTATATTTAACTTTTTTTTTAATGATGCTTTCATGCTCACTCTAATATAAAACTCGTACAAATCAAGAGATAAAAAAAATTCCTGGTAGTTAGAACTGTGCTGTACTAAAGGTTTAAATCAGCCAACACACAGAAGCTAAAACCACGTGGTGTTAATTAAGTCAATTAATCAAGATCTTTAGTTTTTTCCGCTGATTATAGCTGGGATTCATTTATTCCAGGCTCAGATCAGACATCAGCTCTTCACACCCAGAATTAGAATGGTGAAAGTGATAAGGCTTAATTGTTCAGTGAGACTAGTGTAACATACCGTATAACCAGAGACACAGCATGGTCTCTCATCAACGAGGGCTTTCTGCCCACACAACTGCAGAATGTTTTGGAGGTGTTTCTGATGAAAGTTGTCACTCTAATGATGCTTGCGTATAAAGCCAAAAACAGACCAAAAACAGACCAGCACCCACTTATCTCAAAGCACTTATCTGATCATCCAGCACTGAGAGTCTGTTAGCTGACTCACCGGTGGTCTTTTCCTTAAGCGCATGGATTAGCAGGAAAAAAAAAATAATTTCAAAAGGTTTTAGACTAACGGTACTAATATTACTAACGGTAATAACGGTACTAATGGTACTGAAAGTGAGTAGCCTTGTGGATGTTCTGAAAGGTAAAGGTGTCTGCCAAATCCCGTAAATGTATAACTGTGCAACATGATGTGCTATAACAAACAGAAGGTGGAGTAAGAAATAAAGGTATACAGTATACATAGTAATACAGCACAATACAGTATAACTGTGCAAACATTGTGTAGTGGACAGACATGCCTAGAGGATAACATGCTCAAAAAAGTAACATGATGTGTACATATGTACATATATGAGTTCTGTGATATAATAGCATGATCCGGTGATTAGTAAGCTGGTTTTTAGTGTTTGGAACAGACGAGAGGGGAAATGAGGACGCTGCTGAGGTTGCTACATAAACAAGCAATTTAGAAATTGCAATTTTAGGTACTTTGCAGTCTGTCACAGTAGCACATTTGATACAGGAATCATGGGGAGAACATACAAACCCTGGCGGTGCGAGGTGACGGTGCTAAACACCACACCACCGTGCTGCCCTACTGTATACATACTGTACATACACTGTATTTAATTCATGTACGGACCAATGCCTCTGGATCCTCACTTTTGAGCCACCGTGTATTAGAGGTGTAAAGTGATTTAAAAGAATATGAACTGCAAAATGTTTAAGAAATTCATTATGCCTTTAGTTGGTTGACTTTATTTTTTATTCTTGAAATGAAACAAACAAACAAATGATATAAAACTACTTTGTGCCTCAATAACGTTTTCTGTCCCCTGACTGTTTCCCATAAGCCGTACATTAACACAAGGCTTTTCCCCAGAATAGTTTTAACTTTAACTAAACTGCTCACTCCACTTATGTATCCTATACATGAAGGTAAAGTGATAAACTGTGGAAAAGTCCTACTGCATTCACTAAAATGTATTAGGAACGTGTCTGAGCACTTGAGCACTCCTGAAGTGGCCCCTCCTCATTACCGGAAAAGATGGCAAGTGACATTTAAACTCATCTAATTAGATTTCGTGAACAGTGGAAGACGAGTGTTTTGTAAAAACTTGATGAAGTGGAAGTAATTTAGCAGCGGAATTGGATTCATTTGTAAATCAAAATAAATGAAACAGCTGCTCTGTTAATCTGTACACGTAGGGAACGTGAGCATGTGAGCAGGTTATATAGTGTTCAGCCGAACAAGGAACTCAGCCTACGTGTGACACAGCCGCGTGTTCGAGTCCCATTCAGGAGTATCTTATGTACATCTCTATAAAAGTACTAAATGTCATGCAGAATCCATCTGAACTGATTATCTTGATGAGCTCCCGAGTGGCTTTGGTGATTATATGAGGAAATGAAAACCTCTCAAAGTGTGTCATAAAAATGTCAGTTTAATTCAGATAAATTGGAAAAAATTATACCAGTCACTACATTTTATTAACGAGAAGGTTCGTCATGCATAATGAGGGAGGACGTGGCTTAGTCATTAGTCCCGTCACATTTCAACTCAATTTTATTCTAACAACTTTCCTCGTCACAAAGCCGCTTTACACAATCAAAAGGAAATATGGGAATTTATATGAAACTGGAGTACCGGGAGGAAACCCAAGCACGGGGAGAGCATGCAAACTCCATACACACAGACCCAGAGGTGGGACTTGAACCCAGACAAAAGTAGCTGTCACAATTCCGCCACGCCTACTTCGGTCAAAGGATGCAGGCTGCTTATCAGTACCGCGTATTATGAAAACTACAGCTGGGGGCAGAGCTTTTTCTTACAAAGCCCCAAAATTATGGAATAGTCTTCCAAATAGTGTTCGGGACTCAGACACAGTCTCAGTTTTTAAGTCTAGGCTAAAAACCTATTTATTTAACCAAGCATTTTATAAATAGATTTGCCATAAGGTAAAGGAGCAGATCTGGGGGACTCATGGACGTAGAGTATTATGGTGAACTGGTATGTTTAGATGCTGTCTTCCTCACTCTCATTTGATCACTCAGGTTTGTTGACGGTGAGGTGATTGTTTGCTTTACATCTCAGGGAGCCCTCATGTTTGTGTTTCCTTCTGGCTCTCCCTTTTAGTTATGCTGTCATAGTCCTGCCGGAGTCCCTGCTTGCACTCTACAGTAAATATACATTCACATTAGACATTGTGACTGTGACCATACCTAATTGCAATCTCTCCTCCTCTTCTCTTCCTCCCCCTCTTTCTCTTTCCTCTCTCCCCCTGTCTCCCCCTTTCACTCTTTCTCTCTCTCTCTCTGTCGAGCTACACATGTGGTTCCTGAGCTGCCAGTGATCCAGACTCCCTCTTCCCTCCGGACCTGTCTGATCCATCCTGGTGCCCGGTTTCTGGTTGGAGGTCTCATCGCATGGATGCCCCGTGTGTCTCTTTAGGATGCGTCTGGTGTCTGGGGATGATTCTCTATACTTAGAAGATGGTTCTGGCCTCGACTGGTGTTGTCAGCTGTTTCTCTGAGGACTTGACAATTCGATAGTTCAGGACTGGAACTTTCTACAAGTCTATCTGAGTCTCGAATAACTACTGGACTCCATTTTAACATCAAGTATTATAACATCAATTAACATCAAATATTATAGCTGAACCTAACACTTAACACTGTATAAATGCAGATCATTTCCTACTATCTGTTTCACCCAGATGAGGATGGGTTCCCTGTCGAGTCTGGTTCCTCTCAAGGTTTCTTCCTATTACCGTCTCAGGGAGTTTTTCCTTGCCACTGTCGCCCTCGGGCTTGCTCACCAGGGAATATCTGAACATTTTGATTCATACACATTCACATTCCATACAAACTTAAATAATTCTTTTGATTGTGTAAAGCTGTTTTGAGACAATGTCAATTGTTAAAAGCGCTATACAAATAAAACTGAATTGAATTGAAATGAAATTCGTCTTCTATCAGTCACTCAGATCCTCACACTTCACCGTTCCTCCTGCTTCTTACCAAACCAACCGACTGTTTACATGATGAATAATTTTGAACTTTTAACATTCATTCATTTTCTATACCGCTTAATCCTGTGTTCAGGGTCGCGGGGGACCTGGAGCCTATCCCAGGAGACTTCGGGCACTAGGCGGGGTACACCCTGGACAGGGTGCCAATCCATCGCAGGGCACACACACATACACACACACCCAATCACACACTACGGGCAATTTAGGAACGCCAATTAGCCTAACCTGCATGTCTGGACTGTGGGAGGAAACCGGAGGAAACCCACCAAGCACGGGGAGAACATGCAAACTCACAATGCACACAGAGACGGGAATCGAGCCTGGCCGGGGAATCGAACCCAGACCCTGGAGGTGCAAGGCGACAGTGCTAACCACTACACCACCGCGCCGCCCAACTTTTAACATTTAGGATCTAAATTAGGATGCATATATGTATGTATGTATGTATGTATCTTAGAAATGACACAAGCTGGGGCGCACTGTACAATTCTGCAGCGTAGAGACATGATCTGCTCACTTTGACATGACTGAGGGACCGCAGGAGTCCATGATATTGGGTCGTGATCCGAATCTCACCTTCAGAGCTCACTGTGGAGGAAGCGGCCCGCGGAGGGAAGAGGCTACAGCCACGACGGAGCTTCCCACACAACACAATGTCTTAATCTTTAATCAGAATCACGTGTTTCAAACGCAAAAATACAAACGACACAAGTCGTCTTTAACAAATAAGAACGTTTTATTCAAGCCACAACAAAACATCGGTACAAAACCAAGTTGAGCTGAAAACTTCAGAAACAGACATATCGCAAAATAATTCACTAATTACATCTGCATTAAATATTAATACAGAGTTGAAAAGTTTTTACTCTTCCTTGACTTTTTCAACTGCTTTGCTTTCTGTATAAAACATTAGGAACAGGCGGCCGTGTTCAATTCCACCTCGATTTAAACTCACGAGCCGTTTCAGAATGAAGCATTAATTAAAAAAAAAAAAAAAACACCCGGGAGGTGAAACACTGACACGAGCTCTGGCTCTAGAAGAAATCCGCTGCCATTGCTCTTTTCTTGGCTGCAGGTTTTTTCACACTAATGACGGGAGACAGTGAAGGCGACTTCAGCACCCCCGACACCGGCATCTTTTTAGGATCGAAAGCCACACGGGACGAGCCGACGGGACTCACCAGCAGGCTCCGGTCCATCTTCCGGAATTCTGTCAATGAAAGAGGAAAAGAAGAAAGGGCAAAACCTGCATAAATACATAAAAGCAGTCACACAGACGCATACAGAGACGGTGACCTGCACATGACCCCGTCTCTCATTCTGACACTGGAGACATTTACAGTTTCACCAGACGCTCATCTGTTCATACCAGAGTTTAAACAAACATGTCGGTTTGCTGAATTTCATACACGGTTGAGTTTCTTAAATGGACTCTGATGATTGATATATGTATGTATGTATGTGTGTGTGTATATATATATATATAGTTATTTATGATAATGATGTGATAATAATATATTAATATAACATACATCATATTATTTTGACTCTGTGTGTGTGTGGGTGCAGACACAGCTGCTTCTCAATAAATTAGAATATCGTCGATAAACTTGATTTATTTCACTAATTAAATAAAAAAAAGTTATTATATAGATTTATTACACACAGACTGATATATTTCACGTTTGTTTCTTTGAATTTCGATGATTATGGCTTACAGCTAATGAAAACCCAAAATTCAGTATTATAGAAAATTTAATTATTACTTTAAGATTTATTAAATTAAGACCAATAAAAAATAAATAAAAAAGATTTTAAAACAGAAATGTTGGATTACTGAGAGGAATAAACATGTTCAGCTCTCATTCGTTGGTCAGAGCTCCCAATGTGTGTGTGTGTGTGTGTGTGTGTGTGTGTGTGTGTGTGTGTGTGTGTATAAATAAATTATAACCCCAATAATCAGAATGATCATGAATAATAAAAACAATATCCAGTACTACAGGAATCTTCAGGTCCGGTCCTGGAGGACCAGCACAGTTAGTCCAGCACAAACATCTAAACACACACACACACTGGTTATTATAACATTAGATAAATCAGTGGGGTTTGAGCAGAAGCATCACTGAGCTGTGCTGGACTCTCGTCCTCCAGGACCGGATCAGAACCGCCCTGATCTACCTGAACTCACCAGCAGTTTTATTGTTCTTGAGCCCAAACGTCACTTTCTTACTTTCTGATTTTGGAGTCAGGAATTTCGCCTAAAAAACACAAAACAATAACAAAAACAAAAAAAATCAATAAGAAATCAACATACAAACACAGATAATGAATCAACTCGAACAACTCGGGGAGAAAAAGTACGAGAGTGCAATACAACAATGGAATCCTACACCACCCCGTAAACACATGTAATAAACTACAGATACAACACAAACCCGTTAGTATTTAAAAGCTCAACATTAACATTCTCACCTGGTAAAACAGAAAAACTAATGAAAGGCTCGTTTTAAATGGTTGGTTTATCTGGAGGTCATGAAGTGAAAAGGAGGATATTATCCGCTACATGAACCGCACATCACAGTCAAATTCATTTTTCACATTTCCCAGTTAGGAAGCCGGGGTCAGAGTTCAGGGTCGGCCGTGATACAACTTTTTTAGGTTTAAGGGTCAAATGGTGGCAGATTGGCACGGCTGGGGTGCGAACCCTGAACCTCCTGATCAGTAACCCCAAGTCTTAGCTGTTTATGTGGAAATCAGCCTGCAATTAACATATTAGTGCTTAAACTGAAACCACAGCATCATCAACCAAAAGAAAGAAATGAAATCCAACACAGAGTGTGTGGCAAAGGGTTGCTCTCGACACACGAGCATCCAGAGCAAAGGAAGACTGTGAAGTGTGAGGAGGAAAAATGATGCAATATTCTTTAAAAACTGTAAAACAACCCGGCAGGAACGGGAGTCAATACTTGTGACACATCTGTGAGAAATCAACTGAAGTGGAATAAACAAGCTGAAGGCAAACCAGCACCACCACCAGCTCACCGGGAGAAAACAAGCTCCTAGTGGGGTAAGAGAGGATGGAGTGCGGCGCTGCGCTGCTCCAGGGGACGAGGCTGTAACGCTGCTCCAGGGGACGAGGCTGTAACGCTGCTCCGTAACCACGACCAGAGAACCACCTGGGCATCGGAGCGGTTTCTCCACCTGATGGAGAGGACCAGGTCACTGGGTGCGAGGTCGGGGGAGTGAGGCAGAGTTTCACACCGCAAGTCGGTGTGTTTGGACCGAGCTTGGTGAGCTGAATGGGCCGGCGGACGCGCCGCTTTGGTTTTGACCCTCTAGCGCCATCGCGTGGATCTTTACCGCGGGTTTAATAAACAAGAAACAACGTTGATAAAGAATAAGAGTTAAACAATAATGTTCATATCTGTAAAATCCTCCAGGTGTGGGGACTCCATCAATCATTTTGCTATTAATTATTAAATCATTAGTTGTAATTCAGAGTAATAATTGTGTTTTCATTCTTTGTTTTTTTTTCATTCTGAGATGGAGCAGAGCGTTGATGCTCCAACACACGGCCTGGTGAGGGAAAATATGCCAGTTTGTCCTACAATATCGTTTTGTCAAATATAAACAAAACTAAAGCTTGCTTACATTCAATCGGGTGTTCAAGTCAAACCGGGATTTTGATTGTGCAGAATAACAGAACACAGTTCTGCGAGTAAACACTTCCTTTACATATCTGTATAATCCCCTGATCCACTTATCCCAGTGTGTCACTCAGTACGACCCCCAGCATTTATTACCGAAGTCTTCAGTCATCGCCTTTTTACGCCTTCATTCAGTAGAAATTTCAACATTTCTTACCTGAACAACCATCATACTGCACTTATTACACTCAAAGAGGATTGAATAATGTAGATTTGAATTTACAACCTAGACATGTAGATACAGACAGACACACACACACTTATTTCCACATCACCTTGATGCCGGTCCGAGGTGTGCTGGGTTGGGACTTGGCTTTACAGAAGAGTGGAGTGGGGGGGTTTATTAGACCCTGAAAGGAGACAAAGTCAGATTTTGGTGAGGTTTTGTCCATCTTCAGCTTCTTCAGGGTCACTGGTGTGGAAACTTCACCTCCCTGCTGAGAGGAAACAAGGAAAATGACCGATCACAATCTGCTTCAGAACGCCTGACGTGAGGACCTGAATGAGGACCTAAACTGGTGTAGATGGAGATCTAAAGACTTACACTGACTTTGACCTTCTTTCCGCCCATCGCTTCCTCCGCGTGCGTGTTCCTCCGAGGTGTTCCTGCCCCGTCCGTCTGCAGTTTCCTCTTCTTCTTCCCCTTTTTCACCGATGTGCTGATGTCATCATGTGGTTCTTCTGCTCCTGCTTTCTTCTCCACAACAGGTTCTTCTTTAACCTCTTCTACAGACTGAGCTTTCTGTTTCTTCTGGATTTTCTTCTTTTTCCGTGGCGTCTCCGTCTGTTGTGCAGAAGCCTCTTCTACTGCAGCAGCTTCAAGTGCAGGCTCAGGATGCGGTTTCTTTTTCTTGGCTTTCTTCACCGACTGGGGTTGACAACATGCATCATGATCATGAGGAGAAACCTGAAGTCCGTTCGAGGACGCCTCGGGTTCTCCGGCATCTACAGCTACTACCTGAAGCTTCCTCTGCGTCTTTGTCTTCTTGCCTTTCTTTGTCCGCAGCACCTGAACAGCAACATCTCCTGCTCCATCATCTGCACAGCAGTCTTGTGATGCGGCGTCTACGTCCTGAGAGCTGGACACGGGCATTTTGCTCTTCTTATTCTTGGTGGAACGTCCCTTCAGTCTACACGGTGTTGCGAGGTCTTCCTCAGACGCAGGACGGAGATGATTGTCGAGCTCCTCACTAGTGGGTTTATCAGGACCCTCCAACGTCCCGGCAGATAATTCCACTTCCTGTAAGCTGGACTTGAGGTTCTTTCTTTTCACCTTCTTCATTTGAGCGGTACGTGTCCCCAGGTGGTTTTGGGTGGGAGTGTCGTCCTCGTCCACTTTCTGAGCGTGGTGTACTTGGACTGCGACGTCTTCCACAACTTCCTGTGAGCTTGAGCACGGTTTCTTGTTTTTCCTCTTCTTCTTTCTCGCCATGCTAAAGGCTTCTGCACACGCGTCCGTATCCTGCGAGATCTCCTCAGGCTGTTTCTCCTCAGGCTGTGCACGGTTTTCCGTGTCTCCGGCATTCCTCTTCTTTTTCTTGTTTTTCTTCTTGGTTTTCTCAGTCTGAGGCTCTCCAACAGGTTCTTCTTCTTCAACACAAGGTTTCAAATTAAGGTTTTCTCTCGCTGTCTTCAATGAGCCGTCCTCAGGACACGCTGCTGGATGAAAAAAGACAGAGAAGATACTGGAGTGAGGAAGCTGTTGAGAGTCTCTAATAAATGTTAACAAATAAACGTCGTGTTTATTTCAGTTTAACATGCATTACACAACGTACAAAAAAATACAAAATACATGTACAAAATAAATCTGTCACTCAGTCACAGCTGACCTTTAACCTTCTTAGCCATGGTTTCCTCCTCTGCTGTGGGCGTCTCACTTTTCCTCTTCTTCTTCTTTTTGCTCTTCTTCTCGAACAGCTCATCATCCGACTCGTCAAACTCGTTAAACTCATCACTCTCGTCACTCTCACCCTCGTCCACTTCAGGGAAAACGCCTGGACGGGAAAAGGCACACACACACACACACACACACACACACACACACACACACACACACACACACAGTCACGGACATCGTAATAGGAAAGCGTCCCACAACCAAACCTCAAAAGATCCTCGACGCTCACCTTCACTTAGATCCCGAAAACTTCATTGGCAGGTTTGTGAAAAGGAGAAGAAGAAAAAAAAAAACGGTCAATAAATAACAGCAGAATAAAGGAGTATTTCTTAGACGGCATGACAGAACTCGACTCTTACGTCTTCACCAGGTTGTACATCTTGGTGCGGTTGAAGTTCCGCGTGTTCATGTGGCTTCCCAACTCGAAAAGGCGGTCGGCTATCGCTCCGTAGTCAAACTGAAACACCGGGAAAAGCCGTCAGTGTCCCTGTCCTGGTTTGGTGTTAAGCTCGGTGCTCACACACACACACTCACCTGTAGAACTGCACCCACACCATCATCCGCTGCAGAGCCCACGCTGTCCATATCCGGTTCGTCTGTACCGACCTCGCCGTTTCCCCCAACCTCAGAGACACCTGGGGAACACACACACACACACACACTATCATAAATCTTACAGCTCTCCAAAATCTTTTAATGTTCCAGCTGAAACACACCTCAGATCTGCTTGATGTTCTTCATCGCTCCTTTTCCAAACACGCCGTTTCAGTGTCTGTATCTTTAAATAAATAAACTGCCCCACCCGCAAACGGCCTCTGGAAGTGCATGCTCCTAGCCAATCAGAACGCAGGGACCAGAAACGTCAAGTCCAGGAACATATCATACATTTCCCACCTGTTTTCAGGTTTTTCCCTATCTACATTTCTGCCAAAACAAGCTAAGCGGAATAACAGAACAATAAAAAGATCTTTAACACATGCGGCTGTAATCAATATTTACGCGATACAAAAGTAGCCTTGTTTACTGTAGCGCTTTAAAGTAGCACCAGGGGAAGGACAGAGCTGGGGGAACTGGGTGGAGCTGAGGTCACAAAAGAGGGAAAATATGATTGATGTGTTTAAGCCCAGGACAATATGAACTAAAACTAGTTGGTGCACAGCGGTACCGAGAGGAAACATGCGGTGACGGAGTGTCGGATAAAGAGGCAGAAAGTGATAAAGACACGAAAGAAGACAAGACAAGATCAGGGAAGGAAGATTTTAAGGAAGGCTGGACTGGAGCTTTAAGAGGCCGGAAGATGAGGGAGAATCTGATCCTGCGTGACAGGGGATTAAACCTCATGACCCACCGTTGACCTTCACGTTAGTCTTCTTGAGGGTGTTGTTCTTCAGCTCATCTTCCTCCTCTTCCTCTCCAGACGCCTGACCGGAGTCGGAATCCTCTCCCCCTCGCTCCAGGTCCCTCATCAGGTCTTCGATCGCATACGGGGCGTGATCCAAGATCGTCCTGAAGATGTTCTTTGAGATAGAGGACAACAGCAAACGGCTGGAGCAAAAAAACAAAAACAAGGCAGAGCATTCGGGTCATCACACGCGTTACAGTCGTATTATTAACGGAGGTCAGGATTACGGATCTGCTGGAGGAACTCACTCTTTGGTCTTGGCCATGGTTTTAAAGAAAGGCTCGATGAAAGTCAGGTTCTGTTCGGCGGTCAGCTACAGAAGAGAAACACCACGGTCACGTGACATCAAACTTTAGAAAACGAGTCACGAGTCTGAGTCATCAAACGTTATGAAGACATACAGGTTTAAGGAGCACTAATGAGGATGTGCACTGATTATCATCAAAATGCTAATGAAACATTATGACGCATCTTCACCATCGCCGGATTCTTTAATAACCAACATGTTTACAATAAAACCGACGTGAGCACGAACATGAGCTCAGCATCTCAACACTCACATGAAGTATGAAGAGACGTTAGTGTGTCTGTGTATCAAAACTAATAAACATCAAATCATTTAAATAATAATAATAATGATGCTGATGATAATAAGCTCCACCCCTCAGCAGGTCTCACCTCAGCAGAGCCGACCTGAGCCAACTCGGTCATGTAGAGGTCCAGGATGTGCATCATCAGGCCTTTCGGGACTCGGGCGGCGCTCGCTAAGAGCTGCTCTGTGAAGACCTTTAAAAACTCATCCAGCACACTGACGAGATAAAATTAGTTTGGATCAGGGTTTATTCCCACATCAGCTTCACAGGTTATTTCCTGCCAGATTCATATTAAACATTCAGCCAATTTATACTCATCAATATAATCTTGCAGAATAGAAGTTTAGTGCTACAGTACTGACAAGACTAAATGTCTGTCCTCTTCTATTTTATATACATTTATTTATTATTAAATCTTTCTCTATTTGTTTTACTCCTGTTATTTTCTTCTGACTTATTTCTGAGCTTTGTAAATCTTGTACGCCTTTAAATGCTGTAACATGAGAGAGAGAGCATAACAGAGAGCCAGCGACACAAGGAGAGAGACAACAACACAGACAGACAGAAAATGAGAGACAGTGAGACAAAGGGAGAGAAATCGAGAGAAGCGAGTGAGAATCAGAGTGAGAGAGACAAAAAGTTAGTGAGATCTAGACCTTGAGAGTGAGAGAGAGAAAGCAAGGGTGTGTGTGTGTGTGAGAGACAGACCAAGTGAGTGGATGAAAGAGACATTGGGAGTGAGGAAGTAAAAGACAGAGAGAGCGAAAGCAAGACAATGAGAGAGACATCAAGATAGACGAGAGACAGTGAGACAAGGAGAAAGACAACAACACAGACAGAGAAAAGGTCAGACAATGAGACAGACGGGGGGAGAGAGGGAGAGAGAGAGAGAGAGAGACAGCAGGTCAGAGTGAGTGAGAGAAGAACATTGAGTTTGTAAGTGAGAAAGAGAGGACATTCAGAATGTCAGTGTGTGTGTGTGTGTGTGTATTACTGCACAGTAAAGTCAGGAGTGATACCTGGACCCCCAGTCCGTCCTCTTCAGGACCTCGAACACTTGTCTGAACATGAAGCGCACCAGCTGTGAGAGGGACAGGAGACACGAACCTCACGTTACCTTCAAAAAGACGAATCTAATCTTACAACAACAAAAAAAGGAGAAAAAGTGTGTTGACTCCCACATCAGTGACACACACTCGTGGGTGTGGACAGCACTTTACTCCAAGTGTGTGTGAGCAGCAGTTTGAAAAGATGCGCATCCAAAAGTTACTTAATAATAATAATAAAGGAAATAAATTAAGGGAGATGTTTAAACCCCTTTAAACTGTGCATCTGCGGTGTGTGTGTGTGTGTGTGTGTGTTATTCCAGGTGATGAAGGGAATGTTTACGGTTTTTATTTCTGACCTGGAAAAACTTGTCCATGCGGAGTCTGTCGATGCCGTCCCACTCCCTCTTCACCGTCTGCAGAAACGTGGCGAAATACAGCAGCTCTACATTCAGAAACACGGATCAGGACTGAAGTCAACAGCTGCACGTGTAGCGTTAGTCACTCTAAACCTCATCAGCAGGGTGAGTCGAAAATGATCCGCACTACGGGGACATTAAAACTGCTGTTGCTGCTCATTATCTGGTGATGAGGTGTGTGTGAACGTGTTCATTTGTAACTGCAGCGTGTGAGGTCTGAGGGCGGACTTGCTGAGCGATACTCTGAGGAAGGCGAAAGTTTCTTAAAGAGAATCGTCTCTGGTGACAAGACACGGATTCATCACTACGAGTCGGAGAGTGAACTGCGGAGTCTGGAACGGAGACACGGACTGAGACAAAGTTCAAAAGTCAAGCATCAGCTGGAAAATTCATCAACGCTTACAGATTTCTGGGATTCTGAAGGGCCAGAAGTATTGGAACACTATCAGGGTGTTCCAAAACACTTTACGAGGGAATACCATAAAAATTTTTAAAAAAAAACATGTTGACAGATGGACAAAGTATATTAAGAAGCAGAAGGTATTTATGAGGGGGAAAAATTATGGATAATGAAATAAATTCTAAAGCAAGAGCGCGAATAATTTTTGACTCGCCCACGTATATACAAAAACTGGTTAAAAAGGTGGCTGATTGCCGTCACTAAAATAGAGAAGCTGTTTTTTACTTCCAAGAACTCCTTATTCAGTTTATATTAAGTATTTGTAAAAAAGTCATTAAATAAAGGAATCCATGTACACGTTTCTGTCTCACACACACACACACACACACACACACAATATCCATTCTCTCTCATTTACTTCAGTTTTTCCTCACAGCTGTGATGCTGTTTACTTCGTTTAAACACCAGGGGGGGTGTTCTTCGTACGTCGCTAACTCAGTTAGCTGGATTTGATTGTTGTGGATTTGTCCTGATCTTGGATTGTTTCGTTCTTCGATGCTCATCTCGCATTTGCTGTCATAGCAACATGTCCGTAAGCTTGAACCTGCTCGGTAGCAGGTTTATTTCATGTAAACAGGATTAAGGCTGCGCTCCTGCCGGGTTATGATTGGTTGAAATGGTGAGGTCACATCTGATTGGTTAAAGAGCGCTGACGTGGACTGACTCACGTGGGGAAAGAAAAGTATCTTGTGTGTATATATATATATATATATATATATATATATATATATATATAAAATTGCTATCAAATATTATATTAGAACATAAATTCATAGGTTTTTTTATTATTATAATAAACTCTAGGCACGAGACAGCCCTCAAGACCATTAATTCAAATTCTTGTATAATTTTTATTTTGTAACACATTTATTTTTCAGGGGTTCGTTATAAATATGCAAATAAATATTTATATGCATCAAAATATTTTTTTTATAATGAAAAATTAGACAAAACTAATTTTATTATAAAGTAAACAATATAAAAGTATACATGTTTTTGAAAAAAATATTCATATTTCTATTATTCCATATACAACATATTTATTTTCATATTTCTTATTTTATTTTCTCATGTAATTTGTAAACCATATGCGCATATTATGTTCTAATATATTATTTGATAGCGATTACGTGTGTGTGGTGGGGAGGGGGGGATGCATGGCAGGGAAGCATTTCAGCGCATAACACGTGGGGGGGGGGAGCATTTCAGCGCATAACAGGTGTTACAAAAATTTTGTAGCTTGTTCTTTTGTCATTTCGTCAACCAATCAAAGGGCTTGTGATCAGTGTTTCTACTGTCGATGCATATCGCCTTTTAAACCAACGCACGCACGTGCAATAATCCTAGACAACTCAATCCGGCCAGACTAATCATCAACAACAGGTGTGCTGGAAGAACCGACTTAGCCGGAGCGTAATTAGCACGATGATCTCATCTTAGATGTGTCAATTCATCCCGGATGTTTCAAGCGACGTACGAAGAATACCCCCCAGCACACTCAGATGTGTAATAAACAACCCACACACTCATAACATCATTACATCACATATCAAAGTGTTAAACGTGTAAAATGATAAACACTGATCTGAGTGCGGTACTCACGGGTGTGTGTCGTGTGGAAACTGTGAATCAGCCCCGAGATCCTGAGTGAAAGTTCCTCCTGAGAGCAAACACACAAAAACATTATCACTTTAAGATGATCTATAACGACTTCCACTCTTCTTGGAAGGTCGTCCACAAAATTTCTGAGTGTTTTTGTGGTAATTCACGTCCATTCGTTCTGTACAGCATTCACTGATGTTGGACGAGAAGTCCCGGCTCACAATCTCGAGTCCAATTCATCCAAAAGGTGCTCAATGGGGTGGAGGTCAGGGTTCGGTGTTAGGGCCAGTCGAGTTCTTCCACACTGAACTCATCAAACCATGTCTTTATAGTGCTTGTTTTGTGCACTGGGGCGGAGTCATGTTGGAATAGACAAGGATCTTCTCCAACTGTTGACAAGTTAATAATAATAATAAAAAAATAATAATTTTAAAAGCGCTGTCTAAGATGTCATGATTTTGTTTACTGAAAGATGGGGATAAGGAGCCTGATTGAAACTCAATAGTTAGCAGGTTTGACCGAATACTTTTGTCCACATCATGTATGTTAGTCTGTGAATGTGGACGCACATACGGTGGGAAATTAATATCGACTAGACGATAAAGAATATTAAGTGTAACCTAAAAAAAAACGGTGATGTAGTGGTTAACACTGTCGCCTCGCACTTCCAGGTCGAGAGTTCGATTCCCAACCTCGGGGTCTGTGTGTGCGTGGAGTTTGCATGTTCTCCTCGTGTTTGTTGGGTTTCCTCCAGGTTCTCTGGTTTCCTCCCACAGTCCAAAGACATGCGGATTGGCCTAACTGGCGTACCAGATTGGTCATAGTGTGTGAATGAGCGTGAGAGTGTCGACCCGGAGGTTAATCCCTAGTTGGGCTACAGAGGTTCCTAGATAGATGGATGGATGGATGGATGATAGAACCTAATGATCAGAGGTAGATGTGTAGGTGTGTGTGTGTGTGCTGGATCTCACAGGGATCTCCTCACCTGGCAGCAGTGGGACTGGGATTAAAACTGATTTACCTGCAGTTGAGGCTTGTCCTGCATCCACAGGCAGTAGAACAGCCCTTTCCAGATCTTCAGCAGGTCTTCACTTGTAAATCCACCTGAAACCACACACACACACACACACACACACACACACACACACACACACACACAGGTAGAGGTCAGGATCACTGTGTACATTTACAAGTCGACTGAGATGTGTTTTCATGTTCCATGTGTGATCAGTTAGCATGATGCTAACGCTAATGCTAACTCCACACTCCACCTCTCACTCACCTTCAGCTTTCTGAGATCTCAGATTAAAGTACTTTCTGAGCATCTTTAAGGCCTTAGTCCTGACATGTTTCTCGTTCGAGGCGAGTCTCTGAGCCAGGATGATCTCTGCCTCCTGCGCTGCTGCCGCTGCCATGGCTGGTTCTTCATGTAATTCACGTGGAATACATCCGCGTCGCGTTTTTTTTTTATTTTCCCCACCCGTATTCCTACAAACCTCGCCTCCTCTACTCGGATTGGTCAGAAATTTTGTCACTAAAAGCTGATTGGTCCAAGCATCAACCCGGAAATTAGTGTTAACCAATTGTTGATGAGTAAGGCGGGACTTGTGTTCAAATTAGGGTGGGAAGAGTAACTTTTCAAAAAGAAATTCCACATGGTTAGAGTTTCTTCGTCGCAGCTAGATGACGAGTGGGTCGTTGTTAATTACTGCGCATTGTCAACAGATGGCAGTGCAGTCAATGCTTAGGTGCAAAATGGAAGTGTTGTGATGAAATATGCTAATATGCTAACTACTGTAATCGTATGGTTTATTTATTCATTTTATTTGGCCAAGTCAAATTAATTAACTACATAGAGAAGAACGAAAAAAATCTTCCTTAATGATTTTAAAACAATTGCTTTATATTATGATTTTTGTTTTGACCTATTTCTTTGTTTAGACTGCCTTTTTTTCTTCTTCTTCTTCTGTGGTAGGACCCCTGGTTAACACTCACACACATGGCAAGAGTGTTACCCACCGTGCCATCACTCACTCTACAAGCAGTTTGGGGCACCAGTTAGCCTAATCTGTATGTCTTTGGACTGTGGGAGGAAACCCAGCAAACACGGGGAGAACATACAAACTCCATGCACACAGAGACGGGAAACAAGCCTGGCTGGGAATCGAACCCGGACCCTGTAGGTGCCAGGCGACAGTGTTAACCACTACACCACTGTTCCACTACACCACTGCGCCATTAACAATGTATTTTATATGTTAATTTAATGTTATTTACACAGTGTTGATGTAATACCACTATATAATACATATTGTAGAAATAAAAATACATGTAGCCTAACAATTCATAGCGATTTGAGCTCTCTGCCGCTTCTGTTTTTAAAGGTCAGTGAAAGTGCGCATCAGCAATTATAACTAAAATGTGATGAAATGTTACAGAACTTTGTTTCTCTGTGAACCTTTAGTCTATTAATAACACATTTATTTTAATTCCGAGAGTAATCATTTATTTAGAATGGTTAAATTTGATCCGAAATATAAAGTAGAATACACTTAAGTTTTAATCTGAATGAACACAAGAATAGTAGTATTTACTTTAAAATGCATTTTGTACATTCTATAGCATTTTGTTTCAGGATTTCAGACATTTCAAAGTTGCTGGTGCAAATTTTAAAAGAACTTTGTTAGTAATTTAAGCATTTTAATTACTTATTTTAAATTCAAGTTAAGATCTTCTTTATCCTGTATTCAGGGTCGCGGGGGGCCTAGAGCCTATCCCAGGAGACTGGACAGGGTGCCAATCCATCACAGGGTACACACACATACACACTCATTCATACACTATTGAGGCAATTTAGGAACAGCAATCAGCCTAACCTGCATGTCTTTGGAAGGAAACCAGAGAACCCTGAGGAAGCCCACAGAGCACAGGGAGAACATGCAAACTGCGCCTCCGGACCCTGGAGGCGTAAGGCCACAGTGCTAACCACTACACCACCATGACGCTTCAAGTTATACTTTAACACAAAAAAAATTAGTGTGTATATAAAAAGTAAAAAAACAAATTAATCAAAGTCCAAAAATAATTTTTTTTCACAATATTCTATATTTTCAAGATGCAATACAGCTGTTTCATAAATCATGTTTCTATGCACTATATTTAAACTATATTTATTCCAACTCTATTAAAACATTCCACACACTAACTGATGTACAGTACTCGTCAAATGCTTGGATGCACCTTCTAATTCAGTGCATGTTGTTTATTAATTTATTTTCTATTGTATTTAGTGATTTGTTTCAAAACAGGCAGTTGTCATTTTAGGACTCGGAGGTCAGCCTTTCTGGAACAGTTCGTGCAAGAACTGTATTGTTGAGTGCATTTGCAAAAACCCATCAAGCACCATGATGAAACTGTTTCTCATGATAGGATACGTCATATCAAATATGATTCTATAAGGAACGCTTTTGGATAAACAAACACACGGCTACATAAGCTGGTTAAGAGTTAACGCAGAGTGACATCCAAATTATCTTTAAGAGCCTGTGGAGTTGAATGTGTGTGAGACTCTGAGCAAACGCGAGGCTGATTCTCCAATAAGCAGGTCATATTGTGATTCAAGAACAATGCAACCTGGTCAGGAGGAAACATTAACTTGAGTGATTTGCTGTTCAATTTATATATTAAAATTTTTTTTATTTATTAATGATTGCAAATTGGTAAAAAGTGAGTCATAGTGCAATAAATACATACAAAGTAAAATTACATAACATTACAACACAAAACATCATGATCAGTATTGTGTAGGTTCACCTCGTGCCACCTGGGCAGCTCTGACCCCTCCAGACCTGTATGTACAAGTTCACCACAGTGTATATGTACACGCTTGTGGACTATCTGGGTCGATTTACAGTACAGTAGCTGTAGCCTGAAAAGGACACGTATGTATACAGTATATACACACAAAGACACAGACTTTTTTGGGAACACCTCTACAGCACCACATCTATCATCTAATCTAATCAGCCAGTGAAATAGCAGCAGCACAAGAAATAATATCATAAAGCTACAGATCAAGAGCTTCAGGTCAAACATTAGAATGTGGAAAACATGTCATCTGAGTCATGGTTATGGTCATATACTTTGAACCCTGAGCATGTCACAGATGTCCGTAACCAGGAATTCATGAGAGTAGAACTAGCTGAGCCGTCTGCGTGATAAGAACGGTGCGACTCAGTCACAGCAACCCTGGACGATCCTCCTCGAGCTCATGTTTATTGAATAGAATTTTACTTCAAAAATTTTCTTCAAATGTTTGTACCTGCCCTGTAGCGTGTTAGCATGTCTGAGCCTTTACAGATGTCCATGAACAGATCACTAACGACGCTGGTGATAGGAGGTACTGCACAAGATAAGTGTAGCTTTTAGGACCTGGGAAGCCAAATGTCATGAGCAGAAAGAGCAAGAATCACCCAGGACATGACATTAACCTGTCAGTGTTCGCATTTCTGCAGATCATCAAACTAGAGCTCCTTATAACCGATCAGCTCTCTTTTCCTGAGCTGAAACCCGAGTCCTGCACAGCTCCATCGCTCCAGTGAGATAAGGACTCAGGAGCCTGAAGTTCGGGTACGTCGTCCTCTTCAAATTGTTCCTGCTCTTCGTTCACTCTGTGTGTCAGTGGGATGGTAGGTGGGATCACATGGGCTATGGTACAACACTCTTCCTGTACTTCTTTGAGCAACGGAACAGACGGGACAACCTGAGAGAAGATAAAGGGAGGTTTTATATATTGTAGCAAGCAAAGAAAAGTAAAAACAAGAAACGTACAGGACAAGTGGAAAAGTGTTTTAGTTAAGATACGTATATTGTTGTAGTTAGGTGTAGCATTAGGATATCACGAGTTTTTCCTGGATGTCAAAAATATAGATTAAAGTCACAAACTTATAAGTTAGTAAACATTTCAATTTTATATAAAAAAATATATTTTGTAGTTTAATTCAAACATTGAAACTCTCATATATTATAAATTCATTACATGTAAAGTAAAATATTTTAAGCTTTTTTTGTTTTATTTCAGTGACTATGCATTATAGCTCATGAGAGTCAAAAATCCAGTATCTTGAAGTACAACAATATTCCATTTCGAGTTGAGTATCATTAATATTCAAAGAGTCGAAATACTGTGTATCTCTCTGTCTAGTTCAGTACACCCACAATGTCCAGAAGGTCATCATCAACTCCCTCCCCACATGAGGTCCTGTATTGAAGAAGGTTCACGGAAAGTTGACTGGAAGGGGAAAGTGAGACAGAAAAAAGTGAACAGGAATAACCGCAGCCTTAAGAAGCTTGTAAAGCAAAGCCGATTCAAGAACGTGGGAGAACTTCACAAGGAGTGGAGTGAGGCTGGAGTCGGTGTATCAAGAGCCACCATGCACAGATGTCTTCAGGAAATGAGTTACAACTGTCGCATTTCTAGTATCAAGCCACACCTGAACCAGTGACAACATCAGAAGTGTCTCACAGAGCTAAGGAGAAAAAGAATTGGACCGTTACTTGGTGGTCCAAAGTGCTCTTTTCAGATGAAAGAACTGTGTTTTGCATTTCATTTGGACAGCAAAGTCCCAGAGTCCTTGAAGAGTGGAGAGGCACAGAATCCAAGTTGCTTGATAAAGTTTCCACAGGTGTTGATGATTTGGGGAGCCATGTCATCTGCTGGTGTTGGTCCGTTGTTTTTTATCAGGTCCAAGGTCAACGCAGCTGTCTACAGGTGTTTTTAAAGCACTTCATGCTATAGTCTGCTGGCAGGTTTTATGGAGTTGCCCATTTCCTTTCCTAGAAGGTCTGAGCTAACACTGCTCACCATAATATTACTGTGCTTGATTTGCCAGCCAACTTTCCTGACCTGAACCCCAAAGAGGATCGACAGGCTATTATAAGAGAATGATTTGCAGTAATTTATGCAAGTATTAAGTGCATAAATGAACATTCAGAATTTCTGCATTGTAAATCCTTTTTAGATCGATCTTACTCTACTATTTTGATATACTGGATTTTTTTTAATTTTCATTAGAATTAAAAGAAAAAAAAAGATTGAAGTATCTAAATTATATAGTATTATATATGTACAACTTTGTACAATAACCAGGAAGTAAAAAATAAAGAAAGTCTTACCAGGATGCTCTCGGGTGCTGTAAATACTGAGCGGTTTTTCCTGCATTCGTAATATGCGTATATAAAAGCTCCTACAACAGCACTTCCGAACAGCACAATGAGAGGTGTCAGCCACACCCATATCCTACCTGGAGATGCAAATAAATAAAAACATTTAATAAAAAGGAGCCGAAAGAGGAAGTGTGTTAATGACACACCAGGTTAATGTCATACAATAGGTACATTAAAGAAGAAACTTTTACCAAAGGATGAAAACAGCTTGCCTTCTCCAGTCGTGTACACACACTGCGGTGAGGAGTAATTGCTGGTCCTACCATAAATACCATCTAAGATTTTAACTTGCACACAGTATTCGGTCTGGGACCTCAGGGAGCGGAGTGGAACATGTAGATTGACATGGTCTGTTGTGGTTTTCTGAAGAAAAGTTTCAATTTCAAATTTATTTGTATATCTGTATGAAATGTTTATGGATCAAAATGATTAGATTGATAAGACAATAAAGGTCTAAAACGGGCATCAGATGTGTAAACTGTAATATAGGAATGAGGCTTGACGATTAAGCATGTCTATTGTTATTAATATGACATAAAGGCATCGATCATGTTTAATCATATACAGTACACGAGTCTAGGTGTGTGCGTAAACTGTATGTGTGAGTATTATTACCTGTTGAGGTTTAAGCTTCTCCCAGTACTGTACCCTGTAGTACAGATCATTCAGGTCGGCGCTCATCACTGACTCGGATATGGTGAGAATGATCATATCTCTGACTGCCTTCATGTTGACTCGTGGTGACGATAGCTGAACTGCAACATTTGAACAATAGAGCAACTTATTTAAGAACATAATCGATTTAAAAAAACACCAAGTCATCAGGTAATTATCAGGAGCAGGGTTTAAGACTGATCGCTGACGTATAAGTTGATTTAGATGTACAGAATAAATCACAGCTGCAAGAAAAATCCATTAGTATTTAAATGTACTCTTCAATCCATCCATGTATTAATTTAGTACCCAAATGCATCCATCCATCCATCAAATCTGTCAAAAGGCAGGAACACATCTCCAAAGGCACACGGTTTGTTTTTAACCCATTCGAAGCACCAACACAACCTGCTGTGTCACTGTGGTATTTTCCACAAACATCATGCGATCTGAAACTTTCTGCACTGGATATTTCTGGTGCTTTCCCAGCTCTAACACACCAGAGAGCTTATCATCTTTCAGTGGACTGAGAGGGGAAAATCCAGGGAGAAACACATCCAGCGCTGCCACTGACACCTAGTGAGGTTTTACCTCCAACCCTCTGTTTCTCTCTTCCTTTCCTTATCAATCCTTTTCCCTTTATCTATCCTTCTTGCCTGAGTTTTGACTCTCTCTCTCTCTCTCTCTCTTTTGCTAAACTTAGAGAATCTCTTTTTCCCCTTTTTCTTTCATCCCACTGTAATAGTTCCTTCAGGAAATGCATTGCACATCTAGCTCATTTATTCTATTTCCATTCTCCTCTCTCCCCTCTCTCTCCCTCTCTCTCTCTCCCTCTTTCCCCCTCTCTCCTTCTCTCTCTCTATCTGATGATAAGGTTGTGCTAGGTCATTCTGGACGTTAAACTATTCAATCATTGCTTTACTATATTTTTGTTGTTATTAAGTTGATTTTTTTTTGCATTCATTATACCTTTAATCCAAGAGACTGTTTTGCTCATTGTACTGTACACACTCACCCTCTTTTTCAGGAGTGAAATTTATCAGCGTCCAGTCGGAATGCTGGTTCCCAGCCTCGGCTCTGACTCGAACCGCATACTCTCCTCCAAACTGCAGGTTAAAGGGCGTGAGATCACAGCGACACTCACTGGAGCCCGCACACACCTGTGTATACAAGTCTTCATGAGAGCTGGAAAAAAAAGGATGGAAATATGAAGAGGAACAAATAAGTTTTAAATGTAGACTTAATAACTTGACAACTTAGTAATTGTTTTTTTGTGTGTAGCAGCTGCTGGTGGTGACTTATGACAGATTAAAATGATTCTGCCTGAGAATCTTTTTAAACTAAACTTACAAGGTGTAAGCCACTGTGAAGTTTACTGGGCTTTCCAGTTGTGTGTAATTGCAGTCCCAATACAGTGTGTGGTTCATGTCCACGGCAATCATTTCTGCATGCTGTGGGCCTGGCAGAGATGCTGAGACTGGAGAAGAAGGAGAAAATACAGTATATCACCATACAAACTCATCTTAAAGGAGATATGGAGAGAGAGAGAGAGAGAGTGGAACCTTGGATTACGAGCATAATAAAACACTCGTAAACCAAATTGAAACTGACTTTTCCCATAAGAAATAATGTAAACTTAATTTATTCATTCCACAGCCCAAAAGATAATACATAAATAAATATATAAAAATAATTAACACAAAATATTAAGTATTAAGTGCACGCAGGTGCTGGTGTGTGTGTGTGTGTGTGTGTGTGTGTGTGTGTGTGTGTGTGTGTGTGTGTGTGTGTGTGTGTATGTGGCATGGTGTCCAATGACGCACGCGCACACAGACACAAGGAGCAGGCTGATACAGAGAGAGAAAATGGATCTTTAACCTCTCTAATGAGACTTGTTTTTGCTTTACATGCGCGCTGTACACACGCGTACAGACACAAAATAAAAAATATATATATTTTTTCCCTCTTGTTCGAGAGTTGCTGCAGTATTAATAAAGACTTCCTAATTTTAAAAAAATTCTTTACGAAAATTTGTCTCACTTAAATGATTCAGATCATTCAAAAGAAATTTTTATATTACACAAAAATAACCCGGGTTACTGCAGTTAACCCGAAATTCAGTTTTTAACTGATGATCTTGTTTATAAAACAAAATACATTTAAAACCCAGGCAGCACAGTTACTCAGCACAGGTCAACGGCAATAAAAAAATATATATGTGCTTATTATATGGGGTCATAGAAACCCAACCACATAGAAAACCAACCACAGAAACTTGTGATTGTGTGTATTTGTGGGTCGTGTATTGAGGTCTTGATTTCTTTCCCTTAGTGACCCAGTTTAAATTTTTTCGCTCAGTTGTGTTTGGGGAAGTTGGTTAAAATAAACTGAAATTCAGTTTATTATATTGCAGATTTTTTGCAAAAAACTCTATACTGCACAATACTGAGCTCTATATATGTTTATTAAAAGACAGCAAAACAAATGATAGCTAAAATGCTCTGAGCTTTAAGGACTTCGGGAAAAAAGCAGTCCCAACCAACCTGGTTCTATGTGAAAAAGTAACTGCCCCCAAACCTAATAACTTCTTGGTGGCAACAACTTCAAACAAGCATTTGTGATAACTGACACTGAGTCTTTCACATCGCTGTGGAGGAGATTTGGCTCAGTCTTCTCTGTAGAATTGTTTTAATTCAGCCACATTGGAGAGTTTTCGAGCTTGAATGGCCTGTTTAAGGTCATCACAGTCTTTTGACTAGGTCACTCTAAAACCTTAATTATTATTTTTTTGAGCCATTCAGATGTGGACTTCGGATCATTGTCCTGCTGCATAACCCAAATGCACTTGAGCTTGAGGTCACAAACTGATGGCTGGACATTCTCCTTCAGGATTTTCTGGAGCCACAAAGCAGGCCCAGACCATCACACGACCATCGCCATGTGTCACTGTTGGTATGACGTTCTTTTTTGCGCTTTTTCCGCTGTGTTAGATTTACACCAGATGTAACAGGACGCACACCTTCCAAAAAGTTAAACTTTTGTATCATCAGTCCACAGGATATTTGACCAGAAGTCTTGAGGATGTCTTTTTCGTCAGCAGTGGCTTTCACCTCTAAACTCTCTTATGGATGCCATTTTTGCCCACAGTCTCTTTCTTATTGTTGAATCATGAACACTGGCCTTAACTCAGGCGAGTGAGGACTGCAGTTGTTTAGATGTTGCTCTGGGTTCTTTTATGAGCTCCTGGATGAGTTGTGCAAAAGCTCATGGAGTAATTCTGGTAGGTCGGCCACTCCTGTTAAGATTCACCACTGTTCTTTGTTTTCTCCATGTGTGGATAATAACTCTAACCGTAAATCGCTGGAGTCTCAAAGCCTTAGAAATGTTTTTTTAAGAATCACTTTGTTTCTCCTCTCTTCTTGCATTTCTTTAGATTGTGTTGCTTTTTGAGATCTTTTAGCATTCTTCACAGTCAGACAGGTTCTGTTTAACTCAGCTTTCCAAAAATCACAGTTTATTCCTGATTTAGCAAGGGGGGCAATTACTTTTTCACATAAAGCCAGGTTGGTTTAGACAGTTTTTTTTCTCTTAATAAATGAAATCATCATTTTAAAGTGAATTTTGTATTTACTCCGTTATACTTGTGTAAAAAAAAAAAAAATCAGCAAGGGGCAAATACTTTTTCACGGCACTGTACTGATACAGAACAGCCTTCCATGGTTGTAATAATTCTTTAATAATAAATATTCTCACTATCTCTAGTCACCCAGAAGAGGATGGAATTATTTTATTCTTGCTCTTCTGGTGCGTCCTCACTTTATCTTAGAGCTTCAGGGCACTGACTTGCTAATTTGTCTCATCTAAACTAAATCTACAGCTGGATTTCTGCAGCGTTCTGACAATGTGTCTGCTGTACAAAAAAAAATAAATATATATATATATATATATATATATATATATATATATATATATATATATGGCATGAATTAAATTACACATACAGTGGTGTGAAAAACTATTTGCCCCCTTTCTGATTTCTTACTCTTTTGCATGTTTGTCACACTTAAATGTTTCTGCTCATCAAAAACCGTTAACTATTAGTCAAAGATAACACAATTGAACACAAAATGCAGTTTTTAAATGAAGGTTTACGTTATTAAGGGAGAAAAAGAACTCCAAATCTACATGGCCCTGTGTGAAAAAGTGATTGCCCCCCTTGTTAAAAAATAACTTAACTGTGGTTTATCACACCTGAGTTCAATTTCTGTAGTCACCCCCAGGCCTGATTACTGCCACACCTGTTTCAATCAAGAAATCACTTAAATAGGAGCTACCTGACACAGAGAAGTAGACCAAAAGCACCTCAAAAGGTAGACATCATGCCAAGATCCAAAGAAATTCAGGAACAAATGAGAACAAAAGTAATTGAGATCTATCAGTCTGGTGAAGGTTATAAAGCCATTTCTAAAGCTTTGGGACTCCAGCGAACCACAGTGAGAGCCATTATCCACAAATGGCAAAAACATGGAACAGTGGTGAACCTTCCCAGGAGTGGCCAGCCGACCAAAATTACCCCAAGAGCGCAGAGACAACTCATCCGAGAGGCCACAAAAGACCCCAGGACAACATCTAAAGAACTGCAGGCCTCACTTGCCTCAATTAAGGTCAGTGTTCACGACTCCACCATAAGAAAGAGACTGGGCAAAAACGGCCTGCATGGCAGATTTCCAAGGTGCAAACCACTTTTAAGCAAAAAGAACATTAAGGCTCGTCTCAATTTTGCTAAAAAACATCTCAATGATTGCCAAGACATTTGGGAAAATACCTTGTGGAGCCACGAGACAAAAGTTTAACTTTTTGGAAGGTGCGTGTCCCGTTACATCTGGCGTAAAAGTAACACAGCATTTCAGAAAAAGAACATCATACCAACAGTAAAATATGGTGGTGGTAGTGTGATGGTCTGGGGTTGTTTTGCTGCTTCAGGACCTGGAAGGCTTGCTGTGATAGATGGAACCATGAATTCTACTGTCTACCAAAAAATCCTGAAGGAGAATGTCCGGCCATCTGTTCGTCAACTCAAGCTGAAGCGATCTTGGGTGCTGCAGCAGGACAATGACCCAAAACACACCAGCAAATCCACCTCTGAATGGCTGAAGAAAAACAAAATGAAGACTTTGGAGTGGCCTAGTCAAAGTCCTGACCTGAATCCTATTGAGATGTTGTGACATGACCTTAAAAAGGTGGTTCATGCTAGAAAACCCTCAAATAAAGCTGAATTACAACAATTCTGCAAAGATGAGTGGGCCAAAATTCCTCCAGAGCGCTGTAAAAGACTCGTTGCAAGTTATCGCAAACGCTTGATTGCAGTTATTGCTGCTAAGGGTGGCCCAACCAGTTATTAGGTTCAGGGGGCGATTACTTTTTCACACAGGGCCATGTAGGTTTGGATTTTTTTTCTCCCTAAATAATAAAACCCCTCATTTAAAAACTGCATTTTGTGTTTACTTGTGTTATCTTTGACTAATAGTTAAATGTGTTTGATGATCAGAAACATTTTGTGTGACAAACATGCAAAAGAATAAGAAATCAGGAGGGGGGCAAATAGTTTTTCACACCACTGTATTTCGATGAGAGTTTTTGACCAGAGAGCTCAGTTCAAGCTAATCCTGTGTATTGCTAACCACAATTAGCCTGGCTATAAGCAGACATATTCACGGTTTTCATAGGATTTATAATCTAATTATTTGTTTTTTAACGTTAAGGCTGCAAGATTCAGACACGCTCTTAGTGGTAAGTGTCAGTGTTACGTGGACTGACATTGAGTCATCACTCATTTACTGTTTGGGCTGTGATATGAAAGATATCAACAGTTTGATATTAATATTTTATATTCTTTAATATTAGTGATGTCCAAATAAATAAGACTATAACTCTTTAGGTCTTGATTTTGTATACACAAAAAATATGTACAGTATGTGTATAGATTCTGATATTGATTTGAAAAGTAATTTGAAAGTAAAAAAAAAAAATCAGTGGACATGATGAATATAAATAAGGATACAGAATGATTAATAAGAAAAATACTAAATATGTTATATGTTACTGTTTGCTTGAACATAGGGGGGGGTTCTATATTTAAGGAAAGATTTTCCAATGCAGACATGTCTGCATTCATGATTTATAGAATGCAGACATGTTTATTAATTCAAATATTACATTCACCTGGTCATTTTATAAATCAGATTGTAGTATTAATCTGACGAGGTATTCCTCTCCGTGTTTTTATTTATTTATATATTTATTATTTATTTATTACTTTATTCTATTTATTACTTTACTAACTTGTGCAATTAGTGTGAGCTTTTTATTGTTGGTTTACAATTCAAAATTACAATTGGACAGGAACTGTTAAATTAATTTATTATTTAAAACCTTTACTTTTATAAAGGTTATAATTGTAAGTAAGGGGTCGTCTAAAAGTGCAAACCTTCAGACCTAGGATTATATCTTTAATATATTAGATTATATCTAATATTATATATATATATATATATATAAGGCGCGGTGGTGTAATGGTTAGCACTGTCGCCTTGCACCTCCAGGGTCTGGGTTCGATTCCCCGGCCAGGCTCGATTCCCGTCTCTGTGTGCATGGAGTTTGCATGTTCTCCCCGTGCTTGGTGGGTTTCCTCCGGGTACTCCGGTTTCCTCCCACAGTCCAAAGATATGCAGGTTAGGCTAATTGGCGTTCCTAAATTGTAGTGTGTTCCGTAGTGTGTGATTGGGTGTGTGAGTGTGTGTATGTGTGTGTGCCCTGCGATGGATTGGCACCCTGTCCAGGGTGTACCCCGCCTGGTGCCCGAAGTCTCCTGGGATAGGCTCCAGGTCCCCCGCGACCCTGAACACAGGATTAAGCGGTATAGAGAATGAATGAATATATATATATATATATATATATATATAAAATATTTTAATACTTAATGTATTGCTCTACATTTTATGTATAAAAGACAGAACTGTAAATTTATTGTACAGTATAATAAAGGAAACAACAAGGGACCGTCTAAAAAGTGCAGAACCTATGATCATATCCTTAAAAAAGACACATAAATTACAAACAATATATATATATATGTTTTATATATATATATATATATATATAAAATTATTATTATTATTTTAAATCTATGGTCCTGGGTGGTTTAAAGTTCTGCACTTTTTAGACGGCCCCTTGTGGTTTCCTTCGTGACGCGGTAGAGTTCTAATTATTAAAGTTTAAAGAATTATATCTTATTATATAAAATGACATTTGGTCGTAGTGTGTTATTGGTCATCGCCGGGTGGGAAAGTGTGTGTGTGTATGTTTAATACATTTTTTGAACACTAAAGTGAGAAGTCCATGAAAGTGAAAGTAAAACTTTGTCAGATTTAAAGATAGAGTTTAGTGCAGTTCAGTAAAAATAACCAGAAATCATCAGCTCACACACACACACACACACACACTCTCACACACACACACACCTGAAACCAGGACACACCTGAAAGAGGCGCTCATACAGATACCTTCTTACACGTGAGAGTGACTCACACACACACACACACACACACACACACACACACACTCCATCTTGTGAACTGCGCTTTAATCCTAAACTTATTTAAACATCTAAAGCGCTTTAATCTCTCCGGCGCAGCTTCCTCTTCTACACTCATCCATCCATTCATTCATTCATCCATCCATTCATTCATTCATTCATTCATATTCCGAGAGTGTGAGTGGTGTCTCCTGTTACCTGTGCCGATGAGGATGAGGAGCCTCAGGTCGAGGTGCAGTGACATTCCTGCTGAGAGGAGGACGTGTGTGTGTGTGTGTGTGTGTGTGAGGAAGACAAGAGGAACCCGAGGCTGCAGCTGCTCCTGGAGTTACAGACAACTCTCACACTCCACACACCACTTCCGCCTGAAAACCCCCTCCCTGGAGCAGTACACCACACACACACACACACACACACAGCAGAGGCAACTCAAGCCTTCTGAAAGTGAAATACATTGTGTAACCCAGGTGTGTGTGTGTGTGTGTGTGTGTGTGTGTGTGTGTGTTACCTCTCCTGCTCTGTCTGCTCACTGTGGTAAAATGGTCTCAAACCAAAACCTTAAAATGTTTCACAATTAAAAAATGAATAAACAAATAAATAAAATTAATAACCTATCTGTGGAGGATTTCCATTCATCATACTGAAACTGAAACTTTGCACTGCTGCCCATGTGCTGCACATCTCTTCATTCAAATTCAAAAACAACGAACTTGCAGTGGGCGGCACGGTGGTGTAGTGATTAGTACAGTCGCTTTGCACCTCCAGGGTCCGAGTTCGATTCCCGACCAGGCTCGATTCCCATCTCTGTGTGTATGGGGTTTGTCTGTTTTTCCCATGCTTGGTGGGTTGCAGGTTAGGCTCCCAAATTGCCCGTAGTGTGTGAGTGTGTGTGCCCTGCGATGGACTGGCACCCTGTCCAGGGTGTACCCCGCCTCGTGCCCTACGTCTCCTGATATGGCTCCAGGTCCCCCCCGCAGGATAAAGCGGTGTAGAAGATGAGTCAGTATATTCATTCATTCATTTTCTATACCGCTTAATCCTGTGTTCAGGGTCGCGGGGGACCTGGAGCCTATCCCAGGAGACTTCGGGCACTAGGCGGGGTACACCCTGGACAGGGTGCCAATCCATCGCAGGGCACACACACATACAGTGGTGTGAAAAACTATTTGCCCCCCTCCTGATTTCTTATTCTTTTGCATGTTTGTCACACAAAATGTTTCTGATAATCAAACACATTTAACTATTAGTCAAAGATAACACAAGTAAACACAAAATGCAGTTTTTAAATGAGGGGTTTTATTATTTAGGGAGAAAAAAAATCCAAACTTACATGGCCCTGTGTGAAAAAGTAATTGCCCCCTGAACCTAATAACTGGTTGGGCCACCCTTAGCAGCAATAACTGCAATCAAGCGTTTGAGATAACTTGCAACGAGTCTTTTACAGCGCTCTGGAGGAATTTTGACCCACTCATCTTTGCAGAATTGTTGTAATTCAGCTTTATTTGAGGGTTTTCTAGCATGAACCGCCTTTTTAAGGTCATGCCACAACATCTCAATAGGATTCAGGTCAGGACTTTGACTAGGCCACTCCAAAGTCTTCATTTTGTTTTTCTTCAGCCATTCAGAGGTGGATTTGCTGGTGTGTTTTGGGTCATTATCCTGCTGCAGCACCCAAGATCGCTTCAGCTTGAGTTGATGAACAGATGGCCGGACATTCTCCTTCAGGATTTTTTGGTAGACAGTAGAATTCATGGTTCCATCTATCACAGCAAGCCTTCCAGATCCTGAAGCAGCAAAACAACCCCAGACCATCACACTACCACCACCATATTTTACTGTTGGTATGATGTTCTTTTTCTGAAATGCTGTGTTACTTTTACGCCAGATGTAACGGGACACGCACCTTCCAAAAAGTTAAACTTTTGTCTCGTCGGTCCACAAGGCATTTTCCCAAAAGTCTTGGCAATCATTGAGATGTTTTTTAGCAAAATTGAGACGAGCCTTAATGTTCGTTTTGCTTAAAAGTGGCTTGCACCTTGGAAATCTGCCATGCAGGCCGTTTTTGCCCAGTCTCTTTCTTATGGTGGAGTCGTGAACACTGACCTTAATTGAGGCAAGTGAGGCCTGCAGTTCTTTAGATGTTGTCCTGGAGTCTTTTGTGGCCTCTTGGATGAGTTGTCTCTGCGCTGTTGGGGTAATTTTGGTCGGCTGGCCACTCCTGGGAAGGTTCACCACTGTTCCATGTTTTTGCCATTTGTGGATAATGGCTCTCACTGTGGTTCGCTGGAGTCCCAAAGCTTTAGAAATGGCTTTATAACCTTTACCAGACTGATAGATCTCAATTACTTTTGTTCTCATTTGTTCCTGAATTTCTTTGGATCTTGGCATGATGTCTAGCTTTTGAGGTGCTTTTGGTCTACTTCTCTGTGTCAGGTAGCTCCTATTTAAGTGATTTCTTGATTGAAACAGGTGTGGCAGTAATCAGGCCTGGGGGTGACTACAGAAATTGAACTCAGGTGTGATAAACCACAGTTAAGTTATTTTTTAACAAGGGGGGCAATCACTTTTTCACACAGGGCCATGTAGATTTGGAGTTTTTTTCTCCCTTAATAACATAAACCTTCATTTAAAAGCTGCATTTTGTGTTCAATTATGTTATCTTTGACTCATAGTTAACGTTTTTTGATGAGCAGAAACATTTACAGTAAGTGTGACAAACATGCAAAAGAATAAGAAATCAGGAAGGGGGCAAATAGTTTTTCACACCACTGTACATGAGTCAGTATATATATATATATATATATATATATATATATATATATATATATATATATATATACACAGTGCATCAGGAAAGTATTCACAGCGCATCACTTTTTCCACATTACACTACACACAACACCCCATAATTACAATATGAAGAAAGTTTTCTCAAGATTTTCGCAAATTTATTAAAACTAAAAAAACTGAGAACGCACATGTACATAAGTATTCACAGAGTTTACAAAAACAAAATTGAGCTCAGGTGCATCCTGTTTCCCCTGAATGTCCTTGAGATGTTTCTGCAGCTTAATTTGAGTCCACCTGTGGTAAATTCAGTTGATTGGACATGATTTGGAAAGGCACACACCTGTCTATATAAGGTCCCACAGTTGACAGTTCATGTCAGAGCACAAACCAAGCATGAAGTCAGAGGAATTATCTGTAGAACTCCGAGACAGGATTGTCTAAGTGGTAAGTGGAAGAAGTTCGAAACCACCAGGACAGAATTTTGTTTCTCATGGTCTGAGAGTCCTTCAAGTGTCTTTTTTGGTAAACTCCAGACAGGCTTCCATGTGCCTTTTACTAAGGAGTGGCTTCTGTCTCTACCACATAGGCCTGATTGGTGGATTGCTGCAGGGATGGTTGTCTTTCTGGAAGGTTCTCCTTTCTCCAAAGAAGACCTCTGGAGCTCTGACAGAGTGACCATCGGGTTCTTGGTCACCTCCCTGACTAAGGCCCTTGTCCCCCGATCGCTCAGTTTAGATGTCTGTCAACTGTGGGACATTGTATAGTGTAATGGAAATGTGACCTTTTAATCGTATATTAATTTTGATTCTTGTAGTAAGTGTGCCACGTAGACTATAGAAGGTTTAACTTGTTTGTCGAAGCTTAGAAACACAAGGCCGAGAACAGAATAGAAACAACTTGATTGTAGTTGTCCCAGAATAAATGATAAGGTCTGGACATCTGGTCTGGGTCCGATAAAGAGTCATGAGTTTGAATGTAGGAACTTCATGTACTGTACATATAACAAATTTCCCACTTGTGGACTAATAAAGGTTTATCTTCTTATCTTACAGGCGTTGATTATGTTAGCAGAGATGTTTGTGAATAAAATAGGACAGCTGAGAGAAAGAGATCACCTTTCTCCATGCTGCAACTGTTTGCTGTATGAGACTGGTCCTTCTGCAGAAGTTTAAAATAAAACCTTTGTTACTTTGCTCTTATCCACTGCAAGAATTACTTGTCTTTATAATATTTTCAGAATTTCCACCACAATTTTGCGCCCAATGTGAGGCTCCGTGTTTGAGGAGATTATTGGAGAACCCCGGGGAGGTGTAAGCGCTGGCGCCTTGGTGGCTTTTTCACTTCATCTCAAACGCTTCATTGGCAATCGAGTGTGAGAGGACCGGGGATTCACCATGCCACCTCAATCAAAGAACCAAAAATAGTGTGGTAAGGAAAATTATTTTCCTTTACGTTGTCACTAATTGAGTAAGAAGTCCACTTTCTCACACTGCGGTAAAGCCAGCCGCGGTTCAGAAAAACACAATAACCCCTGTCTGCAGCCAGCCGCGATTGATTTTAGTGCGCGCGCATATTACAGTGATTACGGTAGTTTCATGAACAACACAGAGAACGTGCTTTCAGAGCGCTTTTCTTGAAAAGCCCAGCGTGATTGTGATGTGACATAAAAAGGTGTCATGTTTCGGTGTCGTGTTTTGCATTTTTTGTTTTCCTTATTGTTTATAGGTGCGATGTCTAATGTTTTCTGTATATTTCTTCTTCTACAGTCATTGTAAATGTAGTTGTGTTTACAGATAAATTATATGCAAATGGAAGACAAAATAAATGATGTACTCATTTTAAATCCCTCAGTTGTTTATTCATTTGACCAATGCTCTATAATTTCTGTTATTTGAGTGCATTCATTAGGTGTAATGTCTGCAATGAAAGTAAATAGCAAAATACGTTTACAATAGGTTTAAAAGTCTGAATCACTAATCAATAATTATCATAAAGGTGATATCAAGAATAATGACAGTACACTTCAGAGGCCTATACAGACGTCATTTCTAAAAATTAAAAAAAAATAACTGCCAATTATCATAGGGGGCGTCCCATACTATATACACACCTCATATGAAACTATTTTACTGCAGTATTTTTGAGATATTGGACATTATTACACTTTAAAGGGGTATAAAGACCCCATTTCTAATAAGTAGAAAAAAAACAATGATCAGTTCTTATTCAGGACGTCCCATAATATATACACACCACATATGAAACTATTTTACTGCAGCATTTTGACATGTAGACATAATTATAGGGGAAACATATGGTCTGTTGGTATAAGGACATTCCCATACTATATAAAGATATTTTATAATCATATTAATACAGTGTCTTGGAGATATGCCACGTTATTCCACTTGTAACACCTATAGATCCTATTTCTGGAATAGACAAAATGAACGCTTAATTTTTATAGATATAGGATATTACTTTACTTTCCTTTAATTGTGTTTATCTTTGTCCTTTTGGTTTGTTAAGTATTAAATATATACTGTATGTGATTACATCCATGTTTCTATTCATTTGGCCTTTAACCATCCATGACAATGATGAATATTTGATTTTATTACAGGATGAATATAGGATTTTAACACAATCTTTAGATTAGTGTGCCTTCTCAGCATAGGAAAGAACTTAATATGTAAAAAAAAATAAAAAAATAAAAAATATATATATATTAAAGAAAATCCACATTCATCAGGTTCATCAAAAATAAATTTCACATTTATTGTACAGTAAGTAATACAGTAATGTGTTTTATTAACAATAAACAGTAATTATTAGAACGCACACAAACACAACAATACTTTAATTACTAAAGCCACATGGCCTTGAAACATGGCCCAAAAATGTATATAACATAAATAAAATAAAATAAATAAACACTGGCTAGGGAAATAATGTTACTGAAATATTTAACTATTTAACAACTTTGCTTAATCGGTCCAGTCCTGAGTAATGTAGCATTCTATATTGCCACTTCACAATTAACTACAAACCAAACATACAATGTACAGTGGTGTGAAAAACTATTTGCCCCCCTCCTGATTTCTTATTCTTTTGCATGTTTGTCACACAAAATGTTTCTGATCATCAAACACATTTAACTATTAGTCAAAGATAACACAAGTAAACACAAAATGCAGTTTTTAAATGAGGGGTTTTATTATTTAGGGAGAAAAAAAATCCAAACCTACATGGCCCTGTGTGAAAAAGTAATTGCCCCATGAACCTAATAACTGGTTGGGCCACCCTTAGCAGCAATAACTGCAATCAAGCGTTTGCGATAACTTGCAACGAGTCTTTTACAGCGCTCTGGAGGAATTTTGGCCCACTCATCTTTGCAGAATTGTTGTAATTCAGCTTTATTTGAGGGTTTTCTAGCATGAACCGCCTTTTTAAGGTCATGCCACAACATCTCAATAGGATTCAGGTCAGGACTTTGACTAGGCCACTCCAAAGTCTTCATTTTGTTTTTCTTCAGCCATTCAGAGGTGGATTTGCTGGTGTGTTTTGGGTCATTGTCCTGCTACAGCACCCAAGATCGCTTCAGCTTGAGTTGACGAACAGATGGCCGGACATTCTCCTTCAGGATTTTTTGGTAGACAGTAGAATTCATGGTTCCATCTATCACAGCAAGCCTTCCAGGTCCTGAAGCAGCAAAACAACCCCAGACCATCACACTACCACCACCATATTTTACTGTTGGTATGATGTTCTTTTTCTGAAATGCTGTGTTACTTTTACGCCAGATGTAACGGGACACACACCTTCCAAAAAGTTAAACTTTTGTCTCGTCGGTCCACAAGGTATTTTCCCAAAAGTCTTGGCAATCATTGAGATGTTTTTTAGCAAAATTGAGACGAGCCTTAATGTTCTTTTTGCTTAAAAGTGGTTTGTGCCTTGGAAATCTGCCATGCAGGCCGTTTTTGCCCAGTCTCTTTCTTATGGTGGAGTCGTGAACACTGACCTTAATTGAGGCAAGTGAGTCCTGCAGTTCTTTAGATGTTGTCCTGGGTTCTTTTGTGGCCTCTCGGATGAGTCGTCTCTGCGCTCTTGGGGTAATTTTGGTCGGCCGGCCGCTCCTGGGAAGGTTCACCACTGTTCCATGTTTTTGCCATTTGTGGATAATGGCTCTCACTGTGGTTCGCTGGAGTCCCAAAGCTTTAGAAATGGCTTTATAACCTTTACCAGACTGATAGATCTCAATTACTTTTGTTCTCATTTGTTCCTGAATTTCTTTGGATCATGGCATGATGTCTAGCTTTTGAGGTGCTTTTGGTCTACTTCTCTGTGTCAGGTAGCTCCTATTTAAGTGATTTCTTGATTGAAACAGGTGTGGCAGTAATCAGGCCTGGGGGTGACTACAGAAATTGAACTCAGGTGTGATAAACCACAGTTAAGTTATTTTTTAACAAGGGGGGCAATCACTTTTTCACACAGGGCCATGTAGATTTGGAGTTTTTTTTCTCCCTTAATAACGTAAACCTTCATTTAAAAACTGCATTTTGTGTTCAATTATGTTATCTTTGACTAATAGTTAACGGTTTTTGATGTGCAGAAACATTTAAGTGTGACAAACATGCAAATGAATAAGAAATCAGGAAGGGGGCAAATAGTTTTTCACACCACTGTATGGTTTATATTTTGTCCTAACATTTGGGGCAGTACCACTCATCCTTATTAATGGCATTTTGTGGTATCTGCACACAGTTGGGCTGATACCATCTCTTGCACATTGAGCATTCCACCATCAGTTCCCTGCAGTGAGCTGTCCTGCATACACAGTGCACATCCACAGTTGTTTCTCTCAGTGCTCCAATGCTATGTCGTGGCTCAAATTTGAACCATACTCTGCCGCACCTGAAAGATGTAAGAAGTTCAGTCCTCAGTCGTCCCTCACGGAACTGGCAGTTTTCAGGCTTGAGGTTGATACTCAATGCAAATGCAACTGCGAACAAACCACAGTTGCTGGAGTTGGACTGCTGTTGGACAGCAGGATAAATTATCATGAATTTCTCATCCACTGGCCTGATCAACCATGACAACCATGGCTGGCTTGACCGTGTTTTTCTGAACCGCGGCTGGCTTTACTGCAGTTTTCTCACAGTGACTGAGATAGATTTAGACTTGGATCTATCACACGAGTCCGGGACTCGTGAAGTACCCAAAAGTGC
The DNA here is from genome assembly GCA_030522415.1 of Channallabes apus. Taxonomy (NCBI): domain Eukaryota; kingdom Metazoa; phylum Chordata; class Actinopteri; order Siluriformes; family Clariidae; genus Channallabes; species Channallabes apus. The sequence continues at coordinate 13,821,859 of CM060109.1, forward strand.
AAGGCGCACAAAAAGAGAGAGAGTGGGTACTGGTTTCGCGGGTTTACAAAAACCTGGCCCCGCAGCCGACGCGCTCGGTGTGAGGACCTCCGGAGGTAAATCAAGTCAGGGTGCAAGGTGCACCGGGAGCAGTCAAGGGGACTTTACGGAAAAACAGTCAAAGGGGACTGTTGAGTTCACTGTGAGTTAGTGGCACGCGTAAATTGACAAGTAAAAATCATGGGTAACAGCAAAAAAAAAAAAGATCTTGTGGCGTTCCTTGGTAAAGATAACATCTAAATTATGTTTGAGAAATGTGGAATTCCAGGGAAAGTAGAATTCCAGTAGGATTATTAATTACTGAAATAGCTTTTGAGATGTGGATGTGTGAATCATGTGTTCGGGACAGAAAAGCAATGCAGTTAGGGACAGGTCAAATCTCACAATCTCTTCAGTGTGTTAAGACAGATCCTGACCTGGATGGCTGCCCACCTCGAAGATGTCCACAACCTACTGCTCCTGACTGTCCTCAACCCCATCATACAGCTCTGCAGCGCACACAAAAACACCAGTCCTGACCTCACCTGTGTCATCGTATATCGGAGAAAAACGGAAGTAACGAAGCTGAACAATCGACTCAGCAGTGAGCCCCTGAAGAATGAGGAACCGCTCAACTCTGACAAATGCTCATGGTCGAACTAGCGGGGTCAGATGGAAGGAAAAACCCTCGTGCACAGACCATGTAGATGGAGAACTGGAGCAGGTCAACAAATAGCTGTCAGACCTGAGACAGGCTGGAGGATATACATTGGGGACACTCAGGAATTTAGAGCAACTTCACATGAACCTAGAGGACTGCTCAGGTCTAAACTGGGAACTGACTTTCACAAAACTCAGGCAACTGGCCTGAAGACAAGTACAAGATGTGAAATCCTGTCTGGAATAATCGACATAATCAGGAGTGTGTGACGTGGACCGACAGACGCTTTTCCAGTGAGAATGGACATGACAAACATATCTGCTTGAGGTTGAAGAAGCGCACAGAGAGGAAGAGAACACGATGGGAGAATGGCAAAAAGGATGAGGGAGCAGGGGGACCGGACTGAACTGAGGTGATCAGCCTGAACGGGAGGGTGAGTCAAAAAAATATTTTTCCTACTAACACTTCTTGCTCTGATCGCAATGAAGAAAAGCTTGCTATCCTTTTCAATTTTTCTTGTGTGATTAATAAAGCATTTTTTGTATCATACTGTAGAAACATCCACACATGTTAAGTTTGATCTTTAAGTATATGCCAACAATTGAATTGCAACTCCACGACAAATAAAATTTTGGTAGATTCTATGCAGGTCATTCAGTCATTAAAGCGTGTGGATTTAACCATTTAGTGAAACAGAGTGGCAGATTCCTGAACTGTGGGCACTTCAGGACGTGCAGCTGAAGAAAGCGTCACACAGGCAAGTGTGTGATTTTCTCCAGGTGTGTATGTATGCTCTCTTATTACTGCCCAGTAAATCTATTGGGGCAAGATTTTATATGTAAATTAGGTATAAAACTGCTGAGACTAAACCAGTATTGAGCCTGAGGATTTCACTCTTGTGACATGTGATCCGTTGCCCCTTTTGTATGTGTATGAACGTAAGCTCTGCACTTCAGCTGTAAGTTCAGTAAATGCTACGATGATAGACAAATATATGGCCGTAAATACATTATACTGTGTGTCACATATCTCACATATCTGAGCTTATTACAGCCACAGAGAAACAAATGCTGATGAAATGCTGATAAATTATGTGGTAAAGTATAAAAGAACTGGATATATTACAGTTCCTACCTAGCCAGGCAGAAAATTAGGTTATCAGTATGCAAAGCCTTGTATTTAATTTTTTTAAATGACAATTTACGTTTATAATTACTCACTGAAATGTATGGGCTAATGGCAAGCACGATGTAGGTTTACTTAAGGGGATTGAACTGGCGGTGATCACCCCAAAGTAAAATTTGGATCCTACAACCTTCATACTGTATCCCCTCCTACCCGAGTCTTTAGCTGAAATAATTCCAGTGTTTAATTCTTTATTGAAAGCTGTTGTCATGGCACACACCAGCAACTTCTTATCGTCCAGCAGAATGTCATAAGGCATAAGGTCATAAGAAGGTCATAAAGCAAACCATATCAAAGCTACAATTTGCACAGACAAGTCAAGTCTTTAGGTCAAATTGTTTGGGACAAGATAAAACTTTGGATCCAAGTACAGTAGTAGTCCAAAATATTCTAATGCAAATAAGAAAAATTGATGCCAAAGTTGAAATGTAAAAAGTAAAAGTGTTTTTACTGCAGAAAAGTTATTTTGATCTATGTGATCCTCGAGGCCCCAGTGAGATACACACTCACTGGCCCACAGTGCACTTAGCTGAACTCCGGAAGCGAGAATAATCTTTCACTGAATTAAATGTGGCATTATAAACTATTTCAATATTGGACATTCCAAATTCTAAAAGGCCTTTTACAAAAACTGTTGATGAAAAGAATAGTTGCATGATTTTATGCTACAGAAGCATTAAAAAAAGGAGAGAGAAAAAGAATGAGATCTTTATCTCATGTCTCAGCCAAATCAGATCCTGTAGCAGCAGCATCACCCATGTGTTTATGTCCAGTACCAGGAACTGAGAAGGCAGGTGTAGAATAAAGATATATAGTGGGCTACAGTAATTTGACATTTCAAGTTCATGCAGTTTCAGTATCTTTTATACAGAGAAGAATCACACTTATTTGCAACAGAGTGGTTAAAGTACAATGTTAAATTATAAACATCACTGTGAAAAGATGTATAGTTCTAATGCTGTAACTCTTTTTTCTGCAGAAGGCAAAGGAGAACACACTGCTACCTTGACTACATCCATATGTAATAAAAACACATACAGTATAGTGAACCACATGAAAAAGGCTTTGCAACACCTCCCCAAGTAGAGTCCTGGATCTAACGCAGGTATCGTAATAGACAGGTGTGTGCCTTTCCAAATCATGTCCAATCAACAGCATTTACCACAAGTGGACTCCAATTAAGCTGCAGAAACATCTCAAGGACATTCAGGGGAAACAGGATGATCAGGGGAAACAGGATGCGCCTGGGCTCAATTTTGTAAACGCTGTGAATACTTATGTACATGTGCTTTCTCAATTTTTAAATTTTCAATAAATTTGCAAAAATCTCAAGTAAACTTTTTTCATGTTGTCATTATGAGGTGTTGTGTGTAGAATTCTGAGGGGAAAAAAAGAATTTAATCCATATTAGAATAAGGCTGCGAAAAAGTGATGTGCTGCGAATACTTTCTGGATGCCCTGTATACAGTATAAGCATTTCATGGTCATGTATTTGATGAATATAATTAGAATTTAAGCGACTGACTGACTGTGCTGCTTTCAATGCTCCATATCTGAAATTCAGCTCAGGTGCATAAGTATTTGAGGGAGGTGCAAGGCAACAGTGCTAATAAGTAATTTGATGGCCGGTTGTAGAATAATTTCCATGACAAATTAAGGAGATAAAAAGTCTGAAGTTGATTCGAAGTGCTGAATTTGCATTCGCTAGCATTTTATGGAAACTTCATATGCAGGCCAGAGGTGGTGATGCACGTGAAGGACGCCATCATCACACTGTAAAAAATAAATCCTGAAAATAGTTGTTGGAAAAAAGAAATATATGTTGGGCTAATATAATGCTGGTGTCAAAAAAGAAAAATATGTTTTCTCAATGATTGTATAAATTTCATTACTCAACTACGAAAGTTTCATCAAGGCAACGAGTAAAACTGTGTTCATGAAACATTTAACTACACACAAACAATTTTATGTTGGACGAACAAGAGGGACCTCTGCGCATGCGCAAAAGCGTTCTTCCAGAATTTTCGAACTTCCCGCTATTTCCTCCCGAAATGGTGAGTACTTCATGGAAACTAACTGTCCTGCAAAGTAATCAGCAATTTTAGCTTTATAACATATATATTATCCAGCAGCAAGCTTTAGAACATTATATTTTCGAGTGTTTATTTATATAATTTGGAGTGTTACAGTAGTTATCTGGCAATGCACTCGTTTCAGCTCCTAACGCATTTTTTTTTCAGATGGTATGTACATTGACATTAATGTTAATCTATGAAACCGCTAAAGTTTACTTACGCTACATACATTTTAATCATTTTAATGACTGATAATTTCAAAGGCTATTTGAAAAAGACGGCGCGTTAGTGCGCCACTGAGGGAGCTTAATGTTCTCACTCCTTCATCATTCATTAAATCTAGGATTTTTAATGGTTTTGAACTACAAACGGTAACTTAATTAGTTATTCATATCTTTTTGTATTTCAGGTATTAGGGAGAATATCTGGGAAACAGTGCTTACTGCATCTGCAAACAATCTTGGAGCTTGGCAAAATTATTTCACAACATTTATTTATTTTTTTTATCTTAAACCATTTCTGAGTTAAAGCAAATATTTTATTATTTTCAAATAAGCCACTGCACGTTTTTACTGAGAAATATCAGTATGTTTTGTTCTACAAGGCAGAAGTCTATTTATCCAGTATACTGTTTTGACTGAGTGTGATATTAGTAAGCTTTGTAACATGAATGTTAAGGGCACAGTTTCATTCTTGCATTTTGGAATGTTATTTGCATATTTTGTTATAACAATGCAGCAGTTGTTTATTTGTTGAAATAGAGTAGCTGGATTGCACTTAATCAATGTTGATAGTCTTTAACAGGTGTTTAAAGTTTACATTACACCCTAAAAAATGCTGGGTTAAAAACAACCCAGTCTGGGTTGTTTTTAACCCAGCTGCTGGGTAAATATAGGACTAACTAAATGCTGGGTTAATTTAACCCAGCAAGATGGGTTATTTGTTTAACCCAGCAAGATGGGTTAAATATTCAACCCAAATGCTACATCATATTTAACTATAATGCTGGGTTAATTCTACCACATAAATTGGTCAAATGTTCTACCCATATGTTTGGGGTTTGTTGGTTCATTTTAACTGGAATGTTGGGTTAATTCTACCTCACAAATAGGTTATTATTATTTTCATGTTTTACAGTGAATCTGTAAAAAAAAAAAAAAAAAAAAAAAAAAAAACACCCATGTCTATTAAACAGTTAAATTACTTTGATATACTGGTCTATTACAAAAAAACATACATATATGCAATAAACAACATCCTATTAAATGTTCTTAGAAAAAACATTTATTTTTCAAAAGCACAAGAACAGATAATCAACAGTGACATCATTACTATACTATTACTGATAAGGACAAAATGGAGTAATTGCACAAATAGACTGAGGCAGCTTCTACAGAGCAGGATCTCTCTGTGACTTCAGATATTACTTTTCTGCAGAACAAAACTATCCAGCCCTGGTCTCATTTTAACACACAAACACTGTCTATAACTTTTCAGGTAGGCCTCGCTATTTCATAGCAACATTACAACATTACTGAGAGCATCGCTGGTCATTATCTCCCAACGTCAGGATGTAGGGGTACGGCCTCGACACTTCAGCCTGCTGGAGGTATTCCACCATGTTGGTGCCAACCTTAGAAAGAAAGAAATTAAAAAGTAAAAATTTTGTTGAATAGCAAAGATTAAACTGAATAAGACTATCAATTTCGTGTGAAATAGGATTGATACAAAAAATTTACAAAGCTGCCCATTAAGATAGGGTATAGGTAACCTAAAACAAAAACATGGAGACAGCTACTACCAAACATAAAACAGCAAAATAAGCATGGCTTTTAGGATACAGCTCTTTATGTCAGACTAGTTGATATTGTAGTCTGCATTGATTTTAAACTAATTACCGAAAAAAATGTCATAGCTGGTGTCATACTGGTACATTACAATCACCAAAATATTAATACTTCATCTAGTAGTTATCTGTACCGCTGTGGTACTTTTTCCTGTAGTTGGCGCGCTGACTGATAGTTAATTTAACTTTGGTTAAAGAGGGCTACCTGGTTAGCTTACATGCTATTACTGGTGATACATCTGCATACTTGCCAAAGGGGGAAAGGTGTAAAATATTGTTATAACTCGGGAGAAACGCAGGAGAAATTTGACCGCAGAGTAAATTACTAGCTAGTGAAAAACGGGAGGGTTAGCAGGTCTGTATATTTGTGAGAGGGTCAGTGTTTTGTAACACACCAGCATTTTATTGCCTCAAGCAGTGAGATTAATAAAGTTCTAAAGTGGTTGCTAACGCTAGCAAACTAACTAAAAGCCTGCGTCATGCCAACACTACAGTTAACAGTTTAGCGTTCATTCATCACTTCACCATCTTCGTAACCCTGCAAACATTCTACAGAGAAAGCTAAAAAGCTCAGACATCTTAGCCGTTTCTTTCATACACAGGTGGGGTTTATGGCTAGCAGCTATTCTCAGCTAAATTATCATACAGTACCTCAGACCAGCCGGAAAGTTTGTGAGTAACCTTAACACGGTAACAGTAATAAATGTTACATATAGTAATAATTTTTCAGTCATATGTGAATTAGGTGAGTGAACATGTGTATACAGACCTTGTATTTAACGCCATTTCCCCTTAAATGTCCGAGGAGGATGAACCGTCATCAGCGGTGTGGGAGCTCAAGAGACACGAAGCTGAGTCACAGCCGCTGAATCCACCGGTGAACTTTGGGGGAGGGGCCGAGCAAACTTCAACCCAGCAGCTGGGTTACACAAAAACTACCCAACTCTCTGTAAATAACCCAGAAAAATGACCCAACAGCGGCAACCCAGCGTTTGGGTAGAAAAAACAACCCAGCATTTTTTAGAGTGTAAAAAAATATTCAAATTTAGAGGAATGTGTCATGTTATTTGAAATGTGGCTACAGTGAATAACCTACTCAAGTAAACTTTAAGATGTTAATTTTATAATTATGCAAGCATAATTTCCAATTCAAAATGTACCTTTCAGTCAACTTGGAACATTTAATTGACACAACATTATATTTCAATTTGAGACTGCTTGTTGGCCTAACTAGGCATGTTTATTCAGCATAGAACATTTAGTTGACAGAATGTTTTATTTCAATTTGTGTGTACATTTAGAGGTCATCAGCACAGCAAAAACAAAATAGTTTACACAACTTAAATTGAGCCAACTAAAAATTTTAGATGCAACAGATCACTAGAAATTTTTTAGTTGGAGTAGCAAAAATTTTTTTACAGTGTCTGAAATCTGTTTTTGCCAAATGATTGGCTAATTAGATAATTGCATGAATGTGCAGATGTACGTGTTCTTAATTCTTTATCAACATCATTTCATTCATTCATTCATTTTCTATACCGCTTAATCCTGTGTTCAGGGTCGCGGGGGACCTGGAGCCTATCCCAGGAGACTTCGGGCACTAGGCGGGGTACACCCTGGACAGGGTGCCAATCCATCGCAGGGCACACACACATACACACACTCACACACCCAATCACACACTACGGGCAATTTAGGAACGCCAATTAGCCTAACCTGCATATCTTTGGACTGTGGGAGGAAACCGGAGTACCCGGAGGAAACCCACCAAGCACGGGGAGAACATGCAAACTCCATGCACACAGAGACGGGAATCGAGCCTGGCCGGGGAATCGAACCCAGACCCTGGAGGTGCAAGGCGACAGTGCTAACCACTACACCACCGTGCCGCCTTCAACATCATTTAAATAAACAAAAAAACATTTTATTAATATGTATTTAAATGTGTACAATATTGTAGCTGCAAATGTAGCGTCATTTTATCATCTTAATATTTTCTACATTATCCACAGGGTGGCGTTAGCACAGTGGAATCATATTTCCAGTGTCAAGGGTTTAATTTTCTTCGTGTGTGTGTGTGTGTGTGTGTGTGTGTGTGTGTGTGTGTAGTTTGCATGTTTTCCCTATGCTTGATAAGTTTCCTCCCCCAGTCCAAAAACATGCAGATTAGGTTATTTGTGTGTGGCTGTGATGGATTATAGACTCCTGCGATTGGCTCCAGGCCCCCACAACCCTCTATAGGATAAGCTGTATAGAAGATGAATGAAATAAATGAAAAAAAAAAAAATTCCAAAGAAAAAACACGGTCCACGTTCTCATTACTATTTTATACTGTAGCGCTCCTTAAGTTATTGATGTTTGAAATGTCAAAAATATGAAAGAAATGTGAAAAATACTCACATATTTTTTCTCACTTGCCATGCAGAAGGCCTGGGTTTGATTATCACTTGATAAGCCAAGCCAAAATAGATTTATGTATCTATTTAATTAATACAAAGTGTTATATTTATTTCAGATTTTATTTATTTAAATATTTGACCAAATAGTGGTGAATTGTGACTAAAATGTAATATATATATATACAGTGGTGTGAAAAACTATTTGCCCCCTTCCTGATTTTTTATTCTTTTGCATGTTTGTCACACTTAAATGTTTCTGCTCATCAAAAACCGTTAACTATTAGTCAAAGATAACATAATTGAACACAAAATGCAGTTTTTAAATGAAGGTTTACGTTATTAAGGGAGAAAAAATGCTCCAAATCTACATGGCCCTGTGTGAAAAAGTGATTGCCCCCCTTGTTAAAAAATAACTTAACTGTGGTTTATCACACCTGAGTTCAATTTCTGTAGTCACCCCCAGGCCTGATTACTGCCACACCTGTTTCAATCAAGAAATCACTTAAATAGGAGCTACATGACACAGAGAAGTAGACCAAAAGCACCTCAAAAGCTAGACATCATGCCAAGATCCAAATGCCAAGAACAAAAGTAATTGAGATCTATCAGTCTGGTAAAGATTATAAAGCCATTTCTAAAGCTTTGGGACTCCAGCGAACCACAGTGAGAGCCATTATCCACAAATGGCAAAAACATGGAACAATGGTGAACCTTCCCAGGAGTGGCCGGCCGACCAAAATTACCCCAAGAGCGCAGAGAAAACTCATCCGAGAGGCCACAAAACACCCCAGGACAACATCTAAAGAACTGCAGGCCTCACTTGCCTCAATTAAGGTCAGTGTTCACGACTCCACCATAAGAAAGAGACTGGGCAGAAACGGCCTGCATGGCAGATTTCCAAGGAGCAAAACACTTTTAAGCAAAAAGAACATTAAGGCTCGTCTCAATTTTGCTAAAAAACATCTCAATGATTGCCAAGACTTTTGGGAAAATACCTTGTGGACCGACGAGACAAAAGTTGAACTTTTTGGAAGGTGCGTGTCCCGTTACATCTGGCGTGAAATAACACAGCATTTCAGACAAAGAACATCATACCAACAGTAAAATATGGTGGTGGTAGTGTGATGGTCTGGGGTTGTTTTGCTGCTTCAGGACCTGGAAGGCTTGCTGTCATAGATGGAACCATGAATTCTACTGTCTACCAAAAAATCCTGAAGGAGAATGTCCGGCCATCTGTTCGTCAACTCATGCTGAAGCGATCTTGGGTGCTGCAGCAGGACAATGACCCAAAACACAATAGCAAATCCACCTCTGAATGGCTGAAGAAAAACAAAATGAAGACTTTGGAGTGGCCTAGTCAAAGTCCTGACCTGAATCCTATTGAGATGTTGTGGCATGACCTTAAAAAGGCGGTTCATGCTAGAAAACCCTCAAATAAAGCTGAATTACAACAATTCCGCAAAGATGAGTGGGCCAAAATTCCTCCAGAGCGCTGTAAAAGACTCGTTGCAAGTTATCGCAAACGCTTGTTTGCAGTTATTGCTGCTAAGGGTGGCCCAACCAGTTATTAGGTTCAGGGGGCAATTACTTTTTCACACAGGGCCATGTAGGTTTGGATTTTTTTCTCCCTAAATAATAAAACCCCTCATTTAAAAACTACATTTTGTGTTTACTTGTGTTATCTTCGACTAATAGTTAAATGTGTTTGATGATCAGAAACATTTTGTGTGACAAACATGCAAAAGAATAAGAAATCAGGAGGGGGGCAAATAGTTTTTCACACCACTGTATATATATATATATATATATATATATATATATATATATATATATATAGAAATCACTCCACAAAAGATAAAGAAGAAAGCACAGGCACAGTCTTATCCATTGTAAAAGCTGAAGAGAAAAGCCATTGGAAAAGCAAAAATTGTCTTTATAGTGATTTTGGTTAACACCTGGTTAGCAGGGGTTCGATATTTAAAGCAGGATCTAAAAAAATTTACAATGAGCTATAGAATACAAACATGTTTATTCAGAAGTGATGTACTGTACAGTCTGTAAAATATTACATACCTGGTCATTTTTAAATCAGATAACTCAATATTAATATAGTTTTGGCCTTTGATACAAAGTGACGAGGTATTCCTCTCCCTGTTTTAATTTATTTATATTTATTTTTCTTGTTTTGTTTAATTTACTTGTTTAAATTGCTTATTCTATGCAGTGAATGTGGGCTATTTATTGTTGCTTATTGTTTTATTTGAATTAAGATTTTATTTCATTATATTTTCTGATTATTTTCTGCTTTTATAGTCTTAGTTTCTACGCCTGCAGCTATTTTAAGATTGTACAGCACTTTAGTCACCTGTGTTGTGTAACATGTGCTTTGTGATTTGAGTTGTTACATTTCCTGTTTGAAATTAAAAAAAACAACAACTATATTTGTGTGTGTATATACAGTGTAAATACACTAATCTAAAACTACACTACCACTACCGTTCAAAAGTTTTAGATCACTTGCAAATTTCTTTGTTTTTGTTTATTCATTTATTTTCTACATTCTACAACAATACTGGGGATTTCAAAACTATAAAATAACACATATGGAATTAGATAATTACGTAACAACAAGAAAAACACCAGTTAGTTGTTATTTTAAGACACAGAGGTCGACCTTTCTGTAATCGTTCTTGCAAGAACAGTATCGTCAAGTGCATTTGCAAAATCCGTCAAGCACCATAATGAAACTGGCTCTCATGAAGGCCGTCCCAGGAGGACGAGACCAAAACCTACCTCTGCTGCAGACGAGAAGTTCATTTAGAGTTATCAGCCTGAAAAAATGACCAATTAACAGCACCTCAGATTAAAGGCGTTATGAAGTCTTTACAGAGCAGAAGTAGCAGAAACATCTCAATATCAACTGTTCAAAGGAGATTAATGCATTTTTGGACGCCTTCAGCATTCCTTTACAATGTAGAAAGAAAGAAACATCAGGAACCATCATGGAGTTAGACAGTGATCTAAAACTTTTGAATGGTAGTGTGTGTATATATATATATATATATATATATATATATATATATATATATATATATAAAACTACTTATGTCAAATTTATTGTATATAGTGTATAATAAAATATATAAATAAAATGTTGTATATTGTATATAATGTACAATAAAGATGTATATTGTATATAGTGTACAATTAGTTCAAAGAAAACAAGAGGCTGTCCTAAAAGTGCAAAACCTTAGATGACCTAAGATCATAACTTAAAAAAATAAACAAATAAATAAATACAATTATATATGGAAATCTATGATCTTAATCTATGAATAAAATTCTGTTTTCAATTAAGACACATGATGTCATGTAATGATACAGCACTCAAGGTGCAAGTCTTTTATGAATCATTCATGTTCTATATTCTAAAGCGTTTTATATAAAATGTTACCTGATAATGATAATAATGCTGATATTTCATGCACAGTTACGTACTTTACCCACTGTAGTGTAGTTGTTAGCACTGTCGCCTCGCACCTCAAGGTCATGGAGTTTGCATGTTCTTCGGCTGCTTGTTGGGTTTCCTCCCATAGCCCAAAGGCATGTAGATTAGGCTAATTAGCGTACCTGTAGTGTGTGAATGTTGACTGAAGGTTCTACCAACTTCGTAAATCTGGAATAAATACAATGGTGGTCACTACGGTTCCTAAATGGACGGATTAGTTTTATTAGGTAGATGTTTAGATGACTAGTACTATGCACGCTTAGACTTGTAGCACAGAATGAACATCTCCTACTCCCGCGCTCACTAAACAGTAGGTGAATGAATAGGGAAATATTTCAGCAGACTCAATCAAGTAGTCAAAAACTACTGTTGCAGCTTCTGTGGTGGGTCCTGTGGTGAGGTTTATCCAATCAAGCACATTTAAAGTAAAATATTTAGTTCAAGACAACTCATCAGACCAGAGACTGGGGGGCGGGGCTGACGGGAAAGTAGTTTAATTTAATTGAAGTTTCTGCTCAGATTAGTGAAGTAATAGCTTGTTACAGAAAAAAAAGCAAATCATATCACTTGTTTAATCAGACTGACATAGTAGACATACTGTAAACACATGAGAGAGAATAAAACACAACAGAAGACAAACTGGTTCGCCGACTGTTATTCACTGCTCCACTAATTAACTCTCACTGCTCTAATGAACCAGGCATCTCAACATTCTGTACACACCGTGATGTGAACAGTTTATATGTAGACACGCTGAAAAGGTGCCAAGGAGAGGTAAAGAAACACGCACAGAAAGCAATCACTCTTCTGCAAATCCTTTACTTTATTTTGCATTGCAAAAGGACCTCAACCCTTAGCAGCTTGGAACAGTGGGAAAATGTGCAGTATGCAGTGATTATAGTCTTGTATGCATGTATGTATGTATGTTGAAGAACCTTCACATGCGAAATGTTCAGTAATCCATATGATAAAATGATTATATATATATTTGTAAGAGAAGTTAAGAGAAGACTCAAGTGCCATACGGCGCTCGAAGACAAAATGTAAGAAATGCAAATAAAATGAATGAATAAAGTAATCTATGAGGTTAATAACATCAGATTCTATAAGAATCATAATCTCAGGAGCCTTTAAAAAAACTGTCAGACACACCTACAAATATGCAAAACCCTACGAAATATACAAGTGTCACATAACATGTAAAATGGACAAAAATAATAATAATAATTCATGACATCGTGGCTCCCACAGGTTCAACTGTTTATACAGTACATTAAGAAGCAAACAGTTCCCACCTTCACATTATATATTACCACTTAAGATCTTAAGCACTTTAATGCCAATTTTCTGCCATATGTGCCATTTCCAGGGCAGCACAGAAGTCTGCATCCATCTGCAGACCAAACGCCACTCGACGTTCTTCTTTCGGCTGATCTGGAGTCAGTAGTCGATCAGATTCGGGTTCAGGGATACAGAATCGCTGCACTAATGGAGGAAATCGTTTCTATACAGTTCTGATACTTTAAGAAATGTTCATCATCCGACACGTCAGAGGCCGTCAGTTAGAGCATCCCATAATGTAATATAATATAAATTACTGCAGATGCTCTATCATATTTACGCCTTTTGAATCCAGACTTTTTATCTGCGCTGTTTTTTTTGCATCAGTAATGTGCAGAGTGATACGAGTAACTGCCGGAAGAAAACATGATGTGTTAAAAAGCAAATCTTTAAACCATTATGAGAAATCAGTATCGGTGGCTGACTTTTCCTTCCGACTCCATATTAAAAAGTTCAAAATAAGTGCTTTGACTGAGAGTTTAGCTCACTCTAATCGTCCCTTCTAACAGGGGGTTATAGTTTGTGAGTCTTTTTATGTTTCTGCAGGAAGCAGGTGCAGGAGAGATTGCAGGGTGAAAAATAAAACGGACATGAAAGCCAATTCAAGGCCGTTCTAGTTTCTGCCGGATTAGACGATCACGTCCTGCACTCCTTCGTCCAGCTCCTCCATTCTCATCTTCTTTCCCAGTTTTTCCATCTTCACTTCTCCGGGCTCGCTCTGCCTCTGGCTCTGACTCGAGCCCTCCATGGAGTGAACACCGGAATCGCAGCTGCTGTGGCGGCTGTGCGACCGGATCCCTGGCTCCACGGTCCTGGGTGGCAGATGGACCTCCAGAATAACCTCGCTGACCTCAGGGACATCAGGGACCTCGGGATCAGGAATAAGAAGTTCGGGCCTGTCGCAGCAGATCTCCAGCTCCGACTCAATGCTCAACAAGTGCGGCGTCTCCGAGCTGCCCGAGTCACACAGGTACTGAGGCACAAACAGAACACAGACCAGAAATAAATCAGTGAGCGCTCACAGCATTAGTTTACAGCAGAAAACATCTGATTTACTCATTTAACTGCTTTTTTACACAAGCATGAAGACCCCCCCCCCCCCCTCCAAAAAGATTTATTTTTCGTTGAGAAAAAAAAAGGTGCAAAATTCATCCCCAATAAAACTACTCTATGATAATTATGCGTAATGTGTGTAACGTCACGTTTTTGTCTCCATATAGATTGTCATGATGTTATACTATCACTAGACATGACATGTCAAATTTGGGTCGTGAAACATGACAAACTACACGTCGATCTGTTTCCTGAGGAAATCAACAAATTAGCAAATATTATCACATGTCCACGTTACTCGAGTGTTATATTGCTGTACAACAAACCGAAACTGCATTTCCAGGTAGGTTCTATTGACATTCACATAAAGAACTGTTAAAGTTCTGATAGGAGGCCAGAGTCCATACCAGCGTCAATTATTAACACGGGTTAAATAAGTTAAACAAACATTATATCACAGAATCAGGCAAAAAATTTACATACACTTCAGGAAAACTGGTATGAATATTTTAATACTTAATCTATTGCTACACATTAGACAAATAGTGTATATTATAATATTATGATAATAATGTGGTGATGATATTACTAATATCATAGACATCATACAATGCACACACATACACACACTCACACACCAAATCACACACTACGGGCAATTTGGGAACGCCAATTAGCCTTTCCTGCATATTGGACTGTGGGAGGAAACCGGAGTACCCGGAGGAAACCCACCAAGCACAGGCAGAACATGCAAACTCCATGCACACAGAGACGGGAATCGAATCAGACCGCCCAGAATCGTAATTACGATCTGCTAATCACGAGCGTGTCTGATCTGAAGCCAATGTGCACACGCCCATATGCGTGGGAGGACACGCCCGCAGGGGACAATGCAGGAGTTTATAAAAGAGAGAAGGAAATGATGCACGGTATTGCAAGTATTTCAGTTATTTTCATTACACACGTCAGAGTCTCTGTCCAAACTAATCACCTGGTTGAATCTTACAAATTAAACCTGTACAAAGTTTTGTTGGAATTCAAAACATAAATAATTTTTTTTTTTTTTTATGTTTCTACCTCATGGAAGTGTGCAGGCAGCAGGACCGAGGGGAAGAAGGTGCTCTTGACGATCTTTACCACTCTGATGATGAACAAGGAAAACGCCAGAAATATCAGGAAGCACAGCAGCAGCGACAACAGGAAGTACAGAACAATCTGCAAGTTTGGGGTCTGACCTGAAACACAAAGGTCACTGGACAATGAAACACAAGAACACAAGCGATTGATGTGTATAAAGCTGATACTAACTCGAGTTTTACGATTCAGTGTGTGTGTGTGTGTGTGTGTGTGTGAGTGAGTGAGTGTGAGTGTGTGTGTGTGTGTGTGTGTGTGAGTGAGAGAGAGAGAGAGTGTGTGAGTGAGTGAGTGAGTGAGTGAGTGAGTGTGTGTGTGTGTGAGAGAGTGAGAGAGAGAGAGAGAGTGTGTGTGTGTGTGTGTGTGTGTGTGTGTGTGTGTGTGTGTGTGTGTGTGTGTGTGTGTATAAAGCACACTTTGCATTAACAGCACTCAGGCACAGTTTGCGTCTGTGAGGTGAGGTGAGGTTTAGTGTTGATGAAAAGAGAGACTACAGTAACGTAATGACTTGATTCCTGATTTCTGACACTACAGGGGGCTTATGGGTAACAAAACAACATGGATTTTCTGTGTCTAAAGTGTGTGTGACGGTGACTGCAGCACGTCTCCTCGTCTAATTCGCACTCTGTCCATCGTTCTCCTCTTAGCACAAGTGCATCGTGGTTAAAGCTACAGGATTATTAATCGAACCCTGGGTCAATATCTTCCTAATCTTCACTTAGTACCAAGTCTACACTTAAAATAATAAAAGTTTATAACAGTAGAAACAAATGACAACGTTTAAAAAAAAAAAACGTCTGAAACGTCTCGCTTGTCGCACATTTTGCTGGCTTACAGAGACGGAACTGGAGGATTGCTTTCCAAATTTTATGTAAAGGAATTGCAAATAGCGAAGTGAATCCATCCCATCATGCTAATCATGAAGCCGTAAAAAGGCTTCCTCACGCCTCGTATATCTCTCAGATCATTTACTACAAAAGACATTTAGATGGAAAGTTTCCTTGACGAATAAAATGCATCACATCCATAAATAGCAGTGTGTTATTATTGCACAACAGGCATCACGCCCAGATAAAGCCCGGCGACGGGACACTCCCGCGTTCCACCATGATGACTGTATAATGCACTGACCCAAGTGAAGACACAAGTGCAGTCCTTATACAATAGGATGATACTGAGGATACTATTAATGTCAGGTGTTAATGTACCAGTGGGGTGGAAAAAAAAAAACATTAAAACTTAAAATTAAAAGTGTGAACGTCATTTTTATTTAAAGGCTTATCTTCCTCGGGTTTAAAGGTTTCTGTATCTGTCGAGTTTGACCTGGGGGAACGGTTGTGTTTGGAGCCAAACAAGTCGCTCAAGAGGTGAACCAATCATGTCGTGTGTTTGGGACGTTTCAGGTCGGTTTCTAAACAAACTATGACCAAAAAAGACCTGTTTTAAATCTTTAATGATTTACTGCTCAATCTGTTCGAGCAAGATTTTATTCCTAGAAATAAATGAACCTTTCCAATGGTTTGTTTACCTTTCCCTCTCGTCTCTACCTGTCCAGCACTGGTCTGTAAACTCATCCACTCAGCCAACAAATCCAAAGTCTATGATGTTTAACAAGCGTGTTTAAAAAGAAGGGTGGAATCCGCGATCCCAAAACCACCATACGTTGCCCTCTTGCCCTTATGAAAACATTCGGTGTATTGCTTTAAAAACAAAGTAACCATGAAAGCCTACATCCATTAGCGTTCCTATACTTGTGGTCCGGACTTACCGTCGGTCTGGGTGCAGTAGGTGGGACTGAAAACACTCGCCTTCCTGTAATAGTCATCCAAAGACTTGACTCGCACACAGTACCAAGTCCAGCTGTCCAGATCGGGCAGGACCACCAGATTATTGGTCGTCATCAGGTTATGAGGCTTCTGCAGGGACAGAGACGGAGGCGGAACAAAAGTGAGGATTCTGACTTTAGCAGGAGATTTATTCATGACATGATGCAGGGCCACACGGGTGTTTAAAAACAGAAAAGAGCCTGAATGAGTCTCAAAGTCTGATTAATTATCTCATTACTCTGTTTATTAACAAGGCATGGAGATAAACTGGCTTCCAAACCACAATCCAGCTCGGGGAGGCTCAGGGAGATGAAAAACATGTGAGACAAGCTATAAGGATCATGTTACACCAGATGAGCAAACTGATTATACAGAGATGAGGAAATCTTTTCAGAGGATTAAATACACACTCGCAGGCACTCGCGGGCCCCACGGGCACGGTTTCCACAGGATGTTAGAAGCATTTCTTTGGTACTCTGGTCTGTGTTAACATGATCCAAATAGCAAAGAAATTTCTGGAGAAATCTTTCCAGGTGCTGCGAATCTCCCATTGTACCGGACCCTGCGGGCGGATCATTTCCATTCATATTCTATGGATGGTGCAGAACCTGATATCCTTGCCGATACAGTCAGGAACATGTTGGAATGTGTCGAGGTGTCAGCATCGCATGTAGTGCTATTGATTACACATATGTCAAGGTACGGGCTGTATTTCTTTGGTTCGGATTGCTTCATCATACTGAGAGTTATTACAGAATATTCGGGACCTCTTTCGAGTGAATCATACGGTATTTAACTCGTAATAGATATGATGCACCTTTCAGGTCGGCGTGAACACTTGTGGAATTGAATCATCTACAGTTTAATTGGTGACATTCGCACATCGTTGCTGTACACCACCTCCATCAATCCACCTTCTGATCCTATGTTTATCAGATTCGTCAGACCAGACCTGCTGTGCTCGCTGCAGCCTCAGCTCAGCTCTTCCTTCTACTGTTGCAGGTCGTCTGACTCGGGTGTCGACACGTGAGCTGCTCACCACAATAACTGTACAGGGTGGGTATCTGAGTTACTGAAACCAGTCTGTTACTCCCCGTCCCCCTTTCTGGTCTACAGGGTGTTCCCTCCAGCCTGCGGCTCACTGTGGGTTTTTACCCGACTCCCCCATACTGTGTAAACTCCAGAGTGTGAAAATCTCATGACATTATAATAGTAACAGTAATAATCATACCAGCACTAATCATACCGGCACCAACAATCATTCCAGGGTCGAACATCACAGATATGACACGTTTCCCTCACAGCGATGGTGTATGTGAACGCTACGCAGAGCTGCTGAAGCTTTACCTGCATGTAATTATGATTAGAGTTTTTACTCGAAGTAGATGAAATAATCTGAGCAATTTCTAACCGCGGTGGTTGTGTCATGGAAAGTAAAAACAAAAGAGGAATCAAAAGAAAAGAAAAACAGGGTGCAGCTGTGCGTGCGTGCGAAAAAAAAACAAACAAAAAAAAAAAAAACAGGGTGCAACAGTGCGTGTTTTTTTAAGGCTGCGGTCAGGGTGTACGGATGGGGGGATTATTTTTTGAAATCATATTTGAGAAGTGAAAGAATCAAACGAGCAATGATATAGAAAATACACTAATCCTCAGCATCACCTCCATTGTGTGTTCACCTGAAATATGGCAGTGATCAGTGTGTGTGTGTGTGTACCTCTGTTGAAGAACTCCTTTTCCAGTACTCTATAATGTAGTACATATTAGGAAGGTTCTCCTTCATGGAGCTGTTGGTGAGGGTCAGTGGGTCGGTGATGGCAACCTGCAGCAGACCACTAACCGGGGTCACGTTGAGGGCGGAGGGCGGCCCGATGGCAGCTGTGTGGGTTCAGAGATAAGGTTACGCTCTGTCAGCTATTAGTGCGAACAGAGACACAGTAACGCAGCGGGTGACACAGCAAAAGAGTGTATGGAATTAAAGCTGGGATTTACAGGTTTTAGTTTATAAGCTGAAAGAAATTCTTAAAACTGATGCCTGGAGTTTATTAATGATACAAAATTATATTTGTAGACGTGTGCTTTATATTTCAAAAGGTAAAGGTTACACGGGACACTAAGAGGTTCTGTTACACAACTACAGGATTAACGAACCCATAAAGATCCACGCCTATAGGCCTCTGACTCATTTACACACACACACACACACAGGTTTTTTAAAAATGTTTCTGATGGAAGAGGGTAAAATAAAAATTACAATGAGACAGCAAACCTTAAATTCTTTAAAAAAAAAAAAAAAAAAAAAAAATGAAATCTAAAACAAGACAATAAAAGCTAAAATCAACAGAAAGCAAAGCGCAGAGAAGGTTCAGAGTGAGAGATTATGGAGAGCAATTAATCTGCTGATGCTTTTATTTAAGCTCACTTTGTTGTCGTATGAGGTTATTTTATGTCAAAATCACTTTTAAAGGAAGTTGGCAGAAGAAAGAATTAGTCCTTCATCTAGAAAGAGTCGCTCAACATGTTTTTTCTTGTGTGTGTGTGTGTGTGTGTCGTCCAGTCAGAGGTTAGTGTCTGTGTACTTGTGTAAAGTTCAAACAGCAGGAAGATCCCTGACTAAAGGCAACAGGCTGAGACTGTCGGATAGTTCATCTGCAGGAACTGACATGTAGGTTGTCGGTTTACATCAGACTTTGAAGTTGAAGCCAATTAACCTGACATTTCGCTTGTATTCTTCATCACTGTATCTCCGCGTGGATTCTTCTCTCTGAAACAAACGAGTGAAACCTTACCATCTTGGTCAGGACAGAACTCCGTCTTCACCCAGGACGAGACTTTTTTCCCGCTCTGAGCCCTGACGCGCAGCACCCACATGCCCAGATAGTGCAGCTTTGCTGAGGTGAAATCGCAGACGCGCTCAGGCGTCGGCTCGCACGCCAACGTCCAGTTCTGCTTGTTCTTCGGCCTTTTCAATTTAAACTTCCTGGAAATTTTGCAATGAGAAGGAAAAACTGATTCACAATGGCACACAGATTTCTAGAGATCGTCAGTAAACACAGTCATGAGTCAGAAAAAGCTAAAAACTAGCTGGCTGTACTATAAGGCTAACCGTGAGCCGCTACTAAAGACAAACAGAGCGACTGATTTATTTACACACGCTGCAAGGAGCAAAGAAATGACCAGGCCATGCTAACTCTTACGCTGGGGATTACTCCCGGTGTGTGTGTGTGTGTGTGTGCGCGCACCAGGCAACCCGTCAGAAAGCTGCTAGAAAAAAATGAACGTTTATAAATCTCGCCGTCTCTCAACACTTGGACTGAAACTCGTGTCGTATTAAAGTTCAATGAATCAGCAATTTTCAACCTTTCCTGCGAGTCCTGACAGGAATTTTCATGGTGGACTGGAATGACGTTCGACTTGCAAATTGGACATGTCCACGTTCGCCTGATTACAGCCTCGCCGGGTATCTGTGTGTGTGATGGGTTTTCGCAGGTGCGCAGCCAGAGTTAGAGATTTAACAATCAAATCTATTTGTATTCTGAGCGACCTAAAGCAGGCTGCGTGCCGGCACGTCCGTCTCCACAAGGTACAGTATGGAGCAGCAGATTAGAGGGCATTTCGTTTCTCAGTTTTTATTAGACAAACATGCCGCTCCTTAATTTATTCAGGTTTTGTAAATATTTAACATTTGATCAGAAGGTTCCTATACCTATAAAACACCCCACGCTCTTCACACATCATGCATGTGTGTGTGTAGTCTCTCTCGATTGATCGGCCCGACACAACAAGCAAAAATTCTTCTTCCTTTTTTTATTTTTTTTATTTTTTACTTAGTAGTGGTTAGCACTGTCGCCTTGCACCTCCAGGGTCCGGGATCGATTCCCCGGCCAGGCTCGATTCCCGTCTCTGTGTGCATGGAGTTTGCATGTTCTCCCCGTGCTTGGTGGGTTTCCTCCGGGTACTCCGGTTTCCTCCCACAGTCCAAAGACATGCAGGTTAGGCTAATTGGCGTTCCTAAAAAATTGCCCGTAGTGTGTGAGTGTGTGTATGTGTGTGTGCCCTGCGATGGATTGGCACGCTGTCCAGGGTGTACCCCGCCTAGTGCCCGAAGTCTCCTGGGATAGGCTCCAGGTCCCCCGTGACCCTGAACACAGGATTAAGCGGTATAGAAGATGAATGAATGAATGAATGGATTTTTTACTTTTTATACACTTCATGTTAAAGCTTAAATTGGACAAAAAGGTAAAAAAAAAAAATGACCAGGCCATGTGGGCTTGTGGGTGTCCGCATATGTTTGGTTCTTTGTAAATAAGAAGTAATTTGAGATTCAGATAAATAATTCTAATATTAAAAAAAAAAAATCTCGCTAAACATCAGGAACGAGCGAGTCGTGCTACACGTAAATAAACTGAGTTTTTAAGATTTTCTTCACTTTTCACTGGATGAAGTTTGGGAATTCTGGTATAACATTTATTTAAAAATAATAATAAATAAACAATTGCACAGATGTATGGAAAAGTTTTACTCAGCCCCTAAATGTGCTAATCTGTGGCGCTGTTTAACATTTCCGTAATGTGAAGTGAATCTAACGTCATATTCACGCAGAGCTGATATTACTGACATTATAACGCAAACAAATTCAATTTTAAAACATTTTAATAATAATAATAATAATAATAATACAATATTACATACATACTTGATTACTGTGCAATACTTACAAGTGGTCTTGAGTCATATTTTGTTGGTACTTAATGTTTTAGGAACTTTTTATTTTATTTTAATATTATTAGTATTTATTACCTTTATTACCTTTCCTTAGTTAACAACTGTGAGCACCTGTAACTGAGCATAAGCAATTCCCCTTTGGGATTAATAAAGTTCTTTGAATCTTGAATCTTTAATAGATAAACTATACAACGCCAGCGGTACCACGTCATCCCAGTCCAATGACGTCTCAGTGACATTCGTAATCAGTGAATAGCTCATTCATCACGTTTCCAAGCTATTTAAAGCCACAAGCGCGCAGTGTGTTAGAGTTAAAGCTCTTATCAGACGTGTTTTTCTTTCCTGCGTTAAAGTAATATCACGGAATCAGCGGCGGACAATGGACTGCCTGTTAGTGTTATTAAAAGTATTTATTAAGCAAATCATATATGATAACGTAGAAAAACAAACAAACAGAAACATAGGGGCTATTAATTAGTGTTCAGAATCATCTTACGCTATGTACTGTGTAGTGAAAGTCACGTTGCTCGCGCCGTCTGGAGTCAAATCTGGATCCCATCGCCATTTCAGCAAGTAGTTCGTATTTAGTGCGTGAATGGTGACGTTCTGAGGGACGGGAAATACAGCACACACTGCGGAGACACACACACACACACACACACAGAGAGGACACAAACAGAGGAGGTTAACATAAGAAGGGTGTTCAAGTCAAACCAGGACTTTTGGATGTACAGAATAACAGAACACAGTTATGAGAGTAAAAATGGCCTTGGTATTTCAAATGACTTTAACTATTAAAAAAAAACTAAAATTAATAATGACACAAAAACACTAAGTTGTGCAACTTAACTTTCAGAACTAAAAGTTTAAAAATCTACAGCTCAGGCACAACATCAGCCTTTACTGACTTCTTCTTGAAATGCTTTGTGATGACATTCAGGATGCAGTGGATCCATGGACAGGAACAAGAGTCCATCCGTTGTGTTTTAAGTCAATATATGTGTGTGTGTGCACACTAGTCTTTAAACGAGCATGTGATCGCAATGAAGAAAGGCAAGCAAGTTAACTGTTTGTGTCTCCTTCCGCTTTTGCGCTTCTTCTTTGTCAGTGTTTACTGGCAGCTTTGCATCCGGCAGCGTCACCCCAAATAAATAACCGCGCACAAACATAACGCAAGCTTTTAAAATGAATTAAAAGAAGCTTCGAGGCAGAAGATTATTTTTCGTAATCGAGTTACTCGAGGAATCGTTTCAGGCCTACGTGAGAGTAAGGACAATTCATCCCCAGTTATACTGTATATATACATGATTACACAATGAGGTTAGATCACGAAATTAGTTCATTAATACAAATAAAAACAATTGTGATGACATGACCACATTGAAACAAGGTGAAAAACTCCATCTAAAAAGATCTGTCGAGGTTTTTCCGACTTCCTGGAATTGAAGAATCGCTCTGTTGCAGTTTTCTGTGTTGACATTCAGAGCAGCAACAAAATGTCTTAACATGAGAGAAAAACGGACAAGACAGGAGAAAAGAACGAGCAGTGATGAATAAATATCATGCCGCTTCCTCTTGCACCCTGACACACACACACACACACTCGCTGCACGGGAAATGAGATCTCACCTGCACTGCTATACACCTAATGTTTGTCATTTACTTCTCATTTCCATTCAGCTATATGATGGGATATTTACTTACATTTGCTTAAAAGCAATAGACATGTCAAATAATCATGACATTAACTCTTATTTAAAATATAAGGCCTTTTCCTGTAGTTCCCCTCCTGCCGGACTCGCAGCGACTCTCTGACTGACGTTACTGCAGCTCTTTACATGCGTGCACACACACACACACACACACCTGAGATTAACTAATCAGAACTCTAATGATCATCTTGTTTCAGACCCACTCGACTCTCTCTCTCTCTAAAGGAGAAAATAATCTCTGCATGAATTTTAATGAAATGTTTAACATTCCGGAGCGGCACGATGGCATAGTGGATCCTCCAGAATCTGGGTTCCATTCCCGTCTCTGTGTGTGTGTGTGTGTGTGTGTGTGTGTGTGTGTGTGTGTGTGTGTGTGTGTGTGTGTATGTGTGTGTGGAGTTTGCATGTTCTCTCCGTACATTAAATAAAGACAGAGACAAGAGGAGCAGGTTGTTAGAAAACTGAGGTCAGGGAACATGAAAAAAAGCAGTACTATGGTCTGGAGTTAAATAGGGAAGTTAATTTATGCAAACCTAAGAATATGGACTTCTGCACTGCACATGACACTCTGCACATGACACTCTGTGCTCTTAGTCTCAGGATGTAATTAGTCTCCAGATTAGTCCCATGTATTTAATTAGTTGCATAGAATTAGTTACAGAATACATGGCAGTAATCTGGAGACTAAATTAAACCACTTAACATGTGTGTGTGTGAACTGAAACAGGCCTGTTACTCATTGCGTCATTTCATTTTGCATATTCCCTTTTCATAAAGGATGAGAATCAGAGGCGGGTATTTTCCATCCTAGACACAGTGTTCTGCACGTGCTCATATCGAATATTTTCTATTCCTACAACACAATATACCGTTATTATCATTCTCTGTGTGTGGGGTGTGTGTGTGTGTGGTGTGTGTGCTTGTTTATGTGTGTGAATCTCGATTACAGAGAATTCCACAAATTGGTTTCTTGTACTGTAATTCTATACAAGTTTTCCAACCACACCTAAGGACTCTAGTGTGTGTGTATGAATGTGGAAAGAAACAGGAAAATTCAAGCCAGGCGAATAAACACACTCAGCAGCAGAAAGCAGAACTGAACATATTTTTGGCGACGAAGCCGCAGGAGAGCGAAACGTCACGCCTAGACAACAGAAAGGACGCCGACCTTTTAACATGCAAAAAAAAAAAAGAAAAGAAAAAAGAGAGAGGGGGGGGGGGCAAGACGTTGCATCCAGTGAGGAAGAAGTTTCCCGCATCGAGTCGTGTTTGTTCATCTCGTGACTCTGTGTTTGTGGTTAAACAGGTGCGCTGTGTAAGGATATGGCGATGCTCTCTGCGGGTTCGGCTGCCTGCTTCAATTGCATCGTGCAGCAGCGCGCAGGATGTACGTTCTCACGCAAACCTCCTGATAGACACACACACACACACCCATCAGCCATAACACTACGACCACTGACACTGACTGTGAAGAGAATAACACTGATTATCTCGTCACAGTGGCACCTGGGAGAAGGTGGGATATTATATATTTTTTATACAGTTAAACTTTGCATTGCAAGCATAATTTGTTCTGGAAGCGTGCTTGTATAACAAAACACTCAGACGACAGAAACTCAGACGATTCGTTACACAGCCCAAAAATATTCATATAAAAATAACTAACACAAAACCTAAAGTAAACAATTTAGCCTGCACTTTAGCTTGAGGGAAGAAGCAGGAGCAGGGTGTAGGGCAGCTTTCACACATATATATACACACACACACACACACACACACACACACACACACACACACACAGAATCACTCCTCTAAACAGATTCATTTCCTGCACTGCTACAGACTTTTAAACTTTCTACTGCATGGATGCCATTGTTGCAGTTCAGTTACTACAGAAGTCACTACACTTGGACACAAAATAAGAATAATAAAAAAATGCTTTACGTGCAAACGCGCGCACACATGCACACGCATACACACTCGCGCAACCGCACACACACGCGCGTGCGGTCACAGTGTGACCTATATGTGTGAAGTTGATTTGCGAGTTATATGCAAGTGAAGTCGATGTATTAGAAGCAAAAAAAAAAACATGCAAGTGTAACTATTTAAGTGACTCTGACATGAGGCAAACTGTAAAGTCTAGACCATTAGGTCAGAGCAACTCAAAAACTGCTGGGCTGTTCCTGGTCTGCTGGGGTCAAAAAGTGGCCAATTTTTTTTTTTTTTGTTATTTTGCTGTCGCTTTTATTATTTTTAGAATTAGTTTTTCGTGTTTTTTTTTTTTTGTTGTTACTTTGTTTTTTAATGAGTTATTTGGTTTTAGAATTTAAATAACTTATTTTGTTGTGGGTTTTATTATTTTGTTTTAGAATTTCAATTTATTATTTTGTTTTCGGGTTTTGTTCTTTTGGTAAAATTTTTGTTCTTTTGATTTTCAATTAGTTACTTTGTTTTCGAATTTTAATTAGTTATTTTGTTTTCAGTTTTTGGTTTCAAATTTCAATTTGTTATTTACAGGAGGGTTTTGAGTTTGGTTGCAAAAGATGAAAACACCAGTGCGGTGTAGAGCACAAGAGGTAAAAGTGAGCTAAGAAACAATGTTTGTGATTTATTCTGTAGCATCCAGACAAGATTTCTAGCACACTTGATAGAGCTTTGTCTTATTAATCTCCATCTTCCTTCGAACATTCTTCAGATCCATGTTAGTAAAATACTCCTCTGTAGTGTGTCAATCACATGACCAGAATGAGCCGTGATTCTCTTGAGAAATTGATGGAAAAGGGTGCAGAAAACACACGGGGCACAAACCACAGACAAGCCTGGTTGTGATCAAGTTTAATGTTTCTTTGTGAAGTGTGAAAAACATTCCGAAATATGACACTGAAGATAAAGAGAAGTGTGTGTGTGTGAGGCAATAGCTAGGAAACAATATATACACAGACAATACTGTATATACTGTACGGAATGTATCGAGGAACTGGTGCGTATGGGTCGTATGTCTAGTTAGTCAGTAGTTCGAGTGCAGCTTGTACTCTGGGCAAAATAAACAGCAGGTGTGTGTAAATGCAGTGTATAATCAGTCCACCATTGTTAACACACGAGGGTATAAAAGCAGCTGTACTAATGCAAATATTTACAAACGTAGAGATGGAGAGATGCATTAGTGTTGCAGTGTGAGATACATTTGATGAGTAAATATACAGATATACAGAGACGTCCTCGGTGTCATCATCATCATCATCATCATCATCTAGAAAGAATATAACTGGAGGAGCACGTGCAAAATTTTTACTAAACTATAATAATGTTGGGGTCTATTAGACAAAGTCACAAAACTGATAACCAAAACCGTTATATTATTAAAGCAGCGGCAGGTTTGGGTTAGAATCTGAGACAAACCTTAAACTTAACCTGCTGAGTTACAATCATGGAGACATGAGGAGTGAGTGAGTGAGTGTGTGTGTGTGAGGTCCAGTGGAAAGTCTTCTGCTGTTATAAAACTATTGTCATTCAAGGAGGAGGAAACCGGAGCATGCAAAGGAAACCCCACCAAGCACGGGGAGAGCATGCACACTCCATGCACACACACAGAGTTGGAAATCGAACCCGGAACACGTAGGTCAGGCGACGGTGCGAGCCACTACGCCACCATGCTGCCTGTTCAGGAATTACAGCCATGAAAATCAATCGATTTCACAGGCTCAAAAGTAATGGTACAGATTACTGATAAGACGTTTGATGTTTATATATAAATACACACATACACACTGTACATATAGTGGACTCAGCAGTGTCAGTTACACCAGTGTTCCCAGTAAAACCACTAGACAGCTGATTTAAAGCCACACTGCTGATCAGCTCTCATTATTTATTTAATATTATGAGTCTAAATCCACCACATGCGCTTATTCATGATTTTCAAAACACAGTTAACTCCTGATAATGATGATGATGATGAAGAACAGTGTAAATGATCTAAGTGCGCGTGAACTTACCCCCTGCGGAAGCGCACAGCAGGACAACAACAACACGCAGCACAGCGCAGATCGGCGTCATTTTCACTCCGGATTAAAGTCTCCTGATGCTTCAGCGTCTACGTGTGGACTAACATCTAAGCGCAGAGCTCGATCTGTGCACTAAACAACACCGACACCCCGTCCGATCACGCCGGAGAGAGAGAGAGCGCGAGCGCAAATTTTAATCTCGACTCCAGTAAAATTTTCCCCATCCGCATTCCGACCGAGCGCGCTCCCTGCCACCTGATTGGTCCGTGAGTCCCAAAATGGCGGACACGCGTCACTCGCCTAGCCAATACCGGTAAAGAGTGGGCGGGGATTGGTCTTGAACGCGGGTGATGAAAACACAAGCCCCAACTCAGGTGTGTTCTGTTTATGACCGCAGATAGACTGTGGCTTAATGCTGCGCCCCCTGCCGGCACAAATAAACCACCGCATTAGACTTCCGACAAGCTGTGTCAGCTTAGCACGTGCTCGGCACGTGACGTCAAACCAACATGTCTGCTTTTACAGAAAGTTTTAATAATAATAATAATAATAATGGTGACAAACCGTTCGCCTCATTCGGGCATGGGGTTATATGATACCACTGAGGGCGGGCGGTTAATTGCCCCGGGGGCAATTAACTGCTAGAACAACACTGTATGTCGTAGGCCCATAAATGGGGTGTCATATCGTGCGTCTTATCCGGCAGGGGTGTGCAGTGACCTCTCTGAGGGGCTGGGCTGTTAATTGCCCCAGCAGGGGGCAATTAATTCCTGGTCCCTCAACGTTTGTCGTAGACCCTTGACTGTGATGTCATATCATGCGTCTTAGCCGGGAGGGGTGTGCAGTGACCTGTCTGGGGGCTGGGCGGTTAATTGCCCCCGCAGGGGGCAATTAACCGCTCATAGACTTGACATTGATTAAACTTTGCTTTGCGCACATAACATGATTACCATGTTCCTATTATGGAGTTAAGCTGATTAGCTAGCCTCGTGTTAACTTGCCACGTCAAGCACCACTCACATTTTCTTCAGGAAATGTACCTCTCTAGTTAATAATAATAATGCTGACTCTGTACAGAGTCAGACAGAAAAATGTAATCACACTTATGGAAAAGAACAACTATGTATAAAATTTTTTAATACTAAATGTATTGTTATACATTATATATTGATGGGATTTATCTGACTATTTGGAAGTCATAGAAGTGTTTAATTTAACCTGCAATTAACAAATAGCCATATACATCACAATTATGGGACAATCTGACCATTTTGATTCATTCACATTCCATACATACAAAATAATTCTTTTGATTGTGGAAAGCTGCTTTGCAACAATGACAATTGTTAAAAGCCCTATACAAATAAAATTGAATTGAATTGAATTATCATCAGGTGTGTGTATTAATGACGGATTTGTTGTCTATTATTTAAATGAAAGATAATGATGTTACTTATATAAAACAATGCTGTCGATCGTTCGGCTGCTCGTCATTGGTGGCACAGTGTCGCCTTGCTCCTCCAGGGTCTGTGTTCAATTCCCGCCTCTGTATGTATGGAGACTGCATGTTCTCCCCGTGCTTGGTGGGTTTCCTTCAAGTACACCAGTTTCCTCCCACAGTGCAAAGACATGAAGATTAAGCTAATTAATATATTGCAAGTAGTGTGTGAATGTGTGTGTGTGTGTGTGTGTGTGTGTGTGTGTGTGTGTGTGTGTGGATTGGCATCCTGTCCAGGGTTTACCTCTCCTAAGTCTCCAGGGATAGGCTCCCCATGACCCTGTATACAGGATTACAGTACATGGTATGGACAATGAGTGTGTGAGTGATACTTGTCATTACATATGGATATTTTATATATAGTGGCACGGTGGTTTAGTGGTTAGCACTGTCGCCTTTGCACCACCAGTGTCCAGGTTCAATTCCTGCCTTGAGATCTGAGGTCATTGCGTTTGCATGCTCACGTACTCCGGTTTCCTCCTACAGTCCAAGACATGTAGGGCCAGGGGTAGCTCAGTGGTTAAGGCATTGGACTACGGTTCGGAAGATCCCAGGTTCAAACCCCACAACCACCAAGTTGCCACTGTTGGGCCCTTGAGCAAGGCCCTTAACCCTCAACTGCTCATACGTATTTGTAATGAGATAAAAATGTAAGTCGTCTGGATAAGAGCGTCTGCCAAATGTAAATGTAGGTTTGGCAAATTGGTGTTCCAAATTGCTTTGTGTAAATGTTGACAGGAGGTCCTAACACAGTCTAAAATGGCCACCCCATTACTCCACGGATTATATATATATATTACAGTACAGTGTTCTTTAGCTCGCTCCATGATTATTTTCATTTTTGTCTCCATGTTATTGCTTAGCACTTCTTGGCAGTACCAGCTTCATTACAGCTGCTTTTACGCTTGTGTCCGTCCATCCTGGCCTTGTACTGCACCATGTTCATATCTTTGAATGTTAGTATGTACATGTAGGACACACTGTATATATGATAAATGATTTTCCATGATACACAAGGCTTTAACCCTGTGTGAAAGAAGAGTTCAAGGTGGAGGTGGGTCTGCATCAAGGATCGGCTCTAAGCCCCTTTTTGCTTGCTCTGGTGATGGACAGGATGACAGATGAGATTAGACAGGAGTCTCCATGCACTATGATGTTTGCAGATGACATTGTGCTTTGTAGCGAGAGCAGGGAACAGGTGGAAGAAAATTTGGAGAGGTGGAGGTACGCTCTGGAAAGCAGAGGAATGAAGGTTAGCCGCAGCAAGACGGAATACATGCGTGTGAATGAGAGGAACCCAAGAGGAACAGTGAGGCTACAGGTAGCAGAGGTAAAGAAGGTGCAGGACTTTAAGTACTTAGGGTCAGTGGTCCAGAGCAATGGAGAGTGTGGAAAGGAGGTGAAGAGGCGGGTACACGCAGGTTGGAATGGGTGGAGAAAAGTTTCAGGTGTGTTGTGCGATAAAAGAGTATCGGCGAGAATGAAAGGAAAGGTGTACAGGACAGTGGTGAGACCAGCGATGCTCTACGGCTTAGAGACAGTGGCACTGAAGAAAAGACAGGAGGCAGAGTTGGAGGTAGCAGAGCTGAAGATGTTGAGGTTCTCTTTGGGAGTGACAAGGATGGATAGGATCAAGAATGAGTTCATCAGAGGGACAACCCATGTGAGATGTTTTGGAGATAAAGTCAGAGAGGCCAGATTGAGATGGTTTGGACATGTTCAGAGGAGAGATGGTGAATATATCGGTAGAAGGATGCTGAGGTTGGAACTGCCAGGCAGGAGGTCTAGAGGAAGACCAAAGAGGAGATTTATGGATGCAGTGAGAGAGGACATGAATTTAGTTGGTGTGAGAGAAGAGGATGCAGAGGATAGGGTTAGATGGAGGCAGATGATTCGCTGTGGCGACCCCTGAAAGGGAACAGCCGAAAGATAAAGAAGAATACACAAGGCTTTAACCCTGACATGTTGTGATAAGCCAATGCATCACTTTTTTTTTGTCACATGATCAGTCAAGCGACACCCTCTGTTACTGTCATTGCAGTCTCTCCAACAGGAATACACTACAGGTATTTGTTGCTTAATGTCCAGAATATGTTTTGCAAAATAGGACATTAGGTGATTTGGACATTGTGAGAACACCATATTTCAGTGTTTATATACTATTATATTATACATTATTTATTTAAAAGAGACACAAGATACATGTCGTGTGTGCATGAAGCTGTTGCGTTTGCTCTGTCTGGTTCTGTTCACCAATCTTGTAGTGATATAACCCCAGGGCTTTACTGATGGATATGCGGTTATTTTATTGTGTTATAGCAAGTTTTCGGCATGTTTTGACATGGAACTAAAACTGGTAGAGAACGAGGATTATGATGTCATAAACTGAATTTTTTTTGTATTGCTCATAATGTTTCACATGATCCTGACTAATCATTGTCATTTAAAGAGGTTTGTGTGCTTCCTTCATCTACATTCCTGCCACTTCTATTTAACTCACTACAAAATCACAATCAAAGCATTGGTTTGCTGTATTTTTATTAAAATTCAACCAACATTTTATTTTTACAAAATTGCATACTTAAATAAACACAAACACAACTGTAGGCTGATTTATACACTGTGGCAAAACTGTGGGAGATGGAGATGGCTTTTTGCAAAATCATGCAAAATTCACATTTTTACAATACAAACAATTTTGACAAAATATTTTTCGATTTTGACATTTGTTCTTTTTATCACCCTTTAAAGAAAACACCAGTTTGCAATACTTCTTGCTTCACTGGGAAAAAAAAACTGCAAGATGGAGTTCTCATTTTGCTGTCAAATTGTTCATTTGCTGACCTGCATCTGTACCATGAACGAACCCCATTACTAATTAACACTCAATTAACACAGCACACTGTTTAACAAGATTAAAATTGAGGTTAATCAATCAATGTTAGTATTAATTTAATTAAGTAATTTAATTAAATTTTTAGCAAACACTCTTATCCAAAGCAGCTTACATTAGCATTTGATGTAGATGAGCAGTGTTTCTCAAAGCCTCAGCTCTTAGTGCTCGAAAGCTGCAAGAGAGTATCGTAACAACTGCTCATTCACCAATTTCCAAAAATACTAAATACAATCTCAACAACAATAACAAAGGAAAATGAGTATACTATTAGAAATCCATATTGCACCACCTAGCACAAAAAAAGTTGCACCTCATGCTCCCTGAAGCACTCTTTCATAATCTGAGTCCTGTAATATTGTCTGTCCCATCAGGGAAGAAAACCTCCATAGATGTGATAATCTGGTGATTCACTACTTCATTTTATTGCCACATAACGTAGCTGAGTCTAGACCTGAGCGACTGAAGCAACCCCAGATCATAACACTGTCTCCAGTGGCCACTTCTTAGCCTGTCACACCCATCACTCTGGAATAAGGACTCATCAGACTACATGACCTTTTTCCATCGCTCCAATCTCCAATCTTTATGTTTCTTAGCAGATTCAAGCCTTTTTTCTGATGAGTCTCACTAATAAGTGGTTTTCTCATGGACACACATCTGTTTAGTCCCAATCCTGCGAGTTCTCATCACACCGTGTGTGTGTATGGAAATGCTCTTGTTTTCTTTGCTTGATGCAGCCCAATAATTTGTGACCCCCCCTGAAATGACAACCCCTTTTTGGCCAGGCAGTGCATCTTATAAAGTGCTATATTGAAAAAAACAAACTTCAGTAAATATTTCACTCACTATTAAAAATCTTCACTCCTACCGCAGACTTATCACTTCATGTAAACTTTTCCTCGTGAAGCGTTCCTGAGTGTGGAGACGACCCAAATGTGTACTTGGAACTCATATAAATACTGAGTCAGTTAAGTATTGATGTTCACAACATAACCCTGGTCAGAAGGAAAAAAATGTAATGTAAAACTTTGCACACATTTCTGTGCTCCTCCATATGCCAACAATGGATGTGAAAAGTTTTCAATGTGAAAAAGTTCTTTGGAATAGAAAACTGGCTAACTGTACTGTAGTTATTGCAAAAGAGGCTCATTGACTGCATCTACTGACTGCCTCTCATTGTACAGAACATTTTCACAATACAGTCTGTCATGACCCTGCTCTTGAGAGCTCTGATTTTCCTCTTGCTCAGAATGAACATCCTTCGTTTCTGAAGTAAGATCTGGGTTAAAGCGTTCTTTCTGGTTTGGGTCAAGAAGGATTTCTTGAGCAGTGATGATGCTGAACTCATGGTAAAGCTCTTTAGGCCACGCGCTGTTCTGCATGGCCTGCAGGATGGATGTACTTGGACGCTCTGACAGGTACTGAACAAGAAAAAAAAAGAGTGATGTCTAACCAGGTTTATCACAGATACAGGAAGTGCTTAAAAATCCATAAAAGT
The DNA here is from genome assembly GCA_030522415.1 of Channallabes apus. NCBI lineage: Eukaryota > Metazoa > Chordata > Actinopteri > Siluriformes > Clariidae > Channallabes > Channallabes apus. The sequence continues at coordinate 13,855,238 of CM060109.1, forward strand.
GCTTAATATAAAGCATGGACATAAATTCTCATTTTAAACGCATCTGTTTATGTGGTCTGTTCACACAATTATTTGCACATTATAGGAACTGGGCTGGCAGTTATTGCTACATTTCCTCATGTTTGAGCCATTGAAGGAGTTCCTGGGAGGCCAGCGTTTCAGATGTGAAGCAGGCAGTCCGATCATGGCTGTGGTGTACTATGAAAACTTTCTCAGTAAATCCTCACTAGTGCGATAAGTTCATTATTGTATCACAGGATTATATAAAGAAAAAATTGCATTTTTTTACTAGTATTACTGTGTTCTGTATAATCAAATATAATATAATATATAATAAAAGTCCCAGTTTGACTCGAACACAACTGTTTTAGTTTTAGCATCATATTTATTTGCATTATTTAGCTGGTTAATGCTAACTAATGGATTAATTAAGGATTATTTACAATAACGATTTTATGAAAGAAGAAATTCCTAAAGCACATTTAAAGTTTGCATATTTGGATGTTCTAATGTACACACCAGTCAGACACTGAGGTCAAATACAGGATATTATTTCATTTGTCCTGCATAACCAAAACAAATAATATTACTACTTTTCATTACTACCTAGCAGAGGTGGAAAGAGTAATAAAATTTTGTACTCAAGTACAAGTACTGTTACTTCAGTGAAATTTTACTTAAGTACAAGTAAAGTTACAATTATAAAAATCTACTCAAGTAAAAGTAAAAAGTAGCTCATTAAAAAATTTACTCAGAGTAAAAGTTACCGAGTTACTTTTTTTTTTTTTTTTTTTTAACAGCGGGGTGGGATGAGGCATTCTAGCGTAGTTCAAAAAAGATGAGTAGATATAAATCTCAAACTAGTTGTTTTTAACTGAAGGAACACCTTTGCATAATAAAGCTGTTGTCTTTCTTGTGCTTGAAAATCAAAGTGGTCACTTAAATATGGTGTTACGTCCCAGTCTAGGGTCATACAGCAAAAGAATGGTTCAGGGTTCTATTTATAATATATATAACTGTATGGAAATGGTGGTATATGGCAGAAAGAACTAGAGATAGAAAGAACTAAAGATCCAATCATTAACTGATGAAATAATGAGGTTTGTATACACACACACACACACACACACACACCAGGAGGAGGATCAGATTCAGGTTGGACCCAGGCCAAAATAATAAACAAAATGGTATTTATATTTAGTAGCTAGATTACCTGCAAAAAAAACAAAAAACAAAAAGAAACACACACACAAACAAAAATACAGGTACCTTCCCGGACTCCCTAAACCAAAAACAATGAAATTATCTACAAACAGGGGCGGACTGGCCATCGGGAGCACCGGGACATTTCCCGGTGGCCTGATGTTCGTTCTGGCCTGCCGGCTGCCGCTGTGCAGACGATCAGCCTGGCATGTGATAGGCTGGTGTGCTACAGTAGAGGTGGTGGACAGTTCAGCGTTTGAGTCAGAGCAGGAACCTTCAGGTAAAGTTTAAGATAAGCAAAACTAAACATGCAGGCAGCAGCCTATACTTTTTAAACAACATGTGCTTTTTATGATTTATAAGATCAGTAGTAGGACTGTGATTTTGGGGACATACAACTGATGGCTGCACAATTATAAATATAGATTATTGAACACGCTTATTTCATATTGCAGAGCAACTAGATGTGCAGAGTGAGAGAGAGAAGGATTCAGGGAAAGATGAAGGAGACAGTGAAATCACTAGTAGTGCTAATTACTTACTGTTTACTCTTACTGGTCTGTTCCACATAATGCCATAATTGAGTAAACATTATCTGTTACTTACGCTGTCATAGGTTTTGTTAAGTTTATTTGTTTGTGTTTCTGATACATTTGGTATACTAGAGTTGAGCACTGAAAATACATAAAATGTAAAATTTCAACATGTGAATGTGTCTCTTATTATCTCTTTTAAAAAGCCAATTTTCTATTTGTCATTGGTTTGGTAGTATAAATGGTGTATTCCTAGTGAGTTGTTAAGGGTTATTTTTTTTATTCATTTATATTGCATCTGGTAGTCTACTGTACCTGTTACAATAATAGGGTTCGCCTACAAGTTTATCAGTCCAGTAGATTACATGAATAGGGTGGTGACTGCAGCAGCAGAGGTGGCCTGGGAGTGGAGTCAAATTCCCGGCCTGAATTATTGTCCCAGTCCACCACTGTCTACAAATATATACAAAGACCAACCAAACCAAAGCGACAAAGCAATAATCAAAGTCAATTGGAGGCAAAAAGTCAAAACCGGAATACACAACCAAATATCAAAACGCCAAAATCACAATCTCTTTCATCTTTCCCGCGTCTCTCCCCGGTTTATACATGGTCGCGCTAGTCGATGACGTCACTCAGGGCGGAAGCGACCGTGTGGAAGGTCAGGTGATGCCGATGTCAGAAAACCTGGAGTGGAGTCTGGAGCGGCGCGCGACCAGGACATGATACACACACGCGGCGCAACGGAGCATTTATACACAGCATAATATCTTTTATTATTTTATCATTTTCATTCATTATCTTTTACTCAGTAGCGAATATGATTTAAAATGTAGCGAATTACAATACTTCAAACAAAACGTACTTAAGTAAAAGTAAAATTACAGATTTTTAAAACTACTTTATAAAGTAGAAATACACAAAAAAGCTACTCAATTACAGTAACGCGAGTAAATGTAATTCGTTACTTTCCACCTCTGCTACCTAGTACTATTTAATTCTGTATACTACAATTGTTTTCCATATAATACAGTACTAATAACATCCAGAATCCACTGCAGACCCTTAGTGCAGCGACCTTGTGCATTCTGCCTGCTCAGAACTGAAACCCGCAGTTTGATATGATTTAATATACTACTGTGATTCACTAATTAACTAAATATCGCAAACTATGTTATAAAAAATATGTTACAAAAAAAAAATATTTAAATGATGGCGCACACTTATGCAAAATGCTTGTTTTCATAGGCTTAGAAGGCTTTGATAATGAAAATGTGCATGATCTTGATGCAGTGATAGCCATACTAGGTAATCCTTCCAATATCTACCAAAATCTAAGTCTAATTTGGGATGATCATGTGAGGAAAATATAAGAAATGGTACGAACAATCATGCCAAATCTCTCTACTGTATGTGTCTTTTTCCTCAACTTGAAAGAAATAAAGTTTCCACTGCCTGTGCACTTGCTTCCCGAGCCGCTATGCCTGTGTTGCCTATCTGAGTCACATGCAATATGACTAGGCGAGGTCCGATCTGCTTACCGCATTAGTAGTACTGCAGAGTGTCAAAAACCTGAACAGCTCTACAGTACAAATATTTCTAGTATCTCTCTCTGATACCTCTTCTCCCCTCTTACCTCACACACACACACACACACACACACACACACACAGACACACACTCACCTGTTTAAAGTGCTCGGGCAGGTTGGCCTGCGGGTAGAGAAATCGGACTCCCCTGTAGCTGAACCACACAGCCAGGAAAATCAGCAGGACAGAAATCAGTGTGATTATGAAGCTGACGAACAGCACCACTGCTATCAGCCACAACTCCACATCATCTGGCAATAACACAACAATAAAATCAGCATGTATTTAAAGTTTCATGTATTTGAGAAGACTACTAAGTGTCTAAATCCTGATCAATGAGCTGCTGTGTAGAATTAACTGACATTTCATTTTTTGCTCGCTGTCTCTGATTAACGTATTGTGATATATTTATTCAGCTTTATTCTCATTACCACTTCCTCATTTAGTGGAATAACAACAGATTCCAATGCAGGATTACACCTGTTATAATTTAATCATTATTTTCATTTGAAGATTTTTGTAAGGAATCGCCACTAGAGGGCACTGTTTTGTTCCTTGTAGTTTTTGTGTTGCAGACTCAGTTTCCCAGAAGGCACCTCGGTCAGGTGATGCGGGAGCACACCTTAGCCTAGCCTGCGAGTGTCCCCTTAGCCTAGCCTGCGATTGTCCCCTTAGCCTAGCCTGCGAGTGTCCCCTTAGCCTAGCCTTCGAGTGTCCCCTTAGCCTAGCCTGCGAGTGTCCCCTTAGCCTAGCCTTCGAGTGTCCCCTTAGCCTAGCCTGCGAGTGTCCCCTTAGCCTAGCCTTCGAGTGTCCCCTTAGCCTAGCCTGCGAGTGTCCCCTTAGCCTAGCCTTCGAGTGTCCCCTTAGCCTAGCCTGCGAGTGTCCCCTTAGCCTAGCCTTCGAGTGTCCCCTTAGCCTAGCCTTCGAGTATCCCCTTAGCCTAGCCTGCGAGTGTCCCCTTAGCCTTCGAGTGTCCCCTTAGCCTAGCCTTCGAGTGTCCCCTTAGCCTAGCCTTCGAGTGTCCCCTTAGCCTAGCCTGCGAGTGTCCCCTTAGCCTAGCCTTCGAGTGCCCCAAGTCTGTAGTGTTGTGGTAGCTATTAGGTAAGTGTAGCTAAGTGCATGTTAGGCTAAAGATATGTTTAGCTAAATTTATGTTTAGTTAACTGCCATGGTTGTCTAATAGCCATGTTTAGCTGATTGCCATGTCTTTAGCCTTAGTCCTGTCTTGTGTCTCTAGTCCTGTCTCGTGTCGCTAGTCTCTCGTCTTGTCCCCGTCTTCAGCTCCAGCCCTATCTTGTGTATTATGTCAATAAGCTTATGTATATTGTATATACAGTGGTGTGAAAAACTATTTGCCCCCTTCCTGATTTCTTATTCTTTTGCATGTTTGTCACACTTAAATGTTTCTACTCATCAAAAACCGTTAACTATTAGTCAAAGATAACATAATTGAACACAAAATGCAGTTTTTAAATGAAGATTTACGTTATTAAGGGAGAAAAAAAACTCCAAATCTACATGGCCCTGTGTGAAAAAGTGATTGCCCCCCTTGTTAAAAAATAACTTAACTGTGGTTCATCACACCTGAGTTCAATTTCTGTAGTCACCCCCAGGACTGATTACTGCCACACCTGTTTCAATCAAGAAATCACTTAAATAGGAGCTACCTGACTCAGAGAAGTAGACCAAAAGCACCTCAAAAGCTAGACATCATGCCAAGATCCAAAGAAATTCAGGAACAAATGAGAAAGTAATTGAGATCTATCAGTCTGGTAAAGGTTATAAAGCCATTTCTAAAGCTTTGGGACTCCAGCGAACCACAGTGAGAGCCATTATCCACAAATGGCAAAAACATGGAACAGTGGTGAACCTTCCCAGGAGTGGCCGGCCGACCAAAATTACCCCAAGAGCGCAGAGACAACTCATCCGAGAGGCCACAAAAGACCCCAGGACAACATCTAAATAACTGCAGGCCTCACTTGCCTCAATTAAGGTCAGTGTTCACAACTCCACCATAAGAAAGAGACTGGGCAAAAACGGCCTGCATGGCAGATTTCCAAGGCGCAAACCACTTTTAAGCGAAAAGAACATTAAGGCTCGTCTCAATTTTGCTAAAAAACATCTCAATGATTGCCAAGACTTTTTGGAAAATACCTTGTGGACCGACGAGACAAAAGTTTAACTTTTTGGAAGGTGCGTGTGGAAGGTTACATCTGGCGTAAAAGTAACACAGCATTTCAGAAAAAGAACATCATACCAACAGTAAAATATGGTGGTGGTAGTGTGATGGTCTGGGGTTGTTTTGCTGCTTCAGGACCTGGAAGGCTTGCTGTGATAGATGGAACCATGAATTCTATTGTCTACCAAAAAATCCTGGAGGAGAATGTCCGGCCATCTGTTCATCAACTCAAGCTGAAGCCATCTTGGGTCCTGCAGCAGGACAATGACCCAAAACACACCAGCAAATCCACCTCTGAATGGCTGAAGAAAAACGAAATGAAGACTTTGGAGTGGCCTAGTCAAAGTCCTGACCTGAATCCTATTGAGATGTTGTGGCATGACCTTAAAAAGGCAGTTCATGCTAGAAAACCCTCAAATAAAGCTGGATTACAACAATTCTGCAAAGATGAGTGGGCCAAAATTCCTCCAGAGCGCTGTAAAAGACTCGTTGCAAGTTATCGCAAACGCTTGATTGCAGTTATTGCTGCTAAGGGTGGCCCAACCAGTTATTAGGTTCAGGGGGCAATTACTTTTTCACACAGGGCCATGTAGGTTTGGATTTTTTTTCTCCCTAAATAATAACACCCCTCATTTAAAAACTGCATTTTGTGTTTACTTGTGCTATCTTTGACTAATAGTTAAATGTGTTTGATGATCAGAAACATTTTGTGTGACAAACATGCAAAAGAATAAGAAATCAGGAGGGGGGCAAATAGTTTTTCACACCACTGTATATATATATATATATATATATATATATATATATATATATATATATATACTGTATATAAGCTTATTGTGTATTGGAGTCTGTCTTGTCAAGTATGTATTTTAGTTTAATGCTCATGTTCTGTGTCTCGTCTTCTAGCCTGGGTGTTGGTCAGTTATGGGTTCTATAGTTTGAGTGTTCTTTGTTTGTTTTATTCAGGATTCGTGTTTTGTGTTATTTGAAACAAAAGAGTCTTTATTACAGAAAAACACCCCTCTGCGCCTATGCCTGCCCATTTCTGCCCACGGCATTAACAACAGCCATCACCACCCATTCCTGACCACTTTAAAGCCAAAATACGCACAAATGAAACAAAGGGTGCTCAAGGCCTTTATGTTTTCTTAATGGAGGGAGAGCAACCGCATCAAAAAATAATGTAGAAACCAATAAAGTAACATTAGGAATATAGCTCTGTGTAAGGAGCTGGAGCCCAGTGCCGGGCCGTGGGGTTGTGAGGTCCTCGGCTAGATCAGGAAAACTGGCCCACTGATGTAAATAAGTGTCATACAGTAGCAATTTCACTTGGGAGAAAGCACATAAAATGACAAATTGTAAGTATATAAATGTGCATTAAGTATGTTAAAGATTTTAACAAGTTTGCAAGTAAAGTATTGCAAGGTATTGTAATGCAAAGATATGTACAAGTGTGCTTGAAAAAGTAAACTAATAAAATAAATATAAATGAATAGGAAGGCCTATATGATGATCACAAGACATAAACGTATTACATGATGGGATGATGGGTTAAATCTTGAAAAAGAGGGGAAGACCTGTTCTTTAGTGAGGAGAATAGGTGGGATAGATAATTAAAGGTAATTAAACACTGACTGTGGTTTAATGTTTCCCTCATATGTGAGGTTGCCAACTTAAGGGACAGTCATCGTTCTTTATAGGAAAACAAGGGACATTATAAATTGTGTATGTCATTGCAATTAAGAATGTGTATAAAGTCTGTTTTTTGGCTTGAATTAAATGCTAAAATAAATCTCAGACATAAACACATTTGTTTTTCTCAACCTATTTTTGATTAATATTTAATTGTAAAGAGAATTCTCATATCACACATCACACACCTATACACATAAACCACCTGTATGAGAAAACTGTACCACAGTAAATTTAACATTATTAAATAAAATCTTATCAACGATGATAAGGATCAGGTTCTGCCTAGTTAAACCATGGGCTCTCCATCTCCAAATCTGTATTTTATATTTCTGTAGACATTTTTTTTTTTACATGGTGGACTAGTTGCCATCCTGAGCTGCCTGTATCGATTGATGGACGGGCTGGCACTGCTGGCGCCTGTCCCAGGAAACCTAGTGCACGAGGTGGGATACCCCCTGAATAGGGTGCCAATCCATTGCAGGGCACACATGTGTGCACACACACACAATCATTCATACACTAAGGGCAATTTGGGAACACCACTTAGCCAACACAGATACATAATATAAAAATAAAAAACAGATGCCATGGCAATATCGGGCTTACAATTGATTTTTTTAACTGGTCTTTTCTGAGGTATAATGGATGTACAACATTCTAAAATTTCTAAAAAATCATTGGAAGATGTGTATAAGCAGGACACTCACCACTGGCAGAGTTCATTTCACAGGTTATGTTACTCGGTAGGCTGTATTTCGCATAGTCCAAAATGATCTCCACCTGCATGCAGTAGCGCGTTTCTGGTAAAAGTTTCACGAGCATCACTCTGCTCTGGTCCGAGTCCACCTTGACCTTCACACAGACATTTTTATTTTGTAATGTATTTCTTTTGTTTCTTCCTGTTTTTTTGCCTTCAGAAACATTGAAAGTTATAAACTAGGCTACACTTTGGCTGGCATAATCGTCACGACCAAGAGATCGCCGTTATCAGTAGCAGCGACTGTATCATCAATACGTAACAAAGAGAAAGGGAATTTCAATTTCAAATTTACCTTATCCGTCTTTCCTTCAACCCAATAATGAATGCAATAGTTAATGTTCGTATAAACATTCTTAAGGGTGCTTTTGTAAAGGACCGGATCGATAATGTCAACCTCCATTTTCCCTCTTCTGCTCTCTAGCTTCACATCTGGAGCACTAATAACAGCTGTGGAAAAAGACATGATTGTATGTTTATTGATATTATTATTGGATATTGTTGTTGAATAGTGAAAAACAAAATACATTTATCTCTAATATTAATTCAAAAGTCCACTCACTGATTTTTTCCAAAGATTCGCTCTCAATTACGACCCAATCTGAGCTATTTCCATTTAGGTCTGTTCGTACGCGAAATTTGTATGTTCCATAAGGTGTGACTTCATTGGTGAAATCGCAGCTCGGTATTGAAAAGTTCGAGCAAACGGGTATAAACGATTTCCATGACCTAAAAAAGTCAACAGTCACACTGCATTAGTTATCAGGGCATCCGATCTCACACATCATTTACAATTCAAAACAGCATTTAGTTTAACAGCATTTTTATTACCAGCATTTAATTGTTTAATTGAAATTTATATTTAACATCTAATTAAATAATACACAGTCACTGACAACCTTATTAGGAATACCAGTGCGGTAGGTGATAGCCAGTGCAGCTACTGTATCTACTACATACTGTACAACAAATATATATGACCTGTAACACAATATACTGATTTATTTCATATTTCTATTAATTTGACATTTCAGAGACCCGAGCGACTGACCCTCCATCTACCTGTATGTGAAGAGTAAGAGAACTAAACACTCTTTGGTGTACAAACATGGTAATGATAATTTTGGTTTAACAGGACATATCAGAAAACCCTTGAATTTTAAATCAGTCATTGACCAATGTTGTGGTAGCGTTGGAGTTTTAAGGGTCAATCCTCCTGGGTTTCTTAAAGAAGAGAGTGTTCACTGTGCAAAAAAAAAACAGTGCCCCTGGAACCGATAGGGTTAAGGGCATTGCACAAGGTCTCACCAGTGGCAGTGCTGGGGGTCGAACCCCTGACCTTCTTCTGATAAGAAACCCATTAACCTAGTCTTAACCATACAGTATGAACCAAAGTGAATCCCTTAGTAGAACTTAATAATAATAAAAAAATGTTAAAATGATTATTAAAATATTTTGTATGTATTCCGTGTGAAGAGGAAATTATTTTTCTTTTTGTGTTTTACTAGTGTTATCTAGACTAGTGTTAATGCTACAGTATCACTACTTCAAAATTTCTAGGTTCTGGTCTACTGTGGTACCATTATACGTTTTAGCTCATACGTTTAGCTCATTCGTTTCACCTTACATGTACTCAGCTGTGAAGTTCAAGTCTTTCCCAGTGCTTGTCAGTGGTGGATCCCATTCCAAAACCAGATTGAGGTTCTGTGATTTTATCGTCACATTCTGAGGAGGAGGGACTTCATCTGAAGGTAAGAAAACACACACACACACATACACACACACACACACACACACACACACACACAAAATGGGACTTTAAAATAAAAAAAAAACATTGTTCATACGGCAAAGAAAATAAAAAGACAAAATACCAGAATTCTGTATAACTGGATAAAAAAGCCGTTGACATTTACAGAAGCTCGCAGAAGCTCAGTACAGTGATGAGTCTCTTACATCAGAATGGTGCAAAGATTTTAAAGAAGGCCGTACGTCGTAAAACTCTGCATTACTATGTCAGAAGATTATATAGAGAAAAATCGAGAGAGTTTTTACTTTTAGAACTGTTCTGATATTCTGCACAATCAAAAGTCCCGGTTTGATTTGTACCTACTGTATGTATTTCAAGGTTCTTTGCCAGGCTTGATTCTAATTGATCGGACTGTTGCTATTTTTGCATTTATTAAGAATTATTTGTAACTTTTTTATATTCACTGGGACTTGTTGATCTACACTCTATATACTGTAATCTACAGTCCATACTAAAAACTGTTAACTGTTACCAAAGAAAAATGTGTAATCTGTAATTAGGTGAAGTGTTGTAATCTGTAATGAATCACTGGATTAACAGTAATTGATGGAGTAAGATAAGGACTTTGTGGTGGTTTGTGGTTTATTGGTTACAGAAAGATCATTAACTTCAAGTGGAAAGTACAAAAATGTTTCAGACATGGAAATGCATCAGGGTGAATCGCACTGTGGTTTCTAAGTGCCATGACAGGTTGGGTTTTTTTGGTCTTATTAAAGCGAAGAGCTAGTAAATAAATGACTATGTATAGCTGCTGGAGAGGAAGTGATAACTGGGACTAAATTTTCCCTGCACGTGGCCACAAGACTAACCATATGAGTATGTGAACACCCCACCTGAAGAATCAGTGCTCAGGGGTTCAGCCACACTGATTTCTAACAGGAGCATAACATCACCCACAGAGCCGCGCATGCAGTCTTCATAGACAAACACTGTCAGTGGAACAGGTGGTACTCAAGAGCTCGGTGTGTAACATATAGAATGATATGAAAGATCTACTGTAAAAAGTTCAACATGGGCTTAAATGGTGCACAACGCAATGCAGCCCAAGGGTGATGCGAACAAGCGTGTATTACATTTCATAATCAAAAACATTTACATTGGTGTTTAAATGCGAATAACAATCATCGAAACTAAGACGTGATCCCTAGCTAAAAACAGACTCCTGAACTCCAGTCATCCCAAACGTTCTGACGGTCCAACCCCAAACCAACAGTTCCAACATTAGCATAGAAAAGAGTTGATCTTTTAAAAAAATAACCAGGAAGAGATTAGAAAAGAAAAAGGAATAGATAGAGGAAGTTTCAAAAGGAAGTGTATTTAATTTTATCATATGAAAGTGTCCTTAAATGGAAATGAACTCGCTCCTGTTGAATAATTAGAGAATAAGTTTTAAAAACATTTCCCATTTAATTTTTTTTTCCAGCATAAAAATTTATCATGAGGGCTAAATCATTATAGAAATTATTTTCATAATAAAAGAAAATATTTACCATCATTAAAATATTTCACATTCTTACATAAATATGAGTTACATACCTGTAAACCATATTTAATGTAGTGCTGTGCCATTTAAGCCCACATGTACAAATAGTCTAATTTATAGAAAACAAATGTTAAACAGATTGGGGTTTATTTCTAAGTATAGCTATACAAAGGTGGCTTACACCTCCAGGTTCTGGGTTCGATTCCCTTCTCAGGGTCTGTGTGCATGGAGTTTGCATGTTCTCCCTGCGCTTGGTGGGTTTCCTCAGGGTACTCCTTTTTCCTCTCACAGTCCAAAGACATGCAGATTAGGCGAATTAGTGTTTACAAATTGCCCGTAGTGTGTGAATGAGCATGTGAATATTGAGTGGAGATTCTCCCACGGTCATACAAATGGGAATAAATTGGTTTTCTGTCATCCATTTTACAAATTAAATTTAATGTAATTGAATTAATGAGTAAATAAACTTAATAAGTGCATTTTTTTTTCAAAAGGATTTATAGGATGCCTTTATCCTGTTCAAAATATTCAATTCTGTTTATTTGTTATAATAAAAGCTATTTATCTACTCTAGTAGTCTAGTACGGTTAATATCACACACACACACACACACACACACACACACACACACACACATATATATATATATATATATATATATATATATATATATATATATATATATATACAGTATATATACAGTATATATATTTGTTTGTTTATATAAATATATTTTTTGGTTGTTATCTCATATTACTTTCAGGATCATTAGTGAGAACATAGAAAATGCAGAATGTCAGACAACTTGAATGAGCTAGTTGGATAGCCAAGTATGGTCTTCATGGAACAGTGCTCTTCATTTAATGTAACAACATCAGATCAGTAAGGCAACACTGAGGGCAGCCGATGTAAAGCCACTGTCATAGCAATGAGAAAAACACCGGGTTGTGCTGCGTGGGCTGCCTATGTCAAATTATAACGGTGTGATAATGACAGCTCATACAGGTATTAACCCACTGGGGTTTTGCACATTGGTGTGCTAGATCATTGGCTCGGATGTGGGCAGCTCACAAACAATCGATACACGCAGCCTACATTGAGTCACTTGGGATTTAGACATCTGTGCAGCATTGACCTCACATCGGGCCGCCCACTCTGGGGTGCAAATGATGGGCCCACGTGGGTGTTCACTGGGTAATCATGTAGAAATCTTTAAGAGAAGAGTGCAGGTTGTTATAAAGCATGGCTTAGATTTCCATCTAGGTCACATACAGCAGGTGTGACGGTCTTATTTCTGTATTTATTCGAGAGATAATGCTATTTGCTCTTATTGGAAAACATCATGATTGATTATTTTACTGCGACAGCACTCCTCATTGTGATTTATTTATTACCTGGCCAAAATAAAATGCATCCATAACTCCTCTTTATAGCCATTTTTTAAATAAATATAAATATATATATATATATATATATATATATATATATATATATATATATATATGCTCTGGATTGTGCAGTACAGAGTGATATATCCTATTTTTCAGCACAAAATAGGCAATATGATAGACTGAATTTTATTTAGTTTTACCCAACTATACAAACATGACTGGGCAGAGAAAAAGAATAAAAATACGTCAAACAGGCAATGAAAATTTCAGTGGTTTCTGTGACCCAACAATAATAAATAAATAAAATTATTAAATAATAATAATGTGCTCATTTTGGTGGTTCCCCATTGTTGCGACGTTATTCCCATATTCCAGTATTGGTAAAAATTTACACAGAATTAAAAAGTAATTAGAACGTTCTTTCTACCTGATAAATCGTCATTGACCTACAGTTCGCTTAGTTGCCTGCATGTATCTGCACGCTTGGGTTGTGTGGGTTATAATAGAGAGGTTTTCTTTATTAGCAACTAGGGCTACATGAATCATACATTACCATTACTAAACTGCAGCTTTTTCTTTTTTATGAGTTATTAAAGCCTTTATTCATCACATACTGTATATATTACTGCACATTTCCCAGCGTCTTCATATACAGCGGTCCCCTAGACAAGGTTAAGGGCCCCGCTCAAGGGCCCATCAGCCGACCTTCCGAACTTGGAGCCTGAACACATTGAGCCACCACCATACTTTTTAATTAGATCATCAGAAAATTCATTATGGTGAAAACCCAAAGAGTGTTTCCTACAACACTGTGGGAGTTTCCGAGAGACTTTAGGACGACATTAATTCCGCAGCAGGTTCTGATCCTCTCTGAGGTTTCATGGAACTGGAAGGAGGAAGTCAGTGTTTACTGGCAGCAGACGGCTTTCTCATCTACAGAAGCTCCACGGATCTGGTATTATGGTAATGGCAGGTCTGGGATCAGTTCTAGAAACGCAGAACCGGTTCGATCGTATACGCGCCGATTCTAAGACTGTTCTCAGAACGGTTGTTGTTGTTTTTTCTGCGCGCGTCCGCGGATTCCAGCTCAGCAGTCCGAATAAACGCACATGTCCGAATCTCTTATACAGTTAATTAATTGATTAAATTATTTCTTTTTAATTATGGTGAGATGAGGAAGAAAAACAGATCTATAAATATATATATATATATATATATATATATATATATACACATTATGTACAGTATATGATAAGGTTCTGGGTGAGAAACGACTCTTTAATTAAATACAGCAGAATGAGATGAGAGAAAAGACTCACCTGTAGAAACAGTCCCGAAACAGAACAATGTAGAGGTTATTAGTGTTAAAATCATGATTCCAGCCAGACTAAGCGGAGCCCCGCGTACTAAAGCCAGTCTCTGCTTCTTCCGTGTCTCTCTCGCTCTCTCTGTGTGTGTATGTGTGTGTGTAACTGCGCTGTAGTTCCTCTGAAGTTCAGCAGTTTAGTTTGGGGCGGAGACTAAAGAGAAACCGAAACTCGAGGAAGAACAAAAACACAAAGACTAATACTGGCCGAGCTCGCGCACAGAAAATAATAATAATAATAATAATAATAATAATAATAATAATAAAATAATAATATAGCAAACATAGTACATTTTAAATAGCTACAGATAAAACAGAGGGAGTTTTTTTTTTATTTCTTTGATCTTCTATAAGAGTTACATCAAAGTGGTTGCAGGCTGTAGATCAGAGTCATCAGAAGAGTCTATACCTCATTATAAATGCGCACACAGTAACACACAGCACTCACACACACTAAGCTAAAGGAGTCACAAATATCTACAGATATTATATACAGATATAATATCCACAGGAGTTGGTCATAAGTCCATAATGATTGAAATATTTACATATAAGAGTTCAAGTCAAGCCAGGACTTTTCAGTAAAGACTTTCTTTATTTCTATATATAATACCCTGCCACATCTCTCACTAATGCATTTACCCAATGCTTTACTAGTAATACCATAAAGGTAGAAAGTTTTCTGATGATCGCACTGCTTGCTTCACATCTGAAACACCAGCCTCCCAGGAACTCCTTCAATGTGGAAATGACACAGATCAAGGTCAGGATTGTATAAGGGATGTGGTAATAACTTTCAGCCAAGTTCCTGTAATGTGAATGATTGTGTGTACAGTTCCCATAGATGGATGCATCTCTTTCTTCCGAAAGTTGGTCACAACTTATCCTTTTTTTTGTTTTTTCAAGGGTGAAGCATTTCAACTAAATCTGGTAAATGTTTACAGGAACGACTGCAGTGGGCTCCGAGCCAGCTCTGACCCGGATCATCATTCAGGAATGTACTTCCTAAATCCAAATCTCATGGCTTTAAGCCGAGAGGTTTATATGCATTCATTTTTACTAAATACATATAAAATGACTGTGATGCCTTTCCCTTATTGGGCTAAATGTAGTCTCATTAGTCTCTAGTCTGCGTCAAACTTTAAAAAATGTACATACTAATGGTAGAACCCCACAGACTGCTCATAAAATATATACAGTACATATACTATACACTTTATATAATACACTTAATTTACATAAAAAAATTGTAAAAATTAAAAAATAGATTACACCAGCATAATTATTGTCACGTTTTGCCATGACTGCAAGCCAATAACTTCCTTACCCTGACCAACCTCGCAACATGAGAACGTATGTAGTTTAGTAATTAACAAGCTATCTGTACCTCAGTCAGCTGTTTTGTTCCTCAATTAAAATGACTTGTCCATATATTGACACATCAGTCACACTTAATCACACTGTATGCCCTATAACTCCTCAGACCAAAACAAGTAGCTGATAAAAATCACTAATGAGTTTGAGATTTTGCTTGCCTAAGAACATTTGACAAGATTTTATGATTTACTCATGTCTGTGGTTCTCTCCTGAAGATTGCATTACGAAAAGCCAGGGGCAAAAAGTAACATGTAAAGTTAAATGAGTTACGTTATTCTTTAATTTAAATGTGCTTTGATAAAAGGTTTACAAAAGAAGTATATTTTCTATAGATCTGAGAACATTTTGAAGATTTTTCTGTCAAGTCCAGCAGTACCATTTCAACCCACATCACTCGGCATCAATCCAGCGACAGTGTTCGATAAACAGTAATAAACAAAATTTTATTACTGAATATTAAAACCTACTAATTATTTCACGATTATATTATATGATATGATATTATATTATATTTTATGTGTGTGTTTGTGTGTGTGCTTATACTGTATAAAAGTGTGTGTTAGCCTTCAGACTTCAGACTGTGTTTTTGGGTTTTCGGATATGTCAGGTTGAACAAAGGTTAGCATTACTTTTATAAAGGGTAAATTATACCACTATCAGAAAATGTAAATGAAGTTCCAAAAATGTAGAACTCATAATTATATTATTATGAATATTAAGCATATTATTATTCTTTTGTTTTGGTTTAAGAACAAACGAAAAGAACCACAGAAACTTGTGATTGTGTGTTCATCTTCTATACCGCTTTATCCTGTATTTAGGGTCACGGGGACCTGGAGCCTATCCCAGGAGACTCAGGGCACGAGGCTGGGTAAACCCTGGACAGCGTGCCAATCCAACAGTTTCTCAGTTGTGTTTGGAGAAGTTGGTTAAAATTAACTAAAATTCAGTTCATCATAGTGCCTATCCTAAAAAGGATATATCACTCTATACTGCACAATCCTTAGCTCTATATATGTTTATAAAAAAAAAACCTGCAAAACAAATAATGGCTAAAATGCTCTGAGTTTCAAAGGCTGCAGAGAAGCAGTGTGATTAGCACAGACGCCTTCAAGACTGGTGGTTTCAAGCTAACCACCGGTTTCTCAGCAGGTTTTCCTCATGCTTGGTGGGTTTTCTCCTTGTCCTCTGGTTTCTTTCCACAGTCCCACAGTGTTGTTGGCTGATTGGGATTTTCAAATTGCCTGAATATGAGTGTGTGAGTGTGTGCGCCTGTGCACTGCTCTCACTCCACCTTTTCTGAGACATGCTCCAAGCCACCAGAAACCCTACACTGGACAAGTAATATTAATATTAATTAATTTTAATAAATGAATGGATGTCTAAAAAAAAAAATTTAACTTTTAACACTTAACTGAGCCATGTCATCAGCACTTATCCTGTTTCATTTTGTGTGTTAAACACCAGTGTGTCACCCTGTTAACAAAATATACAGATTAAATTTTTTCTCTAAAAACGTCCAACTGCTGAAGTAGAATCGGACAACATGTGATAAACACAGAGTAATGGCACTATCCTCTAGAACCATCAGAGAATTTTGCTGGAAAAACTGGACGATATTTGTGTGAGTATTGGCTGAAGAGCCTACTCACTGTAAAATATTATTGGTACCCTGAAATACTTGCAAAAAAATAGTTGCTGCAGAGTCATCGAGTATTTTTATTTTGGGAGAAAAAGATAAAGCACTTCAACTGATAAACATGAGGTAACCCATCTACTGTAAGACTACTCTTAGTTCTTAAAACATCTTCAGATGCACCTGAACACATCATCAGTGATGTAACCTGGGGTCCTCGGGCGTTTCGGGTCTTTCAACATCAGACACCCTCGCCCAGGTGGTGTTCTTGATGGCCCTGCTGCTTGTTATTTCTGCAATGCCCAACGCGGTAAATGCTTTGTGGAGAGAACGCCCCACAAAACCTCTGCAGCCAACCTCGATGGTTATGCATCTTGCCTTCCAGCCCTGTGCTCGGCAGTCTGTGACCAGCTGTTCATATTTGGTCATCTTTCTTTTCGTGGGCTTCTTCCAAGCGGTCCTCCCATGGCACGGTCAGCTCCATGATGATTATATTCTTGATGCTCTCTGAGACTAGAGTAATATCTGGCCTCATAGGTGTTCTGACGATGTGCTGGGGGAATTTTAGCTGCTTTTCCAAATACACAGCGAGTTTCCAGTCATTGGCCGATGCCAGGATCCCTACTGGTGCCTTCCACACTGCTTGTGGCTGTTCTCCTGTCCTAACAAATGCAATTGAGTGAGTGGTATTGCTCCCTCGGCCGCCTTTACTGATCTCTTTGCTGATGGTGTCTGCAATAATGTTCAGCACCTGGTTGTGACGCCAAGTGTAACGACCCTGGCCGAGCGCTGTTGGGCAGGAGCTCAGAATGTGCTCCAGCATCCCACAAGCTGGGCACAAATGGCTAGTTGGTATGTCTGCTTTTCCCCACATGCAGAGGTTTGCTGGACTAGGCAGGACGTCATACACTGCCCGAATCAGGAATGATATATGGTGTGACTCACTTTGCCAGAGCTCCATCCAGGTGACCTTGCGGTCCAAGGCCTGCTCCAAACACTTTGTCCTGGCTTGATGGAGCTTCAGGCCACGGCTGTTTTTATAGGTTTTCCCGCACCTGCATACTGCGGTCGTAATCGTTTTTCCATTGCCACTGGTCGCTAACCTTGGGTCTATCAGACTGGGGTTCTCATTCTCCCCTCCTCTCGGGCTCCCCTGGGGGTATACTTCCATGGGTCGATCTGTAGCTTCAAAAAGGGTTTCTCCTCTCAGAGAATGGTTTGGGCTGCCAACCCCCCAGTGCTGTCTTCCTAAGCTGACAACTGTCTCTCCAGTAGTTACCAGCCTCTTCCTGGTTGTCAACCAGACTGTTCCTGGAAGTCACTGGCCTTGCCAGAATGAATAGTTCTTAAAACATCTTCAGATGCACCTGAACACATCATCAGTGATGTAACCTGGGGTCCTCGGGCGTTTCAGGTCTTTCAACATCAGACACCCTCGCCCAGGGGACCCAGCCACGGCTGATCAGACCGCGACTTGTGTTCAGGTAGCACTCGCTTGCCCCCATAGTGCTCCTCTACGGATCCAGAGTCATCTCGAAGTTTTCTCTGCTGCGTCAGTGGTGTTCTTGATGGCCCTGCTCCTTGTTATAACTGCAATGCACTACGCGGTAAAGTCTTTGTGGAGAACGCCCACAAAACCTCTGCAGCCAACCTCGATGGCCATGCATCTCGCCTTCCAGCCCTGTGCTTGGCAGTCTGTGACCAGCTGTTTATATTTGGCTTCGTATTGACCTAGTATGATGTACTGTATGGGGTGGCCTCCACGGTCCCTACACTGTAAAAAGTGGGACTGGGCTTAATTAACAATTGTTAAATTAATATTAGTAACAAGTACATAATAAAGTAAATAAAATTTATTTACTGCATTATGGAGTCAAATGAAGCTGATTTAAACAAATGCTGATTATTTATTAATTCCATTTCAAGTAAAACATTTTTCAGTTTAAATTTGGTGAGGGGAAAAAATGGGGAAATTTTAATAAAAATTTTCTGCCCATGGCAAAATAAAACTTTTTTAGTTAATTATATACAAATACAAATTTTATTGTGTGATTAAATTCAATTAAGCTATTTCCTCTCAGTCTGTTTTGAAGCGAAGATGTCCTCTCAGTCGGCTCTGTTTTTATTTGGCTAAAGGTCGGGCTTAGCATGGTAGTTAGTTCGGTGTGTGAATTTTATTACGTGTAAATAAAATAAATTTATTATTATGTGCGTTATATAGTATATAATATTCTTTAAAGAGTCAGTCGGGCTAGTCAATGTTTCAGAGTGTTAGTGTTAGCTTCCCCTCCCCCACGTTAACAAGTGATTAGCTGACCTTGACACTGAGTGTCTGACTGCAGCAGGTAACTGTTCCTCTAGGGTTAGGCGAGGAATTAACTTAAAGATTTACCTTTTGTGTTTTGAATTGAGTTCAATATAAAATATTAAATTAAAGGGGACACGTGTAGTAACAGGATATTGTGTTTCTTTATGATGAATATGAGCCACCTCTGTAACAGTCTCATAATGATGTTTGCTAGTTTTAATGTTAAAATATAAACTCTTGATGTTTCAGATGAAACATATTTGGCAGTTTATTCTTTTTTTGATACACAAAGTATACAGTTACTGTACCAGCTTCTGATGCTGCCCTTAAAAAATTGTTGGACAATGTTTATCGCGTCTGCAAATAAATGTCAATGTTACTGTACAAATGTTAAATGCTATTCCTGTTGTTTTTATGTTAACTCAGCACAAGCATTTAAGTAACTTAGAAATATTACAATTGTTTCGATGAAGTGACATCCAATATTATTGAGTAGATTAGATTTTTTATTTAACTGTATTTAGGTGCAGATGAAGATTGATCTGTTAAAGTAAATCAGGTTCACTTAAATATTTAATTAATGTTAGTCAATTTCTCTCAAATATTCAATAAAAATAAATAAATCTCTTCCAAATTTCGCTCAGATATTCATTGAATGTAACAATTTTTTTAGTAAATGTAAAACTGCTTTCCTTAAAATGATTTAATTTAGCTTAAAATATTTATGCTGAATACATTATATTTTCGACAGTTAATATTAATTCCAAGACAATAAAAGGCTTGATTTAATTTACAATTAAATATATATTTTGTCTTACATTTAAATAATTTATTCTATGTTTCTTAATCATTATTATAGTAGTAAAATTACGTAAACCCTAGGTGAGATTTTTTTGCAGTGTAGTTGTGTCACGAGTCACGGTCTGTCGGCCGTTTTTTTTTCCCACGCTGTCACTCCCCCACGCGCTCATGTTTTTGTCTAGCCATCACGTGCGCTCTCACGCCCCCGTTTCCGCCCCGTCTGCTCAGCTGTTTCTCATTCCATGACTGATTACTCCAGCGATTTAAGCATGCGCGGCGCGCTGCTCAGATCGCTGGATTATTGTGTGTGTTATACCTCGATTCTCTCGCGTTTTCTTTTCTCTGCTTTCATGTTACGACCTCGCTTTGTTTTTTTTCGTTTTTGATTTTCTGCTTGCCGATTTGGATTGTTCGCCTGCCCTTTTGATTTCCCGGTTTTGACCTTACGCTTCCTCTTTTTGACTACGGCTCTCGTCTCGTGTTTTTGCTTTGGACGCTTCGCTGACGGACTCGCGGCATTCGACCCTTGCTCACGCCCCCGACCACGCCCCCCACATCTCTATATAGTCAGTATCCGCACTTGGATTCATATCGTTCTGCCTGCGTCCGTGACAGAATAATCCAGCCAGCTATGGATCCAGCGGCTTCTGACCATATGAGAGCGGCATTGGAAAGTCAAGGTGCCCTGCTCGGGACTCACCAACAGGAACTGCTCAGCACCAAGCAGTCTCTCGCCGACGTCACGTCTCAGCTTCAGAGACTCCAACTCTCCCTACCGCAAGGAGCAAGCTCACATGCGCCACAGGAACCACGCCTCCCCGCTCCTCCCACCTACGAGGGAGATCCAGGCACCTGTCGCTCCTTCTTATCTCAGTGTTCCCTGATCTTCGAGCTCCAAGCCTCCGCCTTTTCCACCGAACGATCTAAGGTGGCTTACGTCATCACACTCCTGTCAGGACGCGCCCGTGAATGGAGCACCGCGCTTTGGGATGCACACGACCCCTGCTGTTCCAATTACGGAGACTTCGCCAGAGAGATGAAGAGGGTGTTTGACCGCTCATGCCATGGCAGGGAGGCGGGCCGAAAACTACTGAATCTTCGCCAGGGCTCGCGCTCGGCCTATGAATATGCCATTGAGTTCCAGACCCTGGCCCTCCCCAGTGGTTGGAATAACCGAGCATTATGCGACGTCTTTTTGGAGGGTCTGACAGAGAAGCTCCAAGATGAGCTAATCTCGCGAGAGCTTCCCTCGTCGCTCCAAGAGGAGTGGACCTGGCTGGTCGAGTAGATGCCCGTCTCCGTCTTCGTAGGTCAGCCCGATTTTCTCCTCCCAGGGCACTACCGCGACCCCCACCTCCACGAGTTGAACCCCAGGAGGATCCCATGCAACTGGGCAGAACCCGCATCACCCCAGAGGAGCGTCACCGCCGGCGGGTGGAGGGGGCCTGCTTCTACTGTGGGAAATCAGGACACCTGCTGAAGAACTGTCCAGTAAAGGGGGGGCGCCCTCTAGTTCAGCTGGGAGCACTAGAGGGCGAGACTCCAAGAAGGCTCCCAGACCAACGTCATCTGCTTCCCATCTTCCTCATCCATGAGCGACAGACCCACCTAGTGCAGGCACTGGTCGACTCGGGTTCGGATCGTAACCTGCTGAATGCGGCTTCAGCCGAGACCCTGGGTATTCCTGCGCTGCCCTTGGAGAACCACCTCAAAGTCCAGGCCCTCGACGGGAGTCCACTCCCACCCATCACCCACAGAACCCCTCTCATTGGCCTAAAGGTGTCCGGCAATCACTCAGAACAAACGTCGCTGTTCATCATGGAGGGGTCACATGCCACGGTCGTCCTAGGCCTCCCCTGGTTAACCCAACACAATCCGCACATTGATTGGGTCAGGAACTCGATCGTAGCCTGGAGTCCATCATGCTCCACGTCATGTTTACGCGCCGCCACTACGCCCTGCCTCGACCCAGTCCCCACAAAGGAGCCATCGGACCTCACCCGTGTTCCCCCAGAGTACCATGACCTCAGGACTGTGTTCAGTAAATCACGTGCAGTCTCTCTTCCCCCCCACCGACCATATGACTGCGCCATTGACCTCCTCCCAGGCACCTCCCCCCCCAAGGGCCGTCTTTACTCACTGTCGCCCAAGGAACGCCAAGCCATGGACCAGTACATCACGGAATCACTGGCCGCAGGAATCATCCGCCCCTCTTCCTCTCCGGCAGGGGCGGGATTCTTCTTCGTAGGTAAGAAAGATGGTTCCCTTCGTCCGTGCATTGATTATAGGGGCCTTAACAACATCACCATTAAGAACCGATACCCCCTTCCTCTAATGTCTACTGCCTTCGAACTCCTTCAGGGGGCCAGCACCTTCACTAAGCTAGATCTGCGCAACGCCTATCACCTTGTTCGCATTCGGGAAGGGGATGAGTGGAAAACAGCTTTTAATACGCCAACTGGACATTATGAGTATCTGGTGGTTCCCTTTGGACTTACTAATGCCCCCGGAGTGTTTCAAGCCTTAATCAATGACGTCCTCAGGGATTTCCTTAACTCATTCGTATTCGTCTATCTCGACGACATCCTGATCTTTTCTCACAACCCAGAAGAACACCAACATCATGTCAGGCAGGTACTGCAGAGACTCCTGGAGAACAACTTGTTCATCAAGGCTGAGAAGTGCGAGTTCCACACCACAGCCACCACGTTCCTCGGATTCACCATCAGCCCCAAGGGCATCGAGATGGAACCTGCTAAACTCGAAGCGGTCACTAGGTGGCCCACCCCTACTTCTCGACATGAACTCCAGAGGTTCTTAGGCTTTGCTAACTTTTATCGTCGGTTTATCCGAGGCTACAGCTCCATCGCCGCCCCTCTAACAGCTCTAACCTCTACCAAAACCCAATTCTGCTGGAACTTGGAATCCGAAAAAGCCTTCAGCGAGCTGAAGAAACGGTTCACCTCCGCCCCTATCCTCACCATCCCAGATCCGTCACGGCAGTTCATCGTAGAAGTCGACGCCTCCAGCACCGGAGTAGGAGGCATCCTCTCACAAAGATCCAACAGAGATAATAAGCTGCACCCCTGCTCCTTCTTCTCCCACCGCCTAACCCCTGCTGAGAGCAATTACGGCATCGGAGATCGTGAACTCTTAGCCATCAAGTTAGCACTGGAGGAATGGAGACACTGGCTGGAGGGAACGGAGGCCCCATTCCTGGTATGGACCGATCACAAGAACCTCGAGTATCTACGGAGCGCAAAGAGGCTCAACTCTCGTCAGGCCCGGTGGTCCCTGTTCTTTGCCAGGTTCAACTTTACCCTCTCCTACCGACCAGGGTCTAAGAACACCAAGCCGGATGCGCTTTCAAGAATATTTTCGACCACCCAAGACCCTGCCCCATGTGAGACTATTTTGCCGCCCCCCTGCCTCCTCGCCGTGGCCGAGCTCGATATCGAAACCAGCGTCAAGGAAGCCCTATCCCATGGACCAAGCCCAAGCAATGTGCCTCCTAACCGTCTCTTCGTTCCCCTCGCTCTGCGCTCTCAGGTCCTGGAGTGGGCCCACAGTTCCAAGCTCGCTTGCCACCCAGGCACCGCCAGAACTCTGGCACTAGCCCAGCAGCGGTTTTGGTGGTCCTCCCTCAAGGATGACGTCTCCCGCTTTGTTGCAGCATGCAATGTCTGCATAAGATCCAAACATGTCAACACGTCCCCAGCTGGCCTCCTCAGACCCCTGCCCATCCCTCATCGCCCCTGGTCCAACATCGCCCTGGACTTCGTCACCGGTCTACCCCCCTCCACCGGCCACACCTGCATCATGACCGTGGTTGATCGGTTCTCTAAAGCTGCTCACTTTATCCCCCTACCAAAACTTCCGTCCGCCAAGGAGACTGCAGAGCTCATGATTAATCACGTATTTAAGCTCCACGGCCTGCCCAAGGACATTGTGTCTGATCGGGGCCCACAGTTCACTTCTCAGTTCTGGAAGGCATTTTGTAAGCTCATTGGAGCCACCCCAAGCCTGTCATCAGGTTTCCACCCTCAATCCAATGGGCAGACGGAGAGGAAGAATCAAGCCCTTGAGATCGCCCTGAGGTGCATGACCTACCGGGATGTCACCTCGTGGAGCAGATTCCTGCCCTGGGTCGAATACGCCCACAACTCCCTAGTCTCTTCGTCTACTGGGCTGTCCCCCTTCCAGTGCTGCCTGGGCTACCAACCACCCTTGTTCCCCTCTCAGGAAGAGGAGGTCAGCGTCCCCTCTGCCCAAGCCTTCATTCGCCGCTGTAGGAGGACCTGGACCCAAGCCAGAAGGACGCTGCTACGACAAGGCAGAATTTACAAGGAGCAAGCAGACCGTAGACGCTCTCAGGTCCCCAAGTACAGGATAGGGCAGAGAGTCATGCTCTCCACCAGAGACCTCCCTCTTAAGACCCTGTCCCGCAAACTCTCACCCCGTTACATCGGCCCCTTCACCATAACCAGGATTGTCAACCCCTGCGCGGTCAGACTGCTACTTCCCTCTACGATGCGACGAATAAATCCCACATTCCACGTGTCCCAGCTACGTCGCCTCATCTCATGCCCATTAAGTTTTTTTTAACCATCACGTGCGCTCTCACGCCCCCGTTTCCGCCCCGTCTGCTCAGCTGTTTCTCATTCCATGACTGATTACTCCAGCGATTTAAGCATGCGCGGCGCGCTGCTCAGATCGCTGGATTATTGTGTGTGTTATACCTCGATTCTCTCGCGTTTTCTTTTCTCTGCTTTCATGTTACGACCTCGCTTTGTTTTTTTTCGTTTTTGATTTTCTGCTTGCCGATTTGGATTGTTCGCCTGCCCTTTTGATTTCCCGGTTTTGACCTTACGCTTCCTCTTTTTGACTACGGCTCTCGTCTCGTGTTTTTGCTTTGGACGCTTCGCTGACGGACTCGCGGCATTCGACCCTTGCTCACGCCCCCGACCACGCCCCCCACATCTCTATATAGTCAGTATCCGCACTTGGATTCATATCGTTCTGCCTGCGTCCGTGACAAGTTGGACTAGAAAAGTTCATGGATGGATGGGTGTATGATTAATCAATGATGAAAATACTGCGAATTATCTATTTTTAGTTTCTTTATTTTCCAGTCATCTAATTAAAAAAAAATGTCATGCACACTCAATCCACGACCGGCACTAGGACCCGGAAGTAGAGCGGTCGTAAATCAGGAAGTATAAAAATAAACCATAGCAGAGCGCTCAGTCATTGAGTTCGGCCCATGTCGGTTCGTGTTGAGATCTTCCAAACCGTGAGTACTCACCAATCTTTTGGGTTATTGCTTTCTGCTATTTGTGTGTGCATTTATAGGACGCGGGTTAAATTTGTGTTTTTCCCTCGCTCACCCTTTGTGAGAGTCCTCATACTAAATCGCGGGGATATCCTACCTACTCGCTTCTCTCCGCGTTTGGGTTCACCATCCACGCTACATTGGGCTAACCGCTAAAGCTACGTCTTCTGGTCCTTCAGGTTAGTTCACCCGTGACAGAATGAATGAGCCCTCCGCGGTGAACCCAGCGGATTATGCGAGTCTTTGCGACGTTGTGGATCAGCATGCCGCGCTAATCAATCAGCTAACCGGGGATCTCGCTTCTCTCCGCCGTGAGGTCGCTGAGCTCTGGCGGGAGAATGCGGATCTCCGCGCAGCTGTTGATGGCGTCACTGCTCAATCGCACGCCGCGGAGGCTGCGGCGCCGCATCATCACCCCCCCCCCCCTTCTGATGTTTTTCTTTCTCTACCAGAAAAATGGAATGCCATGGACGGGAAATGCAGTGTGTTTTTAACAGCGCTTGAGTTGGTTTTTGAGTTCAATTCCACCAGGTACTCCACCGACCGGCTACGCATTGCACTACTCATTTCGTTGCTAACAGGGCAGGCAGCTGAGTGGGCCACGGCAGTTATCCGCGCTGACACGGACATCGCTCACTCATACAACGAATTCACCCGTCAGCTCAAACTCACTTTTGAACACCCTGCGGGTGAGGTGGAGACCGACTCAAAGCTCTATCACCTGCGGCAGGGCGGATTGTCCGTGAGTCGCTATACAGCTGAATTCCGCACGCTCGCCGTTCAGACCACCTGGGGAGATGCAGCGCTCCGGACATCCTACTACGAGGGGTTGGCTTCCAGGATAAAGGATGAACTAGCCGGGCGAGAGCTCCCCGCTACACTGGAGGGGCTAATCCAACTGGCCCTGCGGATCGACCAACGCCTCGTCTCTCGCCCGAAGCCAGCTCCTAGAACCCTGCCGCCAGCATCTACCTTCACCTTCAACCCACCACGACCACCTTCTTTCGCCACCTACGCCACACCTGGACATGTCAGTTCTCCACCTCCTGCCGTGGTTGACACAGGAGCCGGGGAACCCATGCAACTAGGACGCGCCTCCCTGACCGTATCGGAACGCGCACGCCGATTCAAAGAGGCTCTGTGCGCATATTGTGGTTCCACGGACCATCACCGGGCGATCTGCCCTCTACGTCCGGGAAACGCCCAGCCCCGGTGAACAGAGGAAGAGATTCACCGGGCCTCCTTCAGATCTCCACCACCATCGACAACCCTAACGCGCGCCTTACGGTTCAGGTATCCCTCCAAATTGGCCACAAACGAGTTCGAAGTACCGCATTCATCGACTCCGGGGCAGCGGGTAACTTCATTGACTCATCTTACGCCAAAAAATTGGGGGTAAAAATTGAGACGTTATCCCAGCCCATTCGGATCACATCAGTTGACGGTCGCCCCCCTTTCATCTAGCCCTATCATCGCCCAAACCCAACCCATCACCTTAGTCATCGACCAACACAAAGAACAATTCCGGTTTCACCTCACCTCCGTCTCATCGCCACCCATCATTCTGGGTCACCCATGGCTCATCCAACACGACCCCCTCATCTCCTGGACTCAGAACAGGATTCTACAATGGGGCGCGACCTGCACCGAACTTTGCCTGAGGGCTTCGGCTGGGACGTGCTCTAGGGAGTCCGAGGCCCCCGACATCGACACCAACGCCATCCCCACTATGTATCGAGACCTAGCTGAGGTCTTCTGTAGAAGACGCGCCACACACCTCCCACCGCATCGCCCCAATGACCTGGCCATCAACCTCCAGCCGGGTTCCATACCACCCCGCGGCCACCTCTACTCTCTCTCCACCACCGAGACGCAGGCGATGGAAGACTATGTGACAAATGCCCTTCGCCAAAGTACCATCCGGCCCTCCTCATCGCCTGCTGCCGCGGGGTTCTTCTTCGTGAAGAAAAAAGGAGGAGAACTTCGGCCATGTGTTGACTATCGGGGGCTAAATAACATCAGCATAAAGAACCGACACCCGTTGCCTCTTACCAACTCTGCCCTGGACGCCCTCTCTGGCGCTACCATCTTCACAAAGTTGGATCTGCGGAGCGCCTACAACTTGGTGCGTATCAGAGAGGGCGATGAGTGGAAGACGGCCTTCATCACACCCACGGGACACTACGAAAGCCTGGTAATACCCTTTGGCCTTTGCAATGCCCCCACCGCTTTCCAACATTTCATTAATGACGTTCTCCGGGACATGTTAGGGCGGTGGGCATTTGCATACTTGGACGATATCCTAATTTATTCACGAACTCCTGAAGAACACACTCAGCACGTCAGAGCGGTTTTAAAGAGATTACACGCCCATCAACTGTACTGTAAGTTGGAAAAGTGCGCTTTCACGAGCGCTCCACCACGTTCCTGGGTTTTGTCATCTCGCCCCAGGGTGTGGCCATGGACCCGCAGAAACTCGAAGTTGTGCGTCATTGGCCCCTACCCAAGACCCTTAAGCAACTTCAACGGTTTCTCGGGTTTGCGAACTTCTATCGTCGCTTTATCCAGGACTACAGTACGGTTGCTGCCCCCCTAACCGCTCTGACCCGACCCTCACCTTCACCCTTCACTCTAGACTCTGCCGCCATCTCAGCCTTCCAAAGGCTTTGTCAACTTTTCACCACCGAACCAATTCTTCTTCACCCAGATTCAAGCCAACCATTCGTTGTGGAGGTGGACGCCTCAGATGTGGGCGCTGGGGCTGTTCTCTCCCAACGAGGTCCAGACCAAAAACTACACCCCTGTAGTTTTTTCTCCAAAAAATTTGACACCACTCAGCAGCGATACGGAGTAGGGGACCGCGAGCTGCTGGCCATAAAGTGGACTTTGGAGGAATGGCGTCACTGGCTCCAGGGCACCAGAGAGCCATTCATCGTCTGGACCGATCATCAAAATCTCATCACGATCCGCAACTTAAAACAGCTGAACCCGAGGCAGGCGCGATGGGCACTATTTTTCAAACATTATAACTTCCATCTGTCATACCGCCCGGGCTCGAAAAACACCAAGGCTGATGCCCTCTCCCGTCAGCATGAAGAGGATGTCGCCCGGGCGGAGCCCGCGCCTGTTCTCCCACCATCCAGAATTATCGCACCCCTCTGCTGGGAACTGGAAACAAGGGTCCGCCAGGCACAGGTCACGGAGAACGAACCGGCAGGTGCGCCGCCTGGACGTCTCTACGTGCCTCACCCCATGAGACCGGAAGTCATCCAGTGGGGCCACACCTCACTCCTCTCCGGGCACCCAGGTAGCAGGTGTACAACTCAGTTCATCCAGCGCGCCTTCTGGTGGCCATCCATGACCAGGGACATCGATGAATACGTTCAGGCGTGCCCAGTGTGCGCCAGGGCAAAGGACACCAACCAGCCGACACCAGGGGAACTTCAACCACTTCCGATCCCCCGTCGGCCCTGGTTGCACATTGCCGTCGATTTCATCACGGGCCTGCCGGAATCCGAAGGGAGAAATACCATCTTAACCATCGTCGATCGTTTCTCCAAAGCCGTGCACCTGGTGGCCCTAACCGGACTCCCGTCAGCCAAGGACACCGCAGAACTGATATTAGAGCACGTAGTCCGCCTGCATGGGTTCCCCAAAGACATCGTCTCGGATAGGGGGCCCCAGTTCACTGCCCGATTCTGGAAGGCCTTCTGCCGTCTGATCCATTCCACCTGCAGCCTATCTTCTGGGTACCATCCCCAGACCAATGGTCAGACGGAGCGGACCAACCAACAACTGGAGCGCTATCTATTCCAATACTGCTACAAACTAAAGCTAGAGGAGCACTTTTTACACTCTGACCCTCGGCGCATGTGGCAGGGCATCCAGGCCATCAGCAACTACAAACCAAGTAACTCAACCCCCCAAGCCACTGATGTCTTCTTTCTGAATGAGCTTAATGACTTTTATGCTCGCTTTGAGAAAGACAATAAAGATAATATCACCAAGATCACCTCCTCACCCGACCACCCACCCATCACACTAACCTCATCTGACGTCTACACCGTACTGAGCCAGATCAACGTGCACAAGGCTGCTGGACCAGACGGTATCCCTGGGCGCGTACTGAGGGCATGTGCGGAGCAGCTCGCTGGGGTATTCACAGACATTTTTAACATGTCCCTTGCCCAAGCAGCTGTACCAGCGTGCTTTAAATCTACCTCAATTGTGCCAGTGCCGAAACACTCCAGCCCGACGTGCCTGAATGACTACCGCCCCGTAGCACTCACACCCATTATTATGAAGTGCTTTGAGCGATTGGTCCTGACACATCTGAAAGACTCTTTCCAACCCTCACTAGATCCACACCAGTTTGCTTACCGTGCCAACAGGAGCACAGATGATGCAGTCTCCATAGCGCTGCACTCTGTACTCACACACTTGGACAATGCAAACACCTATGCACGACTACTGTTTGTTGACTTTAGCTCAGCTTTTAATACTGTTCTACCCTCTAAGTTAATCACCAAACTTAGAGAGCTGGATATTAACATCTCACTTTGTAATTGGATTACGGACTTTTTGACCAACAGACCCCAGCATGTCAGGTCAGGCCACATCTGCTCCACTACCGTCACACTCAACACTGGTGTACCACAGGGTTGTGTGCTAAGCCCCTTCCTTTACTCCCTCTTCACCCACGACTGCAGACCGGTGTATGGATCCAACAACATCATCAAGTTTGCAGACGATACTACGGTGATCGGCCTCATCAGCAACAACGATGAGTCTGCCTACAGGGAGGAGATCAAGCACCTGGCCACTTGGTGCATGGACAATAATCTGCTCCTTAACAACAAGAAGACCAAGGAGCTCATCGTAGATTTTAGAAAAGGAGGAAGAGCTTCACATGAACCCGTTCACATCAACGGAATGGTTGTTGAACCTGTCCCATCCTTCAAGTTCCTGGGGACCCACATTTCAGAGAACCTATCCTGGTCCACCAACACCTCTAGCCTGGTCAAGAAGGCTCACCAGCGCCTATTCTTCTTAAGAACACTTAAGAAGAACCAGCTGTCATCATCTACTCTGGTGAACTTCTATCGCTGCACAATAGAAAGCATCCTAACCAACTGTGTCACAGTTTGGTATGGAAGCTGCTCTGTTGCTGAGCGCAAGGCACTGCAGCGGGTGGTGAAAACTGCCCAGCGTATTATAGGGACTCCACTTCCAGTCATCGAGGACATTCAAAGGAAGCACTGTGTGCGTCGAGCACGCAGTATTCTTAAGGATTACTCCCACCCCGCCCACAAACTGTTTTCTCTTATGCCTTCTGGTCGGCGCTTCAGGTGTCCCAGGTCAAGAACTAGCAGACTGAGGAATAGCTTCTTTCCCAGAGCTATCTCCTTATTGAACTCTGCCCCCCACTGACACCTGCTCACCCCTCACACACCCCTATACACTTCCCATTACTCTATTTACACTTTACACTATTTAATATGGACTGCACTACAATGTACACACCTATTTTGAAAACACAAATATCCATGCACAACATATTTGTAAACTTCTGGTTGAATATACATTCACACATGTCTATTGATAAATTCCTGTACATTATGTTCATATGTACATTATGTTCATATCATATGTAAATTCCTGTCTATAGAAAATAGCAACTTGTACATTATGCCCATATCTATTTGAAAATTCCCAGTAACAGTAACTTGTATATATTGTTCATACACTGTAAATTTATAATTATAGTCACTTGCAATCTGTATACTATGATCATATAATATCCTGTTCATTATGTTAATATCTATTTGCAAATCCCTGCCTACAGTTAATAGCAACCTGTACATACGGTTCATCCATTGTAAATTTATAACTACAGTTACTAGTAATCTGTATATTATACTCACATAATATCTTTCTTTAATAGTTACCCATAGCTTCTCCCTGCACATATCCCTTTTTTTTTTTTTTTTTTTTCTAAATGTATACCTTTATCCTGCACTTTCTGCTAATTGCACTTCTGGTTAGACCTAAACTGCATTTCGTTGCCTTGTACTTGTACATGTGTAATGACAATAAAATTGAATCTAATCTAATCTAATCTAATCTAAGGTGTTTTGTGGCAGATCGTCAGCGCTCCTGGGCTCGCTACCTCCTATGGGCTGAGTTGTCACACAACCTACACGTCTCGTCTGCAACCAATCTCAGTCCATTCGAGGTATGCCATGGTTTCCAACCTCCGATGTTCGAACACCAAGAACCGGAGGTTGATGTACCATCAGCCCAACAGTTGGTCCGCAGGTGTCGGCGGCTCTGGACATTGACGAACCAAGCCATCCAACGAGCCAACACAAGCTACGCCACTCAACATCGCCGTCGACACCCTCCGGGACGTTTGTATAACGTAGGTGACAAGGTATGGCTGTCCACAAAGAACCTCCATCTACACACCGAATCAAGAAAACTGTCACCCAGATTCATTGGACCATATCGCATCCACCTCAAAATCAACCCTGTCACCTACCGGCTCCAGCTGCCTGCGGCGCTCCGAATCCACCCCGTATTCCACACATCCCAACTAAGACCCTTCATCACTTCACCCATGGTTCCACCCACCCCCCCTGCTCCTCCTCCCCGAATTATTGACGGCGGTCCCGCTTACACCGTGCGACGGATCCTCGACTCGCGCCCTCGGGGCAGAGGTACTCAGTACCTGGTTGACTGGGAGGGCTATGGTCCCGAGGAACGGTCTTGGGTTCCTGCACGTTTCATCCTCGACCTAGAACTAATTCGGGATTACCGTCACAGGGTATCCTCCATCCCAGGACCGTCTGGAGCCGGTCCTGGACGGGGGGCGTACTGTCATGCACACTCAATCCACGACCGGCACTAGGACCCGGAAGTAGAGCGGTCGTAAATCAGGAAGTATAAAAGGAGTAAATAAACCATAGCAGAGCGCTCAGTCATTGAGTTCGGCCCATGTCGGTTCGTGTTGCGATCTTCCAAACCGTGAGACCAAAAGACTCACCAATCTTTTGGGTTATTGCTTTCTGCTATTTGTGTGTGCATTTATAGGACGCGGGTTAAATTTGTGTTTTTCCCTCGCTCACCCTTTGTGAGAGTCCTTATACTAAATCGCGGGGATATCCTACCTACTCGCTTCTCTCCGCGTTTGGGTTCACCATCCACGCTACATTGGGCTAACCGCTAAAGCTACGTCTTCTGGTCCTTCAGGTTAGTTCACCCGTGACAAAAGAAGCAAAAATCAAGTCACAAAAACTATTCTAGGTATTCTTGGATTGGTAAAAATAAAAAGTTTTCAGCCTCTTCTGTGTCATTTGGGTTTGAAAGCACTTCTACAAACGGCAAGAGAAACATGAACTGTTTAGCAGGAAAAGAAAATCAGCCATTTATTTATTTATTTATTTATTTAATAAGAGCACTCATCCTTTACATGACAGTTGTTTTGGAATAAAATGGGTGTTGTATCCGGTTTGTGTTGAAATCAGTAACGCAGCAGCAGCACCTCATGTGTTTCTCACTTTCCATATGAAACTCAATAAAGCCCTTGGGACCAGTGTGTGGAGGTTACGGAACTGGCCGGTGTAGATCAGAGCTGCACACAGGAGTAACACCAAGAGGAAGATTGAGCACAGTGCACTCAGAAACACCACCACTGTGGGACACAAGGGATAAAGTGAAAAGTTATCAGTTGTTTCGCATAATGGAGGCTCATCATGATGCTCATCTGTTGTTTTTTAGAAGATAAAACAGATTCTGTTCCATTGAAAAACCTACAAGGTGAAAATATGATGTAAACAGTCAGCATGTATAATATACAGTGCCATGCAAAAGTATTTATACCCCTTCAACGTTTCCACATTTTCCCATGTTACAACCCCAAACGTAAATGTATTTTATTGGGATTTTATGTGACAAGTTACATGTAAAAAATTACATAATTGTACAAATGTAAAAAATCTGAAAAGTATGTTCAATGCTCTATAGAACCAACTTTCCCTGCAGGTATTTTGCTGTGTGACTCTACCAGCTTTGCACATCTAGAGAGTAAAAGTTTTGCTCTTTTTTCTTTGTGAAATACCTCAAGCTCACTCAGATTTGATGGGGAGCGTCTGTGAGCAGCAGTTATCAAGTATTGGCACAGGTGCTTTAATCTAAACCATTCCACTGCAGCTCAGGCTGTATGTTTAGAGTTGTTGTCCTGCTGGAAGGTGATTGGTCTATCATATAAAATCCCAATAAAATACATTTACGTTTGTGATTGTAACGTGAGAAAATGTGGAAAAGTTCAAGGAGTATGA
This sequence comes from Channallabes apus, assembly GCA_030522415.1. NCBI lineage: Eukaryota > Metazoa > Chordata > Actinopteri > Siluriformes > Clariidae > Channallabes > Channallabes apus. The sequence goes on from CM060109.1 coordinate 13,889,040, forward strand.
ATACTATACTGTATATATACTGCAAGGCACTGTATATATTTTCAATTGTATCAGGCTGCAAATGTTCTCTACTGTTTTAACTTTAGGAATGTAAAAAAAATAACAACCAGTGTGCACAAGTTATTAATCCATTTATCCACTCATTGTATATACTGCTTAATCCTGTAAACAGGGTCTCAGGGGCCTGGAGCCTATCCCAGGAGACTAAGGGCACGAGGCGGGGAGACTTAAGGCACAAGGCGGGGTACACCCTGGACAGGGTGACAATTAGTCTAATCCACATGTCTTTACTTTGTGGGAGGAAACTGGAGAATTCAGAGGAAACCCACCATGCACACAGAGGCAAAAATCAAACCTGGCAGGGAATCGAACCTGGAACCTGGAGGTGTAAGGCGACAGTGCTAACCACTAAGCTGCCACACCACCCCGGTGTTAACAATTTTAAATATTGTCAGAACCAGATATTAACATTCTGAGACCAAATTGCGCAAACAAATACTCGGCGTCTATGAAATTTGTTGTTTGTAGCCAGAAAGCAAATTATCTGTTCAAATAAAGCAATGATGGCTTTCTTGTTCCAGTTATATGTTGGAATTCAAGTTTTCAAATAAAGGCAACGTCCTCCCATGGTTTTCATGCTAAACCCATGCATGCGTTTTAATGTAAAAGAAAGTAATGCCTTTCAGGGCTCTGTGGAAAACTAAACTAAAGCTCTGTGGTAATGAGTTATGCAGTACCCATATTGATCGTCTGCGGACTTGTGTAGGCGCACTGAGAATCGGAAGGAGTCATGGATTTTCTGAAGCTCACTGCAGTGACTGTAATGCAGTACTCCACCCCTGGCTCCAGGTAGTTGATCAAATTCTCTCCATTTGATGCCTTAACTGTAAACTGAGAAAAAAAAAAAAAAAGAAAATCTTCCATTTTGGTGTCAACGTTTCATGTAGCACCTAATAATAGATCAGCAATAATCATTAAATAAAATCTACAGAATATTGCATCTTTTAAGATTTCCATAAATATGGGTATAAACCTTTCAGCTTTTAGCAAGGCATGCAGTAAGAGCACTTTAACATTTTTTTTTTAAACTTATGGCATGTGTGACTCTCAAACAAAAGTCACGATTCAGAAAAAAAACTCCTGACCTTGCATTTGCACAAACGCCTTGCTTAACAAACTGTCACAATTTCCATGAAGACCTTTACTCACTTGCTCTATGTGCGTCGCTATAGCAACCACAAACCGATGTGAACATGTAGAAATCCCCATGTCTGATTTAGGAGACCGAGAGGTCGTTTACAAGCAAAGGAAGTTCATTGTTCGTTCCATTTGTGCTACACTGAGAGGAAAAGGCCTCTCGCTCTCTTACAATAAAATATTTGTTGTTTTTTTGTCTCCTGAAAATGTTCATTGTTCTTAACATTGTGCAAATAATGAAAAACAAAGTGCTTTTAAAGTTTATAGAGTTTAGTAAAAAAAAAAAAGTTTAATTTTTTAAAAACAGCACAATTAGAAATCTATCAAGCTGAATTATTAACAAAAAAAAATGAAAGAACAAAAACAGGTTCAAATATAAAAAAGGAATCTTTTGAACTCAATCTTATGAATGTTATGTCTTGAACTCAATCTTATGTTGAATGCTCACCTTTACCTCAACCATGATGGAAACATACATTAGCTCCCCAATTACTTCCCAATACTAAAAACATGTAGAAAAAGGATTAATGGACCTCAAAGCTACTGTGAAACAAACACTTTTCCCTGAGATTGTGTGATTGTGTGATTATATATATTTTTAAAAAAGCTGAGAATTAAGGTGCTTTACTTTGTTCCCTAACACATTCATTGATCTGCCAATGTTTAATACTTTAATACTAGGCATTTTCGCCTCTACTCCCTCCACTGTGAGTCAGGCAGGAATCTGAGGCTAATGGAGAACTTGGAGATCTCCAGTTGTCCAGTTCGGATGCTCCTGTGTCCATGGTACTGTAGCCTCACCTACAGTATTCTTCACTGAAACCTGATATAGTCTTCTGCTGTTCATCTCAAAGTGAGAAGTTCATTCTGAGATGCATTTCTTTTCATTACAGCTTACTATCTCTCATCATAAAGCATACAAAAGCATTTCTATACTCTTTGAACTCTGTCCAGGGTTCTGTAGGCATATCAGCTGTTTCATCAATGTAAGTTCTGAGTTTTATTTCAGTTTTGTTAATGGTTTCATTAGTGTTGCATTCTTATATTTCTACATTCAGATTCCAGATATTCTAAATACATGTGTAAAGTCACAAATGATTGTGTGATAATCGATTAATGAAAATTAATTTCTTCTGATCAGAAGGTTGGGGGTTCAAACTAACCCTGACCCTCTGAATAAGTGGAAAAATCATTTCACAGTGCTTTAAGGTTTGATATAATTCAATAATTATTGAAATAATTCAATCGTAAATGAAGCAGAGCTAACAAGGTCAAGTGTTGGCCATAAAGATACACTAGATCAGCAATGACAACACATGTTTAAAGCAAGTTCTCATGTGTAAATGGGTTATCTGTATTTTATCTTGGTTCAGATACCCAACAGAACTTGCTTTAAAACAGCAAAAGTTTAGGGGAAGCTGTACTTATTATTTGAGATTATCTGAAGCCAGGGACCCTACTAGAGAATACTACTACTTTATATATACTAGAGATTCTGGGCCCCTTGAAATCCTAGCATACTAACCATGTTGAAACCAATCCTTTTCAATCACCATAGCATTTTTATGGCTCCCTGGAAATTCCCTTGCAATCGTATTTACTTAACACCCCCTTTAACAGCACCCCATCTGAGGCACTGCCTTATTTAATTGCTATAAATGCTTAATGATATAAAAAATATATATTCATAATTAATAAAATAATGAATACGTCTATCAGTAAAAGTGCAATACCCAGTGCAGGAACTGGCCATCTGGTGATGCAGCTGTTTTCTTTTCCCAGTTTTACTGAAAATGTCAGAGCTTGCTCCAGTCCCTATTTATTGTAATTGTTTGTCGTGTGTGAATTAAATTTTGAGGCTGATCCTGGACATCACGTCTTCCTCACCTGTGCTTTGTCTCTAGTCCTGGTCACATTGACAGTGTACGCTTGATAAAAATATTTCACCGGGGAAAGATTTTGCTCCACACTGTGTGGCAGACTGAGTTTCAGGAGGAGGCAGTTTCCACAGCCGGTTAGTGACACAACCGGAGGCCCCAGAGTGGCTGCGAAGATCAAAAGTCAGAAATCAGCTGGAGAAGTAAAATATTAAAGGAAAGAAACAAACCTCGAGATTGTATCTGTTTTATCAAAATGATCAGATGCATTGAGACCACACACTTTTATTTAAACATTGAACACAGTGTGTGTTTCGAGCTCGTATCTCCACATCTGTCCACTGAAACCACACACTCAAAAGCAAAGACTTTCTATTTCTAGCACTTCATTTAACATCACCATCTACATAAAAGTGAGTTTTCTTACTGTCCAGCAGAGGAGTGAAGAGTCTCGATGTGGTCCAGTCGGACTCCTGGTCCTGAATGAATGCTTGCACTCGGGCTTGATAAAGGCTGTACATTTCTTTGAAGTATTTGGTCAAATCACATGACTCACCGATTTGTAAGTCGGAACAGTTCCTCACTGAACTCCAGATCTTCGTCCTTTAGTGGGCAAACATTAGAGCTATCAGACGTTTTATTTAATTTTTTATGACAGACTTTTGATAGACATTTATCCTGGTTCTTTAATCAGCTCCTGAATAAGTCCTCAGTGTGATCCTGAGAGAATTCCTGGATAGATTCACCACTGGATTCACTGGAATACCCCAGATGTTTTCCCCAGATGTTAGATTTCTATTGTTGTATTTTTTTTTCAACTTTTCAGAATTTTTTTAGCCCGTGTCACATTGATGGAAATGTCTTATTTAGTGTAAGTGTTGCTTAGTTGTGATGGGCCTGCCAAGTTTTAGTTGTCTAATTGTTTGACCAAGAAACAGGCAATGGATTTTAACAGCATCTTATCTACGTATATGTGGAAAACATGACAAATAACAAATAAAGTATTGTAACAAGTGATCGGTTACTGAGTGGAAAGTCGAGGGTCCAAGACCCAGCCCCATCGACCTGCCACTTTTGGGCTCTAGCGCTCCAGGAGTCGTTGTATCCTAGCTGACCTTGTGCTCTGACCCCATCTTCCTAACTGACATACATGGAAAAACAATAATTTCACTGTGCTGAAAGGTACATGTGACATATAATTGAATCTTAATGCAAAACATAGTAAACGTCTGCCTGAGTTAAATAGAGATGATCTGATTTAAAAGGGGATCGAACTTACTTCAGATTCCTGCTCTGTACTCTGAAGAGCGTGACGGCTGCTGTGCCAGGACCTGGTCTCCACGTGAGCTTGTGCTCCATGTTAAAGGAGACAATTGCCACATTTTGGGGAGATGGAAGTGACGAGTGCACTGAGGGAATATACAAAAGGGATAAAATTAGCAAAATTGTAATCCCATCCACCCCCCCTAACACACACACACACACACACACACACACACACACACACACACACACACACACACACACACACACTCACACACTCACTCACACATACAGTAAGCAAGGAATCAGCCTTAACAATGCGAGTGTATTCAATATTATACATACTGTAAGCGTTGTGGTAAATAATTGTGACAATTTTTTTTTCGTTCTATGGTTAAAAAAAAAAAAAGATCAGCCAAATCACTCAAGTTTGAAAAATAATGATTTAAACATAATACTGTATGCATGTAATTCTCACTATCTGTTTAATGTTTCTATATTAAAATCTCACAATATTAGAAAACATTAAATCCAAGGGGCGTTCAAGTCAAACCGGGACTTTTAATTGTGCAGAATAACAGAACACAGAAGTTCTCTATAAAATCCCCTGCTACACAAACAGCAATCATTTTCTGCACAGACAGATCTGATCAGACAGACATCAGGGAATTTGACAGTTTTTAGTTATCTTTTGATATACAGTGCCTTTCTTGTTTACATTTTAAATAAGTGCTACCAGAGTGCTGTAAAGGCACGTTCATGCTGTGCGTGTGTGTTCACAGGAACTCTTCTTCAGGAACTGTTTATATACAAGTCTAATTTAGCATGTATGCAGTAATTACTATAACAGTAAACTATATAAAGCAAATTCTTAGCAAATCAGTATACTGTAAAACACAGCACCTTCAGGGTTGCATACAAACGTAAATAATTATAAAAAAAAATAATTATAATATACTATTGCTCTGCAATTCCAGTGATCAAAGTTTTTCACTTATTAAAAAAAAAATCATTAAAAATAAATGTAACCTCGATGCAAACCAGACCTGATCATCTGTAAAACTTTCATTTAAAAGCATGAGAGATAAACATAAAGCATTCCCATACCTTCCTGTATTAAGACGACAACAATCATCCACAGTCTCAGTCTCCCCTGCTGTCGTGAGCAAATCATCCTGGCTGACCACAGTGTGGGTGTTTGTTACTATTTAACATGTGTGTGTGTTTCTGCATGAGTCTAGGTGTGAACTAGAATGCGTTAAACATTAGAGAATGGGTTTGTTTTGATACTGGGGAAACCTAAGTTTCCATTTCCCCACAAGGCCCTCCCTGTGCACAGAGATCACAAGCACCACACACACTGCGTTTTACACACACACGCACGCACACACGCACTCAAACACCATATACATGTGAAGTTATTACTACGGCTGTTTCACTAATATCATTTCCCTTTTCTGCTTTTCCCATTCCATAAATGTTTTTTTAAATTGTGTATTGATTATAGATAAAAGACAACATTTAAAGACACTATCACAACAAAGAAAAACAATGTTATTATATATTTATATAAAATATGTATACACACACACACACACATATATATATATATATATATATATATATATATATATATATATATATATATATATATATATATATTAAAGAGTTAAAGATAACTTTCAAATAAAATACTCAGTGTCTATTTGTCCTCCTCGTCTTTATGAAATCCAAAGATTTACTTAAATGATCCACCTGCAGCAAACCAAAATAGCGTCTGCTTCTGTGTGACATCCTTTCATTGTGTGCAGTCAGCAGTCAACCAAAACCAAAAACTGATTAATATATTTATTATTATTATTATTATTATTATTATTATTATTATTATTATTATTGATGAGGACATCATATTAAAATGAGACAATAATTTAAATCAAGAAACCTGTAATATTATATAGACTAGTAATCTGTAATAAATAAATAAATCTTGCTATAATCCATTATTATTATTCTTATCAATAATACGTCCGAATGGTGGAGTTTTGCGGATTGACGTTCACTGCAATAGGAGGAGGAAGTAGGGAGCACCCTGAGAAGTACGTAACACCATGTTCTTCAAATTTAGAATTACATTTGAAAAAACTAACAAGTCAAAATAAAATTAATTTCAATTAAATACTCATATTTACAGTGGCTTGCAAAAGTATTCGGCCCCCTTGAACTTTTCCACATTTTGTCACATTACAGCCACAAACATGAATCAATTTTATTGGAATTCCACGTGAAAGACCAATACAAAGTGGTGTACACGTGAGAAGTGGAACGAAAATCATACATGACTCCAAACATTTTTTACAAATAAATAGCTGCAAAGTGGGGTGTGCGTAATTATTCAGCCCCCTTTGGTCTGAGTGCAGTCAGTTGCCCATAGACATTGCCTGATGAGTGCTAATGACTAAATAGAGTGCACCTGTGTGTAATCTAATGTCAGTACAAATACAGCTGCTCTGTGACGGCCTCAGAGGTTGTCTAAGAGAATATTGGGAGCAACAACTTTGGACCATGAAGTCCAAAGAGCACACCAGACAGGTCAGGGATATAGTTATTGAGAAATTTAAAGCAGGCTTAGGCTACAAAAAGATTTCCAAAGCCTTGAACATCCCACGGAGCACTGTTCAAGCGATCATTCAGAAATGGTAAGGCACAACTGTAAACCTACCAAGACAAGGCCGTCCACCTAAACTCACAGGCCGAACAAGGAGAGCGCTGATCAGAAATGCAGCCAAGAGGCTCATGGTGACTCTGGACGAGCTGCAGAGATCTACAGCTCAGGTGGGGGAATCTGTCCATAGGACAACTATTAGTCGTGCACTGCACAAAGTTGGCCTTTATGGAAGAGTGGCAAGAAGAAAGCCTTTGTTAACAGAAAACCATAAGAAGTCCCGTTTGCACAGCAAACATGTGGAAGAAGGTGCTCTGGTCAGATGAGACCAAAATGGAACCTTTTGGCCAAAATGCAAAACGCTATGTGTGGCGGAAAACTAACACTGCACATCATTCTGAACACACCATCCCCACTGTCAAATATGGTGGTGGCAGCATCATGCTCAGGGGGTGCTTCTCTTCAGCAGGGACAGGGAAGCTGGTCAGAGTTGATGGGAAGATGGATGGAGCCAAATTCAGGGCAATCTTGGAAGAAAACCTCTTGGAGTCTGCAAAAGACTTGAGACTAGGGCGGAGGTTCACCTTCCAGCAGGACAACGGCCCTAAACATAAAGCCAGGGCAACAATGGAATGGTTTAAAACAAAACATATCCATGTGTTAGAATGGCCCAGTTAAAGTCCAAATCTAAATCCAATCGAGAATCTGGGACAAGATCTGAAAACTGCTGTTCACAAACGCTGTCCATCTAATCTGACTGAGCTGGAGCTGTTTTGCAAAGAAGAATGGGGAAGGATTTCAGTCTCTAGATGTGCAAAGCTGGTAGAGACATACCCTAAAAGACTGGCAGCTGTAAATGCAGCAAAAGGTGGTTCTACAAAGTATTGACTCAGGGGGCTGAATAATTACGCACACCCCACTTTTCAGTTATTTATTTGTAAAAAATGTTTGGAATCATGTATGATTTTCGTTCCACTTCTCCGTGTACACCACTTTGTATTGGTCTTTCACGTGGAATTACAATAAAATTTATTCATGTTTGTGGCTGTAATGTGACAAAATGTGGAAAAGTTCAAGGGGGCCGCATACTTTTGCAAGCCACTGTATATATTCAAAACCACAGGGAGCCGCAGCAGAGGAATGAAAGAGCCAAATGTGGATCCGGAGCAGCGCATTGCCGACACCAGAACTAGGTACATACAACTTAAGCTTTAGTTAGTTCAGAATGGAGCAGCGAGAGTCCTCACTAGAACCAGAAGATATGAGCACATCACCCCCATCTTATCTACACTGCACTGGCTGCCAGTGAAATTTCACATCAATTTTAAAATACCACAACTGACCTGCTAGTGCTAGTGTCTTATGATTCACCACGCCTACCTCGATGAAAGGATGGAGGCTGCTGGTCAGTAACTTGTATTATGAACTACAGCAGGGGCAGAGCTTTTTATTGCAAAGGCCCAAAGTTATGGACTAGCCTTTCAATGTTCTGGACTCAGACACAGTGTCAGTGTTTAAGTCTAGGCCACATACTGTATGTCACTTCTAAGCTGCCAGTGATCCAGACCTTCTCTGCCCTCTGGACCTGTCTGACCCGTCCTGCTGTCCCGCTTCTGGTTGGGGATCTTGTCGCATGGATGCCCTGTTTGATCTTCTTGGGATGTGTGTGAGAACCGTCTTCACGGTAGAGTGAAACCATCCCCAGACACCAGACACATCTCAGAAAGACACACAGGGCATCCATGTGACGAGATCTCTAACCAGAAGCAGGGCATCAGGATGGCTCAGGACTCTGATGTAAGGCTTCAAATTTAATTGAATATGCACATTATTACTGTTTGGGATCACTTACAGATTTCTTTGTTTTTATTTCTCAGACTACTTCTCTACACACATGGGGAAAAATGTCCCGCCTACTTAACACTTCTCCAGAAGATGATCATCAGAGCCACAAAAAGTAATTGCTGATCTGGCTTATGATCTGTTCACAGAATGATATATTGCAGCAAATTCATGGAAAGTTGACAGGATGAGAAAAGTGTGGTAGGAAAAGATGCACAGATTCATACGAATCTCCCTGTTCATAATTAGGGGATCATAGTTTTCAACATCCTCCTTAGAAAGTTGTCATGGCTGCTGTTTAATTCTTAAGAAAAAAAAAGTAATTCTTGATAAAAAACGTTATTCTCTATCAAACGGTGGTCATTTGGTTGGGTATTTGTGACCGCTGCTTTAAGAAGATTGTCAAGCAAAGTTGATTGACCAGTGTATAAAGAGCCACCACACACAGACATCAGGAAACCCGTTACAACTTTCACATTCCTAGAATCAAGCCACTTCTGAACCAGGATCAAAACTACCAGTGACTGCTGTGCTGACCCTGATATTACTGAAAAGCCACCCACAGTTGCTAAATAAACAGACACTTGTAATGATTTACAGGGCCTGTGGCAGTACTTCTGACAAATTAAGGTACGAAGTAAGAAATTATTTATTGATTAAACACTTCATTAGTGTTTAATATAGTTTAAACAATTCTTAAGCTGGTAGCTTTGTTCTGAAGCTACAGTAATACCAAGTTTATGAATAATTTTACCCACATGTTGCAATAAGAAAAAAAAAAAAAAACAGCAGCAACTATACACAGATGTACACATAGTTAATGTAAACCTAGGGTGGAGGCCCTAAGCGGCGGAGGAGGGTGCCTAAGGCCAGGCAAAATCGATTTTGGAACCTGTCGTTTCTGAGTACAAGTAAGTCCAAAAATTTAGACAAAATACACTGGGGTGGATGATCCACGTTTAGAGTGACCGACGGGCAAGCTCCTCAGGTCAGCCACACATGCTGAGATTTCCCTTAGCCTGGAGGTCATGCATCTTGTCCCTTCTCGGGGCTAGAGGTTCGAGTCAGGGCATGCCAGATGCATCTCGGCGAGCTCGGGCATGGATGTACGCGAATTGGTTGTGGAGCAATGAATATTGAAAGGTCCCCAGTTATAGCGACTGAAAATTTAGAGTCGACTGAATATTTAGAGTCGACAGTCCGTTATACCTTAGATAATGTAGCTCCAGTTAAAAGAGAAATGATCAGAGATAAGAAACTCACTCCCTAGTATAATGACCACACACGCACTTTAAAACAGACCGCTCGGAAATTAGAACGTTAATAGTATTTCAAATAGCATGGAAGTAGAGTATCCAGAAATATAGAAAAGCTCTTAGTGTAGCTAGATCAACGTATCTCTCAACTCTTATAGAAAATAAAAAAAATAATCCTAGATTTTTATTTAATACTGTAGCCAAATTAACTAGAAATAAGACCACTTATCACTTATATCCAAAACAACATCATGCAATAGTGAGAATTTTATGAACTTTTTTAAATAATAAAATTGTAAATATCAGGCATAAAATTGAGGCTTTGAAACCGGACAATACAATTTATGCAGATGTTAAACTAACTATGTCAGATCAGAACCTAGAATACTTTACTCCCCTTGAAGAGAATGAACTAATTTCACTCATTTCTTCTGCAAATTCATCAACCTGTATATTAGATCCTATACCGACACATTTTCTTAAACAGATAGTACCAGTAATAACAGAACCCCTGTTGAGAATAATTAATTCCTCACTCAGCATTGGTTATGTTCCAAAATCTTTTAAATTAGCAGTTATCAAACCAATAATTAAGAAACCTGACCTCAACCCCTGTCAGCTGTCCAATTACAGGACAATACTGTATCAAACCTCCCCTTTATCTCTAAGATTATAAAATCTCGAAAAGATAGTAGCAGAGCAGCTATGCTCATATCTACATAGAAATGGCATACATGAACTGTATCAGTCAGGAGGTTGTGTAACTATACTTGTATTACTCGACCTCAGTGCAGCTTTTGACACCATTGATCATAGTATTCTTCTTCACAGATTACACAGATTACAAAATCTAGTAGGAATTAAAGGTACAGCCCTCTCCTGGCTCAGATCCTATTTGACCGACCGTTAATCAGTATGTAGACTTAAATGGTGATTATTCTGCATGCTCTCTAGTGAAGTTTGGTGTTCCACAAGGTTCAGTTTTAGGCCCTATTTTTTTTTGCCCTATTTTAGGCCCAGTTTTTTCCCCCATACATGCTTCCTCTAGGCAACATAACATAGGCAACCGTAGCTTTTATATAGCTTTTATCACCTCTAGGTTGGACTATTGTAATGCCTTACAGTCTGGTTGTTCAGCTAGATGCATAAACAAGCTTCAGCTAGAATGCAGCAGCGAGAGTCCTCACTAGAACCAGAAGATATGAGCACATCACCCCTATCCTATCATCACTGCATTGTCTCCCTGTGAAATTTCGCATTGATTTTAAAATACTACTCTTGACATATAAAGCATTAAATGGTCTCGCGCCGCAGTATCTGAGCGAACTGCTAGTGTCTTATGATCCGCCACGCCTACTTCAATCAAAGGATGCAGGCTGCTTGTCAGTACTGCGTATTATGAAAACTACAGCTGGGGGCAGAGCTTTTTCTTACAAAGCGCCAAAATTATGGAATAGTCTTCCAAATAGTGTTCGAGACTCAGACACAGTCTCAGTGTTTAAGTCTAGGCTAAAAACCCATTTATTTAGCCAAGCATTTTTATAAATAGATTTGCCTTAGGTAAAGGAGCAGATCTGGGGGACTCATGGACGTAGAGTATTATGGTGAACTGGTATGTTTAGATGCTGTCTTCCTCAGTCTCATTTGATCACTCAGGTTTGTTGACGGTGAGGTGATTGTTTGCTTTACATCTCAGTTCCCCCTCATGTTTGTGTTTCCTTCTGGCTCTCCCTTTTAGTTATGCTGTTATAGTTAGTCCTGCCGGAGTCCCTGCTTGAACTCTACAGTAAATATACATTCACATTATACATTATGTGACTGTGACCAGACCTAACTGCCATCTCACCTCTCCTGTTCTCTCCCCCTCTTTCTCTTCCCTCTCTCCCCCTTTCTCTCTCTCTGTCGAGCTACACATGTCGTTCCTGAGCTGCCAGTAATCCAGACTCCCTCTGCCCTCCGGACCTGTCTGACCCATCCTGGTGCCCCGTTTCTGGTTGGAGATCTCGTCACATGAATGCCCCGTGTGTCTCTTTGGGATGCGTCTGGTGTCTGGGGATGGTTTCACTCTACCATGAAGACGGTTCTGGCCTTGACTGATGTTGACAGCTGTTTCTCTGAGGACTTGACTTGACTGTAGTTGCTCGATAGTTCAAGAATGGAATTTCCTACAAGTCTACCTGAGTCTCCAATAAACTACCTGGACTCCATATTAACATCAATTAACATCAACTGTTATATTATAAATGCAGATCAACTCCTGCTTCCTGTTTCACCCAAATGAGGATGGGTTCCCTGTTGAGTCTGGTTCCTCTCAAGGTTTCTTCCTATTCCCATCTCAGGGAGTTTTTCCTTGCCACTGTCGCCCTCGGCTTGCTCACCAGGGACTATCTGATCATTCTGATTCATACACATTCACATTCCATACAAACTTAAATAATTCTTTTGATTGTGTAAAGCTGCTTTGTGACAATAACAATTGCTAAAAGCTCTATACAAATAAAATTGAATTGAATAGCATGGGTTTAAATGAGACGGTGGGGCGGGGGGGGGGGGGGGTATAACTTTTGGTTATACCAGGGGTCAGGCTATTTTGCAGGACACGTTGGAAGTGTTTATCCTGATGAGGGGGTGCTTAATTGTGAATGCCCTGGGCTGGGTGCTGGAGTCTGGTACCCTGAGCTGGGCGCGGTACAATCTTTTTCTGGGGAATTATGAAATCTTTTTCAGCTTTTAAAATGTAATAAATAATTATGAAAAGTTTCATAACTTAAACCGCTCTTATCCTGCTGCAAAAATGTACTTCTAACTTTTGAAAATTTAAAATACCTTATAAAACAAACCAACCAACCAACCGACCAACTGTGAGTAGAGCAAGAGAAAATTGTTCCTGCATCAAAAAATATCTATGGATCATGGAAACATGCACAGAGGTATATTTTTAAAAAATTAAATTTATTAAAGATTTATATACAATACAAATATAAACACTGGATCCAAAGCTTAAAAACATGAAATGGATAAGTGGCTTTGTGCTTAACAAAGTCAGATCTAGCAGTAAATTTGAACATGATGGCTTCCTCTGTTTAAATCCTTGTTGTCCGTTGATCAAGAGGTCCGGTTTAATTTCTGCACCACAGAGATACAGTACATACTGCTCTACCTGTTCTTACCCCAGTGTTCCCATTAGCTGTGTTGTTTCCTACAGCATTAAAAAATTATTTTTTTTTTTTTTAAAACGTCTCTCTTTAAACCTGTACTTCCTTTTGCAGCTGATGCTAAAGGAAGCTAATGAGTTATGGAAATGCTAGATTACAACACAGCATATAAGCACAGATATTTCTTATAAAAGTACAGTGTACAAACAGTTTATTCACAAGATATTGTACCAAAGAAAAGTGAAAAACAAATGAAAAAGTAAACGCATGAGCATGTTGGCAAGCAGACGGACTTGAAATACATCAAAGAGATTACAGCGTTGGCACTTTTCATGCCTGCTTGTAAAATAACCTTCTTGCTTTCTACTTATGAAACAAACAACCTTTCTGTTTAATGCTGAAACAATACTGAGGCAATAATGAACATATTCCAGGCAGCACAATCCAGGCAGACATGATAGCAATTATAATTAAAAAAATAAATTCAGATTTGATATATACAGGTCCTTCCCAAAAAATTTGCATATTGTGATGAAGTTCATTATTTTCTGTAATGTACTGATAAACATTAGACTTTCATATATTTTAGATTCATTACACACAACTGAAGTAGTTCAAGCCTTTTATTGTTTTAATATTGATGATTGTGGTATACAGCTCATGAAAACCCAAAATCCCTATCTCAAAAAATTTGCATATTTCATCCGACCAATAAAAGAAAAGTGTTTTTAATACAAAAAAAAGTCAAACTTCAAATAATTATGTTCAGTTATGCACTCAATACTTGGTCGGGAATCCTTTTGCAGATTCTTGTGTCTTGTGTCTCTCAACTTTCTCTTCACAATATCCCACAGATTCTCTATGGGGTTCAGGTCAGGAGAGTTGGCAGGCCAATTGAGCACAGTAATACCATGGTCAGTAAACCATTTACCAGTGGTTTTGGCACTGTGAGCAGGTGCCAGGTCGTGCTGAAAAATGAAATCTTCATCTCCATAAAGCTTTTCAGCAGATGGAAGCATGAAGTGCTCCAAAATCTCCTGATAGCTACCTGCATTGACCCTATTCGTTCAGAAATTTCTTTCTGTGTCTTACCCTCTTGCTTGAGGGGGTCAATGATGGCCTTCTGGACAGCAGTCAGGTCGGCAGTCTTACCCATGATTGCGGTTTTGAGTAATGAACCAGGCAGGGAGTTTTTAAAAGCCTCAGGAATCTTTTGCAGGTGTTTAGAGTTAATTAGTTGATTCAGATGATTAGGTTAATAGCTCGTTTAGAGAACCTTTTCATGATATGCTAATTTTTTGAGATAGGGATTTTGGGTTTTCATGAGCTGTATGCCACAATCATCAATATTAAAACAATAAAAGGCTTGAACTACTTCAGTTGTGTGTAATGAATCTAAAATATATGAAAGTCTAATGTTTATCAGTACATTACAGAAAATAATGAACTTTATCACAATATGCTAATTCTTTGAGAAGGACCTGTATATTATATACAATATGTAGGTAACAGGATCTGGCACATATTGCAGGACTGGCATACAAACAAAGGAAAGAAAACGTAACACTGTGAAAAATAAAATTTTATCGAGTAACTATGAAATACTGTTGAACAGTTCATGCATCATTGCTATTGATGTCCTATTTTGATCAATATAGTGAAATGTTGACTAAAGTTTACATTTAAACATTTAAGCTCCTTTCATCTCAAACTGGGACACTTTAATTTTTGTCCATTGCTGGCTGACCAGCTAATCGTAATGAGTGGCGTGGATTTTCAGAGTTTTAACTTTATGTATGCATAGTCAATGTCTAAAAAATAAATCTGTCTTCTGCTGTCTTCATCTTACTTCTGACACAAAGACCTAGTCTTCGAGTAAGGATTTGACATTAAAAAGAACTTTCATTGTTTGTTTGCATGTTTTGAAAAGTTACATTTTTTTATTTGATTCAAAAGCAGCATGAATACTGGGGGTTAGAGAGCTCATCTGCACGAACCATAGCCATCTGCAATATTGATCTAATCAGATATACAGTATGCAAAGTGTTGTGGACAGCTCCTCTGATAATCACCTATGACAATATTGAAAATTTATCAATGCTGTTTTGATAGCTAGTGTGTCCCTTGCCACATAACTACTGTAAAACCCCTGACTTTGTATATTTTAAGACTGCATATGGCTGAAGGTCCTGAGGCAGCGGCGGCACTATCGTTATTTACACGCAGATTTCTGGTGTAACACGTATCGAGTGTCTTAAATTATGAAAAGTAACCAGACTGGAGGTAAACATAACTAAAATGAGGTAATGATCCTAGACAACTTGTGTGAGAATAATTCAACTATACAGAACTCATGATCTAGCACCATAAAAAAAAAAAAATAATAACTACACTGATGCTCAATGATGCAAACAATCTTAGAGCAAATAAAGCAAAAACTAAAATATTTAAACACGGAGGTCTTTCTCTGAAGAATTGTAAATGTAAGGCAATATTACTTTAATGCAAAAACTGGACAGGCTTTTGTCCAAGCTTGGTCTGTTAAATATGACCAGGAGCTTTAACGTTTTATGGAATGCTCAATGTATTAAACTACAGTGGAATCCACAGCCATTCCAACCCCATGAGTTATTCCACACCTTGTGTTACAGATTTAAACTGGAATAAGTTTACTTTAAGACATCCATATACGTCTGGTCATAAGGTTGCAAATTTATTTAAAATTAACCACTGATCTCTCTCTTGGATCCAGGTATTCAGGCACTTCACACTGAACTCGGGTGTATCCTGATTGATGTGGTTATTCTGACATCTTTGGAACCAATTGATTGCACATGATGCAGAAATGCACACACCTGTAAGGATAAGATCCCACAAGCCATAAAATACAAGAAAGGTTCCATAGACATTCACTGTCAAACGTTAAGATATAAATCTGTCATGAGTATAAAATCATTTATAAATCCTTGTTCCCAGTTGCATAACTCTAATTGCACTATGCATTATCTGAGTTATCTGTGTTATATCTGCTGGAGCGTTAACATTTATTGCCAGACGGCCAGAGCGACTTGCATTTTTATTCTGTTACACATCTGATTTGAAGTTGAAGGTTGAAGTTTAAACTTGGGATCTTCTGATCGGCAGTCCAACGCATTAACCATTGAGCTACGCCTGATCCCCTTCTACACATATGTTAATGGGAGCTCTGACACCTGTGATAACTTGTTAAAAGAGACAGCAAAACCTGGGACCTTTAAATACTGAACAAAGTGTCTGAATACTTTTCCAAAAGAGAGAGATTTCTTGAATTAATTTGCAAAAAGAAATGTTACATCATCATTGCTTGTAAATTGCCGGTTAAAAAAAAGTCACTCCTATCAGTTTTAAATGTAATGTACAACACAATATGGTCTGAACACTGTATGAATTCTATATGAACCTGTTGCATGTCAAAAAGTATAACATTTCGATAAAAAAATAAAATAAAATAAAAAAACCTATAATTTTTCACAGCCCTTACAGAAACCCACCCCCAGGATTCCTGGTTTTTGACCCTGAGCTTGATTTGCATCAGTTCACTCAGTTGTGTGTTAACTATGTATTTTTTTACACCCTCACATCCGGTTGTCTCAGAATAGCTCACCCCTGAACTCACCGTGACCACGACGAGAATAAGGCACTTACTGAAGACGACTGAATTAATGAACAACACTGTTCAGTCTCTGATCAGTGCTGTGGTAGTTGGATTCCAGTAACTGGCATCGTGTGGCAGTGCGGCTACTCACAGGAAATATTCCGTCTTATAGAAAACGTGGCTCATTAATTTCGCATCATATATCCAGAGAAAGCTTCCTCTTCCTCTATACCGACGTCTTGCTCTTCTTCTTCTTCCTCAGAGTATGAAGTGAGACAGTTTGTGCTCTCAGAACACTGAATGTCCAGAATATCGAGAATATCCAGAACAGGTTCTGGTGGCCCTAACACAATGTTAGGCTTCCATAGTTTCCCATTCTTCATCTTCTCATCGGTCTCGGTCTCTTCCTGTTTTGGATTTTGGCTTCCCAGTGTCAATGAGAAGAAATTGACATCACTGTCCTCTTTGTCCTCCTCCTCTTCCTGCTGGAGGTCATCTTCTCTTTGATGCCTGGTCAAGACCAAGTCATTCTTTTCGAGCTCTTGGATTAGTGTTAGGGGTAAAAGGTGTGTTGCATGAGTTGTATTTTGGGGAGCTGTTTCCTCCCCGTGAGGTGTCTCCATGTCTGGCGCTAACGTGTGCTCCTTTAAAAAGGTTATGGAACCATGTGGGCACGTTTCGGCGCTCGAGTTACGAGTAGGCTCATACTCTGGGGAACTTGAAAGAGAAGATTGTGTTTCTCCTGAGACTTCTTCAGGACATGCAACGTCTTCACAACCCCCTCGTCCCTCGTATGCCACCACCTCATCCTCTTTCTCTTGGTCCACCTCGTCATTCACCTGAACTTCTTTGTATGCCTTGGGCTCCACTGAAATGCAGTGGAGAGACTCCACAGAGGGCTGAAGAAGCCAGTGGTTATACGGGGGCTTAAAGGAGCTCTGGGAAGAGAAGCATGAGCAGACATTAGTTTTTAAATCACTGGTGCATGTTTAGTTACATTTCATAAATCATAGTAAATCATTCAGAAACAAAAGACTGGAGACTCACTTCTACCACATCAGTAATAAACATCTTTGGAAATGTTCACGATGCTGCTGCACTCAACAGAAATGGTTTTCTCAAATAATTAAATTAGTTTAAACGCCTTGCTAATTAGTGCTTTATCACTTCATTATCAGCCTACATACATTATAATCTTTTTGGGTCAAAATCATCCACCATTTAGTGAACAACTAAGCTGTTTTGATCATTTTGGGTGGCTACATTCCTCATACTTATAGATACGCAATAATGTTCGCACTGATTTTAGATAATACTTTGCATATAATCTACCGTCTCCATTTATTTTTACCAGAGGAAATTAGGGGAAGAGAGTATGTGCAGATTCACGGTCCTGATTCACATATTTGCTCCTTTTTGATTTTTAAATAATACAGATCAGCAAACAAATTTTAATATTACACAAAGATTACCAGAGTAAATAGAAAATGCGTGTGCCGTCCTTGGCGGCAACCAATCAAGCTGCAATCAAGCAAGTTTATGATAACTGGCAAGGAATCGTTCACATCGCTGCGGAGCAATTCTGGTCCGCTCTTCTTTGCAGAACTGTGTTAATTCAGTGACTTCGGAGGGTTTTTCGAGCATTAACGACCTGTTTATGGATCTCAATCGGTTTTTAAACACGGACTTCATTTCTTAACTTTCATTTTGTTTTTTTCGAGCCATTCAGAAGTGGACTTGCTTGAGTATTTCAGATCATTGTCCTGCTGCATAAGCCAAGTGCACTTCAGCTTGATGGACGGACATTGTCCTCCTCGGTTTATTTGGTAGAGCGCAGAATTCATGGTTCCATCAATTATTATTTTGAAAAGGTTTTGGCACCATGTGGGCACGTTCTTGCTCTCGGGTTATGTGCCCACATGGTGGACCTCTGTTGAACTTGAAAGAGAAGATTGTTTTTCTCCTGAGACTTCTTCAGGACACGCAACATTTTCACAACCCCTTCACTCCTCGAATGCCACCACATCATCCTCTTTCTCTTGGTTCACCTCTTCATTGACCTGAACATCTTTGCAGTGCATTTTAGTGGAGCCCAATGCATACAGAGACTCCACAGAGGGCCGAGGAAGAAGCCAGAGGTTAAACCGCAGATCAGGCCCAGACTATCACACAACCATCACCATGATTGACTGTTGGTATGATGTTATTTTAATGAAACATTGTGTTAGTTTTACATGAGATGTAATGAGACGCACATCTTCTAAAAAAAGTTCAACTTTTGTCTCATTAGTCCACAGAATATATAAGTCTTGGGGATAATCAAGCTGTTTTTTTGCCAAATATGAGACGAATCTTTGTGATCTTTTTGGTCATCAGTGCTTGAAACGTTCGCCTTGGACGCATCTCTCGCAAAGATACAATTTTTGCCCCCAGTCTCTTTCTTATTGTTGAATCATGAATACTGACTACAGTTGTTTAGATGTTTTTCTGGATGAGTCGGCCTCATGCTCTTGGGGTAACTTTGGTAATCCGGCCACTGTTCCAAGTTTTTTCCATTTGTAGATAATGGCCGTCACTGTGGTTCACTGAAGTCCCAAAGCCATAGAAATAGCTTGGTAACACTTAACACTGACACATCCACTTTGTCAACCACTTTGTGTCTCATATGTTCTTTAATTTTTTTTAGATCACCTTGCTTTTTGAGATCTTTTAACGTGCTTGACTTGTCTGACAGGTTCTATTTAAGTGATTTCTTGATTCAACAGGTCTGTCAGTAAGCAGGCCCAAGTGTAGCAAGTGAAATGTAACTCCAAAAAATTGGTTTAATCTCCGTTCATTCATGATTTAACAAGAGGGCGATTATTTTTTACCTGGCAGGCTTGAACAGCTTTTTGCATTTACTCTATTATCTTTATGTAATAAAATTTGTTTATGGTCTCAATCATTTCAGTGTGACAAATATGGGTGGGTGGGGGGTACAGGAAGGAGCAAATCATACTCGGCTTTCTGTATCGCTCTAGCTCGAATATACACACAACCTGACCATGTTGCACAGACACTATGAGTCATTTCACAAGTAAAAAAAAAAAATACAAACAAACCTTGTGGCTTTGTGACCACAACTGCAAAAAATGCTACAGCACGCAGATGATCAATCTACTTAAGAGAGATTTCTCGAAGCTCAGTAGTGGGGGTAATGATTACACCCATTCCTCTGTCGCTGAGCAATAAACGATCCAGCAGTAAACCCACGGGGTATTTCCCAAAGTCTCCATGTGGAGGTGAAACATGTTACATTCTTTTGCAACACGTCTTTTCATGATTAAGTTTATAATTCTAAAAATTAAAAATGTTTTTAAAAAAAAGATGAATGTAAGGAACAAACTAATACTGCACATATACAGTATTGTGAAAAAGTCTCAGGCATGATATCATCTTTAGTACATAAGTTACTGTATGTTGATCATGCCTGCATTGTGTGCAAAATCATTAGGGTTGGTATCGTTTGGGATTTTCACGATACCGGTGACAAATCAATGCTTTAAAAATGGTACCGGTACCTAAACGCTCACACTGTGCATCGCTCTTGCTTTCAAATTCATCCCATGTCCTCAACTGTCTCATTAGGTTTTCCCGCTTTACACACAGTTGTTGAAAGACATCTGTTGCATGTCACAGTGTTGGAACCCTTAGTTGTGAAATACAGCCACGCTTTAGAATGTTTAGCTTCAGGCATTTTTATTTAAGCGTGTTTTGCTTAGCCAGCTAACGCTACCTCCTGCTTTTAGAGCAAGGGCAATTAAGCAACTTCCCTCTGGGATTAATAAAGTCTGGGATTAATAAAATTCTTTGAATCTTGAATCTTAATTACAGTACTGTCTTCACAAACTTGCAAAGATTAGTTTTAGGATTTGTATTATTAGAGCCTTTTGACTCATGTTCACGTGTATTTTCTCAGGTTAGAAAAATCAATACGCTTAATCTGCATGTCTTTGGACTGTGGGAGGAAAGCAGAGTACTCAGAGGAAACCCACCAAGCACGGGGAGAACATGCAAACTCAACACACACAAACACACGAAGGCGAGACTCAAACCCTCGACCCTGGAGGTGTGAGGCCACAGTGCTAACCACTACACCACCGTGCTGCCTGATTTAATACTTTCTAACATATGTAAGGTACACTACCGCCAAAAGTATTCGCTCGGCAGACTTCACATGCATGTTTTATCAAAGCATGTTTTATTAACATGCTTTGATCATGGCGGTGGCGCCCTGACGCAGCAGCCCCGTGCTCTCTTCGTTGGCATTGTTTTTTCATTTTGTTAGTGCTACTAACTGTTTAGGCATATTGTTACCATATCGAGGCTCTTCGGTACAGCTGGGTTGAACTCCTCGGCATCAGCGGTGCTGTGTATCACCACGGCCCGATGTTTTCATCCCTCCCGAGATTGCTAGATTACCACCGCAAATTCCTGTGGCAGCGAACCGGAGGAGGAGACGGAAGATAGGCAAGCGGGTATGAGTGGAGGCTAGTCTAAAGGCTAACCCCTACAAACCACCGCTTCCATCCATATTTCTCTCCAATGTCCGGTCAATCCGTTACAAGATGGATGAGATATGATTGGGGTTGATGACGCGGAGGTTCCATGGAAACTGTTGCAGCATGAATTTCACAGAGACCTGGCTGGATAGCACCGTCCCTGACGCGGCTATTGGGCTAACCGGCTTCACCATGCACAGAGCTGACAGGACGACAGACTCAGGTAATAAGATCGGCGGGGTACCATGTAGCTATATTAACAACTCCTGGTGTACACAGACGTGGAATTCATGCTGCAAAAATGTAGACCGTTTTATCTTCCTCGTGAATTTGCATCTGTGCTGTGTATATACCACCTGACTCTAAGGCTAAGCTAGCGCTAACACAACAGCCTGGCTGTGCATCCGAACAGTATCTTATAGCTGCAGGCAATTTCAATCATGCTGACTTGAAGAGTGTCCTTCATAAATTTCATCACAATGTGAAATACGCAACCAGGAAAGATAAAATATTGGATCAGGTATGCACTAATGTAGCAGATGCATATAAGGTACAGATTTATTCCCATCTTGGCCTGTCTGACCATCTGTCACTTTTGCTACATCCAAAGTATACTTCAAGGAATAAAACTGCTGGACTCAGTGTAAGGACTATAAGATCATGGCCTGAGCATTCTATCCCTAGGTTCCAGGACTGCTTCTCTTTTGCCAAATTAAGCTCCCTGAGCTCGGACTAAGCACTGTATTGTGTAACTGGACTACGGACTTTCCAGATTGTTTACAGTGTGTGAGAGTGGATAAATGCATATCAGCCACAGTGCGCAATAACATTGGGGTCCCCCAGCGATGTGTACTTGGCCCTTTACTTTATACACTATACACACATGAATGCTGCGCCACCCTTCCTTCTAATTACATCATTAAATTTGCTGTTGACATCACAGTGTTAGGCCTGATCACTGGATGGTAGAGAGGGTTACCAGCTTTAAATTTCTTGGCCTAACTGTGACAGGGGACATAACATGGGGCAACAACATCACGCCTTGCATAGGAAAGGCCCAGCAGCGCATCTTCTACCTAAGGAACCTGAGAAGAACTAATCTTTCTCAGCACCGTATGGTGAACTTTTCCTGTTGTACTATAGAGAGTGCGGTGAAATATGGACTCTTGGTGTGGTTTTTCAATCTTCACTAGGGCGGAACAACAGGTACTTCAGGCGGTGGTGAAAGCAGCGGGGAAAATCATCGGGACTAGTCTTCTGGAGATTAGTACTACCTACACTCTGCCTTTGTCGAGTGGACAACATCCTGCGGGATCAGCATCATCCTGCGCATCACCTGTTCCAGCTACTGCCCTCAGGTAGAAGGTACAGGTCCATACGGGTCAGAACCACCAGACTGTGCCACAACATTTTTCCTACTGCAGCACACACAATACATACATACACACTATATATTCCTTTTGTTTTTCTTGTGGTTTATGTAGATAGGACACCCTTGAGATTAGAGCGGAGACTGTGAGCCAGGCCTTCTCATCCAATATCAGTATCTGACCTCACACATTCGTTTCTGGAAGAATGGTCAAAAATTCCCAGTTATAGCTACAATGGGGGCGGGGCCAACACGGCAGGACTGTTAAATAAAGATTTTGTATAGTCTTCTGGCTTTTTGTACAACTACTTAAAGAACTGATATGAGTCAAGAAGGCACAGATTACAGCAGTTTTGGGATGTTAAAAAAAAAAAGCCCATTTACATGACCATGCTGACTGTGCAGATTATTAGCGCACGCACACACACACACACACACACACGTTCTTGTTTTTCACATTCGAGTCGTCACTGTGTTTGTGCTTTCAAGTCTAGCTTGTGAGCTACATATACATAATAGATTTTTAATAAGAGAGCGTCTCTCACCAGGACTAACGGTAGATCTGGTAAGCTTTGGAACCTTTTAAGAAAAAACAGACCAATGAGCGGCACCACCACCAGCACCAGCAGAGACAAAATCACGGCGATCACGGCATCTGAAACAGAAACAGGAACAGAAAATGACAAGTGCGTCTGGAATCTGCGAAAACTCATGAATCATAGTGACAAAAGCTACGTGAATGATAAACAGATCGCCTTATTAGTATATTATGTCTCATATAGTCACTTTTTTTTTTTCATGAAGAGAGAACGACGTATCTGCTCTCACTCATATGGTGTACCATAGTGATAATTACCCCACATTATTAATCACGATTACTTGGGTGATCAGTGTAGTCAGGGATCAGTGTAGTCACATACACCACGTATTAACATCCGGTTTGCTCACAGGTGAAAAGATGCTCATGTACGTCCTGAAAGCCGTGAGCACTGGAGATGGTGCATGTGGCCGTATTATATCTGGACTGTGGACACTCGTGCATGCTGACAGCGCCACCAGATGGCCGTCAAATTCCCAGGGTTGTCAGGTTCAGAGCTTTCATGCAAAATTCACCCTGTGTTTTTGGCATATTATTTAAGTCTCTTTATATCAGAGTTCTGTTCATTTTAACTTCTGTCAGCTCTGTATAATGTGCAATAACAGTTAAATAATATGCTTCTGATCATAGCTTAGATTAAACTGCTTAGTTTAAACTGCTTAGTTGTATAAATATTCAATATTGTCTACTTGTACTTGCGCTATACACGTCACATAAAGAGGATTATTAGTAATGAACAAAAAAAAACATGCGTCGCTGGTATGGTGAAGTTTTCGGGATTTTGGCAAGGAGCCTCTGCTCGCGTCAGCTTTTTAACTGTAAGTGAAGACAAGCGGGGAAAAAATTCTTGGGAACAGAGAGGATGTGGTTTCTTGTCATACTAACGTCAAGAAAAGAAACAGAAGAAAAGAGACAGATAAGTGAATAAATGACTGTTTATAATTGCAATAAAGTAAATATAACAAGACATGATGTTACAAAACATTTCATGCAACTATAAAAAGATAATGCATAAAATAATTTAAAAAAATAAATAAAACTGTGTATACAAGGAACACATGGGAAAATAATTAGCTCTGTGCTGGTGAAAGCAATTCCTTTACACGTCAAGCCACCGTTGATTATTTTCCTATAACAGCATATCTTTAATATTCTATTTCTCTCATTAAACCAGGGGTTCTCAAACTTTTTCTGTCATTCCCCACTTAAAGGGGTGAGCGAATTTTCAAGCCCCACTTGTCAACAAAATAATAACGAAATCGGCCAAGTTTACTTTTTATTGAAATATCAATTTCTAAACCAATAAGATTAAACAACACCAAGTTAAAAACAGATAAAATACACGTGCAATTGTTATAAAAGGCTTACTTTGTCACTTATCTTTGCATAATTGACCCCATGTTTATTAGCTGCTCAGCAATCATAGTTTTTTTGCACTGGCCAATTCTGTATGCAACTTTGAATGAAGCCATTTGTGCTTTGCTGTCCACTGATTCAGATGTTACCATGCGATTCTCCTGCTGTCTGTATTCTGCCAGCTTTCTTTGAAAGAAGTCGAGTGGCTTATTAACGTGACTGGAGTGTGTTGTCTCTAAGTGTCTTCCTAATTTGTTGGGTCTCATGCGGTCTGCTGCCAGCGGTTTAAGACACAAAACACACACGAGCCTCTCCTCTGCCCCCACCATCACCAGCATGAATCCAAGCTCAAGATAGGTTTGTGATTCGAGCAGCTGCTCAAGTTAAACGTTAAACCTTTATTGTTGCACTATGGTTCCACTTTTTCTCCTGGCCCACAACTGATGTTATTTTAAATGTACTTTTATTAATGATCCATTTATTTGTGTGTGATTGTTTAGATTTTTTCCTATTATTTTCCACTAATTTCCTCCCGTTCATTGCGCCCCACCTGTCATGTCTGTATTCCCCACTAGTGAGAACCACTTTCCCCACACTTTGAGAACCACTGCATTAAACCATGCAAGAGCTCCACTAAATAAGGGAATTACTGAAATGACTGGAATTGAGTGAAGAGCTCAGAACAGACAGAAAGAACAGAACTGAAGCATCGACTTAACAGAAAAAAATAAAGCATAAAGACTGGAGTTTGGAGTGATGGAAAAGGGTCATGTGACCTGAGTCCAGATTGACCCTATTCCAGAGTGTGGATCATGCATGGTGTCCACTGTACAAGCCTCTGGAGACAGTGTTATGATCTGGGGTTGGTTCAGTCGCACAAGTCTAGACTCAGCAACGTTATGTGGCAATAAAATGAAGTCAGCTGACCACCTGAATGTACCGAATCACCAGATTATCACATCTGTGGAGTTTTTTTTCTTCCCTGATGGCACGGACATGTTCCAGACACCACGATCAAAGCTTACGTAGCATGAAAGCCTTTTTTTTCGTCCAGAGTGCATCATTGCTTGAACATTATTGGTTTTCTTGCTGTGGCCTTCACATGTCCTATCATCCGATTTGTATGGTCTTAGTATAGGATACACTCCCTGTATAAATAAGTAGAATGTGCATGCTGTAGTGCACTCAGGCCTTACCCATGGTGTTCCCCGCTGCAGGTACAGAAGCGCACACGGCTTGTTTACCCGCAATAGCTTTTAGTTCAGTGAAGTTCACAGACACACAGTACTCCAGCCCTGGCACCACTTCTAGATATACAGTGGCCAATCCCTCAGTGGTCTTCTGAAACTGCACATACACAAACACATGTTAGTTACAAAGACTTTAGAGATGGAGGGGGAAAAAAAGGTTCATTTAGTTATCTATGGCGATTCTTTCGTGTAGTGGTTCATGTTTAGCCTCACTGACCTCAAAATCAATCTTATAAAAGAATTATACATGCCATGTTGCAGGACAGGAAGTACTATAAACACTGACACCATGTTAGAAGGAACAGATACCACATTAAACACCCCCTTAGCTAACTAAATAGAGTCAGACATGTAAATTAGGAGGCATCACTACCCACCGGAGGTCCTTTCTCGGTTGTGACGTTAAGCCTGTACATGATATTATTATAAACCGAGAGAAGTCTCTCTAATGGAGGCTGAAGATACACACACAGGGTCTTGTTACATGGTGAAACTCGCAGGGAAGGAAGCTCCAGGAGACCTACGAGACACAACACTACAGTTAACGTCTGTAATAAGTTTTAACACAAAATGCAAATGTGCAGCACAGGAATGTCCTCATCAGCAAATGAAGTGTGAGATACTCACTGTCTTCGAGTGGATTAAACGCAGGGTAGGACATGGGGGTGGACTGATCAGTCTCTGAGAAGGCTATAACGTTGATGTAGTAGGTCGTCTTCAAATCGGAAAAAGCATCTGTTAGATTACACTGCAGGTGATTCACTGCTACACAACCGTCCACAGCCTTCCAGTCTGCAGCACTGCACATTCACACAAACACAACAGAGGTTAAACAAACTGAGGCGTCCCTCTCTCTCTCACAGGACTAAAGCATCCCTCTCTTTTCTAATTAGGCGCCCCTCTCTCTCTCTGAGATGGGACAGAGGCGTCCCTCTCTCTCTCTCTCTGACGGGACAGAGGCGTCCCTCTCTCTCTCTCTCTGACGGGACAGAGGCGTCCCTCTCTCTCTCTGACGGGACAGAGGCGTCCCTCTCTCTCTCTCTCTCTCTGACGGGACAGAGGCGTCCCTCTCTCTCTCTCTCTCTGACGGGACAGAGGCGTCCCTCTCTCTCTCTCTCTCTGACGGGACAGAGGCGTCCCTCTCTCTCTCTCTGAGACGGGACAGAGGCGTCTCTCTCTCTCTCTCTCTGAGACGGGACAGAGGCGTCCCTCTCTCTCTCTGACGGGACAGAGGCGTCCCTCTCTCTCTGACGGGACAGAGGCGTCCCTCTCTCTCTCTGACGGGACAGAGGCGTCCCTCTCTCTCTCTCTGACGGGACAGAGGCGTCCCTCTCTCTCTCTCTCTCTGACGGGACAGAGGCGTCCCTCTCTCTCTCTCTCTCTCTGACGGGACAGAGGCGTCCCTCTCTCTCTCTCTGACGGGACAGAGGCCTCTCTCTCTCTCTGACGGGACAGAGGCGTCCCTCTCTCTCTCTCTCTCTCTGACGGGACAGAGGCGTCCCTCTCTCTCTCTCTCTCTGACGGGACAGAGGCGTCCCTCTCTCTCTCTCTCTCTGACGGGACAGAGGCGTCCCTCTCTCTCTCTCTCTCTCTCTCTGACGGGACAGAGGCCTCTCTCTCTCTCTCTGACGGGACAGAGGCGTCCCTCTCTCTCTCTCTGACGGGACGGAGGCGTCCCTCTCTCTCTCTCTCTGACGGGACAGAGGCGTCCCTCTCTCTCTCTCTGACGGGACAGAGGCGTCCCTCCCTCTCTCTGATGGGACAGAGACGTCCCTCTCTCTCTCTGACGGGACAGAGGCATTCCTCTCTCTCTCTCTCTGACGGGACAGAGGCGTCCCTCTCTCTCTGACGGGACAGAGGCGTCCCTCTCTCTCTCTCTCTCTCTCTGACGGGACAGAGGCGTCCCTCCCTCTCTCTCTGACGGGACAGAGGCGTCCCTCCCTCTCTCTCTGACGGGACAGAGGCGTCCCTCCCTCTCTCTCTGACGGGACAGAGGCGTCCCTCTCTCTCTCTCTCTGACGGGACAGAGGCGTCCCTCCCTCTCTCTCTGACGGGACAGAGGCGTCCCTCCCTCTCTCTCTGACGGGACAGAGGCGTCCCTCCCTCTCTCTCTGACGGGACAGAGGCGTCCCTCTCTCTCTCTCTCTGACGGGACAGAGGCGTCCCCCTCTCTCTCTCTGACGGGACAGAGGCGTCCCCCTCTCTCTCTCTGACGGGACAGAGGCGTCCCTCTCTCTCTCTCTGACGGGACAGAGGCGTCCCTCTCTCTCTCTCTGACGGGACAGAGGCGTCCCTCTCTCTCTCTCTGACGGGACAGAGGCGTCCCTCTCTCTCTGACAGGACAGAGGCGTCCCTCTCTCTCTCTCTCTGACGGGACAGAGGCGTCCCTCTCTCTCTCTCTCTGACGGGACAGAGGCGTCCCTCTCTCTCTCTCTGACGGGACAGAGGCGTCCCTCTCTCTCTCTCTGACGGGACAGAGGCGTCCCTCTCTCTCTCTCTGACGGGACAGAGACGTCCCTCTCTCTCTCTCTGACGGGACAGAGGCGTCCCTCTCTCTGACGGGACAGAGGCGTCCCTCTCTCTCTCTCTGACGGGACAGAGGCGTCCCTCTCTCTCTCTCTGACGGGACAGAGGCGTCCCTCTCTCTCTCTCTGACGGGACAGAGGCGTCCCTCTCTCTCTCTCTGACGGGACAGAGGCGTCCCTCCCTCTCTCTGATGGGACAGAGACGTCCCTCTCTCTCTCTGATGGGACAGAGGCGTCCCTCTCTCTCTCTCTCTGACGGGACAGAGGCGTCCCTCCCTCTCTCTCTGACGGGACAGAGGCGTCCCTCCCTCTCTCTCTGACGGGACAGAGGCGTCCCTCCCTCTCTCTCTGACGGGACAGAGGCGTCCCTCCCTCTCTCTCTGACGGGACAGAGGCGTCCCTCCCTCTCTCTCTGACGGGACAGAGGCGTCCCTCCCTCTCTCTCTGACGGGACAGAGGCGTCCCTCTCTCTCTCTCTCTGACGGGACAGAGGCGTCCCTCCCTCTCTCTCTGACGGGACAGAGGCGTCCCTCCCTCTCTCTCTGACGGGACAGAGGCGTCCCTCCCTCTCTCTCTGACGGGACAGAGGCGTCCCTCCCTCTCTCTCTGACGGGACAGAGGCGTCCCTCCCTCTCTCTCTGACGGGACAGAGGCGTCCCTCTCTCTCTCTCTCTGACGGGACAGAGGCGTCCCCCTCTCTCTCTCTGACGGGACAGAGGCGTCCCCCTCTCTCTCTCTCTGACGGGACAGAGGCGTCCCCCTCTCTCTCTCTGACGGGACAGAGGCGTCCCCCTCTCTCTCTCTGACGGGACAGAGGCGTCCCCCTCTCTCTCTCTGACGGGACAGAGGCGTCCCCCTCTCTCTCTCTGACGGGACAGAGGCGTCCCCCTCTCTCTCTCTGACGGGACAGAGGCGTCCCTCTCTCTCTCTCTGACGGGACAGAGGCGTCCCTCTCTCTCTCTCTGACGGGACAGAGGCGTCCCTCTCTCTCTCTCTGACGGGACAGAGGCGTCCCTCTCTCTCTCTCTGACGGGACAGAGGCGTCCCTCTCTCTCTCTCTCTGACGGGACAGAGGCGTCCCTCTCTCTCTCTCTCTGACGGGACAGAGGCGTCCCTCTCTCTCTCTCTC
Organism: Channallabes apus; assembly: GCA_030522415.1. Lineage (NCBI taxonomy): Eukaryota > Metazoa > Chordata > Actinopteri > Siluriformes > Clariidae > Channallabes > Channallabes apus. The sequence goes on from CM060109.1 coordinate 13,918,694, forward strand.
TGACGGGACAGAGGCGTCCCTCTCTCTCTGACGGGACAGAGGTCCCTCTCTCTCTGATGGGACAGAGGCGTCCCTCTCTCTCTCTCTGACGGGACAGAGGCGTCCCTCTCTCTCTCTCTGACGGGACAGAGGCGTCCCTCTCTCTCTCTCTGACGGGACAGAGGCGTCCCTCTCTCTCTCTCTGACGGGACAGAGGCGTCCCTCTCTCTCTCTCTGACGGGACAGAGGCGTCCCTCTCTCTCTCTCTGACGGGACAGAGGCGTCCCTCTCTCTCTCTCTGACGGGACAGAGGCGTCCCTCTCTCTCTCTCTGACGGGACAGAGGCGTCCCTCTCTCTCTCTCTGACGGGACAGAGGCGTCCCTCTCTCTCTCTCTGACGGGACAGAGGCGTCCCTCTCTCTCTCTCTGACGGGACAGAGGCGTCCCTCTCTCTCTCTCTGACGGGACAGAGGCGTCCCTCTCTCTCTCTCTGACGGGACAGAGGCGTCCCTCTCTCTCTCTCTGACGGGACAGAGGCGTCCCTCTCTCTCTCTCTCTGACGGGACAGAGGTGTCTCTCTCTCACATGACTAAAGCATCCCTCTCTTTTCTTATGGTTTAAACTATCTCTGTGGTACAGAGACAGTTTTCTCTCTGACGCACTAAACTGTCTAATGTCCAGTAAGGTCCATACCCATAGAAGCAGAAGATGACGTTGTAGAGCAGATCTTTGGAAGCCCCCGGTCCGGGCTCCCACGTGAGCAGGTAAATGAAGTTGTGTGAAGACATGGTGAGGTTGACCGGTGCAGGGACGCGTCCACACAACACTGAAAGTGGAAACAGGGATTGTTACAGTACATCACTGCTGTGTGTCCAATAACAGTCTGTGGTGTTACTTCACTACTTGTTCACTAAGAACAAATCAGACTCACGCCTCAGCACAGTGTGTGTGTGTGTGTTACAGACCTGAGCATGGGACAATCAGCACGAGCAGAGTGTACACATGATCCATAGCAGCTGAGCGCGGGGACACCCGGGACACCCCCCTGCCCTCAGCGCGCGCGCTCCCCCATGGCTGGACGCTTCACATCTCTAACGCCGCTCATGTCGCGTCTCCGTAAAGCGTTAAATTACGTCACATCCAGGATAAAAACAGGGCCATACTGCACACTCTATTAGCTTTAGCTTTGAAGCTAACCAATTGTTCACTGCATCAATGGATTAAAAGAAAAAAACATGACTTCCACCTAACGTCAGCCTGCAGCCCGGTGTGACACGATTTAAACCCGTCGTGTCTCTCCATGAGCCGAGCTCTAACAGCGCCGATCCGCTCGCCGAGTCGCAGCATCCGGGAGAAATCAGAACACTTCTCGGAAACATTCACGTGAGAGCGAAGAGCCGTTACTTTTACCCCTCCCACCTGTATCCACACAAATCCCGCCCAGCCTTCACTTGATTGGACACTGGACTTTTACCTACGACCTACAACCAATCGTAGTTAGAGAAAGAAAGCGGGTACAAAGTATTTGCACTTCCGGGCAGGATACGATGGTAACCTAATTAAAAATAAAATTCCTAATCTGCGAGGCAAATTTCTAATCTCATATTTCTGTGCATAATAATTATTTATTAAGTGATAATTTTCCATAATTTATGTCATAAAAATGTTCTGATCGATTGACGTTCTAACGCTGTGAGAAACGGCACTTTTTTTTATTAGTGACATCTGGTGGACAATATACGTAACTGCAGCAATCACCAACCCACCATCTGAAAATGCGTGAAACATCAGGTGTGAGGACCAAACAAAACACACGGTCACACTCTCTCATGTGTTTACTGAAACTTCTAGATCGGTTTGACGAGATACACACTCATTAGGGTGTGTGTAGCAGCAACACGATACCCCTTCAGTCTTTCGGCTGTTCCCTTTCAGGGGTCGCCACAGCGAATCATCTGCCTCCATCTAACCCTATCCTCTGCATCCTCTTCTCTCACACCAACTAACTTCATGTCCTCTCTCACTGCATCCATAAATCTCCTCTTTGGTCTTCCTCTAGACCTCCTGCCTGGCAGTTCCAACCTCAGCATCCTTCTACCGATATATTCACAATCTCTCCTCTGAACATGTCCAAACCACCTCAATCTGGCCTCTCTGACTTTATCTCCAAAACATCTCACATGGGTTGTCCCTCTGATGAACTCATTCTTCATCCTATCCATCACTCCCAAAGAGAACCTCAACATCTTCAGCTCTGCTACCTCTAGCTCTGCCTCTTTCTTCAGTGCCACTGTCTCTAAGCCGTAGTGAAAGATGTGAAAGTACAAGATTCAGTTATAAAAAATTTTATTATACAAATAATTAACATAATCATGATGCAGTTAAATAGAAGTTAAACAATATAAGCAACCTTAACACCTTGGTCACCAAAACCAAAACGTTTAGGAGACTGCAATAAAAAAAACATGTTCAATTGTTGTCAAATGCTTTGAAAAAATCTAAAAACACAATAATCGATTCAATATCAAATAAATGAGCCTAATGGTATTACTGACATGACGTCCTTTCATAAAGCCTGTCTGAGGTTCTCCGATCACAGAATTAAGTACTTTTTTACGTCTATTGGCAAAAACCAAAGCTAGAATTTTATAATCAACATTTAAAAGTGTGAATGGACACAAATTTTAAAAAGAGATCATTGTCTGGCCTAGGGATTAAACAAATAACTCCCTGCTTCATTGATGCAATTATCTCTTTATCACTGATACTCTCATCAAACATTAGGAATGGGGCTTTTTTATCACATCCCCAAAATGCTGATAGAGTTCTGAAGATCGACAGGGAATGTTGGTGACGGGAACTTCCTTCAACAAAATTCCACCATCTCCGTTCCAGTTCATCCCAAAGGTGCTCGATGAGGTTGAGGTCAGGGCTCTGTGTTAGGGCCAGTCAAGTTCTTCCACACCGACCTCATCAAAGCACGTCTTTCTAGTCCTTGCTTTGTGCATTGGGGCACAGTCATGTTGAAATAGAATCTGTAGAAATTCCCCAAACTGTTGACACAAAGTTGGAAACATAGCATTGTCCAAGATGTCTTGGTATGCTGAAGCATTAAGATTGTCTTTCACTGGGGATAAGGGGCCTGATTGAAACACCTGAATTCAATAATTAACAGGTTTGGACAAATACTTTTGTCTATATAGTATATCTACAGTATATGATCAGTCACTGTAGACATGTTCAAGATGATCTGCTGAAGTTCAAACTTGGCAATAGAAAGGGGAAGAAAGGTGATTTAAGTTACTTTGGACCTCCCTGAACATGGTTGTCGGTTCCAGACGGCTGGTCTGTGTGTTTTTCTCACACAACCCTGTGTGTGAAAAAGAAAAAATATAGAGTGCAGTTCTCTGGGTAAAAATGGCTTGTTGATGCCAGAGGTCAAGACTGGGGCCGTTAGACATAAAACAACATGAAACCATGGATCCATCCATTCAGGTGGTGGTGGTGGTATATTGGTGTAAGGGAGATTTGCTTGGCACACTTTGGGCCCCTTAGTACCAGTTTAACAGCCACAGCCTCCCTGAAAATTGTTGCTCGCCGTGTCCACAGGATAATAACACGGCATGTCAGAAAGCTAAAATCATCTCAAATTGGTTTCTTGAACATGACAGCGAGGTCACTGTACTCACATGGTCTCCACAGTTTCCGGACGGATCTCAATCCAATAGAGTGATTTGGATTGTGCTGGACCGGGAGATTCACATCATGGATGTTCTGTCCACAAATGTGCAGGAACTGCATGATGCTCTCATGTCAACATGGACCAGACCCTCTAAGCCAGACGTGGGCAATTATTTTTCTCCAGGGGCCAAATGAGAAGCAGAAAATATTGTAGAGGGCCGGGCCAAAAGTTTGAAATCTACTCTGGTTATTAATTTTATTTTGTTGATTATGTTGAAATAAGTAAATGGCATTGTTTACAGAAGCTGCTAAGAGTATGTGTTATTGTTAGATAATGAGAAAGTGAGGTTGTTTTACAAAAAACTGAATTCATTCGGTGAAATTATGCAAAACAATGGTTAGTGTGCAACACTTGTAACTCTTTTTCAGTCACATTAACACCACAATGCTTTCTGTTTTTCATTCATTCATTCATTCATTTTCTATACCGCTTAATCCTGTGTTCAGGGTCGCGGGGGACCTGGAGCCTATCCCAGGAGACTTCGGGCACTAGGCGGGGTACACCCTGGACAGGGTGCCAATCCCTCGCATGGCACACACACATGCACACACTCACACACCCAATCACACACTACGGGCAATTTGGGAACGCCAATTAGCCTAACCTGCATGTCTTTGGACTGTGGGAGGAAACCGGAGTACCCGGAGGAAACCCACCAAGCACGGGGAGAACATGCAAACTCCATGCACACAGAGACGGGAATCGAGCCTGGCCGGGGTATCGAACCCAGACCCTGGAGGTGCAAGGCGACAGTGCTAACCACTACACCACCGCGCCGCCTGCTTTCTGTTTTTAACTTTCTTAATTTTCTATTAAGATACCACAATGTCTTTTTATGCCAATAATAATGTAACATAACTGACAACATTTTTGTCCAACTGCCAAATAGTGATGGGACGTTCGAATCACTTTAGTGACTCGGTTCTTTCAATCTCGTTCATCAAAATGAACGAATCTTTTTTTGAGTCATTTCGTTCATTTCTTCTTTTGATCAGAAAGAAATTAAAATGTTGCATTTTCAATAAAAAATACCCCCAATACGTCTACATACACAAATTTTGGCTATAGTAACTGAGGACATATTATAATAAACAGAATAAGTAACTCACCTCTTATATCTTCTCTGAGTCGTTCGTTCTTTTGAATCTATTGCACCGCATAGCGTCTATGAGAGTCACGTGACAAAAGAACGAACGACTCGAGACTCGAAGACTCACTAGCACAATCGTTCAATACTGTTTCCTGAGTACTGCACGCATAGTGTCTATGGGAGTCACGTGTTAAAAGAACGAACGACTCGAGACTTGAAAACGTATTGCTGAGAATCGTTCAATACTGTTTCCTGCATAGATATGCGAGATTTTTTTTGTGGTATCTGCAACGGAACAACCCTAGTTGAATGTTTTATGTGAAGATGTGAAGCACAGCTGTCATTTATTCAAAATTTTGAAAGTAGGTTTTATTTTCTTAATTCCAAGCAACCTTTCGTGGGCCAGTCAGAATCGGGCCGTGGCCCGCGGGCCTTAAAATGCCCGGGTCTGCTCTAAGCATATGGTTCAAATGTTAGCTAAGGGGGTGTTTAATGTGGTATCTGTTCCTTCTAACATCGTGTCAGTGTTTCTAGTACTTCCTGTCCTGCAACACTGGCATGTACGTATAATTTTTTTATAAGATCGATTTTGGGGTCAGTGTGGGGGTCAGTGTGGCTAAACATGAACCACTACACAAAAGAATCGCTATTCATAACTAAATTAACCTTTTTTTACCCCACTCCATCTCTAAAGTCTCGTGATTGTGACTCACGAGTGCATAACGTGTGTGTTTGTGTGTGTGTGTGCAGTTCCAGAAGACCACGGAATGCCCGGATCTTCTGCTCTAAGCATATATGAAGCATGATATGAAGATTTAAAGCAGTTCTGACAGTCCAACCCAGTACTAGCAAGGTGTACCTAATGAAGTGGCCGGTAAGTGTACAATTATTTCAACATATAAAAAAGGAGCTCATTTGGTGTTTAAAACAAATCTGAGGCTCCAAAGTTAAAACAAAGTATGGTATATGTACATCATGTAACTCACATGGCATGTGAACAGTTCCTTACTATGATTTAAAAATAAATGAAAAACAACACAGTGAACACAATTATAAGAAATAAATTACATTTATTTATTTATTTACAGCATGACACATTCGACCTGTAAGTGGTTTTAATGTGATCATCACAGTCTAAAGAGAGACGCTGCAAACATAAACATTTAGACAATATTAAAATTGTTCCCCCTTTCTGTTCTAGAATTAAGACTTATTTCATAAACTTCAGCTGCCGCATGGAACATCTGATCCGTGAACACACCCACTGAATACACCAGGGCATTATACACACCATGATGCAACAGCTTGTGTGACTCACACCTGTGTGCCAGTCTGCTGACTTTAGGCTTTCTGTGCATAACGCCCTCTGATACATTCTAATAAACTTCTACTCATATCTAATTACTGATTCAATTCATTTCACCTCACCCCTCGGGGTTAAGCGAGAAGCCGGGCCTTAAACATTTATGGCGGAAACTGAATAACATACTGTACTGTACTTCCAGGTCATGCAGCTGTTTTCAGCCATTCCAGTCGTTTTGAAGTGCAAAGAAACAAGCGGTCGTCTGACCAGCCGGAGGTAATGAATGAACTTTTGTCTATGCAAAGATGCAAGAAGAAAACAAACCTTCATAGTTTTATGATAAAATGTACACATTTTACATTTACAGCATTACTCAGATACTGTTACACTTGGGAGCGCTAAGAGACTTGCTCAAGGGGACAGAAGTGGCAGCCTGGTGGTGCTAGTCCTGCACAAACGCAACCAAAATGTAACGCCGTTATTATGACTACTGTTAAGTTTCCAGTCTGAACAGAAGGAAATTAGCAGTAGTCATAATAACAGTGTCACATTTTGGTTGCGCTTGTGCCGGGCTAGAACTACCAGGCTGTCCAGAACGAGCCTAGAATTGAAAAATCCAAAGAAATCTCTGAATTCGAATTGTTGGTCAGACTGTCTCAGACACAAACAGCTGGGAATCTTTAAATCTGCCTATCATTAACAAAATTATATACATTTTAAAACATTTAAAACATCTACAGGGTCACGACTTGAGAAGGATGAAAGATGTTTTCATGGTGTTCAGATAAAACAACTGACTCGTCAACCTATGGGGTCAATTTACTTCCCAGTTTCCTGCCCTGATGACCAAAAACACAAATTCTAGTTTATAACTTTAATAGTGTGAAGGGACTGTCGGAGGAAACCGGAGTACTGTATCTGAATGAACCCCACACCACGCACATACAGACCGGAGGTGAGATTTGAACACTCAACCCTTTGCCGCCTCTTTTACAGTAGGTTAAAATCATTCATGTTAAGACTACGCACCTACAATTTATTAAATGCATTCAGGGCCCTTAAAAGTATATTATTTTGTCATTATTATTATTATACACAGTATTATATAATATACATTATGTCGTTATTATACTATTCTGAGAGTTTCCGGTCCTTCTTTACAGTTCATTATCCAAAAACAGGGAAATGTATTTAAAGGAAACAAAAAATAAATAAATTAGTTCCTGAAACAGGTTCACTTTAGCAGAGAACAGACTCCTTCAAGTCCGGCGCAATATTGACATTAAGAATAAACCACTCCACATCTTCATCTGGTCATGTAGTCTGATGTTCAATCCTCATCTTCAGATGAACAGTTTTCAGCATCTATAGTTCCTCTGTGTGAGGCCATGTAACCTGTACTCATGTGTTCATACACATTCGTGTCAGAAACGTCATGTTCGTCTTCCTGATCGCTCTGCAATTCTGTCTGTTTATGGAATAAAAGAGCCGAATGAAGCTCTGAAGAACTTCCTGTCTGTGACTTTGCGGCACTGAGTGAATCTTCACATGCACCTCTCAGTAATAAAGGCAGCAGAGGCTCCTGGGCTTCACGCTGGTCATCAGCCTCCTCTTCCTCCGGCTGCATGGACTTCAACACCACTGACCACAGGTTCACGTTCCCACAATGGTCATCATCTTCCTCTTCTTCTTTTATTCGCACAGTTATTTTTCTCTTCTCGATTTCAGTTTGAGGGGTCGAGTTTTCCGTAAGCAGACCAAGCGCACCTGCTGGGCCGTAACCTTTGGCATCATCCTGCTGAATCTGAATGAGAGAAGTCGTCTCGCTGGTGTCTCTGGGTGCGTCCTCGAATCCGGAGCTCTCGGAAAGGTCTGAGATTCCAGTGCTCTCTGACTCTCTGGGACCTTCCCGCTCCATGTAGGCTTGGTGGCCCTCTTCATCCTCCTCATCATCCTCGTCAACATCATAAATGTTCTGCTGAGACAGAGATAAAGAATCAGAATACTCATTCTTGCATTCACTAAATAATAATAAAAAAAATTATCAGTATTAACAATGCAAGAAACAATCAATCAGACCTTGCTGGGACCTACCGCTTTTTCCTTTTTATTATCCTTCAGCTTGTGTATTTCTATGCCATACTCCACTATAGCGACTGATACAGACGTATCCTCAGGGGAGAGAAAGGAACCAGGAACAAGAATGATCTGTGGGGAGAGGAGAAATGGAAAAATAAAAACAAAACTGACCTTTGTATACTGAAAGTTAGAGAGCTCAGTTACAGTGAACCTGAGACGTGCAAAGCGAGACATGCTTGCGCCGCCTACGCGCATTTTTTTTCACACCACATCAGAATTCGAGACGATGTTAATGCGTTTAGCTGGAAAACCTATTCACGTGTCGTTTGTTTTCCTTCTGTGGTCTGACCTTTAAATGATGACCAACAGTCTGTTCGACCCACACTGATCTCCTCTTACTCATCCTGTCAGCGTTTATTCATTTATCACTTACATACACTTACAAAGTGTAGGGGGAAAAAAAACTGAATGATGCAAATACACGAACATTAACTAAGATGAATAGGATCATGTTTTGGTTTTTGTAATGTGATAAACAAGTGAACTACAGTTAATTAATTAGTTGCTTCATTTTTTTAACACTATATTCAGCATTAAATGGTAGGAGCGAGGTACGTTCAAGTCAAACTGGAACTTTTGATGGGGCAATTATAAAAGTAAAAACTCAATTTATTTCTCTATATAATCCCCTGCTACTCTAATGCACTTATCCCAGTGTTTCAGGTAGCAGGTTTTCTCAGTACGCCGGAGTCATGATTGGACTGTCTTTTTCCTGTCTAAAACTCTGGCCCTCTCAGGAACTCCTTTAATATCCCAAACATGTGGAAACCCTGCTTGGAGCGAGGTCTATTCTTAATAGCTCCCAGACGAGTTCCCGTAATGCGCAAGTGGTGTTGATGAATGATTGTGTTCACACAGACAGATGTGTCTCTTCCACAAGTTGGTCACAAGTAGGGCTGCATGATATTAGGAAAATATGCAATATTATTGAATATTGCGATAACGAGGTTTAAATCATTTATATATGTAATGATCATACTAAAATAAACAGGTAATACTGTAGATATTCATCTGTTGTAATTAAATCTAATTCAGGCTAAAAAGAAATTACAGGTCCTTCTCAAAAAAATTTGCATATAGTGATAAAGTTCATTATTTTCTGTAATTTTCTGTAGCTCGTTTAGAGAACCTTTTCATGATATGCTAATTTTTTGAGATAGGGATTTTGGGTTTTCATGAGCTGTATGCCACAATCATCAATATTAAAACAATAAAAGGCTTGAACTACTTCAGTTTGTGTGTAATGAATCTAAAATATATGAAAGTCTAATGTTTATCAGTACATTACAGAAAATAATGAACTTTAGCACAATATGCAAATTTTTTGAGAAGGACCTGTATATGTCAAGGAAGTTGCAAATAGACTTCAAAACACTATGAATGACTTAAAACCCTCAGCAGATATTCTGATTTCTGGTTTGCTGTTACTATAAACCTGCCAACACAATATGAATTACTTTCAAACATTACTTTTTATTTACATGTAACCATACACTCATCGATTTCATTTATCGCAACTATTTGTTTCAAATTACAGATAATGCGTATACCATTATTGCGATAACGATAATTGTTCGATATATTGTGCAGCCCTAGTCACAAGTCATCTGTAGGTTTTCAAAAATCAGGTGTTCCACTCGCTAAATGTTCATAGAAGCGACTGCAGTGGGCTCCGAACCACCTCGGCCGGGATCGTCACTCACAAAAGGTTCACGTTTCCATTCAAATGTTTACTGCAGCCAAGAGTCTCATCACCGCACTGTGTTTGAAGTCTTCTGTAAATGTCAAGCTTTCACGCTTGCATTCACCAGAAATCTCATCCCGGTATGACCTGACCGACCCTCATGATAATAGTATGTAAACAGTAAATGAAAAAAAAAAAAAAAACAAAAAAAAAAAAACACTACATAAAAGCATCACACAAAAACTAATAAGAAAACGTGTTATGATAAATCAACACTGTTGAAGACATTTCAGAAGGACAAATCAATATGAAAGCGTAAAACAATAAAGGTGGACATCTATATGAAGTGTTTAAAATTAATTTGTGAAAATATTTAATCAGAGTGAGATTAAATCCTGACGTAAGATAAATATCTAAGGTTCAGGTATGTTCATGTCAACGTTACTTTCCCTGGAATCTAAATCTATATGAAAATATCTGTAAACATTCTTGAAATCCCCATAACTGACTCAGAGTCTTTTCAGAATGACTTGGCAAGACCTTTACCGTACTTTCAAAATAAATTTTGTCCGTGTTAATATTTACCTCACTGTACTGCCAAAAGCAAGTGTGCATCATTTATTTATCTGGAATCGTTAAGTCTAATTACACATAGCAGTAAAACACGCACACACACACACACACACACACACACACACACACACACACACACACACACACAGTGGTAAGTCACACTTCTTGAACATTATGTGCTCATTGGGTGTGTACTGAAAAAGTTTCACAAAAGTGTGACTGAGCTAAGCTAAGTGAAGTGAAAGACTTTGCTTCTTCTTCATACGAGAGACCCATCTGAGTGTCTAACAATGACTAAAAGGTAAACTTTTTTTTATAGCAGATCCCGTTTAAATCTCCACTCGGTCTGCTAACTACACTATGAGTCTATCTATGTCTCTATCTATCGTCCTATCACATGACGACATAAGGAACATAAGTAGATTGTTGAGAGGCAAAGTGCAGTTGTATCACGTTAAGTACTGTGAATGAGACCAGACTATCCCGTCTGCCACCCGTCTGGATGACGGCACAGGAGGGAAAATAACAATGAATTTTACGTCTCCCTCTTTGCAGGTTTCAGTTCTGTCTCTTTATTTCCTATAACTAACAGTAATCACACGGGTGCCCACGTCATTAATCGATGTCTGCTTTCAATAAGCAGTGATGGGAAAAGAGCTTTGTTATTGTCACAGAAATGAGAAGGCATCTATCTGTACAGTAAAGTCAATAAAACCTGGAGGGTGGGGACGGCCGTAAGCGAGCACACAGAGGAAATACTGTATGTGGCATGTAAGAATCCCCGTATAATGCTTATTATCAAACACACACACACATCTGTCTTTACAAAAAGCCACAAATAGGACACAGTGGATTAATACAGCCAGTGGTTTAGCGGTCTGTATACTGAGAGGAAGCTACAGTAGAGCTAGAGATAAAAAATAACATGGTGTCTCTGAGCACTGCAATGCTTACCACATCTATTTTTAAAACTTTCTAATCACTATCTCTTCTTCTTCTTTCTCATTCTAGCCTTGAACACGGAGCTCACCGAGTGTCCATGTGTAAAAAATGGAAAGCTGTAAAGTGATTTGTTTGTAAAGTGATCTACAAGCTCAGAAGCAGAGATATGTTCTTCACGAGTTATACTGCTGATGTTCAAAAACACAAATATAAGATTAAATGATGGAAAAAATGCCTCGATTACCCGCTGTTCTGAGAAAATCCATGCTGGAGCAGTTTGAGTCTCTCACAGTGGATTATACTGTAGTCCAAGAATAGCATGTAAAATAAAAGTGTTTTATTTCTCTTACTCCTGTCGTTTTCATCAACATCAAAGTCACAAGTTATTTATTACGGTTAGTCCTAGGTGATAGAACAATAACTATATACAGCGTGAGAGATGTTTGCTCAATAACAAAAAAAAATAAAATAGGCGCCATGGTGGTGTAGTGGTTAGCACTGTCGCCTCGCACCTCCAGGGTCCGGGATCGATTCCCGGCCAGGCTCTACTCCCGTCACTGTGTGTGTGGAGTTTGCATGTTCTCTTAATGGGTTTCCTCCAGGTACACTGGTTTCCTCCCACAGTCCATAGACATGTAGGTTAGGTTGATTGGTGTTCCCAAATTGCCCGTAGTGTGTGAGTGAGTGTGTATGTGGTTTTGCGATGGATTGGTACCCTGTCCAGGGTGTACCCTGCCTCGTGCCCTAAGCCTCCTGGGATAAACTCCGGGTCCCTGTGACCCTGAATACAGGATAAAGCGGTATAGAAGATGAGTGAGTGAGAGCATTGCAATAGCTCATTTAAATGATTAAAATTATCAATATCAACTGATTTAAAAAAAAAAAAGTTATCATGATAAAAAAAATAAAGTTTCCATATCGCCCAGCCCTAAATACAGCTACATTTAATAGTGTAGAGCTTTTTCAAAACAAGTTCATTGTCACCATCATCCATTACATTATAGCGGCTATAAACAGCTTTGTTTCTCTTCCTTGAAGCAATTATAAAGATAAAACATACTTTCCTTCTTTTACAGAAGACTTCTATAATTATACAATCATACATTTAGAAGAGTTTTAAAGTTGCTTGTCATTAAGTTGCTCTAGAAAGCAAAAGTGTGTGATTTGACAATGTATTTTAGAGCTGATAAACGTCTTCATTGGACCTACATGTGCTTTATAGAAACCTGTTTTAATAAATTTTGTCCTTAAGCACATATGAAATTATGAATCTTTATTAATAAATAAGATATTACCTATTAAACCATCAACTCCCTGGACTTTAGACTGGGTGCAGGTTGACCGTAACTTGTTTTATAGTCTTACAGATCTTACCAGGGCCTTGGGAAGTCTGACTTTCGGCGTGCACAGTATGCCAGTGTAGACGAGGCCGAACATGAAACCCAGGAAACACAGCCCCACCAGGACAGAGGAGAGAACACAACCGACCAGGAACGATACTGCAGAAAGAAGAACAGAAACATAAATACCTTCATGACTCACAATAAAACTAGTACAACAGCATATTTTAGACAAAACTAGGTTGTATGCTGGACACAGTTTAAATAATATGCTTCCTGTCTAATAGTAAATTTGTTCATTTAAAACAAACAAATTTTTTATTTTTTTAAAGCCTACATGTCACAAGAAAATCTGTACGTTTTGTTTTCTGAATAAAGAAATGAGGCTCTAATTTTGAAGTTGCTAGATAAAGAAAGGTTTGGTCTGTACGTTGGTCAGAACTCGCTCTTCCGATGATATCTTTACATTTCATTTCATACATTGGAGGACCAAAAACCAGTCTCTGTCTCTGAGATTTTGTCACAGACACGACAGCGAATTTCATCATGGCTTAGTCCAAAAAAAAAAATGGGACGTACACTATGAAAAACTGAACCTTGCGCCATAACTTAAATTCAAATAAATTTAGATTTAACTTTTTTACGAGGCAGTTTCTTGACTGCTACTGCCTACACATCTGGAGATGATCCGGGCCACGGCCCCAGGAGCTCAACACTACTGTCATTTTGCCAGATTTTCACTAGTTCAGTTACTTAGCACACCGCTTCAGCCAGATAGGGTCGAACTAATTACTGTAGTTACATCACCTGCTTTGTGAACAGGGAGAACTATAACACAGCATATGTTGTCTTAATGTCTTAATACTTTGGGCCACCTCTGTATATACTGTATATTGATGATCATGATATAAATATATAAATCAGGCGCCTTAAAAACAGCCCCTTCCTCTAATATAAGGTAAAGCTGGAGGTGTCTTATACATCATCTAAATCAGTTCTTCACTCTTTGGGGTACACTTGCATAAACAGGAAACAAGCTTTTTATTTTTTTGCATACCTAATTGTGGTTTTTGCATATTGCCTTTCCTGTAGAGAACATCAATAGTACATTTCCTGCTAAAACAGAAGAGTGCGGGCAAAATGACAAAACCCCCTGAAACCTACACAGAATAAAAAGTATGGGGGTGTAGCTGGGATTGTTTCTAACTGAAATGCTGGGGTAAAAAAAAAAAGACAAATGCCTGAAAGATCAGTACAGAGCAGACTTTATGGCTGTGACCTCTAATCGGTACAGCCCCGTCAGGTCAGGACAGGCACACCGAAACACAGAGGCTCAGCTGTTTAGATCAACTCTTCTTCTAACTGCTTACATTTTTAAAGCAAAATTACAATAAATTTTTTAAAAGCATTACGAACTTTATCAGTAAAAGTGCAACTTATAAAAAGTGCAAAGTACAACTTTTATGGGTTATATATATTTAGTTTTTACAACAACATTCTTTTTTGATATATGAATTATTCATCCTGTAAAACTTTTTATTTATGTTACACAGTGGTACTTCAAGCATTTGAATGACCCGCCTTAAGAATTTTCACCTTACAAACTGAAATTTCACAAGAAATCTGCCCCGGCCTACAAAGCATTTTCAGCAATTGAGCGGCCGAGCTGAACCGAGAGCATGCTAAATTGCGTGTACTGTACATCTGGGAGTCTCGTTGACGTCAGGTGAAAGCCAAGCGAATTTAGCATTTTGTGCAAGATTATGTTATCAAGGACAGTATCAAGAAGAAAAGAGAGTCACTTTCAGTTTGGGTTTTTAAAGCAGCCGAGAGGAATCATACATTAAGTTTAAGTGAGGTTTAAAGTCTATTTATTTCATATTTTACTTAATTTACATGTCTTTTCTAAATGTTTTGATTGTTTCTATATACAAAAAATATGATTATAGTATTGGAAATTGGTAATAATTTTTATATTTTTGGGTGGCTGGAACAGATTATCTGCATTGACTGTACATTATTTCTTATGGTACAATGAGTTTCACAATACAAAACTTCATAATCATATGTGGACGTACCGCTGTATTTGAATGTTCTATCAGTCAGAGCACCAATCAATCTTACACCACAGTCCTGAGATACACTACAGAGAATACTGTGTCTCCTAGTGATGTTTTCAAAATAACAAGTATTGTGTGTGCACTAGAATAAATAAAATAAAATAAAATATAAAAAAGGAGAGGGGGGAAAATATATTTTAAAATTATTTTTAAGTATACTGTTTTTAATGGGGAGAAATACAGAAATAAGGAAAGAGGACAGTTTACCACGTGTAGTCATGTGCTTCAAACTAAGGTTTGATTTATACCTAAACTCAGATATGAAGATATGACTCGTACAGTTTGAAGTTTCAAGTGTTTTATGAATAAAACTGTGACATGTAAGCATACTAGATAAGTGCAGGAAAGACAGCATAAAATGCACTTTATGGAAGCAAATATCCGAGAACAAGAAAATCAATGGAATAAATGTAAGAGCACATCTGTGTAAAAGACTCAGACTGCTTACCCCCCCTGGGCTCTACTCGACTGGTGTATTCACAGGAGCAGGAGCTCTGCACGTGTCGTACAGTCCTTTGCTGCGGCGTAGCTTCTACGCAGTAGCGTTCACCCGGCAGAAGGTGTTGCAGCACGTATGAATATCCCAGAAAAACTCGATTCAGGTAATTAGCATTGGGCCTGCGGCAATTATCCTAAAATAAAATTCATTAATTAAAGAACGGACAATTAGTAAATAAGGAACACAATTTACATCATTCATACAATTAATTTTTTTATTTAATTTAATTCACATCACAGCTAATTATCATATAAAATTTAAAGCCTAAGAATCTGTTCAAGTAGGATGTTTTCATGACTTAGTGTCCGGTTAGTGTTTATGTAAAGTAAAGGGGAAAGGAAGTACACCCCCTCCAATTCTACTTGGTCCAACTTCAACTTGACCAACTTCAAACAAACAAATGACCTCAAAAATAAAAATCGGGCAGAGAATTTTAGCACCGAATTCCAACAATATTAAGAGAGAAATAAGCAGCCAGGTGTTACGAAGGAAATGCACAAATTAATTAATAGTGTGATATCATCTAAGAAAAGCTTCATCTTTGGCAGTTTGGTGTTTGGGAGCACTTAAGTGCAGGTTTAAAGCAGGTTGAAAACTATTTTTGTCACGACTTCTGAGAAGCAACTGTTCATGCCCATTGCTTTGGAGGCAACAATGGGAAAAACTGTTTACCAATCAAGAGTTGTCATCACACACACCGCCAAATTAAACTAAAAACCAAACACAGTATGGCATCACCACAAACATTACATATAATCTGTTAACCATACTGATTTTGTAACCATAAAGAGTTTGTTTTGCAACCACAGGACAGAAGAAATTTGAAATTAAGTCGTCATTTGAAATATTCACTTCAAGCTACAGTGGTGTGAAAAACTATTTGCCCCCCTCCTGATTTCTTATTCTTTTGCATGTTTGTCACACAAAATGTTTCTGATCATGAAACACATTTAACGATTAGTCAAAGATAACACAAGTAAACACAAAATGCAGTTTTTAAATGAGGGGTTTTATTATTTAGGGAGAAAAAAATCCAAACCTACATGGCCCTGTGTGAAAAAGTAATTGCCCCCTGAACCTAATAACTGGTTGGGCCACCCTTAGCAGCAATAACTGCAATCAAGCGTTTGCGATAACTTGCAACGAGTCTTTTACAGCTCTGGAGGAATTTTGGCCCACTCATCTTTGCAGAATTGTTGTAATTCAGCTTTATTTTTGGGTTTTCTAGCATGAACTGCCTTTTTAAGGTCATGCCACAACATCTCAATAGGATTCAGGTCAGGACTTTGACTAGGCCACTAAAACACATTTTGTTTTTCTTCAGCCATTCAGAGGTGGATTTGCTGGTGTGTTTTGGGTCATTGTCCTGCTGCAGCACCCAAGATCGCTTCAGCTTGAGTTGACGAACAGATGGCCGGACATTCTCCTTCAGGATTTTTTGGTAGACAGTAGAATTCATGGTTCCATCTATCACAGCAAGCCTTCCAGGTCCTGAAGCAGCAAAACAACCCCAGACCATCACACTGCCACCACCATATTTTACTGTTGGTATGATGTTCTTTTTCTGAAATGCTGTGTTACTTTTACGCCAGATGTAACGGGACAAGCACCTTCCAAAAAGTTCAACTTTTGTCTCGTCTGTCCACAAGGTATTTCCCCAAAAGTCTTGGCAATCATTGAGATGTTTTTTAGCAAAATTGAGACGAGCCTTAATGTTCTTTTTGCTTAAAAGTGGTTTGCGCCTTGGAAATCTGCCATGCAGGCCGTTTTGCCCAGTCTCTTTCTTATGGTGGAGTCGTGAACACTGACCTTAATTGAGGCAAGTGAGGCCTGCAGTTCTTTAGATGTTATCCTGGGGTCTTTTGTGGCCTCTCGGATGAGTTGTCTCTGCACTCTTGGGGTAATTTTGGTCGGCCAGCCACTCCTGGGAAGGTTCACCACTGTTCCAATGTTTTTGCCATTTGTGGATAATGGCTCTCACTGTGGTTCACTGGAGTCCCAAAGCTTTAGAAATGGCTTTATAACCTTTACCAGACTGATAGATCTCAATTACGTTTGTTCTCATTTGTTCCTGAATTTCTTTGGATCTTGGCATGATGGCTAGCTTTTGAGGTGCTTTTGGTCTACTTCTCTGTGTCAGGTAGCTCCTATTTAAGTGATTTCTTGATTGAAACAGGTGTGGCAGTAATCAGGCCTGGGGGTGACTACAGAAATTGAACTCAGGTGTGATAAACCACAGTTAAGTTATTTTTTAACAAGGGGGGCAATCACTTTTTCACACAGGGCCATGTAGATTTTGTGTTTTTTTTCTCCCTTAATAACGAAAACCTTCATTTAAAAACTGCATTTTGTGTTCAATTATGTTATCTTTGACTAATAACAGTTTTTGATAAGCAGAAACATTTAAGTGTGACAAACATGCAAAAGAATAAGAAATCAGGAAGGGGGCAAATAGTTTTTCACAGCACTTTATTTTCGCTAAATGTGATTCTATGTTACTAAATAAGAGAGTGTGTTTTTGATTCCAAGTGAAACGGTTATAGAATAATGGCTGCACTTACCTGTATTTCCCCGTCTTTCCACCAGCTTATACTAAAAGAAATAGCCGGGTAAAAATACTGAGGGCCACTTTGGCGATTTGGTAGATCAATGCTGATATTCAGACAATCACCACACCCACTCAGAGATAAGATGGGGGGCCCAATAGTGGCTGAAAAAGGGGGAAAAAACACACAGTAATTTGAACAAATGCATACGGTTACCTTTCAGTAATAATGAGTCGCAGGAGAATGTAGTTTGAATTTAAAAAAATTAATTGCAACATACTGTCTTCCACGGGCGTAAAAGAAATGACGACTTTAGACGATGAGCTGTTTCCAAATGTTGCCCAAAGCTTGATCTGGTACTGCATGAATATTGTGTCTTTCATGTACTTAGAAATGTCGAGAGATGTACCATTGTGGCTGATTGGACCTCTGTGTGACTGATCAGACCTATTAGAAACGCAATAGAGGAAAAACAAGCAGCAATTTACATACATACTTTGCATGACATTCATCAGAGTTAAGTTATTTATTTCCACTAGGATGCGAAAAAAATTTTTCTAGACAGCAGGAGTCAGGGACGGGAATCACCAGTCACCTCCGATACAATGTTATCACGATACATATACTGTACCAATTCGATTAAAATTCTATAAGTATCCTGATTTTATAAATATACCCATTTAATTTAATATTACCCACCGCCCCCCCGATTCTGTTACTGTACAAGTTTGAGCCTCCAACAAAAGTTTAATGAAGAATTAAATATAATGTAGCTCGTTCCATATAACGTTAGTTTTCTCAACAACAACAAAAAAAAAAACAAGCGCACCATCGAAACAATACAAACTCGACAGATAGAGGTAGAAGTGCTGTCAAATAATATGACTATGAAAATACTGCTTCTATGTACACGCTCGCAGTGTTTAGGAGGCTTAGGAGATAGGAGACTTTTAACACACGTGATTTTTGCTAATGTACCACCATAAAAATGTGTTTCCGTTGAGCCACTCGGAAGCTTCTGCGCTTGGGACACAATCGTTTATATCTGAGGCTGATCGCGGCCAATCAAACTGAAAATCAGATAATTCTGGTCACAGACTGAACGACCGGTTTATCTTTATTTTGTGTCAGTGTGGTGGTATGTGAAAAGACTGGAAGTGAACAATTTTAAGTGGAAAAGATTACCAGTAATGAGATTAATTATCTATTATCTATTATTAATTATCTATTAGTGGAGAAGGATTTATTACATTTCTACTTAATATTTTTTTCTTACAGTCTACTTGAAGGTAGTGTACTACACATTTTTGTGTAATGAATAAACAAATCTTTAGATGTTTCAACTCTCTATTTTACCCAGTAAATTGATTTCTATCAATCATCCTATCACATACTAATATAATGAAAATACAGTGTAAAACGGTGTCCTGTTATTCTGTAAAACTAAATTAATTTTAACCCCAAAACTAAGTTGAAACTGATGTTCTTATGACTGGTGTTATTAGCCACTTTTTATTCACACAGATAATTATAAGATGTAATTAGTAATTAATTATCAATAAATAAAAGAAATAGGAAGGTTTTAGTGAGGTGTTGGACCACCACAAGTCACCAGAACATCTTTATAAACTTTATGAACATCCTTTGGCATGGATTCTGCACACCTTAGATCTGTCCTACAGACATGAACATCATTCTTATAAAACAATTAACTTGTATGTTGGTGTTTGAGAGAGTTCTCTAAACCATCACTCCATAATCCACCAATGGTGTTTCCTCGATGTTTGTTTGATGTACACTCATGTCCATTCCCACTGATCTGTGTTGACCCTCTGGACCCTGCTGACAAAACTCCTTCCACATCATTCAGGACATCTATGAGTTCTTTTTTTTTTTTTTTTTTTTAATTTGTCCGTTAAATTTAAGAAACAATTTGGTAGATTTAAACAGACCAACTACCTAAAATAAGGTTTTATTACAAATTATGATCACATTATCTGTGTACATTAATGAGATTCCACTATCACAACTGCATCCTAAACATTAACAGTGTAAGGACATCAAATGCAAACTTCTTATAGGCTTGGATTATCACTTTATGACACGTTTCCTTTATTAACTTACCGGACTTCTACTTTGTACTCTGTTCCTGGTTGTGTCCCCTTCCCTGGACTCCACTGCAAGATGTGGATGAAGTTGTTAGACTCGACTTTAGTGTCTTCTGGTCTCGGGACCGAAACACTGCCTGAAATGGGCAACAAGCAAAGTGTACTTGATGTTCCCTTAATCCTTTCATCAGAGAGTTCTACATAGTATACATTCATTTGATTATAAATGCTATGTAAATGAAATCAAACTTTTAATACATAATAAATAAACCAAAACAAAGTGTTTAGTTGCCGTTACTGATAGTACTCTACTGTGGAAAGCCAAAAAAAATTGCAAATTAACAAATTGGTTTGAATATGAGGGGAAAAGTTAAAAAAGAATAATGCATCATCAAAGGACAAAATGGTTCCATTATTTCAGATGTGCATCAATGATCAATAAGGAACAAGCAATGCCAAGATTTTCTTTATGAAGAGGAAGTGTAGATATGTGGATTCTAAATGGCTCACAGTTCCCAAAGCTTGTAAAGTCACAGCTCAAAGTTCTTCTAGATAAAGCCAGAATGAAAATAAAGTAATCGGGTTGATAAGCAGTTTCGCATAATGTCTTATGCACTACAGATCCTTTAATAAAAGTCTATGCATCAGTGATGAATGCGACACTCTACCAAAGGGCAGCACTGTACATTGAGTTTAACCAGAATTTAAGAATATTAGTTATTTCTGGGCAGAGATCATCGTTTAAAGGATATTTCGAAACAACTATCTTTAGGCCAGGGAATAACGTGATTTAAATGACCTTGAAGATTTCTTTAATTTGCTCTTTAAATGTACCAATCTAACAGCTGTTAAATCTGGCAATGTACAGACAAGGGTCTGTCCCCTATACTGCCTGAAAATATTAGCACAATTGTGAACGTATAAACATAGCTATGATCTACTTTGCTGCAATACTTGTTCCACAGTAACAACGTGGATGAGAATTATTCAAACAGCCTTCATGTTAAAAAGTTTCTTTTCAAAGGCTACACTCGATGCTGCGTGAAAACGCTATGGGAATATCTTTTCATGTTGCCGGTTGTGAAGCATGTGTGTATCAAGCACGCCGGCGCTTCCTTGCACACCATGGCGGTTTTGCAGGCATATCAGGTTGATCTGCTGAAAGATTTGAGCACGAGCGGCACTGTGAATCAAGAAGCATTCACCAAATTACATCGGGCTACTGATTTATCCCTTCGTGCGACTAAACAGACAGCCCGTGCTATTGGCCATAGCAAGGCACCTTTGGCTAAATCTGACAGGCATTAAGGACAAGTATCGAACATTCCTCCTTGATGCCCCTGTCTTACCTTCCGGCCTATTTGGAGATCTTTCCGGCTCAGAGGACAACATACTTGGGTGTCAGGTGGGATTCGATCACTATGCAGGCACAATTGTCTCCCGCTCGTGTCGAATCCATCCTCAGCGCCCTCAAAGAAATCAGACTAGACCAAGAAGTGGCTGTACATCACTTGCTAAACATAAATGTTTAGGCCTCATGGCAGCTGCATCCACAGTGATACCTTATGCACATGAGAGCTTTTCAGTTGTGGCTAAGAGCCAGGGGATTTCATAGAAGGGTCAATCCCCGAAGGCAAATAAGGGTTACGCGCGAAGGACTTCGTACCCTTTCTACAGTGGTTACAAAATTGGAATGGCGATCTCGCCGCGTATACCGCCGTTTAAAGGCAACAGCGGCCAAAATAAATCAGTTGCATTTCAAAGTCATTCGTAAAATGGCCACCAGGTGGCGCAAAGTGACATTTTCATTCATCGCAGTAAATACAACAGTGATGGTAATTTCCACAACAAACATGAAAAATCTGAACCAGAGCTATTAATGTGTACTGTACAATAATGAGTAAAAAAAAATTATAGTTGATTTATTAACTGAAATAAATGACCATATTTTTCAAGAGAATTTTCAAGCCCCACTCATCAAACAAAATTATAACGAAATCGGCCAAGTTTACTATTTATTTAAATATAAATTTATGAACCAATGAGATCAAATAACACCAAGTTATTATTATAACAAGCTTACTTCGTCACTTATCCAGAGCTTGCTTTATTAACCTTGCCTTATTTAACGTTACTTGGGTGCATCGTCTTTAAGTGCTTGCTTGGTGTAACGGTTAGAGCACACGGTCAGTGATACATAAAGCGCCGGTTCGAATCCCGAGGGATGATGTTTTAAATTTTTTTATTTTAATTATAGCAAAATTAAAATAAAAAAAATTGTTGTATTTTGATTTTGCTTCAGCATACTATAGAAAAAACAGCAAACTCACACGCAACCAGTTTGTATTCTTTAAATTTAGGGGAGTGACGGCTCGGTCTGCTGCTGCTGCTGCTGCTGCGTGTGTGTGTGTGTGTGTGTGTGTCATTAGTGGTGGCCATCTGCAGTACCGGGAGTTTTGATTTACGACAGCTGTTTACGGCAGTGTAGTCCAGTGCGGGAGATGCATTGTGGGTAATGAAGTCCGGTGTTACATCTGTTACATTTTTGATAACAATAGTTTTTTTACAAACATTTCTAAACCAATAAGATCAAATGACACCAAGTTTAAAACAGATAAAATACACGTGCAAATAGTATAATTGTATAACAGGCTTACTGCGTTACTTATTTAACGCTTGCTTTCAAAGAAGTCGAGTGGCTTATTAACGTCACGGAGGTGTGTTGTCTCTTAGTGCCTGGTTGGTGTAGAGGTTAGAGCGCTCGGTCAGGGATTTACAAAGCGTCGGTTCGAATCCTGGATGATGCTGTTTTAAAAAATTTTTCTATTTTAATTTTACTCAGCAAACAAACACCAAACAAAAAATTTTATTATTCAGAGCACGATATACAACCGTAATGAGTCCCATGTGACCAACGTATTTAACAGTGATGAGTCCATAAAATCAGTAGCAGCTAATAATTACTAATTACTTTAGTTAATGCTGCTACTGATTTTATTCCAGCTTACCTGTTCAGGTTGATTGCGATTCTTTTTAAAATATTGTCTCAGTTTTATATGTTGTTCGTCTTGATTTTTGTCTTCTTTTCACTTGGCAACACTCAAATGCAAATTATTCACCGTGAATCAGCTGTTCTCACCTATCCATTCAGAGAAACTGAATGAGCTGAAATGAGCCTTTGTTTCACGACCGCGACACCCCTCTCTCTCACGCACATACAGTACAGAGTAGACCAAATCATTACAGTACATACTTTATCCAACGAACATGAAAAATATCCACATAATGATGAGTTAAGAAGCATTGCTTAATTTTCGTTTAGACAGACTGTTTGTATCTGATTATTGGTATTATTAAAGAACAGCAGCACAAACAACAACACAAGGGCTTGTACAGCAAAGAGTTAAATTTGTAACAGTAAAAGGCATCCGAATTTAAATATATAAATTACTAGAAACAAATTGAGCACACTATCAGAATAAAAAATAGAACAAATCAAATGTATTTTACACATACACAAGGAGGATAATGATACCGAGTTTATATTAAAATATCAAATATTGTAATATTGTTTTTGTGTTATTATAAATAATGAAATGCAGTAGGCTGTTATGGTCATCATCAAAAGAAAATATATTAAGTAACAGATAATATTAGGTTTATATTTCAAATTAGATAAAATGCTGATTTTCCAGCAGTAAAATTATTGTATCTCTACAGTTTACAAAACCTCCGCTGCGTGTATTCATTCACAGGCTCCAGAGCACGCACAGAGAAATAGGAGACTGTGGTTTAGGAGTGGATTGGAGAGAAGAGAGCTGTTCAGTTACTATAAAAAAAATCTAAAAATATATATATAAAAACATAATATGATCTTTTTGAGTTATGAGGTTTTTTTATTATACATAAGACAACCTTTCAGTTTTGTAAATATTCTAGTTATAGTGTGTTAAGTTTTTCTTTAGGTTAAACGGTTTTGAGAATTAGACCATCCAGCTAAGATCAATATTATGTCGTTGATTGATAAAATCTGGATTAAGGATATTTTATTTTGTTTTATTTATTTAATTTGTATTTTTCATCTTCCCCCCTGAGGGATTGCCACCTTATTGTGGTCAGGGGATTTGCGTGCCTCAGTGCTTGGATGTTTACCGAGGGCTCAAGGGAGGTGTGTCTGTGTGTGTGTGTGTGTGTGTGTGTCTGTGTGTGTGCGCGCGTGCGCTGTAGCCTGTGCTTTTTTCAGCGGATTTTTCCGCTACCGCAGATCAGTTTATCAACTTGTAATATATAAATTATAGGAATATATTAACATGTGGAGACATCATTATATGTTGAATGGAACTTGTAAGCCTTTGAATGGTGTTAAAAATACTTGCAAAACAAGTATTGCAGCCATACATTGGAGGGAACTTCTGAGGTGGTCAGTGATTGATGGCACGGTCGGTCGGAGGGGGTTGTGATCACACCTATAGATCTTTTGTTCTAGGCTATCGGTCAAATATCTCTCCACTTGGAAGCAAAAACATGCAAGGGATTTCAGCATCTCGACGCACATACTAAGCTGTTTATAAAGTAGACACTGTTTGTTTTTTCATTTTGTAATCTTTCCCGTGTTTACCGTGTACTGTACAATGTATATTCATTTTTTAATGAATTACTGTAAATAAACTACACATTCCGTTGATTTACCAGAAATGACTTTTCTGTTTTTTGTGTGTGCTAAACTAAACTTCAGGGTCAAAGTAATAGCGATTTTATTTGAAAAGTATTATATATTTACAATGCTGATAAGTTCAAGCTTAGATTCATATATAAACTGCTTCAAAGTCTTTCCACCCCGTGACCGCTGAAATCCGACAGACGCAGGGCTCAAGGGAGGTGTGTGTGTGTGTGTGTGTGTGTGTGTGTCTATGTGTGTGCGTGCGTGCGCGCGCGTACTTCTTCTACTGTTATAAAAACTCTAAATATAAACAAACTAAATACAGCTTTTTTTTTCAGAGGTAAACGGAAAAGTGAAGATGTTCAGTGTCACTATGCAGATGTTACACTCAGTGGAGTTACCGAAATCATTGGTTTAGTCCTCATCATTTCCACATTTCACTCGCTTTTATTCCTCTTATGTGAGCATAAACAGTGAAACATTCCACAGGTTTATAATACACAGCGGCCAAGTGAACCACGTTCCTGTCAAACGAAACGAGGTATAATCGTGGTGTTTGCTTCGGTTATGACACACCATAGTTTATTATCTGCTGTGGTAGATCTGATTATTTATCCAAACACAATAATAAAGCTTTATATTCTCAGGAGGGCTCAGTACATTGTTTTAGCGATAGTTTCACGGAAGCGAGTTCAGAACTAATCTAACCAAACAAAAAAAAAAAAAAACATCCGAAGCTTCAAATAGAATGAACGAACTAATGAAATTGATATATATGTAATTGATATACTGTATATACAGACGTGTGTGTGTCATTTTAATTCAAATGAACATTTTAATGCTTTCTGATACACTTATCAACTTATCGACATACACTTATCAACACAAACTCTCCGTGCACGCACACACACAATCTCTAAAAAAATTAATATTAATAACATACATATACAAATAAACAAAAATATAAACGTCTATATTGAAGTCTACGGTGAACGCAGAGTCGGCTAAGCACACGTGATGACGCGCGCGCCCTCACCTCTGTTACGGCTGCCTACAGTATTTGGCCAAAAGAATTATAATAATTGAACGATATGCCTGGTCCTGGAAAGAGACATCAACAGTCCGGCGCTGAGAAACGAAAGAACCGAAAGAAAAAAAAGCCTAAGATGAAGCCCGTGCATCAATTCCAGAAATAAAACTTTACTTTATTCTGTCGACGTTAATAATGTAATAACGTAACATTAACGTAAAATAACGCAAATTTCATTTAACAGCAGGGGGGACAATAAATATATATTTTTATAAATTTATTGCATTGTTTATGTTGTTTACAGTCAAGCCATCAACATACAATAAAATGTAAACATGAGATCTAAACTAAAAACTGTGCTCCCTGTGCTGGTGCTGGCAATATCATCTCTTTGTTCTGCTGTCTCCGGCTCCCTCCCTGGTCCTGAATCTGCCCCTTCCTCTACTCTCACTGTCTCAGAACAGACTGACTCCTGAAGCAGAAAAAAAATGCAGGAAATTATGTTTTCTAACATGCGTTAGATAGTTTTTTTTTTATCACTCTATACACAATACTTTGCTATTTTTATAGATGTTGAGCATCGTGAGCAAGCCCGAGATCATATTAACGTTAATTATCACCAGCCGGCATTAATAGCACACGAGTAACGTGAGTTGGACGCACACCAATCGATTCGACTATGGTTAATCGCTCACTCCGTAGGCTCCCTGAATAGGCGGGAAAGGGATGGAACCGCGCATTCGTCCCGGCAGGAAAAAAAAAACTAAACAGATCTAACAGATGAGGACTCAGATTAATGTGCAAAAAATATATAATAAAACTATATAAGTCTACATAGCCTTTATAAGACTCTACCTTAAGCGCACTTAAAACATTTTAGTTAGTTTTAAAATAAAAAATTTTAAAACATCACTCGGGATTCGAACCGGCGCTTTGTAGATCACTGTCCGAGTGTTCTAACCGCTACACCAAGCGGCCACTTAGAGAGAATGCACACCAGAGACGTTAATAAGCCACTCGACTTCTTTGAAAGCAAGCGTACGTCTTTGATAAGTGACGAAGTAAGCCTGTTATAATAATAACTTGGTGTTATTTGATCTTATTGGTTTAGAAATTTATATTTAAATAAAACCCTACACACTTCTTTTCTAATTACACGTGATAAAATCTAAAGGCTCACTGTGTTAATATTTATTGTGCTTAAATTTGATCTTAATAAGATTTGATTTAATTTGAATTCTGCATTTGTACTGTAATTATAGTACTGTGATTATGAATTCGGTCAACTACAGTGTTTCACTTGATGTTATCGGCTATTACGTGTATTATTGAGGCAGAGAATGAACTAAGGCATGAGGCGTCAGTCTGTAGTTATATAGCGCCACTCAGTGGTAAAAGCCAGCAAATGCACATCCCGTAATGCGGCGGCGACGTTACATACGACGCTCCGATTTTGTAACCACTGTATGTGGTTCAGACCCCGGTTTCTGACCTTGGGTCCCACTCTAGGGCCGTCTTGTCATCGCAAGATGCTAACGACAGACGCTTCCCTTACCGGCTGGGGCGCGGCCTTGGATGGTCGTCCAGCCCAAGGGCGCTGGAGAGGTCATCTTCTCGCAGAGCACATCAATTGCCTCGAAATGATGGCTCTATTTTTGGCCCTACAGCACTTCCTCCAGCAGCTGAGAGGCTACCATGTTCTAGTGCGGGTGAACAACACATCGGTAGTCTCCTATATAAATCGCCAGGGCGGACTGCACTCGCGCCGCTTGAACGAGCTAGCACATCAGATTCTGCTCTGGGCACAGGACAAGTTCCTGTCCCTCAGGGCGATTTTACATTCCAGGACACATGAATGTGGGAGCAGATTTACTGTCCAGACAAGCTGTGACACACGGGGAATGGAAACTCCACCCCGACGTAGTCAGCCAAATCTGGGAAAGATTCTTTACAGCAGAGGTGGACCTCTTTGCCTCCCAAGAGACAGCACAATATCCCCTCTACTACTCCCTGACTCATCCAGCTCCCCTGGGTCTGGACGCGATGGCCCATACGTGGCCCAATTTATGCCTTTATGGTTTCCTCCGATACCTCTGCTCCCGGGAGTCCTTGCGAGGGGCCGTCAACACGGTTTGCGCCTCTTACTGATAGCGCCCTGTTGGCCGGCCAGAGTATGGTTCTCGGATCTAATATCTCTCCTCGATGGCTCACCTTGGATGATTCCAGTGAGGAAGGATCTTCTGTCTCAGGCTCAGGGGACAATATTTCATCCCCGACCCGTGCTTTGGAACCTTCACGCTTGGCCCCTGAACGGGACCAACTAAGTCAAGCTGGTCTTTCAGCCAGCATAATTGACACTATTCTAGCTGCTAGGGATCCTTCCACTAGAAAAGCTTATGCCCTCAAATGGAATGTATTTCAAAGTTGGTGCATGAAGAAGCAGGTAGACCCAGTCCACTGTCGAATTGTTTCAGTGCTGGAGTTCCTGCAAGAAAAGTTGTCCTCGGGTTTGTGCCCTAGTACCCTCAGGACATACGTGGCCGCTATTTCAGCCTGCCACGTTCCGATTGAAGGGTTTACTGTGGGAAAACACCCTTTAGTTGCCCGTTTTATTCATGGAGCTAAACGGTTGAGTCCACCCACTAGAGCTACGACCCCTTCGTGGGATTTA
Organism: Channallabes apus; assembly: GCA_030522415.1. Lineage (NCBI taxonomy): Eukaryota > Metazoa > Chordata > Actinopteri > Siluriformes > Clariidae > Channallabes > Channallabes apus. Next base: position 13,947,120 of record CM060109.1, read on the forward strand.
TCTATCGTGCTCGAAGGTCTAATTGACACTCCTTTCGAACCACTAGAGTCAGCACCTGACAGGTTTCTGACCCTTAATATGGTTTTTCTTATGGACATTACCTCTCTCAAGAGGATTGGAGATCTGTGCGCCTTGTCATTCTCCCCATCCTGTCTCGACTTTGCCCATGGGCTAGTCAAGGCCATTTTGCATCCTAACCCGAACTAGTTCCATTATCAAGCATGCACCCTATTGTTCTTGAAGCCTTCTGTCCTCCGCCTTTCACAGCTTCGGAGCAGGAGAAACTTCACCTACTGTGTCCAGTACGTGCTCTACGTATCTACATCCACCGCACCAGCCAGTGGCGTAAATCAGAGCAGCTCTTTATATGCTATGGAGGCCGCAACCAGGGGGCGGCCGTCACTACACAGTCCTTGTCACACTGGGCGAGAGATGCTATTGCTCTCTCCTACGAGGCGCGTGGGCTCACTTCGCATTGTGGGCAATTTCGCAATGATTTTAAAATACTACTCTTGACATATAAAGCATTAAATGGTCTCGCGGCCCTGTATCTGAGCAAACTGCTAGTGTCTTACGATCCACCACGCCTACTTCGGTCAAAGGATGCAGGCTGCTTGTCAGTACAACGTATTATGAAAACTACAGCTGGGCGCAGAGCTTTTTCTTACAAAGCCCCAAAATTATGGAATAGTCTTCCAAATAGTGTTCGAGACTAAGACACAGTCTCAGTGTTTAAGTCTAGGCTAAAAACCTATTTATTTAGCCAAGCATTTTTATAAATAGATTCGCCTTAGGTAAAGGAGCAGATCTGGGGGACTCATGGATGTAGAGTATTACGGTGAACTGATATGTTTAGATGCTGTCTTCCTCACTCTCATTTGATCACTCAGGTTTGTTGACGGTGAGGTGATTGTTTGCTTTACATCTCAGGGAGCCCTCATGTTTGTGATTCCTTCTGGCTCTGCCTTTTAGTTATGCTGTCATAGCTAGTCCTGCCGCAGTCTCTGCTTGCACTCTACAGTAAATATACATTCACATTATGTGACTGTGACCATACCTAACTGCCATCTCTCCTCTTCTTCTCTTTCTCCCCCTCTTTCTCTTCCCTCTCTCCCCCTGTCTCCCCCTTCCACTCTCTCTCTCTCTCTCTTTCGAGCTACACATGTCATTCCTGAGCTGCCAGTGATCCAGACTCCCTCTGCCCTCCAGACCTGTCTGACCCATCCTGGTGCCCTGCTTCTGGTTGGAGATCTCGTCACATGGATGCCCCGTGTGTCTCTTTGGGATGCGTCTGGTGTCTGGGGATGATGCTCTCTACTTAGAAGACGGTTCTCGCCTCGACTGGTGTTGGCAGCTGTTTCTCTGAGGACTTGACAATTCGATAGTTCAGGACTGGAACTTTCTACAAGTCTACCTGAGTCTCCAATAACTACCTAGACTCCATTTTAACATCAATTAACATCAACTATTATAGCTGAACTGCCTGCCACCTAACACACTGTATAAATGCAGATCATTTCCTGCTATCTGTTTCACCCAGATAAGGATGGGTTCCCTGTTGAGTCTGGTTCCTCTCAAGGTTTCTTCCTATTATCATCTCAGGGAGTTTTTCCTTGCCACTGTCGCCCGCGGCTTGCTCACCAGGGACTATCTGACCATTTTGATTCATACACATTCACATTCCATACAAACTTAAATAATTATTTTGATTGTGTAAAGCTGCTTTAAGACAATGTCAATTGTTAAAAGCGCTATACAAATAAAATTTAATTGAATTGAACTTCGCCTCTAGGAATCAGGGCTCATTCAACCAGGGGGATCGCTTCATCTATTGCACTAGCAAGAGGTATCCCCCTGCAGCAAGTGTGTGATGCGGCGGGCTAGTCCTCTCCGCACACATTTGTTAGATTTTATAGTCTGGATGTTCATGCCACTCTGGGCTCATGAGTCCTCGAGTCAGCTTACCAGACATAGTTCTGAGACCTCTCGGCCTAGTGCGCACACGCTACACAACTCGGGGTCCAGACACTTGCAGTGCGGCGACGTTGGTACTCTCGTTCCCATAGTTTTTTCACGCAGTATCGAGTGTAGCCTTTGAAAGGGAACGTCTCGGGTTACTTTGCTGTAACCCTGTTCCCTGAAAAAGCGGGAACGAGATGCCGCGTCCCAATGCCGCACTGCCCACGTGACCGGACGTCCGTTCAGACAAATCAATCCGAGGAATGTTTCCGGTTCACTCCTATTTATAACCTGCAGGTGCGTCTAATCAGATGACGTCACCTGACCAAGGTTATATAAGCCAAAATTTGGCGTGTTTGATACACACATTCTTCACAACCGGCAACATGAAAAGATATTCCCATAGCGTTTTCACGCAGCATCTCGTTCCCGCCTTTTCAGGGAACAGGATTACAGCAAAGTAACCCGAGACGATATCCATGATACAGTGTACAATGCAGGCATCATTGTTTAGACATATATCGTTACTACTAAATAGATTTGTGAATTATTAGCCATACCTTCAGAGTCAAGAACCAGAAAATACACATATAGCAGGGACAGAATCCTCATGTTAACAGGCAATCAGATCATCAACATCATATTCTCTCTGATGGAAAAGAAAAAAAAAACTGTAGTTAGAGAACAAGATTGTGTCATGATCTAATTTTAACTAAGATAAGATTTTTCCCCAAAAAACCTTGCTTTGAAAGTAAACAAAAACAACTTAAGCCATTTTAACACAAAACTATACACATAGCAAAACACTAAATTCTTGTAAACACAAACACAAACACACATACACACATACACACATCAATAGTGCATTTCAGGAGAAAGTTTTATCATTTCTGCTTTACCATTTTACACTTTTTGCTGCCGTTAGGAAATATGGCAAGACATGACTGGTTGCACAAAACCAGAAAGTGCTACATCATGTGCTTTTTTTTTTTTTTTTTTGATTGATTGACAGAAAAAAAATATATGAATGAAGCCTGCATGACGTACACAACAATCATAGCGGAGATCTTTTTTGCTTCCTGTTCAAGAGAATCATACTTAATACTTATTAAGTACGTATATATATTACAAACTAACTAAAACTACATATAGCTTGGTCCATAAGTTTTGAAACAAAGATAAGTTTTGTTCACATTTGACATTTGTTCGCCATATTGAACGTACAATGAAACACTCAAGATGTGAGCAAAGTGAAGACTTTTAGCTTTAATTCAAGGGGTTTGACAAAAGTGTGACATTAACCATTTAGGTCTTACAGTTGTTTTTATACATTCCTTTATTTTGTGGTCTCCTAAATAATAATAATAATAATAATAAGCTTAATAATAGGCTTGAACATCATTGGGTGTTACATTTGCCTTTGGTAGCTGTTCACTCGAACTTCCAACAGGAGGGAGGCCATCATTAAACTGGAAAAACTAAATAAACTCATCATAGAGAGAGAGAGAAAAAGAGAGAGACAGTGCCAAAACATTGGCAGCAGCCAAATGTTTGGAACATTCTTTAAAAAAAGGAATTAACTGGCATTAATGGAATTAACTCAGCAACAGGAAGGAAGACCACGTATGTCAACTAACCACAGAATTCTGTACATGGTGAGGAAAAACCCTTTCACAACACCTTCTTAAGTCAAAAACACTCTTGAGGTCATAGGCGCGTCATTGTCAAAGGGTCTACAGTCTAAAGACAGTTTGATGATATAAATACATATACTTCATAACAAGTCAAATCACTGGTAACGCTTAAGAACAAAAAGACCAGGCAAGACTTTTCCAGATTGTTTGGACTGAAGAAACCAAAATGAAAAGTACCAGAATGATGGGAAGAGAAATGTCTGGAGAAAGAAAGGAACAGCTCGTGATCCAAAGCATAACTGCATACTCTGTCAAATATGGTGGAGGGAGTTTTATGGCATAATAGTGTATGGCTGCCAATGGAACCGGCTCACTGGTGTTTATTGATGACCTGACTGCTGATAAAAGTATCAGGATACTTCTTTCGCTCAGATTCAGCCAAATGCTGCTAGACTAGTAGGATGCTGCTCCATACTGCAGATGGATAATGACCAAAAATATACAGTGAAAGCTACCCAGAAGTTTTTCAAGGCAGAGAAATGGGATATTCTTCACTGCCAAAGTCAGTCCCCTGCTCTCAACCCTATAGATCATGCTTTTCACAAACCGAAGACAAGACTCAAGGCAGAAAGAACCACAAACAAGCAGATGTTGAAGGAAACTGCATGAGGGAGGAAACTCAGCATGTGGACATGTTTATGGGCTCCAGTATTCAAGGCAGTCACTGATTGGAAAATTTTTGCATCCAATTATTGAAGCCAATCCTTATATTTGTAATTATGTTACTCTGTTCCATTCTTTATGACTCCATTATAATTCACACGTATGCCTATGTGGAAAAAAACCTCAGAAATAGTAAAACAGGTTTGGCATGCATGTGCATATGATTTATGATGTTCAAAATCTGGTAGAAGGCCTTGCGAGCCATGAGTCATTATGTGTACAGTCTATTGAAACCAGGGGAGAGTCTCATAACAATACACTGTTAATGTCGTCATCTTCAAGAAACCTGTTGTGCTTGTCCTAAAATACCTTGAAAAGGTCCTCTTTTTTTTATTTTATTTTATTTTAGACGAAGTGTCATACATGTCACTCTACTGCATAGGCGTCTAACTTAAATATAATTCTTTAAAGGGGACCTACGGTGCTACATGGACTTTTTCAAGCTGTTTGGACTGCATTGTGTGTTAGGAGAGTGTGTACACAACCACTCTACAATGATAAAGAGCCGCCCAGCGATTTTCTTTTAATTTAATAATATAAGATGCCCCTTCTGGAATCAGGCCGTTTTCAAAAGCCTGTCGGTGTGAAGTCACACCGACAGAGGCCGCTCCTACTATAGTTGATTGACACTGGTGTTTTAGCAAAGACCCGCCCCAAGTGAAAAAAGAGCCGTCGGCCATTGTTTTTCTACACTGGAGCAAAATGGCGCCTACATGAGTGTGGTGTGCAGTTTGTTGCTGTAGTGCGGTGGTCTAGTGGTTAGGATTCGGTGCTTTCACGTGGGAGACGCAGGTTTGTTTCCTGCTCAAGGTACGTGCTTTTTTTTGCACTACATATTTATAAAGTTTTTCTAAAGTTCGTTTAGTAACGAGGCGAGTGCGCTATGCTTCGGTAAGCTTTTCTGACATAAGGAGAGACTCAGTCAAACACACACACACACACACACACACACACACACACGCACACACACAATGCTTCGTATGTATGATGTCCTATTCCCGGCATCTATATGACTCAGTCACACACACACACACACACACACACACGTTGTCTGTCAGAAAGGTCTCTGTTTATTAACAGCAAAAGATCGGTATAAATATGTTTGACTAAACGCCTGTGCTATAGACATATGTTACTACAAATTAACCATTGTAAATGTCATGGTGAGATCCCGAAAAAAAACAATGCTTCACGTGTATAAGGTCGCGGGTTGAATAGCCGGCATTTCCAAGATGGCAACCATTAACCCTTCGTGGTCTAGTGGTTAGGATACGGCGCTCTCAGCGCAGCAACTTGAGTTCGATTCCCGGTCTGGGAAGTCAAAAAAGTTTTACAACCAGATTCACATGTAAAATTTTATATACATATATAACTATATATAACTATATATATATATATATATATATATATATATATATATATATATATATACACACATTATATATATATATATATGAGTGCATAATAAAAATCTTACAAAATATAGGGGAAATATATATATATAATAAAATAATAATAATAATATATATATATATACACATTTCCCCTATATTTTGTAAGATTTTTATTATGCCCTCAGTTGTACATTGTATATTTGTACAACTATTTTACTAGTTAAATTTATTTTCTTTAGTATTTCTTTTTATTGATATTTATTCCTTACGTATAAGCTTTTATTTTCTTTTTAAGGTCACTGGCTGTCGTATAAGCATTTCACTGCATATCATACTGTGTATGACTGTGTATGTGACAAATAAAATTTTAATTTGAATCAAAGGAGAGGAAGATAGGTGGAAGGAGACAGGGGGGGGGTGGAGAGAGGGAGAGAGAGAGAGACAGAGTATGGGAAGGTGAGCGTGAATGAACAGATGCAAGAGGAGACAGGAAGATAGCAGCAGGGAAGATTTAACACGTTAATATCAGATCTATGAGGAAGAGAGCAAGAGAGTAGAAATAACTCCTTTATATATAAAATTATTCTAACATCATGTAAAATTATTTTTAACTGTTTTTTAAATATTTTTAACTGTTGTCAAAGCTATACCCCACTTGTATTCTGAAGACACGCCCCACAGAACTGGGGGGCGGGTTCAGTAGAGGTCATTAACATTTAAAGAAGCATGTACTGAAACAGGTTGCTGAGAACAGAGCTACTTTTTACCAGGCAAAGTAATGTTTTTTTTACACAACAATTGAGAATTTTTAATTAAAGTATATTACAAACTTTTCATTAGGACCCTAAAGAATCATATTAACCTATGTAAAATTGAGACTGTATGTCTCCTTTAACAATCCTGGTGTAAAAATGTCACTTATTGACTAATAAAATGAGAAAAGAATGTTCCCTACTGTTGTAGTCCATGGAATGCAATCTGTACATTTATTATTTAACACTTCGCTGTAAAAAGTAAAAAACCACAAGCTTTTTTTTCCATCAAATGATCACACTCTGCTTATTTACGCTGGCTAGTATTAAAGTTCTATAGTACAAATGAAGGCTTCATTCTGTTTTTTGCTGTGTGATTTTCAAATTAAACACACTGTAAAGGAAATTATTTTATATAAAAGTAGTTTAATTCTACTCACTTGCTCTCTTCCTCATAGATCTGATATTAATGTGTTAAATCCTCCATGCTGCTCCCTTCCTGTCTCCTCCTGCAGCTGTTCTTAAAAATGCTAACGCTCCCTCATTCATCTTCTCATTCATTCTTTATGTCTCTCTCTTTCCCCCTCTACCGCCAACTCGAGCTAACACGTCCCGGTTGGTCTCTGGATGAACACCTGTCTAACTTCCACTCATTTGTTCTTCAGGATTTCACCAGGACATTTTACAATAGTTTGTCTTCTTTGTAGTAACAGTCGATGTCGTTTGGTCAAACGTATAAAAACTCTATCTTTAGCTATTAATAAACAGAGACCTTTCTGATGGACAACGTGTTTGTGCGTTTTGACTGTGTCTCTCCTGGCGCCAGACAAGTTTATTGAAGCCGAGCGGACAGATCAACTTTGAACCTTTATGCACACATTTATATTTTTTCAATTTTCATTATTGTTTTATATATATATATATATATATATATATATAATTATATTACAATATGTTTAATCGTTTACAACCTTATATTACACTTTCCTACCAAAGGATTATATAAAAAAAATAAAAAATAATAATAATAATAATAATAATTAAGAAGTTACAATTTGATGGGCTGTGTCAAGAAAACAACTAAGGAGATTTGAAATGACTGGAAACAGATTAAGAACCCTTCATCACATTATCAAAACCTTTTAGCACCTTTCATGCATATTTGCACAACCACTGACACTTTAAATTCTATATACATATATACTCCCCCCCCCCCCTACTGTATATTTCTATATTTTGCAATATTTTATTATGCCCTTATTGTACAATTAATTTTACTAGTTAAATCTATTTCTTTAGTATTTCCTTTTTATTGATTATTTATTTTACGTACAAGCTTTTATTTTCTTTTTAAGGTCACTGGCGGTCGTGTAAGCATTTCACTGCATATTATACTGTGTATGACTGTGTATGTGACAAATAAAATTTGAATTTGATTTGAATTTGGAAGGATAGTGCAGAACCGTCAACTTCGTGGAAGAAATGTGTTCGGAAAAAATATGAATGGAGATCACTTAAGTGCTTGGTAAAGTTGCATGGTAAAAAAAATCAACAGTAAAAACCAGAGCTATGTTTAATAGTGAAAGTAGAAAGGTTTCCAGACACACACACAATGTGATGAGAACTCGCACGATTCTGACTAAACAGCTGTGTGGCCATAAGAAAACCACTTGTTAGTGATGCTCATCAGGATATGAGGCTTGAAAAAGGTCATGTGGTCTGAAGAGTACAGATTAAGCCTATTTTAGCGTCAGAATGAGAAGGGAAGCGCATGTACCCATCATGCATAGTGGCACTGTACAAGCCTCTGGAGCCAGGGTTATGATCTGAGGTTGCTTCAATGACTATTAAAAATAAATAAATAAATAATAATAATAATAAATACATAAATAAAATTATCATGACTAGAATTCTTTACACAGGAAATTAAAGTGTCCTTAAAAACCCTTTTCTGTTCTTTTTTTCAGTTACACAGTTTCCACACACAAACAACTTTGCCACAAAAACATAAAAGGAAGTACCACATATAGGGAAATTCCAATAAATCAGAACAAGGAAAGGTCAACATTAAACAATTGTTCTATACACGTGTACACCATGTTGATCCGGAAAAAATATATATATTTAAAGATGATATTTTTAACTCTGTGAAAGGCTTTGTCCAACATGTCATGCAAAGTGTCCGAGTCTCAGCATATACATGTGTAAATCTAATTCAAATAGCCTGTGCCATATACAGTGCCAGGTGTAGTGCTGTACTACAGGCTTTTATCAGATGGGTTATTTTTTTGCATGATGAGTTGGGGAGTACTGCTGTCGTGGCCAAACGTTTTGAGAATTACATAAATATTGGAAATTGGAAAAGTTGCTGCTTAAGTTTTTATAATAGCAATTTGCATATACTCCAGAATGTTATGAAGAGTGATCAGATGAATTGCATAGTCCTTCTTTGCCATGATAATTAACTTAATACCAAAAATTAACTTAATTTCCACTGCATTTCATTGTTGTCATTAAAAGGACCTGCTGAGATCGTTTCAGTAATCGACTTGCTAACTCAGGTGAGAATGTTGACGAGCACAAGGCTGGAGATCATTATGTCAGGCTGATTGGGTTTGAATCATTGACATGTTAAAAGGAGGGTGATGCTTGAAATCATTGTTCTTCCATTGTTAACCATGGTGACCTGCAAAGAAACGCATGCAGCCATCATTGCGTTGCATAAAAATGGCTTCACAGGCAAGGATATTGTGGCTACTAAGATTGCACCTAAATCAACAATTTATAGGATCATCAAGAACTTCAAGGAAAGAGGTTCAATTCTTGTTAAGAAGGCTTCAGGGCGTCCAAGCGCCAGCATCGTCTCCTAAAGAGGATTCAGCTGCGGGATAGGAGCGCCACCAGTGCAGAGCTGCTCAGGAATGGCAGCAGGCAGGTGTAAGCAGATCTGCACGGACAGTGAGGCGAAGACTTTTGGAAGATGGCCTGGTGTCAAGAAGGGCAGCAAAGAAGCCACTTCTCTCCAAAAAAAACACCAGGGACAGATTGATCTTCTGCAGAAAGTATGGTGAAATGACTGCTGAGGACTGGGGCAAAGTCATATTCTCAGATGAAGCCGCTTTCCGATTGTTTGGGGCATCTGGAAAAAGGCTTGTCCGGAGAAGAAAAGGTGAGCGCTACCATCAGTCCTGTGTCATGCCAAAAGTAAAGCATCCTGAGACCATTCATGTGTGGGATTGCAACTCACCCAAGGAAGTGGGCTCACTCACAATTTTGCCCAAAAACACAGCCATGAATAAAAGAATGGTACCAAAACACCCTCCAACAGCAACTTCTTCCAACATTCCAACAACAGTTTGGTGAAGAACAGTGCATTTTCCAGCACGATGGAGCACCGTGCCATAAGGCAAAAGTGATAACTAAGTGGCTCGGGGACCAAAATGTTGAAATTTTGGGTCCATGGCCTGGAAACTCCCCAGATGTTAATCCCATTGAGAACTTGTGGTCAATCCTCAAGAGGCGGGTGGACAAACCTACTAATTCTGACAAACTCCAAGAAGTGATTATGAAAGAATGGGTTGCTATCAGTCAGGATTTGGCCCAGAAGTTGATTGAGAGCCCAGTCGAATTGCAGAGGTCCTGAAAAAGAAGGGCCAACACTGCAAATACTGACTCTTTGCATAAATGTCATATAATTGTCGGTAAAAGCCTTTGAAACGTATGAAGTGCTTGTAATTATATTTCAGTACATCACAGAAACAACTGAAACAAAGATCTAAAAGCAGTTTAGCAGCAAACTTTGTGAAAACTAATATTTCTGTCATTCTCAAAACTTTTGGCCACGACTGTAGCATCTCCATGGTTTTATTCAGAATCTGTCTATTTTTTTTTTACAGTCTGACATGTTGGTAAATACCATCATATCATGGAGGGAAATGCACAAAGACAATGTAGAGCATTATGATATGTATAGCTAGGGATGCATTTATCCATGCCTGGATCCCTATTGGGTCTCTATTCCACTGTTGTATTTTATATTGGATTAAACACAGCACAATTTTCCTTTAGGCACATTTTACATGAGTGCACCCAGTTCAGTTCAGTGTATCAACTGATACCCAGTGCTTCGTTATCTTTACTGTGCACTCTATATGCAGCTTTATCTCCTAGGCAAACCAAGCCAAGTTTAAAAAGTCAAACTAAAAAATATAGACAAGTTAATTTTTAAAAGAAAGATTCTATTCAAGTTATAAGATTTTATTTGTTTCTTTGACATGTACTACCTTTTCAAATTGACAACTACCAGAGGTGTCAAGTAACGAAGTACAAATACTTCGTTACCTTACTTAAGTAGACATTTTGGGTATCTATACTTTACTGGAGTAATTATTTTTCAGCCGACTTTTTACTTCTACTCCTCATTTTTAAGCAATTATCTGTACTTTCTACTCCTTACATTTTAAAAATAGCCTCGTTACTCTATTTTTATGATCAGAACGTGCAACCCCCCAGGTCGCATGATAAGAATGCGCACAATATATGCTTATATACTGTAAATGCTACAAAATGCTTATATACTGTAAGAGTCGCACAACTCTTCAGCGTGACTTAAAAAATATTACTTAGCTCTTCAGTTGGTCATGCCTAATGGTAGTTTATATTAATATCAGACCAGTATTCTGTATGTCAACATAGCAAATGGCTTTGAGAACAATTCACAATGGGTGAAATAAAGGCTAATTGTTGAGTCAGTCCCTCGCATGTGTTTATTCAGGCATGTTAATGGTGGTGGTTACATGTCTCTGTATGTCTCAGAGAGCTAGATTTACCGTGTACACCACTACTGGACAAAGGCCAAGCTCATAACCAGTTATTTTATCTTTTTTTCTTTCTTCTTGTCTTCCTCCATGAGCTATAGATGTGACACTGAACCCTTATCCTGACACACTGCGGTCGCTCTTCTCATCTCATCGATCTGACTTGTCATGACACTTGTGTCTTTCTTTCTCCTGCTGTTTACAAATGTGCATGCAGAAAAAGATTTTCACTCACTCACCATCTATACCGCTTTATTCTGTATAACAGGGTCGTGGGCGTCCTGGAGCCTATACCAGTGTGACACAATCACACACACGACAACATGCCAATCAGCCTGTATGTTTTTGAACTGTGGGGGAAAAAAACCCACCAAGCATAGGGAGAAGATGCAAACTCTACACAAACAGACCCCAAGTCGGGAATCGAACCTCAACCCTGGAGGTGCAAGATGGCAGAGCTAACCACTAAGCCACTGTGATGGTAGAAAAGGATTTTCACCTCCAAAAATCATTGTATGCTCAGTTCCTGCCCCCTTTTTTCCCTTTTTAAATCACCGGACAATCTTACCTGCCTGTTCTTGACAACTGCAGCTGTAATAATAATAATAATAATAATAATAATAATAATAAACACTTAGGTGTGACCAGCCCTGTACTGTTTACTGAAGAGTAACAAACAGGTGTTAGTATCCTACACTTTGTTTTTAATCTCACCTTTAATCTCACTCTTCTGGACAGAAGAGAGTTAATTCTGTTTATTCTGGCTTCTTGCAATGTTTATATTTTCTCTCTCTCTCTCTCTCTCTCTCTCTCTCCAAAGATGTCATCTCATAAATATCAGCCTAAACTATAAACAAAAACAGGAATTATTAGATTTTTTATTATTTTTTCTATTCTAAATTTAACAACATAGGATTTTTACAGCCTGAAACATTAATTAATATGTAAAGGGACGTTGTATGCATATCGAAAGCAAGAATAGAGCTCTGACTTTATCTCCTCTCAACACACACACAAACAAACACACGCAAAAACACACAATCACACATATTACAGTCGTATAAATTCACACTCACAGCTTTAGGGTTCCTCTTCTGGCTGTCTCGAAGTGCAAACAAAACCGGGGTTTGATGTACAGAACCATGGAGACAGAGAGAGAGAGAGAGAGAAACACATACTCACAAACACACACAGCCAGTGAACGCAGCACACCTCTCTTCCAGCCGAAACTCACTTTCCTTTCCCTGTCACGTGACCATGACTTCACCCGTGCTTCCTTCAAGCGCTCTCCGAATTTAGGTTAAGGCACATTTTCTCAGCAAATAAACACCGCTTCACATTTTAATTACTGTCCTCGTAAGAGTTTTTCTGGCTTTTGCTGCTCTTTTACGCTATATTTATGACTAAAGAAGTGAAACTCTCAGTGGTTTTCAGCTGTTCCAAAAAAAAAAAAAAAATGTAGCAGTTACGAAAACGAGGCTTTCATTCCCAACTGCTGAATTAAACACATTTTCATTAATTTAAATGGTGTAAATATGTAGTTTAAATACTTTAGTCTAGTCTGACTTTAATTCTAAGGAATTTTGGAAGACTTGGTTACGAAACAGGAAAACACAAGTCAGGCTCCTCCATGTACAGTAGCATCGAACCTACAGGGGGCGCTCGCACAACATAATGAAATGAGCTATACAGCAGAGAGGCTGTTCATTTCAAATGGTGCCTTCAAAAGTATTCACATCCCTGGAACTTTTACACGTTTTGTCAGGTTACTACCACAAACGTAAACTTATTTTAATGGGATTTTATCCGATACACCAATATAAATTGGTACATACTTAAAACCTTTTAAATTAAACACGGCAGCACAGTGGCTTAGTGCTTACCAATGTTTCCTCGCACCTCCAGGTTCTGGGTTCGATTCCCGCCTCAGAGTGCATGTGCATGGTGTTTGCATGTTCTCCTTGTGCTAGGTTTGTGCCCTCCAGGTACTCCGGTTTCCTTCCACAGTCCAAACACATGCAGAATAGGCTGATTGGCGTTCCCAAATTGCCTGTAGTGTGTGTGTGTGTGTGTGTACAGGTATGTGTGCCTGGTGATAAATTGGCAGCCCATGCCTGTACCCTGCCTCTTATCCTGAGTCTTCTGGGATAGGCTCCAGGCCCCCCATGACCCTGTGCACAAGATCAAGCAGTACAGACAGTGAGTGAGAGATTAAACAACTTTCAGATTTTTATGTGTAAAAAAAGTTTTGAAAACCAAAAAGGAAAAAAATATTTTCCTTCGACTTCACAATTAAGCGCCACTTTGTGTTGGTCTATTACATAAAATCCCAATAAAATACATTTATGTTTGTGGTTGTATCGTGACAAAATGTGTAAAAGTTAGGGGTATGAAAATGTTTGCAAGGCAATGTTTCCTAGACTATCTTTTATTATGTCCTGTTTGTACAATCTGTTTGATACAAAAGTCTGGGTCTTGAGCTGTAGATGAAAATATTAGTTCATGGAAAAGTTCAGCGTTATTCTTTAAATAAGGGAAATCCCCTCATTACTCAGTTCAGTAGTACTCACACTTGAGGCTCATTTCTAATTCTATAGCAGCAAAATATTACTTAAGAATCACTGTGTCTTAGTCATTAATGCAAAACAAAAAGCGAAACTAACTTCATCCCCAAGTGCTGAAGGTTATTATTTTAATAATAATTGAAATGCTTTACTATTTACTCATCATCACAGGGGCATGAAAGTACAGAGTGTACCTTGGACAGGCAGTTTGGGATTGCCAATGATTGCCTAGTCTGGATGGTGGGAGGAAACCCAACAACCATGGGGAGAACACACACAGGAAACACAACAACCATGGGGAGAACACACACAGGAAACACAACAACCATGGGGAGAACACACACAAAGACCCAAGTGGGAATCAAACCCTCAACCCTGGAGGTGTGAGCCCATAGTGTTAACCACTACACCACCATGAATGCTTGGTTAATTTTATTTCAACAGTAGCTCTGATGCTCTAAAGGGATATCCTAGTAACAACTTAGACACAGGGACTTGTATTTCAGATCTCCTACAGTATATTAAGTTATCCTTAGATAATTACTGATTATCATCATGAGTGTATATAAATGTGTGGAATTGATGGTATGGGGATGTATTCTGAGTACATGGTAATTATAGACTTGTGGCATCAGCACTGCTGTTAAAGTAAACTATCCAAGCATTCACGTGGTGTAGTGGTTAGCACTGTGGCCTCACACCTCCAGGGCTGATGAATGGGGGGGAAATTGTGTTTCATTGTTGGTATGGTAAAGTAATTATACAGTTTTTCGGAAAGTGCAGGAGTCTTGTGATAGTTCCTTTAAGTCTTCAAAACATGTCTTTCCAGTTTCTTAATATCATAAAACACATTTCATTCTCATCTACAGTACTTCAATCAAAACAGGTACGTTGCTAAGGGAGTGACTATTAATCATTGGCATAAATGGATTTTAATGTCTTTAAAATGTTTTTCAGAACATTAAATTTAACTATAAATTGATTTTAAAATGCTCTTTAATAAATGTTAAAAAAAAGTATGTAGAGTGCTATGGTATAAGATTAATAAAACAAGGATGATGTGCTGCATGAAAAATAATCTCTTTCAGGGTAAAAGCTTGTAAGTTCACATCACTCCACACTCAAGGCAGGAATCAAACCCTTGACCCTGGAGGTACGAGGCCAAAGTGCAAACCGCAACTCCACAACTTCACCGTCATTCAAGAATACAACAGTCTATGACCAAGTATGACATGCAAATTCAAACTGACACACCCATCCCTTTTCCATGCTTATTCCAGCTGTGCTAGGTCACTTTAGGGCACTTGATGTCACTATCTGATTAGCTCACCGAATAGTAAATTAGCCTACAGTACTTTCAAGTCATACTTGGATGTTCCTTCTTTACCAGTCCAGAACCATATTTAAATGTACATGAATAATATAAAATTGATAATTTACAGATTAAAATTTTTGAGTAAATATAAAAATGCTACTTAATAACTGCAGAAAAAAAATTATACTCTGTTATTTACACGCCACTGGCTTGTATAAATTTAGCACAAAAATCAGACATTGTAAAAAACATTTATTTCCCATTTTTCTGTAGTCAGGCCTTTAGTCAGTATTCTTCAGTATGCTCAACGTATACTTCAAAGATTTACAGAATATTTTCTCACTACTGTATATTCAGTTTAATATGTACACCTGTTTTTTTTTCTTTCTATTTTCATCCAGACACACTTACAGTAACATGCTGGGCAAGATGCATCACCGGATATAAACTATGCTGCGATGCGAATTAAAATGCTAGATTTATTAAGAGCCTAGAATTTGAAAGTTATTGTTAATATTTTCATTAAAATACCTACATACATAATGTGTGCTAGTAGTATTAGATATCCAATTTTATAACTTGAGGTACAAGTAATGTTTTCATGTTTAACCGATTCCTAAACATTCCAGTCCTAGTATGATCATATCTCTATCATCTATCATGACACCTGAAAAAAAGGTTCCTTAAATGTTCTTGCAGTTTAAAAGACTTTATACATCTTGGTTAAGTGGAAAAAAAAAATAAGGAAGCAATTCTAGTTATCACTACATGAACTTTGGAATGGAAAAAAAGAATAATTGGAAGTGAGTTTGCCAAAAAACTGTTTGAACAACAAAAGGAATTTATGGCATAATGCAGAAAGTTTCAGAAATGTATTTGTGCCAGAAAAATGTCATCTTTCTGAATGTACAGCCACAAAGGAAAAAGGAAGTGATTCTGAAGTGCTTTTTTTTTTGGGTTGTTGTTTTTGTGGTCGACAGAAAATCTAAAAGTGGAGGAAATGTTCCTTTGCAGTAAACTCACATGTCTGAAACTGAACCTGGTACTGGGGGTTTTCTGTTTTTATGCTTAGGAAACAAGTTAAACAATATCCAGCACTCATTAAATCAGAGAACGCATTGTTCCACGATTAGACAGGTATGATTATATTGTTAATCCAGTGTAGAAATAAGCAAAAAAAATGGTCAATTTAGTAAATAAAAGTTAAGATGGCTGGCTTTTGGGTCTCCTCTAGGTCAGTAATCTTTATATTGGCTTGCTGAAGGTAAGGAAAATGCTGCATGAGCTTCTGCACTGGTGGTCCGATGACACTGTAGGCCTTCACGTGATTGTTCAGTGACCACAAGTCTAAAAACGCAACGCTGAGATTCCCATCCTGTATGTTTAGTCCAAAGTTCAGGACTTTATTGTGTGACATCCCTTTACTGGAGATCTGAAGCTTCCTCAGACCCACAATAGTGAGATATTGAGAAGGTTCGAAAAGCGAGGCTGGGCTACACAGAGACAGCTGCAGCTCTGAAACCCTGCTACCATTCAGCAGCTCCCTTAGCACCCAGGGTTGCCACGCCCACACTGTCAGCATCTCCGCCTGCAAGGTACCGGGCGACAGAGCCGTGCGCCCGACAGTGCCACAGCTGCACATCAGGCTGGCGAGAGTTTCATTACAACTGAGTACCGCCGACGCACAGTTGCAGTTGCATAAGCGGGCAGCATGGTCTGAGCTGTCGAACACTAGCGTGATGTTGGCTTGAAGGGGATGCTGAGTTTCCACCAAGAGAAACGCGAGGAGAATGCACAAGATGTGCTGTAAGCAAGACAGCAGCATTTTCACATCCATGTGATCCAGGTCTACATCCTGATCCAGAGTCTGCAAAAGAGAATGTTATAAAGTTATTTATTGTGCTGCTTTTTCTAGAATTTAGTGACATTTAATTAAACCACATACCATTTAGAACTAGGTGATAAACTATAACAGTGTTGGCCTAAGTATATGAATGAAAGTTCTTTTACTTTAATAACATATTTTTTATTCCCGTCTCTGTGTGCATGGAGTTTGCATGTTCTCCCCATGTTTGGTGGGTTTCCTCCAGGTACTCCGGTTTCCTCCCACAGTCCAAAGACATGCAGATTAGGCTAATTGGCGTTCCCAAATTGACCATAGTGTGTGAATGAGTGTGTGTGTGTGTGTGCTCTGCGATGGATTGGCACGCTGTCCAGGGTGTACCCTGCCTCGTGCCCAGAGTCTCCTGGGATAGGCTCCAGGTCCCCGCGACCCTAAATACAGGATAAAGCGGTATAGAAGATGAATTAACATATTTTTAATGCACATACTCAAGATGTATGTTTGTCCTTACTGATTCGCTTTTTTTTTTTTTTACAATTTAATTTTAAAGTAAATTACCAATTTAAAAGTGATGATATGGTGCGATTTCTTTCCTTTTTATATGTGCTTTTTTCATACATTTTATTTATGCACGCTATTCAGTGAAGATTATAAGCGATCATCAGTGATCATTCCCAGATCTCTGCACTCAGTGCCAGTTTTTAGCCTCACTCATTAAAACATTAACACTACACAAGCCATAGTCCAACTTGTGTTCCTCAGCTGACAGCTCTGGCAAGTAACATCATACGTCTCCTTGCGCACATTCCTTGACACATTTTATTGGGCTTTTTACCGAAATGTGAGAAAAAAGTCCAAGTTTTTTGAGATACTCAGTCCAGATGTTCTACAGTATATTGTAGCTGGCTGTTAAATTCTGAAACTGAAACACGCTGTGTCCCGAGCTGGCTTTTACCGTCTTGTTAAACCTGGCAGGAAAAGTAAAAGTCACAGAGAGTCTCTTCACTTTGGTCTACTCGCAGGTTTAAAGGCTTAGGGGAAGGAGGACAGACTTTCCAGTGCTGCCATTGGACTCAACACGTGAAATGATCACAAAGAATCCTTTACTGCCTTCTGCTTCATGATTATGTAACCTTCCTAAGAGCTAATGTTTGCCCTGGAATATGGCAGCTCAGACAGTGGAATACAGCACTAGTCATCTCAGTGACCTCACGCTATGAAACATTCACGCCAAGTAACTCTGGTCCACAATTTCCCCTAACTTTGAGACACACTGTCGATAGTCTTTTTGATTGACCTAAATTTAATTTATTGTAGCTTTCTGGTTCAGGTAGGGTAGGGTTGAGGTTAGGGTACAGTAAAGGTAAAGGTTAAATTAATGTTTTGATTAGCAGAAAAAAGGGTAGTGTAATTACAAATTACTCAGAGCCTTCTGAGGCACCATACTTAAGAAAAAGGAAAATAGTTATCTAATTATACAGCTAGTTACCTGTTAACTAGAATCTATTTAAGTTTAATTTTCAGAAAGCAAGACTAAAATGAAATGCTAATTACTATAAAAATTTTTGTAAATAATTGTTAGTAAGCACATGATGAAATAAATGAATATTTATATGAATATTATAAATGTACTAAAATGTCTCATCCTGTACGAGTGAAAAACAAATGCAAGTATTTCCATTTGATCGTTGCATATTTTTGAAAGACAATCATGTGAAATGAGAATAATAAAAATAAAAGTTTTCATATGGCAGCAATCTAGCACTGATAATACTTTAACATCATTTGTTTTTCATTTATGCAGTGCATTTTATCTTTTGACATTTCTAGAAATACAAAAAAATATTACGTGAACATTTGCAAGCCTTATATAATCGCAAATGAAATAAAAAGCTGTCTTTTAAAAAAGGTCTTTGCTTGAGAGAACTGGAAATATGATGTAGGCAGTCAGCTGACTGATCATAAACCGCACAGGCACCTACCCTACCCTAACATTCCCATTTCCACCCTCTCCAGAGCGACTACACCCCCCCCCCCCACTCACACCCTTACATATCTCAGCTTATAGATAGTACATTCATCTCCAGAATGTACTTCTGTATATCTGCATATGCTCGAATTATCCTTAATGGCTTTCAGAGCAAATCTGTTTAAATAAAACACGACTAAAAACTACAACTGTTTCTATGAACTATGACTATGAAGAAGCTGTGTGTCCGCTCACTTCATGCTGAATCCCCATTCTCAAAAGAAAAGAAAGGAAATGATCATATTATCATATTAAAGGTCAGAGCATGTATTGTGCTTGCATGGCATATTCAGATTCACAGAATGAAATGTTTAACAAAGCAAAACTGAAACAAACTAAAATAAATAGTGTAATAAAAGGAACCACAGTGATGATATAAGATAACGAGGAACCCACCGTATCTCTAATATTTTGTCCACGACCTGTTGAGTCTCGAGAACTTCACGATCACTGCTACTTCTTGCTGCAGCTCTCCCATTCCCTCTCCATTTCTTACTCTCTCCTTCCCCTCTTTTCCATCTCTCCTCCCTCTGCCTCCCCTTCCCAAGGCCCCTCACACACTCTCACTGGCAATCAATATTGGACTTAGTATGGCACAGATGCTGCTTTCTTCAGAAATTTTGCTGTGCACATGCTGCCATCTAGTGGCACTAAAATATGTTTTGTGGTTTGTAGTTGTAGTAAGCAATCAGTGCTGTGTATGATTTCAGCTTCCAAAGATGGATGTGGATTACAGGCTGCAAGGCATGAATAACTCACTCACTTACTCACACACTCACCGTCTATACCGCTTTATCCTGTGTACAGGGTAGCGGGGGGGCCTGGAGCCTATCCCAGCCTACACCCTGCACAAGGTGCCAATCTATTGCAAGGCACACACATACGCACACTCACACACACGTTCATTCACACACTACAGGCAATTTGGGGATGCCAATTAGGCTAATACGCATGCTTTTGCCCTGTGGGAGGAAACCAGAGTACCTGAAGGAAAACCGGCGGAGAACAGGCATGCACACACAGACCCTATGGCGGAAATCAAACCCGGACCATGGAGGTGCAAGGCGGCATGAGGCATGAATTAATTGAGTGCAACAATTCAGAAAAAAAAAGAACAAACTATAAACCAGTATAAACACTATACTATAACTACACTATAAACAAATTTTTATGACACATTAATGACAATTTACACACACACACACACACACACACACATATATATATATATATATATATTCATCCAACCTGTCAGTCTCTCCTGTGCAAGATTACTATGTACAGTATTTACCAGAGGTGTCAAGTAACGAAGTACAAATACTTCGTTACCTTACTTAAGTAGAAATTTTGGGTATCTATACTTTACTGGAGTAATTATTTTTCAGCCGACTTTTTACTTCTACTCCTTAAATTTTTAAGCAATTATCTGTACTTTCTACTCCTTACATTTTAAAAATAGCCTCGTTACTCTATTTTTATGATCAAACCCCCCCCCCCCCCGGGTCGCATGATAAGAACGCGCACAACGCACACACACCCCACCCCCCCAGTCGCATGATCAGAAAGCGAGACCTTAATGCTTTTGTCGCCCCTCACGGTACTTTTACTTTTATACTTTAAGTAGTTTTGAAACCAGTACTTTTACACTTTTACTTAAGTAAAAAGCTTGGGTTGATACTTCAACTTCTAAAGAAGTATATTTGAACCCTAGTATCTATACTTCTACTCAAGTAATGAATGTGAATACTTTTGACACCACTGGTATTTACAAACCAAAAGTACATCATTTTTGTAGCTTTAAGGCCGCCTATAAATGGATGCTACTACCCACCACAATTTGTGTATCCGGGAAAGTATTCACAGAGCATCACTTTTTCTACATTTTCTTATGTCACAGCCTTATTCTAAAATTGATTTAATTATTTTTTTCTACACACAACACCCCATAATGACAACATGTAAAAGTTTAAAAATAAAAAAATTTAGAAAGCACATGTACAGGAACTTCTCAAAAAATTAGCATATTGTGCTAAAGTTCATTATTTTCTGTAATGTACTGATAAACATTAGACTTTCATATATTTTAGATTCATTACACACAACTGAAGTAGTTCAAGCCTTTTATTGTTTTAATATTGATGATTGTGGCATACAGCTCATGAAAACCCAAAATCCCTATCTCAAAAAATTTGCATATTTCATCCGACCAATAAAAGAAAAGTGTTTTTAATACAAAAAAAAAAAGTCAACCTTCAAATAATTATGTTCAGTTCTGCACTCAATACTTGGTCGGGAATCCTTTTGCAGATTCTTGTGTCTTGTGTCTCTCAACTTTCTCTTCACAATATCCCACAGATTCTCTATGGGGTTCAGGTCAGGAGAGTTGGCAGGCCAATTGAGCACAGTAATACCATGGTCAGTAAACCATTTACCAGTGGTTTTGGCACTGTGAGCAGGTGCCAGGTCGTGCTGAAAAATGAAATCTTCATCTCCATAAAGCTTTTCAGCAGATGGAAGCATGAAGTGCTCCAAAATCTCCTGATAGCTAGCTACGTTGACCCTGCCCTTGATAAAACACAGTGAACCAACACCAGCAGCTGACATGGCACCCCAGACCATCACTGACTGTGGGTACTTGACACTGGACTTCAGGCATTTTGGCATTTCCCTCTCCCCAGTCTTCCTCCAGACTCTGGCACCATGATTTCCGAATGACATGCAAAATCTGCAACCTGTAGCCCATTTCCTGCACACGCCTGTACATGGTGGCTCTGGATGTTTCTGCTCCAGACTCAGTCCACTGCTTCCGCAGGTCCCCCAAGGTCTGGAATCGGTCCTTCTCCACAATCTTTCTCAGGGCCCGGTCACCTCTTCTCGTTGTGCAGCGTTTTCTGCCACACTTTTTCCTTCCCACAGACTTCCCACTGAGGTGCCTTGATACAACACTCTGGGAACAGCCTATTCATTCAGAAATGTCTTTCTGTGTCTTACCCTCTTGCTTGAGGGTGTCAATGATGGCCTTCTGGACAGCAGTCAGGTCGGCAGTCTTACCCATGATTGCGGTTTTGAGTAATGAACCAGGCAGGGAGTTTTTAAAAGCCTCAGGAATCTTTTGCAGGTGTTTAGAGTTAATTAGTTGATTCAGATGATTAGGTTAATAGCTCGTTTAGAGAAACTTTTTCAAATTCAAATTTCAAATTCAAATTTCAAATTCAAATTTTATTTGTCACATACACAGTATAATATGCAGTGAAATGCTTACACGACCGCCAGTGACCTTAAAAAGAAAATAAAAGCTTGTACGTAAAATAAATATCAATAAAAGGAAATACTAAAGAAATAAATGTAACTAGTAAAATAAACTGTACAATAAGGGCATAATAAAATATTGCAAAATATAGAAATATAGGGGGGGGGAGTATATATATATAGAATTTAAAGTGACCATGGTTATGCAAATATGCATGAAAGGTGACTAGTGAAAGTGACATGTGCAATTGTCCAGATGTATAAATATTTAGTGCAAGTGTGTATGAATGTGTCCATGATTGTCCAGTCAGTGTTGTGAGCTTAAAAAGATGTTATTAGTCCTGTGTGGAGGTGTGATCGCCTGCGGGAAGAAGCTCCTCCTCAGCCTCTCTGTGTTGGCCTTTAGGGAGCGGAATCGCTTCCCAGACCGCAACAAAGAGAACAGTCCATTACTGGGGTGACTGAGGTCCTTCATGATCTTCCTGGCCTTGGTCCAGCACCGCTTGCTGTAGATCGAGTGCAGGTCAGGGAGCTCAGTGCGGATGATGCGCTTGGCTGATCGCACCACCCTCTGTAGAGCTCGTCTGTCCTGCATGGTGCTGTTCCCGAACCAGGTCGTGATGTTTCCCGTCAGGATGCTCTCTATGGTGCAGGAGTAGAAGTTCCTGAGCACCTTGGAGGGCAGTCTAAAGTCTCTCAAGCGTCTGAGGTGGTACAGACGCTGCCGGGCTTTTTTCATGATATGCTAATTTTTTGAGATAGGGATTTTGGGTTTTTTGTATGCCACAATCATCAATATTAAAACAATAAAAGGGTTGAACTACTTCAGTTTGTGTGTAATGAATCTAAAATATATGAAAGTCTAATGTTTATCAGTACATTACAGAAAATAATGAACTTTATCACAATATGCTAATTTTTTGAGAAGGACCTGTACCTCTAATGGCATCTAATGGGAGCGATCGGGGGAGAAGGGCCTTAGTCAGGGAGGTGACCAAGAACCCAATGGTCACTCTGTCAGAGCTCCAGAGGTCCTCTGTGGAGAGAGGAGAACCTTCCAGAAGGATGACCATCTTCTTCTTTGTCTTTCGGCTGTTCCCTTTCAGGGGTCGCCACAGCGAATCATCTGCCTCCATCTAACCCTATCCTCTGCATCCTCTTCTCTCACACCAACTAACTTCATGTCCTCTCTCACTGCATCCATAAATCTCCTCTTTGGTCTTCCTCTAGACCTCCTGCCTGGCAGTTCCAACCTCAGCATCCTTCTACCAATATATTCACAATCTCTCCTCTGAACATGTCCAAACCACCTCAATCTGGCCTCTCTGACTTTATCTCCAAAACATCTCACATGGGTTGTCCCTCTGATGAACTGATTCTTGATCCTATCCATCCTTGTCACTCCCAAAGAGAACCTCAACATCTTCAGCTCTGCTACCTCTAGCTCTGCCTCCTGTCTTTTCTTCAGTGCCACTGTCTCTAAGCCATAGAGCATTGCTGGTCTCACCACTGTCCTGTACACCTTTCCTTTCATTCTCGCTGATACTCTTTTATCGCACAACACACCTGACACTTTTCTCCACCCATTCCAACCTGCCTGTACTCGTCTCTTCACCTCCTTTGAACACTCTCTGTTGCTCTGGACCGTTGACCCTAAGTACTTAAAATCCTGCACCTTCTTTACCTCTGCTCCCTGTAGCCGCACTATTCCTCTTGGGTTCCTCTCATTCACACACATGTATTCCGTCTTGCTGCGGCTAACCTTCATTCCTCTGCTTTCCAGAGCGTACCTCCACCTCTCCAAATTTTCCTCTACCTGTTCCCTGCTCTCGCTACAAAGCACAATGTCATCTGCAAACATCATAGACCATGGAGACTCCTGTCTAACTTCATCTGTCATCCTGTCCATCACTAGAGCAAACAAAAAGGGGCTTAGAGCCGATCCTTGATGCAGACCCACCTCCACCTTGAACTCTTCTGTCACACCTACAGCACATCTTACCACCGTCTTACAACTCTCATACATGTCCTGCACCACTCTAACATACTTCTCTGCCACTCCAGACTTCCTCATACAACACCACAGGTCCTCTCTCGGCACCCTGTCGTACGCTTTCTCTAAATCTACAAAGACACAATGCAACTCTTTATTACCTTCTCTGTACTTCTCCATCAGCATCCTCAAAGCAAATACTGCATCTGATGTACTCTTTCTAGGCATAAAACCATATTGCTGCTCACAAATTCTCACCTCTGCCCTTAACCTAGCTTCCACTACTCTTTCTCACAGCTTCATTGTATGGCTCATTAGCTTTATACCTCTGTAATTGCCACAGCTCTGCACATCTCCCTTGTTCTTAAAAATCGGCACCAATACACTTCTCCTCCATTCCTCTGGAATCCTCTCACTCTCCAAGATCTCGTTAAACAAACTAGTCAGAAACTCTACTGCCACCTCTCCTAAGCACTTCCATACCTCCACAGGTATGTCATCAGGACCAACAGCCTTTCCACTCTTCATCCTCTTCAACGCCCTTCTCACCTAACTTTTACTAATATTTGCTACTTCCTGCTCCACAACAGTCACCTCTTCTACTCTTTGTTCTCTTTCGTTTTCCTCATTCATCAACTCCTCAAAGTACTCCTTCCATCTTCCCATCACCCTCCTGGCATCTGTCAGTACATTTCCATCTCTATCTTTAATCACTCTAACCTGCTGCACATCCTTCCCATCTCTATCTCTTTGCCTCGCCAACCTGTACAGATCCACCTCACCCTCCTTACTGTCCAGCCTAGCATACAAGTCCTCATATGCTCTTTGTTTGGCCTTTGCCACTTCTACCTTCACCTTACGGTGCATCTCCCTGTACCCCTGCCTACTCTCTTCAGTCCTCTCAGAGTCCCACTTCTTCTTAGCTAGCCTCTTTCCCTGTATACACTCCAGGACTTCCTCATTCCACCACCAAGTCTCCTTGTCACCTTTTCCCTTACCTGATGATACAAGTACCCTCTTACCTGTCTCCCTGATCACATTGGCTGTATTTGTCCAGTCAACTGAAAGCATCTCCTGACCACCCATAGCTTGTCTCAACTCCTCCCTAAAGACTACACAACATTCTTCCTTTCTCAGCTTCCACCATTTTGTCCTCTGCTCTGCCTTTGTCCTCTTCACCTTCCTCACCACCAGGGTTATTTTACACACCACCATTCTGTGTTGTCTGGCTACACTCTCCCCTACCAACACTTTGCAGTCACTAATCTCTTTCAGATTACAACGTCGACACAAGATGTAGTCCACCTGAGTGCTTCTGCCTCCGATCTTATATGTCATTCCAGAAGGATGACCATCTCTGCAGCAATCCACCAATCAGGCCTATATAGTAGAGTAGCCTCGGACTTTGACTTCATGCTTTGTTTGTGCTCTTGAACTATAATATTAATAATTTCTATAATCTATAATAATAAATATCTATTTAAAAAAAACCTCTATAATGAAAACCTTCGACAAGCTCTACCTCCAACCCAAAAATGTCGAAACCAGTCTGCAATCTGTGCATGATGCACAACATTGCTGCCATTGTCGGTGTGTCATACGGAACAGTCCAGGCGATTCTCACGTGTGATTTGAACATACATCGTGTTGCTGCCAAGTTAGTCCCCAAACTGCTGACCCAGGAGCAGAAGAACCACTGCATCGTGTCGAGGATCATAACCTGTGACCAGAGGTGGAAAGTAATGAATTACATTTACTCGCATTACTGTAACTGAGTAGATTTTTTGTGTACGTCTACTTTTTAAAGTAGTTTTTAAAATCTGTAATTTTACATTTACTTAAGTATGTTTTTTTTAAAGTATTGTACTTCACTACATTTTAAACCATATTCACTACTGAGTCAAAAATAAATGCATGAAAATGAAAAATAATACAACGGGGAAGGAAAAAAATTGCACCCGGAAACCACTGCACTGATTGATGGAGAACAAACGCGGTAAATTCACAAGAACGATGGAGACAAAACAGATGTCAGTGATACAGAAACAGCTGAAAGTGAAACACCAACAGATTCTTATGATGCGAAGCCCTGGTCATATTTAAGCCACCACTTTGATTTCAAGCACAACAAAGGGAACAGATTTATTATGCAAATGTGTTCCATCCCCCTCCCCCGCTGTTAAAAAAAAAAAAAAGTAACTCAATAACTTTTACTGGGTAAATTTTTAACGAGCTACTTTTTACTTTTACTTGAGTAGATTTTTATAAGGGTAACTTTACTTGTACTTAGTAAAAGTTCACTAAAGTAACAGTTCTTTTATTACTCTTTCCACCTCTGCCTGTGACGAAACACGGGTGTACAGGTATGATCCTGAGATGAAGTTTTGAGTCTTGAAACAGTCATTGGAAGAGACCATCATCTCCATGACCGAACAAGGCATGGCAAGTTAGCAGATCAACCGAGTGCAAGCTCATTGTCTTTTTTTTAGATTCACAGCGTTTTGCATCAAGAATTTGTCCCCAGGAGTCAGACGGCCAATAGTGTATTCTACTGCCAGGTTTTATACCTGCGCTAACGAAGCCATTAAACACACCTGAATGTATTTCCTGTGAGCAGAGGCAGCGTTACCATTAGGCAAAAGTAGGTGAGCACTCCGAACTGCCAGGGCCCCATGAACTAAGTAGTTTAGTTAACACTACAATGGTACATTCCGTGTGACTGCCATCTACAGCCATGAAACGAAGTTACAAGTGATGCAGAAAAAATGGAAATAAATAATGAAAACAGACAATTAATTGTCACAAGTCACATCAAGTCAACGATGTCACAAGAGAGGCTGTCTGCACTTACTATTCTCTCCACTGAGCACAAAGTCAGAAAATCAGTGGAAATGGAGTCAGGAATTACAAAGTGTGTTGAAGCCAAAGCTTGCAAGGCCAGAGTTTAGTGTCTTGGCCTACAATATTTACTCCAGCCATGCACACGATGAGACTAATTATTTAAAATATTTTTAAATTAATGTTATTTTCATATTATTCTTAATCCAACACCCCAATATTCAAAATTTTCCCCACCCACTAAACCTCCTTCATTTGATGAAGGACGAGTAAACTATTTTATAAAAGTAAAAAGAAAAAAAAGCTAGAGAAATACAGTGCCAAAAGGGGAGAAGAGAAGGATAGACATGACGAAGAGAAACAGTAAAATGCATTAAAAGGATTGGAAGGAGAAAAAGAAAGATGTCAAGAAGCAGGAGAAATACATAAAATTTAAACTATTAAAAGGACAGAAGAAGAAGACAGACAGACAGAGCGAAGAAGAGTAAGATAAAGACGGAAGGCAAGGATAAAGATAAGAGGTAATCATTTTATAATAAGTATTCTTTGGTATCATTTGTGTCACTCCACTGACCTGTCGTGGGTTTTCTTACTTTAATGAAACAGCATAGAAGACAGAGGCCAGTCGTCAACTATTAATCTGCTGATCATGTTGAAATACAAAGGAATCTGTATCAGATATGTAAACGGAATGAGTTACATTCTAATTGTAGAACATTTATGTGCATTAGTTAACCTGTTAATGTTTTGTTGTTGTTTTCTTTCTACAGAGCTGTTCTAGACAGCTGAATAAGATTGCTGTGGGATGACGAGTGAATGGAAGTTTAAGGTAAGACCCCATATCCATGTTCGCCTTGAGCCCCTAATTGCTAAATCCACCACTGCCTGTAAGGAGAATGGCCAGACTGGTCTGAGCTAACAGGAAGTTTGTGGTAACTCGATCACTTTATAAGTTTGTTTAAACTCTTCAAAACTGTCATACAAAGAGTCGTCTCAGATTCATGTCCCAGTGGCATCTGCCTTTTTATTAGAGAAAAAGAGGGCTGCTATTTTGCTGGGTTTCACAGTATTGTATAACATGTTCTAGATGGCAAAGTGAAACTTTGTTAACCGTCATGTCATTCTCAGTGTCAGTGTCTATTACTATGCTGTTGTGGCACCTTATTTAAAACATTGCTCGCTTATGAACTTGCTTGAATTTACAAAGAAAGTTAAAAAAATAACAGAGCAGTGCACATCTTTATAATGGTATTAACAAGTCCACATATCACAGGGGGTCACTGTAATGATTTTAATAAAAATGTCCCAGACTTAATTGTCATCAGCAACTGTAGTCTGTGTCTTTATTTTATAGGTTGCACTTGAGTACGCCCGGCTTTGAATACGCAGCACCATGCGACGGGCGTAGAAGTCCCGGTATTCCTCCGGCAGCTCATCCAGCGCTCCCAGCGCCCGATCCAGGACCTGCAGCGCCCGTGCCGCTGCCACTGGGTCCTTGTTGCCGTACGGGTCCTTCTTATCATAGCTGTCCAGGGGTAGGTGGCGCCAGAACACGTTGACTCCAATACCGAACTGAAGAGCCAGCGTGTTGTGAAACCAAAGGGCTGGGGGAAAAAAAACAACAACAACAAGCACATAATGTAATATATTTTTATGCTATAATGTTTTTGAATCTGAAAAACCACTATGAATTTGCAACATTTTTTAACCTTTTTTTTTTCCAAAAGGAAAAGAAGAATCCAGTAGATTTATTCCAATAAATAGTGCCTTTAAAAAAAAGAAAATACTAAGTCCCAGTTTGACTTGAACGTCCATTGTTAAAAGCGCTTAAATACAGTATACGCGGGAATAAGTGTCCCCCCCCCCCCCCTTTTTTTGTAGATATTCAATATAGTCACAATTTACACCTAATACTGTACACTGCAAATCTAGAACTTAAACACAATATACATTATTATCTAGAGCTGTAATAGATTCTGGTGCTTTAATAATACCTAAAGATCATCTCACCCGGGATGAAGAGCAGATCACCTGGTTCTAAAATACACTCGTATCGACACGCCTTCACGAAATCCGGATAGAGCTCCAAATCTGGAGAATCCACGTCCAGAACTTCGGACTTATCGCCTGGTCAGAGAGAATAAAGTGTTACTGCATACTTTAAAGATTAGTACAGTAATCTGGAATTGACACTCACCTGTCAGGTACAAGTGTAAGGAATCTTGGGGGCTGTAGAGCACGACGCGCTTCCTCCCGGTCACCTGAGCCAGCAGGTTGTCCATCACCTGGGTGAGAGACAGAACGCAAGTAAATTAGAAGCTGGTGGAATATTACTTGAAGCCAGGGCGAGCAAAAACACTGAAGAGAGACCAGGGCTTCAAATGAAGCATCTAATGGGAACACCTCATATTCATAATGCTGCTGCCTCATGATTGGCTGATTTCATAATTGCATGAACAATAGTGAGACCTTTGTGTATGTGCAGTACTAGGGATCGTGTAAAACCACGTTGTTACCCGACTAGTGATTAGTTCATGAACAGTGTTCTGAGTAATCTGTATTGATTATGAAATTCTCCTCACGTCATAGTGTGTCCATAACTGCAAGCCGGGTGAGCTGATGCGGAAAACGCTGGAGAAAAACTGCTCAGGTGCAAAAAACTGAGGCATATGGAAGTCTCGTGCCAGGTCAGGAAACTGCTTCCTCAGGTCAGCGGGCTCCTTAAAGGCCAGAGATAAGAATGAGTGACCATGCTATTGGAGAAATTTAAATAATATCCTTACGTATCACTTTTTCCACATTTTGTTATGTCACAGCCTTATTCCAAAACAGATTGAATTCATTTTTTTCCTCAGAATTCTACACACAACACCGCATAATGACAACATGTTTACTTGAAATTTTTTGCAAATGCATTAAAAATAAAAAATAAAAATTGAGAAAGCACATGCACATAAGTATTCACAGCCTTTGCCATGAAGCTCAAAATTGAGCCCAGGCGCATCATCCTGTTTCCCCTGAATGTCCTAGAGATGTTTCTGCAGCTTAATTTGAGTCCACCTGTGGTAAATTCAGTTGATTGGACATGATTTGGAAAGACACACACACCTGTCTATATAAGGTCCCACAGTTGACAGCTCATGTCCGAGCACAAACCAAGCATGAAGTCAGAGGAATTGTCTGTATTGTCTCGAGGGACAAATCTTGGGGAAAGTTACAGAAAAATTTCTGCTGCTTTGAAGGTCTCAATGAGCACAGTGGCCTCCATCATCTGTAAGTGGAAGAAGTTCGAAACCACTAGGACTCTTCCTAGAGCTGGCCGGCCATCTAAACTGAGCGAATGGGGGAGAAGGGCCTTAGTCAGGGAGGTGACCAAGAACCCGATGGTCACTCTGTCAGAGCTCCAGAGGTCCTCTGTGGAGAGAGGAGAACCTTCCACAAGGACAACCATCTATGCAGCAATCCACCAATCAGGCCTATATGGTAGAGTGGCCAGAGAGTCTCATCAGACCTGAGAATTTTGTTTAGAGTCCTTTTGGAAAACTCCAGACGGGCTGCCATGTGGCTTTTACTAAGGAGTGGCTTCCGTCTGGATATATATATAAAACGGTATGCATTTCTTATAGACTTATACTGTAGATGCATTTCTCATTTCCATGATGAATCATATTTAAAGGTGTTGTGGAACTCAAATCATGTTGTTTATCATTATTATAAAAATGCATCCCTACCTTACGAGTGTCTTCTCCGAGCGATCTCAGGTAGTAGCTCTCATCCTGGTGAAATTAGAAAGCAGGAAACATTTGCATCGAATCACAATCCCAAACCTTTAAAGGTGGACAGGATACTATAAAAGCCTTAAAATACCTCAGAGAACATTAAAAACTAGAATAATGATCTATTACTACACTAGATACTATGTTATTATCAGGCGTTGAAAATAGTTTTGCGCACTTACTGGTACTATGTAGCCAAATAAAGGGTGAGGAGAATAAACCATGGAGGTGGTGGACAGTCCTGTAAATCTGACTCTTTATGTATCCACTTAATCTGCTTTAGAATAGCCTCAGCGAACAAACTGTTCCAGGGTCAAATCCCAAATAGCTTTAAATGGAAAGCTAGTGCACTATGTAGGGTTTTCAAGCCCTTGTTCCACACACCCTTGTAGTAGTTCCCTTGATCAGGGGTCAGGGAGGGATTTGGGATTCAGCCTTGTGTTTTGGTGAGGTGAGGGGAGTTATGAACAATCGAAACATAACGCAGGCGGTTCAAAGGTGATTCAGAACAACTTCAAAGTGATTTCTAAGCAGACAGCGTGTCATTTAAGACGACATAACATTATCAGATGTGTGTTCTTGCTGAAAGTCCTTCTGTGACTGGTCTTGAATGTTTTTTTTTTTTTTTTTTTTTTTTACAGGGAGCTGCTTTCTTCACTTTCCAGTACTGCAGTACACTCCATATTTATCTACATTTCTAGCATTAGTACCTGTCGTTGACGGTTAAAGAGTTTGTAGAAATAGTTAAAAGGTTAAAGATAAAAAATAAGCTGATCAGCATCTGACACATAACTGCTCATAGCTACTCATAGACAGATGGATGCATAATTTTTTTTTGGAGTAAGCCGTGCTGTGTCGCGTTTTTGTTTGTGTCTGGTGAGGACTGTGGAAGTTTGTAAAGGGCAATGCAGTCGTTTGTGTCTTCCCCACGTAGACAGAGTTCCAGTATTTCTACCTTACTAATGAAGAACTCTTCATGCTCTTCTTCTGCTGCGGCTCTCTGGACAAACTTGTCAAACGGTAAAGTCCTGATACATAAAGAACAAAAAAAATACATAAAACTTTAAAAGGATCCAAAAGTTACACATTCCTATATACATTCATTCTGCTTCATTATACTGTACACTTTATCCTGGTAAAGTTAATCCCAGGGACGCTGAAACATGGAGAACCCAGCGGAACCCTGGAGCTGTTAGTTGTCAATGCTACCCATTTTATCATAAAACTATGAGCGTATATTTACTTCTTGCCTTCTTGTCTGTGTACCTGTAAATAAAATTCTTATGCAGAAAGTCCATCTGCGGAACATAAGACACATGAACTTTGACCTCCCGGTCACCCCCCTTTGCTGCCAGGTAATCCACCGTCCATTTTTCCACGCACGGCCCCAAAGGTACTCCCTTGAGCAATGCCGGTTTTCTCTGAGAAAGAAATGCAAAAAAGAACAAATCTGATAAACCACAATGATGTACAACACAATCAGGAAGTGTGTGTCTTTAAGATGTTACACTTAAAAAAAAAAAAAACATATAATACAGGATTAGCACCGTGGTACAGCGGTTAAGAGAGAGAGTGCTCGGGTTCGTGTGTGTTTTAGTTTCACAGGTTCTTCCCCGGGGGTTTCTTCAGGGTTCTCCAGTTTCCTCCCATGTCATGTAGGTGGACTGGCCAAGATCAACAGCGCTTGGGTATGTATGAGTGTGTGTGTGTGTGTGTGTGTGTGTGCATGGTTCTGTGTGATGAGTATTACTGCCTGGCTCTCAGTGTTCTCATGGGTGCTTGAACTTTGTTCACTCTAATGTCAGGGTAAACTTAATATACCTGATACACATAAAAATGCACAACGTGACTTATATTGTTTAGTAAATAAAGATTTCTCACCAGTGGATAGATCTCCTTTATGAAAAGCTCCTGATCCACATCTGTAAAGACAGACACCTCGACTCTTTCCTGACATTCCATACAGAAATCCTCTTCTTCCTCCACCTTCTTCAGCTCATCTGCAGCTCTACAACTTCGCTTTTCTCACTTTTGCTTGGCTCAATCCCAAAAACACACTAAGTGCACTATTTAGGGTGCAGCTCGTGCTTCAATTA
Source organism: Channallabes apus (assembly GCA_030522415.1). Lineage (NCBI taxonomy): Eukaryota > Metazoa > Chordata > Actinopteri > Siluriformes > Clariidae > Channallabes > Channallabes apus. Next base: position 13,980,102 of record CM060109.1, read on the forward strand.
TCTCCTTAATAGCGCACTCATATAGAGAGCGCGTGGCCATTTAGAACTCGGCCTCTCTGTTTAGGTGCACTGCTTATATCTTCCCCAGAAACTATGAAAAAAATATCTGCACTTTTCACACTTAGCAGGTTTTAAATGCTAAAATTGTATACAATCGTTATTATGACTTTTTAATGAAGAAAACTATTTAAAAAACATTGTTATTATTAGTTAAATAGCTAAATAAAAATAACTAGGAACGATAATAATGTGGTGTGAGGGGGCCGGACGGACTGCTTTGCGGTGAGGACAGAAACATGGCGCTGCCCTTACTGCGGTGGAGCTGTAGAAGGCCCTCAGTGGGTTTAAGCGCTTATCTCAGATTTAACAAACTATGCAAAATACGAAATCACTCTTTGGTCAAAAACCAGGCGTCTTTAGGATGTGTCGTGTCCGGAGTGCGGTTCTGCAGCTCGGACAGAGACGGACACAGACACACGCGGAAGGTTGTGGTGCTCGGCATCCCCAACCCGTTCATCTGGTTCCGAACCAAATTCTCCTTCTTCCTCATTCGCGCTTACTTCGACAAAGACTTCAGCATCGAGGAGTTCACTGACGGAGCCAAACAGGTCAGCTGGGCTTGTGTCTGGTCTCATGGGTTATTATTATTATTATTATTATTATTGTTGTTGTTGTTGTTACAGGGTTTAGAGAGACAGGGGGAAACACAACACAGTGATGTCGACTCATTTATTGAAATCAAAAATTTAGGTCATGGCAAAAGTTTCAGGTCAACAGCAGGTCTGAGAAAATTACAAGTTTATAACATCATCCTGCTTTCTGAATGAGACCAGTGAAGGAGGCGTGGCCGTTGTGCTGTCAAGCGAAGGAGGCGTGGCCTCTGTGCTGTCAGTCAATGTAGAAGGCGTGGCCTCAGTGCTGCCACTGACCAGTCATAACATCATGATAACAGTAATGATCTGTGTGTTCTGACTCAATTCTATCACAGCCGACATTAAACTTTTCATCACTAACTCTTCTACTGGATCAGACTACACGGGCCAGCCTTCGCTCCCCATGTGCATCAGTGTTCCTTTGGCCACCTATGACTGTGGGGAGCTAAAAGGATGGGACCGTGTAGTCCGATCCAATAGTAGAGCTCCTGTAGATCAAATTAAAGAATGCTAGTTGTTAAGCAAAGATGTCGGAACACACAGTGCATCACCGTTATGGTGGCAAAACTCGATATTAGTCAGGTGGTCATGTTATGGATGATTGGTGTACATTACTGCACAGTGAAATATTTTATTCTTTGGCATTTCCAACTTTTTTAAGAGACTGGGGTCAGAGCGCAGTGTCAGCCATTATACAGCACCCCTGGAGCAGACAGGGTTAAGGGCCTTACTTTAGGGCAGTTTGGTAGAGCCAGGGTTTGAACCACTGAACTTCCGATCAGCAACCTTCCGAGCCTCAACAAACTGAGCTACCACTGGCCAAGGAGCGCAAAACTATGTTTTGTTAAAATATTTCTAATCACCATGGATTGAACCATTTCCTTTTTACACACACACATACACAGTGGAGAAATAAGTATTTGATCCTTCTAAGTTTGCCCACTTACAAAGAAATGAGGGGTCTATAATTTTTATCATAGGTTTATGACAAAATATCAACCAAAAATTACAGAAAAAGCACATGATACAAATGTTATGGATTAAGTTGCATTTCAATGAGACTTAGAAAATCTGTAGGGGATCAAATACATATTTCCCCCACTGTATTGTGCTGTGTTTGATGTACAATGATCTGTTCATTCTTTTTTCTGGTTACAGGCATTTGCACATGTATCACGACTGCTGTCTCAATGTCAGTTCAAAGAACTTGAAGGACTCGTCGCCAAAGATGTAAGTACATTAAAGGTCAACAGCACTTAGTCAGTGAACGTGATCTGGTTGTTTTTAACCACTTTAAAACGAGTCAGACAAATCCGGTTTGTGTTAGTGTGTGCGTAATCTCAGCCGCTCACGATCCTGTAGGTAATTGGCAAACTGGAGGAGAAATGTGCTGATCTCCCGCTGAGCTATAAAAGAGCACTTTTGGCTGATCCAGATGACATCATGTACACAACACCAGCAGATGTGGGCTTTTGCTACGAAGACGATGGTGAGGGATGAACCATTTAACATCTTTTATATGTTTGTGTCCGAAAAAAATAGGACTTATTTTTTTTAAAGATGAGCCAGATGAAGGTTAAAATAAAAATGAAGGTGATCTTTGTTGGGGCAGGACCCTTTTGTACTTTGTTGCGTGTAAGTTTGTAATGGGTCAAGAAGTGTGTTAAATGTATTTATTCTTGATTCAGTTGCTCAGAGGTGCACTGAAAATAACTCGGCATGTGTCCTGGTTTGTTTCACTGACAGGGAGGAAGTTTGTCAGTATTTTGATGCGCTTTTGGTACTTAACCAGTGCTCAGCTACCGGAGGAGACAATGGAGGGGGTGCGCATCTTTCAGGTGGCCCTTGGAAAAAATGGAGAGAAGCCCAAGAGCAAGAGACTGCTCTCTGCCAATTACGAGTGAGTCCTCAAATACTGTACTGGGTGTGAGAGGCATTAAAGGCATTCATTGTGTTAGAGATATAGATGTAAGGATTATCAGATAAATGTGTCCAGTAACCTCCTGAGACGATTGCTAGTATTTCTCCACAAAAACTGGCAAGTTATTAATCATGTGTTATCAGGAATCCAGCAAAGGATCTTGAACAGGGCAGAATGTAAACTGTTGACAAAGTGGAATAAGTTTCAGCACTAGACAGTTGTGTGCTGAAGAAACGCTTTAGTGCTGAGGACTGAAAAAATGAGAACAGATAAGAAGCTCAAAACAACCACCATTATATGAAATCCTAAAGCAGGTTATTCGACTTTGTTTTGCAGATTTCAGAGGGAGTTTACACAAGGAGTGACACCAGACTGGATCATCACTAGAATAGAGCACTCAAAGCTGCTGGATTAAAATGATGAACTCCCTGTTTAACGACATCTGACTTTAATATCATACTGTACTGTGAATAAGCCATGTTTGTTGTCTATGAAATGAAACATGACATGTGGACAATATTCACACTCTGTAAGAGCGATCAGAGTAAAAGTAGACTTTAGCAAATCTCTAAAAGTTCTTATGTCACTTTGGACCTGTACAAATCGAGATGGATATTCACAAGACCTTCAGTGTTGAGAGAAATTTTTAAGTTTTAAGCTTTTAGTTCCTGTAAGTCTTTGTAGCTCCTCATGTGTTTTGTTACTTCTTTCTAAAACTCAGCGTTCGAGTATATAACACTTAAAATATTAAAATATTTGTAACTATATTGCAGATAATAATTTGATACGTGTGCTGTTTATAATTTATGCTTATGTGCTGCATCTCTGAAATTAATTTGTACCTTTTCTACTGTTAGGTGGGTAAATTCAATAAAGCAACCAAGAAATCTTGTACACATGTTGAGGGGGAAAAAAGGCATCTGTTCAAGTTAGGAATCCAATTTAGGAACATGCTTATATGGCTATAGGTTTGTGGATCCCTGACTGTCACACCATTATATGGGTCCTCACCAAGCGTACTAGCATTACAGGTTTCCATCTCTGGAAAAAAGAGGACCAAACCCGTTCCAGCATGACAATGCAGCAGGCTCCTTGGAGACATGAAGTGTTAAGGGTGGAGTGGAAGAACTTGTGTGTCCTGCACAGAACCATGACTGAACTCAACTCAGAGTGGTCGCAACATCGTATCTCGTACCCTGCCTTAGTAAGTCGTGGCCACAACATCGTATCTCGTACCCTGCCTTAGTAAGTCGTGGCCACAACACAGGCCCGTAGCCAGGGGGGGGGGGGTTCGGGTGGTTCGAACGACCCACCCCCCCCCCCCCCACTGCCAAAGGTCCAGAATTTTTTGTTATTTTTTTTGAGACAGATTAAAATTGTTGGGCATTATTGAAAATAACACTTTATTACAAAACAATTTACAAAATGCCTCTGTGAGGCAGCATCCAGCGGTGTATAATATGGGTCGAAAAGAGCAGGAGAGACGGAAGAGAAAGCAGGCAGCAAATGTAATGACTTACATTTACTCGCGTTACTGTAATTGAGTAGATTTTTTTTGTGTATTTCTACTTTTTAAAGTAGTTTTAAAAATCTGTAATTTTACTTAAGTACGTTTTGTTTGAAGTATTGTAATTCGCTACATTTTAAATCATATTCGCTACTGAGTAAAAAATAAATGAATGAAAATTATAAAATAATACAAATATTATGCTTTATAAATGCTCCGTTGCGCCGCGTGTGTGTATCATGTCCTGGTTGCGCGCTGCTCCAGACTCCACTCCAGGTTTTCTGACATCGGCATCTTCCTGACCTTCCACACGGTCACTTCCGCCCTGAGAGTGACGTCATCGACTAGCGCGACCATATATAAACCGGAGAGACGTGGGAAAGAGGTTGTGGTTTTGGCGTTTTGATATTTGGTTGTGTATTCCGGTTTTGACTTTTTGCCTCCAATTGACTTTGATTATTGCTTTGTTCCTTTGGTTTGGTTGGTCTTTGTATAGTGTGGCATGGGCGGGGCTGGTGACAGCCGGTTTTGGGCCACATTCTGTTTGTGTTCACCCTGGGTGGGACATTTGTTTTAGGTTAGCGGCTTCGGCCAAGTTTAAGCGTGTGTGTGTGCTTACCTGTGTGTATGTGTGTTGTGCTGAAGTTAAATAAATTACTCCCAGTCATTACATCGGGTAGCCACCCAGCTCACTCGTCCTCCAAGATCCCTGCTAGCGTCGAAAAACGCTACAATATATTTGTAGATAATTTCACTGTTTTTGGTTTAGGGAGTCCGGGAAGGTACCTGTATTTTTCTTTGTGTTTTTTTTTTTTTTTTTTTTTTTTGCAGGTAATCTAGCTACTAAATATAAATACCATTTTGTTTATTATTTTGGCCTGGGTCCACCCTGAATCTGATCCTCCTCCTCCTGGTGTGTGCGCGTGTGTGCGTGCGTGTGTGTGTACAAACCTCATTATTTCATCAGTTAATGATTGGATCTAGTTCTTTCTGCCATATACCACCATTTCCATACAGTTATATATATTATAAATAGAACCCTGAACCATTCTTTTGCTGTATGACCCTAGACTGGGATGTAACACCATATTTAAGTGACCACTTTGATTTTCAAGCACAAGAAAGACAACAGCTTTATTATGCAAAGGTGTTCCTTCAGTTAAAAACAACTAGTTTGAGATTTAGATCTGCTCATCTTTTTTTAACTACGCTAGAATGCCTCACCCCACCCCCGCTGTTAAAAAAATAACTCTGTAACTTTTACTCTGAGTACATTTTTTAATGAGCTACTTTTTACTTTTACTTGAGTAGATTTTTGTTATGGTAACTTTACTTGTACTTAAGTAAAATTTCACTGAAGTAACAGTACTTGTACTTGAGTACAAAATTTTATTACTCTTTCCACCTCTGGCAACAGGTAATTACACAGTTTTTATATAGAATAAGAACACTCCAGTCTTCTTGTATACAACTTAGAGTATATACAGTGGTGTGAAAAACTATTTGCCCCTTCCTGATTTCTTATTCTTTTGCATGTTTGTCACACTTAAATGTTTCTGCTCATCAAAAACCGTTAACTATTAGTCAAAGATAACATAATTGAACACAAAATGCAGTTTTTAAATGAAGGTTTACGTTATTAAGGGAGAAAAAAAACTCCAAATCTACATGGCCCTGTGTGAAAAAGTGATTGCCCCCCTTGTTAAAAAATAACTTAACTGTGGTTTATCACACCTGAGTTCAATTTCTGTAGTCACCCCCAGGCCTGATTACTGCCACACCTGTTTCAATCAAGAAATCACTTAAATAGGAGCTACCTGACACAGAGAAGTAGACCAAAAGCACCTCAAAAGCTAGAAATCATGCCAAGATCCAAAGAAATTCAGGAACAAATGAGAACAAAAGTAATTGAGATCTATCAGTCTGGTAAAGGTTATAAAGCCATTTCTAAAGCTTTGGGACTCCAGCGAACCACAGTGAGAGCCATTATCCACAAATGGCAAAAACATGGAACAGTGGTGAACCTTCCCAGGAGTGGCCGGCCGACCAAAATTACCCCAAGAGCGCAGAGACAACTCATCCGAGAGGCCACAAAAGACCCCAGGACAACATCTAAAGAACTGCAGGCCTCACTTGCCTCAATTAAGGTCAGTGTTCACGACTCCACCATAAGAAAGAGACTGGGCAAAAACGGCCTGCATGGCAGATTTCCAAGACGCAAACCACTTTTAAGGAAAAAGAACATTAAGGCTCGTCTCAATTTTGCTAAAAAGCATCTCAATGATTGCCAAGACTTTTGGGAAAATACCTTGTGGACCGACTAGACAAAAGTTGAACTTTTTGGAAGGTGCGTGTCCCGTTACATCTGGCGTAAAAGTAACACAGCATTTCAGAAAAAGAACATCATACCAACAGTAAAATATGGTGGTGGTAGTGTGATGGTCTGGGGTTGTTTTGCTGCTTCAGGACCTGGAAGGCTTGCTGTGATAGATGGAACCATGAATTCTACTGTCTACCAAAAAATCCTGAAGGAGAATGTCCGGCCATCTGTTCGTCAACTCAAGCTGAAGCGATCTTGGGTGCTGCAGCAGGACAATGACCCAAAACACACCAGCAAATCCACCTCTGAATGGCTGAAGAAAAACAAAATGAAGACTTTGGAGTGGCCTAGTCAAAGTCCTGACCTGAATCCTATTGAGATGTTGTGGCATGACCTTAAAAAGGCGGTTCATGCTAGAAAACCATCAAATGAAGCTGAATTACAACAATTCTGCAAAGATGAGTGGGCCAAAATTCCTCCAGAGCGCTGTAAATGACTCGTTGCAAGTTATCGCAAACGCTTGATTGCAGTTATTGCTGCTAAGGGTGGCCCAACCAGTTATTAGGTTCAGGGGGCAATTACTTTTTCACACAGGGCCATGTAGGTTTGGATTTTTTTTCTCCCTAAATAATAAAACCCCTCATTTAAAAACTGCATTTTGTGTTTACTTGTGTTATCTTTGACTAATAGTTAAATGTGTTTGATGATCAGAAACATTTTGTGTGACAAACATGCAAAAGAATAAGAAATCAGGAGGGGGGCAAATAGTTTTTCACACCACTGTATATATATATATATATATATATATATATATATATATATATATATATATAGTGTGTGAACATATACATGTGAACATATTCTCTAAGTTGTATACAAGAAGACTGGAGTGTTCTTATTCCATAAGTTCAATAAAGTGAAGAGGCAAAGACAAAGAAATGAGAGAGCATGTTGATGAGAGAAGTTGAATTTGTAGTTTAATAATATTCCAGTAAAAATTCCTTAAATGTATTCTGTTTTTAGTGTGGTTTTTAAACTTTTGAAGTGGGTGTGGGTGTGTTTTTGGAGTGAAAAAAGTCGCACATGATCTTGATAAGCAATTTGACAACATTGTAGTAAATATTTTTGGTGTATCAAAAGCATGCACATTATGATACCAGCAGACAAGCTAATCCAGCACATGTCACTAAAATGCAGTATTTAAACCTCAAAATGAAATACAAAATGAGTAAATACTCAAATACAAAATACTGACAAAAAAGGTTCACTTAAAAAAAAAAAAGACCCCCCCCCCCCCCTGCACTAGGCTGGCTACGGGCCTGCAACATATGGAGTTCTGTAGTTCATAACTATTATGACTGTTTCAGTTATTATTATCCCTTCTTTGGTGTGATTGATGTCTCACTCAGCTGTAAACGTGCGTTAATTTCAACCGGATTAGGCAAATATTATTTCTCTTCAGCTGGAGATGGGGAAAAGGGGCGGAGCCTCGTGCCAGCGCGCTCCGCACCTGTGTATGGAATTCACGTGATTTTACTCTAGAATAAAAGCCGTTTCGCTGTGGCGACCCCTGAAATGGAACAGCCAAAAGACAAAGAAGAAGAAGAAAAGCCGTTTCGTCAGAATGAGTCTGGAGCTCAATAATAATAATGCTGCTTGCATCTCTTATAGAAAATACATAAAAAATCTGAAAGAGAGTGTGTGAAGATGAGTGACTGCGTGAGTCTCGGGCTTAATACGTGACAGTACGCCAAGGAAAAGATCACTTCCGGGATTTTCTGCCTCATTAGCATAAACTCCGCCCATTCTCTTTTGTAATTGGTCAGAACATGAGGATGACCTGCACTTGAATGGTTAGGAGAGCGCCTAATACGGTGACGTTAGTTCCGCAGACGGCTTCTCCTATTGGTCTGGATGGGGCGTGTGGATTTTCAATGGGGGCGGAAAAATGGAGATACAGGCGACTATGAAGTCCACACTCTGAGCTGCTGGAGACAGACAGAGAGGGAAAGAGAGATGCGCGCGCTTATTTACGGGTTCTACGTGGCGGCTCTCGCGCTGCTGTTGACCGGGTTGCGCGAGCTGCTGTTTGGCTACGAGGAGAACCGGTGCAGCATGACCTATATGTTCGAGCATCCCGAATACCGGGTGAGTTTACCTTAACGACTGGACATGTCCCAAATCGCGCACTTCCGGGATGGACAGGGTGTCATAATAGAACACCACGCGCGCGCGAGCAGCCGAAGGTGTGGTAGCCATGGTAACCTGCACGAGCGTATTAGTTTTATGGCGCATGTCTTGAGTAGTGTGGAGTACCTGTTGTTTCTGTACTTTTAAAAACTTGTCATGCCATTTGTAGCTCGGTTGTACACGGCAGGTGACATTTGCTGGTTAAAGGTTGTCAGGTTATTCGGTTTAACTGCTTATAAACCCTGATGGATTGACAATGATTAACCAGGAATGAATCACAACTCAGTGAGTGAAAGAGTCGAATCAGTTAATGAATCGACTCACTGACTCATTGATTCGAGATCAATTGATTAAAAAAGATTAATTGGATTGTCTTTCAGGGTGAGTTACATAAGTGGCAGTTATAGTTATTCAGGTCTGTTTATATACGTACTTTTTCATTATCATTGATTGAAAGAGTTAATGAATCGAGCTAAATGAGCGGAAGCTGAGCCAAACGGCCTTTCGAATCGTTTGCTTACTGATTCATGATTCGTCTCAAGTTTTTGTGGCAGAGGTCAAACCTTTTTTTGCAGTACATATTTGACTGTAAAATAAATCCCACAGACCTCTCTGCGCGGTTTAAATTATACAAATAAGTAAAATAATATGTAAATAAGATACAATAATATTTATCGCAGCTCTGTTGAATGTACATACCTGAAATAAGATCCCGGGATTTGAAAAATGTGGTCTTAATGCATATACTGGTAAAAGTCTTTTTTTTTTTTAAGTGAGATCTTCTGAAACACACAACCTCATCCCAAGACACCCTGACAGAATTTCCTACCAGTTGCAAGAAATTATAGTTCTATCAGTCTGTGTTGGCTGCTCATTATCTCCTAATAAACTAAAATCAAATAGGCAGTAAAATACATAAACCATTTAAAAGAAAAACTTTAAATACTAACCGTGAAGTCACAAGTTGCTTGGGGTAGTAGCATCGATTTATGGGCGGGCCTGTAAAGCAACGAAAAATGATTTTGGTTTGTACGTACATACAGTAGGAGAGACTGACAGGTAGGATGAATATAAAGCACAGCTGCCACCGATTGCCACACACTAACTCACAGGACTGCTCAACTGAAAGTAAAAACCTCAATGCAAAACACATGATTTGCATCTGAATTTAAAATGCTGTCTTAAATATTAAGACAGTTGGCACATCCGATCCTGGCACAAGAATCAGAGCAACGTGTCTGTCTGTGTCTTTACATCTGTGTGTGAAAATTAGTGAACATTGCGTCAATAGAGTCAGTGAAGCTAAAACTGATTATATTTTCCAGTAGTAAGGTGTCACCTCTGGAAATTCTTTACTATTAATAATTCATTTGTGAATAATTGTCATTGTGCACATAATGCTGTCCTTCTGCAGACGGGTTGCAACATGATCCAAGATTTCAGTTCTTCCTGATGTTAAGTCACATCACCTAACCTTTAATTCACTCAATTAGGGCTGCACAATATATCGAAAAATTATCGTTATTGCAATAATAGTATACGCAATATCTGTATCGCAAAGAATTGCAATAAATGAAATCGATGAGTGTATGGTTACACGTAAATAAAAAGTAAAGTTTGAAAGTAATTCATATTGTGTTGGCAGGTTTATAGTAACAGCAAACCAGAAGGCAGAATATCTGCTGAGGGTTTTAAGTCATTCATAGTGTTTTGAAGTCAAAATATTTGCAACTTCCTTGACATATAGTTTCTTTTTAGCTTGAATTAGATTTAATTACATCAGACGAATATCTATTACCTGTTTATTTTAGTATCATCATTACATATATAAATGATAAAAAAAAAGGCAATAATAATAAAAAAATGCATTTCTCTAGGGAAATGTTATATCGCAAGAAATATCGTTATCACAATATTCAACAACATACAGTGGTGTGAAAAACTATTTGCCCCCCCCTCCTGATTTCTTATTCTTTTGCATGTTTGTCACACAAAATGTTTCTGATCATCAAGCACATTTAACTATTAGTCAAAGATAACACAAGTAAACACAAAATGCAGTTTTTAAATGAGGGGTTTTATTATTTAGGGAGAAAAAAAATCCAAACCTACATGGCCCTGTGTGAAAAAGTAATTGCCCCCTGAACCTAATAACTGGTTGGGCCACCCTTAGCAGCAATAACTGCAATCAAGCGTTTGCGATAACTTGCAACGAGTCTTTTACAGCGCTCTGGAGGAATTTTGGCCCACTCATCTTTGCAGAATTGTTGTAATTCAGCTTTATTTGAGAGTTTTCTAGCATGAACCGCCTTTTTAAGGTCATGCCACAACATCTCAATAGGATTCAGGTCAGGACTTTGACTAGGCCACTCCAAAGTCTTCAATTTGTTTTTCTTAAGCCATTTAGAGGTGGATTTGCTGGTGTGTTTTGGCTCATTGTCCTGCTGCAGCACCCAAGATCGCTTTAGCTTGAGTTGACGAACAGATGGCCGGACATTCTCCTTCAGGATTTTTTGGTAGACAGTAGAATTCATGGTTCCATCTATCACAGCAAGCCTTCCAGGTCCTGAAGCAGCAAAACAACCCCAGACCATCACACTACCACCACCATATTTTACTGTTGGTATGATGTTCTTTTTCTGAAATGCTGTGTTACTTTTACGCCAGATGTAACGGGACACGCACCTTCCAAAAAGTTAAACTTTTGTCTCGTCGGTCCACAAGGTATTTTCCCAAAAGTCTTGGCAATCATTGAGATGTTTTTTAGCAAAATTGAGACGAGCCTTAATGTTCTTTTTGCTTAAAAGTGGTTTGCGCCTTGGAAATCTGCCATGCAGGCCGTTTTTGCCCAGTCTCTTTCTTATGGTGGAGTCGTGAACACTGACCTTAATTGAGGCAAGTGAGGCCTGCAGTTCTTTAGATGTTGTCCTGGGGTCTTTTGTGGCCTCTCGGATGAGTTGTCTCTGTGCTCTTGGGGGTAATTTTGGTCGGCCGGCCACTCCTGGGAAGGTTCACCACTGTTCCATGTTTTTGCCATTTGTGGATAATGGCTCTCACTGTGGTTCGCTGGAGTCCCAAAGCTTTAGAAATGGCTTTATAACCTTTACCAGACTGATAGATCTCAATTACTTTTGTTCTCATTTGTTCCTAAATTTCTTTGGATCTTGGCATGATGTCTAGCTTTTGAGGTGCTTTTGGTCTACTTCTCTGTGTCAGGTAGCTCCTATTTAAGTGATTTCTTGATTGAAACAGGTGTGGCAGTAATCAGGCCTGGGGGTGACTACAGAAATTGAACTCAGGTGTGATAAACCACAGTTACGTTATTTTTTAACAAGGGGGGCAATCACTTTTTCACACAGGGCCATGTAGATTTGGAGTTTTTTTTCTCCCTTAATAACGTAAACCTTCATTTAAAAACTGCATTTTGTGTTCAATTATGTTATCTTTGACTAATAGTTAACGGTTTTTGATGAGCAGAAACATTTAAGTGTGACAAACATGCAAAAGAATAAGAAATCAGGAAGGGGGCAAATAGTTTTTCACACCACTGTATCGCATATTTTCCTAATATCGTGCAGCCCTACACTCAATATCCCCAACATCATAGGGCACATTATTATTGCTGTGGACATAATCCATATGTTTGAAACGTAAGAGACAAACAATTTTCATGCTATGTTTATTTACTACAGCCATGAGGTTATTTTCCTAGTTTTAGTTTTCTTGTTTAAGATTGTTGAGTTATTGATCTTTAGACTAAATCTATTAGAGTGCACTTTGGAGCAATGCAAAATTGTCATGTGACCTGATGAGTCCCGATTGACCCTATTCCTGGGTGATTGGCGTGTCAGGGTAAGAAGGGAAGGAAGCACATGAAGCGCTGCACCCATCATGCAAAGTGTCCACTGTACAAGCCTCTGGAGACAGTGTTATGATCTGGGGTTGCTTCAGTCAGAGTGGTTCTGGGAGCATGAGGAATCATTTTCACACATGAACACACACAAGTTGTGTGCTGTAGTCATATCTAAAGGACTGAGTGAAATATTAGAGGGTGCATTTTTATTTTTTTATTAGGCAGGCAGTGTAGATCCCCTCACTAGTTTATCATAAGGATAGTAATACAGGTTTATGTTTCGTGTCCTACCAGTAGCAAAAATGCTATATTGTATCAGTCCATCTTACGTTGTCATTATTTCTTTGAATGATCCTATTGCCGAAAAAAATATTGCATAGTTTTATATGAGGTAGCATTTCCTGATCTCCTGGTAGCACATTGTGATGTTTTTAAAGTTCTCAGAATGTAAACCATATCACTACCCTGGTAGCACTTTCTGACATGTTGATCAATCAATTAATCAATCAATCAACTGTTAAGGTAACTATGTACATAATCAAATATAAAACTTTCAACACTAAACATGAAGCCACAAATTGTGGTGGGTAGTAGCCTCGATTTTTGGGCGGCCTGTAAAGCCACAAAAATGATGTACTTTTGGTTTGTAAATACTGTACATAGTAATCTTGCACAGGAGAGACTGACAGGTTGGATGAATATACATGTGTGTATATATATATATATATATATCACAACTGCCACATATTGCCACACACTGACTCACAGGACAGCTTAACTGAAGGGATGAACCTCAATGCAAAACACATGATTTGCATCTGAATTTAAAATGATGTCGTAAATATTCAGCCATTATGTGATCTGGTACTGGCACAACAATCAGAGCAATATTTCTGTCCGTGTCTTTAGTTAGTGAAGCTATAAATGATTGTCTTTTCCAGTAGTGAGGTGTCGCCTTTGGAAGTACTTTAGTATTAATAATTAATTTGTGAATAATCGTCATGGTGCACATAATGCTGTCCTTCTGCAGGCGGGTTGCAACATAATCCAAGATTTCAGTTCCTGATGTTAAGTCACATCACCTTTAATTCACTCAACATCATAGAGCACATTATTATTGCTGTGGACATAATCCATGTGTTTGAAACAGGGATAAATAAGTCTCATGTTATATTTATTTACTGCAGGGGTCCTTTACTTAGTCTTAGTTGTCTTGTTTTAGATTGTTGAGCTATTGATCTTTAGACTAAACCTATTCAGTTGCAGCTAAAATAACTAAGATCTACATACATTTCAGAAGAGTTAAATTATTGAGCTGCATCAAGTAAAGAAAACAACTAGGGAGATTTGAAATGGCTGCAAATTAAAAAAAAATTTAATCAACATTAAAAATCAGAGCTATGTTTGTGATGAGAACTCACACGATTGGGACTAAACAGCTGTGTGTCCATAAGGAAACTACTTCTTAGACTTAGAAGGCTTCAGTTTGCTAGACAGCATAAAGATTGTACTCTGGAGCGGTGGAAAAAGGTCATGTGATCTGATGAGTCCAGAGTCTATTCCATAGCAATGGCCGCATCACTTACCAGTTTAAAAATCAGACTAGTCATCACCAGGATCGTAATTCAGGTGTGTGTGTTTCCAGCGCGTCCAGCTCCCACGTCGTGTAGCCCGTCAGTACCCTGCCTATGGACTCTATCTATACGGTGAAGGTCTGTACGCTCAAGAAACACGGAACCTCAAACTCAGCGGTGCTCCTGTGCTCTTCTTACCTGGAAATGCTGGCAGCTACAAGCAAGGTGAGACATGATTCATAATTGTACCTGTTGAATCCTCGAATACGTTTGGTTAATTGTCTATAACAGCAGCAGCAGCAGCACGTACTCCGGTTGAGTGGACCTGTAAGGTTGATGCTTCATGTAATCTAACATGTCTAAGGATAGCATTTAATTGTTGAGAGATAGAATTTGTCCGTCAACAGACATATATTTTAATATTTAAAAGACAGTGGGCGAGACGCTGCTGATTATGCATTTTGTTTAATCAGAACCGATGTTTTGGTGGTGGTGTTGCTTGCAGTTCGTTCCCTGGGATCCGTGGCATTGAGGAAAGCCGAGGGCTTAGAGGGAGGAATCCATCTGAACGTCTTCACCATCGACTTCAACGAGGAGCTGGTGGCCCTGTACGGTGGAAGCCTGACCCGGCAAACTCATTTCCTCCATGAGAGCATCAAGGTCATCCTGCAGCTTTACAAGGTCAGAGGTCGAGGGTTTGGGATTGATGCACAATAAACTGTCAGATGATTACACGTTTACACTGTTCCACTTTTGTGTTATATCTTACCCTTAACAGAACAATCCAGATCCTCCGAGCAGCGTGGTGTTGGTGGGTCACTCGATGGGTGGTGTGGTCGCACGGGCTCTGTTCTCTCTCCCTCGTTTTAGTCCTCGTCTGGTCAGCCTCATCCTCACCCAGGCCTCTCCTCACCAGGCACCTATTCTCGCCTTGGATCCCTTCATACTCGGTTAGGGAAGTTCTCAAAGCTTCACGTTTCACATGTACAGAATGCAGAAATGTACTAGTATTGTTCTGCTTCCCTGCTGTAGATTTCTACTCGTCCGTCAGGAGGCGCTGGAGTGCCCGAGCAGGGAGTTTGCGTAACGTGACCGTCTTGTCTGTGGGAGGTGGTTACCGGGACTATCAGGTTCGATCAGGCCTGACCACCTTGACCTGCCCTGTGGACGACCCGAACAAGATGGCCGTCATGGTGAGGAAGAGCAAATGTAGCAGAATTATATACGGTGCTTCGCAAAAGTATTCATACCCCTTGAACTTTTCCACATGTTGCAACCACAAACGTAAGGGTATTTTACTGGGATGTTATCTGATAGACCAACACAAAGTGGCACATCAGTGTAAAGTGGAAGGAAAATGTTTTTCAAAATTCTTTAAAAATAAATATCTTTATTTATCAGTCAATACTTTGCAGAACCACTTTTCCCTGCAATTACAGCTGCAAGTATGTCTTTACCAGCTTTGCACATCTAGAGAATGAAAATTTTGACCATTCTACTTTGCAGAATAGCTCAGATTGGATGGAGAGCGTCTGTGAACATCAATTGTCAGGTCTTGCCACAGATTCTCAATCAGATTTAGGTCTGGACTTTGACTGGACCGTTCTAAAACATGAATATGCTTTGAACCATTCCACTGCAGCTCTGACTGTATGTTTAGCTCGATGTGGTCTTGGTAGGTGTGCAGTCGTGCCACACTCTTTCCATTTTTTCCGATGATGTATTGAACAGCACTCTGTAAGATGTTCAAAGCGTAAGGATATTTTTTTAATAACCTAACTTCACCACAACTTTATTCCTGACCTGTCTGTCGTGTTCCTCAAGCTTCATGGTGCTGTTTGTTCATTAATGTTCTCTAACAAACCTCTGAGGGCTTCACAGAACAGCTGTATTTATACTGAGATTCAATTACACACAGGTGGAGACTGTTCACTAATTAATTGACTTCTTGAAGGCAGTTAGTTCCGATGGATTTTTGTTAGGGGTATCAGAGTAAAGATGGCTGAATACAATACAAATGCATGCCACTTAATTTTTATTTGAACAATTTGAAATCCAATTTGAAAACCATTTATCATTTTCCTTCCACTTGACAATTATGTGCCTCTTTGTGTTGGTCTGTCACATAAAATCCCAATAAAATACATCTACATTGTTTGTGGTTGTAACGTGACAAAATGTGGAAAAGGTCAAAGGGTAGCACATCGAGTTACCAGTTAATAAAAATTAATTTGGACATAATTGTTTAACAAGGTTGAATATAGTGTGTTCTTATTGACTTAAAGTGCCAATACACTGAGGAGAGTGTGTAATCAAGACACGCCCACGATGAACACTGAGTAACAGATTAAATAAAAGCTAATCAAGGAATAGATCTAGGTTTCATTTAACTTTAGTTTAATTTTACTGGTTAAAAAATGATCATAAATTATAATTAATTATTTTAGAAACCGACCCCTCATCAGATCAAAGATTTTAATTAATCTCTTAACAAATTTTAATCAGAGTTTAGTAATTGGATAGAGTATCATTTTCTAAAAGCTAAAATGAGGATGGGGTGGCATAGTGGTTAGCAGTGTGGCTTGTTTATGTGCCCTGCACCCCATTCAAGGTGCCTAGTGCCACGAGTCCACTGGGATAGGTTCCAGGCCTCCTGTGACCATGTGGAGATGAAAGCATGCTGGTGAAGACATACAGGTGTGATACTCTGCTCAATGTTCTACTGAGAAACACTGGGACATCCTGGCATTCATGTAATTGTTACTTTGACTTGTACCCGCAATCTAAAACTTGTTAGAGACCAAGTATTCCAGTATTCCCTGATGGCAGTAGCCTCCAAATTCCCCAGATCTGAAACTGACTGAAGATCTGTAGGATGTACTGGAAAAACAAGTGTTGGTCATGAATGCCCCATCTTGCAACTTGCCGGACTTGAAGGATCTGCTGTGAACATCTTGATGGAGGCAGATATACCACAGCAGATATTCAGAGGTCTAGTGGAGACCATGTCTGGATGGCTGTTTTTTGGGACACAAAAGGGATCTACAGAATATTAGGCAGCTGATTTTAATGTTCTGCTTGATCTGTGTACTATGTTTTACCGTTGTATAAATAAACAGTGTTTGCCACACATAGAGTCGACTTGGGCTGCCGTACATTTACATTTAGGCATTTGGCAGACGCTCTTATCCAGAGCAACTTACAAAAAGTGCTTTGAAGTTTCCGTCATTGTAGATACTTACACTGGGTTACTAAGTCTTCTTTGTCTTTCGGCTGTTCCCTTTCAGGGGTCGCCACAGCGAATCATCTGCCTCCATCTAACCCTATCCTCTGCATCCTCTTCTCTCACACCAACTAACTTCATGTCCTCTCTCACTGCATCCATAAATCTCCTCTTTGGTCTTCCTCTAGACCTCCTGCCTGGCAGTTCCAACCTCAGCATCCTTCTACCAATATATTCACAATCTCTCCTCTGAACATGTCCAAACCACCTCAATCTGGCCTCTCTGACTTTATCTCCAAAACATCTCACATGGGTTGTCCCTCTGATGAACTGATTCTTGATCCTGTCCATCCTTGTCACTCCCAAAGAGAACCTCAACATCTTCAGCTCTGCTACCTCCAGCTCTGCCTCCTGTCTTTTCTTCAGTGCCACTGTCTCTAAGCCGTAGAGCATTGCTGGTCTCACCACTGTCCTGTACACCTTTCCTTTCAGTCTCGCTGATACTCTTTTATCGCACAACACACCTGACACTTTTCTCCACCCATTCCAACCTGCCTGTACTCGTCTCTTCACCTCCTTTGAACACTCTCTGTTGTTCTCGACCGTTGACCCTAAGTACTTAAAATCCTGCACCTTCTTTACCTCTGCTCCCTGTAGCCTCACTGTTCCTCTTGGGTCCCTCTCATTCACATACATGTATTCCGTCTTGCTGCGGCTAACCTTCATTCCTCTGCTTTCCAGAGCGTACCTCCACCTCTCCAAATTTTCTTCCACCTGTTCCCTGCTCTCGCTACAAAGTACAATGTCATCTGCAAACATCATAGACCATGGAGACTCCTGTCTAACTTCATCTGTCATCCTGTCCATCACTAGAGCAAACAAAAAGGGGCTTAGAGCCGATCCTTGATGCAGACCCACCTCCACCTTGAACTCTTCTGTCACACCTACAGCACATCTCACCCCTGTCTTACAACTCTCATACATGTCCTGCACCACTCTAACATACTTCTCTGCCACTCCAGGCACCCTATCATACGCTTTCTCTAAATCTACAAAGACACAATGCAACTCTTTTATTACCTTCTCTGTACTTCTCCATCAGCATCCTCAAAGCAAATACTGCATCTGATGTACTCTTTCTAGGCATAAAACCATATTGCTGCTCACAGATTCTCACCTCTGCCCTTAACCTAGCTTCCACTACTCTTTCCCACAGCTTCATTGTATGGCTCATTAACTTTATGCCTCTGTAATTGCCACAGCTCTGCACATCTCCCTTGTTCTTAAAAATCGGCACCTATACACTTCTCCTCCATTCTTCTGGAATCCTCTCACTCTCCAAGATCTCGTTAAACAAACTAGTCAGAAACTCTACTGCCACCTCTCCTAAGCACTTCCATACCTCCACAGGTATGTCATCAGGACCATCAGCCTTTCCACTCTTCATCCTCTTCAACGCCCTTCTCACCTCACTTTTACTAATATTTGCTACTTCCTGCTCCACAACAGTCACCTCTTCTACTCTTTGTTCTCTTTCGTTTTCCTCATTCAACTCCTCAAAGTACTCCTTCCATCTTCCCATCACCCTCCTGGCATCTGTCAGTACATTTCCATCTCTATCTTTAATCACTCTAACCTGCTGCACATCCTTCCCATCTCTATCTCTTTGCCTCGCCAACCTGTACAGATCCACCTCTCCCTCCTTACTGTCCAGCCTAGCATACAAGTCCTCATATGCTCTTTGTTTGGCCTTTGCCACTTCTACCTTCACCTTACGGTGCATCTTCCTGTACTCCTGTCTACTCTCTTCAGTCCTCTCAGAGTCCCACTTCTTCTTAGCTAGCCTCTTTCCCTGTATACACTCCTGGACTTCCTCATTCCACCACCAAGTCTCCTTGTCTCCTTTTCCCTTACCTGATGATACACCAAGTACCCTCCTACCTGTCTCCCTGATCACATTGGCTGTAGTTGTCCAGTCAACTGAAAGCACCTCCTGACCACCCATAGCTTGTCTGAACTCCTCCCTAAAGACTACACAACATTCTTCCTTTCTCAGCTTCCACCACTTTGTCCTCTACTCTGCCTTTGTCCTCTTCACCTTCCTCACCACCAGGGTTATTTTACACACCACCATGCTGTGTTGTCTGGCTACACTCTCCCCTACCAACACTTTGCAGTCACTGATCTCTTTCAGATTACAACGTCGACACAAGATGTAGTCCACCTGAGTGCTTCTGCCTCCATTCTTATACGTCATCCTATGTTCCTGCCTCTTCTGGAAGAAAGTATTTACTACTGCCATTTCCATCCTCTTTGCAAAGTCCACCACCATCTGTCCTTCTACATTCCTGTCCTGAAGACCAAACCTGCCCATCACATTTTCATCCCCTCTGTTCCCTTCCCCAACATGTCCATTGAAGTCTGCACCAATCACCACTCTCTCACCTCTGGGGATGCTCTGCATCAATTCATCTAACTCACTCCAGAATTTCTCCTTCTCTTCTAACACACATCCTACCTGTGGAGCATAACCACTAACAACATTGAACATTATCCCTTCAATTTCCAGCTTCAGACGCATCACCCTATCTGATACTCTGTTCACCTCTAGAACATTCCTTTCAAACTCCTCTTTTAGGATAACTCCTACTCCATTTCTTTTCCTATCCACACCATGGTAAAACAACTTGAACCCTGATCCTAAGCTTCTAGCTTTGCTACCTTTCCACCTGGTCTCCTGGACACACAGTAAATCCACCTTCCTTCTCTGCATCATATCAACCAACTCTCTTCCCTTCCCTGTCATGGTCCCAACATTCAAGGTCCCTACTATCACTCCTAAACTCTTTCCTTTCCTCTTCTCTCTCTGCTTTCGAACACGCCTTCCTCCTCTCCTTCTTCGACCAACAGTAGCCCAATTTCCACCGGCACCCTGTAAGTCAACAGCACCGGTGGCGGTCGTTGTTAACCCGGGCCTAAGTGCCATCTGTCAAACACCGATGGGAAGGTTTTTTTTATTTTGTTTTCGGGGGGGGGGGGGGGGGGGGGAGAATTAGTCCAAACCAAATATTGAAGAAACTGATGATTCTTGAGTAGTTGTTTAAAGAGAATAAGAGGGGTCTACTGACGGTCGCAGACGCTCCACAGAGAAACAGCGTTTCACACAGTGATGGGCTCTTCTTTAAAAACCCAGGAAGATTAAATCCTTAAAATTTCAGCAACACAGCATTTTATATATATATATATATATATATATATATATATATATATATATATATGTGTGTATGTATGTATGTTTCATTATCCAATGCTATATATAAAAAGCTTAATATGAAGTCCTGCCAGTGTGTTAATGGGGGTGGATTCAAACAACAAACTGTACATTTGGGTTTTAACGTGTAATATTTACTGCTGCAGGAATATGGGAATGATGTCACAGATATGTCGAAAATGCACGTAATAGTAATAATAATAATATTATAGGACTAAAGACCTACCTGTTTCTTAGAAATTTGGGTTAATAATTTAGTAACCCTGTGTGTGTGTGTGTGTGTGTGTGTGTGGTCTGCGATGGATTGGCACACAGTCCAGGGTGTACCCTGCCTTGTGCCCAGAGTCTCCTGGGATAGGCTCCAGGTCCCCGCGACCCTAAATACAGGATAAAGCGGTAAAGAAGATGAATGAATTTAGTAACCCAGTGTAAAGCACTTTTGTAATACGCTCTGAATAAGAGCTTCTGCCGAATGAATACATCTGAATGTAAATGTTATTACTGGTCACAGAAACAAGTGATAAAACCATGTGATCTTGTGAATGTGTGCTGTTATGTGACCCTTTTTCCGGAAAAATTGATTCATGTCTGTTTACTTGGTTAAAGTGAAATACAATTCAGTTCATCATATTGTGATGAAAAAATGGCTGCGTCACTCTTGCGCAACCAGCCGCATATCCTGCACATTCCAAGGGCTACAGTACCACCGCAAGTAGATAGTTCAGTAAAATGATTATAAAGTAACTGGCTCCGTGATGTAAGTGTGTGTATGTTTGATTCGAGTCTGGAGTTATGGGGGGTATTCTTCGTACGTCGCTTGAAACATCCAGGATGAATTGACACATCTAAGATGAGATCATCGTGCTAATTAAGACCTGGCTAAGTTGGTTCTTCGAGCACACCTGTTGTTGATGATTAGTATAGCTGGATTGTGTTGTCTAGGATTATTGCACGTGCGTGCGTTGGTTTAAAAGGCGATATGCATCGACAGTAGAAACACTGATCACAACCCCTTTGATTGGTTGACGAAATGACAAAAGAACAAGCTCAATTTTTTTTGTAACACCTGTTATGCGCTGAAATGTCCCCCCCCCCCCCCCCCACACGTGTTATGCGCTGAAATGCTTCCCTGCCATGGATCTCCCCCTCCCCCCACACACACACAATCGCTATCAAATATTATATTAGAACATAATATGCGCATATGTTTTACAAATTACGTGAGACAATAAAATAAAATAAGAACTATGAAAATAAATGTTGTATATGGAAAAATAGAAATATGAATATTTTTTTCAAAAACGTGTATACTTTTATATTGTTTACTTTATAATAAAATTAGTTTTGTCCAATGTTTCATTTTATATATATATATATATGCATATTCATAACGAACCCCTGAAAAATAAATGTGTTACAAAATAAACATTATACAAGAATTTGAATTAATGGTCTTGAGGGCTGTCTTGTGGCTAGAGTTTATTATAGAAATAAAAAACCTATGAATATAATATTTGATATCAATTATATAAATTATGGCAAGCCGTATATGCAAGATACTTTTCTTTCCCCACGTGAGTCAGTCCGCGTCAGCGCTCTTTAACCAATCAGATGTGACCTCACCATTTCAACCAATCAGAACCCGGCAGGAGCGCAGCCTTAATCCTGTTTACATGAAATAAAGCTGCTACCGAGCAGGTTCAAGCTTACGGACATGTTGCTATGACAGCAAATGCGAGATGAGCATCGAAGAACGAAACAATCCAAGATCAGGACAAATCCACAACAATCAAATCCAGCTAACTGAGTTAGCGACGTACGAAGAACACCCCCCTGGCCTTCACCATGTCATGTGTTCATTCACCAAAGTGCACTGTTGACACTCTTCAGTTTATCAGTGTAGAAATGTGCTTGTTTTCACCTGGTGAGGTTTTTGCGCCGTTGTTATGTAGCAGTCCAGCCTCTGCGTTTAACAGGCATCCCATCATGCCACGGTGTTGTCACTACTCGTATAAAGAACAGGTCCAGGTGACCAGGTGTGCTCTGTTGTCCACAGGTGACTGCTGTTCCCAGGACGTGGGTGTCTACAGATCACCTGTCCATCGTCTGGTACGTACAGTAGGTCAGCTCACATCCTAGTGCGAGTAGAACTGTATTTGAGTAGCACAATAAGCATAATGCTTTACATAGCTTTTCTACTCAATGCTCATGTGTATCTCATGTAATTTTTATATTAATTTCAACTCCATTCTGTGTGATAATCTGTTTTGGGTTTTTTTCCCCTCCCCCAAGGTGTAAGGAGTTGGTATTGGCCACAGTGCGGGCATTCTTTGACCTCCTTGAACCTGAAACAGGGCAGGTGCGTAAAGTTTTGCTTAAATCAGCATTCATTTTGTGTGTGCGTGCGTGTTTGTGTGTGTGTGTGTGTGTGTGTGTGTGTAGGATGTGACTCGTACTGATGTCTATTATTCCTCAGTTCACAAAGGACACTGAGAAAACGATGTCTGTACTGAATCATCACTTCATTCGGCACCCGGTGCAGCTCCCTGGCGAGCCAATCGACCCTGCAGTCAGCTTCTCAGGTGTGTGTGTGAGAGCGAGTGTGTGTTAACTGTCTGTGTAAAGTCCTACAACACATTAAGACATAGATCAATCCTTTTCTCTTTACTTTCTCCCGCTCTCACTCCCTCCCTTCATAGGCCCCCTAGATGCCTGGAGTGAAGTAAACACACTCCGTCTGTTCTACAGCGCTCCCAAGGTGATGCACTCTCACATATTTAACTCCACTAATAGCGCTCATGGCCACATGGGTTGAACGTGTCCTATCTTTGATTCGTCTGCGCCTCTACAGGAAGTTCGAGTTCAGTACTTCCTGTTTGCGCTTTCCAGCCGGAGGGAAGCCTACACACACTTCTACTGCCGCAGCGACAACCTGGTGAGCGTGCAGTCTCAATTTGCAAATTAGGGCGTAGATGGGGGAGGGGGGGGGAGTAAAGAAAACCTCAGTCACAAGTACTTCAATGTAAAAACCATAGTTCGCAGAGAAGTGCTGCTTGAGATTCTTTAAATCATCTCCAGCACCTCCAGGGCCCGGGTTCGA
Organism: Channallabes apus; assembly: GCA_030522415.1. NCBI lineage: Eukaryota > Metazoa > Chordata > Actinopteri > Siluriformes > Clariidae > Channallabes > Channallabes apus. The sequence goes on from CM060109.1 coordinate 14,003,714, forward strand.
TTCCCACTTTGGGTCTGTGTGCATAGAGTTTGCATGATCTCCCTGTGGTTGGTGGTTTGCCACAGTCCAGAGACATGTAGATCAGGCTCATCTGCGTTCCTAAATTGTCTGTAGTGTCCAGGGTGTATCCCACCTCGTGCCCCAAGTCCTCCTGGGATAGGCTCCAAGCCCCCAGCAACCCTTTATGCAGGATAAAAGGGTATAGACGATGACTGAATGATGAGTTTGCTGAAGACATAAAGCTGTATTAGGAGAGTGTATATGATTTGAAGAATGATGTCAGGGATTCTGCTCTGCCTCACAGGAAATGCCCAGCTGGCTGTTTGGCTGCACGCAGATGAACGGATCTGTTTGGTGAGCATTACCAAGTTAATGTAAAAAGCAACATGAAGTTCCACCAGACCATACTGATATACATTACTAAAAATACTACTGTTGTCTAAACCAGCCATTCCCAAACTCTCAACAGCAGTTTGAAATGTGAAAAACATCAGAGGCCGACCCAAACTGTTAATCACGACTCTGATCAACACACAAGCTGAAAGATACATGAATATGAACATCACTTTGTTTACATATGGCTTTGTTTCATTAGTTCTGATGACTTTTTTTTTCTTTGTAAATAATTATTAGATAATAATAAATAAATAATAATTATTAAATATTTGTAAAGAATTTTGAACCTAATTACAAAATTGAAAACTACAAAAACTTTTTATTTGTTGTAAATCACCTCTAGGGGCTCACCTGCAGTACCGTTTCTACCCACTAGGGACAACATTGGTCTAAAACTTTACTTTTCAATTATACATTACAGTTTGAATGATGAGGGTCAACAAAGATTGTACAAGCACAAAGGGAGGAAGAGAAAGTGAGGAAAGGTCCAGAACAAAATGTTAGCTAAATAAATAATTTCATAGTGTTTTCCTAATCACTGTAAAAAATATAAAAATTGACTATTCCCGTGTGTCCTTTATATAGTATTTAGAGCACTGGTTTAGATGCTTCTGATCTATGACATGGCGGCACGGGGGTGTAGTGGTTAGCACTGTCACCTTGCACCTCCAGGGTCCGGGTTCGATTTCCAGCCAGGCTCTGTGTGCATGGAGTTTGCATGTTCTCCCTGTGCTTGGTGGGTTCCTCCAGGTACTCCGGTTTCCTCATACAGTCCAAAGATATGGCGTTCCCAAATTGCCCATAGTGTGTGAATGAGAGTGTGAGTGTGTATCTACTGTATATGTGCCCTGCGATGGATTGGCACCCTGTCCAGGCTGTACCCCGCCTCGTGCCTTAAGCCTCCTGGGATAGGCTCCAGGCCCCCCGCGACCCTGAATACAGGATACAGCCGTATAGATGATGAGTCAGAGTGAGTGAGATCCATAGCATGAAAACTTCACATCCATAATAACATTTTAATTTAAAACTAGGCACATTTGTAATGTTCATTCCAGTCTTTTTCGTGGTACAGGTGTAATTCTTCGTGCAGCTTCCTTTAAAGAGTTTGCAGTAGATCTGTACCATTTGTTATGTCGCATCCATAACAGGATGTAAATCATTAAATTAATTTAGAGAATTATTTATTTATTTTTTTGTTCAAACTGAAGAGATGACATTAAAGGTTATGCAAATTCATTGACTCATACCAAGTTTATATGCTAAGGCGCATGCTCACGCGTAAGGTCGCTCCGTGGTTTAGGTGTAGGACTAGTGATCGGAAGGTCCTCGGTTCAAACCACACCACCACCACGTTGCCACTGTTGGGCTTTTGAACAAGGCCCTTAACCCTTGATAAAGATATAAAATGTAAGTCGCTCTGGATCAAGGGGTCTGCCAAATGCCGTAATGTAACAAGTCCGAAACATTCAATAATATTTAGCAGTCTGTTAATTCATTATTAAATAATTAATAATTATTTGAATTTTATGCCTCTTTATTAGTGTTCAAGCAGTGGATTTGTCCCTCAGAACAGAACTTCTTCCAGCTTATAAGGTAAGTTTTATTTTAGTTATTAATTTATTTTTTGTTTAGTCTCGCACTTCTTTGTAAACACAGCCTTGAAAATGAGTGCATGTACTTTTCTGCCACACGCTTTGAGAGCACTTGTTGTTCTGCTCTGTTCTCTATAAAGGTAACAGTGTAATACAGTATTACAAAGAATCGCTGGTGCTTTAACTGATCTCTGCTACGTTTCTGATTTACGCTTCTCCTCAAAGCGTTTCAGAGTAAAAGCTTTAGTTATAGACTGATAATATTTCAGTAATCTTTATTGTTGACTTTAGATAAATAACAGTTCTGAAGGAAGGTGTTGTAATATACAAGGGGGTAGTAAAGTCAGTCCGGGACTTTTCATTGTGCTTAATATCAGAACACAGTAATGAGCGTAAGACCTTCCTTTATTCCGCTCTATATAATCTCCTGTTACACTAATGCACTTATCCCAGTGTTTCACTAAGGCTTGGATCATTTAAAGAAAAGGTAGAAAAGTTGTCTCAGTAGTGTCTGCTTTATGCATGAAACGCTGGCCCCCCAGGAACTTCTTTAAATACCCGAATATGTGGAAATGACTTGGAGCGAGGTCAGGGAGATGTTGCAGTAACTCTCAGCTGAGTTCCTGTAACTTGGAAGTGGTGAATGATTGTGCGAACAGTTATTTTGATGTCATACAGTACATGTCCATTATTATGTTTAATGTGCTGCATTGTTCCACCCGATTACACAGCGTGTCCTTGCACATCCGTTGCTCTTTCTTTATTGTGTATGGTGTTTCACAACATTATTGTTACATATAACTCTGTAAAAGGTATCTGATGAAATTTTGTCCTGATCCTTGATGGTGGTGATATTTCCTCTTCGTTTTCGCTTTTGCTCCAGGTCCTAACTGTGAAATTGAGTGAGCTGTTGTCCGTCTCTCATCTGGTCCTTGATGCCTCAAACCCCAACGCACGACAGGTACAAAATCAGCGACAAAATCTGTTGTTCCTCTTCCTCACTTGTTTATTACTGTATGTAAGGCACGTTGCCAGTGGAGGCAGATTCTTCAGTGTTCAAGAACTCTAAAGACAGATTAACACTTCTGCATCAAACCTGCCCTATGGCATTCCCCCCACGGCGTAACCTGTCATGCACCATCTTAAAAAATGTTGTGATGATGCGATGCAGACCGCAAGAAACTGAAATGGTAGGTCCACATTGTAGCACTGCATTTCTGACTACTTCTGTAGGTTAATATATTACAAAATTTTTGAATAATAAAAAAAACTATTACATTAAGACCACAATTATTTAATTCATGCTCTTCCGTTAAACAAATTGTAGACACTGATTATTAAAAGATATATAATTGATCATCTCCCTGTCAGTTTCGTCTCTCATGTGGATCGCTTTGTTTTTATACAGGTTTATTTCAAACTTTGACTGAGATACAGGTTTTGCCTGTTAAACTTAACCTTGTGTTATCTTTAGGATGCTTTAAATTCACCGGATATTTAAAGTTTCTCATGCCATTAAATGCAAATCGCATAAAACAGACCTGGCAATGATTATACACACTTTCTAAATGTAAAAATGTAATACAGCGTATGTACATCTCCATACGATTTTAGTCCGTTCCAGAGGCGAGTTCTTTTCAGCAAAATTTCGTATTGCGAAACGCATTTCCCATATAAAATAATGTAAATGCAGATAATCCGTTCTAGCCACCCAAAAGATATTACCAATATTACCGATTTCAACACTATAATCATATTTTTGCATATAATCAAAACATTTAGAAAAGACGTGCAAATGAAGTAAAATCTAGAATAAATGGACATTAAATCTCACTTAACCTTAATTAAGCACCGGGTGGTTAAAAAAACTAAACCGAAAGTGGCTCCCTTTTCTTGACCCATGGTGCATTATTCACTAAATCTTGCAAAAAAACACCACAAAAAAATAGATGAACTCGTTTCACTTGGTTTTCCACTGACGCAAAAAAGTTTTGAATAGCTCCCGGACGTACAGCACGTGCAAATTAGCCGACGCTGCATTTGGCTCGGTTTGTTCGCTCGTATTCCGAAAATGCTTCATATGCCAAGTTGCATTTCTTGCAAAAGTTCAGGGTGTTCGTATGCAGAGATACAACTGTTTCTTAAAGGAAGATGGAAAAAAGTAAAAAAATACTTATTTATATCAGTTTTGTTTGAGAGAATGTAGCCTACAGAAGTCCTACTCGTCTACGAGCCAGAGAGCGGTGAAGAGACTAAGCACAGAGGCATAGAAACCTCATGCCACTTAGGGATTTACGGTGTAATTAATGGCAGAGCGACAGTCCGACGTCGCACTAGCGCGCAAGTGGAAAGAGTGGAAGAGACCAGGGCCCGTATTCTCAAAGCTTTTTAATCCTAAAAGTGACGAAATTCTAAGACAATTCTTAGAATTATGACATTTTCTTAAATTTAGGACTAAATCTTAGTAAAGATAAAAATGATTCTCAAAACATCTTAGCCCTAGTGGCATAAGGTAAAAATTAAGAGTAGAGAGGAGGACTTAAGAGTTTCTATAGCAGAGGACAAAATGGTGAAAAGAAGAAATATTCTCCAAACACTGAATGTAAAGCTAAAAGTAAACACTGATCTTCTGCCCAGTCTGTTTTTCTTGTTGATTTACTTCCTTCCATCTCTCTTTGTTGGCTACATACCGTCCAAAAGTGCAACTTAAATATACTGTCCTGTAATCATGTAAATTGGTAAAAGCTGAGCCATTTTGCTCCCATCAATCTGAAATCACAAATAATAAAATCAGTTTGGTAAACAAATGTAAGAACTTAAATATAGTAACTACTGTGTGGGAAACTTTGCATGAAGTAGCCTGTAGTCCTGATTATCCAATTTCTTCATATACAGTGGTGTGAAAAACTATTTGCCCCCCTCCTGATTTCTTATTCTTTTGCATGTTTGTCACACTTAAATGTTTCTGTTCATCAAAAACCGTTAACTATTAGTCAAAGATAACATAATTGAAGACAAAATGCAGTTTTTAAATGAAGGTTTACGTTATTAAGGGAGAAAAAAAACTCCAAATCTACATGGCCCTGTGTGAAAAAGTAATTGCCCCCCTTGTTAAAAAATAACTGTGTTTTATCACACCTGAGTTCAATTTCTGTAGTCACCCCCAGGCCTGATTACTGCCACACCTCTTTCAATCAAGAAATCACTTAAATAGGAGCTACCTGACACAGAGAAGTAGACCAAAAGCACCTCAAAAGCTAGACATCATGCCAAGATCCAAAGAAATTCAGGAACAAATGAGAACAAAAGTAATTGAGATCTATCAGTCTGGTAAAGGTTATAAAGCCATTTCTAAAGCTTTGGGACTCCAGCGAACCACAGTGAGAGCCATTATCCACAAATGGCAAAAACATGGAACAGTGGTGAACCTTCCCAGGAGTGGCCGGCCGACCAAAATTACCCCAAGAGCGCAGAGACGACTCATCCGAGAGGCCACAAAAGACCCCAGGACAACATCTAAAGAACTGCAGGCCTCACTTGCCTCAATTAATGTCAGTGTTCACGACTCCACCATAAGAAAGAGACTGGGCAAAAACGGCCTGCATGGCAGATTTCCAAGGCGCAAACCACTTTTAAGCAAAAAGAACATTAAGGCTCATCTCAATTTTGCTAAAAAACATCTCAATGATTGCCAAGACTTTTGGGAAAATACCTTGTGGACCGACGAGACAAAAGTTGAACTTTTTGGAAGGTGCGTGTCCCGTTACATCTGGCGTAAAAGTAACACAGCATTTCAGAAAAAGAACATCATACCAACAGTAAAATATGGTGGTGGTAGTGTGATGGTCTGGGGTTGTTTTGCTGCTTCAGGACCTGGAAGGCTTGCTGTGATAGATGGAACCATGAATTCTACTGTCTACCAAAAAATCCTGAAGGAGAATGTCCGGCCATCTGTTCGTCAACTCAAGCTGAAGCGATCTTGGGTGCTGCAGCAGGACAATGACCCAAAACACACCAGCAAATCCACCTCTGAATGGCTGAAGAAAAACAAAATGAAGACTTGGGAGTGGCCTAGTCAAAGTCCTGACCTGAATCCTATTGAGATGTTGTGGCATGACCTTAAAAAGGCGGTTCATGCTAGAAAACCCTCAAATAAAGCTGAATTACAACAATTCTGCAAAGATGAGTGGGCCAAAATTCCTCCAGAGCGCTGTAAAAGACTCGTTGCAAGTTATCGCAAACGCTTGATTGCAGTTATTGCTGCTAAGGGTGGCCCAACCAGTTATTAGGTTCAGGGGGCAATTACTTTTTCACACAGGGCCATGTAGGTTTGGATTTCTTTTCTCCCTAAATAATAAAACACCTCATTTAAAAACTGCATTTTGTGTTTACTTGTGTAATCTTTGACTAATAGTTAAATGTGTTTGATGATCAGAAACATTTAAGTGTGACAAACATGCAAAAGAATAAGGAATCAGGAGGGGGGCAAATAGTTTTTCACACCACTGTACAAACATTATGATTTTACTGTCTATTCAATTATCATATTTTCTATTTTCACAAAGAGCGCATTTCAAGACCTTTACAGAGGTCAGAGGTTATTTCTATCAACCAATCAAAGTCCTTGAATTGCTTTTGTGGGGGGAATTGTGGGGTCAACCACGTCCCTGACTAAGAATAAACAGTTTCTGTACTTTTCGTACTCAGATTTGTTCTAAAAGGTTTTCTACATCACTTTTAGTCTAAGACTCCCAGCTAGGACTTTTTAGGCTAAGATAGGAGCTCTCTCAGAGAATTCTAAGAAGCTTTGTGAATATGGGCTCAGGTCTTTCACATAGACAAGGTGTCAAGTCAGGTGAACATGGTGGCCATTTCAACAGCACATTATTATCACTGGCACAAGAAAAAGTAAAACTTAAAAAAAGTTCAATTTATATTACATGTGTAAGAATATATGTTAAAACTAAGAGAAAAAATTAAATAAAGTCACTATAGGGAATACGGTGTGTTGTATAAACATTGAAATAATTGAACAGACATCTATATGGAATATTGGATATGCAGATACAGCGGTCACGTTACAAAAGTGTAGCAACTTGATCATTCCTTTGAGAGAGAGAGAGAGAGAGAGAGACTCCCTTAGCTGTTGCCATCTTCCAAATTCTTTGCCAATGTAAACTCTTGTTGCATCTGAACTAATCTGATTATCCAGTCTTAGCAGATTCCATAAAAGACTTCCGCCTTTTTGGCGAGTCGGCTGTGTTTGCCATAATGGTTTTTTTGAAGAAAATTGTAGTGAAGTCATGTGATCTCAGTGCCATGGAAGTGAAGTTGATCCTAATTACCATATCAAACGTAGAGGCTGCACAAAATAATTTTTGTAAAAAAAATTTTGTATAGATAGATGTGCACTGCCAAGGCAAGACTCGTAATTTTTATGAATATTCTTCTTCTTTACTGTGTACTCATAGTCTGAATCAATCTTAAATAAAAAGTGTAAAAAACGGCTTTAATGCAGAACCTTTTTAGTTCGTAATGGTCTTTTCGGTGCATTCTGTGACTGCAGCAACTGTTCTACAAACGTAAATTTAAAAAATATTTATATCTCGTTCCAGTTTATAGTGGAGTGCGAGTGGCAGAGGGAGGAAAGCCTGACCGTCCCCGTACCCGTCCCTCATATCCTGTCTTTTGGTGAGCTCATTTAAACTCCCCCAGAACTATCAGGCTTCACTTACAGTAGGTGTGAGCATTTTTTAATCTTCCAGGAAGAAATTTAAAGGCAAATTAATTTGCTGACAAAATGTATACGCTGTAGTGATTACAGGGGAGTAGATCTTTGGCATATTCCTTAAATGTATTATTCTCAACAGAGAAAAATAAGATTATAAAACAAATGTAATTATTCTTGTATTAAGCCAGAAGTCTGGATTCCTACACGTGGGATTTGGTGGCACTTGGCACAACTTTTCTTAATGAATCAGACCTGATGATGTGCAGTATGTGGTAATGGTTTTGACGATTCAGAGACGATTCTAATTGACACTACTTCAGATCAGCTAAAAGAGCCATGTTGAGTGTGGCTAAGTCTAGTTCTGTTCGATCCTCATCTTGTGTCTAAAATTAAAAGAAAAATATCAAACTTCATACCAGGAAAATGTCTATGGATCCAGACTTTAGGGCTGCCCCGAATTTTGGATTATACCATGTCTGGAAAAGGTTTTAATCATTCACTAACACCATACTGTTTTCATTTCATAAATTCATGTTTTGTGATTGTTTAAGTTTTTCATAGCAACGTCTTATTTTTAGGAATTACAAATATTAAAAAAAAAAAATGTATAAGCATCCACAATCATTTCTTAAGAATGGACCAGCCATCAAAGGTTCTCATTTAGATTTCATTTAAAATGTAATGGCATTTGGAGATGCCCCTGTCCAGAGCAAATGAAATTTAAATTTTTTTAACTTGCATTAATCTCACACATGCTTGGATTTATCCAATGTTTTAACCACTGAACGATACGTGTAGTAATAGGAAATATTAGGAAGGCACTATAGCTGCTTGAATGTTGTTGTTGTTGTTGGTCTTTCGGCTGCTCCCGACAAGGGGTCGCCACAGCGGAATATCCAGTCCGCACTACAACTTGGCACAGGTTTTACGCCGGATGCCCTTCCTGACACAACCCTCCCATTTTATCCGGGCTTGGGACCGGCACTGTATCCAGTGGCTGGGGTGTGGGCACTGGCTGGAATCGAACCCGGGCCTTCCGCATGGCAGGCGAAACACCTACCACTGAGCCACCAGTGCCCTATTATTTCATGAGTAAAATAAATAAATAAAAGATATAATAAAAAATATATGTATTGTGAATGAATTTTAAACACAAGATCCATTGTTTCTTTCATTCTATCCATCTATCCATCCATCCAAAGGTACAGAGCTCACCTGGTACAGGAGCTGAAGTGGTGTAGTAACAATAGTCATAATAATCTGGACAGCAATTTCCATATCGATCACATGACCTGTCACAGGAGCATATGCTGTTGCTGATGCCGCACCGGCCATTACACGTCAGAGTAGCTGTATAAACACACACACACACACACACACACACACACACACACAGCTGCTTGAATAAGGATTTTAATGAAGGCCAACTATGATTCTGACCTTTAAAGCAAGTGACTCCAGTAGGTTTCTTAGGATCCGCATCATATAAAAAAAAACTCAATGCTGATTTCTCCGTTTAGGATTAAATGAGAGAAATCGTTCGGGCGAGTGCACGCCTTAGCTGGTTATTACTGTTCAACAGGCTTTTTGTTGGAAAAGTAGTAAATCGATTACGATTCATAAAAGTGCAAAGAACATCAGTATTGTAGTAGTGATTGATTAATTGTTTGGTTCAGGTTTGACAGTAAACGATGTCACCATCAACTCCTCTGGGCTGCAACACAATGTACAGCTGCAGCACTTTCACCAGGTAACGCTCACCCGGCTTGAGGTCTTCATACGCTAGAATGTTCTGTTTTTAACTGCAGAATATTTACGGAAAGCTTCCTTTTGGATGTCCGTCAAATAATGAATCTGTAACGTTCCCTCACCGACAGGTTTATCAGGCCTTTAGGATCACAGTCAGCAGCCAGTGCAAGATCACCAAAGGTAACTGATTTCATATATTTTTCAGTTCAAGTCATGACAGCTGGTTAAGCTGGTTAGTTTATTTATTTTTGTACTTATAGAAAGACAGCCTAGTATCTACAGATTGAAGGTGCCATGGTTTCGGGAAGATTCCTTCGTCACAGCAGGGTATTCAAGCAAAGCAGCATGTTTTTCTTTTTGTTTATTTTGTTTATCTTGTTTTTCTCTTCCAGCTGCTTAACTTTTTGTGCTTTTAATAAACTGTCATTTCCAGCGTTCCTTCAGTCACAGAGATTAGTGGCATGCTCCATACAAGCCGCCAAGACAACACCTCAAGTGCCCTCCTACAGCTCCACACTGCCCCCAACTGCCAGTACAAGGTGATGTCCCGTATTTCTTTCCTATTTTTATTTTTTAACTATTGAGAGTGAGTGAATAACGGTGTATTTGATCTCGCTGCAGATCTCGGTGCGTGCCTCCTTCCCTAAAGTGCTCGGACAGGTACGCTCACGATACACTGTAACAGGCTGTAATGGCATTCAACCCTTCCATCCTTTTACATCCAGTCCTGCCGTCTCTCTGTCTCACACAGTTTAAACGAGTCCACAAATAACCCAGCTGACTGATTTCAATTCATTGTTTTCTCAGATCCTGCGTTTCTGTGGCCCGGTGCTGCCCGTGTACGTGGCTGTGGCCTTCCTGCTCGCTTTAAAGAGTCAGCTGTCTGCCGTCCTGCGAACGGGTCGAGCTGTTAATGCCAGAGACACAGTGGCTGATAGTTTACAGCTACATAAACTCGAGCCTCCTGTCCTGCTGCTGCACCTGCTCCTCAGGCGAGTTCATCGTCTGCTACTTCAGCTCAGAACCTCGACTGGCATCCCTTTATTTCATTAATCTTATGAAAGCTATTTATTTTTTTGGTTTATTTTATTTAAGAATATATATATCTCTAACTGATCTATATAGCTCTTTCTCTCTTAAAGTCACACTTACATTAGGTTTACACTCTATTTATCTAATATTTATTTATAATAATCTCTCTCACACACACACACTCAGACTGGGCTGGTTTCAGGAAGGCTGGTCTGCACTCGGTCTCCCTGCAGTGGATCTCTTGCCTCTAACCCCATCGGAAGACGTGTCCCATGATGCAGTGGGGGGGCTTGGGCAGGACTGGCCCCGCCTCGTTTCTCCACTGCTGTGCATTCTGGGTGCTGCAGTGGCATTTTGGGGAAGTGCTGTTCTCAGCATGTCTTTACGTGCCCTGTCCCTCCTCTTGGCTCCACTGCACAGGTAAATGACCAAGTAAAGAGAGCAGAACCTTAAAGCGATGGTATTGTTCGTGTTCTCTCTTAAAGTCTGCTAAACCAAACAAAGTGGCTGTCATAAGTGGTTCAATTGCCCAGACTTTACCTGAATCATGTGTGGCATTTCTGGTGCAGGCCTTCAGTCTCTCGTCACTGTGGCACCCTTTATCCTCCCGCTCAGATCCTCCTCATCCTCGGTCTGAGCGCGCTCGGCGGAGTCACGTGTGGAGCTCTGTCAGTCACCATCAGCTTTCTGCTCCATCTCTACCGAGTACGCATCCGCACAAACTCCACAAACGAGTTCCACAGATTTAAAGAGTGCATTTATTTATTTTTTGTTATGCTACTGCTCATTAATTATGTATTTTAAATCCGTCATTGTGTGTTATTGTCTAGGTCCTCCGAGTACATATGGCTGAGAGATATTTAAGTCACATGATGAACCTGGTAAGTGCTCGACATCACTGGAGGACTTTTTGCAGGTGTTAACCGGTCGGTGCTGGTTAAAAACGTGTACATGATGCACTAACCTCCTTGAAATGATGTGAAGATGTATTTTTGATTGAGCTGTTGGTCTTTCACTAAAGGTGCCTATGTTCTTTAAGTTGTTTAACAAATCTAGATGCAAATGTCAGGAAATAAAGCTGTCCATCGTTTTATATTCATGTTTTGATCTTAAACTTCAAACTCAAACGTCTTCAGCGTAAAAAGCAAAAAGAAAAGAACCGGCCTTGCTGTTCCAATACTTTTGGAGGCATGGAGGTCTGGTCTCGCGCTTCGTCCCGCGGTTTCTTTACTGATTACTTCAGCACCATTGAACCTACAGTGACAGACCTGTAGTAGGGGTGTTTTTAAAAATGTGTTTATTTATTTATTTTTAATTGAGTCTGTTATCTCTATCTTTTTATTATTAACCTTAAAAAGCGTTCTACATCTACTTTCTCTTCATGTTGTCACTATTATTCACCTTCTGATCAGGCGCCACAAAGTATGCAGCAGAACACAGAGAACGGCTGCAGCACTAGTGAAAGCCAGACGAAGCTCAACAAATGTAATGGCACCCCGCTCTTATCCGAGTCGGCGCTACAGGAGGTCAGAGACGACCTGCAGCTTCACCTGAACGTGTCCGCGGTACTTACTCTACCTGTGATACTCTGCGCTCCCTCGCTCATCTACTGGAGTAAAAACATCAGGTAGTTTCTGTGCACGCTGATTAATACACCACCACCATACACCCGCATGTCATTATTAATCTCCCTTCTCTCTCTCTCTCTCTCTCTCTCTCTCTCTCTCTCTCTCTCTCTCTCTCTGCTGCACTTTCTTCTTGCAGATATTCTACTCGTTTAGATCCGGACCCATTCTGGCCCCAGACGGTACCTCTGCTCATCGCAACTGTGCTACTCGTCAACTGCGACACTCTCAGACTGAGCCACAGGTGAGTGTGGGGTGTCATGTGTGTTACAGGTTTGTTAGGTTAGTTTTTGTAGGAATGTGCTTGATGTGCTGTAATAATGTGTATTTCAAATCAATCCAAAGAGAGAAGAACATGCAACCCATCTTAATAGAAGAGTTTAAGATATTATAATTGTCTTGCAGCGATCTATTACATCATTGATTAATTTCGAATTAGGCTTCTGTAGGGCCGCACAATTGGCGTCGTCTTTTTAATCCAGACTTCGGTTTTCTCAATTAACGTATTCAAGAGATATGAATTCATAGACGGTACAAGAAGTTGGTCCAGCACCTTAGATGCAATCAGTCCTAATTATGGTGTCATGATTACCTTAAATCACATCAGGACACCTATCTCAGGAGAATGAGAAACAAAGAGTTCTCTATTCCAAACTGTGAGTTTCTCATTTGCCCAATTCTATATAGGAACTTCCTGTACTATTTATGTACTTGTATATCTTGTATACGTTCATGTGGTTACTCGGTGTCACTAACAACAGCTCTAATAATATGCACTGATGAAGATGATGATGATGATGATATCGACTCAATATATATAGCTTCTATAGCATGTTATATTACCGTATATCTCAGTAAAGTTTGCCCACAAGCCAGAATCAGTGTATTCACACCATGTCATGATGATGAATTATTTTTTTTTCCATGTTCCTGAGACGTCATTGTTCTGTTATCTGATCTCAGTGTGTGTACATGCGTGTTTCTCTTGCAGTAAGCTGATGCTGCGGCCCACTTCGCGTGTGTTACTTCCTCTCAGTGTAGCCATGTTGACATTTTCCACCCTTCATCTATATCGGGTCACTCACTTCCTGTCCGCTGCTCTGATGCTGCTGGCGGCTTCCTGTTACCTTTGACCCTCGTCTCAGTCCACGAGACCAGACCGAAACAGCCTTATCGTGCCCCTGCATTGGTGCAGTGATTCCAGTGGGTTTAAAAATCACGTTGTTGGTCATGTGACATCATGCTGCTGAACAGGGTAACAGAGGTCCATACAGAGTTATGCTTTCTTATCTTATTTATTATCTTTTTATTTTATTTTTTTCTTCTTCGTGGTTGTACATTTGCTTATACAATAGTTCGAGTCATAACAGATGACCAGCAGCCTGCTTATCCTGCCTTGGTGTTTCTCTGCTTCTGGGTGTGTGTGCCCGCGTGTCCAGCCTTAAATCGTTTTTAATATCCAGTAAGGGATTATTTTTCACAATATGCACAACAGCCTTCCGATTATATATAAATCTCAAAAGACTATTTTTTACATCAACAGGTCCTGCAATAGTATAACATGCCTTTCTTTTTTTTTTACATTGAAAAGATTTTGCCATTCCAATTTATTTTTTCTTTTCTGCAAATTTAGTTCTAATGTAGTCATTAGATCGGCCAGGACATGATGTCTGATGTCTTGCTCTGGAGCTACGACCTGAAGGTGGAATAAAAACGCTAGCTCTGAACGTTCAGATGTTACAGATTTGATTAGTAACAATGATTTTTCCAGATTTGTGTAAGGGGAAAAAAAAGTTAAAATGTTTGTAGTAGCTCCAGTACAAAACTAAAGAGAGAAATGTCAGTAAACGTGACTCCTTTGTTCGGGGTAAATGCAGAAAACTGTCAAAAACCAAAATTATTTTAAAAGCTTTTATACACTGTCTGGCCAGAAATAGGTCACCATTTTGAAAGGGTAAAATTATTGGCTTGCATCAAGCAAAAAAAAAAAGTGGCGGTAAGAATTGAGAGTTAATAAAACCTTGAGGTAGAGTGTTGAAGTATGAACTTTGTGCAAGACATTTGGTTGTGGATCACTTAACTGCTTGGTGAAGTTGCATAATAAAAAAACTTGACAGTAGAAATCTGTCCCGTGTTTACCACAGAGTAGGAAATCACTCCTATGTGGCCAAAAACTCCCAGAGTGATGTCATTTTGGTCCTACTTTTTGGAGTTTGAACATTCTTAAAATAGGAAATCACTCCTATTTCCATCAAAATGTAAGAGAGCTCCGTAGGTTTCCTTAGAAGTTGTGTTCAAAGTTGCTAGGCCGAGGAGAGACATTTTGGTAACATCGAGTGACGCTGAGCTTATAAAAAATACGTTTGGACAAAAATGGAATACTTTTTTTTTTTGTTTTTTTTTTGGTAACACATCACATGCGTGATGTGTAACTGGAAGATTAACGAACATTTCGTATGCTGTCTCCGCAGAGGTCTGCTGCTTTGAGGTTTTTTTTTAGTAACAGTGAAGATGCAGCTTTGAAAAAGTGATGGATTTGGGTTGGTGACTTTTTTTTTGCCCAGGCAGTGTAGTGTACATCACCTACGTGTACGATACTTATTATAACATTAAAAGGTCTTTTAGTACGTTACACAGGACCTTTTGTTATTTCACAAACGTATCTACGTCTAAACCATGACAGACGTCACCGGTACAGTGTCATGACAGCGCTGAGATTGTAGTGAACGTGTCTGTAGAGCTCTCTCTCTCTCTCTCTCTCTCTCTCTCTCTCTCATTCTGCTGTCACTCTGGGTTTAAAATCAGCACACACCAAATCGTCCTAGTCACTCATCCAATCAGATCAATCAGATTGCGAGCCAGTGCCTTGCTTCATGCCCTGTTCACCAATAAGGACAGATCAGTGATTGTCAATCTGACGAGTGTTCATGATTTGCTCCAACACTTCATTCTCTCAGAAATAGGAAAAAGTTTGGAATTTCCCTGTTACATAGGACCAGGTTTTCCCAAAACACCCTCCTCCCATGAGGAACGTCGACATGCTGGTGTGTCACCTGCACTGTGGATGTACCATGTTATATGATTGTGATTTTGCTAACCACTGTTGCCGCGTGCTTTCTTCTTTTACGTGCTGAAATCTAAATGCAAGCAGGTTTCTTTTTCTAGTGCAACTTTTGCCTAGGGGTTTTGTGTATATATATGTGTGTGTGTGTGTGTGTGTGTGTGTGTGTGACTTAAAAAAAATAATAATTGGTGTACACTGTGACATGCTGTGATCGTGATGTGTTTCTACACCGTCATGACTGACTACGGCAAAAAGTCACCATCTTTCGTGGTGAACGATAAATTATTTTTTGGTTTGTTTGTTTTTACGCAATTTCACCCTTAATCGGATGATTTCCCCAAGAAAAAAAAAAGTTTTTTGCACTGGAGTTAAAAGGTAAAATATGCACACAATTTAAGTCTGATTCAAACCATAAAGCTTTGCTGGTGTGGATTAGGATGAAGTGCATCTTCTATAAGCTTGAGCAAAATGCCATGCTGTTTTTTTTTTTTTATTAATTTATTTATTTTTTAGGAATATTTGAGTAGGCTAGAGTTGGGTCTAATACACAATGGATTTCCTGGTGTGAACTTTCTGTTTTTACACACCAGTGTTGGAGCAGCTTTAACTCTTCATGTTGCAAGCAGGTAAAGATGCAGGCATAAAGAGTTATAAGCTTTTCAGCCTGAACCAGATACAAGAAGAGGTAGTATAGTAAACTTTATTTATTAACTTGCAGATCACTGCCTCCTGAACCAGAATACTGTTGTGGCAAAACCTGCCCTGAGCACGACTTTATATAAAGTCTGAATCTATTGGCTACATACAAAAAAAGGGGGGGGGGGGGGGCAAATTCCAGCAAATGCTCATGATGGCGTCTGAAAAACATGAACAATGAGCATTTACTCAATGTGTCAGCTGATATTGTGATTCTTTAGTACTGGACAGAAGAAAAAGTTTAAATCCAGTGATGTTAGGTATACTGTTCTGATTCAGGTTACGTCAGAAACCATTGTGTGTCCGAAATAAAAGCATGTATATTAAATTTGGTATAAGGAGTAATGCCTTTAGATCCAGACTTTTTGTTCGCCCTGAGTGTGTATGTATTTTTGTTTGTTTGTTTGTTTGTTTGTTTGTTTTTCTGTACAAATTAACTGTAACTGTTTTTATTTAAAATAATCTGGTGTATTGCTGATGATTTTGTTTTATTTTTTTAGTTTCTTATTCATTTTTTTTCCTTACACTACTGTTTGACCTGAACACCTCTTGTTTATGTAGAAATTCAAACTGGGACTTTTGATTGCGCTGATTGAGTTTGCTGATTGCCTTTCGTGATCAAACTTTCTACCTTGATGGTGTCCAAGCACTAGTGAAACACTGCAATAAGTGCATTAGTGTAACACGGGATTATATAGAGAAATGGAGGCAGGTTTTACTCTCGTAGATGTAAAAATCCCAGTTTGACTTGAACGCCCCTCATGCACCTTCAACGCACCTTGTTTAAGCGTGATGTTTACAGGACGGTAGTAATGTGCACTTCTAATGAACAAATAAGACACAGGTTAAAAGTTTGAGTTGCTTTTTCTTGATGGGACAATATTTTATTTCCACGTGCCGCTCTGTGTTAACACAGTATCTGTATATAAGGTCCATAATGTTCTCCATGATTAAAAGCTGACTAATGCTTTATTATTATTATTTTGGTCCACATGAAGCTTAAGCTAAAGCACTTGTGGTTACTGTTGTCTTAATGCTGTTACTAAGCCTTGAATTATTTCATATTAGCCAAGAACACTTAAAGAAGTTCCTTGATGTGTTGTCGAAATGCTGCCAATAATGAGTAAACATGTAAATGTTTTTTATTTTTTTGCTTTTCTTTTTTTAAACAGTTTCTCATGAAGGATTTATTGCTAATTAGTGCTGGATTGAATAATGTCAATCGTTTGATTTAATTTGAATTTCTGAAATCTAATAGAGTGCGATGGATCAAATACAAAGTAAATATTCAAAATGTCAAGACTTGATGTTGAACTGTAATTAATCCAGTTCAAGGCTACCGCTGATGCCAAGGTCGAGTGCCCAAGTGAACTTCTCAGGATATAAAATAATGTCTTATGGAGATGGCTTTTAATGCTTTTTTATGTGAATATAATCTACATTCTAACTAATGTTTACATTTGGGAACTGTTATAAAAAAATAAAATGTGAGTGAGAGTTTGAGAGTTTTTATTTATTTCTTTTTATTTCTTATTTCAAGTTTTAGTTCTCGTCAATTGTTTAACTTGATAAAACATTTTGGATCATAATGCGCCGTTTTCTCGCTGCTTATATCTTGTAGATTAGAGCAGCTGAGGCTGGTAATGGTAGTATTATGACAGTCATGTGACCCAGCCATGCTCTCTATCATATTCCTTTACTCACGCCTTATATAGGATTAGCATACTTTCACGCAGAGGAACTAATGGAAGTAAGACTAAAAAAAAAAAAAAAAACAGCTACTTGAT
This sequence comes from Channallabes apus, assembly GCA_030522415.1. NCBI lineage: Eukaryota > Metazoa > Chordata > Actinopteri > Siluriformes > Clariidae > Channallabes > Channallabes apus. The sequence goes on from CM060109.1 coordinate 14,021,386, forward strand.
TTCTCTTTGGTTGAGAGCTCCAAAGTGGCCCAATTATTTCCTGTCACTTGTTTAGCTATAATATGAGGGCTGTACCGAAAAGTACATAACCTTTTTTTATTAACTGACATGGGTGGCTCAACATGTTCTCCTTCACAAGAGATGCATTTGCACCATTGCTGAACCCAATTCTCGAATCCTCTTTGAAAATCCTCTTGGTCGAAGTTGATGGTCTCCTACGGTACTACAGAATGTTTACAGACGCCATTGACGAGAGCAACGTACACAGCTAAAGAAGGGGAAACCAGCATTAAAGACCAACCATGCCGTGGGAGACCAACAACTTTCAGGATTTAATTTGAGGCGTTTAACACAAAAACTGCAGTAATAATTTAGGAATTACAGTTATGTTTTCACAGAATCATAAATATTAAAATGATTTTTAATACTTAAATGCAAAAACTTTGCCATCAGTGGCTGCTTGAAGTCTGGAGCTTTCCTGCACCTGCCATCAGTTGCTGCTTGTTTGTGGTTCTTTCTGCTTTCAGTAAGTGAAAAGCATCAAATATATTGAGAGAAGGAAAAAAAAATGCAACAATGGTCATTGTCCAAATACTTATGGACCTGATTAGTTGAGGGGGATAAAGGAAACTAAATGATGAATAACCTTCTCTTGCTAATAAAAAACTAAAACTAGCAAAGAAATGTTGAATGGGGAAAAAAATGCTTTGGTTTGAAGTTTAATTTCATTAGCAGCCAATCACTTTAATTAACTAAGGAGCAAATAAAAGAGTTACCTATTAAATTAGCTTTAATTATTCTATACTGACCATATAAGCATAACAACAATCAATAACTCATATTATAATCAGTGCGTTAAGGCTCTGAGTTACTGAATGGAAGGTTGGTGGTTCAACCCGGCTCCGCCCGGTTGCTGCTGTTGGGGTGCTGTATAACAGCTGACCCCAGCCTACTAACAAGAAGCTGGCATAGGCGTAGAATAGAGAATTTCACTGTGCAGTAACTTATATGTGACAAATAAAGGCTGAGAAAAAGTTCATCCGCATCACTGAATCTACTGAACTCCTCATCCTTGGTGTCGCTGTTAAACAGCCCTGACAACTCTGGGGGGAGATGAAGTGATGTGCTCTCCTCTGACCATCCGCATCAGTTCCTGGTGTGCAGGTGTAGACCGATCCAACACCACCTTGAAATAGAAATCAATAGTAACAGATGTATAACATCAATAGGTGTCGTGGTAAAGGGCTATATTGAGAGAATCAGAGACAGGCTTTTACCGCAAAGCATTCCAGTGGATCTACAAACAGAGTACACCCATAGTGTCCATACTCTCAGCTGCACTTTGTAGACTTCTATCTAAATTCTTCTGCTGTCCTACCTCTATAATATGTTCATATACTTTTAGCACACTTAAGTGCTCATAGTACTGTTTGAAATCACAGTATATAGGCTAATGGTTCAATAAACACAATATCTGATCAGCAGTGGCTCCCTTTTAAACCTGCTACTTCCTCTCCAGGTTTCTTCCTTCCCTCATCTCGGGTATCCATTCACCCTATACTTATAACCTTCCTTATTACATTCTGTTTCCCCACACTCTCATTCTTCCTATTCTGCCTTTCTCTTCTTTCTTTCCTTTTCCATTCTAGTTGCCTTTTTTCTTTCCACATACAGTACTTTACTCTTGATTCAAGTCTTTTTTTCTTTTGCCATCCATTTCTTCATAAATGACAGACTACAGAAGGAAGAAATGGAAAACAGGAAGAAACAAAGGACATAGAAAGGAATTCTTTTCTATTTTTCTTTCTTTCATTTATGATAGTTTATTTTGCTTACTGTATGTCCTTCCACGCTTGCAAGAAAAGTGTGGATGGATCCTTTTCTTGCCCTTCCTCCTTTCCTTTCTTATCCTCTGTCATTTCTTCACTATTTATGTAGATTCTATGTACCGTCCTTTGTCTCCTTCATCTTTTAACCAATTTACCTTTTTTTTTTTTATTCTTATCTGTATTCTTTATGTGTGTGTATATATATATATATATATATATATATATATATATATAGCTAGCCCAAAGACATGCAGATTAAGCTGAATGACGGCCGTAGTGTGCGAGTGAGCAGTGTGACTGTTTCTATTTTTTTGTTTTGCACTGAAAAATTGCACTTTAATTTTGTTGAACAATGTCTCACTGCTACAATGACAATAAAGATTTTTCTCTCAACAATATTTTTATTGATTTTAAACAGGGATATTACATGGTAGACATGCAATGTTTCAATACAGAATTTAAAAACCTTTTTTAAAAAAAGTTTTTTTGGTTTTGCGTACAACACAAAAAAAAAAGAAAGAAAGGGAAAAGAAAACAAACAAACAAACAAACAAACGATTAAATAAAAAGGGAATCAAACTATAAATTTGAATATATGAAAAAAGTGAAGGAAGGGCCCCCACACCTGTTGAAATTTTAAGTCTGAATAACGGTTTGAGTAGTGGATCTTCTCCAGGGACAAACAGGACATAATATCTCTGAGCCACTGGGCGTGAGTAGGTGACGTGGCATCCTTCCACTTGAATAAAAGAGAACGCCTGACCAGGAGTGTCGCAAAAGATAACAATCGCTGTTTAGCTGGAGTTAGACTCTTATCTTCCTCTCCAGTGATACCAAAAAGAGCAATCAGGGGGTCTGGTTCAAGGTTGCATTTCAATACGAAGGACAAGGTCTTAAAAACATCCCTCCAGAATTTTTCCAAATTCGGGCATGTCCAGTACATATGAATTAAAGACGCCTCTCCGCTTTTACATTTATTACAGCAAGGATCAATGTCTGGGTAGAAACGGGAGAGTTTAAGTTTGGAGAGATGAGCCCTGTGTACAACCTTAAACTGTAATAGAGAGTGGCGGCACATAAGGAGGTTGAGTTGACAAGTTTAAGAATTGAATTCCAAGTATCATCTGATAGTGACAAATTTAAATCCTTCTCCCAAGCAGTTTTAATTTTACACAGAGGGGTGTGACTCGAAGCCATCAATCCACCATAAATACTGGATATTAGGCCTTTACGCAGCGGCGACAAACAGAGGAGATTATCTAGAATGTTTGCAGCAGGAGCCTCAGGGAAATTTGGTATTACAGAGCGAATGAAGTGTCTTACTTGCAGATATCTGAAAAAATGAGAATTGGGTAAGTTAAACCTTTCGGAAAGCTGTTCAAACGATGCAAACTTATGGTCAACAAACAGGTCTTTGCAAAGCTTGATGCCCTTATTGTACCATTCCTGGAACACTGAATCATGTAAAGAAGGTTGGAAGAGATGGTTAGAGACGATAGGACTGGACAGAGTAAAGCCCAGAAGACCGCTGTGCTTTCTGAACTGAGTCCATACTCTCAAGGTCTGCCTAACTACTGAGTTATTGATTAATTTAATTGAGGGGATGGGGAGAGCAGATCCAAGGAGTGCAGAGACAGAGAGATTTTTGACAGACTTTATCTCCATTTCCACCCAGGCAGGCCGATTAGGTTGGTTATGAAAATAAGCCCAAAAGATGACAGATCGAATGTTTGCTGCCCAGTAGTAAAAACGAAAATTAGGTAGAGCCACGCCACCGTCTCTTAGATCTTTGAAGTACGGACTTATTCAATCGGGGATGTTTACCTTTCCAAAGGTAAGAAGATATAATTGAGTCTAACGCGCCAAAGTAAGATTTGGGAATAAAAACAGGTACAGACTGAAAAAGATATAAAAATTTAGGAAGAATACTCATTTTAATGGCATTAATGCGGCCCACCAGGGACATGGACAGTGGTGACCATCGTCCCAAGTCCTTTTTTGTTTAATAAAACCTAATAAAATTTTCTTTAAAAAGGTGTTTATGTTTTCTTGTAATTGTAATACCAAGATAGGTAAACTGATTTTTCACTATGTTGAATGGAAAATTGTGCATACCAGTTGTGTTATCTAGCAGAAAAAGTTCACTTTTGTGCAAATTTAATCTATATCCTGAAAAGTAGCTAAATTCCCTGAGCAATGACAGCACATGTGGAAGGGAGGAGACTGGATTTGATAGAAGTAGAAGATCATCTGCATAAAGGGAAACTTTATGTTCTTCTCCCTGCCTCCAAATCCCAGATATATTTCTACAACTTCAGAATGCAATTGCTAGTGGCTCAATGGCGAGGTTAAAGAGTAATGGGCTAAGAGGACATCCCTGACGAGTACCCTGCTGAAGGCTGAATGGTTGAGACTGCTGAGCATTTGTCAGAACTGAAGCAACAGGGCTTGAATATAATAATTTAACCAAAGTGATAAAACTTGGACTAAAATAGAATTTTTAATTTAAATAAATATTTAAATTAATAATTATTTTAAATAAATACTCCCATTCCACACGATCAAAAGCCTTTTCATCATCCAAAGAAAGGACACACTCAGGGATCCCCTCTGATGGTGTGTACAGGACATCCATAAGGCGTTGAATGTTAAAATAAGAAAAGCGATTTTTGACAATAAAGATTCTATTCTATTCTATTCATGTGAGTGTGCACGTGTGTATTATGCCCTGCGATGGTTTAGTACCCAGTCCAAGGGGTACCCACCTTGAGTCACCTGGGATATATATATATATATATATATATATATATATATATATATAAAACGTATATTTCATATTAAAATATTTATACACGTTTTTCTTTTCCTGAAGTATACATTTTTGACTGATGCTGTGTATGGGAAAAAAAGACAGAAAATACTATATGCTATCCCCTCTGTCTTTCCCCTTTTCTTCATTTTTCATTTCATCCCTCTTCTCTTTCTTCCATTCATTTTTTTCCCCTTCAATCCTCTTGTCTTTCATTTACTGCCTTCTTTTTACCCCTCCAAAATTCTTCCCATGTTGAACTTCCTTTATTATTGCAGTCTTTATACCCCACTGTATATTGTATTTATTCTGTACTTTGTGCATATTTTCCCCACAGCATGAAGAACACCCTACACACAGACACACACACACTTTTGCCCCTGCAGGAGCGGTCTGATCCTATCAGCTGCTCAAACTGCTGAACCGTGCTCTGTGTGTGTGTGTGTGTGTGTGTGTGTGTGTGTGCACGCTGTGAGCTGCCACTGCAGGGGAAGACGCTGGGACAGGAGGCAGTGCAGGACTCAGCAGGGTGTCTCTGGATCTCTGTCCTGCATTAATATTCCGCTCAGGAGGACAAGCGCTGGCGGAGAGACGGAGTAACACACACACACACACACACACACACACTGGCCGAGTCGGTTCGGCTCGGTTCGGTGAATCCGCCTGTCGAGTCGTGACAGCAGGACAGGGGAGTGACCGGTGTTGCCGCCGGACCCTGAGGACGGACAGCGCTGCGCTCTCGGGTCTCTCGTTAATGCGCACTTTCTCCGCCGTTGTCACCTCAGCGAGATGCGCACGAGGTAAGCCGCGTTCTCCTCCTCGCGCCTCATTTCTAACACGCGCACGTAACCAATCAGCGGCTGCTCCTGTGACTAAGCAGATCTCCGCAGACTCATCAGGCTTTGCAGCAGCACTGCGTTACTGCGTGCCTTTCTGCACTGGACAGCTGTGTTGATGGACAGGACAGATGTGTTGACAGGGGGTTAGGTGTTGCTCAGTGATGCAGCAGTAAACAGCACGGCTTCATGGGAATTCCCAGCTGCGCGTGCGGAGGGAGCAGCACGCGAGAGAATGCGCAGCAGAAAACAACGCGCTGGTCACGCTCGCGCCGCTGTGTCACGTCTGTAAAGACGCGTTATAAGCTGCTCATGAAGGAGGATCCTGTTCACATTGCTTATGACGTCATGTATCCCCTATGAAAACACCTAGCTGTGGTGCACTCGCATGGTCTTTCTTTTTTTTTTATTGATTACATAATTGATTATTATTACACTCCTCCTGCTCAGAGATTATTATTATTATTATTATTATTATTATTATTACATTCAACCTATGTTGTCCAGCTAGGGACCGTGGAGGCCAATGATCATCACTATTGTGTTTGCATGGTTACATGGTGGGACCTTCAGTCAACATTCACATGCAAATTTGGGAGCGCCGGTTAAACTAATCTGCATGTCTTTGGAGTGTGGAAGGAAACCGGAGAACCCGGAGGAAACCCACCGAGCATGGTGAGAACATGTAAACTGAACATGTAAAATGTACACAGACCCCAAGTTGGGAATTGAACCCCGATTCTAGAGGTGCGAGGCAACGGTGCTAAAACCACTAAGCCACTGAAGCCATCAAATTATTATTGTTATTATTATTATACTGCAAAATAGTAGATCAAATGTCACCCAGTTTGTAAACCCAATGCTGGATCCCTACGATCACAAACTGCTGGATTAGGTGTTGAAACAAACACAAAGCAAAAACAAATTCATCAAGCTGAGAAAATTTTAGACTAAACTACAGGTTTGTGGATGGATGGATTTGGATCACCCAAATGATGTTGAGTCTGGTTCCTCTCAAGGTTTTAAAGGGAGTTTTTTCCCTTGCCAACGTTGTCGCTCATCTGAGGCAAACGGATCATTTAGATTAATGCATAATTTCTCACACCTTTCATACCCATTTCCATAATTTACTTTTAAATCTGTAAAGCTGCTTTGCGACAATGATGATTGTTAAAAGTGCTCTACAAATAACATTGAAGTAAATTGAATGAAATTGAGTTGAATTTATTTGATTTTAATGAATTTGATGGATAGATTTATTTGTGTGATGTAGTGGGGAGTAAGTAAGGAGGATTTCCAAGGGCCCCTGAGTGATACAGTAGGTCCCCCTTTAAAAAAAAATCATACAGATTGAAAAAGTTTGGCTTTGTCAAGGTTGGGGACCCAGTATATCAAACCTACAGGGGGGCTCAGGGCTTTACCAGCATCCCTGGATCGACGTAATGATGGATTGTTGTATTTATGAACCAGACTTTCAAATCTTTCTCTTTGATAAATAAACATTCATTGTAATAGTTTCACATTTGCTTTTGTTTTTAGATATTTTTAAAAATAGATTGCTGAACAGGCTGTGTTAATTAATTGTCTTAATTTTATACATCAAAAATCACCTGCTTTTACATAAATAAATAAAAAATCCTTAAAATTAATAGAATTTCTTGTACAATTGCTTAGTGGTTAGAAATGTCACCTTGCACCACCAGGGTCCGGGTTCTATTCCATTCTGTTCATGTCTGTGTGCATGGAGTTTGCATGTTCTCCCCGAGCTTGTCCAAAGACTTGCAGGTTAGGCTACTTGGCTTTCCCAAATTGCCCGTAGTGTGTGAATGGATTGGCACGCAATCCAGAATGTATCCTTCCCTAAGTCTCTTGGGATAGGTTCCAGGCCCCCTGCAGCACTGTACACAGGGTAAATGATGAGTGAGCGAATACAGTATTTTGTACATTACATTCAACAAGGTTGGAGAATTTCATTTCATTCATCTTTAAATTATATACATATTTCTGTAAGTGCATCATCCTGGTCAGGGTCACAGCAGAACTGGAACCAGTCCCAGGACGCCTGGTCATGAGGTGGGAATAAATCAATGAAAATGACAAAATGTTAAGCACTAAGCAAAGAACAGGACCATAAATTTCTCTCAGCACAGCGCCACGGTGACTGAAGGTGTTATTTAGTCCAGGATAGGTTTCAGCGTTATTCAGTAAAGCATACAGTAACTGAACCAGACGCTAGGTTTTCCTGCAAAAGAGCTAAACTAAACATTGAGTTTTAGTGGAAACTTATCTGCAGCATCATATCAACCACTCTAAAGAATCGAAGTAATATGAACAGTGGCGGCTGGTGCATTTTTTTCTTTTCTTTTTTTCTTTTTACTTTTAATAATAACCTGTAAATAGCCAGAAGAAGTGCTGGAAAAGCACCGAATGTAAGCTCGGCCGCGATCACTTGACTGCTGCTTAATTAGAAGATCAGGTCGATCTGGTCCAAGATCTTTAACTTTTTTTCTTCCTTCGTCCGCTCGCCTTGCGAAGGGGTATTTTAGCAAAGAAATTACAGAATTGTCTCTCATATTTAGCTGCTTCCACATCAATCACTATTCAATACATTAACTAACAATCTGCTGACCGTTAATAAGATTCGTTGAGAATGGACCAATCACATGAGCTATAAATATTTATAAACAATATTGATTATAAATGAACAAAGAACAAAAGTGGGAGAGTTCGGGGTGCACAGTGTTGCACCCCAAGGATGATTTGAAAAAATCCAATCAGAGCTCAGCCCATGGGTGTCGCTAGGCCATTTTAGCTCCACATCTGGAGCAAACCTGTCTGTCTGTATAAAACATTACACAGTGCATATGGCATTAACTACCATAGAGTTATGCACATAAATGATAAAAAAATAGTGACAGGCAGCATCCAGTGACCTCGGTTTAACTGTATAGCAGTGTGATTTACAGAGATAGAAAAATCCTTTTTTGTAATAAATATTGTATTAAATAATGTCCCAAATCATAAAATACATTTATTAGCCTTAGAGTAGGGTTTTTGTCACTTTGATTTAGAAAAAGTTACTTTTTTCTAATGAATAGAAACAAAAAAATAATGATATTAAAAAGATGCTTTGTTTATTTACATTAAAACAATGTTTGTCTATATGAATGAATTTGAATAAATAACCTAGTAGCTATGAAATTTTAAGGGGTTGAATAGAGAACCTACTGTCTTATTTATGTAGCTAAAACAGTAAATTAAATAACATGATCAAAGTTTTAATATTTATATTTAACTGTAGATGCTGCTCATTTGGAGACTCCCATGTGACCTGAAAAACCTTCCATTGTCATAGAATGAACAGATAAATGTTTGACATTATTGGCACTCACACAGTTTATTCCATTGTCCAGCCTCATAGGTGTGCTGTTTATATTGCTAATCAATGTAAGTTTAAAGTTATATGCTGTTTTCTGGTTACATTTTTCTGATTGTACCTGTACATAGAAAAAGGTTTATACGGTAAACAGCGTGTGTGATCAAGAAGACTCATTTGAGTACTGATTCTGTACAAGTCAAATATGTGTTAAACATCTATGGGGGCTGAGCCCCCCTTAACTGAAAATCCGGGAAATGCCCCTGGCTTAGCCTCAAATCACATGCTTTTCAAAAATTTACGTGCTTACATAGACCCTCGTTTGTCTGGCGCCCGGCATACACGAACACAAATGAACGTGATACAGTTTAGATTATTTTTTTATTGTAAATAAACTATGTTAAGAAATACAGCAGGATATTGTGACTAAATGACTTTATTACATTATTAAAATAAATAATTATTATGTTAAATAATTACATGTTAAAGTAATGATTAAACTGCCTAATGTTAAACTGCCTAACTTTAAGGGGGCGGCACCCCTGCGCCCCTTATTGACCGGCCGCCACTGAATATGAAATGATCCAGGATATTTAAAGAGATTATTAATAAGAGTATGACAATTGTATCATGTGTATAAAACACAAACACAGTGTAAAGTCATGTGCACGTTGAAAAACCTTTTTAAATCAAAGTGCAAATCAGGTTGTATTAAATAAAATAAAAAGTCACACAGGTCACACAGGAATGTGTTTAAAGTGGGTCTCTGAAAACACACACATATGTACCTGCTATAGGTCTCATTTGCATATTTGTGCCTCTCTACAGTACAAAAATTACATGAACATGTCTTGTAGTTATAATTAGCAATATAATTTTTATTTCCAATATCTTTTTATTATGGCAGGGGACCGAACAATTTCATTGGCATATAACGAATAAATATTTACAACTCTAAATATAAATGTACTGTTTTCTAAAAGTCGTTCCAAAGTAGATCAAGCTGCTAACTTTATTCCCCCCACACACACAGCTTTTTGTTTAGGGCTTTGGTAATAAATATCTAGTTAGCTGTTACAATCTGGAGCATTTAAGCAATGTTTACATAGAGCTAAAGTATTAAACACTGAGCTAAAGTATTAAGTAGCGTGACCTACAGAATTATTGTTACTGTTCATGAAAATGAAGAATGATTAATATATGAAGATAACATTATATTCAGTAAGTTATATATTAAACATAAGCATACAGGGAAATTGTGCACACTGGACCCTCGGCAAACGAATGCTCTCCCTTATGAATTTTCGCCTTAAGAATTGAAATTTTGCAAGAAAATTTGCATCGGCATGCGAAGCATTTTCGGCATTCAAATGAAATGATCCTAATTAGAACTGGAATTTGACTCACATATCATGATAGAGAGAGAGTTCAAACGTTACCCCCCCCCCTTTAATTCCAAGTGTTTTTGTGTAAAAACATGATAAAAGTCCTTTGATCATAACAGGTCCTGGTAGGCAAATACAACGGACAAGAACAACTTTTTTCACTGTGCCATTACTTAGTTCACAAAAATGAATTCAATAATTTGTAGATCCACGTTTAGCTGCAATACCTTGAAGTTTGCTGTATGCCTTTATCAGACTTTCACTTTGTTGTGGAGGAATTTTGCGCTCCTGCAGGACTGTGATTGACTGAATAGTAAGGTCGCATCTGATTGGCTAAAGAGCACGAATGACGCTCCAACGTGCCAGCAAAGTCTCAAACACACACACACACACACACACACACATCCAGCGATATTCATACACATAACTTGATTTTCACATCCACAGTCCATGATGCACTCGTAAATTTTAAACAGTCAACATTTTTTACACAGTTGTACATACAGTATGTGAATTGTATATTATGAATATGTATATTTTTATGCACGTGAAGGTGTTTTTATCTCATAGTGGAGCTTCACGTGACTTCTTGTTATTATCGCCACGGAACATATAAAACACTGTAGATCAAGTTGAGACCTTTGCAGAGTGATTTGAGTGACACAGCAGTAGAGGAAAGTGAGATTTCACTATACTGTGCCACTTTTCCTTTTCTTCTGCTACTGATACAGAAAACTCGAGTATCCAGACAATATAGATACACACTTTGCATTGCTTTATTTTTATTTTTTTACAAACTACTCAGCTAAAAATAATAAAATCAATAGATAAAGCACTATCTTAGAAAAATCATGAAATGATAAAGAGCAAACTGGTGAAAATGAAATCTAAATATTTGGTACTCGGATCTGTTTCACTGATTGTTTGCACCGACTGACTGATGTGGTTTTTCTAACCATTTAAGCTGACAAAAGGGCGACATTCACAACATGCCCTCGAATGCAAATAAATAAAAAACTAACCTACAGGAACATTTTCCTACAATCATGGTGTTCAGCTAATTAGCTAAAACGCTGCTGTTTTTACTTTGAACTTGTAACGGGAAAAAAAATGTTCACTGCAGTGCAGCTGAAGTTTATACATCATTGGCTTGAGTTCACTCTGCTACCGTACATTAATGATTATTATATTTAATAAAGATAAGTAATGAAAGCGGCACAGTATGTGTGGTAGTGCAACTTTCAGCTGAGTGGAAGTGAGTTTGAGGGTGATGTCATTGCTTCAATCTTGCTTATGCATATCGACACACACACTTTGGAACGGAGGGCGAGAGACCCTGGTGCCATTTTGTGTGCCAGCTCCCCGAGGTGGCCATTGAGTCAGGCAGCAGAGTGCTGCAGTAAAGTCCACTGGTGTAACACAGGGAGCACCTGACTGGCACAGCAAGACCACACAGCTACACACACACATGCTGGAAGATCACATCAGGATGAAGCATTCTTGTGCTCAAGTTTCAGCCATGGATGTGTCCAGTATGTGGAACTCTACTACAGTACCATGTTGTTACTGTAAAACATCAACCCAGGTCCATGATGTTAACAATATAACTATACTACATCTATACTATAGTATCTTTAAGCATCCTCTTTAACGTGTTCCCTCAGCTCCAGGGTCCAGAGTTGGTTCCAGAGCTCAAGTTACTGCACATTTGTTCCGTGTTTTCTTCGTGTTCTCCCGTTTCTTATGTACTTATGACCTGTTTAGTTATACTACTGTATGTATGAATGTCTTTAATAAGTCTGACACATGATTAAATAAAAGCAAAAGACATACAGTGGATTAATTATGGGCATGTGCGGCGATTTTGCCCACAGAAATGATGTAAGCTTATTGTACTTGAGTAGCTTGACTTTAGAGGGCAATGCTCCTGTCCTTTCTAATGACGGCTGTCAGTTCGGAGATTCCTTGCGTCAGCTGAAGCAAATCGATGCTCTTGTTCCACAAATACTAATCTCTCTCTCTCTCTCTCTCTCTCTCTCCAGGTTGTATCTGCTTCTCATGAGTCGTGTACCTGGTTAACAAAAGTCCCCCTGTCAACTCATCCAAGCTCTTTCTGAGAATCTGTCCAAACACAATTGCATTTACATTACATTTAGGCATTTCTTATCCAGATCGACTTACATTTTTATCTCATTATACATCTGAGCAGTTGAGGGTTAAGGGCCTTGCTCAAGGGCCCAACAGTGGCAACTTGGTGGTTGTGGGTTTTGAACCTGGGATCTTCCGAACCGTAGTCCAATGCCATAACCACTGAGCTACCCCTGGCCCTGTATTGCAGTCTCAGAGCAGTCCCTCATGGACACATAACCTCCCAACAGTCCTATTTGAAAATATTAAAAACTAGCATCCATCTCCCGGCCCCGGCCCCCTACCACCAGCAACCATTCGGCCGTCTCTCGCAACAGCGGTCCTGCCATCCAGGCCCCGCTCCCAGCAGGCGCCCAATATGGCGCCCCAGGGGCGGGAACACCTGGTGGCACGGGAGCAGCAACAGGGTGCACGGAGACGAAGCCCACATCTCCGCCACACGCTGAGCCCTGAAAACCTGCGGAGCCTAGCCGAGCGTGGCGGCACTGATGCGGCAGCAGCCGGCGCGGCAGGACTGACTAGAGCTAACAGTGACACGGACCTGGTCAGCTCACAGAGTCGCTCTTCGCTCACAGCCTCTACGCTGGAGTTCACTCTCGGCCGTGGACAGAACCTAGTCATCTCCTGGGACATCAAGGAGGAGGTCGATGCTACCGATTGGATCGGCCTCTATCACATAGGTGAGAGTTAATGAAGTTATGACTTACTCTTCAGGTAAGAACCTTTAAGAAGCATGTTATAAACGAATAAACATTAAATAAGTATATTAATGAAATAGTACTGTTCAGTGCAGAACTGGTTAAGACTGAAATCCTTGGATGGAGAATGGATTAAATGTGACTCATAACCTTGGCCACAATGCTTACCCTACTGTATTTAGTATTGCCCTTTGACTTCAGAGATTCAGTATCAGATCAGGGTATAGATCAAGTCTGCAATCCTGGAGCCTCAGTGCTGAAACTCAAGCCTTTCAATCACACTCATGGGAAGCCTGAATGTCCCTGAGCTGGCAAAGCTACCATTCTCCTGATGCCATTTAACTAGTGTTTCCTCACAGGAGGAGGAATGAAGGACTTAATAAAAGCTTTACTTTTGATTAACTTGAATGCTGAACACATACACACTCAATCCTTTCCATTTCTCAATTTAAGTAATACTACAATCGCACTCGCTAACATAATTGGAAAAAAAGGAGAGTGGGCAAAACAGACAGAGCGGGCGGAGAGACCGGGCAAAAACAACCATCTGGGCACCTTGCCTTAGATTATTGACCCGTAGGCCTCACAACTTCATTACCTTCACAAGGGGCTCGTCCCTAAGGTGCTCTACATTTCCGCAACTAAGCAGACATTCAATGATGGCGTCAATATGATCTGCCACTTACATTGACATTAAACCCAGACTTATGTTAGCATGTGTGGGTGTGCGACAAAGCATACGGGGCAGATTTCGCATTATGAGCCTGGTGTCCATGCTGCCATTGCATTTTTAATAACTTGTGCATACTGTACTACTGTATGGTTAAGTTAATCTTTACTACTCTGTTCTTTAATCATACTTTAAGAGATTCTTATTTGTGCTATTTTATCCTTTTAGTACACTCTAGTAGTCAGTTTTGCAATTATTCAGTTAGATTAATTATTCTGTTGATGGAAATCTACCGCAACTTTAGTTAGTAAAAGCTGTACGATCTGCAAAGTCTAAAATGTTCCCATGGCCGCATCATGTACTGTAGCTGTTCCTCCTTAATTAATTGTGGGTGCATTTAATAAAGTCGTGTTAATGAAAAAAATGACACGTTTTTCTGTTAATTTAAGTGATTTTTGTCATTCCATGTTCTAGGTCTAGGTAACTAGTATTCTATTAGCACTACATGACAGTCATTGGAAGAAATTATCATTATCACTAAATAGTGTTACTTTAAATGGAAAAAGTTGTTTATGTTGCAAATCAAATTTTTTTTTATCAAAAAGTAATAAAGGCTAGGATTCACTTATGTCAGTTGACAAGTTCTGATATTTTTGCTCTTTGAGGAACATGACATTGCATTTCAACATATTCTTTGGCTTGTATCAATTTATTTTCTCACTAAGACTGGAACCTATCATATTAAAAAAATCTATAATTTTGTAGTATAAATACTTTTAAAAAAACTGTCTGAGTAATTGTTTGGAACCAGAGCACTTTAGATAACACTTGCTGAAAACACCTCAAGGCTGTATACTAGGATCAATTTCATTTACATTACTAAAACATTTTCTGTTTATAAATTAACATAGGTTTGTTTGTTCTACTCAGTCAGTTAAACATTCCAAAGTGTATTTCTCAAAATTCAGACAACTGTTCTGGATGTTTGCGCCGAGCAAGCCCATCGAGTCCGATCCCATAGAAATGTCAAGGCAGCTTAACTTGCTATAAAAAGTCAACGCTAGCCATGATAGAAAGGCACCAGAACACCCCCTTCACCACAGCCTGCCACACATGGGACCCAGCAGGTAGAGAGCTCATGGCCTCCAAACTCCACAGATCCCAATCTGATTGAACACCAATGGGATGTGCTGGACCAAAGAAGTCTATTCCATGGAGACCGCATCCTGCAACCCACAGCATCCAAAGCATCTGCCGCCAACATCCTGGTCACTGACACCACAGCACATCCCTAATTGGCCAGATCTGCCCTGGGGAACAAGGGGAACCCAAAAATATAAATAGTTTTAATGTTAATGGTTTATCAATGTATTCCTGACTATCGACACGTTTTGAAATTATTGTCATTAGTCTTTCCATGAATAATAAAAGACAACATGTATACCAGAATGTAGGCACTTATAATGAATAATTTTCCTGCTAGATGAGACCTGTCCATCGAACGTTTGGGACTGCAAGAATCGTGGTGTGAACGGCACACAATGTGGTCAGATTGTCTGGAGGCTGGAGCCTGGGCCGTACTTCCTAGAGGGTCAGTATGGCTACATTTTACTTTTAAAGGCATTTTTTTGAACTGTCGTTTAAGAAATATATGACTTGTATTTTAACTTCTAGCTGACACCAGAATCTGCTTCAAATACTATCATGGTTTGACTGGAGCCTTGAGAGCCACGACGCCATGCATCACTGTCAAGAACCCTCGATATTCGGTCTGTCCTTTTTAGCGTTAATGATTATAGAATCCGTGTAAGGAATTATTAGTTATACATTCATTTATATTTATGCATTCATGTTAAATGTTTGAACTCAAGACTTACACTTCATCCGGTTGTATCTGCCGTTTACAATTTTTGGCCTCTTTTCACATTTATATCTTTGTATATAGACATATATGAAGCAAAGTACTGTATTTTTTCAGCTTCAGCAACATGATGTACAACTTTCTGTGATACACAATGAAATAATTAATAGAATGTGTGTGTTACAGGATGTAGTCAGAGCATGCATGTGTGTGTAAAAGGAAAATAAAGAGTGAGAGACGAAGGCAGCATTAGAAAGTTTCACATATTGATTTCGTTGTGTTGTCTAGGCTGACAGCCAAGGCGAAGGACAGCCGAGTGCAGACACGAGCCGAAAACTGCTCAGCTTCACTCTGTCAGGTCAGCCGGGTCCGGGACAGTGTGTGTGTGTCTGTGTTATAAAAAAATAATACACAAATGATGCATTATATTTATGAAAAGATACTGTATATCAGAAATGTTATAACATGGAACTGTTATATTATGCCACATCACTTCGCTCATTACTTTGTAATATACTGTATGCCATCCTACATTAATATTATGTTGTTATTGAAATATTATTTATTATGGTTCATTACTTAGAATTGTTTTGTCTTTTTTTATACTGAGTCAGTCTCGGATTTCAAGATTTTTGTAAAAGCATAAAAAAATATATATTTTAGTGTTAGAATATATATATATACAGAAATATATAAAAAAAAGTGAAATGTGATTTGATTAGATTTTGGACCTTGATGTATGTTACTCAACATTGTTTTGACTGTGCTGTGATCTTGTAGATATCCGAGCTCTGGGATTAAAGAAAGGCATGTTTTTTAATCCTGACCCCTACCTAAAGATGAGCATTCACCCAGGGAAAAGGAACGGGTTCCCTACCTTCTCCCACCATGGCCAAGAAAGACGATCTGGGATTACGACCAATACTACAAACCCTGTGTGGCATGGAGAGGTCGGGCATGCATACACACATACACAAACATATTTTTTTCCTTTTATTTAAGATAATGAGTAATTATTATAATATTGGAGCATAACTACTGAGTGTATATGTATGACATGTGAGGTTTTAAACAATTAACACACAGTGCTGCCTACACAGTAAAATCGGCAGCACCTGCGTGATGCTGTCATGTTAATATCGGTCACAAGTAATGTTTCCAGCACCTTGTTTAATACAAGGTATGAAAAATTAAGGTGGTTCTGGAGGCAAAACGGGTCCATCCCATTACTAGCAATATGTACCTAATGTAGTGGCCGGTGAGTGTAGATGAGACTAAATACTGTACTTAGAACAGCAGTTTGCCTAATCTGCATGTTTTTAAACCTAGAGGAAACCCACTAAGCACGGGGAGAACATTCAAACTCTATGCACACAGACCCGAGGCGGGAATCGAACCCAGGCCCTGGAGTTGCGGGGCGACAGTGTTAACCACTAACCACTAAAATTTAGTTTAGAAATAAATAGACAAAATTGTACTTCAAATTCAAATTTTATTTGTCACATACACAGTTATACACAGTACGATATGCAGTGAAATGCTATATACAATATAGAAAACTTTGGTTGTAGAAATTTAAATAGAATTTGAATAGAAATGTCTGGGGAGTGTGCAAATATTGCATGATCTGTCGAACGATGACCTTTATTACCATAACCTACAACACACCTAAAACAGACAATTTTTTACATTCATTGTATTTTGTTTTCCTGTTATGTCTGCTTTCCTGTTATGTCTCACTCTTTGTTTGATCCTGTGTTTCCTTTAGAGACACACTTTTGTGGCTCTGATAACTGATGTCCTGGTGATCGAGGTTAAGGACAAGTTTGCTAAAAGTCGTCCGATCATTAAGCGCTTTCTGGGTCAGCTAAACATTCCTGTTCAGAGGCTGCTGGAAAGACATGCATCAGGGTCAGTGCAGCTCTTCCCCTACTAATCTATTTTTTCACGACATGATGCAGCATGTTTAAGCAGGAAAGTGTCATAAAAATAGCTTTAACCTGTAAATGTATTTCTCACAGGAACCAATCCCTGAGCTTCTCTCTCTGCCGCCGCTTGCCTACTGATAACGTAAGCGGTCAGTTGCAGTTTAAAGTAGATATCACCTCGACTAACCAGGACGGTGAGATTACACATGCTTAAACATATGCACACACATACACACATACTGTATTTGATTCCAATTACTGTAAGTGGATACTGAATCAGATTCTGCTGCGTAGATTCATACAGTATTTCCAGTGCTGCTTTTCCAATCAGATCACGTATCAAAGTTAGTTACATACTGCAGTAATGGACAGTTATACAAACTTTTTAAATAACTATGCATATTTTTATACCCCAGATGTCACCCCTGAGTCAATACTTGGGGCAGCAGCCTTTAACGGACCCCCTGGTACCCCGTCAGATGATGAAGATTTGCCTCATGCCCTTCCTCCCCCTTCTGGCGTTCTCTACCCCGCCCGCTCACAGAGTTTTCGTCGCATCGATGATTCAGGTGGACCTCTATCACCCGATACCGAGATTTGCCCTAGTGCTTTGGATGAAGAAGCTCTCCCATCACTTAGCATACTTCAGAGAACGTTTAGCGACCAGCTCGATGCCATCGAGGCTCCCAAAGGACCCGGTGAGCGCCCAATGGGTGCGGCGGCATCTCCAAAACTGAGCTCCAGCTTCCCCACCCATACCCGCCTCAGCGATATGCTCCACATCGACTCTGATGAAGATGAGGAGAGGTCTGCAGGAATCGATCCCATAACGCCTACTCTGAATGGCCTCACTAGATGTCCAGTAATGCTTCACAGATCTCCTGAACAACCTGAGGAACTGGATGAGTCGCTAGAAGAAGTTGGGCTGGAGTCAGAGGTGGAGACTTTGAGTTTAGGCACTGAAGTGGCTCTGGAGCCCGAGGTTCTGCCAAGTTCAGTGGCTCCGCAGGTGGAGACAGCAAGTCTGATGGAGAGACAGGGTGAAGGAGAGGGAGAAGAAGAAGAAGAGGAAGGACTGGGGCCCAGTGAGGAGTTGGCCACAGAGGTGGATATCTCCTCCATGGCATCTGACTGTGGTCCCATGCCTATATCCGCTGCTCAGGTGGGTTTTTTCTTACAAATAAAATCAAGACCAAAACACTAAATAACAAAACACTCAGAGTTCTTTCTTTTAAATGCTGCTGAACATTTGCACATTTATTTGCACCCTTTATTGGTCTAATTATTAGTATTTCACACTCCCTTATAAAAGCTTGATTATATGATTTACCCATTGATGGTGTACAGTAGAAGAACTAACAGTCTTCAGCTTTCTCTGTAATTACACGTACAAGGAAGCAGAACAAGGGGCGGAGACGGCTATAGATCCCGGGGGAGGGGATCTCTCCGATGACCCGCCCACAACCTACGAGGTCACTGATGCTGGAGGTGAACCTCCTCCAGCCGATGAGTTCGAACTCCACACACCTCCTCCAGAGTTATTGGCCAACGAGGATGAAGAGGATGTTGAGGAGGACACAATGTCCCGAAGGTGGAGCCTGGAGGCAACGGCGGGCGTATCGCAGGAGGAGGACGAGGAGGAGGAGCTACTGCATTCAGGGGAGGGCGGGTCTGTGGATTCGGAGACTTTTGCTACAGACACTTCTACAGATCCAGGTAACAAAACAAAACACTTTGTTTTCAATTCTATTTAAATAATCTCATTATATAGTGATATACGTATGTAAGCATTTGAGGAGTATCAGATGTCCATGTAATTATGATGAAGCAGCAACTTTATGGACAAATTAAAATAAACATTTATTTGTGGGCCTTTTAGACTTTAGCTACATGTTTTGGACGTTTAAACGAACAGTTCAACAGCAAAACTGAATGAACGTCACTTTTACTCATTTTGGCAAAATAGTTTTTTTTGGTCACAAAATGTTTAATTTGAAAATCGTTATATAACTTTATTTTAGAAGCTTTGAGCTTTTTAGACAAACCACAACAGATCGTGTCAGCTTTTGAACACTTTTGAGCTTTTGAGCTTTTTCACGCTATGAACACCGAACATATCGCTCATTTCTGTCACACCATCAGTGACGGTGAACTAGGACTTTATATATGATTCGACTCTGCAGTGTAAAATTCTGTTTTATTTCCGATGATCTTTGCAATAAAAAAGGTTCTGCGTTCAACAAAACTTAGTTTAATTCACATTTACATTGTAAAAGAACCACAAATTCAACTGCAGGCTAAATGATCCATTGTGACAAAACGGAACTTGTGAGATGTTATAAGAGTTATAGCTTTTTGTAAAATCAAACAAAATCCTCACTTATATAAAATTGCCATAATATTGTGGAATTTGTTCTTTTAAACCCCCTTGTGACTTAAAAGAAAACATCAGTTTGGAATAAACTCAATTTTTCATACTGTATGCTACTTGCAACAAAAGAACATTGTCATATTTTATGCTTTATCCATTTTTATCTATTTTTTTTTGATAATGACTTTTTTGCAGGTCCCGCTCAGCTAAACGGGCATCAACGGGTTCATTCTCTTCCCTCTGTAAGACAAGACATCCATCGGTACCAGCGTGTGGACGAGCCGCTTCCACCCAGTGAGTGTGTGTATGTGTTTATGTTTGTCTGCATGCCCACGCATTGCCAAGTGTGTTTGGTTCCTTACAGCTGCATACAGTACATTTGTGTCTTTGAGTGCTTATGTATGAGTCAGCAAAAAAAAAGGGAAAAGAAAAATAGCGTAATGTATATTTTATTTATATTAATAATATTATTAGCGGCGTGGTGGTGTAGTGGTTAGCACTGTCGCCTTGCACCTCCAGGGTCTGGGTTCGATTCCCCGGCCAGGCTCGATTCCCGTCTCTGTGTGCATGGAGTTTGTATGTTCTCCCCGTGCTTGGTGGGTTTCCTCCGGGTACTCCGGTTTCCTCCCACAGTCCAAAGATATGCAGGTTAGGCTAATTGGCGTTCCCAAATTGCCCGTAGTGTGTGATTGGGTGTGTGAGTGTGAGTATGTGTGTGTGCCCTGTGATGGATTGGCACCCTGTCCAGGGTGTACCCCGCCTAGTGCCCGAAGTCTCCTGGGATAGGCTCCAGGTCCCCCGCGACCCTGAACACAGGATTAAGCGGTATAGAAAATGAATGAATGAATGAATAATATTATTATTCAGGAGTAGCTCAGTGGTTAAGGCATCGGACTACGGTTTGGAAGGTCGCAGGTTTAAATCCCACTACCACTAAGTTGTCCCTGTTGGGCCCTTGAGCAAGGCCCTCAACTGCTCAGGTATATAAGGAGGTAAAAATGTAAGTCGCTCTGGATCAGGGCGTCTGCCAAATGCCTCAATGTATTATAATATATCAATATAATGTGTAGCAATACATTTAATATTAAAATATTCATACAAGTTTGTCTTTTCCTGAAGTGTGTAGTCAGTTTTTTGCTGACTCTGTGTACTTCTAGCTCATATAAAATGAAACAATCCAATACAAAATTAGGTGTACAGTAACTGCCAAAGCTAAAATTTTCTATAAAAAAAAATTTATTAATCTTTTTAAAATTTTTATTTATTACATTGTTTTTGGTCCATATATTATTACATATGCTTCACTGTGTTGCTCATTGCCTTGTATTTTCCTTATCCCGCCCGCCTACATCCCACAGACTGGGAGGCTCGGATCGACAGTCACGGCCGCATCTTCTTTGTTGATCACGTGAACCGCACCACCACGTGGCAGAGACCCACAGGCCCTCCTGCTCCTCAGGGCCTAACCCGCTCCAGCTCCATCCAGCAAATGGAGCAGCTGAACCGCAGGTCAGAACTCCATCATCACCATAAACATCACGCACATCTGAAGTGAGAAGAGGTTTTGCTCAGCTTTGTGTGTGGGAGCTGTAAATGAAGAGGCAGTCTTGATGAGCTGTGTGAACGAACAGGGAACACCAGAACACTCCTGACTGCTTAAAGAATCTACACCTCATCTTGCCTTGGAATTAAGTACCATGTATTAAATGGATACTTTTTGTATCCTTATTCGCTGATGTCATCACGATAAATAAATTCTGTATTGATGTGCCAGGGTTTAAACCAATAAAGCGTTAAACGCTACAGTTTTCATCCTTTCCATAGAAAATGCCCTGTGATGTTGCTTAGCAACCAAAACATCCTGTTAACAGATAACATGGTGTGGCAGAAGACACAAAAATGATTAAAAATAACTAGAATTATACTGTACTGTACGTTGCCGGCATGTTGGCTTAAAATATAGCAGGTCCTAGTTGAGTTTTAAATGCTGACCTGTTAATGCTTTAAATATTTGGAATATTATTTAATATTATTAACATAAGGTTGTTCCGTCAGGTACCAGAGCATCCGCAGAACAATGACCAGTGAGAGGAGCTCAGAGGAACAAAGCGCAGACGTTCTTCCTGCTGACGATATGGAGATACCATCCCACTCCATCTCTGGTGAGCTCCGGATGGCATTAAGCATGATAAGGGGTTTTGTGTCATGTTCTACTGAGTTTTCTAAACTTCCCGAAGAGACTTCATGACCTGGCATTGAGGATTGAGCTCAAGCCGTCCTGCCAGCACTAACATCTAATTGCGTATTTTGTGCCTGCCAGACTACCGGAGAGACGGCTCTTTGGCTCAGACCAGCTCTCACTCTCGCCTCGCCCTGCTGCTCCAGTCTCCAGGAGCCAAGTTTCTCTCCAGTCCTGACTTCTTCACTGTGCTGCATTCCAACCCTGTGAGTACAATATACACACACACTTGAATTCTGGGAACACATTGTTCTAATAAAAGTGCGAATATAGTTTACAGAACCAATCAGTGATGTACTGTAAGGGGAATTCAGATGGCAGTGGAAGACGTATACTTCTTCATCTCTTGTTATTGTGTCAGGTTTAATTTACCGATCTGTTGGACGTCCTGTCAGAGGATGGAAGGAAGCGCAGTTTTAAATGGATGAATTTTTATTACTCGTGATGAGTAGATAAAACAGGATGGAAATAGATAATAGATGGAGCAGCGGGTAGCTCCAGGGTCCCTGTTTCAGGCTGCGTTTGGTTTAATGTCTGTCTCGTTCTACTTGTGTCTGATCATCAGTTTGGATGAGGTGGATACAGTACGGTTCCCTTTGTCTCATCCCATGTGTATTCCCACCTCACACTGTGCGCTCTAGGCCAAGATGAAAATTTTAAGGAGGATAAATGAACGAGCAAATTTTTCATCTTTGAGTAATTCCTACGGTGACTGTCTTCATCAAATCAAACTTTTTTCCCGATTTTCTCTGTAATTTAGTCGTGTCCAATTCCTCCCCGTCACTAGGGGGCTCCCACATTAAGGCTACTACTACCACTCAGCCGGGAGGGTCGAAGACTATCACGTGTTTCCTCCGAACCACATGACACCAGCCGACCGCATCTTTTCGAACTGCTCACTCATGCACTGTTAGGGGCGGAGTAACACACTCGCAGGACAGCGCTATCCGCTCCTTCCGCTTGCATGAGCTCACAGATGCCCCTGATTGGCTGTAGAGCCGTGACTAATGTCTCGGCCAATCAGCTCTCTCTAGACCTCCGGCTGTGAGAGGTTACAGCATCACTCGGGAATCGAACCAGCGATCTCTGGATGATACGGCGAGCACTTTACCACTGCGTCACTCGGAGGTTTTCTTCGTGGTTAACTTGATGAAGATGATGAAACTTCTCAGGAATGAATGTGTAAACCGGGATGAAGTTCACAGAAGACTTGAGGTGATGAGACTTATAGTCGCGGTAAAGGAAAGAAGGCCGTATGTTTGTGAATGAGGCGTCCGGTCGAGGGAGCTTCGAGCGAGTGGAACGCCTGATCCTGATAGGAAATTTGCAGAAGATACTCTTCTGTTTGTTGGAACCGTATTATATTATAATTGTCTTGTAGTGAAGTAATTAGCGTCGTTTTAATTATGATCAGGATTTTGTTTTTCTTAATTAAACATAAGCAGCTGTGTTTTTGCTTTCCTATATGCCTGACTGGATTTTATCCTCACACCTTATGTCACCGACTCCTGTTTTATATTCAGTCGTGATTGCATTGATTGAGTGTCTTTTACTGATTGGTTAGTTTACTAATTGATTTTTCTTCACTGAATAATTTCACTATTTAAGTGATTAAATCATTCATAGAATTGTTTAATTGAATTGAATTGTTTGAGTGATTAACTGGTTAATTGATTTATTCATTTTTCAATTACCTTTATTATGGCTCTTATCCAGAGCACCTTACATCTATTTTACACCTATCTATCTTACATATCTTATTGTACATTTGGGCAGGTGAGGCTTAAGGGCTTTGCCCAAGGACCCAACAGTGACAACTTGGTGATGGTGGGGCTTGAACCTGGGATGTCCCAATTGGTAGTCCAACATGCTAAACACTGAGCTGCCCCTGCTCCATTTTTATTGACGGGTCCACGCAAAAACATTTCTGGAGTTCGAATTCTTCATCTTTTTCTCCTTCTAGTTTATACCCATTGAAATGGTAAAAGACTTGATCCCTGCTCTCTTTTACACCAGAATAACTCTTCAGTCAAATGCAAAGTGTAGAAGTATAAATCTAGAGACGGGACCATTTACAATACACAAATTTAATTTTCATAAAGTTAATCGTATGGAGAAATCCAGGAGTGTAGAAGTAGTTCTGTTGTCTCCCTTCTTCTCTGACTAACAGTGTGAAAGCCTCCCTGTTTTTAGGTCATTTAACATTCATGACTGACTCGTGTCACCTGGATGTCTTTTCGAATCAAAACAAAATGACTCGACATCCAGATGTGCTCAGCTTATTGTATTATAAAAGTCTTCACACTGACAGTGTGTACCACTTATCCTCTTACGTATATCCTCACGTACATCGTGTATAATCATTGTTATTGTGTGATGTATTGTGTTATTGTTATTGTGCAATAAAACACAATATAGAACAGAAAAATCAAACAAATCATTATTAGTCAAATAATTTATTATGCATTTCCTTCCTTTTGATTATGTGAGAATAATATTCATACACAAACTGTGATGTACACAAGCTAATGTTTATAATCTTTCTATTAAAAGTATATATAGTATATATATAAGAGTATATACAGTATACTCTTGATTGAACGATGATCCCGGTCGAGGTGGCTTGAAGCCCCCTTCAGTCGTTCCCGTGAACATTTAGCGTGAAACGCATGATCCTTAAAAATCATCAGAAAATTTGTCACCACTTTGCAGAAAAATACACATCTGTCTGTGTGAATTGTACACACACAATCATTCACCAGCGCCACTTACAGCACATTACAGGCTGCTACATCCCCGTACAGCCCTGACCTCGCTCCAAGACATGTTTAAATCATTCGAGGAGTTCCTGGGAGGCCGGCGTTTCAGATGTGAAGACGATCATGGCTCTCGCATACTAAGAAAACGTTCTACCTTGATGGTATCCAAGCAATAGTGAAACACTGGGATAAGTGCATTAGTGTAGCAGGGTGTGTAACCGTGTTGTGTTATTCTGCACAAGTCCTGGTTTGACTTGAACGGCCCTCATCCTCTTCCACAAACATCACTAAATATTTACTAAGTTTATGATATTAGGATAGTATTATGATAGTACAATTTGTGAGTATTATATAATTTATTTAAAATCTTCTGTCTCTGTATTGATCATTTAGATTCCAATAAAAATGTCTGTTAATAACTCGTAGTCGTAACGTGATTGTCTTTCAGAGTGCCTATCGCATGTTTACAAGCAACACGTGTCTGAAGCACATGATCAGTAGAGTTCGGCGGGACGTGCAGCACTTCGAACGTTACCAGCACAACCGGGACCTGGTCACCTTCCTCAACCTGTTTACCAACAAGCAGCTCGAGCTGCCACGCGGCTGGGAGATGAAACACGACCACACTGGCAAGGTGTGTGTGTGTGTGTGTGTGTGTGTTTATGTGTGTATGTTACCATATAAAAGATAATGAACTGAATTTAACTGTTATGCACTATTATATCAACTTGTGAAATGAGAATTGTAAATTGGCTGATGATTGTCTACCTGTGTTCAGCTCAGCTTGTTCTGTGTACACTGCTGGGGTGTACTGTATATCATACTGTACAGATCAGACTAATTTCAGCTTTTAAAACTAAATGTTGCATGTTATTGCAAATCTTTCAGCATGCACAGCCTCATTCCCATTCAAATCAACACACACACACACACACACCCACACATATACAGTAGCAACATGGGGATCCCTCTTGCACATGACCATATGGTTATCACTATAAAGCTGCTTTCTGAGCTCAACCCAATATAAAACCACAGGCAAGAAATAGACAAGGGAAATTAGAACTAAACACAATCAGGCAAGACAGCAACTATAAGAAAGAGGCGGAAACAGGACTATGACAGAAATCTATATAGATCTAAGAGAGGTTTTGTCTGTACGTCGATCAGAACTCGCTCTTTACATTTAGATTCATTGGAGGACCCGAAACCAGTCGCAGAAAAACTTCTCTGTCTGTCTGTCTGTCCAGTCACACGCAAAACTGTCTGGACAGAATTTCCTGAATTTCCTGCAGTCCTTAGATCTCTGCCTGGAGTTTAATCTGCACCATAAGTGTTGAGTAAAAGTGTTGTTATGAACAGTTATGTAGTGTATTTAATAATGTACTTTAAAATAATCTACTAATGCGCTACTGTCTCAACGTAAACAAACACCTGCACCAATAGATATTAATTATAAAAGATAAAGTGAATATTTTGACTGGGATTAGTTCAGATTTTCACTTTGTCTGAAATAACAGCGCTGAAGTGGTTATAAGTGAATGTTAACACGCTGGAGTCGTTTTAAGACAAAACTTCATCTTTATCTGATCTACTTTTTCCATTTCTCATCTGTGATTCTCTCTCCGATTACCGAACAGGGAGTGTATTTGTCTGACCACCAAAGAAGGACAACTTAGTGTAAACAAGGCGTCAGATACTCAACCTTACAGAATGTCATTTCTGTCTATTAATAAGTTAGACAGAGAGTTCTGCTGTACAGACAGACACACAGACAGACAGACAGGTACCGGGACTTCAACCTCAAATAATAATAATAATAATAATAATAATAATATCACTGATTACATTAAAGATCAGCAGATCATTTTTAGCTTTAATCTTTAACTATTTCTACAAACTCTTTCTACACTAGTAAAATAAATCAATACAAGCACATGGCATTTGTCAGTATGGGGGATGTGATGTAAAGTTCTGACACAGCACTGCTTTCATTCTCCTGACCCCCCTCCATCCACCCCATGTCCTGTTGCCCCAACACTAATGTTCCTGCTCAATCAAGACCTACACACACATACTGCACTTCAAGATTCTTTATTTGTCACATGCATAGCTATACAAGTACAACACGCAGTGAAATGTATCCTGAACCGCTCCTACTTTGTGCAAATAACAAGAAACAAAAGAAATAATCTATAAATAGAAATAGAAATTGAAATTTAAAAAAAAAAAAAAAAAAAAAAAGGTGCAGATGTAAACATAATAATAAAGTGTGTATCTGAGCAGGATAAAGATGTTAGTGCAAGTGATGCTTACAGTCCAGACTAAAGTGCAGTGTGCAGTGTGGAATGTCAGCACAGCAGTGTGTGGGTGAACTGGTACAGTCTTATGAATGGGAGAGTTGGCCCATCATGGTTGAGGAGTCTAATCGCCTGTGGATAAAAACTCCTCCTGAGTCTCTCCGTTTTGGCCATAATGACCTGGAACCTTCTGCCTGAATGCAGAAGTTTGAACAGTCCGTTATTGGGGTGCGACAAGTCCTTAATGATTCGAGCTGCTCTGGTTTTACATCTCCTGGTGTAGATGTCCTGCATGGAGGGGAGAGTTAACCTGCAGCAGCGTTCAGCTGCCCGGATCACTCTCTGGAGGGCTTTCCTGTCCTGTACACAGCTATTCCCAAACCAGGATGAAATGTTCTGTGTTAGGATGCTCTCAACAGCACCCGAGTAGAAAGCCTTAAGGACAGCAGGGGAAACCCCAAACTTCCTCAACTGCCTCAGGTGGTACAGACGCTGCTTTGCCCTTTTCGTCTGAGCACAGATATGCTCAGTCCATGTCAGATCCTCGGAGAGGATCATGCACTTACAGGGTGAAGAGGCGCAGTCGTGTCAGTCATGTTGATCTGAAATCTTTTTGATTTTCCTTCATCAGACAGAGGTTTTACTCAGTGAGGTCCGATCTGAACCATGAGTTTTGTGATCCACTGCACCTGTAATAGTAAATAGTAAAGGAGAGCATCATGAGCATGTACAGTACTAAGGAGTTTAATTGTGCAGCAGCTCAGAAAAATGGCTAATTATAACCTAAGTGCAAACATATGGCTACAGCAGCATCAAGTATATCATTATATCTGATTTAGAGAGAATGGATGTCATGGGAGGAATAAGAACTATAGTTTATCATATTTCTGCTGACATTCTATTTAAGTTTATTAGCCTTTTTAATTTGTTTGGAGAGATTAATTACGGGTTAGAGCGTTTACAACATCATCTATAACATTTATAACAATAAATAACATAAAAATTTCTGTTATTATTCTGACAAAGAATGAGCTTATATGTTATACAGGTCCTTCTCAAAAAATTAGCATATTGTGATGAAGTTTATTATTTTCTGTAATGTACTGATAAACATTAGACTTTCATATATTTTAGATTCATTACACACAACTGAAGTAGTTCAAGCCTTTTATTGTTATTTCATTGTCTGTGTGATATTGTGAAGAGAAAGTTGAGAGACACAAGACACAAAAATCTGCAAAAGGATTCCCGAAGTATTGAGTGCAGAACTGAACATAATTATTTGAAGGTTGACTTTTTTTTGTATTAAAAACACTTTTCTTTTATTGGTCGGATGAAATATGCTAATTTTTTGAGATAGGGATTTTGGGTTTTCATGAGCGGTATGCCACAATCATCAATATTAAAACAATAAAAGGCTTGAACTACTTCAGTTGTGTGTAATGAATCTAAAACATATGAAAGTCTAATGTTTATCAGTACATTACAGAAAATAATGAACTTTATCACAATATGCTAATTGTTTGAGAAGGACCTGTATTTTATATATAAGAGATATTTTCTAACACTGTGAAGATGTACAGTATGGCAGACCTTCGCATAAGTCTAAAACACATTTGTGTAAATGTGTAAATGTACAGTATATACTGATTGAACTTTCTATGAGGAGACATTTATGGAAGGAGTCTCCAGTGTCACAGTGCTGTAACAGTCAGAATGCGTCTGTCACGGAAAGGTCTTCAGGTCAGGCCTTTTCTCCTTGTGCAGTATTCTCTGTATGAGGTTCTCAATGTCAGTCGGATGTTGTAAACAGAAGTGATTCCTGTGCGTTCTCTCTCACCAGCTCTTCTTTGTGGATCACAACTGTCGTGCGACGACGTTCATTGACCCGCGGTTACCCCTGCAGAGCTCGCGTTCCAGCGGCCTCCTGGCCCATCGACAGCATCTGAGCCGCCAGAGGAGCCACAGCGCTGGAGAGGTTCAGGTATTGTCTCTATGTTGTATTAGGTCTCTTTTGTTCTTAGTTGAAAAATGTACATACAGTAGTTATTTATGTCTCTGCTTCAGGTGGCTGAAGACTCTCGCTCCCCAAGCCCCCCCATGCAACCCCGGCCCTCCAGCACTTTCGCCGGCTCCAGTCGTAACCAGTACCATGACCTTGTACCTATGGGTAAGTGGAATGGAAAACCTCACTCAGGGCTTTAATCCAATGTGGTGTATAAAGTAGGATTTGAAATTCACTGTCTTGAATTGAATATGTCTCCAGAGGTTTGCCTCAGTCTACAAAATTTAAGAAGAAGTAATTCCTTCTTCTTGACGTAACTTGATTATACAGTGGTGTGAAAAACTATTTGCCCCCTCCTGATTTCTTATTCTTTTGCATGTTTGTCACACAAAATGTTTCTGATCATCAAACACATTTAACTATTAGTCAAAGATAACACAAGTAAACACAAAATGCAGTTTTTAAATGAGGGGTTTTATTATTTAGGGAGAAAAAAAATCCAAACCTATATGGCCCTGTGTGAAAAAGTAATTGCCCCCTGAACCTAACAACTGGTTGGGCCACCCTTAGCAGCAATAACTGCAATCAAGCGTTTGCGATAACTTGCAGCGAGTCTTTTACAGCGCTCTGGAGGAATTTTGTCCCACTCATCTTTGCAGAATTGTTGTAATTCAGCTTTATTTGAGGGTTTTCTAGCATGAACCGCCTTTTTAAGGTCATGCTACAACATCTCAATAGGATTCAGGTCAGGACTTTGACTAGGCCACTCCAAAGTCTTCATTTTGTTTTTCTTCAGCCATTCAGAGGTGGATTTGCTGGTGTGTTTTGGGTCATTGTCCTGCTGCAGCACCCAAGATCGCTTCAGCTTGAGTTGACGAACAGATGGCCGGACATTCTCCTTCAGGGTTTTTTGGTAGACAGTAGAATTCATGGTTCCATCTATCACAGCAAGCCTTCCAGGTCCTGAAGCAGCAAAACAACCCCAGACCATCACACTACCACCACCATATTTTACTGTTGGTATGACGTTCTTTTTCTGAAATGCTGTGATACTTTTACGCCAGATGTAACGGGACCTGCACCTTCCAAAAAGTTCAACTTTTGTCTCGTCGGTCCACAAGGTATTTTCCCAAAAGTCTTGCCAATCATTGAGATGTTTTTTAGCAAAATTGAGACGAGCCTTAATGTTCTTTTTGCTTAAAAGTGGTTTGCGCCTTGGAAATCTGCCATGCAGGCCGTTTTTGCCCAGTCTCTTTCTTATGGTGGAGTCGTGAACACTGACCTTAATTGAGGCAAGTGAGGCCTGCAGGTCTTTAGATGTTGTCCTGGGGTCTTTTGTGGCCTCTCGGATGAGTTGTCTCTGCGCTCTTGGGGTAATTTTGGTCGGCCAGCCACTCCTGGGAAGGTTCACCACTGTTCCATGTTTTTGCCATTTGTGGATAATGGCTCTCACTGTGGTTCGCTGGAGTCCCAAAGCTTTAAAAATGGCTTTATAACCTTTACCAGACTGATAGATCTCAATTACTTTTGTTCTCATTTGTTCCTGAATTTCTTTGGATCTTGGCATGATGTCTAGCTTTTGAGGTGCTTTTGGTCTACTTCTCTGTGTCAGGTAGCTCCTATTTAAGTGATTTCTTGATTGAAACAGGTGTGGCAGTA
The DNA here is from genome assembly GCA_030522415.1 of Channallabes apus. Classification (NCBI taxonomy): domain Eukaryota; kingdom Metazoa; phylum Chordata; class Actinopteri; order Siluriformes; family Clariidae; genus Channallabes; species Channallabes apus. The sequence continues at coordinate 14,052,259 of CM060109.1, forward strand.
ATCAGGCTACAGAAATTGAACTCAGGTGTGATAAACCACAGTTAAGTTATTTTTTAACAAGGGGGGCAAGCACTTTTTCACACAGGGCCATGTAGATTTGGAGTTTTTTTTTCTCCCTTAATAACGTAAACCTTCATTTAAAAACTGCATTTTGTGTTCAATTATGTTGTCTTTGACTAATAGTTAACGGTCTTTGATAAGCAGAAACATTTAAGTGTGACAAACATGCAAAAGAATAAGAAATCAGGAAGGGGGCAAATAGTTTTTCACACCACTGTATATTGTTACAATCCATAAATGAAGGAAGCAGTTAAAGTAAAGCTTTAACAGGATTTCAGTCTTCATTTTCACTCAGTCTTGCTTTCACAGCGACTTAATGTCAGACACTTCTGTTCTTAACCTTGTTCTGGATTTGACATGGGTTGCCATGACTACAGCTTTAACATGACCCTCTAGCCCACTAACGCTTGCTGAAAGCTGGAAGAAAAAACTCCAAAAGAAAAGTATATGTAATGTATAAGCCACATTATGGAATGAAGAAACTAAGTTATTAATCAATGGATTTGAGGGGTGTTCAGGTCAAACTGGGACTTTTGATTGTGCAGAATAAGAGAACACAGTTATGAGAGTAAAAAAACTTCAAGTTCAAGTTCAAGTAGGCTTTATTGTCACTTAACCATATACAGTTAGTACACAGTGAAACGAAACAACGTTCCTCCAGGACCAAGGTGCTACATGCAACATAAATTTACAACATAAATTATACGTTCTTGATGTCTCTATATAATCCCCAGCTACACTAATGCACTTATCCCAGAGTTTCACTAGCGCTCAGATACCATTAAGGTAGAAAGTTTTCTCAGTATCCTAGAGTCATGATCAGACTGCCTGCTTCCCGCTGGCCTCCCAGGAACTCCTTTAATGGCCGAAACATGTGGAAATGGCTTGGTCAGAACTCTACAGGAGGCAGGGGTGGCTTGGTGGTTAAGGTATAGGACCGCCGATCAGAATATCTCCGTTTTGAACCCCGATGCTGGTAAGCTGCCTCTGTTGGATACTCAGATACAATCTAGCGTTCAACTGGCAACCCAGCTCCATAAGAAAAGACACATATATCTCCATGGTGGGGAGTTTCCTGCGTCTGATGTGTCTGATGGTACGTGGACGGACCCTTTAACCCTTCCAGGACAAGTCCCGGTTTAAATTGAATGCCTTGTACATTGATCTGCGTCTGAGCGTCTCGTGAATTCTGAGTATGTTTTGTTTTTCTGCAGCTTACAACGAGAAAATTGTGGCGTTCCTGCGACAACCAAACATCATTGAGATCCTTCAGGAGCGACAACCAGAGCTTGTGAGAAACCATTCCCTCAGGTACAGTAGGTTCCTTTATCAGCCACGGTTCATTGAAGCTCACAACAAAGAATGATCTTATTTTTCTGCAATAACATGATGATAAAATGAGTTTCAGTATTTTCTGTGGGGGGAAAATATCTGCAATAAGACACTGAATAAAGAGAGAAGTGCGGACTGACTGAAAGGTTTGTGTTTGCAGAGAGAAGGTCCAGTTTATTCGTAACGAAGGTGCGCCTGGATTGGCTCGGCTCTCTAGCGATGCAGACCTGGTGATGCTGCTCAGGTCTGCAACTGTGTGTGTGTGTGTGTGTGTGTGTGTGTGTGTGGTTGACACCATAGTGTGTATGGCAGACTTGTTTGTACGTTACAAACCCCATCTCTCCTTGCAGTCTGTTTGAAGAGGAAGTGATGTCGTATGTGCCGCCCCACTCCTTACTGCACCCCAGTTACAGTCACGCGTCCCCACAAAGCTCCCCTGGTGAGAGGTCACGTGACCCAGTCTCCCACCTCTTGTCCTTTACCTCTGTGGTATCAGCGTCAGATGATGATTTGCATATTTTAAGCTAAAACTACTTTTTTTAATTCATCATTTAACTACAAAATTTAATACATACTGTCATGTATAGTTTGTGGGCAATGTGGCTACATATTCTACAAAGTGCTGTAGAAATTAATGTATTATTATTATAATTATAATTATTATATACTCTACATTTCATCATATGTTGCAAGGACAAAATGTTAACATTGTGAAATTTTTATTTTCATCTATGACTTTAATTCCGTTCTCTAACTTCTCTATCTTTCACCTTTTTCTCTCGCACACTCACATAAAGGGACTCCTCGTGCGAACGCTCGCGCCCCTGCTCCTTACAAACGTGACTTTGAGGCTAAACTAAGAAACTTCTACCGCAAACTGGAGACAAAGGGTTATGGGCAGGGCCCGGGCAAAGTGAAGTAAGTTTGAATTTTCTTTGTATATCTGTATTTTATACTGTGTATACACATACCCTGTCTGGCAAAAACAAAGATGTGAATGAAGTCCATGTGAGAAAGTGGTATGATGAGTCCAGACTGACCCTATTCCAGAGTGATGGGCGTGTCGGGGTAAGAAGGGAAGCGCATGGATCGATGCACCCATCATGCATAGTGTCCACTGTACGAGCCCCTGGAGACAGTGTTATGATCTGGGGTTGCTTCAGTCGCTCAGGTCCAGGCTCAGCTACTGTATGTTATGCGGCAATAAAATGAAGTCAGCTGACGACCTGAATGTACTGAATGACCAGATTATCACATCAATGGAGTTTTTCTTCCCTGATGACTCGGCCATATGCCAGAATGTACCTAGAGTACCATAACTGATGATGTCAGCTGGTTGTGGTTTTCACCTGTGGTTCAGTTCCATGTATCAAGTATGACACAAGAATATTAAATGCACTATAATATGGAACCAGCAGAACCATTAATATTTAAGTGTGATAGACCAAGTCCTAAATAATTCTGGAATGAGTGCATTGAGTGCAGAACATTGCTCTGAATGGGTCCTAAGAGTGAAACATTATTCACTGATTCCTAACATCCGGCTTCCTTTACGGTCTCATTCGCAGACTGATCATCCGTCGAGATCATCTACTGGAAGATGCCTTTAACCAGATCATGTGCTACTCACGGAAGGACCTGCAGAGAAGCAAACTGTACGTCAGCTTCGTGGGAGAGGAAGGGTGAGTCAACCAGAGGATTACGTTTCCATGGTTTGGATTGTACTCCAGTTTCAGGTATGGATTAATAATGTTGGTCTCATCTCAGATTTTCGACAAAAAAATGTTTTTGTCCAGAGTGAGCTGGTTAGTTAGATTTTACCATAATGTGCTTATATTGTACTTGCTTTAGGTGATGGAGTAGATTTTCCAGATGCGAAACAAGAGGCATACAATAATTTAAATTTCTCTAGTGTAGAAAACAAAGGAAATAAATGTTTTTTCAGCCTTTTAACAACTTAATGACTTAATGACGCCTACTCGGGCGTCTGGTTATCGGATATTATAATAATAATAATAATAATAATAATAATAATGTCTCCATAATAAAATGAATAATGAATAGATACTGAAATGCTAGATAATGAATAGATACAAGAGATAATGACAACTTTACCTCAGTGACAGGTTAAGGATATTTATTTATTTTATGGATTGAACTGCTTGAATTTGAAGCAAATTTATGAAAATCCTCTTTTCTTTCCCACTCAGGTTGGACTACAGTGGCCCATCGAGGGAGTTCTTCTTCTTGGTGTCCCGCGAGCTCTTTAACCCATATTACGGACTCTTCGAATACTCAGCCAATGACACCTACACTGTGCAGATCAGCCCGATGTCGGCGTTCGTGGACAACCACCACGAATGGTGAGTCAGCAGATAATACTCACGCAAAAAAGGCAATTGAAATGATCATGCGATTTTAACGATTGACGTTCGAACAAGCCAGAGATAATTAGAGGTAAAAACCAACTGACGGTTGACGACCATAAACAGCTGACCGGTAGAGATTAGCTCTTGATTTTTGCCAATTTTTCCCGATGTACTCTTTTATGTTTGGGAGGCATTGCTCAATACACGCTTATTCACAAATTATAATGCACAGAACCGTAGCTTGTGGTCACGTGACCTTGCACACCATATTCCTCCTATTCGGTAATCGGACTCAATATGACGCCTGTCACTCGCTCGTTTTTGGCTGACAGTCAATGGATATCATCTATGGAATGGAACAAGGCAGATAAAGACAAGAGGCAGACAGACGTCCAGTAATGTTAGTCGGCCGCGAGTAGCAATAAAAGTAGTCAGTCCAACTGTAGCGATAAAAGATGTCTTCCTGCAGTTAATCCGTCAATTCCAGACGACTCCTCAATTTCCACCTGCCGGCTGATAGTGAGAAGTCGTTTTGTCACAAGTACAAGTACTGTTTTAACTAATGTTACAACAAACTCATCAAAGAAACACTTGTTACTCAGGTTCCGGTTCAGTGGGCGAATTTTGGGCCTCACTCTGATTCACCAGTACCTCCTGGATGCCTTCTTCACCCGGCCATTCTATAAAGGACTGCTGCGAATGTGAGTGAGTCTTTCTACTGAGATATGTGTTTCTGCTTCAGCTCGAAATATTCAGTCCAGTACTTGTCCGATGTTTTTATTTTCTCTGCTCTCTCTTTTCTTTTATCGTCTCAACACTACCAGTGACAAAAGTCTTATATGGAGGACGGCATGCATAATAATTTATAACTTAATTAATGAATAATAAATCTAACTTACTGTCTAATTTATAAAAGAATGATGAGCAGTAATTACATTTACGGCATTTGGCAGACAGCCTCATCCAGAGCAACGTACATTTTGTTCTCGTTATACATCAGAGACGTTTAGGGGTCTTGCTCAAGGGCTCAACAGCGGCAACTCTGTGGTGGTGGGGTTTGAACCTGGGACCTTCTGATAAGTAGAGATGTTCCGATACCATTTTTTCCCTCCCGATACCGATTCCGATACTTGGGCTCAGGGTATCGGCCGATACCGAGTACCGATCCGATACCTGGGTGTGTATCTGTACTGTGTGTGTGTGTGTGTGTGTATATATATATATATATATATATATATATATATATATATATACACACACATACATACACTATATATATATATATATATATATATATATATATAAATAAATATTTATATTTAAAATAAATATTTAAATTAATTTCTTTTTTAAGTAAAATACTACTAGCCCTGTGTAACGGGTTCGGCCCTAAGTGCACGGGCGACACCATGAAACACGGACACGAGGCGAGGTCTTACAGGGAAAAGGGTCATTTATTTAGAAAAATGGGGAAGGAAAGGGTTAAAGGCTCTCTCTGGTCTTTTCCCCTTCGGCGGCAGGGATGCGAAGGCGGGCTCTACGCGGAAGTGAAGGTGCCGCGGGAGCTCGCGCAGCTCGTTCACGCGCTCCTCTCGCGGAGATCAAAGGCGCCCCCTTTTTAAAGTCTCTGGGGTGCATCACATCGCCCCGCTCTTGTGCCACTGTCTCTCATAAAATCCACCGCGTCGCAAAGTCCAGCTTCCCACCAGTCAGACCCCGAGCTACACTCCCCGCTGTGTTTTATAGCGCCGAAAGCTCATGGGCCGTTGCCTGATTCTGCGGCCCTGCTACTTCACATACCTAAAGGGGGGGAGGCCGCCTAACTAGTGAGCGAGGTGCGATATCAATTTGGGCGCCCGCCCATCACAGGCGCACGCCGTGACACTCTGTAAGTAAGCAAAGCTAGCGGGCATAAATAGGTTATGTTTAGGAAAATGGTATCGGATCGGTACGTGGACTCAAATACTCGCCGATTCCGATGCCAGATTTTTTTGTGGTATCGGCAGCATTTCCGTTACCAGTATCGGAATCGGAACAACCCTACTGATAAGTAGTCCAATGCCTTAAGCACAGTGCAAATTATTACTGAGCAACACAAAAGGCTTTGTTGTTTATCCCATTGCTGAATTATTATACAGTATAAATGAAAGTTACAGCTTTACATCTGATCGTATTGTTTGAAAAATAATATCAGTAATTATAAAGTTACCTTTTTTATTTATTGTCAGTCATAGATTATGTCAAAATGTTCTGCATACTAAGTCTCTATGTAAGAGGTGACTATAGAAATAATAAATATTTGAGATTTTATACGTTTAAATCCTCACTTCTACTGTATCTGAGAGCGTTGCTGTTAAGTCTGTGAGCCGACCACAAATCATCTCTGTCTCTATACTGTATATCTAATGTGTGTTGACCTTTATTTTTATTTTTTAGTCCATGTGATTTGAGTGATTTGGAGTTTCTGGATGAGGAGTTTCATCAGAGCCTGCAGTGGATGAAAGATAACGACATTGAGAACATGCTGGATCTCACCTTCACTGTGAACGAGGAGGTGTTTGGACAGGTCAGCTGTGTGCTTATGGCTTTTACTGTATGTTTCAGCAGTGTTTATCAGCCCCCATCTAGATTAGCTAACAAAAGTGAAACCTGCTACAATTTACATAAAATGAGGGTGTTCAAGTCAAAGCGGGAATACAGTTATGAAAACTCCCTTTATTTCTCCATATAATACCTGTGCAAAAATAAAATCTGTGTTTCATGTTTTTCTGAGACGTCAGTTCTCTAAAGCATAAAGCTAATTCCCATAAGAGATCATTTCAAAACTAGATATTTCAAATTCATGGAGAAATTGTGAAGTAGGGCCATGAGGTTGCAATGCTTTTACTGAGCAAAATGCTGACGCTGCTTATTTCTAGCCCTCCTGTTATACTTTTATTTATATCAGAAAAATCGTAGGTGTTGGTTTGTGGTTTGTTTGACAGTAAAGGCTTTCATCTTGTGCATTTCAAGAATTGAGCACAAAATGACAGTGTATCCAATAAGGTCCAAAAGTGCTTTTTTTCCAGTATGCTCACTTTACAAACCCCATTACAGTCCGTGGAGTCATTCTTGCAGTGAGTTCAGGGTCATTTTAAGGGGTAAATTATTTTTAGTCTACATAACTTTTACCAAAACATTAGATTTTTTGCAAACCCTTCAACATGCCAAGTCTCGTTTTCCAATCGGACCAACGTTGAGTTATTTAGGAGTCAGAGGAGCAGGATGGATCTGCAGGGGTACCAAACGGATCCCCATAACTCAAAAACAGTGTGCTTTCTTTTGGTGCATTTTTTCCCTATTCCATTGAGCCTAAGAGACCCAGGTCAAGTTCCAAATAGGATTGTTTTTGGGATCGGATTCCTTCGAAAAGTAATATCGAGCTATTTCCAGACAGGGAATTTTTTTTGCGCTTTGAAAATAACAATAATGGGCCTGAGACAGTTTAAATGTGCTTTTACAAAAAAGCTTAAGACCAAGCCTTCATATGTCACATACTTTATATCATACAGTATAGAAAGTTATAAATGAAGTGCCAGGATATTCTCCTGGAAGACCCCAGTTTTAACTTTCTAGCTAATTTTCTCTGACCTGTACCGGTTTCTGCCTCATAAGGTGATGCTTCACAATTGCTCACCTTCACTCAAATGTTAAACTTTTTTCACTTCTGTTTCCTTAAGATCTTTTTTCTCTCCTTAGTTTCTTGGTGTTTGTTTCCCCTAGAAATCTGTATCCATGTTATGATTTTTTTCCCCCTGGCATCTTGATTATAGTTTGTTTAGCTAATTATTGGTTCTTTTGGTTCCTGCCTATTGGTTGTTAGTTCTTAGTTGTTGATTTAGTAACGCTTGCATCCACTTCCCTGGATTTGTGTAACATTACTGAGCCTCTTATCATGGATGCAGCAGGCTTACTGAGAATGACTTTGAGCATGTTTTACTTTAAACAGCAGTGGCAGCTTGAGATAATCCACCCCATGTGGAGTCAGCTTGCTGATTTGGCTTTACACAAGTTGCATTTTGGGGCCAAGGGCTCCCACTCAGAATGGTAATTCCCTCTTTTAGGACATGTCTCCACCTCTCTGATCTGCCAAGTACAGTAAGTTACATCACCTTCTTGGCTGAGATCATGGCTTGTCCTCCTTGTTCAGCTCCAGCCTCATCGTGGTTGCTGCTCCCCCTTCTGGAACCCATAGGGAAGTGACTTTATCTAAGGAGACGTCCCCAAAAGGCCGCACTCATCACTTTCCTGGTCTTGAAGTAGGGCATTTTGTTACATGACAGCCTTGTCCAGGTCATAGCGATGTGGACTTCTTTGTTGCCCTGTTAGGGTTCAGCTGAACTGGACTTGTAGAGGTTCACAATTTTTTTTTCCTGAGGTCTTGGCTTTAGTTGCTTGGATTTTCCCACGGTGTGAAATGCAGTGAAAGGCTCTGGTTTTTAAATATCATTTAATTATTATATTTAACTATTTAACAAGACAGCCATCTGGGCATGTAAACCTTTTACTCATTCGAATTCTAATACAGCGATACCTCGGCCTACAAATTTAGTCTGATCCAGAGGCGAGTTTCGTAAAAAGGACGAAGCACATTTCCCCAAAAGGAAATAATGTAGATGCAGATAATTCCTTACAGCCATAAGCCATAAGAATATTACAAATATTACAATTTCCAATAATATAATCATATTTTTGCGTCATGTATTTTTATGTTTAATCAAGAAACTATTCATATAGCATAAGCCCAGCAAAATCCCCAGTGTTGATTTAACACCGTGCACAGGCCCAGCTGGACTCTGAAGGGGTTAAATAAATGCTGGAGATTTTACTGTAAAGTAGAGTAAAGTACTGTAAAGTAAAGTAGTCGAGTTTTCACTGTTTTCCAATGTAATAGATTACAGAGCGGGAGCTGAAGCCTGGAGGGGCTGGTGTCCCAGTTTGTGAGAAAAACAAAAAGGAGTACATCGAGCGCATGGTGAAGTGGCGCATCGAGAGGGGTGTGGCTCAGCAGACCGAGAGTCTGGTGCGAGGCTTCTATGAGGTAAGGAATCATCAACTTTGAGTATGACACCATTGGTGATGTCAGTGACACCACATGAAATTGAAAAACGTTATTGCATGAAAGGTTGTGATATTTTTCCATTTTATATTTATGACAATTTACCTGGTTGTTATGGGAGATTTTGCATGTACCTTCTCCTGTGTGTGGTGATTTCCTCTGGGTACTCCGGTTTCCTACCACAGTCGACAGTTTGTCTATGCCGTAGACACTGTTTGTCTGTCCTTTCTTAATAGCCTATGGTGTAGGATTGGATGTGAATGTGCTTGTGCCCTGCATTGGGTTGGCACCACATCCCGGGAGGCCACTGCCTTGTGCCGTAAGGTTTCCCGGGATAAGCTCCAGGCCCCTGGCAACTTTTCAGCAAACTTGCTTCTGAACCTTTTAAGATGTAATCCCTCACTGGTGGCGCTGCAGGTTGTGGATGTGCGGCTGGTCTCTGTGTTTGATGCTCGTGAGCTGGAGCTCGTCATTGCTGGGACTGCAGAAATCGACCTGGCTGACTGGAGGAACAACACAGAGTATCGAGGAGGTAGGAGTGACTTGGCAAGTGAACTGTTGATTAGATCATTTTACTTTGGCATTTTCTAAAAATATGAATGGATCTTTCTCTGAAGGTTATCACGATGGTCACATCGTGATCCGATGGTTTTGGGCAGCGGTGGAGCGTTTTAACAACGAGCAGAGACTCAGACTTCTTCAGGTACACCAAACCAGATCCTCTGTTCTTGCTAAACTCAACCATACTGTACATGTGTTACATACATTTTTTTCTCTACTGTCACTTTGGGGCCGTGACATTTTCTGTCTGACTGTGGTTTTTGTGGTGCAGTTTGTTACAGGCACCTCGAGTGTTCCCTATGAAGGGTTCGCCTCTCTCCGGGGGAGCAACGGGCCGCGACGCTTCTGCGTCGAAAAATGGGGCAAAGTTACTTCCCTTCCAAGGTACTGTATGTCTAGCAGTCTAGGGATTAGTGTTATTACTTTTTAAGCTTATTTCAAAGTAATGGCAGCTCTCACTAAAATCCCAACTGAAGCAAAGAGACTGTAATGAACAGCGGTTTGAAATATGACATGGTGTGTTATTTTATTATATACTATTATATTTATTGGAGTACAGTAAATCTTTTTAATAATTATTTAGATTTAAATTTTATTGAGTTATAAATGCAGTATCATAAATGAAATTGGATTGTGACCGTATTGTATTGTTACACCCCTGATGTTGATGAGTAGAAAATAGAATGGATGATATGATAATATTTGTCATTGTATGAGCCATAATTTGAGCTGTTCAAGTCGAACTGGGATTCATCATGAAACTTCGCCTTTGAATGACGATCCCGTCCGAGGTGGCCGATGCAGTCGTTCCCGTGAAGATTCAGAAAATGGAACACCTGATCCTGTGGAATCGACAGATAATTAGTCACCAACCTCTGGAAGATCTGTCTGTGGGAACAGTATACACAATATTAATGTATTAATAAATATCTTAATGCTTTAGCATACCGAGTCATCTTGGAAAATGTTGTGCCTTTTTATTAACTTTATGGCGACAGTTTGTTGAAGGCCCTTTTCTATTCCAACATGACTCCACCCCAGTGCACAAGGAAAGGACTGTAAAGACGTGGTTTGATGAATTTAGTGTGGAAGAACTCGACTGGGCCTAACACAGAGCCCTGACCTCAACCACATTGAGCACCTTTGAATGAACTGGAATGGAGCCGGGATCTCGGGGTCCAACATAAGTGCCTGAGCTCATAAACGCTCTACAGAATGATTGGACATGAATTCACATAGAAACACTCCTTCCAAGAAAAGTGGAAAAGGGGGACCAACTCCATATTGCATTATATGTATTCGGATACAATGTCATCGCAATTTTGGCCAGTTTGACTTGAACGACTCTTGTAATGTGATTTCATATTAATTGGTCCATATTTCTGAAAGTTATTTTTTTGACATGCGAGCTATTACTTGCGTGTGAAAAATAATACATTATTAATAGTACACTTTTTATTCTACTACTTAAAGCAAGTTCTTATCGGCTTTTTTATATAAGATAAGATGAGATAAGAGCTGTCTTAATATCTCATATTCAGATTTGCAGCTGCATCACAGCTTAATCCTCCATCTGTGTCTCCACAGGGCTCACACCTGCTTTAACCGTTTGGATCTTCCCCCATACCACTCCTTCTCCATGCTGTATGAGAAGGTGCTCACTGCTGTGGAGGAAACGAGCACGTTTGGTCTAGAGTGAGGCTTCAAAAATCTGAAACCTTTTTTGCCTTTTACTCTGTACCCCAGTCCTCATCTTCAGTCTTAATGATGGCCTTGTCTCCTGGACTCCCCCGACTTTCTCTCCTCTGCTATGAAACCAGGATTATCTGACTAATGCATGACGGCTCTTTCTGGGATTTCTTCCTTCTGGGTCTTAAAACACACACAAACATACTGTGAATGCATTAGATCTTGAATAGGAACATAAACACTTCACTAGTCATTAATACTACTAGAAAGAAGAAGAAGAAAAAACCTTTCTTACACGCAAACACATGTTACTGACACGGTGAATAAAGGTTACACTAAAATCCCCAGTAAGCGTACACATTGCTTTCACTAAAAGGGAGACAAACCCACAATATACAGTAGATACAGTACACTGTATGCACATTTCTCACATTACACTGATTGGGGGAACGACTCGTGTTACAGCAGGTCGTTCAGCGCTGGTGTAACTGTAGTGCTTGTTTCTCATGAGAGATCTTCATTTAAAGATGAATCCTGCGGAGAAGAGACATGAGCACTTGAACACACTTGTGTGGATATTGTGTGTTCTTATGTTTAGTTTTTACGCTTGTGGATTAGCTGTGAGGGATCTGTGCGATATTTAATTACAATTCTTTTACACACATTGCTTCTGATGCGTGACCTTTTTCAGAATATGATAAAGTTTGAATATTATAAAATTCCCATTAATTACTCGCTGCTTTCATGTAGCTTGATCCATGTAATACAAAAAAAAAAAAAAAAACACTGAGCAATGATTTACTTCCATGGAACCAAATTGGTCAGGATGGAATGCCACCCACCTTGACAGTAATCCCTTCAGCTTTACTGTATTCGACTGCTTGCTGCCTCAAACCAGATATCAGGTTCTTCACCGCATGTTATTACAGACTTACCTCGATCACATTGCAATCTAGGAACAATGCGTAACAACACAACGGAGCAGCATGTAATAATGGAATATAATCACGGAACAATCGCAACAACTTCTCACGATTTTGGGGCGTGGCCAAGGCTACAAAGTACTCAATTGGATACTCAATATCTGAGATACTCAGATACTCAATTGGATTTATGTCTGGACTTTGACTGGGCCGTTCTCACACATGAATATGTTTTGATCTAAACCATTCCGTTGTAGCTCTGGCTGTATGTTTAGAGACGTTGTCCTGCTGGAAGGTGAACCTCCGCCCCAGTCTCAAGTCTGACTTTTGCTGTCTTTTGCTGACTAAAGGTTATGAATACTGTTGTAAGGCATCGTTAATATCTCAGATGTCCTTGTTGAATATCCCATTTGAGATGTATTCCTTCTTTAAGCTCCACTCTTCTCTTCTGAAAAGGCTTTCCACTAGATTTTGGAGTGTGACTGTGGAGTTTTGTGTTTACTCTGCTGGTGGTTTATTCAGCTTATACAGTATGGTGCTGGCTTAGTACTGTACACACGTGTATTGTATTGTTATGCTGAAACGTATGTTGTAGTTCCAGTGAAAAGAAACTGAACAGCTACAGCATACACAAAAACATTCTGTATATTTCTGTGCTTCAGAGACAGTTTGGGGAAGAAGCCGATTTGGGTGTGATAGTCAGGGTTGACATACTTTTGGCCATGTTATGTAACTTAAATGGAAAATCCACCCTTCTACTGAAATATATAGATTCAAAGATTCAAAGAACTTTATTAATCCCAGAGTGAAATTGCTTAACAGTGCTTAACACCTTCGTATTTCTTCATATTAATTCCATTAAATGATGTAAAATAAATGAAAGAAATGGCAACAAACGTTTTACTGCGACAGGCTGTAAAGTGCATAAAGATACAGTTTAAAATTTGGTTATACAGTACATCAACCTTAGCAGCGACCTCATTTCCCCTCTCGTCTGTTCCAACCACTCAGCATCAGCAGTAAACTAATCACTGTCCTGATCATCTGTCATCATCTGCTCCTGTTTCTCACTGGTTCATGCCTTAAGTTAGAATCATATGTCACTAAAAAGTCCTTCAGGAAGCCTGGAGAACTGTTCCTAAAGTTGTTGTTGTTCTTTCGGCTGCTCCCAGCAAGGAGTCGCCACAGCGGAATATCCAGTCCGCACAACAACTTGGCACAGGTTTTCACGCCGGATGCCCTTCCTGACGCAACCCATTTTATCCGGGCTTGGGACCGGCACTGCATCCAGTGGCCGGGGGGTTTGGGCACTGGCTGGGAATCGAACCCGGGCCTTCCGCATGGCAGCCGAAACACCCACTGAGCCACCAGTGCCCTGTAGAACTGTTCTTAAAGACTACATTAAAAAAATACAAGACAGTCTGGCACTTTGGGGAAAAAAATATAAAGAAATGAGGGTGGTCCGGGTTAGATTCTGTGTGTGGAGTTTGCATGTTTTCCCAATGCTTGGTGGGATTCATCAGGGTTTCCTCCCAGATTCCAAAGACATGTAGATGAGTATAATTGGTGAGTGCAATGTTGGTGATGATGGTATCTGCATAAAGGTCTGGATGCAGAATGATGAGGTGTTAAAAGTGCTGAGGAGGTTAAAGGACTTAAACCCCACTGCACTACTTTCAGCATTATTGTTAATGTAGAAAAGACAAATACAAACAATAATGGGAAAAAGTTAAGCAAAACATAGTGAAATTCAAATTATTGTTGAATTCTAAATCTTTGCTCATTGTTTTTAGGGACACAAAGGCATGTAAAAGTAGCTTAATAAAAATTTTTGCTTTTCATTTGGACATTTCTAACCCTGCATTAATTGTAATTAAATGTTGCACAGATCCCGTCCTCTATTAAACCCACACAAACCCACATACACACACACACACACACACACACACACACACACACAAGCTAATATGTTCCGATATTTGTCATATCCTGATGCTGAAGCTGCATGTCACTGCGTCTCCTGAGCCTCGTTTAACATCACATTTATTATGTGCACCATGACATTAATGGCAGCATTATATTGTAAATCGTTAATCTGTGGTTTGTGGTTTGGAGAGGAAAGCAGCAATGCTTAATAGGCCTTTGGATGATGTTTTTTCCCAAACTTCCTGGGGTTGTGTAAGGAATCTGGTAAAGAAAATTACATTCAAATATGAATTGAATCTCATGAGAGCAGAGAAACTCAACATGATATTGTGGAATAAGTTTTATTAGCATTCAAGCTGAAGATAAGAATAGAGGTTAATGTGCTTTGTTGCAAGACTGTGACTCCTCACTAGTAATATTCTAGTGAAATAACTAGAGTTTGTTTTCCTTTTTGGGAAAGACACAAATCAAATCAAATTCACAATAAATATTTGGATTATGAATATTTGCGGTATGGTGGCTTAGTGGTTAGCACTGTCGCCTTGCACATCCAGGTCCCCATAGCGTGTGAATGTTGATCAGAGGTTCTACCACGGTCATACAAATGGGAAATATATTTGCAAGTGATGATAAGCAGACCCAAGCGATATCGCCTCCCTGGGTGACATCTGCACATCATAGCAATGACGATGATGTAATACTGTAGCTATGACGTCATAGTGCTTGCCCTAATAACTACAGTGGTAACCGTTGGCCTCCACGGTTGCACTACAGAGGTTCCCAGATGGATGGATGGAATAAATATTTACTAATGGAAGTGCTAAGGGAAGCATGTTAAACATGGCATCTTGTAGTTGGAATGTAAAGTCAGGCATTTAATGTATGTTTTCCTTTAGATACAGTTACATACGGTTTCTTATTATTTTTTATGTTTACAAATGACGTCATCCAGGGGCCACCTGTCAACAAGCTCAATGCTGATATTTTTCCTCATGAACTGGTTTGCAGAAATGGGAAATTGTGCCTATTGTACTGGCACCCTATTACCAATCCACACATCTGCATCTCTACACAAAAATATTTATGATTTGTCTCCACTTCTTATACATGTTCCCAGAGCAGCAGTGCTCTTGTTCTCTGTATAAACTGATCTATGGTTAAATTAATGCATGCAGGGTCTAAAATGCAATACCTGAATTCCTTGACCCTTAGGTGTCATAGCTTGATATTGCATGCTGGAAATAGGGACCGGACTCCGCTCCTGATTTAGTTTTATTTGCATGAGGCGTTGTTGTTAACAACGGACGGGGTTAAAGGAGAATATAAACATCATCTATCTTCTAATTACCAGTTTTAATTTGGATTATTATTATTTTTTTATGTACCAAAGGTAAAGACTGTCTATGAACGGACTTGCTAACGGTTTGGTGAAACTGAGCTCATGCATGTTGTTCACAATCATGTCCATGTTTGTATATAGTTGTATTATATGGATGCCTGTCTTGTTTCAAAATATATTTTGCACTGAATGTACCAAAAGGTTTTCTGGCTATTGGTGATCTTTATTTGTGTGTTTGTTTTTTGTCTACTTAAATTTCTAGAACATCTGCAAAATTCTAATTTAGGTCTATTTGCAGATAAGCATAGAGTAGTATATGTGACATGAGAGTAACCATAAACAGGACCAAAAGTTCACTGTCTCATCAGAACAAACCTTGCTTCTCCCACATCCAATCAGAACAAGAGGCACGTACAGTAATTCACTCAGAGATCTTCTACATCCACTAGATAAAATGAAATTAGGAACTGGCGTCAAAATGCAACTCCTGTATTTCTCTATTTTTATCTTGCTGTAGAAAAAAGAATTCAATACCTTTTAAATTCTGCAGTTTATTAGGTTTTTGTCCCATCTAAACAACATCTTTTACTCTTGAACCTTCCTTTATGGTTTTTACATTCAGCTTCATCTCACTTTCATAGCTATGTAGTAATAGTAATTTGTGCTAAATTATGTTCTTTACTTACCGGAATTCAGGGAACTTTACAAATTATGTCATTTTTTTTGTAATAGTAGGCTTCATAAAAAAGTCCAGAAATTACAGATCAGATAAGAGAAAGTGAAAAATCCCCTGACTGCTCTGTCTAACGTTATTATCAAAAACAGTTTAAAGAGATATGAAAGACCAATATGTACTTTTTCATTAATATAGGCTAAATATGCACTCAACAGCCAACTTAAAAGGAACACTGTTACAGTTGATGGTGCAAAAAACAACCAGTAAGCATTTGGTTTAGCAAGCAGAAGCGGCTTGTTGATTTTAGTAGTGAACGAGGAGGAAAGTCAGACTTCCTCTTTAAGAAAATAAAGACTAAAGAGTATACTAGTTTAAATAACTACTGTCCTGAGAAAAATGAGGCTTATATCCTTATGGTTCACATGGTCTCCTTGTGCTTGGAGGGCTTACCCTACAGTCCCTGGTGTAGGCTGATAGTGAATGTGTTGCAATGCACTTTAACTTCAGCTTACAGCAAACGGTGTGGTCAAACACTCTTCATGATGATGGGAAGGATGGATGGATGGATGGATCGATGGTTCCTAACCCTTGATCCAGAGAATCTTCTCTCCTGCATATTTTAGTGATGCAGCAATTAAGCTGATAACATAAGTTAAACTAATTAGTATTGGCTAGTCCAATATAATGCAGATTTAAATTAAGTCTTCATAATTACTGCAGCACTTCTTAGGGATGAGTTTCCTAGAGGAGGTGCCCTTACCCAGACCAACTTTCATTTTGATCTCTTTATACAGTTGCACAGTTGAGGGTTAAGGGCTTTACTTAAGGGCCCAACAGGGGCAACTTGGTGGTGGTGGTGGGGGGGATCTGAACCATTGAGCTATCCCTTTCCTATATAAGATCATCTATAGGAGCGTCAATCATCGTGTTGATCAAAAACTGTTCATGATGATGGGATGCATGGATGTAGATGGTTCCCGACCCTTGATCTCCTTGAACCTCCTCTCCTGCACGTTTTAATAGTGATGTAACAATTCAGCTGATTGACATCATCCTTCAGAAGAAACATTACATCTGTAAGGAACACTAGACAGGGGGTTTCTTCAGGAGCAGGCTTATAACCCTGATCACCATCACCACCGTTACCACAGTACAGTTTTACAACGTGCTGAGACATGAGGCACGTCGGGATGTGCGTCATGACGTAAAGTCGCACCCGGAAGTGTGAACCCGTGCCGTCCGTGCCAAGGGAGGAAAAAAACTGCACTTTTCAAATCTGTGAGCAGGAAGGGAGCTGAGAGGAATACTGGGAGGGCGAAAAGGAAAACACACATCTTTACACGGATTACATGAGTTATAAAATAAATATTTACAGTAAATATCAGAAGTGTGGAATAAGAGTTCGTGGAGTGAGTTATAGAAAGGCAACTGGAGAACCAGGGAGAGTTTGTTTTTTGTTGATTGCATGGAAAAGTCAGATTAATGTTCATCCTGTGGTGGTGTTTTCTGTCAGAAAAGGGAGATGCAACATGTTGCTGTTGAGGACAGGCGCTTAAACGAGGAAGAGAAGTTGCTTCACTCACTCTGAGAGCGCGAGAGAGAGAGCGCGAGCGCACCCGTTCCGTTCTGTTAGCATTAGCTTTACTCTCGGTAAGTCACTCTGCTGTGTCTCTGCTTTACAAACTAATGTAGGAAGTCATACAGGCGTATAATAATAGTTATTGTTATTATTATATTAGTAGTAGCAATAGTCATCTTAGACATTGTTGTTATTGTTATAACTCCTTCTAGAAGTTTCCTGAGGCAGGTTGTTTACACTGTTTGACTTCCTCCTCTTCATTTATTTCTCTTTCATGACGGTGTAGAAACTTGAAACTGGATTTTATTGTGTTTTCATTGCTTTTCCGTTCACTTTCCTGCAGGATGATGGCCCGGAGGAGGTCGGAGCCTCGCTGCGGGCTGTTGGCGGACATCCAGACCGCGCTGCTGCCCGAGCCGCTGGACTCGCTGTTCCACATCACCGGCGAACTCGGCAGGTCAGCACCGCCACTGATGAATCACGTTTGCTTTTACATCATGTCGATGGCCATCTGGGGGGAGAGATGGCACCAGGATGCACTATGGGAGGAAGGTTACTTTGACATGTACACTATATTGGCAAAAGTATTTGCTTGCCTGCCTTCACAGGCATATGAACTTGAGTAACATCCAATTCTTAATGCAATATAATTTTGTATTATATTGGGCCACCCTTTGCAGCTATAACAGCTTCAACTCTTTTGTGAAGGCTTTCCACAAGGTTTTGAAGTGTGTGTTTATGGAAATGTTTGACCATTTCTTCGAGAAGCGTATTTGTGAGTTCAGACACTGTTGGATGAGAAGGCCTGGTTTGAAGGCCCTGCTTTATTCATTCATCTTCTATACCGCTTTATCCTGTATTAGGGTCGTGGGGACCTGGAGCCTATTCCAAGAGACTCTGGGCACAAGGCAGGGACAGCGTGCCAATCCATCGCAGAGCGCACACACTCACTCACACACTATGGTCAATTTGGGAACGCCAATTAGCCTAATCTGCATGTCTTTGGACTGTGGGAGGAAACCCGGAGGAAACCCACCAAGCACGGGGAGAACATGCAAACTCCATGCACACAGAGACGGGAATCGAGCCTGGCCGGGGAATCGAACCCAGACCCTGGAGGTGCAAGGCGACAGTGCTAACCACTACACCACCGTGCCGCCCGGCCCTGCTTTAATTCAATTTAAATATGTTCTATCGGGTCAGGACATCCAGGTTCTTCCACGCCAAACATCATAATAAACCCTATGGATGAAGAATTGGATGTTACTCAAGTTTATATGCATATGAAGGCAGGCAAGTTGAATACTTTTGTAAATACAGTGTAGCACCTTATCTAAACACTATTGCTGCATCATGGGAAAGAGTGTTCCTTGCTGGCAGATCTCTTTTCAATCAACCATCTCTGGGATGCGATCTGAAAAACAAGTCCCGATCCATGGAGGCACCACTTCACCGGTATGTGCCAGATACCACAGAACACCTTCAAAGGTCAAGTGGAGTCCCGAGGACTTGATGATGATGGTTCAGGGCTGTTTTGGCATGAAAAGAGGCATCTATTTAACATTGGTGTTTGTAATGTTACAGCAGATCTGTGTCTATAGAACAAATTGAAGATAGTAGTTTAAACCATAACCTCACAGCAGAAGTATTATTTGGTTGATTAACATAAGAGTTAAACTAGTATTGGCTAGTTTTATTTTATTTGTATTTAGGACTCTGACAAGTAAGATAGGAAAAGCTCCCTGAGATGAGACAACATGAGGACGAAACCTTGAGGGGAACCAGACTCAAATCTGGGTGACACCCCGTAGAGAGATTATATTATACATTATTACACTTCAGCTGGTATAAACTACTAAGCCTAAAGTCTTTATGATTACTGCAGCAGTTCTTAGGTACCCGTCTACAGTATCATAATGGCTTTGATTATTGAAGGAAGGTGTATTTGGTCATGAACTGTTTTTGGTAAGTGAAATCTTAAGTATACTGATGTGAGACCGTCTATAGGAGCAGAAGGTGCATCACAAGTGATGAGCAGATGTCATGATCGCATTAAATCTTGCATCTGAAATGCTTAAGATCCTTGTGTTGGTGATAACATTTGCGCTTTCAAGTCTACACTAGAATTTCTTGGAAGTAGCACGATGACCCTATTGATATCTTCTGTTCGACATATGAAAACAAGACAGATTGAGGAGGCGTCGTTATTTGGTTCCTGCTTCTCACTGAACTGTGAAAGGTTTCAGAGTTTTATGTAGTGCTAAAAGTATTTATGATGATTGTAAAACACAAACCTGTCATTATCGTTGCTCATGTTTTTACAGTATGACTGCTTTAAGCACAGATGCGTTGGCATGCCTTTGTTAAAGTCCTAGGAGGGTGTTGATTTATTTTCTGTAAATGCAGCCTTGACAGTAGTGTAGCTGTGAAGCAGTTGACAGGTCTTTAGAAAAAGGAAAAAGAAATGCTGTTACTTTTGGCAATCTAATAAGAATAAAGCGATTCTTAGGATGTGCTGTCGTTTAATCTGCGTCTGGGTGGTAACAGTATCTCTGCTTTGCCTCTAGCCACATTATTTTCATAAAACAGCACACCCTGCTGTGTTCTACTGTTGACCATTAAACATCCGCTCTTATGTTTGTGATGTAACCTTGTAACCGTTTCCTTAACAAGAAGAAACACCTCAGATAAAACTTTTGGCACCGTACCGCCCTGTCCCGTAGTCAGCGTCACGTTTACATGGACCACATTTATAAAATTTGTTTGACAAAGCAGTTGTGCTCGTTGGAAATTGTTTAATATGCTGAAAATATACCAGAACAAGAAAGAAGTAGTATTGATATAACTTGCATATATATGCAAGTTTGAAGTTTGGTTAGGTTTCCCATCCTGCCTTCTGTTAACAAAAATTCAGTCTCATCTCGTCATGCTTCATGTGAGCCAGTCAGACAGTGGATGAAAGTCTGAAGTAAAAACACACGTAGGAGAGCGTTGGTTCTTCTCACAGAGTTTACAGATCAGGAAAGAAAGCATCATTTTCCTATCTGGAAACTCGTCATGCCAGCTAATGTGGTAAACAAGCACAGAAAGGATATATTTATTCCAACAAGTGAAAAAGTTCAGATTGAGGGCTGATTCTTTCTTATTGAATGGAAGGTTCACACCACCAACTCATTCCGAGCAAGGCGTTTACACGATGCAGTTTTATTCTGATTGTAATGATGTTCTCATTATTAGTGAAAGATTAGGGTCCATCCTAGTGATGCCTTTGAAGTTTCTTTATTTTTGCACTAGATGTTAGTGTAGCCATTACACTCATTTAACACTGGGGATTGGGTTTCCATTTAATAGGAATTGATTGGAAGTCAATCCGACCTAGAAGTCTCTCGTCGTATAAGCATTTCACTTTATATCGTACTGTGTATGACTTTGTATAACTGCATATGTGAGAAATAAAGTTAGAATTTGAATGCCTGCCAAACGATATGCTAATGAAAAATCACCACAAAGTGTGTTAGTAAGGTATTCGATGTTTAAGTTTACATTTACATATCTGGCATACACCCTTATCCAGAGCGACTTACATTTTTATCTCGTTATATACCCAAGATGTTGAGGGTTCAAGGCCTTGCTTGAGGTGGTGGGGTTTAAACGTGAGACCTTCCGAACCATAGTCCAATGCTTTAACCACTGAGCTACTACCTCTGAGTTTGGTTTGAAATCCGGTGACTTTAAAGGTCTCATAACACGTGCGATCATTTTAATCATCACAGACTCTCGTGTTTTGTGGGTGTGGGCGGAGTCATTAATCAGGAACAAAATGGCCAGTGTTCCCTGACTACTTCTGTAATTTCTCACGGTTGTGTGTAATAGTCAACATAGTTTGATTTCAAGAAGGGTGAAAATTTACAGCTTTAAGACGTTGTATAGATTTTTTTACATCCAGATGGTCGGACAAGTGCTGGCTTCCATTAAGGTGGACGGAGTTGAGTGGTGTCTGTTGTGGTGTGTGTGCGTGAGTTTCCCCATAGCACCGGTGATTTCATACACAGATCACTGTTTGTCTTATAGACAAGACCTCTGAGTGTGTGTGTAAGTGTCTTATTGTGGTTATTAGGAGGAAGGAAGCTAAAATGAGAAGCAGTACCATGAGAGCAGTGTGAAAAGAGAACTGCTATGGGTACTTCCTCTCTCTCGCTCTTTCTTTTTCATTGTATTACCTAAGCTCGGTCTCTACATGCCTTTGTGGCAGTGCAGGGAATCTTTCCTTATACAGGAAGCTCTTTTCACAGCTCATTTGTTTCTCAGTGTGTCTTCTGTCTCAGAACAGGACGCAGCACAAAACTCGATGTGATCTCTAGTGTGAATATTTAAAATATTTGCTTTTCAGAGCAGACATGTTTCATGTTAGATTTATTTATTTATTTTGCTGGTTGAGTGACCTGACCGTGTGTGTGTTTACCGCTTAGCCGAGCTGTCATTATACAGTATACTGTAATTAGAGGTTTAGGCGTCTAGCCTGCGGCGTTGTGAAACGCTCTCAGGCAGCATCATATGCTGCTTCTGACATGATGGAAGAAAAGAGAGAGAGAGGGGGAACTATTGAAATGTTTCAACAAACAAATATGAGTTCATTCTTGTAGCTCTCACGACACGGTGTTGCCGGCAGTTGTGCCGTGTGATATTTGACAACACCGAGTCACACGTGCAGTCGAGGAAGTCACAGGTCTGCCTCGTGTTCTGACCTAATATATTGTCAGCGTACTGTTTACAAAATTTGCTGTCTATCTAGAAAACTATCGACGTTCCCGATCTCACTGACACAAAGTCACACCAAGCCACGTCAGCAGGTCTGCGTGTGATATATTCAGGAGAACTGGATGTGGTTTGATGCAAATATATTTACAGAAAACATCTTGCATCTAACCGCCTACACACGCAACCCTGATTAGACACAGAATTCCTGACTTTAAGCTGTATGTGTTGTCTTTCTTTCTTCAGGGGGAAGTTTGCAGTGGTGAAGAAGTGCGTGGAGAAGACGACGGGGAAAGAGTTTGCGGCGAAGTTCGTGCGGAAGCGCAGACGAGGTCGTGACTGCAGGGCCGATGTCATCCACGAGATGGCTGTGCTGGAGGTGGCCCGGACCAACTCGCGCATCATCAACCTGCATGCAGCCTACGAGAACGAGCATGACATCATACTGCTGCTCGAGTAGTGAGTGGGACATTATTCACCAAAAAAAAAAAAGTGTGATTTTACATGAAAATCTGACATCTTTAGAGATTTTTATATCTTGGTTTAAAAGTGTTGATTTTGGTCTCCAGTGCGGCAGGTGGTGAGATATTTGACCACTGCGTGTCCGACGAGCTCCTGTCCGAAGGCCAGATTGTCCGTTTAATCCGACAGATTCTTGAAGGCGTCCATCTGCTGCACCAGAGCAGCATCGTGCACCTTGACTTGAAGGTTTGCTCGAACACTGAAACACTACACTGAAACACTGGAACTCCACAGATCTTCTGATTATGAAGCTGATTAAAAGCCGGAAGGGACTAGCTGGTTAAACTGTGTGATATGTTATCTTTTTTTTTTTTTTTTTTATAGTATCAACCTTTAACATAATATATGAGTAATCAATCTAGGCCAAAACACAGTCTTAGTCCAGAATAACAGATTAATCAAATTCACTTTTGACCTCATAAATGCTAACATGAACTTTCCTTCAGATCTAGTACCACGTCCCTGTTCTCGGGCATCTTTGAATTCCAGTACAGGTCATCCCCGACTTACAAACATCCGAGTTACGAATTTCCACAGATACGAACGGACCGCGGTTCTTATTTCCGGGTCACGGACATAGCTCACGTGTATTGTACAAAACATAGACACTGCAGTGCACCAGATACCAATATTTGCAAGTATACATGTATAATGTCTAAAGTCCGGTATATTGTATGTGTGTGTGGTGGAGCGGGAGAAATGAGTCGGCCTCATCGGTTTCAATGAATCGGTCCTGGAGCACGATGATAGAAAATGTCTGTCCTGTAAAGCTGTCCTGTGCTGCATAATCATAATTTTGGAAAATCCTCAACAAGATACAAGTCCAATACAGTGGAAAACAGCTGACTGAATGGCGTCCGGGATTTCCCTCGCTATTTAAAGGCGCAGAGACAACACTGTTATATTTCACGTGTGAGATTAATTTCATTAAGTGTGGTTTAGTTTTTTTTGGGGGGGAAAAGGGTTTTGCACTTTGTCGGACTTACGAACAAATCTGACTTACAAAACTGCCCGCGGAATGGAACTCGTTCGTAAGTCTGGGACTACCTGTACAGTTCGCTCTAAAGGTTTAACCTGCAAATGTACATCCACATAGGAGGCAGGAATGTGAATGTGTAGTTTGTACAAGTGAGTAAAAAAGTGATGAGCTCATGGCACGTGTTTGATAGACGTGATTGTTCTACATCATTCACAGCCTCAGAACATTCTCCTGACCAGTTTGAGTCCTCTCGGAGACATCAAGATCGTGGACTTCGGGCTGGCGCGGCGGCTCGGCTCCATTGGAGAGCTGCGAGAGATCGTGGGTACTCCCGAGTATGTAGGTACGTCCTGGTTTGCTTGTAGCATGACTCTTTCAGTAGATTCTAGTGTTATAACATCATTAGATTCCTGGAAAGATGTAATTATTAACTTTAAATGCTGTTATAAACTGTGTAGAATGTAGATTCTTGACGTTTTAAAAGTGGACCAGTGGCGTGTCATAGTACCACAACACCACAGCGCTCTTCGTTTCCTTGCGACCGTTTTGGTGGTGGCACTTTTGTTCAGTACAACTCAACAAACAAAAAGACAGTGCACTTAACACTAAGATGCACAACAGGACAACAAAATAAATCCAGAGATTGCAATTTTACAGTATAATACTTAGACTCCCATGTGAATCACAGCGACGCTGGTCCGGACAAGCGGAAGTGGACGTATAGCACTTTCCCTTTTCTGAACGATGCGGTCGGCTGACTTCACTTGTAATGGAGGAAGCATGTAGTAGCCAATAATGATATGGTAGGAGTTACAGATACTGTACATGTGGTGGGGTAAAAGATGGTAGAACCTCCACATTCAACCTCAAGCCATTCAAAATGCGCTTGCGTCAGCGAAAAGCCAAGCGAAATATTTATTTAATCATAAATTAAGGTTAAGTGAGGTTTAACGGCCATTTATTTTATTTTATTTTTTACAGTTGCGGATTATGTGCATTATTTCGCACTACAAATTTTCTTGCCTTAAGAACTCGCCTCTGGAACAGATTACATTCGTAAATGCTGTGATTCCACTGTATCAACTATTCAAACATTAATAATAATAATAAGAAGAAGAACATTAAGAATTTTGATGGATAAGTGTTGAAATGAAGAACCAAACAGACCGTCGATCAGGTGATTCCAGTAACGATGCCTTCACTTCTAACATTAAAACAGTAGATTATTTCACCAGATTCAAAATTTCTTGTTTATATAGTAACCTTATTTCTTTTTTTTTCATCTTCTCATATGTATGTATACCCCCTGATTTTGACATGCATGTTTTATTTCTTCCTCTAGCTCCAGAAATCCTGAACTACGAGCCCATTACTACAGCCACAGATCTCTGGTACGTCTATAAGGCGAACATGTCACGTTTCATCTGTCTTTTGTGTAGCGTATCGATCTGAGCTCAAACAGGGATGTGAGAAAGTCGCATTTCGTTACATGTATCAGTACATTTCAACCGAAAAACATGCACGTATACAAGCGTTCAAGTGTGTTCATGTTTGCTGAGGTTATTCATGAAACGTTTTTATGACTGATATCATGCTTTATGGCTGAATATTTCAGTAATGATTAACCGTTGCTTCGCTCTACACCCATAATAAACATATTGGTCATGTTCCAAGAAAACATTTCATTGCTGAGTCAGAGCCTGCCCTAAAAATGATGATGATGATGTGTATCTGTGTTGATGTTAGGAGCGTCGGCGTAATCACGTACATGCTGATCACTGGAGAGTCTCCATTCGCTGGCGAGGACAAGCAACAGACATTCCTGAACGTCTCGCAAGTGAACGTGGACTACAGCAAAGAGGCCTTCTCTCGAGTGTCCGAGCTCGCCGTGCATTTCATCCGTAAACTGCTAGTCAAAGCACCAGAGTGAGTTCAGTGTCAAGATTTCGGTTTTAATTGAAATAAAGCCTGCTTTTCAAGAATCCAGATGAAGATTTGGGTCTCTAATGAAACAGATGAGAGAGATGAGAAGATGTGTGAGGGTGAATCAGACATTAGAAGTGTGTCACGATTTTCATCAGGATTTGTAATTCACTTAAAAGTCCATTAAGAATTCTGTACAAAGTACAGTTTGATCTCTATTGTATAAATCCAGAAGGTCATGTAGAGTTCAGGGAATTAAAGTAGTCTACAATAACGGGTATATTCATACGAGTCAAAAAAATAAATGTGCCCCTCCTTTGCATAGTGAAAGTCTGATTAGATATGAGCTCACTCAGGACTGCTCACTTCCTGTTGTGGAAAGTTCCGGCAAGTTCCTGGGCTTTCTCCCAGACCCACTGGTTTTTGTAAAAGCTGTAAAGTTTTCTGTGTGCAGTTGTTTTTATGATCCTGAGGGATCGTTTCAGGAACAGTTTTATTACTGATTCACCCACACGCTGTATATTAAAGTCAGAAATCATTTCTGTCATTTCATTAGTTAGTAGTCATTTCTGGTCTGAATCACCCTTTCCGAGGTAACTGGATAGCTTAGAAAAGAGATTAAAAAAAATATACCCCCCCCCCCCCCCCCACACACACACACACACACACACACCGACTGTTTCATTTCTTTTTAACAGTTTATTTTATTTAGCTTTTCTATTTAGTTTTACTAAACTAAATACAAACACTAATACAAGAAGCCAGTTTATGTGTATACCTGATGTGTGTGTATATGTATGTCCTCTTTTTAATATTATTATTGGTAAGAGTAATTGCTCTCTGGGATTAATAGAAATAGTTGTAATTACAAGTGTAATAGTAGCAGTAATAGAAGTGGCAGTATTAATATACTGTATATACAATATTATAAACAATATACTATAATACTGTTAGTAATACCAGCAGCAGCAGAAGTAGTGGTAATATTAGCATTAAAGAATAAGTGTAATAGTAGTAGTATTAGGTATTAGTAATAGTGGCAGGAGTATTATTCATAGTAGTTATGGTGATGGTAGTAGTATTGATAATAGCAAGACAGGCAGGTTGGAATGGGTGGAGAAAAGTTTCAGGTGTGTTGTGCAATAAAAGAGTATCAGCGAGAATGAAAGGAAAGGTGTACAGGACAGTGGTGAGACCAGCGATGCTCTACGGCTTAGAGACAGTGGCACTGAAGAAAAGACCTCAACAGGCAGAGCTAGAGGTAGCAGAGCTGAAGATGTTGAGGTTCTCTGTGTGAGTGACACGGATGGATAGGATCAAGAAAGAGTTCATCAGAGGGACAACCCATGTGAGATGTTTTGGAGATAAAGTCAGAGAGGCCAGATTGAGATGGTTTGGACATGTTCAGAGGAGAGATGGTGAATATATCGGTAGAAGGATGCTGAAGTTGGAACTGTCAGGCAGGAGGTCTAGAGGAAGACCAAAGAGGAGATTTATGGATGCAGTGAGAGAGGACATGAAGTTAGTTGGTGTGAGAGAAGTTTGTGGACACCTGACCCCTATGTTATCTTTCGCAAAATGTCTGAAGCTCAAACCCTGTCCCATCACGGGTGAATATATCTGGAATGAGATGTTCAACAAGCACACTGGAATCCGATGGTCAGATGTCCACAAACATTTGGTCGTACTGTGCACACGTATTCTTTTTCATCAGTCGTTGAGCGTTTTCTACATTATCTCTCCCTCTGAACACAGAGACCGTCCGAGCGCCGCAGACTGCATGAGTCACCCGTGGCTGTGGCAGCAGTGTCTGGGAGCCGAACTCTCCCCCCCTCCGACGACACCACGCGTTCCCCGAGAGCGCAGTGGCGGTGCAAAATGGGCGTTGGCTCCCGAGGACCTCGAGGACAAGGAGAACATTCTAGATTCACCGCAGTCCAAGAGGTTCCGCTTCGAGGAGGACGCGACGTCCCCTAGAGACAGCAGCAGCAGCAGCATCTGAAACCTCTGTCCTGTAATACTCGCATTCCCTTCCCCCCCCCCCCCCCCCCCCCCGTCCTCACCCTCCGAATCACTTCCGGGACCACACCAAAGACGCGAACAAGAAAGATAATCCCTGCTGCAGAATACGTGATGAGGTTTCTGTAACTGAATCACTGTGGTCTTTATTCATCTCAGATGTTTCATCTCAGCACCCTGTCTCTGTTGTACGTAGTTTTATTATGTGTCTGTTTTTAAATTTGCTCCATTATGTATGTTTTTTTTCTTTCTTTCTTTTTGGAGAAATATTTATTTGATAAGATAAAGTGTGTATTTTAAAATAAGGGACAAAAAAAAAAGAGAAGACGAGGCCAATGGTTCCTATAAACCAGCAGTGTTTTAATAGTAGGGATGTTGGGTTTAGAGTTTCTGATTAATAATTATATATATATATTTTTTTGTCATAAATATGTCACAAAAAATCACAATATGCTGGACTGCAGGGAAAACTAGAATGAGCTCAATGTAAAGAAACAGGGCACTGGATTGTCAACGATTAGTTGGTACTATAGTAATGAGTTAGTAATGTAATTATTCCGGCCAGCAGTGCTGTGTGCATGTGCGTGCGTGTTTTTACCCTGTTTCTCAAATCTCACACACAAACACACCGCACCCTGAATTACTTAGATCTTCTTTTTTTTCAGAAATTGACTTCTCCTTAGTCATGTATTTTGGAGGACTGCCATAAAGCACTTAATCCCTTGTCATCTGTCCGCTTTGGTGAAATATGAAGAGAAGGAAAAAAGAAAAAAGAAAACTTTTAATCTGAGTTCGTTTTAAATAGATTTTTGTAGCGCTTATAAAAAGCAAATGAAGGCAGAAAGGAAAATGAACAGCTGTGTAGTGACAGCTTGTGATTTAATTTCTAGCAGGTTTTGTAATCTGCGCTCTCATCTGATCTCGGTTAGGTCAGACACGCTTAATATTTTCTGCTGAAAAAGAAATTTATATATATATATATATATATATATATAGAGAGAGAGAGTTTACCCATTCTGTGCCTTCGTGTCTCAGGGGTTAGCTTCACAACTTGCCAGTCCAGATTTAATATTTGTATTATATATATGCTGTAGATGGAATACTTTATTGCGTTTGTTTGTTTCAAATGCCTGAGATTTTGCCTCACTAGTCTGTGTGAATCTATGCATTCATTCTCTGTTCACCATGCACAATGATTCTCTACTCAAAACTGGATAAAGTATGCTTGTTTTTTTGAAAACTTTAACTATTTCATGTTATTGAGCGCTATGTTTAAACTCCAGATGCTGTTCATCTCAAAGATGTTGGATGTTGATGGATATTTGTGACATGTTGGTAGTTGGAGATGAAATCGTGTTTAGAGAAAGAGAGATTGTTGTAGAGGGGAAAGAAAAAAAAAGGCTATGTGGCTATAAAGAATTCTGCCCGAGGTTAATTAGAACTGGTATTTGTTTGATACAGTATTAACTTACAAACTACAAGGGATTTTATTTAGAAATGGCTGGGACCAGAATCTCATACAGTATATCCTGTCTTGATTTGAGAAATTTGAGAATGTTCAAGATGACGTGCCATGTCGGTTTAAGAACGTATACGAAATGTGTTTTGTGTTTGTTTTGGGGCTTTCATGCTTATGGCAGAAATGTCACTGTGAAATGTCACGCTTAAGAAAAGTCACGCTTAAGAAAGCTCAAAGTTGTTGTCGTCAAAAGTAAGGACTCAAAACTGGAACAAAATTTTTAACAACGATGCTGAGATCTGAAGGTTTTCCAACCACGTCCACACACCTCAGGGACGTCCTGTGACGACATCCAGCTCCTGTCTAGTGATGTCTAATTCTAACATGAATGAATGTTGCACAGGTCGTTTGTGTGAGATCAGGGTCCACACCAGGTCTTGGGATCTGACCTCAGAACGGATCGGTCCGTGTTCAAGTGCCATGACTGAGCAAAAAATTCTGTGGGCTTCAAATAAACATCTCAAATTCCTTTCTAGTATGTATTGTGTGTTTCTTACTGAGATAGTGAGAAGGATTGTATTTGTCTCACCTGAATAAATTTCCTGGACGGACATTTGACATGTAAATATGATCAACCTGCTGAACTACATACCGCACGAACACTGATAAGGGTTCAAACATTTCATAATAATATTTAGTTTTGGTTTTCTTTTACCATCGAAATTTGTGACGCATTCCTGCACGTCTTAGGGTTACACTTTTAAAGGATATTGATAGTTTTTTCTGATCCTACTCTGACTTTACTGTATGAGCTTCTATTTCCTGTTCACTCTTCACAAACCAGAACCATATACACTGCCTAGGGAAAAAAAAAGTCACCATTTTAGGAAGGTCAAATTATTGGGTTGTAAATTTTGGTGCAGTCGCAGGGTAAAAAACATCTACAGTAAAAACAAGAGCTATGTTTAACAGTAAAAGTAAGAGCAATTCCATAAGCACAAACAGTGTGACGAGAACTCTAAACTCCATAAGAAAACGACTTCAGTTTGCTAAAGATTAGATTTAGATACAATGGAAAAATGTCATGTGACCTGATGAGTCCAGATTACGCCTATTCCAGAGAGATGGGAGAGAAAGAAGTGACACACAGGATGGCCTCTAGAGGCAGTGTTATGATCTGGGGTTGCTTCCGTTGCTCAAGTTTAGGCTCAGCAAGGTTATGCGGCGATAAAATGAAGTCAGCTGACGACCTGAATGTACTGAATGACCAGATTATCACATCTGTGGAGTTTTTCCATAATCCATACTCCAGGACTTGAATTGTGAAAGACTGGTTCTGTGAGCATGATGAACACATGAACTGGATGCCACCGGGTTAAATGTGATTGAATGAAATCTTAAAAGTGTGCAACTTTTTTTGGGGGTCAAGCAGTGAATAGTTTTGTGTATGCTTTTGAACATTACATGCTACAAAATTGATGCAGCACAACACAGACAACACCAGGCCCGATAATTTAGCGAAGCATCCCTTTTATTACTTCAGTGAGTAAACAGAACAGAATGAATGCTTAAAGAAAAAAACAGCTTGTAATAAAAGCATGGAATGGCGACATTCACTGCAGTTAAGCAGAACATTTTTTCGATTGCACACGAGCCGGCAACTAGTGCATACACGTCCTGCTGAGTCGGCGTTTCTGCTCTCAGCCTGACTAACCAGAATCGCGGCAGCTAAAATGTCTCAGTCGTACGCCGTTGTACGCTGAATCTGCTTAAATCACATTACATGTTTAATCATTGTAAACATTACAGTTGCAAGGAGAGGATAAATCATGATCCTGGGCCAAGCTCCTTGACCTGACCTTCACAAAGCAAACTTATCATTTCTATATGTGTATATTAACATGATGGTGTGTCAGGGTGTGCTGTAGCTGGATTGACTGTTACACTTAAACACAGCTTGTATAGAAGAATCAAGAGCACACGGCTCTCACAAGATGTCAAATATTGTTGAACTATGATGATCTCTACTTTGGTGCAAAGAACTAGCGTGTTATTATCACATAACCTAAGACAAGCAGATTTCCAGCTGAGTGCAACAAGAGAGAGACGTTTTTACTTCCCTGGGTTTCTTTCAGATTTATCAATATTTATCAACCCTGCTATACAATCCAGCGAGACGGTATGTTATAGGTCAGCTTTGGCTCAATTATAATCTACGATTAAACAATAAACTCTTCAACTATTTATCCAAATAGAAGAGGGAATAAAACAATGTTCCAGAGTCTAGCATCCAGGTCTATGTACTAATGTTAATGTTTATGTTTCTCAGTGTAACCAATTTAAGCACTATTATAATAAATAATATGTATGTTATGTCTATATTTAAATACTTTGAGACACGGCTCATAAATACGAAGCAGAAGAAGCTAATGGTGCAATCAGAGCAACATTTGACTTTTGGTCAAAATATTTCACTTTTATCAGTCCTGTGTGTGTGTGACGAGCACAACTATGACTTTGGACTCAAGGTGCTAAAATTATGTCGGTGTAAACGCTTTAGAAAGCTCCTAGTATGTGCAAAAATCTGTACTAAAATCATTTAGTACTTTGTCATGTGCCAAGAATAAAAAAAAAAAAAAAAAAGGCATGTTGAGAAAAGCTTGAAGTCAAACGAAGATCTATCTAACCGTGCGACCTGAACGTGTTTCTGTGCGGCTCAGAACTCCTCGATGACCCGGAAGTGGTTTGCGATGCACACCGGCTCGTCTTTGAAGTGGAGGTTTTGCGTGACGCGGGCGCCGAGTTCCTGCAGCGTCTTTACGAAGCGCCGATGCTCACGTCCCACCCACGCCCTCGCCGGGTCACACACTTCATAGGGAGTGACGTGAGCGTGCACAGCGACTCCGCTGGATGCCAACTCGCGCAACGCCTGCTTATCCGTCACCCACGTGTCCCCGGGGCCCGGGTGTCCACCATCCAGCCAGAACATGTCTGAGATGCTGTTCAGGAACTGCCTGAGGTGAGGGTCGGCGCGGGCCGACGCCAGCTCGTGAACGATCTGGTTGAGCACCACGCAGCCTTTACTGAAGCCCACTAGAATGAGCGAGAAGCCTGTGGGGAGAGGAGCTGGCACTGACGCACTCCCTAGTGGTGGCAGAGGCTCGGCGATGGCCGCTCGCTCCGTGGCGTGACTGAGGAGGGCGCGTAAGTGGCGCACGGCCCCGTAGTCGGGCGAGTGCTTAGGCGCGCCGAATACATCGGACGAAACGAAGTTGGAGTAGCAGCTGAACTTCTGGAGATGGAGCCGCGATGGCCGCACCAACCACACATGCCGGCCTGGGAAGCGGGCACCGAGCATCCAGGCTACTCGCTCCAGACTGAACGAGATCCACGGAGCCGCATCAGGCTGCACAGCCATCTCTTGATGGAAGTTCTGGAAGTATGACGGAGACACAGAGAGAGAGAGAATCGTTAAAAAGTCACAGGATAAAAAAAAAAAAAAAACATTAAAAATGTCTGTTCACATTTGAAAACGTGTGTGTGCACGCCCATCCTGTGTGTATTGCCACCTTGTACATAGTGTTCTTAAGATGCACAAACTCCAGATGCACTACGACCCTGACCAGGATAAAGTCTGTGTCAAAGTCAAATGAATAAATGAATAATAGAAATTTGCCAAATCATGGGATTTTATGCTAGAATATTCATTTCCTGGTGAGCTGAAGGCTTGAACTCTTAGTCTCTTCCCCTTGTGCCACTCTGACTATTAATACTGGTCCGTGTCTGATCACAGGAAGCTGACGGCTGGATATTTTAGTTTGGTTTTAACTTCGGAAATGAGACGGATGTGATTACACAGTCATGTCAGTGTCACTGCTGAACGCCACATACATAACATTTGGTTACTGTAAATTAATGGATGGAGTAGAGGAATCTGACCAACTCATCACCATCTTTTTATTCTATCTCGATTTGAATTCTATTTATCGTGTAAATACATATTAATGTTATTATCGGTCATATACGCCGTATACAGTACCACTGAAAAGTTGTTTGGACACAAGTTTGGATTTATTTTCTATTTTCCATATTTAAGTATGGATATATTTATTTATTATGTATTATAGAACAATACTGGATTTTTTTTCAAGACTATGAAACACACACACACACACATATATATATATATATATATGTGTGTATACACACATATACACACACACACACCCATTAAGTCATTACCATTGGTGACTAATGTGTAAACTCCTTTTCCTCATTATAAAAGTGCCTTCTTGAGAAAAATGATTTATTCCATCAGTTATTCCATTTCTGTCACACCCACTCTCCCTCTTTTTCTACTCTGATAACTTCTGATAATGTCTCCAGAAAGCATCCTTCCAAATAAAAACAAATAAGAAGACTGTGTGAATAAACAAATGACATCATCTGGTGATCTCTGTCTCATTCCTGTGCATGCATTAGGTATATGAAATGAGCGCTGTTAGGCCTCAGACTCAGTTACTGTACACATACTATATACACTGATCAGTCATAACATTATGAACACTCGCCTAATATTGAGTAGGTCCGCTTTTGCCACCAAAATAGTAATAATCTGTGTGTTCTGACACTTTTCTATTGAAACCTGCATTATCTCACAGTAGCTACATTTTCAGTACAGTGGTACCTCGGCATGTGGACACCCCGTTTACGAATCTTTGCCTTATGCACTGAAATTTTGCAAGAAATTTCCCTCGACACACAAAACATTTCCATCATACGAGCGACCGAACCGAACGCCAGCTAACTTGCGCGTAGGTCCGGGAGGCGTTCAAAACTTCAGTGGAGAGTCGAGTGAAGCGAGGTGACATTTTTTGTGGGTTGTTTTGCACTTCGGGCAAGATTTAGTGGAGACACAGCACCATGGGTCCCAAGAATGTTAGCAATGATGGTAGCAAGAAGAAAAGGGAGCCACTTTCGGTTTGGGTTTTAAAGTAGCCGATGCCATAAAGTTAAGGTTAAGTGAGGTTTAATGTCTATTTATTTCATATTTGACTTAATTTACACATTTTTTCTAAATGTTTCGATTGTTTTTATATGCAAAAATCTGATTATAGTGTTGGAAATTGGTAATATTGGTGATATTTTTGAGTCGCTGGAAAAGATTATCTGCATGTACATTATTTCCTATAGAAAAACGAGTTTCGCAGCACAAAACTTCACCTCCGGGATGGATTAAATTTGTATGCCGAGGTACTGCTGTAGGTGGGATATATTAGGCAGCAAGTGAACCTTTTTCCGGAGTAATTCTGACAAAGGCCAAATCGTGATGGATAGACTCGGTCAGAGCAACTCCACACTGCAGCGCCTGTGTGAAGGTCCTGATCTGCAGGGGGTCAGGACACACCAAAAGTGATCAAAGGAAAGAAAAACGTGAACTGGCGACAGGCTCATGGGCGGACGAGGCTCACTGATGCACACACACTAGGGGGAGAAAGGAGTCAGAACACACAAGTGCATCACTGTTATGGTGCCTAAAGGGGTGGGGGACCAGGCAGGTGGTCATAATGTTATGGCTGATCGGTGTACATGTGACATAAATGGTGAGTTTATATCTTATTAAAAGTGCAGGGATACACTTATCTAGGAGGAAATGTGTACAAATGCGGCTGTTTATTATCTGTTTTAACTTAAAGTCATTAGGTGTTACAGCTGCAAATTGCCTAAGTGTGTGTGTGTGTGTGTGTGTGTGATTGAGCTCTAGACCCTCACGCTCACCTGGATGTCTCCGGGGAAAAACACGACGTGCGCATTTTCGCTGCGTGTCGCCCGGGTTTGTCTCGGGTCGGGCCGCAGGAGCAACACGTCGTTCGTGCGGTGCTGCTCGGAGCCTGGGACCGCAGAGAGGCGCAGCAGACCGCCGGGAGGAGGCGCAGACGGACCCGAGGCCGGACCCGAACCTGCACCGTGTCTCGCTGTACTGCTGCTCATCGCCGCCACACCACACAGCCGCCGGCCTGATACAAACCCTCCGCACCTCCACACCATAAACCACACACACCAAGGCTAGACACGCACCATCTTGCTACAGCACGTTAGCCATGCACGAGCGCTAAAGTGTTGCTATAGTTACCGAGCTCGTTCCGCCATGTTTAAACCTGTCGCAGGTGTTAGACGTAATAGATAAATAGCTGCATAATAACTTCATAATAACCATCTTCAAACGCAAAAAAATAAAATAAAATCTTAAATTACAATAAATATATGTATATTTATCTTATTATTAATACATCACAAACGAAAAGCTCTTTTTTTCATACACCATACACTACGCGTGCGCAAAATGACTCAGAACGGCGGAGAAACCCGGAAACTGATCTTGAGCGCATACGCTAAACCTAAGATGAAATAATTGATCGAACGGTTGATTTGTAAATCAACAGTCCTAAAGTCTGCTTTCAGACATTTTGTATCAGGCTGTATGTAATTAAAATAGACACGCTGTTTTAACTCAAGTAAGCTACAAAGTCCTCTCTGAGAATAAATAAAATGTGTGTGTGTTTGAGAATATTCGATGGATTGTAAAGCTATTTTCAAAATCTTGCTTGTTTTTACGACAGTAGTTGCGACAGTTGCTGCAGTTTTGCGAAGCAAATTTCTACCGTGGTTTGTGTTTGAAGTCACATAAACAGAATGCTGTTTCATCGTAATTCATAGATTTCAGGATTATATGATTTGGTTTATGGCGCACGATCTTGTATGCATTCTCTCTTATATATATATATATATATATATATATATATATATATATACACTACCGTTCAAAAGTTTGGGGTCACTTGCAAAATTTCTTTGTTTTTGTTTAGTGATTTATTTTCTACATTCTACAACAATATTTCAAAACTATAAAATAACACATATGGAATGAGGTAATTACGTAACAACAAGAGAAACAACAGTTAGTTGTTATTTTAAAACACAGAGGTCGGCCTTTCTGTAATAGTTCTTGCAAGAACAGTATTGTCAAGTGCATTTGTAAAATCCGTCAAGCACCATAATGAAACTGTCTCTCATGAAGGCCGTCCCAGGAGGACGAGACCAAAACCTCCCTCTGCTGCAGACGAGAAGTTCATTTAGAGTTATCAGCCTGAAAAATGACCAATTAACAGCACCTCAGATTAGAGGCGTTATGAAGTCTTTACAGAGTAGAAGTAGCAGAAACATCTCAATATCAACTGTTCAAAGGAGATTCATGCATTTTTGGACACCTTCAGCATTCCTTTACAATGTAGAACGAAATAAAAATCAGGAACCATCATGGATTTAGAAAGTGACCCCAAACTTTTGAACGGTAGTGTGTATATATATATATATATATATACTGTTTATACACGGTCATGTGCTTCTAGTAGATCACTTTGTTCTAGTAGACCTCCTGGTGTTAAGGCATGACCTCTGCCCTGGGGCGCCGCCTGGTTGCGTGTCTCCTGAACATCTCGGAGTCTCGGAAAAGAGACGTGGTGGAGAAGGTGGCACAGGCAGCCATCAACCACCACCATGGTGAGCTTTAATATTGTAAAAAACCCAAACCTGCTCTGAACACTGTTGTCTATACCACTTTATCCTATATATTCAATTCAATTCAATTTTATTTGTATAGCGCTTTTAACAATTGACATTGTCTCAAAACAGCTTTACACAATCAAAAGAATTATTTAAGTTGTATTGAATGTGAATGTGTATGAATCAAAATGGTCAGATAGTCCCTGGTGAGCAAGCCGAGTGCGACAGTGGCAAGGAACAACTCCCTGAAATGGTAATAGGAAGAAACCTTGAGAGGAACCAGACTCAACAGGGAACCCATCCTCATCTGGGTGAAACAGATAGCAGGAAATGATCTGCATTTATACAGTGTGTTAGGTGGCAGGCAGGTCAGCTATAATAGTTGATGTTAATTGATGTTAAAATGGAGTCCAGGTAGTTATTGGAGATTCAGATAGACTTGTAGAAAGTGCCAGTCCTGAACTATCGAATTGTCAAGTCCTCAGAGAAACATCTGCCAACACCAGTCGAGGCCAGAACCATCTTCTAAGTAGAGAGAATCATCCCCAGACACCAGACGCATCCTAAAGAGACACACGGGGCATCCATGCGACGAGACCTCCAACCAGAAGCGGGGCACCAGGATGGATCAGACAGGTCCGGAGGGCAGAGGGAGTCTGGATCACTGGCAGCTCAGGAATGACATGTGTAGCTCGACAGAGAGAGAGAGAAAGAGTGAAAGGGGGAGACAGGGGGAGAGAGGAAAGAGAAAGAGGGGGAGAAAGAGAAGAACAGGAGAGATGGCAGTTAGGTCTGGTCACAGTCACATGATGTATAATGTGAATGTATATTTACTGTAGAGTGCAAGCAGGGACTCCGGCAGGACTAACTATGACAGCATAACTAAAAGGGAGAGCCAGAAGGAAACACAAACATGAGGGCTCCCTGAGATGTAAAGCTGAGATTTATAAAAATGCTTGGCTAAATAAATAGGTTTTTAGCCTAGACTTAAACACTGAGACTGTGTCTGAGTCCCGAACACTATTTGGAAGACTATTCCATAATTTTGGGGCTTTGTAAGAAAAAGCTCTGCCCCCAGCTGTAGTTTTCATAATACGCGGTACTGACAAGCAGCCTGCATCCTTTGACCGATGTAGGCGTGGCGGATCGTAAGACACTAGCAGTTCGCTCAGATACTGCGGCGCGAGACCATTTAATGCTTTATATGTCAAGAGTAGTATTTTAAAATCAATGCGAAATTTCACAGGGAGCCAATGCAGTGAAGATAGGATAGGGGTGATGTGCTCATATCTTCTGGTTCTAGTGAGCACTCTCGCTGCTGCATTCTGGACTAGCTGAAGCTTGTTTATGCACCTAACTGAACAACCAGACAGTAAGGCATTACAATAGTCCAACCTAGAAGTGATAAAAGCATGAACTAGTTTTTCTGCATCGTTTAGCGACAATATATTTCTTATCTTAGCAATATTTCTGAGGTGAAAGAATGCTATCCTGGTGATATTATCTACATGAGCTTCAAATGAAAGGCTGGAATCTATAATCATGCCGAGGCCTTTTACTGTTGCACTTGATGGAACAGAAAGGCCATCTAAAGTTACGGTGTGATCTAAGATTTTACTTCTAGCTGTATGCGGTCCTATGACTAGAACTTCTGTCTTATCCGGATTAAGCAGAAGGAAGTTAATTAGCATCCAATTTCTTATGTCCTGCACAACTTTAGTAAGCTGGTTTTTCTCATCAGGTTTTGCTGAGACATATAACTGTGTGTCGTCAGCAAAACAATGAAAACTAATACCATGCTTACGGATTATGTTGCCCAGAGGAAGCATGTAAAGGGAAAAAAGCAGTGGGCCTAAAACTGATCCCTGCGGAACGCCAAACTCCACTAGAGAACATGCAGAATTATCACCATTTAAGTCTACATACTGATAACGATCGGTCAAATAGGATCTGAGCCAGGATAGTATATACAGAGAATATACAGCGTCATGGGTGGCCTGAAGCCTATCCCAGGAGACTTAGGTCATGAGGTGTGTATCCTGGACAGGCCATCGCAGTGCAAACACACCAACACGCTCATCCATATTCTACAGGCAAATTGCGAACGCCACTTAGCTTAATTAGCTTTTCTCTGGACTGTGGGAATAAACTCCTTTAATGGCCCCAGTGTGGAAATGGCTCGGAGCGAGGTCAGAACAGTATGGAAGATGTGGCAATAACTTCCAGCCGAGTTCCTGTAATGACATGAGCAAGTGGTGTTGGTGAATGATTGTGTGTACAATTCACACAGACTGATGTGTCTCTTCCTTCCACAAGTTATTGAAAAGTTCTCCATCGATTTTCAAGGATGAGGTGTTTAAAAAAAAAACCTTCATCACAAGTCCTGGTTTGACTTGATCATCCCTTGTTTTTCACCTTTGGGGTGTTTAAAGTAACTCTTTAACTTTGTGCCAGGCTGCATCACACCACCCTGTCTTTGATTCTTTTTCTGTAACAGCATGCCTGCAGTAGTTTAATTCCTAATATAATATTATATTTCTTGGTTTTGCTCTGAAAATCTGTGTGAGCCATTTTAGGAGGAAGACAAAAAGGCACAACTGTCTTGAACATCTTCAGTGATCATGACTACAACCGTTCCGTTCTGACCATCGTGGCTGGCATAGAGCTAATTGGTAAAGTCCTCTATTTATGTACAGCACTGTCCATGAATTCAAAATGTCATACCACTCCCTATTGCCTATGTTCTTCGGACACTAACTTTCTGCAGAGCATTGTGGGGTTTTTACACTATACATTGGTAAATAATTTATAAAACATCTGTAGAATGGGTCATGATTTCAGATGGCTGTCTTGTTTCCTTTACTACAGGGGAGGCGGTTCTCTCAGCAGCAGAGCGAGCCTTCTCATTGATTGACATGACAGATCATGAAGGAATTCACCCTTGCATGGGAGCTGTGGATCTCGTGCCCTTCTACCCTCTGGGAGAGGACGTGAGCTTGGTGGATTGTGGAAAGGAGGCTCAATGTAATCTATGAGCAAGCTATTTTGGAGTAAATGGAAAAATTCATAAGCATCCACAAATTGGTGCCATCTCCCCTGCTCAGCTTTAGGTACAGCTCTGACCGAGAGAGTGCCAGGCACCAGTGCGTTCTTCTTTGGCTGGGCAGATAACCCGCTACACCGTGGCCTTGCACACAGGAGGAAAGAGTTCGGCTGGTTCAGGAAGGCTCCCGACATGGCTGCCGTGTGTCCAGATGTTGGACCGACGCCTTCGAGAAGATACGGATTAACAGGTGAGATTCCTGAACACAAAGTCATTTCATTATTTTACAGGCCCTAGTAGACTTTGATGAGCCAGGACGACATTAATAACAATGTCATTAACATTAGCAATATATTTTTTTTCATATAGCTTCAGATAAACATCTTATTAAACATCTCTACAGTCGTGGCCAAAAGTTTTGAGAATGACACAAATATTAGTTTTCACAAAGTTTGCTGCTAAACTGCTTTTAGATCTTTGTTTCAGTTGTTTCTGTGATGTACTGAAATATAATTACAAGCACTTCATACGTTTCAAAGGCTTTTATCGACAATTACATGACATTTATGCAACGAGTCAGTATTTGCAATGATGGCCCTTCTTTTTCAGGACCTCTGCAATTCGACTGGGCTCTCAATCAACTTCTGGGCCAAATCCTGACTGATAGCAACTCATTCTTTCATAATCACTTCTTGGAGTTTGTCAGAATTAGTGGGTTTTTGTTTGTCCACCCGCCTCTTGAGGATTGACCACAAGTTCTCAATGGGATTAAGATCTGGGGAGTTTCCAGGCCATGGACCCAAAATTTCAACATTTTGGTCCCCGAGCCACTTAGTTATCACTTTTGCCTTATGGCACGGTGCTCCATCGTGCTGGAAAATGCACTGTTCTTCACCAAACTGTTGTTGGATTGTTGGAAGAAGTTGCTGTTGGAGGGTGTTTTGGTACCATTCTTTATTCATGGCTGTGTTTTTTGGGCAAAATTGTGAGTGAGCCCACTCCCTTGGATGAGAAGCAACCCCACACATGAATGGTCTCAGGATGCTTTACTGTTGGCATGACACAGGACTGATGGTAGCGCTCACCTTTTCTTCTCCGGACAAGCCTTTTTCCAGATGCCCCAAACAATCGGAAAGCAGCTTCATCGCAGAATATGACTTTGCCCCAGTCCTCAGCAGTCCATTCACCATACTTTCTGCAGAAGATCAATCTGTCGCTGGTGTTTTTTTTGGAGAGAAGTGGCTTCTTTGCTGCCCTTCTTGACACCAGGCCATCTTCCAAAAGTCTTCTCCTCACTGTCCGTGCAGATCTGCTCACACCTGCCTGCTGCTATTCCTGAGCAAGCTCTGCACTGGTGGTGCTCTGATCCCGCAGCTGAATCCTCTTTAGGAGATGATGCTGGCGCTTGCTGGACTTTCTTGGACGCCCTGAAGCCTTCATAACAAGAATTTAACCTCTTTCCTTGAAATTCTTCATGATCCTATAAATTGTTGATTTAGGCGTAATCTTAGTAGCCATAATATCCTTCCCTGTGAAGCCATTTTTATGCAACGCAATTCTTTGCAGGTCACCATGGTTAACAATGGAAGAACAATGATTTCAAGCATCACCCTCCTTTTAACATGTCAAGTCTGCCATTCTAACCCAATCAGCCTGACATAATGATCTCCAACCTTGTGCTCGTCAACATTCTCACCCGAGTTAACAAGTCGATTACTGAAATTATCTCAGTAGGTCCTTTAATGACAACAATGAAATGCAGTGGAAAGGTTTTTTTGGGATTAAGTTAATTTTCATGATGCAATTCATCTGATCACTCTTCATAACATTCTGGAGTATATGGAAATTGCTATTATAAAAAATTAAGCAGCAAATTTTCCAATTTCCAATATTCATGTAATTCTCAAAACGTTTGGCCACGACTTTCTGGAGGCATTGAGAAAGTTCAGATTAAAACAAATGAAGCAAATAAACTATCTAAAATTTTATTTTGCCTGCATGTAATTATTAAATAATATATATTTTTAAATACATACATCCAATACAGGCCAAGGTGAAAATAAATTGTTAAATGTACAGTTGTGTTTCTGCACTAAACAGGGATTTGGATGGATTTTTCACACAGTCAGTGATCTTTTTTAAGCCTAATGTGAAAAACAAAGCCTTATTTTCTCCCTAAAGGAATCGGTGCTAGCCCTTATGTGATGAACTGCAATGTGACCATCGATACCCAGGATTTATCTCTAGGACAGGGCGTGGCAGCGGGCATCCGAGAGTCCAGCCCGGGCGGAATCCCTGGCGTGCAGGTCATAGCTCTTCCTCATGAAGGTTCTGTAGAAATCGCCTGCAACGTAGAAAGCGTACCAAGACCAGCCGCTGGAGGCTGTGACTCATGGCCAGCATTCCGAATTGGGGATCAGGAATTCTGCCACGCTCCTGCATCACTAATTGCCACTCGGGTGGCAGAACTGGCCGGGTGCCAGGGTGTGACGACACGAGGCACGGCGCTGGTCGGGTTCACACCGCTCGAGTGTAAGAGACTGGCTGAGAGAGCGCTGTCTCAGGATATCGGAGAGTTCTGGAAGGAGCTACACGGAGTGCGCATGTAGACAATGAGACAGGAATATAAACACTGTCCTCATGGAATTACTGAGCTTATGGACATATCAATCATTCAGTAGCTTTGGGATGAGAATAAAAATAGTTTTAAAAACAGCTCTGAACACACTGCCTTTATTATTATTATTGAAAAGATCAATTCCTGTTAATTGCACACACTCTCAGGTTAATAGAGTTCATTGCAAAAGTTTGCACCCCCTCCCATTGTCGGTGGTTTGGTTTGTGAATGGATTATTTTAAGCACTTTTTTTAAGAAAGGGTGTGTATTCATTGACAGGTTTGTGTTTTGTGACAACAGCTTTATGCTTGTTCATGGGTGTGGCAGCTGCAGTGTAATCTCTAACCACACCAAGAGGGGTTTCATCATATTAAAATCACAAACTAAACTGGACCAGTGCTGTGACTTAACATGGGTCCTTTAGCAGCACAGAACGAGTGAGCACAGCCCTGTTTGGAATGTGTGTGTGTGGGTTTTCATAGGACTTGTTCACTGTCTTGGGCACTTAATTAACGTGTGTGAGGAAGGAAAATAAAGCAAGACGGTGAGTCTTAAGTGTTAGAGCTGGATAGGAGTCTTTCTGACTTGTTTGTTGAACCATTAGAAGAAAAAAAGAAACGGGGTTGAATCGGCAATTGGAATACCAGTGGCAACTGTGGTAAAGGGCCATTCTGAGTGTGTGTAGTGAATGTGACAGTCTGCCGTGACAGTATGGCAGCTCATGAAGACATTTTATTGTGATCAGCATGGATTTAATAAAATAAAAATAAAAAACAAAGGATGACCACACAACTTTGAATGGGACAACTTTTGTTAAATTTCTAGTTTTATTTCTAATTAAATAAACCTACGTGTCAGAACCATCACCTCTCTCGCACAGTCACTTTTGGTACGTTTTTGGCTGAAGGGTTTCACCTCCCTTCCACACAAAGAAAAGGCAGCCAGTGGCCTCCACCTGCACGTTTACGACAGCAGTTTACCGTTCCTGAACTCCTTTGACAGCAATTCATTAAAAAAAAAATTAAGTGAAGAAAGTGCATCAAGTGTTCAAGTAAGGGTGGATGGTTGAAACACCATATCATGAGGGCACGTATTGAGACCTGGAATAAAGGGGGGAAAACAGGACAAGGGGTTGTGATCTTTACAAATAAAAATAAGTTGGTTCTCCAGAAACTCTACTCTAACAGTCCTAGGTGAAAGAGGACAAAGCCAATACTCAGTTTATTGCACTGTAATATTGGACTCTGTGTCTTGATTGGCAGTTATTCTGAGAAGAAGGAAAAACAAAAACAAGACATTCGAGTTTTGACTGTGCTTCATCTCTTAGAAGCACGTCGAGGGTCCCTGCCGTTGCTGATGGACTGTTTGGGAGGTGCAGGCGGTCCTACAGTGACCGCCAATGGAGGGCCGTTTCCAGGAACACGGCCATTTGTTCTCCCGGGAGCTGGGAAGTTGGCAGCCGGGGGTGCGATATTATTGGGATACGTCTGCATGGTGCCATTTCCTGCCATAAAAAAAAAAAAAACATCCAAATGAGTCAGATCTGTCAGTGAAAACATCTTCGAGCATGGTACAGCACTGCCTACATATGGAGATTACATCACTGACTGATGGGTTTCATACCTGCTTGAATAGGAGGAGGTGTGTTTTGATTAGGTGGGGAGTTTCCACGCTGTTCTTTACCCTATTTCAGTGGGAAGACAAAAAGACAAGA
This sequence comes from Channallabes apus, assembly GCA_030522415.1. NCBI lineage: Eukaryota > Metazoa > Chordata > Actinopteri > Siluriformes > Clariidae > Channallabes > Channallabes apus. The sequence continues at coordinate 14,096,405 of CM060109.1, forward strand.
CACTTTAAATATCTGGACAAAAACATCATCCATCATCAGGACCTCGATCAATAAGTTCACCTGTAACCACATAGGACGTTTTTGGTCTTACCGTTTTGTTCTGCTGGTTGGCTTGGGCTAGCAGCTCAGGATTTGGCTCGCTGAAGTTTGGAACTTCGGAGTACACCATGCAGAACCTTTGCAGAGTTTGTTTTAAATATCAGCATTACAGACTGCATGAAGAGTGTTAAAGGGTAAAGTAACTAACATAGTAATTTAAACTATTTATTATCATAAAAACTCAAACTTACTCTCCGATTTTCTGCAAATCTCCACCTCGGCCCATGTACAACGTAAGACACCCTTTCCAAATAGAGGCATAGCTATAAAACAAAGCAGTGAACCAATTTACAAGCCAGCATAAAAACTCTGCACATGACTGTAGTGTGATCAGGTGAGTAAACATGTTGTACTTTAATTGCTCATTAGAATGCAGTAAATGTACAACATTGCTTCCTGATTTCACTCAAAGACCGCTCTCATTCAGGACACAAATTAATTCAATAGGTTTGAGATACATGCATCTGTTGTACACCATTTAGATTTTAACCCCATGCAATTTATCATAATTTTAGATAACCATTACATTTTCAAACAGCTCGCCCCACACACCGTTAGGGGCGCTATCCGCTCCCTCCGCTCATGTGAGCTCACAGATGATCGTGATTGGCTGTAGTGCAGTGATTGATTCGAGGGCCAAGTGCCTTCCATAACTCCCCTCTGAAAAAGCTAAAGAAAATGGGTCATAACTGATTAGGTGTTTTCTGCTAAAAGAAAACGCTTCCAGTTTTGTACCCAAGCCTCCAATAACGAAACTGGACTCCATATTAACTTACACATCCTGTTATTTTGAACTTCCAGCCTCCTAACACAGTATGACTGCAGATCAATCCCTACTAAAATGAGGTGGGGTTCCCTGTCGAGTCTGGTTCCTCTCAAGGATTCTTCCTACCTCAGAGTTTTTTCCCTGCCACCGTGGCACTAAGCTTTTCATTAAGGACAATCTGATTATCTTGATTTACACTTTTTTTTAAATTCTGCTTTATGAAAATAATCATTGTTGAAAGCACTATATAAATAAATAGAAATTTAATTGTATCGTTAAAATGTAAAAAGATCATATTTCAGGTTAAGAACTCCAACTAGATGCTGAACGATACTAAGAGGAAACCTCCGACCTTCTGATTGGTCAGTTGGACTACTGATCAGATGATTTTAGGTTCAAACACACACTACCACCAAGTTTCCCCTTAACTCAAAAACTAATATTGGAACTAGCATTAACCTTTTCCTCAACTTGAAGCTCTTCCATTGGATTGGCCTACCCAGGCCAGGCTTACTGTCACCCATCACTGTTTTTTTTCTTCTTTGGGTCACTTTTAGTACGTCCTAACTACTGCAGGCCGAGGCTCACCGATGCACATGGGCAACAAATGTTGATCCGTTGTAGTCCGATCCAACAGAGGCGCTAGTTATGAAAAGTTTAATGCTGGTTGTGATATGTGTCAGAACACAACAGTGACTGTTATGGTGGCAAAGGGGGCGGGGACCAGGCAGATAATTAATAATCACTAAAACTTCCTGAATTCTTAATGAAAAGTAATGCATTTTTTTAGTTTGCAGAATTTGGAGACCTCCAGTGTTTAGGTAAGCTCTGTGAGAACTGTTACCCCCGTGTGAGGCGGATGATGTCCCCAGGCTGGATCAGGCTGCCCAGTTCATCCCACACCGAGATGGCGATGCTGCCACTCTTGTCTGCCACTTTGCACGAGCGCACCTCGTGCCCATCCTTTGTCTTGGTCACGCGACCTGAAACAAAACACACACACACACCTCTCTGATTTAATTCGGACCACACAAGAGACTTTATGCGCATGCGCCATCAAGCTAGTGTGTAACAGACAGCGGAAGTGAGTTACGCAACAGAAAACAGAATGAAAAAAAGAAAAAAAACACAGAGGTCCTGGAGAGGAGGAAGAATTCGCCTTCCTTTTATCACAACTTACCTATTTCCAAAACTATAAAGACGATATGCAGGTTTTTAGATCCCGGCTTTACATCTTTGATTAGGCTCGAGGAGTCGCTGTTAAGATTCGACATCGTTTAAACAAAAAATTAAAATATCAGGAAGGGAGCGAAGAAGAAGCAGCAGCAGCAGCAGCAAGCGGCGCTCGCGCTCAGGCTAACACTACATTAGCTGGAGTGTATTAGCTAGCGTGCTAAGCTAGCTGAGTACACTTATACGGTGTATATTATTATTATCAATATTGATACAGCGGAACTGTTTTTTTTAGTCCTGTAGACGTGTAAGAGACTTTTGGTCTGAAATGTTGACTAAAAGAATGTCTCGACTCGGAAAAAAGGGGAAGTCACACTGAAGTTAACCCCAAAAACCACTTTATAATTCTTTATATTAAAAAAGTAGCTTTTATAACCCTGCTCGAGTCAGTCTTAATGGGAGAACGACACCGTGAGAACTTTAAAACGATTAATGACTTCCCGTACCGGTGTCTTGATTTAGTGAGCTAAAATTTAATAACTATGCCATGATGAATATATTCATAATAAACTCTAATGGAACTGATTTAATCCGTGAGCTATCTATGGGTGATACATTTACAGTGATATATTAAATAAAACCTAACCGCGACCAAAAAATATAAACTACGTTAAAAACAAAAAGAGAATAATCTAGCCATTCCCTTTGACATTACCAACTAATGCTACTGAACCCGAACAAAAGCCTGAGAACAACGCCAACGTGTGCGCGCGGCGCTTTTTATACGGCCCGGGCCGTACCATAATCTGGCTGAATAAGGGGGGAGGTAAAAATTCAGCTCGGTTACGGTTAATTAAATAATCATTGCAAATTAATATATTTCAAATGTTGTAACAATATAATTTCGATTAAATATTTAAAAAACAAAACTGATCAACTCATGTTAAGACAGGGAAAACATTCACTAAGCCGCCGGTAATCACCCCTGATCTCGGCATCTGATTGGTCAGAGCCAGCGCTGTGTCCACATGTTAAGGAAATACCCCCGCGCACACGTTGTGTAAAATGATTTGATTATACACCCAACCCAAATATATTTCCGCTGTATCCTTTACCTGCTGAGAAGTTTTTCTTTCATCATCCAAAGGTTTTTTTTTTACTCAGCGGTCCTCCATCTTGATGTGAAAGCAGTAACGTTACTCTCTCTCTCTCTCACACACACACACACACACACAGAGTATGAATACCTTGGGCCAGCCATTGCAGAGCTCCTTTTGTCACCCCCCAAAAAACCATATGCCATTTCACATTTTCACACGCAGTTGTGTATTATAGATGAAGGATAGGGTATGTTATTGTTATTGCTTGTTCACATTTAAATCTTTGCATATCATACCTGTAACAGATATCACACCCCACCCGTACACTTCACCCTACAGTTCAATTTCTAGGCCACCAGATTTATACGGTGTCAGTGGTTTATTGAAAGAAATGTGTTGTACGAGGTGGTATCAAAAAGTTTGGAGACTAGTTTTGTAACACGCCAATAGATGGCAGCACAAGGCTGCACGCACACTCACAGGGAGTACCGATTATCAGGAGTTGTGCAAATGGTGCTATTCTGACCATGTGCTGTACCATGTCTACTATTTCATCATTTCAACTGGGCAAAACTGCTACAGAGATGTTTGACATAAACAATCCTCAACATTGCTGCCATTATTGATGTGTGATATAGAACAGTCCAGGCGATCCTCACGTGTGATTTGAACATGTGCCATGTTGCTGCCGAGTTCATCCCCAGGCTGCTGACCATGGAGCAGAAGGAACACCGTGCCGAAGTCTGCTAAAAACTCAGTCTGCATGCCGTGGATGACCCATCCTTCATGTTGAGGGTACTAGTGAGGAAACTTGATTGTACAAGAATGACCCTGAGATGAATCAACAGTCTTCGCAGTGGAAGAGCCCATCATCTCCACGACTAAAAAAGGCTAGGCAATTACGCCGCTCGACCAAGTGCATGCTCATCATCTTGTTTGAAATTTGTGGCATTGGGCATCGAGAATATGTGCCCTCAGGGGTGAGACTGTCAAATAGTGAATTCTACTGCCAGCTTTTAAGGCATCTGAGGGAGGACGTACAGCGAATGTAGACATATGTGTGGCCTGCTAATCTCAAAATTTTTTATATACGTTGTATAAGGACAAAGGATATTGCATAGCATTATACAAACACCCTTTTGTTGACTCCTTTATTGTACAGCGCTATTGTCATTTCAAACCTGTAAGAGATATCACACCCCACCCGCACACTTCACACCACAGTGCAATTTCCAGCGACTAGATCTGTGCAGCGTCAGTGGTTTATTGAAAGAAATGTGTTGTACAGTGTAACTGCCTGTTTTTCCGGTGCAGATGGCAGTTAATCTCAAAGCAATGCTAATTAAAAACAACTTTGGGAAAGGGGTTACTTCATATTTCTTTCTTGTTTAAACTGTTCAAACATATTATCTGGCTTGGGTGTGGGTGGGTGGAAAATTCAGGGACTAATGAATAAGCAGTAATGGCTTTAGTAAATGATTACAGTGATGCATGTTTATATAACAGTGTAATAATGACCAAGATTTCAAACTTGTGTGAAAATAATACCTTCTGTTTGAAGATCCGGGCTGTGTGTCTGACCTGCATTGTGTTACATGGCTGCTGTTTACAGTGTCGTTCATAAAACGTGATATAAAAAGCAGTTGAATTCATTGCGTATTTATTGTGCATTTTAGAGTTGATTAGTCTGTGAGTCTGTGAAAAAAATAAAATGCCAAGTCGTCACGAACAGGATTCGAACCTGTGCGGGGAAACCCCATTGGATTTCGAGTCCAACGCCTTAACCTCTCGGCCACCGTGACGCTGGGACAACTCGCTTCACACGCGTAGTTTAATAAGTAAAAATAAAGAAAAAAAAACACTACGATTTAATTATTTTTGAATATGCATTATGTTTTTTATTTCTTTAAATGTAAACAATTTATCGGTTTACGCATCACGCTAATAAATCTGTAGGGGCTTCTCAGAGGGTATTTCGCAACATTTAACTTCGCTGTTTGCTTTGGTTCACTCACAACTAAACTTACACAGTATATCACTTTCTTCCCTAAATAAAAACTAAAGTTCGAAATTCCTCACGTTAGACACTTAATATAAGCGGTGCCACACTATGGCGACTTAAGCCTTGCTGTATAGACGGATACACGTTAAATATATAAATAAAAAACATAATTGTAATGTTTTAAAACATAATCCTGCAGGTTTCGTGTTACATTAACATTTACATTTGGATATAAACTGAACCTGGCTGTTCGCTAATGTTTCGACAGGGTAATAAATGTTATCAGCAGGGGGCGCTCGATATAAAGCATTAAGGTAAATGTCCGTTAACGGTTGGGTTGATCCTGAAAGGCTCCTAGTGGACACGTCGTGCTGTAGAGATGTAGAACGGATCCACTTCCCGCCGTCCACGACGAGTTTCTGTAAACATGGGAATTTCAATTTCTTTCACACTGGCCACTGGCAAAGTACATAAGTGCACATCTATCTAATCAATCAGACTAACAATCAATAAGCCATTCAATAAATCAATCATAAGTCAACCAGTAAATCTATCTATCTATCTATCTATCTATCTATCTATCTATCTATCTATCTATCTATGTCTTTGTAAGTTTTATAAGAATACATATAAGAACAATACAGATGTTCTGAGATCTTTATTGTGCTGAAAAGTATAATTTACAATTCAAGGAGACAAAGTCATACTCCAATCATTTTGTGTTAAAACTTGTAAAATGACTTTATATATAGAAAAATACAAACAAAACGATCCAACACAAGACGGCATGATATAAACGGTGGCTCCACAATAAAATATATATATATATTAGTGCAAAGAAGTGTAAAACAAGTGAACAAAATCCTCAGTGCACATCGTTTCTTTTTTGTTCATCTTGCCACAGTGTCTAAAAAGTTAAGGAGCTGCTATATAGACTGATACAGAATGATGGGAATATATGTACCAACTCTGTTTTCAGTGATACTATTGATACACATGGTGATGTTACCTCCATGCTGTCCTGGAGCATCAGGTTGAAGCTCTTTCTTCTATGATGTTGTGGACAAATGAAACCCAGTTTTTATAAACAAACATTTAGCCGTAGTATAACATTTGAACAGTGCAAACCGTACATCCGTGAATCCGGAAGTGACACATCTGTCTGTGGGAACTGTACAGGAACTCAGCTGGGAGTTATTGCCACATCCCTGACCATGCTCTGAGCTTTGTCCATATTTAAGGAGTTCCTGGGAGGCCAAAGTTTCAGACATGAAGCAGGCAGTCTGATCATGGCTTTGGCGTGCTAAAAAACTTCCTACTGTACCTTGATGGTGTCTATGAGAAACACTGAATATGGTGTCTATGGTGAAACACTGGGATAAGTGCATTAGTGTAGAAGGGAATTATTTAGAGAAATAAAGTTTGACTTGAAATCCCTCTGAGATTAAGTATAACCAGCTCAGGTCTGTAATATATAGAATTATTCATTCATTCATTCATTTTCTATACCGCTTAATCCTGTGTTCAGGGTCGCGGGGGACCTGGAGCCTATCCCAGGAGACTTCGGGCACTAGGCGGGGTACACCCTGGACAGGGTGCCAATCCATCGCAGTATAGAATTATTATTATTATTATTTTTTTTTTTACAAAATAGCCAGAAAACCTGGTTTTAGTACTAATTCATTGAGTTATTGAAGGATTTCCAAACAACACACTGTTGTGACAAAATGATATGAAGCTGTTGTGAAAAAAAATCCTCATGTGTTTTTATGTGGCTATATGAAAATTATTAGTTACAGAAATTAATAAAAGGTGGAGCTTATTTATTATAAGTATGACTAATGACAGCTTGACTGAGGCATAACTCCTCTCATGTCTGTAACTTGCAATATTCAATATACAGTTTTCCTTGCTGGATGAAAACTTTTGCACTTGATTCCTACTCACTATTTGTATGTATGAAGGCTCCCCATTAAAACACACTGGCAAGGCTTCCATATAAGCACATACTGTATGTATATATATATATATATATATATATATATATATATATATATATATATATATATATATATATATATATATATATATATATATATATATAATAATCGTCATTGACCTGTGCTGTGAAGGGTTTTAATGGGACCAAACATATAAACTGTAATTTCAATCACAGTGATGTTCAATCACACATCACTGGACCCCCCAGGATTGTCCCCTGTGATAATTTTTTTTAATGTGGCTTAGTGTAATTAGTGTTATAAGAATAGAATTTAAACACCATATATTTAGAAATATATTTAGGCATTTATTTTTACACAAGGTCGACCTTGTTCACTTGGAACAATCTACAAAGTGACTTATGACAGAATAGCCAAGATATCTTTATTTTTTCATGTCTCATTATTCATGTTATGTTGTAATCCAGAAATGCATGTTTATCAGTGACAATCTGACTGCTTAAACTTCAGTCGAAATTAATGAGGCACGCCTACAGCAGCTAAGGCTGTGAGAGACTTACGCATTGTGTGTGTCTGTGTGTGTATGTGTGCGTGTGTGTGTATGTGTGTGTGTGTAATATTAAAATGACATTTTAAACATATACAGTAGCATACAAGCAGTCATTTAATGTCCAATATTTTCTACATTACAAGCCACATTTTATGCAAACTCAAGAGTATCTTCCTATCCAGATGAATTACAAATGAGTTACATGATGCAGGTTATGAACTTAAAACCTGTGCATGTGTCCATTTATTACTGTATCTCCTAACTAACTCTGTTCTAAATACTGTTCTTATAATAAGGTCAACCAACAATATTTTCATTGCACACTTAACAATTCAATTCAATTCAATTCAATTAAAATAAATTTTATTTATCTAAAAATGTAAATAAAAAAAATAAATAAATTACATTTATATTTATATTGTTGTGAAGCCATTTTGCAGATTCAAAAAGAAATTAGGGAAATGAAATATATGAGATAATACACAAATCTGAGGCAATACACATATCGTCCATAACATTATGTCCACTCGCCTAAAATTTAGTAGGTCGCCCCATTTGCCACCATAACAGTAATGATCTGTGTGCTCTGACACCTTTCAATCACAACTAGCACTAACCTTTTCATCAATAGCGCTTCTGTTGGATCGGAATATACTGGCCGTGTACACTTCGCTCCCCATGTGCATCAGTGAGCCTTGGCCGCTCATTACCCTGTCAACGGGTTTCCTTCCCTGGATCCTTTTTGGTATGTCCTGACCACTGCAGACCAGGAACATCCCACACAAGCTACAGTTTTGTTCTGACAGTTGCTCAGTCCTCTAGTCACAATCTGACCTTCGTTAATGTCAATCATATCCTTACGCTTGCCCATTTTTTCTGCTTCCAACACATCGACTTCAGGTAAAATAGGTCCACTTGCTGCCTAATATATTCCAGCCACTTCCAATCGCCAAAGCCACTGTAAGAAGGGACAAATTGTAATGGCTAGAAAAGTGGCTCAAAGCAACTCTAAAACTGCTACTCTTGTTGGATGTTCCTGATCTGCAGTTGGTCAGGACAGACCACAAGTGAACCAAGGAAGGAAAACCAGTGAACTGGCAACAGGGTCATGTATGCTGCATGGGAATGAAAGCTTAGCTTTATCGTGTAGCTTTATTCTTCAAATTGAAGAGCCACTGTAGCTCAAATTGAGGAAAAGGTTAATGCTGATTCAGAAAGGTGTCAGAACACACCAGGCATTACTGTTTTGGCAAGGGAGAATGAAATTACTCAATATTAGGTAGGTGTTTATCATGTAATGGCTGATCTGTGTATATATAAATCATAATGATCAGATTGTTCCTGATGAGCAAGCCAAGGGCGACAGTGCTGAGGGAAAAACTCGCTGAGATGGCAATAGGAAGAAACCTTGAGAGGAACCAGACTCAACAGGGAACCCATCCTCATTTTAGCAGGGATTGATGTGCAGTCATCCTGACATTCAGTATAACGGGAGATGTTTTTAAGTTAATATGGAGTCCACATTCATTATTGACGATACAAAACCGTTTGTAAGAATTTAATCGACTGAAGTCCCAAGCCATCAGAAAATATCTGATTGCTCCAGCCGAGTCCAAGACCAACGTTATTGTCAAATTAACACAAGAACAGAGAGAGAAAAGTCAGACTCCAAGTCTGTCTCACATGTGGTTGATGTTAAAAAAGAAAATGCGGGTAGATCTGGGTGTGGAAAGAACACACACTCTGTCTGTGCCATATCTCCAAATACATGCTTTAGGTAGGACTACTGTTTTGCATTGTACAGTATGCCCTTTGATTTGAAAACTACTTACAGATAACTACACATTGCATAGTAGTGTTGTGCCTAGTTTTAAATTCATATGATAAAAAATGCAGTTCTACTGTATATAATTTATTCCTATGATAACATGAAGCTTCACACCGAGCTTACCGATGTGAGCAGTGATGAATGTAACCATACTAGTGCGAAGCCAAACAGCTGAGAGAGCTTAGAGGCAGAACACCTGTAGAGCATGAGGGTCCTGCATACCCTGGCCTCCTAGTCAAAAAACTTGCCATCAATCCATTTGGAAAGACAGACCTCCACTTCTCACATCTTCAAGCCATGGAAAATACACTGTAGAGGAGCAATCTATCAGGGTCAGGAATGTGTGTGTGTGTGTGTTTTGTTTTTCCTTGCCTGATTCTTCTCATGGTACATCCCAACCCTCAGCACAAAGCATCAGTGCTTTTCAAAGATTCGCAAAGAAGAAAAAAATGGAGCAAGAACACTTCATTTATTAATTTATTCATTATTTCGTTTATTTATTTAGGTCATGATAAAAAAAAAACATAAAAAAATTTGATTTCTGTTACAAACATGATGCTAAGCGTAACCTCTATGCTCTAGGTTCTTCAAAACTCCAAAGAAAGGTGGATTGACTACACTAAATCGCTCCATGTGTGTGAATGAGTATGGGAATGTATAAGTGTAATGAACCTGTCTAGGACAAAGATAAAGATAAATGAAGGAATATGTAACTGTGTTGTCTGGAATTTTTTAGCTCCTCCACCTATATGTTAATATTGCATAGTTAAACTTTAAACAAACAATACCAATGTATAGCAATAAATAATAGAATCAAGGAACAAACCAAAACTTCATAGATCTGGATGAAGTAAGTATTTATTTATTGCAGCAATAAATTCTAAGTGAGCTGTACTCAATTGCTTAAGTAGCAAACTCAAGCATTTTCAAGAGCAGACTGACTTGACAAGTGTATGCACATTTCTTGTATACTGTACAGTTTTACAAATGGGGAGGGACACACCTGCCCCTCCTACTGTTTTTTATTTTCTATTTCTGACAACTTCGTCTCCCATTATAATCTGATTTTCTTTAGATTTTATATCATACTTCGACTCCCATTATAGTCCTAATTTTCTTACAATTTACTTCCCGTTATCTCTAAACCTCTTTTATTTGGTTTATAGAAAAAATAATACACCTTGAAATCTGACTCCTAGATTTCATCCCATTTTAACTTTATATTCATCCGAATTTCTTCCCGTTATCTTTAAACTTCTTTTGCTCGATTGTAAGCACATTTTAATCAAATATACTTGCGCATGCAGTAATATAATCAAAAGAATATTCATTTTAGTAAAATAATATAGAAATGGGGTGAGGAAAAGCAGAAGTGAGCCAATAAATAGCAAACATATTGCGTCCAAGGACAAAAGCATAAAGATGTAGTACTAGAACACCATATCAGCAGGTATAATATTTACAGGAACATGTGTTGGACACACATGCAACATGTGTATCCATGCAACACTCACATGTTTTAACAAAGGGCAGTAGATGAATAACCAGTAGACACACAACCGATTGTATGAATAATATGTTTAATAATGTTGAATAATATGTTTAATAAGAGTAGACACAAGAAGAAATAATATGTGCATCTACATGATGAATAAGATAGAATACAAAGTATAAGGCCCAACAAAATACAGAAAACATAGGGGGCCTGGGTAAGCATCAATAATAAAATAAGAAATCTCATATCAACCCTTCTATGAGCCAGCACAACACCAATAAGAATATCAGTAAGGGGAAGAAGAGCAGAAAGGCCACGATTTAGGAGTGGCGTAAGTACGGGAGGAACATCCGTTTGGGTACGACCTTAAAATCGGTCTGCGTGTCAACACTTACATGACAAACAGGATGTAGAACCGGTGGAGTTGCAGCTGTGCCGGACTCTGGCCTTACTGGCCTAAAAGCACGAGAAGGTCTCCAGATCCAAGGGACCAGGTTTGAAGTCTTTGAAATAAGTAAGCCCTTTCTCCCGTAGATAGTGCATTAATGATCCAGATGGCTCGGACTCATCCCGGATAGAACTCACCGAGGTTCAGTAGGATTGTACCTCAGTAGGGGTAACATCCGGACTACCCTGGCTGTCTGAATCATCCAGAGGGATGTAGTCAGCACTTGATCAATTACGATTAGCTATATGATTAAAATAAAATGCGTAAATACAACAAATTGGGAAAAATAAGACAAATAATTAACAGTGTAACGGAGATGCTTACCCATGGCCTGTCTCTTGAGAGCTGTAGAATAAACCGGAAAAACTAGGAATGAATAGTAAGAAGTGCCACCCTAATAATTTTTATAATTAAACAAAGAAAAGTGAAATATAATGGAAAATAATTTTCAAGAAAAATTTATTATGATGGGAAAAGGTATGAGTACAAGGAGGTACATGAAGTAATGGAACATGGTAGGGGAAAGAGTAATTATAACGGGTAACCGTGTTGGACAAAGTTGGACTTTGTAATGGGTTAATAATTGACTGAGGAATGGAAAAAGTGTACAGAGAAGGGGACCAGGTGACCCCCCCCCCCCCCCCCCGCCTTTGCAAACTGTATAAACACAGTCAGGCAGTCGGCTTTGTCTTTCTTTCGTTCTTTGACTAGAGTTACAGTATATGTTACATAGTTAAATTAAGGACAACATTAATACATGGTTATGTATTAATGATTAATACAGCGGTTGTTAAACCCCTGTCTTGTTAAACTGTAAACCCCTCTATTTACAGTTATAGTCATTTATTGATATTTATTGCAGCTAATTGTTCCAGCTCAAACAACCTCCGCATCCGTCCGGATGATCCAGACAGCACGGTCAGCGATATCAATCACCACGTCGAGGATCGAGCCTCCGTGGGTGCCGCAGAAGCTGGGCGCCGACAGTCCTCCACACAGCACCCTCAGGAGAATGTCCCTTCGCCTGCAGGGTCTGAGCTTAGCACTGATCTATCGGCAATTTGTTATGATGTTGCCATTCAGACCGATTCCGAAGTGTTTGTCAGCACACAAACTGGTGATAGTGTTAGCGTTGGCACCCAAACCGATTTTACGGTGCCGTCTGTGAACAGATGCATTTCTATTTTTATACCTCTTACTGAACTTCCTCCTGATGTTGTTCTTGTTCAGAGAGTATTGCCTACTGATATGTGATATCTTATCTGTACACTTGGGATGCTTACCAAGGCCCTCCATGTCTTGTGTTGGGGCCCCATACTCTGTATGCACCAATTTGTAAATAGGTATGTTCTGTACAAACTGTTCTTTAAACCTGTTCTTGGTAGCATTTCTGTACGCTCTGTGTAGGGAATATTTTATTTCTAGTGTGTTTCATGATATTATATGTGTGCATGAGAACAGTGTTTTCTTTTTTTGACCTCGACACGTTGCACTATCAGCAAACATATTCCTTAGTATAATCTATGTTCAGGTCATAAAACTGTTGGAGGCTCCTAACTAAGAACTCTTCCCAAGCGCCAGTTCTTTACTATGTTATCTTTTATAAACATTCCGGACCAAATGTACCCACTCCTACACCCCTCCTTTTGGTACTTTTGATGTTTTGTGTGTGTGTGTGTGTGCATATATATACTTCTGTCTTCCACAATAAACTTTGGACATTTCACTGAGCACTGGCATGTGTGTTTCATTGAGGGGTTCCCTGAGCTCAGGCGGGACAGCAGAATACAGGCGGAACACTGAGTAGAACAAAGGGGGTCTACCAAAAAACAAGAAATCCTTACAATCTGGGGGCTCTGTCTGGGATATCATTAATCAGGTGAGTGCTGCTTTTTATTTTTCTCTATAAGGATAGAGCAAGCACGCTCGCCTGGTTTTTGGTATCGGGACCACGTAAGGGGGAGGATTGTCTTGTGGCTTTTACGCCAGTATACTGCGCACTCGTTTCTGAAAGATTCACTGAATCATAAGTGTGGAAGCTGTATTCTGTTGCCCGCTACTTGTTGTCTTTGTGTGTTGTTTGTTGAAGATATTGGTTGTTTCTGTCGCGGGTTAATTTATATTTATAAAATGGGTAATAAGACCACAGCTACTTATCCGAAATCCTTTTGTGTGCTACCCATCTATTCAATTCAATTCAATTCAGTTTTATTTGTATAGCGCTTTTAACAATTGACATTGTCTCAAAACAGCTTTACACAATCAAAAGAATTATTTAAGTTTGTGTGGAATGTGAATGTGTATGAATCAAAATGTTCAGATAGTCCCTGGTGAGCAAGCCCGAGGGCGACAGTGGCAAGGAAAAACTCCCTGAGATGGTAATAGGAAGAAACCTTGAGAGGAACCAGACTCAACAGGGAACCCATCCTCATCTGGGTGAAACAGATAGCAGGAAATGATCTGCATTTATATAGTGTTAAGTGTTAGGTTCAGCTATAATAGTTGATGTTAATTGATGTTATAATAGTTGATGTAAAATGGAGTCCAGTAGTTATTGGAGACTCAGATAGACTTGTAGAAAGTTCCAGTCCTGAACTATCGAATTGTCAAGTCCTCAGAGAAACAGCTGACAACACCAGTCGAGGCCAGAACCATCTTCTAAGTAGATAGAATCATCCCCAGACACCAGACGCATCCTAAAGAGACACACGGGGCATCCATGCGACGAGACCTCCAACCAGAAACCGGGCACCAGGATGGATCAGACAGGTCCGGAGGGCAGAGGGAGTCTGGATCACTGGCAGCTCAGGAACCACATGTGTAGCTCGACAGAGAGAGAGAGAGAAAGAGTGAAAGGGGGAGACAGGGGGAGAGAGGAAAGAGAAAGAGGGGGAGGAAGAGAAGAGTAGGAGAGATTGCAATTAGGTATGGTCACAGTCACAATGTCTAATGTGAATGTATATTTACTGTAGAGTGCAAGCAGGGACTCCGGCAGGACTAACTATGACAGCATAACTAAAAGGGAGAGCCAGAAGGAAACACAAACATGAGGGCTCCCTGAGATGTAAAGCAAACAATCACCTCACCGTCAACAAACCTGAGTGATCAAATGAGACTGAGGAAGACAGCATCTAAACATACCAGTTCACCATAATACTCTACGACCATGAGTCCCCCAGATCTGCTCCTTTACCTAAGGCAAATCTATTTATAAAAATGCTTGGCTAAATAAATAGGTTTTGAGCCTAGACTTAAACACTGAGACTGTGTCTGAGTCCCGAACACTATTTGGAAGACTATTCCATAATTTTGGGGCTTTGTAAGAAAAAGCTCTGCCCCCAGCTGTAGTTTTCATAATACGCGGTACTGATAAGCAGCCTGCATCCTTTGACCGAAGTAGGCGTGGTGGATCGTAAGACACTAGCAGTTCGCTCAGATACTGCGGCGCGAGACCATTTAATGCTTTATATGTCAAGAGTAGTATTTTAAAATCAATGCGAAATTTCACATGGAGCCAATGTAGTGAAGATAGGATAGGGGTGATGTGCTCATATCTTCTGGTTCTAATGAGGACTCTCGCTGCTGCATTCTGGACTAGCTGAAGCTTGTTTATGCACCTAACTGAACAACCAGACAGTAAAGCATTACAATAGTCCAACCTAGAAGTGATAAGAGCATGAACTAGTTTTTCTGCATCGTTTATCGACAATATATTTCTTATCTTGGCAATATTTCTGAGGTGAAAGAATGCTATCCTGGTGATATTATCTACATGAGCTTCAAATGAAAGGCTGGAATCTATAATCACGCCGAGGTCTTTTACTGTTGCACTTGACGGAACAGAAAGGCCATCTAAAGTTACGGTGTGATCTACGATTTTACTTCTAGCTGTATGCGGTCCTATGACTAGAACTTCTGTCTTATCCGGATTAAGCAGAAGGAAGTTAATTAGCATCCAATTTCTTATGTCCTGCACACATTGCTCAACTTTAGTAAGATGGTTTTTCTCATCAGGTTTTGTTGAGACGTATAGCTGTGTGTCGTCAGCATAACAATGAAAACTAATACCATGCTTATGGATTATGTTGCCCAGAGGAAGCATGTAAAGGGAAAAAAGCAGTGGGCCTAAAACTGAACCCTGCGGAACGCCAAACTCCACTAGAGAACATGCAGAATAATCACCATTTAAGTCTACATACTGATAACGATCGGTCAAATAGGATCTGAGCCAGGAGAGGGCTGTACCCTTAATTCCTACTACATTTTCTAATCTGTGAAGAAGAATAGCATGATCAATGGTGTCAAAAGCTGCACTGAGGTCGAGTAATACAAGCATAGTTACACAACCCTGATCAGAGGCCAATAGGAGGTCATTTACTACTTTAACGAGTGCTGTTTCTGTGCTGTGATGAGGCCTAAATCCTGACTGATACAGTTCATGTATGCCATTTCTATGTAGATATGAGCATAGCTGCTCTGCTACTATCTTTTCCAGAACCTTAGAGATAAAGGGGAGGTTTGATATTGGCCTGTAATTGGACAGCTGACAGGGGTCGAGGTCAGGTTTCTTAATTATTGGTTTGATAACTGCTAATTTAAAAGATTTTGGAACATAACCAATGCTGAGTGAGGAATTAATTATTCTCAACAGCGGTTCTGTTATTACTGGTACTATCTGTTTAAGAAAATGTGTCGGTATAGGATCTAATATACAGGTTGATGAATTTGCAGAAGAGATGAGTGAAATTAGTTCATTCTCTTCAAGAGGAGTAAAGTATTCTAGGTTTGAATCTGACATGGCTAGGTTAACATCTGTATCAATTACATTGTTCGGTTTCAAAGCCTCAATTTTATGCCTGATATTTACAATTTTATTATTAAAAAGTTCATGAAGTCCTCGCTATTGCATGATGTTGTTGTGGAGATTTCTGTAGTGGTCTTATTTCTGGTTAATTTGGCTACGGTATTAAATAAAAATCTAGGATTATTTTTATTTTCTTCTATAAGAGTGGAGAGATACGTTGATCTAGCTACACTAAGAGCTTTCCTATAGTTCAGGATGCTCTCTTTCCATGCTATTTGATATACTAACAATTTAGTTTGACACCATATACGCTCTAATTTCCGAGCGGTCTGTTTTAAAGTGTTTTAGAGTTTCTTATCTCTAATAATTTTTCTTTTAGCTGGAGCTACATTATCTAAGGTACAACGAAATGTCGACTCTAAATATTCAGTCGCCTGATCGAGTTCTGTGGGGTCAGACAGTGATCTAATCGAAGTTGGTAACTCTGGGAGATTACTGATAAAACTCTGTGTGGTAGTTGATGTGAAAGTACGTTTAATACGGTAGCGTGGTGCTGTGCATACATTATCACTGTGACACACTTGAATGGAGACAAGATAGTGATCTGAGATAATTTCAGACAGTGGAATTGTGAATACATTTCTTATACTTAATCCGAAAAATATTATTAAGTCTAAAGTGTGACCTGCTTTATGAGTGGGTCCTACTACACACTGATTTACGCCTACAGAGTCCAGTATGGACATAAATGCTGTTCTCAGAGGGTCTTCTGGATTCTCAAAATGAATGTTAAAATCTCCGGCAATTAACACTTTGTCTACAGAAACGACCAGGTCTGAGATGAAATCTGCAAATTCACTAAGAAATTCAGGATACGGCCCTGGAGGTCTGTAAATTATAATTAGTGGAATCGACTGAGCTGATTTAATATACTTAAATACACTTATGTTACTATAAAGAATTTCAAATGAGTTAAATTTGTGTCCGTGTTTTTGTACGATAGACAGATTATCATCATGAATAACTGCGACGCCTCCTCCTCTCCCAGTTAACCGAGGCTGGTGTATGTAGCTGTATCCAGGAGGACTAGCTTCATTTAGAGCTACATACTCGTCCTGTTTAACCCATGTTTCAGTTAAACAGAGTATATCAAACGCCTGATCTGTGATAATTTCATTAACAATAACTGCTTTTGATGCGAGAGATCTAATATTTAACAATCCTAGCTTCAGATCAGAGGTGCCGGCTGCGCATTCAGTATGATCTGAGTTTGTGGTCTGTTAGAATTATTTTATATATAAAGGAGTTGATTCTACTCTCTTGTTCTCTTCCTCATAGATTTGATATTAACGTGTTAAATCTTTCCTGCTGCTATCTTCCTGTCTCCTCTTGCATCTGTTCTTAAAGGTGTGAACGCTCCCACGCTCACCTTCCCATACTCTATGTCTCTCTCTCGCTCCCCCTCTCTCCCTATCTCCCCCTCTCTCCCTATCTCCCTCTGTCTCCTTCCCCCTCTCCCCCTAACTCGAGCCAACATCTTGTGATCTGTCTCTGCACGGACACCTCTATCTTCCTCTCCTTTGATTCTTCAGGATCTCACCAGGACATTTACAATGGTTCATGCTCTTTGTAGTAACATATGTCTATAGCCCAGGCGTTTGGTCAAATATATATAAACCCCATCTTTTGCTGTTAATAAACAGAGACCTTTCTGACAGACAACGTGTGTGTGTGTGTTTGACTGAATCTCTCCTGGCGTCAGAAAAGCTTACCGAAGCACAGCGGACAGACCGAGCAACTCGCCTCTTCTACTATGCTACTTTAGAAAAAACTTTACATGGTCTTTATGTTAATTAGATTATTGAAACAGACTTTCTGAGTCTTTCTATATTTTTGCTTAGATCGGGGAACAGACACAGTCTCAATATGGTGAACCCTGAGTGACGACTCTATGCAGCTAGCAGACGGTTGGTTTAGCCTGTCTGTCTGCTCCCTGGCCTGGGCTCTGGATTGTCACCGATTAACTAGACCTCTACTGAGACTATGAGCTATACTACAGGAAATGAGAGCAGCACCTTCCCGAGTGGGATGGACACCTGCCCTAACAGGCCAGCTTTGACCTCAAAGGTCTTCCAATTATCTATGAAGCCCACATTATTTTCGGAGCACCACCTGGACATCCAGCAGTTCAGCGACCATAACCTGCTGTAAGCTATGTCGCCACGTCTCATTGGGATGGGACCAGAGCATACTACTTCATCGGACATCGCCTTCGCTAATTTAAACACCTCTGTAAAGTTACTCTTACTAACCTCTGACTGACGAAGGCGTATATCATTAGCTCCAGCATGTACCACTATCTTAGAGAACCTGTGCTGTCCTAGAGCCCTAAGATTACCTGCTATGTCCGGTGCTCTGGCTCCCGGGATACACCTAACCACTGCCGCTGGCGCCCCTAAAGGTCTAGCTAATGTCACGTGCCTCAGTATAGAGTCTCCTATAACCAGAGCTCTTTCAGGTTTCTCAGCGGGTGCATCACTGAGGAGAGCAAACCTGTTGGACACGTGAAGCGCAGAGGAGGTGTGCTCCGGTGGGCTAGCCTTAGCGTTAGCTTTGGCTGAACGAGTATGCCGCCGAGTCGTCACCCACTCGCCCCGCTGTGAGGGCTCTAATGCCGGAGTCGGGGGCTGTTTATCTCCGCCTGTGGCACCCAGACTGTCCGCTACAGGAATAACGCTGCTCTCACACTGTCTAACACTCTCTAAAGTCTGGATGCGCTCCTCTAACGCTGATATCTTCTCCGTCAGAGTGCTCACTAACACACACCTATCACAAATAAAATTATCGCTAATGACGGAGGAAGAATGTCTAAACATCCTGCACTCCACACACTGAACGAGCTGAATGGTAGACATTATAACGTACCTGAGTCGGAGTTTTAGTTGTTGTTTAGTTGCTCATCTGTGCCTGTCTCCCCCGTACCCACAAAACCGTGCTCACCTTCGCCGGAAGTGTGTGCCTCAGGAAAGGGAAAGACTCCCAAGAGGGTGTTGGGACGAACTCCTGACAGCCCTCTTACGGATGATCCCGAGGATACTGATGGTGAGGATGATGATAACCCGGACGATGAAGGTCCGGATGAGAGCCCCAAACCTCGACAAGAAAACACTGCGTTTGTTTTCTCCATGGGACCAAAGGGTCCAAAAATCCTTCCACCATCCGTAAGCACGCTGAAGGACATTATTAAGATGCTCCTTTCTCCCAACAAACCTTTGCATTTTGTTGATATGCTGATAAAGGCTTTTAAGCACTGGGTGCGGATTATCGCTTTATTTTGCAATCGGTTTTGGGAGATTGGTACGATGAGGCTGATTTGATAAAAACTGTAAAATGCTTAGACCCGAAGACAGACAAATGGGCTGTAGTGGTGAAACATGAAGACGTAATCGACGAAGAAAGAAGGAATATGACTTTCTTTGGGGTAATTTTAATGAGCCTATGAAACTTTTAAAAGATGATCTTCTTGCACGTGAACAAGCTAGATCTGTCACAGGTAACTAATAGTAGACAAGAAAAGAGTGAGACTACATACAAGTTTCTCGAGAGGTTCCGAGAGACCTGGACCCTTTTGGATGGTATGCCCCTGCCTGAGGCAAACACTAACCCACTCTTCCTTACAACCTTTTTAAATAATTGCCGACCAGAAATCGTGAAAATCTTCAATTGTCAGATTGTTCTACAATGACTATTAAAAAATTAGGCGAGCATGTGAGAACAATGGAAGGAGATGGTATCTCAGGCTCAGGTGGGACAGAAGAATACCGGCGGAGCACTGAGTAGACCAAAGGGGGTCTACCAAAAAACAAGAAATCCTTAAACTCTGTTACTTTAGTGTATACTATTTCTCTATTACATCACTGTCTGTGCTATTACATACTATTACATCACTGTATTGCGCTTTTTTAAAAGCTTGTTCTTATTTATACACACGAAAATTGCTCACAGAGTCCTAGTGAGCAATTTTCGACGAGCAAAGATGTTTAATAGATTTTGATTTGGAAAACGAGCGTTGTCTTGGTTTACGAGCACCGAGTATCATGTGTCACACATGCGCTTCTTGTTTTGACGCAGAGCGTCATGTGATCACAACTGAGCCAACGGTTTTTCTCTCACTTGCATAGCAGAATTGAAGGCAATCGTCTCCCCTGCTGGGTCTTAGTGCTCTGCTTGCTCTGCTTACTCTGCTTGCTAATTTGACACCGGGCTCCTTCACTCACACCAACACACACACATATGGCCAAACACATCAAAAGTGGGATGAAACCGTAGCACCTCATTGAGCCGACGTGGGCGGACCAAATATCTGCACGGCTCAGTGGACAGCGCAGTGTGACAATCTGGTTTAGTTGCGCGAACCACTGGGAAGTGCTGCACAACTCTGATAGAAATAGACTCCGTCCACCAGCATATTACATTTTACCCCGCTGGGATGCGCACATACAAACCAGGCATGGCAAGGCAGAAACAATATTAAACAGTCCTGACATTTTAAATGAATTGACGTCAAACACTGCAGTTTCCATAAAGGACAAATAAACTAATAAATTTAAGTTCAACTTCATAATGTCTGCCAATATCGTTATAGCCTAAGCATGAAAAAACAGGTTCCACTTTGTGCACTCTAAACTACAGCGGGAAATTGTGGGTAAAATGTAATTTGATGGTCGGTGCGGCCTATTTCTATCAGAGTCGCGCAGCACTGACCAGTGGGTCGCGCAGGTTTGTCATTCAAGCAGCGCTGCTCAATAAACCAGATCATCTCTGCGCTATTCAGATTGTTACGCTGTGCTGTCCATTGGGCCACGCAGATATTTGGTCCGCCCAGGGCTGTTCAACCGATCGCCGCGGTTTCGTCTCCCCTTTTGATGTGTTTGGCTTCCCATACAGTACACACACACTCTCTCTCTCGCCTTTACAGTCCCCTTCCCACTCCCTCCTCCTCTCGGCTTCACACACACATACAGACACAAACTCTCTGCCTTACACGGAAACTCTGCTCTCTTTCGATTCTTTTCAAAGGTAAAGTGCAGGTTCATTTGTTTTTTTTATTTTACTTTAAAACAGTGATTCCGTTAGTTTGCGCTCATGTCAGTGTCATTAACGATGCTCCTTGCTAATTTTCCAGATAAAACAGTCTCTCCGTTAATGTGTGTGTGTGTGTGTGTGTGTGTGTGTGTGTGTGTGTGTGTGCATGCATATAAACACAGTCAGGCAGTCGGCTTTGTCTTTCTTTGGTTCTTTGACTAGAGTTACAGTATATGTTAAATAGTTAAATTAAAAATTAAAAATCTCCCACGTGATCTAAAAAAAATTTAATAAAAATAACAAGACAGCAGTTGTTGTTTTTATGTCATACACCCCGTTATCTAACTCCTGTATTTCTTGGTTTACTTTACAGTTTTTAAAAGACTGACCATGGGTAAGCATCCCTTTATGTATTGTTTTCAATGTTATTGTCTTTTATTTTGTTTATGTTGTGCTTATGTGTCTTATTTTACTGCGGTAAAGTCCGTTTGATGTTAGACGTTCGTTTGATATTTGGTATGGATAATAATTTTTTTTTACAATAATTAATTAAATAAGAATTCCATTCCACTTTTCCTCATCATTCCTCTTGTTATATGTCTCTCCCTATCCCAGCTGCATTTTCCCCAGTTTAACCACCATAAGTACAGTTATATTCATTTATTGTCATGTTAATCAATTATTGCCACTATAATCAATTAAACAAGAAATCTGTTTGTCTGTTCCCCATAATTGCTCTTGTGATATGTCTCTCCCTATCCCAGCTGCATGTCACAAGAGCTTTTTTCTCAGTTAATCCCCTACAGTTATAGTCATTTATTGATATTTATTGCAGCTAATTGTTCCAGCTCAAACAACCTCCGCATCCGTCCGGATGATCCAGACAGCACGGTCAGCGATATCAATCCCCACGTCGAGGATCGAGCCTCCGTGGGTGCCGCAGACCCTCAGAAGAATGCCCCTTCGCCTGCAGGGTCTGAGCTTAGCACTGATCTATCGCCAATTTGTTATGATGTTGCCATTCAGACCGATTCCGAAGTGTTTGTCAACACACAAACTGGTGATAGTATTAGCGTTGGCACCCAAACCGATTTCACGGCGCCGTCTGTGAACAGATGCATTTCTATTTTCATACCTCTTACTGAACTTCCTCCGGATGTTGTTCTTGTTCAGAGAGTATTGCCTACTGATATGTGATATCCAGAGGTGGAATGTAACGAATTACATTTACTCGCATTACTGTAATTGAGTAGCTTTTTTGTGTATTTCTACTTTTAAAAGTAGTTTTTAAAATCTGTAATTTTACTTTTACTTAAGTATGTTTTGTTGGTAGTATTGTAATTCGCTATATTTTATATCATATTCGCTACTGAGTAAAAAATAAATGAATGAAAATGCTAAAATAATAAAAATATTATACTTTGTATAAATGCGCGTGTGTGTACCATGTCCTGGTCGTGCGCCGCTCCAGACTCCACTCCAGGTTTTCTGACATCAGCATCTTCCTGACCTTCCACACGGTCGCTTCCGCCCTGAGAGTGATGTCATCGACTAGCGCGACCATGTATAAACCGGTGAGCGACACGCGAAAGACGAAAGAGATTGTGATTTTGGCGTTTTGATATTTTGGTTGTGTATTCCGGTTTTGACTTTTTGCCTCCCATTGACTTTGATTAGTTAGCACTGTCGCCTTGCACCTCCAGGGTCCGGGTTCGAGTCCCGGCCAGGCTCGATTCCCGTCTCTGTGTGCATGGAGTTTGCATGTTCTCCCCGTGCTTGGTGGGTTTCCTCCGGGTACTCTGGTTTCCTCCCACAGTCCAAAGACATGCAGATTAGGCTAATTGGTGTTCCCAAATTGACCATAGTGTGTGAATGAGTGTGTGTGTGTGTGTATGCTCTGCGATGGATTGGCATGCTGTCCAGGGTGTACCCTGCCTTGTGCCCAGAGTCTCCTGGGATAGGCTCCAGGTCCCCGCGACCCTAAATACAGGATAAAGCGGTATAGAAGATGAATGAATGAATAATCAAAGTCATGGTTCTGTCCCTATGGTTTGGTTGGTCTTTGTATATATTTGTACATAATTTCACTGTATGTTTGTGCACTCCCTAGTGGTAGAGGCGTGGCTGCCATTTATTTTGGGAAGAGGGAATTTATTCACTGTTTTTGGTTTAGGGAGTCCGGAAAGGTACCTGTATTTTTGTTTGTGTGTTTTTTTTGTTTTGCAGATAATCTAGCTACTAAATATAAATACCATTTTGTTTATTATTTTGGTCTGGGTCCACCCCGAATTTGATCCTCCTCCTGTTGTGTGTGTGTGTGTGTGTGTTGTGTGTGTTTGTATATACAAACCTCATTATTTCATCAGCTAATGATTGGATCTAGTTCTTTCTGCCATATACCACCATTTGCATACAGTTTAAAATAGAACCCTGAACCATTCTTTTGCTGTATGACCCTAGACTGGGACGTAACACCATATTTAAGTATATTTTACCACTTTTTGGAAAAATATTTGATTTTCAAGCACAAGAAAGACAACAGCTTTATTATGCAAAGGTGTTCCTTCAGTTAAAAACAACTAGTTTGAGATTTATATCTGCTCATCTTTTTTGAACTATGCTAGAATGCCTCATCCCACCCGCGCTGTTAAAAAAATGTAAATAAAAAAGTAACTCGGTAACTTTTACTCTGAGTAAATTTTTTAATTAGCTACTTTTTACTTTTAGTTGAGTAGATTTTTATAATGGTAACTGTACTTGTACTTAAGTAAAATTTCACTGAAGTAACAGTACTTGTACTTGAGTACAAAATTTTATTACTCTTTCCACCTCTGGTGATATCTTATCTGTACACTTGGGATGTTTACCCAGGCCCTCCATGTCTTGTGTTGGGGCCCCATTACACACACACACACACACACACACACACACACACACACACACACACACACACACACACACACACACACACACACACACAGTGCCTGCACGCACAAACGGAAACACTTATCTGTTGGGATTTATTTTTACTTTTTTTTAAAGGTGAAGTGCAGGTTAATTTGTTTTATTTTGTATTAATAATTTTTATGTATTTATTATTTTGGGCTGTAGAATTAATAATTTGAGTTTCCATTATTTTTTATGGGAAAATTTAATTTGGTTTACGAGTGTTTTGGAATACAAGCCCGAACGAATTATGCTCGTAATCCGAGGTTCCACTGTAATAAGAAATTTTTTAATAAATCATCACAGTTGTGGCGGCATTGTGGTTAAAATCCTCACACCTCCAGGGTCCAGGTTTGGTTCTCACCTTGGGGTCTGAGTTTGCATGTTTTCCCTGTGTTTGGCGAGATTCCTCCTGGTACTCCGTTATCCTCCAACAGTCTAGAAGTGTGTAGATTAGGGTAACTGCCCTTCCCAAATTGCCCATAGTGTGTGAAGGAGAGTTTATGTGTGTGTTTGTGTGTGTGTGTGCCCTGCGATGGATTGGCACCCTGTCCAGGATGTACCCAACCTTGTGCCCTAAGGGTGCATTCACACCTACAGCATTTGGTGCGCAACAAACGTGTTTGGTCCCTTGGTTCGGTTCGTTTGCGTTGATGTGAATGCAATCTCGGTACTTTGGTGCGCACCAAATCAATCGATCCGAGACCTGCCAGTTCATCTGGTGTGAAAGCAACCAAACCAAATCTGACGAAATGGTATAGTTTAATGCACTTTGGGTATAAGACATACGAGGTTATAAGTAAAATTCTTTTCACTTCTTGAAATTTTTCGACTCGTGATGAAATCAAACCACGGAGAAACGTGGAGTGCCGAATAAATTAAGTGCCTCTCTGTATTCACATTAAAGATGAAAAATGTGTGGCTGGGCTGTTTTGATTACCTGATGGATCTGCAGGAAGATCGCCGGCTAATAACAAAATGATCATTCAGGAGGAGGGCACGTCTGTTCTCCCTGAAGTGGCGCGCGATGCGCCGTCGGCGAGATGAATAAACCGGAAAGCTGGTTTGGAATCGCAGCCGCGAATTGTGTTAGAAATTAATTATCTGAAAATAATGATTTGCATGTACAATGTTGTGCGTGAGGATCAGCGCCATGAGCGCAAAGCAAAGCTGTTCCTCCATGATTATTAAAAGTGGCGCGATTTTCTGAAAATAGTCTGTTTCCGGTGCCGCTAGGCTCCGCGGTCTATTTTGGTTCGTTTAGAACTCTGCATATGTGAACGCAGACCGTACCCACGTCTGTTTACTACATGGTAACATTTTTCTGACTGGTGCGGACTAAAGCAATCGAACTATAAGTGTGAAAGCACCATAAGTCTCCTGCAATAGGCTCCAGACCTAAAAGTAGATAGATATGTTGTTGGTCTTTCGGCTGCTCCCGACAAGGGGTCGCCACACACTCAAAAAAATTAACTATCGCTATTGTTAGTTTTACTAAACCCATCCTTGTTCACAGTACATAAATAATACAAGTAACTACATTAACGTAAGTTAACTAAGTTATTTATACAAAAAATGTAGTACTGTCGGTTTTACTTAACAAGTATTTGTTTGGTCAACTTAACATTGTTGAGTAAAACGCTAAACTCCATAAAATTGGACCTTTGCGGATACCGTAGCAGCTCACCTTGGAGGCGGAGCAACGGACCGGAAGACAAACGAAAGCGCAAAACACCTGAAGGAGAAGACGATAGTGATTACGTCAGGTATGAATATTTAATATTTATGAATATTTCTTGCCCATCCTGATAAATACTTTCAGGAAAAAGTGATGTAGGTGTACACAGAGTGGAATTAATTTACGTTATTAGTTTATTTTGTGTTTTGCTTTAAAAAAAATATTTAGGGATTTATGCAAATTTTTCAAGGAAAGCATGCGAGGTCACGCGCATTTCAACTGTTCCTGTCGATGTTCTTCATGAAGACATTGCTTACACCTTTAATCAAAAATACCCGAATGTTTTTGCTATTAATTTAGCTCAGACAGTAGTTTCTGATGGCATAAAGTACACAAAGGGCATGATCATTGTGCATGGAACAATTAGTGGATTGCCTGATTTTGCAGACATTGTGCAGATTTGTGTTTTGAAAGATGGAATTGCTTTTATAGCAAAAAAGTTATGTTCCTCGTACACTGAACACTATCGATCATTTGAATTGGAATAACATCCAAGGCATGTTATGTTTATGTTTATCCTCTCTCTGATTACAAAGTTGGATCTGTTCGTATGGTAACTTAAAAAGGTACAGTACATACATGCTGCTTAACCTTTTTTTTTTTTTTAAGAGTGATGAATCAAACTAAGAAAATGACTGATCCAGCAAAGTTAAAAATTGTTCTAGGAGATGGTGACTCAATGAAATAGACACTGCCCTCTGGAATACCCAAAACTGTTGAAGAACCTGAGATTAAGAAACAATGTGGTGTCTCAGGACATTTCAGGCTGCAGTATCTTGATGCTGACTTTGATGATTTCCTGATTCTTACTTCAACTGTGGATCTCCAAGACAAAAGAACAGTTAAAGTGGTAGCACAATGTGCAGCAAGTGCACATGATATCTGTTCTGTTTCTTCAGCAGACACTGATATTCTCTCACCAACTTCATCTCAGACACCTAGCATGTCAGTTTCTCCAACACCATCAAATGATTCTTCTGCCACAGCTTCTGAGGCCATGTCTTCATCAGCAAAGCTAAGGAGTGAAAACTGGCCAATTAACTTTCAAATCCCTACATTTCCCTATGAGGTAGAGCTAGAACTACACAAAGCCAAAGAAGCATTCGTGAACGCACTTAATATAGACTCAAGGCCTAAACTAAAATCAGAACTTCTGAAATCCTTGGCTGCAGAAATAGTGAAGTACAAAGTGTACTCAAGGTGTGAAGAATATGAAGAGGTTGCAAAAGCTCTGATTAAAAAGCATCCAAGCCTTCAGGAAAGGGGTTCTGTTTGGTGGGTTCTATGGCTGGAAAGTCAGTCTACAGTAGAAGATGGGGAACTATCATCGTACTCTGCAAGCAGCAGGCTGTCCCGAAGTAAAGATACATTCTAAAACACAAACATGGTGAAAATACAAATACCAAGAAAGTCAGGAAGGCCCAGAAAGGCTCAAATAAATTTCTATCCTGATTATCCAGCTGGAGAGAACAAACGAAGCCTAGAAGAAGAACGATTAGCATTGCTGTCTGAGGTTCAGAAAAATGTTCACTATCAAATTATTAAACAAAAAATGGAAAGAACATTTGCCTACAGAAGACATGAAGTAATTGAAGATGTGCCCTTCATTGTTGACTTCCAAAGCAGATTCCAGAGCTCTGTTTTGTCAATATGAGGTAAATATGATTATGTAACTGTATTTATTTCTTTAGTAGTTTTAAATGGTGAAAAATTCCCTTATGTAAAATTATTCTTTATTCATGTCCATGCAGAGTTAGCATAAATGCTGTTTTGTGTTCAGATGTCAATGAATAACCCAGGGTATATATTTTTAAACATGAAAACTGTCCTTACAATAATCTTATGTCTCTTAAATCCATAGATTGCTGCTGAGTTCAATCGAATCAACACCATCCCACTAATTCAAACATTTATGTCAAAACTGGATACACAAGCAAGCTGACCAGCATCTACCGAAGAAAAGGAGCAGTTGCAGGACATAAAATTAGCAAATTAATGGCTGCCATTGACCAGGTATGTGATCTGTATTTATGATGCTTGTGTATAATTTACATCGTGATTAGCCTCTACTTAATGTCTCTAATCGTCTACAGAATGATACCATCTCAACTCGGAGAGCGTGCATTGTCGGAGCACTTTCTGTGCATCTAAATGAAGACTATGAAAACCTCATGAAGGAGTATGCAGTAAGTATTCTCAGACAGTCTTTTGTGCATATTTAAAGTAAAAAATTATTCCCCAAAATCATTAGACAATACAATAAAGTGCTCATATATGGGCCAAATTCACATAATATAGTCAAGAAATATAAATACACGAAGAATATTTAACTAGGTCAAGAACAAAAACAACGAAATTGAGTAGTCTATTAATGAAAAATTTAAACCGAATAGTTCATAAGTAGCTTTGGTGCGGCTGCAGGAACATCAGTGGTGCTTTATCATTGCTTTATAGAACTTTTGAAATCTAGTGTGCTCTGCCCTTCTCTCTTCCTTCTTCTTCTGGCAACTCATTGATGTGAAACATTAAGGAATGGACAATTGATATCGAATTCTCTGATTATTTGCTTTTTCTGGATGCACTGCTAAGCCATGTTAAATTTGCAACCTTCATTTTTGATGCAAGATGCAGTTAAAATGACTGAACAGTGTAATTGTTTTTGTGTTTTATAGGACGCAGGCTCTGAGAATGCAGAAAGAGACATGGCCAACACAGTCATTGGAATTTACATCATCAGACCTGAAGATGCAGAAGTCTGTGACCTACCCTCGGAAGCTGGACTCATTGTTGAGGGAGTGAAAGTCCTTCAAAATCTTGGCGATGTCACCAAAGCTTGTGTTCTTCTTTTGGGAGTCATACACAGCTTGAATCTCAGCTATCCACCAGACCTGAAGTACACTTTTGAGTTCTTTCAAAAAGTGTTACTAGGACTCGATGCACAGAAACTTTCACACAAAATACAGGTGCTCAAAAACAAACTTGTTGATTGAATCAACAGACCTTTATTTCTCTTTCATTTTTTTCCCCGAGATCTGTGATGGTTAAATTGTCTGTGGTTTTAATGTTAACATTGTTGATGGCCATTTGGAGTTCTGCAATTTTTTGGAGCATGCTGCCTATCTTAAGCAGACTGTTGTTTTATTGTTTTTAGGAACTGTGAAGTTAAAATTGTTTGCAGTTGTTTGCGAACTTTTTTTCTCCAGTTTTAAAGAGGCTAGTTTTAATGTTTCCTTTACCAAAGCTTAAATATAAAAAAAAATTTATGTCGCAGCATTTTATGGTGTGCTCCTTGACTTGAACAAAATTTCCTTTTGTTTTATTTTTCTAATTAAAATTATTCATTACAATATTTGAAGGCAGTTGCACATTGTATAACTTTGGGAAGTATGTTTGCAGTTGACTAGAATTTTTTATTTACTTTTTTAACAAACTGTGACATTTAAGCTGTTTGTGGTCGTTTACAAAAATAGAGGCCAGTGTTAATGTTACCTTAATTGTTGGCATGAAGGATCTGAAATATCAGACAGGGAGTTGTGCTGCATTTGGAGGTATCCTGTTTAATTTCAACAGACATTTGATCTGAGTAAGATTTTTATAATTTCTTGAAGACAGTTGCACTTTAAAATAACTTGTAAAGAATGTTTACTATTCAAATGATTATGTTGTAGTCTAATTGTTTCCAAGGACCTGGTTGTCTATTGCTGCAAGACCTTGCAAAAAATGTAATAAACGTGTTTTGTTTCTGGAAATATGCTTGTGATTATTTAACTATTAGCTCTACAAGTGGAAACCTTGAAGTAAATAAAATCTATAAAACGTGTGTTCACCTTACATATTAAAAGTTTGTAAATGTAACAAAATTATTAAGTTTACATATAATTAATGTATACTAGCGACAAATCTGAATCGTTTGGATTTACTTTAAAAAGTTTTGTCAACTTTACCTGAATTTCTGTTGTTCATGCAACTAAATTGTTAACTGTAGAAACTACTCGACCTACTTGCGTGGAACCACTAGACACTACTTTTTAATGTAAATCCAACAGATCATTTTTTTGAGTGCAGCGGAATATCCAGTCCACACTACAACTTGTCACAGGTTTTACGCCGGATGCCCTTCCTGACACAACCCTCCCATTTTATCCGGGCCTGGGACCGGCACTGCATCCAGTGGCTGGGGGGTTTGGGCACTGGCTGGGAATCGAACCCGGGCCTTCCACATGCTAGGCGAAACACCTACCACTGAGCCACCAGTGCCCTAAAGTATAAAGATAGATATGGACTATCGTGCATTTAATTTTTATCCTGATAGACATGTGGCAATGTAGTGCTTATGAATTCTATTTATTTATGCACAGTATTGAAACTCGGCAAGTCTACATGGAACAATGTTGAAATGAACCACATACATGCCACGACAATTTACTGCATTGCTCTTTTGTTCCCCAATATAGCCACTGCTATAGTGAACGTGTATGTAAAGTATTTTTATGGCTCTTGATTCACAATATTAGCTAATTAAAATGAGCATTTACTGTATAGTCCAGGGGAACTAAATAAAAATTTATGAAGGTCCGGTCAATACAATTTTCGTTGAGCCGAGGTCTGAATGTCATGTTTGTTGTACGGTTTCAGATCTTTCTCTTTATGTATACAGTCATTCTAATAAAATTTTTTTATAGCATTTTAATCATATTTATTGTAAGTTACACGTATACAGTTTGAACTTTGATGGCCGTGTGTATTTTCTTGTATTTGTGTGGAAAACAAACAACATTACAATACAAAAATACAAACTGAAAAATCATTTATCAATCTTAAGTGAATCTACCTATCTAGTCACACCTCTGCTCCAAAAATCTTATCGTCTGCTTTTTATTCCGACCTCACGGAATAAAGCACTAGAGTACTGGTATATTAATTATTCTTATATCAGGAAAGTATCAGGGTCCGGATAGAACTCTCACTGAGTCCGGATCCGGGCGGTGGTCCGCTATTTAGTGATATAGTCGCCTTTTCTGTTTACAAAACTGTAACGACTCGTGTTTTTGGTAAGTATGCATTATGCAAGTATGCAGTGTTTCAAAAAAGACATGTACTACTTAATGTCAGATAAACACTTTATTAAAAGTAATTTTCAGTGTTATCAATTATACTGAAAAAGCATTTAGCTCTTAAAGCAGTAAACAGTGTTCGGGGAAGGGAGACCATCCACATCATAGGTTTTTTTTCTTTAAAAAAAAGGGCATTTCTTATATATATATATATATATATATATATATATATATATATATATATATATATATATATCTTAATCTCTCTATGGAATCACACTTGAGTTGATTATCTATTGTAGAACAGTATATTGGGAAGGATAATACAGAAGGTGCAGTATACCTAGGATTGCATGCAATAGAAGTTCAAGACTATATACAAGAAGCTATAACAATTTTAAAATATAAATTTTTGTAAGAAATAATTCAGTTTTTTTAATCACCCATTACCATGTAGAGCCCAGTTTGAGAAGAAAATTTTTTTTTAATTTTTTTAAATTTTTTAACACGTGCCCTGTTTTCTATCAGACAAGCACTTACATAACACAACTGATTTTGAACAGATGGTGTGCTCCTGTGCCAAGATCTCTGCGAAAGATGGAATGCCGGTAAATCTAAGACGCTTGCTCGACAGCTACTGCGGCTGACGGGGGAGATTCAGGTGCCGACATGGACTTGTCCTCCTCTTCATCTTCAACATTATGATCGCCATTCTCAAGAGCCTCAGCTCCATTATTAGCTTCACTGGGCTCTTTTGACTCCTCTTCTTCTATAACCTTGTTTGAGGGACCATTCTCAAGCTCTACATCTTCTGTAGCCGAGACGCCCCCATCTGCGCTGCCCGTAGGGGACGGACTGTGCTCCTTACCGTTAATCTTTTCCTCTTCGTTATGGACCTCTGCCAGCGGTAGCTGACCGTCTGGTCCGCCCATGGGTGGCAGCTCCACTGTGGCATTCTCAACCACGGCTGGTGTAGCCTCTGCTTCTCCATATCTCTCCTTCTTGACATTGAAGGTCATCGGTGCTACACGATATGACGAGCTCTTGCTGGTTGGGCTTTTGGGATGGCTTGGAGAGAAGCTCTTCATGATCTTTTCACGCTTCTCTGGCGGCACGATCTTGTTGATCTTCTTCTCAATGCTGCTGCGTGAGAAGGCCTTCTTTAGGCTGTCTACCTTCTTCAGACTGGATCGCTTAAACTTGTCAGTGCGAGACCACTCTAGACGTTCACTTGCCATGCCTGGGAACTCATCCTCATGCACCTCTCTGGGCAATGTGCCTCCCTCCAGTGGTGGGCTTGCTGCTCCTTCCTCTTCATCAGAGGAAAGGCTGATGGTCTGCAATCCTTCCTCATGGTGGTAGTTGGGATCGATCACAGAGGCACGGGCAGAGGCAGTCTCATCCTGAACAGATCCTGAGGCAATATCAGCTGTGGACTCCTTAGTGAACAAGGTAGTCGGGATCTCATTGTCCTCCTGCAAGGAAGAGAGAATGATAGATGAGTCTACATGAGGAAAACTATCATTGAACTCATACTATGACTTTTTTTTTTTCCAATACATGCCTTGGAGCACCACTTTAGGCCCTTTTATGGTGTATTTTGCTTTTTCATCCTTGCCTTTCATGAATGTTACCATACAGTATAGCTTGATTTGCCCTCATGACCAGAATTTGGGAACAAACTGACGCCAGATCAACACTACGCATGGGTACACACACATTTCTTCTGGATCTTCTCACAAGGTGCACAAATGTGGGTTGTTATGACTTGCCTTATGGTTATATAATAACTCTGTGGGTGTTGTCCTGGAAAGAAACACATGTCGAACCAAAAAAGAAAGAAAGAAACAAACAAACAAACAAAAAAGAGAGATAAATTCTAAAGAGGCGGTCATGTCAGTACTTGATGGTGTGAAAAGTTGAAACATTTGCCATGATTTAATGCACAACCTGAATTTGGCTTTAGATTAATGAAAGACTGGAGCAGGGTGAGAAGGATTCATGTGGTTCGTGAGAGCACCAATAGACCATGGGAAGCGACACCTGCAACCTGGCATTTATACATATTTATTTCTAATCCAACTTCCAGCTGTGATCAGGATTCATGAACAGCATGTTCATGTTCCAAACTCTGGCACCCTATAAAATTAGTCTGAGAGATATTATCTTCAACTGGAGTAGGGTTGATCCTGAGGGTAGGGTGGAGCAACATTGCACAAATCCCACCTGCTCACTAAATCAACCTCCTCACCACACACACGCACACACATGCACACACACACAAACATGTATATACATGCATAGACCTTTGAGAACTTGCTCAGGAAAATGTTCAAACACAACGCCTGCTATATTTATGTGCATCTAAATGTGCTGCATTTGTGCATTAGTGTTGTTTCTGAAACCGTACATACTGTATAAGAAATAGGAAATAAAAAAAAGATTGAAAATGCTTTTTGCTCAGAGGGTAATGTTCGAATTAGGTAAGTGTAACATTTCACTTTTGGCGTTGGTGCCACAACCTGCCTGCCATCTAAATGAAGCTAAATGATCTCGCGACTTGGTGCACTGTTAGAGAAAGCATTTATCAGATAATTATTCATTCTACAAAGTTTCCATTGGATATCAAGAAAGGCAACCAAAGAACCTTCAAGGGTTTCCCCAGAAGATAACTTAAGAGGTCAACATTTTCAAGTGTGTCGGCATGTGATCTGAGCGTTCTCAGATCACAACAAGGTTTAGAAGATATTGCAAAAGTCTTTTCCTCCCAAGATCAAAGCGAAGACTTTTATCCAGCCATGACCTAACTGTTTTATTTCATTATGCAAGATTTTAATAAATCCACACCAGCGCACCTGTGCAAATAATCCAGGCTAAAGGATGTGCTGTTCGGATCTAAAAACAACGATCTGTTACAGTTTTACGAACAGTTTTCAACTTTGTTATTCAAATGTAAATCTCAATCCTCTTCTTTATTGTTTTTTTTTTTCCCCTGTAATTTTTCTGCCATCATGCACATCCAGGGCCAAAAACAAGAATTGAGACATCATAAAGGAACTTCACACACCTTCTTCACTAAGCTCAGAGTTTATTATGGCACCGCTTTGAACTTTTGAAGAATTTTTGTCACGTTGTGAACAAATGAAATCCTTAAAACAGTTCGCATTCTTTCTTAGCTGTTTGTGACAGTGTTTGCTTTACCAACTGCTGATTTTTTGCTGCCTTTTTTTTTTTTTTTTGGATAAAGACGAATGTACTAGATTTTCTGCGAGACGTTTGAATTCTCTTGTTGCACCATTCGACTTTTGTGCAACAAATCCCCCAAAGGCTCAGTTCCAGTCTAAACCAGCATGCTTTCTGGGTAAACCAGTTTTTCTCCACTGCCGCTGGCTTTACGGCACTGAGACACACACACACACGGAGGCACTCAAGTCACTCAAGATCAAACCAAAAAACTGAGCTTGAGCTTGGTGAACTTTTTAACAGTGCTAAGCTGAAAACTACAAGCACAGAGGGGATTAAAAATACGAACAAGCGCACGGTTCAAAATTCATACCTCCCAAAGAAATCACGCCTTTACTGCATTTTTTTTTTAAACCGCTTTGTACAGTTCGTAAGTTCACACTCGTCCCCAGGTGAATGAGGAACTAAGAGGTGTGTTTTAATGAGAGAGAGAATAAAACAACAAGAGACGAGGAGGTGAGCGTTAAGTGTCATGTTTCACACAATGCGAGTCTGGCTCCAAATCAGACACAGTTTCAAGTCAGGCCTCAACCTGAGAGCAAGAGCACACAATGAGCTGCTTGGTAGATGACATATGAGCATGCTAGGATACACAATTGGGACTTCACCGTCCACTGGAAA
The DNA here is from genome assembly GCA_030522415.1 of Channallabes apus. Classification (NCBI taxonomy): domain Eukaryota; kingdom Metazoa; phylum Chordata; class Actinopteri; order Siluriformes; family Clariidae; genus Channallabes; species Channallabes apus. The sequence continues at coordinate 14,131,318 of CM060109.1, forward strand.
GAGCAGTACACGAGCTAGAAAATTACACCGCAAGTCTTTAGATACAGTATATCAGTTGTTTCGGTGTAGGTTTCACACGACTGAGTCAGACACCATGCCTTTGCGAACAGTTTTAAAAGCTCTCGCACGAATCAGGACCTCTCAGGGATCCCTTTAGCTGAAAAACAGAACGATAAGACACCAGCAGTAATGATCATATATTTTATAAATCTATTGGACTCAGATTTCACAAGGTTTATACAGTATGTGCATATCGATATGTACACTACATTTGTGGCGTGGTTGCTTAGTGGTTATCACACCCGCCTCAAACCTCCAAGGTTGGGGTTTGAGTCTCGCCTCTGTGCTTTTTTTAATTTAATTTAATTTTAATTTTATAGAACTTTATTAATCCCAGAGGGAAATTGCTCAATTTTCACATATCTCAATTAGGAAACTGGGGTCAGAGTGCAGGGTCAGCCAGCTTACGGAGCAGCGCCCCTGGAGCAGATAGGGTTAAGGGCCTTGCTCAAGGGCTCAACAGTGGCAACTTGGCGATGCTGGGGTTCGAACCCCCGACCTTCCGATCAGTAACCCAGTAACCCACAGCCTTAACCGACTGAGCCACCACTGCCCTAATGGCACCACTGCTACCCACTGCTTGGTGGGTTTCCTCCAGGTACCCCCACAAAGAGATGCTGATTGGTGGCGCCAAATTGCTTGTGTACTGTATGTGTGTGTTTGTACCGTGATACAGTAGGTTGGCACCTCACTTAGGTTGAGTTCCCTGAGCTACCTTCACCTCTCCAGACCTTAGACAGGATCAGTGGTATAGATAATGAATTCACGATATTTAAATGAATCCCACTCAATTTAAGAAACCAGTCAAATAAGTTACCTATAAAAATACATAATATCTTTGTCAATGGTGTCAGAACTTTGTCAGATCTGACAGTTTGTGCTTCACAGAGGCATGGTTGTCCCAGGACCTCACCTTAGGAATATTGGATTTAATCATGCGTGCCAATTATTTTGGTAGATCTACTCTCTGAAAAAGTGTGAAATTAGTTTCTAGTTGTTATTGGTTTTCAGCTGCTCCCAACGAAGGAGTCGCCACTGCGGACCATCCGATCCGCACTCATAAATTGGTGCGGGTGTTACGAAGGATTTTATCCCATTTTATCCAGGCTTGGGACCGGCACTGCATCCAGTGGCTGGGGTTTGGACTTTGGGTGGGAATTGAACCTTCCATTCTGCATGGCAGGTGAGAAACCTACCACTGAACCACCAATGCTCTGAAAACGGTTTATGGGAAGAGTTTCTAAAGCTTAAAAGTAACTGCTATATTGCTGTATCGATACATGAGATACTCTCGGTGTACAGTTTCACCTCACAGTGTTCACCTCCGCCCAGAGGTCTGCAAGATTTCTTCAACCATTTGCATCTGTTTTGCTTATATTCCTCGTTTCTACCCTGACATATGACCCTGCTGAACACAAACACTAAACATCACCATGCCAGCTGGGCATTTTACTGTACATGGCTTGGATTGGATGGATCATGTTTTTAACCAGCTGTTTTCACCTTTTTAACATTTTTTATATATATACGGAAATGTCATTTTCCATGAAACACATGATGTGCTTTCCAGCCGAAGGGATATGAGGTGACTTGGCAGCTTCCCATACAATCCCGGATCAGAACATATCAGTAACATCATAACCCTCAGTACAGGTTAAGGTCTACTAGCTCTTATTTTGCATGTATATTTTCAACAGCCAATAAAAACACGCCATTTCAAATAGATCGGCCATGTTAATATAATATTTTCAGCACAGCCAGATCGATGACGCACACAAGCATGACCAGATTTCTGGACTGATAAAAACAACATGTACGACTGGTTTTGCTTGTTTTACTGCTAAAATGTGAAACTCTGAATAGATTCACAATTCTGATTTTTTGCTATTAATCTATGGATCTTCACAGATTTAAAGATGAAGGTAAGGCTCTCCTCTAAAGAATGTTTTGTTCTGTACCAATGTAGTTTTAAGATGTACTGCACGATATGATCTTCCATGATGTAACCATCATCAAAGACTTGAAGGACTTCTGATCGTTTGCACAACCGAATATACAGACTATGTTCTCTTTATGGTGAAGATTTTACTTCATAGGAATAATTGTTGTTAATAATTGCTGATTGTCCTTGAGCAGGTAATGAAATTAACATTAGCATCTATATTAGCATTAGCATTTCTAGACTGCACTAAACATGCACATTTTTTTAGAAACGCTCTACGATTAGGACTTTGGATCCTTTCTGTTTTAAGCATAGACCTGAGAAACCTGATTTTAGATTCTCCTCATGAGCTGTTTGATAAATTCGGACATTTGCCATTTCGATTCTGACCTTTAAACAAGTGCAAAACAGAACTGCGATGCGGAAAAAGGGAGTGGGCATTTGGTGAGGGTAAGACAAAGAGTGTATGTCTTGGAACAAACATCGTGTCACACGCTCGTATCCTTGCTTCAACGTGTAATCAGAGCCCAGAAACTTAATGCACCCCAGTGGAGGCCTCAGACTTATTGGAGTGGAAACACTGGGTGGAAGAAGGATGTGTGTGTGTGTGAGACAAGACAATGGTAGTGCAAGAAAAAAAGGGTCAAAAATGACAGGAATGAAGCAGAGGAAAAGCAAATGTAAAAGAACAATATAGGAAAAGTCATTAAAGGTGGTTTCACAGGAAGGACCAGATGAAGGGTGAGGTTTGTGTAGCGACTGTGAAACCGCACTTAAAGCAGCGACAAAACTCAAGATCCTGCTGAAATACTGACCGGATTAGTCAGGCAAAGAAACCACCAACAAGACGCGAGTCTCAGATTTGTGTACAAACATGTAGCAGAGTCACGTAAAAATGTTACAGTACTTACAGTACGTTACATGTACACATAAGAAGACAGGAATATTTCCTGGTGCTTTGGAACGCGTAGTCATGTTATTATTGTCAACATGATATAACAAATTATTAGTCATGTTATTATGGCATATTTACATATTTATGCTGAATGTCCATTTTAATTAAAGGTACGAGGATCTTTTATATCTTTATATTTTTTATCTGCACTATTCTATTCTATTTGTATAGCACTTATTTTTTAACAATGGTATTGCACAAAGCAGCCTTAAAGAATAAAAAATTATGGACATAAATTGTGCGGAATGTGTATAAATGATAATTATCACAAGCCGGGGTAAAACCACAAAGCAAGGGAAAACTCCCTAAGATGCCAAGAAGGAGAAACCTCGAGAGGAAGCCGACTCAACAGGGAAACCATCCTCATTTGAGTGATATCAAATAGTATCCATACCTGGTATACTTGTGTGCTATCCTATCCTATCCTATCCTATCCTATCCTATCCTATTACGTTACTACACACATACCCAGTTTTGCAGGGAAATTGTTTCCCCCTGGATTGCACATGACTCATTCAGGGACGAAAATCCCCAGTGTATTAAAAGCCTCTCCCTGGTAATATTTGACTTGGAAAGCAACGCTGATTCATCTGCATCTACTTTGACTAACCGAAAGATTGAGCTATTGAGTGTGTGTGTGTTTTCATGGAAAAAGAAAAAATATATATATCACTTTGTTAAAACTTCAATGCACATGTAAAGCGCACGAGTTATTATTACAGCACATTGCATATTATATAACTCATCTCTAGTCAATGGACACTGGCACGGACTTCAGCTGAGGACATCGCAGGGCTTCTGCAAAACAACCAACGAAGGCTTATCACAACTATGCAACAAAAAAAAAAAAGAAAGAAAAAAGAATACTATGTACAGTATGGATGATGTGTGACCACATGTGAGGAAGGAAGGATGTCGACTTTCCTCTGGTTGAAAGAAATGGCGAGCACCGTGACATGAACCGAGGCTTATGCTGCATGTTGATGCTCAGTTTGCACACATAATGTTTTTCATCCATGTGTTGCCTGGTCTTGATACATGTTCAGAGAATCAGTGGCATCTTTCCAAGACGAGAGAACACACAGTCAGTTGGCTAGAACACAGAGACGCTGTTCAATAAATGTCTTTGTACTGCAGGTGAGAGGAGTGCCAACGCCGGAGCAGCAAACTGTGGGTGGTGTTTAACTGCTAATGTACTGAGACAGCAAAACTTACTGTGGTTTGAAATATTTGTATTTTCCGTTTCCCCGTGCTGAAATCCGATTGGTCAGAAGGTCCTGAGTCAATTTCTCTGACTGTAATTTTAATATCAAGGTTTATACTGTAGTATTAAATGCTGTGGTATATTATGGTATATGGTATCCACAACCATTCATCCATCCATCCATCTAGGAACCTCTGTAGACCTACTAGGGACTGGAAATGGAGGTGACTATTATATGTGTTCCCATTTTTACAACTGTTGTAAGACCAACATTTGGTTCACACATTTGGGAACGCCAATTAGCCTTTGGACTGATGCGGGGAAACCGGAGTACCCGGAGGAAACCCACCGAACACGGGGAGAACATGCAAACTCCATGCACACAGACCCCGAGGTGGTGGAGGTGGAGATGCAATCCACCAATCTAAGCATGCATTAATGGAGCAAATGCCATTGTGCCTCGTTGATACGATGAAATAAGGAAGACGTCTCCAGTATTGGTGCTTCATAAAATTTTGACCAAAAGTTGATTTGGTTTAGAACTTTTGCACATGGAGAGCCTTGTTTATTTCAAGTTATTACCTTCAAGATGAGAAAAGAGAGCAAGAAAGATAAGGCTGATGAGATAGCGGCGCTTTCCAGCTGCTGCTACTGTACGATACGGAAGTAATAAAGTTATTACAGTACTAAGTTGTCTAGTGAATTTTCTGTGAGATTGAATGTAACTGTGAATGGATAAAAGTTATGAAGTTAGTGTTAGTTTAACAACTTTGAGATACTGTCTTTGTTGGCAATGAGAATAATAATAACAATAAAAACATTAAAATTTGGGCTGTGCTGTAATAAAAAGGCTGCAACAGTAACCCTCTTTCAATCTGGTCACATGATAAGTTCTTACATAACAACTTTTTTCAGTTAACATTTGTTAATGTTTATTTTCATTTTTTTTTTTTTCAGTTTAATGTCTCGCTGTTTAAACGCTCATTGCTATCTGCCCTCCTGCTGGTACTAAACCACATGACTGGGGTGACACGACTCTGGCCTTTAAGCCCTTGTGCTTTATAAATGAGTTTTAACCAGCACAATACAACCAGTTTTCCAGGTGAAAGCGACATTCTAAAAGTACAAAAGGATCCCAGACACTTTGACACTCACGCATTTTTTTTTTTAACCAAAGAGACACTCTCTTTAAGCAGCATCTTTTGAAACGTAGTTTAAGAGTAGATCCAAGAGTGGCTGCTGAGTCACCGGAGACTCCGGGACAGGACAGGAACCGCTCAGGCTCTCGCGGGACACTTTGCCTAAAATCCTCGGCTATATTAAGTAAACAATGAGTCAAGATAATTACACCAGCTAGTCCAAGGTAGCCATTATGGTGTGTATGTGTGTGGTTTGACATACAGTATTGCTCTTAGTGTTTTGAGCAAATTATTTGACATTATTTAACCTCGCTGTGGAGCACATTGGATACATATGAACATATTTAAAGATCTTTCAGGATCCTAATAACTGGACGGCCCTGAATCCAACCATGGAATCTTAACCAATCCCCCCCCCCCCCAAAAAAAGACAGGATTGTGACGTCTGACTTTGGTGACGCAGCATCGAGACCCCGGATAAGTTCAGCACCCATTTAACTTCAAACCACCAAAATGGTTGAGTCTTGTTTTTCGTTGCAAGACGTAACTTTTTGTTAATAAGCGTGACTAGCGCTCATATTATTGCCGTCCTGATTAATAATCGATCCGTGAACAAACACACACTGTTACTGTTTGCTTTGTTGTAATTCTCACCTGATGTCTTTCCAGCTAACTGGAGGCGAGTGAGATAAGAAACAGAGATGACAAATATGAGTCGGTTAAGTAAGATCAGGTCTGAGCTCTCTCTCTCTCTCTCTCTCTCTCTCTCTCTTTTGTAGATCACTTTGTTTTTCCATCGCTTCTACCTCCTCTCCCCTCCTCTTAGCTACCTGATATGATCTTCTGCGATCATCTCTTCCCTCTCACTAACCCCTTCACCTAGTGCTTTCTCTCTCCATATCAATTTTGCTCTCTTTCTCTACTAAAGATTACACTGCAACCTTCTCTCTCTGTCTCTCTCTCTCTCTGTCTCTCTCTCTCTCTCTCTCTCTCTCTCTCTCTCTGTCTCCTTCTCTGTCTCTCGGGGGGGGGGGGGGGGGGGGGGAGCTGTAACCCAGCTTTGCCTTGGAGCTCTGGGAGTGAGATAAGCAGTAGCCAAGCACAAACAAATAGTTGGTAGGAATGAACACGCGTATCTAAATGTCTTCTGTAATTCTGAACACTAACAACATTTTTAAAGAAGCATTTATGTTGTATATTTTCAGCAGCCCTGAAGAGTACGATCTGAATGCAAGTATATTTTATACTATAAGTTATGTGTCTATTTCTAGGGATCGTGAGCAGCGTGGTATCTGTCGTACACTGTGCCAAGTCGTAACGCTCCGGTGAAGTTTGTTGTCTTCCGAGGAACTGATTCCAACGTTAAGAGTAACTCTGGGTTTTGTGAAGGTAAACAAATTGAGGAAGCAACAACAACAACAACAAAAAAAGACTTGCATACTTTCGGAACATTCTTAGGAAATTTTGTGGTCCGCTGGTAGGTTTTTGTCTGCATGTCTGAATCGGTTTTGATAGAGTCGACCCTGCTGCAGCGACGGAGGTGAGAGAAGGTTTCTGTAAACAGAAGCTATCGGAGAACTTCCGTTTGTACTGACCCAAAGGAGTCATGAACATTCCACCTTTTTCCATTCTGCCGCATGCATACTGTACAACTGCCACGAAGCAAAAATAACAACAAGCCATCAGTGCAGACAAACACTCACAAACACACGCACACCCACAGAACGCACCAAAACAACCTGATCTACTGGTCTGAGAAGAAGCCGTTCGAAACAACAGCGGTTAAATAAAATCTTCTCATGTAACTGTTCAACTAAATATGTCTGTAATTACAAGACAGATTGTTGTTCTGTCTGAGAGAGTGCTCTGTCTCTCCAGGTAGGACTGCGGGACAACTGATCTGTATGGGATATATATGTATATATCTTCATGCCTTAAAAGTGAAAACACCCCGGACGTATTCATACTCACTAATCTTAAGTCGATATTTAAAGATTATCTGAAGAACACTGAAAGTGGAACTCTTAAAGGTCCCATATTTTACTCCCTCTGTTTTACTCATCTTTAGAACGCTCTGTCCTAGTGGTTAGAGCCGAGCCACGCCCCTCCAGGAAACACCAGAGCTGAGCAACAAGCTTGGGAAGGGGGATCTTCTTATATGAGGTCACAATAGGGAAGGGTATTTAAGCCCCAGCCAGAGCGGGACGGTGGTGTAGTGAAAAACGAACAGGAAAAAGCTAAACCTGGGTGAGATGCTCAGATCTTTTGTACGGTTGCGATTTTTACAAACACCAGCTCAACATTTAATACAAGCCTTAACCTTAGAATCCATTAATCAGATTTGGGATCAGTTTTTTAAATACAAGTAATTTTTTAGTGTGACTGCAATCTAATAAAATAACACTATAATCCACTTTACTGTAGTGTTCACTGCATGCAAAAATACAAAAAACCCTTTTACAGTTATTGCCTCATTTGTTTTCTTCCACTATGTAGATACTATAATAAACAATATTTACAGGCATTTGTTCTACTTAAATGTACAGTATAATGAGTTAGTGTGAGGAGGCCAGTGGACTTTACCATCTGTAATCGTTTCGCACCAGAGACGACTTTGCTAGTTTTCAGAATGAAGAATTTCATCACGTTATACAGGATTGAATGCACTTTGGCTTTTCTTTCAATAATGCAAACGTGCGGTGAAAAAATAGACACAACGTTTTAACATCATTACAAAACGATTCATAATCATTTTAATGTGCAAATAGAAAAACATGAAATAGATACAGGAAAAGCGCAAAAGATGTCATGAGGTCAGTGATGGAGGAAAACACCAAAGAGAGAAAATGGAAGGTTAAGAAGGAAGTGATAAGCAGACAGTAATTGATGTCTTAGTTAATGTGACACTCATTAGAGCTCGTTAGAACATGTTAAGGAGAACGGCAGTCCTCGTTCTTGTGAATCATTCAACACACACACACACACACACACACACACACACATACACACACACACACACACACACACACACACACTCTTTTCTCTTTTTCTTTTTTAAACTCACCTTCTACCTAAAGAAAGAATGACTGCTCCAAACCACTGTTGCAAATGTGTGTGTGTGTGTGTGTGTGTGTTTTATATAAAATATCAGCTCTTGTACAGTACAGACCGCTGACAGGTGCTATAGCTACACTAGTATGTTTTGAACATAATCTAATCAAATATTTAATAAAATACAGTATAATTATAAGCCGTGATAATTGTAGGCAGCGCAGTTCCGTGCACAAGTAGCCTTTCACCTGGTGTAACATTAACACACCTGATAACGCCACACCTGGCCTGGTATTCTAAAGCACAGAAGTGTGTGCAAGCCACCATTTTGCCACGTGTAGAAGAACCACGTACGGTAGCTCGAGACACACCCCACTGATAGCAGCTTCACACACACACACACACACACACACAATCTCTCTCTCTCTCTCTCTCTCTCTCTCACACACACACACACACACACACATGTTTTACAACATGGCAAAGACTTCCAAATGTACTGAGTTTTATTAAGTAATTAGTATTTGCCTAATGAGCAATTAAATATTCAACTGATAAAATTTTTTTTTTGGTTATACAACATTGGATAGACGTCGCAACAACGTTAGCAGCAGCGGTACGGTACTTGCTTAGCACTGTGACTGTTTGCACAGTTGGCTAGATTCTGGAGTCTAGTCATGTTTAAGAACAAACCTAATGATCTTAAACAGTTAATTAACTGATAAGTTGTATTAGGGGTTTATGGGGGGGGGGGGATGAATGAAACCACTCCAAACTGGACCAAGAACTGGTTTTTGCACGTCACTGATTTCCAACTTCCAATCTGAATGTAATTTATAAATAACTAGCAGGTTAATTCCTCGGATGTTGGTGCACTGACGTACCCGACGTCTGACTCACGCGGTAACAACCACATATTCACCAACATGACTTACAATCAAACTTTACCTACGGACACGGACCGGCCTTTCGAAATAACCTGCGGAGAATTTTGATTGCAGTCATCAAGCCGTTTGTCTCGGTGATTATATTACATGAGGTGAATCTTTTCTAGACTTGCATAAGAGTGTGCATGCTTTTCTTCTGTACTAACCAGGAAATACACTGTGCAAATACCCCAGCCTGCAGCTCCTGCACGTCCACACACGCTCCAACTTGGCTTTCGGTGGATGGAGTTAACATTAGTGACTCTGGAAAACTCCACCTGCCCTCACTGCGAGGCATGCAGGAATTCGTAAACGCCAGGGGTGATAAACTGTACGCGACCCCACCCTCCGCTTCCCGCCTTCTTACCTGAATTACAGCATTTAGCATGATTGCCAATTTTCAAACACGCTAAGGTTAGACGCACTTTACGGAGCACGAGAAAGATCTCCAGAAAAGAGAGAGGAGATGAAGATGAAGTGGATGAAGTAACCTAGCATAAGCAAGTTCCCTCTGGGATTAATAAAGTTCTTTGAAAGATGTCGGTGATGGCAAAAGTAGCCAAACAGGCGCCATCAATAAAGACATAAGATATCAAAGTACCGGACTAGGTGTTTTTGTGTGCTAAGATCAATGTGTTTGAATTACATCTCTTAACCCTCCATGCTGTTAATAATGTACATAAAAAGATGTGCATATATCAGTGACACTAGATGTTTTTCTACTGAACCTTCTGCATGTTCCTACAAGAAGAAGAGCGTGCTTATTAACTCGTACCTAACCCCAAGGACATTTTAATGGGGTAAAAAAAAAAAAAAACCAAAGCTCTCTGTTTGTGGTGCAGGTCGACACAATCCAGCCGTTGAAAAAGGCAAACAGGGTAACACATTTTTTTTTTTTTTAAAAAAGATATCCATAATAGAAAAGCGTATTAAACATACAATGCACCTCTCCTTCGGATTACACGGATTAAGCCCAAACTAAACCAAACACACCCACTAGGCTGCTGAGCTGGTTGAGGGAGCACACCCTACTGTACATCCGTGACTTCGGTTAGTCATTTGCAGTTAAGAGTAAAAACAAACCGTGACTATTCAGTTATTTGGCCAAAGGTGAGGATGATGAATATGGACAGGATTCAGTATTATTATGGATTCAGTCTAATTAACTCTCTCTAGGTCTTACACGGGTGTGTGCACTTTCTGACTCTCTCTTACGCCCACACACACACACACACACAACCTGCTTCTGCTTCACTCACACACACATTTTGCACTAACCTGTACCACTTTATAAAGTTTGCTTCAGTTCTGTGCTCTACCATGAGGAACATCTCCAAGCATGAGAAGATCTTTCACCATAATTATTATCTATAAGGTTGCTAAACTGCTCTAAATATAAACATATATCATAAATGATTTCAGCCAAATCGTCGATCCGTGAGTAGAAACCAGAGCCTACCTGGAAAATGAGCACTTTGAAGTGGTTCCTCTTGAGCAGGTGTGAATGGTTGGCCTCCAGACGCTTTACCTGGCCACTCTGGCGATCGAGACGCTCACGCACTTCCTTCACATAGATGCCCGTCTTGCGTGAGCGCTCGAGCAGCTTGTTGACACCACCAGAGGCAACTGAATGGCTCTTGCTCAGGCGGGTCAAGTCATCTTGCACGGACCGCACCGTGCCCTCCAGGTCAGCCTGGCGTTTCTCCATGCGCCGCTGGTTCTCCTGCACGGCCTCGATCATCACCACCAGCTTGTCGAGCAGCGCCACCACCGTGATGGCGCTCACCTGGTTCGCGGCACCTGTTGGGCTGCTCGGTGCTTTGCTACCAGCACGGGTGAGGGTTTGAGTCGGGGAGGTAGGAACTGAACTGGGGACGAAGAGATCCTGGGCGGCCACCACCGGAGCGGTGGGGGAATCAGAGGTGGCTGGAGCAGGCAAGGTGGAGGAGCTCTGATCAGCTCGAGTAGCATCTTCACCCATTTTTGGAGGATCTGGTATGTTCAAAGTCTGCTTCCTATTCTAAAAGATTTTCTGACCCGCAGGTGTAGTGGCTCCTGCTACCCGTTGAGCTTGACCTGTGAAGTGCTTCTATTTTTGAGTGTGTCTGTCACATGGACGAGCTTCGCCGCCTCCCACGTCTCCTGAACACAACAACATTCCCGACACACCACTTAAAAACTCCCTACACACCCAGAGGAGGAGCCAGGTTGCCTAGGAGTTAGTCCGGCCCATCGGTGTAAATCAAGCCGGAGTGTCAGTGTGTGTTTGTGTGTGTGGGTGTGAGAGAGGGAGAGGGAGAGATATGGCAGGGAATGGAAGTAACACAGTGTGATTGTGATGCTGTATTTGGTAGCAGGTGAAATGATTTTCATTGCACCTGCACTCAGCAGACCTCTCTCTCTCTCTCTCTCTCTCTCTCTCTCTCTCTCTCTCTGTTCTTTCTTTCAGCTCTAATGTTCCATGTCTCCAGATCTAGAAATAAATATCTGTACAATATGTAGCTGGCACCATGCCAGGATGATCCCTAATCTCACACACACACGTTCTCATAGGCCCATACCTCATACCTCTCGTATTACACACACACACACACACACACACACACACACACTGATTCAGAGCAAACTCAACTCTGCTTCTGGCTGGGGCACAAAAAACCGTGAGCACGAGGCCATCTTAAAACGCAGCGCTAGACAGAAGACAGAAGGTCACGTTCAAGCCAGCGGATTTCAGACTTCTCTGTACAATAAACTTCTTGGGTGAAGCAGTTTGTTTTTTGTCCATTTTAGGCCCTGTGGGTGGCACTGTCTCAGTGTGTTAAGGCTCCGAGTTAGTGATCAGAAGGTCGGTGGTTCGAGCCCCACCTCTTGACACTGTTGGGTCCTTGAAGAAGGCCCTAAACCCTGTCTGCTCCAGGGGTGCTGACCCTGCACCTGGGCACCCGCCTTCTAACAAGAAGCTGAGATATGCGAAGAATAAAGAATTTCGCTCTGCAATAATGTTTGAAGAATAAAGGCTGAACATATTTTTCCTCCTTCAAATGATAAAATGGTTTTTGGAGAAAATACTAAGCATGCATTTGAGATTTGAGTACACACACACTTGGCTGTGATGTCGAGGGCTGTGATGTGAATTCTCTCATCCTATGGTTCTGACTCTCTCCACACACACACACACACACACACACACACACACACACACACACACACACACACACACACACACACCAATGATTTTTCGATCAAGCAAAATGATCTTTAATTATAGTGATTATAGTAGAGAATGCTTATCTTTCCACTTTACTGCTGGATCCTTGAACAATGTCAAAGTCTGCTCCCTGCTGGCCAAAAGTAGTTACTGCATGAAGTTATTGAATTAAACTCTTTAAACACTTTATTCTGTATACAGGGTCACTGGAGACTATTCCAGGAGGCAAGGCCTGGTACACCCTGGGTTGAGAACACGCAAACAGACCCGAGGTGAGAATCAAACCCAGACCCTGGAGGTGCAAGGCCACAGGGCTAACCACTATGCCACCGTGTCACCCTGATTAATTAATCTCTGACTAAAAGTAATATATATTTCCAGTGGTGGTTATGATTATGTAAACAAATGCTGTATGGAACAATTCTGTGCCAATAAGAAGCATAAACATGGATAAAGCACTTTCTGGAGGGGTGTGAGCTTTCCAGGAAAAATACTGTATGTTCACCTTCTTATTACAACTACAAAAATACTTTGCCTCTATCATGTGATCTTATCATTTGCTTCCTTATGCCTATCTGTACAGATTGTATCTTATCTCTGAGTAAAAAATTAACCATTCCGTTTGCTGTCAAGACCAGTGCGAACTTGTGTCGAGCTGAACCGCACCAGGTGATACTGTATGTGTGTATCGCTCCTGATGGACCCAGCAACATCCTGTAGTTGATCTCTCTGGATTTGAGGATTATTGTCTACTTTGCTCGGTTCACAGCGCACTGCTGTTACTTTTGTTCTTGTTTGCCGTGGGAAAATTCCTGAGCGCAGATAGACATGCCTGTACAGATCAGCCTGAACCGATGGCGTCACTGCACCATTAATAATCAGAACTTCATCTCACAGGAGTCATTGTATAATATGGAGCGCATTTCATGTCAGTTGAATGATGAGTTCATTTGTTTCTTAAATAATTTCACCTGTTCAGGGAAACTGTGTTATAATATCACACAAACATGCTTTTTGCTTCACTTAGGTTGAAAATGGCCGTGTTGCTAAATGGACCATTTTTGCCATGTCTGCTTTTGTTTCTTGGTTTAAAAATATTCATTTATTTATCTTCTATACTGCTTATCTTATACAGGGGGGACTGGAGCCTATCCCAGGAAACTTTGTGAACAAGGCAGGGTGCAAATCCAGAGCAGGGCACAATCACACACTGAACACTTATTCACACACTACAGGTAATTTGGGAACATCTATTAGCCTAATTTGCTAGTTTGCACAGGGATAACATGCACACAGACCCTGCGGTGGGAATCGAACCCGGACCCTGGAGGTGCGAGTGCTAACCTCCATATCACCTGTTTCAAAATAACAACTATAAAAACCTTTAGAGTAAACGACACCTATTTTAACCATTTATTTCAAATCTCAAATAAAACTTTAAAAAATTTATTTTCTTTTTCATTCATTCATTCATCTTCTATACCGCTTTATCCTGTATTAGGGTCACGGGGACCTGGAGCCTATCCCAGGAGACTCTGGGCACAAGGCAGGGTACATCCTGGACAGCGTGCCAATCCATCGCAGAGCACACACGAGGAAACCGGAGAACCCGGAGGAAACCCACCAAGCACGGGGAGAACATGCAAACTCCATGCACACAGAGACGGGAATCGAGCCTGGCCGGGAATCGAACCCGGACCCTGGAGGTGCAAGGCGACAGTGCTAACCACTACACCACCGTGCCGCTATTTTCTTTTTTTAAATATTAAATTTAGATAAATCAATTCTGTCAACTAAGACACAAACAGAACTTGTCCTGTAACTCAAAAATGAATTGTCACAATTCCAAATAACCCACATCACATGATCTCATTCTTCTATGTAGCATATATATATATTTTAAATACTGTACTAAGTTTGTTTTTTCTCATATATAATAGCTCATTATCACTGAGTTTATTGACTGACTTTCAACAGTGTCACATGCACTGCTATGCTTTACATATTTAGATTTAATGATTTGTTCAAATATGCTATTAAACTGTTCATGAGTCCTAGCAATGAAATTATGGGTCACAGTAAGGAAGGTGTCAACTAGGTTACTGGGAATCTTAAAGTGACGACTAAAGACTTATCTGTTTCTTAGGTATTTGAATTAACTTCAGAAAAAAAACCTTCTCACCAGTGTTTGACTGATGGCACTTCTAGTTATTAACCTTTATAACTTTATAAAGTCCATCTATCTAATGATGGAAACTTCAAAGCACTTTTGTAAGTCACTCCGGATAAGTGCATCTGCCAAATGCCTGAATCTAAACCAGTACACTGTCACTTTCATTCTCATCAACAGGTTTTTAAAATCTAATGGTCACTTGGCATTGAGTCATTTTTGAGTTCCAGGATGAACTTCATCACACTTCATCTTCAATAAAAAAAGTTCATGTTACACTGAAGGAACAGACTCACTTAAAACTCGTATGTACTGTACATCTGAGGGTCATATTAACACTCTGTTGCACAATGTTTCCATTGAATCAGAGGCACTAAAATAGATTGTTAGAATAAAGAAAAATATCATGAATCACACAACCCTCCCATCCAGATTAGACTAATTCCAAATTGCCGGAAGTGTATGAGTATATGTGTGAGTGTCTATGTGCTTCTGTGTCCTGCACTTCATTGGCACTTCATCCAGGGTGTATCCTGAGTCCCCTGGCATTGGCTCCAGGCCTCCTGCAACCCTGTACAGGAGAAGTGTTATAGAGTATGTGAGTAAGTGAGAGAGTGAATTAAACAGTGGAATCATGGTTATTTGTGCAGTGATAATTAGTACTAATACTTTTGCTCAACCGATCTGTCTAGAAACCTCTGTAATCCAACTATGGACCATGAAAGCTAATATTGATTAGAATTGTATTTATTCCCATTTGTACATGTACCACCAAGCACAGGGCGAACACACAAACTCCATGCACACAGACCCCGAGGTGGGAATCGAACCCTCGACCCTGAAGGTAGAAGGTGACAGTGCTAACCACTACGCCACTGTGTCACCAACACTTTATTAGTACTGTACTATATAAGAGTGTGTGTTTATAACAAAATGTATTTAAAACAATTAATTTAATTCTAATATGTCATCATCTTATTATTTATACCGCTTTCTCCTGTATACAGTATCTCCTGTATCATGGGGGGCCTGGAGCCTATCCCAGGAGGCACAAGGCAAGGTACACCCAGGACAGGGTGCCAATCCATCGCAGAGGACACACATATACACTACGGGCAATTTGGGAACGCCAGTTAGTCTAATTTGTATGTCTTTGGAATGTGGGCGGAAACCGGAGCCCCTGGAGGAAACCCTCCAAGCACAGGGGGAACACATAAACTAATTGTCCACTTTGTGACTCTAACCTTACGTGGTTAGGAATATGGTTCACCAAAATCGTCCCTAAAGGTCTATCTCTGCCACTATATCGACGTGTACAATGATTTCATAATTTGCTTCCAATTATCATCTTAACATTTATTAAATATGCCAGTTACACGTTTTGACATGTCTGTCGTGGTTTCATACTCATGCTGCACTATCAATCAAGGCTAATATTATGCTAGAACTTTGCTGAGGCAACTATTTGTTGCACATGAAACTTAATTCAGACAGGATTTTCTATAAATAATAAAGAATTTTAGTCTCTCCTGTGTAACATTTCTATAACCCACCATCATATAAAAGAAAATGGAAAGCTGGAAAGTCTTTAAAGTTCCCACAAAGGAAATACACATCTTTGCGTGCACACACACACACATTAAAGGCTTCCTGTTCAACCTTTCCTCTCATAAGTTGAGACAGTGGAAGACGAGGCCGCATTCTGAAGTCTGTTGTCACAAATAAACCTGAGAAAATCCTCAGCTGACGGGGAATGTCAGGAATGCCGGGGGCTGCTGGACTTGTTCTCACGAGGTTATTATGAATGCAGTAATATTAGGTGTATTTGACTAAATGTCAATAGGTTTAGAAGTAGGTCCTGTACACAACTCTACACATTGACACACTTGTCCCTGAAGTCTCTGGTTCCTTCAGCGTCTGGGTTCTGGTGGATCAGGGAAGAGCTTTACTATGCAGAAGCTAGACCATGGTCTTCCACACCTGGCTTAGATAAACTATGGTAATGGGGAGAGTAGAGGTAATTAGAACGGCAAAGAGGCAAGAAATCTGGAATGGCACAAAACAAACATATGTGTGTGATGATCAGGTGTCCACAAACTTTTGGCATTGAGGATCATCGTAGTTTCATTCTGCCCCAGTCTGCTCTCCAATCTCCAGCTGTTCCCCTGCTCCAGTGACTGCCACTGATTTTGAATCCTCACATTGCTTCAACTTCCCGGTTTCAGGGTCTGACCCTGCCCCAGACTTGGTTCCTGCCCGGTTTCAGGGTCTGACCCTGCCCCAGACTTGGTTCCTGCCCGGTTTCAGGGTCTGACCCTGCCCCAGACTTGGTTCCTGCCCAGTTTCAGGGTCTGACCCTGCCCCAGACTTGGTTCCTTCCCGGTTTCTGGGTCTGACCCTGCCCCAGACTTGGTTCCTTCCCGGTTTCTGGGTCTGACACTGCCCCAGACTTGATTCCTTCCCGGTTTCAGGGTCTGACCCTACCCCAGACTTGGTAACTGCCTGGTTTCTGGGTCTGACCCTGCCCCAGACTTAGTTCCTTCCCGGTTTCAGGGTCTGACCCTACCCCAGACTTGGTCCCTGCCCCAGTTTAAGGTTCTAACCCTTCCTCCATCTCAGTTTCAGGTTCTGATCCTGCCCTTGATCCTCTCCAACTTAACACTCTGCTCCTAATCCCCCATCAGTCTCAATATCTGCTTGATCCTGCCTCAGTCTTAGACTCCACCCATAACCCCACATCAAACTCTCAGTCTCAGTTCATCCTACTCCAGTCTCAATCTTTGTGCTTGTTCCCACAGTACTAAGGCTCTGTCATGGATCCCACCCAATCTCGCTTTCTGTCACTAATCCTACCCAGTCTCAGTCTCTCCCACACCGACCCTGCCCATGACAATCAGGGACACTGATCTCGCTCTACCTGTAGCTTCCAGGTATTCTTTAACATGTTCCAGATATTCATAGGGTTTGTGGACTTATAGTGAACAGCAAATTTTCCTTCAGCGATTTTAGACCAACACCAACATCATCTACGACTCTACTGCCAGGGAAGTATACTAGAGGAATATGCATGTGTGAATATGGAACATCCTAACAAATAAGTATTTACATATAAATATGTACAAACCACGAGTCCATGAACCATGAGAAATAGGTCAGGAGAATCCTTCCTTGGTGGCTCGTTGCATTGGATCACACTTATAAATTTGGGATCTAACTAAACACATGTTCAGGATTTGTTGTGGTCCTCTTCCAATTTGTAATTTGTTCAAAACTTTATTTCAGTGTGTTTGATTAATGTGAGGACAGCTTCAGAGTGACTGGAACTTTTTTAATGTTTAGTACAATTATGCATTGTTTCATTTTAGAGTGTCTAGACCAAAACTGCCAAGAATCTGATATAGATGTATAAATATAGATATAAAAGTGTCAGTGAGTGCCGGTTTTACAACAAACATGACCTTGTAGTTGGTCTACAGAATCAGTATATATCAAGTACCGGTCTGAAAGCTTCTATCCATTATCTGACAATAACAGACCCATCCAGATTATGTCTCGGGAGGGACGGTGCACAGGATGGGAAGGTTGTTTTCTTACTATAAAATATCAGTTACAAATTAAATTAATTCCTTATCCCCGCCCCCTCTTTAGTGTTGACAGAATACACTACCAATCAAACGTTTAGATAGACACATCTTACAGTTACCTTTACTAAAATGACCTTTAAAAAAAAAAAAAAAAAAAAATATATATATATATATATATATATATATATATATATATATATATATATAATTCTTATTATTATTATTTTCTACATTGTAGAACAAGACTGAAGGCATCCAAAATCTAAAATAATTTCCTCCGAACAGGTGAACATGATGTCGAGATGTGCCGGGTAATCGAGCTCTGTGAAGCATTCACGCAGGCTCTAATCTGAGGTGCTGCTCATTAGCCGTCTCTCGGCCTGGTAACTCGAAATGAACTTCCCCTCTACAGCAGAGATTAATCTTGGTCTTATTATTATTTTTTTTTATCCTGGGATGCACCTAATGAGAGCCAGTCTCATCCTAGCATTCGACGGGCTTTGCGACTGCACTTCTGTATTTTTACTGTATACTGTATATTTAAAGTTTTAATAATTTTCCATATGCAGTTTTAATATCTTCAGTATTGTCCTAGGATGTAGAAGAAGAAAAAAACTAACAACAACTCTGGACCAGTACTCTATATGAACCAGTTGTGAATCAGTGTGTCAGCCATGTTGAGTGATATTCACATGTACATGGGTCAAATACCGGCTTCTCGTGGTGAAGATCGGGCTGGACAGCTCAACGTGAGGTGCGTTGTGTATGCATAAATATATAGATATATAGATATATTTTAAGATTACCAGTGTCGATTATGATGTTACAACTGTAATTGCATTTAATGGGTCAGTTCTGATAAGCTCTGATCTAAGGCACAAGAAGTTACATTATTTTGCACAAATCTACCCCTAGTGGTCAGAACAGGTGTAACACATAACGTATATATCAGGCTGTGAGACGGTGTTCATAGCAAAATCATTACTCTAAAATTTTACATTAACCCACAGATGTAGTGTCGTCTATAAAAAAGTTAAGAACCCCTATTCTTGCCAAATTGGCACCCACCATAAAAATACAGTTGCATGCTATTATCTGTTTTGTGATATAAATTATTTATTTACATTTACAGAAAAAGACCCCACCAAGACAAAACAAAGAAACTAGTGGAAATATTACCCATACGTAACCAAATAGTAGGACTTGTCCTAAAGTAATGTCCTAAGATGCTCTCAGTTTGTGTCCTGTGCCACAGGTAGAAGGCACCACGTGTCACTCCACTCAGCCTCACCTACACCCCCCACCATCACCCCTTCCCCTCTGTCCAGTCGTACGCTCCAGTATCGTCCATCTTTTTTTGCACCAGGAGGCAGGAAGAAGTGGCTGTTTCTGTATCTTTTAATCTCTTGTTTCTACAGATCCCATGGTTGTGAGGCTTCTCCTTGACACTTAGATGAGGCGAGTGGAGGCGCGCAGGGTGTTCTCCGAGTTGTAGTGCGTGACGTTTTGCTTTTGACGGTTGATACGGTTAGTCCGTGGGCACTTCCTGGAGGAATGACAGAAATGACAAAGATGGCTGAGTACATATTTGAAGCTTAACAAGATTATTACAATAAGTGCAAGTATGTGTTGGATCTGGATTTGCACCACAGGAGAGCCTCGTCCTTTGCTGCCACCTAGTGGTATAATATGAACATACTGAGCAAAGGATGCAGTAAGGCTCCCATCAATGGGTCGCCACATACGATCAGCAAACAACTTTGGAACAGATTTGACGCCGGATGCCCTTCATGATGCAACCCTCCCATTTTACTAACCAGGCTTGGGACTGGTCCTGCATGCAGAGGTTGGGTAGTATGGGGTGTGGCAACACATAGACAGCCAGCCAGCCTCGAACCCAGATCCTCAAATTAACGACTAAAAGCCTTAGCCGCATGACCCACCACCAAGTTAGGTAAGTAATATTACAGATACAACACTTTTTTTTGTACAGAGTCTACTTTTTTTCTTTCCTTCTGTTACTTTTTTCCTACAGAAAAAAATAGTTGTGTTCATTGTGGCATTTTATCAGTACAGCCATGAATTAGGTCATGTTGGCTCCAGAGACCCTGGAAGGGTCCATTTTTCATTAAGTAGGAGACCTTAAAGGTTGAAATGCACTTGTTTATTTATTTAGTCAGAGTAAAAGAAACTACATAAATATTTTTATACCATTAATCTAAAGTGAGACTGAACATGCTAATTTTACCAGGCCTTCAGGCTGACTGTTTTTCTGTGATCGCTATTTTTTGTACGTCTGAGCTTTTTTCCCCCGTTTTTTGTGCATTAACATATTAAATAGCAGGAGCTGGTACAAAAAGACACTTTAATTTAAGGTTCATTAATAAACTACTTATGAGCAAGAACGCCTCTAAATCTTTTGCAAATGAGGTCTATCACATAACTCTTTTATTTAACTCTAGAAAATACATTAAAGGGGATGTATTATGCAAATTTTTTTTTTTGCTTTTTAGTTATTTTTAGAGTTTCAGATGGGTCTCCAGTGTGCGTGTACAAAAAAAAAAACATGAGAAAAAAAATTCCCTGCTTTAATTTTTGTATTAAGCATGCATTTTAGATTCCTCATTATAAGAAAAGCTCCTCCCCTAACTTGTTTCTCAGCTCTGGTGTTCTCTGGAGTAGCTCATTTACATAAACACAGAAATGGTGCGCTCGGAAGAGGAGTGAAATGGGGGCAGTCAAAAAATCTGAGGAGTATTTTTTAGCTAGGGAATTAACACACAAATATACACATTTTGTGCGCTCTGAGACCTGTGATAGCTTGTTATATAAATAAAAAAATATGGGAGCTTTAATGAAACAATTAGAAAAACAAATAGTTTGAAGAAAAACAAGGTTGCTCAACTTCTAGCTGCATGTGCTCATAAACACCACCTTATGTTATTAGCAAGATGTTCAGAAGCATCTTTATTAACTAGGATATTTTAATAACATCGGCTCATGATGAATGTAACACAGAGGTACCTCGGGATACGAACACCCCGCCTTAAAAACTACAATTTTAAACTGTTTTTATATGCCAAAGTATAATTATAGTCTTGAAAACTGGGTAATATTGGCAATATTTCTAGATTGCTGGAACAAATTATGCATTTACATTATTTTCTTTGGGAAAATCATGAATGCAATCCAATTCAACTTAAAATTCTAATTTTATTTGTCACATACACAGTCATACATACAGGTAATACGATATGCAGTGAAATGCTTATACGACCACCCGTGACCCTTAAAAATGTAAAAACTATTAACAAGAAATATGAAATAAATAGTTAAAACTATAAGAAAATAGAACTAAATATCCATATTTACAAAAATATTTATATCTGTACTAAATTTATTATCTGTATAAAAGACAAAATAGCTAATTTAAATTGAAATAAAAATAGAAATAAATGTAAATGTTGAGAAAGTGTGCATATGTGCAAATTTAAACTTTAATCTAATATGAAATTTCGTCATATGAATATGAACGCGCCTTTGGATTAAACGGATTAAATTAATACAAGGTCTCGCTGTATATAAATGTAATTTAAATTTTAATCATTATCTATGAATTGATCCAATTATTATTATTTTTAATTAACCAAAGTACTTATTAGTTGCTTGTACTGTATATAATTTCTAATCATACAATGCTACCAAAAAAAAAGGAGTTTACGATGACATGGCAACTCTCTGCTATTTAAAGATCAATTTTTCCCTGAGGAGGAGTATTACTGTAGATGTCTTGCCTCTGGGTTAAAGTTCAGCTTCTCCAGTTAAACCACATGTAAGAGTGAGACGACACTTCTGTGCGTTTGTAAGAACACTTTCCCTGGACACGTCGGGGCAGATTTAGATTACAGGCGACACGGTTTCTTTCACTATCACAGTGTTGTGTTTCTTTCGGACAGAGCAGCGTGAAATACGTACAACAAACTCCTGTAGAGACTTCGATTTAAATTCTTTTTAACCTATTGTTTTTCATTTATTCTTGTATCTTACACGTATTACTGAATAACTGTAACATATTCCTGATTGTACTGTTTAGTTAAATAAAATCTTGTTCTCATTTTGTGGTCATACATGATTTCATCATTTCTAGCAAAATGTTCTTCTAATTTCTGAATCATATTTAAAGATTCTGTAAATAACAATAAAAAAAAATCTTAATTTCTTGTAATTAATGCATCATTCCAAATCTCCCTGTATTTTTGTAGTAAATGTTTTTGCAGCTAAGATCCTCGGTTTGTGCTGACCACGCCTTCGCATAAGCCTGTGCACACAATCCACGAACCCACTGGGAATTTTCCAGATGCTCCAGATGGCTGGTTTGCTCTTCCTGCATTTATCATTGATCTGTAAGTAAACACTCCCCCTGCTGGCTGGTCTTGGTCTGTGCGGTGCGCTCCAGACTCGTCTCTGAACGTTCGTTTAGAAGGTTATTCAGGAGTGGAGCGGATTTAAACTTTAATCACTGATCCCCGCACAGGCACCACAATCTCCTGACCTTTAACGGAGTGTTAATTCAGTGCCGTCCCACTGGAACCGCACGCGCTCTCAGCGTGATGAGGTGTGTGAGGGTACGTGCCTGCGTGAGGGCATCCGCTTCCCTGAAGCCTGTCTCGTCTGTACAAGTGCAGCACTCATACGTTTTTTTTTTTTTTTTTTTTTTAAGTAATTTGTGAACACTGCTCCTCTAATCACCTTGAATAACCAAATGTGCACAGTGTAGTGACTTCTTCAGAATCATTCATAGCATCACTTACAGATTTCATGTCTAACAGAGTTCATTGCAATTTGCATTATTATGACTGTTTTGGCTTTTAGTAGCAGTTCGGCAATTGCTGCGAGATTATTTTTTGTGTCTATGATGGCGTCAGGTAAGAAAGGCTTTGTCTTTACATTTTCAGTGATATCTTTATGTTTCATACATTGGTGGACCAGAAATCAGTCTCATAAAAAATTCTGTCTGCATGTCTGTATGTCTGTCCAGACAGATTTTGTCACAGCATCACGCAAAACTGGCTGGACAAAATTAAGTGAAACTTTAGCAGTACGTAGATATCTGCCTGAAGTTTAACCCTAAGTCAAATCAAAATGTCGAGTAAAAGCGATGTTATGAACAGTTATGTACGTTTTAAAGCAACTAATTACATTACAAAATTACTGTCAATAAAAAGTATTCAGTTGCATTACAGCGTTACTTTTCCATTGCAGAAAATGAAAACTCCTTTGTGATTCCTCATGCATGTTGTTTTAGTCAAGACCTTTATAATTATTCTACCATCATCACTCAGCGAAGTTTGGCCCATAATCTGTTAACTACTAATACCCCTATCTCACCTACACGGTTAAGTACGGTTCATCATGATTCGTGATTAGGTTTCTATCTTTCCGAGCGTCGGTCCTCACATAGTCAAACCTCACAGGTGAGATAGGGGTATAACAGCAGGAATAACAGAGGGGGGGGGGGGCAGGTTATCATGGGCGGGGCTTGCAGGATGACTTTCTCACACACACACACTAACGGATTGGGAATCAGTCGCTTTAAGACAAAACTTCATCTTTATCAGATTTTAGATTTTGATTAAATATAATAGTGTTCCTATTCGTCTTTCGGTGGGTATCTCAGTGTCCACAGTAGAACATCTACATATTTGATTTGGCACAGGTTAGATATCTCTCGGGCACTGACTTGTGCTACCCCTTGCTTGCTGTTCCCCATCTTCCTTAAGAAAGCCAGTGTACTGTACTAACGCGGATTTGATTCAATGTAATGTACACTTAACCAAAAAGGTTTCCAATATGAACCAAGATGTCTGATTTTGTGTTTGTAAGTGTGTGTTTATGTTTGCATGTGTGTGTGTGTGTGTGTGTGTAGACTCACCGGGTGATACACAGCACCACCACACAGATGATGGCCACCTGCAGGGCTCCGATGATGGAGGCGATGAGGACGTAGCGGACTTTTCCGGAACCCGGCACCACATACAGCACGTTGTACTCCTTGGTGTCACACTGTGGGCCGCTGAAGCCTGAGTGACAACTACGAGGAACCAGAAAAAAAAAATCGATCAATCAGACCAATGAAGGGAGAGGAGCAATGAGAGTGCATCCAAAAAAACAAGTCAATGATTCAATATGGGGTATGGCAATGGGACAATGGACCGGTGCACTAATGTGGAACAAAACACCAGTAAAGAGGAAATATGAGCAATAGGCCAGTGAGGTTAAACCAATAAGAGTGCACCGATGGATGAGCGAGAGACAATGGACCAATACAATGAACGAGACAATGGAGCGAATCTGACCAGTAATGGAAAGGCAATGATCCAAAGATAATTAGTGCTACATAGGATGAGATCAGACGTCTAACGAAAGATATACGTTCACCAGCCATTTTAATAGGAACCCCCTCATGCAAAAAAATGCTATTATATAATCAACCAATCATCTTCTAAATCAACATCACATTCTCATAAATTTACAGAGAATGGTACTGAAATACAAAATACGTTCTGCATAGAGACATGCCTGACTGATACGAGAGAGAAAGAACAAGAGCAGAATGTCTAGAGTTATCTGAGCTGACAGGAAGTCTATAGTGACGCAAATAATCACTCGTTACGTCAGCTGTGAGAAGAAAAGCATCTCGAAATGCAGTCTGTATCAAATGATGTGGAGGTCACATCAGGTTCGACTACAACGACAGGAATGTGAGGCTGTCATGGGGACGTGCTCTCTCTTTTGGAACGAGTCTTTAACGTGACTCAGATGAACTATGAGTATCTCAGAGAGTGATTCGTTCACTTTCTATTGGGTGCGCGTGTGCAAATCATCGCAAAACCTCCGCTGGTAATGTTCAGGAAACAGAAATGAGTAGTTATCGCTCGAATCTTCTAGTCCGAGTCGTTCGTTTTTTTTGTCACGTGACTCCCATAGACGCTATGCAGTGCGATAGATTCAAAAGAATGAACGACTCGGACCAGAAGATATATGAGGTGAGCTGCTCATTCTGTTTATTATAAGATGTCCTTAGCTGCATTGTAATATTCTCATTACTGGAACTCGAGCCATTTGTGTATGGAGACGTGTTGAGGGTCTTTTCATTGAAAATGTAACATTTTATTTTACTTCTGATCAAAAGAACGAAACGAACTAAATAATAAAAAAAAAAGATTCATTCATTTAGATGAACGAGTCACTAAAATGATCCAAACTTCCCATCACCAATCTGGACAGACAAACTGTCTTCAAGTGTCACTGAGCCTGTACCTAATGTAGCCTTTTCACTGTGAAAATTAAACAAGCTCTTTAACCGGATCCGCATGATTAGCTGATGTACGTTGTGCTGCTGTCACCTGATTGGCTGACTCCAAAACCGCATGAACATTCAGGGACACAGGTGGGTTTTTTCTTGTTTTTTTTTTTTGGTTTTGTTTGTGCATTAATGGCTGTCAAACTCTATTAAATTTTCAAAATGACATTCAAATTGGAATTTCAAATGGAATAAATTTGGTCTTCATTTGAATTCATTTGAATATTAATGAACCCGTAATGTTAAACTGCCACAGACGTTCGGAGTTCTGCGTTTGTACTTCACGGAGGGCAAAAACTATTCGTTTCTTAAGCTTTTTAAACTTCCTTTTTTATTGACTTATGCACGGTAATATTTTCTCGTCCTTGATATTTGATTAGGTTCACGTGATTCCTGGCCGTCTTCAACAGGGACGGCACCATGTGAGATCTCATCTCTATATTTGCTCAGTGCTCAGAGTGTAACAGGATGGAGGCTCAGACACGATGGAGTGCGCTACAGGCACTCAGCACGGATACAGAGCGACTGACAGAAGTAAAAAAGTTAAAGAAGGTGAATATGATCATTTGACAGATACACGTGTGTGTGTGGGCTTCTTTCTCTCTCTCTCTCTTTCTCTATTCCATCATGCCTTTGGGGAGATTCTTGCTGCGTATCTGTCTCTCTCCTTCTCCACCTTTCTCTCGTTCCTACTCCATCCGCCTCTTGCACATTTCCCGTATCCTCTCTCACTGGCTCTTTATTAATCTCTTGATTTTGTTTTCTTCTCCATCTGCCAATTTCTTCGAATCCAGCCTTGTATCTCTTTCTTTCCCACCCCCCCCCCCCTCCTCTCTCTCTTGCTAAGGATCAGCTGCTAAGTCTTGACAGCAGCACCTGTTACAGCTAAACACTTCCCCACTTTTTCCTTCTCATCTCCTCTGCACTTGCACTCGTTCTCTCTTTCTCTCTCTCTTGCACTCACATCAGTGCATGACAGGATTATTTTCTTAGTCACCAGTTTTTTAAATTGAATGATCAACTGTACGCACGTATCTCCATGCATCCATCTAGGAACCTTTGTAGTCCAACCACCAGTGATGTCCATTGTATTTATTCCCATTTTAACGACTGTGGTAGGACGTCGGGTCAACATGCACTACGGGGAATTTGAGAACGCCAATCAGACTAATCTGCATGTCTTTGGATTGTGGGAGGAAACCGAAGTACCCGGAGGAAACACACCAAGCACTGGGAGACTCCATGCACAGCACACAGACCACGAGGCCGGAATCGACCCTGGAACCCGGTGGTGCGAGGCCACTAAGCCACTGTGCCGCCGTAAGCAATCTAATTACGATATAATAAAGTGATATAATAATAGAAAACTGTGATATCAGTCATTTGTCTGAATTCAATTTCTCTGAACATTTTCACTCTATGTGCCGTCACATGCCCGACTCATCCAGCTGTGTAAGATGTACACAGCAGGGGGAGCTGTTGAGTTGAGATCTTCATTACCTTCCTTTCTTGTTTGAGTGTGTGTATGTGTATGTGTTTGTGTGCGTGTGTGTGTGTACCTGCAGGACGGTGTGGAGAGCTTGCTCGGGTATTCACAGTCTCCGTGTATGCAGTAGTTCTTGTATCGTTCTGGACAAGGGATGTAGATTCCTTGTGCCACTTCCGACACTTCGGGTTTCACTTCTAAACAAAACAACACAACACACGTCTTTAAAAATCTGCATCTGTCTCTCTCTTTTAATTTTCTTCCTGTCTCTAATGTCTCTAACCCGATCATGCGTCTCTGTTGGTCCCTTTACAGCACGCGGGTTACACTTCAATACTTTTATTTGGATCAGCACAGATGCCAAAACATCACGACTGCAGATTACCATAACAACGTTTCAGGCGACGTGCGAGGACTCAACCAATTACTGTCAGTCAGCAGCTTGCAGCGTATTACACTCTCTACTGAGGAATCATGAAGAAAAACATTGAAAACACACCCACACACACACACACACACCCACAAACCCACCCACACACACCTGGCAATTCGGCTCTGGTGTAGTGTCCATCCCCGGGTTTGTTTCCTGTTATCCTGCCACCTAATGGTTAAGACAGAAGAGCAACAACAAAGTTTTAAGTGCACAAGCAGAAATTGTCAAAGTCATTAAACTGTAATTTAAATTAAATAATTTAAACAGTCAGCATCTCAGCGGCAGCTGCTGTACACTGGCTGACGTTATTGCACTCATTAATGGAGTTTTTTTGCTTAAACTGTACATCTGGCCAACTGTCCCGCTACAGCAGGTGGCCACCGAATAACACAACATGACAACACTT
This sequence comes from Channallabes apus, assembly GCA_030522415.1. NCBI lineage: Eukaryota > Metazoa > Chordata > Actinopteri > Siluriformes > Clariidae > Channallabes > Channallabes apus. Next base: position 14,159,245 of record CM060109.1, read on the forward strand.
CACAAGTAAATGTATATGTGTGTGTGTGTGTTGCATCGGGAACTCCGTCTGTCTCCTTAACCTGCATCTGTTCAGGTCAAAATGACCCATTTTTCCCCCTCAGTGTGCAACTTTACTGTATTCAACTCATACACATATCATTATTCTTACAGCGGTACCTCGGCGTACGAGCTTAATCCGTTCCGGAGGCGAGTTCTTAAGGCGAAATTTCATATTGTAAAACGCATTTTCCTATAGGAAATAATGTAAATGCAGATAATCCGTTCCAGTCGCCCCAAAATATTACCAATATTACCAATTTCCAACCATATTTTTGTATATAAAAACAATCAAAACATTTAGAAATGAAGCAAAATATTAAATAAATAGACATTAAACCCAAACTGAAAGCGGCTTGCTTTTTTTCTTGCTACTGTACCGTCCTTGTTACCATTCGTGGGACTAATCGTGCTACGTCTTCACTAACTTTTGCACAAAATCCAAAGAAAAAAAAGCCCACAATAAAATATGTTACTCACTTCACTTGGATTTCCACTGACGCAATGTTTTGAACGGCTCCCGGGTGTATGCGCAACTTTTGTTCGGTTTGCTCACATGCTTCGAATGCCAAAGTTTCATTTCTTAAGGCGAAAACTTTGTGAGGCGGAGAGTTTGTGTGCTGAGGTACCTCTGTATTGTTATTATTATCCATTCATTCATTCATCTTCTATACCGCTTAATCCTGTGTTCAGGGTCGCGGGGGACCTGGAGCCTATCCCAGGAGACTTCGGGCACTAGGCGGGGTACACCCTGGACAGGGTGCCAGTCCATCGCAGGGCACACACACACATACACACACTCACTCACACACTAAGGGCAATTTAGGAACGCCAATTAGCCTAACCTGCATATCTTTGGACTGTGGGAGGAAACCGGAGTACCCGGAGGAAACCCACCAAGCACGGGGAGAACATGCAAACTCCATGCACACAGAGACGGGAATCGAGCCTGGCCGGGGAATCGAACCCAGACCCTGGAGGTGCAAGGCGACAGTGCTAACCACTACACCACCGCGCCGCCTGTTATTATTATTATTATTATTATAAACGAGATAAGGTATACAGGACAATATATGCACAATGTTACAGGATGAACAGTAAAGCATGACATCACTTGCCTTGACAGTGACCCAAGTCCATGACCTCGATGTGTTCCTGTCTTTGACACGACGCCTCCTTCACTTGGCACGGGTTGTCGTACGAGCGGCCGTCTGACGCGCACACCGGGTTGAAGCTTATGTGAGAGCAGTCGATGTTGCACACGCACCTGTGGACGCAGATTCACACGGACTGCTCAGGATTTATCCACACCCAGGGGATTAGAGTGTACTCTGACTTCAGATCTGTTCTCTTCTGTTCCCAAGCTGCATTTTACTGTTCTATGTATACTGTATACAGTACTATCTTAAAACATTCACACTAGACTTTTTGGATTGGACTGACCATTTATTGATTATAGATGAAATAATCTATAGTGCCACCCTGATGAAGAATTCCATGGGCCGTGTCTCAAACCACTTTGACTTCAGGATGATTATTCTGCTGAAAGATCAAGTTTCAAATGTATATCATGTTACTTTGTGAGCACGGTATCACCCAGATGTCTACTGCACAAGGTTTCCACAGTTACGCTCTATTATACTGTATTATATTATATACCACATCTTTATTATCACAGGGCAATGTTGCACATTTATTCTGCATATTACAACATATACAGTAAATACCAAAACCTGATTACCTACTGCATCTTCTGTTTGTTATAACACATTGTTATTTATTGTAAATACCTGACTTATGCGTTTCCGGTTGGATGCTAACTGCATTTCATTGGCTCTGTACATATACTTTGCACAATGACAATAAAGTTGAATCTAATCTAATCTAATCTGAATATGCCTAAAAAACTGACCTATTATGCAAAATGAACTTTTATTTATATTTAGACATTCAGTTGGATCTTTAATGTACATGAACATGAACATGGTATTTTATTTTTTTTACATCCTTTAGTTTTTCTGTATTTCTCAGGGCTTAAACAAGTCAAATGTATTAAGTAAGATATCGAAGGAACAGACACTTTAGTCTTTAGTCGTCATTTAAAGATTGCCGGCGTAGGGACACATAAAGGAAGTTCATTCCACCACCCAAATAACAGAAAACAGTCTACATGCATGTCTTCCTCGATCCAGGAGAGATGCTGGGACGGGTCGAGCGGTGCCGGAGGATCGGAGGCAACGAGCCTAATTTAATCTGAATCAACATATTTAATGGGAATAACGGTTTCAGTTATATCTTTAAGCTAATATATCGCCATGGGGCGTGGCCATGAACGCTAACTAAATTCTTTCTTTCTGTTCCTCCTGCCCTGTTTCTTACTCAGTCTCCTTTACACACACTTTTATACACACACATGCACACATCCAAGGACTCATTACATCCACTACTAATGAAGGCTTGTGTGAATAAGAACAGGCACCAGACCAAGTGTTGGGGCCTCAAAGCCAGCAGAACTCATGAGCCTCCGCTCTGCGTCTCTGCGTCTCTCCGCTAATCCTCCTGCCCTCAGCTGATGACCTCATCAGAGCTCCATTACAACATTTTATCCTGTTCAATTCGCGTCCACTTCTGTCCATTAACACGAGTTATGTTGCCAAATATTTAACGTTATGACCCTTTATGTGAGCAAATATTGCGTCCAGGATGAAATTGCGTCGTGCAGATGTAAACCCAGTGGAGTTACGAGTGACACATCACCTTTAGCGGGATCTGAAAATGGCACGCTAATGGACATTAAAGCACTATGTGGTGTGTGGAAGCCATTATTTCACACCCTGTGTTGTGGGATTCATTTCACTGCTTGCTAATGCAGGTGGTTTGGGTGGTGGGGGTTTGGGGGGGGGGGGTTGTTAAAGGGGGGTCGGAATACATGTATTTTACTGTTGTACTCTTTGAGAAAATGCTAACCTAAACATTTTCATAAGTGGATGCCGAGGCTTTCAAAGGCTTCAGTGTTTACTGGCATTGACACGAACAGTGGTGAGTTTTATTCAGACACGGGAACAAGTGGGCTCGATGACTAATACACATTATAGACACTGCGTGTGGGTGGCACGGCTGAAAAAATTAACCATTTGTAAGTCATTCCTTCTGCTGTTTGATGCTGCTAAAACTTTAATATTAAACTACAGCCATCATCCATGTCATTATAAACAACAAAATGTAAACCGTTAAATCGTTACGGCGACAGTGTGTTCGCCACAATCATAGTTTTTATTCACTCACTGTCTACATCGCTTATCCTGTGTACAGGGTCAAAGGGGTACACACACACACACACATGGAAGAGCATGCACACACACACACACACATTGAACCCTCGACCCTACTGTACTAGTGATGGGAAGTTTTGGATCATTTTAGTGACTTGGTTCTTCAAAATGAACAAATCTTTTTAAAAATCATTTAACTCATTTCGTTCTTTTGATCAGAAATAAAATAAAATGTTGCATTTTCAATAAAAGACCCCCCATACAAATTTTGGCTCGAGTTCCAGTAAAGAAAATATTATAATTCAGCTAAGGACATATTATGATAAACAGAATGAGTAGCTCACCTCATATATCTTCTAGTCTGAGTCGTTCGTTCGTTTGAATCTACTGCACCGCATAGCGTCTATGGGAATCACGTGACAAAAGAACGAACGCCTCGGAGTAGACGAGTCATTGAGAAAGAATCGCTCATTTCTGTTTCCTGTACATAACTTACGGAGGTTTTGCCATGATTTGCGCATGCGCGCCCCATAGAAAATGAACGAATCACTCTCTGAGACGACTCGTTCTTCTGAGTCACGTTAAAGACTCGTTCAAAAAGAACAAATCCATCATGAACGACCCGTCACTATTCTGTAGGCGCGGTACTACAGTGCTAACCACTACGACTCTGTGCCACCACTGGAGCTTTCAGTTATCAATAATTGGAATTTTAAAGGTCCCCTATCATACTAACTCTTTAGCTCACATAGGTCTCAGATGTCCTCTCAGTCGTCTTGCAAATGCACCCCTGAGAATAACAGAGCTGAGCAACAATCCAGGGGAGGACAATCCATATTCTTCTATGAGGTCACATAATGACTTGTTGAAACACCATCCAGTTCAAAAATGGAAGAAAACAGGAAATGTTTCTCTCTCTCTCTCTTTCTCTCTCTCTCTCACACACACACACACACTGTTTGTACACACACTGGAGATGTGAACTTTGAACATCTAAACGTGACTAAAAAGTGAATTTTGCATAATAGGTGCCCTTTAATTTGTTACAATACACTTGTTACAATGTTGTAGTTTTTACTTATTTATAGCTACATTCTGTTCAGCAACACAGTGGCTTAGTGGTTAGTCATGTCCCCTGAGTTTGTGGGTTCTCCCTGTGCTTGGTGGGTTTCTTCTAGATCGATTGGTGTTTCCCAATCACCCCTAGTGCATGACTGTGTGTATGAGTGTGGCTGTATGAATGGATGGACAGGTATTATGGAATATCCAGGAACCCTGCAGCTTATCATGTTTCTGAGTAACCTCACATCAGAGGTGGGTAGTAACGAGTTACATTTACTCCGTTACATTTACTTGAGTAACATTTTTTACTTCTATGAGTAGTTTTACTCCACCATACTTTTTACTTTTACTTGGGTAGATTTGGGTAGAAACGCTACTCTTTACTCCGATACATTCGGCTCCACTCGACTCCTACTCAACTTCTACTTTTCCTACAATTTATTCTACACATGCAGCCGGTGGCTCTAGGGGTGAGCGATATAACCAAAATCTTCTATCACGGTAGAAGCAATTTTCTACCTCGATAACAATATATATCACAATATAGCAATTTGTATCTGAAAATGCATAAATAAAAATTCAAACACAAAGAAACTTTTTTACATAATGTAAGTTTATTTCAACTGGGAATTGCTGAGGTTTGCCGCATTTTATTACTTTGGCCATATTCGATTGGATGTGTAACAGACCTAATTTGATTTTGTTATAGTGTGCTAATGTTAGATGCACAGGCGCTCGTGAGGTGCATATGTGTGTGTGAGGTTTTTATCCCCTCGGGGCTTGCCGTAGAATGGCAAAAGGCGCATGCGCACTTCCTGCTCTAGAGTGTCGCGTGTGTTGGAGTTTCAGTTTGTTTTTGTGAATAAAGGAGAATAAACAGTTGATAAGGATTTTGTGTGCTCTCGTTTTTATTGTTTTTACACCCGATTGAACCAAATATCTGCGCGGCCCAGTGGACAGCGCAGTGGAGATTAACTTGCGCAGCGCCGCTCGAATCACAAACCTGCGCGACTCACTGTTTTTTATTTAAAAACAATTTATTTAAAATGTCAGGACTGTTTAATATTGTTTCCGCCTTGCCATGCCTGGTTTGTACGTGCGCATCCCAGCGGGGTAAAATGTATTTTGATGGTCGGCGTGGTCTATTTCTATCAGCGTCGCGCAGGTTTGTGATTCGAGCCACGCTGCTCAAGTTGGTCCACGCTGCGCGATCCACCGGGTCTGGATATTTGGTCTTCCCACGCCGGCTCAATCGGGTGCCACGGTTTCGTCCCACTTTAGATGTGTTTGCACTTCCCATAGAAGTGAATGTGTATTGCGTGGTTACGTAACGTGCAACGTCACGTGATCTCAACCGCGATTAAGACAATAGACCAAAATCTCTATCGATTAACAAATTTCTACTAGTTAACCGTGTATACCGGTATATCGCCCACCCCTAGGTGGATCTATAACATTTCACCAATCAGACCTAACAACAATAATCACATGACTCCGTTTGACCAATTAGCCCCAGTAACAATAACCACATGTAGTCACATGACCACACACGAACTGGCGGAACAGCGGGAAAAAAATCTTCAGGCGTGGTGGACACAGAACGAAAACATAAAATTAGCAGCGGTATCTGTCTCAAAAGCTACGACAGAAGATAATGAACACTGCTGGCCTCATTTACAAAGCATGGTTCGCTTTCACATGTCGCGGATACAGGTACTGTAGTTTAGCTGATTCACTTAATGTTACAATGTTAGCATATATAATTATTATAATTATACTATAATATACATATACGGTATATACATATAATGTAATCTACAGTTTACTAAATTCCTAAAAAAATTTATCGGACATTACGAGTTAATCATTCATTCATTCATTCATCGTCTATACCGCTTTATCCTGTATTTAGGGTCGCGGGGACCTGGAGCCTATCCCAGGAGACTCAAGGCACAAGGCAGGGTACACCCTGGACAGCGTGCCAATCCATCGCAGAGCACACACACACACACACTATGGTCAATTTAGGAACGCCAATTAGCCTAATCTGCATGTCTTTGGACTGTGGGAGGAAACCGGAGGACCCGGAGGAAACCCACCAAGCACGGGGAGAACATGCAAACTCCATGCACACAGAGACGGGAATCGAGCCTGGCCGGGGAATCGAACCCAGACCCTGGAGGTGCAAGGCGACAGTGCTAACCACTACACCACTACACTATTCTTACTTGCGTAATATTTTGGACGACTACTTTGTACTTCTACGTGAGTAATATTATTCTGAAGTACAGCTAGTAAACATTTTCGGCTAATCTACCCACCTCTGCCTCACACACTGTACAGCTCGACCTCTGAATGTTACAAAGCACTGAAACTGGAAATACTAAACGATGTCTCCTTACAAGAAAAACATCACAGCATTAACAACTGCACACAATCCTGATAATAAAATCGAATAATCGTGTTAACATGGAAAAGCTGGAGAGAAAAACAAACACCAGTTACAGGCGACCCGGGAGATCGACATGCAGCAGCTGATGTGTGGGACATGTTAAGTCTTAAACCCATGCTCGTATAACGTCATGGCTTAGCGTAGTGAATGAATCATCTTAATGGGGTTTCATACGGACGGCGGTGAGCCTGCTTTCTGACATATTGAGCTCTTTAGTCATCGGCAAGGCAAACTCTGTAGACAGCTTTCTCCAGGTCTGAGTCTGTGATGTTTATCAATTTCCATTAATAGTACCCTAATCCATGATGTGGGTGTATGTTGGGACTTTGTTGTGAGGTTTGAAGGTTACTCTGTGTTATCTCTGTGTGGATTATTTGGGCTTTAAAGGTTTAGGACTGTTTGACATTGTCCGGTTCTTATTCCTGATCCACATACCGCCACATATTAAATAGTACAGTTTACATAAAGAGACGCTAAATGCCGTCAATCCTGGGTTTTTCGCTCTCACAATGTCACAACACTAAACATGATGTAATATAACTTATTAAAACAACTCATATTGGAAGAGTACGTTCTGACCAATGGACAGACAAAATCTTTCTTTTATGCAATTCACTTCATCATCATACCACTTGTTCAGAAATGTACATTACACCATCTCTTTAAACAGCCACGTCCAAACACAGAAATAATTATGGACCTCCCCTACGCGGTAACTTATGAGAACTTTACAATAACGATGTACAGAAACATTAAATCAAATTAACTCGCAAGAATGATTAAGCCTTGGTCCAACCCAATCCCCAAGACAACACCTGAGAAACAGGCGAAGGAGCTGGAGGAATCGGGTAACCAAGTGTGTACTGTATATCCACAATGATCCAAGTGCAGCACAGAAAAAAAGCCTATGGGGAAGTTTGCAGGCGATCACCAGCTGTTTGGAGGAGATAGACTTGAAAATTGAACTGTTTGGTCTTAATGATCAGCACAATGCATGAAGGAAAAAAGCTGCAGGATGTTAACCTGGAGAAAACCATTCCAGCTGTGAGGCACGGGGGTGGCAGCACCATGTCATGGAGGTGTTTTGTTTTAAAAGTGTCTGGTGCAGTTCAGAAAACAGAATGCACCATGCGAGAAAGGGGTTACCAAGAAACACTGAAGCAACAGCAGCCAGATTGTTAAAGGACCCGTATTTTTCTATTTCTTTCACAAGTTAGCAGAAGTATGAGAGCTCCCCAAAGCATGTCTCTTAATGATCCTGCTGAAATACCCCTTAGATAATACAGTTTAACCTCAAACTCCCTCCTCTCTGGAGTGTCCATGTAAATGAGCTACTCCATCCATCCATCCATCCATCCATCTAGGAACCTCAGTAGTTCACCTAGGCACTGAGAAGGCCAATGGTGTATTTATTTCCATTTTTACAACCATGGAAGGCCAACATTTACATGTGCATTCACACATTACGGGCAATTTGGGAACTTTGGAGCTAAAGCTACTGGAGCATTAGTGCTCTCACACTGATGTTGTGATGTCAAAGAGGCTCCAGTCCCAGTTCATCCCAAACATGTTCAGTGGGGAAGAGAGAGTCAGGAACCTGTTCAGGACACTCAGGTTCTCCCATTCCGATCTTAATGAACCATGGAGCTCGCTTTGTCATGCAGGAACAGGTTTATAGCTCCAGTGAAGGGAAATTGCACCACTGCTCCATACAGTGACATTCGAACTGTTGTGTGCTTCAGCGTCTAGTCTCCATATACAGTATTTAAGGGAAGAAATAATCCTATATGCAAAATCTGTAGTATCTGTATGTTATGTTTTAAGCAGTAGAGCATGGGAAGGATTGCTTTATCTACTGTAGGATAGTATCATGGTTGTGATTTGATTGCAAACACAAGGTAAAGATAAATTCTGTAGATCATCAGGATAAACAGTATAGATAAGGAATGGATGGATGCATTTGTTTCAAACACAAAAAAATTATAATAGCAGTTCTTTCACTAAGGGCCTTGTTGCTATGCAAGAAAGTAACTAGCAGCATTATTAGCTGGCATTTCAGCATAACAGCTTCCCAGACAGGGGTGTATTAAATATAACCTGGCTCGACAGACAGACAGACAGACAGACAGAAAAATTTCTGGTCCTCCAATGTATGAAACATAAGGATATCATTGAAGGCGTGAGTTCTGACCAACGTTAAGACAAAACCTTTCTTTTACTTCTATAGATAAATCTAAATATGAACGTGTACTCGGGTACAGAACAGCATTAATAAAAGTAAAATTTTTTGATGGTGATAGTAAAGATCTGTAGTAAAGATAGTGGGAGAATTTTCCAGATATCTAACGTGAAATCACCAGACACACTAATTTATCTGCCCTGCACCCCTGATTTCATTTCCTGAAATGATCCAATCAGTCAAACATGTGGCATAGAATCATCCATATAGAGGTCAAGAGCTTCCGGCAGATAAATCAGAACGGGTGAAATGCGATGTTCGTGACCATGTTGGTCTCCACTACTATCAGGGAGTTGACTGACTCTGGATAGTGGAAAGAACAGGTTGATGTTCCTCATCCAGTTCTGGTGGATCTGTGCCCACGGTCAGCATCAAGACTCAAACTCTAATCTTCTCCAGCTAAGATTGATTGATTGAGTGATATGAAGATGCCCAAAATTGTGCCAAGAAGTCATTCCCCACACCGTTACCCACCTGCACCAGCCTGGACTGTTACCACAAGGGAGGTCAGCTTCATGGATTCATACTGCTGGTGCCAAATTCTGACCCGGACATCTGTGTGTCTCAGCAGAAACCGAGACCAGGTTGTTTCTGTCCAGTTCTTTCTGTTCTTGGCGGACAGTAATGGACATGATCTTCAACCAGAAGATTCAACGTTTTAAGGATTCTGAGATGCTCTTCTGCTGAACTTGGTTGTAAAGAGGGCTTATTTGAGTTAGTCGTGAGTTACTCCCTGTCAGCTTGAACCGGCCTGGCTGTTCCCTTTGTTAGCCACATGACCTGATTGTAAGATGGCAGACGGAATCGTTACGTGACTGAGCGCCGGTGTTTAAGTGTAATCTGTAAATCTACAGTCGTTTATTTTACTGCATTTCCCACCACTCTATTTTTGTATTGAAGGCACACACACACATACACACACACACACGCACACACACACACACACACACACACACACACACACACACACACACCTACACACACACAAAATCAAAGGTGGACTATGCCGTAAACGGCTTCAGCTGTCTCTCTCTCTCTCACACACACACACGCACACACACACACACACACACACACACACACACACACACACACACACACACACACAGACACACACCTACATGGCTAAGAGACTCTTGCTCTCCAGAGTGACCGTCTGTGGTGGTCATAAAGGATAATGTGTCTGGAGTATTAATATTTAATGCTGCCTCTCACTTTCTCGAAACACTAGTGCTACTGCAACTGCACTGCGTCAACATCTCTCTCTCTCTCTCTCTCTCTCTCTCTCTCACACACACACACACACACACACACACACACACACACACACACACACACACGGCTGATAATTTTGTGCTTGAGTGAGACGTGAGACACGTAAACTGCCAATCCTGGAGAGTTTAAATTTCCTTGGTAATGCAATGTACTTGTGTGGCAGCTTGATCTGTGTTTATGTGTGTATCTGCTCGCGCATGTGTGTGTGTGTGTGTGTGTGTCTGGTTGAGTGAAGGGATATGTCTTATTGATTTGTAAGAGCCATGTGGTTTCCCTGTTATCTAAACTTCGCCAGCAGGCTTCCTGTTGGTCCACCTGTCCTTTTACAGCCACTCACACACACACACACACACACACACACACACACACACACACACACACACACACTCTCTCTCTCTATCTGACCAGTGTCATCTTTGTAAACAAAGTCTGGTTTGTCTTACAAAGCGCTCATTGTGAGGCTCGAGCTGTGTGTGAACAGACACATAAAACATTATTACTGCAGCTTAGAGCATTGATTTCATTTCTAATCCCTCGCTCCATTGTTTCCTGCCGTAATCCTGTCATAGGGCACTCGGAGAGAGAGAGAAAGAGAGAGAGAGAATATGAAGGAAATGGGAAAGAAAGAGATGAGACAACCGACCAGATGAACAAGGAAACTGAAATGATGCAAGAAGAGAGAGAGAGAGAGAGAGAGAGAGAGAGAGAGAGAGAGAAACCAAAAGAAGAGGAAAGAGAAAGTAAAAAAGGATGAATATGAGGTAGAGTGAGAACAAGAGAAAAATAAAGACGAGAACGAGACAGAGAGAGACGTAGAAGTAAGGAGAGAAGGGGAGGCGGAGAGAGAAAAGACAGAGAAGAAAGAGAGGAGGAGAGAAATAAGAAGGGATTGGGAAAAAATGACAACAATAACGGAAGGAGAAATTAATAAATAAGAAAGTGAGAAAGGAGGAGGGAAATGATGGACTGATGGAGAAAGAGAAAGACATTTTAATAAAAAACAAACATGGCTGAGACAGACAGACAGACACATAAAGAGAGAGACAGACGGACAAGGCAGACAAAAAGAAAGAGGGGATGGGAAGGGATGAGAACAATGGGACAGAGATAGAGAGGGGAACAAAGCGATGGAGAGGGAGAGAGAAATGAAGAGATTAATAAAGAGAAGGTGTGAAACGATCGGAGTAATGAGATGGAGTGAGAAAGAAAGAGAGAGTGTGTGAGAGAGAGATGGAGAGGGAGATAAAGCAAGAGAGATTCGTAGGGGAAAAGAAGAGATAAAAATAAGCGGGGAATGAAAAGAGAGTAGGAAACAAAAGTGATATTGGGGAGGAAAAAAAAGATCAAAGGATCAATAAAGAGAAAATGAGAAAAGATGAGAGAAATGGGAAGGAGTCGGATATACAGTATACTGTATATATAGTAAGACCTAGAGAGAGAGAGAGCGAGAGAGAGAGGTAGAGAGACAGTGTGTGTGAGTCATCCTCAGCTGGAGTGTATCCGAGTGAGCGCATGGTGTGGGACCATCCCTACGGATCTGGTACAAACGAGTGGAATCGGGTGATCACTGAGCGAGTGAGAGGAAGACGCTGCTCTCGCGCTGCTACTTGGCGGTTTAATTCTATAACAGTTTAAATCTTAGCCAAGGCCAACATGCAATTCCCCTCGGAGAGCTTCGAGCGGAGAGGCTGCTTGGGGTTGGGGGCGGGGGGAGGGGCGTCTGTAATGAGCCCATTCCCATTAAGAATAAACGCTCTTCTCCCTTGCTGCTGGTTCGAGAAACAGCCCTACAGAGCCAACAGGCTTATCAGAGAACACACAGAAGTTTCCCTAATGGCCTAATAAAGAGGAAGGTGGGGTCCATGTCCGCATCTTTTCCTTTCAGGCACTTCAGGGGCACTTCTGGCGTTGACAATGCTCAGTATTCATCAGCCAGAACTTTCTATTAAAAATCCGTTATTAACTCTAAGCCACTCACTAGACTCCTGTGACGTTATCGTTACAGGGCCAAATGATTGTTAGTCATGAAACACTGCCTTGTCAGTGAAGACTCTCTGATTGCCTGCAGTGAGACTTAACACTAGGGGTGCTGATGATTAATCATTTATTAATTTCCATTAAGAATTTAGGGCATTGGTGGCTCAGTGGTACTGTAGGTTTCTCACCTGCCATGTGGAAGGCCGGGGTTCAATTCCCAGCCAATGGAGGCAGTACTGGTGCAAGCCCAGATAAAATGGGAGGGTTGTGTCAGGAAGGGCTTCTTTTTTATTTATTTATTTTTTTTTATAGAACTTTATTAATCCCAGAGGGAAATTGCTCAATTTTCGCATATCCCAATTAGGAAACTGGGCTCAGAGCGCAGGGTCAGCCAGCTTACAGCCCCCCAGGAGCAGATAGGGTTAAGGGCCTTGCTCAAGGGCTCAACAGTGGAAACTTGGCGATGTTGGGGTTCGAGACCTTCCGATCAGTAACCCAAAGCCTTAACCGACTGAGCCACCACTGCCCCAAATCTGGTATAGAATTTGTATGTATTGAATATATATATATAATCAATGCATCAGGCAGTAAGTCAGACTTCTCTTATGTTGAGGTTCACAACGTCTAACTGCAAGTTAGCTCTCTGTCTCTAGTCTGTAAGGAAGGCCACACACAGACATACTCCTTGATTAAAGGAGAGAAAAATCAGCAGGGTTCTAAAGACAGCGGGATTACTGGGTTAAAATCTGGAAAACGGCCCCTGACTGATATGTCAATCCATTTTATTTAGTGACATGAACCTTCAAGCTGATCTATCTCCAAGCCAGGAGGCCAGAATACAAATTAGTTGGTTTAACTATCAAAATAATTAGTTGTACAAAAATCCCACTGACAAGTTTTGTTAGCAAAGCAGAATGTCTGATGACCTCTACAGGGCTTGATTGTGCTGATTGCCTGCTGTTGCGAGACAAGGGTTCCCTGCGAAACCTGCGGAATATCAATGAGCTCTTGATGATGTAGAGCAAAGTTGGCTCCATTAACAGAGATGAAACTGTCATTATCTCCCTCATTCCTGCATCCTATGTGATACGCTTGCGAATCAATCATCCATCTCATGTCAGTCTTTGAGTTTCAAAGAAGCATTCAGGGACCAATTTGAAATGTTAACTGCATTGCACACATGGAACATCGCAGTTTCTCATCAAAAGATTCAATTCACACGGTTATTGCTAGAGCTTGAGTCAGTAAGTAGACTCGCAATCTGATATTCAGGAAAAGAGATTTTCGATTTGATTCGACAACACTAGTGCCTGATTTTTCTCAAGAAGAATTTTTTAGTTATTATAATCTACTAAAATCAAAGTATCAAATTACCATTTAAATGCTGTATACAGTGTCATGAAAAAGTATTTGTCCCCTTCCTTATTTTTGCATTTTTTTTTGTTGCAAATGCTATACTTAAGTGATGTTACTTGAGATGTTCCGATACCATTTTTCCCCTCCCGATACCGATTCTGATACTTGGGCTCAGGTATTGGAGTACTGATCCAATACCTGGGTGTGTATCTGTACAGTGTGTGTATATATACAGTGTGTGTATATATACAGTGGTGTGAAAAACTATTTGCCCCCCCCTCCTGATTTCTTATTCTTTTGCATGTTTGTCACACAAAATGTTTCTGATCATCAAACACATTTAACTATTAGTCAAAGATAACACAAGTAAACACAAAATGCAGTTTTTAAATGAGGGGTTTTATTATTTAGGGAGAAAAAAAATCCAAACCTACATGGCCCTGTGTGAAAAAGTAATTGCCCGCTGAACCTAATAACTGGTTGGGCCACCCTTAGCAGCAATAACTGCAATCAAGCGTTTGCGATAACTTGCAACTAGTCTTTTACAGTGCTCTGGAGGAATTTTGGCCCACTCATCTTTGCAGAATTGTTGTAATTCAGCTTTATTTGAGGGTTTTCTAGCATGAACCGCCTTTTTAAGGTCATGCCACAACATCTCAATAGGATTCAGGTCAGGACTTTGACTAGGCCACTCCAAAGTCTTCATTTTGTTTTTCTTCAGCCATTCAGAGGTGGATTTGCTGGTGTGTTTTGGGTCATTGTCCTGCTGCAGCACCCAAGATCGCTTCAGCTTGAGTTGACGAACAGATGGCCGGACATTCTCCTTCAGGATTTTTTGGTAGACAGTAGAATTCATGGTTCCATCTATCACAGCAAGCCTTCCAGGTCCTGAAGCAGCAAAACAACCCCAGACCATCACACTACCACCACCATATTTTACTGTTGGTATGATGTTCTTTTTCTGAAATGCTGTGTTACTTTTACGCCAGATGTAACGGGACACGCACCTTCCAAAAAGTTCAACTTTTGTCTCGTCGGTCCACAAGGTATTTTCCCAAAAGTCTTGGCAATCATTGAGATGTTTTTTAGCAAAACTGAGACGAGCCTTAATGTTCTTTTTGCTTAAAAGTGGTTTGCGCCTTGGAAATCTGCCATGCAGGCCGTTTTTGCCCAGTCTCTTTCTTATGGTGGAGTCGTGAACACTGACCTTAATTGAGGCAAGTGAGGCCTGCAGTTCTTTAGATGTTGTCCTGGGGTCTTTTGTGGCCTCTCGGATGAGTTGTCTCTGCGCTCTTGGGGTAATTTTGGTCGGCCAGACACTCCTGGGAAGGTTCACCACTGTTCCATGTTTTTGCCATTTGTGGATAATGGCTCTCACTGTGGTTCGCTGGAGTCCCAAAGCTTTAGAAATGGCTTTATAACCTTTACCAGACTGATAGATCTCAATTACTTTTGTTCTCATTTGTTCCTGAATTTCTTTGGATCTTGGCATGATGTCTAGCTTTTGAGGTGCTTTTGGTCTACTTCTCTGTGTCAGGTAGCTCCTATTTAAGTGATTTCTTGATTGAAACAGGTGTGGCAGTAATCAGGCCTGGGGGTGACTACAGAAATTGAACTCAGGTGTGATAAACCACAGTTAAGTTATTTTTTAACAAGGGGGGGCAATCACTTTTTCACACAGGGCCATGTAGATTTGGATTTTTTTTCTCCCTAAATAATAAAACCCCTCATTTAAAAACTGCATTTTGTGTTCAATTATGTTATCTTTGACTAATAGTTAACAGTTTTTGATGAGCAGAAAAATTTAAGTGTGACAAACATGCAAAAGAATAAGAAATCAGGAAGGGGGCAAATAGTTTTTCACACCACTGTATATATATATATATATATATATATATATATATATATATATATTCTTTTTTTTTTTTTTTTTAAGTAAAATACTACTAGCCCTGTGTAACGGGTTCGACCCTAAGTGCACGGGCGACACCATGAAACACGGACATAAGGCGAGGTCTTACAGGAAAAAGGGTAATTTATTTAGAAAAATGGGTAAGGCTCTCTGCTGCCTTTTCCCAATTCGGCGGCAGGGATGCGAAGGCGGGCTCTGCACGGAAGTAAAGGTGCCGCGGGAACTCGCGCTCCTCTCGCGGAGATCAAAGGTCTTTTTTAAGTCTCTGGGGCGCATCACATCGCCCTGCTCTTGTGCCACTGTCTCTCATAAAATCCATCGCGTCGCAAAGTCCAGCTTCTCAACAGTCAGACCCCGAGCTACACTCCCCGCTGTGTTTTATAGCGACGGGATCATTAGCGGCGATAGCTCATGGGCCGTTACCTGATTCTGTGGCCCTGCTACTTCACATACCTAAAGGGGGGGAGGCCGCCTAACTAGTGAGCGAGGAACGATATCAATTTGTGCGCACGCCCATCACAGGCGCACGCCGTGACACGCTGTAAGTTAGCTAAGCTAGCAAAGCTAGCGGGCATAAATAGGTTATGTTTAGGAAAATGGTATCGGATCGGTACGTGGACTCAAATACTCGCCGATTCCGATGCCAGATTTTTTTCTGGTATCGGTAGCATTTCCGATACCAGTATCGGAATCAGAACAACATTAGATGTTACACCAAGTTATTCCAAGTAAATATAAAATGCACTTTATAAATGATGATTTCATTTATTAAGGAAAAAAAGCTGCCTGGCCGTATGTAAAAAAATAATTGCCCCGTATACCTAAAAACTGGTTGTGCCAACCCTGGCGGCAACGAATGCAATCAAGTATTTGCAATTGTGTCCTTCACCTCGTTGGGGAGGATTTTTGACCCCCTCTTCTTTGGAGAATTGCTTTACTTCATCCACATTTGAGAGTTTTGAGGTCCTTTAGAATTTTCTGGTAAGGCACAGAAACCATGGTTTCATGAATTGTGCCAAGACGCAAAGCAGCCGCAGACCATCACACTACCACCACCACCATGATTAACTGTTGGTATGATCTTCTTTTTTATGAAATGCATCATTAGTTTTATACCAGATGTAACAGGACAACATCTGTCTCATCAGTCCAAAGAAACTTGCCCAAAAGTCTTGGGAATAATCAAGATAAGATTTTTTGGTAAATGTGAGACGAGCCTTTTTGTTCTTTTTGGTCAGCAGTAGCTTTCACCTTGGATCTCTCACAAAGATGCCATTTTTGTCCCCAAGTCTCTTTCTTATTGTTGAATCATGAACACTCAGCTTAACTCTAAGGTCTGCAGTTCTTTAGATGCTGCTCTGGATTCTTTTATGTGCTCCTGTATGAGTTGTTGTTGTCCTTTTACAGTAATTTTGGTAGATCGGCCACTGCTGGGATAATGGCTCTCACTGTGGATTGCTGGCTTTGTAACCCTTTCCAGACTGATACATGTGAATTATTTAGCTTTTTATCTGCTCTGGAATTTCTTTACATCGTGTTGCCTTTTTTTGAAAAGATATTTTAGCATGGTTCACGTTGTCAGACAGATTCTACTTAAGTGATTTATTCATTCAGCAGGTCTGGCAGTAATCGGCCCTTTTTCACTTAATAAATTAAATTTATGAAACTATATTTTGTGTTTACTCGGGTTGTCTTGGAAAAAGGGGGGGGGACTTTTTAACAGAACTGTGTCAGTTTCATGTCTCAGACAACACAATAATGCTTGGAAGCCTCTGGCCTGCTGCAGCGGAGGGCCCCGTACGATCTGCTTGGGATGCTTGTGGTGATTGAGGACGGTTCTACTTGACCATGGAGATGGTCTTGGACTCGGCTGATGCAGACAGTTTTTCTGTAATGGTTTGTGACTGCAGTCACTCAATAATTCAATAGGACTGAAATTCCCACAAACTGTTTTGTACCTGGGACTGAGACAAGCTCGACCCAAATTACTATGGGTTCTCTGTTCTCTGTTGGATTCCTTTTCTTTCTATTGTAATCTGAGGGAGTTTTTTCTCGCCACTATCACCTTGGCTTGTTCATCAGAGACAGACTGATAATTATAATACTACATAATTTTATACTATTTCTATAACTTTTTAATTCTGTAAAGCTGTTTTGCCACAAACAGCTTTACAGAAGGTAAAAGGTTATTATGAGTGGCTGGAACGGATTATCAGTATTTACATTATTTCCCATGGGAAAATGTGTTTTGCATTACGAAATTTTGCCTTAAGAACTCGCCTCTGAAACGGATTAAATCTGAATGCCGAGGTACCGCTGTGTATTTGAGAAGATAATGCTTGATAGATTTTTTTTTCTGAGGAGTTTGGAGGCTGGGTCGGTTGCTGCTGGGCCCCATTCATGGTCAGCTGTGGTGCACTGGGGGTTCTGTAACTTTTCTACTGCGGCCAGCATTGACTGTTTTGTTGATTTGTGCTGCATTGGCTTTTCTGTGGGATTGGACCGAGCGGGCTGGCCTTTGGCCCTACAGGCACAAGTGAGTCTTGGGTGGTCATGGTTCCTAGTTTGCTGGCCTATAATTGGAGTTTAATTCAACTCTCAGAGGTCATAATGCTACAGCTGATTGGTGTAAATGGTGTAAATTATTATATGATTCTGTAAGAGATTGTTTGTAGAGTCAGATGTTTTTTGTTTTTGGTCGATGATGTACTGTACCATTGCTCTAAACTGCAGTTATTTTTGTCCCTGGGTTTGACCATTGGCTCCTTAAGTGCAGAGGATTTATTTGTCAGCTAGCTGAAGCCAGCATGTCCTGCTGTGGCATATCAAATCGGGGACTAATGGCAGATTGGGGCAGATTGTCCTGAGGACTTGGAAAAGCAGTTGGTGCCCTTGGAGTCCTACTGATTAGACAGAGTCACTACTGGGTCAGTACCCGAGTTGCTTCAGTAAATTTGTCTGCTTGGGTGAAAATCCATCACTGACAATCAAATTGTGATAAGTGCTTAAACACAAGACTTGGTAGACTATCTGTAAAATGTTGTCACAAAAAAGCTATATAATGTTGGCTTGGGCTAAACCCACCCTGACTATACAGTAGAATAATCATAAAGCTATTATATATACATTGGACCAGGTGGGCACATGCATATATTTATATGCATTAGGGCTGTCAATATTAACATGTTACATGAAATTCTAACGCATTACTATTTTTTTACATGACCAAGTTTGACCTCAATGGCTTCCCACAATCGCAGCTCAATATCACCTATTAGTCTACATCAGTACAGTAAATAGGCTGAAAAACAATTCCACATGAGGTAACTTTTAAATTGCTTTCTCCCGAGTGTGACCTGTAAATACAAAGCACTGGTCCAGTTTGCCCTGAGATAAGCAAACGCAGGGGATTTGATTACATTCTGGTGCTTTGCAACATCTTCCAATGCCAACTGTAACATCAACCCTATCAAGGAAACTAGAGAAAGTCACCACGGTGGAAAAACAAACACTACACTAACTACCTTCTGCTGTACTTACTCCTGACACAACATCATTAGACATCCTGGCAAAGATGAGTAAAACTACACTGTCACAGATCTACAATCCTGCTATAATGTGATCTTTTTTTTTTTTTAACTCACCATACATCTTCTGCATCCACGTCACACTCAGCCCCGAACTGGCAGATATCGCAGGTGGACGTCTCCTTCTGTCCGTTCTCGGCCGAGCCCTCGTTCCCTGCTGAGGCACACACAGAGGACAAGAGGCAATTTTTAGGAATCGAATAAGGTACATGCAATACGGGGTAATAATTACCCAGAAAGTGATGGTAGGACGTTTATAAATGCAAAAAAAAAGGACCGCAACACAATGCGGCACGACACAATTCCAATTCCCTCTTTGTCTCTTCTTAGCAATCTCAAGTCTGGTCAAAATCCCCCACTGATCTTTTTCTAGCCTCTCTCCTCATTCCTTCCTGATGAGTTCTGACTTGCTGCTCAGACGACGGCTTCCCGCGAGTGGTTGGAGCTTAAGGCCGCTCACGATCACATATTGGCCCCCATCAGTGGACGGGCAGAAAAGCAATCCCGCATGCAGTGGAATTTAAATTGTTTTCTCTTCTTCAAGGATCGAAGTCAGAGTGACGCAAGCGACCTTTGGATGATCGCGCTCTTTTTCTGCCAGACGTCTGTAACTATGAAGTTTTGTCTGTTTGGATTGTAAAGTGCAGTTGTTTGGTCTGGAAGAAGACGAGCTTCTTTCTTTTAAAGCTTTTGAAGTGTCTGTATGAGTTCCACATCGACTGCTTGGATTTTATTCTTGAACCTTCTTCACCTTTGCATCTAAGCCTGTATCACTGATCAGCAAGTTTAAACATATTTGCACTCCTTTGGTATCTTTTTTTAAAATATGTCTATATGTCCATGGCCGATGTGTGCTCCAGACACCGTGCCCGGAAAAGCAGATTAAACAAACTTTTCCTTCACTTCAGTTTTGTCTTTCTAGAGGTTATTCTCTGACCCTGTGTTATACTTTCAGCTCTTGTTGCATCTCCAGGACTTGGCAGAGCAAACACGTTTAGTAAGACCCTGATCATGATCAGGATTATCTGTCCCTGTTCTGGCTGTAAACCGAGACCTGTGTGTCGCGATGAGATGCCGACCAGGGACGAATCTCCAGCAGGTCACAAGGTCAAACCAGAAGCGTGCAAAACTGCACACACCCGAGAACGTACATATATATATACAAAATATATACATTCATCATGCTTCCTTTAAAGAAAAGAAACAAATGAAAAATAAATCAGCAATAATCTCTTGAGGCAGAAATCGTGATTAGAGGTGCTGATTTTTTAACCTGTAATCATGTTTAGTACCCGAGAAAAAGGGCACAAACCTCCTCTAATGACATTCTTAAGGGCAAACAAACTTATTCTTCAAAAGTGTTACTGCATCGGAACACCAAGCAGAAAGATCTCGAGCCATGAAAACGATACTGAAATAACCACAAGGCTGAAAATACCTCAGATTGTCCTTTCTGGTCAAAAGGGCAAGTATCCATCACCATCACACAAAGAAAAGAAATAGAAGAGAAAATAAAAGGAAGACTGTTTCAAATAACGGGGAGTCAATCTCTTCTACCAAATCGAATAACCACAGGAGCGTTGTTCCAGCGAAACGATATCGGAGAGGTCCTTGAAGCTGGGATTGAAACTAAACTCTGGACGCTGTATAGTTTTATTAGAAAGTGGCCGGTAATTGATTTGCAACTAAATCTGATATTAGTATTATTCGGAATGACTCGATATTATTTGTTCGTCACGCGCCCCGCAGTCACTCGTGACAGTTTGAGATCGTTACGTCCGTGCCGAGCAGTACACACACGGGCTGCGAGGCTGAACGATCCATTTCGGGAGTCGAAGCTTACCGCACCCAGTGCCTCTGTCTGACACAAGGACTGAGCCGCCTCAGGATTAGCGTCTAATCTACACCTCGAGCCTTCGAGCAGATTCGAGCGTATTAAAATAGGTACGCTGCCTTTCCCCAAGGGCAGGGTGAATCCCATGGACCGAGGGGGGAAATGAGAAGAAGAAGAAGAAAAAAAAAAGAAGAAGGATGGGAGAAGCTGTAACAATTATCCCTATTTCCTTGCTGCTAGATGGCTGCTCTCTCCGTATTGATCTCTGCTGACCAGAAGCGTGGTCGATCGCTCACCCCCGCTGCTTTCATCCCACACTGCTCCATTTAAGAATTAAGAGTCGAGGGGTTTGCAGAAGCCGGCAACTCACAATCTAGGCTACGCTAAGCTGCATTTAACATTTAGGTCAACACTCTTTGATGCTCATTAGAGATTAAAACCTCGCCGTGGATAATTGCTTCCGTGGTTTATATTTAGTAATGACCATACCCTTAAAAATGTGTAAGACCGGATTTGAAAGGGGGAAAAAAAATTCTTTTAATGATTTATGACGCTTTCAACTCTCCTAACATGAATACTGGATTCCAAATCATTAGTACCGTCTCAGATTAAAAGTAAAAATGGTTTGCTGTAAATGAGACAGGATTCATCAGGTGTTGTGGTGAAACAAAGAAGAAAAGAGAGAGAGAGAGAGGAAGAGAGGAAGCGTGGCACAATGAGTGACAGATGATGATAAAGCTTCACAAAATCTGTCACATATATGATGAATAGTGGTTACCTATCTGGCAGACACAGTGTTTGGAGAAAAATGACCTTCATAACAAGAGAGAAAGCGAGAGGCCAGGTTTCCGTGTGGTCAAAAGCTCTACGCATTATTTTGACAACAACATGGATAAAATTTTACAAGCGATCGATGCGGTGTTCACTTTTTACTCTTCCTGCAGGTCGTTAACTGGACTTAATGAACTTGGATATTTACATTTAAAGCATTTGGCAGACACCCTGATCCAGAGCGAGTTACATTTGTATCTCATTATACATCTGAGCAGTTGAGGGTTAAAGGCCATGTTCAAGGGTCCGACAGTGTCAATTTGGTAGTTGTGGGAATTGAACCTGGGACCTTCTGATCAGTAGTCCAACGCCCTAACCACCGAGCTATCCCTGTGCATAGCTAACGTTCCATGAATTCATGACCGTGGCTCAGTGGCTTAGTGGTTAGCTACTTAGAGTTTGCATGTTCTCCCAGTGCTTGATGGGTTTTCTCTGGATACTCCGGTTTCCTCCCACAGTCCATGGACATGCAGATTAGTCTAAAGGGCGTTCCCAAATTGTCTGTAGTATGTGAGTGTGTGTATATGTGTGCCCTGAGATGGTACAGGGTGTACCCCCGCGACCCTGAATACAGGATAAAGTGATATAGACGATGAGTGACTTACTGATGAATTCATGGCTATGTCTGATTTAATTATTAGACTGTACATTTACACTGTTAGCACACTGTGGGGTACGAATGCAAATAGCTGGAATTTTATATCCGGCTGTGAAAAGTATATAATATATAGGCCAAGATGTGGCACATGTGATACAACAGAATCAAGCCCTTGATGGACATGGAGGGGTCAAAAGTTTTGGGGCAGAGTGAAGAGGGCAGGATATTTTGCACGATCAATAGCACAATGCTGACACAGGAGAGAGGATGCTGTGCCTGTAGGTCATGATACACTGATGGGTTCTGGCATGCAGTAGAGCGTGACATCTTAAACTATACTGAAAAACCCAAGGCCATTTTTGTTAGCTCATGCTAACATTCGAGAACTACAAAAAAAGTCAAGTGACTTCTTCCTGGATTTCACTTCTCAGCCATCAATTAATGGAAATGAAGCCATACAAATAACCAAAACTGGCATACTGTCCACCTCTGTTAGCCTTAATGAACCATAAAGTGCACATGGACCGGTGATAAATCTAAGGAAAAACCAAAATGAGGGGTGTTAGTAGGTTGTGGAGCCACCACAGGGAGTCAGATAAGCTTCAGTGAACACACCTGTACACCTGCCCGGGACTGAACAGAAGGAATGAAACGTTGTTTTTCTGCAAATTATTTCCCTCTGGTGGTGTTTTGATGATGGTGGTTGAGTTTGTCTAACATATCACTCCAGAATCTAAATACATTTTTCAACAAAGAGTGAGGATGTTTTAAAAAAGAATATAATTATGAGGACTATATATACAGTACAGGCCAAAAGTTTGGACACACCTTCACTCATTCAATGTGTTTTCTTTATTTTCATGACCATTTACGTTGGTAGATTCGCACTGAAGGCATCAAAACTATGAATGAACACATGTGGAGTTACGTACTTAACAAAAAAGGTTAAATAACTGAAAACATGTTTTATATTCTAGTTTCTTCTAAATAGCCACCCTTTGCTCTGATTACTGCTTTGCACACTCTTGGCATTCTCTCGATGAGCTTCAAGAGGTCGTCACCTGAAATGGTTTCCAACAGTCTTGAAGGAGTTCCCAGAGGTGTTTAGCACTTGTTGGCCCCTTTGCCTTCACTCTGCGGTCCAGCTCACCCCAAACCATCTCGATTGGGTTCAGGTCCGGTGACCGTGGAGACCTTTTTTTTGTTAAGTACATACAGTACACATGTGTTCATTCATAGTTTTGATGCCTTCAGTGAGAATCTACCAATGTAAATGGTCATGAAAAAATAAAGAAAACACATTATATATGGTGCTATGCTATATGAATATGTGGATCAGCCATAAGCCATATCATTAACCTCACAGTCATGTGAATTTAATAGCATTAATTTTCAATTATGCACCCATGCCCAGGGTACTAAAGTCCAGCCTATTCAGTCGGATACTACAGAAAAGTCAATGCAGCACAAACTAGCAAAAAAAGTCAACGCTTGCCTTGATAGAACGTCACCAGAACACAAAGTGCACCAAAGCTGTCCATGCACGGCCTCCAGCAGGCAAGGTTTCACAAGGTCCTGACCCGGACTCTAAACACTCCAGATCTCCATCACTCAGTCCAATCCACAGAGGCATAAAGATCCTCTGCAGCACAGTCCAAGAGGTCTTGTGGAGCCATGCGCTGGAGGACAGAGATGCCCCGGCGGCACAAAAAGTCTAAACCCTAGGTAATTTTATCGCTGATCAATGTAGTAATTGCAACTCAGCCTATTTATCTAATGATATTTAGGCAGAATACTAGAATCTTAGTACTGTAAGTGTTCATGTTTTACAATTCAGAGCAAGGAAATTTCTGTCTGCAGTCCACGTTCACTCACTCGCTGTCTATAGGGTCTGGACCCAATCCCAGGAGACGCAGGACACAAGGCGAGTTACACTCTGAATGTGGAGCCAATCCATAGCAGGGCTCACACATACAGTATAAACACACTATGTGCAACTTACAAATGACAATTAATCTGATCTAGTTTTTGGGAGGAAGCCGTAGCACCTGTAGGAAACCCACCAACAACAGGAAGAACATGCAAACTCCATGCACACAGACCCCGAGATGGGAATCGAACCCAATGACTGTGCTACCCAGTCCACGTTCTTTTCTTCTTCTAATTTTACAAGGGGTGTGGTTACAGTTCATGGTCCCGACTCTACCGAAAACCATGTCTGGTTTGTCAAGAAAAGTGCTTGGAGGCTTAAATGCACGTACTGTATGTGATTTTATGAAACTCAAGGAAGAAGCCTTTGATAAACTTCTAGCACAGTTTGCTTGGAAAACCTCTAACTCGGGAGATTTCTAAAAAAAAAAAAAAGAATAAATAAATAAGAGAAAAAGTTCATGCAAGCTTTCATGCAGAAAATTTATTTAAAATTACTTTGGAAAAAAAAAAAAAAAAAACTTTAGAGCTTTCTGAACTTTTGTACACTGAAAAGAATGCCAGCAGCACTAGTACACTCCAATCTGCTTCTCACTGCTAATTCCCGAGCACAGACCACTCATTAAACATCCTTTTTGACCCAGTCAGTGTTTCACAAGTGGCCCAGTTCTGGTAGATACAGTTTTCTAGGAAACCACTTTTTTTCCCCCTTCCACGTTTCCTATCCATGCCTGACACACCATACGGATGTCGCCAAATAATCCATTTGCACATGTAATTATGGCAATCGGCTGACAAGAGAGTCACTGAGCGAGGCCGTCTCATTTTGTGGAGTGCTCCTGAGGCCCATTTCTTCATCGGCTGGCGGCTCTTGTGGAGAGCTCCAAAATGGCAGACAACTGCCAAAATGCAGGCAGAAACACTCAGAGCATGGAGAGGAGGTCGGAATAGGGATACCATCATCGATTGGATTAGAGTGGGAGAACGAGGAGAGAAATGAAATCCTCATTCGTGTTCCAAGGCGAACCAGATCAGCTGCCTGAGAAAAGCTGATGCGATGCACGATGTTGAGTGTAACAGGGGAAGGGGTAAACTTATTCTCTCACTCATTATCTATACCGCTTGATCCTGTATACAGAGCCGCGGGGGGCCTGGAGCCTTATGGTCACCTATTTGTGTGTTTTATAGTTGTGTTATCAGTAGTCATAGACACTAGTAGTATGCTTAAGTGATCTGTTCAAACACATAAAGATGTCTGCCCAAACTTGCATGTCATACATAGCCATATATAAAACAGCCAATAAGATCACATGTTATGTTCAGAACACTGGGACGAGTGTGTAAGAGAAATAGACATCGAGAAACAAAGCGAACCCAAAAAAAGTCAACATGAAACCAATGCCTACTGTAGGCAGAGGGTAATGCTCAGAGACGAGAGACCCTGGGCGTGTGAGGAAAAAGGCAGAGAGGGAGAGAAACATCATCCCCAGCACCAAGCGGTCGATGGCTAGTCAATAAAGTGTCACTTTCTGCAGGCTAGGAATGGAGGCCTGGGATTTTTATTGGAGGAACCGGAGTGTGGTGGAGGCTGTACTGAATGTACACCATTAGCGGCTGCAGCGCTTGGCGTCTCGCCCTCGCGACGCCCTGCTCTCTCTCTCTCCCGCAGTTCTCACATTAGCCTTTCTTCGCCCTGGAGGGGGAGGTGGAACATCACTGAGTCCTGTTTTATACCAGGTTTTATGGACTTGAACACACACACAGCTATCAAAAGGTCAATGAACAATGAGAGCTGGCGAAACAGAAGGAATAAAAGCGTGGAAGCTCCTGAGAGTTTATTTTTTATTAGGTTTCAGAGTTTGAGTGTTTAGCCAACTGCAATTACTTTTCCAATCCCAGTAGAGGTCAGAAGCTGCTCTGCTTTAACGCAATATATTGCAAGTGGCATCATCTCGTTCCTCATCGCATTAACCGGTTTAAACTGGTCTGGATAAACTTTTTTTTTTTTTTTTTTTTTGAGAAAAGCTACACCTCCCTGACATCCCACTTCTCTCGCTCTCTCACACACACACACACATACACACACATACACACACACACACAATTTACAACTTTATTTATTCTCTCCACCCAACAAAAAGCGTCAGTCCGTCCTTCAGTTAACAATGGACAGATCCTCCTTAGAATGTTTTTCCAGCAGAAGTCCTGGAGTTGATACGGTATAAGCGGACTGTTCCAGCAGTGTGTGTGCCAGTCTTTGTTACTGAGCTCTTCTAATCCTTCTGGCACTGCACTCTTCCTGCTGGCTGAGCTTTAGGTAAGGTCCAAGTCCGCAGCGCTGGTTTAGCGATTGAGAACACCAGAGCTAAAGACGCTAAAGACAAATGCTCTCAGCCAAAGCCAGAGAGTGAAGGTCGTCAACAGCTAAGCTCCAAATTGTCTCGAAATATTAAATCAATGAAATATTGAGTCCTTCGATGTTTAAATAAAGGAAAGAGAAAAAGACTGTCGAGTCTGAACAGATTTAGTGCTTGTTTATGAAAATTCCCCCCCAAAGGGTGCTGGGTCTTTCCGAGGTTCGGGAGTGTGTTATATCTGATACTGTATTTTCATGATACTTCAAATGTGAAATAAACTTCAACATGGGAATAAATAAAAGTCTATTTCGCAGTGCAGTTTTATTTCTTGTAGTTTAGCATAGCCTGGTTACAAATCCCAGTATACTGTATAAGACCATCTGAATGTCAACCAGTTTTCCACCAGATTTGCACGACCACTTTATGTTGTCTCTATTGTTAAAAAAAAAAAAAAAAACGTAGATAGTTCGTTGTCAATCTGTCTTGTCCCATCTAGCCGGCTAATTACTGTAGGTCTCTAAGCTAGCTAGTTAGTTTCTGTTAATTTACACTACAGTTTTAGATCACTTTCTAACTCCATGATGGTTCCTGATTGTTATTTCTTTCTACATTGTAAAGGAATGCTGAAGGCGTCCAAAAAATGCATGAATCTCCTTTGAACAGTTGATATTGAGATGTTTCTGCTACTTCTGCTCTGTAAAGACTTCATAACGCCTCTAATCTGAGCTGCTGTTAATTGGTCATTTTTCAGGCTGATAACTCTAAATGAACTTCTCGTCTGCAGCAGAAGTAGGTTTTGGTCTCGTCCTCCTGAGACGGCCTTCATGAGAGCCAGTTTCATTATGGTGCTCGACGGATTTTGCAAATGCACTTGACGATACTGTTCTTGCAAGAACTATTACAGAAAGGCCGACCTCTGTGTCTTAAAATTTCACTGTGTACTAAACTGTATATGGTTGAAGTGACAATAAAAGCGTACTTGACTCGACTTGAGATAATGTTATATGGAAGGTCATGCTGTAACTAGTGATACGACTTATTTTGTTTAGTGATGTAACGGTTCAAAACTACTGTACATCACACATTCTTTTGATTTTATTCTGAATTTAACTTGCAAACATTGCAAACTTGTACAAACTTGTAGACACTGGTAAACTGGCCATAATTTCTTGAAAATACAATAAAGGCACACACCTTTCTTTCTATAAATGCTTACTGTACAGTATGCCGAGGTATCTACAGTAGGTGGTAAGATGTTTAAGAATAGTAACAGCACCGTCTACTAAAGAATGCTTCTTCTCAGTGGTTAGCACTGTCGCTATCCGACTCCCGCCTCGGGTCTGTGTGCGTCAAGGTTGCATGTTGGGAGTTTTCATGTTCTTCCCGTGCTTGGCGGGTTTCCTCCAGGTACTCTAGTTTCCTACCAGAGTCCCAAGACGTGCAGATCAGGCTAACTAGCGTTGTCAAATTGCCCGTCATGTGTGAATGAGCAAAGGTGCGTTCCAATCAGCCTGAAGTACCTTGCGAAGTACAGTATACTTCACGGAGTGTTCAGCCATTTTAAGTGTGATTTCAAAGTGCAGGGTGCGAAAATGTTCAGTTGAAAGGGAACTGTGAACGGTGTAGGGAACGAGTGAACAACAGGTCTTCACCGGAAAAGGGAATGAAAAATGTCCCATAAGTCATTGCTCGAAAAAGGATTTATATATTTATTGTTATTATTATCGAGGACATCATATTAAAACGGACACAACAATTTACTTGTAATTTAATGTAATTAAAAAAATCATAGTGTTATATAGGCTAGTAAACTGTAAAAGAATAAATACATCTCCGTACATCTTTAATCAATTATTATTATTAATCAATAAATTATTTACGTTTCAATAGTATATGTTTTTTTTTCAATGAATATTCAATATTTAATGTCCATAGTGTGAAGTATCCACAGTAGCAGCGACAAAAATCCGAGGTGCTTTTGTTACCATGGTAACACACGGAGGAAGTGACGTCTGCGCTGGTGACTTCGCCGGGTTTTCCAAAAGGTGGAGTTTTGTCGAGGAAAGTTCTCTTCACCGACATTCACTGCAAACGGAGCAGGGAGCACACGGTGAAGTACACTTCAGAATGGAACGCAGCCCATGTGTGTGTGCACTCTACGATGGATTAACAACCCCATCCAGTACCCCGGATGTCTCCCGGAATAGGCTCCGGGCCCCTTGCGACCCTCTATACAGGATAAAGCAGTATAGACGATGAGTGAATAAATTTGTGCAGGTATGTGGACTGTTGGAGGAAACCGAAGTACTCAGAGGAAACCCACCAAACATGCACACTCCATGCACACGGACTCCGAGGTGGGAATCGAACCCTGACCCTGGGGGTACAAGGCAACAGATTCCATATCTCTGAAGTCATACAGTAATTCAATATTTTGCCTTGATGGAGTTGTTGTAAAATGTTGCTCGGTCCTGAGTAAGAATTGTAAAATCTAATTATAAAGAGATTAGTGCCTCGTAAATCTGCAATAAGCAACATTTTTTGGAAAGATTATGAAACTTTGGCAGACTGTCACAACATTACTGAAAAACTTGTCTGCTGGTACAGATGTTACTTCAAATCTGAGAATATATTTGTCAAGACTGCATCTGTGCTACCTTTCCTACGCTTCACCCATATGGCTCGGCTCAGGATATCTGGGCAAGCACTGATACTTCGGTTCGGTTCGGTTCGGCCGGCATTTAAACATCCCTAACATTACTGCAGTCAAATATTTTTTTTCTGTTTTTCTTTTTCTTCTTTTATTTTTAAGATTTCATACTGTAAGTTTGCCCAAGTGAGAAGAATGTCTTCCACAAAGCGAAATCTTAAACAGCCTTGTACCCTCTCCTGGGGATAATTACTGTAGAAAAATGTACTAAAAGAAGGGGGAAAAAAAGGGAAAAAGAAGTGGTGACTAAAGAACTTGTTGGTGAAAGTTATATGCACAGCCTGTGCGTTAGAACATATTCGGGTGTCATTAGAAGACATTTCAAAGATTGAAAACTTGGAATTAAACAATGGTCTTTAACACTGTGGACCCAAAACAACGGGTTCGATGATTAAAGTGTCTAGACACGCTACAAACAAATAACTCACTTGAGTGAGGAGAGTTGTTCGATTATTCAGACTTGAGATTACATGGCAGGTTAGACCTCACACTTACACTGGTGCTGAAAATCACTCCATAAGGAAATAACAGCACAAAATGTAATTGAACACAACGTAGTCATGTCCAATCAGCTGGAAAGTTTTGAAATGAGATGAAGCTCCAAACGGTGCCGATCTCGGGTAATGCATTCGATTTAATTGGGTGTCGGAACGAACCTGCACGAGTCAGCAGTGAAAAGAAATGAGAACAAGGTGCCGAAGGCGGTGCCGAGCGACTGTCCGGTTCCGATTGATCTCGGAATAACGACTCTGGTCCTTCCTGACCGCTCCTGCTTTCCTGCTTCCGAACTCAGCCGGATGTGTCGGAAGGTCCTTTGGCTGTAAACATTCAGCAGCTCCCGTGGAGCTCCACTTCGCTCCTGTGTGCAATCTTTTTCTCCCACTAACACACAAAGCATCGACCCCAGGGGAGTTTGTAGACACATCCCAGGGTAAATGAGCCTTTCAGCAGTCAAAGCTCTGTATATAAACACACAAGCTCCTCAGATGTTTACATTTCAAAACACTGCACTTCGTACCTCCAGGGACTCCAGTCTGCGCTCGCTGTAGTAATTTGGAGGATTCAGGGTTGCGGAGTTGAACTCCAGATTTTTATACACATGCTTTATTTAATGCTTTACAGTGTGTGCATGCTCGACACTAAATTAGGGACCGACGTCATATAAATATCTCACTACTAACATAATTGCCATGGAATTTAAACCTGTTCTTCAACAAATTAATCAGGATTGACAGATTTTACTTCTTGCTATACAGTAGATGTTGTTATGCTTCATGATTTGGTAATACAAGACCAATTGGTTTGGTGAATTTATGAAACTAAGCACAGGTCACTGCAATAATAATGACTGGAAGTGAAAATATCTTGCGTCTCCTTAAATGGGTGGCACAGTGGTCATCACTGTCGCCATGCACCTCCAGGGTCAGGGTTCGAGTCCCGCCTCGGGTCTGACTCAGATACATGGTGTTTGCATGTTCTTATGCCTGATGGTGGGTTTCCTTCCACAGTCCAAAGACATGCAGATTAGGCTAATTGCCGTTCCCAAATTGCGCCTAGTGTGTGCCCGCCCCGCAATGGTTAGGCACCTTGTCCAGGGTGTACCCCGCCTCGTTCCCTAAGTCTCCCGGGATAGGCTCCAGGCCCCACGCGACCCTGAATACAGAACAAAGCGGTATAGACGATGAATGAGTCAATGTAGTCAAATGTTCAATTTCAGAAAAATAGATTACAACAAACCAGATACAGTATTATTAAGCTTATTTTAGTACACGCATAAACATTTATTCTTCTTGTAGATCATTTTACTTTTCTCAAGAAAGAAACGGTTGAATTTTTTTTGTCTAAAAGTAAGTCCAATAATCAATATAATAGTTTGTTGTACTCCTATTTAAAAGTATTATATGCTATAGGATCATATAATAATAATAATATGGTTATTTTGAGATTTCTCAATTTTTGCGATGTCATTTCTATATTCTGGTAGTGGTAAAATTTTCCATTTATAAAATTAATGATAACTTTTGTTCTATCTGATATATCTGAAAACTCAAATGCACAGTTAACACACAACAATATGGCTTCCATATAAGCACATATATTTTTTTTGTTTTGTTTTGTTTTGTTATTGACCTATGCATTGTTGCCGACACAGTTCGATGCCGCATCACAAAAAAAAAACATTATAATAATAATAAATTATGCTCAAAATGAGCATATTATTATTATTATTATTATTATTATTATTATTATTATTATTATTATTAAAATACAATTTTATTTTATTTTATTTTGTCATATAAACAACCTAAATCAACAATAAAAACGCATGACCATGTGCTATTTCTTCACCTATGTGACTCATTTTTAAAAATGTTTGTATGTTTGGTTAAAATGTACTAAAATTCAGTTCATCATATTGCCTATTTTGTGCTGAATAAAAGGTTACATCACTCTGTACTGTACTGCACAATCCTGAGCTCTATATATGCAAAACAAAAAATGCTCTGAGCTTTAAGGGCTACCAAACTGTAGATAAACGCAACTACACCCCAGGTATCGTGGCGTCCCAAGATGTCATACAATATTTTTTATGCAGCGTTCACACACTTTTTCCGCCTAAACTTCACTTCAACAGGAAAGAATCTGAGTCTAAACAAACAAAATAATAATTCAATGCAGTTTAAGACTGGAAACAAAAAACAGGCACAGAGTTTTTCCTATCTCTGAAACATCTTCTTGCTGGTCCTGGCTGATAGAATGGAAATCTGATTTGCCTTTGCAGCTCGACTGCCTCAAGGGTTGATATGTTGTGCATTTTGAGATGCTCAATTTTCTGCTCACCATGCTTGTAAAGAGTGATTATTAGAGATAAACAGCCTGCATGTCAGCTCGGACCAGTCTGGGTATTCGCCTCTTTGACCTTTATCATCACCCTCCTCCTCCTCATCATCATCATCATGAAAGAGTTTGTGGCTGCAAATATGCTGCTCATTGCATGATTCTTTTGCTCCACTCTGAGTAGATTGTTATTGTGCATGAACATCTCATTTGATAATCCACTGATTATTTTTCCTCCCATTCTGATCTGTGAAGCTCTTGACCTGTATTTGCATTACACCGTGCCACATTCTGGACCTCTTGACGATTGCATGAATTAGCAGGTGTACAGATGTTCCTGTTTAAGTGACCAGTGACCATGTGTCATATTAGAGAAACTCAATTCACATTTAACTTTCTTAGGTCGCAGTCTGTACCCGAGAGTCACCATGACTTCATCCTTGGTGTGCCCATGCCCTCATGCCAGTGTTTCCTTCCTGCTAGCTCTCGCTTTATATTTATGCCGTCACAGCTAGAAGCTGTAGACATTGCCTGCTTTCTCTTTGTCTTTCATTCTCTCCATCAGGCTGTACAAGCACCTCCCGAGATTCTTCTGCTCCTTGACCTGTCTGATCCAAGCGGATGTCCTCAAACTGCTTGGAGTTCTCATCACTCAGGAATCGCTCACTCCTGCCCGTGTGAACAGCCTGAAGATACACTTGGAATCCATTGAGGTGGATGTTTTTTACTATGGTGTCTTATTAACTGAAACTGTCATAACAGCCTTAGTACTGCAAATGCTATGAACATTTTTAAAAAGTGAACAGTTGATAACTTCAAGGACATGAAGATTTCTCACTACACTGTCTATACTATACCATTGGTTCCCAAAAACTGGGTTTTACTATAGGAGATTTTATTTGAGTCTCCATTTCAGTTAGCTATTTTTTTTATTTATTTATTTTTTACCACTAGCATGGTTTTAGACACATGGTTTTCGCCATCGGTTAAAGTGAAAGCAGAGGAAATAATAACAATCAGATAGTCTGTGAACTCCGCCGATAAATGCATTTGTAAAGTCCAGTATTATTGTTGACTTTTAAACTTAAACTTTTTAAATATCACATGAATATGGAGTTGTGATTTATTACATGTAGACTATCTCAGAAATGGGCGGCACGGTGGCTTAAGGATTAGCACAGTCACCTCGCACCTCCAGGGTCGGGGTTCGATTCCTGCCTCTGGGTCTGTGTGCATGGCGTTTGCATGTTCTTCTCATGCTTGGTGGGTTTCCTCCGGGGACTTCGGTTTCCTCCCACAGTCCAAAGACATGCAGATTAGATCATAACACTGTCTCCAGAGGCTTGTACACGGGACACTATGCATGATGGGTGCATCGCTTCATGCGCTTCCCTTCTTACCCTGACACGTCCATCACTCTGGAATAGGGTCAGTCTGGACACATCAGGTCATGTGACCTTTTTTCCATCCTACCAGGTTTTGATAATGAGTTGAAGCGTTCTCAACTGAGTTCCAGTCATTTCAAAATCTCCTTAGTTGTTTTTCTTAAGCCCAATAAGTTGACCTTTTTAGGTGACTTTCCTTTGGACTAAATTAAATTATTTGGTTAATAGCAAATTTTGGTCAAAAAACGGGTTTCCTCGTAAAATATGTATGTTTTTCTTGAAAAAAAAAAAGAAATTGTAAACAAAGTGTTTACAGTTTGTAAAAAAAAAATAAAAAAATTAAGAACAGCTGATTTGTACTTATTTTATAAAGACTTCTGTTTCTATAATAATGATTGTTGAATTAGTTGAACAAAAATCTAAAAATGTTGAATCTTTCCCTTGAAATGACTTCACTAGGCATCGTGTCCTTGCTAATAGCCAGCGTGAAAGCTTCATGCAGATTTGTTTCTTACTGAGTTGTGTATGATGAAGTTGGAGTCAAACTGAGTTTAAAATGCACTCCGCATTGGTCACTACTGAAACATGTCACTATTAAGTACATAATACTCCATAAGAGTTGGGATGTAGTTCCTGCTCCAGGTCTGGGAGTTAGCCCGGACTAGCCCAGCATCTCTATCGCTAGCAATTAGCCCAGGGTTTTTACAGTGTTTTATTTTTTGGAAATCGATACAGACTAATTTCTGAAAGCACGCTTGTTCCTGGCATGAGGGATAATTCAATAACTCTGTGACATCCTCTGAAATGTAATTTACTGTAGTGGATCTTAGAAAGCTGTGCGATGATTTTTTTTTTATTTCCACATTTCATCAGTCTTTTTTTTTTTGGTAGAGTCAATTCATTGACTTGATGATCAGAGTCGATTAACAGAATTGAATATCAATGTTTGAAACTTGTGAAAGTACGCACCAAACATTCTTATGATTCTTTTCCCTTTTTTATTTTTACAGGACTGGAGTGAGGAGCCTTAGCATGAGAAAAAAAAAAACATTCTGTACATGTACTGTATATCTCATTTAAACCGTATACACCTAATTTCACACCACCACAAAATTTCACTCACTCACTCCAGTCTCGACCCGACAGTCTACCTGAGATTCACGGCTCGACTGAATATGTTCTAGAAACAGCAACATCACTTCCTGTGCTCATGAATATTCACTTGAAAGGCTTTGAAGGTTCGTTGCCTTGAATATTAATTTCAAGTGGCCTTCTCTGAGACCGGTTTGACCTTTAACCTTTCCTGTCCTTTACTTCACTGCTTCCTTTTCACACATAACTCTGACGGCTTTTATAAACACACCCTGCTGACGGCTGATAAAAGCTGAGCCTCCAATAACAAACTGGACTCCGTATTAACTTAAACAACCTAAACACTCCTGTTATACTGAACGTCCAGCCTCCTAACACACAATGCAGATCATTTCCTGCTATCTGTTTCACCCAGATGAGGATGGGTTCCCTGTTCAGTCTGGTTCCTCTCAAGGTTTCTTCCTATTTCCATCTCAGGGAGTTTTTCCCATCAGCCCCGTCGACCTCATCAGGGACAAACTGATCATTTTGATTCATACACAGTTTTTTATTTTTACATTTAATTAAAATTTCCTTAATTTTCTTTTGATTCTGTAAAGCTGCTTAGCGACAATTGTTAAAAGTCCTACAGTATACAAATAAAATTGAAAAGGCTATGAACCAACCACTGTTTTCTCTCTCTCTCTCTCTCTCTCTCTGTATATATATATATAATCATAAATTAAGGTTAAATCAGGTTTAAAGTCTCTTAATTTTATGTACGTCTTTTCTAAATGCTTTGATTGTGTCTATATGATTATGGTTTTGGAAATGAGTAATATTGATAATATTTTTGGTTGGCTGGAACAGATTATCTGCATTTATATTATTTTCTTATTAATATGTGTGCACACACACACACACACACATTCACTTCTTCGCCTATTCTATACAGTATGTCAGATATGTCTCTTGACCTTGAGTCCATTTCTCCTTATTCAAGCCTTGCCAATCAAAATGGCACCTGTCTCTCCCTGGCAGTAATCCCGGCATAAACCTTCCATTACTGCAAAGGGCTTAGCTTTATACGCCTGGTGCGGTTCCTGGTCCCCTCCCTAAACCCGCCGACCTGCCCAAGTCATTATTTTCTATTTCCCAAAATATAATAGAAAACCTCTTTCGGCCCAAGGGTAACCCATGTTAATACAGTACGTCCTCATCTGAGCATCACACTGCAAGGCGCGGGCACACTGCCATCCGTCGATCTCTTTCTCTTTTGTTTCATTTCATTCAGATCTCATCACGTCTGACAGATTTACATTTCATCAGTGCTGGCCCTGACCATATTAATAACTCTAGAGGTGTTTGATGAAGTTGGGTAGAATAGCAAATGAGCTGACGCTGACATGAAACGATCATGTTTTTCCCTCTCATTGGGTCCTCGATCGGCCCTGTCTCCGCAGATGTCTAAAGGGCCACGTCTGTCATAACTGCAGAAAGAATTATGAAGTCTTTTTCTCTCTTTTTTTTTTTATACAAAGTGATTTTAAAAAAATATTGTAAACCTTTATTTTAATCCCTTTCTTTCAGGTAGTACGTCGATCAAGAACCTGTGCACGGATCCACTAAGTGCTTTTGTCAAGGTGCCCTCTCCATTGAGCAAAGTGAGGATTGATTTAAATAAAAACAGCTTTGCATCTGGATTGCATAATTCTCTCATCCCCTGAACACACAGCGATAAGATGCAGCCCAGAGCAGAGTGGAAATAAATATATAAATGCTCTCTGACTCACTTTTTCCAGTTCCCTCTGATCTGCTTTATGCTGCAGTCTGTTAAGTACTGAGCATTAAAAATCTCATTTGCCACCAAAAAAATAAAAGAGGAGCAAGACACATAACTGCTCTTGGAAAGGAAAGGATCTTAATGATGCTTATTTTACAGCACTCCAAAAGTCTGCTGTCACCTTGCGCATTAATAAAATTATTTTCAACTGTACGATGTAAAACATACCTGCTTTAAAAATGTTATGGCTTATAATTTACTGTAATAGTGAACACTCTACAGTTTACATCATCGGTCTCTCATCTACACTCTGTTAGAAACGTATTAGCTAATAGATTAATATTGTAAATAAACCTTATTGCATATGAACTAATTTTTAATAATAATAATAATAATAATAATAATAATAATACAATAAAATATTAATATTAAAAGTTAATAATATTTCCTCAGTGATTAGATCATTTGTTTTTTGACCATTCCAGGCCTCCCGTATCATCGCAGCTGAAATGGTGAGATTAGATTACCCGCTGTCTCGAACCCCTAACCTCGTTTCCATGGAGATGGAGCAAGCGAGGAAAGTCCGCGCCTGGAGGAGCTGGCGAGGCTGACTGTCGTCGCCTTGGGGAGGTGAGGCCATTAATTCTCCCTGGTAACAGTAGGCCAGGGTGTTTTTATAACGTTCCGAGACCAGACACAGCGGCTGCTTAATGGGGAGACCAGATACGTTTCAACCGCAGACTGGAGCGGGGAAATAAATAAATAAGTTTATCAAAGTAACAGCTTACAAATAACGGCTTTGCACGAGGTTCTCCCGTCGTAATTGGCTCCTGCGCGCGCAACTCGGTATAGATTATAGAAAATCTAACAACATTAAATAATAAGTGGTCCTCGCTATGGATCCCTGGCAGGAACAGTAAACGGATTCTGCCGTACGGTAATTAGGATTAATGAAGTGCTGGCGAATCCGTGGAGGTGCATCACTGCAAGCTGCCGCCATGCAACGATTAATCATTGCAATTAGACGATGACACTGTTTACAATAATGTAACAACTGCCTTTTGATTATCCAACAGACATCCATGTGCAGCTGGAATAGAAGAAAGAAACCAGGGAGAAAATCTCAGATGGAGGGACAAAAAAAAAAAGCCAGAAATTGAAATGCCCTATAAACTGAAATAATGAGGTTATTCCACCTCGTGCAGTGTCTCAGGTAAGTGTCTTTAAAGTTCTGGACTGTAATTAAAACCAGCAAAGAGTGTTTTAATGAGAGAGTGAGAGACAATGCTTTCAGCATAATGAAGTAGCTCATTATGGTTTATTCCCTTCGGGAGTCTCGTTCGTTCTGGTTGGTTGACCCGGTATTCTTGACCAAAGACTTTTAACCACGGTTTTTACTTCAACTTCTGGTTATATAATATATGTGTTTATTCTATCATTTCTTCCCCCCCTGTATGCCGCTTGGCGTAGGATCACAAACACTCACGGTTTGTATTTCTCTCATTGTGTATTTCCAACTGGCAAACCGGACGCTCATGTTCTCGCAGCCTTTTAAAACACGTTCGGAGACAGAGGTTACGGATACATGACCTGACTGATTTATTCAAAGCTTTGCATTAACCATGGCTCAGCCTGCGGGCTACGCTGATCCGAATTCGCAATTTTAGGTATGAGAAAACAACAAACAGCATTTCCAGAGGCGAATAAACAAGTGTATTGACCTTAATGCAAATTTCGTTTTAACAGTAGATATAGCTTGGGGAACATTGAAACACAGTGAAGTTGAGGGCAATTTCTGCCCTTTGGTTTCTGGGTAAAAAGAAAATATGTTTTATAGGAAAGTTTACCCTGCAATAAGAAAACAATCAAAAAATATGTCAACATCTACAGAAAAACAGACTGTCCTGTCTTGACCTGCCTGGTCTCCAGATGAGATCTGAAGAAAGCCATGTATTTTATCTGATTTTATGTAACAGAGAAAGAAAGAATGGGTGAAGCGTGGCCAAGAATTATCTGTCAGAATTACAGATCGACACTATATGGACAAAATGATTTGGCCAAACCTGCAATGACATTGTATCCAAACACACATACTTCAATATGGAGTCAGTTCCCCCGTTTGCAGCTATAACAGCTTCCACTTGTCTTGGAAGGCTCTCCACAAGAAATTAGAGTGTTTCTGTGGGAATTTGTGCCAACTAATTCTGTACAGCATATATAGTATGAGGTCAGGCACTGATGTTGGACAAGAAGTCCCGGCTCACAATAGCCGCTCCAGTTCATCCCAAAGGTGCTCGATGGGGTTGAGATCAGGGTTCGGTGTTAGGGCCGGTCAAGTTCTTCCACACCAAACTCATCAAACCATATCTGTACAGTGCTTGCTTTGTGCACTGGGGCGGAGTCCTGTTGGAATAGACAAGGGTCTTACCAAACTGGTGCCACAAAGTCGGAAGTATAGCATTGTCCAAGATGTCTTGGTATACTGAAGCATTAAGATTGTCCTTCACAGGGGATAAAGCGCCTGATTGATTGAAATACCTGAACTCAATAAAAACAGGTTTGGACAAATATTTTTGTCTATATAGTGTAAGAAGAGGAACAAGTACATTGATTATTAAGTATATACCAGTAAACTGGTGACAGGATCATGGGCACCCAAGGCTTACCCATGCCAGTGGTGACCTGAAAGTCCTGCCTGTCCTGTCCGATCCTACAGAAATGCAGCACAACTCGATAAAAAAGTCTAATTGAAGAGCACCAGAACAGCCAGTGCATCACCCACAGTCTGCCACATATGGGGCACAGCGGGGTCAGACCGCTGACTCAGGTTCCAATATGATTCCACTCCTCAGTTCCTAATATGATTGAGCTCTCATGGGACCAACAAGTCGGACCCACAGAACACAAATGAACCTTTTTCTAACGGCCTGGTGCCAGACACCACAGCACACCCCCAGAGGCCTCGAAGAACCACACCCCCAATCATTTTACTGTCACATAAAAATGCCTGAGTGGATCTGAATCCCATGTGGATTAATATAAATGTAGAGCTGGCCTGTAAAGTCTATCTGCATCCCTCCATCAGTTAAAGTGATATGACGGACAATGGCTCGTATTTTAGTTTTATTTTCCGAACGACAAATAATTGTCTGAATGAACCCGCATGCAATGCAGCAGGAAAGCTGAGTGTGTCTATAAATATGTTACTAAATTAGCTTTCACATTTGTTCACAGTCATTTATGCACTTAATACTGACTTTTCCACACTCGGACCTGCGCCAGCCATGCAACTCAAAACACTACTTTTGTTATTCTGTACCATGCAAACAGCCTTACAACTTACAACAGTGCCAGAGTGGAGGACACTAAAGCCCATGATGCATTGCAGTAACGGTTAGGGTTATCCGTGTTGTGAAACTATAGTCATCTTTCTCTGATTTCCACATCATTATTCCTATAATAATCAGAAAAACAGCAAAAAACATTGTATTTATACTTATGCAGTAATTGTTCTATTAAAACATTATTGAAACTTTTTGCATGTTTAAGAAATATACACACAATTTTACTTTGTCATAATTAATGCCTATAAAGTCGAACTACATTAACATTAATGTATATTGTAAAGCATATTGTAAAAAAAATTAAGAAATATATTCAATCAAATTCAATATATTACAAAGTATATTGTTGAATATAAAATTACATATATTATGATATACATCCAAATATATATTTTTCAATATATGAAATTTCTTTATGTTTTTTTTCGATATATTGTAATATATTAATACAATATATTATTCTGTATATTGTTTTCTGTAAAAAAATTTTCAATATGAATATCTTTTTATTTTCTCTTAATTATTAGTTAGTATCAGTTAGTGTAGCAACAAGGAATATTAACATTATAAAATCTTACCAGTAGATCAGGACACTAAATCATTTAATATATTGACAGTTAATACATAGAGAAATATATTTTCTTGCCATCATTTACCTTTTGCATGAAATTATTAATATTTTTATGCATTTTTGCCCCACATTTTGGTAACAATAGGTGAAGGGGTGAGTTTTTAGGCGGGACACTCAGCAGTCTGTGCTGCATTAATCACGATGGACAGCAGAAATACAGATATTTCTCCCATGACACCATCTTAGCTGTCTTAGTCACCGTCCTAAAGTATCCTGAATGAATTGAGTTCAAAAGAAAAAAGAAGTAAATTCTTCTTCTTCTTTTTCTGTTAAAAAGTTCGGTTCTGATTCAATGCTCTGAGCATGTAAACACACGTCTTATCAGACCGGCACCCGTGTAAACAGTTAATCCGGAGTCTCTAATTGGAACGATTATAATTGGATAAGAGAAATATGGTCCTTGTAACCGCTGCACCCGCTTCAGATTTCCTTATCACAGTACATACAGTACACATCACACCGTTACTTTAAATGCAGCTTCTAAATCCGGACACTGTGCTACGGGCTACAGTTACCCAGCATGCACTTTTGGCCCGGCAGTCCACCAGACGGATGTGTGTGTGTGAGTGTTGGAAATCCCTGAGGGTGCCTCGGTGATCTGTGTGTGCTTTTCTGTAAAGTGCTCAATAGGCTTCCGCGGCTTCCCACAAGATTTATCTCCGACCATTAAAATACATTTGATTGTTATCACGCCACGCTGCCGCTGTGCTTTCTTAATTCTCTTTCTCTCCGCTTCCTACCTTCACCTCCCTCCCTTTTATCATCCTGCATCTCTTCCCGCGCCTCTGCCGCTATCGTTCTCCTTATCGACTTCCCCCCAGCTGTCTCTCTCGCTCTCGCTTTCTCCTTCCCGCCCAGTTTATTGACGCTCGCCCAGGCTTATCGCTTCTCTTTTTGTCTCGCTGTCCATTTTTCTCCTCTCCCCTGCTTCGTTATCCTCAATTTGTCTCGCAGCTCCATCTTGTCTGTCAATGCGAGGAAACATCTATTTCCCGACCCAAATTAAACGTGATTGAATGTTCAGCAACTGACCTACTAAACACAACAGCAAACTTTAGTACACATACTAAATGAAGCAACCACTCAGAGACGCCATTTATACGATATCTGATACATCAGACGCCTCCGTTAGGTTAATCTGATTGGACGAGCAGCGTTTCCCAGAATGCATGTATCTATCTATATAAATGAAAGAAAGGTTTTGTCTGTACATTGGTCAGAATGATATCTTTATGTTTTGGAGGACAAGAAAGCAGTTTCAGAATTTGTTCTGTCTGTCTGTCCAGCCAGATTTTGTCACAGCATCACACAGAACTGTCTAGACAGAATTGAATGAAACTTTCACAGTACTTAGGTATTTTCTTGTGCCAAAATGTAGTGTAGTAGTGCAGTTACGAGCAGTTATGTGCCAGATTATCTCACAGCATCTAGCCTTTTTTTCAGTGCTTTTTTCCTCCTCGAGCTGGGCGTGGTTACCAATCAACGCAATAGTTTACTGTGTATACACAGAGTATGCAGAAGACACAGAAACACCCGCCAAAATCATCAACACAAACACACGGCAGCGCGACTCATCATGGTTTAACCCAGTGGTTCTCAAACTTTTTCTGTCATTCCCCACTTAAGGGGGTGAGCGAATTTTCAAGCCCCACTTGTCAACAAAATAATAACGAAATCGGCCAAGTTTACTGTTTATTGAAATATCAATTCCTAAACCAATAAGATCAAACACCACCAAGTTAAAAACAGATAAAATACACGTGCAATTGTTACAAGGCTTACGTTGTCACTTATCTTTGCATAATTGACCCCATGTTTATTAGCTGCTCAGCAATCGTTTGTAGTTTTTTTGCACTGGCCAATTCTGTATGTAACTTTGAATGAAGCCATTTGTGCTTTGCTGTCCACTGATTCAGATTTTACCATGCGATTCTCCTGCTGTCTGTATTCTGCCAGCTTTCTTTCAAAGACGTCCAGTGGTTTATTAACGTGACTGGAGTGTGTTGTCTCTAAGTGTCTTCCTAATTTGTTGGGTCTCATGCGGTCTGCTGCCAGCAGTTTAAGACACAAAACACACACAAAACTCTTCTGCCCCCACCATCCGCACCATGAATCCAAGCTCAAGATAGGCTTCATTAGTGGTCTATGATATATCCAAAATATCACGGTAGAAGCAATTTTCTAACTCAATAACGATATATATCACAATATAGCAATTTGTATCTGAAAATGCATAAATAAAAATGAAAACACAAAGAAATTGTTTTACATAAGTTCATTTTTTATGTAATTTTATTTAAACTGTGAATTGCTGAGGTTTGCCGCATTTTTTTTACTTTGGCCATAATCGTTTGGATGCTTGGATTTCAGATGATAGAAAAGGTTTGACGTGTTTCCACCACTTGTTAAAACAGTGCACTTGTGTACCTTCCAAATCACGTTCATCTCATTCGTATCACTTTTCTTATTCCCAAACCAATTCCACACCACAGACGATGCAGCTTTTCTCTTTACAATCTCCTCATTGTTGGTTTTGTCACATGTAAGTAACCTCACTGCTGCTGCACTTCTTCCACTGTCGAAGTGTATGTGAAGCCAAACACATCAAAAGTGGGACGAAACCGCGGCACCCGATTGAACCAAATATCTGCGCAAATACAGCGCAGCGCGACTATCTGAATAGCGCAGTGATGATCTGGTTTATTTGCGCAGCCCGGTGGATCGCGCAGCGCCGCTCGAATCACAAACCTGCGCGACTCACTGTGTTTTATTTAAAAACTATTTATTCAAAATGTCAGGACTGTTTCCGCCTTGCCATGCCTGGATTGTACGTGCGCATCCCAGCGGGGTAAAATGTAATTTGATGGTCGGCGCGGTTTATTTCTGTCAGAGTCGCGCAGCGCTGCTCAGTGGCTCGCGCAGGTTTGTGATTCGAGCAGCGCAGCTCAGGTTTGTCCGACGTTAAACCGTTATTGTTGCACTATGGTTCCACGTTTTCTCCCGGCCCACAACTGATGTTATTTTAAATTTACTTGTATTAATGATCCATTTATTTGTGTGTGATTGTTTAGTTTTGAGCGTACGCTCTTCATTATCAATAAAAAAAAGCATGAATTAGAATAGGTACTTTCCTGTTTTTCCTTCCGTTCATTGCGCCCCACCTGTCATGTCTGTATTCCCCACTAGTGGGGCGCGCCCCACAGTTTGAGAACCACTGGTTTAACCTAAAAGAAAAATGGTGCGTACACTATGAAAACTGAATCTTGCGACATTCAAGGTGAAATCAAGATGTTGAGTAGAAGGAAAGCTATGAGCAGTTATGTGCTGATCAGGTTATTTTTTGGCTTTAAACTTTTCTTAACCCGTTAAATGACACAAATACATTTTAAAGTTTGTATCACTTCGCTAGTCTGTGTTCATAACGTAAACTTCCACTTCCACTAATTTCGAGCAGTTATTATAGTAATTAGTGACATCATCATCATCGTCATCGTCAGGTGTGTTAAAGGATCATTTTTCTGCAACATAACTCTTGACTTAAAATATGAAAGCTCATCAAATAAAGATGAAAACTCAGCCTGCGGCTCGGTGCCTCTGGGCAAATTCCAGCCGAGCCGATATTCAATGTAACCGCACTCGTGTGATATTGCTTAAATAAAAATATCTTCAAAAGATAGAATGTGTGTGATCTTAAAATAATAATTGACTTCTGTAATACACGCTTCCTAGACAAAGCAGCATGTCTTTAGTGAATTATCAAATTTAAAATTCTAATATTATCGAGTATAAAATCTCCAGTGGGTGCTTTTACATAAATATATATCTTTTTTTCTCAGCTCTGTTTCTAATCAGTACCCAGATCTCTTCATATGAGATTTTAAACTGGACTGAAAAAAATATAATAAAAACCTTTAATATCCCTTAAAGGTTTTCAAGGCATTTCGAAGCCGCTCTACATCTTTTTAACGTCCAAAAAACTTGGTATAAATGAAGAAGAGTTTGTAGATCCATCCGCATCAGCGCTTGGTGTGTTGATTGTCCCGAGATGCTTTTCAGCTCACCGCGGATGTAAAGAGTTACTGTAGCTTTCTGTCAGCTCGATGTGATCTAATCGTTCTCCTCTGATCTCTCGCATCAAAAAGGCTTAAACTCCGACGCAATTGCTGCTCACTGGATGGTTTTAACTTTTGCAATATTTTGTGCAAACTTAAGGGAATGCTGTGTGTAAATACACCAGGGGATCAGCAGTTTCTTACACTCGCATACCACGGGTAAAGTCACCGTTCACATCCATGTGCAATCTGACTGTAAGGAGAAGTAGAGGAGTGAACTGCGTCCCAATGTCTCCGCCTGTATACAGTAGGTGGT
This sequence comes from Channallabes apus, assembly GCA_030522415.1. NCBI lineage: Eukaryota > Metazoa > Chordata > Actinopteri > Siluriformes > Clariidae > Channallabes > Channallabes apus. The sequence goes on from CM060109.1 coordinate 14,204,094, forward strand.
CTGGGATGCTTGGGACAGCGTAAACCATTCGTAGCGTGAACTCAAAAGTTACCAGTGCATTCTAGACAGAAATAATGTCGGGCAGATTGCTCTAATTGACAAATCTTTTATCACTTGTGGGCTGTCTGGAAATCTCCCCAGCTGACCAATTTGGAGTTCTCCACCACAAGGCTAATGGGTAAAGTAAAGTGATGTGATAACAGCTTTTTCTCTTTTTAGCTCCTTTTCATTTAGAGTATACATTTTGTTTGTAAACCACTAAACAGACCATCCAGTATCTGGTCGAAACACGTCTGGCTGAAAACTGAAAGTGTGACAGAGTTCATCCATGGCAAATGTATGAAATCAGTTATGAATCACCATTTCTTTTTGCAGTGATTCACATAATTTTTTGACGTTTATAATTGAGGCAAATGGGTCGATGGGCCAGGGACCAGGATTTGACTGGTTGTCAGTTTCCAAGTGGCGTGACAGAAACGTGTTTTTTGGTGTTACATTATCAAAACTCGCACGTGTTAAAAGCCTCCTATCTGCCTTTTTTCTCCAAACTCTGTGAGCGAATTAATCTCAAACCCCCTCATTACACGCGCTCACACCAGTCTGAAAATTGTGCAAATTACTTGAAAATCATGTGCATTAGAAGCCCTGCATGCACTCGTTAGGAGCCGCACGTGCCCGTCAGCTCGTTGTCAAGTTGAGTTTTGAGACTTTGGTGGCATTTGCAGAGATAATGCAAATGCCACCAGAGGTTTCTTTATAATCCTACAGGTGGCGCACTCTCAACTATTCACACATTTTCATTACGTGAGGTACAGTAGGAGGGAATTATTTGCTAACTTTTAATTTTTCTAGTTTTTGCTCCAGACACACATGGTCCCAGCAGTGCAAAAGAGGTTGTGTTGTGCAGTTGTTGTTGGAAATGGGTCTCTGGACGGAGGCAAAAGTATTCATAGTTGAGTATGATTTCAGCTTACACGGAAACGGTTGTAGTTGTGTATCAGTTCCGAGAGAGATTTAATAAGATGGCAACAAGTAACACAGTTATGCTGTCTATTGCTACGAAATTTCGCCATTCTGGTGGTGTACTGTGTCAACATTACTCAAACAAATCGTCTCCTTTTGCAGGAGACGACAAGGTAATATTGTTCGCCCTTTTCATTTCAGTACTGGTTCGTCTCAAGCAGCTGTATTTCTTACACAAGTATTACAATCTACTAAAATATTAAAATTTAAATACTGTGTAAATTGTGTTGTTGATTTTTTTTTTTAATGACTCGTACAAAGCGATAATTATTCCCTGTTATTATTATTTTCTGCGCTACAATCAAGTCCACTAGGTGGCAATACTGCACCAACAGCATCCAAACTCAACGAAAGAAGAAGCAGAATAAGTGATACTATCACAAAATATGAGTATATACAGTACAGTATATCAAGGATGGAAGCAGTTTGTATTTTCTATAAAGAATTATTTTTAAATGAATTTGTCAGTTTTACATAATTTTAACGTAACTGAAAAAAGTGTGAATTGATTCTGAATCGAAAACCGGCCCAATTATTTGAAGAACCAATGACTCGACCAACAAACGATTTAATTAAATCGCATAATCGATTAAATCGCACAGCTTTAAGTAAAATTCGAATCCCTTTAAAATGGCTTATTTGCGCAAAATGGCGAATGATGTAATATTAAGCTTTAGATCGGAACCAAGAAAGCGTTATTACGATGGGAATATAAATAAATATGTAAATAAAGTGATAAGAAAAAGTGATTATGAAGGTATTAGGAATGAACTTGGTGGCAGATTTATTTATTTATTTTTAGAATTTTTTTTTTAACCTGAGTGGTTTATCTTGCCTCGTCCATTCAGACCGTATGTTTTTATTAAGAAGGAAGTCTGAAACCATGCAGAAGAAGGAAAAAAACAACTAAAAACTAAACTGTGTCTCATCTCGTCTGTCTCACCCGGTGTCATCGCCCCTTCTCGTCCCTGCACTGATCCGTCTTGGACTCCGGCTGTACTTTTCTCTCCTTTTTTCTCTGTCTACTCTACAGCAGTCTTTATTTTTGACAAACACAGCGAGTAAATATAAATCACTTATTATTATTATTATTATTATTATTATTATTCTTAGGATCACTAAGGACAAAAAAAGGAAGCACAAAGAAGAAAAGAAGAAAAGAAAAATCCTGAAAGTAGACGCGTAACGTAGCCTCATTCTTCCGAACCAATGGAGCGGTAATATCTTGGCGCTCCTGAAAGGCGTCGGCGTCCCGGCGGACGGAATGAGGCGACGGAAGAAGGACAGAGTGAAAGGGAGGGAGTGACACAATTCAGACGAGCCTCATATCCATGCGGAGCTCCTTACAACGTGCTGTCAGTCACTCGGCTGGGTGGGGACAGTGGGGTGTGTGTGTGTGCGTGTGTGTGTGTGTGTGTGTGTGTGTGTGTGGAGTTAAGGGAAGAGTGTAATAAACAAGAATGCACAAGCCAATGAATTACATTTGCTTTATAAGCTTCTGTAAGATGCCAAACAAATGTGTGTATGTGTGTGTGTGTGTGTGTGTGTGTGACTGAGATGAGCTTCAAGACAATGTGATGTATGCATAAAATGAACAAAAACAACATGTTGTGTGTGTGTGTGTGTGTGTGTGTGAATGTGTGACTAAGTGTGAGGCACTGTAATGTATGCATAAGGTTAAAACGAACAAAAACAACACCGTGTGCCAGTGTGAGTGTGTGTGTGTGTGTGTGTGTGTGTGTGTATCTCATATACTTGTATCTCATATGCATATATCTATATAAAAGGATTGTATGTAATTTCAATAAAAAAAAAGTAGTGACACATTTTGTAGTGTGTGTGTGTGTGTGTGTATAAAAGTAAGTAATGATAGAAAGAGCTCCTGTGTGTGTGTGTGTGTGTGTGTGTGTGTGTGTGTGTGTGTGTGTGTGTGTGTGTGTGTGTGTGTATTAGAGAAAGAAAAAGAGAAAGAAAATGAACGCTGCATTCAATTTTAAAGATTAATAGATATATGTGTGTGTGTGTGTGAGTGAGTGTGTGTGTGTGTGAATGAGTGAGTGTGTGTTTTCATATAAGCAGCCCTACCTTCATCCCCAGATCCAGATCCAGCCTCTGTAACACACAGAAGGAGAAGGCAGACGTTCACTCAGTGTCATTACAGAGTCATTACGGTCAGAGTGATGATCGGAGTCGCAGCAGCAGATAAAGACGTAATAAAGAGAACGCAGTGTCTCGCCCGGGCCTCTGAGAGGCGCATTCGGGCCGCAGGAAGTCAAACGCATGAAGCGAAGTGAAATAAATACACAGAAAAATAATAATAATAATAATAATAATAATAATAACAACAGAGAGATGAACAATAGTCAATAGTCACACTAATGTCTTTCAGGGATTAGAACATTCAGCCACACACACACACACACACACACACACACACACACACATATAGAACATGCACATCATAAAGTCATTATCTAGAAATGTTTAATGCTGAAACAATATAATTCCCATAATGTAAAAGCTTTATAATTATGCTAACGTCCTATAGGCTTCAGGGTTGGTATTATTTGCGCTAATGTCTCTGTGTGTCTCTATGTGTGTGTGTGTGTGTGTGTGTGTGTGTGTGTGTGTGTGCGTCTTAAGTTTATTATTTATTGCATAAACTACCAGTGTAGCCAGGCTACTGTAAAAACCACTAACAAACAGGATTATAAAATAGTCAAAAGTGTCAAATTCAAAGCTTTTTGCTTAGAAAAATCCTCTACTGCCTATGAAGAGACAAACCGGCATGCTCTCAGTCACACACACACACACACACACACACACACACACACACACACACACACACACACACACACACACATCTCTCTAGTTGTGGTTCATTTCCGCGTTCAAGCTCGATTCTGAACATTTTTCAACCTCTTCTGTGAAATAATAGTTATAATAATAATGCTTTTATTCTCTTCGATTTGTTTTCTAATGGACTTTCTCAAGTCAGCTTTACAGAACCAGGATATGGATTTAGATTTCTATAAATACATAATAGAGATGAGGAAATAAAATCGATTCAGGTACATATTGTGATTCTTTCGTCTGGAAATCCATGTACAGTTCCGCCACAGTGGCAACGAAAATGTTAAATTTTTACATCATTTTTAAATATAAAGTATATACTGTACTGTATGTTTGAATTTGGTGGCAAGGTGGTGTAGTGGTTAGCACTGTCGCCATGCACCTCCAGGGTCCAGGTTCGATTCCCGGCCAGGCTCGATTCCCGTCTCTGTGTGTATGGAGTTTGCATATTCTCTCCGTGCTTGGTGGGTTTCCTCTGGGTACTCCGGTTTCCTCCCACAGTCCAAAGACATGTTTGTGCGGATTTTAGGTTGATGGCCAAATTCCCAAATTACCTGAATGAGTGTGTATGTGTGTGTGTGCCCTGCGATGGATTGGCACCTTGTCCAGGGTGTGCCCTGCCTTGTGCCCTAAGTCTCCTGGGATAGGCTCCAGTCCCTCCGCGACCCTGAATACAGGATAAAGCGGTATAGACGATGAGTGAGTGATGTTTGCATTTGAGGTATTAAAATATTACAGTTCCACTATTAACCTACAGGTGGCTACTGTAGGTGCTGTAAATAATTCAAACATTGGGAGGCGGCACATCATCGTGTGCGGTAGGAAATTTAACAGACATAATATTGTATTGTTATATCGCAATATAAATCATATCGATACCTGGGTATTGCGATAATATCGTATTGGGTGATCCCTGGTGACTCCCCTCCCTAAAGTATAACAATATTGAGTGTTTCATAGCTTTAGAGTCAACTCCCTACTGGTGTGTGTGTGTGTGTGTGTGTGTGTGTGTGTGTGTGTGTGTGTGTGTGCATAAAACAACTTTACAAACGTTTCTACAGATGCTGTCGCAAAGCAGCTTTAAAGAATTTAACAAATTATGGAAATGAATTAGGAAATGCAATGATCAGATCGTCCCTGATGAAGAGGGGAACAGGGAACCCATCCTCATCTGGGTGCTAACCGACAGCAGGGATTGATCTGCATCATACTGTGTGTTAGGAGGCTGGAAGTTCAGAGACGTTAATATGGTGTTCAGTTTAACTGATGGAGACTTGTTTAAAAAACAGTTTGTACGGATTTCAGTTCTAAAACTCCTGAGCGACTGCAGTCACACGGCATCACAGAGAAACTGCCTGCATCAGCAGAGTGTAAGGTCATTTTCATGGTCATCACATCCATCCCGAGCAGACCACACAGGGCCGCACCAAGACGGAGGTGTCGAGGCAGAGTTTTAATGAAACGTCTGTGTAAGGTTTCATAACTTTCCTCATGTCTGTCTGCCCATTAAACATCCACCTCATTGCTCCGCCTGACTGTGGTAACACTTCGAACCGCCATGTTCAGACTAATATACAAACAAACAGCTTGTGTTTCCTATCATCTATCTGTCTGTCTGCGTCCGGTCGACTTATTCTTTTGATTTATGGGATGTACGGTACGTGACAGCGGGCAACTGAGCAAAAGCTAAAACATGCTCTCCTTGCTAACAATAAACAGAGATCTGCACGTGTGTGTTTTTCTTCGGTCTATCCCCGACAAGTGTCTGGTAAGTGTATCAAGGTGCATCGAGGAACATTTGAAAAACGATTTATCATTTTCCTTCCACTTCACAATTATGTGGTATCCACTTTGTATCCCAATAAAACAGATTTACGGGCCTCCGAGTGGCACGGTGGTAAAGTGCTCGCCCTATCGCTGGTTCGATTCCCGGGTGATGCTGTAACCTCTCACAGCCAGAGGTCTAGGGTGATCTGATTGGCCGAGCTCTCTCAGAGGGGCGGGGATGAGAGGTACTTAGTGCTCCCACATTAATCACGGCTCTACAGCCAATCAGGGGCGTCTGTGAGCTTACACAAGCAGAAGGGGTGGATAGCGCTGTCCTCCGAGTGTGTTACTCCGCCCCTAACGTTGCATGAGCGGGCAGTTTGAAAAGATGCAGTCGGCTGCCGTCACGTGGTTCGGAGGAAACACGTGATAGTGTTCGGCCCGCCTGACTGAGTGGTAGTAGTAGCCTTAATGTGGGAGCCCCCTAGTGACGGGGAGGAATTGGACACGACTAAATTAGGGAGAAAATCGGGACAAAAACTGATTTACATTTGTGGCTGTGACAAAATGTGGCAAAAAAACGTGACAAAGATACTTTTGCACGGCACTGTATATAAATAAAATGTATTTGAATTAAATCGAATCGAGGGCGGTGTAGGGGTTAACGACGTCGCCTTGTACCTCCAGGGTCTGGGTTCGATTCCCGTCTCTGTGTGCATGGAGGCTGCATGTTCTCCCTGTGCTTGGTGGGTTTCCTCCTGATAATCCGGATTCCTCCCACAGTCCAAAGACATACAGATTAGCCTGATTAGCGTGTTCAAACTTCCTGTAGTGTGTGAATAAGTGTGTGTGTGCTCTCCGATAGATTGGCACCCTGTCCAGGGTGTACCCGCCTTGTGCCCAAAGTCTCCAGGGATAGGCTAAAGGCCCCCCAAGAACCCCCAAGGATTAAGCGGTATAGACAGTAAGTGAGTGAACACACACATCATATGATATTTTTCCTTGACAAGTTATGATGTACGATTTGTCATGTAGACGTAAAAATGTTTTAATATTTCGTCCTGCTGTATCCCGATGGACGGCAACTTAAAAACCAACAGTGACAAACAGGAGAGCGCGGTACAGTAGACACCAGAGAGATTCACCTTCACAAGTTTGAGTATGTGGGGATGACGGATGAATCATAAGGCTTCTCGCGTTTTCTGTTTTACATATTTTAAAGTGTGTCACAGTCCCAACTTGGCACATGCAGGAAACATACGGAAGCTCCACGAACGCCTATCAGACCCGCAGCTACGTGTACGTAAGTGGAAAATGTAGCAGGAGAATACGAAGCAGTGTTTCCTCCGGCGCCAACACGTACTGATGTGTCTGTAACCCGGTGTAAAGACAGAAAATTAATATAAAAGAACAACAGAAAAAAAGAAAGATGCAGGAGAGAAAGTTATTACCATCCCTCTGTATCTAATACCTGAGGCTGGATTATTCGTCTCAGCAGGAGAGCAGAAGGAGGCGACTCCCACAGCGCGCATCGTTTAAAACCTGCAAATTCTGAAATATGATGCTCTCACGTGTAGGCCGCAGGCGTCCGGTTATTAGTGTAACACTTAATCTGAAGTGAATATGAAAACGTGTAAAGGATGAGAGCCGTAAACAAACAGAATGTATACTAATGTCTATTGAGAGAAAGCGAAATAAATACGTTAGATTTCATAAACAATGCTGCTTTTTATTTTTTATTTTTTTAGAGAAATACACTCGACTTGGCTGATCTTTCTGTCTCAGAGCACAGCATCGTCAACACCTGTGACTGCGTGGTGAAAAACACACACACACACGCACACACACACACACACACACACACACACAAAACAAGGCCACACGAGTACCTGCATAAATCAGTGTTGCTTTGTGTCAGGGGGAATTTGGGTGCAAATAAATACAAACTCACATCCTCAAATAGACACACACACACACACACACACACAAAGAGACATCACCCCCGGGGCAGACGTGTCTGCTGTTATATTATCTGATAGCTTGACAAATACAGCGTTAATTCATGAATTCGGCCAGCGCTGTGCAGGAGGATCACACACACACACACAGAAACACACACACACACACACACACACACACACACACACACACACACACACACACACACACACACACACACACACACAGGAAGCAATAAAATGCTCTCAGAAAGGAAAATGCCAGAAGGTACAAGACTTATTATTATTGTTATTATTATTATTATAATTTTTCCTCTGTATTTGTAACATGATTATATATTAGTCAGCTAATTTAGGTAGCAAAGAGACCGTATTTATTTTATCATTTTATAGATAGTAGATAGATAGACAGATAGATAGATAGATAGATAGATAGACAGGCAGACAGATAATTAGACAGACAGATTTATAGACAGACAGACAGAAGGTCATGACAGTTTCATCCACATGGCTGCTCACAGTGTTAAGGGTAAATACAGCAGGACTTCTTTAGGACTGAATGAGTCCTATTAGCTTCAAATCAGTCAGCAGATACATTAACACACACACACACACACACACACACTGGATTGTTTTGACTCCACTGTCCACTGTTAAAGCAGTAAATAAAAGACACACATGGAGGCGTCCAGAGGTTTGTCCCGTCTTTATCCACTTTATTCCTGTTTCTCATGAGTCGCTGCATGAAATCGAGTGACGAGACGTTCGGGTTTCTTGTTGTTACCCGGGTGGCACTTGCAAAGTTATAGTTACGCTAAAGGGATTAATTGCCTGGTGTAGTGGTTAGCACTGTCGCCTTGCACCTCCAGGGTCTGGGTTCGATTCCCCGGCCAGGCTCGATTCCCGTCTCTGTGTGCATGGAGTTTGCATGTTCTCCCCGTGCTTGGTGGGTTTCCTCCGGGTACTCCGGTTTCCTCCCACAGTCCAAAGATATGCAGGTTAGGCTAATTGGCGTTCCCAAATTGCCCGTAGTGTGTGATTGGGTGTGTGAGTGTGTGTATGTGTGTGTGTGCCCTGCGATGGATTGGCACCCTGTCCAGGGTGTACCCTGCCTAGTGCCCGAAGTCTCCTGGGATAGGCTCCAGGTCCCCCGCGACCCTGAACACAGGATTAAGCGGTATAGAAAATGAATGAATGAATGAATAAGGAAAGCGAATCACAATGGGTTTAGTGTGTGTGATCGTCTCCCTGCCTTCTGTTACTGAGGAGCGAGAGGACGAGGTGCGGACGTGACCTCGGATAACCGATATCGTTTAGCCTCTTCATTTAAGCTGCTGCTCCTCATATTTAACCTCAACATACAGTATATAGGACACACACACACACACACCTGCTATGCATATTTTCGTATATAGTTTATACTGTATGTTTAAATACCTAAAATAACAGAACTCATTCTGCACATACCGGCGTTTTTTCTTTACACTGAACGGAGCACTTGTCGTCCCGTATCATGACACACACACACACACACACACACACACACACACACACACACACACACACACACAAAACAGCGCTTATGGAAGAGCTCTTTAACTTTAGATTATTCTAAAGCCATGTCCAGCTTTATTTATCTTGCAAATGATGAAAACCTCACCGAGTCCGCTGCTATAATCACGCTAGTGTGCGTAACACTCCTGCTTTAGCTTAGCCTGATTGTCTTCTCTTAGAGAAGTTCACTTGTACGGCGTTAGCTTCGGGAATACGAGAGCACAAAGGTTTATAGTTATAGGATTCCAAATGTTGCCAAATGAACATTATCATAACGTTTCAGCAACCAAAAACTCCTGCTGGTACTGGGTGAGCTGGTACTGGAGTGACTGCACTAGTAAGAGAATGAATTTGTCACCTTGCACCTCCAGGTTCTGGGTTCGAATCCCACCTCCAGGTTCTGGGTTTGAATCCCACCTCGGGGTCTGTGTGCATGGAGTTTCAATGTTCTCCCTGTGCTTGGTGGGTTTCCTCCAGGTTATGGAGTGGCGTTCCCAAATATGCCTGTGTGTATGTGTGTGTGTGTGTGTGTGTGTGTGTGTGTGTGTGCACTGCGATGGATTGGTACCCGGTTCATCATAACCTACGTAGCAATCGCTTCATTTCCACTAATCATTTTCATATGCGGTGCAGTATGTCATGGTGGATTTCGTAACTTCTTCAGAAGAGAGACGCGCGTGTGAAAAAGGATAAAGAAGGCAATAACAGATCAACTGGCAGAAGTTTGATTTGTTCTTATCATAACGTGATTGCCTCAGACGGTGTACAAATACAGCATGTGATTCCTCCTGGGTCGCTGTTGAAGATGAGACGAAGCTGTAGAATATGCTGTGCTTTACGCTTCATAAAATGATGTGCAGGTAACGTTAACTAATACTGACATTTCAAAACCTAGCTGTTCTGGGGTTGAATCCCAAATAGTATGAAATGCATAGGATAGTGAGCGGTGTGGTCACGTCCCGATACAATATTATCACGATACCTCGGCACCGATTCAATTAAAATTGCGATTCTATAAGTGTCACGATATTTATAAGTATCTGATTCGATATTATATTTCCCCCTAATTTCGTTAAAATTTTAAACCTTTAAAAAGTTTAAAGATTAATTAAATAGCTTGTTTCTTATAACATTAGTTTTCTCATTTAAAAACCAAGCGCAGCATTTAAACAGTACAAAATTCAAATACAAGAGTTTAACATTTAACTGAGCAGCGTGTTAAATCAAATCGGGTTTTGTTTATAAGGCGTGTGATTTTTAATAATGTAACACCATAAAAATGAGTTTCTCTTTCTGTTGAGGAAGAATCGCTCAATTCTGTTTCTTGTGTACTGCACTGCATAGCATCTATGGGAGTCACGTGACAAAAGAACGAACGACTCGAACTAGAAGAGTTATTCAGAAAGAATCGCTCATTTCCGGTTCCTGTACATAACCTACGGAGGTTTCGCGATGCTTCGCACATATAGAAAATGAACGGATCACTCTCCGGGACGACTCGTTCTTCTCAGTCAGGTTAAAGATTCGTTCATCACTACTGGCCGATCGACCGGTTCATCTCTATTATAAATTTAAAAATAGGTTCCTGCAAAAAATATATATATTTTGAAGTCAGTGTGTCGATACGTGAATCACCGCACAAAAGATTCATGATTCATAACTTGATCGATTTTTCCCACAACAATAATCCCTTGTTCCGCACACCAAGTAGTCCCGTTGATTATGGGTTAGAGAGAGATTTGGGATTCAGCATAGTGTTAGACGCTAGCTAGATGACGATGTGTTTTCTTGCTGAACGTACGTAAGAAACGGCCCTTGAAGTGGACAGGACCACAGCGGACAGGCACCGTGACGTCATGTGCAAATTTCCATTCAAAATATTGACCGACTTTCCTGCAACAAGCTGCAAGAGAACAAAAAAGCAAAAAACAAGCTTACGACCCTAAAGACTATCTGCTCTCTTGGTAAAACTCTGATGCACTTTTAATACGAGGTAGCTGGAACCCCGAGCGCGCCATTACTCAGTAGGACCCTCCTCTCGAGAGATGAGTCTGCAGTTCTGCTTGTCTTCTGCAACAGGACAATGACAAGAGGCTGATTAAATGTGAGGGCCTTCGGAGACTCTCGCGCATCGCTCTGAACCAGTGCCAGGTGTCGCATCGCTGTGGTCGGTTCGCTCGAGGAAAAAAAAAAACCCTGTTTGGTGACGCTGCACTTTTTTGTCCTCCCTTGATATCGAGGTTTGATCGCGATCGTCGCTCCAGGCAGCTGGTCACCGTCAGCACACAGCAAAAGGAAAACCCTGACCAACTCTTAATTAAAGCTTTCACAGACACACACACACACACACACACACACTGCTGTGACAAACCTCTAACGCCTAAATGCCATGCTTTGAGCTTTTAGCCCTATGTTAATACTCTTTAATTAGCCTTCAAACAAATGGTACTGTAGATCATGTATTAATAGTAAAATCAGAAGAAAGGAGAGAATGAACATGTCTAGTACGAGGTAGCGTTATGGAGAAGGACATTAAACTTCTTTACAATTAAAACAAAAGAAGGGAAACAAAAGTGGGGGAAAAAAGCCTGCCATAAGCATAAGGAAAATCTATCTTAGACTCGATCCACACGGCACTCAATGCACCACTGCTCATTATCTCCATCTCAGACACTTTCACTTTTTCTGCCCAAACTCTTCCAAAGTGTCAAAGGGTCGGTCTGTAATCAGTTCCATATGATGATGACATGAAAATAAGTCAAGGTGTATATTAAAGGACTTTAGGTGAAAAATATGGATATATATTTCAAAATAATGAAATGTGCGTGTTGCATGAGGCAATAGTATGGAAATCACACTTGGCCATAGCAAAACTATACGCATTAGCATTAGCATTAGCATTGCATTTACAAGCAACATAGAATTCACAATCATGAATGTGATTCTGATTCACCTGAGTCATTTTTTCATTATTTAAAGCTTCCACATTTAAATTGTTCCTTTTAAAAGGTCCAGCCATTAGATGTATATTTCTTATACCTCAAATTCTCCTTCTTCTGAACACTCTTCTTCTGAACATTTCCATGTCTGTGTATATGAGACATGTCCTACCCTGGGGTAGCCGTCTTTATATGAAGTCACAATAGGAGGGAAATCTCATTGGCGTGTTTAAACCAAGACAAAAAAAGAAACACACAGGAAACAAAAAATTTTCTTCTCTTATTTTTAGTTTGTCTGTAAATAAACATTGGGGAAGCGGTGGCTCAGGTGGCTGTAGATTGTGGATCCAGGTTCGAGCCTGCCGTCAGTGGTTGACACACAAGATACTACCCAGCCATTGCATGCTTTGTTCCTTGAAAATTTTTCCGATAAAATGGTGTGTGACTGTGTGAAACTCAAATAAGAGAGGAGAAAGGTTTACTGTGTAAGATTAAAATCGGGGGAGGGGCTGAGGCCTCCTCTCCTCTTACTTTAGCTTTACACATACACACACAAAGCGCCTGCACGCATAAACGGAAACACTTATTTGTCGGGATTTATTTTTACTTTTTTTAAAGGTAAAGTGCAGGTTAATTAGTTTTATTTTTACCTTATATTTTGTGTTAATTATTTTTATGTATTAATTTTTTTGGGCTGTGGAACGAATAATTTGTGTTTCTATTATTTCATATGGGGAAATTCACTTTGAGTTAGGAGTGTTTTGGAATACGAGCCACATCCGGAACGAATTATGCACTTAATCCAAGGTTCCACTATATTACATTATTCTGGGGTTAAGGCATTGGACTATGGTTCAGAAGGTCCCAGGTTCAAATCCCATGACCACCAAGCTGTCCCTGTTGGGCCCTTGAGCAAGGCCCTTAACCCTCAACCGCTCAGATGTGTAATGAGATAAAAAATGTAAGGGGCGTCTGCCAAATGCCCAAACGTAAATGTAAACTCTGTCTAAGTAATGTCATAAGCACGAGCGCCATAGCTATAAACTGTTGACTTAAAGCTGCAACATATCGATTTCCCAAGTCTGCTGTTGCTGATGTCATTAACTTTGCTATAGCAGCCTCTTTGGACTAGGAGGTGGCGTTTTATAACACGTGATGCAATATGCACAGTGAAACGTGCCAGCGTGGTTATGGGAAATATCAACACCCAGTCCTATCAAATGAGTGGACAGAACTTCTCAATGGATAAAGTTGATGATAATGAGGATGAGACGGCGATGAGGGAGATGATGATCAATCCAGCAGGGATATAAATCCAGAAAATCACATTGTAGGATTTATAAAGAATTCATTTGTGAATTATGGTGGAAAATAAGTATTTGGTCAATTATATACCCTTTGTTGGCAATGACAGAGGTCAAACTTTTTCTGTAAGTCTTCACAAGGTTTTCACACACTGGTACAGTATTTGCTGGTATTTTGGCCCATTCCTCCATGCAGATCTCCTCTCCAGTGATGTTTTGGGGTTGTTGCTGAACAACATGGACTTTCAACTCCCTTCAAAGATTTTCTATGGGGTTGAGATCTGGAGACTGGCTAGGGGTGTTTGGGATCATTGTCATCAGTGCTATCTTAACCTCGATTTCCAGTTGTAAAAAAGACCTATTTTCCCCGATCTCTATTGTCACGCATTGCTGACTTAATGCTTACAGTAAGTGCCCCATGCTGTACGAATGAAAAAAAAACCTACGTTCTTTTAATCAGCATATTATTCACCCTAATCACAGAGAAGTAGGGCTTGTTAAAGCCTTGCTGTGTAAATAGCCTCCTGATCTACGCTGGAGAAAAGCAGAGAGGCGCACGGGCTGTTCCATGTGTTTAGGAGTCTCCTCCTGAGAACTGGTAAAAAAAGAGACGTTGACCTTTTTAAACGATGAAGCCAATGAATGAGTCTTAACTACAATTCACTATGATGAACCTGATGCTTTGATGGTGCGAGTGAAGACTTTTTAACCTTGGTAGCAATGTCTGGCCGATTTCTGCCAGCCTTATCATAATGGCATAGCCTCCCACGAATGGAAAAAAAAACTCAAGTAGTAGTGATTCTCCATTTATCACCACTCTGACTCCAAATTAGATTTTTTAAAATTATTTTTTTCAATTATACGTTTGCATTTGAGGTGCTGTTTCTCTATAATCCTACAGGTGGCGCACTCTAAACTGTTAGCATATTGGCAGGCTGCACAGCGTCCTGTGTGGTACGAGCTATTAGAATTGTTAGAATGATTACAAAATCTGCAACAATAATAATATTGAATTAGTATATTTATAAAATTGTGCTACTTGTCGCCTTGCACCTCCAGGATCGGGGTTCGATTCCCGTCTCTGTGTGCATGGAGTCTGCATGTTCTCCCTGTGTTTGCTGGGTTTCCTCCGGCTACTCCGGTTTCCTCCCACAGTACAACGACATGCAGATTAGGCCAATTGGCGTTCCCAAAATGCTTGTAGTGTGTGAATGAATTTGGGACTTCGTGTGCCATGTGATGAATTGGCACTCTGTCCAGGTTGTACCCCGCCTGGTGCCCTAAGTCTACTGGGATGGGCTCCAGGTCCCCCCTTGTGACCATGTATACAAAAAAAAAGGTGATGAATGAGTGATACTTAAAGAATTGCGATACACATCGAATCGACACCAAAGTATCGCGATGATATCGTATCGGGAGGCTCCTGGTGATTTCCGTTCCTAGACATCAGAACATTTTGGAGCCGTGGCAAGTCACAGCTTTATATGGATTCATTTGCGTTTTTGCAAGTGCCTCTGTTAGCGCTTCTCCATACCTACAGCAAGCCACAATTTTAACAATTCATTCAGTGAAGTGGGAACTAGGTATTATGAGAAAACCAACGTCCAGAGTAATGTTCTGTGTGTTCATGCTAATACCTCCTGCTTTAGTAGCACATTTCCAAACTATCTAACCATAAAAAAAACTCATGATGTTGTTGACATTTTTACAACACACAAAGGGGCCGGATATCAGTGTTGACAATCGAGGCCACACACTACTTGCAGGAAGTGTAAATACGAGATAAACCTCAAGCCGTAATGATAAATGTACGTCCTGAACATTCTTGTGTCTTGTTATTTCATCTCTGTAATCAAATGGAGAAGCACAATTCTTCATCAATATATAGGAAATGCACAGTAATTTAGATACTGTACAGTATATATATATATATATATATATATATATGTGTGTGTGCGTGTGTGTTTGTTTGTTGGCGAATGAGAACGAGTGAGAGTGCACGTGTGTGTGAGCTTTGAGTCTCTGTGCGCCTTTGAATCTCCGCCTTTGCTTTTACAGGGCAAAAGCACAGACAGGGTCTCTAATATCAATCCCCTCTACAAACAGTCAAGTGAATCCGCCCTGGAGAAATCAGACACCCACAAACATACACACATAGAAATACACACATCATCACACGCAAAGCAAACACTCATGTATGTGCGATCCATATTATGGAACAAGACACTCAGACTATTCTATTCTATGGGTCGCTTGTTGTACAAGAGAGAAGCTCAAGGGCGCTGGCTCAAAGACACACATACATGCAGGCACACACACACACGCACAAAGTACTGCATTATGGCTAGAGAATGTGTAAGAATAGTTATCCTAGGCTTAAGAACCAAAGTAGTTTTCTGAAACCTGGCTTTGTATTGGTTTTTCAGCTCCTTATTGATGGTGTCTCTCTGTCCCGGTGCGGTGGAACCCGGTGCTCTGCATATTTCTGTGTTTCCTCATCGAATACAACGAATTGAAATCATTAAGTAATTATTGAGCCCTTGCTGAGCTGAATCAGCTGTGTTAGAGCTGGGAAAACAACAAACTGTGCAATTCCAAGGAATTAATTTACTAACCAAACAATTAATTTTTTAACAAAACACTGGAACACTGATTTACTGATTCAGCACTGATTTTTACAGTTCTTGTACAACACATTATTTAGCAAAGTTACCCCTTCCCTAAACTTCCCTGGGGTGTACAGTATATCCAGGGTAGGTAAATTGAAAACAGGCTAAGATATTCCGGTAGTGACCATCTGAACATGAATGATGACCCCTTCGCCCACCTGGGCGAAAAGACGTCGCTGTTTCAAAAAAAATCATGAATTGAGACTCTTGGTGAAGTTGCAACATAAAAAATGGACAATAGAAACCATAGCTACAGTAGGTTCATAAGTAAAAATTAAGAATTTTTTTTTTGTTTACAAAAGACTTTATTTATCTAGTTATTTACCTCAACACTTACTGTACATGCACTTCAATATTAAAATGCTAGTTTTTTTTCCCGAACACAATCGAATTAGTAATAAATAAATAAATAAATAAAATGGTTTAAAAACACTGGAGTCAACAAATAACTAAACACGTTATCACTCAGTAAATTGTAGTTCTGTATCCACTATAGTGCAAATTACACTCACCTAAAGGATTATTAGGAACACCATACTAATATGGTGTTTGACCCCCTTTCGCCTTCAGAACTGCCTAAATCTTGGAGCTAAACTATTTGCTTTGGGTGAAAGCGCCATCTAGCAATCATTGTGTGTCAGCAACAGCTTCCCATTCAAAACAATAGGCGGTCAAAATGACCGTGAACCGCGTTATAAGTAGGTCACACTGGCCCGGCGCTTCTAGTGTTAATTCTACGTGGCGTTGATTCAACAAGGTGCTGAAAGCATTCTTTAGAAATGTTGGCCCATATTGATAGGATAGCATCTTGCAGTTGATGCACATTTGTGGGATGCACATCGAGGGCACGAAGCTCCCGTTCCACCTCATCCCAAAGATGCTCTATTGGGTTGAGATCTAGTGACTGTGGGGGCCATTTTAGTACAGTGAACTCATTGTCATGTTCAAGAAACCAATTTGAAATGATTCGAGCTTTGTGACATGGTGCATTATCCTGCTGGAAGTAGCCATCAGAGGATGGGTACATGGTAGTCATAAAGGGATGGACATGGTTAAAATTGCTTAAATCACCTTTCTTTCCCATTCTGACATTCAGATTGGAGTTCAGGAGGTTGTCTTGACCAGGACCACACCCCTAAATGCATTGAAGCAACTGCCATGTGATTGGTTGATTAGATAATTGCATTAATGAGAAATTGAACAAGTGTTCCTAATAATGCTTTAGGTGAGTGTATGTCATTGTAACAGCACTGCTGCTTGAAAGAGCATTTCCATACACACGCAATGTGAAAGGAACGAAACAGAATTGGGACTAAACAGCTGTGTGTCTGTAAGAAAATCACGTGTTAGTGGAAAAACCGCTTCAGTTTGTTAGGGAGCATACAGGTCATGTGACCTGATGAGTCCAGATTGACACTATACCAGCGTGATGGGCGTGTCAGGGTAAGATGAGAAGCGCATGAAGCGATGCATAGTGTCCACTGTACAAGTGTCTCTGGAGACAGTGTTATGATCTGGGGTTGATCAGTCACTCAGGTCGAGACTCAGTAACATTATGTGGAAATAAAATGAAGTCAGCTGACGACCTGAATGTACTGAATCACCAGATTCTATGGGCGTCACCTCTCCCCTGTGTGATATGATAACATGCTTTCGGGCACTCCGGACCACACAACTGAGGCAAGTGCATGTATGCAATGATTTGAATAAAGTATGAAAGACATCCTTCACCATGTTGTATGTGGGGGGGGGGGGGTGTTGAGGGTTCAGTGGTGGTGTCGGAAATTAATTTCTGCAAATAAAGCATTGTTATGTATATGAGATTGAACTTGCACTTTCCACTTTTCTATTCAAGTGAGGAGATCTCTCTCGCTCTCTCGTCTCGCTCTCACTCTCTTCATCCCCTGAGTATATCTGGAGAACTGGATAACATTTAGGAGCTTTTTAATAGAGTCTGACTCAGCACCAGCTCGAGTACGAAACATCTGTCTCTCTGCAGCGCGGCAATGCGGTCCCTCAGTGAAGAAGAAGAAGAAGAAGAAGAAACAAAACAAAACAAAAGGATACTCGGCAGTGCTAAGATACAAAAGGCCATTCTGGAGTTGATGGACAATTTAAGAACGGCGGTAAATCATCAGGGAGAGCGATAGAGAAAGAGTGAGAGAGAGAGGCACTTGAGTCCCACCTATACAGCTGAGCTTTAAAATGTCACATTTACATTTATTCATTCGGTAAATGCTTTTATTCGAGCGACTTACAAGAGAGGCCTCCCAGGCTCAAATCAAATCAAAGCGTCTGGCTGAGTGGTTGATGGATAGCAGCGCTGACTTTGGGGACCGAAAGCGGCTCTTTGGCAATCTTGGGATGCGAACAAACAAAGTTCTGGTACAAGCACATGGCCTTAACCAAATGCACTATCTACAAAACAGGGAAAAAAGATCCAGGTTGGATTTTATGTGAATGAAACCAAATTGAATATGAAAATACACTAAATAATAAAATTTTTCACTCTCAGTCTCTCACTCATTCTCTACAGGAGTCAGATGAGGCCTGGGGACTATCCTACGGGACTGGGGGGACATGGCAGTGAGGGTACACTGCAATGAGTGCAATCATGCACACATTAATACACTCACTCACTCACACACTACGGGCAATTTGGGAATGTAGGCAATTGGGAGAAAACCAGAGTGCCAGGAGGAAACCCATCTAGCATTGCATTACTCGAATTCAAATACTTTAGACAGTTATTTGTATTCATACTGTAGCGTGCTAACAATGCCAACCCACTTGCCATGACTCAGCTTGGTGATGGTACCACCCACATCATAAATAAGCCACACCCACATCCTCCAAAATCGAATGCCTATCGAGCACCCACTGTAGATGATTTGTTCTGCATTTCTATCCACAAAACAGAAACATGAGAATATTGTGATCTTGTATCTGCTTCCGAGCTCCTCTTAGTACGACCTACCGTATTGACCCTGCTCCTGATTGAACTCACAGCCTCTGAAGTATGAAATGAATTATTACACACCTCTCTGCCCTTCACGTGTCCCCAGAACCCTCTGTCACAGATATGCAGACATGACTCCTACCATTTCGTCTAAAAAGTGGAGCACACGGCTGACCCAGCCTGACAGTTTTTAAAAATATTTTTTTATTTGGTCTTTCTGAGAATCTTAATTGTCATGTCTTTTATCCCACACCTCCAGGGTCCTAAGCTCGATCCAGAGTTCAGGTTACTCTGTTTTTTCATCTTCTCTCCATGTCTAAGTGTGTGTCGTCTGAGTTCTCTGGTTGAAAATCTCACAATTTTGTACTTAGTGGCGCTTCGTAATGAACTGATGTTCCGCCTAGGCTAGGAATTAATCTTAACTCTGGTTGAAGCTGTTCATTCTTCGCCTACTTAGGTTTCTTTTCCACTGTTATCTCATCATAACTGCTTCCCCCAGCTTGCCTCTTCGGCCTTGACATTCCTCCTGTCCAGAAACGGCAAAGAAACCTTCCAACTTTTCAGGAATTTCTCTGCAGGTCTGGACACTATCTCTGTCCGGAGGTCCATGCCGTAAGACAAGCCTGCAGTAACTAAATCTGTTCCATCAAAATTCCTGCTTTTTCTCCACTTGCTTCATTAATGTCACCCTGGATGATACCTGCCTCCTAGAGCTTTGGCTTCTCCTTCTTCTGCACTGCTAGAGCATCTCTTCCTCCTCCAGTATGTTGTGTCTTTCCTTGAAGCTTTGCACCCCCCCGCCCTTTGAGTTATCTTTATTTAGAACCCAGTGCAAGCTCTACACCATCATTGTGTGCTTTCGAGACGCGCGCAGCCCGACAGAGTCGTCCTTATCCATTCAAATAACTTCACACGATCGATAAATGACACTCAAGAACCCCTAATCTTCCAAACAATTCCTTGTACATCTCGCGTTGCCGTGTCACCTGTCACTCACTTAATACTGCTTCATAGACGCATATTCCAGCTCCGGATGACTCTGTCTGTCATCTTCAATTGGAGAAACTCTTCAAGCTTATCTAGTCCTGACTCTGACTCGGGCTAGCTCTTCCCTTATCTGACAGCCTGGACAGAAAATACTAAATGCTGCAGAGCTTTGCGCTCGTATACCAGACAGTCTGAAAATACCACCGGCAATTCCATGCATCACATCACGTGCTCTTTCCCCGGAGGCAATCTCGCTCCGAGTTCTTGCTATTCACTTTATCTGGCTGGGATTAAGTTTATCATGCAGGTCTTCACTGGCTCTCCTCAAGCTTTGGTTATCTCTTCTCAGGTTTGTGCATGGGCACCTTCTTCATGACAGCAACAACATTTCATTCCATCAAACACATCAGTAGGGACCAACTTTGTGCCCAAATCTTTATATTTTCGTCCCCTATTAAGCCATACTTTCGCTAGGGATCATTACGGTGTCAAGTTTGCGACTTTCTGTGGCTCCAATGCGGCTCTGACATCTTTAGATACGGCATAGCAATGGAGCAGCTAAAATACCATGCAAAGGAAGGAAAATCCCATGATTTGGTACGGTCAGTGTGTGGAACATGCACAACTCGGTTATTCTCTACAAAGTTTATCCTGTACAGGATGGTGGGAGGCCTGGAGCCTATCCCTAGGCTGGGTTACCAACTCATTGCAGGGCGCAAGCACACGCACACACTTACTTACACACTACTGCCAATTTGGAAACGCCAATCTCTGAATGGCTAACCTGCATGTCTTTGAACTGTAGGAGGAAACCAAAGCAGGCAGAGGAAACCCACCAAGCACGGGGAGAACATACAACCTCCACAACCTTAGACATGAAGGCTGGACTTCAACCTTGGTGGTGCAAATCCTCAACCTTGGTGGTGCAAAGCCACAGTGCTAACCACTACGCCGCTGTGCTGCCAAATGATCATGATTATTACAGTAGATTGGAAAGAAACTTTCCAGTGATCCCATGTTGGTGTTTAAAACCCCTCGAGATGACGTGACATTACGTTGGTACGGACATGCTTACAGAAAGACAGGTTAGACCTTCAGGTAGACCTAAATGTCATAAAAAGGCCTCGCCCATGCTGGCAAGCTGTGGATCACTACAAGTCACCCTGCCACACCTGGATAAACCACGATCTTAGTACTGTATATGAGCTTCCCATGGCTCTTGATGATTCGCAGCTCCGTAGCAGAAATCAAGAAACTATCCATCCCCTGTTTACCTGGTCTGTGCTCTAGGGCCTGGCCTTCACACTCTCAATCTCATTGCTACATGAGCGCTAAATGCAACCTCGGTACTTGAAATGAATGAGCAACTACTGCAGTACTGGTTTAATTTAAAGTCGCGACGTGAAGCCGAGTCACACCAGGACTTCAGGCTCAGTTCTGCGAATCACCAATTTACTCACAAAAGAGAGTTAGCAGGAAACTCAACCTCCCTCTGGGTTAAATGATCTATATTTACTTGTGAGATGGGAATATTTATGAATTCCCATCTCCCTTACATTCCCTGTGCTTTGATAACCACCAACCCCCCACCCCCCCCCATTCCACTGTCAATCATCATGCTACTATTAAGTAAAGGTGTGGTGTGCGCTTGTAAAATACAGAACATGGCAAGGCAAGTTTAATTACACAAGATAGACAGATGCCACTGTAAGCAGTTTCATTGTGCTTCGAAATTAAAGTCATTAAAATGAATTAAAGATCAAAGGATGATGAAGGATAAGATCGAAATAGCGATCGACGATCTGCTAACGGCATTGCGCGGTGAAGGATAAACAGCACAGGTTAACAGAAAGGCTTTGAGAATTGACAAAAAACACTGCAATTAGCCACCGTGTTGCAAAACAAAAGTCACATCGGCAACCTGCAGCTCCTTTGTATCTCATGGTGTATTTCGTGTTTCAGTCAAGGGTGTAGCTGCAATCTGGGCTTGTTCAAAGTCAGACAGGGAATACATCCTGCCAGCTTTCTCCTTTCTCAGCAGCACTTTTCACAGGATGAGAGTCTCCAGGCTGGCGTTTGAAGTGCATGGTGAAAGTTTGAACGGAAAGATAAAATTAGGGTTGGCGTTTTGCACATGGCTTACGAGAAAAACATACGGCAGAAAGAATCACGAAGATAAATAAAGTGGAGACGGAGAGTGCACATGCTGCAATATTTATCAGCGTGTTGGTAAATACGCCTGAATAATACACTACTGGTAAATACCAATGACATAAATAAAAATCTGAACTAGTTATGACCTATAAATAAGATGATTCAGTGGGAAATTTAAATAGAAATAAGTCATTTTTAACACTGAATGGTGGATCAATATCTTGTTCCCGACTGGCATGAGATTCAGCCGACAACCTGGACAAAAACAAACTTTTATAAAGTATCTTAAATATAGTAAAATAGAAGCCATAAGTTATATTTAAGCAAACATAAAGCTTACATTTGTTTTACTCTATTGATTTAATCGTAATATAGATATGTTCGTTTACAGAAAGCAGACATTTATAGAAAAAAAAAGCAAAATGATTACATTAATATCATTTAAATCCCAGTATTGGAGTGACAGGCGTTCAGGTCAAACCAGGACTTGTGATGAAATTTCTGGTGAATGAAGATTCTGGTAAAAGTGATTGACATTTACAGAAGACTTCAAGCGCAGTACGCTGATGAGCCTCTTAACATCAGTAAAACATTTGAACGGTGCAAATGTTCCAAACAAAAGAATCAACAGATACTGTAACTTGTCACCAACTTGTGGAAGAGACGCATCTGTCTGTGTGAACTGTACTGTACACACACTCGTTCACCGGCACCACTTGCACATTACAGGAACTCGGCTGGGAGTTATCGCCACATCACACCTACAGGCCTGACCTCACTCCAAGCCATTTCCACATGTTTGGGGCATTAAGGGAGTTCCTGGGAGGACCACGGCTCCGGCGTACTGAGAAAGCGTTCTACCTTGATGGTGTCCAAGTTCTGTTATTCTGTGTAACCAAAAGTCATAGTTTTACATGACGGTCTGATATGATATGATTAGATATATGATGCATAAGAGAAATATTAAATAACTTTACTCAAGATATCCTCACTTGCTATGATGTTATGGATCTGAAAAAAGAAACGTGAATTTGAATAAATTTCAAATCAATTATTCTTACTTCTCCAATTATAGACATGTTCTTCCAGTTTAGGTGCTGGAACGGGTCGAGTGATTTCCCTGATAAGTTAAGCTAATCCATAAATTAAAGAATGTATTATTATTATTCATTATTATTATTTCATTGTTCAAGTTTGGACAATGCTTTAGACTCAACATAACATATCTATATTTTTTTTATTAAATATAAAGCATTGTAAAAAAATCATATAAGTGGCACCGCATTCTGCTAAGTCAGAACTTTTAAAAACAAAACAGAATGCTTCAAAAAGCAGAAGCTTGTAACTCTGACCTGAAGTTAGATGGCTAAAAGAACAAAACACAACAAAACATCTGTACTGAAACATGTGGCTTTAATTAAAAGAAGGTATCAGTAGTATTAAACGTGTACACTAACTCAATGGACCGTCATTTTCTTTTCCTTTTTTTTTTTTTTGCTGTACATTTTGTGTGTTTTTGGATTTAAGAATCTCTGAATTTGCTTCCCGGATCTGTCGTTATAGTACATTTACACATTATTCAGTAAAACAGTTTGCAGACGATATCAGAAGCGAGACTTCCAGAAGATTCATCAGGTCTCCTCTGCAGAGCATGACAGTCTGCTGTTCGGGCACACATGGGTGTTGGCCTTAAATTGCTTTACGCTGCCAATCAAGAGTCAAGTAATTACATTCCTACTGGAGCCGCAATGATTATTTCTCCATGCTTGAACAGTCCTGAATGCGTGATTACAAGGGCGTCTATCTGTCTTTAACCAGACACACGTATACTGTATAATGTAGGTGGTAATTCGCTGATTCGCATTGTCACTCCCATCAGAGAGGACAGGGGCTTAATTATGGGGTTATTATATATGACTTCAGAGGACCATTACAGGAATAAACTTTTGTACCAAGCAGTTGGACAACTTTCAGTGGTGTCTTTAAGCCTTGGTCTGTCCTAAAGATTAATAGACTTAACTGATGGAAAGCTAAGAAACTTTTTAAAAGTGCTTAAATAATTTAGAGACATATTCACAATAACTCAGGTGCAAATGTCAAATATGTGGAATGACAGTGGAGCAGAGGGGGTAATGACTGGAAGGGATAATGGCTGCTAATGATAATCACCTGAGGAAAAACAGAAAAAGCTAGACAGATGATTAGTACTTGCTGGAATCTGTGAAATAGAATGTGAGCGAGTGCCGTGCCGCTGCCAGTAGAAAACTCTCAAGTCATAAAAACACTTTAGAATAAAGTTTCTTTATGTAAGAAATTAAACATGTTAACGGGAAACACTCTACGATGATGTGATGAAGCTGCTTGTTTTCCTACAACAACACATCTGGAAACACATCTGCTTTCATTTGTATGTTTTACTTTGTAAAAGACAATTTATCTGTGCAAAGCTCTTAAATTTACAGTTAAGGATGTGGGATGTCTTAGAATTTAGCTTCTGTTACTACAGTACTTATAAATCAGTCACTCCTAATAATAACAATAATAACAATATTAAAAACACATGGACTCCTCTGTCTGGATTGTTATGAAGCACTCGTACTGGAGACTCCTTTCACAAATGTTTGATATAAACAACCTCCTTACAAAAAGTAAAAAAATAAATAAATAAAAAAATCACCATATTTGTAATTATAATGTATTGTTATTAGTTAATTAATTATGAATTAGTTAAATGTGTTAAATATCTAAAATGTGCCTTTGTGGACTGTTTGCCAGATAAGTACAGTAGGAAGATGAAGAACCTAAATCACGCAAAATGAATCAGCACCATGGTATAAAGAAAACTTTTTACTTCACTAGTTTAGAAACGTTAGAACTAATAAGTAATTTAACAAAGAAAAAAAAACAAGGCAAAACAAATAATATAACTGTCTCTACGAAATATAAATGAAAAACACCTCCATTAATTGAAGTTAACTAACAATTTCTTTAAGTAGCTGCTAAAACTCAGAGCATTTTTAACCATTAGTTGTTTTGCAGTATTTTTTATAATAAACATATCTATGGCTCAGGATTGTGCGGGATTGAGTGACGTAACCTCTTTTTAAGCACACCCTAGGCAATATGATGAACTGAGCAAAACATTTTTAAAAAATTGGTCACATAGGCAAGGAAATAGCCCAGATACAAATAATTAAATACTTTTATTATTGTTTTTGGTTGTTTATATCACCAATATGCACGTTTTAAGAGTTTTCCGTATTCCGATAGTGGTGAAATGAAGGCTTAATAAAAGAAATGATAACTTTCGCACTCAGTTTCCTCAGTACTGCGGACCGGACAGACCTACTTTCACCCTCTCTGTGACTGTGTAAAAAAAAATTAACCACTATAGAACACCCAGGACGCCGAGTGATACGGATAATTAAATTTCAGAGTGCTGTTACCGTCTATTATCATCACTGCTGGAATGCCTTTCGTCCAATCAAATTGCTCAGTCAGAACTAACTGTTGTGTGATTAACAGTATTAATTAACAGCATGTTGCTTTAGTCCTATACAGGTGCCCTTTGAAATTTATGGTTTCTTCATGGTAGCTGATATTTTAAATAATCTCAGCTACAAAAATGCAGCTCCTGGTTCAATAACTTCTGTACAGTCATGTGTCAAGGTTAGTGCCCCCCCCCTCTTTTAATTATGTGTGTGTTTGGGTAAAAACATAATAAAACAACAACATATCCTTTTTCATATTTAATAAAAATTAAGCCAAAAAGAAAAAAAAAGCAGGTGTCCAATATTAAGTACACCCTTACTGCTTCCACTGGTTGAAAAAGGGTAAGTTGAAGCCAGGTGCTGCTAATTATCAGGCTTTGATTAATTGATCTGCACATCAATCTGGAATGGGTTATAAAATCACGCTTAGAAACAAATAACAGACTTAAACGCTTCAAAAAACGAAAAGCAGAAGCTTGTGACACTGACTTAAGTTAATTCAGAAAATTACAAAAATCCTCAAGATCTCAGCCCCTACAGGCCTCACTGAGCATGTCCACGACAGCACAATTAGAAGAAGACTGAATAAGTTTTTTTTATTTAGTTTGTCAGGAGGAAGCCTCTTCTGTGAGGTTTTTGTGAGGTTTGCAAAACTGCATCTGAACAAAGCTCAAGCCTTCTGGAATAATGTGCTATGGACATATGAGACCAAAGTGGAGATGTTTGGCCTTAATGCTCAGCTCCATCTTTAGGGAAAACAAAACAGCATTTCAGCAGAAACTGGGCACTGGTGGCTCAGTGGTAGGTGTTTCGCCTGCCATGCGGACGGCCCGGGTTCGATTCCAGCCAGTGCCCACACCCCAGCCACTGGATACAGTGCCGGTCCCAAGCCCGGATAAAATGGGAGGGTTGCGTCAGGAAGGGCATCCGGCGTAAAAAACCTGTGCCAAGTTGTAGTGCGGACTGGATATTCCGCTGTGGCGACCCCTTGCCGGGAGCAGCCGAAAGACCAACAACAACATTTCAGCAGAAACACCTCATACCCGCTCTGACACACGGCGGTGGTTTGGGAGATGTTTTGCAGCCACAGTCAACCATGAACTGCTCTACAGTATATACTGTAGCAGAATATTAAAGAGTCAAATGTAAGGTCAACTGTCTGACTGCTAAAGCTTGGTCGAAATCAGATCATGCAACAGGACAGTGGTCTGAAGCACACCAGTAAATCTACATCAGAGTGACTGAAAAACAAAATAATCAAGGTTTAGTAATCGCCTAGTCAAAGTCCAGACCTCAACTCAACTGAAATGCTGTGGCAGACCATTAAGAGAGCCGGACATTAGTGATTTCCCAAACCTCTCAATGCACTGAAGAAATGTTGTAAAGAAGAATGGACCAAAACGACGTGAGAGACTCGGAAAGCGATTACTTCAAATTATCGCTGCTAAAGGTGGATGTACAAACTATTGAATTAATTGGGATATTGAGTATCGCCTGTATGTTTTTTTTCTTCTCTGCTTCACTTTTGTTAAGGAAATAATGGCACGGTGAAAAAAGTTATATATTGTTGTCCATCAGAGGTTGTATTTGCCGAATCCTGAGACCTGCGACGATCAGATGATTTTTATTAAGTTTTTACTTAACATAAACCATACAGTAGAATCAAACAAGGGGGCACTAACTTTTACACGCTTGTACATTCCCATATACATAACTTATTTTTCCCAACACGGGGCTAACATTAGATATCTCATACAATAAACATCGTCTCTTGATCTGTGTTTTGAATTGTTGGCTCACTGCGTTAAATTCATTAACAGGATCTAAACTTTAAAGATCATCATCAGAAGTGTATCTAGGACTTTGGGCTTGGTAAGCACCCTCTACACTTTATACCCCACTCCCTGCCAAGTTCCTCAGCTGCTGCACAACCGTGTGATTAAACAGCTTCATAATCTCAGCAATTTAGTTTAAATTCTTGGATCTTTAGCCCATTAAGCAACTGCAACCTTGGCACTGGTGCAACACTAACTGTAGCCCAAAAACGGCAGAAAGATAAGGGATGTAATGGGCTTTGGAAACACCTGCTGAAATTCTGGACTCTCACTAACATGTCTTTAAAGAACACATGGGGATGTACCAGCAGGCCAAGTTAATATCCTCATTTGGCTTCAATGAAATACCCTTCAGTTACATACTGCCTTCATCAACATTATGGAGGTAGCTGATTAATTAATTCAAGGTTCCGATGAAAATCAGCCAATTGGTAAATACTTAGTTTCGAACTTCGTGTCCAAAAGAGTTATGTGCAAATTTAAAAGTATTTAAACTTCAGTGCTTGGCACATTCCACAGCATTTCATAATAAGGCTTTCAAATAATACTGGCAAGCCATTAGACAAGTCCAATTAACTGTATACACTAAGTGCAAATACTAAAATAAAGCAAAGCTGTTGACTTTCTGTTAATTAACTCGATAGACATTAAGGCAAACAGCACTGTTTTATTTATTTATTTATTTAGTTATTTATTTTAATCTCAGATCTTGTACAGCCACATGCTCGGGGTTCCTTGTCTGGGACTCGAACCCTGGTGTTCTGTGAGCCGGGCTGAGATAATCACGCTGCACAAATGAGGGGTAAATACTTTCTCGTGTTTGTTACTATGATAGAACCATCAATAATTATCAAAAAGAAAAAAAAACTGTCAGGATTTATCTCCACCATTTTTGCCATTTTATCTCCACCTACTACTGTATACCATTAATGTTCATGAAATGTCTGTAGATTTAGTATCTATTAGTGAGAAGAGTATTAGTTATTAAGTGCACAGGGTTGGATTTAGCCTTTTTAATGGATTTGCTCCTCCCACATCATCAGTGATTTTTACCAACACTTTATAGTGGCACCTTATAGCCGTCCGCAATCATCTACAATCCATCATGAAGAGTCACGAACCACTTTAAAAGTATACAATCACTTAAAAAACTAGAATACCACACTTTCAAATACCTTTGGAATATTTTTAAGTCAGTTATTGAATAATTTCGAGCACGGTCAGAATGTTTTGCGGCTGAGGATAGTTATAGCACTTCAATGTACAATACTGAACTCCAACAAACGTCATGTTCACCTATACTGTATGTGATTTTCTGCAAAACCTATGATCGCACAGGTTCGGATAACATTTCAAAATCTTGGAAAGTCCACACAAAAAAAAAAACCTGTAAAGCAAGAACCCTTTCTGAAAAAAATACTCCATCCATCCATCCATCTAGGAACCTCTGTAGTCCAGCTAGGGATGCTGAAGGCCAGTGGTGATAACCATTGTATTCATTCCCATTTTTACGATTGTGGAAGAACCTCCGGTCAACATTCACACACTCATTCACACACCACAGGCAATTTGGGAACACCAATTAGCTTAATCTGTCTCGAGTACCCGGAGGAAACCCACCAAGCATGAGGAGAACATGCAAACTCCATGCACACAGACCTCGAAACGGGAAACAAAACGTGGAGATGCGAGGCGACAGTGCTAACCACTACACCGCCGTGCCACCTAAAAATACTACGAGGATCAGTAAACAGCAATAAGTTATGAAAAAGTCTATTTTTGACATGATCATGCTTGGTGGGTTTCCTCCGGGTACTCCGGTTTCCTCCCACAGTCCAAAGATATGCAGGTTAGGCTAATTGGTGTTGCTAAATTGCCCGTAGTGTGTGATTGGGTGTGTGAGTGTGTGTATGTGTGTGTGCCCTGCGATGGATTGGCACCCTGTCCAGGGTGTACCCCGCCTAGTGCCCGAAGTCTCCTGGGATAGGCTCCAGGTCCCCCGCGACCCTGAACACAGGTTTAAGCGGTATAGAAGATGAATGAAGGATGAATGAATTTCCATTTCTCCAGACTGAAAAGCAAAAAAAAAAAAAAAAAAAAGCATTATAGACTGGCCAAAATATCTCAAATATGACACATTTTCGAATTGAAACCAAGCACTCACACTGCAGCACACCTTTTTTTTTTTATCTGGCACATAAAGCTAGCTGTTTATTTTTTATTGGCCCATTTCAGCGGGAATGCCTGGTATTTGATATTGCTGTAAACAGACACAAAAAAAGGGGAATATTTTACCTTCACAAAAAATACTTTTCTTGGAATGCCTTTTTTTGTAACTAAGTTCGCGAGAGCAGCCGACTCGAGCGAGAAGGTGACTGACGGGTTCATTCACGTCCTGTATTGTAGACAGACGCAGAAGCGGGGAAAGGAAGTGATGCGAGCTACAGAAGTCACAACATTGTGTTTCGACGTGCCGTCTGGAGAAACTGATCTTTAAAGATAAAAGAAGATAAATCTCCGTATCAGTATCTTTACATCTCATGCTCACAATGAAAAAGCCGGTACTGTTGAACATGTTCTCAAGGGGGAAAAATGGATATTTATTTATTTATTTCATTTTTTTTATTTTGACAGTAGCTCTAACAGTCCATACATCACTGCCCATAAAAGCCACAGCTTTATTACTATCGTCCATTTACACATTGTTTCCCGAGTCTCATCCCATCAGCTCTGACGCCGGTCCTATCGGGATTTACATCTCAGATCTTATGAACGTTGACACTCACAACAGTGTTCAGCAACAATGAAAATGAAAGTGAATTACACTTATGCACGGACACACACACACACACACACACACACACAGAAACACAGCATACTGATACTACTTACCGATAGGACAGGGTCCCTCAGACACCACCAGGATCTCGGTCTGCTGTTTGCAGGCGTCCCTCCGGAGCAAACACTCGTTATTGTAGAACTTGTTATTGGAGCCGCACACTGGGGCGTAGTCGTTGTTACACTGATCAGAGGGGCAGAAGGAGAAAAGAGTGTAAGTAAGGTCTGCCATATTTGAATGACATATCGATTGGTTGTGTTGTTGCGAACGCCGGATATTAATATTCCATTAAAATTCACAACATAACCAACAACATGTTTTGTTAATTTTGGAAAATTTAAAAATGTGTCCCCGTCTATAGGCGACAGGTGGTGTACTGTAGTGTCTGTCAGCACCTCCAGGGTCGGGGTTCGATTCCCACCTCGGGGTGTGTGTGTGTGTGTGTGTGTATATATGTGTGTGTCTGATTTAGGCTCCAGGACGTTCCTGACTGTAGCACATTTGGTACCTTAAGAAAGTGTCACTCATTCACAAACCGCTTGCAAAGAAAACGGGTCAGTGTGACATTCACACCCCAAAAACACTGATTATGTTACACTCATGGTAATAGGTTTCAGCAGAGGGCCCCTTAGGTAAGATTTGTCAAATTTTGGTGTTGCTATACAGTATGTTAAGCAGATGGAGCTGAATAACATCTAAATTATTATGTTTTTAATCGCTCCTCCTTAAAGTGACGGTTCAACCAGTTTAAAGTCACAAGCTTTGAGCTTCAAATCCACTCTTCAGAAAACGGCTGTAACATCACACTTAGGTTTTCAGAAGAGCAGGTTTGAGGTTCTACTCTGGAAGCTCTGGTGGGCAAAAGATCCAACTGATCCAACCCTGATAAAACAATCATTACATCAAAGGGCAGAACAAAACGAGCTCCCACAGTTGAGCTTCGAAACCTATATTAAGTTAAACTACAGCGATTCCAGTGAGCTAAACTGATGCATAGCAGAGAACTAGCGGTTTGACACCATCAATGCAATTGCAACTATTATAGAATTATAATGATGTACAATCATGGGGCATCGGTGACTCGCGTGTCACGTGGAAGGCCCTGGTTCAGTTCCCACCCAATGTCCAAACCACCAGTGGTCATTCGAGGAACTGCACAATTTGCCACTATCGCATTAGACGCATTTTTTTTTAGAAATTGGAGTTTGTCAGGTTTAACTTGAGTTATCAGGAAAATCCAGCTTAAAATGATTCGTGAGAATAGTCACAACTGGTCCTTTTCTTCTTCTAATAAGCTCTTCTGAGCACTACGCTGTAGCATTAGCATGATAGCCGGGTGTGGATTAAAGGGGTGTGAGGGAGTGTCTACTACAGTATAAAATGACGCCATGTCCTACATACAGCTTATAGTATTACTAGTAAAAAAATGTCTAACCATGGAGATGTAATAACTGTAAGATTCCAAGTGACCTCCTTATTGTGGCTCAAACCTGAGTTCTGACCCAGACTGATGAAATAACTCGCATTCATTTAGATGTTTCACTTTTTTTTATATAATTCTGCACAGAAAAATAAAATATTATTTTAATGAGAATGGTTTAACTAAATAAATACAGCTGACAACAAATGTACAAGTTTAGAGTGAAAACTGATTTTAATGGCATGAAAACTAAGATATAATATTATTTAATATCGATGATACCGCCTGAGCAATAAAAACATCACCACTTCAGAAGGGTCAAAATTATTGGCCTGAATTGGTCGTGCAAACAAAACAACTATTTTAAATGACTGGGTTAAGAACTGTGCAATACATTATTTAAACGGGAAGGTTAATGCTGGACCATCAACTTTATGGAACAAAAACTGAGTGAATAATATTAATAATAATAACAATAACAATAATAATAATAATAATAATAATAATTGGGTAATAAGTCATTACCTCGGTAAGAAAAAGAAATAGGCTAATTTTAGTGAAACAAAGAATGTGTATGTATGACTGGGCTACAGGACAAGGTCAAGTTCAAATACAGCTATTTATTTGGCATTATGTTTCTTTTCGTTTTTATCAGCGTGGGCAGGTTTTCATAACTGCATCAAGGGATGCATTAGCATGATTTGGCAACCCTGACCTGAACAAAGGATGCAGGTGAGAGACAGAGTGTGGGAATTGGCCCGAATATAACGCCAACAAGGGCAGCTGTACAATTTTATTTTGCACAGTGATGGTTGAACTTTGCGATTAATCTGTGGCTGACACGTGTACTGAACCATGGGGAGAAAATCCACTCGAAATACAGATATTTACAAAAATACAGGAAATAGCGTACTAGAGAGTTAAACCTGCGCAATAAATGAAATCAAAATATAGAGTAGAATTGAAGTTCATTCATCCTTCATTCATTTTCTATACCGCTTAATCCTGTGTTCAGGGTCACGGGGGACCTGGAGCCTATCCCAGGAGACTTCGGGCACTAGGCGGGGTACACCCTGGACAGGGTGCCAATCCATCGCAGGGCACACACACATACACACACTCACACACCCAATCACACACTACGGGCAATTTTTAGGAACGCCAATTAGCCTAACCTGCATATCTTTGGACTGTGGGAGGAAACCGGAGTACCCGGAGGAAACCCACCAAGCACGGGGAGAACATGCAAACTCCATGCACACAGAGACGGGAATCGAGCCTGGCCGGGGAATCGAACCCAGACCCTGGAGGTGCAAGGCGACAGTGCTAACCACTACACCACCGCGCCGCAGAATTGAAGTTATGAGCGGTTTTGTGCCAGATTATAAACCGCACGTTTTTTGACAGCGTACTGCGCATGCATCATATTGGGGACGCGTCTTAAATCGGCAGCTGGACAGAAGTTAATGAAACTGTTGCGGTACTTAGATCTCTGCCTGGAGTTTAACCTGCACCATAAGTGAAATCACAATGTTGAGTAAAAGTGATGTTATGAACAGTTATGTGTTGGATTTAATAATCTACTTTATAATAATCTACTAATGCGCTACTGTCTCAATGTAAACAAACACCTGCACCAATAGATATTAATTAGAAAAGATAAAGAAATCTACTAGATCTATCCAGAACTACTGGGATTTGTTCATATTTTTGGCTGAAATAACAGCGCTGAAGTGGTATAAGTGAATTTTAACACACTGGAGTCGTTTTAAGACAAAATTTTTACCAACAGTTACCAATTATTATTATGAATATTATTCCCTCAGTTTTGGTCCATAAAGTTGATGGTTCAGCATTATCCTTAATAATGGAGTGCACAGTTCTTAACCCAGTCATTTAAAATAGTTGTTTTGTTTGCATGACCAACTCAGGCCAATAATTAGACCCTTCTGAAATGGTGATGCCCAGGTGGTATAGCGGATATTAAATAACATTATATCTTAGTTTTGATGCCATTAAAATCAGTTTTCACTCTGAACTTACATTTATTGTCAGCTGCATTTATTTAGTGTAAACAAGGCGCAAGATACTCAACCTTACAGGATGTGATTTCTTTGTATTAAGAGCTGTGAGGGGCTTTAGCATGAAATAATAATTTCACTGATTATTGATTAGTGATCATTTTTAGCTATGTTTAACTATTTCAACAACAGCTTCTTCAGCTATTCCACACTACATTTTTTCAGATTTTTCCTCCTGCTTGAAATACCTCTCTAGTAGCCAGCATTCACCAAATCCAAACTCAGTATTTATATGACTTCATGCAAAAGTCAATAAAAATGACTCAACATCAAGAGGAAACTTTTCTATTCTCCTCATCTTGGCGCAGGCCGGGTCTCACCAGAGCTCGTCCGGACAGATAAAAAAGATAAACTGTCTCAGAAAGCTTGCACTAGTCCGACGGAAATTTATGTCTGAACAAAGGATTATGTGGCTACACAAGCTTGGCGTTACGCGGCGACTCTGAATCATGATGAAGTCCAGAGGGGACGGAGTTTGTATTTTTAAAGCAAATCTCTGGCCTACATACAGTACAGTATCTCCACGCTGATTTCAGCTGTGTTAGCTTTTCTTTATGTTGCTTTCTTTCCTTTTTTTTTTTTTAAAGAATAACAATTTGGTAAACAGCTAGCAGAAGAGAATACGGTGAGGTGTGTGTGTGTGTGTGTGTGTGTGGAATGTAAATGAAGCCAGTGAAGGGAGACCCAAATATATCCTGGCAGCTTTGAACTTCCGAAGTTCCTCCATAATGAAAGAGAGACTCGGAAGTCCTGAACATCGAGATAAAATAAAGATCATTCAGTTAAGCTCAAGGAGCAACTATTCCTGTATAGCCGTTCCCCTTGTGTGTGTGTGTGTGTGTGTGTGTGTGTGTGTGTGTGCGTGTGTTTCTTTTTTGTTTTTAATCAAACACATCACGCTGATGCACTGCTGCATTTCGGCATAAGAGAGGACTCATCTGTTTTGCTCACTCACTGTGCTGCACATAAAGTGGGTGGCCTTCAGGAAACTGGAGCAGATCCACACCTCGGGCAGGTATTCTGGGAGAATATGATAATGCCACACACGGGTACACCTGGCTTCAGCAAGCAA
Organism: Channallabes apus; assembly: GCA_030522415.1. Classification (NCBI taxonomy): domain Eukaryota; kingdom Metazoa; phylum Chordata; class Actinopteri; order Siluriformes; family Clariidae; genus Channallabes; species Channallabes apus. The sequence goes on from CM060109.1 coordinate 14,238,999, forward strand.
GAGATCTGTCTCTGTCCTACGCCATGCGCAAGGTGAGTAGGAGCGGTGGAGATGATGTAGGGCAGCGCTGGCCCAGACCGCTCGCTGTTTGGACGAGCCACTGTATTGGCCTTTATCCAGGCGTGAAAGGAAGCGAGAAAAAGCCGTGCCCATTGATTCTGGAGCCCATTCCGTACCCGCTGTTTTATCGGCTGGGAGGCAGTATAATGTAGAGGGGGCGCAGTCAGAGCCAAGACTGGCTGGCAGCGGTGCGAGAGATCCGGTTGAATGGAATATTGAGAGATGGAAGGAGGAAAAAAAGAAAAGAAAATGAACTAAGTTGGGATATGAGTGGATTGACGGATAAGATGACCAAAAATAGGAGAAGGATCTCATCAAGAACCTCATTAGGAAAATCTGTTAAGAAAACCGATACATACCTGAAGCATTTCCATTAATCAGAATTAAGGAGCAAGTAGAAGAAATTCTTAGTTCTGTCTCCAAGAGAGAAAAAGAGAGAGAGAGAGATAGAGAGAGAGAGAGAGAGAGAGCGGGGAATAAAACGAGACAGATTGGCAGATATACCTAGACAGACAGAAAAGCGAGAATGAAAGGAATCGGCTAGGAAGAGTAGAATTAACAATGCTCGGAGGCGCTCGGGGAGAATAAAGCCTCAGCGATCTTACAGGAAATAAAGAGCGGAGAAGGAGAAGAAGTTACGAAGGACTTGCCAGTCTCAAAAATAGATGCAAAGGAAGCAGTGGGGGAGTGTGTGAGAGAGAGAGAGAGAGAGAGAGAGAGAGAGAATGAAAACGGGCACCGAGAGAGAGCAGAAGAATAGAAGCCAGAGATTGAGGCGCTGCCGTCACATGGCTTTCAAACCCCTCGTCCTCCTCTTCTGTGTCTCTCTGCAGCTCGGAGTTTTCACTCAGGCTTGGCTTTTAACCAGGCATGATGCAACGCTGCGAAAGATGCCCCTGCACCTCGGGGTGCCTCGGGAGGCGCCTGTACTTCCCAAGCCCCTGCAAATCAGGCTTTTTATACTCGCCCCCCCCCCCCAAGGCTATTAATATCGGCGCATTTTACGAAGTGTAGCTGCGAAGTGTTCGCACCACAGCTAAAGGAACTGCTGAGCAGTCTGGAAAAAAAAACAGAAAAAGATATAGGAAGATATGAGGACAATCAGTGATCTGTTTCCAGGTGAATACATCAATAGTGTCTCCATTATAAAAGCCAGGAGATGTTCGGATGGCTGACTCAGATTCAGAGATGTATGAGAGTTGTAGAGGTGTCGTTATGAGCTGCTCGGGAACAAGGAAGAGACAGGAGGAGAGCAAGGCTTAAATATCAGGTTAAATATACAGTACTGTGCGAAAGTCTTGACCCCACGTGCGTAAGTGCCACACGATTTAACAATTTTTAAATTGGTCGTTAGGGTTAGGGTTAGAGTTAGGGTTATGGCTATGCAACAACCTGAGCAGCAACCTCATTTCCCCTCTCGTCTGTTCCAACCACCCAGCCTTCAGCATCAGCGGTGCACTAATCACTATCCTGATCATCTGTCATCATCTGCTCCGGTTTCATGCCTTAAGTTAGTCAGTGTTTTTTTACTCTTGAATGATTCATAGGTCAACAAAAAAACCTTCGTCTGAAACTCTCTCAGCTACAGAGACTGGACTGGACACATGAGACCCCAAACAAAGTCCTTTAGAGAATGATTCCTTTAAGACTACAGTACAATACAAGACAGTCTGGCACTCTGGAAGCACAATATGAAGAAATGAGTCGGAGTCAAGACTTCTGCACAGTAAAACTGTAAAACTAGAGCTCTCTTCTTAAAGCGAAGTAAGTCATGTACTACACACACACACAGACGTATAGAAATACACAGAATGTTTCTCCCAGGATGAGAACGTGGTCAGGATCAGTGTCAGGATGGGGAATGAGATGTGTCTTTGATCAGGACCTGCCGGTGTGTTTTATTCTTTGTCTTACTGTGGATCGTGTACACGAACACGAGCCACAAATTGCTTTAAGTTGCATCAGAGTTGTGGATGCGACCTTTGGCACAACCTAGAAGTTAACACACACACACAAAGTCAGCTCGCTCTATATTTTACTATAATGAAGTGCTGGTATCAGTTAATAAATAAACAAATAGTCTTCATATCGATTTGTGCTGAAAATTAAAATATGGAACTGATGCCTTTACATACATGCATACATATATACAGTATAATATAATATAATATAATATAATATAATATAATATAATAGGTGCCACGTGTATATATACAGTGGTGTGAAAAACTATTTGCCCCCCTCCTGATTTCTTGTTCTTTTGCATGTTTGTCACACTTAAATGTTTCTGATCAAACACATTTACCTATTAGTCAGAGATAACACAAGTAAACACAAAATGCAGTTTTTAAATGAGGGGTTTTATTATTTAGGGAGAAAAAAAATCCAAACCTACATGGCCCTGTGTGAAAAAGTAATTGCCCCCTGAACCTAATAACTGGTTGGGCCACCCTTAGCAGCAATAACTGCAATCAAGCGTTTGCGATAACTTGCAACGAGTCTTTTACAGCGCTCTGGAGGAATTTTGGCCCACTCATCTTTGCAGAATTGTTGTAATTCAGCTTTATTTGAGGGTTTTCTAGCATGAACCGCCTTTTTAAGGTCATGCCACAACATCTCAATAGGATTCAGGTCAGGACTTTGACTAGGCCACTCCAAAGTCTTCATTTTGTTTTTCTTCAGCCATTCAGAGGTGGATTTGCTGGTGTGTTTTGGGTCATTGTCCTGCTGCAGCACCCAAGATCGCTTCAGCTTGAGTTGACGAACAGATGGCCGGACATTCTCCTTCAGGATTTTTTGGTAGACAGTAGAATTCATGGTTCCATCTATCACAGCAAGCCTTCCAGGTCCTGAAGCAGCAAAACAACCCCAGACCATCACACTACCACCACCATATTTTACTGTTGGTATGATGTTCTTTTTCTGAAATGCTGTGTTACTTTTACGCCAGATATAACGGGACACGCACCTTCCAAAAAGTTCAACTTTTGTCTCGTCGGTCCACAAGGTATTTTCCCAAAAGTCTTGGCAATCATTGAGATGTTTTTTAGCAAAATTGAGACGAGCCTTAATGTTCTTTTTGCTTAAAAGTGGTTTGCGCCTTGGAAATCTGCCATGCAGACCGTTTTTGCCCGGTCTCTTTCTTATGGTGGAGTCGTGAACACTGACCTTAATTGAGGCAAGTGAGGCCTGCAGTTCTTTAGATGTTGTCCTGGGGTATTTTGTGGCCTCTCGGATGAGTTGTCTCTGCGCTCTTGGGGTAATTTTGGTCGGCCGGCCACTCCTGGGAAGGTTCACCACTGTTCCATGTTTTTGCCATTTGTGGATAATGGCTCTCACTGTGGTTCGCTGGAGTCCCAAAGCTTTAGAAATGGCTTCATAACCTTTACCAGACTGATAGATCTCAATTACTTTTGATCTCATTTGTTCCTGAATTTCTTTGGCTCTTGGCATGATGTCTAGCTTTTGAGGTGCTTTTGGTCTACTTCTCTGTGTCAGGTAGCTCCTATTTAAGTGATTTCTTGATTGAAACAGGTGTGGCAGTAATCAGGCCTGGGGGTGACTACAGAAATTGAACTCAGGTGTGATAAACCACAGTTACGTTATTTTTTAACAAGGGGGGCAATCACTTTTTCACACAGGGCCATGTAGATTTGGAGTTTTTTTTCTCCCTTAATAACGTAAACTGCATTTTGTGTTCAATTATGTTATCTTTGACTAATAGTTAACGGTTTGTGATGAGCAGAAACATTTAAGTGTGACAAACATGCAAAAGAATAAGAAATCAGGAAGGGGGCAAATAGTTTTTCACACCACTGTATATATATATATATATATATATATATATATATATATACTGTATATACGTATATATATAATAGAAAAGATCATGCCTATATATATATATATATATATATATATATATATATATACGTGGCACCTTATACTTATATATGCTTCTCATCAGGCTGCATGCTGTATATTCATAAATACATAAAAAACTATAAAGTTGGATTGTCTGTTTTCTGTACATATTTGCGATATACTATATATATGTAATACTCTTTAATAATACTTATGATACTTATGTTAAGGAAGTAATAAAAACCTTAGTGGCTTGCTGTTATAGTAAATTATTCAGTAATGGAGAGGATATTTACGGTGTTATAAAGTCTTAGATACTCTATAGACAGCATGGTGGCTTTTTAAAACAGTGTGAAATTAAATTCTCCGCAAATTAAGTCACGACACATCTAGTATATACTGTACTGTATAATAACCTAAAATAATACTTATTATACATATGATAAGTGAGTAATGAAAATGTTATACACTCTACAGGCAGCATGGTGGTTTAGTGGTACTGTAAGCCCTCACTGTTATTGGGGGTTCGAACCTTCCCCGCGGTCTGTGTGTGAAGTTTGCATGATCTCGCTATATATTTCATATGTTTCCCCCGACAGTCCGAAGACTTGTGATGCAGCCCGATTGGTGTCTCCAACTTGCCCGTGGTGTATGCCTGAGTGTGAGTCTGTGTGTGTGTGTGTGTGCGTGCTTGTTTTAGATAAAAGCTGGATAAACAAATGGATAGACATCATATGTACCTATTTTTCTTTTTTATTCCATTTAATTAGATTGAAGCCGGTTTCTCAGCTCGACTTATAAAGAGTCGTTCCACGGACAGCCTTTCTTTTTTCCTCTCTCATGAAAAAAATAAATAAATAAAACTCTCCGGCTTGTCACGCTAACACAAAGCACAAAGCCTTTCGTCCTGAAGACTTTCCTGTGTCTGGAAACTCACAGCTTAATCTCTGATGTTACAAAGAACTGTCGCTGGAGATTGTTTCCAAAAAATTCTCAGAAAACTTCGCCATACACAGCGGATACGCATTTTAATGGATTAAATGATAATAAAGACAACACACACACACACACACACACACACACACACACGAACATGCAAAGTTAATATATTAAATATAACGAGATTGATCTGGGATTTCCTGTTATATGATCACAGTGAAGAAAATATATTAAATATTGCTTTATTAAGATATTTTTGCTTTATTTTTTTACTAGAAAGGAGCCAATATAGAACAACACAGTTTTAAGCTTACATCAAATACATATATACATATATACAATAACTTATATGTAAATTCTCAAGCAACTCATACAGTATATACTCAAGGTGTGTTCACTTCCTAAAACAGCACTTTTTTCCCTAAGACGGACTTTTGACTCACGTATTGCTCGGAGATCACGAAACGCATTAAAGTAAATGTTAAGCTGTTACTATGGAAACAGCAACAAGCACATTAATATAAGCCTGTTAACTGCCGAAACCGTTGGGATCGAAACACAAAATCACGGAACCGAAAAGTGACGTCGTGTGAGATTTCACAGCGGATGTATTTTTCGTTTCGAAATTTATATGAAACTAATTTGTGTCGATTTATCATTTGTTCAGGTTTAAATGACTGTGATGTTGCTGATCGCCATCTGTGTATAGATGTGCATTCTATCATTCTATCCATTTCTATCTCTAATAATATTTTCAAACAGTATTGTTGCTGATAAATCGGTCGTAGAGAGAGAGAGAGAGAGAGAGAGAGAGAGAGAGAGACAGAGACAGAAGGAGGTACAATCAATGCAGAATGTGCACTTGGACTTTCTACCATCTACCAAGACGGTGTACTGTAATGCAAGTCAAACCATCTCTGCCCAATTCCTATGACTAATGTAATGTTTTTTCATATTCATGACGATATGCAAATCTTTTCCTGTGCACATCATCATCATCATCATCATCATCATCATCATCGCCTGGCTTTGTGTGCACACCATCATCACGCTCCTGAATTGACATACAGCAGTTACAGTTATGTCCTGCAGGGGCTGCTGTGACTCTTGCTTGCAACAGGCTGGCTTTCTCCAGCTCACATGTTCTCCTTCACATACACTCCACACATACACATACTGTAGACGCCTGTCTAGCACAGCGTCCCAGCTTTTAACACGCTGCTGAACGTCCAGCGACTCATACTCACGCTTGATTATAAAAGGGACATTTTCCGCTAAAGCATATGTAATCTCAGTGATTAGGAGGAACAGGCGGATCAAAGGGACGAGCTGGATGAGGTGATGTGATGTGATGTGATGGCGTGTTTAGGCGTGAGAACCCCTTTCTGGAGTATCGGTGCTTTTTATTTAATCTATTATTCGTAGGCCGTTCATCAATTAATCCATTCCTGCCTTCCCGCTGGAGCGTTAATCAATCCGTCTGTTAGACCACCCGCTCATCTGATCAGCGGCAGAAAATAGTCCACTTGTCCAAAGTCGAGCAGATCAGTGGATCCGTTCATGCTGAGTGTGTCGAGACTGAAGAATCTCTTTCTGACTTGCTTCACAAAGCAGCGAGCAGAGAGAGTGCACTGAGACGAGCAATTAGAGTCCGACACAGGGGAGACCAGGGAGAGAGTAGCTGTAGCTGTGTATAAAAAAAAAAAAAAAAGAAAGAAATCCAGATCTGGGAAAGTGTGTGTAAGCTGCTGTAAGGCATTAGTGCTAGCAATCGCACGGATGTCGGGTCAGCTAGAGGTCTGTGAGCTGTGGAGACAGTCGCAGAGGTGCCAATATAAAAGAACTATAATTTCCAACAGCTGTGCGAAAGCCACATGAGCAAGGTGAGAAGGACGCTACTAATGTGTAATAGCGCTGGCGTGTGGGTATGTATAATTTGAAATGTGCTTACTGAAAAGGACCGCGGTGTAGTCGGTCAGTCAGGGGTTACGAGCGGCATGTAGTACCGCCTCGCCCATGTATCATAATCGCTTCTCGTAAGAGCGCAAGCGTGAAATCCTATCGTGTTGTATTTATAATGGCAAGACGTCTCGTCTCGAGGGTTAATCCCAGGGTCCCACGCGGTCCCCGACCCCGGAGCCCACTAATGGAGCGCCCGAATGAAATGGAGAGACGGGGAATAAGAAAAGAAGCATCTTCATCCGGACGACTCTTTCTTCCAGCAGCTTGATAGGAAATGGGTATACCAAGTTAATTATGCATTGCGCAACATGATCCAATCCATTTGCATCATTAGACATTATGTACACCTTCCTTCGCCCAAAATGCCTTTGTGAGAACTGACCCCTGGGTGCATTAAGATGGCTGAGACAGCACGAGCCGAGAAACATGAGAGCCTGGAGTGATGTGGAAAGTGCTCTGTGAGTGAGAGGCCGTGATTGAAAACAGCTAAAGGAGAGACACAGAGCACGGCCTGGTCATGGACACGCATGGACATACAGCACGCGCCTGGCTTAACCCGATGTGTCCGGGGGACACAAACTGTCTGCCTCAAACCGCTCCTTTCTCTCGGTTTCCTCCGGTTTCTACCCAGTGCGTATCGGTTAACAGCATGCGAGCCTTATCAGGAGAATATATCTGTCAAGAGTCTGAGCCTTGAGGAGAGGAAGGGCAGGCTAGGACATAGCGCTCTGTACATTCCTAAACCTTGCCAGGGTGTAGCACTTGTGGATTTCTTCCACAAAAGCATCCTTTTGTTGAAAAGGTCAAGGTTCTATCAATGCAGATGTAGTGGACAATGATGCTTCAGGCTCCCTGGAGAAACCTGACAAAACAAAGAATACTAGATGTCAGCTAAGTCTGTTATATGATGGGCTTCTGGTTAAAATTCCCAAAGGAATAGCAAAAAAAAAAACAAAAAAAAAAAAACAGGTCTCCTGCCTGATAATTAGCCCGGAACCAAGAGGACAGCTTGACTTTGGACAAGAGCGCGGATAGAAAGACCTTGCACAAGGACGCAAGAAAGAATATTCTTCATATTCTTTCACGCGAGACTTGTTTTAGTCTTTTTCCTTCCTAAATGCCCTTAGCCTCATCACTCACCTCCCGAAACCTGTCCCTCGGGGTCGGACACGAGGCAGTTTTGACCGATCCCGAAACAGGAATGAAGGTACCTTTCCCGAGTGATGAATTCAGCCTCCCTCTTATCTGAGAAAGCAGGAGGACGACTCTGTCTTCGTACATTAGAATTCAAGCCCAGCCTTCTCATAGATGCCTATTATCTATGACAGCTCTGGGAGAGGGTGGGTGAAAGAGGGTCACGTCGAGGGGGAAGAAGAAGAAGAAGAAGATCGGCTGCGATATGCCTAAGACCTGCGCAAATAAAGGAAATCTGCCGCATGTCTCTCCGCATGATATTTCTTTCTTTCGCTCAGACCCGGACGCGACTGCCAATGTCCGGCTGAGTGACAGTCCCCTATCCCGAGGATGCCCTTGCTGGAGAGGCGCGTGCTGACTGTTTCTGACGGGAGTGGAGGGGTGGAGGTCGGTGGAGAGATGGGAGAACCCTGGCTTTTGCCTCCGTCTTTAACTGCTTGGCAGTCTGTTCTTGATTAGAGTGAATCTCTGCTCAGCGTGGGGCTCCCAGGCCCTGTCAGGAGAGACGGTTCTCCATTAATGGTGTCTGACAGGCTGAAGAGAGCTGCGTGGGGGTGACACATATGCTACTATCCAGGGGAAATGCTCTCGCTGGAGTTAGCGCTGTACAGCAACCCCTCGGTGCTCCCTTCTCATTTCCAAGGTAAATAGCTTTCCCAAGGCTCCTGTCTATAAGCCGCACGGGTCTGGGTAAAGTCTGACAGAGAGAGAAAGAAAGAAAATATATAATCCTTTAAGACATCCGAGGTAAGGATGAATAACAGGTGGATACATTTCTCCGGATTCTCATTCGGCTCACACAGAATCGACACGGCGCACGTACTAATCTGTGAGAACTACCTCCCTGATTTTAATTGCTGCATTTGTAATGCATCGGTGGAAGTTAACCTTTCATGGACGACACAGAGATACCCTGTAGGGACGTCTCGGTACAATTGCGGCAGTTCGTCTTAAGCTACAGCTATTAAGAGGTCTGTTGAAGGGCGAAAAAAAATATACGAGTGGAAGAGTGAAAGCCCTAGCAAAAAAGAGGAAAAAAAAAACACATGCTGAGAAAAGAAAAACAGTAGGATAGGAGAATGATGGGTAAAGCCCAGACGTAATAAAAGTGCAGGGATCTTGAAAGGACACAACAGCACCTTTAGAACTATTTCTGTATTTCGCAGATATCAGGGCAAAAGGTTATTATACAAAGAGAAGCTGCGTATATGGCTACTGCTTTCAAGCCGGTAATGGTGCAGTCCCCTGGTACCCATTCAGCTGAGACGGCACCGGGGAATAGTGCGCTGGCTTTAAACCTGCCGGCGGGCAAAGAAAGGCCATACTGCTGATAGATAAGGCACGTATACTGTATAGTGCGAGGGCTTCGCGAGGGCGATGTACGTGATCATGGCACCGTTCTCAGCCTGGCGACAGCGCCTCTGCCTCTGTACTTCTTGTTAGGATGGTCGTCTCTGCTTTTGTGTTCTCGGTGCGGTAATGAAACCACATCCGTCGTAAACAGGAAGGCCTGCAGTATGTCATCCGGCACGGCAGCGAGACCAGTCATATATCAAGCAGACAAGCGGGGGGGAAAAGAGTATGAATGGCAGCCGAGCAAAGAGAACGGGTGCGAGAGTGCAAAAATTGATCAGTCATGCTAGACAGAGGGCAAAGACCACACAACACAAAAGAGAAGTGACAGACGTGCAGCCGAGTCGTGCAAAACGGGCAGAACCCGAACCCCTTACGATGCACTCACGGACATCATACGGCGCGTGCGAGACAGATGAATTACGGAGCACGTTAAAAGCTGAGATGAGAGCCGTAATAATGTAAATCATCACAAACGCAGCTCAAGCAGCAACTCGGCAGGCGGTAACAAGGTGTGACAAGAAAGCCTCACGGACAGACACACTAAACAAGACCTGACATCCCACAGAGGCAAGACTAAAGCAAAAGTAGAAGGGCCACAAACATTTCTAGATCAATTAACACTTTAAACTAGTCAGTTTCTCTTTTGCTATGGGAGGCTTGTAAACGCAAAGGCCTGCCATGAAGCAACACAATTTGATCAATACACTCTAATGGCTGCAGCAAATTCCCATTTCCCTGCCAGACTCTTTCCTTTTTTATCTCCACGTATCCAATTACGGGGCCAATGTGTAGGCTAGGATCATACAGTGTATTTAAAGAACCGGCAGAAAAGGATGGTGCTTAATATGCAAGAACAGGAACGCGTACGTACGTAGTCCGCGATTATCTCGCTCATCATGAGAACATGTCCTAATTAAAATATGCTGGATGTAGGAAGATGAAAAAAAAAATAGTCAACCTACGCTGTTAAAGTGAAACTGTGTCTTTTTCCTTGATTAGGAATGATTAAAGGGTGTTTTGTTTGTACGAGTTACGGAATGATTTCCAGCCTCCTGTTTCTCGCTGGAGTGCAGTACCTGAATCATCAAACTGATGGCTATTATTCATCTGCATGATTTAGTCAAGGTTGCAACAACAACAACAAAAATTAAAACAAAAAATCAAACGACTACAATGAGTGACCAGAGATTACTGGACTACAGTATTTGGTCCACAAAGATGTGTTATTGGCGCTTTTTATTTCAATTTCCAGTCTCTATATACAAGTCATATGCATATTCATATCCATATTTCATTTTTCTAGATATGCCTTGTTTTTATTTTCTTCTCCAGTATATGCTATGATTGGAATTGCTTACTGTATATTTTTCCTTGTCACAGATACATCAATAATCTACAATGAAATAAAGCTGATTATACAAGGCCATCAAAATGAAGGTGTTCTGCTGTAATCTGCCACCAGGATCCTTTAGAAGGTAAGTTGAGTCTTCAGAAGTTCTGGAGACCTGGGAAACTTATGGGCCATGTCAACACCTTGTACTCTTTGTCAAGCTTCACCATAATTGAACCATTTTTGCAGTGTGTCAGGGTGGATTATCATGCTGAACAAGGTCATTGCCATGAACATGGTCAGTAACAGTGTACAGGTAGGTGGTACAGTATGTGTCAAAGTAACATCCACATGAAGGAAAGGCTGGACCCGAGGTTTCTCAGCAGAACTGCCTTCTTCCTATAGTGGATCCTGGAGCCATCTCTTCCCCAGACACACCTCGAACACACACTTGATGTAAAAGAAAATGTGATTCAGCAGACCAGACCACTTTCTTCTGTTGCTCCATAGTCCATTATAGGTGCTTTCTGTGGTGGACACGGGTCAGTGCGGGCTCTCTGCATCAATGCAGGCCCTTAAATAACCATCGTGTGAGACCATCTCTGACACCTTCCCACCAGATGCGGCATTCAAGTTTCCAGCAATTTGTGCTAAAGTAGGTTTTCTGTGGGCTCAGACCAGACAGATAAACAGTTGCTCTTCCATGGAGCATCTTCAGTAGGTACGAACCAGAGCATACTCCACCAGACCTGGTGTTTAAGAGATGCTCTGACCCTGTCATCTAAACATCACAACTGTTTCCTTGTCAAAGTCACTCATTACTAAATCTAACACTTGCTCATTTTTCCTTCTTCCAACACATCGAATTCTGATGTTCACTTGCGTACACTACAGTATATATCGCACCCCTTGACAGGTGCCACTGTAACGAGATAATCAATGTGATTCATGTCACCTCTCACTGGTTTTAATGCCATGGCTGATGGTTCTATACTGCATCTATATCTATAGCTTTTTTTCCTCTGGGTAAAACATGCACCACGTACAGACCCCGTCAGGCGATCACTAACACAGTGCTGCACAACGCAAGCCAGAAAAGAGGCCATTACGGAGACACATGGAGTCATAAAAGGGCGGGTTGCATGCAAGCGTGACACCAGGGTGCGATGCGATGTGGCACTCGCCTGAAAGGCCTGGGTGTGAGGTGAATAAACTTTGCTGAACGGACACGAGCAGCTGAATGACCTCTATTCATCCCCAGAGATCAAACCCACTTCCCCTCTTCCCAGCAAACCGAAGCTTTCACTACCTCCCCTGTTTTTCGCTAACCCTCTTCCCTCCAGGCTCCGACTCTGACACGGCCCTTAAGAGGATCCTCCTTTGATGAATTACTCCACTTAATGGAATAAAGACATGGGCTATGATTCGTTTTAAGCCCTCTGACGTCAAGCTCTCCTCAGCTGCAGTATGTGAACCCGGCAGCGCGGGATAACTGCGTTCGGCCCCTCAGGAGGTAACGGGCTCTGAAATGAAAACAATGTGACCCAGTGTTGCCTAAAAACACGACGGCCTATGTCCTGCAGCCAGAGACCTATTTCGTCTCCCTGAAAAAAAGAGATCTAGAGAGACGGATAGAGAGATAGATGGATAGAGAGATAGACCCTAAAATGGTAACTTTATTTATCTCTACCAAAGAGACTAATGATGCCTTGTGAGCTGGGATAAAAATAACTGAGTCATTTAGTGTCCGTCTGCTCAGTGCTTCAGACGCGCGGTAATCCATTTTCATTTAGACTTAATTCAAATAGATTATTAAGGATGTCTCTGGCTCTCCTTCTCTTTCTGTCTCTTCCCCCCTGGTTTTTTTTTTCTTTCCCTTTTTTTCCCGCTCACACTCCCTCCTTTCAGATTCCACAGTCGAACGTAAGCCAAAGCTAAATTGGACAGGAGTGCTAGCGCCCTTCCTTTGATGAGACAACAACCCGTTGAAGTCAGTTGGACGTAAAAACGGCAGCATGCGAATTTACAATTAGCACTCTGCACTTACAATTAGCGTGACATCGAATGCTGTAGGGATAATTCAGTTTGCCAATATTTACTGTGAAAAAAAAAACAACAACAAAAAAACATGGCTGCAAAAATCCCAGCCAATGGTAAAAAGGAGCCTATGACGGAATTCGCAATAAAATATACCAATCTAAAAAAAAACATACTTATGAGGGGCGCTCGTTCAAGTCAAACTGGGTTTAAATGCTCCTTCAATTTTTTTCAGCAGTATATATAAAAAAGACATATAGGAAAGTATAGACATGGGGGAAAAATCTATTCAGTTATATATCGTCATTCTTTTATTTGGCAATTCATGTATCGCCACACTGACTCTAAAATATATATTTTATTAAGGTTCAATATTTATATATTTATATTGCAGTTCCGCTATGAGACAACAGGTGGCGACCTCTAAACTGTTCACACAGCACAGCATACTGTACAGTGGTAAATGCAAATTATTTGCAAAGATTGTTCAGAATTGTAACAAACTATGACAAAATCTTTTTTTATTGAATTCGGATATTAAAAACGTCCTGATACTTAAAGCAGTGTTTCCCACATGTGTTTAATGTCGGCAGGACCTGCCAGCACAAAAGACTCACAAAAGTCTTACTGTACATACAACAAACAACAAATACATATGACCTTCAACACAATATTTAGATTTTTTTGTTTATTTTTATTTATTAATTTTTTTCCCAGATTTTCTCCCTAATTTAGTCGTGTCCGATTCCTCCCCGTCACTAGGGGGCGCTCCCACATTAAGGCTACTACTACCACTCAGTCGGGAGGGCTGGGTTTCCTCCGAACCACGTGACGGCAGCCGACCGCATCTTTTTCGAACTCCTCGCTCACGCACCGTTGAGGGCGACGTAACAGACTCGGAGGACAGCGCTATCCGTTCCTTCCGCTTGCGTGAGCTCACAGACGCCCCTGATTGGCTGTAGAGCCGTGATTAATGTGGGAGCATTAAGTACCCCTCATCCCTCCCCTTGGAGAGAGCTCAGCCAATCAGCTCTCTCTAGACCTCCGGCTGTGAGAGGTTACAGCATCACCTGGGAATCGAACCAGCGATCTCCGGATGATAGGGCGAGCACTTTACTGTACCACTTCGCCACTCGGAGGCCCCACAATATTTAGATTTATTATCTGACCCACCCATCCGCCCCCCTCCACCCTCCTGGAGGACTTCTGTATAAGCGTTTTTTTTTGTTTTGTTTTTTTAAATCAATGCTGTGTTGCAGAATGCATCCGTAACATTTAAGTTTTAAGGTTTAATCTCTCATTTTTTTGTTAAAGACGAGCCTTTTCACCGTGTGAAAACGTATTCCTGTGCGGAGCATGTGCGGCCTTTTTACACTGCGTTTACTGCCTCTCAGGACGCCGCTCTCACGCTAGCAGTATAAAAACAGGTACAGGAGCGGTAGCGCGAGCGGGGACTGTCCGCTACTAGTTAATCGATCGCGGATGGCATCGTTCTACTGCACAGATTGTTAAAAAGGCTGGGTGAAACCTCTCGCGCGGGTGTCGATATATTGCGGCGGCCCACCTGAGTACACTCCATGTGTTGGAAATATTATGACGGATCACAAGAAAAATCAGCACCTACAGTACAGTAGGCATCATGATAATCTCATATCCGTCCTTAGAGAGATAAAACCGCAGCTTGTTAAGTCACATGCAGGAAACACACCACAAGAAAGCACCATAACGACCCAGATACGCTTTAAAGGCATCTGAATGCACTGATCTGAGTTACTGAGTGTCTGCAGGAGACAGCGACACTGTTCTTTCATCTTTAACACTTTATAAGAGTTTTCAGTTAAGATAGAAATAAATGCTTCCAGGTGAGTCTGGTTTGTTTATAATCCTGTAAACTGCCTGTGATTAAAAGGGTGATCCTGGGGGAAAAAGAAGGAAAGAAAAAAAAATCACACTTTTTCTGATTGCTTGCAGATGGTTCAGTCTGCTGGGTTTACTCTGTGCCAGGTCAAAACAAACAAAAAAAAGAGAGAGAAAGAGAGAGAATACACGCTCACCTTGAAATCACAGATGCAGGTTATAATGTCCCCGATTCGGAGACACTCGCCATCAAACTTGCAGGTGTTGGTGTCACACAGGAAGAGATCTGTGTCCCGGTCATCATCACCTACACAAAAACACACACACACACACACACACATTTAAATGTAAAACTCAACAACAAGAGATTACGGCGGATCATAAATAATTAATGTTTATTTAAGTACGGCTCCGTCTACAATCGATATGGTGATGCGGTTAAAATCGTCGTGACGTCCTGTACATCACAGGATAACGTTATACTGTATCTTTGTATTTAGAATGAACCGTCTTGGTGCATCTGGAGGAAAAGCAATGTTTAAGGTTTAGCTGTTTAAAGCGTTCATTATTTTTTTGCTTATAAAAAATACCCAGCGAGATTTGT
Organism: Channallabes apus; assembly: GCA_030522415.1. NCBI lineage: Eukaryota > Metazoa > Chordata > Actinopteri > Siluriformes > Clariidae > Channallabes > Channallabes apus. The sequence continues at coordinate 14,254,202 of CM060109.1, forward strand.
TCTTATAAATAAAAATAATTCGCACATTTTTTTTCCTCCCCTGTTGTTTTGCGATGAGCTCTAACACCTCCTCCACACGTTTCACACAATCTGCTCCGGGAAAGACCGGCGCGCGAGCTCTTCGTGGTGCCAACCCCTGTACGCAGCAGTTTCCTAATCTAGACATCTTTCTACTATTAATATTAATATTAATATTAATATTTTTATATATCCCAATCTACAGTACAGTACATAACAAACAGTTATTTGTTACAGACGTCTGCAGACATGTTCTAATAACTCTAATAGCTCTGGGCTGTTAAGAGTCTTTATGAAGCTGATGATTTCACAGCACGGACTACACATTTGTCAGCTTGGATACGAACACAAACTCTGAACGTGTTCTCGTCTCCGTTACACCTCGTGACTTGAATCCGATTAGACCAGGTGAGAGCTGATGACTAAAGAGACTGAAAAGTGTGGACTCGCGCCCTCTCATTCATTCTCGGGGCACAAGGCGAGGAATATCCAGGAGACAGTGGCAATCCATCACCGGGCACACACACACACACACACACCTACACACACACACACACCTACACACACACACACCTACACACACACACACCTACACACACACACACACACACACACACACACCTACACACACACACACACCTACACACACACACACCTACACACACACACACACACACACACACACACACACACACACACATTCTCACACATACACACACACACACACACATTCTCACACATACACACACACACACACATACACACACCCCTACACACACACACACACACACACACACCTACACACACACACACACACACACACACACACACACACATTCTCACACACACACACACACACACACACACACACACACATTCTCACACACACACATTCTTACACACACACACACACACACACACACACACACACCACTACGTGTACAGTAATTTGTAGCCGCCAATTATCGCCTAATCTATATTAGTCTTCTGTATAATTAATATTTTTATCTATATTATATTGCATATCATTGATTTCATAGTCTTCTTTTATTTTGTACATACTTATTCTCTTAGTCTTGTTCTTCCTAAAAGAAATTATTGTTTTTGTTTAAATTTCTGGTCTGGAAATTGTTACAGTTGTTACAACCACATACTGCATGTGACAAATAAAATTATTGAATCCGGATTCTTTGGGAAGAACTGTGGGAAGAAACCGGAGTACACAGAGGAAACTCACCAGGCATGGGGAGAACATAAAAGCACCTGGGCTTGTTCTTGTTCTTTCTCTTTGGAGCACCTTAAGCACTTTATAGTGTTTCTACTGTTTTAACACACTCACTTCGGCTCAGGAAGGGATGTTTATCAGCTCATTAGTTGAATTAGGGGTGTTAGAAGAGGAACAAACTGTAAAATGTGCCCATTTGGGGGTTGGGGGCTGGCGGGTTGGGGGCGGGAGGTTACTGCAGGGTCATAAGGCTGTGGGAAATATATTATAAAGCAGTGTATATATATATATATATATATATATATATATATATATATATATATATATATATATATTTTTTTTTTTTTTTTTTTTTTTTTTTTACATTTCTACATTTATTTTCCAAGCAAACATGTTTTTCAAGCAAACCCAAACCCATGCCAAAAACACAACAAGCTCTTCAGTTTTCGCCTTCCTGCCATGACTACACTCTGTTGTAGGAGCAATCCTTTTACAAAGCGAGACGAGCCTCGCGCTGGGCATTTTAGCGGCACGTGGGTACACTGTGATCTAATTCTTGGAACAGCCGCCCCGATTCCCCATTCAGCTCGATTCATATGCTGAGTGTTGTGTCTGTCCTGAGATTTTCATTTTACATCAGGATCATCACAATTCGGACACCGTGCAGCAGTCTGAGCCGGAGTAACAGTCACCATGAATCGGTCCTCGCTACGAGACGAGATGCAGCACAGCCTGGGAAATAACCAGCTCGTTTACTTCCTTGTAGAAGAACAGAGATGTAGTGTGAGCTATACAGTGCAGGATGCTAGCTGACATCTTTTCTCTGCTACAATTTGCATCGTTTGTGCAGCTTATTCAAATCCACACTCATATACATCGCCGTAGCGGGTTCACGCTGCGCCGCGGAATTGTTTTTCCTCCTTGGGATACTTGATGTCAAAGCACATTATCTTACAGCAAGGATTATATATTATTTTATTTTTTTCTCCCAGCATTTCCCAGGCTCGTCTCACAGCTTCATATGAACGGGGACGCCGGCTCGACTCGAGACAAGCTCCGCTAGAGCTGATAATACTTAAGACTCAGGGCCGGTCCTAAAGTGGTCTTACGTAACCTGCACGCCTCATTTACATGCCAATTAAGGCAATTATCTACAGACCTCGGCAACTGCTGTGGGGGTCCAGGATGAGCGTCAGTGAGCCAGGAAGAACAGAGCCGGAGAGCTGGACTGTATAAATGAGGCATGGTGTGGATAACGGATCCATGGCACGACACGATGGGACAGAAAGTTCTCTTCAGGATGGATGCTGATAGTCAAGTCTAGTATTTTATTAATTATAATATTTAGTACATCTGTCTAAAATCATCCCTTAACCCTGCACTCATTCAAACTGAGGCACTCGCTCTGACGTCACACTGCATGACCTTGTTACAGAGAAACTGGTTCACAATTAATAAGATGTTCTTTTTTCAAAACCAGGCAATGAACACACGGCTCATGAATAAGGTGTTAAAATTTAGTACTGAACACAAATTAAGCAACGGTATTGTATGAAAGTTTGTGGCATTCATAATTAACAAATAATACATGTTTATTTAAATAGAATCTGCCTGGGAGTCAGAAAGGTAATATAGTGGTTACGGTGGTGCCTCTAGGGTCCGGGTTCGATTCCCACCTATCTGTGTCCATGTTGTCCCTGAGCTTGGGGGATTTTCTCCATGCAATCAAAATGATATACTGTATGTGCGTATGTATATATATATATATATATATATATATATTCAGGCGGCACGGTGGTGTAGTGGTTAGCACTGTCGCCTTGCACCGCCAGGGTCCGGGTTCGATTCCTCGGCCAGGCTCGATTCCCGTCTCTGTGTGCATGGAGTTTGCATGTTCTCCCCGTGCTTGGTGGGTTTCCTCCGGGTACTCCGGTTTCCTCCCACAATCCAAAGACATGTAGGTTAGGTTAATTGACATTCCAAATTGCCCGTAGTGTGTGAATGAGTGTGTGTATGTGAGTATGTGTGTGCCCTGCGATGGATTGGCACCCTGTCCAGGGTGTACCCCGCCTTGTGCCCTAAGTTTCCTGGGTTAGGCTCCAGGCCCCCGCGACCCTGTATATAAGGATAAAGCGGTACAGAAAATGAATGAATGAATGAACTATGAAAAATGTATGTAACAAACATGGAAATGCATAACTTGTGATGCTGAATTGAAAACGGACCCAATGTTTCATTTAGTTGGATCAACCAACAAAAGATTCATAAAATTGCATAATTCAGTCGACAACACAGTCTCTAATGATGCTACGTGGAGACATCAAGTCCATCATGATGTTTAGATGATGATGAGCCATTTGACTGAATTTCCCCTCATTTAATGTAACCAAAATCAATTATATCTGCACTGTTGTTAATTAAGAAGTGTAATCATTGGGAATTCGCTGTGGTATAAAGTAATAAAGACGCACTTTTATAGAATAATAATCAACTTCAGGAGGGAAACAGGAAACCTGCTTCACTTTCACTACATCACCTTGTTCTTGATTAGTTTCATATACCATAATGCTATGGCGTGTGTTATTCCTTATATACTGTACTAAAGCCATCACAGACCTGATACAGGGTGCATTTCTTTAATGATGTCACAAACATAAATATGATTAGATCTGTTTCTGGAAAATTAAAATGCATTCTTTTTTTCAAACACAATATTTGCTGTTGTTCCACTGTTAGGATATAATTTTTATTGTTATCATTATTATTTTATTTATTATTATTATTATTTTTTTTTTAAATCTCCAATACTGAAGACTTTTCTTTGTTTCACTATGAAGGCTTGTAATCTAGTAATTGAGGTAGCCATTCCGTTAATGATGCTTATTAAATATTAAAGTCATGTTCTCTCCTCGGCACATGAGATCATTTCCCCATTTGCTTATCATTACTGAAACCCGCTCTACAATATGCGTAATAGTGTGATACGACTTTCATGCAAATATCTCTCATTGGACAAAACATTTTTTATACATTTTTATACAGTTAGTATGTTATGTTCCAGTTGCTGCTTAAGTGACGTGTCTCAGACACAACTCATCTTCTGGGCATGAGCATTAGGACGCTTTAGTTCAGACATCATTAACCATAAGTTTAAGATTTCCAGCCAACTTTTTAATCTTCCTAAGAATTGATTAAGAATGCCATTTATTCCCTCGTGCTAATATTTCAGATATCTCATACATCAAATTAACAGCGACCGAAGGAAAGATGTGTTCAGCTTATATTTTATCACCTTTTATTTTATATTGCTAAGAGTAGCAATAAATGCATGAAAAAAGATACACGTCTTTCAAGAAAGATATATGTCACCTGTAAAACCATGTCAAAACACAATTTATTAGAAAATGAAATAGCTAATGCATATCTGCGCTTCCTCTATAACGGTTCGGTCAAATCAATATGAATGGTTTAGGACTATATACCGTATATGTTTGTTTGTTAGTTTTTTTTGCATGTCCCTTGACGCTGTTCACACGTTTCCCGATGTTTCCGAATGGTGTACTTAGTTATGTGACTTGGGCTCAGTATAATATTCGTAGAAGAAACACTGAGTTGAAATAAAAAAAACAAGCCAACAGTAACAGATTCTGCAAAGAGGAAACATAAAAATGCCACCAAACACTTCTTAATCAGTGTAGAGTTCACACAGGACTGCACTCTGCAATACGATTACACTTTGCATAAATTTGCATAAATACTCTTTGTTGCTTACAATACTGCAAGAGGCAAAGGAAAAAAACAAACCAAAAATACGTCTTTGTACGTTTATAGTCCCTAAAAAGCATTTCATGAGTTTTATTTCATGTGCACGCAAAAATCTTAGAGAGGGAAGATAAGCCGAAGACGTACTGACCGAGTGAGAGACGTCGGTTTTCTGGATCGCATCCTGATCAAGCTTTAAACCCTCACGACGAGAATGTGTTTGGTATCTCAGGTGTAATTCATTAACTTTTGATGTTAATCAAACACAGGCAATAAATAACAAACAATGTATTACTAATACAACTCCATCAACTCAGAGTGTGAGCAAAACTACTTTATTTGAATTGTAAAAACTCAAGCATATACACATACGTTGAATTGTTGGATGTGATATTTTGTTAAAATTCCTATTTAATGCCCTTTAGGAATTTTATACAAAATGTTTGACAATAACTTTAGTGAATGGTAGAATTGCACCATACTGTACATTTGAACACTCCTACTGTAAGTACTTTCTGTATCTCCATTTTGCCTTCATGATTTGAGGGCACTCGAGCTGGTACAGACTACACACGTTTGTGCCAAACATTATGATCCACTTTAGATTAATTCCATTGGAGTGTCATTCAACAGATGAGATTAGAAACGAGAAAAACCTGACATTTTGTACAAAGCAGTTAACATGGAAGATGTCACACATTTCCTTAAAGACCTAGAGATGGTGTCGAATCAGGAATGTTAAATCCGTCCATCCATTATCTTTCCTGTTATCTTGATGATCATTGCGGGGGCCTGGAGCCTATTTCAGGGATCTTAGGGGGGTACAAGGCAGGATCACAGGGCACACACACACACACACACACACACACACACACTTGCACTACAGGTAATTTGGAAATGCCCATCAGTCTACACTGCATGTCTTTGGACTGTGGGAGGAAACTGGAGTACCAGGAGGAAACACATCAAGCACCAGGAGAGAACATGTTTCAAACCCTGAACACTGAAGGTGTGAGGCGTCTGAACCAACCACTAAGCCACTGTGACACCTGAACATTAAACCTCTAGTATATTTAACATTTTACTTTCTTGGTTTTAAATATTTGTATTAAGTTTTTGTATTTAATAAAAAAAAAATAATCAATGTGAATTATCATTTATCATACAACTGTTCATTTGGTTACTCTTCCTCTGTGCATTTTGTATTTAAATGCTGTAAAAAGTATAATGTATGTTAATAGACACTAGCGATCAAAAGTTTGTCCGTAACTGATCATTAAAAAAGCTCTTCTTAAGCTTGTCTATTTTAAATTATAATGCAAATAAGCACACTGAACTAAACCATTTTATATAGAGTACCAGTCAATAGTTTTGATTTATTTTCTGCATTCTGGAACAATATTGGTCAGCTGTTCTGGAACAGTTCTCGCAAGAACAGTATTGTGTCAAGTGCATTTGCAAAACCCAGGAAAGTTCATTTAGAGTCACCAGCCTCAGAAATGACCAATTAACAAACAGCAGCCGTTATGAAGAGAAGAAAAATATTCAATTATTATGTACTTTTTATATATACAGTGGTGTGAAAAACTATTTGCCCCCCTCCTGATTTCTTATTCTTTTGCATGTTTGTCACACAAAATGTTTCTGATCATCAAACACATTTAACTATTAGTCAAAGATAACACAAGTAAACACAAAATGCAGTTTTTAAATGAGGGGTTTTATTATTTAGGGAGAAAAAAAATCCAAACCTACATGGCCCTGTGTGAAAAAGTAATTGCCCCCTGAACCTAATAACTGGTTGGGCCACCCTTAGCAGCAATAACTGCAATCAAGCGTTTGCGATAACTTGCAACGAGTCTTTTACAGCGCTCTGGAGGAATTTTGGCCCACTCATCTTTGCAGAATTGTTGTAATTCAGCTTTATTTGAGGGTTTTCTAGCATGAACCGCCTTTTTAAGGTCATGCCACAACATCTCAATAGGATTCAGGTCAGGACTTTGACTAGGTCACTCCAAAGTCTTCATTTTGTTTTTCTTCAGCCATTCAGAAGTGGATTTGCTGGTGTGTTTTGGGTCATTGTCCTGCTGCAGCACCCAAGATCGCTTTCAGCTTGAGTTGACGAACAGATGGCCGGACATTCTCCTTCAGGATTTTTTGGTAGACAGTAGAATTCATCGTTCCATCTATCACAGCAAGCCTTCCAGGTCCTGAAGCAGCAAAACAACCCCAGACCATCACACTACCACCACCATATTTTACTGTTGGTATGATGTTCTTTTTCTGAAATGCTGTGTTACTTTTACGCCAGATGTAACGGGACACGCACCTTCCAAAAAGTTCAACTTTTGTCTCGTCGGTCCACAAGGTATTTTCCCAAAAGTCTTGGCAATCATTGAGATGTTTTTTAGCAAAATTGAGACGAGCCTTAATGTTCTTTTTGATTAAAAGTGGTTTGCGCCTTGGAAATCTGCCATGCAGGCCGTTTTTGCCCAGTCTCTTTCTTATGGTGGAGTCGTGAACACTGACCTTAATTGAGGCAAGTGAGGCCTGCAGTTCTTTAGATGTTGTCCTGGGGTCTTTTGTGGCCTCTCGGATGAGTCGTCTCTGCGCTCTTGGGGTAATTTTGGTCGGCCGGCCACTCCTGGGAAGGTTCACCACTGTTCCATGTTTTTGCCATTTGTGGATAATGGCTCTCACTGTGGTTCGCTGGAGTCCCAAAGCTTTAGAAATGGCTTTATAACCTTTACCAGACTGATAGATCTCAATTACTTTTGTTCTCATTTGTTCCTGAATTTCTTTGGATCTTGGCATGATGTCTAGCTTTTGAGGTGCTTTTGGTCTACTTCTCTGTGTCAGGTAGCTCCTATTTAAGTGATGTCTTGATTGAAACATGTGTGGCAGTAATCAGGCCTGGGGGTGACTACAGAAATTGAACTCAGGTGTGATAAACCACAGTTAAGTTATTTTTTAACAAGGGGGGCAATCACTTTTTCACACAGGGCCATGTAGATTTGGAGGTTTTTTTTCTCCCTTAATAACGTAAACCTTCATTTAAAAACTGCATTTTGTGTTCAATTATGTTATCTTTGACTAATAGTTAACGGTTTTTGATGAGCAGAAACATTTAAGTGTGACAAACATGCAAAAGAATAAGAAATCAGGAAGGGGGCAAATAGTTTTTCACACCACTGTATATATTTACAGCACAATGAAATTTCTTCTTCGCATATCCCAATTAGGAAACTGGGGTCAGAGCGCAGGGTCAGCCAGCTTACAGCACCCCTGGAGCAGATAGGGTTAAGGGCCTTGCTCAAGGGCTCAACAGGGGCAACTTGGTGATGCTAGGGGTTCGAACCCCCGACCTTCCGATCAGTAACCCAGTAACCCACAGCCTCTTAACCGACTGAGCCACCACTGCTTCACAGAGCAGAAGTAGCAGATTTGTGTACTGTATTTTGGATAAAAGCCTTCAAAAAACGTCACAGGTGGCTTCCTCAGTGAACTGCTTGAGTGAACATCAAGAATCTGGAAAGTTATGACACTTATTTCATTTAAGCTACTTCAAACAAATCAAAATACACATTTTTGCCTGCGGCATAAACCTGAAAATAATCTCTTAAATGAGACTTATTATGCATACAGTAAATAACCCTTTAGTCATGTTTAGACATTGGAATGGGTCTCCAATGTGTGTGTGTGTGTGTGTGTGTGTGTGTGTGTGTGTGTGTGTGTGTGTGACCTCACACCCTCTCCCTCGGCTTGTCGCTCGGCTCTGCTGTTCTCTTAAGGGGCGTGGCTCAGAAACAGCTCATTTACATAGACAGCAAAAAGGAATAGTAAAATATGGGTCCTTTAATGCGTTCTTTATCACAGCATTGGGAAACAATATAATTACAAATGTAATAGGTTTACCTGGAACCACATACAGTATGATGTAACTGCGCAGCATTTCACTTTAAAATTAAGTCAGAGGAGAGAGAGCGGCGCAGTACTGCAACTCTAAAATTCATCCTAGAAATTACAAAATTAATTTACTTTAGTAGGAATAATTCTGGATTCAGGCAGAACCATCTTCATGGGGTTGTATTAAAAGATTAAATGTTCAAGTAGCATTAATATTTCAGCTTTTCGCTGCTTTTTTTATTTTTAATTTAGACAAATGCATGTAACCCATTCACAGGATTAACCCACGCAGGAAGTGCCATGTTTACATACAGTAAGATTGCTTTGTTGTCGGATGATTAAGATTTGTCTTTTTTCTTAATCTAATCCGTCATTAATTATTGTCACAATAGCAATTCAAGAAACTATTATTGCATATTATTAAAAACAGACAAGTAGACAAGATTAAATTAATTTTTACTGGGTGAACAATATAAAAAAGACGTGCATGAAGATTCAGGAAAGAAATCCAACATTAATTTAAAGAAACTGATCTCCAAAAATGCTGCTATTTAACACATATCTGTGTCAGTTTGACTGACCAGTGATATTGTGATAAAGCCATACTGTCAATATTAAAGCAAAATCTTTGCTGAAATAAGGCCTATAATGTGTATATATATATTAAGCAATAAATGAGAAATATAATGCATATTAAAAGGAGTCACAAAACCACAAAGCAGTGAAAAGCCCTTTGATTTTAGTATCTAAAGGGGAAAAAACTCAGTATATCTCCTTCACAAAGACTCGCTGGTTGCTGTATTGAAAATACATCTCATCATCCCCGGCACATGAGACATCTCTGTAATAAACCCTATCGACTCGAGGAGGGATTTCATTATTCCACAAAAAGCTATCGGACAAAAGGCTGTGGACTCTCACAGTCTCACCTCATTACCCAGGAATCACATAAGGACAAGCTGTCCAAGGCAAGAAGATTTACATGCCACAGACAGCAGGAGAAACCGAGAGTGTGTCAGTGTAGTGGAGATCACGGAAAGCCATCATGGCGCTCATATCAACCAACCGAACCTGCTTTCGCTATCAGGCGCTCAGGATGAAGACGGAACTCTCAGAAATCCGACCTGAAAAACGTCAACATCCAGCAGAGTTTTCGAGCATTAGTTGCTTTCTGACTTTGAGAAGCTGATGATGTGCACGCAGAGGTGTGTAATAGCCTTCCTTACAGCAATATTACCTTAATATAGTTTTCTTTCTCTCCATCAATGCACAATACTTACTACAGTCAAGAGGTAACTGAAAAATGAGTCCAATGAAATAGTGCCAAAATGTGCATTTCCTCAAGTGGCCACTAGGCTCCAAAACTGACTCAATCCCCATAGACCAGTGGTTCTCAAAGTGTGGGGCGTGCCACACTAGTGGGGAATACGAACATGACAGGTGGGGCGCCATGAACGGGAGGAAATTAGTGGAAAATAACAGGAAAGTACCTATTCTAATTCATGCTTTTCTTTACTGATAATGAAGAGCGTACGCTCAAAACTAAACAATCACACACAAATAAATGGATCATTAATACAAGTAAATTTAAAATAACATCAGTTGGGGGTCGGGAGAAAAAGTGGAACCATAGTGGAACAATAATGGTTTAACGTCGGGCCAACTTGAACAGCGCTGCTCGAATCCCAAACCTGCGCGACCCACTGGGCAGCGCTGCGCGACTCTGACAGAAATAAACCGCGCCGACCATCAAATTACATGTTACCCCGCTGGGATGCGCACGTACAATCCAGGCATGACAAGGCGGAAACAATATTAAACAGTCCTGACATTTTAAATAAATTGTTTTTAAATAAAACACAGTGGGTCGCGCAGGTTTGTGATTCGAGCGGCGCTGCGCGATCCACCGGGCTGCGCAAATAAACCAGATCATCACTGCGCTATCCAGATAGTCGCGCTGCGCTGTATTTGCGCAGATATTTGGTTCAATCGGGTGCCGCGGTTTCGTCCCACTTTTGATGTGTTTGGCTTCACATACACTTCGACAATGGAAGAAGACGCTGCAGCAGCAGTGAGTTTGCTTACATGTGACGAAACCAAGAATGAGGAGATTGTAAAGAAAAAAGCTGCATCGTCTGTGTTGTGGAATTGGTTTGGGTATAAGAAAAGTGATACGAAAGAGATGAACGTGATTTGTAAGGTACACAAGTGCACTGTTTTAACAAGTGGTGGAAACACGTCAAACCTTTTCTATCATCTGAAATCCAAACATCCAAACGAATATGGCCAAAGTAAAAAAAATAAACCTCAGCAATTCACAGTTTAAATAAAATTACATAAAAAAAGGAACTTATGTAAAACAATTTCTTTGTGTTTTCATTTTTATTTATGCATTTTCAGATACAAATTGCTATATTGTGATATATATCGTTATTGAATTAGAAAATTGCTTCTACCGTGATATTTTGGATTTTGGTTATATTGCCCACCACTAATGAAGCCTATCTTCAGCTTGGATTCATGGTGGTGATGGTGGGGGCAGAAGAGAGACCCGTGTGTGTTTTGTGTCTTAAACTGCTGACAGCAGACCGCACGAGACCCAACAAATTAGGAAGACACTTAGAGACAACACACTCACAGTCACGTTAATAAGCCACTGGACGTCTTTGAAAGAAAGCTGGCAGAATACAAACAGCAGGATAATCGCATGGTAAAATCTGAATCAGTGGACAGCAAAGCACAAATGGCTTCATTCAAAGTTACATACAGAATTGGCCAGTGCAAAAAAACTACAAACGATTGCTGAGCAGCTAATAAACATGGGGTCAATTATGCAATGATAAGTGACAACGTAAGCCTTGTAACAATTGCACGTGTATTTTATCAGTTTTTAACTTGGTGGTGTTTGATCGTATTGGTTTAGAAATTGATATTTCAATAAACAGTAAACTTGGCCGATTTCGTTATTATTTTGTTGACAAGTGGGGCTTGAAAATTCGCTCACCCCTTAAGTGGGGGATGACAGAAAAAGTTTGAGAACCACTGCCATAGACTGTCAGGTTAAAATGACAACAGAAATCAACGTTTGCAGCCTGGTACGCAAAAACAGCTTTGCCCTCGATAGCTATAGTTTCCATGCATGACAACTGTACAGGGGTGAATCTTTAATCTAACACATCGGCTGAATTTATATTAATCCATAATGCCACTGTCGCCTTGCACCTCCAGGGTTCGGGTTTAAATCCCCCAGTCGGGCCTGTGTGCATGGAGTTTGCATGTTCTCCTCGTGCTTGGTGGATTTCCTCTGGGTACTCTGGTTTCCTCCCACAGTCCAATGACATGCAGATTAGTTAATATTCCCAAACTGGACTTAGTGTGTGAGTGAGTGAGTGTGTGTGTGTGTGTGTGTGTGTGTGTGTGTGTGTGTGTGTGTGTTTGTGTGCCCTGCAATGAATTGGCTCCCCATTCAGGGTGTTGCCCGCCTTGTGCCCTAAGTATCCTAGAATGGGCTTAAGGACAAAGCGGTGTAGACAATGTGAGTGTGAGTGAGTTATGCACAATTACGTGAATTTAAGTGACAGCTACACAGGAAAAACTTTATTATATGGAGGACGTAGTTCAATCAAATTCTAAATGATGTTAGCATGTAAATTAACATTGGCCACCTTTGCGTTTTAGCTAAACCAATGTAAATGACCCCATTGTATTCGCCAAAAGTCATAAAAAGTCCTGGTTTGCTTGAACGTATTGACCCTACACTATTCAGTTTTATGTCAACAACATAATCAAATGCAACATGAATGGAAGTCAAGCTAACAGTCTACTCCACCCCTTTCAAATATAGTCACAAGTTTAAGTATATAATTGGTGTGTATAAGTATATAATGTGCACTTATCGCCGTTCACGTTGTTAAAAAAAAAAATTAGACCGCACAAAACCTATTAACCTTGACTTTCGCGTCATTGCGGTCACACTGTCCCTAAGCAAACAGCCAACAATACGCTTGTCATTTATCTCCCGTGTCCTCTTGGGTGCGTGTCCTCATAAAAATAAGAAGACAAGGAGACTGATACTTAACATCTCGCTCTAATTCATGGTCTGAAAATATTCTCTATAAATTATGCGTATGCAGTGCCGTGGGCTGAAATGACACTCTGAGCAAAATAAAAACTCCATATTTATATATCATACTGTACGTTATTTCGAAACATTAAGGAAAAATGCAAAGCAATTTCCGTTATTGATCCCATTAACCCCTTAGTGATATTAATTATGTATACAAACAGCGTTGTGCTACAGTATCAATAATTTATGCAAGTATGCATGCATGTCGAGTATGTCAGGATCTATCCATTTTACTCATGGAGATCCAGCCCGTTTTCCCAATATGGTGTTTTTTTTCTTCTTTCTTTTTTTTACCTAAAGGGTTCTCCACTTTCCTTCCATCTCTCAAAACATGCCAGGAGGTGAACTACACTAAATAGCCCCTAGATGTGAATGAGTGTAGAAATGTGTGATGTCTGTGTGTGTGTGTGTTTGTGCATGTGGCTCTGGTTCCACTGAGACCCTGACTAGAATAAAATGCCTGGATTATGTGCTTCTGTGCATTCGGTTGGATTCCATTCCACCCTCCGGTAAGGTCCCCGCTATCATGCGACAGCTGAACCAAAGAGGGTGAAGGCTATCACATGAAGCACATGAGGCTCCAAGGCACTTAAAACCAGCGGACCGCTGCTCATGCAACCCCAGGAGGTGGCGTACCACACTCAGAGAATAAAGCCCCATCCGCCCACGCAAGAGCTAGTACTCGAGGAGCTAACGTCGCCTGTGATTGATAGGCAAGAGTGGAGCCCCTCCCTTTCTTAGAGAATCTGGTAAATTTTTCACACTGGCTTTTTTATTATTTAGTTCAGTTGGTTTTACTTTGCTCAGACTAAACCGCTTGCAAGTGACAATGTCCTTTGATTGATCTGAATATTGGTGCTTTATTAATATTCAATAAAAAATTGTAGAAAATATCCTCATAACACCATGGCATTAGCGGTTATCAGCTCGCACCTCTATGGCTGGGGGTTTGAATCTTCCTGAGATAGTGCTTGATGCATTTCCTCCACGTACTCCCCAGTTAGTCCAAGTCTGACTGGCATTTCCAAATTGCGCATAGTGTAAGATTGAGTGTGTGTGCTTGGTAGTAGTTCCGAGGCTCCAAACTCCCTACGACGCTACGAAGGATAAATAAAGTAAAGAAATGGATGGATTAATGGATAGATGGATGGATAATTAAAAATATAGACTTAAAGTAGTTAACTCATTGCTTTATGTGCTTCACAAGGGACATTTTGTTCAAATATATTTTCAGCTGATGGTTATATCCTGCAAATTATATCCTGCAACTTTTCTATGCTCTACGTGTTATATACCTGTAACTTCCTATTAGTCTCCACAGATTTTTCAGATATGAGCCACAAGGACACGTACCAAAAACGAACCGTGCCTTAGTGTTAACTGTAGCTGTTGCTGTTAACCTGAACAAGAATTGCTGTGAAATTCATTTCACATGTACCTACGAGGCATAATTTGTGAGCTATAGTTCTACTGTGTATAAAATTCTCATCTTCTTGGTCAAGGATCACTTGACGATCCTGACTGGAGAGGATTGTTTGACAATGAGCTTATAAAAATGACAGTTAGGCACTGCTGACTAAGTGGAATAAGTGAAAATATATATTTTTTTAAAACATCTGGGTTTTACAGGACTGTCCACCTCCATGGTTTATTCTCCTCCCCTTTTGGCTACATACTGTATGTCGAACTGTACCAGTAAGAATTTTGAACAACTTTCATCACATGTTAATTAAACTAACTAACTAACTAACTAACTGTGGACAGTCGGCCAGATTGACCTGTTATATCAGCACTGATATTCAGCACAACAGCACTCCTGCTCTTTGCTTAATTGTTTTAGGTTACACTGACTCCATGGATTGTCACAGAACAAATGACTGAGCAAGAAACACATTAGTGAAAACAGATTGGATGCTGCTGGCAGTTTTATCTTAAACTATAGGGGAAAAAAACCCTAATGAGGGTTTACCTTACAAAAGACTCACTTTGCAACCCATCTTTTAAATTGCAGTACTTGGAAAGAAAGAGGAGTCGTCTCTCACCAGAGTATGTCAATATTGTTTACTGAGTGGGCGTGGCTAAGCTACTTAATAAATATTTAGGTTGGACATTTTTCTCTAGAATCCTGATTAAAAAAAGGGGTCAAGAGATAAAAGCAAAGAAACAATTACAGAAGCCAATAAGTAAACAGTGTCTGGTATAAAACATGAATTGCTAAAAGCAGTAAAGGCGAGGGGGGGGGGGTTATGCCCTTGTCACATCACATGGATTTGTAAATTTAGATTCTGATACGTCACGTACAGTAAGTCATGTGTATCCAATTATAACTAAACCAAAATAAATGAGTAAATGTGTTGCTAAACGTCAACCATTTCAAAAAGTAGACATCCACGATTGTCAAACGTCCTAACAATTGTAAATGGCAGGCTTGTTTTCTAACAGGCTTCTTATTCATGACACACTGCCTCGCCCGTCTTCTGAATGTGGGCCACTTGGGCCACTCACGTCACTTTGTAAATAGAGTCCAGTCAGTATTAATTTGTTGCACTACGACCCATCATGGGGTAATTACAAACACACCTTCTCAGATCAAAATTCTGCCTGGTGAAGACAAAGGAAATTACCCAAGGTCGTTTATCCCCACAGAGCTTCATTAAGTTGAACTTAATTGGATGGGAACATGTCCAACCTGGCACCACTGACCAGCTCACGGTGGATTGTGCAACAACGGAAAATAATCACCTCCTTGTGTAAAAGGGAACTGATGCTTATTGAACATTTAAGCACTCTGTAGCTGGAGAGGGGTTTGACTGCTGGGTGTGAGTGAAGCTGCAGATGATGTGCAGGGTTAGACAAGAAGGTTTAACAGAGAAAAAATGCTTTCATAAACTCACTGATGCACAACCTATTCTACTAACATCACTCATGTTTAAGCAATAATCACACAAGACTTTTTTCTGTCTTAGTTCGTAATTTATTTATTTATTTTTTTACATCCAACTGAACATTTCATTACAATCTGGCATTATTGCAACCAGCCATGGCAGCACTGTCAGTAATTTACAAAACACAAAAGATGTTTTAAAATAAACCATAATTCATATCCACAAACAACTGTATTCTATATTTTTTCCACAGCCCCATAGTTCAATAACTAGTAACAAAAACACTACAGGTCATCAGCTAACTAGCAATAATACTACAGACCATCAGCTAGCTAGCAAAAACACTGCAAGTCATCAGGTAGCTACCAAAAACACTACAGACCGCCCGCTACCTAGCAATAACACTACAGATCATTAGCTAGCTAGAAATAATACTACAGGCCATCAGCTAACTAGCAATAACACTACAGGTCATTAGCTAACTAGCAATAACACTACAGGTCATTAGCTAACTAGCAATAACACTACAGGTCATTAGCTAACTAGCAATAACACTACAGGTCATTAGCTAACTAGCAATAACACTACAGGTCATTAGCTAGCTAGCAAAAACACTACAGGTCATCAGCTAGCTAGCAATAACACTACAGGTCATTAGCTAACTAGCAATAACACTGCAGACTGTCAGCTACCTAGCAATAACACTACAGATCATTAGCTAGCTAGAAATAATACTACAGGCCATCAGCTAACTAGCAATAATACTACAGACCATCAGCTAGCTAGCAAAAACACTGCAAGTCATCAGGTAGCTACCAAAAACACTACAGACCGCCCGCTACCTAGCAATAACACTACAGATCATTAGCTAGCTAGAAATAATACTACAGGCCATCAGCTAACTAGCAATAACACTACAGGTCATTAGCTAACTAGCAATAACACTACAGGTCATTAGCTAACTAGCAATAACACTACAGGTCATTAGCTAACTAGCAATAACACTACAGGTCATTAGCTAGCTAGCAAAAACACTACAGGTCATCAGCTAGCTAGCAATAACACTACAGGTCATTAGCTAACTAGCAATAACACTGCAGACTGTCAGCTACCTAGCAATAACACTACAGATCATTAGCTAGCTAGAAATAATACTACAGGCCATCAGCTAACTAGCAATAACACTACAGGTCATCAGCTAGCTAGCAATAACAGTACAGGTCATCAGCTAGCTAGCAAAAATACTACAGACCATCAGCTAGCTAGCAATAACATTACAGGTCATCAGTTAGCTAGCAAAAATACTACAGACCATCAGCTAGCTAGCAATAACATTACAGGTCATCAGTTAGCTAGCAATAACACTACAGACCATCAGCTAGCTAGCAAAAACACTACAGACCATCAGCTAGCTAGCAAAAACACTACAGACTGTCAGCTACCTAGCAATAACACTACAGGCCATCAGCTAGCTAGCAAAAACTCTACAGACCATCAGCTAACTAGCAATAACACTACAGGCCATCAGCATCACATGCAAAGAGGTTAAACCAAAAATATTTCACTCAGGTCAAGTACATACTTTAGGTTACGCTTCATGATTGTGTGCCACACCTTGATATTGCAACAACAACAGTGTGTGTGACTTGTTCCAAATGCGACCACTTGTTGCATTACACATCCGCTGGAGAGTGAGTTTTATTACTAAGCTAATAAAGCAGTGTGCATTTTCACTTTAAACTTGAAGTGCAGGGGAAAATCAGATGTGTCGTGTAAGTACAAAACACCACAGCTTATAACTGGATCATTGGTCGACTGCTTGTTAAGCATGCCATTCCAGATTTATTCTCTGTTTGCTGTTATAATAAGCACCACTCTTCTCTCCTCTGAAGGTTGTCCACTAGATTGTGGGGCATGGCTGTGGGGATTTGTGTTCATTTAGCTACAAGGGTCATTAGTAAGCTGGGTGCTGATGTTTGAATGTTGAGGAAATGCAGTTTCCAGTTCTTCACAAAGGTGATGATTTAATGGCACCGAGCTCACCACTCTCGAGTTCTTCCACATTTTCCAGGCATCAAATACCACGTCTTCACAGAGCTCGCTTTGTTAATGGTGGAATTGTACTCCTGGAATCGGTTTGTAGTTTCAGTAAAGTTGAATTGTAATGCTACATCACAGGCAAAAACAAACCGTGCGGTTCAAACTTTTCGAAGCAGAACCGCAAATGGATGTGATGGGGTGCACAAACTTCTATCCATTAACTATTTCTTTTCAGAAACTCCAAACATGATAAACATACTGGGTACTCATTAATTTCCATTAGTCTTTTATTTAAATCTAGCCATCTAGCTCATTATACCGAAAAGTCTTGAGCCCCCTATTCCTTCATATTTTGCGTCCAAAGATTGAGACTTTCTTGTGTTTTTAATCTAGTCTTGAGGAATAGCTCTCCAGGCTTCCTGCAGAACTTTTATGTCTCTCATTATTTTCAGTCAAGTCCCTGTACCTGAGCAGCTTCAGAGGAATGTGTTTGGTTTGTTAAGCCACACAGTGACTCATTCAATCATCTAACTTGAACCTGTGAGAAACCTTTGAGACCTGTGAGATGATGACAGACGATCAGGCCAGTGATTGGTACAGTATACTGCTGATGCTGAATGCTGAGTGTTTGGAACAGACGAGAGGGGAAATGAGGCTGCTGCTGAGCTTGCTACATAAATAATACATTTTTCAATTGTATCTTAGGCACTTAGCAGCCTGTCAAACAGTAAAACATTTGTTCTCTTTTCCTTAGTTTAATCAACGTCATTTAATTTAACTTAATATGACGTAATGAGGGGGGATCAAGACTTTTGCACAGTACTGTATATCAATACGTTATGTCAGGTACCATTTTTAGCCTTTGGTTTCAAGGCAACCAAACCATGTGATTGAACATCACACATGAGCTTACAGGCTACTTTCAGACCGGATATGATCAAATGATGGTGAGTAAAAGTCTACAGTAGGAAAGAACATCAAGAAATACAGATATTGTGGTAGAGAGTGACAGTTTTATTGTGTTTCCTTAAACAAATGTTGCTTGTGAGCTGTGCAACAGATAGAGGTTTGCCCTATTGTTGTAAGGTCAGGTTTTTGAATTCTACCAATGCCATATAGCCAATTGTGTTTCTGTGAACAGTAAAGCAAAACGGTGGACAAATCTCAGCTCATTTATGATGAAAAGGACACAGCGCTGTCCTCCAAGTGTGTGTTATGCAGCTCTTACGAGGCTGTACTAGCTGGCTCCAGGTCTTTGTTCTCGTTGCTCAATAGCGTTTGTGTGATAGTTACTAGGTGGGACAAAAGAAAAGAAAAAAAAGCATGGCTATTGTAATGTACTCCAGGAATGCAAAGTTGATTTTTTTTTTCCTGAATATGTGTATGCTTTAGTGGTTGTAGAAACCATTTTTAGATTTCTTAAACAACCTTCATGAAAGAGAGCTTGAATGCCAAATAGTTCCTCGTGCCTGCAAGTTATATCCACATCTTGTTTCACAGAATATAAAATTTATTATGATGTTGTCTTCCAGGCTTCTTCTATTATGGCTTCTCAGTTGTGAATGGCCATCATTATGGCACTGTAAAAAAGCCAACGGCATGATATGTTGCCAAAGCGGGACGAAACGAAGACGGGAGAACCTGCTGGTGGGTGTGTGTGTGTGTGTAAATCTTTACTGTTCGATATAGAGCATCGGTTTGCACTGCAACAACAGGTCAACATATTGGAGAACAATAAATCAAAAAAGACCTGTGACATCAATGGAGGGTCGATAGAGCAATGCTTCTTCCATCACGCAAACATTTCCCCTATTTTTTAAAGTTGACATTTTAAGGGTTGGGGACCTGAATCTCGCCTCAGGGACAGGTGCATAGAGTTTGCATATTCTCCCTGTGCTTTGTGGGTTTCCTCCAGGTACTCCTGTTTCCTCTGACAGTTTAAAGACATACAATGTAGGGTAATTTGTGTTTCCCAATTGCTCGTAGTGTAGAATTGGGTGTGTGAGTGGAAGCGTGTTGCCCATCCCAGGTGTACCCTGCCTTGTGCCCTGAGCTCTCTGAGATAACTTCCATAACCCTACACCAAATAAAGAATATTGGAAATGAATGAATGATGCTGAAATAAGAATATACTGGCTTGCTCTATCTTCTTTTGTGTTATTTTTTTTCTCAGTCCACTTGCTGGATGTGTTGGGATTGTACAGCGTCAAAGGAGAAGGTTTGGCAGCCACTGGTTCTATACATATGCCAAACAGCCAGGTATCGAGGGACAGGGCTGATTGTTCTTTCTGCCCGAGGCCACTGTTTCAGCCCGGTGAATAATTAAAAAAAACAAGCTGGCCAGCATCAAATATTTAACAGGTGATGTTTATACACTGCTGTATAATGCATTATGGCGCTTTCTTGATGAAAAACAGGAAGTGTAAAGGATAGGGTTTGTTTTATCTCACGAAGGAAATTCGACTTTAATAATAATACTAATCGTAATGAAGTGGTTGAAAAGACAAATGAATCAAGAAACCAAACAAAAGTAATGTTCAGGATTTTAGCTACTTAATTGTGCCACGTTTACTTTAATCTTATATAACAGATTGCCTGGCTGCTTTGGAGTGTGTGAAAAAAACAACAAAAAGAACAAGATGAAGGAGACATTTGGGGAAAAGAATGAAAACAAGAAAATGAGATGATTTTCCACTTGAAGGTCTCTGCATCTGCATCTAACTACATTCTGCTTATAAATCAGTCAAATCTTAAGGGATTAGTGCAGCAAACAAGCCAGGTCCTGGTAATGTAATATCACAAGTTTGCGAACATTAGCGCCATATGTTCACATTCACTGAATCAGGAATCTGTATTATGCTTACTGTTGCCTCGGTTAATGAATAAACTCGCGTACCTCAGACTTTTACGGCTAAATTCGAGAACAAATTTCCACAAACACTGCTCAGTCTGCGGCTGCGAATGCATCATACATCCACCACAATGTCTGAACTACTGTAGAAATCAATAAAGTCCCGGACAGGGAGAGTCTTTTCTTTTCTTTTTTTTATTCCTAAGTGTCTTTAAGAAGCTGTTTTATTTAGAAGGCAACCTTTTTTATGGAAAAACCAAATAGATCAGTGATGCGATTAGCTCCATGCTTTGTTTCTGTGACTTGTAGTTGCCATGCTTTTCACATTTCCTGCTTACTTCTTGTCACCCGGGCCTGTGTTAAGTAATTATAAAGCCTCAATTACGACAAATTAGTCACATCAAGTGAAGCGACTTCTGACCGTGTCCTAGTTATTATTCTTTTAACTGCTTCGCCCTTAGGCTGATTCACCAATGTAGGAGGCCTTTTAAACAGTCACCTTCGGTCAGCAAAGTTGAAGCTACATGCATGATTACACTGCAATTGTGCTCAAACGATTTGGTAATTAAAATAAAAACTTGGCTTTAAGACCTTTTTGGAGTCGTGTACACAAATGCGGCGAACACGACCCCAAAAAATGGTCTTGAATGGAGATTACTATTTTGCTGCACAGCTCAAAACATTAAAAATAAAATAATAATATAAGGAACATGGAAAAGCCTTGTATCATTCATCACTGATATCATCATCATCATCATCATCATGACCCAGTATCCCTTATTTTCCTCTTTATCTCAGCGTTACTATTGACAAGTCGCTTATTGTTAAAACCGCTCTATAATAGGGCATGATTTTTTGCAAAAAAAAAACAAAAAACTTTTTTTTATTGTTCTCTCTTAAATAACCTCAGAAGATAAGGCATCCCCATAATTTCCCCACCGAATCACTGTAATCTGACTAGTCCTGATTATTATGTTTCTGCTTTCTTCAACCTCTAAAAAATGTATTGACAATTTACAATTCCAAAACGTAACCGAGTCAGACCAAACGTTAACTGAAGCAATTCAGGTTTTGAACTTATTGGCATTCCAAGAACAAAATGGAGGATAGGAGATATGTGAGTTTTGTTTTTGGTGGGGCGGATCATGCACACAGTTCTGGCTTTACAGCAATCGTGAATAAATAAATAAAATGTTTGGGTTGTAAGTGCACCTAGCTTCATCAATCTTCATAACCATCATCATCATTATTCATTTATTACTGTTATTATTTGTTGTCGTTATTCTGTCTACTAGAATTCACTGTTTTTTGTCTATGAAAAAGATCTTGTGAAAATCCATTCAGTCAAATGTTTGCCTTTTTTCGAAACATTTGCAACTCACAACACTCAGAACAGCGCAACTTTCTTTTAAACCACTGGGTTATTTATAAAAAAAAAACAATCAGATAGTTGTGTGGTTTGTTATTTAGACTTGTTAATTTATAATTTCACAGCATGACTCACGTGCAAACATCACGCACACGATCTTGTGTAGGAGGGAAAAAAACGCCACTATGAACAGAATGATTTAAAGATTTAAAGAGTTAAAAAGTGTTTCTAGTCCAGAACCCAAACAAGCGTTGATGTAAAACAGCAACAGACTGCCTTGTAATTTTAATTAATTTATTCATTTCCAAGCCTGTTTTATTTGTTTATTATACTGTAATAAAGCGTTTATTAACTTGAAATTAGTTTGCAGTGCTAGGGGGGAAAAACGGTGCTTATGTTGAACAATCCTGTGAATATTAATCAGTAAGGCCCTGAACTCGGGGAAGCAAAGCGAAGCGAGCGTGAAACAGCATCCGGTGTGGTACAAACAAACAGGGATTATATTAAAGGCTATAAAATTACACTCAGAGCAGAATGAACACGGGCAGGTGTTGACTGAACACTCAAGCTGAGTTTAACTCTCTATACACTTCTTAAACCCTCACAAAGGGCTGAAGGCAGCACCCTTATTATTCCCGTATGAGATTCCAGCCTCACCATATCAATGCACGGCATCACTGCTGTATCAAAGCGCACAATGTTTTCATGCATCCTTCTTGTTTTTTAGGGTAGTGGTGTCAAGTGCCTTCCTGGCTCCGATTAGGCGCACTCTAAAGGCTGTGTCCCAAACCGCATTGTCTATTAGGAGAGAGACAACATTATGTCCAATTTTTTTTTTTGTGATTGAAAAGTAAGCAAGATTTAGCCCGAGTTTATTGGATAAGAAATCAAATAGAGAAAAGAAAAATAAAGACTGCGTGTCTAACTGCGCGTAAAATGTAATTGGATAAGCTGTTATGCCTGTGCTATGGAATAATAACACAGACAGCAAAATGCATTAGAGATAATGAGATATAACGCATGGAGAGGTAGGAAAGAAAGAGAATAATGGTTGTTTCCAAAGCATTATGGATCAGGACGCGGGATGATATGGAGACGCGCGGTGCGGTGCGGTGCCGGTCCTCTCTCTCTCTCTCTCTCTCTCTCTCGGCTGTGGCGCAGCACTTCCAGTATAGTGTGTGTATAAACTTTTGAAGATAAGATAAAATTTAAATATGCGTCTCTCACCCGAGCAGTTCCACCCGGTGGGCGTCTGGCAGTCGCTGAGGGAAGACGGGAAGGCGCGAAGGCGCTGCACGGGCAGAGTGGCGAGCAGAGAGAGCACGGCGACCCAGAGCCAGTCCCTGGCCGCGCGGCTCCATGAGCGCCGAGGCTCCGCTGTGGCCGAAACCGCCGCGAAACCCATCTCAGATTCCCCTCCGCAGGACCCTCTGAGGCCAAATCACGCGCCGACACGGGGCCATCTCCCGCGACCCATGGAGCGCGCTTGGGTTTGTTCGCGCAAAACTGCACCGGATCCGCCCGGAACCAAAGAAGAAAATGATGATGCTGGAGAGGAAGGAAAAGCTTGGAATGATGATGATGATGATGGTGATATGATGAAGAGAAGAAGAAGTCCAGGAAAAGAAAAAATGAAATTAAAACTGGTAACTGGAGCAAGAAGGCAATTCCATATCTCGGTCTGGGTGTAACATCCGCCGGGCTCCGAGGCGCGCGCACTTTACTTTCATTCCCACCCGCGCTCCCCGTTATAACCACAGTGACGCGCCGCGCGCGAGCAGCAGGTTTCCAGTGCGCTCCGGAGTCACATGGCAGCGCTCGGGGTGGAGCTGCGCTTCTGATTGGCTGAGAGGGAGAACGAGAGAAAGAGAGAGAGAGAGAGAGAGAGATGTGCGGGGGAGCGCGGGGTGTTCACGCCTAACGTTTAGACCTGGTCTAGATGAATTCATCACATCAGCCTGCACTGTCTGTACACACACACACACACACACACATTCAGTGGGAGAGAAAAGACTTCCGCATTTCATAGAGGATTTCATAAGAAATGTAATTCAGCTCAACTGTATTTTATCTGTAGAAAGATTACAGCTCTATACAAATAAACTCACTCACTCTCTCATCATCTATACCACTTTATCCTTGTATTGGGGGGGTTCTAGAGCCTATCCCATTAGACTTCGAGCACGGCGCAGGGTACACCCTGGATGGGGTGCCAGTCCATCAAATGGGCACACACACACAAGCGCATTCACACACTATAGGTAATTTGAGAACGCCAGTTAACCTAATCTGCATGTCTTCGGAATTTGAGAGGAAACCCACAGGGAGAACATGCACACTCCATGCACACCTCCAGACACCAAAGCGGGAATCAAACCAGGACCCTGGCGGTGCAATATATTCAAAATATAAGTTTATCTCGTATAAGCAAGACAGAGTTGATGGCTGGTGAGAAATAAAATAAATTAATTAATTAACAACTTCCGGAGAACCCTGGAGAGGAACCCGACTCAGAAAGGAACCCATCCTTACACTGTTCACTTTAGGAAACCAGGAAGAGAGATAGAAAGAGAGAGAAAGAGAGATTATTTGATATGCTCCTTGACCTTGTAATGGTTTAAGAGAAGGTACATTATGTGCAGAGTGCAAGCACGGCTCCTACCTGTGACGGTATAACTAAAAGACAGGGCCAGAAGGAAACACAGACATGAGGCCATCCTGAGACATAAAGCGTCCAGCCGCTCGACCTTCAACAAAGCTGAGTTTGTTATGAACAATTTTTAAAATATTGACATGAATTGCAGCATTTCTTCATATTTCTGGTAGAGCACATGCCGTTTTTGCTTTAACATCATTGTGTGCTCGAGCTGGCATGGACTTGACACATACAGTATAATACATAAAATCTGTTTTTAGATAAAACTAGAGGTTACTCATGGCTCCACCCATGTACATGAGATCCTGACGCCTGTGGGCTACCATCACCTGCGGATGGAGAGTGCAGTCAACATGCAGGTTTCAGTAAGCTCGGCCTGGTGAAGCCATTTTCGCAGTAGATGATGCTGCCTACTGTTTCATCCATTAAGAAGCTCCAGTGACATGCTCACAGTAAAACATAAAAAGTTGGGGATGATGCTGCCCACTGTTAATCTGGGGCAAAAAATTAATAAATAAAAACGCAAACACTGGCCACCTCCTACAAAGAATATCTATCAGATTGTTGTCTGAACAGCCTGTTCTTGGTCTCCTGCTGATGTAGCTCGTCCACCTCAAGGTCCAGGACGTTGTTCATTCTGAGATGCTTTTCTGCTCACGGTGGATGTAAAGAGTGCTCATTTGAGTTACTACAGCCTACGTGTCAGCTCTGAGACATCTGATCATTCTCCTGATGACAGGAAGTCATAGAAATTACACTTTTTTCTCTATTTGATGCTTGATGTGAAAATGAACGGAAACTCTTTACCTGTATTTGGGTGATTTGTGTTGCATTGTGTTATAGTACCACATACAGTAACTGCAAGAGTGTGCAGGTGTACCGGTGTTCCTACTAAAGGAGACACCAGATGTATATAATGTACTGACTGGGCTGGCACCTTTAGTACCTTTACTATGGTCCTTTATAAGGTCAACAGAGTGGCACATGAGAATCAGAGCTGTCGAACAACTACAAGGTTCTTTAATTTGATCCAGATCACAGGTTAACATCTGCCTGGATTTTCTTCACAGATTCTTCTCATGTCGGCCTGGGTGTTTTTTTTTTTTTTTTTTTTTTTTTTTGGTGGGTTCTCTGAATTCCTTCAACCTCTGGAAACATACAGATATGAGAACTGTGGGTGGTTAACATGTTGGACTACTGATTGGAATGTTCCAGGGTCAATCCCCATAGCCAACAAGTTGGGCCCCTGAGCAAGGCCCTTAATCCTCAACTGCTCAGACATACAGTAAAATTATATAAAAATGTATTGTTTTGTGAAGGCCTAATTATTTGTCTTTAGTAAGATCTTTATCCTGGTTTCTACCACTGGACAGCAGTTCACCCTGGATGAGACATCAGGACACCATGAACACACTTACATACATTTATACAATTATTCACATCTAGGAATGTTAGCTTATCTCTTAGCCAGTCCACCTACTGACACAAATCCACCTTTACAAGATAACCAGACGATCTGAAAGAAATGCTCACAGACACAGAAGAACATACAGTATGAAACATCACGCAGATGGTGAGCTGAGCTCAGGATAGGACCTGCGACCCTGGAGCTCTTAGGCAGCAATTTTTAGGCAGCATTCACTGTTTCATTCTTCAAGTTAATTAAAAGAGCATTAAACATAGTTCCACCCTGTAGGTGTTTATTTAGTGCTACAAAATGTAATTTAATACTGAGAGAGTTCGTTCAAACCTAAATATGTTTATTTAAAATGAGGTGTTAATTGAATGTTGTAAAAATGTGTTCGACACCAAACAAATGGCTCCGTTCATCTTTAAAACTTATAAACAGGTTCATGTGAGCCGGTGTTGAGTGATGAGATGCTGTTCGTATCCTTGGCACACACATATCCAAGTAGATATGGAAATGTGTTCTGCGAGACAGGACGAGTGTCACCGAAGGCACTTTAGTGCAATAGTTCAGTCTAAAGCACTAATGCTCCTAACCGTGAATGGAATAGACCAATTAGAAGGATGGCATTTACATAACACTAATTGGTGTCTATTTACTTTCATTTATTGTTAGCAACATTAGGTAGTATCCACCAATTAGCAGAATGTTATTTGCATAATGCTAGCTTCCATTCAATGTTAACCAAATTGGGTTAAGCAGTTCCTGTAATGGCGCATTGGTCTGGCATTGTGTGTGTGTGTGTGTGTGTGTGTGTGTGTGTAAATGGGCATGCCACGAGGCCTGGAAGCGTCATTTAGCCTCACTTGTTCAAACACAGGCCTGCAGGAATCGATGTGGCTAGAACTCGGATAATTGAGAGGCTTTGAAATAACACAGACGAGCTTCCGGCCCTAAAGTTTATAGATTGAAGTATCACATAGCAGGAGGAATCGGGTTCTTACAAGTCTGGTAATTGATATGCTTGTGCTTATGACTTTGCCGGGCAATTGAATAGTAAAAGATCATTATGAAACTATGAGGATTAGGATGTTTGTTCACTTCCATCAAGTGTCATTCTGAATGCTGGAAGTGAAAAATGCTCTTTCTTTCCATCAAAGAAATTCAGTACAACTCAAACAACAACACGGTTGTACAGTAGTCTTGATTCGGATGGAATCAGATTCAGCAATATGATGATGACGCAAATCTGGGAAAACCCATCAAATAGTCAGATGTTATCGTTAAAAAAAATAAAAAATGTTGATGAGATATCATTATATAATATATATATTTTAGTGTATACTAGAGATGGAGAAAAGATTAATTGGTTATGTATCATGATTCTTTTCTGTGGCTATTCGTGCATTTTTTAAAATGTATTTATAAATACTAATTAACAAATAAATGTAATTAAAAATGTTAACATTTATATATGTTTTGAGGTGATAAAATGTTAGTTTCTCCATAGTCCTGCAGGTGGCATGATCTAAACCCATCACACACTGGCAGGCAGCACAACATCGTTTTTGTCAAGTTTAGTTAGAATAGAATCGTAATACAGAACGAATCCGCACCTACAGTACGTGTTATGATAATATCGCATCAGGGGGTCCCTGGTGATTCCTGTCCCTACTGTATACTGTAGTCCTAGAAACCGCAATTGTCCTTAAAGCAAACATTCTTAAGCATCTAAAGGCGAGAGTGACAATGGACAAACTCATATTTAAGAATCTATTTCTACACTTTAAAACCTTAGTCAACACATAAAAAAGCAACATTACTAACATGATTTCTCACTACAATTGACACATTGAACAATATTGCATGCACGCATATCACCTAGTGACAGAATTTTGGTTTCTGAAACTAGAATAAGAAATTATTGTAGGATAACAATTTTGAGATTAAATAGAGGTGTTATGTGTGGTTCGGTGCTTCTAGAAAGTTATGTGATTTATTAGGGTTAAAAAGTCAGTTGACATACAATATGTACGTACAGTATATCATACTTATAACCAGTGTTGGGTGTAATGCATTACAAAAAACTTTGATTACTTTTTTGATTTAACGAATAATCTAACGCGTTACTGTAGGTCCACCATTTAACTACTCAGTTATTAAGTTACTTTTTCAAAAATCTAATTCGTTATTAAGACAATTTATGTAATCCGTGAGCCAGACAGCAGTGATTCTCAATCCATTAGTGTGTGTGTGTTTGTGTTTGTGTGTGTGTGTGTGTGTGTGTGTGTGTGTGTGTGTGTGTGTGTGTGTGTGTGTGTGTGTGTGTGTGAAAGTGTGTGTGTGTACTACAATAGTGAAACTTCAGAAACTTGGCTGGGTGATGATGGTAGAATAATTATAAAGGTCTTGACTAACACAATGCATGAGGACCCACAGTGGAAAAGTACTCAAACTACTTACTTTTATCAGAAGGTAATGCTGTAATGTAACTGATTACTTTTTAAAGACAGTAATTTTGTAATGTAATTAGTTACTTTAAAAAGTAACATCGCCCAACACTGCTTATAACAATCAAGAAATAAGCTTTGCAGGGGATGTCATATAGTATGATGCATTTTATGTGCTTCTGCATATACAGTACTGGGCCCGGTTTCTCGAAAGCTTCTTATCGCTAAGTAGTTCTATAGTTGTACCTTAACCTCTCTCTTAACGATATGGCGCATTTCCCGAAACGTTCTCACGCTAAGTATCTCTTAGCTAAGTCACACGTTCGTAAGGTTGGTCTGGACCAACCTTAACTCATACTTAGCGTAGTTTCAGCTCAAGACGCTAGTCGCCGCCACTGAGCAGCAGTCTTTATAAATCAGCGGTGTATGGAAGCACATTTTGGCACGTTATCATAGTCGTATTAATGATGGAATATATTGTAGGCCTGTTTAAGAATTTTATTTTATTTGATATCAGAACTAATAGAAGTGACTTTTAGCTTTTTTTTATTTTAATTTTTCTTCTATTCGTTATCTTTTTACTTCCTGCATTCATAGCTCATGCATATAATGCACTAGAAAGTTGCATCACCTGCACAGGTTTGCGTTCAGTTCAAAAGTCATTTTAATTAGCCTATTTCATAATGTGACTAATGCATTAAAATTGGCAATCACTATTAATATTAAACAGGTGGCGAAGAATTTGGCAGCGAGCGTGGTGTTGTGTTAAACTGAAGATGGCGCGGTACGTGGAGCCGTGTGGGTCATGTAAATTTTTCCTTTAGACAAAACTTCAGCCCTTTTCATGTTTTCCCCGTGGTCGTTATAAAAAAAAAAAAAAAGTATTGCCTTCCAAGGCAACAGATTATGGAGCTTCTTGAGCTGCTCAGACCTGCGCATGCCAGACCAACGCGTCGTACTTACACTCCCCGTCCCGATGTCCAGCTGCTCGCTGCTTTTTGTTTAAAATATGTTTCATTGATCATTAGCCATTATCCATAACTTCATGGGCTTTTCTGTATGGACTCGTTTTATTTTTTATGAAATTTGATTTAGTTAAATGAGAAAATAACCTTTGGAGTTTCAGACCTCGCATCCATTCATTTTTCTGGGTGATTGTAATGTTTAAAACCCCTATTCACTTATGCGGTTTGACTCGCTGTGAGATGCGGTGTTATACCCCTATCTCACCTGCAGTCTCGCGCAGTGGCCGTAGGCTTGATCATGATTCACCCCGAGTTTTGCGCTGTGATTACGTTTCCATCTTTCCGCGTGGAAAAATTAAATGTTTAATTTTTTTGCTGGTCCTCGCGTAAGCTTGCAGACCATGTAGAAATTCGCAGAATGTTAACGTCGCGGCCAATTGCGGCAGCTCACGGAGATGAGTCAGGCCACACAGGTGAGAGAGGGGTATTAGGCACCGTGATCCGCCTTGAGTGACCGGCGCCCAACGGTCCGCAAAGATCTGCAAGGTCAGTGAGCTTCCACATGTTAAACATGTTTATTTTTTTGCGTGGTAAAATGGAAACGTAATAACAGCACCAAAACTCGCACTGAATCATAATGAACCACACTTACGGCCCCGCGTAGGTGAGATAGGGGTATTAAACCTCCACTCTGTCATCTCATCGTATTCATTCCATAAGTGCGCTATACAAGCTGTTTGTCCATCAACTATGATTGGATACCCGGTTCATTTCACAGCCACGTTACATGAAAATTTTAGTGACAGTTTGGTGATTTAATTTATATTGTGGCGTGGGCGGGGCAGTGGCTGACGACCGTCATGACTTGCGGGGGTTTTCTATGTGTTCACCATGAGAGAGAAGGGTGTTTGGGTTAGTGGCTTCGGCCAAGTTGGGCGTGTGCATGTGTGTGTGCTTGACCTGTGTATGTGTCCTTGTGCTGAGTTTAATAAACTACTCCCCAGCCAGGTGAATATCCGGTAGCAGGCCGAGCGGGACAACTACCCGCTAACACCAATGCTTTATCCCGACGTCGGTTTTGCGAGCGAGGTGAAGAGCGCGTGTGCAGAGTTACTGCCTCGCTGAGAGCATCGCCCGCAGTCATTTCGCCTGCGCCGCAGCGGGACAGTGAACGCTTTGTCCACTACACGGCAAAGAAGGGCCCCACCCAGCGCTCGCGGGCACCGCTGCAGGACTTTTGGGTGGGGGCACCTGTGGAGCATGTGGGCGTGGACACTCACAGCCAGGGGCGAGGCTTTGCTGCTGGTGAGCAGGTGTGGGTGTGTTCCTCCGGAAGGAAGAGAGGGCTTTCACCTAAGCTCATGTCTCACTGGGTGGGCCCCTGTACGGTACTCGCTCAGCTCTCTGATGTCATCTACCAGGTGCGGTTGGCAGGGCGGGCGCGAGTTTTGCTCCACCGAGACCATCTTGCGCCTTACCAGCCGCACGCTGGCGAGACATCGAAATCTGCGGAGGCCGGACCGCCTCCGGGACAATGTGCTTTTCTACAAAAGGACCCTGGCGTTCACAGCGCCAGCGCCGACCGCATTCATGCCTCCAAGACTGAGAGTCATGGTGACCGGGGACAGTCACAGCTCGGGTGGGGGCAGTGTGGCGTGGGCGGGGCGGCGGCTGACGACCGTCATGCCTTGCGGGGGTTTTCTATGTGTCCACCATGAGAGAGAAGGGTGTTTGTATGTGTGTGTGCTTGACCTGTGTATGTGTGCTTGTGAGGAGCTTAATAAATTACTCCCCAGCCATTTGCATTGGGGAGCAAGTAAGCTCACTCATACTCCAAGATCCCTGCTAGCGTCGAAAAACAATATATTTGTCTATTATGGCATGTTATTGTTAAGTTAACCCATGTCGAAATAAACGCTATTAAAAGAATTTTGTGCAATGTTTAATTGCATAGAAAGTGCCGTCTTTCTTAACGCATGCAAAAGGACACAAAAATCAATTCCTGAGCAACCGATGTCCGCTAATTCAGGACCTTCACTGTAGACAGCGACGTAAGAGGCAGCAACTTAAGAAGACTCCTAAGAGACAGTTCGAGAAATACACTTGGAAAAGTTATCATTTAACGTAAGATATATCTTAAGAGTCTTCTTAGCGCACGAATAGTGTGCGTTATCGAGAAACCAGGCCCTGGTCAGTAGTAAATCTCACTCCTCAGCTTTTCATATTACAGTATTATTATTTTTAGAGAATGCAACTAATATGCTGAAAGTCCCGAATGACAATGCATTAATGTCTGCATCTGTGGGAGGAAAACAGGCAATTCACGAGTGTACGCAGTTTGTGGATGCATTAGGTTTTTTTAAAGAATGATTCACTGTTGATGTGGGCGTGATAGAGAAAGTGAGACTCTGCTTTCAATTGTTTGTACATGTATTTGTTTTTCGTGTAAGTTAGAGAACTTTGCTAAAGTATATGGTGTGAGCCAAGCTACCCCTGCTGGGCCCTTGAGCAAAGCCCCTTAACCTTCAGCTGTTCAGTTCTATACAGCTATATACAGTAAACAGAAGTCCCTGTGGATAGGCATCTTTGCCAACTTTCATAAATGTAAATGTAAACATCTTAATGTGTGGTGTTTGGCAGCATATAAATGCCCATATGCGTTGGATTAGCTTAGCCTGATTGGTCAACTAGGCTGTGTTCCAACCCTGGTTTTAACATGCTCTTGTCAAATTCTCCTCAGTGCATTTCCTAGCCTACTGAGAGTTTTTGTTGTTGTTGTTGGAAAGCAAGACTACTTTAAAGACAATAGAAAAAGATGGTTCTGTGTGAGGTGAGGTAGAAAAAAAGTTAGTAAAAGAAATAATATGGAAATAAATTTAAGAACCAGCCAGAAAAAGACAGATGGTATTGGAAATAATATCAGCGAAATAGTACTGCTGAAATGGATTTTATGCAGCTAACAATAACAACTACACTGATCAGCCATTACATTAACACTATGTAATATTAACAGATTAACACTTATTAACAATAATATATCAGTAAACTGGTGACAGGATAATGGACATCCAAGACTCCCCATCCTTGTTTCCATATAGAAAAGCCAATGCAACACAAATTACTGAAAAAAGACAATGCTGGCCATGATAGAAAGGCATCAGAACATCCGGCTGAAATCAGAGCCCAGAAGGCAAAGAGCTCAAGTTCGCCGACTCGGCCTCCAAACTCCCCAGATCATAATCCGATCAAGCACCCATGAGATGATAAACAAGTCTGGTCCACTGAGGCCTGACTCGACAGCACCCAAAGACTCTGCAGTCAATGTCCTGGGGCCAGGAAACACAACAACCTCCAGAGGGCACGGACCAGAGCTACCCACGTGGCACAAGGAGAACCAATACAAAATACTGGGATTAATCATTTAGGGACAACCCAACTGATGTTTTGGAGACAATGTCCTATAAGAGAGGCCAGATTGAGCTGGGTTGAACATGTTCAGAGGAGAGATTGTGAGCATATTGATAGAAGGATGCTGAGGTTGGAACTGTCAAGCAGGAGGTCCAGAGGAAGAGCACGGAGGAGATTTATGGATGCGGTGAGAGAGGACATTCAATCCAATTCAATTCAGTTTTATTTGTATAGCGCTTTTAACAATTGACATTGTCTCAAAACAGCTTTACACAATCAAAAGAACTATTTAAGTTTGTGTGGAATGTGAATGTGTATGAATCAAAATGTTCAGATAGTCCCTAGTGAGCAAGCCCGAGGGCGACAGTGGCAAGGAAAAACTCCCTGAGATGGTAATAGGAAGAAACCTTGAGAGGAACCAGACTCAACAGGGAACCCATCCTCATCTGGGTGAAACAGATAGCAGGAAATGATCTGCATTTATACAGTGTTAAGTGTTAGGTTCAGCTATAATAGTTGATGTTAATTGATGTTATAATAGTTGATGTAAAATGGAGTCCAGTAGTTATTGGAGACTCAGATAGACTTGTAGAAAGTTCCAGTCCTGAACTATCGAATTGTCAAGTCCTCAGAGAAACAGCTGACAACACCAGTCGAGGCATGAAGTTAGTTGTTGTGAGAGAAGAGGATGCAGAGGATAGGGTTAGATGGAGGCAGATGATTAGCTGTGGCGACCCCTGAAAGGGAACAGCCGAAAGACAAATAATAATAATAAGAAGCAGAAGTTGTAATTCTATGGGTGATCGGTATACATGATCGGTATATATTCCGTACAGGACAATTAGGAGGGAAAGCTACAGTAGCTAATAACCAGGGATATCACAGATAGCATTTGGGAACGACAAGGTTTCTAGGATTATATGGATTTTAAATCTTAATTATTAGCATTTTGTAAAACTCTTTCAGCCATCAGCTCCTTACTTGTCATATTTTACATGTAGAAATTTCTAAAACAATTGCCTTTTACAGCTCTTAACAATCTGGCACAGCTACAAAATAAATACATTCTTCAAATGACCAAGAACAAATCTATCATACAGTAGCTAAGATTGACCACCAGTGTTTACAGGCTGCAGTATTTCTTTCAAAGACCTGCCACAAACTTGGAAGCAATTGCACAAAATGTCTTCAGATGCTGTAGTTTATAAAGCAGTTTTTCCCCTACAGAAACTTAGAGGCCTGGGGTCGGATTCTCGATAACGCACACTATTCGCGCGCTAAGAAGACTCTTAAGATATATCTTACGTTAAGTGATAACTTTTCTAAGTGTATTTCTCGAACTGTCTCTTAGGAGTCTTCTTAAGTCTCTTACGTCTTACGTTACAAGGCGCTGTTTACAGTGAAGGTCCTGAATTAGCTGACATCGGTGGCTCAGGAATTGATTTTTGACTCCTTTTTCATGACAGCGTTAAGAAAGACGGCACTTTCTATGCAAATTAAACATTGCACTAAATTCTTTTAATAGCGTTTATTTCGACATGGGTTAACTTATCAATAACATGCCATAATAGACCAATAAATAAATTAAATCACCAAACTGTCGCTAATATTTTCATGTAACCTGTGGCGGTGAAACGAACCGGGTATACAATCATAGTTGATGGACAAACAGCTGATACACTTCACCAGCTTCAGAAACAATGTGAAACATGTCAGTGGTTGGGGTGGTACTTATGGAATGAATACGATGAGTTGACAGAGTGGAGGTTTAATACCCCTATCTCACCTACGCGGTTTCGCGCAGGGGCCGTAAGTGCGGTTCATCATGATTCAGCGCGATTTTGGTGCCATGGTTACATTTCCATTTTACCACGCAAAAAAATTAAACATGTTTAACATGTGGAAGCTCGCGGACCTTGCAGATCTTTGCGGACCGTTGGACAGACACTCGAGGCGGCTCACGGTGGCTAATACCCCTCTCTCACCTGTGTGGCCTGACTCTTCTCCGTGAGCTGCCGCGATTGCCCGCGACGTTCCTTTAACGTTCCGCGAAGTTCTGCAAGGTCTGCAAGCTTCCGCGAGAAAGATGTGCGCAAAAACTCGGGGTGAATCATGATGAACCCTACTTACGGCCACTGCGCGAGACCGCGCAGGTGAGATAGGGGTATAACACCGCATCTCACAGCGAGTCAAACCTCATAAGTGAATAGGGGTATGAAGCATTACAATCACCCAGAAAAATGAATGGATGCGGGGTCTGAAACTCCCAAGGTTATTTTCTAATTTAACTAAATCAAATTTCATAAAAATAAAACGTTTCAAAAGAAAAGCCCATAAAGTTATGGATAACGGCTAATGATCGAAACATATTTTAAACTTAAAGCAGCGAGCAGCTGGACATCGGGACGTAGAGTGTAAGTACGATGCGTTGGTCTGGCAAGTGCAGGTCTGAGCAGCTCAAGAAGCTCCATAATCTGTTGCTTTGGAAGGCAAAACTTCCACGGGGACCACGGGGAAAATATGAAAAGGGCTGAAGTTTTGTCTAAAGGAAAAATTTACATGACCCACACGGCTCCCGCAGACGGCGCTGTCTTCAGTTTAACACAATAACACGCTGTATCACTCCCAAATTGTTCACCACCTGTTTAATATTAATAGTGATTGCCAATTTTAATGCATTAGTCACATTATGAAATAGGCTAACTAAAAGTCACTCTATTAGTTCTGATATCAAATAAAATAACATTCTTAAACAGGCCTACAGTATATTGCATCATTAATACGACTTTGATAACGTGCCATAATGTGCTTCCATACACCGCTGATTTATAAAGACTGCTGCTCAGTGGCGGCGACTAGCGTCTTGAGCTGAAACTACGCTAAGAATGAGTTAAGGTTGGTCCAGACCAACCTTACGAACGTGTGACTTAGCTAAGAGATACTTAGCGTAAGAACGTTTCGGGAAATGCGCCATAACGTTAAGAGAGAGGTTAAGGTACTGTCAACTTAAGAACTACTTAGCGATAAGAAGCTTTCGAGAAACCGGGCCCTGAACCTTTTCCAGCATGGCATTGCCACTGTGCACAAAGCAAGTAGGGCTGCACTATACTGTACATTGTTTCATTGTAGCATACACAATAGTCACATCGCAGGAGTGGTCCTGAGAGGCACTAAATGCGATGCCAATGGATGTCAACCGTCGAAAAACTAATGAAAAAAATATATAAATAAAAAAAAATTTTTAATTGTACTGCTCCAGGAATATGGGAATAATGTTGCAAAAAAAATTCAACTAAAATGCACATATTATTATTATTAGTTTATTTATTTTAATTATTATTATTAGTTGCTGAAACAACCAAAGACAACCATAACAACATGTGATCTTATGAAACTTATACATTTCTTTACCTATCTGAAAATTCAGTTCATGATATTGCCTGGGTGGTGTCTGTATATACTGTATAGCCACATCATAACTCATAATAGGGTAAGAAGCAACATTCATTATTAATATCATAACATATTTGATTCTTGAATTGATATTGAATAAGGTGAGTCAAATAGTGTAAACCACTGAAAATAAAGTAAAAAAGTAAAAAAAATAAGTCATTTAGAGTTTTTTAAAATACTGTATGTATTATATTTATTTTCTATGAAGATGCCTACAAAATCAATCCGATTCTTTTAGAATTACTAATTATTTCCTTCTTGAGGAATTCAAGACATCTGATGAACCTTCCTGTATTTCTACATATTGCAATATATATTGCTTATAAAAAATAAATTGCAATGTCATTTTTTTCCTCAATATCATGCAGCACTGAAAGCAAGCTCCATAAAAACAGTCTTTCAAGGTTTGATGAGAGGCGGCTCTAGTAATCTCAATCCCACTGAACATCTTTGGGATGAACTGGAACAGGAGCCTTCTTACTGTATGTAAGTTTGGGTTAATATCAGATGTTTTGGAACGGCCATGTGCTGATCAGGTATCCACACACTTTTAGTCGTATTATTGTGTAATGGTAGCCAAAATAAAATAAGTCAAAATAAATCTTACTCAAGGTCAAATACAAATTTTTATTTTTATGTTTTGTCTAATACTCTGCTCCACATTGCATCTTGCACACAAGTGTCTTAGCAACACTTAAATCTGTAAATAATTCAGAGTTTTTAATGCACTCTTTTAAAATTTATTTTTATTCATTCATGCATTCAAGTTTCTTCTGGTGCCAGTCAGTACAGACATCTCTCTCCCAGTCCACAGACTTCAGCTACTCAGGGTCTCCTCAGATGTTTTAAACTAACTGTGAGATATAATCTGCTCAGCGGGTCTCCAAAATCTCCATGACAGAAACTCAAAATAACAAAGAATATTTGGGTCACCTCCAGCAGCTTGGTCGATTCAGGGTCAAATTTCTCATTTCAATCGAGTATACTAGGTACACTAAAGCACTCAGCTTATTTTAGTCTGCACCTCAGCGCGAATAGTCCTACCTCACATGTCCCCCAAGAACATAGAAACATTTCAGTGTAAATGCTATGTGCTATATACTGTACAGTATGAACGTGTTTCGTGCATATCCTTTGTTTTTAATCACTCACTGCTTCCCATCTCAGCCTTTGTGAGCAAGGTCAGCACAGTACCGTTATTCCCCAGTGTTGGCCTCAGTCCCTGTATATTCTCATTTCTGCTTTGCCCCTTAGAGCTTTTTAATTCAGCTTCAATCATTGAGACTCACCTCAAATCATTTTCAACTGCTGAGTCAACTTATGTGCTAATTTTAGCCTCTGTTTTCCCCACAGCCCTGGTCATTCACATCCAGAGAGTGGGACGAGCTCAGGTGTTAAATCTGCGACAAAGGAAGGATTAAATACTGCTCCTTTATCCTTCCTTTGTAGAAGATTCAACACCTGAGGTTGAGCTTTTTCCTGTTTCCTTGCCTATGCTGCATGCAGGCACTTTTCCTTTTCCCTTTTAAAGGCCTTCACAATGATTTTATGAGCTCTTTTCCTTTCCTGATATTACTGACCCACTTTGGTTCTTTGTAATTATAGTCATCAGCTTTGTATTCCTCCTGGTGGTGTTTACTGTCCCTTCCTGGTGGTTTGCACCACGTCTGCTTCCTTGTAGTTTTTATTGTCCCCATTCCATTTCTGGTGGTATTTCCTTCCTGGTGATGGACACCAATACCGTCCCCTTCCTGGTGGTGTGTATTGACCGTCTTCTGTTTTTGGTTGGGTACATCAGCCCTGTTCCTTTTGGCTTTTACTATCACTGTTTTTTTCTGGTAGTGAACTGTTCACTGTCCGCTTTCTCTTTCTTGGTGGAGGACACTTCCTGATGCTCTTCGCCAGTTCTGTTTTCAGTGATACTGTATCTACTGGCCCTCTTCCATTCCTGATGCTCCTCCTTAGCCCTGTTTCATCCTTGTTGTGTGTGTGATGTACCTGTTCAAATCTTACATTTACATTACATTTTGGCATTTGGCAGACGCTCTTATCCAGAGCGACTTACATTTTTATCTCATTACAAATCTGAGCATATGAGGGTTAAGGGCCTTGCTCAAGGGCCCAACAGTGGCAACTTGGTGGTTGTGGGGTTTGAACCTGGGATCTTCCGAACCGTAGTCCAATGCCTTAACCACTGAGCTACCCCTGGCCCCTCAGTTGGTGTAAGTTGACCAATTTTCTTTCCTAGTCGTGTTAAATTATCGAAGCTCCTCATCAGACCTGTCTTCTTCTTGGTGGCATCCATCAAATCACGTCCTTTCCTGGGGAGTTGAGCTTTGCTTCTTTCTCAGTCTGAGAGTCAAACTTTTGCTTCTTCTCCAGCCATCTTTCTATTCTTTTTCATCGCTGTCAACTTCAATTAATTTCCCCTTTTTTGTACCCCAGTCACCAAAACAGACCTGGATGGCTGGACCTTAGCTGGAATTAATAAGCTACATATGCTACATATCTGTTACAGAGATGGGAACATTCATTGTACAGATGAAAGACGAATATATTTAGGGCTTGTACAGTAATTAGACCTTAAGCACCACTGTTGTACTTTTAAGGGGACATTTAAATAGTCTATATGAATGAATGAATGAATGCCTTTATTGTCACTATACACGCATGTACAATGAGATTAAAACTACTCCTTCAGTGCAAACATATATATTATATAGGGGGGGGGGGGGGAACAAGAATCAGTGCAAATGTAAGTTTAATGTGATTACTGCTTTTGGAAAAAAACTGTTCTTGAATCTATTTGTCCTTGCTGTGATGCACCTGTAGCGCCTCCCTGAGGGCATCAGGTCAAACAGATCGAAACCCGGGTGTGAATTGTCTTTAATGATATTTTTTGCTTTGATGAGGCAGCGGGAGGTGTAGATATCCGTCAGGGCGGGGAGAGGGCAGCCGATGATCTTCTGTGCTGTCTTTACTATTTTATGGAGCCTCGCCCTGTCTGTCATAGTGCTATTGCCATACCATACTGTGATGCAGTATGTCAGCAAGCTCTCAATAATCGAGCGGTAGATGGTCAGTAGCAGCTTGGAGTCCAGATTGTACTTCTTGAGCACCCTCAGGTAGTGTAACCGCTGCTGAGCCTTCTTGATAACTGTTGTGATATTGTCTGTCCAAGAAAGGTCAGCAGAAATAAGGATACCAAGAAACCGAA
This sequence comes from Channallabes apus, assembly GCA_030522415.1. Lineage (NCBI taxonomy): Eukaryota > Metazoa > Chordata > Actinopteri > Siluriformes > Clariidae > Channallabes > Channallabes apus. Next base: position 14,293,941 of record CM060109.1, read on the forward strand.
AATTATGGACCATTTCCACACACTCGCCGTTTATGAACAGGGGGGCTAAATTGGTGCTGTGCCTCCTGAAATCGACTATCATCTCCTTAGTTTTCTTGGTGTTCAGAGCCAGATTGTTCTTTGAACACCAGGCTGTTAATCTCAGGACCTCCTCTCTGTACGCTGTCTCATCTCCTTTTGAGATGAGTCCAATCAATGTGGTGTCATCAGCAAACTTAACTATGATATTATTATTATGGATGGAATTACAGTCGTGGGTGTACAAACAGTACAGGAGGGGGCTCAACACACAGCCTTGTGGGGATCCGATGTTCAGTGTGCAAATGGAGGAGAGATAGGGACCAAGTCTCACAATCTGGTGCCGGTTGGTGAGAAAATCCTTTATCCAGATACATATAAAAGGGGGGAAGCCAAGAGTGACTAGTTTAGAAACAAGAATTTCAGGAATGATTGTGTTGAATGCCGAGCTATAATCCACAAAGAGCATCCGGACGTAGCTCTGCTTCTGCTCAAGATGGTTCAGCACAGAGTGGAGGGCTATAGCGATGGCATCTTCTGTAGATCTATTCGCACGATATGCGAACTGGTAGGGATCGAAAACTTCAGGGAGATAGTCCTTAATGTGCTGGAGAACCAGTCTCTCAAAGCACTTCATGATTACTGGGGTGAGAGCCACAGGGCGATAATCATTTAAGCTGGTGATGGAAGACTTCTTTGGTACTGGTATAATTATGGCTGATTTTAGGCAGGATGGAACAGCTGCCTGAGCTAAAGAGAGGTTAAAAATTTTAGTGAAGATGAGGGTGAGCTGCTGGGCACACTCTCTGAGCACCCTACCAGGCACTCCATCTGGACCAGCAGCCTTCTTGGGGTTTAATAATATATAATATTATATATATATACTATATAATATTGATCAGTGCAATGACAAATAATGTTTTAAGTGTTCCATTGGTAAGTTAGCGCTGCTGTTTTTTCTAAAGTTTTTCTAATCCTTTTCTTCAGCTCTGTCTGATCCTTTTCGATCAAAATGCCTGTCTCTCTACTTTCAGTATCATCTCTATTCCTAAACATAAACCCAGTTACCAGGTTTCCTGCCCCCTGCCCTGCCGGTTTTGGCTTTGCCTCTGAATCTGTGTATGCATGTCTGTGTGTGTGTGTTTTTTAAAGTTTTTTTTTCTATGGCATTGTTTGTATTGAATGTCATAATCCAGACAGCTAAGGCCTTGCCCCATGTGGGGTATTTCCACCTCACAATACTGCCCCAAGGTACACGTAAACCTCATGATTGGTGTGCTTTGGGGTTTTGGTACTGGGGTTCTGTCACTCTGTCTGTGCTTACTACGGTACATAGCGCAGAGGAGCAATTGGAGGCGCCCAAAGGCAATTGTTGTTGCTGCCAATCCTCAATATTTGCAGCTTGTGTGGTTTATGTCGACTCTGAAACAAACCATCAAACAAGCCCCAATTCTCTTTAACTTCCAGCCAGTAACCATGTTGCTGACACTGAAACAAGCACCATGCTCCATTCTACATCTCCTGACTGATTAGTCAAAGACATGGCTTTAAATAACTAAGACATTTGAAATGACTTTGCAAAGCCTTGCTCTATCCCTGGCTTTGATTAAGCCTTTTGAAAATCCAGTTTGCCTTGGTGTTTGACCTTTGCTTTGTTTACTGTTTGCCCAGTCTTCCCATTTGCCCAGACTAGTTTATGTCTGTTTGCTAAATGCCTGACCTCTTGCCTGTTTATCCTTTCGAGTATTGCCTAGCTTGGTTGGTTTATTTGCCCTGTGCGTTTTTAATAAAAGCCTATTGCACCTGTCTTTAACAAGTCACTGAATCTGATTTGAGCTCTTGAGACATTTGAGACAACACTTTGACCTATTGTTGAGCCTGGGTGTGAAATCTATTAACTGTATATCTGAGAATTATGCTCACTCATACTGTATATAGCGAATAATATGTGATGATAAGACACTCTTAAATAATTATATTTTAGTTTATCTAATTCTTAAGGTTCTTTGGATGGATAATGGGTATAACTATTTAAACATAATTGGGACCATAATAAAGAAAATGTATTTTGTGGATTTCATACTGTATAGAACTAATAAGGGTAATCTGAAAAAAAAAATGGTGCATGGTTTATACATTAAAAACTCTTAAAGGTCACTCCTCCTGCAAATATGCTGTTTCAGTGTCTATGATGGAGCACGACTCATTTACAGAGAACAGCAGAGCTGATCATGAAGTCAGGGGAGGGGCTCTTCTTTACATGAGGCCACATTAGAACATATAACTGGCTTGATTAAATGCAAAAATGTTTGTTCTTTTTTCATGCTCATATGTTTTTGTTTGTGCAAAGGCCCTGGAGACCTATCTGAATGTATAATATTGGCAAAAAAGTTGTGCTGTCAATCTATGAAAATTTTTTATCTACTGTAGCATACAACTATGGTTTTATCCAAACTGCTATCTAGAAGCGTTTTATAATGAAAACTGCCGTTCATCACACCTGGTAACGTTTTCTCAGTCATCCTAATATTCAAGTTAAATGTGCCATTATCACATGAAGCCAGGTAACTGCTATGTGATTATGGGAAGCCATTAGGGTCATATGAGATCATATGGTATAACTTGGTCAGATGATCAATTTGTATAAAAAAAAAAAAGTAATGTATTTAAATTTCTAGATTACTTACATGCGTTAATATTGACAGCACTACTAAAAAGTGCCTTTTGCATAATGGGTCTCCTTTTATGATCCATTAAATTTAAAAAAGGTACTTTACAAGGACTAAGCAACTAAACTAAGAATAAAAATATTTTGTTGAGACCAAAAGCCTATTGGGTGCTGGTAAAAATAAATGAATAAAAAATGTCCAGTTGGTTTCCCTTTTACAAAACTTTAATAGATTTAATTTTTTACTGTAATCTGGGTCGTTAATACTCATGGTTAAGCTGTACTGGCACTTCTTATACTGTAAGTTCTCACTCCACTTTTCCTCTGCCTAGACACAGAATTAAACAGCCTACTGTATCTAACTCTTAATAACCACTGTATTTTTGGCTACACACCCACACTAAGTGGAAAGTAAGTCCTTCTATTACTAAAGTGATTATGTGATTTGATACATTTCTATGGAGTTCGGTGTAGTGATTCACTTACATGTGGATATTCTGTGAAAAAGAGTAAAATGTAACAGTGTAATACAAAGGGTTTGTAGTTTTGAACTTGTCGCAGCACCAGAGTCTATTGAAACTCTTATTGATGTGCAGACGCTGATGATGAATTGCTTCATAAGTTAAAAATGGGGTTATTACATTTGAATATATTTTGTTGTTCATAGCCTGTGTCTATCTATTCATTTTCTTTACTACTTATCATGCGTAGGGTCATGAGGGGCCTGAAGCCTGTTCAAGGGAACTGTGCCAGTCTATCGCCGGGCACACGCACACCACATGAGCAATCTGGAAGGGCCAAGCCAGCATGCCTTTGAGTCTGTGGGAGGAAACCCTTGGTGATGTCACCCATAGGTTTTCTAAAAAGCTATTTTGAAGCACAATTGTGGGAGCTCTGGTTGTCGCTATATCAGCTGGAGCTACTTAACCCAGTTACCTCCCACAAGCTAGCTTTGATTGCTGAAATGTTATTATGTTAATGTACTGTATATGCTTATGCATTTTATTGAACTCCGTCATCCATATCCTACACGTTATCCCAAGTTATCTTCAACATTTCTTGTAATAAGTTAAACTACACCGATCACAGTTAATTGGTTAGCTAAGGTGCTGCATACATAGCAGACAGCTAGCGGTTTGACACATACATACAATGCAGCTGTCACTCAAATCAGCCACACCCCTAATTATGTATAAATGTATGGCTTAATATCATTTTAACTGATGAGTTAGATAAAAGTTCAGTTATCATTAATGGGAAATATATCTATGGAGACCAAAACAGTTTGCTTTGAACCTCACTAGTTAACCAGTCATGCACACTCGTCAACTTGTACGGCAATTTGTGCGCAGCTGGTTAATTACTAAAGTAAAAATGCCTGTCACTAGTGCTTTCAGTGGTGATTTTGACTAATTAACTAGTAAGAATTTTTGAGCCATGGTAGTTTCGTATTAAAGTAAAAATGCCTGTTACTCGTTTCTTAACAGTCTGCCGTTAACATTGAGCTGCAGTAAATAATAGTAAGAATTTTAGGCCTTAAGTGATTTCTATACAGTAAGTATTTTGAAGAATTCATTATTATGGGGAAAAATGCAGGTGGGATGAATGATGAGATGAGAGATGGTGCTGAACTGAAGGCGAAGTCAGTGGTGCGCTCCAGCTTATCTGACACCAAATATTATGCACAATAACCATACAGTTGTACCTCAGCATATGAACATAAGCCTTAAGAACTAAAATTTTGCAACACATTTACCTCGGCATACAAAGCATTTTCGGCATACGAGCCACTGAACTGAGCCGAACTGAATGCCGCTAAGTTGCGCGTATGTTCAGGAGCCATTCAAAACTTGTTTGTGTCAGTAGAAAGCCAAGCGAAGCAAGTTTATGTAATTTTTATGTTTTTATAAACATTCTTTTGCATTTTCTGCAAGATTTTATGAAGACATACTGTAGCACCATGGGGTCCCAAGAATGTTAGCAATGATGGTAGCAAGTAGGGATGCTCAATTCTATTAATTTTCCCAACCGACCACCGCCGTTCGTTATCCGAACATTAACCGTTAACTGATCCGATTAGAATATTAAATTAGAATTAAATTAAAATAGAACTGAGGAGTGTCTGATTAAATATACAAACTTTTTTTTCAGTTTTTATTTTAACATGTGCGAACAATCAGAACATATCAAGAACAGAATCTGAATTCACACATCGTCAAATTTTCACGCACCTGCAGCGTTTCCGACAACAGAGAAAAACAAAGTACTATAAATAAAAAGAATAAAATGAATAGGCCTGCACTAAATATTTTTTACTAAAAAAAAAAAAAAAAAAATGAAAACACTCTGAAATACCTTTGAAGCTTGCCTCAGGTAGGCACATTTTTTCATACAGTGGCTACTAAGTTTTTTCGGTAAAAAAAATAGCAAGCCTGCCTCAAACCACAAACTGTCTAGTTTTTATTAAAAAAATAAAAAAAAAACACCAAAAGTGATAGCACACCATTCTCGATCGAGCCGCACGAAACGGTGTAACATACATGAGGGTCGTCTCAAAGCTGCGGGGCGAGAAACGGCCCAAAGTTTTAGGCAGAATAATAATAAATGGATTTCGGAGGCATTTCTGGGGGAAGAGTAATAAGTGCGCCTAGGCACATTTAATAAAAAAAATATATAAATATAAAAAACATTTTAAACCGTTTAACTGATAGTAATAATCGGTCAAAATTCATTCTTTCGGTTAACGGTTAATATGAGCATCCCTAGTAGCAAGAAGAAAAGGGAGCCACTTTCAGTTTGTTTTTTGAAGCAGCCGGTGCCAGAAGGAATCATAAATTAAAGTTGAGTGAGGTTTAATGTCTATTTATTTCAAATTTTACTTCATTTTCATGTCTTTTTAAAATGTTTTGATTATGTTTTTGTATGCATATGATATAATGCAATTCTTCGCCTTAAGAATTAATCTCCAGAAAGTATTAAATTTCTATGCCAATGTACAACTTTTCTGTAGTAAAGTAAATCAGTAAATCAACCCCCAGTGGACATTTGAGGAACTGCACATTTTGGCACTTCCAATTTGGCTTGATTTTCAGAATCGGAGGTTGCCCCAGGGTTGTCATAAACAAACAGCTTTACATAACTTGGAACTTCAAACTGCTCTAACTACTCTGGCATACACTGCCTACACTCAGCATATACTGTATATAAAACACATTTTGATATGTTTATGTTTAGTTAGTTGCCACAGATCATTCAATAAATTACGGAAAATCATTCAGAACTCATTGTCATGCACTTGACTATGTAAAACACATCTTGAGCACCATGTTACATAATGGATTGTTCACCAGTATTCTCTCAGGCACTGCACACCGAACACAAATTGAAGAGTTATGCAGTTAGATAACGTTTTTTTGTTCTTCATAGCTTAATGATGTACTGAACCTGTTGTTCATAATTCATCTCATACAAAAAATAAAAATAAAAAATCACATTGTGTTTTTCCACACAAAATGCCACTGTGATCTCAAAGGACCAAAGAAAAATATTGGATGAAGCAATACACACATTCATCTGTGTAAGTATGTGTACAGTACGCAGTCGTGGTAATCAGGAGCAGCTCTTCTCCGAACCTCTTCTAAGGATCAAGATAAAGACGTGAAGGGAGGAACAGAACAGAACTCAATTAAATCCTCTTGTCAAATGCAGAATTTTCCTTGAGGTATAATTTCCTCATTCTTGAGTGTAGTAGTCTTTTAGAATTGTGCTCTCAAGTACTGCAGTGTGTGTGTGTGTGTGTGTGTGTGTGTGTGTGTGTGTGTGTGTGTGTGTGTGTGAGATATGCCCTTTATCGTTGCCAGAAACTTTGTCTTCAATAGTGCTCATCATTTCTACTCGTCTCACTTATAACACTGTCCCATCAGATCTTAAATTACGATAAGATTAAAGAATGAAATAAAGATTTTTCCTTACAATAAAGAATAAAAAAAAAAAATAATTTTACATTGTAAAAGTTCAATCCCCCTGACCCACCCCTTTCAGCTACTCATCGGAACAGCAAGTGCTATCACATGCTTCCTCAGAGAAACATGTACCATTAGGGGGCAGTGTAACCCACTGGTGAGAAAGTATCATCCGCGTCATTTCCACTTGCATAAAGACGCCCATGATTAGCTAGTGTTGCTATGACTGATGTGGGAATGCAAGTATGCCATTCCTCCCCCACTGTGATCATGGCCAGTATGCTCCACAGGACTCCTGGTCACAGAAGGCTGTAGTATCAGGATTCAAATACATTGCTGCTTGATGCCAGCTGGAAAATTACTATACTCAGTGATAGACTATGACTCAGTAACTAGACTAAACTAAAGGCTGATTGATTTCTGCTTCTGCATAAAGTCCTGAAGATGCGTACCTACCCTACGGGGTAATGTATGGCATTGCCTGATCCACAGAAATGCAGTGGTGTCAAAAGTATTCACATTCATTACTTGAGTAGAAGTATAGATACTAGGGTTCAAAAATACTTCTTTAGAAGTTGAAGTATCAACCCAAGCTTTTTACTTAAGTAAAAGTTTAAAAGTAGTGGTTTCAAAACTACTTAAAGTATAAAAGTAAAAGTACCGTGAGGGGGAAAAAAGCATTAAGGTCTCGCTTTCTGATTATGCAACGGGGGGGGGGGGGGGGGGGGGGGGGGCGTTGTGCGCGTTCTGATCATGTGACGAGGGGGGGGGGGCGTTGTGCGCGTTCTGATCATGTGACGGGGGGGCGTTGTGCGCGTTCTGATCATGTGACGGGGGGCGTTGTGCGCGTTCTGATCATGTGACGGGGGGCGTGGCGTTGTGCGCGTACTTATCATGCGACGGGGGGGTTGCGCGTTCTGATCATAAAAATAGAGTAACGAGGCTGTTTTTAAAAAAGTAAGGAGTAGAAAGTACAGATAATTGCTTAAAAATGTAAGGAGTAGAAGTAAAAAGTCTGCTGAAAAATAATTACTCCAGTAAAGTATAGATACCCAAAATGTCTACTTAAGTAAGGTAACGAAGTATTTGTACTTCGTTACTTGACACCTCTGCAGAAATGTAACTACATGTCATGGTGAAGCAGACCAAAAAACTTGTGATTGGTCTGATTGGTAGCATCGCATTTCTGGCTCCTTCTTCACTTCCATTTTTGAGTTGAACATCCTGACCATCTAACCATCTTACTAACTGTTACCGTACATCTCTCATCTCTCTGTTATCTCTCCTCTCTCATCTTCTCTCTCTCTTTCCCTCTCCTTGTCTCTTTATGTCGAGCTACACATGCCTTTCCTGAGCTGACCGTGATCCAGACCCCCTCTGCCCTCTGGACCTGTCTGACTCGTCCTGATGTCCCGCTTCTGGTTGAAGATCTCATTGCATGGATGCCCCGTGTGGTCTGATTGGGATGCGTGTGGTGTCTTGGAGTGGTTCCACTTTACTAGAAGACAGTCCTGGCCTCTGATGCAGACAGCTGTTCTCTGAGGACTTGTGACTGCAGTCGCTCGATAGTTCAGGACTGGAATTTCCTACAGTGCACCTGAGCCTCCAATAATGAACTGGACTCCATATTAACTTAAACACATCTCCTGCTATACTGAACTTCCAGTCTCCTAACACACAGTATAACTGCCTACTATCCACTATCACCCAAATGAGGATGGGTTCCCTGTTGAGTCTGGTTTCTCTCAAGGTTTCTTCCTACTGCCATCTCAGGGAGTTTTTTCCCTTAGCCCCATTGCCCTCGGCTCGCTCATCAGGAATAATCAGATTATTTTGATTCATAAAAATTTTTGACATTTCTTACAAATTTCCATAATTTTCTTTTGATTGTGTAAAGCTGGGCGGCACGGTGGTGTAGTGGTTAGCACTGTAGCCTTGCACCTCCAGGGTTGGGGTTCGATTCCCGGCCAGGCTCGATTCCCGTCTCTGTGTGCATGGAGTTTGCATGTTCTCCCCGTGCTTGGTGGATTTCGTCTGGGTACTCCGGTTTCCTCCCACAGTCCAAAGATATGCAGGTTAGGCTAATTGGCGTTCCCAAATTGGCCGTAGCGTGTGAGTGTGTGTACAGTACTTGTGTGTGTGCCCTGCGATAGATTGGCACCCTGTCCAGGGTGTACCCTGCCTCGTGCCCTAAGCCTCCTGGGATAGACTCCAGGTCCCCGTGACCCTGTATACATGATAAAGCGGTATAGACGATGAGTGAGTAAGTGTGTAAAGCTGCTTTCCGACAATGACAATTGTTAAAAGTGCTATGCAAGTAAAATTTAATTGAACTGAATCTTCTCTGATCTCTTCTCTCATATCTGCAATGCAGTAATTTCAGTAATAGTAACTGTTACTGTAACATCAACATCTATTAGTGGCGTAGTTTCACTCACCATTGCTCAGTTTCATTCACCATTGTTTTTAGTGCAACAACAACAATAAAAGCTCAGAGTGGTGAAGAGCCTCAGCATAGAAACCCTATCACCAACCAGTGCTTTGGCCGGTGTGATTGCAGAGCATCACAGATGCTCCAGACGTAGGCGAAATACGCAGTCTTGTGGCTCCCAATAGACTTGACGAAGAAGTATAAAGTAGGCTTATGGGGTCATACTGTATAAACGCCCTGACAATATATCTAAGAGCCTTTGGGGCTGGTGAAAAAGCTGCAATACTTCGTTTGGAGTTACACGATGATTTCATTTACATACTTCATTCTTATTAAAAATACTCATTTGGCTGATGCTTTGATCTAAAAATCTGAGACAAATCTGATACTACTGAGAAGTTGATTATGAAGGTTCTGGCAAACACACACTACCTAATGACACCGTGCCACAGTCTTGTCATATGACTGTCCTGTCAAAGCAGCCCACTGTAAAACCTTTAAAAAATGCTTACATGACCCATGAAATTAATGGGTGCACTTTTTTCTGTCTGTAGTGCCAAATTTACCCCTTCTTATCAGTCTGAGACATACAGTACTGCACACTAGGGGAGCTTTCACACAAGGCGATGGAATTGTACCCTGCCCCCCAAAAACCGCTTGCCTCCCCTCCCCCACTGACCAGTGTTCACATTATTATTAATCCCTCTGTGATACAGCAGGGGGCAGTATGCATTTTGTTGGTTTGTGAGCTGCCATTAAACAAAGAAGAAAAGAAGAGAACAAGGAAATCAATCATCACAATATGCATAATATTACTGATGTTTTGGCAAAAAAATACCAAGAGCTATCCTCTCATGTGCTTTTATACTGTATCAGCTATATCTGTGTAGGTCAGAGGACAAGATTGAAACACATGCTATGTGCACACAGAGATTTCAGAGGAGACCAGTGGCACTGATGATGTCGTGTTCTAACCAGTTGTCGACCAACTTCAAGTCCCATTGGCTTTTATATCTGGTCCAAGACATGCTGGAGTGCTTGGTACTGTACTGTGCTCAAAACTACCTTTTCAAGTGAGATCAACCTTTTTTTTTTTTTACCCTTTTGACTCAAAATCAACCAGTCAATGACGTCAAGTGTACATGTAAACGGGTCCGGGGCCTTAATATGAAAACGATAAGGGCAAAAATATTATTTTAAAAAGAAATAAATGTGTCCCAATCACAGGGAAGTAACAATATAATTGTATTGTATAAAAATTTAATTGTCATAGGCGGCACGGTGGTGTAGTGGTTAGCACTGTCGCCTTTCACCTCCAGGATCTGGGTTCGATTCCCGTCTCTGTGTGCATGGAGTTGGCATGTTCTCCCCATGCTTGATGGGTTTCCTCCGTGTACTCCGGTTTCCTCCCACAGTCGAAAGACATGCAGATTAGACTAATTGTCATTCCCAAATTGACCATAGTGTGTGAATGAGTGTGTGTGTGTGCTCTGCGATGGATTGGCATTTTGTCCAGGGTGTGCCCTGAGTCTCCTGGGATAGGCTCCAGGTCCCCGCGACCCTAAATACAGGATAAAGCGGTATACTGTAGAAGATGAATGAATGAATGAATGTAATTGTTACAAGTGTGCCGTACACAGAAATTTCATACATGGAAAGTCACCAGACTGCAGAAATTTTGGAATTGAATTTAAAAGTTATTCTTATTCTATTGTCTTAAAGATAGGGATTCAGGAGTGTTTACATGAGAAATTTGAGATTTGGGTAAATCACGTATATTGGAAAATAATACTTGATTTTTGGTAATACTTGGAATATTTGAAAATCCCCAGAATAATGTCTTATTCATAATTTTGGTCACGAATCAAAAGATTTTGTGGGGAAAACAAGCAAACAAAAAAACATTAGTTGCTGGTATTAATTAAACAATAAACCAACATAAACTCAACAATGAAGACATAAAATTAATCATTACATTTTTATGGAGTTTTATGAGCTGTGTATAGGATCCACTTTGCACTTCACATGTGATCAAATATACACATTATTATAAAACTTTACATAAACCTTAATAAATGAGGCCACCCAATCAGTATGGCTCTTTGATTTTTGTGAGGAAACCTAGAGTACCAAGCAGGGGGAGAACTGCATGCACACGGACAGGATGAGAGATTTGAACCCACACACCGTGGAGGTGGGAGATGACAGTGCTAACCGCTAAGCCACCATGCTGCCGATGGGTTTTCAGTTTCACACTAATGAGTGAGAGTTGTCTGGGGTTAAGAAAATTACATGTCAGGAGGTTCAGAGTGTCGCAATGTGGAAGTTCTTAACGCACAGCATTTACTGTAAAGACATTCCCAAAGGTTTCTTTTACCATGCTGGGTATCTACTGTCTATTAACCATTAGTGGATCTATGTGCGTTACACACACCCTTGCATGAATTTCCATCTTCCTAAACCAGGAAAAAAAAGTCATGGTGGGTTTAACACTAAACAATAGCTCATGATGACATGATTAGTATTAGCAGATATTATAATATAATATCAACTACTCAGCCACTCTCATACTATGTGTTAATTGTGATTACCGTATTGTATTTTTCCTTAATAATTATGAATTAATAATAATTCTAATGATTTAAATTACACATCTACTGTATAGCAAGTATTTGATTCAATCTGCCCAGCCTGTTGGTGTGTTAGGCTGATTGCTGTTGTACTGTTCTAATGATAAGGTTTAATTCCCACTGTAAAACTCAGTTTGTCTCTGTGAGACAGCTGTGAGCTGTGGTTGGTTAGAATGGCGTGTCCTGTAGCTTCTGCACTTTCTCAACGGTCCCGAACATTCCAGCCACACAGATACTCTGACTACGTTCGGAAAAAATGTTCTAATACATCCAGATCTGTTGTTCCTCCTATTGATGCCACATTCAACATGTAGTCTTTCAACAAACTTTATGCAGTGTGTGCATTATCGACCAGACCTACCTGAATATGAAAATAGCTTACAAGGTAAAAAAGACACACTTTGTAGCCTCAAATCTAATCTCTAACCAGCCACAAAGCACGCTTCAATATGGCCTGTTATCAGACAGCAGGGTGGCCAGGGGAACATAAGTCACGATAAAGCTAGTCTAAAAGAAAACTCTAAAATGTAGAACAAAGGTAGTTCTGTATACTGAATGTTAGAGTACATTTGCAGCAAAGGACTCAGAAAATCACACATTTTCATATTTTCTTTTGACATTATTGTGTTATGAGAATTAGATAGCTAAAATTAAACGTTCACATGACTGTTCAATTTAATTACATTTTATTTATAGAATGATTTTAAAAATAGACCTTTTACAGAAATACAATATTATGGATATGCATTTAAAAATGTGCCAATTATACCTATTCACAAGCCAAATATGAATATAACTAAATCTGTCTTAATAAAGTATTGAAACTAGACAGGTGAATTATCTGCAATATGTCTTTGAAAATGAAATTGATTAAATGAAAAACAAAATTTGTATTAATTTGGGCGTCCCCCCTTCCCCCCTAGACATACCCTGTGCATATTCTGGCCATGCTGAATATGCTAATACTAGCTAATCAGCAAGTCTGGCCATGCTGCATTGCATATACAGTATATAGTATAACATTTTACATGATACATAATAACAGAAATACACAGCAAAGGCAAAAAAAAAAGTCACTGTTTCAGAATGGTGAAATTTCAAGCATCAAGCAAAGGAAACATTAAAATTCTGTTAGTGTCAGAGCAAACACAGCACCTCAGGAGCAGATAGGGTTAAGGGCCTTGATCAAGGGCTCAACAGTGGAAACTTGGTGGTGCTGGGGCTTGAACCCCCACACTTCCAATCAATAACGCATTAACCTAACTGTTTGAGCCACCACTGCCCTAATGTGACAAGAGCTCACGGGATTGGGTCTAAACATCTGTGTTTAGAGTAAATCACTTGTTAGTGAGACTAATTAGAAAAAAAGACTTGGACTCGTCAATATCATCTGATCAGTCCAGATTCAGTCGGTCTAGGCGCGGTAATGTCCGCAATAGAATAAACTCACCTGGTGACCTGAATGTACTAAATGACCAGGTTGTTGCTACCACAGTATACTGTATAAATACTGTAATCAAAGGTGTGCTTGTCTGACGTTGATACAGTAGGTTTAAAGTAATTCTCAATTCCTTAACTATTGTGCAGTGTTCAGATTTGATACCCTTTGGTACTGTAGTATTTTCCAGGTCAAACTAACCCTGGGCATTTCTGTAATTTTAACGGATCATATCTGTGATTTTAAAACAATGCAGAAATACAGTATTGTCCCTTAACCCCATTCACACAATACACAAAACAAACATATTTAATATTTAGTATTTGTCTCCTCATTATCAAATTACGTTTTACAGTGAAGATGTCTTTTTGTGAATAATTGCTCATTTATATAGTTGTTCACTAAAATCTGCACATTTTTGCATAAATGATGTCTTTTAAAGGTTCTATTTTTTATACTATTGACATATTATTTATAGACACCTGCAAGGATGGGGATCTGAAAATATTCTTCCTGCTCACTGTCAACACATCTTCCCTCAGTGTTGATCAAACCTAGAATAGTTTCCTGAATTGATTTTGAAATGATGATTTTTATGTAACGGACATAACTCACTGCCATCCCTGTGGACTCAGCTAGCATCCGTATTATGTTACAGGCAGACCAAGGATGGTTCAGTCATTGGAGATGATGAGCGTTGAAGGTGACCATTCTTCAACATAAATATTCCCACTGGTCCCTGCTCAGGTTGCTGTGGGGTTCTTTGCCTGGCAGCCTTGGGCACTCTTTCTGTGGAAGGGTCTGTGCTCTGAATCACGATCATCTTCTATTTCACTTTATATTCAGAGTTAGGCCTACTGCACACATGCACTGGTATTTTTTTAAATTTCCTCTATTGACCTAAAAAAAACCAACATGAAAATGCAAAAACACACAGTCAAGGCATGCCAAACCAGGAAGTAGAGGTATAATCCTAAATGGAAATCCATGTTGGCCAATCAGAAGCCTGAAAATATTATTATTGAGCACGTCACAATCTGACATCAAATACAGAAGAAACAGCGCATGTTTCAAACACTCTTACAAGATCTTCTTCTCTCCACATATCAACATTAAAACAGAGTTTGTAAGGGTGTGTTCACACTTGATGTGATTTGTTCGAATTAAAAACGAACTTTGCTGCAGGTGTTCTGTTAGTGTGGTTTCACAAGTGTGCGAATCGAACTTTGGGAAATGGAACTGAAAAAGTCTAAAACGGTGGGTCTTGGTCTGCTTCCAAACGAATTCTGGTGTGGTATAATTGAAATGTGAACGCACAACAGGCAAAAGATATGTAATGGAACTAAAAGAGGGTGAGAGGTCATAAGATGCAACCCTAAAAATGGTCATTGTCTCAAAGTAGCTGAACAAAATGAAAAGAAGATTATAAAAATGTTTAAAAGAAAGTTTATGAGTTTTCAGCTTGTAAAGATTCGATTAACAACAACCGCATTCACTCCAGCATCAAGCACTGGTTTGGAAGTTCAATTATTTCTTTAGCAAAATTAACATAATTAATAATCTCCAATGTGGATGTGACCTTATGCACATGCATTCTGTTGTGTCTTTTGGTCTGATGTTGAAATGTCAATGAGAACACAAAGTGAACTATATACTAGTAAACCAAAATTAATGTATTATTTTATACTTTGGTCAGAACCAAAAAACACAAAATGCGACTTGGAACACATCCTGAATATCTTTATCCTGGAAGGAGTTTTCCAAAATTTCAGTTTTCATCTTTCATTTGACTCCAAGCCCAGTCTTATGGCCATGTCACTACTTCCTCTAGTGCTTATTGTTGTTCTTTTAGCTTTTCCCATTAGGGGTCGCCACAGTGGTTCTTTCGCTCTGCATGTTTGATGCACTTCCTGATGTATATTGTCTGATTGAAATTTTTATTTGGACCTGTCACTAAGGGTGCCATATAACCCCAGTGGGGGGAATGGGCTGGGCATCGAGCACTGAGCCACCAATCCCCAGTTTGCATGCAAGAGCTGGTCAGAATATAGAGCATAGAGGATTTTCACACTGCAGACTGGAGCAGATGGGAAAGCAAACACTGTTTGTGCAATCTAGTTGTCAAGTTTGAAAATGATTTAAAGGAAGAATTATTGCTGAGGCACATCAATACCCCTACAGCCAAAACATGGTATCGGTGCTAAAAAGTGTCTCACCTACTCTAGGTGAAAAAGTTAATTATCAGATAGGATCATAAAACACCATTTTTCATAATACTTTCATAATGCTTCTTCTCACCCGATCCATTCTTTGTGTTTTTTTTGTAAACATGCATACACATTCATATTTTTATCAGATAAAAAGAAATACATTTGCTAAATACAGGTTCATGTACTTTTATGTCTGTAATTCAAATCTTTCAATGATCAGGGCCCGGTTTCTCGAAAGCTTCTTATCGCTAAGTAGTTCTTAAGTTGTACCTTAACCTCTCTCTTAACGATATGGCGCATTTCCCGAAACATTCTTACGCTAAGTATCTCTTAGCTAAGTCACACGTTCGTAAGGTTTGTCTGGACCAACCTTAACTCATTCTTAGCGTAGTTTCAGCTCAAGACACTAGTCGCCGCCACTGAGCAGCAGTCTTTATAAATCAGCAGTGTATGGAAGCACATTATGGCACGTTATCAAAGTCGTATTAATGATGGAATATACTGTAGGCCTGTTTAAGAATGTTATTTTATTTGATATCAGAACTAATAGAGTGACTTTTAATTAGCCTATTTCATAATGTGACTAATGCATTAAAATTCATCGCCATCACTATTAATATTAAACAGGTGGCGAACAATTTGGCAGCGTGGTGTTGTGTTAAACTGATGACGGCGCCGTCCGTGGAGCCGTGTAAATTTGTGGGTCATTAAAATTTTTCCTTTAGACAAAACTTCAGCCCTTTTCATATTTTCCCCGTGGTCGTTTTGCTTTCCAAGGCAACAGATTATGAAGCTTCTTGAGCTGCTTAGACCTGCGCTTGCCTGGCCAACGCGTCGTACTTACAGTATGCTCTATGTTCCCATGTCCAGCTGCTCACTGCTTTTTGTTTAAAATATCATTGATCATTAGCCATTATCCATGACTTTATGGGTTTTTCTTTTGACACGTTTTATTTTTATGAAATTTGATTGAGTTAAATGAGAAAATAACCTTGGGAGTTTCAAACCCCGCATCCATTCATTTTTCTGAGTGATTGTAATGCCCCTATTCACTTATGCGGTTTGACTCGCTATGAGATGCGGTGTTATACCCCTATCTCACCTGCGCGGTCTCACGCTGTGGCCGTAAGTAGGGTTCATCATGATTCACCCCGAGTTTTGCGCTGTGATTCCGTTTCCATCTTTCCGCGTGAAAAATGAAACGTAAAATTTTTTGCTGGTCCTCGCGGAAGCTTGCAGACCTTGCAGAATGCGGAATGTTAAAGGAACGTCGCGGGCAATCGCGGCAGCTCATGGAGATGAATCAGGCCACACAGATGAGATAGGGGTATTAGGCACCGTGATCCGCCTCGAGTGGCCGCCCGACGGTCCGCGAAGATCTGCAAGGTCCGCGAGGTTCCACATGTTAAACATTTTTCATTCTTTTGCGGCGTGGTAAAATGGAAACATAATAACAGCAACAAAACTCGCGCTGAATAATGATGAACTGCACTTACGGCCCCGCGTAGGTGAGATAGAGGTATTAAACCTCCACTCTGTCAACTCATCGTATTCATTCCATAAGTGCGCTATACAACCCCAACAACTGACATGTTTCACATTGTTTCTGAAGCTGGTGAAGAGTGTATCAGCTGTTTGTCCATCAACTATGATTGTATACACGGTTCGTTTCACGGCCACATGTTACATGAAAATATTAGCGACAGTTTGGTGATTTAATTTACATATTTGTCTATTATGGCATGTTATTGATAAGTTAACCCATGTCGAAATAAACGCTATTAAAAGAATTTAGTGCAATGTTTAATTTGCATAGAAAGTGCCGTCTTTCTTAACGCTGTCATGCAAAAGGACACAAAAATCGATTCCTGAGCCACCGATGTCCGCTAATTCAGGACCTTCACTGTAGACAGCACCTTGTAACGTCGGACGTAAGAGGCAGCGACTTACTGTAAGAAGACTCCTAAGAGACAGTTCGAGAAATACACTTAGAAAAGTTATCACTTAACGTAAGATATATCTTAAGAGTCTTCTTAGCGCACGAATAGTGTGCGTTATCGAGAAACCGGGCCCAGATCAATATCATTCAGATGAAACTTGGCCAATTTAGATATCACATGAAAAGAGATAAACCTGGAAAAGTGTGTTAGTTTAAATTATTCAAGTTATTGCAACATGAATTTGACAGGGTTACGGACATTACAGATTTTTTGCCTTTTAAGCTACCAAAAAATAATTTAAACAACAATGTTTACAGGTACCCTGTCCTGGGTGTACCCCGCCTAGTGCCCGAAGTCTCCTGGGATAGGCTCCAGGTCCCCCGCGACCCTGAACACAGGATTAAGCGGTATAGAAAATGAATGAATGAATGAATGAATGTTTACAGGTCATATATGCTTCTAAAAGCTTACACCAATTGTAGTATCAATGTTCAGAAAGAAATATGAATAATTTGCATTTTAAATGATTGTTGTAATAAAATTCTAAAATGGCTGAAGTTAGCAATTTGAAATTCTTAGGGAAACAAGATCTGTCACTTCCACATATTTTCTGTATTATATTTATATGTAAGAAATTATGTAAGAAATGAAATTAGCACCAATACGTGTTTTGGCCGTTACTGGGCTGCCCTGAACTGTGCTGCTTGAGTTTTAAGGGTTAAGATATGAGTGTTTTATGATGCCCCTTAATGTTCTTGTCTGTTACTCATTGAATTTTTGAAAACCAATATAACGTTTTTGCACAAATTATATGACTAAATAGTTAACTAATTAGACAAAAGAGAATGAGAAGAAAAGCAAACATCGAACATTATCTTGGAATGTGCCAAGCCACTATGCCATGCCATCTGCCTTCGGACACAGTCATGAATATCCAATGAATGTCTGTGCCAGGTGGATGAGCGAAAGTGAGCGAAACTCATCAACTCCAATCATTGCCAGCAGCTCAACTGTAAACTTTGCCAAAGAACAAAAGCTGAGGTGGAATCATATTGGAACAAAGTTGCTGCAAAAATCGGAGAGGCAAGCAGGAATATGGTACAGTACAGTCTACTGCACCCGGAAGTGATTGAGTGGAAATGCAAAACGCACCAATGACAGCATAAAGAAAGTAGATTCAACATCAGGACATTTGTGCAGTCAGCGACCAAATGCCTTCAGCTCTGGAAATACATTTTCAGTGAACTGTATAACAATGAGCAGCCGCAAGAACCACCAGCCGAACCACCACCTATTGAACAGCGGCAGGCTTCAATACATGTTGAAGTGAAATGAAGATAGCAATAGGATCACTGAAAAACGGGTATGTGCCTGGAGTGCATCATGTCATTGCTGAAGCATTCAGAGCTGGATGTGAAGGTTTGGAACATTGGCTTCATGGTTTATTGGTCTTTATTTCGCAGTTAGAAGACAATCCGGCTATATGAAAACACGCTATTATTGTGTTGATTCATAAGAAGATAGACAGCAGGAAATGCGAGAAGTACCATAGAGTCAGCTTCCTTTCAATTGTTGCCAGGTTCTCCATGAAGAGCTTTCAATCGTGGCTCCAAAGATACTGTGAGCCATAAGGGACAGGTCAGACTTTTGCTCTTTGCCAACTCATGGAACACGCAAATTCAGTGTGGGAAACAAACTTTTATCACATTCATTGATTTCAATGCAGCATTTGATTGCACATGGAAGAAAGAAAACATGATTAGAAAATCATGAAAAAACATACAAAAGCGTTATAAAAACAAGCCAGGGAGTGCTCATGGTCTGGTCTGGCACTAGAGATCTACGGAGCTGAGTTGCGTGGCGGACGCTAAAAATGCAGAAGAGTGGCATGTGAGAAGGGCAATACAACGTGTCCAGGAACTTCAAAGAAACTAAACTGAAAGCAGCCGTTTGATTGCCGCATGAAGGACAGCCACATAAACACTGCACAGGTTCCGGTGGCACTCGTATTTCCAGTAGAGCCAGCCTTCGGGATTCTGCCGAAAAGGGAAAAATGCTGCCCATTTATGTTAAGTCCTCCGTTCCCAGCCGGGAAAGCCAGACGTCAGAAGGGCCTCCTGCCTGAGGCCACACCCAGTGGAGAGCTGGGAGGGACTGGTTGGTCAGGTCAGTGAGAAAAGGTGTGCTCATGGAGACGCAGGAGCTGCTGCTCATGAGGGCCCACTCTGTCACTTGGCCCACCACCATCGCTTGCCAGTCTGTGGCCACATGCCAGATGGGCACTGCCACCAGACCTGCACATGCACACCTTCACATACTTTTCTTCCCTTTCTTTCCATCCCCCTCCTTAAACCCTTTTCTTCCCACTTTTTTCTAAATAGAAATGACACTTCCTTAGATCTCGTGCCAAACCCATTACATGTAGTTGCCTTTACAATAATATTCATAACATGATACAGTATGAATAGATAAATTAAGTGTTTAATGTCCCTCTTTAAGTTTTTTAAGTTAAGCACGCTGTACTTGAATCTATGGAAAAACGTCAAATAATGCACAAACCAAATTCCTGACCAAGCCAATTCAGACTACTGAAATTACCTGCATGCACTTCACACCTCTGAGGTTGCCAGTTTCAGACAATGAGTTTGAGTTTTGGAAACTATGTTTTGCAAATTCTTTTCTAAAAATTCCCAAACATATAGGGAATGTATTGAGGTTATTACTTAAGAAATTACTTAGGACACTTACTTAGGACATTTTTTTGGAAGCTAAAAAAGAAATCTGCATTAATAAGTGCAGTAGGCAGACAGTGTATGCATGCTCATGGATTCTCTTTGTGCAGCTTCTGTTCATGAAAATATCCATACAATTACTTGTTTTGTAATGTCAAATTTATAGACTGTACTCTCACCAGCCACTTCATTAGGTTCAGCATGCTAGTACTAGGTTGGGCCCCTTTTGTCTTTACCTTCTGAATTGCCTTAATTCCTCATGTCAGATTCAACAAGGTGCTGAAAACATTCTACGGGCATTTTGAGTGCAGTGACCTCATTGTCATGTTCAAGAAACCAGTTTAAGATGATTTTGGCTTTGTGACATGATGAGTTATCCTTTAATCATAAAGCGATGAAAAGGGTCAGCATCAATATTCTGGTAGGCTGTGGCATTTAAACCATGCTCCGTTGGTACTAAAGAGTCTAAATCTGCCAATAAAATATCCCTGACACCATGACACCACCATCATTCCAAAATCTGGCCCTAATATCTGAATGCTACAGCAGAAATCAAGACTCATGATACCAGGTAACGTTTTTTTCCCATCTTTTTTGTCTGATTTTGGTGAGCCCAGTGTGGTGCATCAATTTCCTGTTCTTAGCTGGCACGAGCAGCACCCGGTGTGGTCTTCTGCAGCTGTAGCCCATCTTCTTCAAGGTTTGATGTGCTGTGTGTTCAGAGCATACCTCAGTTGTAACGAGATGTTATTTGAGTGCCTGCTGTCTTTTTATAAGCTCAAACCAGTCTGGCCCGTTCTCCTCTGACCTCTGGTATCAACAAGGCATTATCACCCAAAGAACTGACACTCACGTTCTATTTTCTCATATATTCTTTGTAAACCCTACAGATGGTTGTGAGGAAAAATCCCAGTGGATCAGCACTTTCATAAATACTCAGACCAGCCTAACAACCATGTCACATTCAAAGTCACTTAAATCACCTTTCTTCACCATTATAATGCTTGGATTGAACTTCAGAAGATCCACATGCCGAAATTCATTGAGTGGCTGCAATGTGATTGGCTCAATTGGATATTTTCGTTGCTGTGCCGTGCTGTTCTAGTTAAGTGGCCACTGATTGTATATTAGCTAAACTCTGAACACACTCCCTAATGTTTAATACTTACAATTGATTGGGGGAAAAAGCCAGATGTTTGGAGGCTTGGATGTCATGATGGTATTGTTATAATCTTATTGGTCTTATTGGCTGCATCGATGGGTAGCAATTGCAGCTAGAATAACAGCATGTACTGTATTGTTAAGAGTGGCAGAGTAGTTTAAAAAGGGGCAGCTACTGTAGCTTAAGAGGAGTGGACCATAATACTTTTTTTCCCTGATGTAATATATGTCTGAGGTGGACTGTAACATATAAATATAATGTATACACTATAATGTACTATAATATATAACATATAATGTACACTGTAAAAAAAAAACATGAACAGTAAACTTGAACGTTTTCCAAATTTAGCAGCGTTTTAGCAGTGTTGCAACCTGGAACTGAAATGAACACCTAGGGTTTTATGTCATTGATCTGATAATTTACAGTTTCGCAAAATTATTTCAGAATAAAAAATAGTTGGGATTGCATGAATAGTCTCTAGTCCAACCAGTTGCCATCATAAATGGAACCACAGCTTAAATTGATTTGCTTTTATAACACTTTTATCAATAGTCATTATATATATATATATATACTGCTCTTGAATAGAAGAATGAGAAAATTCTGCACTTATCCAAGTCACTGTATATCTTTGGCAGCAAGTTTTGGTCAAAACATTGGAACAGAATGTGTTACTGTAAATAGTTACACAGCCCCAATGTTCCACCACCACTGGAAGCCTGAGATGTTTTGACTGCGAGGATATTGGGCAAAAATATATATATATTTGCCTGCCCAAATTACAGCAGTGACAGTCGGCAGGAGAAAAACTGAAATGCAAGAGGTCAGTGATGAACCAAGCAATAACACTGAGGCAACACCGTATCCGAAGCTAACACCCGTGCCAATGAGGATACTGCAGCTGGAGAACCTACAGAGCTCATTGAAGAGCACGCTGAGACTGAGAAACACTGCTAAGGTTAAAGGACAATATAGCAGAGCTGAGGAAAGGAAAAATGTACAAAATGAACACTATTGATCTCTCAACAAAACGAAAAACCAGCAGGAAGTCAGTGATAATAGTGTTGCAGGAGAGTGATGACACAGTGTGCAGTGCAGGAGCTACAGGTGGAGAACAGCTTGGACGTTCTGAAGATGTGCTGACAGTTCAGAAACGACACTATGCAGATTAACTGCTTCTGACTAAAGGTAAAAGAAATATATTACTGTACTCCCCACTTCCTACATGAAAATGATATTAAATTAATAAATAACACTCTATCATTTAACCATTCTCTTTATTAAAGAAGTTTTAGTTCTAAGCAATATGACACAAGAAGATATCACAGCTGTGCCGATATTCACTACAACAGCACGGCCTCATGTGTGATACTGCTTTTATACAACAGTTCTACAAACATGATCTATTATCAACAGATAATTATTTGCTTGGTTAATTAAACCTTAAAGCAGCACAGATTCATGCCGGCAACACAGCATAGGACAATGACGATAAAAAAGTGCTTATATGGAAGTCTTACCAGTGTGTAAAATGAAATGTAAGTCAGTTCATCATAAGGCATACTTTCAGCTGAAAAAAAGGACATGTCAGATATTTCAAGATTATTTTTCTCTGCCAACACATACCCTTCAGGGACTATATAACCAAGAGGTGAGGAGAATAAACCATGAAGGCGGTCCTGAGAAACTTTTTATTTCCACTTATTGTGCTTTAGACTATCAGCTACAGTAACTCCTGGAGAGTTAACGTTATCGGATGTGTTTTTTTGCTGAATGTGCTTCTGTGACTGGTTTTAAATATGGATTTTGGCAGGCAGCTGCTCTCCCCACTTTCCAGTACTTTCACCAAGGCTGCGACTGACATTAGAGTAATTAACAATTGTTAGAACATAAAAAAATAGTTAAATGTCCCAGGGCTGTTATGCTCTATTGCATATAATTAGATTTAGACAGATCAAAACAAAACCCTCTCCTCACCCTGTACCAGTCTATAGGCTTTCATATGCACTTGGGAATTGAAATAGAATGAAGTCTGATTTCGAGCTCTTTGGCTTAGAGAGTGTGGGTGGGGCTTCTGATGGGTTCATAAAGATGTAAGATCTTCTGATTTTATGTATGTTACAGTAACTGATACTTCACATTGAACATCCTAAAGTGCATTTATTAAAGCAATCATATTAATTTCCATAAAACACATGAAAAACAAAAAATGGAAAACAAGTACAACAATGACATAATCAATTGGTACTGAAGAGTACATGCTAATTTTTTGAGATAGGGATTTTGGGTTTTCATGAGCTGTATGCCACAATCATCAATATTAAAACAATAAAAGGCTTGAACTACTTCAGTTGTGTGTAATGAATCTAAAATATATGAAAGTCTAATGTTTATCAGTACATTACAGAAAATAATGAAATTTATCACAATATGCTAATTATTTGAGAAGGACCTGTATGTACAGTGGTGTGAAAAACTATTTGCCCCCCTCCTGATTTCTTATTCTTTTGCATGTTTGTCACACAAAATGTTTCTGATCATCAAACACATTTAACTATTAGTCAAAGATAACACAAGTAAACACAAAATGCAGTTTTTAAATGAGGGGTTTTACTATTTAGGGATGAAAAAAAAAATCCAAACCTACATGGCCCTGTGTGAAAAAGTAATTGCCCCCTGAAACTAATAACTGGTTGGGCCACCCTTAGCAGCAATAACTGCAATCAAGCGTTTGCGATAACTTGCAACGAGTCTTTTACAGCGCTCTGGAGGAATTTTGGCCCACTCATCTTTGCAGAATTGTTGTAATTCAGCTTTATTTGAGGGTTTTCTAGCATGAACCGCCTTTTTAAGGTCATGCCACAACATCTCAATAGGATTCAGGTCAGGACTTTGACTAGGCCACTCCAAAGTCTTCATATTGTTTTTCTTCAGCCATTCAGAGGTGGATTTGCTGGTGTGTTTTGGGTCATTGTCCTGCTGCAGCACCCAAGATCGCTTCAGCTTGAGTTGACGAACAGATGGCCGGACATTCTCCTTCAGGATTTTTTGGTAGACAGTAGAATTCATGGTTCCATCTATCACAGCAAGCCTTCCAGGTCCTGAAGCAGCAAAACAACCCCAGACCATCACACTACCACCACCATATTTTACTGTTGGTATGATGTTCTTTTTCTGAAATGCTGTGTTACTTTTACGCCAGATGTAACGGGACACGCACCTTCCAAAAAGTTAAACTTTTGTCTCGTATATATAAAATACCACAAGGTATTTTCCCAAAAGTCTTGGCAATCATTGAGATGTTTTTTTAGCAAAATTGAGACGAGCCTTAATGTTCTTTTTGCTTAAAAGTGGTTTGCGCCTTGGAAATCTGCCATGCAGGCCGTTTTTGCCCAGTCTCTTTCTTATGGTGGAGTCGTGAACACTGACCTTAATTGAGGCAAATGAGGCCTGCAGTTCTTTAGATGTTGTCCTGGGGTATTTTGTGGCCTCTCGGATGAGTTGTCTCTGCGCTCTTGGGGTAATTTTGGTCGGCCGGCCACTCCTGGGAAGGTTCACCACTGTTCCATGTTTTTGCCATTTGTGGATAATGGCTCTCACTGTGGTTCGCTGGAGTCCCAAAGCTTTAGAAATGGCTTTATGACCTTTACCAGACTGATAGATCTCAATTACTTTTGTTCTCATTTGTTCCTGAATTTCTTTGGATCTTGGCATGATGTCTAACTTTTGAGGTGCTTTTGGTCTACTTCTCTTTGTCAGGTAGCTCCTATTTAAGTGATTTCTTGATTGAAACAGGTGTGGCAGTAATCAGGCCTGGGGGTGACTACAGAAATTGAACTCAGGTGTGATAAACCACAGTTAAGTTATTTTTTAACAAGGGGGGCAATCACTTTTTCACACAGGGCCATGTAGATTTTGAGTTTTTTTCTCCCTTAATAACGTAAAATTTCATTTAAAAACTGCATTTTGTGTTCAATTATGTTATCTTTGACTAATAGTTAACGGTTTTTGATGAGCAGAAACATTTAAGTGTGACAAACATGCAAAAGAATAAGAAATCAGGAAGGGGGCAAATAGTTTTTCACACCACTGTATGTAACATACTGTAATTGAAACATCATAGGGTATGTTACAATAATATAGTGCTGCCTGCCATACAAGTAGTATGTACAGAGTGTACAAACATACCATATTAGATACTTGCTAAACTTTAGTAGCCAGAATGGTATCCAAAGGTATTCAGAACCAGTGTTGGAGGACGTTACTTTTTAAAGTAACTAATTACATTACACAATTACTGAAAATTACACAATTGCAAAATAATCAGTTACATTACAGTGTTACTTTCTGATAAAAGTATAGTTCGAGTATTTTTCCATTGCAGAAAATGAAAACTCCTTTGTGATTCCTCATGCATGTTGTTTTAGTCAACCTTTATAATTATTCTACGCATAGGTGAGATAGGGGTATAACAGCAGGAATAACAGAAGGGGGTGAGTTATTGGGGGCGGGGCTTGTAGGACAACACACGCGCGCACACACACACACACACACACACTAATGGAATGGGAATGACTGCTGTCTGGCTCACAGATTATATAAATTGTCTGAATAATGGATTAAATAATGGATTAAGTTCTCTAACGCATTACACCCAACACTGTTCAGAAACATATGGTATAGTGGCACATACCATAGTACTACTGTGGTACCCACTTAAGTGCCACAGTACCTACCCTGATGCTCTATAAACTCCTATGGTGCCTGCCTTTGTAATGTCCACAGTAATATTATGGTATGTACTTTAAATTCCCATAATGCACTATAGTACATAGCATAGTAAACTAGGACTAAGAAAGATAGATAGTAACTTGGAACGATGCATATTGCAGTTAGCAACAGGACATAAACACATTTTAGATATATAGTATTTAACACAGCATGAAATTCATACTGCCATCTTAAGTGCCACTTTAAGTTTAGTTCAAAGATTTCATACAGTATTCCTACTAGGAAAAGAAACCTAGCTAACACAGACAATGGCTCACATTATATGGTACATGGTACATTTCCACAAACTGGACATTCAGACTTGAAATGCTGATATCACCATAAGTTTTGGCTCACATCACTGTTTTCTTTTGTAACTTTTAAAATGGGAGATTTCTGATCAATGGAACCCGGGCTGCTAATCTGTCTTCACTGTCTCAGACGTTACTGCTGCTGACTAAACATTTAACAGTTTAATCGGATTTAATTTGATTATTTGAAATGTGGAGTACTTGCAGTCTTCCATGCACCTACATAAATAAAAGAAAGGTTTTGTCTGTACATTGGTCAGAACTCACGCTTTCAATGAAATCTTTTATACATTGGACGACCTGAAACAAGTTTCAGAAAATTTTCTGTCTTCATGTTTGTTTGTTTGTCTGTCTATATGTCTGTCCAGCTAGATTTTGACACAGTATCACACAAAACTGGATGGACAATGTAATGTTTTTTCCAGTCCTTAGCTATTATTTTCCTGAATTAATTTAAACCTGCACTATAAATAAAAATAAAATGTTGACTAGAAGTGAAGTTATGAACAGTTTTGTGGCAGATTATAAATCACAAGTTTGCAAAGCGTACTGTGCATGTGTCAAACTGTGGGCACATCTTAAATCGACCGTGGGACAGATATTTAACAAAACAAGCCCGGATAAAAAATGGGAGGTTTGCATCAGGAAGGGCACCCGGCTATGCCAGACTTGTAAGGGGCGGACCGGATGTTCCGCTGTCGGGACCCATCGCCTGGAGCAGCCGAAAGTCCAACAACTACAACAACCTTAACCATCAATGATGGGTATAAATGCTAGTTATTTATATGTTGTTTTTTATTTTTATTTTTATTTTTTATTTTTAAAAAATACACTTATACTGTAGCAAACAATGTATTTCAATTCATTCAAAAAAGTTCACTATAGTATGTGTGGTTCATTGGTTTTCACTCATAAATGTAATTTTTTGTAAAAAAAAACAAAAAACAAAAAAAGAAGCTTAAAACATGCCTTTATTATCCATTTTAAATATCAGGCAATATAGCATGCTTTGTTGCCTATAATTATTTTACACAAGTTAACACTTTTCGTTTTACTGTCTTTTTTCAATACAGGAACATCAACGTAGTTAGTTTTGTCAGCCAGAGCGGTAAATATTTTTTACCCCCTTAATTAATATTTGCCCCCTTCCTGATTTCTTATTCTTTTGCATGTTTGTCACACTTAAATGTTTCTGCTCATCAAAAACCATTAACTATTAGTCAAAGATAACATAATTGAACACAAAATGCAGTTTTTAAATGAAGGTTTACGTTATTAAGGGAGAAAAAAAAACTCCAAATCTACATGGCCCTGTGTGAAAAAGTGATTGCCCCCCTTGTTAAAAAATAACTATAACTGTGGTTTATCACACCTGAGTTCAATTTCTGTAGTCACCCCCAGGCCTGATTACTGCCACACCTGTTTCAATCAAGAAATCACTTAAATAGGAGCTACCTGACACAGAGAAGTAGACCAAAAGCACCTCAAAGGCTAGACATCATTCCAAGATCCAAAGAAATTCAGGAACAAATGAGAACAAAAGTAATTGAGATCTATCAGTCTGGTAAAGGTTATAAAGCCATTTCTAAAGCTTTGGGACTCCAGCGAACCACAGTGAGAGCCATTATCCACAAATGGCAAAAACATGGAACAGTGGTGAACCTTCCCAGGAGTGGCCGGCCGACCCAAATTACCCCAAGAGCGCAGAGACAACTCATCCAAGAGGCCACAAAAGACCCCACGACAACATCTAAAGAACTGCAGGCCTCAATTGCCTCAATTAAGGTCAATTAAGGCGCAAACCACTTTAACTGTAAGCAAAAAGAACATTAAGGCTCGTCTCAATTTAGCTAAAAAACATCTCAATGATTGCCAAGACTTTTGGGAAAATACCTTGTGGACCGACGAGACAAAAGTTTAACTTTTTGGAAGGTGCGTGTCCCGTTACATCTGGCGTAAAAATAACACAGCATTTCAGAAAAAGAACATCATACCAAAAGTAAAATATGATGGTGGTAGTGTGATGGTCTGGGGTTGTTTTGCGGCTTCAGGACCTGGAAGGCTTGCTGTGATAGATGGAACCATGAATTCTACTGTCTACCAAAAAATCCTGAAGGAGAATGTCCGGCCATCTGTTCGTCAACTCAAGCTGAAGCGATCTTGGGTGCTGCAGCAGGACAATGACCCAAAACACACCAGCAAATCCACCTCTGAATGGCTGAAGAAAAACAAAATGAAGACTTAGAAGTGGCCTAGTCAAAGTCCTGACCTGAATCCTATTGAGATGTTGTGGCATGACCTTATAAAAAGGCAGTTCATGCTAGAAAACCCTCAAATAAAGCTGAATTACAACAATTCTGCAAATATGAGTGGGCCAAAATTCCTCCAGAGCGCTGTAAAAGACTCATTGGCAAGTTATCGCAAACGCTTGATTGCAGTTATTGCTGCTAAGGGTGGCCCAACCAGTTATTAGGTTCAGGGGGCAATTACGTTTTCATACAGGGCCATGTAGGTTTGGATTTTTTTTCTCCCTAAATAATAAAACCCCTCATTTAAAAACTGTATTTTGTGTTTACTTGTGTTATCTTTGACTAATAGTTAAATGTGTTTGATCAGAAACATTTAAGTGTGACAAACATGCAAAAGAATAAGAAATCAGGAAGGGGGCAAATAGTTTTTCACACCACTGTAGAACTGTAAATCCCAGTCACACTATTCTACTGGTTTGAGCACAGGGTTTTATTGCATTATTTGCAGAAATGTTCGTTCAACAGTTATGCAAAATGAACTGTCGAAAACGAAAGCACCATCTCTCAGCATTAATCTGACTTGATTTTGTCATTATGTAATTTCTTCCAAGACTCTCTGACTCAGAGTCAGACGATCATTCAGTTTCTCTAAGCTATGTTCATTTCATGTCACTGTTCCACAATTGACTTATCTTACCGTTGCCTGTTATGGATAATAATAATAATAACGATTATATTGTCAGCTTGGCTCACCAGCAGTTCCAACATACGCAGTGAAATCACCAACGAGGCCGGACTATGATACGCATTATATATACAGTGGAACCTCGGATTACGAGTAACAAGGTTTACGAGATTTTTTATAAATTTTCTCTTGAAAAACTAGCGTTGTCTTGGTTTACGAGCACCGAGTATCATGTATCACGCATGCGCTTCTTGTTTTGACACCGAGCGTCACGTCATCACAACTGAGCCAACGGTTTTTCTCTCTCTTGCGCTGCAAAATTGTAGATAATCGTCTCCCCTGCTGGGTGAATACACACACATACTCATTCACTTACACCAACACACACACGCGCACACACACTCTCTCTTGGCTTTACAGCCCCACTCCACTCAGGTTCCCAAACAAACACACACACACTCTCTGCCTTACACAGACACACACACACACACACACACACACATACACAGCAAGCACTAAGACCCAGCAGGGGAGACGATAGGTCTCGGCTTTACAGCCCCCACTCCACTCAGGTTCCCAAACAAACACACAGAAACTCTGCTCTGTCGCGATTGTTTTCAAAGGTAAGGTGCTGATTAATTTTTTTTTTGTTGTTTTACTTTACAGCAGTGATTCCATTAGTATGCCCTCACGTGAGTGTGACTACCCATGTTCCTTGTTAACTTTTAAATGGTTATAAAAACGGTCTCTCCGTTAATGTGTGTGTGTGTGACACACAGCACCTGAGTGCACAAACGGAAACACTTATCTGTCGGGATTTATTTTTACGTTTTTTAAGGTAAAGTGCAGGTTAATTTTTTTTTTTACTTTACATTTTGTGTTAATTATTATTATTATTATTATTATTATTATTATTATTATTATTATTTGGACTGTAGAACAAATAATTTGAGTCTCCATTATTTCTTAGGGGAAAATTAAATTTGGTTTATGAGTGTTTTAGAATACGAGCCCACTTCCGGAACGATTTATGCTCGTAATCCGAGGTTCCACTGTAAATATTTTTTAACATACAGTACATGTACCATCTTTTGGTCAAATTTTGGTATTTTGCATCAAAATAACAAAGTTGTTTATTAAATTTTGGTATTTTTTTATTTTTTCTCAAGGAAAAGATGACCCTTTATGCTTTTCAAACTTATAAGGCAAAAAAATCTAATACACTAAACCATACATATACATTATATATATATATAAAATATAAATTTAATAATATAAACCATATAACCACATACAGTATCTTTATATACACTATATACTGTATATATACTGTATAGCTTTTGTGTAAAAGGTGCAACAACAGAAGCACGGCAGTGGTAGTAAGAAGCAGGAAAACTAGATAAAATTTAATAGTGGTGATAACAAGGCACAAGGCATAATGAGACACAGGTGAGAGGGATAGGGACATGTGACCTATACACTATACAAATAAATACCAATAAAATTTAATTGAATTCAATTAAATATGTCTAGAAGATAAAATTAACACCTCTCTCTCTTTGGTTCATTTTAAGCCCTTCTTCACACGGGTGTTAAAATCGAGCATTTTAATGCACATGTGAACAAGACCTAAAGATACAGTACAAAACTCAAGTTTTACTGCTAGTTATTTGTTTTTAACTGCCTTACTTTTGAGCGCACTCTGTTCTGATTTGAATCATTACCAATACAGTGGAACCTCGGATTACGAGCACAATTTGTTCCGGAAGCGGTCTCGTATTCCAAAACACTCGTAAACCAAATTTAATTTTCCCATAAAAAATAATGGCAACTCAAATAATGCACTTTACCTTTAAATAAAGTTAAAATAAATCCAGACATAAGTGTTTCTAAGTGCACTCACACACACACACACACACACACACACACCACACACACATTAACGGAGAGACTGATTTATTGGAAAAATTAGCAAGTAACATCGCTAGTCACACTCGCATGAGCGCATATTAACGGAATCACTGCTATAAAGTAAAAAAAAAAAACAATAACAAATGAACCTGCACTTTACCTTTGAAAAGAATCGCGACAGAGCAGTGTTTCTGTGTAGGGCAGAGAATGTGTGTCTGTAAAGTCGAGAGGAGGAGGGGGTGGGAGGGGGTCTGTAAAGGCGAGAGAGAGGGAGAGTGTGTGTGTGTGTGTGTGTGTGTGTGTTTGTGTGTGCGCATAACCTTCAACGAGCACCCCAGAAATTGTCAAAACTATTCAGCAATTTGTGCAAGATGTTCCTCAGAGAAGAGGCCACAACGTTGATGCGTGTCATACAGAACAGTCCAGGCAATCCTCACGTGTGAATTTGATATTAAATACTAGATCTCTCTGTTAAGTATTAGATCTCTTTCATCTAAAGCACTTACGGTTAATGAAACTATCACGGATCAGGAGTTTGATATACTATGTTTAACAGAAACCTAGATTAGGATTAGATAACGAGTACAGTATGTAGCTTTAAATGAATGTAGCCCTTCTGGATTGTTATGGAATATACAGACTCAATAGACAAAAGATCGTGCAAGAGCCCGAACAGGCGATTTATTAACAATGAGAGGAATATGAAAACACTGAATGAGCAAACCGGATAGTCTTATCTGAAGTGGTGATGGAGCTGGTGGATGCGTGGAGACAGACAGCAAACAATGGGGACACGGAGGAATCACAGAACAGGAGGTGAGACGAGAAGCGAAGTGACGAGGCAAGGAGTAGCGTTCACGAGGTATGTGTCTGTTGTGTCTTTTGTCCATAGATGAAGTCAGACGCGGAGTGAGGGAAGTGCGGTGTATTTGAGGTGTGCTGTTGATGGGAATCAGGTGTGCATGTGATTAGAACTCGGGTGATTGTTAACGGAGATTGAGGGTGGAGCCTGGTGTTTCCGTGACATGGATAGAGCTACATACACCAGCCTCCGCTAACTGGTAGAGGAGGAGGCGTCGCAGTTATTTATAATGATAATCTGTCCATTGTGTAAAGACACGGACAAAAATGTAATAAATATAAAGTTCTCTATACTAACATAACAAGTGTAGCCACAAATAATGTCTGTTCAGTTTGATCCTGCTAATTGTTAATTACATTATTCACATTAAGAACCCCAGGGCCGTACTCTGAGTTTCTCCACATATTTGCAGATTTCTTCTGAAACCTGGTTGTATCTGTATACAAAGCATTCATTGCTAGAGATTTGCTAGAGAGTATTCATTTTGAAAATCCAGAAGACACTCTGAGAACAGTACTTACAGTATGTCTATACTGGACTCAGTAGAAGTAAATCAGTGTGTAGTAGAACCCACCCATAAAGCTGGCCACACTTTTGATTTAATATTATCCTTCGGATTAAATATAAGGAATATAGCGACATAATACGTCACACAAGTAATAATGTATGCGCAGTGCCTCGCTCCTGCATTACATTCATTCACATCAACTACCATACAGAGCTTTATCAGTAATCTCCCAGAGTTATTAACTTTGATTGGACTGCTGTCTGATCCCACAGAATTCGATAAGGCGACTGAATATTTGGAGTCAACATTTCATTACACCTTAGATAATGTAGCTCTAATAAATTATTAGAAATGAAAAAACTCACTCTTTGGTATAATGCCCCCCCCCCCCCCCCACACACACACACACACTTTAAAACAGACTTAAAAATTAGAGCGTAAAGGGAGTCAAACTACATTGTTAATATTTCAAATAGCATGGAAGGAGAGCATCCTTAACTATAAAATGTTCTTAGTGTTGCTAGAATTAATCATTTATCATTTAATACTATAACAATATTTAACCAGGAATAAGAACTCAGCCAAGAGAGAGAAGTAGAGGTTCACGACTTCAGCACAGCAATAAAGAACTGAATACATATGTCACTTTAAACAAACTAAAAGCTCATTTGCACTACTCTTCATTTGCACCGTTTCCACTTTGCACCATATCGGGCTTCTGTTGTGTGTTATCTGTGCATTTTTGCTGGACAGATAAAGTAATTTGTCTTAACTACTGTGATAGTCTTAGTTTGTGTTATTTAAGTTTTTTTTTTTGTGAAACTATATTTTGTTCTTCTACATAACATTTTTTGTACTTGTACTTGCTTGTAAGGGGACTTCTTCTTTGTCTTTCGACTGTTCCCTTTCAGGGATCGCCACAGCTAATCATCTGCCTCCATCTAACCCTATCCTCTGCATCCTCTTCTCTCACACCAACTAACTTCATGTCCTCTCTCACTGCATCCATAAATCTCCTCTTTGGTCTTCCTCTAGACCTCCTGCCTTGCAGTTCCAACTTCAAGATTCCTTCTACCGATATACTGTATTCACACTGTATTCTCTGACTTTATCTCCAAAACATCTAACAGGCCGATATCAAACCTCCCCTTTTTCTCAAAGATCTTAAAATATATATTAGCGCAGCAGCTATGTCTATATTTACATAGGAATAGCTTACACAAATGGTTTCAGTCAGGATTTATGTCTCACTACAGCACAGATACAGCACTTGTTAAAATATTAAATGACCTCTTACTGAATTCTGATCAGGGTTCTGTCTTTTTGCCTGTATTTCTTGACCTTGGTGCAGCTTGTGTTTTCCTTCATAGATTAAAAAAGGTAATAGGAATTAAGGGACCCTCTCTTGGCTCAGATCCTATTTGACTGATTGTTATCAGTTTGTAGATTAAATGTTAACTATTCTGCCTGTTCTCAAGTGGAGTGGTGTTCCACAGGTTTCAGTTTTAGACCCACTGCTATTTTTTCTTTATCTGCTTCCTCTGGGCCACATAATTCATAAACATAGTATTAGTTTCCACTTTTATTCTAATCATGCAGTTATATATCTCAGCAAACTATAACGGTTATGTTTTGTTTTGTAGTTTTGGTTATGTTAGCGTATACTTCATTTCCCAGTCTGCACCTTGGTCAGGTGACGTAAGAAGCTCACCTGAACCGAGGAAAGCTAATTATGTCTGATTATGTTTAGTTATAAATAGCCTGGCTGAACTTCAGTCAGAGGGCGGCACGGTGGTGTAGTGGTTAGCACTGTCGCCTTGCACCTCCAGGGTCTGGGTTCGATTCCCCGGCCAGGCTCGATTCCCGTCTCTGTGTGCATGGAGTTTGCATGTTCTCCCCGTGCTTGGTGGGTTTCCTCCGGGTACTCTGGTTTCCTCCCACAGTCCAAAGATATGCAGATTAGGCTAATTGGCGTTCCTAAATTGCCCATAGTGTGTGATTGGGTATGTGTGTGTGCCTGCGATGGATTGGCACGCTGTCCAGGTTGTACCCCGCCTAGTGCCTGAAGTCTCCTGGGATAGGCTCCAGGTCCCCCGCGACCCTGAACACAGGATTAAGTGGTATAGAAGATGAATGAATGAATGAATGAACTTCAGTCAGACGTCTAGCTTTTGTTGTTGTTGTTTTTGATGTTTAGTTTGTGTTTGGTGTTATGCCATTTTATTTAAATAAAAAGACTTTATTGAACCGTCAGCTCGCCTCTGCGATCATGCCACGCACACACACCCAACACCGAAAGGTTCATGACAGAAAGCTAGACCGTCCAAGTGGCATGGTGGAGGATTTCCCCCTGGATTATTTTTGGGGGGGCGCGAACACGATCTCGCCCGAGCTGGCGGACTGGCTGGAGGACGGCGAGGAGGACATGTATCGGAGCTGGGAGTACAGCCTGCTTGCGGAACAGGAGCACTTGCGGGAGAGCAGCGAGGAGCGTGCCAGCTCCGCCGGCGCGGAGCTGGCACTGAGCTGGGAAGGCTGCAGGCTCGCCATTAGGCGGACGCCATTTGGGAGCGATGCAACACGGGGTCACGTGGTTCCCCACACCGGCCGGAAGAGAAGGGCCAGGAAGGCCAAGTACGGCGGTGACGCGGGGGAAATAACACCCCAGGCGGAGCAGCAGTGAAGAGAGGAGAATGAGCTCATGTGGTGGATTCCGGATCCGGAGCGAGTGCGAGACCTGCGGGAGCAGGTGGAGGAGCTCCAACACCTGATCCTCCAGTTCCGGGAGAGCCACGCTACAGGCGCTGAGCCCCGAGAGAGCCCCGCTGCAGGTTATGAGCTTCCTCTTCCCTCGTCTGCGCTCTTCAACGCGGAGCAGACGACGCTTCCGGAATCAGCGCTGAACAGCGTGGAAGAGGAGTTTCTTCCACCGCCGCCTGTGCTCGATATGGAGGATTATGAGGAGTGAGGAGTGGTGGTGCAGCCAGGACGAAGCGTTTCCTCTTCCGCCGCCTCCTGTGCGCGATGCAGGGAATCACGCGTCGGCGCTTGACAGCGAGCGAGCTCTTCAACCTCCACCGAGCCCAGTTGCAGCTCTTCAGCTGCCACCGGACTGCACTAACGCTCTGACGCTGGAGAGCATTGTTCTTCCACCGCCTCCAGGCTTCGAGGACTCATCAGCTGTGTCGAGCTCAGTACCGGCTCCGCCGCCGCCGTCGAGCTCCGAGTCAGCTCCGCCGCCGCCATCGAGCTCAGTGCAGCTCTGCCACCACTCCAGGCTTTGAGGACTCCAGCTCAGCAGCCGCCGAGCACGTCTCCAGCTCAGCAGCCGCCGAGCACGTCTCCAGCTCTGCAGCCGCCGAGCACGTCTCCAGCTCAGCAGCCGCCGAGCACGTCTCCAGCTCTGCAGCCGCCGAGCACGTCTCCAGCTCTGCAGCCGCCGAGCACGTCTCCAGCTCTGCAGCCGCCGAGCACGTCTCCAGCTCTGCAGCAGCCGAACACGTCTTCAGCTCTGCAGCTGCCGAGCACGTCTCAAGCTCCGTCACCCAGACTCCAAAACGAAGAGCTGGCACTTGCAGCTAGAAGTAAGCTTTCTGATCCATTATTTACAGCAGTAAAAGACCTTTGTGTGATTATAGATTCCAATCCTTCATTTGAAGCTCATGTAGATAATATTACCAGGACAGTATTCTTTCATCTACGAAAAATTTCCAGGATAACGAATATAGCGTCTAGGCTAAAATCTCTGGATTTAGCCAAGCATTCTCGTTTTCCTTTGGTAAAGAAGCAGATCTGTGGGACTCATAGAGTATTATGGTTAATTGCTATGTTTAGATGCTGTCTTCCCCACTCTCATTGATCACTCAGGTTTGTTGACTGGTAGTGACTGGGGACAGTTCCACTTTTTGAAGATGGTCCTGCTCTATTAGGACTTTTGACTGCTGTCACTCAATAGTTCAGGCCTGGCATTTCATACAGTCTACCTGAGTCTCAACGAACTGGACGCCATATTACATTAAACACATCATCTGCTAGATTGAACTTACAGCTGCCTAACACACAGTATGATTGCAACAATTCTTGCTTTCCGTTATCACTCAAACAAGGATGGGTTTCCTGTTCAGTCTGGTTCCTCTCAAGGTTTCTTCCTATTGCCATCTCAGGGAGTTTTTCCCTGGGACCCAGAGAGGAACAATCTGATCATTTTGATTCATACACAGTTTCTCACATTTTATAAAAATTTTCATAAGTTTCTTTTTATTCTTTAAAGCTACTTTGCGACAATGACCATTGTTAAAAGTGCTAGACAAAGCCTCCGAGTGGCGCAGTGGTAATGTGCTCGCCCTATCATCCGGAGATCGCTGGTTCGAACCCCGGGTGATTCTGTTTTCCTCTCACCCCAGATGCATAGAGAGAGCTGATTGGCCGAGCTCTCTCAGGGGGGAGGGATGAGAGGTACTTGCGCACCCACATTAATCACGGCTCTACAGCCAATCAGGGGCGTGTGTGAGCTCGTACACGGGGAAGGAACAGCTAGCACTTTCCTGCAAGTGTGTTATTCCGCCCCTAATGGTGCGTGAGCAAGCAGCTCGAAAAGATGCCGTCGTCTGACATCACGCGGTTCGGAGGAAACACGTGATAGTCTTCGCCCTCCCGACTGAATGGTAGTGGTAGCCTTAATGAGGGAGCTCCCCTAGCGATGGGGAGGAATTGGCCACGACTAAATTGGGGAGAAAATTTGAACCTCCCCCCCCAAAATAAAGTGCTAGACAAATAAAATAGAATTGAATTGAAAAGAATAGAATAGAATTAAATTTAAACATGCGCTGTGCTGCTGCCAAGTTCGTCCACGGGCTGCTGACCCAGGAACATTGCGTTGAACTCTGCCAAGTACTCCGTCAGCGTGCCGTGGATGACCCGTCCTTCATGTCAAAGATAATTACTGGTGAGGAAACTTGGGTGTATGGATTTCAACCCTGAGATGAAGCAACAGTCTTCACAGTGGAAAAGCCCATCATCTTGGGCTAGAGTCCAAGCAACGTTCTGGAGGAACATTGTTTCGTTTCATCGTGTACTAAACTGTATATGGATGAAATGACAATAAAAGCCTACTTGACTTGACCTTCACGAATGAAAAAGGCATGTCAAGCTCAACTAAGTGCATTGTCTTTTTCGACATTCTCGCCATTGTGCATTGAAAAATACATCCCCAGGCATCTGACGGAGGACATACAGCAAAAAACCAGAGCTTGTAAACAGAGCTAATCTTGAAACCTTTTGTTATCACCTACAGTACAGTATATACTAAGAAAATCTAGATATAAAAGAAATCTAGATTTGTACCATGGTGGTGTTGAACTGACAGTTTTAAGTGGTCAAAATTTATAATTGTTGAGCATGACATAGCGGTGCATTCAGCTTCACAGCTCCAGGGTTTACTGTTTGATCTCCAGCTTGGGTTGCTGTCAGTGCTGAGGTTTTGTGCATGCTCTCCCTGTTTTTGTGTGGGCTTCCTCCTGCCTGGTTTTGTACCACCTACTAGGTTTTAGGAATTTTCTGACAAGGGAGAACACTCAGGGTGCACTTTGTGTTTTTTTGACAAGCTGTATTTATTTATTTTTTGTTCTATGAGATTCAATAGAGAAAAAAAGCCAACCTAGTGAAGACACAGCTGTTGCTCACTGTAAAACGGTAAGTGATAACAGGACAACATAACTTGTTTTATGGACAATAAAATAACAGATATAAGATTATCAAATTGTAGTAGATTCCTTTTTTAAAAAACTATTATTTACACTATTAAATTGCTTTAGTTGGTTAAATTGTTTAAGGAATTTGGGGGCATTCTCTCACTATGGGATAACATTAAGACCCTCGTGCCCAGAAATATTACTTTACTTTCCTAACTAAAATACATTTTATAAGATAAATTCTTTTTGGTACTCAGAGAGAGAGAGAACAGCTGTCTATAAAAAACGAAGTCTATATAATTTTCAGAGACTGGATTTGTGTGAAGGGCAAACTCCCAGAGAATGAAAACATCACCTTTTTAAAATTATAGATTTTACAGGTTTATTTCAAATTCTCATGATTGATATTTTTATGGAGTTCTATTATCGGTACAGCAAGACCAAGACTAGGGCTGAACATTTTCCTTTGTGAGTTCCTCTGTGACCTTCATAATTAATCCTACCATTAGGGGTGTCCACATTCACAGACTGTTGATTTAAGGCTTTTTAAGGAAAGCAAAGCTGTAAATCACCCCCAAACTAATTGGTGGCAGAGAAATGAGGCCATTATTCAAAAGGCGATTCTCTTTTCTTTCTTTAGTAGGCTATAGAAAGCCAGTCCAAAATGGCTGAGAGTAACAGGTTTTGTGTCAAATTCACTCAACTAACCGCAATTAGCTTTCCTAAAGCTTTTTTTTGTTTGTTTGTTTTATTGTGTTTGTTTGACAATTCAAAAGAGCACATATAAACAGTTTGAGTGCAAAATTAGATTTTATTAGGCAGTTTTGTAAAAAATATTTTTTTCAACAGTAGCAAGAGGAATTACAAGTTGTTGAAGAATATTTAGTGTCTTAAAAAGTGCAAATGCTCCAAATTGTATTTTTGAGATGAGTATGATTTTGCATAAACGCTATAACTGCACCTACCACAGTTTTGTCACAAGCCTGCAACTGTCTCTTTTGCAGAAACCTGACCTTGTCATCTGTTCAACTACAGGCTGATATCAAACCTCCCCTTTATCTTCAAGATCCTAAAAAAGGTAGTAGTGAAGCAGTTACTTTCATATCTATGTAGGAATAGCTTACACGGAATGGTTTGGTCAGGATACAGTAAAGTAATAAATTACCTCCTATTAAATGACTGCCTCTGATCAGGGTTGCATCTCTTTGCTTGTTTTACTTGATCTTAGTGCAGCTTTGATCATAGTATTCTCCTACACAGATTAGAAATTGTCCTCTACTGGCTCCTAACCTTTTAGATGGATTGTTATCAGTTTGTAGATTTAAATGATGACTATTCTGCATGTTC
This sequence comes from Channallabes apus, assembly GCA_030522415.1. NCBI lineage: Eukaryota > Metazoa > Chordata > Actinopteri > Siluriformes > Clariidae > Channallabes > Channallabes apus. The sequence continues at coordinate 14,333,468 of CM060109.1, forward strand.
TCAAGCGAAGCTTGGCATTCCACACAGTTCAGTTTTAGGCCCACTGATATTTTCTCTGTACATACAGTAATTCAACATAATTTGTACAGGGCAACCTAATTCATAAACATGGTATTTGTTTCCACTGTTATGCTGATGACACAGTTATACTGTATGTCTCTGAAAAGCCAGATGAGTAAAGCCAGCTTAATAAAGTGTAAAGTTCACAAGAGACTGGATGTCCTTCTGCTTAATCCTGACAAGACAGATGTTCTGGTACTAGGAGCAGTTTGAAGTACAGTACCAGTAGTTAGAAATAAGCTTTCTGATCACACAATAACTCTGAATAGATTTTTGGTTTCATCATGTATAAAAGACCTGAGCATGATTGTTGTATAGATTCCAATCATTCATTTGAACTACCAGGATAGCATTCTTTCATTTAATAAATATTGCCAAGGTAAGAAATACAGGGTGTGCCATTTAGAAAAACAATGGTGTGCTTGGTTTTAACGTAACTTTATTATTTCATGAGTTATTTACAAGTTTCATACACTGGGAGAAGAGGGTTGCATTGACAATCCAACACAATGGGCAGCATATTGAACACATTTTATAAGTTATTTATAACATTTTATAACTTAATTAATAAACTTGTAAATAACACATGAAAGAATAAAGTTATGTCAAAACCAAGCACAAACCATTGATTTTCTTGTGAAATTCCCAACAAGTTTGATGTGTCACATGACATTTACATTTACATTTAGGCATTTAGCAGACGCTCTTATCCAGAGCGACTTACATTTTAATCTCATTATACATCTGAGCAGTTGAGGGTTAAGGGCCTTGCTCAAGGGCCCAACAGTGGCAACTTGGTGGTTGTGGGGTTTGAACCTGGGATCTTCCGAACCGTAGTCCAATGCCTTAACCACTGAGCTACCCCTGGCCCCATCCACATGACCCTCTTCCTATTGAAAAAACAAAAGTTGGATCCAAAATGGCCGACTTCAAAATGGCTACCATGGTCACCACCCATCATGAAAAGTTTTCCCCCTCACATATACTAATGTGCCACAAACAGGAAGTTAATATCACCAACCATTCCCATTTTATTAAGGTGTATCCATATAAATGGTCCACCCTGTATATTGTCACTAAACAAAAAAAAAATAGTTCATGCTGTTATCGCCTCTAGGTTGGATTACTGTAGTGTCTTATTGTCTGAATGTTCAACTAGGTGCATAAACAAGCTTCAGTTAGTCCAGAATACAGCATAAGAACCAGAAGATGTGAGCACATCACCACTATCTTATCCACACTGCATTGGCTCCAAGTGAAATTCCGCATTGATTTTAAAACATTACAATTCATGTTCAGGACTCAGACACAGTCTCAGTGTTTACAGTCTCACAGTCTCAGTGTTTTAGTCTAGGTTAAAAACCTATTTATTTAACCAAGCATTTTTGTGAATTGATTTGCCTTACTGCTCCTTAGGTAAAGGAGCAGATCTGGGGGACTCACGGACGTAGAGTATGATGGTGAACTGGTATGTTTAGATGCTGTCTTCCCCACTTTCATTGATCACTCAAGTTTGTTGACAGAAAGTGACTGGTTTCTTTGCATCCAGTTCTGGATCTCTACTTTATTTTTATTGTCATAGTTAGTCCTGCCCGTGCCCCTGCTTGCACTCTGTACTACATATGCTGTACATTCACCCTATACATTAGGTGACGGTGACCATACCTAACTGTTATCTCTCTCATTCATTGAGATTCAAAACCTCTTTTTCAAGAGAGTCCCAAGATAGGCAGTAAAAAGTACAAAACAATTAAGATACAATTACAAACAGATAAAAGAAAAGAAAAAAAGAATTTGTAAACAAACTATATAAAACATGTACAAGCAATGGAAACAGCCTCAAAAACTCTCAATCTGGATTTAAATGTGTTCCAAAGAATCAACTCTCATCGCTTCTCTCCGTATTATCTTAAGCACATCTCCTGTTATACTGAACTTCCAGCCCCCTAACACACAGTATTACTGCAAAACAATTCCTGCTATTAATTTTCACCCAAATGAGGATGGATTCCCCGTTGAGTCTGGTTCCTCTCAAGGTTTCTTCCTATTGCAGGCACTGCAACAGGAAATCCTGACTGGAGAACTGGATGTAGGAGACATACTGTAACATAGCATTTGCCACAGCTTTCTGTGCACAACACATGTACAGTATGTGTCATTATAATAGCAAAGGGTGACAATATCTAGAATGGAATGTTCAACAAGCACATATGGATGTGGAGAGGTGTCATAGATAATGCACATACTGTATTACTGTACATCTACAAATACATCTGTCTCTTGAAGAGAAAGACATCACACGAGTGGTGTTATCTCTGGTGGGGCTTTTCTTTTGTAAATATTATCATAAATACATCATGGCTCACAAACTTTTCAGAAACAGTACTTCAGGCTTGAGATCCATTTATGGATTCATGAATGGATTCATCTTGAGTCAGTCATTTAAATGTAGCTACAGTCAAAGGGAATTCAACATCAATACTGTATGTGCGTTATGTATGACACCTCTCCACATCCACACGTGCTTGTTGAACATCCCATTCCAGATATAGTCACCCTTTGTTATTATAATGAGCTCCACTCTTCTGGGAAGATTTTCCACTAGATTGTGGATGTGGGGCTTTGTGTTTATTCAGATACAAGAGCATCACTGAGCTTAGGTGCTGATGTTGGTATGTTGAAGAGCCTCCAGTTCTCAGTGGAGGTGAGTTCAGTCAGGGCTTTATTTATTGATTTATTTGGTTGGCATTACAAAATGTTTAAAACTCTAAATGCAACTGGGGAAAAAAACGGTTATTTATGCATGAAACTGCATATATTTTAAATAATTCATGACACTTGGCTTATTTGATTTTACTGAAGCATTATATAGGGTATTTTTTATTTTTGTTTATTAATTAATTTTTTTTTACCAGAAAAAATATCAGAACAAAGTAATCACTATTATTATAATATATACAAAGTATGTAATTACTTTAAACATCTTTGACACAACACTAATATACACTGTATGTCGTATACACAGTGTATATTAGTTTTGTGTCAAAGATGTTTAAAGTAATAACATACTTTTTAAATATTTAAATACCAGTGACAACTTTGCTCTGCTATTTTTAATATACATGTTTTATTTTTTATTGCACATATTGAATACGCAGGGGCGATGAAAACAATCTGTTCACCCTGGAGGGGACAGAGGACCGCTTTATCTGTTTAAACCATGTGTCCCATTTGCTTCATCACCGAGCAGTGAGTGAGCACATAGTCTCATGAGCTGCGGTATGAGATTTCAAGACTGCAGCCTGCTCCCTGTGGACATGGAAGGAACTACCACTATGATAAAACAATAATAATAAAAAAGTTTTGTGTTAATATGTTCAGAATAGTTTGTGTGTGGACACCAAATAAAAGAACCCAAACAGACATTCAGTATTAAAACTACATGATTTACTGTAGACCAGGTACAGTATATGATTGTGCATTTATGTGCTGTATGCCTGACTGCACCTGTATAAACAGCTGGATGCTTTACTAAAGAAAGCTTCAGCTTCATGTTCAGCCAGCCGTCACTGAAGCTGACACTTCGGAAAAGGAGAAAAAAAATGTAGTTGTGAAAGTTTTCTGTAATCAGCAACTTTATCGTGACCTCAGACTCACTACGCACCGCTCACAGAATATCTTCTGAATCTAAAAAGGGCTCAGTATGATACTGTAAGAGCCATATCACATTTGTTATGTAAGATGAATCTGCAAAATTTGTTGTTGTGTTTATTTTATTTTATTTGTTTTAATTCATTTCATTCTACCTTATTCTATTCATTAGTTAAGAATTAAGCATTACGTTTATTACATAAGCCATAAGCTCTGAATGTGTTAGTTAAGCATCCATTTTGACAATCGTGAGTTGGTCTGTGATGTCATTCCACTATTACATGTATTTGTATGACTATCGTATGATAGAAAGTTCAGTTTAGATGCGGAAGTCTACGGAAACACAAGCTTTTGACCGTGAGCTAAACGCAATGAGATAGATATAACAAAGCTGTTGTTATAAGGTGACATTGAACCATTCGATACAGCAACAGGTGTTGTAACCACAGTGGATTTACTCAAGACGAGTTGACAAGTGTTGAATCTTTGATGCTGAAAATAAAATACCAAGACAAAGAAATCATCGGACTTCCTTTCTTGTAAGTAAATGATCAAACCAAAGCTACGCGTCAAAACTAGTGAAATAACATGACCGCATCTACATTAAAGTCAAAAGCTTTCCACTGCTTGAATGAAAACAATTGAACGCTGAAAGGGAATGTAAAAGGGAATAGCGCCCCTTGAACTTCACCATGCCGAACAACGAGGACAAGGGTCCCAGCACTTCGCTGGAGAGCCTAAAAGCGCTCTACGAGATGAGCAGAAAGAACCTCGACGAGGCGCTGGAAGCAAGAAAAGGCAAGCAAAACCAACTGAATGCAATGTCTATTGAATTAGAGACGCTTGCGTACGATGCATATAATTTAGACATCGTTGAAACTGAGTACAGACCCGAATACGGGAAGTTGTGAGACTTTATGAGACGCAACATTGATGTACTAGTGTAGGCTCATAAAGACGAACACAAACGCGATCAGGTTGTCTGCGTTGCACCTGAGGTTCAAGGCTGCACAGAATTCATAGCTAAGACGTCGCGAACACGCGATGACGATGTCTCGCCAGGCGACAGCGTGTCACAGATAATGGCAGCGTCCAAGAGGTCCTCCTCATCATCTACAGCATCATCAGCTCGGCTAAAAAGGGCAGAAGCCACCAGAGCAGCCCTGGTAGCTGAAGCAGCAGCCTTAGATCAACGGCAGAAGCTGGAAGAGCCGGAAGAGCAACTAAAGGCGCAACTTGAAATGGAAAAGGCGCAACTAAAGGCTAAGGAAGAGCAACTAAAGGCGCAACTAAAGGCTGAGGAAGAGCAACTAAAGGCGCAACTAAAGGCTGAGGAAGAGCAACTAAAGGCGCAACTAGAAATGGAAAAGGTGAAACTAAAGACACAGAAGGAAAGGCTGAGATTTGATACGGAGCTCACAAAGGCCGAAGCTGAAATAAGTGGTTACTCCAAATACGACAGCTGATCACCCACAAGAAAGAGCGCACCCATTGAATCGAGGAGCGCGTCCGAGCAGCGTGCGCCCGAGCAGCGCGCACCCTCACCTTTCCAACTCAAAATGCAACAGCCGAGCGCAGCCTGCAAAGGAGAGCGCAGTCACTGAATCGAGCAACGCGTACCTAAGCAGCGCGCACTCTACAGACTTGGAACACAATGAACTCTATGAGCACAGCATGCCCACGGAATATCACGAACACGCTTCGTGGCAGCCCGTTCGAGAGTCACGTTTCGAGGCAGCCTGTGCAAGCGAGCCCATCAGTGCCAGACCTACAATGGCAAGTACTCAAAATTAATGTCCCATCCTGGGACATTTATGTCAGAGGATGGGACATTAATTTTGTACATAACAGTTATGTCAGAGATTCGATACAGTACATTATCGAATGCCAATGCTCTACGGGGCAGTGCCCATGAGCTCAAACCCATAAATGACAAGTACCCCGAAGAAACGTTTTACCCACAACAACGAACATCTATGGCAGGGTTACAATGCACTACGACGTCAAATGCAACGCCAGGCAGTTCCCCCTGGCGCGCATGCAAGCACAAATCAGCAACCGATAAGCACCTTACGAAACCCATTTAGCATGACAGAATGCACCACTCAAGACAATGAACACTTACGTCAGAGCCTTGACAGTAGGGCTCCAGGTGCAATGTCAAGCAGAACTCACAGAAATGCTCGCGAGAAGCCACATGATATCCACCCTGCCACAGCGCAACATTCCTCCGTACAACGGGGACCCGTTTAAATTCTCGTCCTTCATGATATCCTTTGAGCATTTCGTTGAATCCAAAGCTGACAACGACGCTGAAAAGCTGTCCTATCTCGAACTGTTCACCACAGGCGAACCCAAAGACCTTGTAGCGAGCTGCATGAACATGACAGACCTTTGCAAGAGCAAAGAAATTGCTGCACGACAGGTTTGGTAACGAACTAAGAATTGCAGCAGCATATAAGCAAAAGGCAGCTAAGTGGCCAAAAATAAAGCCAGACGACGGAAGGGCGCTAAGTGCCCTCTCCTCGTTCCTGACAACCTGCAAAAACGCCATGGAGAACCGTGAATCCATGGACGAGTTGAATAGCAGCCAGTGCATGACTGACATTCTCACAAAGCTGCCCCACAAGCTGATCGACAGGTGGAAGCTTCGCTCACACCAGCACTACGAGCTTCACGGAACAAGAGCCAAGTTCGCCCAGCTGGTGGACTTCATCGAACAACAAGCTAGACTGTACTCCAACCCGTCCTTCGCTGACCTGGACGCTGCAACCGAGGTCAGACAGGTTGGTAAGCAATACAAAGACTCGACTATAAAAGGGAACGCCAGTGCATTACCTGTCAGCGCCTTCACTAAACCGTGCGCACATTGCAAAGGGGAGCATATCTTAGTCGATTGCTTCCAATTTAATGATAAGACACACAAAGACAAAGTAGAATTCTTAAAAAGGAACGGATTCTCTTTCGGATGTTTAAGAAAGGGTCATTTATGGAAAGACTGTGCCAGAAAAATAACATGTACATTGTGCGCAAGGCCACATCCTTGCATGCTGCACATAGCAGTGCAAGACAGGGCGCAGTTAGCCACAAGTGCCCACGGAAACGAAACTGAAGGTGAAACAAAAAATCCACCACCTGCAGTGAGTCACGAATCAAATGCGCTCACTGGGGCTGGAGATAATTGCATCCTCCCCATTGTACCTGTTAAAATAAAGTCCAAGAAAGGTGACACAATAGTAGAAGTGTATGCATTTATAGACCAAGATAGTTCTGCCACATTCTGCACACTAGCCAGGCAATTGAATGTACAAGGCAGAAGAGTTAAAATACTGCTGAGCACCATGAGCTCCACAAAACCAGTTGACAGTTACATGCTCACTGACCTAGAGATTAGTGGGCTGGAAGAAAACACCTTCATCGAACTTCCCAAAGTTCTTACACACAAGAGCATCCCAGCTACAGTGGAAAACATTCCACAACAGCATGACATCGATAAGTGGCCATATCTCAGCGACGTAAAACTGCCCCAGATTAATGCTGGAATCGAAATTCTCATAGACAATAGAGAGTACGAGCTTTTAGAACCATCGCGAATCATTACTAGCAGGCACATGGGTCCATACGCAGTACGGACCCCCCTCGGCTGGATCGTGAATGGGCAATAACGAACCAGCGCGCGTTACAGTTAACCGAACCTCTATTGAAAGTGTAGAACGAATGCTGTTAGAGCAATATAACCATGATTTTCCCGAACGAAATTGCGATGACAAGGCAGAGATGTCACAAGAAGATTATCAGTTCTTAGATCTCGTTAATAACTCCTTGCAGTTCACAGATAATCACTTCTACATCGGCCTCCCACTTAAGAAAGCATCCGTTCAAATGCCCAACAACCGAATTGCAGCTATGCAGCACGTATTGAATCTCAAAAGAAAACTTACCAGCAACAGCTCCTTTCACGAGGAGTACACAAATTTCATGAATGATATGCTAAAAAAGGGTCATGCAGTCAGGGTCCCTACACATCACGTAAACCGTCAAGACGGTCACGTGTGGTACATACCGCATCATGGCGTCTATCATCCTCAAAAGAATAAACTGAGGGTGGTTTTTAACTGTGCTGCCAGTTATCAAGAAGTGTCACTAAATAGTGAGCTCCTACAAGGACCAGACCTAACAAACTCACTCATTGGCGTGCTCACACGCTTTAGACAAGAAGAAATTGCCATGATGGCAGATGTAGAAGAGAGTCCCCGAGAAGGACACAGATCTGCTGTGCTTCCTATGGTGGCCGAATGGAGATGTGAACCAAGATTTAGTTGAGTATAAAATGGTAGTTCATTTGTTCGGTGCAAAATTGTCCCCAAGCGTTGCCGACTTCACCCTTAGAAAGACAGCGGAAGAAAACCGCAGCAATGCACCTGCTGTGGCAGTCAATACAGTACTTAAAAACTTTTATGTAGACGACTGCCTGAAGTCCGTTTCGAGTCATGATCAAGCAGTTGCCCTATACAACGATCTCACAAGTCTCTGTGCAAGCGGAGGGTTTAACCTCACTAAGTGGGCAAGCAACAGCCGTGCCCTACTGACTTTCATTCCCGAGAGCGAAAGGATCAAAGACATGAGAGACTTGAACTTGAGAAAAGATGCACTCCCTGTTGAGAGAGCTCTGGGGGTGCTGTGGTGCATTAATTCAGACATGTTCAGGTTCAAAATTAATTTAAAAGAACAACCGGTGACAAGACGAGGAATCCTGTCAATCACCAGTTCGATTTACGACCCCTTAGGTTTTCTCGCACCTGTCATACTGCCAGGTAAAACTCTAATGCAACAGTTTTGTAAAGAAAAACTCGCATGGGATGAGGACATTCCCGAGCAGTTTGCTAAAGCATGGAAAACCTGGTTGCAAGAGCTGCCCCAACTGTCCGAGTTCAGCGTAGCAAGGTGCGTGACACCAGCCAACTTTGGTGCCACAGTTACAGCGCAACTTCACTTTTCGGATGCGAGTGAAATGGGATACAGATTTGTCTCATACCTCAGGTTAGTAAATGCTGATGGACTCACACATTTCGCATTCATGATGGGGAACTCCCGTGTAGCAGCCCTGAAACAAACCACAATTCCACGAATGGAATTGATGGCGGCAGTGATCGCTGTAAAAAATGACAAAACGTTGAGAGAGCAACTAGAATTGAAATTACTAGACTCGATGTTTTGGACTGACAGCACAACTGTCTTGAGATACATTGACAATGAAACACTTCGTTTTAAAACCTTTGTGGCCAATAGAATTGCCACTATAAGAGAGTCAACCAAGACAAAGCAATGGAGGTACGTCGATACCTCAAAAAACCATAGCTGATTCTGCGTCCAGGGGGGTATCCTGTGAAAAGTTTATAAAAAACGTCACCTGGATTTACGGCCCTTCCTTTCTCAAGGAAGCAGAGTGTAACTGGCTTGAAAATATTCATGACACATCAATAAAAGAAAATGATGATCAAATTAAGCTTTCAGCTTCAGTGAACATTGTGAGCACTACAGAAGGCACAGACGCAGTGAGCAAACTAATTAATTATCACTCCGACTGGCACAAGTTAAAAAGATCCGTTGCCCGGATCCTTCGCATTAGAGACATGCTCAAACAAAAAACAGAAAGGGTCAAAACACAAGTAGATAACCCAAAGACTGAAAACTACAAGTCCCTAACAGCTCAAGACCTAACAAGAGCAGAAAACGAAATCATTAAGTTCACTCAAAGTCAAAATTATAAGGAAGAAATACCTCACTACTGTCTCGGAAGATCCCACAGATCTGGAAACTCTGACACCAAACCACCTGCTGCTGATGAAAAAACCTGCCCCCTGGACTTTTCAAAAAGGAAGACATATATGCACGTCGCAGGTGGAAGCAGATTCAGTACCTATCAGACCTGTTCTGGAAGCGATGGGTGTGTGAATACTTGCCCTTGCTCCAGGAACGTTAAAAATGGTTTCAAGAGAGAAAAAGCCTCTCGATTGGAGATATTCTTTTAATAATTGATGAGTCTTCTACAAGAAATTCATGGGTTATTGGACAAATCATGAAAGTGCTCCCCGACAAAGGGGGACTTGTGAGACGTGTGTTAGTCAAAACTAAGAGCAACACGCTGGAAAGACCCATCGACAAGCTGTGCCTCATATGTGAAACGGACTGTTAAATGTGCTATAATCGGTTATGAAATCTGATACGCAAATATAAACACCTGAGATAAATATTATAGATTTAAAAATGTTTTTGAAGGTTAAGAATGTTTAATTTCATGTTGTTACAAAAAAAAAAACACAACATTGTAATTGTCAGTCTTTCTGCCTGTCAATTAGGGGCTGGAATGTAAGAGCCATATCACATTTGTTATGTAAGATGGATCTGCAGAATTTGTTGTTGTGTTTATTTTATTTTATTTGTTTTAATTCATTTCATTTTACCTTATTCTATTCATTAGTTAAGAATTAAGCATTAAGTTTATTACATAAGCCATAAGCTCTGAATGTGTTAGTCAAGCATCCATTTTAACAATCGTGAGTTGGTCTGTGATGTCATTCCACTATTACTGTACATGTATTTGTATGATTATCATATGATAGAAAGTTCAGTTTAGATGCGGAAGGCTACGGAAACACAAGCTTTTGACCGTGAGCTACAGTAAACGCAATGAGATAGATATAACAAAGCTGTTGTTATAAGGTGACATTGAACCATTCGATACAGCAACAGGTGTTGTAACCACAGTGGATTTACTCAAGACGACTGTATGAAGTGTTGAATCTTTGATGCTGAAAATAAAATACCAAGACAAAAAAATCATTGGACTTCCGTTCTTGTGAGTAAATGATCAAACCAAAGCTACGCATCAAAACTAGTGAAATAACATGACCGCATCTACAGATACCTTCAACTGACTTTTTTCAATTTTCTTTTCTTTCTTTTTTTAAAGCTACGTTTTCTCGTCAGCATCCTGCCTTAAAGTTTTCTTTTAAATTATGAGTAAGCATGGGTGTCATTTCTTAAACACTTCTTCTGGCGCAAATCGTTGGTTCTCAGCCAGGTTCGGTGAATCAACTCAAAATAAAATCAACTACTGTATGAGAGATTTAAAAAAAAATGATGCCAGTGTTTTTCCTTCTGCATAACAGGTAATTATTTTTTGGAAGCATTTGTGTAATTACTTGTCCTGTTAAAACCATTAATCCTCTCGAATATAAATGTACGTGACACAGATAGCTAGACAAAAACAACACTTAGATGTCTGCCAGTGTTTGGCTGTGAGAATGGTTTACAGATTGCAGATTTTAAGTTTGGATTCCTTCATTAGTGAAATCTTTACCAAGATTGTTAGAGAAACTTAATCTTAATCCCTCACGTATGCTAGTCCTGTTTTCTATACCAACACTGGAACTGCAGATTGAGCCAAAATCATGCTCATGTACTTATTTTCATAAAAAAAGAAAAAGAGTACTGTGCAATGTGTGCTCATTATATGTTCTGATGTTAATAAACAGATGGTATAAAAGACCAGGAATCTGGATGTATTTCACAAATTTTTGGAAAAATTTGCGAACAGCAATTACCTTTATGTCTTTGAACTGTAGAAGGAAACATTAGTACCTTGAAGAAACCCACAATAAAAGCAGAAGGAGAACATTTAAACTCCACATACACACACACACAGACCCAAGGTGGGACTTGAACCCTTGACCCTAGAGGTGTGAAGCCACATTGCTAACCACTACACCACCATGCCGCCACACATGCTGAACGTGATTGCTTAAACAAGCTCTGCCAACGTGAGAACAAAATCAACAATGGAAAAAATATCAACTCTTATATATATATATTACGTGCTTGATGTTCAGCTGTTGGTCCTTCAAAACAAATTAAAAACTTTATTTACTTCCAGCTGTACAAAAAAGCTTCCCAGTACGAAACACACTTCTGCAGAGAAACCCCATTCGATCCAGGTTACAAGTTTGCATCAGCTAGCTAACATTACAAAGATTGAATTATTAGGAATGTGGAAGTCTGGCACTGCACATCACCTTATTAAAACCTTCCCTGCAGTCAGACACAGTAGTGGCAGCGCCATGCAGTGGGGACGTTTTCCTGTGGCTGGGAAACTAGTCAGTATAGAGGGAAAAATATATGCAGAAAAATAAATATCTATCCTGAGTGAAAACCTTCTCCTGAGTGCTCAGGATATCAGGATGGGATAAAGGTTTGCATTTCAACAAGACAATAAGACAAAACATAAAGCCAAGAAAACACAAGAGTGGCTTCAGAACAGCTCTGTGAACGTCCTGGTGAGACCTTCCATTAGGAAGGTGTTCCAAGATTGTAGCATCATTCACAAGCAGACTTGATGATCATGATAGATCTGAATATTCATATAAATAGAATATTTATTTATTCATTTATTAAAATGTATTAATTTTTTTATTTACCTCGCCAACCTCTGTTTTTAATTTTGTTATTGTTGAGTATGGTGTGTAGAATGATGATGATTTAAAAATAAGAATTAAATCCATTTTAAGATGAGTGTGAAACATCACAAAACATGAAAAACTTGAAATGGTCTGAAAACTTTATGTTTGTTTTTAGTGAAGTGGTTTCACATATAAACTTACTCTTAACCTCATAACACCCGGTGTTACTCCAGGCAGCTACTGGACAGCTAAATGTTTTTATTTCAAATGTTTTTTTATGTAAACAAAATTAGTCAGGCATATGTGTTGTAAAATTCCTGGGTGTCTAAATGAAAGTGCATCACTGAATTTGATTCTTTGATACCAATCATTAAAATGCTGTATTGCTCTTCATCAGACGTAAAGCAGTACAGACTATTTAAAATTTTAAATGGCTCAGTAGAAGTGCTGCAACATGCAAATGAGCTCTGTCACATTATTATTTTTTTTGTTAAGTGCCTCTTTTGATGAATAGCAGCTCAAAAGATTCATTTGACAAAAATATGAAATTCAGGTAAATTTTAAAGTATTAAAAAGTGATTAACTGTACATATGTGACAACATAATTAAAGCAAACTAAATTATGTAAAAAACGGAAAAAAATTTCCTTCCTTAGGTTTAAAGCATTAGACGCCGCTGGTATTGAGGAATACCGAAAATCATATATTAATACTCATACTTTGCCTGATTCGTGTATCACTATACCTTTAATTCTTTAAAATAACATGAAAAATCTGTTTCATATATTTGGCTTTTTTTTATAGCAGTTAGAGAATATAAATTAAACGATTTAATTGCGTTAAAAATGCATTTGCTTTATGCTGCTTGGAATTAAATAAAGAACTATATATATATATATATATATATATATATATATATATATATATATGTGATGGTGCTTAAAAGAAAGTGCTATGGACATGTTCTGTTGTTACATGGAGTGCTGCCAAGTGCAAATATAGAGTCTCGCTCTATTCTAATACACCAGTCTCGTCTGCTCTCCGTCAAAGCATCTCCTGGAAAACGTTACCGTCATAAAGAAAGTATAAAGACAAAAATTCCTTCAGTGATGATCGACCTTCATCTATTATTTAAGGAACGAAGCAGAAACAATGTGCGAGAAGGTCAAGCTGAAACAGCCACCACAAGATGACCAATAAACAGCAAGCGTGCCCCGTGGAAAGCCACCTTCAAGAGGTTGTTTTCAGTTCTGGTGGATATTTCGAATCCTTCCCTGCCACATGACTTTGCTTTGGATTTACTGCACAGTCTAATCCCAGCACCAAAAAAAAAAAAAAAAAAGATTTTCAAAAAGGCATTTTGGTAGGCTGCAGCTTTCTAAGGTTAATCCGAGAGGGACTGCTCTTCCTCTCTCTGACAGATCCGTCCCATGTGATGTTTCTCCGAAAAGAAACCGTACATGATGTTTGACTGGGCTTATTCAAGCATAAACAACATCCTCCGTCCCAGGCGGTCTGAAATGTCTGTAGTCTCCATAGCGGTTTCCTTTCCCCCCTCTTTCTTTCCTCCTTCATTCTCCCTTTCTTTCTTTTCTAAATCAGCTCATTTCCCTATTTCTCTGCACTCAGATTAGCCTTGCATCAGGCTGTGAGGATCCACTGAAGCTCTTTGTGTGGATTCAGTGACATGTCTCATGCAGGCCAAATTTCACACACTCCTCACTTTTCTATGCGTGTGTGTGTTTTTTTTCTTCCCGTCTTCAAATCCAGTGGCGCGGCCTATCTCCAGCCTGCACGCCCACCAGTAATTAAACACCTCAATGAACAGATTAAGGAGTTTCCCCATTTGGAAATTTCATTACCATTGCTGTAATTGGATTCCAGATTTAATTAGCACTCCTCAATGAAAACAGCAGGTGATGCCGGGTCCCGTCCAAGAACGGTGATGTAATGGCGAGACTGTGAAAGGGGTTACGTTCTGACACAGTAGTGCTTCATGACCTGTTGCTCTGCACATGAAAGGTTTTAGAGAAGTTATGGAAAGGCACTGTTTTAGGAAACAACCAGAGGAGCATGCAGTCTTGTAGAGGCACTGATCTATGTTCATTAGGCAACTGAAGGGTCTGTGTTGTGTCTGTGTAACCAAATTGCGTTTACTTTATTCGAGAGACTGGTCCAAATTCATCAATACGGATCACTTTGAGTCCAACACACATTTACACATTTACATTTTAATCAAGCATTTAAAACTTCAAGCTCAGAAAGTTCCGGCTCAGTCCTTTTGGCACAGAGACAGACATAATTTGCTAGCTTACACTTAGAATGGTTTTTAATAAAGCATGCTTGCCACTAAAATAATAAATTAATAAATTAATAAATTAATAAATAAATCGGAACATAAAATAAGCAATCTTGTGATTTCTAAAGAAAGACAAGACTAATTTATTGAACCAATTTTGATAAAAAAACTAAAAAAACAATGGCTTTGTAGTGATTAGAATAAATTAAATTCAAATGCTTTTGGGAAAAGTTTTTCAACGTGAGGCCAGGATAGATGTCACAGATAAAACCCACAGCCAAGCTGCAACAGCGACTGGTAGAAACCTCTACGGGAGACATCATGGGATCTGTAATTCATTTAGAGAGGAAAACAGATCTGAAGACGTCTCATAGGAGGGTGGCGCCTCATGATGGAGGTCGAGAACCTCAATGAGAGCAATAATTAATCATTACTTTTCAGCGGAGGTAGGAGAATATAATGACTTCAGTAGAATAGACTGCTCTTTTTTTTTTTTTGTCCTTGCTCTTTTCACCTTGCATAACCCTATTATTATTACATGTGGTTTGCTTTTTGGTTGCTCATTGTTTATATTATATGAGCCATAAAATCCCATATACGTCCTGCCCCTCAGAGAAAAGAATAAAACCATAACAAATTGATTTACCAAGCAGTTTGAAGGACCAAAGAGGCACACAGTTTAAATACATCTTAAAGAGGATTTTCAGCCTGACATTAAACTCACAACCACAAATCAAAACGCAAAATGTTCTGAGAACAACCGAGATCACATAGTAAATTCAGCATGCTCTTAATGTGCTGACCACACTGATTGATCTTGTCTTTGATTGTGGCCATGATGCAAGACAATATTCAGAGAAAATCGATTCCTCCTAGACTTCTCATAACCCTAATGCTAAAGATGATGTCCTGTCAGTATTTTTCTTATTGATGGTATTCAGGATTACACCACAACAGTCTATAGAATGGACTATAGACTATAGAATGTAAATAGCAAACAAATATGTGGCATTTTCTGAAACCGGGGCTGCCACCATTGCCAATAACAAATCACTATTAATAACATCACTGTTATGATTTTTTTTCTTTCCCATCATCTATCACTATTATTCCCAATGACCAATCACTGATCACCATTATTTCTTTGAATCACTCATTGATTACGTACAAGTATTTCCAATGGCCAATCACTGTTCATAATTTTTTCCCAATCAACAATTAATGATCAACACATTTGTTCCGTTTCCTTAATATCTATTTCATTAAAAAACTGTGGAACTTATGGAACTTTATTTTATTTACTTTGTTAACTTAATATGAAAATAATCACGACACACACGAGTACAACAAGGCATATGAGCACACATGATATTGTGCAACTTTCCTGCAAAGACTTGTCGACACTGGGTACATGTGATCTATATAGACCACAAAAGACTCAAAATGGTCAAAATCACTCGCCTCTGGCTGAAAATAGTTTCAAAATGACTATTTCAATCTTCACTGTCAAGCATCTGCCTGACAGAATAAGTTTCCAAGTACCTTCAAGTGACTTTTCAATGCTGTTATCTTCTTAAACCTGTCTGAATTCCACGTGAGCCGAGAAGCAATGAGGAGAACTATCGATCTTCTCACAGACTTACAGTGAACAACCACGAGGGACCATCAGCGAAAAGCTCCGGTAAAATGACACAAGATAAAAATGCCTCGGAACTTTATCCTTGAAACTCGTTTAGAGAAGGAGGTAGGATCAGTCGCCTAGAGACCTGACACTCTGTGACACCATCTTTGCCTCATGCCGGTAGTATGAGGAGTGTGTTCCTGTTTTGGTTCAAGCACACATTTTGTAAGGTGCGCTGAAATGAACATTTCAGCGCACCTTACAAAATGTATAATATATAATGTAAATACAGTGGAACCTTGGATTACGAGCATAATTCGTTCAGGAAGAGGGCTCATATTCCAAAACACTCATGAACCAAATGTAATTTTCCCATAAGATATAATGGAAACTCAAATTATTTGTTCCACAGCCCAAAAAATAAATATATAAAATTAATTAATACAAAATATAAAGTAAAAATTAAACAAATTAACCTGCACTTTACCTTTAAAAAAAAGTAAAAATAAATCCAGACAGATAAGTGTTTCCGTTTATGCGCGCAAGCGCTGTGTGTGTATGTCTGTGAAGCTAGTCTCACACACACACACACACACACACACACACACACACACACACACACACACACAGACATTAACGGAAAGACTGTTTTATCTGAAAAATTAGCAAGGACCATCGCTAGTCACACTCACATGAGCGAATACTAACGGAATCACTGCTGTAAAGTAAAAAATAAAACAAATGAACCTGCACTTTACCTTAGAAAAGAATTGCGACAGAGCAGTGTTTCTGTGTAGAGTAGAGAGTGTGCGCGCGTAATTTGACACCGTGCCGGTTCTCTGCTTTACACAGAAATGGATTTTTAAACTCTAATGAGACTTTCTTTTGCTTTACACGCACACACACACGCGTGTTATAAGAAACAGTTACACGCGTGCTGTACACATGCTTACAAACACAAAATAAAATATGTTTTACACACACATGGTCACAGTGTTATAGTAAACAGTACATGCATGCACGGATGTTGATTATACCAGTGAGAGACAAGCACTAAGACCCAGCACATACCCACAATTCCACAGCGCAAAAGAGAGAAAGACCATTGGCTCAGTTGTGACCATGTGTGTGATACTGTACCTAATACTCGGTACTCGTAAACCATGACTTGCTCATTTTTTTCAAGTCAGAATTTAAAAAAATAAATTTGCTCGTCTTGCAGGACACTCGTTAACCGTGTTACTCGCAATCCGAGGTATCACTATATAAACATAGTTGAACTAAAAAATGAATGTGTGTAGCTTTAGTCACTTAAGCCTTTTATTTCCTTAAGTATGTTTTCAATTAATTTCACACTAAAGTCTTACAGTATTTATGTTTTCGATGGCAATTTTTCAGGTATAAAGCAACTCGAAAAATAATAATAGAAAAAAAAAATGTTTATTTAAAAACTAAAGATTTTCTTGTACAATTAATCAGTCACTGACTACACATTAGCCTTTGGATTTACATATGTAATGGATTTAAAGCCCTTAATTATGCCTCTGTTACCAATTTAGAGTACTGAAACCACTTTCTAGTACATTTGGTTTGTCTGAGGTTCAGTGCTGTTTAACAGGTTAATTGAGTCATTTTCACTTGGAACTAACGTGGCATTAAAGCTGGTTTGGTATCTGAACAAAAATGTGCATTTAATTTGCATTGGCACTTCGATAACTTACTATTTACTAATATACCTGTTGAGTCGTGAAGATTTTTTGTTTTTAATAAATAAGGTTAAAATAAGTGTTTTTTTTTTTTATTTAATTTTATTTAATTTTTACAAAGTATCTACGGTGTATACTGTATCATTCAGCGAGGGGCACTCAAGACAACCTGTGGTTGTTTTATTGTGCAGAATAACAGAATATACATAAAACTATGTATATACTACTGTATATATATATATATATATATATATATATATATATATATATATATATATATATATATAATCCCCTGCTACACTAATGCACTTACAGTATCCAAGTGTTTCACTAATGCTTTTGAATCAGGCAGTCCTGATGGTGTTCATGTCTGAAGCAGTAGTCTCTCAAGAAGTCCCAGGAATTAATGGCCCAAACATGTGGAAATGGCTTGGAGCGAGGTCAGAACTGTATGGGGGGTGTGGCAATAACTCCCAGCCGAGTTCCTGTAATATGCACATGGTGTTGGTGAATGATTTTGTGTACAATTCACACAGATAGATGCGTCTCTCCCACAAATTGACAGGTTATCCGTCAGTTTTCAAGGATCAGTTTGCAGAAATTCTAATGTTTTACGGTACTATAAGTCTCATAACCATACTGGGTTTTATACTGCAATTCGCCAGAAAGTTCCAGTTTGAATTGAATCTTCATATAATTTACTTTGAGTAATGTGCAAGGGTGGCTCAGTGGTAGGTTTCTTACTTGCCATGAGTAAGGCATGATTTCGATTCCCAACCAATGCCCAAATCTCAGCCACTCGATGCAGTGCCGGTCGCAAGTGGCCTCCCAAATGGGACAGTCGCATCAGGAAGGGCATTCGGCATAAAACCTGTGCTGAGTTTTCTGTGAATTGGATGGTCCGTTGTGGCGACTCCTTGACAGGAACAGCCAAAAGGCTAACAACAGCAACCTCACTTTGAGTAATGTGGACACTGAAGCTGTGACATATACAGTAAATGTATATCTAAAGCAAAATCATGCAAGTAATTGTGAGAAATTTTGATTTGGAAGAGTTGGCATTCAGAAAGCTTTATTTATTTACCCAAAAATCCTTGGGTTGGTGGGTTGGGGGTTTGGGGTGCTCACATATAGCCTGTGAATTCTGTAAAACAACAACAACAACAGTTGTACTTCATGTTTCTAGTTTAATCTATACATAGAGTAAAATGGAATTTAGGTTTTATAATCAGTCACTTGGCTGGAACTTGGCAGAAACAGTCCGTTCATGCGCTTTAGCCTCCCCAAGATTCAAGTAGCTTGTTGCCATCACCTAATAATCCAGAAACCTCTGTCAGTGCCAAATGCCAGCACATTTCACTGACTTGGCTGAATTCAGTCTGGCAGGTCAATCTCGGGATGCTCAAAACAATTCCAGCTCTAACAAATTAAAAAAAGGAAGTGCCTCTAAAAGTACAGTCGGGTTTCTGGCAGCGTTTTCCCCCCCCAGAGAAACAGGAAAGTGAGTAATGGTTGGTGTGTTAGACAGGAAAACAGACCGCTAGGTTGAAAGTCAGCTCTTTGTTTCTATGGATTAGTTTGACCATAGAAAATATAGACAGTTAATTTTTAAAGGTCACATTATTTGTTATTCCTTTAACAATTTAACACAGGTCTCAGACAAAGTGTTCCAGCTGAAATACCACCCAGATTATGCATCTCAAACTCCCTGTGTTCAGCTTTTTGTCTAAATGCACCATTTCGCTGATTCACACCCCTCCAGAGAACAGCAAAGATTGGGAATAACCTGTTGAAGGGGATCTAATTGATTTAAAAAAGTGTTTAAATGGATAGTTTGCTTTTTTTTTTTTCATCTGCCTTAAATCTAAATTGGGGTGCATAGAAATATATTGTAGCGTTTTTCGACGCTAGCAGGGATCTTGGAGGACGAGTGAGCTTACTTGCTCCCCAATGCAAATGGCTGGGGAGTAGTTTATTACTCTCAGCACAAGCACACATACACAGGTCAAACACACACACACATGCTTAAACTTGGCCGAAACCACTAACCTAAAACAAATGTCCCACCCAGGGTGAACATCAACAGAATGCTGGCCCAAAACCGGCGGTCGCCAGCCCCGCCCACGCCACACTGCCCCCACCCGAGCTGTGACCGTCCCCGGTCACCCCTAATTCTTCAGTCTCTGAGGCGTGCAGGTGGTCGGCGCTGGCGCTGTGAACGCCGGAGCCCTGCTGTAGAAGAAACGTGAACATTAGCCTGATGCGGTCCGGCCTCCGTAACAGTTGCCGTCTCGCCGGCATGCGGCTGGTAGGGAGCGAGACGGTCTCGGTGAAGCACAATCATCCGCGCTCGCCCCGCCAGCCGCACCCGGTAGACGACATCCGAAAGCTGAGCGAGCACCGTACAAGATCCCACCCAGTGGGACATAAGTTTGGGTGATAGCCCTCTCTTCCTTCTCGGGGAATAAACCCATACCTGCTCTCCCAGCTCAAAGTCTCGCCCCCGGCTGTGAGTGTCATAAACCCGGCGCTGCTTAAGTGTTAAGGCATCCGCCAAGTGTTTGCGCGCTAACTCGTGAACCCGGAACAGTTTTTCTTTCAAAGAAGAAAAATAATCCAACCCCGGTTCCGTGGGTAAATCCGATTGTGGAGGTGGTCCGAAAACAAGGTCCACTGGAGTGCGCAGCTCGCGGCCAAACATGAGAACAGCTGGCGTTAGCTGCGATGACTCCTGTACTGCTATGCGATATGCCCAAAGCACGAGAGGCAAATGTTCGTCCCAATCGCGTTGCCGATCGCTGGTAAGTAGGGCGAGTTGTCTGGTGAGCGTCTGATTAAAGCGCTCCACGAGGCCGTCACTTTGTGGATGAAGTGGCGTGGTGCGGGTCTTTTTCACCCCGAGGCGTTCGCACACCGCCGCAAACACCTCCGCCTCGAAGTTGCGCCCCTCATCGCTGTGTAACTGCTCTGGAGCGCCGAACCGGCTGAACACCTCATCCACTAGTACTCGGGCCGTGGTGAAGGCGCTCTGATCAGGCACAGCGAAAGCCTCCGGCCACTTGGTGAAGTAATCCATGACAACCAGCACATAACAGTTACCCCGATCGGAAACGGGGAACGGTCCAAGAATGTCCACGCCCATACGCTCCATGGGTGCCCCCACCCGAAAGTCCTGCAGCGGGGCTCGCGAGCGCTGGGTAGGGCCCTTCTTCGCCGTGCAGGAGTCACATCTGTGAACAAAGAGTTCACTATCAGTGTGACAGCCCGGCCAGTAGAAGCGAGCGCGCAACCGCCGCAAAGTTTTTGTCACACCGAAGTGTCCTGAACCCATATGCCCATGAACCAACCCCAGCACACATGCCCGCAAAGTTTTTGGTACCAGAAGCTAGAAACATTCGCCAGCGCCGCACGGCCGCTCCCAGCGGCGGTAGAGTAACCCTTGCCGCAATGCTAGGCGGGTAAACTGTGAGTGAAGAGCCTTTACCTCTAACCCCAGGTGAGTGATTGCAGTATAATCCGGTCTCAGGCCCGCTTTAACGCAACCCAGAACTTGATGCAGAACCGGATCACCCTCCTGCTCGGCCGCGAGCTGTTCACTGTCCAGCTGGGGCACAGGTGAGATGACTGTGGGAGGTGCCCTCGACGCGGCAGTGACTCGGCTGCACACCAGAACGGTCGGCTGATCACCCCCGGGGGGTCCGGGGGATTGAACGGGAAGAAGGTTGTGCGTCAGTGGTTCCGGAGGTTGGCCTACATCGCAACCGCGCTCCTCGACCCGCTCGCAGTACCGACAACGCGCTTCACTGCATGGTCGGCGAGATAACGCGTCGGCGTTAGCGTGTAGCTTCCCGGCTCGGTGTTGAATGGTGAAGCTATAATCCTGTAATCGCTCCAGCCAACGCGCTAACTGCCCCTCAGGTTCTTTAAAGTTAAGCAGCCAAACTAACGAAGCGTGATCGGTCCGCAGCAAGAAGGTTTGCCCGTATAAGTATGGCCGGAAATGTTTTAGCGCCGCGACGACAGCTAACAGCTCGCGCCGCGTGACGCAATAATTCCGCTCGGGCCCAGACAACGCGCGGCTGAAATATGCGACAACCCGCTCTTGGTTACCGGAACCCTGAGACAGTACGGCCCCCAGCCCTACATCGCTCGCGTCTGTGTCAAGGATGAACGCGCGCGATGCATCCGGATAACCGAGGACGGGACACGTGACCAAGGCTTCACGCAACTGGGCGAATGCGCGCGCATGTACAACCTCCCAGCGGAACGGCTGGTTCTTTTTGGTCAACCCATGCAACGGACTTGCGACGGTGGCAAAGTCTTTCACAAACCGGCGGTAGTACGAGGCTAACCCGAGGAAAGTGCGCAGCTGCGACACATTTACGGGTTCTGGCCAATTCTGCACTGCAGTGATTTTAGTTGGGTCAGTAGCAATCCCGTTAGCACTAATTATAGGAGATTAGCTAGCACGCCCTCAAACTCCTTGCCGTGCACCAGTAAGTCATCTAGGTACAGTAGACGACGCAACGGTTCCGAGGGATATTCACCAGAACTTTCTCCATCAGCTGTTCAAACATAGCCGGGGCGTTGCACAGGCCGAAAGGCATACGCCGAAATTGCCATAGCCCTTGCCCGATCGAGAACGCGGTTTTAGAGCGGTCTTCCGGAGCGAGCTCTACTTGCCAGTATCCCGCTACGCAGATCCAACGAGCTAAACCACGCCGAGCCTGCGACATGTTCCAGCGCATCATCTATCTGTATCTGAGTCCTTTCGCGTCACCTCGTTTAATCGCCGGTAATCGACACAAAACCGCCAAGAATCGTCCCTCTTACGCACAAGCACAACCGGTGAAGACCACGGTCCGGACGCTGGCTCAATGACGCCTGAGTCGACCATCTCACGCAGCTTCTGTTCGGCGACAGCCCGTTTAGCTAATGGGAGGAGTCACGGGTGCAACCGAACAGGAGCTGCGTTCCCCGTATCAATTTTGTGCTGCACCAGATTGGTATGGGTGCAATCGCGCTCGTCTACCGAACGAGGAACGATCTCAAGGTGTCGGTCTGTGTCAAATTCAACCCCGCGCTGCTACGTTTCAAAATGCTCGATCGGTCGTGTACCGGATGTTTGTGTGGTGCAGCCTCCGGTAGTTCCGCCCCCCGGGTGTGTGCTACTTTCACATGTGGCTGTGGTTTAGGTGTTAGCAACCTAGCTCTGTCAAAATCCCCACAAAGAGTCCCGTCCGTTAGGCTGAGCACCGCCCCCCACTTTTCCAAAATGTCTAGCCCCAATATACAGCCATCCTCAATGTTCCCCAGCAAAAAATCATGAACATAGCTGTGCTCACCTATGTTGATTCGCACCGAGCGACGAGCCCGTATCTTCAGATGGCTCCCAGACACGGTGCGGATGCTGAGGGCTGGGTTGGGCACTTTGCCAGCGCGCTCGCTTGGTCCCAACACTCCGTTGCGGAGTAGTGAAACAGTGGAGCCGGTGTCCACAAGTGCCTGCAGCGGGACGCCGTCCAGCACACAATCCACATAGATCCCGGCGCGTTGTCCCACACGTCCCGAACGGAGATCGACTCCGCCAATTGGGGAAACGGTCCCGGGCCTCTGCGTCGCCGCGGAAGTTCAGCGTCTTGCTCGTAGCCTGGCCGTGACGGGTAGCCCTGTTCCCGGCCAGGTTCACCTCCCGAGCGCCCGCTAGTGGCGGGAGGTAGCTCGGCTCTTTCGCCGCCATGCTCGACCATGATGGGTTCAGCGCGCTCGGCCTCACGCAGTGCCTCGGCCAGAGAACTGGGTGCCGCCAACCTAATGTGCTCGCGGAGCCGCAGCGGTCGGAGCCCCCGGAGGAATGCACGACGAGCTAGCTCTTCCTGCTGGTCGTGCCCGAAGTCATGGTAGCCCCACCGCGTGAGGCATCGCACGTCCATAGCAAAGCGCGCCGCTCGCGGACCGCGAGCTCTTCGCCAGCCGCTTCCCTGCGGTCACCCACGCCGAACCGGAAGTGGAGCGATTCCCGCAGCTTCGCCCAACCCTTCCGCTCCTCGGCCCGGAGGTCCTCGAGCACTCGGAGAGCGTCACCCTCAAGTGAGAGTGCTACGCGGACCGCGATTTCTGCTGGGGACCAGCCCGCGAGGTCGGCGGCGAGCTCTACTTGCGCAAAAAATGCGTAGGGTTCGACGGGGCCGTTGTAGAAAGGAAGGCGCAGCTGCAGCGCACATCGCCGGCACGGAGCTGTAGCTTCCTCCGGCACTTGCGCAGCATCAACTTTGGGCTCCGCTCCGAGATCCAGTACCGGGATCCTCATCTCGCCGCTCCGCTTTCGTGTAGCGTTTTCCGACGCTAGCAGGGATCTTGGAGGACGAGTGAGCTTACTTGCTCCCCAATGCAAATGGCTGGGGAGTAGTTTATTACTCTAACCTAAAACAAATGTCCCACCCAGGGTGAACATCAACAGAATGCTGGCCCAAAATCGGCGGTCGCCAGCCCCGCCCACGCCACACTATTATAATTACAATTATATTACAGTGTAAATAATTGAGCCAAACTCCACAACTCTCATTTGTGGAAAAATGGATTCCAAATTCAACTTGTTTCATGCTGTACCTTCGAACTACCCATGCAGCTAATTACTGGGCATGAAAAGGGTTACATTTCTGCTAAATGCACCATACTGTACAGTACAAGCTCAGTTTAGCTCAGCAGGACTGCAGAAGCTTTCGTTTGAGTCTCGGCTGAACCTTGCTACTTTTTCCAGTTTGCATATTGAGGCTTAGATTTTTTTTTGTCCTTCAGGTGATCATTACTACAAATCAAAAGTACATTCTTCTTACTGATCTACTTTATGCTTGCGGTACGGTAAACAGTTCTATTCTTTTGGAAGTAGGTTCTCCTGGAATTAACTCCACTCCCATTCACAGGCCAGAAGGAGTCCCTAAATGGGTTGATGTGAATAAAAATTATATATAATACATTTATATTATTTATATAATAACTGCATGCCACGGCTTTCACAGTCGCCAGATCACCATGAAATTTTGCATAAAAATAAATAATAATAAATATGTATAAGACAACATCCTTCAACAAATGGGTGGATATCGTTTAGAAAAAGCACATTCTTTTCTCCAGCATACTTGTAGGATCTGTTCAGAATCACACCGATGCTGTTCAGATTGCATTTCCAGGACAAGAAAGAACTTTGTGATTTTTAAGATTTTTAAGATTTTTAATCACCAGCAGTCATTGTCTGTATATTTGCAAAACTTGTCTCCAAAACATTGTCACATATACACATTATCATCCCGATACCCTGAGAACACCACAGATTATTCTCAAAATAGGCTGTGTTTCTAGTTGTACCAAGTTTATAACAAATGGATTTGTTGTGCCCAGGAGGGCTAGCTTTATAAAAAAAAAGCACACATAAAACAGAAAGTATTTAAACAGAAACACAAGCAGTGTCCTCTGTGTTTAATCTTCTTCTTGTCTTTCTTTTCATGCCTCAAATAACCCACATTTTCTGCAACTCTGTCATGGCATGGCACTCAGTGTCCCCTACTTACAGGCATAATTAACGAGACAAAGCAGATCTGAGTTTAATTAAAAATTTAAGCCATTTCATGTTCCATGCCCTGTCTTAATATATTGCTCAAAATGACAGATTGCTGTCAGAAAACACTTAAGTCTTGGTACTGTACACATAAATAAATGTATATGTTATTATGGGTTAGAATTAGAATAAAAACACAGCGTTAATGGTGACATGTTTTCCTTCAATAACAGGTTGGATTAAGAAAACAAAAGCTATACAGTACTTCCTTTTATTCTGTCCTGCCAAAATATATACTGTACATAATATACAGTAGAATGTACTTACCAATGCTAGCTCAGAGACATGTGAAGCCAGAAGTCACATCTTTTAAAGGATCCATCCATCCATCCATCCATTAATCCATCCATCCAGGAACCTCTGTAGTACAACTAGGGACCAGGGAGATCATTGTACAGTATTTATTTCTGATATAATAGACCTCCAGTCAACATTCACACACTCCAGGCAATTTGGGAACGCCAATTAGCCTAATATACATGTCTTGGCCTTTGGGAACAAACTCACCAAGCATGGGAAGAACCTGCAAACTCAGAAGGCGACAGTGCTAACCACTACACCACAATGCCACCTTTAAAGGTCCCATATTTTTTTCTTTTCCAAGTTAACACAGATCTCAGAGCTTCCCCAACATGTGTCTGTGTTAATACTTCAGCTGTAGTAACCCTCATACAATGCCTTTTTCATACCATAAAGTTATGTTATTTTACTCCTCTTCCAAGCACACTGTTTCAGTGTCTATGGCAATGAACAACCACTGGACCCTGCAGGAGATCATACTGTAGCTGGCTGACAAGCTGGGGACGGGGACTTCCCAGAAGATGACCACATATGCATGATGTCCACCATTGTATCAAGATATACTGTATCTTAACATGCTGTACTCCTTTTCAATACTGTATTAATCAATTAGGTACAATTACCATAAGTCATTGTCAGGTTTCCCAATGATGCAAAATTTACTTTTTTTTTTTTCTTAGATATTAAGATGGGTCTGCAGTCTGCAGGTACAAATAGTGTGAGATGAAAAAAAAAAGTTTGAGATAAAAATAAATATGACATGCTTTTTTTTTGTCCTTTTTCCATTTTCATAAGGGTCTGGGATAAAATAAATAAATAAATTTGATTTCCCCTCTAATATGGCCTTATATAAGGAGATACAAATACAATAGGATACAAAGAAAAATTTGAAAAAAATAAAATTAAATACAATGCACTATAGTGTCAAAAATAGATATGAATAGAATAAAAAAATAGAAGAAAATATATAGAAAAGCTAAAAAAAATATATACTGACTGCACAGAAAGGTGCAGAATTGTCTCTTTTGTGTATTGTACATGTACAGTGGTGTGAAAAACTATTTGCCCCCTTCCTGATTTCTTATTCTTTTGCATGTTTGTCACACTTAAATGTTTCTGCTCATCAAAAACCGTTAACTATTAGTCAAAGATAACATAATTGAACACAAAATGCAGTTTTTAAATGAAGGTTTACGTTATTAAGGGAGAAAAAAAACTCCAAATCTACATGGCCCTGTGTGAAAAAGTGATCGCCCCCCTTGTTAAAAAATAACTTAACTGTGGTTTATCACACCTGAGTTCAATTTCTGTAGTCACCCCCAGGCCTGATTACTGCCACACCTGTTTCAATCAAGAAATCACTTAAATAGGAGCTACCTGACACAGAGAAGTAGACCAAAAGCACCTCAAAAGCTAGACATCATGCCAAGATCCAAAGAAATTCAGGAACAAAAGTAATTGAGATCTATCAGTCTGGTAAAGGTTATAAAGCCATTTCTAAAGCTTTGGGACTCCAGCGAACCACAGTGAGAGCCATTATCCACAAATGGTAAAAACATGGAACAGTGGTGAACCTTCCCAGGAGTGGCCGGCCGACCAAAATTACCCCAAGAGCGCAGAGACGACTCATCCGAGAGGCCACAAAAGACCCCAGGACAACATCTAAAGAACTGCAGGCCTCACTTGCCTCAATTAAGGTCAGTGTTCACGACTCCACCATAAGAAAGAGACTGGGCAAAAACGGCCTGCATGGCAGATTTCCAAGGCGCAAACCACTTTTAAGCAAAAAGAACATTAAGGCTCGTCTCAATTTTGCTAAAAACATCTCAATGATTGCCAAGACTTTTGGGAAAATACCTTGTGGACCGCCGAGACAAAAGTTGAACTTTTTGGAAGGTGCGTGTCCCGTTACATCTGGCGTAAAAGTAACACAGCATTTCAGAAAAAGAACATCATACCAACAGTAAAATATGGTGGTGGTAGTGTGATGGTCTGGGGTTGTTTTGCTGCTTCAGGACCTGGAAGGCTTGCTGTGATAGATGGAACCATGAATTCTACTGTCTACCAAAAAATCCTGAAGGAGAATGTCTGGCCATCTGTTCGTCAACTCAAGCTGAAGCGATCTTGGGTGCTGCAGCAGGACAATGACCCAAAACACACCAGCAAATCCACCTCTGAATGGCTGAAGAAAAACAAAATGAAGACTTTGGAGTGGCCTAGTCAAAGTCCTGACCTGAATCCTATTGAGATGTT
This sequence comes from Channallabes apus, assembly GCA_030522415.1. Taxonomy (NCBI): domain Eukaryota; kingdom Metazoa; phylum Chordata; class Actinopteri; order Siluriformes; family Clariidae; genus Channallabes; species Channallabes apus. The sequence continues at coordinate 14,361,431 of CM060109.1, forward strand.
GTGGCATGACCTTAAAAAGGCGGTTCATGCTAGAAAACCCTCAAATAAAGCTGAATTACAACAATTCTGCAAAGATGAGTGGGCCAAAATTCCTCCAGAGCACTGTAAAAGACTCGTTGGAAGTTATCGCAAACGCTTGATTGCAGTTATTGCTGCTAAGGGTGGCCCAACCAGTTATTAGGTTCAGGGGGCAATTACTTTTTCACACAGGGCCATGTAGGTTTGGATTTTTTTCTCCCTAAATAATAAAACCCCTCATTTAAAAACTGCATTTTGTGTTTACTTGTGTTATCTTTGACTAATAGTTAAATGTGTTTGATGATCAGAAACATTTTGTGTGACAAACATGCAAAAGAATAAGAAATCAGGAGGGGGGCAAATAGTTTTTCACACCACTGTATGTTATTGCACACAGGATATATATGTTCAAAGAGAATCAGTGAGCTCAGGTGTTGATGAGGCTCACGTTGCAGTTCATCCTAAAGGTGATGATTCAGTGGGGTTAAAATCTGGGCCTCAAGTTCTTAGAGTCCTTCTTTAACACACACCATGTCTTCTTGGAGCTGACATTATGCACCGTTGCCTTGTCATGATAAAACGGGTTTGGACCTTTTAGTTCTTGTGAATGGAAAAGTAATGCTACGCAATACATAGAGATTATAGAGACTACTGTGTGCTTCATCACGTTTCTGCAATCACAAGTTGAGGCCATTTATCGTAGAGGAAAGTTTTTTGGATCTTGGGTTGTCAGGTTCTGAGAAATACTTTTTCAAATCTCCATCCGCTGCTGCATTTCCTGATGCTGGCTGTAGATAACAGATCCATGTCCTATATGAATCTTTAACAGTGTGTGACAAGGTTAATAACTTTAACCCCACCCTCAGATCCCCTTTAGATTTAGTTGACTCAGCAAAATTGAGGGAATTGAAGCCTCTGACTTCAGGAATGTCTGGGAAAAAAATGAACAATAACATCAACTTTAAAGGAGGTAGTAAAGCCTTAAAACCAAGTTAATGGTCCATCATGAAATCGTTAACAGATGCACACACACACTAAACACAAGGCAGTATGGGTCTGGGAGGCAGCTATATGCTTTAAAGACAATAAAGAACAATAAAGAATAGTTTCAAGAAAATAGTCCTGCAGTCTTATTTCTGAACACTAAACCCTATACTAAAGGATATACTCAAGAGCTGCTGTCCAAGGCCAATGTATATTACACTATGTGTTGCTACATTTTATAATCATTAAATCAACATGTGATATACAATTTGTTTTATATTCAGGGTCGGTTAAATGCAGTTATTCCACAGGTTAGATAACAAACAAATGATTAACCTGGCATTCTGAACTGTAAAAAAAAACATCACAAATTAAGCAATGCTTTTATATATTGATGTTATTAATCAAATAAATAATAATAATAATACAAAATCTATGACTAAACTAAAGCCCACAGCACAAACCAAGATGTACTTTACTAATTTATCTAATCAGTATAATTGAAAAAGATAATTCACATGGACTCATAAGTCATGGACTAAACCAATCATATCAAATATATATTTAATTATTATATTAATTCATTACATATTCAATACATATTTCATTAATATACATGTTAACTGTTTAAAAGACTATTAATGGTTTATTTAAAGGTGTCATACACACTCAATCTGCGCTCGGCACTAGGACCCGGAAGTAAGACGGGCGCAAAACCAGGAAGTATAAAAGAGGTAAACAAACGATAGCTTACCGCTCAGTCATTGAGTTCGGCCCATGTCAGCTCCAGTTGTCGTTTCCGCAAACCGTGAGTACTCACATGTTGGTTCCGTTGTCTTTTGCTATTGTGTGTGTATTTTTAGGACGCGGGATAAATTTGTGTTTTTCCCTTGCTCCGTTTTTGTGAGAGTCCTTAAACTAAATCGCGTGGTTATCCTGCCTACTCGCTTCTTTCCGCGTTTGGGTTTATCCTCCACGCTACATTGGGCTAACCGCTAAAGCTACGTCTTCTGGTCACATCAGGTTAGTCCATCTTGACAAAAGGTTTGTCCAAGTTGACTAAATGCAGGAAATGTTTGCCTAATTAAAGTTGCAAATAATGATGATGATAACAATTATAATTATTTTTAAATCAAATTATATATTGATTTTTTTTCAAATAGTGAATTGATTTAATAATTATTTTACTGATTAATCAGGATCACCTTCTCATTACTCATCTGATGATTCATTTTGTGATTATACTCATTACAGTGGTTTGTTATTAACAAATAAAAGCATCACATTTATACTGTATTGACCATGAATTTTTGAATGATAATTATTATTATTATTATTATTATTATTTTTACAAATGAAAATGTTCCCATTAAACAAAATGCCAAGCATTATTGCATACAGTACAGTTAGAGAATCCGTATAAAAAATCTTGCACAAAAAATTAATTCTGTGAGCTATTTTAACATTAAATCTACAACTTACTGTATATTAACTGTATACTGTATCTCTCAGAAAGGCTCATGCAGTTGTCATTTAACATGAAATACATGTACATGAAAAAGGGAACCATTTCAAGCAAGATTTACATAATGACAATTTTCATCACAAAACTTATGATGAATCGTTAAACATTGAACTTTAAAGTTAACATGTTTAATCTATACTGTACATTGCCATTTAAAAAATCTCTTTAAAACATTATGCCCTAAAACATTGTGTAGGTTCCCCTTATGCCACCAAAACAGCTTTGATCCCTCAAAACATGCCCACAAGACCACCTGGATGTTAGCAACAGAACTTGTAAGTTGAAAGGTGGATTCTACATCGATCAGACTTGTTTGTCTGGTAAAGTACCCGATTGGTTTGAGATTTGGGGAATTTGATGGTCTGATCAACAGCCTTTCGCTTGTTAAGCCCTCAGGGGGACATTACTTTAAAAAAAATAAAAATAAAATTACTGTCTTTAAAAAGTAGTCAGTTACATTGCAGCGTACATTTCTGATAAAAGTAACTAGTTCGAGTACTTTTCCATTGTAGAAAATGAAAACTCCTTTGTGATTCCTCATGCATGTTGTTTTAGTCAAGACCTTTATAATTATTCTACCATCACTCAGCGTAGTTTTGCCCACAATCTGTTAACTACCAATACCCCTATCGCGCGGTGGCTGTAAGTCTGGTTCATCATGCTTCTCTGTGAGTTTTGCCGCTGTGATTAGGTTTCCATCTTTATGCGCGTCAGTCCTCACATAGGTAAACCGCATAGGTGAGATAGGGGTATAACAGCAGAAAAAACAGAGGGGGGGGTGGGGGTGCTGGTTATTAGGGGCAGGGTTTGTAGGACGACTTACACACACACAATAACCTGTTGGGACTGCTGTCTGGCTCACGGATTACATAAATTGTCTAAATAATGGATTACTCACTCACTCATCTTTTACACCGCTTTATTCTGTATTCAGGGTCGCAGGGACCTGGAGCCTGTCCCAGGAGGCTTTAGGGCACAAGGCGGGGTACACCCTGGACAGGGTGTCAATCCATCGCAGGGCACACACACCCATTCTCACACACTGCAGGCAATTTGGGAATGGCAATTAACCTACCATACTGTACAAATCTTTGGATTGTGAGAGGAAACCAGAGTACTCAGAGGAAACCCAACAAGCATGCACTCTAAAAACTAACTCAGAGGACCTTTTACCACTACTTGATTTAATACATGGATGCAAGTTAAAAATTGTAATTAATTGATTTAGATGAACCTTCTAAGTTGTGAACTTAATTTTTATAAGTTGTGATCAAATAATAATGTTGGTAATTATATCAACTTAATTTTGCATGTACACTCAAAAAAATTAACATGGCTATCTGTTACATGTACTAAAATGTAATATGTGTTTTGTACATAATAATTTCATGTTTCCAAGTTGAAACGAATAAGTTATGTTGTATTTGCATGAAATTCAACAACTTAACATGTACTAGATTCAATCATGTTGAGATAAACCAACAAGATCTTGTCAATATGAAAACCGGAAATAGAAAAACCGGAAATATCGCGAGAAGACATCGCGAGAAGAGAACACAGAGAAGACAAACGTTGGCGGTCGTGTGGAAAAGGTAAGCAGGAATTAATTCCCATCTTTCTAAATAGAAACGAAATACTGAACATAAATGTCACCTGTTGTTTAGCGATGTTTAGTCACGTTATTTTGGTTTAAGTTATTTCTTGTATTTTTAATCACACTTAAAATACAGACGGTTACTGTATATGCGCGTGCTTGCGGTTCGGTTCTGGTTTCGGTCTGTTCTCATGAGTTGTGAAGCGAGAGGAACAAAGTATAAATATTGTTCATTTGCTAAATTAAGTATCATGAATTTTAATTGAATATCTATCTCTGTATTTTTTTCACAGGAGTTTGTGACTGAAAGTGTGTCTGCATCTGACTTCAGGAGTTTACTGACCAACGTATCTAACGGTCATATTTAAAAGTCATAACGTACAGTTATAAAGTACAAATGTTTTTTTTTTTTTTTAATTAATACTTATTTGTGGAGTTTTATGTTTTGTACATCTTTTCAAATTGAGACCTCATTTACAGTGGTGTGAAAAACTATTTGCCCCCTTCCTGATTTCTTATTCTTTTGCATGTTTGTCACAATTAAATGTTTCTGCTCATCAAAAACCGTTAACTATTAGTCAAAGATAACATAATTGAACAAAAAAAATGCAGTTTTTAAATGAGGGGTTTTATTATTTAGGGAGAAAAAAAATCCAAACCTACATGGCCCTGTATGAAAAAGTAATTGCCCCCTGAACCTAATAACTGGTTGGGCCACCCTTAGCAGCAATAACTGCAATCAAGCGTTTGCGATAACTTGCAACGAGTCTTTTACAGCGCTCTGGAGGAATTTTGGCTCACTCATCTTTGCAGAATTGTTGTAATTCAGCTTTATTTGAGGGTTTTCTAGCATGAACCGCCTTTTTAAGGTCATGCCACAACATCTCAATAGGATTCAGGTCAGGACTTTGACTAGGCCACTCCAAAGTCTTCATTTTGTTTTTCTTCAGCCATTCAGAGGTGGATTTGCTGGTGTGTTTTGGGTCATTGTCCTGCTGCAGCACCCAAGATCGCTTCAGCTTGAGTTGACGAACAGATGGCCGGACATTCTTCTTCAGGATTTTTTGGTAGACAGTAGAATTCATGGTTCCATCTATCACAGCAAGCCTTCCAGGTCCTGAAGCAGCAAAACAATTCAATTCAATTCAATTTTATTTATATAGCGCTTTTAACAATGGTCATTGTCTCAAAGCAGCTTCACAAAAATTTTAGAAATTTAACAAAAAAAAAAATATATATATATTATATATTATATATATATAGAATAATTATATATAAAGTAATAAATAAATAAATAAAATTATAATAGAAAATAAATAAATAAAAACAAATAATAATAATTATAGAAAAGAAAATAATTGGAAGTGTGGATGTGTGAGAGAAATGTGCAGATAATAATGAGATGAATGAATGAAATGTCTCTGATGAGCAAGCCAAGGGTGACGGCGACGGTGGCAAGGAAAAACTCCCTGAGATGGCATTAGGAAGAAACCTTGAGAGGAACCAGACTCAACAGGGAACCCATCCTCATTTGGGCGATAACAGATAGAAATGATATAACATCTTGTGTGTTGTGCAGGTGAAAATTCAATATGACAGAAATTATTTAAATTGTCATGAAGACCAGTTCAGCATAGGGACGAGTCAGTAGGTGCAGAGGGCAGATGAGGTCTGGATCACTGGAAGCACAGGAGCAGCATGTGTAGCTCCATCATAAAGCTGAATCCAGTTGGAGCTGGTCCTTCTCTGGATGCCTCAGGAACCTCGCAGGGTCGGCCTTTGTCTACTGAAGCTGGCAAAATCTCCCGATGCCTCGGGATGGGTAGAGAAATACAGAACAGATGGGGAGAATTAGCGTAGTTGCCATTCGGTATAGGTGTACTGGAGTATGAGTACTGGGATGAGTTATGTGTATGCCAGATTAAAAAGATGCGTCTTGAGTCTACTTTTGAACTGAGAAACCGTGTCTGCTCCCCGAACACTGTCTGGAAGGCTATTCCAAAGCTTTGGAGCTAAATATGAAAAAGCCCTACCCCCTTTTGTAGATTTTGAAATTCTGGGAACTACCAGAAGTCCGGAGTTTTGTGATCTTAAGGCGCGTGGTGGATTGTAGCGTATCAGAAGACTGGTTAGGTATGTGGGAGCTAAACCATTTAAGGCCTTGTATGTAAGTAATACTATTTTGTAATTTATTCTAAACTGAACAGGTAGCCAGTGCAGGGATGATAATATTGGGGTTATATGATCATATTTTCTGGATCTAGTGAGAACCCTGGCAGCTGCATTTTGGATTAACTGAAGCTTGTTTATTGAGGATGCAGGACAACCACCTAGTAATGCATTACAATAGTCCAGTCTGGAGGTCATGAATGCATGAACTAGTTTTTCTGCATCAGATACGGATAAGATGTTCCTAAGTTTAGCAATATTTCGAAGATGGAAAAAGGCTGTTTTTGTGATATTTGAAATGTGATTTTCAAAAGACAAGTTACTGTCTAATATTACTCCCAGATCTTTTACTGCTGAGCTGGTAATAACAGTACATCCTTCTAAGCGCAAGCTGAATTGTGAAAGCTGTTGTGTGCTGGTTTTTGGGCCAATAAGTAATATCTCTGTCTTATCTGAATTTAGTAAAAGAAAGTTATTGGTCATCCAATCTTTTATGTCCTGGACACACTCAGTTAATCTAGACAACTTAGGTATTTCGTCTGGTTTAGTTGAGATATATAATTGGGTATCATCAGCATAACAATGGAAACTAATCCCATGTCTTCTAATGATGTTACCCAAGGGAAGCATGTATATTGAGAACAACAGAGGTCCTAAAACTGACCCTTGTGGGACCCCATATTTCACTGGCATTATACCAGACGGTTCTCCATTTAGATCTACAAAATGGTAGCGATCAGACAGGTAAGATCTAAACCATTTTAGTGCCTGTCCCTGAATGCCTATATAATTTTGTAAGCGATCTATGAGAATATTATGATCTATAGTGTCGAATGCAGCACTAAGATCGAGCAGGACTAGCAATGAGATGCAGCCTTGGTCTGAAGCTAAAAACAAGTCATTTGTAATCTTAACTAGTGCAGTTTCTGTGCTATGATGGGGCCTGAAACCTGACTGAAATTCTTCAAGGATGTTGTTATCCTGCAAGAATGTGCAAATTTGAGCTGATACTACTTTTTCTAGTATTTTTGATATGAACGGGAGGTTTGAGATCGGTCTGTAATTTTTTATTTCATTCGCGTCCAAATTAGATTTTTTAAGAAGCGGCTTAATAACTGCTAACTTGAAAGGTTTAGGGACGTGACCTAGATGTAATGAAGAATTAATAATGTTTAGGAGTGGCTCTCCAACCGTAAGCATCACTTCTTTTAAAAATCTGGTTGGGATTGGGTCTAACAGGCACGTTGTTGATTTAGCCGAGGTGATGAGTTTATACAGCTCTTCCTGTTCTATACCTGTAAAGCAGTGAAAATCTAAATGTGAAGCTATAGGCTGAACTGGATCGTGAGATACTATTGTGAAAACAACCCCAGACCATCACACTACCACCACCATATTTTACTGTTGGTATGATGTTCTTTTTCTGAAATGCTGTGTTACTTTTACGCCAGATGTAACGGGACACGCACCTTCCAAAAAGTTCAACTTTTGTCTCGTCGGTCCACAAGGTATTTTCCCAAAAGTCTTGGCAATCATTGAGATGTTTTTTAGCAAAATTGAGACGAGCCTTAATGTTCTTTTTGCTTAAAAGTGGTTTGCACCTTGGAAATCTGCCATGCAGGCCGTTTTTGCCCAGTCTCTTTCTTATGGTGGAGTCGTGAACACTGACCTTAATTGAGGCAAGTGAGGCCTGCAGTTCTTTAGATGTTGTCCTGGGGTCTTTTGTGGCCTCTCGGATGAGTCGTCTCTGCGCTCTTAGGGTAATTTTGGTCGGCCGGCCACTCCTGGGAAGGTTCACTACTGTTCCATGTTTTTGCCATTTGTGGATAATGGCTCTCACTGTGGTTCGCTGGAGTCCCAAAGCTTTAGAAATGGCTTTATAACCTTTACCAGACTGATAGATCTCAATTACTTTTGTTCTCATTTGTTCCTGAATTTCTTTGGATCTTGGCATGATGTCTAGCTTTTGAGGTGCTTTTGGTCTACTTCTCTGTGTCAGGTAGCTCCTATTTAAGTGATTTCTTGATTGAAACAGGTGTGGCAGTAATCAGGCCTGGGGGTGACTACAGAAATTGAACTCAGGTGTGATAAACCACAGTTACGTTATTTTTTAACAAGGGGGGCAATCACTTTTTCACACAGGGCCATGTAGATTTGGAGTTTTTTTTTCTCCCTTAATAACGTAAACCTTCATTTAAAAACTGCATTTTGTGTTCAATTATGTTATCTTTGACTAATAGTTAACGGTTTTTGATGAGCAGAAACATTTAAGTGTGACAAACATGCAAAAGAATAAGAAATCAGGAAGGGGGCAAATAGTTTTTCACACCACTGTATAAGTTGCTCCTGGTGTAAAATAAAAATCTCCGTTTTATCCCGTTTGTCTGCTTCCTTCCTTCACAGAATTCTGTTGACCAGGGCTTGAAATTTAAATTTACTTGAGTTGGATCAACTTAATTTACAACTGAAAAATTTGTTGTACCAACCCTATTCATTTATGTTAACAGTATTAAATTATGTTGGACGCAGCTGTAGTAAATAAGTTAAATGAACCTAATAACATTACTTTGACGGAACCTAAAAACATTAAGTTGGGCCAACAAAATTGCTTAATGCTGAACGAAAGCCATTAAATCAGGTGGAAATTCTTTCCATAATTTAATTATGTTCATTCAACGAGTTATTTTTTTGAGTGTAATTTAAACTCAAATTTAATTGGTAATGGGGTGAAAACAAAATTTAAATGGTCTTAACTTTAAAAAATTATCTCCTACCTACAGAACATGCCTGGACGTGTTCCAGTGGTAAGATTGTGTGTTAGCAGACTTATAGGCTAACCAAACTCAATATAAACAATATTTCATGGTGAGTAACACTTAATTTACATCTAATAGTTCTACTAAAATAATGAATTTGCGCTTCTTTCACTGAGATATCTGCTCAGCAAGAGAGCTGATGGGAAAAACATTATTCAAGTTTTGCTCATTTGACTGTAAGCTACATAATGTTATCTAATTTTTTTTCTCTTGGAATGTTCCATGACATGCTACTTGGCTTTTGACTGTAAAATTTATGGAGATTTTATTATGCTTATGCTTAATGAGGACCAGTTGAAGTTTGAGAGTTTTTTAAATTTATATTTTGTGCATACATACTACAGCAGTTGAAAAAAAAATGTTAATTGCACAAAAATAATGGTTGAACTAATGTCTTTTAAAATCTACCACATTAACAAAAAAACAAAAAACTTACAAAAAATAAAAAGAAACCTGAAAAAAAATCTATTTGGAGCCACTGAATTTTTTAAATGGTTGCTATTTGAAATTTTGTATACATTATTATAGTAATTAATAGCAACATAATTTATAAGTTATCAACTTAAAAACTTGCCCTTTGTCTAACAGTTAATAAGTAACAGGTAATTAAAATAATATTTGAATAAAGAGGAAAAGCTAATTCCCCCAACGCAATATAGCTTGTTGGTTCAATATAATTTCAGATGAAGTTGTCATAACTCAAAAAGACTAATGCAAAACGTTGCGTTAATTTTTTTTGTTAAGTCTAAACATTTCTTTTTAGAGTGTGGGGAGAACATGCAAACAGAGATGGGAATCGAACCCGGACCCTGGAGGTGCTAACCACTACACCACTGTGCCGAACGGATTACATAAAAAAAAAATAAATAAATAAAAAATAACTGAGTACTTAAATGGCGAATCTAATGCATGCTATATTAGATTTTTGTGGGATTGTTGGATGGGACAGGCTGGCTTTTGGTCCCCACAGGATACAGTACATGGCTAGATATCCTCCTACATGGAGCCTTGGGTGCACATTTCCTTCCACCAGTTTATGGGTACGTATATCATTGATAATCAGTGTTAATGTTCTGTGGTGCTAATGTTACAGCTGATTTGGTGTACAGTGTATTCTAACTATACTATATTACCATGGACAGCATTGTGTACTGTGTGGAGTTTAATTCATTCCAATAGCTAATGCTGACTGTAAACTTGGAATACACTTGTAGTATTAATCATACTGTATACAATCCAAATAATGTGTGCATTTATTGTGCATACAAAGACAGACTGAGCTTGTTCTGTTCATATAGAGCACGCATGTTGAAACCTACTGTAGCAGCTCTGAGTTTAGAGCTCCAGGCTGTGACAGATGTGATGCGAAGCTTGTGACTGGAACAGATGACCATTTTCATGGTCTTTTGACAACCATATGCTAAAGAGCAAAACGCTCTGACCCTAAGTTGAGTAGGTCAGGTACTTACATTAGAACTGAGATCTTGCGTGTGTGACCTTGTATGCTTAGCTGCTTTGGAAAGAAATGATGATTGATCAGTCACCTCTAATCTAACCTTGGTTTGTCCATCCAGAAGCACATCAGTCTGTAAATGGACACGACAGAGTGATTCCTTTTTCCTTTCTTTTTGCTTCACTTCCTACCCAGGCATCCAGAGACAGAAAGATAAAGGTTAGTTGTCATACATGGACTTGCATTTACCAGGAATTAAAAGGCATAAAAGCTCCTTCGCTCTCAGGCTTTGTGCTCTGGCAGCATTTTAACATAATGTAGCTCAGAGGTCACAGCTACACTAAAGGAGCTGGAAAGTGGCCATCTTATATCCTGATAAAACCAGACATACGTATAAATTAGAATCATAGACCAGAGGCCGGTAATGATCTTTGTCTGATGGTTTAATTCTGTTTCCAACGCGAAGCCGAGGACCACTGCATTAGCCTCATATTGTTGCATAATTGTTTTTGGAATGGTGGAACACTTTTTGACTCAGGGTCCCAGGGTGTCCTCATGCATGAGTTACCTTATAGCACTTTCGTTTAGTTATGCTGTCATAGCTAGCATCAATTGCTTGCACTTTCATCTTAAGGCACATCCTTGTAGTCGAAGGGCTAAGAAGGCTAGTAGAGAAAGTCTGACAAAGCTCACCAATCTAAGACCCTAAAAAGACATGGTGGTCAAAATTGAATATAATATAATGTAATATAATGGCCTTTTTGTTTGTAAGATTTTGCCAACCTTTTGGTCAGTCTGCCAGCACCACAATTTGGAAAAGGCAAGATCCAAACTGAATGTTTTTATATTTTAGGCCAAGTTGAAATTGGATTGGTAATGCTCATCTTTTCGGTCAATGATTAATTTAGTCCAGCTTTTACCTTTTTAATTGGTAAAACTGAAGGGTCAGGTTTTTTTGTACTGAAAAAAGTAGTAGTCACATGACTTGTTCTCTGTTTGCAATATCTCTTCAAATGTTTGCTAAATATTGGCGAGATCTCACAAACAAAAAGGTAACCCCCCTCCCCCTCCTCACTATTAAGTAATTAATTAATTTATTTTTTGGTGAACATTTACTTCCTCCAATGTAAAAATCAGAAGCAAGGAAAAAAAAAAAAAACGTGCGAGCATGATGTGTCAAAGCTAAAGCTAAAGAAGCTTACTGTTTCTTCTGAGACTTCTCAGAAATTGATGTTAGGTTATGATATTTGTTGAGCAAAACTCACCTCAATATTCTTTCCGATGACCAGAGCTTTGGAGGATAATGTTGACTGACCAACATTGATGTGAAAATTGTCAAACATTGGCCGGTTCAAATAAAGGATTTCGATTTTCTCCAACATGATGACAAAATCACTTATCGATTACCCACAGAGACCAGTTACTGCATAAAAATGAAAAACAGAGAGAGAGAGAGAGAGAGAGAGAGAGAGAGAATACAATTTATTTTCTGCTTCGTCACAGTCTTTGGCAGATGAACATTGTCCCTAGTAGTCATCAATTTTGCTCATGTACTATATTTATTTTAGCAGTCATTTAAAGCTGCATGAAACAAAAATGCATCGTGCAAATACGTATGCAGATTTGGTGCTAATTTGTGAAAAAAGCTCCAAACAGATACTGCCAGTGATTGTGCTTGTTAGGAACTGCATTAAAATCAGCCATTTTTAAAGGAGCTTTCAGATATAACTGTGGCCTCTGTGTACAATTAAAACGTCACATAATCTACACATAACTAAATCTGCTTAGAAACACCCCCAATATTAACATCAGAGCTAATTTAACAATAATCATGATGAACAAGGCGCTATCAAAATATCTAGGACAAAGCTCTGTTCTAAAAACAACATCCCCAAATGTAAACATATCACGATGCATTATTAAATCCATTCTTTAAAATTTGCATACAATTTTTAACAACATCATACTGTATTTGGCTAAGGACAGCTAAACAGCAAGAGTCAAGGACTTGGAAAGTCAGAGTACCAACTGAGATGTACCTATGAAGAGATCCACACTGTTCACTGGACACGACACAAAGCTGGGCTTTATGTAAGAGTAGTAAGAAGTAAAAGAATAACAAAAAAACATTAACTTTTTTTTAAGTAAAGACACATACTGTAGAGCAGGCTGAGCCCTGAGCAAAAAGAGAAAATGGATTTTTAACCTCTCTAATGAGACTTGCTTTTGCTTTATTCGTCACGCTTGCTGTACACACACGCATACAGACACAAATTAAATATGTTTTACATAGACACGTGGTCACAGTGTTATAGTAAACAGTACGTGCATGGATGTTGATTATACCAGTAAGAGTCGCCCACTAAGACCCAGCAGATTACCCACAATTCCGCCACACAAGAGAGAGAAAAACTGTTGGCTCAGACTTGTTTGTTTTCCAAGTCAAAATAATGAAAAAAAAACCTTTGCATATCTTGTGGAACACTCACAAACCGCATTACTCGCAATCCGAGGTTTCAGTGTATGTTAAAAGGTTTCCCACAGAAAAGGTTCTCTGGGTTTAATAAGACCAAAACTGAAATTTTGCTAGAAAGTGTTACATTTTACAGAAACCAAATACTTTAAGGACACTATCTCCAAAGTGAAGCACTGTGGTGGCGGCATCATGTTCTCAGGATGCTTTTAATTAACAAAAACTAGGGTTAAAGTTAAGATAGATGAACCAAAACACAGGCTAATCCTAGCTCCAGTATTTAAAGAACACATGTTCACATTCTAACACAAATAACCATATCCGTCTTGTTCCAAACTACAACAGAGTTATTCTGACTGACTGGATTGTGTTAGAACAGCGTAGACAAAGTTCGGAAAAGAGTCTGATTCAGAACCTGTGGCAAGTTTTGAAATCATCAGGAGTCTCCATCCAGTACTTGAATGTGTTTTGCCAAAAAATAGCAAAAATAAATTAATAAATAAATTAGAATCCAGATGTGAAAATCTCAAAGATATCCCAGAAGATTTGGAGCTGTAAGTGTAGCCAAAAGTAGTTCTACCAAGTTCTGACTCAAGGCAGAGGGCGCAGATGCACCCTGGTTTGTGGTCTGATTAACCTTTTCGTCACGAAAAACGAGCACTTGCAGATGTTAGACACATTGTGTAAAAGTCATCATTAGGTCAATTTCAGTTCCAAGTGTTTTAGTGCAAAAGGTGTAAAAGTTTAAGGGGGTGAAACTTGTAAATGGGGTCCTGTGAACAGAGGGGGGTGAGTTAAACAAAAATGATTCCAAGGGCCACTGAGTAACTGGGAAGCCCTACAAATGCTAGGGCAGGTACAAAGTGTTGGCATGGTCAAGGTTTAGGGCCTAGTATATTAGACTTTTAAGGGGTCTCTAAAGAATCTATAGCAGCGCAACTACAGTACTTGTAAAAAAAAAAAGAAGAAGAGGATGGAAAGCTTAAACTCATCTTGCTGTACATATCATCGCTGTGGTTCTTCTTTCGGGTTGAACTACTGAGTTATGTTGTTGCACAGAATGAAAACTAGTAAATGCGCACATGCCCTTTCCCTGCGGTTATTCAGCTTGGAAAGGTGTGGACCATAGGGACAACAGCCTGCCTTAAGAGGAGAGCTGACCTCATTCACTGCACATCATTTTGCAGCTACTGTATAGGTCACAGCGATCTGCTGCCTTTGACAAAACAAGCTTTTGAGCTCATGGCTGTGTCTTACTAAACACTTATCCAGCAAAATATATATTTTTGGGGTGGTTGTAATGGAATGCTTGCAAACAAGTAAAATAGCATTATATACTGCATATATTTTTTGCAATAATGATTTATCAGAATTGCTGTCAATATACAGTATACAAGTCAAACTGGGACGTCTGATGAAGTTTCTAGTGAATGAAGGTGTAAAACAATTGAAATTTACAGAAGACTTTAAGCACAATAAACGTGCGCGGATTAATTATATTACAATATAGTAATAAGTCTGTGAATGACGATCCTGTGAACGTTCAGTGAGTGGAACACCTGGGGCCTCATGTACAAAGACTTGCGTTGAATTCATACTAAAACATTGCGTACGGACAAAGTTGTAAATGTGCGTCCCAGTAAAAAAATCTGATGTATGAAACACTGCGTACGCGGAATCTCACGCAGATTCTCTTTGTACATCCGAATTAACCTGAAATTGAGCGCACGTGCACGAGCGCAAAACCCCTCCCTGCCTCCTCCCCCGTATAAATATGGTAATGACTCCACTTTGGCAAAACCAAATGAAAAAGCAATGGCAAAAGCAAGCAAGAAGAGAAACTGCACAGAATGTGAATAAGTCCACCGGAATTAATAACAAAATTAAAAAAAACTTAGCTGGAATAATATCTTTAAATACATCACTCACCAAGAAGCCACCCATCGTGCACCCTGCCACCTTGGAGCCTCATCCCAGCCATGCTGTTTGTGAGGATTAATGAATCATGGGTTGACCCATGACCACCTTGCCACAATATTTGTTAAGAGCATTCGAGCAGGGCCGGTTCTAGACCAGACCATATGGGGGGGCAGTCAGAAATTTGGAGGGGGCATCCTGGTCTAGCATTGATTTTTCCCAGATCATGGGGGGGTGCGCGTGCCCCAGCCTGTGAAATCTAATACCGTATTATGTAGTGTCCCTTTTTAGGCGGATTTTTCCTCTAACGCAGTTCATTTTATTAACTTGTTCTAAATTCATTTTGTGAGTATATTAACATGTGCTTTCTCAACATTTAAAATTTTTTATTTGAGCGTGCAAGACATTTATTTGAGGGGAGCGCCCCCGTAGAACCGGCCCTGTTTGAGCATCACATATTATTCCGATTCATGTATGCAAATTCGTCTTCAGATGGCGCCTTTATAGAAATGTGCGTGCAGTCGATCGCTCCGATTACATTAGGAAAACCGGTGATCGCTGCAAATGTTTGGCTGGTCAACTGCATGGTATGGAAACCTTATATACTGTACCTGCTAGACATGCGGGTGATCCCGTCCCATACAGCTGGCACTGCACGGCTCAAAGACGACTGGCTTAACCCCAAGCCGTCTGCCAGTTCCCTTTGGAAAGAACCAGTTGCCAGGAAACCAAGCGTTGTCAGCACCTGTAAGGGAACGGGTAATGCATGGTTCCTTGCTGTCTCTCTTTCCAAATTTGGACCCAACTCAGCACAGAGCTCCAAGAGGATAGCTCTTAGAAATCTGAAATGGCTAATAAGCCAGTCATCATCATGGGCCAGAAAATCACTGTGATCCCTAAAAATGTGTTCCCTTCGGATTCGGCCATTGACAATGTCCTCTAATAAGGCCAACACTGCCATTGCCATAGACTAAGGGTTATATACATTTGCAAATGCTTTTATATGTTCTAAATCAAATAATTGGTGACAAAAAATATTGTATCAATTAACCCATTTTATCAATTATAAATTAATAGAAATGTTTTTCACATGTGTTGGTGCGATACTTTGTAGTGTGCAATTTAACATAATTGCCTCTAGGAGTCGCCAATGGAAATAAAACAAACACACACAAGAAATACACGTACACCAGACATGAAGTTGGCGTGGAAGAACGCATATTCCTGATCCATGAAAAAAAAACGCACAATTTGGAGAAAAAAAAATCCATCTGTCTGTGTAAACTGTGGACACAATCATTCACCAACATCACTTGCACATTATAGAAACTCAACTGGGAGTTATTGCCACATCATACATACAGACATGACCTCGCTTCAATTAATTTCCACATGGGTCATTAAAGGAGTCCTGGGGAGGCCAGCCTTTGAGACGTGAAACAGGTACTCCGATCATGGCTCCGGCGTATTGAGAAAACTTTTCTACCTTGATGGTATCCAAGCACTACACAGATAGCACACACACGTCACGGAGACGTCTATGCGATGTCATCTTTTTCATCTGGCAGATGTCTGGCAGAGGGCGTTTGCTCATCTGGCAGATGTCACAGAGACGTCCGTGCCAGATGTTAGAACGATGCTTAGCCTACGTATTTAAGACATAAATGAATTAAAACATCATTGGTTAATAAAATTAAAACAATATGAAACATGTTCATACATCCGCTAAATGTCTGATTCATGTCACATCGTTTTATTAAAACACCCCCCCTCCAATTATTTAAATTAAATACCCTCGGCACGTCTAAGAAAGAAAATGGGAAAAGGAACATGAACCTGCATTTACATCTACAAAGTAATGTAGTGTTCGTCTTTAAACGTGCTATACGTTATAGTTATATTTCCACTTAAATCATTCAAGTCGTAGCTGATGCTGCAGCTTCCCGTCCACATACCAGCAAATTTCGGATGATAAAGATACGTCGTATAGACGTCGTATAGATTTAAAGACGATGTATCATTTAACAGCTCAAACAGGCGATCTACTGTACAGACGATCAAAATACGACTATAAAAAAAACGAATGCGATGTTTACCAGATGATGCGCTTTTTAGCAGACGTCTCCACGACGTACCTGTGCTATCTGTGTAGTTATAAGATTGTATATAAATATAATCTTACAAATACAAATACAAGGCGGCGCGGTGGTGTAGTGGTTAGCACTGTTGCCTTGCACCTCCAGGGTCTGGGTTCGATTCCCCGGCCAGGCTCGATTCCCGTCTCTGTGTGCATGGAGTTTGCATGTTCTCCCCGTGCTTGGTGGGTTTCCTCTGGGTACTCCGGTTTCCTCCCACAGTCCAAAGATATGCAGGTTAGGCTAATTGGCGTTCCTAAATTGCCCGTAGTGTGTGATTGGGTGTGTGAGTGTGTGTACTGTACAGTATGTGTGTGTGCCCTGCGATGGATTGGCACCCTGTCCAGGCTGTACCCCGCCTAGTGCCCGAAGTCTCCTGGGATAGGCTCCAGGTCCCCGCGACCCTGAACACAGGATTAAGCGGTATAGAAGATGAATGAATGAATGAAAATACAAATACAATTAAGGGAATGGTAGAAAGAGATAAAGAGAGTTTTTCCTCTCATAATGTGGTCTGTTATTCTGCACAATCAAAAGTTCCAGTCTGACTTTGTGAAATATTTATAGCTAACTTGTAAAAAGAAACAATCTGTAATGTTGGTTTAATTCAGCAAAACATGATCCAGTT
Organism: Channallabes apus; assembly: GCA_030522415.1. NCBI lineage: Eukaryota > Metazoa > Chordata > Actinopteri > Siluriformes > Clariidae > Channallabes > Channallabes apus. The sequence goes on from CM060109.1 coordinate 14,379,143, forward strand.
GAGCACTTTTATCATCTATTTGGGAATCCAGATAAAGCAGATGGAAGATGAAAGGCTAATAGTACAGGTACGTGGAGCAGCTCCCATTAGCAATTTACTGGATTTAACTGCTAATTAAGAAAACACTATTTAAAGACAACATCAAGGTGAAATGTAAAAACAAAATAAAAGAAAGAAAGAAACAAAGAGCAAAGAATACAGCCTTCTTTTTCTGTTCAGTTTATACTGGTAACTTTTACGACAACCTTTTCCCAGCATTTCAGAGCAACGACTAATTAAGCTTCTGTTCCTGAGCTTAGCATTAGCTTCATTTATTTACTTTAATTGGTAATCGAGAAAAAAAACAGCAGACTTCATCTCAGTCACCGTGACACAGTGTGGGTCACGACTTCATATGGAGAGACATGGAGAGAGGCAGCGTTCACGGAGAGCGAGTGCAAGGCATTAGCGCGCATTAGCCGTTATGCTAATCGCTGACTCTGTGGGTAGGAGGTCAGAACTCTGGGAGATGTACTAGCGGTTTAGCTCCCCTGCTAATGCCAGCTAATGTGCCACAGAAATGTAATTGGACTCTGGCTGTGTACTCTCAGTGGGTGTGCATCCTCGCTCTGGGTGTTCGTATTAAAAGACCAAGTTCACCCAGTTTTTTTTTCTTCTGTGTAGAATATGTGTACTTAGGTGTAATCATGATAAAGCTGTATCATGGACATTTTAGATTTAAAGGGACAAATCATGCAATGTTCACATTTTAGTCATTTTTAGACATTCAGGTGAGTCTTCTGAGAAAAACGCACTTCTTGCTTTGAGTCCTTTTCCAGTTTTTGTTTTGGTCAACAATCCAGAATATGTTTCTCCCAATGTGACCTCATATAAGATGCATCTGTCTGTCTGTCTGTCTACCTACCTACCTACAGTACATAAGTAAATTTATAATTTATTCTACAGTGTGAGAAAAAATGGACACCCCATTGTGTTATTTTTTGTGGTCTGAGGGTGTACCTGGTCCAGAAACAACTCACAGAAGAGCATAAACTGGAGCATTTAGATATCTGCAAACACGATACTCAAAGGAAGGTGAAAGTTTCTTAAAGAGAATAATTACTGGTGATGAGACACGGATTCATCACTACGAGTATGGAACTGAACATTTCATCGCTGACCGAGAAAAAGTTAAAAACTCAACCATCAGCTGGAAAATGCATCAATGTTTAGAGTTTTCTGGGATTCTCAAGGGCCAGTATTGGACCATTATCAGGAAAAAGGTTCTGCAATCAACAGTGCTCGTTACAGTGAGACGCTTATTGACGAGCTGAAGCTGCAAACTTCAAAGCGGACCGCTAGACAAGGCCGTCGTGATCTTGTATAACGATGTACATCCGCACACTCCTGCCCACACTATTGACACTCTGCAAAATATTACTTTTGAGTTGAAAAAGCATCGCCCCTATAGTCCTGAACTTGCTAACACATTGCCTAAAACTTTTTTAATGAGGGAATATGGAAGCTCGGTGATAGATGGACAAAGTGTACTGAAAAGGAAAGAGTGCATGGCGTTTTTGTATTTTCTAAAAGTTAATTAAAATAGATTCTACACCCAGAGTGCGCGTAACTTTCGACTCTTGTGCGCGCGTGTGTATGTGTATAAAACGTAACCTCATACAGCAAGGCAGGGTCTGGGTCAGAAGTAACTCATTTACACAAAAGTTAAAGATACTTGATCTGAAAAGGAGTAGGACCTTTAAAGCCGAACAGGGTGTGCTCTAAACCAGAAAGGTTTTATAATTCATAACTGTTCAAACTAGACAGAACTGTAATGAAACACATAGCCAATTAAGCATTTCCAAACCTCATCAACAGCAAATGTTTACAGATCCACATGAATTAGGGGGTCTCATGGCACCTCCGTGGATCTTAGGAGCCAATTATGTGGTTTATTAAGTAAAAAAGTTGTTCTAAATGTTAGCTTTGATATAGAGTCTATATATAGGCACACATGTGCAGCCCTTTGCCGAGTCTTCATGAATAGATGATGTGCCCTGGCTGGCTTGTGGTGAGAACAGAGGACTTTCCTTGGGGCTGGATGAGCAATTGCCCACTCAGAAGTGGGGCAGACAGTCTGTGGTTTGTTCTTCTCAAGCAATACCACTAAAGAGTGTAGTTTCTACCATGAACATTAGCTCTTGTGATACTAGACAGTAGATGTTCTATTGACCTACATAACACTATTTCATTTTATAACAATGCATTTTAAAGTAAAGTTTTTTTTCGACACAGCTCAAGGCAATAATAGTCAGCACAGACCTTGTAATGCCCTCTCTCAATATATATTTTTTACATTTATTTAAAGTTTGAAATAAACAAAAAGGTTTTAGCATTTTCATTCATTCATTCATTCATTCATTCATTCATTCATCTTCTATACCGCTTTATCCTGTATTAGGGTCGCGGGGACCTGGAGCCTATCCCAAGAGACTCAGGGCACGAGGCAGGGTACACCCTGGACAGCGTGCCAATCCATCGCAGAACACACACACACACACACACACTATGGTCAATTTGGGAACGCCAATTAGCCTAATCTGCATGTCTTTGTGGGAGGAAACACAGAGACAGGAATCGAGCCTGGCCGTGAATCGAACCCGGACCCTGGAGGTGCAAGGCGACAGTGGGTTTTAGCATTTTGAAATATTGTATACAGTTCGGTTCAAAAGTTAGTTTTTATTTGAAATTGTTAAATGTTTTTTTTAAACAAACAAACAAACAAACAAAAAACACATTTAATAACCCGGGACTTTTGATTGTGCAGAATAACAGAACACAGTAATACGTCTCTATATAATCTCTATATAATCCCCTGCTACACTAATGCACTTATCCCAGTGTTTCGCTAGGGCTTGGACACCATCCAGGTAGAAAGTTTCCTCAGTATGCATGAGTCATAATCTACCTGCTTCATTCAAGCCTCAAACGCCGGCCTCCCAGGACCTCCTATAACGTTTCCCCAAACATGTGGATATGGCGTGGAGGTCAGACCTGTATGTGTGATATGGTGATAACTCCCAGCCGAGGTTCTGTAACATGCAAGTGGTGATGGTGGGTAATTGGGTGGACACTTCCCACAGACAGATGTGTCTCTTCTGCAAGCTGGCAACATGTTGTATTTCGATTTTCGAGGATCAAGTGGTCCACTTCCTGAATGTTCATGGGAACGATTACAGATGGTTCTGAGCCACTTGTGCTTGAAGTCTTTTATAAATATCAGTCGCTTTCACACCTTCATTCACCAGAAATAGACTTCATTTCCAGTTAGATTTGAACGACCTTTGTATTAATTGGGTTACTTAATGCCAGATCATTTATGTTTCTATTTAGCACAAGTTGATTGTACATAATCAAGGAAGAATTTGAAGTTCCCCTGATTGATAGATAGATAGATAGATCTATCTATCTATCTATCTATCTATCTATCTATCTATCTATCTATCTATCTATCTGTCTGTCTGTCTGTCTGTCTGTCTGTCTGTCTAAGGTTGTCAGAGTATTAGGTTAAAAGCATATATTTCATCGATTTATAAACCTTTGATATTTAGACCCCACCCACTCAGAGAGAAATATTTAGAGCACTAAAGAGATCAGAAACAGTGGCATTGTGTTGCGTTTGTGTGTGTATGTGTGTGTGTGTGTGTGTGTGTGTAAGTATCTCTTTGTACTTGGCCTGATTCAGACCAACATTTTTTTTCGACGAGGCAAGGTTCAGAGTGTGTGTGTGTGTGTGTGTGTGTGTCTGCAGAAGACGCAGGTGTGTGTATATGAGAGTAATCAGACCTCCATTCCCAGGCTGACAGCTCTTTTACTCTGCCTGGATGAGGCCCGCTCCTTCCAGCGAGACGATATATTTCCCAGGCGAACTGGCAGGGTCAGTTTCAAAATAGTCGTGACTATGGATGATAAGCAGAGAAAAGAGCCCCTTTCATCCTTCGCTCTGGAGGACAAGGAAAGAAACAGATGAAGTTAACTCACTGTGACTCATGAATGTTTGGCATTAACAGTCAAACTTTAAAAAAAAAAAAAAAAAAAAAATATATATATATATATATATATATATATATATATATATATATATATATATATATATTAAACTTCTAAAAGAACTAAAGCTCTCATCATACCTGTTAGTAATGACAAACAGAATTTAATATTCTGCATGTATAATTATTATATATAATTAAAGATTTGATTGGAGAAAAATCAAAACAAAGCTTGTGTCTGGCTTTACAGCATGGTGCACTGAGCCGTGGTGATGCCTTTCAGCTCCAGCATCCCCGGTTTGATCGTGAGCTTGGGATGCTGCCTGTAGGGCGTTTCACATGTTCCCTCTCTGTCCATCTGGACTTCCTCCGTGTTGTCTGGTTTCGTCTCATGCTTGCACAACATGTACTAAATGATCTGCTAATTTCCTTGGACATGTCCAGCTTCAGCACCATTGTGACCCCAAAATAGATAAACCAATTACTAAACAAAAATTAATGCTGCCAGTGGGAATTCTTTAACCTAATAACTTAATAACTTGTGTTCCTCACACCTGGAACTGTCCTCCACAATTAAAGGTCATATGAAAACAATACCCGTTATACAGGGAAAGCTAAGCAGTCCAAGTTACTTTATGACTGTAGAGGCCGTTATCAATGCTGATTAAACAAATGGAGGATTTCAACAGCTCATTTAATCAAACCTTCATGGAAACATATAAACGCTTAAGGTGAAAGTCAGTCATGAGAGAATGAGAGTTTCATTAATTTGAAATCCCAGAGCAAACATTATAGTCTGCTAGAACTTTGTAAGAGAGCTCTGAGGAGCTGTTTCTAAAACTCTGTGAGGAGTAGTAATGAACTAGAGGAAATGATTTAGCAAATGTAGGAACCGTATGGTGAGCGACTGTGCAAGAACAAGAAGCCGACTCTGATTAATACAAATTGCAAAATACAAAATTTCAAACTGAAATTGTGCAAGAAATCTGCCTCGGCATGGAGAGCAATTTCAGCATACGAGTGACCAAACCGAATCGAACGCTGGCTAAGTTGCGCATACTTCTAGGAGTCGTTTAAAATTTGTTTGTGTCAGTGGAAAGCAAAGCCAAGTGAGGTTTTATATTATTTTATTTATTTATTTATTTATTTATATGTCTTATTATGAAGACATGGGTCTCAAGAAGGTTTTCAAGGACGGTAGCAAGAAGAAAAAGTGAGCCACGTTCAGTTTGGTTTTTAAAGCAGCTGGTGCCAAGAGGATTCATTAATTAAGGTTAAGTGAGGTTTAATGTCTATTTAGTTCATATTTTACTTCATTTACATGTCTCAAAATGTGTTAATTGTTATAAATATGCAAAAGTATGATTATAGTGTTGGTAATATTTAGAGTGGTTGGAACAGATTATCTGCATTTAGACTACTTCCTATGCTATGTAAATAAAACTGAATTGAATTGAATTGAAATTCCTCTGGGAAAATGCATTTGGCAATATGAACTTTCACCTTAAGAACTTACCTCCAGAACGGATTACATTCGTGTGCCAAAGTACCGCTGTACACGTTTTTGTCACTTTCAGATGTTCAGATGCATCTTCAGTGTGTATATGTACTGTATTGACCATGGCTTAAGTAAGCAACTAAGATTTTCTCCCTAAGCAACTTATTATTCCCCCTTTATTTAAGCAATTTCCCTTTGGGATTAATAAAGTTCTTTGAATCTTGAATCTTGATAATGTGACCTCGTGTAAGGGAAACCCTTCACTGGCTTGTAGCTCCATCCAGCTCTGCTGTACTTTCATGGAACTGGGACTTGGCACTAGATCATTTACATGAGCAATGAAATGACATGTTTGAAAGAGGAGTAAAACAAAGGAAGTTTAATTTATACAAATGTATTTTTTGATATAGTGGTTATAATGTTGCACAACTGATCAAAAGATCCCTGATTCATTCTGCTGAGATGCCACTGAAGGTCCTTAACTGCTCAGATACAATCAGGTGTTGAGCTGGCATGAGAAACTGCCCTCAAACAACTTACATCTCTCCAGGGAGATGTAGAGCATTTGTCCCCTGATGTGCCTGATGGCTCATGAATGGTCCTTAATTTACCTTATAAGTATAAGATAAGATAAGATAAGAGAAACTTTATTTATCGCAAAGGAAATTCTTTTGTCACAAACATGCACAATGCATAAAGGGCATTTAAGCCAGACTTTGGGTTCATTTGATCAAATTGTATTATAGATCATAAATAACACAACATTTTTAATGCATAGAATATTTAGAAATACAACGAGAAAATGAGTTTCTACACTCTAATTCTCAATTCTAATTCTAGCACATTTTTACAATTGTGTGGTGATTATATAGTCAGCCATAAGCAGGGGTGATATTTGCATACCCTAATTTTAATTCGTATAAGAAAGCCTAATACAGTTTTCCTTAAGGTTCTACAGCCAAAGTGAGCAACAACTCATGCAATGCTTAGATCTCGTGTGACATTTAGAAGCCCAACATTGTCCAAAAATAATCTTAAAATCAGAAAGGGTACCAGGCAGTGGTGTGAAAAAAGGTCCATGTTGTACTAGTAGTTAACTAGTAGTTAAATCCTTATATAATGTTGAAGCTGTAAGTAATTGTGTTTTGAAAGATGTGAAAGCCAAAGCCACTGACCCATAATCCACATTTTGGAAAGCACAATGTGTCAAGTGTGGCGTGTTAGGAGTCAGTGCAACACTGCATGTAAATGGAGTTAAACATCTGCCTTATTGGCTGCAGCTATACCCATATGGAGTATATTCCACTGCAGTATATAAGCAGGGCTGCACCAGAGGGTGTTAAGCACTGATTGAGGTTTATCCTCTGATCTCTTGTTTTTGACCCCCCCCCCCCCCACCACCACATCAGCTTGCGTTTGATCTTTTTATTTTTTATTTTTTGCTTTATCCCATTCTTTTCCCACTCTGCTGTATTTTGCTCATTTCCCCTGCTCTCATGTGCCATCTGCGCATTCACTCTTGCCCCTTCCTCAGAGGTTTGCTCACTTTCAAATCTCTTTCCCCTCACAGTCTCCTCCTCCTCCTCCACCACCACCACCACCAATTCCCTTTTTCTTCCTCTTTAGGCTGGAAGAGATGGATTGGGCCTGTTGCCCAGGTGCTGGTGTATTTGTCTTCACTGGCCAGAGAGCCAGCTGGAGCAATGCCCTATATGCGCCTTGCACAAATCAAAAGGGCTCCTTTTTGAAGACACCAGGCACAACGAATATTATATGGATGAAGGAGAATTTGTTTCTCTTACTGTTTCAGACCGAGCAATTGAAGAATCGGGTTATTTCATGAACAGAATTCATATCTGCAGTAAACGGAAAGAGGCTGCATTATTGAATGCCTATATCTGAGCCGTGCCATATTGGCTTAACACTACTGCATTATATGTAGGTCTTAGCCAGGGGCAGGGTGCAGTTTTGTCTAAGTCTGAGGAGCAAGAACACTTTTATCCATAAGATTTCATGCATTGTCAGTGAAGAAAAAAAAAGTTTGGACTTATTGACTTATTGTAATGTAGTAGAAACTGTGATCTATAAATAGTATACATACTGTATTAAACTGCTAAAGCATGAAAATATAGCAAACCCAAGTAAAAGCAATTTTAATGCTTATTTTCATTTTCATTTTTATTTCAGCTTCTATAAATGTTTTTTTTTAAATATATATAATAAACATTAAATATTTAAGGTCTGCTGTCTAAATCGATTGGGAGTGTGGTAAAGAAGTAAAGACGAGAGTGCAGGCAGGGTGGAATTAGTGGAGAAGTGAACCAGGAGTGATTTGTGGTAGAAAGGTATCAGTATAAATGAAAAGAAAAGTTTACAGGATGGCAGTGAGACCAGTGACGCTGTGCGGTTTGGAGATGTTGATCCTGACAAAAAGACAGGAAGCGGAGTTGGAGGTGGCAGAACTGAAGATGCTGCGATTTGCTTTGGGAGTGATGAGAATGGACAGGATATTAGAGGGCCAGTGCAGGTAGGGTGGTTTGGGGACACAGTTGGAAAAGACCAGATTAAAATGGCTTGGCTTGGACGTGCGTAGATGAGGGATGAGGTGAGGGCGGAGAATGCGTTCGGGATAAAACGAGGTAGGCCCAAGAGGAGGTTTATGGATTTAGTGAGGAAGGACATGCAAAATAAACCAATATATAGACCAGAGATCTGCATATTGAAAAAAATAAGACAAAAAGAAAAAGCTATGGTGTACTAACAACCAGAAACAGGATGGAAAGGGAACCCAACAACAATTAATACAGAAACAGTGTCATAGCTGTGAAGAAAAACTAATAAACAACAACAGTGATGGACACCATCATCCACCATTTGAAGAAATGTATATACAGGTTTGATGTACATCTAAAACAATACAGAGGTGAGGCAACACTCTCATACCATGATTAACCAATACCGATGTGATGGAATGACCAATGTGAAAAGAAAAAAAAAAAGTTCTGCTCATGATCCAAAACATACAAGCTCACCAGTCAAGCATGGTGGAGATAGTGTCATGACGTGGGCTTGCATGGCTGCCTGGAACAAGCTCACTTATCTTTATTGATGATGCTTTATTGAACTCATAACCATAGGAGCAGAGTGAATTCTAGTTCTTTTGCCTTAAGTAAAGAAGCAGATCTGGGGGACTCATGGACGTATAGTATTAGGTGAACTGGTATGTTTAGATGTTGTCTTCTCCACTCTCATTGATCACTCAGGTTTGTTGACGCTGAAGTGATTGCTCGCTTTACATCTCAGAGACCCCTCATGTCTGTGTCTCCCTTTTACAGTAGTTATGATGTAATAGTTAGTCCTGCCGGAGTCCCGGCTTGCACTCTACACTAAATTTACATTGATTGTGACCATATTGTAACTGCCATCTCTCCACCTCTTCTCTTTTCTCTCTCTCCCTCCCTCTCTTTCCCTCTACCTGTCTCTCTGTCGAGCTATACTGTACATGTCTATCCTAAGCTTCCAGTGATCCCCTGGAGCTGTCTGACTCGTCCTGGTGTCCGGCTTCTGGTTGGAGATCTCGTTGCATGGATGCCCAGTCTTACCAGACAGTCCATTTTGATTCATACACGTTCACATCTCATACAAACTTAAATAATTCTGTGTAAAGCTGCTTTGCGACAATTAGGGTTGGGTACCGAAAACCGGTGCCAATACGGCATCTGTACCTATAGAACCGGTATGTACCGGACCGAAATAGAACCCGAATTTCAGTGCCTCATTTCGGTGCCACTTTAAGCTTAGCATGCTAAATTAAACAACTTTCATTAAAATGCCTAAAACTAAACAGTCGAAAGTGTGGCTGTATTTCACAAGAAAGGACTCCGACACCGCGACGTGCAGCGAATGTTTTACAGCAGTTGCGTGTAAAGGCGGAAACACGTCAAATCTAATGAAACATTCGAGGGCAGACGGAATAAAGTTAAAAGCAGAATAAATACACGGAATAAAGTTAAAAGCAGAATAAATACACGGAATAAAGTTAAAAGCAGAGGGAAGCACCGTGTTTAACAGCTTGTGGACAACAGCTGGCACTATCAATGTGGACGACCATCAGCCCCAGTCATACTAACAGTAGCAAAAAGGAGTAAGCATAAAATTTTTGGTTCAATAAAAATTCATTCTTGAGTCATCCACTATAATTTTGTGGCTTAAAAGTATCAGGCACCGTTTTGGCACCGGTACCGTTTTCAAAGTATCGATTTGGCACCGGTATCGAAAAAAACGCAAACGATACCCAACCCTAGCGACAATGTCAATTATTAAATGCGCTACACAAATAAAATTTAATTGAATAGTTCTATTAGTGAACTCTCTGTAAATTGTAGAAGTCTACAATTTACAGAGAAATGCATCCAATTACTGTAGATTAAATGGGAGGAACTCATTTAATCTCTCATACAGTGAGATTATCACTCAAAACACACTGCCAACACAACAAGCAGCTTTATAAGTGGAGGAAGGTGGAATGTGGACATCTGAATATTCATTTTAACGTATTTATTTCTTACCTAAAATTTGGCCCATCAAATATACCATGCATTGAAGTTGTCTTTAAGTTTTGACACATTTAGAGGTAGATATAAGGATATAAAGCTGAAATTCTGATATGATACTGTATATCACATGCCAGGATCTTCCAAGACTGTTATAAAGTGGAGTATGGTGGAGGAATCACAATGAATACGGTTGTCACATAGATATGCTTCCTAAAGATTCAATTCCAGATTTAACTCTCCTTTGCTGTTATATTAACCTCCATCTTTTTCTGGGAAGGGTTTTCGAGCATTGCTGTTGCTATTTCTTCCCATGTGATCAAACAGTGATTTTTGTTGACAAGATCTTGGGTACAGCTGACAATCCAGTTCATCCCATAAGTGCTCATTTCCATTCCAACTTTGGGAAACATGTCTTGATGGATCTCACTTAATGCATAATGGTATTGTCATGCTGGAGCAAATTTAGTTTCAGTGGAAAGAAATAAGAAATTAATGATCGAGTTTACAAAGTCATCCTATACACTTCAAATCTGCTGCAACACTTGAAACAGGGCCGAGGGTCAAGTGTCTTTTGTTCATTATGTTGTGTGCTAGCATTTTAACCACTTAGAGTGTTGAGGATCATCTGGATAACATATTGCAGCAGCTTTCCAAGGAATCAAAAAACACCTTAGAACTTACTAGGGAGGTTCTTGAAGATGATTGCTACACTCATGTCACTGAGAAGGTCTGGGGAAAATACAAAACAAAATGGTTCTCAAGTAGCAGGAGCAGCACAGCTATCGAGGAGCAGCACACCTGGGGCAGCAAGTAATGCATATAAAATAGAATGTCACAATAGATGCAAGGTGACCAGACTATCTACTGTATGGGCCGTGGTGATGATATCTACCACCTAGTAAGCTTGCTTATGTAATGGAGCCCCACTGTTCTTCCCCTCTGCCTGAAGAACAATTGATCTAAAGATTAGATTGCTGCTGTCTGATTGAAAGTGTACCTTAGAGATGAATTCTGGGCAAAACAACAATCGTTCTGAACCACTCTGAACATCAAAGCCCATGAAGGTGACTTTATCATCTCTTCATCTAAGGCAACTTGCAAAATTAAGAAACTCTGGACCAAGGGGGACATGCCATGCCAGGCTGTTGGGGAACTGTGGTGAATTGAGGCAAGTTACCTTTTTCATAGCATATTTACATTACGAGCCAGACTCATCTAATGCCTCACATATACAGCTGTAGTTTGTTGCGATGGCTGACTAATAGACCTTTGGTGGAGATGGGAAGCAGGAAATCTACATACAGATCTATAGTAATTGATGAGGTGTGCATAGAGGGCGGAAGGGAGGGAAACTCAAAGGTGCTCCAACCTCTTGGCAAAACTGCAGTGGAAGCTAAGAGTGCCAATCTGTTATGTGTAGGAGATTTAAAATGCTAATAGTATTAAACTACAGAAGGTTCATTACGAATAAATTTCCATATAAAAATGAGAGTTATTCAATTTATATACGTACTATGTAGCAGTTAAAGAGGAATTCTCTTCCTGTCACTAGTCTTGTCTCATTAAAGTGACTAATGTTATCCTACATAACCCCACTCAGTAGCAGATCTTAAGTTATGAATGTAACCCCGACTCCAGCTGTGAGAGCTATGAGACAACCCTTTTGTCGCAAATAGTGCTGGTTAGAGTAATGGTCTTTAAGATCTTTAAAAAACATTATTTAAGTCAGTGAAAATGTCAGGGAGGTTGAGTTTCAGGGATTTCAACAGGAACTGACTCTTCTGTTGCTCAACTCTGGTGAGGATGATTATCATTTTTCTATTCAACTGAGGTTAACTCGCTAAAGCTAAAGGTCCTGTTAGCACTACAAGTAATGTATTGCTACATTAATGAAAGATTATTGACTAACTGATCCTTTGATTTTATTTCATAGGTAAGCCCAAGGGATGCAAATGTGACAAATGTGACATTTTGTGTTTTGCTGACTGCAAGGTTGGATGCGCTCACCATAAGGTAATCCAGATTTTTTATCCTAACAAAAAAAGAAAAAATATTTTTTTTTACATACACAAGTGTGACCTTGGAAAAACGTTCTAGTGAAACATATTTCTTAAATGAATCAGAAGAGTTCTAAATGATTTATTTCACATATCATTCTTGATAGCCATCTATCTTCTTCTTCTACAGTAAAAATCCCACATTATTATTGCTATATAATATACAGTATAGTACATACCGTATATCAGAATCCAATGTACACTCTCACTCACTCATCGTCTATACCACTTTATCCTGTATTCAGGGTCGCGGGGAGCCTGGAACCTATCCCAGGAGGCTTAGGGCACGAGGTGGGGTACACCAAGCACAGGGAGAACATGCAAACTGTATGCACACAGAGATAGTAATCGAGCCTGGCCGGGAATCGAACCCGGACCCTGGAGGTGCAAGGCGACAGTGCTAACCACTACACCACCCTGCTGCCCTATCCAATATACAATGCATCTCAAAAAATGTATATGGTGGAAAAGTTATATATTTCTCATAATTTTATTTTAAAAAAGTGAAACTTTCATACATTCTAGATTTATTTTTTGAAAGTTTTATTTCCATGTTTTTTGGCTTATACAGTAAAGTAGCTCAGAAATAAAATCTACTATCATAAAATATTTGAATATTTTCTAAAATAAATGAAAAAAGGATTTAAAATACAAAATGTCTTAAAAGTCTGTTCACTTATGTAATCAATACTTGGCTGGTGCCACATAGCACAGATTACTGCATCAGTGTGGCATGGCATGCGGGCAAATGGTCAGTGGCACTTTTGAGGTGTTACTAACGACCTGTTTGATAGCAACCTTTAGTTTGTCTGGATTGTTGGGTTGGGTGTTTCTCATTTTCCTCTTGACATTACACAATAGGTTCTCTGTGGGTTTCAGGACAGGCGAGTTGGCTGGCCAATCATGCACAGTAAGATCAGTAAGTGTAGTTTTGGCACTTTCATTTCCTGCTGGAAAAAAAAATCCCTACAGAATCCCCATAAAGCTTGTCAGCAGATTGAAGCATAAACTGCGCTAAAATCTCTAAAATGTTAACTTTGGACTTGATAAAACACAATGGCTCCAAGCCAACCACCGAACCAGTTCTCAAGACCACTTTGTCCAATTGTGCGGTATTCCTGCTTATGAGGCTATCTCTTCAGCACATACCTTTCTTACACGATAGTCAGTGTTCACTGACCAGCCCAGTTTGTCATCCAGCTGTACTGTAGCCCCAGGTTGCTGTATGACCTGACTTGAACTCAACATTCACTCCCTCTATGGATGCAGGTAACAAGGGAGACCCGGACCGACAAAAGTCGATCACCATTTCCTTGGTCTTACTGATGTTCAGTTCTAGATGGTTTCTATTGTAGCACGCCAAAAAAAAGTCATTGACCAGACAGCTGTAATCACACTCGTGTCCATCCCTAATACACCCCACAATGGCAGTTCTCATCTGAGAACTTCTGCATGTGGCATGCTACCGACTTGTATGTAAAGTTTGAGGTGAACAGGAAAGGGGCGAGAACAGGCCCCTGAGGTGCTCCTATGCTACTGTTTATGGTTTCAGAGATGCAGTCCCTCTTCCTGACATATTGCTGAGTAATCCATACATATAATAAAATGTAAAGTTGGCGTGTCTATACTTTGAAGATATTTGCGGAAAAATTATTTAGGGGGACGTAAGATGTCTGTTCAGATCTGTCTGTTTGTGTGTTTGTTTGTGCGCGCATCACGTAAAAAGTACCGAATGAATTTTAACAGGATTTTTTAACAGAATTTTTTCACAGGTGTATTTGGCCGAGGTTAAGGTAACACATACAGTAGGCTTTATTTTATCTCAATCAGCCCACAGGAATGGGAGGTATGCTAATTTAAAATTAAAATGGAAAAGACCCTTATATCATAAAAAAGCAACCTTGAAAAAATGTGTTAATCACATAATTCAACAGATGGTGCTGTACATTAAAAAAATGCTTATGAGTGTGCAATTAAATTCCACATGAACATGTAGAAAGTCATGTAGTATAAATAAGTCAGTTAGAGAGACTGTACACTAGTTGCTTGTAAAATGTTTGTGCAAGGCCTCAAATAGAGTCTGCCCAAACAAACACACTTAATATTTTAAATCCATTCAATCACAGGTCTTGTATTAAAAAAATAATAATACTTTTTTAAAAGCCATGAATGAAGGTCTGTGAACCAGACAAGCGTGAAAAAGCTTGAAGCCCATTTTGGTTGGTACATGTCAGTCATTTTCTGTGTATTTTTTTTTTTCACCCTGTCAAGCCGGTTCTGGTGACAGACGTGGATGGAAAACGTGTCCATTTATCTTCATGCTTTTTAAATTTTCCATGAGTCATTTGCCATTGTATTTGGAGAGATGGTTATTTATTGATCTGCCCTGAGGTGAAATGAGAAAAAAAATGAAGAAGAGAGAACAGAAGACAGGAATCAGTTCTACATTCTCCAAGGACAATTTTAGTTTGCACAGATACATTTTAAAGCAATGTGCACTGTTATTGTAGGCTCTTCGGTGTACGTTTCGAGCGTACTTTCCAGAAAGCTTTGAGCCAGTCCATAATTTTGAACCAATATTATTATTCCCCAATTTTTTGGGGGCCATAGAAAAGCAGGTACGCTTAATGTTAAATGCAACATATTTTTTTATGTCTGGATGAGCCATTATTCCAGAAGCTAGAAAAAAAATTGCATCTGAGCAGTTATTCAATTATCCAATCCATTCAAATGCTTCAGTCACACATGAGCAGAAACATTCTCAGTGCAGTACAGTACCAGGTGTGCTCATTTACAAGTTAACGTTCATCAGAAAAATCTACTTTTTTTTCTCCTTCCTTGGTCCCAATGGGCTAATTTACAAATACTCGCAAATTTATAAAAATGTTGTGCCAAGTGACTGCATGACAAGTTGACAAGTTACGCACCAACACAGAGGCCCACCAGAACTTTGGTACTGTATATGTCTGTAAATAAAAAAAACATAAAGAGTTTTAGGTAACAGCCTTACATGGTATAGTGCTAAAAATGTCTCACCTAGATAAAAAAGTAAATTTTGAGAGAGGATCATATAACACCATTTTGCAAAAATTCAGGGTCACGGGGGACCTGGAGCCTATCCCAGGAGACTTCGGGCACTAGGCGGGGTACACCCTGGACAGGGTGCCAATCCATCGCAGGGCACACACACATACACACTCACACACCCAATCACACACTACGGGCAATTTAGGAACGCCAATTAGCCTAAGCTGCATATCTTTTGGACTGTGGGAGGAAACCGGAGTACCCGGAGGAAACCCACCAAGCACGGGGAGAACATGCAAGCTCCATGCACACAGAGACGGGAATCGAGCCTGGCAATTTTACTTTTTATTATCAGATAAAAAATAAACAAATTTCTAAATACAATTTCATGCCCTTTTATGTTTTAGTGTCCACAACGTTTTTAAATAAAACATTTTCAACCATCTTAACTGTCATTCAGATGAAACTTGGCCAATTTAGATTTCACATGAAAAGAAAGAAAACCTGAAAAAGTGCTATTCTAAAATGAAAAATTGTTAAGATATTGCAAAATGAATTTCATATAGTTATGAACGCTAACCTTACTAAAAAACTAAAAAAAATTTACAGGTCATAAGAAATATAAATTATTTTGCATTTAAAATGTTAAAAGGATGTTAAATGTTTGAAGTGAGACAGTGTAACGCTGAAAAATGGGCATTTTTGGGGGCAAAAATAAAATCATCTCTCCAAAACTTAGCAATTTTAGGGAAGCAAGATTGGTCACTTCCATGTTGCATAAACCTCAGAAGTAGCGTCTAGGGCACACACATGTTCTGTATCATATGTATAATAAAAAAAATGTAAACAGCACCAGTACTGTTGCTGTATTTTATCCCTATACAATCACTAAAGGAGTGAATCCACAATTCCTACAATTTCTTTACAATCATTTACCATAAATCTCTTCCTAAAGGAGATACTTTACTCCTGCTGAAACACTAATCGGTTTGCTAACATTGTCAACAATGTCTTCCTATAGGATTACTTTTAATCTATGTCTCATTAGGAAATAATTAGGCTGAATCCTAAACTACTTCCTATTCCCTTCTTATGCACGTTAACTAGGGAACAGCATAATCGCCTTGCTGAGACCTTAAGACCTTAATCTTTACATGTTTGCATAAAAGATTGTGTCCTGTCTTATTTCTAAATCAGATTGTAAGAAACCATCTGTCCAATATATAAAGGCAGTGTATACAGTGATAGACCCTATGGAGGGGCAGAAGTGCCTGCCTTATTTCCCTCACACTATACAAGTTCCCTTTTGGCAAGTATGTGTAATAGCCGTATTTTATATGAGACCTGAGTGGTTCAGGGATCAGAAATGCACACCTGGAGTGCAGTCATAAGCCCTGCAACTGGGGTCTTGCCCCTGGCTGTGCCATTATCCGGGATCCTCTTTGGCTAAGCACAATTGCCTCAGTCTCAGCGCGGGAATACTTCGGTCTACTGTAATAGCTTGTGTTTCATGAACTCTATTGATTTAGGGCAACCCCTGTAGTGCAGTAGTGGCTACCTATAGATTTTTCACCTCAAGCCCCAATAAGCTGTCAAAAATACACACATAACCACAGCCTATGTTAATTATCTAATCCCAATGTTTAGTTATTTAGTTTGTCAATATTTAGTTTGTCTTTTCTAATTAATATCAATTGTTTCAGGTGTAGCACTGTCGCCTTGCACCTCCAGGGTCCGGGTTCGATTCCCGGCCAGGCTCGATTCCCGTCTCTGTGTGCATGGAGTTTGCATGTTCTCCCCGTGCTTGGTGGGTTTCCTCCGGGTACTCCGGTTTCCTCCCACAGTCCAAAGACATGCAGATTAGGCTAATTGGTGTTCCCAAATTGACCATAGTGTGTGTGTGTGTGTGTGTGCTCTGCGATGGATTGGCACGCTGTCCAGGGTGTACCCTGCCTCGTGCCCTGAGTCTCCTGGGATAGGCTCCAGGTCCCCGCGACCCTAAATACAGGATAAAGCGGTAAAGAAGATGAATGCATGAATGTTTCAGGTGTTAATTTATATTGTAGCACATTAGTAGCTTCTTTAAAAGTAGTTTATTCAATCCGGCACATAACTGTTCATAATATCGCTTTTACTCAACATTTTGATTTCGCTTATGGTGCAGGTTAAACTTCAAGGAGATATCTAAAATTTTCATAAAATTCTATCTGGTCGATTTAAGACGCGCCCACAGTTTGACACTTGCGCCGTACTTGTGGTTTATAATATCTCAAAATCTGCTCATACCTTCAATTCTACTCAATATTTTAATTTTACTGCAGGTTAAACTTCAGGCATGTGCATAAAGACTGGCAAAGTTTCATTAAATTCTGTCGAGCCAGTTTTGCGTGAAAATCTGTCTGGACAGACATACAGACAGACATGGTTTCGGGTCCTACAATATACAGTATGTGTGAAGAAATCGTTGAAAGACCGAGTTATGACCGATGTACAGACAAAACATTCTTTTATTCATATAGATTATTTAATGGCAACTAATAATCATGGGGAAAGTGAACACTCCATTAATTTCATTTTCAGTCAAACAGCCATGCAGAACTTATTTTTGCAAGTTATATTTGCAAATGAAATATTTACAGATTTCACTTTTCACTGTTAACTCAAGCCTTTTAAAACTCTGTATAAACGTGGTAAGCCGAAAAGCATCTCAAAGCGCACAACCTTAAGGCAGATTGTCCTACAGCGGTAGAAATACACATCTGCTTCCACTCTCAGCCAAAAACGGGGATCTGATCTCACACTGGGCATAGGATCATAGATATCAGGCAGTTGGAGACAGTTGGACTGGAAACTTTTTTTTTTTATTTTTTTTATTTACCCATCCTTATTCATCAGTGTTTCAAGGAAGCCAGTATTTCCTCACACATAGCATTTTATATATACAGTATGATACTGTATATCATATACATGTACAGTATATACATGTGACAGATCCCAGTGGTATAGATACAGTAAACCAAGTAGTAGAGATAAAAGTCCCCGGTCAGTATAATATAAAAATACTTTTATTCAAAAGATTTCGATTCTTTTAGAGTCTTTTAAATATTTTTTTCTTAAGTGCATTACAGTTACATAAAAAATGTACAATTACAATAATACAATTATTTTTTAAATCTAACTTTTCAAACTATAGTGTAAATACTCACCGAGCATGGCTGAAACTGAAGGTTTGCATTTTAGCGCTTTCTCTTTTGGGAACACCAGCTCACTGGCTCACATACTCCTGCCACTTCTTTCTCTGAGTCTCTGCCAGTTTGCGCTGGGCAACAGCTGGATGTTAATTGGTGAGACTCACTTGGCAGAGTAAGGCTCAGTGCTCCAAGTCCTAGGTGTGTGTGTTGTGTGCATGTGCATTGGTTCACGCTTGGACTACGTCTCAGCATCCCAGGCCTGCTGTTAGCTGCTTGGCTATGGCTTGACACAAATACGTGAATATTGCACTTGATGAGAGTCTTGGACATTACAGTTACACCCAAAATTACCCAAAAGTACCCAGAAGTGTGGGTGGTTCATTATTATTATTATTCATTCATTCATTCATTCATTCATCTTCTTTACCGCTTTATCCTGTATTTAGGTCGCGGGGACCTGGAGCCTATCCCAGGAGACTCAGGGCACGAGGCAGGGTACACCCTGGACAGCATGCCAATCCATCGCAGAGCACGCACACACACACACACACACACACACACACACACACACACACACACACACACACACACACACACACACACACACACACACACACACACACTCATTCACACACTATGGTCAATTTGGGAACGCCAATTAGCCTATTATTATTATTATTATGTTTATTGTTATAATACTGATATCTGTTTTTTGTTTATTGTAAGTAATATACTTATCTGTAGTGCTACAGTAGTATATTTATCCTAACACTGTTTCACTTTCCATAAATGCCCAAGATTTACAGGTTTATCATTATATTATGTCATTTAAATACTCTAGAGCAAGGGTTCTCAAAGGTAATATTCAAAGCGGATATCAGACCCTTGGACTCAACGAAACAATTAACCTGGATCTGGACCAGTGTCTGGACTTTGAGAAGTCCTGCTCTAGGCACTTCTAGCTACAGTATGAACTTCTGCTGTAGTTATAACATCCTCTGTGTTTATCTAATGACTCTTATTCACAATGTGTAAACAATGAGCATCCTTTCTACCCACTCCATCCATCCATCCATCCATCCATCCATCCATCCACCCACTCCATCCATCCATCCATCCATCCTTCTATCCATCAATTCATGCATCCATCATTCCATCCACCCTTCCATCCATCCATTCACCCTTCCATACACATTCCATCCATCCATCCATCCATCTATCATCCATCCATCCATCCATCCATCCTTCTATCCATCAATTCACGCATCCATCCATCCGTCAGTGCTGTGCTCAATAAGTGTAATAACAAACATGCTACAGAAGATACTGTAAACTGACTACTAATGAAGATACAAGAACATTTGCTTCATGGAGGTCATTCAGTTTCTCTGCTTCTCTAGAGGACTATTCTATTTTCTCAAGACCTGATCCTTTTGCAAACTCATTTAAGTCATGGAGATGATTGGCATGCTGGCAGTGGCAGTTAGCATTGACATTGCACACATCAATCAGAAACTCATTCCATACACATATTTGAATACTTAATTTAATGCATACTGACTTCAATTTTATAGAGCTCAATCACCAAAATATCAGTATTAGTCTTATTCTGACTGTTTAGAGATTTTGATCAAATAAACAGCACTGAACTGTAATTGAGGTTTTTATTTTTATTTATTTATATATATATGTTTTTTTACTTCATTGGACTAGACAGGATGTGACCTGACAGCTGTTTCATAGCTGTTTCATTTAACTCGAGAATGTGCGCTGGATATAAGCAGGGAGTCGGATTTCACAGTGGGTGTATTTGTGCTTTTTTAGTTTTTTACCTCAATTGCATCATCCTCCTTTTATGCTTCTTAAAAACTGAAATTTGGCACATTTTATGAAAAGGTTTTTTCAGGTAGTACTGGCAAGCGCTTTTAATGTAACTTCTGTAACTGGCAGTAAAATTGCATGTTGCGTGCGTTTGCAACTGGTGCTGTGGCAGTCCTTCTGTTGACCGCAGCATTTGTACAAATAACATTGTGATGATTTTGAATTCTAGTGCTAAATGTTACGCAATATTAAAGGAGAAATATTATGTTCTACATCATAGGTGTCCAGTCTTTGGATTCTAATCAAGCAGAAAAAGTAATTCAATAATGGTAGAAATACTGATTTGGGTGGAAAAATAAATCAAACAAAAAGAACAAGCGAAAAAACCCCTATCCAATTACGGGACGGTATGAGGTTGTTATCATATGGTTAACACCTCGGTAATAGTCCTAATAGTCGGTAGCATAGTTTAAATTTTGCTTCATGTTAGTAGCGATGATACAGTTCTATTATTAGTTCTTTAGGATGTGGTATAGCATCGTTAAATTCCTTAACGACTTGCTGTTGAAGCATTGTCATGGCGCTAACACCTCAATAGGGCTAACACTTCATTTTTTATAACTTTATAATATTTCCTAACAGCTCGATGTACGGTTGCTGCGCTTGAAAAATGAACTGGATTAATTCCGACCACAATGACTCCAAATCGGGAAACGTCGTGAGAGGCGGGTAGCGACTTCAGCGGATTGGAATGGAGCTATAAGGGATGTTAGAAGGAATTAAGTTGTGCCGTTACAGGCGAGAAAGCCATTGCGAGAATACCGAAGTTGCTACAATTGTGTAGCCAGCTTACGATCTAAAACAAAACATTGTGAGTGATTGATTTACAAAGGGAGAACATGAATAAGCAGAGCACATACTGTATAAGCGCTCGTGAGGCATCTTTGTTCCTTTTATAACGGTGGAATGAATTGAAGCTGAATAAGAGATACGATTACAAACATTCCAGCTGGAAATCATACAGGTACGTGAGACTATCGCTCATGCAGAAATAATAAAGGACTAGAGTGACTATACTAGAGTGAGCTGAAGAGATTAAAAGTCATGAGAATCTGAATTAAAGACCTTTCTTAGTCCGCTGAAGTTGAACATACTTTAAACATGAGCACAGGTTGTATAGTTATTACTTAGATTTGAAAATTGTCAGCCATGTCAATTCATATGAGAAGGCTGTCTTTAACATTTAAATTAAAACAGCAGAACAGATATACACACACGTTTTAACAGAATTCAACACAGACAAGGAGGAGATATTCAATAGGTAAAGCGTTGCAGGGAAGATAGAAACTAAGGCACAACAACGGGATGAGCTATTGAAGAATTTATCAATTGTGTTGCTGAGGTTGTTCATTTATTTATCTTTAGTAAACACTTTATCATGATCAGAGCTGCGGTGGTTCTGGAGTACAGGCCCAAGGCAACCTGAATGGGAGATGCACACACACACACACACACACACAAACACACACACACACACACACACACACACACACACACACACACACACACACACACACACACACACACAGACAGTACCTAAGAGTCTGTTATTACAAGGGAGAAACCAAGCACAGTACATGAAGGAAGGCCATGCAGTTACAGGAAGAACATGTGGGACTCATGCATAGACGGTAATTAATTAAAGCTGAACAATTAAACGGATCCTTGGTGAAGCTCTAACTGCTGCGCTTGCTGTCATGCATGCAGTCATGTTGCTCTGAGCTGGTCGGCATCTTTTTACTTTCAGAGGGGTCCAATTATTGGCCGGCATCAACCGAAGAAAACAACTAATGAGATTGTTAAATGAATGGAATTAAGTTAAGAACTGTTTTAAAACCAGCAATGGTAGTGCTGTTTCATTAAACGTCATGGGAAAAGTCTGATGGGGGGAAAATGGTTCAAAGTTCTAAGCTCAGAAATGTCATGTGGCAACACACTGAAGTCCTGAATGTACTTGAGTTTTTTATGGAACACTGGACAGAAAAAAAACCAAATACATTTTGTGTTGTTGCATAAGGATGTTGAAATAATGCTATAGTAACTGGTAGGAATAGGGGTACCTCAGTGGGTAAGATATTAAGTGACAGCTCAGAAGGTCCCAAGTTTAAATTTAACCAAGTTGCCCCTGTTGGGCTCTTAACCCTCAACTTCTCAGACGTACACTCACCTAAAGGATTATTAGGAACACCTGTTCAATTTCTCATTAATGCAATTATCTAATCAACCAATCACATGGCAGTTGCTTCAATGCATTTAGGGGTGTGGTCCTGGTCAAGACAATCTCCTAAACTCCAAACTGAATGTCAGAATGGGAAAGAAAGGTGATTTATGCAATTTTGAGCGTTGCATGGTTGTTGGTGCCAGACGGGCCGGTCTGAGTAATTCACAATCTGCTCAGTTACTGGGATTTTCACATACAACCATTTCTAGGGTTTACAAAGAATGGTGTGAAAAGGGAAAAACATCCAGTATGCGGCAGTCCTGTGGGAAAAAATGCCTTGTTGATGCTCAAGGTCAGAGGAGAATGGGACGACTGATTCAAGATGATAGAAGAGCAACTTTGACTGAAATAACCACTCGTTACAACCGAGGTATGCAGCAAAGCATTTGTGAAGCCACAACACACACAACCTTGAGGCGGATGGGCTACAACAGCAGAAGACCCCACCAGGTACCACTCATCACCACTACAAATAGGAAAAAGAGGCTACAATTTGCACGAGCTCACCAAAATTGGACAGTTAAAGACTGGAAAAATGTTGCCTGGTCTGATGAGTCTCGATTTCTGTTGAGACATTCAAATGGTAGAGTCAGAATTTGGTGTAAACAGAATGAGGACATGGATCCATCATGCCTTGTTACCACTGTGCAGGTTGGTGGAGGTGGTGTAATGGTGTGGGGGATGTTTTCTTGGCACACTTTAGGCCCCTTAGTGCCAATTGGGCATCGTTTAAATGCCACAGGCTACCTGAGCATTGTTTCTGACCATGTCCATCCCTTTATGACCACCATGTACCCATCCTCTGATGGCTACTTCCAGCAGGATAATGCATTATGTCACAAAGCTCGAATCATTTCAAATTGGTTTCTTGAACATGACAATGAGTTCACTGTACTAAAATGGCCCCCACAGTCACCAGATCTCAACCCAATAGAGCATCTTTGGGATGTGGTAGAACATCTCCATCAACTGCAAGATGCTATCCTATCAATATGGGCCAACATTTCTAAAGAATGCTTTCAGCACCTTGTTGAATCAATGCCACGTAGAATTAAGGCAGTTCTGAAGGCGAAAGTGGGTCAAACACCGTATTAGTATGGTGTTCCTAATAATCCTTTAGGTGAGTGTATAATGAGATAAAAATGTCTGCCGACAAAAGCCTGAAATGAAATTGTGTACCATAATATAATCAAAGCGAAAGGGGTTGCAATGCAAATTTTTTTGGACCGACAGTATATACACTGATCAGTCATAGCATTTTATATATACTGTAATTTAAAAAATTTAATAAAATAGAATTTAAGTGGAATATAGAAACCATGTCCAGTCATGGTCAAGACAACGTGCAGAATAATATGCAACGTCAAAGTTCCTTGGTGTGCAAAAAGGCCAAAGTGCGTTAATATGTAACTGTAATGTGCATCGTTCATGGGTTGCTGTTGCTATGAGTCATGATTAGAGGAAATACAGACTACAGATTATTCCTAAAAAAGATTTTCTTCTTCTACTTATTATTATTATTATTATTATTATTATTATTATTTTGAGTTTTTCCTGTTTATTGTGTTGTGGATAACACCATTATTGATTAGCCTTATCATTATGTACTGCAAGTAACCATATGAAAAGATTGTGGTTCTGGGATTTTAGACTTTTATTTTTGTGATCAACCTTTTATTTATTTTATATAAAACCAGAATAAATATATATTCATACCTGTAGAGCAGATCCATGAAAAAATAAAAACACGTGAAAATGGAGATAAAGAAAACAAGACAATAACCTAAACCACGTAGAGTCTGTTGGGCGAATGAATAACGCTGGAACACGTGTCTTAAGACCATTTTAAGGTTCTTGAGAGGAGCTTATTAGCTTGAAATACTGCAATTTTTCCATTAGCATTTCCTGAAAGCATAAAGCAGGGTGCGTTCATTATGTTATTTCTTAGAAGGAGGTTTCTGCGCTAAAGAAAAATTCTCATAAACTGTATTGCATATTACTCAGGTTATGGTTTTCGCTAAATATAGAGAAGCTATATTAAAAGTAAATTGTAATGTGGGAAGTGATGCGGTTCAGAAAATGGTTCTTCTTAGTTAAAAAAAATACTGTATTTATAGCTTACAGGCATTGTTGTAGAGGGACAGTCTGCTGTTGTAAGCATTACACCTTAAATCAGGTTCGCTGAACCATATAACAAGCGATTATCCAGATCCAGAAATTTGTTTAATGCTCTGTTTGAGAAGAATTAGTAAAGGAGGAAGAGAAGAAAAAGAAGAATAAATATAAAGACCCACAGTTTGAGTGGTCTGATAAAGACTTTGGTATGTTTAATAGTGGAGTACTCAGATATGGTCTTTAAATACTTTATTTTCACCCATTTTTTTATTCATTCTTTCTCAATATAAGAAAGTACTGTACGTCTTCTTGCACCTCCAAGGTCTGGGTTCAATTTCCGGCCATGTTCGATTCCCACCTCTTTGTGCCTGGAATTTGCATGTTCTCCCCGTTCTTTGGTGGGTTTCCTCCAGGTACTCTGGTTTCTGCCCACAGTCCAAACTCCTGCAGATTAGGTTAATTGACGGGTATGAGTGTGTGTGCCCTGTGATGGATTGGCATCCTGTCCTTGACACCTAAGTCTCCTGGGATAGGCTCCAGGCCCCCTGCAACCCTCAATAAAGCGGTATAGACGAGTGAGTGAGAGTGTATATGGTTCCTGGTTCGAGCCCTGATGCCGGCGTGTTGCCGATGTTGGACCATTGAGCAACGTCCTTCACCTCGAAGTTCTCAGATACAATAGGGCGTTGAGCTGGCGACTCTGTAAAAAACCTGCCTTAGAAACAATGAACATATATTTAAATATAGAATGTAGACGAAGCCACACCACTATATCTACTGTAGTTCAATTCTCGAAACAGAGAGTTGTTCCAGAAAGGAATCAAATACTGTACATCCTGGCTCATGGTTTATCTGAAGTGAATTCCAAAGTTTGTAGTTGATACACCACATATTTTCAGCCCTAAAACTCCAAACGTTTGTAGTAATGTGTTTGATCTGTTAAAACATTAACAACTGAATTCATTAGGCTCTATTACAAGGACCCTAATATTCCATTAATGAGTAATAACAGAATTGGAATAAAAATACATGTCGGGATGATCCAGACTAATCAGAATGAGACGGAAGTGTAAATCTTTGATAATCCATAATCCATCTGACCGATCTGTTACCAATGTGAAAACTTTCTATTGGAATGATGCAATTTCTCAGTGTGAAATTTCGCTTTCATTCCACCGTTGTTTAATTCACATCTTCAACCACTGGATTTCTGGCTGAGGAAGGGTCACTGAATAACTTCCAAATTGACACATTATAAATTATTTAACAAACCATTCTTTTAACCAATCATAATGCAGAATGTGGTGCTTATTGGAAAACATCAGGAACCTAACCTCAAAGTTGGTGAAAAAGCATTATAATTTTTTTCTTATTTCTCTTCCTCCGTTATTTTCCATCAGATTAACATACAGTAAGTGTTAAACTCATGTTCGAAAGTAATTATAGTGCAGCTGTGAATCAATGAAGTGATTGTGATTTGCCCTGAATGAAGATAAGCTGTTTTTGAGTAGGATTTTCTTGACATAATCACAGACTTCTAAAGCCATTGCCTTCAAAGAGCTTACAGAGCATGTACATGACCTTATTGTTGAGAGGTATCAATCAGGAGAGAGGTATGAAAGAATTTCCAAAAGAAATAATAAAATAGATGTACCGCAGAACACCATCAACACCATGAATGCCATCATCAACCAGTAGAGAAAATGAGACACTACAAGGACATTATCAAGAACAGAATGTGCCTCCAAAATTGACAAAAAGGGCCAAGAGCAGGACCCATAGCAACAATTGAGGATCTGCAGGAATATCTGGCAAGTGCTAGTCACTCCCTGCATGTGACAGCAATCTGTTGTGTCCTTTAAATATTTTTTCGGCCTGTGCTGTAGGGAGGCGAGATGAAAGTGACTTTCTCACAAAACCAAAACATTCAAGCCTGCCTAAATCACTTTGAACCATGTAGCAAAATGTGTTATGATCAGACAAAAGAGAAGATATATTTCAAGCAGGATTTGGACAGATACAGTATATGGCACAAAAACAAGACAGAATCTTATCCAAAGAACTACATGTTGAAGCACAGGGCCATCATGGTGTGGAGCTGATTATGGAGTCCATCTATTTTTGACTTATACCTTGAGGCCTCTGTTTAGTAGCTGAGGATGAAAGTAAGAGGTGTATGTACTTCTGTGCATTTTTATTCTTTTCCAAAAAAAAAAATCTTATTTGCTTGGTTGGTTTCTTTATTAAATTATTAATGCTTTTGAGAGTGGCACAGTTGCATAATGGTTTGAACCGTGGCCTTGGCCATCCAGGGTCAAGGGATCTACTCCTGTTTTCTGGTTTCTACAGTATGTGAGGACTTTGCATGTTTTCCCATGCTTTGTGGGTTTCCTTTGGCTACTCTGATGTGGAGGTCACTGATGATCATTGTGTTTATTCCTATTTTTACAACCGTGATAGGACCTCTGGTCAACATTTCTACGAACATTCACAATAATGAGCAATTTGTGAACGCCAGTTAACCTAATCTGCATGTCTCTGGGAGTAAACCGGAGCACTCGGAAGAAACCCACCAAACACAGGCAAAATATGCACACTCCATGGATACAGACCGGGAATCAATCCCAGACCTTGGAGATGCACAGCGACAGTGCTAACCTCTAAGCCAATGAGGGTAGACTAATTGGGATGGATTGGCACCCCATCCAAGGAATACCCTGCCTTATGTACTGTACCCTGCCTCTTGGATGGATAGGCTGCAGGCCTCCTGTAACCCGGTATAGGATAAGTGGTTTAGTTTAGGAATGGAATGAGAGAGATTGAGAAATTAGCTTGATTGCAATTTTGGCTACAAAAAATAGATTTTTAAAAGAACTGTTACCACATTGGTAGATTTTTCTATTAGTTTAGTCTTCAGCAGGTATTTGGTGCTGAAAAAGATCCACTGGTCATTGTGCAAATACTGATTGTCCCATGAATGACTACTGTGTGTTGTGGTGACTTTTTGCGTTTGGTTATATGACATGCACTATACAGTATGTAATGCCATGCACTGCACTGTGAAAGTGACATTTGTAGGGCCAGCACGTTTTGTTTGTCTTCTGTTGGGACAGCACAAAAGGGGCTTCATTATGTTTAGACTAACTATCAAAATTATTAGAAGATCTAATACCTCACCCATGTACAGTATATGAACATTTAAAAATGTACATACTTATGATAAGTATGTATTATCTTTATTATAAATAAAGCTCTTATCATAAGGCTACATTTATTTATTTATAGCTACAAAACAGTATGCAACAATTTGTGTTAAATAACATCTTTATAGTGCAATCATACATGATTAGGAGGGGATGTACAGTACTCTCCAAAGGGATCAGTTTCATTGATAAAACCACAAGTTCAAGTATTTGCTGTTTTGGAACCACAGGACATGAAACATGCTCTAAAAATTAGGAAAATGAAAAATAGGAGAATGCACTAACTGTAGTGTGTGTGTGCATGTGTGTGTGTATGAGAGAGAGAAAGACCACAGATTGGATAATAAACTCTGAATCATGCTGTTTATATTTATTATTTTTACAATGGTTAGTTCCAGTCCACCAATTTGATTCTTTGAATCAGAGTGCTTATATTTAGTATAACCGCACTGGGATATTTTCTGCACATAAAATTCATGTAATAAACAAAAACATGTTTATGAAATGTATTATTATTATTATTATTTATGTTTTGAATAATAAATGTATTTTATATATTTTTATTATTATAATTATATTTGATCTATCTATTCTTGTTATTACCTTCTGACATATTTCCGTAAAAAAAAATCCGGCTCCTAGTTTGAAACTGATACTACTGTGGTGAATTTTTATTAAATGTATTATTATTATTATTATTATTATTATTATTATAAATCTATTATTATTATTGTTATTATTACATTTTATACCACAGGGTCCCAAGCAAAGATAAAATGGCAGTGTTGGGTTTTTTTCTTTTTTACTACTTTTTTTATTTCTACTTTTTTCTTTATTTGATTGATCTACTTTTGTAATTATCTTCTGATGTCTTTCTGAGCTTTGCCAATATGAATGTCAACTAAATATTTGTATTTTGTACGTATCATGAATCATGAAGAAGAAATGAGAGAGGAAATGATGATTGACAGAAGGACTTTAAACAAGAATCTACACAACAATGTGAGCTAGCTACTGTAGGTAGCCAATGCAGTTGCTTATCAGTTCATTCATCTTGTCCAGAGCCATGGGAAGCCTAGAGCCTGTCCCAGGATACTTCGGGCAAAAGGCAGCGTACACCCTGCACAGGGTGCCAGTCCTTCGTAGGTCACACAAGCACTCATTTACACACTATGAGAAATTTAAGAATGCCAGTTAGCCTTCTCTGCATGTCTTTGGACTGTGGGAGGAAACTACAAACTCCACACACACAGACCTGAAGCGGAAATCAAACCCAGGCCCTGGTGGTGTGGGGCTATAGTGCTATTCACTATGACAATCTTTCAATAATATCTTTGGTTTTCATACATTGGAAGACCAGAATCCAGTCTCACAATGTTTTTGCGGTACAGAAAGACAACCTGAAATAATAATAATAATAATAATAATAATAATAATAATATCACTGATTACATTAAAGATGATCTGATTATTTTTAGCTTTAACCTTTTAAATATTCCTACAAACTCTTTTGTACTAACAATACTAACTTGTTGGCTGAAACATCCTTTATAAATCAAGCTTGCATTTGACCCAGTGGTGCTCTAGAGTAATATAATTACACCACAACAATTCTTATTCTCATAAAAGATATTCCTCTGAAATGCAAGGGAGTCCTGCACTTGAACTGTATTCACTCAGATTTTTAGAGGACAAAAAAAAAAAAAAAAAGTCAGTTCAAATGACAAACCATATCATGCTTGTTAGGTTACTCACATTTTATTTATTTATTGGGGGGGAAAAAAGCAGAACAGATGGTTTCATTTGTATTGGTGTAATTTCCAGCTATTACCTCGGTCACCTGATAATGATCTGGTAAATAGAAGATGTAAAGCAAAAACACATTTAGTGTTATGAGTATAAAAAATAGTTTAACATAATACTGTAGTGTCAGTTATAAACAGTACAGTTCATTTTGCATCTAGAGTTTTTATGCATTATTTCAGGGTCTGAATGTCTTTTTTTGTTGTTAGGAGATCATGAGGCATGAACTGCCCATCATTTACCTGCCTAAACAGGTATTTAGCAACAAAAATAATTAGATATAATCATTATCTTAATGGAGAGCTCAAATGGAGAGCTTTTTAAAGTCAAAGTAAGGATATTGTGCCGTGGGCGGGGCGGCGGCTGATGACCATCATGCCTTGCGGGAAGTCTGATATGTGTTCACCTTTTTGGGGAAAGTTGTTAGGTTGAGTGGTTTCGGCCATGTTGGGGGGTTATCTCTATGTGTGTGTTCTATCTCAGTGAATGTCTTGCTCATGCTATACAGTGCTTTGTGGTAATAAAGTACTCCCAGCCATTGCATTGGGCAGCAATAAAGCTCACTCATCTCTCCAACATCCTTTCCGGCGCTAAAACGCTACATTGGTGTCAGAAGTGGGATGGAGAAGTACGAATTGGAGCGCACTGTTGAGGACCTGCGGGCGATCCAGGTCGGCCGCCAAGTAGCGGAGAAACTACGACGGAAGACAGAGCATCTTCCGGGCGGAACCAGCACGAGCAAAACAGCGCGACCAAAGCGGACAGCGAGATGAAGAACCCGGCAATGGATCTCGGGGCGGAGCGCAGCGTTGAGCTCTGTGCGCCATCAGCCGGCGAAACGAGTTGCAGCTGTGCTTTCCTTCCTATAACAGAGCCGTCGAACCCTACACATTCTTTGCGCAGGTAGAGCTAGCCGGCGACTTCGCAGGCTGGTCCCCGGCGGAAACCGCAGGGTGGGGCCCTTCTCCTGCTCGGCGATGAGTTGATCACCGTCCAACTGTGGCACAGGCGAAACGACTACACTTGGCGATGCAGTAACTTGGCTGCACGATGGCTCGGACGACTGATCACCGCCGGAGAGCCCGGAGGCCTGCACGGGGAGAATGTTTGGAGTCAAGGGTTCTTCGTCGCAACCGAACACGCACTCTTTAACTCGTTCGCAGTACTGACGGCCGGGCAGCAAAGCGCGTCGTTGAAACTGCGTTTTGCCTGTGCCACAGCTGGACCGTGATCAACTCATCGCCGAGCAGGAGAAGGGCCCCACCCAGCGCTCGCGGGCACCGCTGCAGGACTTTCGGGTGGGGGCACCTATGGAGCGGATGGGTGTGGACACACAGCCGGGGGCGAGACTTTGCTACTGGAGAGCAGGTATGGGTGTATTCCTCCGGAAGGAAGAGGGGGCTCTCGACCAAGCTTATGTCCCACTGGGTGGGCCCCTGTACTGTAATTGCTCAGCTCTCCGATGTAATCTACCGGGTGCGGTTGGCAGGGCGGGCGCAAGTTCTGCTCCACAGAGACCATCTTGCGCCTTACCATACGCATGCCGGCGAAACATCGAACTCTGCGGAGGCCGGACCGCCTCCGGGACAATGTTGCGCTCCTCCACAAAAGGACCCCGGCGTTCACAGTGCCAGCGCCGACTGCCTTCACGCCTCCAAGACTGAGAGAGTCATGGAGACCGGGGACAGTCACAGCTCGGGTGGGGGCAGTGTGGCGTGGGCGGGGCGGCGGCTGACGACCATCATATTGGTAAAACGCTACAATATTATTCAATCCCAGGTTTAAATGTTCTCCCCTGTGCTGAGTCGGTTTCCTCCCACAGTCCAAAGGCATGCAGATTAGGCTAATCAGTTTTCTTAAATTGCCTGTAGTGTCTTAGAGTACTTGGATTACTTTTTTGATGTAACAAATAATCTAACGCGTTAAGTCCGCCATTTAAGTTATTTAGTTTTTTTTTTTTTTTTAATGTAATCTGCTATTTAGACAATTCATGTAATCCATGAGCCAGACAGCAGTCATTCCCAATCCGTTAGTGTTTGAAAGTCATCCTACAAGCCCCGCCACCAATAACCCACCCCCTCTGTTATACCCCTGTCTCATCTACTGTATGCGGTTTGAGTACGTGAGGTCCGACGTGCAGGAAGATGGAAACCTAATCACAGTGCCAAAACTCGTGGTGAATCATGATGAACCGTATTTACAGTATGGGCACCGCGCAAAAACCACGTAGGTGAGATAGGGGTATTAGTAGTTAACAGATTATGGGCCAAGTGATGATGGTAGAATAATTATAAAGGTCTTGACTAAAACAACATGCATGAGGAATCACAAAGGAGTTTTTATTTTCCGCAATGGAAAAGTACTCGAACTAGTTACTTTTATCAGAAAGTAACACTGTAATGTAACTGATTACTTTTAAAAACAGTAATTTTGTAATGTAATTAGTTACGTCCCCCAACACTGGTGAATACATGTGTGAATGTTGACCGAAGGTCCTACCAGGGTTGTACAAAATGGGAATGAATACAATGGTCACCATTGGCCTCCACGATCCCTGGTTGGACTACAGACGGTCCTACAGTAGATGAATGGATGTTTAAATATCTTCATGTTTTGAGTGAGCAGACGTGTCAGGGCCACCTTATTGTTTCATTATCTTCCATACACATCGTCAATTCATGATGAACAAAATGTAGGAAAGCGTGACAGCAAGAAGGAATACTGAAATACATATTGTAAGATAAGACGTACGGTACCCTATTCTACACGGTGAACATTAAAGTGTCAATCAGATGTCCATCTATCATGTTATAGCATTGCATTGCTATTCTGGAACACTGACAACATGATATCATACCTGAGATATTGCAAATAAAGAATATTCAGGGTTTTTATTTTCTAGAATATGCCTACTTTTTTATCAAGTGGTGACTAGTAACTTTTCTGTGCGCCGTTCCCTTTATGATTGTACAATAAAGGTGACAGAAAGTGAGAAACTACAGCATGCTTTAGGTAATCTTTTTAAAGTTTTCCATTCAGCCAATACCTTTGACATTTACTTACTACAGTACATTTCAAGAATCACTAGAATTTAGAATACAAATGTTAAAACCTTGAATATTTACTGACTATATTTATTCGACTTTTGTACAGAAGAGGTTTGACAGAAGAAAGAGTTAAAGGGCATTTTCTTCCATGTCCTTCACTCATTATGGCAAACAAGGTTATCTATAACAAAATATTTGTGCTTACACACACACACAAACACACACACACTCACTCACTTCTTTTTACAGCTTTGAACTATCACTATAAATGTATTTATGAAACTAATACTGGATTTACAAAAGATAAATAACCAGAGAGATAATGCTACAACACTCAGGAGATGTGTTGTGTGCTTGATGCTGTTGTGGTTAGTACTGTACTGTATGTCTGGTAATGTCTGCCACGCCCCATTCTCCTATCAGGATTACTAAACTTTATTATGGGAGCACAGACATTCTGTACAGGATATGCGAAATAAAATGCAAACATCAACTGATCAAGGAAAAGACTGATGAAGCATTGTAAGCTATAGTTATTGTATAGGTGTATAGTATAGCAATGTTTTTCACCTAAATTCTCAAATTTAATTAATTATTTTTACTGATTGTCTTCCTATATTCCATGGTTTCTTGTTGACAACTGCACTGATTTTCAATCCTAAATGTACAGTAGTGTGTGATTTGATGCATGTCTTGTTCTTTAACGAATCTCTCTCTCTCTGTATATATATATTCTGTCCATTTCTTCTGATCATCCTTGAGATGGTTCTACACCTTCATTTGCATCCAGCTGTGTTTAATTATACTGATTGGACTTGATTAGGAAGCCACACACCTGTCTATATAAGACCATACAGCTCACAATGCATGTCAGAGCAAATGAGAATCATGAGGTCAAAGGAACTGCCTGAAGAGCTCAGAGACAGAATTGTGGCAAGGCACAGATCTGGCCAAGGTTACAAAAAACTTTCTGCCGCACTTAAGGCTCCTAAAAGAACAGTATATACTGTGAAGACTGTGAAGTTGCTTCATCTCAGGGTTGTACCTGTAAACCCAAGTTTCATTACCGGTAATGATCCTCGACATGAAGGACAGGTTAGCCACGGCATGCTGACGGACTACTTGACTTCAACTTGCCGTTCCTTCTGCTCCTGGGTCAGCAGTCTGGGGACAACCTCGGCAGCAACAAAGCACAGGTTCAAATCACACGTGAGGATCGCTTGGACTGTTCTGTATCACACGCTGACAATGGCAGCAATGTTGTGAATTGTTCTCCGATGACCATCCGGCACAATTTGCCAAATGATAAAAAAAATTTCAAGGGTTGAGCTCATTGAAGGTCTTTCTCATCTTTTGTTGTCTTCCAGTGATGTTTCTCCACTCTTGAAGTGCACATGCCGCTCAAAACATCTTGAATGACTCATTGCAGCATCGCTGTGAATTTGCGAATCATGTCAAACATCTATGTAGCAGATTTGCCCAGTTTCACGCAGACTTTCACATTTACTCTTTGTTCTAATTTGCTGCCCATGACAAAATAACAGACATTGGTAATCCATGTGGTAAATCTGCATCCTCACCTACAGTCATGGGCTGTGAACAGTGACAGGTACAGGCAGCAGTTTACTGGACCTATTCTATATGATAGGTTGATAAGCATAGCAATCATCAAAGTAGAGACACAGCTTCTGTAAAAAAAAGCAAAGCCAGTGAAGTTTACGAGGATGCCTGAGGATAAGCTGGGATCTATCTGCTGCCACTACAACTCACCCCAGCTACAACCGTGGGTTGTCCATGTCGTGTGTACCATCTTTTCTCTATGTTGAGAACATCTCAAACCATAACGTGTTTCTGTAAAGAAAGTAACATATGTTGTTAGGCCATACTATGACCATAAGGCCAATGAATGTTGAATGAAAGTTCAATAAAAGTTCTGAATCTCTTCTCCAAAACATGTAACAGCAGAGAAGAAAATCTCCATAAATGTGATAATCTGGTCATTCAGTACATTCAGGTGGTCAGCTGACTTCATTTTATTGCCACATAATGTTGCTGGGTCTAGACCTGACCGACTGAAGCAACCCCAGATCATAACACGTACTGGTGCGTGATGGGTGCATTTCCTTCTTACCTTTACACACCCAAAAGGGTCAGTCTGAACTCAGCAAACTACTGTACATTTGTATTGCTCCAAACTCCAATATTTAATCTTCCAAGCAGACTGAAGCCTTTTTTTTTTTGGTTCTGATGAGTCTCACTAACAAGTGGTTCTCTTTTAGACACACAGCTGTTTAGTCCCAATCCTGTTAGTTCTCATAACATTGTTTGTGCATTGAAATGCTCTTATTCCATTACTAAAAATACTGTAACTTTGTTTTTTTTTTACTATAGATTTTTTAACAATGCAACTTCACCAATGTTTAAGTGATCTCGGTTCAGCACTATCCTTCTAGGTTTTGATAATTAGAGATGGTCCGATACCATTTTTTCCCTCCCGATACCGATTCCGATACTTGGGCTCAGGGTATCGGCCGATACCGAGTACCGATCCGATACCTGGGTGTGTATCTGTACTGTGTGTGTATGTGTGTATATATATATATATATATATATATATATATATATATATATATATATATATATATATATATATATATATATATATATACACATACATACATACATACATTATATATATATATATATATATATATATATATATATATATATATATATATATATATAAAATAAATATATAATTTCTTTTTTAAGTAAAATACTACTAGCCCTGTGTAACGGGTTCGACCCTAAGTGCACGGGCGACACCATGAAACACAGACACGAGGCGAGGTCTTACAGGAAAAAGGGTCATTTATTTAGAAAAATGGGGAAGGAAAGGGTTAAAGGCTCTCTGCGGCCTTTTCCCCTTTTGCGGCAGGGATGCGAAGGCGGGCTCTACGCGCAAGCGAGCAGCTCTCTCGCGCAGCTCGTTTACGCGCTCCTCTCGCGGAGATCAAAGGCGCCCCCCCCCCTTTCTAAAGTCTCTGGGGTGCATCACATCGCCCCGCTCTTGTGCCACTCTCTCTCATAAAATCCACCGCGTCGCAAAGTCCAGCTTCCCAACAGTCAGACCCCGAGCTACACTCCCCGCTGTGTTTTATAGCGCCGATAGCTCATGGGCCGTTGCCTGATTCTGCGGCCCTGCTCCTTCACATACCTAAAGGGGGAGGGGAGGCCGCCTAACTAGTGAGCGAGGAGCGATATCAATTTGGGCGAACGCCCATCACAGGCGCACGCCGTGACAGTCTGTAAGTAAGCTAAGCTAGCAAAGCTAGCGGGCATAAATAGGTTATGTTTAGGAAAATGGTATCGGATCGGTACGTGGACTCGCCGATTCCGATGCCAGCTTTTTTTGTGGTATCGGCAGCATTACCAATACCAGTATCGGATTCGGAACAACCCTATTGATAATACTGTATGTTGAAAAGTTCTTAACGCAGTTCCAGTAACTTCAACTCTCCTTAGTTTTTGCTTGACGCAGGCCAATGGTGATTTTTTTTGGGCCAGGCAGTGTATATCAGAATTATCAAGTGCACTTCATACAGTTTTAAAAGATTGCTGACTTTTCTGAGCATCTTGGAGAATCTGCTGCAGTTCATCAGTCATACTTGTTCTGTTTATGCAGGCGATCCCTGACAGCCTTAGTTATGTCTGCATTTGTCTGAAAAGTGTGCTACTATGCAATTTGTTAAGTTGTTCACTGACACAACAAATGTTTCCTTTGTGAAATTGATTTCTACTGTATATTATATAAATCCTAAGGTTTATACAATCACAGATGCAGTAAGATAGAAAGCATTATCAAATAAACATGTAAGAGCTAAATTGCACGGCAGTGCACAGAATCTTTCATCTATCCAGAATTCCCATCAGTGCAAATGAACTTGAATCAAATGTTTAATAACTCAGTGAAGACCTTTTCAAGCAACAATGTCGACTTCTTCAGAACTTCTGATGGGCCCCGTTGAACCTTTATTTCTAGATAAAGATTAAAGCCACTATACAGACGAACAAAATCGTTATTTTGTTAAAAGTTAAAAATAGTTTAATTAATTTTTACAGTTTAGTGTGAACCAAATATGAATGCAAACTTTATCTGTTTGTGTGACTCGCAAGCACTGGAACAGCTTCAGTGATTGTTTATTGTTAAGTGTTGGCCATTGTTAATGTTTTTTCCTATTTTTATGAACAAAAAATAAGTACAAGAAAAAATAAAATATAAACATTATAAGGCTATATATATATATATATATATATATATATATATATATATATATATATATATATATATATAAAACACTCTGTATACAGTATACTCCTACACCAAAACCTTCAAGTTCAAATACAAAAACGCTTTGCTGAGAGAATTTAAATAGTAATCTGGTCTCAGGGAGAAATACTGTACGCTGCATCACTGGTGAACATGATCAACTGGCCAGCAAATGACTGGTACCAGCGAGACGGCCTAGATAACAATCCAGGATCAAAATGAATGAAACATCAAAAGAGGTGTTCATCAGGGTGAGAGAGTTGGCCCGGCACGGATTTTCCAGGAAATGAGAGGAAGAGCAGAGTGTTCTCGCTGTGTTCTTGAAATATTGTTGAAGCTCAATAAGGGCCATGCAACATTTAGGATTCTGCCTCTCGATGTGCCTTTAAGAATCATGGGACTCGCTGCATGAATTTCAGATGTCTCGCAGCCCTGTTTGCTACCTCAAATAGCTTCTTCTTTGGTGTTGGCCCATTAATTTGAAATCATAAGTGCGTTCGCACTCATCGTATCAAGCTCTCGAGTCATTCTTTATTTTCACTTGATTGCTCTTCGCCTGGTCTTCAGATAGGCCTTCGTCAATTGTTTTGCACGTTCTTTGTCGCTTACTGATTCAGAATCTCATTAAGCCACTTTCTAATCACTTTACCGCGACTTCAGAATGCTTTTATGACTCTGCTAAACTTCTTGACACACTTGCATTTGAGGAATGTGAATCACGCAGAGAAATGTAGCACCTCAGATTTAAATACCTTAGCCACTTCCATCTCAGGCGGAGAATTTATGCTAATGCCTCTAAGCGGCATTTTGAACCCGCACCCCTCGTGTCACCATCTTTTGGAAGCAAAGTGAGATGCTAAAAAAACTTCCCATTAGTAACTGAGAGTGTGGCTGAAAGTGTGGCAAGTCCGTGGGAGCTTCTGTGAACCCCCTTTCAATCACACGTTGAAGGAGGCGAGACGTCTGGGCCTATTGCGTACACAGCCAGAATGCCGAGGCACTAGCAGGAGTGTCTGGAAACCGGCAAATGAGTCAATGTTATACTATTAATCTTGTATTTGTGAGTATCTTAACTGTGTGTCTCTTTCTCTCTATGTGTACTGCAAAATCCCTAAGGTAAGAATGAGCTCCTAATGGCACTACTGCGCACACAACTAGGGCCTCAAGTTTAGTCTTATCCCAGTGTTTCACTATTGCTTTAACAACACCAATTTGGAAACTTTTCTCAGTACGCATGAGATCCTGAACTCCCTGCTTCACTTCTAAAACACTGGCCTCCCATGAACTCCTTTAATGGCACAAACATGTGGAAATGGCTTGGAGGTCAAGGCAAGTTTTTGTAATGTGTCCAATAAAGTTGGTGAATAATTTTGTGTACGGTTCACATAGACAGATACGTCTGGTCCTCAAGTTGGTGACAAGTTATCCATAGTTTTTTATTTTTAAAGACAAGTACACGCTGTGCTGTAGGTCCATGGAAATGGCTGTTGTCAGCTCTGAGCCACCTCAGCTGGGCTTGTCAATAACAGAAGTACGGTCGTCTTTAAAACATTTGCATTGTTCAAATGATTTACTGCGGCTAAGGGTCTCATCACCATACTTGTACGTCTTCTATAATTGTCAATTGTTTCTATATGAGCAGTTCAGTGACACCCCTAGCATACTTTGTCGAACAAACCCTAATGCTATGTCCACACCTTTAAGACTGTTACACTCTAAGTATCTTCAGGTCAACTGCGCTTTCAGTGGTATAACATAAATAAGACCAATTGTAGTGTAAATCCAGGTAGAAATCTTATTGAGAAATCACAATGCCGTAGCCGCTGCAGGAAGTATTGTGTTACTCTCCCGTGTATATCAGAATGACATTAGTCAATCACATGCCAATCAGAGTTAGTGTTTTTCTCTCAGGAGCAGCAGTTTGAACAGACCTTGTAGCTGTATATTTTCAGCCCAGAACAGTACTACGCTCCATCACGCAGTACGAGCGCTCTATCATCAATGTCAAATCAAAGCATGTGGTTTTGTTTTGAAGATTTTGCAAAGTCTTGCCAAATCATCCTGTTTAAAACCTTCAGCTGTCCTGTTAGACTCCACATGGATCCTTGGTTCACTGCACTTAAATTGTCTTGATACTTGAGCATGGAAATTAAGACAAATACATTGGAAAAAGAAAGGATTGAATCTTATTGGTGTACATGAACACAGATATCTCAGAGTTCCAATCTGTGGTTGGAGTTCCTAACCTTTTACAAATAGCAATATCTATTTACAAATAGCAATATCACGCTGTAACCTAAAACTATAACCTTCACCTATCTGTTGTTTTCAAAGTGAATAGTTGAGAGCCTTATCCAAGGGCCCTAGTGGTGTTGCTTACAACCTTTCGTGGCACTACGTCTTAGCCTTTGAGTTACCACGTCTCATGGCCACATTCCAGATGGCACTGGTTCCCCATGTCTTACAAAAGGTTTTGCATGTTCACTCAGATTCATTGTGGTACACAGTCTCTGTAACCTCTTCCACCCACACTACTTGGTCAGGATCATGTTGTACTGCTTCCCTGGTGCAGGACGTGGTATGAACAGAACAACCTTACATCTAATCCCCAATGAGACCTTATGCAAAATTAATCAGAATGCTAATAAAGAAAGAGGAATTTCATTGGATTTCATATGAACACGTTTTCCCCTTCACCATTAGTTTAGACATTTGTATCTGATTTATTAATTGGCTGTAATTGCTTGTCCAATTCAAAGTGCTTAATTTCAGAAGCGTTGTGCGGAAAGCTAACACTATGCATCTATGTATCTACTCTATGCGCTAAACATATGCAGTACTGAAACTCATGCATCTTGGACAAGAAAAGGAAAGAAAGTTTTGTTGTGCGGTTGTTGGAAAAAGTATTTATAGTTCGTATTATATCCGCTTATACAGAAGTCGCCGTGAATAGGGACCGAGTTTAAAAAACGTGTCAGAACAATTCCTT
Organism: Channallabes apus; assembly: GCA_030522415.1. Classification (NCBI taxonomy): domain Eukaryota; kingdom Metazoa; phylum Chordata; class Actinopteri; order Siluriformes; family Clariidae; genus Channallabes; species Channallabes apus. The sequence continues at coordinate 14,419,089 of CM060109.1, forward strand.
CCCATACCCGTCCAATCTTATAGAACCTGATGCATACTTGTGGAGAATGTTAAAGGAGAGTGTGTTCAACTGTGACGATCCACCAAGAGCTGCACCTGCATTAGGCGGGCAAACCGTCTAATTTTGTGACAACCTTACACAACCTTTTTGTTTTTGTTTCCTAATTTAGTCGTTTCCAATTCCTCATGGTCACTAGGGGGCTCCCACATTAAGGCTCTTACTACCACTCAGTCGGGAAGGCCAAAGACTATCACATGCCCAGAATCCTCCAAAGCACGTGACGCCAGCCGAATGCATCTTTTCGAAGTGCTCGCTCACGCATCATCGGGGGTGGCGTAACTCACTCGGAGGACAGCGCTATAGGCACCTCTCACCCCCCCGGAGAGAGCTCGGCCAATCAGCTCTCTCTAGACCTCTGGCTGCGAGAGGTTACAGCATCACCCGGGAATTGAACTCGCGATCTCCGGATGATAGGGCAAGCACTTCGCCACTTGGAGGCCCAACCTTACACGACCTTACACAACATTACACATATACCCCAGTAAATCAACATGATAATAGTGTGTATGTTAGTTTATTTTAGAAGAACTAAACTCACATACTGTATAAGACAACAAGGTAATATTGTTTATCTTTTCATTTCAGTACTGATCATTTTGGCGCATGTATATAATTCTTCCTCGTTGTAGTCATTGCACTTTATTTCTTTGCCTCATTTTTAATCCCAGGACTGAACCCAGAGCTACTATTCACCCTGGAACACATCTAAATCTTTGCCAAATGAATAAACATAAATTACTTTGGAGCGGAAAAATGTGCCTGACGAGACTTACAGTACAAATGTGTAAGTGTTTCATTGCATGCTGTGATGATGACATTCTAATGATAATTGATAAATTTTAACTAAAATCTTACCATCTGACTAAAGTCATCCATCTAATATGGCGTGTGCATGCAGGGGAGGTGTGACGCCACGCCATGTCCATGCCGCCAGAAAGTGGGCTGAATGCGGTCTATATATCACTCATATGCATGAGCTATACTTCTCTCATCGAAGAAATAGATGATTAATGGTCTCTGTGTTGAGCAACATTTATAAATTCATCTGTCTCAGGCCTCCTAATGGGACGTGGTATTTCATGCTCATGCTTCCATGGAGCCCTTTGGACTGGTGTAAGACTCGCCTGAAATAGTAATTCTAAACAAGAAGGCATTTTTCATGAAACGTGCTGTAAACATTTTCTATTTAAATAATTGAATATATATATATATATATATGAGAGCATTATAACGTAGCTGTGATCCATTATGCATGCGGTTTAAGAGCAGATTGTTCCAGTGTGGTTTGACATGTTGTGGCTGTACACCGCACACAAAAAGAAACGATCATTTCTCTAACTCCATTGAGAATCGTCCTGCTGAGCTGAGTAATGATACTCACGCTGTGTCAGTGCTTTGCTCTCGGCACCTGCTGCTTCAGTTCGCTAACAATTCATGAGCTCAAGTTCAACTTTGACAGTGGTTACCCACAATCCGCTGAGGCTTTACCTTCAGTCATTCTGTCTGTCTAAGGCTCATTATATAACGAGTGCATACTGTATTCAGGTTCTCTAAAAAATAGAAACCAGCTAAAGTTTTTTTTTTTCCAAAAAATTTCCCAAAAAATTTATATTCCCTATTTGATTTATAGTGTGTATGCCATGCTGGGGAAAAACAGCCAACAAATAAAAATAAAATCACCTTTTGCTGTAACATACATCAATGTTATACAAGCCTATTTTTATTACATACAATCCTTAGCCTACTGTAGTATAATAATCCCAAAGTCATGACAGCTGCATTATCTATGTCTTTTGCCCATTTGTCCTTCACTTTCTTCTTTTTTTCTAAACTAATTTTCTAATTCGACGAGTGCCAGGACATTACCCAACCTCAATTTAGAGTCAAGACTAAACCGTTTCACCTCTGGATTGTCTAGACTGGTCATATACTGCATTATTCTGAGCAATTTCGTACAGAAGCATGAAATACACTATGCCTGCAGATCTTTACAGTACAATAGGTCCTATTCCAGGGATGTCATAAAATTGTTATTATTGCTAAAGAAAAATAACGTAATAATAATGACCGTTCGTCGTGAGCTTAGTCCTTCTCTACAGTACGTATCGTCCACCTAAGGCGACACACTTCTCCAAATGATGGATGAGCTGGCTCTTGAGGAAAAGTTCCACCTGTTGTCGTTGAAACTCCTGCCACAAAGTGATGGAAGAGGAGGAAGTGACTAGGTGTGCGGTTGAGGGGAGTAGGGGGTGATGAGGCAGAATTTTGTACCCCAAGTCGCCTGCAAGTTTCACTGTTTCATGAGCTGGTGCGGTGTCATCAAAAACGAGAACCCCCTTGGTGGACATTCCACCACACATTGCCTTGGTATTGACCCTCTAGTGACATTCTGTGGAACTATACCACGGGATTTTTAAACAAGAATGAAAGAAATGAAAGAAATGTTCATTTCCCGGAGGCATAATTTGGGCAAATATTTTCAATTCAATTCAATTCAATTCAGTTTTATTTGTATAGCGCTTTTAACAATTGACATTGTCTCAAAACAGCTTTACACAATCAAAAGAATTATTTAAGTTTGTATGGAATGTGAATGTGTATGAATCAAAATGTTCAGATATTCCCTGGCGAGCAAGCCCGAGGGCGACAGTGGCAAGGAAAAACTCCCTGAGACGGTAATAGGAAGAAACCTTGAGAGGAACCAGACTCGACAGGGAACCCATCCTCATCTGGGTGAAACAGATAGCAGGAAATGATCTGCATTTATACAGTGTTAAGTGTTAGGTTCAGCTATAATAGTTGATGTTAATTGATGTTATAATACTTGATGTAAAATGGAGTCCAGTAGTTATTCGAGACTCAGATAGACTTGTAGAAAGTTCCAGTCCTGAACTATCGAATTGTCAAGTCCTCAGAGAAACAGCTGACCACATCCCCAATCATCCCCAGACACCAGACGCATCCTAAAGAGACACACGGGGCATCCATGCGACGAGACCTCCAACCAGAAACCGGGCACCAGGATGGATCAGACAGGTCTGGAGGGCAGAGGGAGTCTGGATCACTGGCAGCTCAGGAACCAGTATTTTCAGTGTTTACATACAATGATACAAGTTTTATGAACGCCACTCAGACTTTTCCAAATTGTAGACTGATGCCTTAACCACTGAGCTACTGTACCCATGACTTCAGCATTTCAAAGTGCACTTAATTTTACTAATTTCATTGCCTGTATAAAGTTAAGTATGTGCTTTTTTTCCCCCTGCTTCCCTTCGCAGTTGGGCTTCCAATCTCTATTTCATATTTCTGAGTGAGAGACATTCCCAGTCCAGTCTGCTGCCTCATAAACTAGAATGACAGTGCCGATAAGATTAATTGACGCACTTTAATTGACATGAAAAATAAGTGACAGAAAATAGACCATGTGAATGTTAAATTGATTCTCCCCTACACTGTGCCACCCCTTGGAGCGAGGTCAGGACAGTACGGTGGGACGTGGCAATAACTCCCAGCCAAGTTCCAGTAATGTGCAAGATGTATCAGTTACAGTATTTGCCGCTTTTCAAGGATCAGATGTTCGCTGAATGTCGGGCTTCGAGACTGTCATGCACACTCAATCTGCGCCCGGCACTAGGACCCGGAAGTAAGGCGGGCGCCAAACCAGGAAGTATAAAAAGGTAAACAAACGTTGGCTTACCACTCAGTCATTGAGTTCGGCCCATGTCGGTTCAGGTTGGCGTTCATCAAACCGTGAGTACTCACTATCTTTTGGTTGTTGCTTCCTATCGTTGTGTGTGTATTTTAGGACGCGGGTTAAATTTGTGTTTTTCCCTTGCTCCGTTTTCGGGAGAGTCCTTAGAATAAATCGCGTGGTTATCCTGCCTACTCGCTGTTACTCCGCGTTTGGGTTTACCATCCACGCTACATTGGGCTAACCGCTAAGCTACGTCTTCTGGTCACCAAGGTTAGTTCATGACAGAATGACTGAGTCTCTGACGGTGAACCCAGCGGATCACGTGCGCCTCTGCGGCGTGGTGGATCGGCATACCGTGCTGGTTAATAGACTAACCGAGGAGGTCGCTACTCTTCGCCGGAGCGTCCAAGACATCGCGGCCTTGCGCCGCGAGGTTGCGGATCTCAGGCGGGAGAACGCGGATCTTCGGGCGGCTGTTGCCAGCGCGGCTAACCGGCCTCCTGTCGTGGCGGCCACGGCACCGCATCCCTCTCCCCCCCCCTCCTCTGACATCTTTATATCGTTACCAGAGAAATGGAATGGCACGGACGGGAGGTGCAGTGTGTTTTTGACGGCGCTCGACCTGGTGTTTGAGTTCAATCCCATCAAGTACTCCACCGATCGGATACGCATTGCTCTCCTCGTTTCGTTGCTCACAGGGCAGGCAGCTGAGTGGGCCACGGCAGTCCTCCAAGCAGACACAGACACCGCCCACTCATACAATGAGTTCACACATCAACTCCGGCTCACTTTTGAACACCCTGCGGGCGAGGTGGAGACCGACACCAAACTTTATCACCTGCGGCAGGGAGGATCGTCTGTGAGTCGCTATACCGCCGAGTTCCGCACTCTCGCCGTTCAAACCACCTGGGGCGATGCAGCGCTCCGGACATCCTACTATGAGGGACTGACGTCAAAGATTAAGGATGAATTAGCTGGGCGAGAGCTTCCTGCCACGCTGGAGGGAGTGATCCAACTCGCCCTTCGGATCGACCAACGCCTCCTCTCTCGCCCGACGCCGGCCCCTAAGACCCTGCCGCCAACACCCACTTTCACCTCCATCACTTCACGTCCATCAAAGTCTGCTACCTACACTTCCCAAGGACATGTTGGTTCTCCACCTACTGCCGTGGTTTACACCGGAGCCGGGGAACCCATGCAATTAGGGCGCGCATCCCTGACCGCTGAAGAACGAGAAAGACGCTTTAAAGAAAGACTTTGTGCTTATTGTGGGTCGGCAGAGCACCACAGAGCCATCTGCCCACGTCGCCAGGGAAACGCCCAGGCCCGGTGAGCGTTGGGAGCAGCTCACCGGGCCATCTTCACCTCTCTGCTACCATACCTAGCGTCTCTCGTCTCACGGTCCAGGTACACCTCCAGTTTGGCCACAAACGGGTCAGAAGTACCGCATTCATCGACTCCGGGGCTGCAGGTAACTTCATTGACTCTTCTTATGCCAAAAGTCTGGAAGTGGAATTTGAAGCGTTATCCCAGCCTGTTAAAATTACATCAGTCGATGGTCGGCCCCTCTCCTCCAGCCCCATTACCACTCAGACTCAACCCATCACCCTCATCATTGGTCAGCATCAGGAATCAATCCAGTTTCACCTCACCTCCGTCTCATCACCACCAATCATACTTGGACACCCGTGGCTTCTCCAGCACGATCCGCTCATTTCCTGGAATCAAAACAGGATCCTACAGTGGGGCCCGACCTGTTCAGAACTCTGCCTACGGGCTTCGGCTGGGACGTGCTCTAGGGAGTCCGAGGCCCCCGACGTCGACACCAACGCCATTCCCGCTGCCTATCAGGACCTGGCTGAAGCATTTTGTAGGCGACGGGCGATTCACCTACCGCCTCACCGCCCCTACGACCTGGCGATTGACCTTCAGCCGGGTTCCACTCCTCCCCGCGGCCATCTCTACTCCCTATCCACCTCCGAGACTCAGGCGATGGAGGAATATGTATCTTCGGCCCTACGTAACGGCACCATCCGACCATCCTCATCGCCTGCCGCCGCGGGGTTCTTCTTCGTGAAGAAAAAAGGCGGTGACCTACGCCCATGTGTTGACTATCGGGGGCTCAACAACATAACCATTAAGAACAGACATCCATTGCCGCTTACCAACTCTGCCCTGGACGCTCTCTCTGGTGCCACCATTTTCACTAAGTTGGACCTCCGGAGTGCCTACAACTTGGTGCGTATCAGAGAGGGCGATGAGTGGAAAACGGCCTTCATCACCCCCACAGGACACTACGAAAGCCTGGTAATACCTTTTGGACTTTGCAACGCACCAGCAGCTTTCCAACAGTTTATTAACGATGTCCTCAGAGACATGCTCGGCAGATGGGTATTCGTCTACCTAGACGACATACTCATCTACTCACACAGCCTCACCGAACACATTCAACACGTCAGAGCAGTACTAAAGAGATTAGTCGCCCACCAACTGTACTGTAAGTTGGAAAAGTGTGCTTTCCACGAGCACTCCACCACGTTCCTGGGTTTTGTTATCTCGCCCCAGGGTGTGGCCATGGACCCGCAGAAGCTAGAGGCTGTGCGTCATTGGCCCCTACCCAAGACCCTCAAGCAGCTTCAACGGTTTCTCGGGTTTGCGAACTTCTACCGTCGCTTTATCCGGGGCTACAGTACAGTTGCGGCCCCCTTAACTGCTCTGACCAGACTCTCGCCCCATCACTTCCAGCTCAACCCGACGGCCATATCCGCCTTCCATGAACTCTGCCATCGATTTACCACCGCCCCCATTCTCCTTCACCCGGATGCAGATCAACCGTTCGTTGTGGAGGTGGACGCCTCGGATGTGGGCGCCGGGGCGGTCCTCTCACAACGAGGTCCAGACCAGAAGCTGCACCCCTGCAGTTTCTTTTCCAAAAAATTTGATTCCACTCAGCAGCGATACGGAGTAGGGGACCGCGAGCTGCTGGCCATAAAGTGGGCATTGGAAGAATGGCGACACTGGCTCCAGGGCGCCAGAGAACCATTCCTCATCTGGACCGATCATCAGAACCTCATCACCATCCGCAACATTAAGCAGCTGAACCCTCGACAGGCGCGGTGGGCATTGTTCTTCGAGCAGTATAATTTCCATCTGTCCTACCGTCCGGGGTCCAAGAACATCAAAGCTGACGCCCTCTCCCGACAACATGAAGAGGACAGACCCCGGGCGGACTCCGCGCCTGTCCTGCCACCATCCAAGATCATCGCCCCACTCCGTTGGGAACTGGAGACCAGGGTTCGCCAGGCACAGTCTGCGGAGAACGAACCGGCAGGTGTGCCGCCTGGACGACTCTACGTTCCAGAGACTCTTCGAACGGAGGTCATCCAGTGGGGCCACTCCACTCCCATCTCCGGACATCCAGGCACCCAACGCACCATCCAGTTCATCCGCCGTGCCTTCTGGTGGCCTTCCATGGCCAAGGACGTCAATGAGTTCGTTCAGGCATGCCCAGTGTGCGCCCGGGCCAAGGACACAAACCAACCAACACCCGGGGAACTCCACCCGCTCCCAGTTCCCCGAAGGCCCTGGACGCACATTGCCGTTGATTTCATCACGGGCCTGCCGGCTTCAGAAGATAAGGACACCATTTTAACCATTGTGGATCGTTTCTCCAAAGCTGTGCACCTGGTGGCCCTTTCCGGACTCCCGTCAGCTAAACAGACAGCCGAGCTGATATTAGAGCACGTAGTCCGACTGCATGGGTTCCCCAAGGACATCGTCTCGGACAGGGGGCCCCAGTTCACTGCCCGGTTCTGGAAAGCCTTCTGCCGTCTGATCAACTCCACTTGTAGTCTCTCATCTGGCTACCACCCTCAGACCAATGGTCAGACGGAGCGGACCAACCAACAACTGGAGCGCTACTTGAGGTGTTTCGTGGCAGATCGTCAGCGCTCCTGGGCCCGCCACCTCACTTGGGCGGAACTTTCACACAACCTTCACGTCTCCACCGCCACCAAGCTAAGCCCATTTGAGGTGTGCCATGGTTTCCAACCTACGATGTTCGAACACCAAGAACCGGAGGTTGATGTACCCTCGGCCCAACAGTTGGTCCGCAGGTGTCGACGGATATGGCGCCTCGCCAACGCAGCCATCCAACAAGCCAACACTCGCTACGCCATCCAACATCGCCGTCGACACCCACCGGGACGATTGTACCACGTAGGTGACAAAGTATGGCTGTCTACTAGAAACCTGCACCTCCGCACAGAATCCAAAAAACTCTCCCCCAGATTCGTCGGACCATATCGCATCACTCATCGTATCAACCCTGTCACCTACCGGCTCCAGCTGCCTGCGGCACTCCGGATCCATCCAGTATTCCATATTTCTCAACTCAAACCATTCATCACATCACCCATGATTCCACCCACCCCCCCAGCTCCTCCTCCCCGGACCATCGACGGCGGTCTCGCCTACACCGTACGCCGAATCCTTGACTCGCGCCCTCGGGGCAGAGGTACGCAGTACCTTGTTGACTGGGAGGGCTACGGCCCCGAGGAGCGGTCTTGGATCCCGGCCCGGTTCATTCTCGACCCCGAACTGATTCGAGACTACCGTCGCGGGGTATCCTCCACCCCAGGACCATCAGGAGCCGGTCCTGGACAGGGGGGTACTGTCATGCACACTCAATCTGCGCCCGGCACTAGGACCCGGAAGTAAGGCGGGCGCCAAACCAGGAAGTATAAAAAGGTAAACAAACGTTGGCTTACCACTCAGTCATTGAGTTCGGCCCATGTCGGTTCAGGTTGGCGTTCATCAAACCGTGAGTACTCACTATCTTTTGGTTGTTGCTTCCTATCGTTGTGTGTGTATTTTAGGACGCGGGTTAAATTTGTGTTTTTCCCTTGCTCCGTTTTCGGGAGAGTCCTTAGAATAAATCGCGTGGTTATCCTGCCTACTCGCTGTTACTCCGCGTTTGGGTTTACCATCCACGCTACATTGGGCTAACCGCTAAGCTACGTCTTCTGGTCACCAAGGTTAGTTCATGACAGAGACACCTCATTCATGGACAAAGGTTTTTTTTTTTTGTCTCATTACCATACTGTACTTTCAATCACAAACAATTTCATCACAATTCACTCAAGGCCTTTGAACGCCCCTCATATTTGTATTTGGTTTTATCTCTAACACACATGACACTCACAACATTTACAGTATAAGCATGATGTTTACATCATGATAAGGACATTAACATAGGTATGAGGTACATTTTTAGCATTACATTGCAACTAGCAGTGGCTCAGACTCATGAACATTGTCTCATGATGGAGGTTCGCGTTATTCACTCCTTATTACAATTCAGATGAATTCTTGCAAGCGGTTGCGTTGATAAAGGTTAAAGTCGATTTGTGAAATGAGTTCAAAAGAACAATTTTACAAGCACGATTTTTGGAATATAAAGTAATTCAGTTCACTGTTGCTCTCAAAGAACGGAATAACCTGATGTAAGGCAGGCATAATATTCTTTTGTGACTGTGTGTGTGAATAATGCATGATTCTAATATAATATTGCATAATAAATAATTTACGTTTTACTGCAAAGAGTGAACCACTGTATTGTCTTGATATAACACATACTTCCTTTTATTTTTTTTACTTACTTACTTTTTACTTTTCACTTACTTTACTTACGTCGGATGTGTGACAGCAAGATGGCGTATTATCTCATTTGACATTTCCTCTTTCAGATGTTTGTTTCACACCAGATGTGAGTGATTTGACCACCTAAATGAAACACAGCATCACCTACAGCCACAGCAAGGTAATGAGGTACAAGAACACATCAATTATTTTTGTCTCGGGTTTCAGCAGAGGCTTTTTATGTCTTTCGTGAAGTCCAAGAAAGTTCCTGAGTTATTGACTGAATCCTCTTTGATGCCTTAATTAATAACCTAACCCTTAATTATTATTCATTCATTCATTCATTCATTAACCTTCTATACCGCTTTATCCTGTGTTAGGGTCGCGGGGACCTGGACTCTTAATTATTAAACTTTTTTAAATTCATGATTTTTTTTTCACATTACTGTATACACTGACTCCTTTCTGCAGAATCATCTCTCTTTATTAAAGTATTATTATTTGTTCCTTTGATCATCAGCTTAAAAATATTATTGGCAGTCTTAGCATGCTTAAAGGAAAATGGACATAAATGCTCTAAATAAAGGTCGATACTTTGCTGATTTTAGGTCGTATTTGCATTGTTGTTTCAGGGTCATTCATTAAACATTATCTCAACATCATTTTATTCAAACTTTAAAAAACAATGTTGTTTCATGGATGTGTTTTGGGTTTATTCAGTGTTACGGTTTCTGCTGGGAAGGACCATTACAGAATTATTTGTATTAATTAAAACAGTGCCTATGAATAAAACATGACACTTAGAGAGCCATTATACAGTTAATACAGCTGGAAAATCACCGTCACTAAAATCCCCATAAAGTGGTGTTGTCATCATTCGTATTTTGTCTTTTTTCTCATCTTCCACTTTCTCAGAGGGACTAACTTGCGCAGTGAGAGAAAGAAGAACAGAATGTAAAGCTGAACATGGATTTCAAGACTTGAGAAGCATTTGCTTAATATTTCTTTGCAATTTGTCTTGATTGTCAAAAACATTATGGACTTTGATATGCAGATACCACTTATGCAAAGAAAATATATTCACTTATATATTAACTGTCAATATATTAAATAATGTGTTCTGATCTACCGGTAAATAACAATTATATAATGTTAATATTTCTTGATACACTAACTGATACTAACTAATATTTTTTTCCCTTACAGAACAACATTGATACCAGGTTGTTTTATGAAAGTTTTGAATTACTTGGATTAAATGACACGGGGACAATGACCCCTAACACAATTCTACAAAGGTGACTTTAAACAATATTAATACCAAACTGATGGCCCGAGTGAAATTCAAAATCCATTTCCTGCAATAAATGCACTGTGCTTCCCACTGGACTACTAAGAAACCCTCTGTTGACGCTAGTAAACCCATGCACATAACAAAGAGTGTCCACATACTGTCACGTTTCCCTCTATGTCTGTGTCTGGAATGTGTGTGTGGCATGAATGCGGAGGCGAGCTGACGGTTTAGCAATGTCCTTTTATTAGGCATTAAAAGGCCAACATAACTCCAAACACAAACTGAAACTTAACTATAACAAAAGCTAGACGCCTGACTGAACTTCAGCCAGGCTATTTATGCTAAACATAAAACAAACCATAATTAGTCTTCCCTCGGTTCAGGTGAGCTTCTTACGTCACCTGACCGAGGTGCATACTGGGAACTGAAGTTAACTAGCAAACACAAATAAACTACAAAACCAAAAACGGGCGTTAGGCGCCCTCTAGGGGTTAACCGTCACAGTACTCCCCCCCAAAGAAATGCTCCTCTGGAGCATCGCCGGAGGCCCCGGGCACCCACCCCACAGTACTACCTTCGGCCTCCTGACCAGGAGGCTGGGTGACAGTCCCGGAGACGTGCTCTGCGGCGGCAGAGCTGGAGACGTGCTCGGCGGCGGCAGAGCTGGAGACGTGCTCGGCGGCGGCAGAGCTGGAGCGGTCACTGCGCTCGACGGCGGCAGAGCTGGAGCGGTCACTGCGCTCGACGGCAGAGCTGGAGCGGTCACTGCGCTCGACGGCGGCAGAGCTGGAGCGGTCACTGCGCTCGACGGAGGCGTTGGAGCGGTCACTGCGCTCGACGGAGGCGTTGGAGCGGTCACTGCGCTCGACGGAGGCGTTGGAGCGGTCACTGCGCTCGACGGAGGCGTTGGAGCGGTCACTGCGCTCGACGGAGGCGTTGGAGCGGTCACTGCGCTCGACGGAGGCCCTGGAGCGTGCAGTGCGCTCGGCGACGGCCCTGGAGCGTGCAGTGCGCTCGGCGACGGCCCTGGAGCGTGCAGTGCGCTCGGCGACGGCCCTGGAGCGTGCAGTGCGTTCGCCAGCGGCGTGGGAGCGTGCAGTGCGCTCGACGACGGCTCAACGTCGTCCTCAAAGCCGGGAGGCGGCGGCAGAACGAGTGTGTGAGATAGCGGCTGCTGACATGCTAGCTCACAGTCCTCGAAGCCAGGAGGTGGCGTTGGAGCGTGCACGGCGCTCGACTGCAGCGTTGGAGCGTGCACGGCGCTCGACTGCAGCGTTGGAGCGTGCACGGCGCTCGACTGCAGCGTTGGAGCGTGCACGGCGCTCGACTGCAGCGTTGGAGCGTGCACGGCGCTCGACTGCAGCGTTGGAGCGTGCACGGCGCTCGACTGCAGCGTTGGAGCGTGCACGGCGCTCGACTGCAGCGTTGGAGCGTGCACGGCGCTCGACTGCAGCGTTGGAGCGTGCTCAAAGCCGGGAGGCGGCGGCAGAACAGGGGCGTCGGTCAGCTGCTGCTGACACGCTGGTTCGCTGTCCTCGAAGCCGGGAGGCGGCGGCAGAATACATGTGTCGGACAGCGGCTGCTGACACGCTGGCACGCTGTCCTCGAAGCCGGGAGGCGGCGGAAGAACGGGTGCATGGCACTGCGGCTGCTGACACGCTAGCGCACTGTCCTCCGTGACAGGTTCAGGCAGTGGCCGGGGAAGGAGCGCATCGTCCAGATCCGGGAGCGAGATAGCTTCCGGGACTACAGCCTGGTTCTCCCGAAACTGGACGACCTGCAGTTGGAGCTGCAGCACCTGCTCGCGCAGGTCACGAATGCGCTCCTGGTTGAGCTCCGCCCACTGCCCGTAGCAGCCTACCTCATGCGCGTTTCCCTCCGTGTCGGCTTCAGGCAGTGGCCGGTGGAGGAGTGCATCGTCCAGATCCGGGAGGGCGATCGCTTCCGGGATTACAGGCTGGTTCTCCCGAACCTGGACGAACTGCAGTTGGAGCTGCAGCACCTGCACGCGCAGGTCGCGAATGCACTCCTCATTGCGCTCAGTCCACTGCCTGTAGAACTCCTCCTGCCTCTCCGCCTCCTCGGCGTACCTGCAGTTCTCCCCCGCTTTGCCCGAACTTCGCCGTGTTCCACGCTGTCCTCCAGCAAATTCTCCTGCTCTACCAGCAAGCTGTACTCCCAGCTGTGGTACATGTCCTCCTCGCTGTCCTCTAGCCAGTCCGCCAGCTCGTTGGAGATGGTAATCACGCCCCCCCCCAAAATTCGTCCCGGGGGGGAACCTCCGCCATGCCACTTGAACGGTCTAGCTTTCTGTCACGTTTCCCTCTATGTCTGTGTCTGGAATGTGTGTGTGGCATGAATGCGGAGGCGAGCTGACGGTTTAGCAATGTCCTTTTATTAGGCATTAAAAGGCCAACATAACTCCAAACACAAACTGAAACTTAACTATAACAAAAGCTAGACGCCTGACTGAACTTCAGCCAGGCTATTTATACTAAACATAAAACAAACCATAATTAGTCTTCCCTCGGTTCAGGTGAGCTTCTTACGTCACCTGACCGAGGTGCATACTGGGAACTGAAGTTAACTAGCAAACACAAATAAACTACAAAACCAAAAACGGGCGTTAGGCGCCCTCTAGGGGTTAACCGTCACACATACAGGAGAACAGGACCGTAGCAAAATATTAAATTAAAAAAGCACCAAGCTCTGTTTAGAAACAGAGAAATAATGTTATAACACTAAAAGTTGCATGATATGAGATATACCTGCCTAGACATTTAAGGGAACATGGATGTTGTTTCAACACGATATTAGGAAAATATTGTATGTGATATGCGATATGTTGTTGAATATTGCGATAACAATATTTCTTGTGATATAACATTTCCCTAGAGAAATGCATTATTATTATTATTATTATTGGCTATTTTTAAAAAATCATTTATATATGTAATGATCATAATAAAATAAACAGGTAATAGATATTCCTCTGATGTAATTAAATCTAATTCTTTGCGATACAGATATTGCCTATACCATTATCGCGATAACGATAATTTTTCGATATATTGTGCAGCCCTAGTTTCAACTTCCAAAAACAAGATTTTCTCGATAGCAGACACCATCATGACCCTGTGGCAAGGTGGTATAGTGGTTGGCACTGTAGCCTTGTGCCTCAAAGGTTGAGGGTTCCGTTCCTGTCTTGGGTTTCTGTGCATGGAGTTTAAATGCTCGAGCTTGGTGGTTTTTCTCCGGGTACTCCGGTTTCCTCCCACATTCCAATAACATGCAGATTAGGTTAAATGGCTAAAAAACAACAAAAAATGCCCATAGTGTGATTGGCAACCTGTCCAGTGCCCTAAGTCTTAGGCTCCAGGCCCCCTGCAACCCAGTACACAGGAGTATAGAAGATGCATGACAGAATGAAAGCCCTGTGCTTGTCTCCATGACAACTGACTTTAATATCACTATTTAATTTTTCTCTTAAAGACATAATTTTGAAAATGATGTGTTTATCAAAATGCTTTGAAGGCTATGTTAAAAAAAAACGTTGATTAGACGTGTGATTAGACTTGGTATCAAGGAATATTTACTTTTGTAAGATGTAAATGTCTGGCTGAAACAAATTTAAACCAAACCAACCTGACGACATTTTTCAATCATGCAGTTTCCAACACTATAATTATATGTTTGCATATAAAAAACAATCAAAACATTAACAAACAACATGTGAAGTCTTTGATGTAAACCCTAGTCCTGCCATTTTGTCTGCGTGGGTGGAGTTTGCATGTTCAAGGATTTGGCTAAATGGTGTTTTTAAATTGCCAGTAGCATGTACGGTAAGAGTGTGTGTGTGTGTGCTTGTGCCCTGCGATAAACTATTGCAAGGCAAATTGATTGATTTCTGCTATACACTGTAAGTATTTACATTTGAGATCAAGAGATGAATCTATGATATCTTACTGCCAAACAACACAACATGGTACGTTTTTTTTAATTGACCCATTTTTTTAAGTCATAAATGCTGGAACATGTACTGTAAATGCCAGGTGCTTTTTGTTGCTCAGATGCACCCTGTTTGATTCAAATGTTTTTGCCATTTGGACGTTGAGTAAAGAGAGAACCTATTCACAAAAATAATGCATAGCCAAGACAACAATTTGGAGAAATAAAGGATCTACTTACTGTATGATGCAAACCGTATGAGCTCATCAGTCAAGCATGATGGAGGTAGTGTTACACCTCAGGCTTACATACTGTAGCTGTTTCTCGATTGAGCTCACTAATGTTTATCGAGGATGGACCTCATGATGGTAGCAGAAGAGTGAACTCTGGCATCTGTCTTCCAGTTTGCAGATAAATATCTCCAGTCTAATTGGAAGGAGCTTCATCAAATACTGTAGCAAGACAACAACCTAAAACACGCTGCCAATACAACAAAGGAAAAAGTTTTATAGTGGCCAAGGCAATCAGCAGACCCACAACCCAACTGAGCAGCATTCCATCTCCTGAAGATTTCACTCATATAAGGAAAAAAAAAATAGGTGGCCTGCAACCTAACTTGTTTTAAGACGTTTAACAGATCTAGATGTAAGTACAGTATCAGGACATGAAAGCTGAAATTCTGACCAGAGTCATTTCATACAGTATTTATATTTTAATTTTAAAATCAAGATGTCTTTAGTTTCTAACTAAAACAAAATAACTACTCTTGCTGTTCCAATAGACTGGTTTGCACTGTTGCCTTGCACCTCTAGGGTTTGGGTTTGATTCCTACCTTGAGGTCTGTGTGCATGGAGTTCGCATGTTGTCCCCATGCTATGCGTGTTTTCCTCCTGTTGTCCAAAAACATGCAAATTAGTCTAATCGGTGTTCCCAAATTGCCAGAAGTGTGTACAATAAATGAGCGTATGTATAAGTGTGTGTGTGTGTGTGTGTGTGCCCTGTGATGGATTGGCACCCCATCCTGCCTTATTAATTGTTAAAGCGGTATAGACAATGAGTGAGTGAGTGAACTGTTCCATTTCATTTGTACGGACCTTTATAGTATGTGTAATGTTTAACAGGTTTATAATGGCAGTGCAGATTTAAAAATGTTTAATCCAGATGCCGTACATCCTCTACTAGAGCAATGATCACCTCGCAGACTGCTGTGTGAATATGGATTAAATCAAACACTAAAACATACTGTAGCAGAAATGTAAAATATAGATGTAATGTAATTTTTAAAACATGAACCAGCATGTCTGTAGCAGATCCTCTTCTGCAGCTTATCTTTATCACATGCATTAATGTAAATGATTTCGCTCGAGGCAACTCATCAGACCTGGAGACATTAGGTCAGAAAGGGGACCGTTTTCACAGCGTTTCATAGATTATTAATTTTATTTAATCTCTCCGGTCTGATTAGCGAGCTGAACTGATGATAGGGCTGGTTAAAAAAGCTAATGACAAAAAACTGAATGGGTAAATAGGTGTGACTTTATTGTCACTGCTTGTAATTCAAAACATTTCTTGCTCCTAAGTCTGTGCGGTGAATTAAAAAAAAAGTAGTTATGTGAAGCACCAGTGGGAAACAAAATGTAGATTAAAATTCTCATTTATAGCCATAAAGTACTGTAATTGCCAAGTGGTTACGCATAAAAAGAGCAGAACTTGGGTTTAGAGAAGTTATCACTTCACAACGCATGGTTTGGAAGTTTGAAACTTTGTCTCGTGACAGTGTTATTTCAGAAACTTTAAACTTCCATGTTTTGAGCAAAGCACAATATGTAAAAGCTGTGTTTCAGATCAAAAGCTGACACGTGAAGCAAAACAGCAGCTGCTGCAAATGAATGAAATGTGTTCAATAGGTTTTTTGAGAATGTTGAAGCCACAAAAAGGATGTTTAGACTCTGTTACTGCCCTAGAAGTCACTCCAGCAGTAATAAATAACAGTTATGCATCCCTTAATGTCTGAAATAATCTCACCATGTTATACCGTATATATACTTAGGGTTGTACTCCCAGCTATGTGGAATATTGTACTGTAGCACTGAGGTGATGTTTTTAGTCTATCCTGTTTAACTTCCCTTCTTTCATTTCCACTGTTTTTTCTTTCTCTAATTGAGAGTCATGGTGCACTTACAGTACATTTAAACTCTGAAAAGACATACAAACTTTGCATGCAAGAGACATGACATTCATACTGGGAAGCTGTTACAGTATGTTCACTACTGTATGTCTGATTCTGCCGCGATATCTGCTGTACAATATATCATAATTCTCTTGCTTCTGGGAGTCTGCGATACCCAATTAATAGTCTGTGTATCTTTTCTTTCTACTTTTGATTTGTTGTTAGAAACAACTTTTAATGAGAATCAATAAAAAAAATCACAATCAAAGCACGAATTATTTTATATAAAAATTTTACATACATTTTACATATTATTTACACCCAGTCGTATACTTAAATAACCACAAACACAACTGTAGGCTGATTTATTCATTATGACTAAACTGTGGGAGATTTTGTAAAATCACATAAAATTGACACCAAAAACACTGACAAAATATTTAGGAATTTGTGCTTTTTAACACTGTTGTGACTCAAAGAAAAATACACATAATATTTTCTACCAGTTTGCAATACATCAATACAATGTACAATACAAAAACAGAACAATAAAACCATTATACTGTAAGTTTTCTCTAAAGCTGTGAAAACATCAATTTATGTGACTTTAATAGAGCAACTAAACTTGTTTTTTTTTTAAATAGCTTCAGTGGAGAAGGACAGATCAGGCATTATGTTGCATTAAGGTTAACAGAGCCTGGAGGAGGAACAATGACATCACCAAAAAAAAAAAAAAAAACATCAACATCTCTGTGGGAGAAAAATTAAATGGGACATAACAAATTACATGTCAGATGATACAGTATAACCAGAACAATAGTGGGTTCACGGAGTCATGAAGTAGCACAAACAACCACAGCGCAACCTGTAGACTGTATAATTCTTTAAGCGGAAGTGTTCAAACAGCTTCTGGACTTCTTTTTTTTTTTTATCTCCAGGTGTCCATACTATCTCACGCACCCTGCTGCGACAAAATCCGAAACACTCACAAAGACAGATCCATAGTTCACTCCTGCCAAATCGCAATTAACGCTTGCTTGAGAAATCCCCTCTGTGCTAAAGACGCTAATCTCCTCTGCCCACATTAATTGGACATTTGGTGACAAATTGGGGCAACACACACACACACACACACACACACACACACACACACACACACACACACACACTCTCTCTCTCTCTCTCTCTCTCTCTCTCTCACAGTACCACATTCCCTGCATGTACTGTAGTTATCTTACAAACAGATGTCCAAGTGGCTACAGAATAAAGTCACATCTTAGTTTGGTTTGTTTGAGCTGCAATCAAGAAATCCAGGGAGCTCTGGTTACATAAACTTGGAACTTTGTGGTCTGATTTTCAAGCTTCTGTAATTACTTCATTTATCATTATCAGTGTGTTTGACACATTTGAAAATCTATTAGAGGCAAAGAAAAATGGTATTCGGTCCATATTATTATCACGCTGTTGACGACTGTTAATCCATAGTGAAATTAATCCTGGGTTTGTGGCTTGGATCACACTAACAGAAGTGAAGTTTGACCCTTGTTTGGCTTTCCATGAATAATAAAATGATGCATTGGACCACAAAAACCTACATTCGTGAGCCAAAGTATATAAAAAGCGTTAATCTAGAAATCAATTTGTGCATAAGCTAAAAAAAAAAAAAAGCTTTCTAAAAAAACAACAGTTCAACTGGAATATTGTAAACAATTGAAACTATTATTTCTATCAAGCGTTTATGTATAATTAATCAATATCGCCTCCATACTGTACAGTACCTACTTAATGGTACCATCACAACTGTGCTGATATTCAGTACAGCAGCACTACCTTGAGTGTAATATAGCAGTTACAGTTACTGTATTCTGCCCTGCTAACACATATCCTTCCACAACCTCAACCTGTGTAAATAACATACAGTTAGCATAATTAACATAAATAAGTTTAAATTTATATTTCTGCTTCAGAATATCAAATAACTTCCAGGATCCATGTGTTAATCCAAAACAGTGTTGTATGGAACACTGGTGGACTATGTAGGCTGAACAGTTTTCAATCTGGTTTCCAAACACATTACAGTACAGAGTCTGCGGTCATAAATATAATAAATGACATTCGTTTAAATTCGGATTCTGGCAAAATATCAGTGCTGGTACTGCTAGATCTTAGTGCTGCGTTTGACACTGTCGATCATACAGTAACTAATAGAAAGACTGGAAAACTGGGTCGGACTTTCTTTTCGGACTTTCGGGATTGTACTAAAATGGTTCAGGTCACATTTAGAAGGGAGAGGTTATTATATGAGTATAGGAGAGCACAAGTCTAAGTGGACGTCCATGGCATGCGGAGTCCCACAAGGCTCAATTCTTGCACCCCTCCTGTTTAGCCTGTACAGTATATGCTCCCACTAAGTCAGATAATGAGAAAGAACCAAATTGCCTATCACAGTTGTGCTGATGATACCCAGATTTACCTAGCCTTGTCTCCAAATGACTATAGCCCTGTTGACTCCCTCTGCCAATGCATTGATGAAATTAACATTTAGACATTTACATTTAGGCATTTGGCAGACGCTCTTATCCAGAGCGACTTACAAAAAAGTGCTTTAAAGTTAACATCACTGGATACATACTTACACTGGGTTAACTAGGTTTATAACTAAGTGCCATTAGTCGAACACAACTGGGAAGAGAGTTTTTTTTTTTTTTTTTTTTTTTTTTGGGGGGGGGGGGGGGGGTTAGTCCAAGTACTGGAGAAACAGATGCGTCTTGAGTCGTCGTTTAAAGATAGTCAAAGTCTCTGCTGTACGGCCATCTAGAGGAAGTTCGTTCCACCACCTAGGTGCCAGAACAGAAAAGAGCCTGGATGAATGTCGCCCTCGATCCCTGAGAGATGGTGGGATGAGGCGAGCAGTGCTGGAGGATCGGAGGGAACGTGGTGCAGTGCGTGGTGTGATTAGAGCAGAGAGGTAAATGGGTGCAGGGCCATTTTTAGCTTTGTAGGCAAGCATCAGCGTTTTGAATTTGATGCGGGCAGCTACAGGAAGCCAGTGCAGGGAGCGGAGGAGTGGGGTGGTGTGGGAGAACTTGGGGAGGTTAAAAACGAGACGTGCTGCTGCATTCTGGATCAGTTGCAGAGGACGAATCGTGGACAGAGGCAGACCTGCCAGAAGTGAGTTGCAGTAGTCCAGTCTTGAAATAACAAGGGACTGAACAAGCACCTGAGTAGCCTGTGAAGAAAGAAATGGGCGAATTCTTCTGATATTGTAAAGAAGAAATCTACAAGAGCGAGTAAGGTTAGCGATGTGTGGGGAAAATGACAGATGGTTGTCCACGGTTACCCCAAGATTGCGGGCAGTGGCTGAAGGAGTGATTTGGTTGTTGTCCAGGGATATCACAAGGTCTTGACCTGGGGATGAGTCACAAGGGATGAACAACAGTTCAGTTTTACTCAGATTGAGCTTTAGCTGATGTACAGTCATCCAGGATGAGATGTCTGCCAGACATGCTGAGATCCGGGTGGAAACCTGAGTGTCAGAGGGAGGAAAGGAGAGAGTAAGTTGGGTGTCATCTGCATAACAATGGTATGAAAATCCATGCGATGATATGACTTTACCAAGAGACTGGGTATAGAGGGAGAACAGAAGAGGACCAAGTACTGAGCCCTGTGGGACACCAGTAGATAGTCTATGTGGAGCAGATGTAGATCCCCTCCATGTTACCTCATATGACCTATCTTCTAGGTAAGAAGCAAACCATTGCCACGCTGTTCCACAAATTCCAAGGCTTGTAAGAATAGATAATAGAATCTTGTGGTTCACCGTGTCAAATGCAGCTGACAGGTCCAGGAGGATGAGAACAGATGACAGTTTAGCAGATCTAGCAGCATGGAGCTTCTCAGTGACTGACAGAAGGGCAGTCTCTGTGGAATGTGCCACTTTGAATCCAGATTGGTTGGGATCATTAAGGTTGTTCTGTGAGAGATAAAGAGACATTTGGTTATAAACAGTTCTTTCAAGAATTTTGGAAATAAAAGAGAGAAGTGATACCGGGCGATAGTTGTTAACTTCTGATGGGTCCAGGCAGGGTTTCTTGAGGATGGGAATAACCCTTGCCTTCTTAAAAGCAGCAGGAACATGACCAGATGATATGGAATGGTTGATGATGGTTGTGGTGAAGGGAAGGAGGTCTTGTGAGATTGCCTGGAGCATTGTGGAGGGGATTGGGTCTAATGAACAGGTGGTGGGGTTAGATGACGAGATGATCTGCTGAATCTCATCAGATGACAAGTTGGAGAATTCTGCTAAAGGAGGGAAGGGAAGGTCCTGAGGTTCTGCTGTAGGAGTTTGGTTGGGAGCGAAGGACTGGCGGATTGCTGCAATTTTCCCATCGTAGAATGTGGCAAAATCGTCAGCAGTCAGAGAGGAAGGGGCAGGAGGAGTTGGTGGGTTGAGTAGTGAGGAGAAGATGTTGTGGAGTTTGCCAGGATCATGTGCAGCGGCTTCCAGCTTGTCTCTGAAGAAGGTAGTTTTGGCAGAAGTCACAGCACATGAGAATTTGGAGAGAAGAGTCTGGTAAGAGATGAGATCTGCATCAAGTTGCGATTTCTTCCATCTTCTCTCTGCAGTTCTTAATTCTCTCCTGTTGTTGCGTAGTACATCTGATAGCCAAGGAGCAGGACAAGACGTCTTCCTTGGTTTAGATGACAGCGGGCAAAGGAGATCTATGGATGAGGAGAGAGAGGAGAGGAAAGTTTCAGTCGCAGTCTCTAGTGATAGAGAGGAGAAGGAGGTTGGGTCTGGGAGGGATGATAGGGTGCATGAAGACACAGAGGCGGGGGAGACAGAGTGAAGGTTTCTGCGAGAAAAAGAGAAATTTTGGTCATTATGTTTACATAGAATAGGAAGGGTTATGGTGAAGGATACCAGGTAATGATCAGATTTATGAAGAGGAATAGTAGTGACATCCGTGACTGGGCAAGGACGGCAGAAAACGAGATCGAGAGAATTCCCTGCCTTGTGTGTGGGAGGGCAGCTGTTTAGAGTTAAAGAGAAGGAGTTAAGTAGAGGGAGAAGGAAAGAGGATTGGAGTTTGTCAGATGGAAGGTTGAAATCTCCTAGAACAGTGAGAGGAGTGTTAACAGAAGGAAAAAGACTAAGAAGAATGTCCATTTCATCTAGAAAGTTTCCTAGAGAGCCAGGAGGACGGTAAATAACTAAGATGTGGAGGTTAATTGGAGAGGTTACCTTAACTGCATGAAATTCAAATGATGAAAAACTGAGATGAGACAGGGGGATTGGCGAGAAGGACCATCTCTTGGACAACAGGAGACCTGTACCACCACCTCTACCAGTTTCTCGTGGAGTGTGAGAGAATACATAGGCAGAGGATAGGGCAGCAGGTGTAGCAGAGTTCTGAGGAGATATCCAGGTCTCAGTTAGTGCCAGAAAGTCAAAAGAGTAATGGGTAGCTATTGCAGAGATAAAATCTGCTTTCTTTACAGCAGATTGGCAGTTCCAGAGCCCACCTACCACCAGTGCAGGGCAATGAGACAGAATTGGAGGGTAGATGAGGTTTCTGGAGGATCTGCCTCTGCTGTGTGAGTAAAAGCATCTTGGTCTGTGAGCACTGACAGAGATAGTTTGAAGACACATGCTACTGTAGACTGAAGTAATTGTCTATAAAACTTGGTGAACAAGAGTTTGAGTCAATTCTCTGCACTTGCTATCTAGATTGCTGACTAACTTTGTTGTAGTATATGCTTATTAACCGCTACAGACACTTGTGTCTGTAGCGGAGACACCTTCAATATAAGTAGCTAAGCCCTGCCCACAATTCACACCTTAAGGAAGCCTGAAACTACTGTTGATTAATTACCTGAGAACAATTTGCTTTAGACCTACTTCAATCACACTGTAATCAACACTACCAAACAGCAAAAACTAGGTACAGTATACAGTAAGAACCAATTGTGTTTCAAAAACAGTACAAAAGTTAAAAACCTACCTTACCAGTGGAGAAGAATCCAATATAGAAAACTAAAGCACACGTTAACAGTTAAACAAAGAGAAAACTGTGGTCCTTGCATTTGGAAATAAAGATGAAGCTCTGAAGGGGAACGCATACCTTCACTCTAGGGGTGATTCTGGAGGCAGACTTTAGTTTCAGTAGTCATATCAAAGCAGTAACTAAATCAGCATACTATCATCTTAAAAACATTGCAAGAATTTTTGTTTTGTTTCCAGTCAAGACTTGAAGAAACTTGTCCATGCCTTTATCACCAGCAGGGTGGATTATTGTAATGGTCTTCTCACCGGCCTTCCCAAGAAGACCATTAGACAGCTGCAGCTCATCCAGAACGCTGATGCCAGGATTCTAACTAGAACCAGAAGATCTGAGAACATCACACCAGTCCTCAGGTTCTTACACTGGCTTCCTGTAACATTTAGGATAGATTTTAAAGTACTTTTACTCGTTTATAAATCACTCAATGGCCTAGGACCTAAATACATTACAGATATGCTGACTGAATATAAACCTAACAGACCACTCAGATCGTTAGGATCGAGTCAGTTAGAAATACAAAGGGTTCACACAAAACTAGGGGAGTCCGCCTTTGGCCATTATGCTGCCCACAATTTTTAATCAGCTTCCAGAAGAGATCAGTTTTAATGTTCTAAAACATTAGTCACATTAAAATCTAGACTTAAAGCACATCTGTTTAGCTGTGTATTTATTGAATGAGGACTGTGCTACAGTACGTCCGAACTGACTGCACTGTATTTTATTTTTCTTATATTTTTATTTATATATATATATATATATATATATATATATACTGTTTTATTTTTATTCTAAATATAATTTTAAATATCTTTTAAAGTTTTATTGATATTATTTTCAATTTCTTTTTAAGATTATTTTCTTCTCTTTGATGTAAAGCACTTTTTAATTACCATTGTGTATGACATGTGCTATAGAAATAAACTTGCCTTGCCTTGCCTTGCCTTAAGGTCCCCTGTTGTACTGAATGTTATACGGTATGCATGTTATACATGTTATACCTGTGACTGGTGGAACTGGCCACTGACATTTGGGTTAATTAACAGGGGTTAAAGTAGGTCTTAATTCTTCAGCGTACTATGTTAATAAAAGATGAGGAGATGGTGGAAAGTCCTGTGGAATGTACAATATTCAGTTTATATTTCCACTAATTCCACTTTAGAATATGAGCTATTTTCTGGGTTCCTGGGTTGAAACCCAAACAATGCTGAAAAAAGCAAGCTAGTGCACTATGTATGGTGTACAGCCACATGTTCAAACATGGTTTCAAGGGGAATTCTGAATGACTTAGAAGCATTTATTAAGGAGACAAACTGACTTAACGTTATCAGATTTTTTCTTGCCGAAAGTTTTGGCAGGCAGCTGCTCTCCACTCCTCCCAGTACTGTGGACCATACAGACCTACTGTATTTTCACCGGTGCTGTAACTGACAGATAGTGTAATTAATAATTATTTGAACATCTGGGACATGAATGACACATATACAGTATATTAACGTCCCAGTGCTGATAAGTTCTATATCACAAATAATCAAAACTCAATGTTGTAAAATAACTTGGATTTATGCTGTGGAATGAGACACTTATACCTGAGAGCAAACCCCTAGCTCAAGGTGTTGGCCTTGCTGGATGCTTTTACTTACTGTAGTACTGTACATAAGGGGTCACAGGTCAGACACCTTACTGGATGCTCAACATCCTGCAGGCTTATTTACACATTATAACTAAACTACGGGAGATGGAGTTATAGCATTTTGCAAGATCACATAAAATTTTCACAAAACAATTTTGGACAAAATATTTTGGAATTTGTGCTTTACAACACTGTTGAGACTCAAAGAAAAAAATCCACATAATATTTGACCAGTTTGCAATACACCACTACAATGTACAATACAAAAACAATAAAAAAAATTATACTGTTTTCTCTAAAGCTGTCATGAATTTTAAAATAGATTTATAGGACAAGCACAGATCAGGCATTACTGTATGTTGTATTAAGGTTAACAGTGTCTGGAGAAAAACATAAAAACAACAACAAAAAAGAGACAATAAAACATTTCTTCCTCACTCACTTACTTACTCATTCATCTTCTATACTACTTTATCCTGTATTCAGGGTCGCGGGGACCTGGAGCCTATCCCAGCAGACGTACAGTAGAGCACAAGGCAGGGTACACCCTGGACAGGGTTCCAATCAATCACAGAACTTTTTCCTCTGTGGGAGAAAAATTAAATGGGATGTAAGAAATTACATGTCAGATGATGTCACTTTCTTTCTGAAAGTGCTTTTATGACCAGTTTTTAATGTGAGATTTTGGCAGGCAGCTGCTCTCTACTCATTCTAGTACTGTGAACCATACAGACCTAATTTCACTGGTGCTACAGTATAACCCCTAGCTCAAGATGTTTGGCCTTGTTGGATGCTTTTTCCTAATCCAACCTCATTGGATGCTCAACATGGCTTTTTTAATTTTTTTTTATCTTTCTGGCATTTAGCATTTGATAGACCATAAAACTTTTGACAAATGCCAAGTGCCAAAAATTAAGCTTTCAAAATGACCTGTGTCAGTGTAGACTAGACGTTACTCACAAGGGCATTAACACAAACATTTATGACATTTGGCAGATGCCCTCACAAAGAGCAACTTTCCCAATGCCACGTAGTTTCTCTATAGTAAAAAATAACAGTTTAACAGAAATAATTGTTAATTTATTCATTCATTTATTCATCCTCTATATAGCTTATCCTGTACAGGGGCATGCGAATCCTGAGGCTTGAGGCACAAAGAGGTATACACCCTGGACGGGATGACAATCCATCGCAGGGCACAAACACACTCACACACTCATTCACACACTACAGGCAATTTGCGAATGACAATTAACCTACTTTGCATGTCTTTACCAACGTGGCAGGAAACCAGAGTACCCGGAGGATTAAACCCACCAAGCTTGGGGAGGACCTGCACACTCCATGCATTCAAACCCAAGGCAGGAATCAAACTCTCAGCCCAAGAGGTGCGAGGCCACCGAAACAACTGTTATTACAATGAAGCCTGTAATTCTATGGTTCAGAATGGATCGGCTATATTGCCGTAAGATTGTTTTGGATGGTACCGCATGGTTATCCTTGAAGATGGCTGCGCATGTTCTTATTTGGATAACTTAAAGGTCACCTATTATGCAAATATCACTTTTTACTCATTCATTTTAGGCATTCAAATGGGTCACCATTGTGCGCATACAAAAATAAGCCTTGAGAAACCATGGCTGGGGTGTAAACAAACCAATTTCCCTCATAACGCAAAGTCATTTAAGAAGGCCCCCCCTCCTCCCCATGCATTATCTGAGGTCATGTGTGATGTCATTTCCTTTTTAAATTTAATCTTAGTACTGTACCTCTAAAGACATTTAGACACTTCCGTCAAGTCTTTGATTTTTAGACGCTTCCGTTAAGGAACACAGTTCGGCACAGGTTTTATGCTGGATGCTCATCCTGATGCAGCCCACCTATTTTCAGATGGACTGCAGCTGCCTGAGCCCACACTAACCAGTACCCCTGAAGGCAATGATGATAATAATAATGCATTATTATTTTCTAAAATCAGTTTTAGTGCTCTATCATTGCAGTTTATTCTGCTTAGAGACGTGACCAACAGTTATGGGTTTAGCTAACGGTTAAATGTCTAGTATTCTTGATGAATCTGATAAAGTAGGTGGCAGCACCGTTAGTAGTCTGTATGCCACTGGGAAGAAATGGAGAAGAAGAAGTAATTACTGAATGGTTCATGTATAAGCCAACCTTAATGTTACTGAATCCTGCGAGCTAAAAGACAAGCATGTCGCATCAGAAAAATATACAGTATATAGTGACAGCCAACTTAATCATCAGAGTTAATGCCCATAGCGAAATGTTATAAATGGATATGGACCATTTGCTGTTATTAATTATAAATGATCTGTATAGTTGTTAAGTTTGTTTGGCAGCACAAAAGAAAGAGAGCAATGGCGGAGACAGCAGAAAGTAAGAACGAGGACAAAAAGAACCAGGTGCGAAGACCACATACATACAGTATTTCTAGGTCTAATGCCCAGGCAGCTTCAGGTTTGCCCACATTTACTGTACTGCAGTGATATGATTTCACAACGTCCTCTTATACAGTATTTGTTTGCACCACAGGAACCTGTACTTTATTTATTTTTACATGACATATTTATTTATTTGAACGCATTTGTGTGTGATTGTCAGTGCAGAGATGGAGAAATAACGATGTCAAGGGAGAGAACAGAGATAAAGAAAAAGCATGAAGAACAGAGTGAGAAAGTAGACAGATAGCGAGGTCAAAAAAGCACAACCATTTGACTGTAAAAAAAAAAAAAAGTTTCCATTCACAATATTTTACAAGCAGTGTAAAATAAACGCAGGATATTTTTTCCTATTTAATGATAAAAAGTGTTTTTGTGCAAGAGGATATACTGTAGCACCATGAGTTCAAAGAAAGTTAACAAGGATGGTACCAAGAAAAAACGGGAACATTTTCTGTACTGTTCTGCACTGTGCTCTGAATATTTTAAAAACCAAAAACCAATATAAACATATTACCATATAACATATTACTACTAGTACTGATGTATTTAAAATAATACCGATGCATGTAAAAAATATGTTGATATAATAAAAGATTATTAAAAATAAAACAATACTTACTATTATTATCAAGATATAAATAGCAAGCCATTCATTAAGGGATAAACTGCCCCAAAGGTCTGATCCTACAATTGCCCGTGTCTGGGGGGTACTTCAGCTGAAACATTAACACACAAAGGTTGTGGTACCCCTGAGACCTGTTTTAACTTGTTAATGAAATAGTAAAATACAAGACCTTTTAAGACAGTTTAGTCTAAAACTGCAATCATTAAACAGTGAATAACTTCACTTTGGTACTTTTTTTGGTACTTCAGACTTTTAGTGCAACCTCTAATTGATTGATTTTTTTTTTTGTCATATTTTGACAAACTGGTGTGATACAAATGAGTAAATGTTCCCCTCTGAATCTGCTTCTTCTCAAGTTTTCCCATGCCACTTCACCTCTGTCTTGCTCACTAGGGATAAATCTTACTCTATGTTTATATTTCTGAAAAACCTTTTTGTGAGAATACCTGATATGATGAACATATATAAATATACACTATGTATAAATAAATAAGCTCAAATATGAGTAGGAATTGAACTAGAAAGGACTCATATACAGTATAACACACAACTCAACAGTTCTCGTGTCAGACAAGTAATTTCTATTTCCCAGCCCAACACCAGTCTATAAACACACCTGTGAACTCCTTCTTTCACACCCACGAAGCTTGAAGGGTGTGAGGAATGGGGTCATTTCACTATACCGTTCCCTAGTTAGTTAGTGCCTAAGGTACCTGTGTACAGTAGTTCATTTTAGATCAGTTTAGGAGAAGGTTTTCTAAGAGAATTGAGGACAAGAGGGTCACTATAGATTTACTCCATGGTTGACCAAAGAGGTCGCAAGTCTATTCGTCTGCTAAAATGATTTCTTTCTCTTTGGGGATAAAGCTGGCCAGATCTTCAGAATTTTCCAGCAGTTCCAAACATCACCTTTGTGTGATGTGGTGATATTTAGAAGTAAAAATGAGAACTATATACAACGAAGAAAAAAAAAGGCCACTATTGCCATAGTTCAGTACCGTGGAATAGACTTCAGCCCCCTCATTTCTTCACTTTGTGGCTTAACAAACAAAAAAAATCCTTGGAAAATGATCGGCTACAGGGAGTAGACTGAAAATAAGAGACAAAAAAAGTCCTTCAGGAATCCTGGAGAAGAACTATTCCTCAAGACTCCATTAAAAACATCTCACTCTTTGAAAGCAAAATATAAAGAAATGAGGTTGGGGGGGGTCAAGACTTTTGCACAGCACTGTGTTTTGTATTGTATTGTATACTGGCTTGTACAATGTTGTCCATCCATCCATCCATCCATTATTTCCTGTATATCTGACACCATGGATGTACACACACTCACCCATCCAGTCATACCTGACATACCGTACACTTAGGGGCTACCACTCAGCTTGAACAGCATGCCTTTGGACTTTGGAAGGATATCCCTCTAGCAGGGTGAGAACATGGACATTCCACTCATGCAGAGTGGACGCAAGAGATGAAACCCACAACCTCAAACAGTGAGGCGGCAATGATGACCAAAACCACTTCGCACAATATTGTACCATGTATAGAGTATACAGTTATGAGGATCACTTTAGATAAAAAGATCAACTCTAGACTCCCTCCACAGTTCAGCTGATAATGTTGCACTAGCAGGTCAAAGGTTATCATGCTGACCTTTACCGCACAGCCTGGCAAACTAACCGAGGAAAATAGATTAATGCCTTAAGAGCGAGTAGAGTTAATCGCATTGTCATTTTTTGGTTGTATTTCAAAACATATATTCTCAGAGAATTTATAGATATTTGCAGCACCATTGCACAGTCTCTGATTTGTAGCGTCGGTTTTGCAATTTAACCCTCCAACTGTGGCAAGAATAATACTGAATACTAATACTCAATACGTGTCCGCACAATCTGATTTGGTCGAAGGTTTTAAACAGGACTACAGCGGAAACTGTGATTCTTTCTTTCTTTCTTTTTTTTTAATTAGAAACAAAAACAAAAAAAAGCCAATTGCATTATGCATTACAGTATTTATATTTTGAGCAAATGTAATCATAAATACAGTATTTAATCATATATAATTAGAAACTATGCACCATGTACTGGTACAGTACGAATTTATTTACACACTGACTCCAGACTAGATTCAATCACTATGTACCTATGTCTATTCAGTTTCTAAATGCTACTCCATGGTTACAGCATTTCAAATGAGAAAAAGAAGAATTATTTAAAATCATACCTTGAATCACAATTAACAGAAAATGTCTCAAATCATTCTTTTTTCTTTTTTACTGGCAACATTTATGCTTTGCAGTAGTTAGAAATGATCAGGGTTGCGTTTCCCGATAACGATTGATCTTAGCGCTTAAGAGCGTTTTCTACAAGTCATTTTGCGAACGTTCGTTATTGTTTCACATGCGTTTCCCAAACATGGACTTAACACAATTGCACGTAGCCCTGCTTTAAGTGCTACTTAGGAGTCACTAGGGTTAGGGTTAGAGATGTGTCTGTTGGTCACATGTTGCTGAAATATCACGGTGTAGAATGGCTCGTCATTGTGCACATGCTGTTTTAGCAATCCATCTAGGTTTTTATTTCTGTTTCTACTAATTGTGTGAATGTATATTCAACTCGGCGGCGCGGTGGTGTAGTGGTTAGCACTGTCACCTTGCACCTCCAGGGTCTGGGTTCGATTCCCCGGCCAGGCTCGATTCCCGTCTCTGTGTGCATGGAGTTTGCATGTTCTCCCCGTGCTTGGTGGGTTTCCTCCGGGTACTCCGGTTTCCTCCCACAGTCCAAAGACATGCAGGTTAGGCTAATTGGCGTTCCTAAATTGCCCGTAGTGTGTGATTGGGTGTGTGAGTGTGTGTGTGTGTGTGCCCTGCGATGGATTGGCACCCTGTCCAGGGTGTACCCCGCCTAGTGCCCGAAGTCTCCTGGGATAGGCTCCAGGTCCCCCGCGACCCTGAACACAGGATTAAGCGGTATAGAAAATGAATGAATGAATGAATATATTCAACTCGAATAACATAAAAAGTTCTGTAATTTCTTCTTGAGCAAGTTTAAAAACATAAATTAACTTGAAATGTCGTTCTGTAAAAACACTGTCTTTCTCCAATCTCGCATAAATCAAATTCTAACTGTTCTAACAGCATAATTTTCGATATTTATATGAAACCGTAATTACTTAAATAGAATTATTTATCAATTTCTTTATCAACAATTGCTTATCTCACATCAAAATAAAAGAAATAAGTACATAAATAAATATGCTCTTACATTTATTTTTTTTTAAAGTTTAGCCTTGAAGATAATTATCTTCAGCTGACGTTCATTTGCTAATAGGAGAAGAATTTTAATAAGCACATACCCAGGGGTGGAGAAATGAGCAAAAATGGCTGGAATCAAAAAACAAAGAAAATAAATTTTTCAAAAAGAAGAAATTAATATTATTATAGTATAATATTATATTATAGGAAGTGGAGCTCTCTTTGTGCCACAGAAGTGCTGTGCTGTAATAACAGTAACAGCTATGTTGCATAACATTGCAGTGAGGGCAAGAATGCCCTTGGACATCAGGGAGGAAGATGAAGAGGTGGAGGAAGAGAATTCGCTTCATGATGAGATGAGGCTTCATGATGCTCAACCAAGACATGTTAAGACATGTCATCAAGTCATCCTTTATTTGTGTCATCTTTAAAGCACATTAAATATTTTCTATTAAATACATTTGTACTGTACCCTCGAAAAGTCCATATACAACAGTGTATTTTTTTTTCATTCTAACATTTATTATGAAATTTTTATTTTGTTTCTTTATTCATTTTTTATTTCATTCATTCATTCATCTTCTATACCGCTTTATCCTGTATTTAGGGGCGCGGGGACCTGGAGCCTATCCCAGGAGACTCAGGGCACGAGGCAGGGTACACCCTGGACAGCGTGCCAATCCATCGCAGAGCACACACACACACACACACACACTCATTCACACACTATGGTCAATTTGGGAACGCCAATTAGCCTAAGCTGCATGTCTTTGGACTGTGGGAGGAAACCGGAGTACCCGGAGGAAACCCACCAAACATGGGGAGAACATGCAAACTCCATGCACACAGAGATGGGAATCGAGCCTGGCCGGGAATCGAACCCGGACCCTGGAGGTGCAAGGCGACAGTGCTAACCACTACACCACCCTGCCACCCCCATTTTTAATTTGTATATTGAATTGTGTAATGAGTAGAAAATAGAAATGAATAAAAATATACGTACAAGTAAAATGAAAAATTACTTTGAAGAGAAGTAAATTTTAGGTGCAATTTGCCGGTTGTCCAGCAGGTGCCCTCATAATTCTCATAGATATACAGTACGAAGATTTTCAAGTGCTACTTAATTTACGATGGTTTTGTGAAACAGACCGTAATATTAAGATCATTCGTACGATCATTTTTACGAACTACTTAGGCTTACGATGCTTTTGGGAAACGCAGCCCTGATTCTCTGTAAGTACAAGGTGTGCATCTTGTTTGTTTAAGAATAATCTTGACCTGAACAATATAAAAATATTACATTTTAATATCCTATCTATTAGAAAGTAGAAAGGACCAGAAAATGTCTACCCACTACTTGTAGAATTGCATATAAATCAAGTCTGAACTTTATTTCACCTAAACAGTGTTTTGTATTGGCCAAGGGTTTAAACAGCGAATTAGATTTCTTTCCCCCTATTGTGACCTCATATAAGAAGATCCCTTGTTCATCTGGCTTCTTGCTCAGTTCTGCTGTTCCCTGGAAGACCGAGGAACTCAGCAGGAGGTCATTTACTTACACAGACACTACAATGGCACATTAATGAAATGGCACATACAGTAAATAGTCTATAAAACGCCTCCGTGGATATAATGTGCTAGTCAAGCGCGTGTTGCAGTGGCGAGGGTCAAACATGCCGTCAAATGGAATTAGGATTTCATCTGGTCAGAATCTGAGCTGACGAATTTTTCACCCGGATAAAAACAAGCACTTGAACCCTTGACTGACCATTGTTACTCTCCTTCATTCTTCATGTCTTTCTTTTTCTCATTGACTCAAGAGAATCACACACACAAACACACACACAAAACCTCACTCACGCATCCTGTAACAGAAATCTGACAGCTCATTACTTCAGCTGCGACGGAGTTCAATTCTTTGCGATCTATTAATCTATTCTGCCACGTTTGCTTCTCCGCAGCTGCCCCCCCCCCTCCTCTTCTTCATTAGCTGGAACAAAACCGTGTAGCACAGAAGTCATTAAAGACAATCAAACACTGCTCCTCTAGGGCTATTTAATAAGGCTTCCATTATTAACATTATCATTATTATTATTAATACGTTTTAAACAAGAGGCCTTCATGTTAGGAGCGTCAGAAAAGGGCGTTCGATTCCAAATGCTTTGGATCAAGGTGCGCCGTGCTGAGGTCACATGCCTTAGACATACAGATGAAAGCAAATCCCAGCAGTGATGTCGCTGCCATAACAGAACCTTGATGAGACTATAATAGTGTTCAGAACATATCTTTTTATTTTGGTCCACTATTCTAAACACATGCCCCCGTTTATCACTTCTCATCTTTATCTAGATTGATATACACAACATTTAGTGCTTTATACACTCTGTCCAATTTAATACTGCAGGAGATACATCTGTTTCCTAATGTCATTTGTGAAATTACCTAATCACCCAATCATGTAGCAGCATCTGAATGCATAAAATCTTGCAAATAGAGGTCACGAGCTTCAGATAAAAAAAACATGTTTAGATGAAAAATCAAAGTGATCTCACACTTTGCAAATACAACCATTAGATTCACACTGTGATTTTTCAGAGTAATAAGCAAGCAACATGCAGTAAGGAGGAACCATGCTCTCTTCTTCTTCTTCAGCTCTTTCTGAACATCTATTGCCCAATTCCCAATCGTCTGCTCCATTTTTTTTGCAAGCAATTATGATGGAATTCCCAGTTTGAAGGGACTTTTATTCCAGTGCTCACTTTACCATGAGGATATGATGAGAGCAACGTTGCTCAAGCGAGAAAAAGTCGACATCATTATCTCACGGGTCATGGGAAAAACTCGAGCCTGAGCTCTGTAACAGAGGAGAACTGAAGCACGCCGTCCCAGACCACAAAGACATTGCTGTGTGGCCAATTTGACCTTGTAGTTGTTTTATATGTATTGTGAGTAGGGCTCATAATCAGGGCTCAGAGAACAGGTTTTGAGACAAGAATACCAAGCGGATATGAGCGGTATTATACCAGGAACAAACACACAAACACAAAAATACAAAAACAATGCTGTAATCATAACCATTGTTAACTGTTCCAGAGAGAAACGTTCATTTCAAATCTTGGTTCATCACTTTTTTTCTTTCTCGCCAATACATATAGCTCACCAGCTAATAATATATGGATTATCTCTAAACTCCCATTAAAAAAAAAGAAATATGAAAAAATTGAGGAACGCCACATCTTGCATAATTGCATTTAGTGTATTATATTACATGCACTGTTCAGCTCGGGCTATAATATTACACAGGTTCAGTTCATGGATGAAGGAACAAGTTAAATTAAATTACATAAATTACATACAACAAGTCTTTCCCGCCACAAAAGCTAACAATAGATTCCTTACAGCCGTATCACATAACCCAAGCCATGCCACATAAGCAGTAAGATAGAATTCACAGTCATGCAACTCAATCACAAACACATTCTTTATTTCCCCTTACTGTATTGAGCAGATGAACATCCTTGCTTAATGCCCCAGGGTGGTACTGAAGCTTGGTGATGTTGGGGTTTGAACCTATGACCTCTTGATCTACCATCGCCCTGCCCATTGTCTTACATACTGTATACTGTACTGCCACATCTAATGTCAAATCTGTTCCCCTATAATAATAATAATAATAATTTTATATACATCTATTTTCTATTGCTCCTTTAGAGGACATACGTAGATAATCAAAAAGGTATCCGGTATCATGTACAAACCGGATTCCAAAAAAGTTGGGACACTAAACAAATTGTGAATAAAAACTGAATGCAATGATGTGGAGATGGCAAATGTCAATATTTTATTCAGAATAGAACATAAATCACGGAACAAAAGTTTAAACTGAGAAAATGCATCATTTTAAGGGAAAAATATGGTGAATCAAAACGTCATGGTGTCAACAAATCCCAAAAAAGTTGGGACAAGGCCATTTTCACCACTGTGTGGCATCTCCCCTTCTTCTTACAACACTCAACAGACGTCTGGGGACCGAGAAGACCAGTTTCTCAAGTTTAGAAATAGGAATGCTCCCTCCAACTGTTCAATCATCTTGGGCCTTCTTTGTCGCACCTTCCTCTTTATGATGCGCCAAATGTTCTCTATAGGGGAAAGATCTGGACTGCAGACTGGCCATTTCAGTACCCAGATCCTTCTCCTACGCAGCCATGATGTTGTGATTGATGCAGAATGTGGTCTGGCATTATCTTGTTGAAAAATGCAGGGTCTTCCCTGAAAGAGATGACGTCTGTATGGGAGCATATGTTGTTCTAGAACCTGAATATATTTTTCTGCATTGATGGTGCCTTTCCAGACATGCAAGCTGCCCATGCCACACGCACTCATGCAACCCCATACCATCAGAGATGCAGGCTTCTGAACTGAGCGTTGATAACAACTTGGGTTGTCCTTGTCCTCTTTGGTCCGGATGACATGGCGTCCCACATTTCCAACAAGAACTTCGAATCGTGACTCGTCTGACCATAGAACAGTCTTCCATTTTGCCACACTCCATTTTAAATGATCCCTGGCCCAATGAAAACGCCTGTGCTTGTGGATCTTGCTTAGAAATGGCTTCTTCTTTGCACTGTAGAGTTTCAGCTGGCAACGGCGGATGGCACGGTGGATTGTGTTCACTGACAATGGTTTCTGGAAGTATTCCTGAGCCCATTCTGTGATTTCCTTTACAGTAGCATTCCTGTTTGTGGTGCAGTGTCGTTTAAGGGCCCGGAGATCACGGGCATCCAGTATGGTTTTATGCCCTTGACCCTTACGCACAGAGATTGTTCCAGATTCTCTGAATCTTCGGATGATATTATGCACAGTTGATGATGATAACTGCATAGTCTTTGCAATTTTTCGCCTTTGTGATATTGCTCCACTATCTTTCTGCGCAACATTGTGGGAATTGGTGATCCTCTACCCATCTTGGCTTCTGAGAGACACTGCCACTCTGAGAAGCTCTTTTTATACGCAATCATGTTGCCAATTAACCTAATTACTCTTAATTGGTCTTCCAGCTCTTTGTTATGCTCAAATTTACTTTTTCCAGCCTCTTATTCCTACTTGTCCCAACTTTTTTGGGATTTGTTGACACCGTGAAATTTGGAATCAACATATTTTTCCTTTAAAATCATACATTTTCTCAGATTAAACTTTTGATCTGTCATCTATGTTCTATTCTGAATAAAATATTGACATTTGCCATCTCCACATCATTGCATTCAGTTTTTATTCACAATTTGTTTAGTGTCCCAACTTTTTTGGAATCCGGTTTGTAATTTTTGAAGGACCATGTTCTTTTCACTCACCATCTATATTGCCTTATGCTATATTCAGAGTAGCGGAGGACATGGAGCCTATCCCAGGAGGGCATGAGGCGGGGTACACCCTGAACAGGGTGCAAGTCCATCGTAGGGCACACATACACTATGGTCAATTTGGGAACGCCAATAAGACTAATCTGCAGATTTTTGGATTGTGGGAGGAAACCCACACCAACCACGGGGAGAACATGCAAACTGCATGCACACAGAGGCGGGAATCAACCCTGGCTGGGATTCAAACCCGGACCCTGGAGGTGCAAGGCAACAGTGCTAACCACTACACCAGCAATGCAATACGTTCTTCTATTTGCTAAAATTTTAATTAGACAAAAAAACATTCCTGTTGTATTTGAATTCCTGTTGCATTTGAATGACAGACAACAGATTAGCAAGCTAAGCCAGATGCTAAATGAGTGTTTAGCCAGCTAGCATATCTGTGCATTTTTAATAAGGAATTTGCAAACTTTATTTCTGATCTACTGTACAGTATAACATGGGCTAGCACTTATTTTCATG
Organism: Channallabes apus; assembly: GCA_030522415.1. Classification (NCBI taxonomy): domain Eukaryota; kingdom Metazoa; phylum Chordata; class Actinopteri; order Siluriformes; family Clariidae; genus Channallabes; species Channallabes apus. Next base: position 14,455,806 of record CM060109.1, read on the forward strand.
GCAACACCCACAAGTAATGTATCGTAGGTTAATACACATGGGTGAGTCCAAAATTATATGCACCCTGTCTGAAGAATTTATTTTAATTAAATATTGGAAAAGACAAGTATATCTTTTTTTCCCCGACATAATCTCTTTGCTTTTCAATATACTTGGCCAATCTGACAAGAAGCTTTACAGGCCTTCGAGTGGCGCGATGGTAAAGTGCTCGCTCTATCATCCGGAGATTGCGAGTTCGGTTAGAGTGATAAGGGAAACATGTGATAGTCTTTAGCCCTCCTGACTGAGAACTAGCAGTAGCCTTAATGTGGGAGCCCCCTAGGGATGGGGAGGAATTGGATATGACTAAATTAGGGAGAAAATCAAGGAAAAATCAAAAATAGCAATAATAGTAAAAAAGAAGCTTTCATAATCCTTCATTAAAAATGTTACGCCATGAATGCATCGCTGTCTTCACTTCTTCACAAAAGTGAATCTAAGTACTCGTAGGGCTGCTTTAAGGGGAAAGTGCGATGGAGTGAAATCAGGACTACAGGGAGGATGCTTTAACACAAAGTGTCGACAGTGTGGGCGGAAGTGTGCAAATGTGCGCCGTGATGCGAGATCTTGGAAGTCATCATAACAGTGGACTGTGGTGATATGACACTGCGTCCAACAGAAGTAACTGTACTCCTGGTGGGCAGAAAAACGTCATTACAACAAATAAGTAAATTCATTTCAAATTTTGTATTTTGTAATTCATTTTTTTAAAAATCCCATAAACATTTCTGATTTAGTACTTTATACTTGAGTTTATAAAAATAACCAGAACTAATAAAACCAAAACATGGGATTGAAAAAAAACAACAACTTGAAAGTCTTGTGGGTTGATCAGATTTGTGATTAAAGGTTAGGATGGACTGCTGGAGATTTTCACATTTAAAATTGGGTCTTGTAAAGTTTGGGAATGACTGACCTGAATGAAGGAGTGCAAACAGTAAAATTGGATAGCGTGTGTTGGTCGAGAAGCTTTTGAGAATGACACAGAGTTCCTTATTGCTGTAACCTGTTTACTAAAGTTATGTTCAGCTTGGTGTGTAAGAAAGATTGAATTTATTTTATTTCTAAACCCAGACAGTCACTGGTTCTGGCAGGGTATTTTCTCATTGTGGCCCACGGAGCCAACAAACTAAAGTCTTGTAGAATGACAGCTACAGTAGGCGAGACATGCAAGCAAAATACATGATGGACATATTTACCTCTACAGATTGCTCATTTGTTTAAGATACAAAACAAAAGTCTGTAGACCCAAACTCCTATTTGTATATAGTAAAAAATGTTTTTTTTAAAAAGGGTAACGATGACAGCTCTAATAACAGGTCCAAGGAAATGTCACTCAAAGGCTGACGTGTCATGTGAAAAGCCATTTTGCTGTGTAAATCATCTCAAAGGAGTGAGCTGCGGAGTGGCACTCTGGATGGGTGGCACTGAGGCTCGTACAGACAGGTCATTAAAATGATAGACGGATTGAGTCCGAATCAGACTAATATGTGACAAGAGCTTGTGTTCAGGAAATTCTGCACAAAGTGTCACTGAAGTAAAACTTTTTGACTCCATTTTTAAAAATCTGTGAAATTTACACAGCAAAATTGTGTTTCTGGCAGGAACGGATGTAAAGTAGATAATTAAATGTGCCAGCTTTTAATGTGTAAAATGTTAGTAGGAACTAATTTACAACTTATAATGATCATTACTGCAAGTTCAAGATCGATGCTATATGACTGAAGTGTGTGTGTGTGTGTGTGTGTGTGTGTGTGTGTGTGTGTGTGTGTACATTATTAAACATACTTCTAAGCATTTTTACAAACTTCTTATTTTAGTGCATGAATAATATTTATTATTTATATCAATATTTATTATTGATATACATATTTCTAAATTATAAGACAATTTTTTGTATACATAAATAAAGAAATATATTTTAAACTTAGTTAAAAATATATTTAAACAAACAAACAAATAAATAAATAAACAAAAAATACATTTTCATCTTTATCCCCATCGTCTTTTATTAGGTTAACTGTGATGGTATAATAGCAACTACAATATAATATTTTTTTCAAGATTTTGTCGATTTATTAGAATTTATGATATAAGTAATATTTCCAAGATCCTTAACATTTCATCATTCTACAGTGGTTTTTCGAGATAATTTTGGTGAACACATTGATACTTAGACCACAACATGATGCCACTTCAGATACAGATCTATTGTCATGTTACAGTTTACACAGTTGCAATGTGTTTGAATATCACAATAAATTACTTAAAGAAGGAGAATATAATGTGCAGTAGAGCAGTGTGTAACAATGCTGATTGGAAATGCTAGGATGTTGTCACATATTCTAAGTGAAACATTAATGGCTATACAAGTACTTGGCTATAGACACCAATAAAATTCTGTTTCCTGAAAAAAAAGAGAGGTATATAACTAGAAGTAATATTAATCGTTAACAGTTCTGGGGCATTTGGGCTCAGGGATGTTGGGTTCCTTGCCTGCTACTGTATGTGAAAGGCCTGGGTTTGATCCCAAGCCAGGATACAATAGCAGGGTTGCGTCAGGAAGGCATCCAGTGGCAAGTCTAATCTGATATTTTAAATCTTCTTACACAAAATGTTTTTTTTTAATTCATTATTAAAAGCCACTTGAACCATAACTTGTAAATAATGTTAGTTAATAATGATAATGTTTTTTTTCTTTCAAACTTCTGTCAAAGAAAAACAATGTACAAGATAAATCTTCATCTGTGATAAATATAAACAGGCTACATAATGTGAAAAATAAACACATTAACAAAATAAAAATTGATCATATATATAAGCGTATATATATATATATATATATATATATATATATATATATATATATATATATATATATATAATAATAGGAATCTTTGCATTCTGGTTTGGAACACGGATTTAAAAAAAAACACGGATAATATATATATATATATATATATATATATATATATATATATATATATATATATATATATATATATTAGTTTACACAGATTTTAAAATAAATAGAAAAACTATATATATATATATATATATATATATATATATATATATATATATATATATTTTTTTTTTTTTTTTTTTTTTTTTTTTTTTTTTATTTATCCGTATTCCCAAACCAGAATGCAAAGATTCCTATTATTAACCCAGTTTTGGTCACTTCATCCCAATGACTTGACCCAACAAGTCTAGAACCCAAACTTCTGAGATTTAAAAATAACCCAGCAGACTATGATGTTTGGGACATGTTGTGAATTGCATATATGCCTCTGTAGAGTGTCAGTCATGTACTGTCACACCTTCCTTCAGTCAGTCAGCACAAGAACATTCAATTCTGAGCACAAAAATAACTGTTGCATAATGCCCAGAAAATTAAAAAATAACTCTGTCTTACACCAAAAAAATAGAGAAAAAGAAAAACGGTAGTAATGTGTTTTCCACATCGGGTGCACTTCGATAATAGGTTTACAATCTGTGTACTAAAAGGTTATAGTGCAAGTTAGAGCCATCACATAACATTTTTCCATCCTTATCCTGGTCATATTCAAATCATGTTGTTAAACCCATGAAGCCATGACTTTATAAACTCAGAGCTACGTATACGCTTATGCAGAGATGGTGTACATTCAAGGAGGTAGGAACACATACAATTCTACTTGCAGCTTGGCAGCTTAAATGTCACATTCGTTCAATAATTTCTTGCAATGTGCGATGCCCAGAGGCGAGTTCTGGGTTTGGTTTGTGAGACCGCATGCGTACTTGTATTTTAGCATTTTTTAAAATTCTTTACCAAATGCCATTCCTGGAATAATGGAAGGTTTAAGTCACTCTGGGCTCCAAGAAGAAGCCTGTGCCGTAGCCTACTGCAGTCCAGCCAGTGGAGTATAAGCAAGAGTTCCCATACAGGTAGTTGGACCATGGCTGTACTTAAGGCAGCAGAGAGTGTTTAGTTAGCGTCTGATAGCATAACTGCAGGGTACAGACGGCTCACTCGGCAGGTGTGGTGCATAATGGTCATGAGGAAACGGCGACTCCTCGGAGAGAGAGAAGAGATAACGAGGGGATCGACTGGGAGAGAGAAAGAGCGCTCCTCAAATGGCCTGAGGGGGAAAAGGACCTTTGCATGTACTGTACTGTACCTCTATTTTCTTTCCACCACAGTGTCTCAATTTAATTCTTAAAAAAAAAAAGCCAGGAGTCACATGTTTGATTTTAATCCATAAATGGAAATTTCCCCAAAATCACTCTTATTTAACCTTGCTTGCTTTTTGTTTCTTTAATTGCATTTAAAATTTTTCGAATATTTCATTGCTCTCCCACTGTTTCATATCAACATTCATGAAGTGCAAATTCATGCCATCATTAAACCAAGATAACGGCCGTCCCTTTATAGTTTCACCAAAGGACCCATTATGGCTAGGCTGAGCTAAAGGAAAAAAATGGCCATCCAGCATCAAACTTCAAAAAATCCGTATGAAGTAATGAATTCTTCTGAAGTGGTATAGCTCCATTTTATAATCATTAATAGAGTCCCTGTGCCAGCCAGAAAACCCATAACAATTCACTGGATTGTTCAATGTGGCCGTACATTAGGCACAGAGGGATTAATTGAAAATGGCTGGCGAGGGAGTTGGAGGCACTGCATTAAGAAGAAGAAAAAAAAAAAAGGTCTCGAATCAAAAGTGGATTTTTTAAAATGATTTTTCTGGTTATAATATTGCTGGATGAATTCATGTGGAGTTGGAGAGCAGTGTGTGTTTTAAACAAATGCTTCATTACTGAAAAGAGAACAAGGCATGGTGTTTCCTGTAAAAAGGCTGTTCTGCACACATTTAGTTTTTATTTCAGCTTATTTCAGGCAAACGTCCTGTATTTTATCAAAAACTAGCAGAAGTACCTGTCATTTGAGTTTGTAGAAATAGTTAAAAGGTTAAATCTAAAAATAATCTGCTGATCTTTAATGTAATCAGTGATAGTATTATTATTATTATTATTATTATTATTATTATTATTATTATTATTATTTCAGGTTGAAGTCCCGGTACATGTCTGTCTGTACAGCAGAACTCTCTGTCTAACTTATTAATAGACAGAAATGACATTCTGTAAGGTTAAGTATCTGACGCCTTGTTTACACTAAGTTGTCCTTCTTTGGTGGTCAGACAAATACACTCCCTGTTCGGTAATCGGAGAGAGAATCACAGATGAGAAATGGATAAAGTAGATCAGATAAAGATGTGGTTTTGTCTTAAAACGACTCCAGCGTGTTAAAATTCACTTATAACCACTTCAGCGCTGTTATTTCAGACAAAGTGAAAATATGAATATTTAGTTTATGTTTTATAATTAATATCTATTGGTGCAGGTGTTTGTTTACATTGAGACAGTAGCACATTAGTAGATTATTTTAAAGTAGATTAATAAATACAGCAGATAACTGTTCATAACATCACTTTTACTCAACATTTCGTTTTCACTTTTGGTGCAGATTAAACTTCAGGCAGAGATGTAAGAAACGTTTCATTGGGTTCTGTCAGACAGAATGTCTGTTTGAAATGTAAAATGCCATTAAAAGAGTGAGTCTGGAACAATGAACAGACAAAACCTTTCTTTTATTTATATAGATAATTGTCAACAATAGTTATTAGCCATAACACTGCTTACTATGGTTATGAACTGTTCAGTGTATTATTAAAACCTGGGAAAATAGTGCTGTCTGAGTAGATATGGTCACAAAAAATATATGTATATGTATCAGTGATTTTACACACACACACACACACACACACACACACACACACACACACACACACACACACACACACACACACACAAAGTTGTGAGAACTCACAAGATCTGGACTAAACAGCTGTGTATTCAAAAGAAAACTTAAACTTAGCATAAAGGGAGCATAAATATTGGACTTTGGAGCGATGAAATAAGGTCATGTGGACCTGATGAGTCCAGATTGACCTTATTCCAGAGACATGGGTGTGTCAGGTTAAGAAGGGAAGCACATGAAGCGATGCACCCATCATGCATAGTGTCCACTGTCCAAGCCTCTGGAGACAGTGTTATGATCTGAGGTTGATCAGTTGCTCAGGTCGAGACTCAGCAACGTTATGTGTCAAGTCAGCTGATGAACTGAATGTACTGAATGAGTTTTGTTCATTTATTCCAAACTGCCGACGTCTCATTCATTAACCCAAAGGCTTAACGCACAGAGTCACTACTGCCCTAAACTCACCATGTAGCTTAATTCCATAACAAATACTGACTCCAAAGTCAATAGGGGCCTTTCTGAATTAACTAAATTGTTGCATATACTGTATATAAACAGATTAAGTAAAGATTTCAGTACGCAAGTAAGTTTAGAGCAAGAGCCCCTTATGCAATACCAGAAACAACCTTGTCGGACCATTGCTTTTTTTTCCGGGGGATACTTCAGTCATAATAGTTGGTTATAACATTTACGAAAAACTTCAAGCGCAGCATGACGATGAGACTCTCAGCCACAGTTAAACATGTAAATGTTTTAGACATGACGCTGATTATGGCGCCCGCATACTGAGAAAACTACCTTTAAACCTTGATGGTATCCAAGCACTAATGAAACACTGGGATAAGTGAAGTAATGTATCAAGGGATTATATAGAGAAATAAAGTTTATTTTTTAAGAAAATCTAACAGGATATATAACAATTCGCAAATCGAACCATGTTTCCTCTAATTTAAGCATGCAGCATCTGTTTTGGCTCCTACAACTTTCTGAGACCATATACAGCTGTGGATTACAATAATTCATGCGATATTGTTTTGAACATAAGATTAAGTATTTAAAATGTTCTAGGAGACATACAGTATTGATCCAAACACATTTTGTTCTGTAATGTAAAAGTACTTAATCATGTCATGGTCTTAGGTGGGTTTGGAAACCTGAGTTTATGAAAAGACCATTGATTTATTTGCGGTCATAAGACCAGTCTCAAGGGCCCACAGAACTAATATCTAGATATAATTATATATCATTTGAGACACATTGTTTGTCGCAGAGTTTTGAAGTTTCATGAGTTAACCTTTATCCTAAAGGTCATCACCATTTGCTTATTTGCACAGCTCGTGCTATCTTATTGGGATCCCATCTAGTGTGCTAGAGGAATTCATTTGATACACGACCGTGGAATTATATCATCTGTTCCAACAATATGACTTTCCTCACCAGCTCATTTCACACTACAGCAGTTCAAAAGAAGGATGTAACCCAAAAGACTTTAATAAATGCTGCTCTGAGAAACATGTGCAAAGAATGGCAAAGATGAAGAAGCCGTATCTGCTTGTGACCCTTTCTCATCTCTTCCCCTGAGTACCATTATCATACTGTTTGTGATGGACAAGACATGTTCTGCCCAGGGGTGACGCTGGCACATCACACAGACAGAGCTGCTCGAGGATGACAGCTGATGACATTTCCTCGCACAATTAAAATGCCAAGAAGTCTAGTGACATACTGTAGAGCTAAAAATAAAAAGGATGAAAACAAACGAAATACGGCATTGCGAGAAAATAGCATACCTGCAACTTCGTTAATCGAATAAAATTTAATTATTGTGTGTTTTCCTTTTATCCAGATAGTATGGTGTTGTATGAAACTGAATAGCAAAATTGAAGTGTTTTGGTCTTTAAACTTGGTCAGTTTTTTCTTCCTTTTTGTCGTCTTTGTACTGATGACACAAGTACTCAGTGCGCATCCTTTAACAGCCCTTCATTATACATCAGTGTTCATTGATTTAACTTACAGTACCTGATTCATTCAACTCATCATGTGATTATGAAGTCCTTTAGAAGATGAACCAGGTGTGCTGGAGTTCAGAATACATTAGAAAAAGGAATGAATTGAGCAATATCGCACAAGCAGTTCCGTTTCACTGTAAACTCAAGTAAAAGTAGGTTTTGTACTTGAGAAAAAGTTTAAAAGAACTCACCTTCAAATGTATTTAAGTATCAAAAGTACTGAGCTTGTATAACTCAGTGTAGCCTGTAAGCTCAAATCAATTCAATTCAATTTTATTTCTATGGCACTTTCAACAGTGGTCATTTGCACAAAGCAGCTTTACAGAATCAAAAAGAAACTGATGGAAATGAATATGAAATGTATGATTCATAATGATCAGATTGTCCCTCATAAGTGAGACGAGGGCGATGGTGCTGAGGGAAAAACTTCCTGAGATGGCAATAGGAAGAAACCTTGAAAGGAACCAGACTCAACAGGGAAATATAACCCAGACGGAAATAACCTATATAAACATATATGTTTGAATATAGGTTTTGATATAGGTTTTTAATATATGTGACATATATAAAATTGGCTGTTTTCCTATATTATATGTGCATATATGTACATATATGTGCATATATGCATGCATATATGCGTACATACAGTATATGCATGCATATATGCGTACATATATGCATGCATATATGCGTACATATATGCATGCATATATGCGTACATATATATATATATATATATATATATATATATATATATATATATATATATATATATGTGACATATAAACGTGCATATATGCACCTATATAGGTACATGTATGCACGTATATATGTACGCATATATGTCCACATTACTAAAATCTAGGTAAACATAGGTGCATACAGTAAAATCCATATGCTAGACAACAAAGAAAAGCCCAAAATGTAGAAATTAAATTTTTTTATTTTCTTAAGAACAATCACATAGCATAAACAAAAATATAGTACAAGAACAAAAATAAGACAAAAAACTGAACAGGAAGAAAAAATATATATTTTGAGGACCTTCTCAGCTCCATGAGCTTTGAATTGATAGATGTGCCTATCTGCCCTCGGGTGGCTGCCGGCCACTTCTTCAATGTTGCATCTAGAGAAGACAAAAATAATGAGACAGTATAATAACAATAAATGATTATTTATTAAAACTTCAGACAACAACAATTAGTGCCACGAAGTTATTTGTAACACTATATGTTCTACAAAATAGAGGACTACACATCTTACAGCGCAATATAATGTGGCTTTAGAAGAGGAAAGGTAGGATTAAGAAGTGAGCAACTGATGAATTAGTATTATAGGTCCCAAGCAGATACAGTTGTAACGCTTGGATTAATGTTAACCCGTTTGTTACAAAAAATACGGATTCGGGAATCAAGATATGAGCTGATTCCCTGGCCACGCTCGATTCCCGTCTCTGTGTGCATGGAGTTTGCATGTTCTCCCCGTGGGTGGTGGGTTTCCTCCGGGTACTCCGGTTTCCTCCCACAGTCCAAAGACATGCAGATTAGGCTAATTGGCGTTCCTAAATTGCCCGTAGTGTGTGATTGGGTGTGTGAGTGTGTGGGCCCTGCGATGGATTGGCACCCTGTCCAGGGTGTACCCCGCCTAGTGCCCAAAGTCTCCTGGGATAGGCTCCAGGTCCCCCGCGTCCCTGAACACAGGATTAAGCGGTATAGAAAATGAATGAATGAATGAAGTTATGAGCTGGTAAACAACACTTCCAGTAGTGCGCAACCGCGGCGGGACAATATACGACGCAACACGAGAGCAAGTAGTGAAATAAACCAAAGTGTATTAGACAAAAACAAACCAACAACCAAACAAACACAGTGCACCGAAATCAATATATACAAATATAATACAAATATAAACAAAGTATGTGGTGTATGCAGGGGTGTGGGTGTGTATGAGTGGAAGTCCAGGATGTAGTGTATTGCGGGTATGTAAAGATGAGTGGAGAGATTATTCTCGGCCTCACCAGGATAGATGTCAACACTGGGAGCTCGAGTAACGGAACGAGAGGTGAAAAGTCCAACGAGTGTCCAACGAGATAAATCCAAACAATGATCATCCGTGTGGAAACAACAAACCAACTCTCTCTCATACAAAACAGCGCACTAGGGTAATCTCTCCGTGCCGGCTTCCTCGCCGGTTCCGGCTTTATGCCGGGTCATGTGATTAGGTTCACATCCGGGTTCCCTCGCGTCGCGATCGCGCATGCGCGTGGGAGCTCGCCCGGTGACCAACACTGTCAAAAGGGAAAATATAAAACCGCTAGGGCACATCTTAGTCTACAGGTGAGCCGCATTAGCTCTTCAATTATTCCCTGTATATAAAAATGTCCCTTTATGTGGCCGCGCTACATAGACCCCCCCCCCCCCCCCCAAGTCTGAGGAGAACGTCCGTAAAAGCGCTTTATGTTTACCACATTAAAAGTGTCGGTTTTCAGCAGGTCCTTCCCACTTAGACGTTAGCTTAGCTGAAAATCTTTTTGCTGCGGAGGAGAGTATGTGAGTTTTAATCCAAACTAGATCTCCTGGTTGAAAGTGCGCATCTTTCCTCCGGGCATTGTAGTATCTGGCTTGTTTGGATTGTTGCTGTTTCACTCTTTGTTTCACCTCCTCCGTGATCCGTTGTTGCCTTTCTAGAAGAGTATAGGTTGTGTGGTTTGGGTTTGGAGGATGATTTATGAGCCTTTCCAGTGGACCCTTAAGCTGTCGACCAAGTGTGAGTTCTGCAGGCGTTTTCCCAGTAGTTTCCTGTTGGGCTGTATTGATGGCGAATCTCAGTTCAGGTAACCATTGGTCCCAGTTTTGGTGATGGTCCCCGACATATGAAGCGATCATCATTTTTAAAGTTCTGTTCACTCGCTCAGTCAGGTTCGTTTGCGGGTGGTAGCTCGTAGTTAGCTTTTGGACGCTCCCCCAGGTTTGGCAGAGGTGTGCCAGCAGCTGAGACGTAAACTGGGGTCCTCGATCGGATACTAGATATTTGGTAAAGATTTACCCCATCTAGTAAAGATTTCCTCTCTCAGTACTTTTACCAGTTTTGGCGTCTTTACATCCCGTAGGGGAAACATCTCCACCCATTTGGTGAAATAATCCACCACCACCAAAAGATATTCGTTTTGCCTTTTACTTCGCGGAAAAGGACCCATGATGTCCAGTCCCACGGTGTGTCCTGGCTCTGGAACCACGGAACTCTGTAGTAGCCCACTAGGTTTAGTGTTGTCATTTTTGTACTGTTGGCACACGCTGCAGGTCCTCACATAATGCCAGACGTCCTTCCGCACAGTCGGCCACCATGCCACATCTGGGACCACTAGCTGAATTTTTTCTCCGTGCCTTACTGGTACCCGGCAATATAGCACGCCCTGATGACGTTCGAAGGCGACCCTCTGATCTCGTATGCCTCTTGGGTGATCTTTAGAGATCTTTACTGCATATAGGTTTCATATATGCGCATATATCCTCATATAGGTGTGGATATATGCGCATATATACTGCATATAGATTTCATATATGCGTATATATCCTCATATAGGTTCTTTCCATGTGCGAAAGGATAGCAGGGATTGATCTGCACTCATACTGAGTGTTAGGAGGCTGGAAGTTCAGTATAACAGGAGATGTGTTTAAGTTAATACGGAGTCCAGTTCATTATTAGAGGCTCAGGAACAAAACTAGGAAACTCCAGTCCTGAACGATCAGGTGACAATGACTGCAGCCCTCAGAAAGTGAATTTTTATAAGAATATCAGGCTATATTGTTCACCATATTTATTAGTGAATTATTTTAGTGATGTCTTCTTGGGTTGAGGATGGCGCACATGTGGAGGAGATGCTGCTGGTGTTGTGAGAGCAGGTTGGGTGTAAAAACACGAATGAAAAAAAATCAGTGGTTGTGTTCTTGTCAAGGCTAAATCTTGTCAGTGCACTGATCAAGGGTGGGACACAGGTGAGAGGATCTTTATCTGTCATTAAGTCACAAGTAGTAATCTTGCACACGCATTTGTTCTTGAAAGACAAGATGATTATGAAGATGCTGGTCTGCTTTGGGTGCTTTATCAGCCCCATGAGAACTACGGAGGTAAGAACTTCAATATCGGACATGTTCAGGATATTCATATATTTTAAGTGTTTTAAGCAACCATGAAGAGACACTTAATGTTAACTTTAAGAGGGTTACAATAGGTTCACCATCTATACCACTACTGAGCGGCTGAAATGTTTTGAATGTGGTGACATCAGGCATAAAAGGCTAAGCTGTTCCCACAGAGCCGTGCAGCTCGTCCAGAACCCGTGCAGAGGGCAAGTCAGCCAGGCTACAACAGCTGGCGGGGGAACACAGAGGAGCCTGAGCCGAGAGTAGGACTAAAAGACTCCCAGAGCAGTGACACACTAGAGTGAGAACTAAAAGAGGCCAATGATGAACTCAGTGAGTAGCACCACTGAAACAAACACTGCACTAAGCACTGATCTAAACAGCACTAACACTGTACAACAGCCACAGGAAAACACACAACCACAGACAACTAATGACATACAGTACAGGATGCTACACCAAGGCTGAGGTACAGAATAAAAGAGAGGAGTAGATATCCACTACAGAACTGTTTACCAAAGGAGAAACCCCCAAGTTAATCTGTAAATGCAATAACACAGGACAGTGAAGGAGCAGGATGTAGCACAAGACACACAGAGATACACAAAGATACGTCTATAAGACATTGAGAAACAGATAAACCACTTTCTAATGCTTGCCAAAAGAGAAAAGAGACGTGATGTAAATAAATATTTTTCTGAACATTTTATAAGCCTAGTGCATCAGGTAACAAAGAATGAAAACCCATCCTCATCAAGGAGGAATTACAGGTTATGAAAATGGACAGCTGTGGAAAGGAACTCAATGAGCAAGCCAAAGATTCTGAACAGTACTGTGAACCTTAATAGGGACTGATGGACTTAAACAGAACCAAGACTGAGTAAGGAGTTGGGTTTTTTTGTCAGGGCTTGTTGGAATTTTCTTATAACCTGTAAATACTGTATGTAAATGTCACACTTGATGTACAGAAAAAAGTAAAAATATGTAAACAAGTTTTTCAACACTGTTTTTATATAAGGTGCAAATAAAATATATATTTGCTTTAGAATGTATTGGAGTAAAAATAAAAGTATCCACTAATAAAACAACTCAAATAAAGCACAGATATGTGAAAATATTGATAGACTGTATGAATGTAAGGGATCACCCCTAGAGGGCACTGTGCACCCGATACTTTGTTTGTGTAGTTTTTTGTTTGTAGACTCAGTTTCCCAGAATGCACCTTTGTCAGGTGATGAGAGCGCTCACTTGAACTGAGGTAGCTCATTAGTTTCGTTATAAATAGCTGTTTGTTCTGGGAAACTGGGTTGAGCGTTGGTTAGGTTAAGTGGGCTTTTGTTTGTTTTATTTTATTTTAGTGTAAGCTTAGCCTCTATCATGGTTAGCCCCTAGTACGATTAGTTTAGCTATTAACCTGTTTAGCCACTAACCTGTTTAGTTCTTAGTCTGTTTCATACCTAGTCTGTTCGTTAATTGGGTCTCTGGCTACTAGTCTGTTTAGCTACCATCCAGTTTAGCAGCTAGTAGGCCTAGTCAAGTCCTTTGTATGTTTAGTCCCTTGTGTGTTTAGTCCAAGTCTGTTTAGTTTGTCTAGTCTTGTCTGTATTGTATACTAGTATGTTTAGTCTATTATTTTTAGTCCCTAGTCTTTGTGAGTTATTATTTGATTAATGTTTTGTATGAAACATGTTCCACTTATGAAGCCAACTTCTTTTGTTCATGTTTTGTTTCATAAAAAGACTCTAAGTCCGTAGCCTCTGCGTCTATGCCTCTCCCACCTTCAAGCTCATACCAGCACCACGATTCATGACAATGAAGTTCAGTAATTAAGTTATTGTTGTCAGTCCAAGCTGCTCCAGTTGAGGGGTCGCCACAGAGAACCATTTGGTTGCACACAACTCAGCACAGGTTTTATGCGGGATGCCCTTCCTGACACAACCCTCACATTTTTTCTGGGCTTGGCACCAACACTGCAACCAGTGGCTGGGGTTTGGGTATTGGGTGGGAATTGAACCCAGGCCTTCTGCATGATAGCAAGAGCCACCAATGCCCCGAAGTACAGCAATTAATTAAAATTGATTATTTACCTTCTACCTCTGCCTACAGCCAAGCAAATATGAAATATAACTATATGATTATACACAGTAAAGCATGTGATATTGTCTTTATTCAACAGTTCTATGAATAGGAAATTGCTTTTTAGTGATTTTTTATTTCATGCACAATACAACTCACACTGGTTTGTATTTTCCATTACAATATTTACATTCCTTCTTGCTTTTCACCTCCACCTATTGTGTATAGAATAAAAATTGGATGTCAGTCAAGTTCATATGCGTGTGAAGGCAGGCGTGCAAATACTTTTGGCAATATATTGTACTGTATGTATATATCAGCCACTACAAAACACATGCACCATCGCATGTCCTTTATCATGTCACCTGTTAAGAGTTCTGCTTTTTTCTGATCTCATTTAATAAAAAAAAAAGCACCTGCATCCTTGCTTTTCATAATCTATGATCAGGGTGACAAATTGAAATTGAATGTTATTTATCATTTGCATGCACAACTAGTGTGACCTGTAATGCCGAATATGACTGTCTGTGTACAGAAAACAAGTTAAAAATCTAAAATTTACATTACACAAACAATAATATTTACATAAAATTAAGATTTACACTATGAATAACAGTAAACAATTTTAAAAGATGCTGAATTTACCACAGTCTAAAATATTTTTTTAAAGCATTTATCCAAAATATTTAGAAAATATAATAAATACACTCCAATACATTGTTGAATCAATACATTTCTGATATATTAATTATGTTTCAGAAAAGAAAATACTTTTTAAGTCTTTGGAGATGTAGGTTGACACATTTCTTTAATTTCTTATAAAATCTAGATGCTGTATATGTTAATTTCAAGCCGCAGAAAACTGTTGTTCCTGATGTTACAGTATACTGTGGAAACAACCAGTGTTTGTCCATTTATTGATTGATTCAACTTTTATACAGCCTGGGGTCTGTGCCAGGGGAGGACGGGCTACACCCTGGACAGGGTGCCAACACGTCACAGGACACATACTGTACATACACACACGCACACGCGCACACACACACACAAACACATACACACACACACACACACACACACACACACACACTATGGGAAATTTGGGGAACACCAATAAACCTTATCTGAATGTCTTTGGACTGTCGTTGGACGTGTCTTCTTCCCACCAAGCATGGGGAGAACATGGTGCTAACAACTAAGACACAGTTTTTTATGACTTCAATTTTTTGTTTGTTTTGTTTTAAATGAATAGTAACCTATTAATTCATCATTAATACTATATGTGCAATCTAGATTTTAATGTGTGTCTTTCAAAACGGCTCTAATCTGTGGTACTGGTTGTACAGTAAGTTGGTGATTTCTGAGGCTGGTGACTCTAAATGAACGTCTCCTCTGCAGCAGAGGTAGGTTTTGGTCTTGCATTTCTGGGAAGGTCTTCATGAGAGAGTTTCATCATGGTGTTGGATGGGTTTTGTAAATGCACTTGACAAAAAAAAAATACTGTTCTTGCAAGAACTTTTGCAGAACAGCTGACTTTCATGTCCTACAATATCAGCTGGCTGTTATAGTCATTGTTACTTGATTACCTAATCCGAAATGTGTTATTGTATAGTTTTGAAATCTCCAGTATTGCTTTAGAATGTATGTAGAAAAATAAACCCAGACCTCTGTGCAAACTTTTGACTGATACTGTAAACAGAATTCTAAGTTTTATCTAATTAATGTTGCCAGTGGATTTACTAGTAATTTACCCAGAGGAAGTAATTAGGATTTTTTTTTTTAGCATCAGGGATGGTTTAAAGATGGATGCAAATGCCAAGTAATTTATTAATAGTAGAACACAGAAGAATAAAGACTTAGATTCTGTAACGAACACAAGTTATGCTCCACCACATCCATAGTTAAATCCAGCATTCTGTCATGCACCGTTTGGAAAGAATATTGAAACACATGTGAACTAACACAAACTAGACATGAACAAGGCATGAATACCATAAGCAACCACAATGCTACAGTGTGTTTCACTCCAAAGAGGCACAGACTATAAACTATGAGTATAATGTGCCCCTATATTAAGCTTCAAACAGGCTGGGAGTCGGGCTAATAAGGTATTGGTGCCAGGCAGCCATTGCGCTGTTTAACACTGTAACCCCTTCACTCAGTCACTCGACTTCTCATCAGGATGGTGATGCACAATAATGAGCAGTGCGTCTTCATAGTGTAAACCTAGTGTGTTTTTAGGAAGAAATATAGTATTCCTGATGTACCCTCGAAAAGTGTTATTTACAGAATGGAACGGAAACTTAAAACGATGAGAGCATTGATCCCTTCTCATGGCAAAATCTGTCCAAAACACAACTGGTGAAGTGCAACTTTGTCTGCAGCAGTCACCTAGGAATCTCTGAGATGCGTCTTTCGAGTGAATAATCCTGTACCTGCAGAATACAGCATAAGACGAGTGCTATACAAATGAGATTTAAACACAAGTGCACATTGTGAATAAACTTAGTCAATGTTCAATACATTCAGAGGTGTCAAGTAACGAAGTACAAATACTTCGTTACCTTACTTAAGTAGAAATTTTGGGTATCTATACTTTACTGGAGTAATTATTTTTCAGCCGACTTTTTACTTCTACTCCTTACATTTTTAAGCAATTGTCTGTACTTTCTACTCCTTACTTTTTAAAAATAGCCTTGTTACTCGTAACCCCCCTTAATGCTTTTTTCTCCCCTCAAGTTACTTTTACTTTTATAGTTTAAGTAGTTTTGAAACCAGTACTTTTACACTTTAACTTAAGTAAAAAGCTTGAGTTGATACTTCAACTTCTTAAGAAGTTTTTTTAAACCCTGGTATCTATACTTCTGCCCAAGTAATGAATGTGAATACTTTTGACACCACTGAATACATTTATAATAATTCTATTTATACTCAGTGCTGTCTCTCTAATGTTTGTTTAGTAACGTGCTGTACTGACTACATGATTAAAAAGAATATAAGATTAAGATACAGTATAATTGAACAAATGCTTTTCCTGCTAAACAAAACTCCTCGGAAATGGAGGATTAAAATAGCTGACTCCATGGATACACGCAAAGCGACAGCTAAACACTTACAGGTCTACATGCTTTCTTAATTCGGTTGAAATGGCCTTATTTAAATCAGACTCTTTGTATTTCATACTTTTTATGTGAGAAGGAATTAAAGGATATATGCAAAAGGGCAGACGTGGCTTTCATTTGTCTAAAAAAAGCATGAGAATTATCACATAAGAATTTTTACATACAGCACTGAGCAAAAGTCCTCAAGACTGCATAAAAAAATACAAGAAAGTTAATCTCTTTGGAAGCAAAATATGAAGAAAGGAGAGGGGTTCAAGACTTATGTACGGTGTAAGAGTTCTCCAGAGGATAAAACGATATACTTTCCATCATCCAAAGACCTGGGTATCTGATTATCTTTAGTGGAAATACAATCAATATGATTAATAGGACACGGCTTCTACCCCGTAACCGAACAAATGCTTTAAATTGAAAAGCACGAGCTGAAGCATGAGCAGTTTAACACGAATAAACAATGCTTACAAAAGATCTGATCTGAAACGCAGTTAACTACAACAACAACAACAGCAGAGGCAAAAAAGACGAAAAGAAAGCAAGGATGTCTTCCCAAGGTGAGAGAAGTGCACAATCCGGGGTCCAGATCATTATTCACATACTAAAAAGACATCCATGGGGGAACCTTCACAATACTACACTCATGAATAAGATAATTATTGAAGTTAAGAACATTATAAATAAAACAAAAGTCTGACTCTTTGATTGTTTTTCAATCATGAAGCTAGAATTTGATTTAAACAAATCATTTACCAGGTTTGATGTGCGCGAGCATTGGCAGTGCATAGTAAATAACGCTGCCTGACAAAGGGGCTGTTTATCATACGGGTGTAAACAACCAACAACAACAACAACCTGACAAACATTTAGGGGTCAGGTGGAAAAGGGCAGAATGTTATGCTAATTAGGGAGGGTAGATGTATTGTGAAGAACCAAGACAGCTGAATTACTGTCTGTTTAACCGCTCATGCTGGATAGCAGGGATGAAAACATTTCAACTGCAGGTCAGCATTCTGATTGTTCCTATTCTATTCACACACACATATATATATAGTCAAAGGGTTGAGGGCTTTTGATGCAAATAAAATTTAAACCTATTGTTTTGTTCACTGTGAAAGGTTAAATCCGATGCAGAATAAATAATCTTAATATTAAGTTATTAATAAATACACTGCCTGCCCCCCGCCCCAAAAAAAGGCACACACTTTAAGATTTCATTCTCACACTTTCAGCTTTGTGATGGACTCACAATGTGGTGGAGTTCAGGTGTGAAAATGGACAGTTAGGGTGCTTTCACACCTATAGTTCGATTGCTTTAGTCCGCACCAGTCAGAAAAATGTTACAATGTAGTAAACAGACGTTGGTACGGTTTGCTTTCACATATGCAGAGTTCTAAACGAACCAAAAGAGACAGCGAAGCCCATCGGCACCGGAAACAGACTATTTTCAGAAAATCGCGCCACTTTCAATAATCATGGAGGAACAGCTTTGCTTTGCGCTCATGGTGCTGATCTTCGCGCACTGCATTGTACGTGCAAATCATTATTTTCAGATAATTAATTTCGAGCACGATTCGCGGCTGCGACTCCAAACCAGCTTCCCGGTTTATTCATCTCGCCGACGGCGCATCGCACGCTACTTCAGGGAGAAGAGACGTGCCCTCCTCCTGAATGATCACTTTGTTATTAGCCGGTGATCTTCCTGCAGATCCATCAGGTCATCCGTTGGCCGATCGAAACAGCCCAGCCACACATTTTTACATCTTTAATGTGAATACAGAGAGGCACTTAATTTCCTCGGCACTCCATGTTTCTCCGCGGTTTGATTTCATCGCGAGTCGAGCTTGAAAAATTTAATCGAGTCATCAGGAAGGGAAAATAATTTTATCCGCAACCCCGTATCTCTTATACCCAAAGTGCATTAAACTATACCATTTCGTCAGATTTGGTTTGGTTGCTTTCACACCAGACAAACTGTACCAAAGTAGAGCGGATAAAGCGGTCCGAGACCACCCCTTCAGGCAGGTCTCGGATCGATTGATTTGGTGCGCACCAAAGTACCGAGATTGCATTCACATCAATGCAAACGAACTGAACCAAGGGACCAAACACGTTTGGTGCGCACCAAATGCTGTAGGTGTGAAAGCACCCTTAATGCTCCCAGAAGTCTTGGACTATACTGCACCTGTGTCATCAGTGAACTCCATAGTTGTGATAATCTTCAGTACATTCAGGTCATCATCTGACTTCATTTTATTGCCACATAACGTTGACATTGTGTGTATCTGTAAATGCTCTTGCTGTCACTAGTAAAC
This sequence comes from Channallabes apus, assembly GCA_030522415.1. Classification (NCBI taxonomy): domain Eukaryota; kingdom Metazoa; phylum Chordata; class Actinopteri; order Siluriformes; family Clariidae; genus Channallabes; species Channallabes apus. The sequence goes on from CM060109.1 coordinate 14,475,309, forward strand.
ATAACTTTTCTACTGTACATTTTTTTTTACCATGCCACATCACCAGGAGTTTAAGTCATCTCCAATCATGGTCATTCATGATTTTTGTTCGTTTGTTTGTTTTCAAACAAGTTCTTACATGAAGTTGATGGTTCAGTACTGTACCACAAACTGATGTGCGTGTGTGTGTATGTTCATAAGTGACAGAGGTTGTTTTAAATGTCTTAATCATTATTTTATATATATATATATATATATATATATATATATATATATATATATATATATATATATTATTTATTAGATAGATAGAAAGAGATATGGCCTCTAAGAACTCTTGACATTATTCATTAAATGCACGCACATAGATATAATAGATGTATACAGTACATATATTACATACATTAAATATTAACTTACTGTATAAATGTGCTCAGACATAGAGTGAGGAATAAAACACTTTGTCCTCACATTACCTTTGTTATTTTGAGAATTCAAAATCACGGCGATCTAACATGATTTAATACATAGTGTTACTTCAATGTATTCATAATGGCTTAGTGGGTAGAGCTATCGCCTCGCACCTCCAGGGCCACAAAGTGAATGTTGCCTCCGTTCTGTGGGTAGAGTTTGTATGTTCTACCTTGGAGGGTTTCCTCAGGTTACTCTGGTTTCGTCCTACAGCCCAAAGACATGTAGTGTAGACTGACTGATGTTACCAAATTTCTTGTAGTAGATGAGTGGGAGTGGACTGGCACCCCATGGTGTACCGTATCTTGTGTCCTGTGTTCCATGGGGTAGGCCCACAGTGACCTCCATTATACAAGATAAGCAGTATAAATTATGTATAAATACATTGGATGGCGGCGCGGTGGTGTAGTGGTTAGCACTGTCGCCTTGCACCTCCAGTGTCTGGGTTCGATTCCCCGGCCAGGCTCGATTCCCGTCTCTGCGTGCATGGAGTTTGCATGTTCTCCCCGTGCTTGGTGGGTTTCCTCTGGGTACTCCGGTTTCCTCCCACAGTCCAAAGATATGCAGGTTAGGCTAATTGGTGTTCCTAAAATTGCCCGTACTGTGTGATTGGGTGTGTGAGTGTGCCCTGCGATGGATTGGCACCCTGTCCAGGGTGTACCCCGCCTAGTGCCCGAAGTCTCCTGGGATAGGCTCCAGGTCCCCCGCGACCCTGAACACAGGATTAAGCGGTATAGAAGATGAATGAATGAATAAATACATTGGACATATTTTAAGACTAATACTGATTTACTGTATATACGGTATTACGGTAGAAGGATCCTGAGGTTGGAACTGCCAGGCAGGAGGTTTAGAGGAAGACCAAAGAGGAGATTTATGGATGCAGTGAGAGAGGACATGAAGTTAGTTGGTGTGAGAGAAGAGGATGCAGAGAATAGGGTTAGATGGAGGCAGATGATTCGCTGTGGCGATCCCTGAAAGGGAACAGCCGAAAGACAAAGAAGACTGATTTACTGTATATAGACTATAACTAGCAACCCTGCACCTTTACAATCCATTTTTACTTTTCATACTGTTTCCATTCATTCATTGTCAATGCCACTTATATAGGGTCACAGGAGGCCTGGAGCCTACCTCATGGAACATACAGTATGGCACAAGACAGGGTAGACCCTGGCCAATCCATTGTAGGACACACACACACTACAGAAAATTTAAGCACACCAATTAACCTAATCTACATGCCTTTAAATTGTGGGAGGAAACCCACCAAGCAGGGGGAGAACATGCAACCTCCACTCGTTCAGAGGAATCGCCATACAGGAATCGAACCTTCGACCCTGGTGGTGTGTGGCCACAGTGCCACCAACTAACCCACCAAGCCCCAACAATGTTATTAAAAGGTGATGTTTGATGTGCAGGGCAAAGCTGAACAATTTTGGATCTACAGTCTAGGTAAGCCAACACTATTTTTAAAATGAATGAAGAAAAGTTGTATCGACAGAGTGAAAGATTGCATTGCATAGCATTCCTTAAAAAATTTCTGCTTCTTCATCACCCCTTAAAAGTCATCATCCTCTTTGTAAAGTCTATGGAGTGATTTCTGTCATCATAGACAGTTTCACTCTTCGAATTTATCATTTCTAAAGAGATTCTGGAGGATCGGAGGCAGTGAAATTTCATCAGCCTGACACAGCAAGCCTTATTGCCTACTGAGCAAAAGGTTGAAGATTTCTTGCGTCACATCGAAGGGGAAGATTTATTCAATGAGTTTTGACAGTGCACCGGTTGACATACTCCTTTTCCTCCTTGTTTTATCCTGAAGCTAATGCAAACTACACAAGCAACTACTGTATTTTACACTGCTCAGCTCAGCTGATATCCAGTTGAGGAAAAGGACTTTGAACTGTGGGCTTTCTACAATTTTCATCAGAATTCCACAAACACTGTATAGACAAAATGATTTGGCCAAATCTGCAATGACATTGTATCTAAATACATAAACTTCAATATGGAGTTGGTTCCTCTTTTGCTGCTAACGGCTTTCACTCTTCTTGGAAGGCTGTCCACAAAATTTTGGAGTGTTTCTGTAGAAATCCTTGCCCATTCATTCTGTAGAGCATTTATGCGGTCAGGCACTGATGTTGGACGAGAAGGTCTGGCTCGCAATCTCCATTACAATTCATCCCAAAGGTGCTCAAAAGTCAGTCAAATTCTTCCATACTGAACTCATCAAACGATGTCTTTATAGTCCTTGTTGTGGGACTCAGTCACATTGGAATGGAAAAGGGCCTTCCCCACACTGATACCACAAAGTTGGAAGCATACTGTACAGTAGATATCTTCAGTATTCAGTATATACTGTACAGTATTCAGTTTTCACTATCATATTCAGTATACCAAGATGTCTTAACAGAACAGAAATTAATGCTCGACCCAGTTTCCCAGAACAAACAGGTATTTACTGTATAACAAAGCTAATGAGCTTCCTCAGTTCAGGTGAGCATCCGCGTCACCTGACTGCGGTGCCTTCTGGGAAACTGATATATAGATATACTGTGTATATATATATATATATATATATATATATATATATATATATATATATATATATATATATATAAACTGCATACAGATGTGGCCGTTAAGAATGCGCGTGTTTTCCCGCGGGATCCCTCAATTTAGCGCGCGGCTTCCCGAGACTTCCCGTAAGCAACATTCGGGAATTTAAATAAATGTGTTGTGCTTCACTGAATATCCGCCAGATGGCGCATAGAACGACTTTTTCTAAAAGCCGGACCAAGTGGCGCTGACGGGGGGAGGCGCCGGGAGGAAGTCTCGCCTGGGGAGCAATTCAGTGTAGAACGGCCACTGGACATGAATATATTATCATATTAAGTATTTATTATTTTATGAATAAGATGTTCTTCGGGCTTTTTATAATAATCATCATATTTGCTGTTTGTGTCCAGCATTGAATAATTATTTCATCCATTATTTAACCACTCCTGGAAATAATAGCTGGAATGTGATGTGATGGTGAATTTATGACTGAAATAAAGCTGTTCGTCTTTTGTAAAAGCGTAGCGTTTTTATCAAAACATACACGGGCACTGGTGTGGGTCAATGGTAGGTAATTCGCCTACGATGCGGTAGACCCGGGTTCGATTCCCAGTCAGGGAATCACTATCAAATATATTAGATTTATATTATATTTGCAAATATGCAAATAAACATTTATATATAATACAAATAAATATTATTTATGATGAAAAATTAGACGAAACTAATTTTATTATAAAATAAACAATATAAAAGTATGCATGTATATGAAAAAATATTTTTATTGCTGCAGTTATTATTCTTAAATGTGTTTAACATTTGTTCTGTAACAAATGTATCAAATTTGTAACAAATGTGTTCTGTATTTTTTTGTATTGTCGCCTTGCACCGCCAGGGTCTGGGTTCGATTCCCCGGCCAGGCTCGATTCCCGTCTCTGTGTGCATGTGAGTTTGCATGTTCTCCCCGTGCTTGGTGGGTTTCCTCCGGGTACTCCGGTTTCCTCCCACAGTCCAAAGATATGCAGGTTAGGCTAATTGGTGTTCCCAAATCGACCATAGTGTGTGAATGTGCGTATGTGTGTGTGCCCTGCGATGGATTGGCACCCTGTCCAGGGTGTACCCTGCCTTGTGCCCTAAGCCTCCTGGGATAGGCTCCAGGTCCCCCGCGACCCTGAATAGAAGGATAAAGCGGTATAGAAAATCAATGAATAAATAAAAAAACAACAACTCTGACCTCCAAACACAGCCTGTACAAGCCAATCCCTTCCCCCAAAAATTGTGTGAATGTCTGCAACAATCACTAACCATTAAAATGTTAAGAATTTAATTAAACACGAATATATAAATTATATTTATACATAATATTTAAATTATATATATATATATATATATATATATATATATATATATATATATATATATATATATATATATATATATATATTTGAGCTTAACACGTTTATGAGCTCTGTCGCTTGCTGTCAATGGGCGCCTAACACATGTTGGGCTTCAGTAGACACACAATACTTCAGACTGAAACACGACTGCCCCCTACAGGTAATGAAGGGCATTTTCACAGCTTCCTGTGGGAAGCCGCGGCAAGTCGTGGGATCCCTTTTCTGAAAACGTGCGTTTTTAAAGGCCAGATCTGTATATGGAATGAAACCTGAGATACTCACTGAATGATGCATAGATAGTATGCGTGATCCCTTGCGCCACCTGCTGAGAGAAATGAAAATCGCAGGTTGGAAAAGGCAGGAAACATCACGCCGCCGCGCAGCTGTCAGCAATTTCATGTAAATAAGAGCAAAATAGCTTTATACTGGCTTTTACTGGTGCGATTTTTAAAATTTAAGCCAGCTGAGTGATTAAGCTCATAGATCTAGGAAAAGTCATGAAAGGAGGGTTCTGGATTTTGATCGAGTGTGAAGTATTTTTTTTCCCCCTTGCAGTCAAATGACCGCTGCTCGGTGCTTCTAGTGTTAAGGTGCATCAAGTTAAATGTAATTATGTCAATGAATAGGCAAAAACAGCTGACATACATATACACACACACACACACACACACACACATTATATATATTACAATATATTGCCAAGAGTATTGGCTCGCCTGGATTCACATGCATACAGTATAAACTTGAGTAACATCCACTTGTTAATCAATAGGATTTAATATGATGTTGGCCTTTTGCAGCTATAACAGCTTCAACTCTTCTGTGAGAGTCTTTCCACAAGGTTTCGGGGCATGTACAACTAATGTTAATACATATTATGATTTTAAAAAAAAAATAATGGCCCTGTGTAAAGATTGTGCTGCAGCTGATAATGCCACTGACCATATTTGTGAATATGAAGGGGCAGAGGTAGTTGTGTGGTTTTTGGATGTTGGTATACTGATTGGAAGCTCACAGGTTCAAACCTCTACACCACCAAGCTGCCACCTGGACCTTTGAGAAATGCTAATTTATCAATTCAGTAACATTTCTTCACTTCTAAGGTTGAAATGACTTATGAACAAATGCTTACCAGCGCTTACTCAGTTGGTCCACATCTTCCACTAAATACACTATAAGACATTTCAGGAGATAAGCTCTTCATACTGTACATTCACCTGCAGGCTCTGGGCATGTAAAAACAAACATAGTATTGTTGGAGAGTGAACACCAGGAAAGAGAGTGAACACCAGGAAAGCAGCAGGACCAGACGGCATGTCAGGCCGTATCCTCAGTGCCTGCGCAGACCAGCTAGCACCTGTGTTCACTGAGATATTCAACATCTCTTTATCTGAGTCGGTGATCCCCACATGCTTCAAAGAGTCCATCATTGTTCCTGTTCCGAAGAAATCCCATCCTGCTTCCCTCAATGACTATCGCCCTGTAGCCCTCACCTCAGTAGTGATGAAGTGCTTTGAACGCCTGGTCAGAGACTTCATCATTTCTTCACTACCGAACACACTAGACCCACTACAGTTCACTTACCGTCCAAACCACTCTACGGATGATGCTATCTCTCATCTCCTCCATACTGTACATCACTCACTCATCTGGACACTCGGAGGGGGAATTATGTCAAAATGCTCTTCATCGACTACAGCTCTGCATTTAATACCATAATTCCCTCCACACTGACCACCAAGCTGGAGCACCTGGGACTCAGCTCATCTATGTGTCAGTGGATCTCCAACTTCCTAACTGGCAGACCACAGGCAGTAAGGATGGGTGGACATGTCTCAGCCTCCCTCACTCTCAGCACTGGAGCCCCGCAGGGCTGTGTTCTGAGCCCCCTGCTGTACTCTCTGTACACCTATGACTGCGTGGCCACTACCAACTCCCACCACCGTCATCAAGTTTGCTGACGACACTGTCGTGGTTGGCCTGATCACGAACAACGATGAGTCGGCCTACCTGGAGGAGGTTGGAAATCTGGAGAACTGGTACAAGAGAAACAATCTCCTCCTGAACATCAGCAAGACAAAGGAGCTGATAGTGGACTTTTGTACAAAGCAGGAGAGGAGCCCAGTGGAGAGAGTGGACAGCTTTCGATACCTCGGTGTTCACATCACGCAGGACCTGTCATGGTCCTGTCACATCAACACCGTGGTAAAAAAGGCCCGGCAGCGTCTCTACCACCTAAGATGCTTGAGAGACTTCAGACTGCCCTCCAAGGTGCTCAGGAATTTCTACTCCTGCACCATAGAGAGCATCCTGACGGGAAACATCACTACCTGGTTTGGAAACAGCATAATGCAGGACAGACGAGCTCTACAGAGGGTAGTGCAGTCAGCTGAGCGTAACATTCGCACCGAGCTCCCTGATCTGCACTCGATCTATAACAAGCGGTGATGGATCAAGGCCAGGAAGGTAGTGAAGGACCTCAGCCATCCCAACAATGGACTGTTCAACACAGAGAGACTGAGGAGGAGCTTCTTCCCGCAGGCGATAAGGTCTCTCAATCACAACACAACACAGGACTAATTACCATCTTTTTGTAACATCCAACACTGACTGGGCATTCATGGCCACTTTGGACACATTCATGCACACTGCACTATACATTTATATTTTTCATCTATGGACCATTGCACAAATCACTTTAAATAAGACATTTCACAAAGTCACTTTTTATGAATATTTGCACACCACAGCCATTTAAAAATTCAAAATTTCTGTTTTTAACAAATTTCTATTTTCTTTTATTGAGGGTTGCCCACTAGAGGGCAATGTTTTGTGTTTTGTAGTTTTTGTTAGTAGACTCAGTTTCCCAGAAGACAGCTCGATCAGGTGCTCAACTGATCGAGGTAGCTCATTATTAATAGGATAAATAGCTGTTTGTTCTGGGAAACTGGGTCAAGCATTATAATTTCAGTTCTGGGGTCCGTTCTTCGTATGTCGCTAACTCAGTTAGCTGGATTTGATTGTTGTGGATTTGTCCTGATCTTAGATTGTTTCGTTCTTCGATGCTCATCTCGCACTTGTTGTCATAGCAACATGTCCGTAAGCTTGAACCTGCTCAGTAGCAGGTTTTATTTCATGTAAACAGGATTAAGGCTGCTCTCCTGCCGGGTTATGATTGGTTGAAATGGTGAGGTCACATCTGATTGGTTAAAGAGCGCTGACGCGGACTGACTCACGTGGGGAAATAAAAGTATCTTGCATATACAAGATACAGATAGGTGTGAAAAACTATTTGCCCGCCCTCCTGATTTCTTATTCTTTTGCATGTTTGTCACACCAAATGTTTCTGATCATCAAACACATTTAACTATTAGTCAAAGATCACACAAGTAATCACAAAATGCAGTTTTTAAATGAGGGGTTTTATTATTTAGGGAGAAAAAAAATCCAAACCTACATGGCCCTGTGTGAAAAAGTAATTGCCCCCTGAACCTAATAACTGGTTGGGCCACCCTTAGCAGAAATAACTGCAATCAAGCGTTTGCGATAACTTGCAACGAGTCTTTTACAGCGCTCTGGAGGAATTTTGGCCCACTCATCTTTGCAGAATTGTTGTAATTCAGCTTTATTTGAGGGTTTTCTAGCATGAACCGCTTTTTTAAGGTTATGCCACAACATCTCAATAGTATTCAGGTCAGGACTTTGACTAGGCCACTCCAAAGTCTTCATTTTTTTTTCTTCAGCCATTCAGAGGTGGATTTGCTGGTGTGTTTTGGGTCATTGTCCTGCTGCAGCACCCAAGATCGCTTCATCTTGAGTTGACGAACAGATGGCCGGACATTCTCCTTCAGGATTTTTTGGTAGACAGTAGAATTCATGGTTCCATCTATCACAGCAAGCCTTCCAGGTCCTGAAGCAGCAAAACAACCCCAGACCATCACACTACCACCACCATATTTTACTGTTGGTATGATGTTCTTTTTCTGAAATGCTGTGTTACTTTTACGCCAGATGTAAGGGGGCACACACCTTCCAAAAAGTTCAACTTTTGTCTCGTCGGTCCACAAGGTATTTTCCGAAAAGTCTTGGCAATCATTGAGATGTTTTTTAGCTAAATTGAGACGAGCCTTAATGTTCTTTTTGCTTAAAAGTGGTTTGTGCCTTGGAAATCTTCTATGCAGGCCATTTTTGCCCAGTCTCTTTCTTATGGTGGAGTCGTGAACACTGACCTTAATTGAGGCAAGTGAGGCCTGCAGTTCTTTAGATGTTGTCCTGGGGTCTTTTGTGGCCTCTCGGATGAGTTGTCTCTGCGCTCTTGGGGTAATTTTGGTCGGCCGGCCACGCCTGAGAAGGTTCACCACTGTTCCATGTTTTTGCCATTTGTGGATAATGGCTCTCACTGTGGTTCGCTGGAGTCCCAAAGCTTTAGAAATGGCTTTATAACCTTTACCAGACTGATAGATCTCAATTACTCTTGTTCTCATTTGTTCCTGAATTTCTTTGGATCTTGGCATGATGTCTAGCTTTTGAGGTACTTTTGGTCTACTTCTCTGTGTCAGGTAGCTCCTATTTAAGTGATTTATTGATTGAAACAGGTGTGGCAGTAATCAGGCCTGGGAGTGACTACAGAAATTTAACTCAGGTGTGATAAACCAGTTTTTAACAAGGGGGGCAATCACTTTTTCACACAGGGCCAGGGCCATGTAGATTTGGAGTTTTTTTTCTCCCTTAATAACGTAAACCTTCATTTAAAAACTGCATTTTGTGTTCAATTATGTTATCTTTGACTAATAGTTAACGGTTTTTGATGAGCAGAAACATTTAAGTGTGACAAACATGCAAAAGAATAAGAAATCAGTAAGGGGGCAAATAGCTTTTCACACCACTGTATATATATATATATATATATATATATATATATATATATATATATATATATATATACAATATATATATATATATATATAATTGATATAAAAATGATATAAAATATTATATTAGAACATAAATTCATAGGTGTTTTATTATTATAATAAACTCTAGGCACGAGATATATATAATAAAAAAAAAATTTATAATGAAAAATTGGACAAAACTAATTTTATTATAAAGTAAACAATATAAAAGTATACATGTTTTTGAAAAAAATATTCATATTTCTATTTTTCCATATACAACATTTATTTTCATATTTCTTATTTTATTTTATTGTCTCATGTAATTTGTAAAACATATGCGCATATTATCTTCTAATATAATATTTGCTAGCGATTATGTGTGTGTGGTGGGGGGGGGGGATCCATGGCAGGGAAGCATTTTAGCCCATAGCACATGGGGGGGCATTTCAGCGCATAACAGGTGTTACAAAAAAAATTTTGCCTGTTCTTTTGTCATTTCGTCAACCAATCAAAGGACTTGTGTTCCTACTGTCGATGCATATCGCCTTTTAAACCAACGCACGAACGCGCAATAATCCTAGACAACTCAATCCGGCCATACTACTCATCAACAACAGCTGTGCTCGAAGAACCAACTTAGCCAGGTCTTAATTAGCACGATGATCTCATCTTAGATGTATCAGTTCATCTCAGATGTGTCAAGCGACTTACGAAGAACGGACCCCTGTTAAGTGGGTTTTGTTTTATCTGTTTCTGTTTGGTGTAGTCATACAGTAGTTGGCCTTTTGGTTTCTGGAGATTGAAGTTCGTTTTCATCTGGAGCTATTTAAGTTATGTTTGCACTTGTCGTGATTTAGTTTATGTCTTTGTCTCTGTGTCTCCTAGCAGGATTAGCCTCTAGGAGAATTAGCCTTTTGTGTTTACCCTCATGTGTAAGTAACCTCCTTTGCATGTGTAGTTATTAGTCTGTATAAATACTAATGAGGGCACTATTAACCTGATTAGACCTTAGTCTGTTTAGTCTTCGAGTCTGTCTAGTCTCATCGTCTGATTAGCTCTTAGTCTGTTTAGGTACTAACCTGTTTAGCCACTAACCTTTAGAGTTCTTAGTCTGTTTCATACCTAGTCTGCTGTGTACCTTGTCTGTTCATCCCTTGGGTCTCAGGCTACTAGTCTGTTTAGCCATTAGTCTGATTAGCTACTAGATAGCTTAGCAGCTAATGTGCCTAACAGCTAGTAGGCCTAGCCAAGCCTGTCTTGTGTGTTTTTATCCCCTGCATGTATAGTCCCTAGTGTTTAGTCCGCTAGTCTGTTTAGTGTGTCTCGTCCAGTTTGTATCCCATGTATTGTATTGTATTAGTGTGTGTATAATCCCTAGTCTGTGTATGTTTAAGTTTCTTATGAGTTCTGTTTATAAACCTTTGTTCATGGTTTGTTTGTTTGGTTTGTTTATTAAAAGACTGTTTGCCACCTTATCCCCGCTGCATCTATGCCTTGCAACACCATGCTCACAGTCCTACACCTAACAGTACGTGACACTTTTCTATATTTCTATATTTGTTATATTGATGCTCTTATATTGATATTTTGTTCTTATTTGTACAGTATATTTTACTTTTACTTTGTACAGTACATTGCACTAGTTAATCTTATTTTTCTAATGTATTTCTTTTATTAAGTATATTTTACTTTTGTACAGCATATTTTATTAGTTAATTTTATTTTTAACATATTTCTTTTATTCATATTTCTTATGTATAAGCTTTTACTACTCTTTAAGGCCACTGGCAGTCATATAAGTATTTCACTGCATATCGTACTGTGTATGACTGTGTATGTGACAAATAGAATTTGATTTGGTTATGTTAGGCTTGTGAAGTGTGATAAAATGAACATGGCAGACATTGAAACCTGTATTCAGACAGCATACACTAATCTGTGAACAAGTTAAACTAAAATGTTTTATCCTGCTAGTTATGTTTTTAATTTAGTGTGTCACAGCCAACTTGATTTGGATGCCTTGCTCAGGTCCTGTGGCATCCATTCACAATATTACATTTGACACCAAGCTAATTTCTGCTTTTTTGACCAAGTACATACCAGATCAAGAACTTGAAGATTGTATCTCTGGTCTTCTCTCTCACCATTCCTCCCTTGTTTCTGATGATCTCAATTAATTTGTAACATTGCTTGTCCAAGGAAACCAGCAATCTTCCTTGAAGTGGAGCAGTTGTAATTCTCAAACTCATTACTGATCTTAAAAAAAAAGAATAAACACAAATTGGACTGGCTCAAGTTCTTAGCAAATCTTAATTACAAGTGTGTATAGAAAGAATCACCCCCCCCCCTCCACACACACGCCTATAAAATAACTGCATTTTGTTGCTTTGCAAGTGCTCACTACTGATAATACAATAAACCCATGAACATAATTCAGTTTTGCAGGATAATTGAAATTATTTTGATATCAGATAATTCAACTACTAATTTTCAGTGTCCGTCATTTTGAAGGAGTTTATTTTAGGATATTTAGACTATTTATTTCACTGACATTTACTAAATTCGTAGAAATTCTATTGTATCATTTCCATTTCAAAATGTATCCACATAATGTTTTTATTTGTGCATTCTGGGACTAAATTTCTGCAGTACGGGTAAAATAATGCCCTTTCAGAAAAGCTACAGTAACAGACCTGTAAACACAAAAGTGCATAAAGATTTCATGTTTACTTTTAAACTTCCTTCATGACATTGTAATGGCGTGTTGGTCTGTGTAAACACTAGCTGAAAGTGGGACAGTGCTCCGCCCATTAATCCATGTTACTACTACCAAGCAAACTGGAAGTTTGTTTAATATATATATATATATATATATATATACAGTGGTGTGAAAAACTATTTGCCCCCCTCCTGATTTCTTGTTCTTTTGCATGTTTGTCACACAAAATGTTTCTGATGATCAAACACATTTAACTATTAGTCAAAGATAACACAAGTAAACACAAAATGCAGTTTTTAAATGAGGGGTTTTATTATTTAGGGAGAAAAAAAATCCAAACCTACATGGCCCTGTGTGAAAAAGTAATTGCCCCCTTAACCTAATAACTGGTTGGGCCACCCTTAGCAGCAATAACTGCAATCAAGCGTTTGCGATAACTTGCAACGAGTCTTTTACAGCGCTCTGGAGGAATTTTGGCCCACTCATCTTTGCAGAATTGTTGTAATTCAGCTTTATGTGAGGGTTTTCTAGCATGAACCGCCTTTTAAGGTCATGCCACAACATCTCAATAGGATTCAGGTCAGGACTTTGACTAGGCCACTCCAAAGTCTTCATTTTGTTTTTCTTCAGCCATTCAGAGGTGGATTTGCTGGTGTGTTTTGGGTCATTGTCCTGCTGCAGCACCCAAGATCGCTTCAGCTTGAGTTGATGAACAGATGGCCGGACATTCTCCTTCAGGATTTTTTGGTAAACAGTAGAATTCATGGTTCCATCTATCACAGCAAGCCTTCCAGGTCCTGAAGCAGCAAAACAACCCCAGACCATCACACTACCACCACCATATTTTACTGTTGCTATGATGTTCTTTTTCTGAAATGCTGTGTTACTTTTACGCCAGATGTAACGGGACACGCACCTTCCAAAAAGTTAAACTTTTGTCTCGTCGGTCCACAAGGTATTTTCCCAAAAGTCTTGTCATTCATTGAGATGTTTTTTAGCAAAATTGAGACGAGCCTTAATGTTCTTTTTGCTTAAAAGTGGTTTGCGCCTTGGAAATCTGCCATGCAGGCCGTTTTTGCCCAGTCTCTTTCTTATGGTGGAGTTGTGAACACTGACCTTAATTGAGGCAAGTGAAGTCTGCAGTTCTTTAGATGTTGTCCTGTGGTCTTTTGTGGCCTCTTGGATGAGTTGTCTCTGCGCTCTTGGGGTAATTTTGGTCGGCCGGTCACTCCTGGGAAGGTTCACCACTGTTCCATGTTTTTGCCATTTGTGGATAATGGCTCTCACTGTGGTTCGCTGGAGTCCCAAAGCTTTAGAAATGGCTTTATAACCTTTACCAGACTGATAGACCTCAATTACTTTTGTTCTCATTTGTTTTGTCAATTTCTTTGGATCTTGGCATGATGTCTAGCTTTTGAGGTGCTTTTGGTCTACTTCTCTGTGTCAGGTAGCTCCTATTTAAGTGATTTCTTGATTGAAACAGGTGTGGCAGTAATCAGGTCTGGGGGTGACTACAGAAATTGAACTCAGTTGTGATAAACCACAGTTAAGTTATTTTTTAACAAGGGGGGCAATCACTTTTTCACACAGGGCCATGTAGATTTGGAGTTTTTTTTCTCCCTTATTAACGTAAACCTTCATTTAAAAACTGCATTTTGTGTTCAATTATGTTATCTTTGACTAATAGTTAACGCTTTTTGATGAACAGAAACATTTAAGTGTGACAAACATGCAAAAGAATAAGAAATCAGGAAGGGGGCAAATAGTTTTTCACACCACTGTATATATAGTAAAGCTTTCTCTTTTCAGTGGGGCAGAGACGGAGAAGGCAGGTGCAGCTCAAATGTGCTTTTATTTCTTGTAACGTGGAGGGAAGGGAAAGGGAGTGAGGGAGTAGGGCGCAGTGAGGTGCAGTAGCTCCTGTTTAAAGGTGTGAGATTGGTGTCGTCGTCCACGGTCGAGCGGTGTCAGCGAGGAGCTGAGCCGGACGTGGTGAACGATGTGTGCGGATATGCGGCTGCCGGGCAGCGGCGGCAGGTGCTCCTCGGACATGCTTCGCTTTGCGGTTCGCCGGAGCTTTCGGAGTCTGAAAGGTATAAGACAAAGGGCAAGAAGTTAGCGGCATCAGTGTCCTCCACATTTTACTCACCGGGCTGGAGTTTCTTTCCCCTTTTATAGGTAGGCAGTATCTCCAGGACGGTGAATGAAAATAAGACACCGGCCGAGCAGCGTTACGGCGCGCCGCCCCTTTTCCGCTGTCCGTGGTGCTGAACTGCCGCTTAGTGCAGAAAGGTGTGTGACCGTTATAAGGGGTGTGCGGTCCCTCGTCACAATATACAGTGGTGTCAAAAGTATTCACATTCATTACTTGAGTACAAGTATAGATACTAGTGTTTAAACAGTCTTCTTTAGAAGTTGAAGTATCAACTCAAGCTTTTTACTCAAGTAAAAGTGTAAAAGTACAGTACTGGTTTCAAAACTACTTAAAGTATAAAAGTAAAAGTAACGAGGGGGGGAAAAAGCATTAAGGATAAAAGCTTAGGCTGTGTCATGGGCCTATATACTATTGTAAACTAGCACCTGATTAAAAAAAAGAAAGAAAAATGTGTTCTTTTGTTGTATTTTTTAACGGCCACAGTGATTTGGGATACTGTATATGGCAATTGAAAAAGAATGCATTTTAGTACAATGCAAATACATTAAAGAACCATATATGTGTACTACTGAGCATTAACATGTTTTATGGAGAAGAAGATATGATGATTAGTTGCCTATAAGTATTTTAATGGTGCAAAAAGTCAAACTTCAGAGGCATGTCATCGGTAACCTTTATTGGAATGTAAATGTACATCCAAGCTTAGCTGCAGGAATCTGTGAGGGCAACAAGAAAATTTGTGTACCCGGGGCAGGCTTAATAACAATTACCCTTGTATGGTTGTCTACAATAAAGATTAGTGCTGTCAGAATTAATGATTCATCCAAGTGATTAATCAAAAAATAATAATTATATATATATAATATTCCTGTTACCTTCCTGGTGCTCTTACCTTCCTCGCTGGTGCTTAGTTGTGACATTTTGCTCGAATCTTGAGTCTCTATCACGGACATCTTCGTCTACTTATCACAACCTTATCAACCGAAAATGCTAATTTATTCAAACGTCCTTGCTGCAGTGTGTGACATAACGTCATGTGCAGGTGCGATGGATCGCGTACCAACCAATAGGGTGTCGGAATGGTATGTTTATACTTCTCATCTGTAACGTCCTTCGGTATAGAAGAAAATAAAGATCACATAGACAAACGGAGTTGTTAGCGAATGTGCCATTTACTTTTTTTGTTCTCTCATGCACATGCCCAGTGACAGATTACACACGCTTAGTTACCTCGTCCCGCTCGACGTGCTTACGTCAGAGTCAGGATGCTGAACAGAAAACTTGGAACAGAACTACATGCAAACATTACATCATCCAACCACAATCAAATTCGCTCCATCCGGATGGCGCGATTTATCCGGATGTTTTTTTTTTCTTCGTTTTTTGAATGACAAGCTGAAATAAAATAGGAGTAACTAGGCTATTTTTAAAATGTAAGGAGTAGAAAGTACAGATAATTGCGTGAAAATGTAAGGAGTAGAAGTAAAAATTTGGCTGAAAAATAATTACTCGAGTAAAGTATAGATTTGTACTTCGTTACTTGACACCTGTGTGTGTGTATATATATATTTATATTAATATACTGTAAATAAATAATTAACTGTTTGTGTTTTATTTCACATTTTATTTAATTTACATGGTTAATTTAATCGGTAGACTTGTTGTATTTTTTCTTGTAGTAACCCTAAACAAAATTGTCAAATTGCTGCCAGCGTTAGGGATTATATACTGATACCGTTAAAAACGTGTCAAAGTGTCACCAGTATGTCGGTAACATGTGCTAATGACCCTTTTCATACGAAGGAATATAGTTTTAGTGATATTACATTACATACACGTTAGCAAGTCCAGAAGGTTTTAAGCATAACTATAAATACACTACAAACAGCACTCACTCTAAATTGGCTTGTTATATGTTTAGGTCACTTTTCTATAAATTTTTACGGTACTTAAATATAATTCATTTCATGTTATTCGGCACAGCCGACTTACCGTAGAAACTCCGGTGTTTTTGAAAATAACAGCGTTAGTTAGCTAATGCTACTGTAGGTAATATAGGTCTTTTTAGCTACAGTAGCAAACACGGACACAAAACTCAATCTACAAAGTAGTTGTTCCTGACACAAATCATAAATTTGCTCATGTAAAAGATACATTTAACATAGAAATGGCATGAGTTTGCTTTCTTACCTGTTGTTTTCTTTGAGAAACTATGGCCACCAGCAGAACGTGATTCAGTCCGCGACAATACTACGTCACGTGACACAGCGGACCTTTGGTTTGAAGAAGAAATGTCCTTTGAGTGAACGGATTACATTTAAGTTTAAACAGGGGCTGCGATGTTTGCTTTTAAGCAACATAAAAATATCAGTTTCGTATAGGAATTTAACAAATATTACTTTTAGATTTATTCAATAATGTCTTTTAATCAAAGACAGTTTAAGGAATGAGAATGAAAAACAGTTGAATATCACATATTCACATTAATTTTAACATTAGATTATTTTTAAATGCTGCAAAGGCAAGTACTGTATACTTTATACTGTATATTACTTTTCCAGGGATCCAAGTTTAATTTCTGGTTTCTTCCCACCTTCTAAAACAAAGGTGAATGACTTTTACGGGGAATTCTCACACAACACACAATGCTCCCAGGATAAAAAAGCTCCTGTTTTGAATAAAAAATGGTCAGATCTTCTAAAGCTTAGTAAAGAGAAATTTGACTCAGATGGAAATTATTGAGACCCATTGCTTTTATTTACTAATGTAACCAGCTTGAGTAGCAAAACATAAAAAAAAAAACATAACCAAATGCTCCCAATATCTCCTGATTAACTGGGTTAGAGGGATTTTGACCCGTTTCTTGCCCCACCAAAAATGCTTTAACCAAGTGATGTTGGTTGGCTTCCTTGCATGAGCAGCTCTTTTAGGTCCTTCCACAAGATTTCTATTTGGTTAAAGTGTGGAAAAAATTATTCTCCTTTATTTGAGCTCTTCACTTACAGTTAAGCTTCAGCTCACAAACAGATCCCATCATGTTATGTTTTAGAACTTGTTGGAAAAAATCCAGATTTAATATGAAATCAATAATGGTAAGCTGTCCTAGACCCAAGAAAGATGTCCTAGACCCAGAAAGGTGATTTAGATACAGTAACTTAGAAAGTGTCGTGGCAGTTGGTCCCAGATGGCTGGTCTGAGTATTTCCGAAACTACTAAATCTACTGATTTATAAAAATACATCAACAACCATAGGGTTTAAAGAGAACGGTCTGAATAAGAGAAACTACCCAGGAACTTTAACAGGAAACTGAGGCTACAATTTGTATTGGTTCACCAAAATCAGACATCAGAAGATTTGGGGGAAAACCTTCTCTTGTCTGATGAGTACTGACAGAATCTGCCGTAAACAACCTGAAAGCATGGATCCATCATACTGCTGCTAGTGGTGTAATGGTGTGAGGGATATTTTCTCAGACCACTTTGGGCCACTTAGTACCCTTTATGACCACCCGGATAATGCGTCATGTCACAAAGCTAAAATCATCTCAAACAATTCTTTTGAACAATGAGCTCACTGTATTGAAATAACCTCCACAGTCACCAGACCTCAATCGAATAAGGCACCTTTGCGATGTGGTGGAACTGTATATTCACACCAAGTGGCCGGTGAGTTTAAATTATCTGCCTGGCAATTAATTGGTCGAGGCCAAACTCTTAAGAAATTATTTTGTAACTTATTTTGTTATTTTGGTGCTTGTTAAGCATCTTCATCTCCTATAACAAACAAAAGCTTTTGGCTAGAAGTGTTGAACACTTTATTAAATGATAAAGCCTTTTAACTTCAGTGAAAACAACCAAAACTTCTGTTGCTGAGGATCCCTGAGAGTTGTAATACGGTTTTTGAGGTTAATGATGATAATTGCAACAGTAACTCATTATAATTGTCAATAATTTTGGTAAGAGCAGGAATTATATCATGCAAAGATTATTATTCAAAGTAAATTGCTTGTGCATTCATACATTCTTATGTCATATAGTCTTGGACAAAATATATGAATAACCTGTTGGTACTATTTACTTATAATTAATTTCAGTTTTTATGTTTTAAAAGCTTTCTTCAGTAGAGTGCCGAAAGCAATAAATATTCATTCCACAATGAAACTTAAACCTACAGAGTGGTATTAACTCTAACTTTGGAATGGTTATGTAGAAGGTGCTTTCATTGTTTCAGTTGATTATTAATAAAGAATGAATGCATTAACAAATATCATTTGCTGCACATATTATTAATTGTCGATAAGGAAGGAAATGCAATTAGTTCTTTATTGTGGATATAGACTTTTGGCCCTTACTGTATAATCTCTCATTTAATAGCTTTTTGGTCTTGCCTTTATTAACAAAACAATGAAGAAGCTCATCTGTCTTTACTTCCTTTCTCTCGCCATACTGAAAGCACAACCTCAGTCCCCCTGTAATTACCCATCTCCTTTTATTTATGGTTTAGTGTAGTTAAGAAGGAACAAAAGCAGCAATTGTGCAACACGACCATGTCAATAGAACTGTCTTATGCCTATGCATACAATTCCCACCTTATTATATAAATAGATATAATAACTATAGAATACATAATGCAGTCTGATGAATAACTATGCTGCATAATTCATACCAAAATCCTCACAGAATAACCTAATTATGTTATTTCCTTATTTATAACCTAATTATGTTATTTCCTTATATATCAGGAAAAGAGAAGACTCAGTGAACACGAAAAAGAAAAGAAAAAAAAAGTTTGTACTTTAGTTACACAATTGGGGTATGAAAATATCCAAAGTTAATTTGGAGAGTTTTCAGTGTTAATCTATCAGACTGTTTTTGATTCTCATTCCAAATGTAATCAAATCAAAAATCAAAAACTTTAATAATTTAATTATTAATTTTACCCCATTTAGCATGGCCTAGAAGATGTTTCTGAGAACTGAAGATCAGTCTTTTACATCCCTGTGGAGGACCCCTGGCCCACTCTTGTTGGCAGACTCGCTTTAATTCAGCCACATCGGAAGTCTTTCAAGTATGAACTGCTCGTTTAGGCCCTGCCACAGCATCTCACAGGGGTTCAGACGAACAAGGACTTTGACTAGGGCACTTCTTCTGAGCAGACTGAGGTAGGTTTCTCTTGTGCTTCAAATTTTTGTCTTGGTGTACTGTACACCCCAAATGTATTTGAGCTTCAGATCACAGACTGATAACTCGTGTAGATATTTCCATTCAAATGTTTTGGTAGGGAAAACATTTCATGATTCTGTCACTTATAGCAAGCAAGCAGCAAAGCATCCCCACATTATCACATTACCATCACCACATTTTTATTTGGATTTTTTTACAGTGGAATGATTTGTTAGTATTATGTCCACGTACCTACCGGGTCTGGTAATACATTAGACTTTTAATTCAATGTTCCACAGGATGCCACATATAAAGGGGTCATCAAGAATCCTTCCTTCCTTACTTCTTTCCATCTTTATGTTCTTCTTGCCTAGCACTCTTTCATAGATACAAGTCTTGATACAAAATTCAGCTTGGTTAATTGGTTGATTTAGTAACTAAGGTGTGTTACTTTTTTCCACACACACACAAACATATATATATATATTAAAGAAATTAAATGATCTTTACAAATTTGCTTTGTTACATTGTCTTTTTACTAAGTTTGTAGTTTGAATTTCTGAAACAATTAAGTGTAATGAAGAGACAAATCATAGAAGGTTTGGTTTTCTATAAAACTGCACAAAAGGCTCAAATTGTGAGGGTTGCCCACCAGAGGGCAGTGTTTTAATTTGTAGTTTTTGTTGTAGACCCAGTTTCCCAGAAGGCACCTCGGTCAGCTGACGCAGATGCCCAGCTGAACCGAGGATGCAATTAGTATAAGCATAAATACCTGTTTGTTCTGGGAAGCTGGGTCGAGCATTGATTTCTGTTATGTGGGTTTTGTTTTGTTCTTTTCTGTTTTAGGTTTAACAGTATGGTTGGCCTTTTGGTTGCAGGAGCACTTTAAGTTAAGTTTGTATTTGCTTTGATTTAGTTTATGTCTCTTTGTCTCTGTGTCTCCTAGCAGGATTAGCCTCTAGGAGAATTAGCCTTTTGTGTTTACCCTTTTGTGTAAGTAATCCCCATTGCATGTTTAGCTAGTAGTCTGTTTCAATACTAATGAGGGTGATACTAACATGTCTAGATCTTAGTCTGTCTAGTCTTCGTGTCTGTCTAGTCTCATTGTCTGCTTAGCTCTTAGTCTGTTTAGGTACTAACATCTTTAGCCACTAACCTTTAGAGTTCTTAGTCTGTTTCATACCTAGTCTGCTGTGCACCTTGTCTGTTTATTCCCTTGTGTCTCAGGCTACTGGCCGGTGTAGCCATTAGTCTGATTAGCTATGAGCTAGCTTAGCAGCTAATGTGCAGCTCAGCCAATAGCCCTAGCCAAGCCTGTCTTGTGTTTGTTTACCCCTTGCATGCACAGTCCCTAATGTTTATTCCGTTAGGATGTTTCGTGTGTCTTGTCTTGTCCAGTTTGTATCCCATGTCTGTATTGTATCAATGTATGTAATCCCTAGTCTTATGTCTAAGTGTTTATGAGTTCTGTTTGTATTTTGCTCCAAAGTTTAAGCCAACTTCCTTAGTTCATGTTTTGTTCATGTTTGTTTGGATTTTGATTCTCATTAAAGACTCTTTGCGTTTCACTGCATCCCCTCTGCATCTATGCCTCAACACCATAGCAGAACATGACAGAATGCTCGACCCAACAAGAGGCTCCAGTTTCGCCAGCGGGCCTCAGTGGAGGCTCCAGTTTCGCCAGCGGGCCTCAGTGGAGGCTCCAGTTTCGCCAGCGGGCCTCAGTGGAGGCTCCAGTTTCGCCAGCGGGCCTCAGTGGAGGCTCCAGTTTCGCCAGCGGGCCTCAGTGGAGGCTCCAGTTTCGCCAGCGGGCCTCAGTGGAGGCTCCAGTTTCGCCAGCGGGCCTCAGTGGAGGCTCCAGTTTCGCCAGCGGGCCTCAGTGGAGGCTCCAGTTTCGCCAGCGGGCCTCAGTGGAGGCTCCAGTTTCGCCAGCGGGCCTCAGTGGAGGCTCCAGTTTCGCCAGCGGGCCTCAGTGGAGGCTCCAGTTTCGCCAGCGGGCCTCAGTGGAGGCTCCAGTTTCGCCAGCGGGCCTCAGTGGAGGCTCCAGTTTCGCCAGCGGGCCTCAGTGGAGGCTCCAGTTTCGCCAGCGGGCCTCAGTGGAGGCTCCAGTTTCGCCAGCGGGCCTCAGTGGAGGCTCCAGTTTCGCCAGCGGGCCTCAGTGGAGGCTCCAGTTTCGCCAGCGGGCCTCAGTGGAGGCTCCAGTTTCGCCAGCGGGCCTCAGTGGAGGCTCCAGTTTCGCCAGCGGGCCGCAGGGGCGTCTTCAGTTTCGCCAGCGGGCCGCAGGGGCGTCTTCATGTCCCCAGAGCCCAGCCAGGACCTCGCCAGGGAAAACCCTCACCACGCTCTCTAGCTTCGTTCGCAGCGGTGACAGCGACCCACCACCGCTGGACTTCGAGAGCGTGCTTCCATCGCCACCCGGTGTCAAAGGAGGCCACAGTACTGCAGAGGCCGCCCGGCGTGAGGACAACACAGTGCTGCATCGGCCGCCCGACTTGGAGGGCGACTCAGTGCTGCAGGCAACGCTCCACCGGCAAGTGCGACACAGCACTGCCTCCAACGCCCGGCCTACACCAGCGATCCGGCACTGCCTCCGCCGCCCGGCCTGCGGCATCGGCCCAGTGCTGCCTCCGCCACCCGACGACGTCATGAGCTCACCGCCGCTCAGCCCCGAGGACGAGCCATTGCTGCCTCCGCCACCCAGCCTCGGGTGCAGGCCGCTGCTGCACCCGGTGCCTGGCTTTGGCGGCAATTCAAGCTCGCCCACCCTCCCACCCACCTTGGGGAGCCTGCTCGTCGGCGTCGCAGTCGGGTGGAATGACCCGGGACATGGGGAAGGGTACCCAGGACCTCCGTTAGCGCTCCGGAGGAGCGTTTTTAAGGGGGGGGTACTGTGAGGGTTGCCCACCAGAGGGCAGTGTTTTAATTTGTAGTTTTTGTTGTAGACCCAGTTTCCCAGAAGGCACCTCGGTCAGCTGACGCAGATGCCCAGCTGAACCGAGGATGCAATTAGTATAAGCATAAATACCTGTTTGTTCTGGGAAGCTGGGTCGAGCATTGATTTCTGTTATGTGGGTTTTGTTTTGTTCTTTTCTGTTTTAGGTTTAACAGTATGGTTGGCCTTTTGGTTGCAGGAGCACTTTAAGTTAAGTTTGTATTTGCTTTGATTTAGTTTATGTCTCTTTGTCTCTGTGTCTCCTAGCAGGATTAGCCTCTAGGAGAATTAGCCTTTTGTGTTTACCCTTTTGTGTAAGTAATCCCCATTGCATGTTTAGCTAGTAGTCTGTTTCAATACTAATGAGGGTGATACTAACATGTCTAGATCTTAGTCTGTCTAGTCTTCGTGTCTGTCTAGTCTCATTGTCTGCTTAGCTCTTAGTCTGTTTAGGTACTAACATCTTTAGCCACTAACCTTTAGAGTTCTTAGTCTGTTTCATACCTAGTCTGCTGTGCACCTTGTCTGTTCATTCCCTTGTGTCTCAGGCTACTGGCCGGTGTAGCCATTAGTCTGATTTGCTATGAGCTAGCTTAGCAGCTAATGTGCAGCTCAGCCAATAGACCTAGCCAAGCCTGTCTTGTGTTTGTTTACCCCTTGCATGCACAGTCCCTAATGTTTATTCCGTTAGGATGTTTCGTGTGTCTTGTCTTGTCCAGTTTGTATCCCATGTCTGTATTGTATCAATGTATGTAATCCCTAGTCTTGTCTAAGTGTTTATGAGTTCTGTTTGTATTTTGCTCCAAAGTTTAAGCCAACTTCCTTAGTTCATGTTTTGTTCATGTTTGTTTGGATTTTGATTCTCATTAAAGACTCTTTGCGTTTCACTGCATCCCCTCTGCATCTATGCCTCAACACCCAGCCCACAGTCCAACACCATAGCAGAACGTGACACAAATCAAATATTTCTTCATTTATCTATTATTTTTTAATGGAAAGTTTATTCATTATCCTGTTAACTTATTTATTTGCAGGATCTTTAAGGATATGGATGTGTGAATGTGAGACACATGACATGAACAAAATGCTGCTTTTATGCTTCATTACACATGTGATAATCATTAACTGTCTCTAAATTAGCTGATAGAATTTAGGTTTGATGCTGAAGGGTTCATTAGCAGAGGTCTTATATGGAAATAAGCATTTGTGCTATTCTTGTTCCAGCAATATTCATTCAGTTGAAATTTGACCGATGCAAAAATTAATTATTGGACTTCGGCGCTTTTGATTGTTTTTTGATCAATGATTGTCTGGACATTTTAACATTTAATCATTAAAATGTTTTCAATATTTGTAGGAAACTTCCTAGTATTACAGCAACTACAGTTAATATTTCTATGATTACTGTTACTTCTAATACTGCTACTATTTGTTAGTCAGTGCTACTTCTACCTTTTCCATTAATACTACTAACACTACTACTAATACTACTGCTATTATTCCTATTACTGTTTCTAATATTATTGCTACTGTTTCTTCTTCTACTACTAATACTAATAATAATGATACTAATATTACTGCAACTGTTTCTACCATGACTAATAATACATACTGTACATTACTGCTATGTACCATTCCTAATACTACTGTTACTATTATACTGTACTACTCCAACTACTGCTATTATTTCAGCTTAGGCTATTATATTCTTTTTTTCTACTACTACTACTAATAATAATATTTCCTATATTGCTTTTACTGCCATCATTATTATTGCTGCTACCGCTATTACTACTATTACAATTGCTGCTGCTGCTACTACAGTACTAATACTACTGCTTTTTTTTTTTTTTACTGTTATTACTACTACTATACCTCTCCTTTACTTTTTTTGTCCTATCACTACTGCTACTACTACTGCTACCATTACTACCATGACAGTACTAATACTACTGCTATTGTTAGTACTACAGCTATACCATTTACTATTACTAATGCTATTTCTACTACAGCTACGTCTACTACTACTGTACTATTATTAATACTACTAGTAGTAACAATACTGCTACTATTACTACTACATATTAAAAATTAATTCAATTGTAAATTCTTTTAAATCCCAATAGGAATGACATACAATGGTATAGGTCAAAAGTAGGGTTTGAACTCATACTGTACGTCCATTCAGAGGCCAGAATCCTCCATTACTAAGGGAAAGGTGCAAACCTCGAGTCTGGTGCCTTAGACTGCTCAGCTATCAAACAACCATATAACCAGAATGACGTCTATCACTACTAATGTCACCATTACTACTACTAATACAGCTGCTATTATAATAATAATAATAATAATAATAATAATTATTATTATTATTATTATTATAAAACGAATAATTGTATGATAATCCTAATTTTGGTTTCGATTACTGCAGAAACAAAATAAAGTTTAGTTAAAAAGATTCTTAAAAACAACACAAAGCATATTTCATAACTTATAGTCCTCACCATTAGCTTTTTATAAGAGCTGGGGGAGGGGGAGTAGAGGAGACATACTGTAAAGCATGGCCAAATAATAGTAATATTAAATTTCACATTAAATGTAGTTTTATATTATATTCAGTTTTATTTAATTTTAAGCATGATTAACATTTAACACTGTTGCAACGATGCAACCCAAAAATGGATATAAATGGACAAATGTATAGCTTCAGTTTGTTACTAATGAGCAAGTCTGAGGTGATGGTAGCAAAACAAACAAACAAACAATACAAAAGAAAAAAAAAACCCTGAGCTGACATGAGGAAGCAACCGTGAGAGGAACTAGACTCAAAAAGGGAAGTCAATCCTCATTTAGGTGATAACGAAAGATACAGTTATAAATAAATGTCTTCTATACTGTAACTGAATCTTGTAAGGACTAAAGTGCCGTTGTATAACAGGAACTGAAGTTGACTTTGTTGAGGTTATCTAGTGTTTATAGATGGGGACCTGGGTACATGTACAGTATATGATGATGCTCATATATGAAGATGGCAGTTATACAGTAAAGCGTTGATGAAGAATTTGTCTTGGTCAGCAATGTGCAATATAGTGTGCAATATAATGAGAACCTACGGTGTAAAAAAGGCAGTTTTGAGTCTGAATTTATTAAAAATATAAGTATAGAGTGTCAAACTGAATCTTGCACCCTGAAGAACCTTCTGTGCAATTTCCTGCACAGTTTTCTCTAATGTCCTCCACTTGATTCAACTCTTTAATTAGAGAACCACTCATCGGTTGGCTGAGTATTAGAGCAAGATATGCATGGCATCCCTGCAACTGAGTAACACACATTCTTGGCCACTTTACTCACACTTGACATTTTCTATTGCCTGTTCATTTATTTATTTATTGCAATTTTACAGGAATTTTAAACTTGCCGAGATGTCTCTGCCAAGCTTTTTTATAAAAAAAAAAAAAACATGGAGAGTTACAGTATATAAAAAAGAAAAAAACATATGCATATACATGTTTCTCTTACTTATAATCATAATTATCATAATATTAATGCAGCTAATAATCTTTTGTCTACATTTAATTGTAACCTCAGTTTAGTTTTCTTTTAAATAAGTAACAGAATATTTATAATTAGCACTTGTATACCAGATGTTCCACCCCTGTTAGGCCACTAATTCAAGCTGCAGTGGTGTGAAAAACTATTTGCCCCCCTCCTGATTTCTTATTCTTTTGCATGTTTGTTACACAAAATGTTTCTGATCATCAAACACATTTAACTATTAGTCAAAGATAACACAAGTAAACACAAAATGCAGTTTTTAAATGAGGGTTTTATTATTTAGGGAGAGAAAAAATCCAAACCTACATGGCCCTGTGTGAAAAAGTAATTGCCCCCTGAACCTAATAACTGGTTGGGCCACCCTTAGCAGCAATAACTGCAATCAAGCGTTTGTGATAACTTGCAGCTAGTCTTTTACAGCGCTCTGGAGGAATTTTGTCCCACTCATCTTTGCAGAATTGTTGTAATTCAGCTTTATTTGAGGGTTTTCTAGCATGAACCGCCTTTTTAAGGTCATGCCACAACATCTCAATAGGATTCAGGTCAGGACTTTGACTAGGCCACTCCAAAGTCTTCATTTTGTTTTTCTTCAGCCATTCAGAGGTGGATTTGCTGGTGTGTTTTGGGTCATTGTCCTGCTGCAGCACCCAAGATCGCTTCAGCTTGAGTTGACGAACAGCTGGCCGGACATTCTCCTTCAGGATTTTTTGGTAGACAGTAGAATTCATGGTTCCATCTATCACAGCAAGCCTTCCAGGTCCTGAAGCAGCAAAACAACCCCAGACCATCACACTGCCACCACCATATTTTACTGTTGGTATGATGTTCTTTTTCTGAAATGCTGTGTTACTTTTACGCCAGATGTAACGGGACACGCACCTTCCAAAAAGTTAAACTTTTGTCTTGTCGGTCCACAAGGTATTTTCCCAAAAGTCTTGGCAATCATTGAGATGTTTTTTAGCAAAATTGAGACGAGCCTTAATGTTCTTTAAGGTAATTTTGGTCGGCCGGCCACTCCTGGGAAGGTTCACCACTGTTCCATGTTTTTGCCATTTGTGGATAATGGCTCTCACTGTGGTTCGCTGGAGTCCCAAAGCTTTAGAAATGGCTTTATAACCTTTACCAGACTGATAGATCTCAATTACTTTTGTTCCTGAATTTCTTTGGATCTTGGCATGATGTCTAGCTTTTGAGGTGCTTTTGGTCTACTTCTCTGTGTCAGGTAGCTCCTATTTAAGTGATTTCTTGATTGAAACAGGTGTGGCAGTAATCAGGCCTGGGGGTGACTACAGAAATTGAACTCAGGTGTGATAAACCACAGTTAAGTTATTTTTTAACAAGGGGGGCAATCACTTTTTCACACAGGGCCATGTAGATTTGGAGTTTTTTTTCTCCCTTAATAACGTAAACCTTCATTTAAAAACTCCATTTTGTGTTCAATTATGTTATCTTTGACTAATAGTTAACAGTTTTTGATGAGCAGAAACATTTGTGTGTGACAAACATGCAAAAGAATAAGAAATCAGGAAGGGGGCAAATAGTTTTTCACACCACTGTAAATCGCATGTACTGTATACCCTTCTACTATGTTTTCCTTTCTACAGTAACAACTACTTCATACGGTCTTGTACAGTATAGCTCATAAAATCAAACTAATAAACAACAGATTGTTGTTTGTTTAAAATTCAAACACTGTAGTCTTTGGGACAGACAGGTTTGACCTTTCTGACATGATTTTTTTCTTCAGACTGAAGAACTAGAAAAACAACGGGCTGACGAAGGATTTACATTTACAGCCTTTATCCAGAGTGACTTCTATTTCTCATAAATGAAATCAAAATGTTGAGTAGAAGTCAAGTTATGAGCAGTTTTTTTTTCTCTCAAGGTGGGCGGGCCTATATGCGTCACTCAACAGAGCCAATCAACATGACACTTTATATGCAGAAGTATATGCAGTGAGTATGCAGAAGACAGAAATGACAGTAATGCACCTACAAGCTGCCACAATCCTCACCAACAAACAATAGAATGACAGCTTGGCTTATTCCAAAAAAAAAAAAAACATAATAATAAAAATGGTACGTATACTATAAAAACATAACTTTGCTCTATAAATTAAATCAAAATGTTGAGTAGAAGAGAAATTATGGGCAATTATGTGCCAGATATGTACCAGATTTGACATTTTATTATTTCATGTGTTTTCTTATAATTTTATGTTTTATTTTATTTTGTATTTTTTTATTGCTATCTTATTGCTGTCATTTTATAATGCTGTGAAGCACTTTGGTTCAACGTAGGTTGCTGTAAGGTGCTACATAAATAAATGTTGGTTGATTGATTGTGAAGTTGATCAGCTGTTTTTTTTTTTTTTAGCTTTAATTTTGTAACTATTTCTACAAACTCTTTAACCGTCTTTAACGACTTACACCAATATTTAATGAACTATGTCATAGCCATTCTCATACTATCGGGCTCAAGTTAAGAGCCCATGCAGCAGATAAATGAAAAAGAATTTTGTTTTTAATAGTCCAGTAGATTATGGCATGGCATTCATTATGAGTTTACATAAACCAATCGCCACAAATTAGAAGGCAAAAAGCAATAAAATGACAGCAGCAAACAGACTATGTTGTCCAGTAATAAATATTAAATATTTAATCAGTACAACTACAAATAGAAAATGCAAAAATAAAAAATAAATAAAAAGATGTGGTGGCACTAATACGCTTGCATGATTTGCAAAAAAACTATTTTTTTTCGACTTTCATTCACACTTTTTAAGTGCTGGCATATCACTTTCTATCTTTGCTGTGGAACACAATCTCTCCACAAGTTTCTGAGACACATTTCGAGCAACGGTACTTTTGTGCATTCGAGAGTACATAAGTTAGAAAGGTTCCGGAAATGACCAGATTTTGTCATTAGCTGTCCCTTCTGTCTTCTTTTCCAGATCATGAGTGTGAAACATAACCCTCTGTATCTGTTAAATCAGGCCACCGGGGATCAGGCTTTGTTCGATGATTTTTCCTCAGTTGACGTTGAAAGTGCTCATTAAGGCTATAAATGCACATGGCTAGCTGGAAATAGGTTAATTAGATGGTATCACAGCAACAGATGATCCCACAAAGCAGTAATCATCCTAATTACGCTGCTTGTGGCCGGCGAATTAGGAGCCTTATTGAGTACCATCCACTGTTTTAGGCTCGACTTGAAAGCACAGCTCCAATAATCCCGCTCTCATTCCAGCTTTCATATTCATTAAGCGCAATTAGCGTTATGTGAAAGATTAGATGAAGTGGATTTCAGGACAATGAACCAGTTAAAAAGCACAGGAAGATTGTAAAGTTAAATTCCTAATGTCATCCCAAACCAGCTCATAATATTCTCGGCTTATGGTTTCATTAGTCGGTTTCCGGTTCAAGCTTCCACCCAAGCAGAACTAGCAGTACTGGACCACAGACTGACATTCTATACAAACAAAATGCATTTTATTATAATTATTCACAGTCCTGCTTACATAAGAAGTGAAGTATTCATGAAAACTGTGAAAATGTGGAACAATATTTACATCCTTTGAGACTCTCTGAGTGCAAAGTCAGGAACTGTTGACATGAACCACGAACATGAACAAAACAAGGGTGAGCAAGTGAAAGACAAAGACACTACAAAACTGTAAAACTTGAATACATACTGTACAACTGTGAAATGTTAATGCACAAAACTTAAATGCAACCTAAATATGCACACACCATTTGTTTTGTGATTTGTAAACATGTACACGGTCCCTAGTTGGACTACAGAGGTTCCTAGATGGATGGATGGATGGATGGATGGATGGGACAATAGGACATAAAATACCTCTTAGTAAGCATTTATCCCTCGTTTTGCAGCAGTTACAGATTTTAATTGTCAGATGTGCTTCTATGAGTTTTCATTTATTGATTTCTGCTTTTTTTTTCATTCCTCAATGCATATTTTCTCCCACACTGCAAAAATAGTTCTGTGGTGTAGTGGATGAACTTTTGGACATCTCTCTGACAGTTGCATTTCTTGCCCACTCAGGCATCATAGTGTTTGTGTTGTGGCATTATTATAATTAAAAAAATTTTTTTACCACTTTGTTGTGTATTTCTTCCTCCTCCACTTCATCTCGAAAGCTGTATTAATGGTTTCTGTCCCAGCTTGACAGCAGGATTAAACCAAGCTGCTGTTTCACCCAAGGTCTTCCAAATTCAAAGATCTTTATTGTGCATGAATGCAACGGAAAAGAGATGGGTTTAAAACTAGGTATATCCTGCTTAAGAGTCTTTTAGAGGAAGCTCTCAATAATTAAATACAGTTATAATGTTAGACTGGGGTGAATATTTATTTACACAGTTTTATTATAGTGAAGAATCAAAATAAGTAGAAAAATATCCATCCATCTATCTAGAAACCTCTGTAGTCCAACTAGTGACCATGGAGGCCAATGGTGACCATTGTATTTATTTACATTTTAAGACCGTGGTAGGACCTCTGGACAACTTTCACCCACTATGGGTAATTTGAGAACACTGGTATCTTTGGATTGTGGGAGGAAACCAGAGTACCCGGAGGAAACCCCCAATCCATGGGGAGAACATGCAGACTCCATGCACACAGTCCCAACTAGGGGGGATTGAACGCGGATATTGGAGTTGTGGAGGCAACAGTGAGCCACCGTGCTGCCAGTATCATTAAATATGACTTTATAATACAGTCAGAAGAAAGTCACATTTGTAACTGGTTATGACATAAGACACAAGGAAAAGTTAATGTGTTTATACAGTGCCTGAGATTCCTTGGAAAGTGTTTTACTGTTCTTTGCTTTCACAGTTCAGTAATCATTTTGTCATTTCCCACATTCTGTGAGCTTTGCCTTCTATGGAGTTTTGTGGGCGTGAAAAAATTTTAATGAGCTACACTCAGTTCACAAGAGTGAAAACTTTGGTGATTTTTCACTGCACTTTAGTTTAAATGTTTACACAAAACTTAACTAAAAGGATTGACAAATGAAGGCCAGTGTAATCACAAACGGTTTTAAAATATAAAAAATTTTATGACTTGGCTTCACATATGAATTATAAAGTTAAAAATCACCATGAAATTATCTACATGAGTCTGGTTCTAGGTGAAGTTCGGCTTTATTGTTGTTGGAGCTCACCCACGTATCCATCGGCTCTTTCTCCATAACACAAAGCACATGTGCACTCCAATAAAGACTTTCCCAGACACCAGGCAGTGAGCTCATTACAGTACTTCTACCTGATTATTTTATTTGCTGGAAATATTCTGTGGAATTGCTGTGTTTACCTGGACTTTTTTCTTTTTTTTCTACAAACGTCTATTGTGCAATGTGAAAATCGATGGATGCTGAGCTTCTGCAGGGATTCTGACATCATTGTACACACTACCTAAATCTCTAATGTTTTGAACTTTTAACTCACCCCCCCAGGGTTTACTTATTTTTCAGATGCATTTTAGCTCAAAGTAAAATGGAGGAAATTTAGAAGCCACATACTGTGGCAGGCAATAAGACTGTTGACTTGGACACTGGAGTTGTGAGGCACCAGTGAGCCACTGTGCTGCCACTATCATTAAATTTGAAAAAAAATAAAATAAAAAGTGGAAAGAAAAGTTTTGTAACGTCATGTACAGACCACATGCAGGGGCAATTTGGATGCAAGTACTGTACTGTACTGTATATGCCATTTGTGTTACAAAGATCTGGTCAAATATTCTGTTTTTAGTTGACAATTAACCAACAAGTATAACCAAGACCCCACAAAAAACAAAGGACTATAAAACAAAAATATTAACATACTGTACACCACTAGCCATAACAGGTGAAGAGAATAATACTGATGATCTCATTACATTGCAGGATTTAGGGCGTTTTCACATTAAGCACAATTGATTTGTACTGAGCCCAGGAACAATTTCCAGATTCCACAGCGCACCTTCAGAGGACTTTCATCTGTCATTGTTAACAGGGAGATTTAGCCCTATTTGAGTAGTTTATATCAAAATTGCTTTACGCACCTAGTATACAGTATGTTGTAAATTGTAATGTTTCAATAAGTTACAGGCGTATTTGTTGCCTTTACAGCTATAATCTACATTATCTAAAGATTTTGTCTATTTTCATAACTTTATGGCATGAAATATCCCCAGTATTAGTTTAGTTGTAGGCTTGATGTAGTACAGTTAATCAAAGGTTTCTCTGAAGATGAGGCTTTAATGTTTCAAATATGACAAAGCTCTGATGTTCTTAAAGACATCCTGAAATAATGAATCTCATTAGTTTTACCACAGTACTGTTTAATCTGGTCTGATTATTTAAAAGGTGCTCTACATACATGGACAAAATAATACGAGTGTAACTGTTTTGTGAGTAAATGTGGATTTTTTTTATGCATTTACATGGAAAAAGAATCCAGTGTCTTAGCAACTGAATATTTCTTGATTCGATTCACATTGACCTAAGATGTCCTATTATGAGTTCATAATAAACCAACTATAAGATTATTAAGCCAGTTTCTATCAACGTTGACTCATTTCAAGCTTGAAATTGTATTGAATTGTTCTATTGGCAAATAGCAATAAAAGACTAAAATGAGAAAAAAAGTCTACCAGTACAAAAAACAAAACAAAAAGAAAACAACAACAAACAATATCAGCTTAAATGAAAAACTATTTTTTGAAATTGGGTTATAATCTTCCTAGACCAATTTACGCATATTCAATCTATTTTCACTTGAAAATTTGTATTTTGTATAATACAAAATTTGTACAGTATTTTGTTTGCAGTGCAAATTCAATTCAGTTTTATTTGTATAACGCTTTTAAAAATTGTCACAATGAGACAATGGCAAAGAGTCTTCAGGATAGCGGAGTCACATGTGGTTTTACCAAGTGGACAGAGTTTAACAAGAATCAATGATATCATTTAAATACAAAACTAATATAAATAAAATAATAAAATAGGGAGAAATCAAAACTATGGAATTGTTCATAAATAAGAGACATTGAAGAGACATTCAAGTACAACTGCCACTTGAATTAAATTTCTGGTGAATGAAACAATCATTCACCACACCACTTGTACATTACAGGAACTCAGCTGGGAGATATCGTCACAAACCGTGTACAGTCCTGACCTCGCTCCAATCCATTTCCACATGTTTGAGCCATTAAAGGAGTTCCTGGGAGGCCAGCATTTCAGACATGAGGCAGGCTGTTCGATTAAACAGTACTTAATATACTCCAACATTCGCCGTACTAAGGTCCACCATGATGGTATCCAAGCACTAATGGTTGAAACATTCCACCATCATGGTATTCAAACACTAATGAAACATTAGTGTAGCAGGAGATTATATAGAAAAATAAATAAAGTTTTGTCTGTGTTCTGTTATTCTGCACAATCAACAGTCCTGGTTTTTACTTGAACAACCTTCATAGTTTCAAAATATAACTAAAAAATAGCTCGGAATGTGCGGTTTAAGAAAAATGGAGCCTATCCTGGAGAACAAAGGGCAAAAGCAGGGTACACAGGTTGACGGGGTGCTCAGGTTTTACACTGTGGGCAAACACTAAGCACATCTTGGGATGTGGGAGGAAACCAGAGTAGGAACCAGAGGAACGGCATGAAGCATGGGGAGAGCATGCAAACTCCACATACACACACAAACAAAATGGAGGTGAAAATCGAACCCCTCAAAAACTTAACAGGGATAATGTCACTATTTCCAGACATCTTCCGGAGTAAGAGTAGTTTTATTTATTTGTTTATTTATTTATTTATTTATCCTAGGTGTCAACGCGTCTCTTTAATCATTGATTATATTCATCCATGCGCCAGAAGATC
Source organism: Channallabes apus (assembly GCA_030522415.1). Classification (NCBI taxonomy): domain Eukaryota; kingdom Metazoa; phylum Chordata; class Actinopteri; order Siluriformes; family Clariidae; genus Channallabes; species Channallabes apus. The sequence continues at coordinate 14,509,031 of CM060109.1, forward strand.
TCCTAGTGGATAAGTGCAGCTCAGTAGAGCTTATAATCTCTCAAGTTCTCCCAAGCATGAGGTCAAGTCAGAAATAGTTTTCACCGGGCTGGTCACTGTGATGGGATCAAAAAGAATGCGGAATGAAGCGCAGAGCTCTCGCTACTCAAATCTTTTTTCTTCTCAGCATGACCACCACTCCCCCCCTACTGACAAACAAATGGTCCCATGACCTCGTTTCCCTTTTTGATGCCCGCGTGACTTGCTGCTTTCAAGCATGTCTCTGTGTTCCTCAAAGGAACTGGCTTTACAAATGATTTAATATATAAATGTCTTTTAAAAAGAACAAATTTCTCAAGGTTTTTACGTTAGTGACACAAGATAATACAGTATCGTCATTGTAGTGAATTCAAATGAGAATATAATCATGTTACTAAAACTGTGACATTAACTGTTTCTTTTTCTGGTTACTAACCTGAAGATATTTTTTGCCTTGATCTCCTGTTGAGACACAGCAGGACAAAATGCTCAGTGTGAGATTTGATTTTTCATCGTACTGCAAAAGGAGCTGGTTGAGATTGCATTAGATAGAAATAAACGTAATATGAATTTTAATCTTTTTCATTTTCTCCTGTTCAGGCTGTAAAGAACCCATGAGGTACAGCCTAAATATATGGGCGGAGGGGGCGGGGGGAAGCAGACACATTTCCAAGCAAAGCCATTAAAGACAATTTCCTGCTTTGGGTTCTCCTACTGTACAGTATATGATAAATGTGACCCTGGCTGAAGAAATTGTATCCTTCAAAAATGTCTCAAAGCACAATGGTCATTGAGCAGACATATTTACTCGCCTGCTTTGTAAAGACGTTGTCAAAATCCGCCTTGGCTGGCTGCTCACTTGTGCTGCGAGTCTTCACTCCTGTGACCTTGTTGACCTGAAACGCCACCGTCATTATTCTTGGCTGCCAGGAGGTGGGACAGAATGAAACTTTTATAGCGCCCCAGAGAGCCTATTATCTCTCTAGGAGAAAAGGTAAATGCTATCCTTCACCCAATCCTTCCTTCTGTTCCCATTTTCCTGACCCCCCCCACCCCTCCTTCCTGCACTTCTCCCCAACCTTATTCATCCTCTGTGCCGTACCCTCTTTACATCAGCCTTCCACATTCTTGCTCCAGACCTCTAATCATCCCTCTCTTCCTCCCTCCTTCTTGCACGACTTTGACCGAGCCTGAACCGGAGACTGCGTTCATACATTTATGTTTTACAGGGAATGTAAAAACAGTGGTGATTTACATGTTAAGGGAGCGTGCTGACATGGGAAGCACACAGCGGTCCAGGGTTCCAAGTTTCCTGCTCCCCCGAGACAGCCGGATGTAGGAGTACAACCTATTCCTCCTCCTGCTGTGCCTGCCCGGGAGGGCGCGGAGAACATGTGTTAGCATTTAGCTGTAAACCCACAGTCCCGTAATGCACATCTGGAGCCCCAGAACTGCCCCATGGCGTGACCGGCAATCTGTCATGACCCGAGCGTTGTGCTGAAAAAATAACCGATTTGATCAGGGCAATTGAGATCCATTTGTGACCCTTGACTTCAAAGTCAATCAATCAGCTGGATCCAGATTGCATTACCGAGGGTTGAAATGCATCTCGTTGGGGTGGAACTTCGCGCATAATTAGGTTTTCAACTGAGGCAATCATCAGTGTCAGTTGAAAAAAAATGACGCTATGAGCTTTCATATTCAATCAACTCAAACAAATGAACAAAAGTTTAATTCTTCCAGCTAACCCACAAGCAAGGCAAGAAAACACACATTTGAAAGCACTCTTGAGCTTTACTTAGATACACCATGAGGACTGGATTCTGTACTAAAAATTTTTTCTTGTGGCCATCATTTTTTTATATACTATAATTATGCATGACATAATGAAGCAAGGTCAAACTAATCACTGCATTCATTTTCATGAGCCATTTTAATGAAACCTTTTTCCAGTAAGACGCAGCATCAGTTTCAGTAAATGATAAAGGTTAAATATAGGGTGTAACCTTTTGTGATGTTTAGATTATGTTAACGCATGCATTTGCAAATAATTAGCTTAATGACAGAAAGTGACGTTGGGATAGAATAAAAGAAATTACTCAATAAAAGCACATAAATGATCCAGACAGATACAGTGGTGTGAAAAACTATTTGCCCCCTTCCTGATTTCTTATTCTTTTGCATGTTTGTCACACTTAAATGTTTCTGCTCATCAAAAACCGTTAACTATTAGTCAAAGATAACATAATTGAACAAAAAATGCAGTTTTTAAATGAAGGTTTACGTTATTAAGGGAAAAAAAACTCCAAATCTACATGGCCCTGTGTGAAAAAGTGATTGCCCCCCTTGTTAAAAAATAACTTAACTGTGGTTTATTACACCTGAGTTCAATTTCTGTAGTCACCCCCAGGCCTGATTACTGCCACACCTGTTTCAATCAAGAAATCACTTAAATAGGAGCTACCTGACACAGAGAAGTAGACCAAAAGCACCTCAAAAGCTAGACATCATGCCAAGATCCAAAGAAATTCAGGAACAAATGAGAACAAAAGTAATTGAGATCTATCAGTCTGGTAAAGGTTATAAAGCCATTTCTAAAGCTTTGGGACTCCAGCGAACCACAGTGAGAGCCATTATCCACAAATGGCAAAAACATGGAACAGTGGTGAACCTTCCCAGGAGTGGCCGGCCGACCAAAATTACCCCAAGAGCGCAGAGACAACTCATCCGAGAGGCCACAAAAGACCCCAGGACAACATCTAAAGAACTGCAGGCCTCACTTGCCTCAATTAAGGTCAGTGTTCCCTACTCCACCATAAGAAAGAGACTGGGCAAAAGCGGCCTGCATGGCAGATTTCCAAGGCGCAAACCACTTAAGCAAAAAGAACATTAAGGCTTGTCTCAATTTTGCTAAAAAAACATCTCAATGATTGCCAAGACTTTTGGGAAAATACCTTGTGGACCGACGAGACAAAAGTTTAACTTTCTGGAAGGTGCGTGTCCCGTTACATCTGGCGTAAAAGTAACACAGCATTTCAGAAAAAGAACATCATACCAACAGTAAAATATGGTGGTGGTAGTGTGATGGTCTGGGGTTGTTTTGCTGCTTCAGGACCTGGAAGGCTTGCTGTGATAGATGGAACCATGAATTCTACTGTCTACCAAAAAATCCTGCAGGAGAATGTCCGGCCATCTGTTCGTCAACTCAAGCCGAAGCGATCTTGGGTGCTGCAGCAGGACAATGACCCAAAACACACCAGCAAATCCACCTCTGAATGGCTGAAGAAAAACTAAATGAAGACTTTGGAGTGGCCTAGTCAAAGTCCTGACCTGAATCCTATTGAGATGTTGTGGCATGACCTTAAAAAGGCGGTTCATGCTAGAAAACCCTCAAATAAAACTGAATTACAACAATTCTGCAAAGATGAGTGGGCCAAAATTCCTCCAGAGCGCTGTAAAAGACTCGTTGCAAGGTATCGCAAACGCTTGATTGCAGTTTTTGCTGCTAAGGGTGGCCCAACCAGTTATTAGGTTCAGGGGGCAATTACTTTTTCACACAGGGACATGTAGGTTTGGATTTTTTTTCTCCCTAAATAATAAAACCCCTCATTTAAAAACTGCATTTTGTGTTTACTTGTGTTATCTTTGACTAATAGTTAAATGTGTTTGATGATCAGAAACATTTTGTGTGACAAACATGCAAAAGAATAAGAAATCAGGAGGGGGGCAAATAGTTTTTCACACCACTGTAGATAGATAGATAGATAGATAGATACTGTACAGTACATACAGTATATACATACATACATACATTAGTTTATTACAATATCTTAGTCATTCTTACTATTTATTTATTATAACAATGCCTTTGATAAGAAGTATTTACAGTGGTGTGAAAAACTATTTGCCCCCTTCCTGATTTCTTATTCTTTTGCATGTTTGTCACACTTAAATGTTTCTGTTCATCAAAAAGCGTTAACTATTAGTCAAAGATAACATAATTGAACACAAAATGCAGTTTTTAAATGAAGGTTTACGTTAATAAGGGAGAAAAAAACCTCCAAATCTACATGGCCCTGTGTGAAAAAGTGATTGCCCCCCTTGTTAAAAAATAACTTAACTTTGGTTTATCACAACTGAGTTCAATTTCTGTAGTCACCCCAGGGCCTGATTACTGCTACACCTGTTTCAATCAAGAAATCACTTAAATAGGAGCTATCTGACACAGACAAGTAGACCAAAAGCACCTCAAAAGCTAGACATCATGCCAAGATCCAAAGAAATTCAGGAACAAATGAGAACAAAAGTAATTGAGATCTATCAGTCTGGTAAAGGTTATAAAGCCATTTCTAAAGCTTTGGGACTCCAGCGAACCACAGTGAGAGCCATTATCCACAAATGGCAAAAACATGGAACAGTGGTGAACCTTCCCAGGAGTGGCTGGCCGACCAAAATTTCCCCAAGAGCGCAGAGACAACTCATCCGAGAGGCCACAAAAGACCCCAGGACAACATCTAAAGAACTGCAGGCCTCACTTGCCTCAATTAAGGTCAGTGTTCACGACTCCACCATAAGAAAGAGACTGGGCAAAAACGGCCTGCATGGCAGATTTCCAAGGCGCAAACCACTTTTAAGCAAAAAGAACATTAAGGCTCGTCTCAATTTTGCTAAAAAACATCTCAATGATTGCCAAGACTTTTGGGAAAATATCTTGTGGACCGACGAGACAAAGGTTTCACTTTTTGGAAGGTGCATGCCCCCTTACATCTGGCGTAAAAGTAACACAGCATTTCAGAAAAAGAACATCATACCAACCGTAAAATATGGTGGTGGCAGTGTGATGGTCTGGGGTTGTTTTGCTGCTTCAGGACCTGGAAGGCTTGCTTTGATGGATGGAACCATGAATTCTACTGTCTACCAAAAAATCCTGAAGGAGAATGTCCGGCCATCTGTTCGTCAACTCAAGCTGAAGCGATCTTGGGTGCTTCCAAGCAGGACAATGACCCAAAACACACCAGCAAATCCACCTCTGAATGGCTGAAGAAAAACAAAATGAAGACTTTGGAGTGGCCTAGTCAAAGTCCTGACCTGAATCCTATTGAGATGTTGTGGCATGACCTTAAAAAGGCGGTTCATGCTAGAAAACCCTCAAATAAAGCTGAATTACAACAATTCTGCAAAGATGAGTGGGCCAAAATTCCTCCAGAGCGCTGTAAAAGACTTGTTGCAAGTTATCGCAAACGCTTGATTGCAGTTATTGCTGCTAAGGGTGGCCCAACCAGTTATTAGGTTCAGGGGGCAATTACTTTTTCACACAGGGCCATGTAGGTTTGGATTTTTTTTCTCCCTAAATAATAAAACCCGTCATTTAAAAACTGCATTTTGTGCTTACTTGTGTTATCTTTGACTAATAGTTAAATGTGTTTGATGATCAGAAACATTTTGTGTGACAAACATGCAAAAGAATAAGAAATCAGGAGGGGGGCAAATAGTTTTTCACACCACTGTATGTGTCAGATCAGAAACCGTCTCGGGTTACTGTGCTGTAACCCTGTTCCCTGAAAAGGCGGGAATGAGATGCTGCGTGAAAACGCTATGGGAACCATTTGTCCTGTTGCCGGTTGTGAAGCATGTGTGCAAACACGCCATATTTTTTGGCTATATATAACCTCAGTCAGGTGACGTCATCTGATTAGACGCAGCTGCAGGTTATAAATACTAGTGAGCCAGCGACAAACCTCAGATTAATTTGTCTGAACGGACGTCCGGTCACGTGGTAATGCGGCATTAGGCATTTTTCAGGGAACAGGGTTACAGCACAGTAACCCGAGACGTTCCCTTTCAAAGGCTTTCTCTCGATGCTGCGTGAAAACGCTATGGGAACGAGAATACCAACGCTGCCGCACTACAAGTGTCTGGACCCTAAGGTTGTGTAGCATGTGCGCACAAAGCCGAGAAGGTCTCAGAACTATGCCTGGGCAGCTAACTCGGAGACCGTGAGCGCGGAGTAGCATGAACATCCAGATTATAAATGTAAGAAATGTGTGCGGTGAGGACCAACCCTTCGCACCACAAAATTGCTGCAGGGGATACCTCCTGCTGGTGCAGACTGGGACGATCACCCTGGTTGGGTGAGCCCTGATTCCTTGAGGCGAAGTGAGTCCACGCGCCTTATAGGAGAGGGCAAAGCATCTCTCACCCAAAACATGTAGAAGCTGCTCTGACCTACGCCACTAGCTCATGCGGTGGACGTAAATCTGAAGAGCAGTAAAAGGCGAAGCATATCTTGCAAGGCAAGAGGTCCACCTTGCTACATGAAATCTCTCCCTGACTACTTCGGAGTGGGGTTTTCATTCCCCGTGTGTCAGAGATAGACAGGACAGTACTACTGCTCCCGCATCCATGCTGGAATGTAAATCGCCCTGAGGGACTGGAACCTGGTGCGCTAGCTATTAGCGGCGTGAGCACAGTCCGCCCTGGCGATAATATGAGACTGCCATAGTGTTGTCCACCCGCACTAGGACATGGCAGCCTCTCAACTGCTGGAGGAAGTGCTTTAGGGCCAGAAATAGAGACATCATCTCGAGGCAATTGATGTGCCGCGCGAGAAGATGGCCTCTCCAGCTCCCTTGGGCTGGATGGTCATCAGAGACCGCACCCCAGCCTGTGAGGGAAGCATCTGTCATTAGCATCAGCGATGACAAGATGAACTTAGAGTGGGACCCAGAGTAGAAACCGGGGTCTGAACCACATAGAAAGGGTACGAAGCACCTGGCGCGTAACCCTTATTGGGGATTGGCCCTAGTGAAATCCCCTGGTTCTTAGCCACAACTTGGAATGCTCTCATGTGCAGAAGGCCCAAAGGTGTCACCGTGGATACAGCTGCCATGAGAGCTAGGATGTCTGAAAGTGATGGTCAGTTTTCTGGTCTAGCTTGTTTTCCTTGAGGGTGTTGAGAATGAGTTCGACACAAGCGGGAGACAGCTGTGCCCGCTTACGATCGAATCCCATATGGCACCCAATGTGTTGTCCTCTGAACAGGAAAGAGCACGCTTTCGTGGCGTGCTGAGAACAGAGATGAGCTAGGACGACATGCTGATGTCGAAGCGCTAGCTACCGGATGCCCTGGGACTCCCGTAAGAGCCAGGACTAAATACATGCATTTTGTATATGTGCGGGTGAGCTAGACCAATGGAAGGACCCGATACTGGTAAGTTTCGCCCCCGAAAGCAAACCTCAGGAACTTCCTGTGTTGTGGCAATGTTTCTGTATGAAAGTAAGCATCCTTAAATCGATTGTCAGAAATCAATCGCTTGGTAGGATTTGAGAGCAATAATTTTGACAGTCAACATATGAAACTGTATTTATTGATTTTCAGATAGCGGAAGAGCCCGCAAAATCTGAAAAATTGGACGCAGCCCCCGTTCCTCTTGGGAACCAAGAATACCGACTGTAGTAGCCTGACTCACTGTCTGGTGTGGGAACATGTTCCATGGCCCACTTCCCCAGCAGCTTTTGTCAGCAGATTCGCACTTTCCGGTTTCATGGAAGTGGAGACCATGCCATTGAAAACACAGAAGGTGAAGTGAGAACTGAATACTGTAGTTTCTCTATCCAGTGCTTAGTACCTAAGGAGATATACTTGGCAGTAGCTTCCACGCTGCCAGTTTCTCAGAAAAGGGCAAAAGTCTCGGCAGCTTGGTTAAACGGGGGGGATGTTAGATGTTCGGCATCCTGAAACATGGCAGGAAAGAAAAAAACGACAAACTAACAGCCTATTGGAGACTGGTGTTGCCCGAAACACCAGTGGTGGCGGAGCAAGAACACCGACCTCCTGGGGGTGCCAGGGAGAACACTTCATTCATTTGAAAGGAATTCTGGGTGCCTCTCCCTATTGGGGGGGCCACCCCCATTTATTTATTTATTTATTTATTTTTAATCATTCTGACCTCTTGGGGCAGATAGTGCACCACGGCGCACCCCAATCTTTACGAGGAGGTGCCCGGGTCCAAAAAAAAAAAAAAACACCCTCCTTGTGTTTTATGCCTTGCAAGAGTCAGCCGACAATCCTAACTCTTGAGCACGGCGGGGAGGGAATTTCCCAAAAGCTTGTTCGTATAACTTCGCCACAGAACCTAGTGGCGGCTGAGTTAAGGACATCGCTAAACAGGCCGGAAGGCGAGATAGGGGCATATAGATTTAGCCACAGGTGCCTCCTGCGAAAACCATAGCAGCCATAAAACGGCCGATAACACGAGCCATCTGCTTTGTTGCACGAAGAGACAAGTCTATCTCGGCATAATTCCAATACGCCTTATCTTTAAGAGCCCCGCCAGTACTCAAGTTTCTCAGCAGGTCAGCCTGGTAGGCCTGCAAAACCGCCCTGGTGTGCAGTGGAGCACCAAGCTGAGCTACTGCCTGAAAAGCTTTCACCTCCAGGGAAGATGAAAGTCTACACAGCTAGAAAGCTGATTGTGTAAAGCTGTTTTGAGACAATGTCAATTGTTAAAAGCGCTATACAAATAAAACTGAATTGAATTGAATTGAATAGAAAGGAAGTATAAGCTTTCCAGGAAGGATGATGTCCCAGGAGAGAGATAGCCTGTGATGCGTCTCTTCTATCTGGGCGTCATCATATAACCCCGCGCTTCCACATCAACTATATTTAAATAAATAAATAAGTTGATCGCAGGAAAAACACGGGATGAATACAGCTTACTCCATGAAAGGGTTAACTCATATGGAGAGAGCTAAGAGGGGGGAGAGAGCGTCGTTGAGGCTCCGCCCCCCGGCCACCCGACAGAACCTGCCGTCTACTGTTTTTAAGTGCTTAATCTCATCCTCGTTCTCATCCATTTGTCACGGTCCGTGCAGGCGCGGTGGATCCAAGCGCAGAGCGCGTGTGGAAAACAGCGCCGGTTATCCTGTGGTGAACTATGCACTGATAGTTTTATGAATGAAAGGAGGCGTGGCGCGAGCTTAGAGCAGAGCGTGCGGGAGGGAAGAGCCGGCGTACACTGAATGCAAGCCTGATCCGTGCAGAGTAATCGAGAGCATGAGCGTGCGTGGTTCAAAGCCGAGAATTCAAATACAGTCCGTGATCCTGAATCGTGGTCATGAAACGTGAGCGAGAGTCGATAACCGGAAATCCGAAAAGGCAGTAGTCCAAAACGTGAGACGTGAGCAAGGTCCGTGAAACAGAGCATGGGTCGATATCCAAATGTCAAGGCAGAGAAGAACGCTGGAAAATTGGGCATGAAGGCACACAATAATCTGGCGAGGGGTGGTGGTTTTAGAAAGAGTTATATAGAACCAGGTAATGAATGAAATGAAGAACAGGTGTGTTGAGCCGGTGAATGAGGCGGCAAAATGAAAGCAGTGGGCTGGAGTGTGGAACGGAGTCGCAGGTAATCATGGCTTGGCTTGAGGCGGGGGCGTGACCTGGCGTATCGTGACAGTACCCCCCCCCCTACGGACGCCACCTGGCGTTCTAGAAGATGCTTCCGGGTGAAGGTTATGGAAATCCGTGATGAGGGAGCGGTCCAGGATGAATCTGGCAGGGACCCAGCTTCTCTCCTCAGGCCCGTAGCCTTCCCAGTCCACGAGGTACTGAAGGCCACGGCCTCTGCGGCGAGACTTAAGAAGTCTTCTGACAGTAACGGCTTCGCCGCCATCTATGAGCCGAGGTGGTGGGGGAGGGTGGGGCTGTGGTGCCAGAGGGCAAGGTACCAATCTGCGGATCTGGGAGACGTGGAAAGTGGGGTTGACTCGACGCATGGACAAAGGGAGGGCCAGTCTGACAGAACACGGGTTGATAATGCGTGAGATGGTGAATGGGCCAACGAACCTTGGCGAGAGTTTTCTGGACGTTGTCTTGAGAGGCAGGTCCCGTGTGGACAGCATGACTCTTTGGCCGATCCGGTATTTGGGGGCCGCAGAACGATGGCGGTTAGCCTTACGCTGGAAGGTACTCACGGTTCGTCTCAGCTGAGCCCGAACCCGTCGCCATGTGTTTTTACAACGGCGGACGAAGGCTTGGGCTGACGGGACTGCAGTTTCCTCCTCCTGAGTGGGGAACAGTGGTGGTTGGTAACCAAGGCAGCATTGGAAAGGTGACATTCCGGTGGAGGAAGTGGTGAGTGTGTTATGGGCATATTCCACCCAAGGAAGATAACGGCTCCATGAAGCTGCATCACGTGAGACCATGCATCTCAGGGATTTCTCAAGCTCTTGGTTGATGCGTTCAGTCTGACCGTTACTCTGGGGGTGAAAACCTGAAGAAAGGCTGGGTGTGGCGCCAATAAGGGTGCAAAAGGCCTTCCAGAATTGCGCTGAGAATTGGGGTCCCCTGTCTGAGACTATGTCTACGGGTAATCCATGGAGCCGAAACACGTGGTGAATCATAAGTTCAGCTGTTTCTTTGGCCGACGGGAGTTTGGGTAACGGAATGAAGTGAGCTGATTTGGAGAAGCGGTCAACAACAGTGAGTATGCAGGTGTTATTGTTTGAGGAGGGTAATCCAGTGACGAAATCGAGGGCGATGTGAGACCAAGGGCGGTGGGGGATGGGGAGGGGTTTTAAAAGACCCTCAGGAGGACGGTTTAGAGTCTTGTTCCTGGTGCATGTGTCACAAGAGGCCACGAAGTTCTTGACATCCTCCATGATTGATGGCCACCAGAAGCGTTGCTGTAGTAGGGATAGGGTGCGGGTTGCTCCTGGGTGGCAGGCTAATCTTGAGCTGTGGCCCCAGTCCAGTACTTGTGGGCGGATGGCAGCTGGGACAAAGAGCCGTCCCAGAGGAACGTTACTAGGGCCTGGCTCCTGTTCGAGGGACTGCAAGACCTGGTTCTCCACTTCCAGACGGGTGGTGGCCACGAGGCATTGAGGTGGTAGGATGGTGTCCAGGGTTGGGGTTTCCCGAGGAGTGGGGAACTGTCGCGACAGAGCGTCAGGTTTAGCGTTCTTGGAACCTGGGCGATAGGATAATGTGAAATTAAATCTAGAGAAAAATAGTGACCAGCGTGCCTGACGTGAGTTGAGCCTTTTGGCTGACTTGAGATATTCTAGGTTTCTGTGGTCTGTCCATACGAGGAATGGGAGGTCAGCTCCATCCAGCCAGTGTCTCCACTCCTCGCGGGCAAGTTTGACTGCAAGAAGTTCACGGTCTCCAATGTCATAGTTGCGCTCCGGGGGCGTGAGTCGACGAGAAAAGAAGGCACAGGGATGAAGCTTGTTATCCGTTAGGGACCTTTGAGAGAGAACAGCTCCGACTCCGGTTTCAGACGCGTCCACCTCTACGATGAATTGAAGGGAGGAGTCTGGAAAGACAAGAATGGGTGCTGTGGTGAAACGATGCTTGAGGTCATTGAATGCTTTCTCCGCTGCGGTGCTCCACCGGAAGGGAGTCTTTGTGGAGGTGAGTGATGTAAGCGGAGTTGCCACTGTGCTATAACTTCTAATGAAGCGCCTGTAGAAGTTAGCAAAGCCCAGAAAGCGTTGGAGTTCTCGTCTAGATGATGGTGGAGGCCAGTCAGTGACCGCTTTTACTTTAGTTGGATCCATCTGAATGCCTGATGGGGAGATGAGGTAGCCTAAAAATGATGTGGATTCTTGGTGAAATTCACATTTTTCGGCTTTGACATACAGTTTGTTCTCCAGCAGGCGTTGCAGGACTTGACGTACATGTGCTCTGTGTTCCTTTAGTGAACGGGAAAAAATCAGGATGTCATCAAGGTAGGCAAAAACAAAGATGTTTAGGAAGTCTCGAAGGACATCGTTGATCAGAGTTTGAAAAACTGCTGGGGCGTTGGTTAGGCCAAAAGGAACTACCAGATACTCATAGTGGCCAGTGGGAGTGTTGAAGGCTGTCTTCCACTCGTCACCTTCCCTGATCCGGACTAAATGGTAAGCATTCCTCAGGTCCAGTTTCGTAAAAAGGCGGGCATCTTGCAGTAGCTCAAAGGCTGTGGACATCAAGGGGAGCGGGTATCGATTCTTGATCGTGATTTCATTGAGTCCTCTGTAATCTATGCAGGGCCTAAGGGACTTGTCTTTTTTCTCTACAAAAAAAAATCCAGCACCGGCTGGGGAAGAGGAGGGGCGAATGATGCCCGCGGCTAGGGATTCAGAAATGTAGAGTTCCATTGCCTCTCTTTCAGGGCGTGATAGGGCATAGAGGCGTCCCTTTGGGGGCGAGGTGCCGGGGAGGAGGTCAATGGTGCAATCGTAGGGGCGGTGGGGAGGGAGCGAGATGGCACGTGATTTACTAAAGACCTGTTTCAGATCATGATATTCAGCCGGGACCTTGGACAAGCTGGGGATCTCTTCTTGAGACGTGGTTAGTTCATTTCTTGGAGATGCAGAATGAAGACAGGAAGACACAGGCAGGGCTCCATTCAAGGACATTTTTCCTTGTCCAGTCAATGTGAGGGTTATGTTGCTTTAACCATGGGAGGCCAAGGACGACTGGTGCATGGGGGCTCTTGATAATTAAGAGGGAGATATTTTCGGCATGGTTCCCTGAGAATTGAAGTGTAAGTGGGGCTGAGCGGTGTGTAATTGGGGGAAGTTTGCTGCCATCTAGTGCTTGGACATGGAAGGGTCGACTATGTGGAACAGAAGGAATCTTGAGCTTAGCGATCGTGGAGGCAGCGATCAGGTTTTGATCTGCCCCGGAGTCTACGAGGGCGTTCAGGACATAGGGCTGGTTATCGTAGGTCAGAGTTACAGAGAACAATGGTCGTCGGTCTGGGAATGAGCTGAGTGCTGGGGTCCCCTGTACTCCCAGAATTACTGGGGGCCCTGAAACTTTTAATGGGCAGGTTCGTACTAGATGGCCTGCTTGGCCACAGTAGAAGCAAGAGCCCTCGTCGCGACGTCGCTGACGTTCCTTTAACGAGATACGAGTACGACCAATCTGCATGGGCTCATGTGGGGTTTCAAGTGTTGGCATGGTGACGATTGAGGCTGGTGGTTGGTTACGAGCTGAGGATCTGGACCACTGATGGTCCACCTGATAGTGGGCATGTTTGCGAACGTCGATACGTGTTGCAAGGTCCATGAGCTCTTGGATCGTGGAGGGAAGCTCTCGAGCTGCCAATTCATCCATAATCGAATCAGCCAGTCCATGGAGAAAAGCGTCGAAGAGCGCCTGATCATCCCAGCCACAAGAGGGGGCTAGGGTCCTGAAATCTATGGTGTAATCATGTACAGAGCGGGATCCTTGGCTTAACTTGAGTAATTGGCCTGCCGCCTGGCGTCCTGAAAATGAGCGGTCAAACACCCTCCTCATTTCAGAGGTGAATGCCCAGTAGGTGGCGCAGCAGGGGACCTGGGCTTCCCATAGCGATGTCCCCCACTCCCTTGCTCTTCCAGTAAGGAGGGTTATAATGTACGCTACCTTAGACCGTTCTGTGGGGAAGGACGAAGCTTGCAATTCCAGTACAAGAGAGCATTGAGACAGGAATGAACGGCAGGTGAGTGGATCACCGTCATACGTGGGCGGCGCAGGGAGGCGTGGCTCTTGGCGTGTGGTGGGCGCTAGTGGTACTTCAGAAGCGGGAGATGAAATAAGATGCAGCTGTTTAATCTGATCAGTGAGAGATGTCAGTGTTTGCGTGACAGTGCTAAGCGTAGTCATGATGTGTTGAATATCATGCTGATGAGAGCCTAAAAGCGTGCCTTGGTTACGTAGCGCCGTTTCCAGGCGTGCGATATCTGCTGGATCCATAAATGGCCAGATTATACTGTCACGGTCCGTGCAGGCGCGGTGGGTCCAAGCGCAGAGCGCGTGTGGAAAACAGCGCCGGTTATCCTGTGGTGAACTATGCGCTGATAGTTTTATGAATGAAAGGAGGCGTGGCGCGAGCTTAGAGCAGAGCGTGCGGGAGGGAAGAGCCGGCGTACACTGAATGCAAGCCTGATCCGTGCAGAGTAATCGAGAGCATGAGCGTGCGTGGTTCAAAGCCGAGAATTCAAATACAGTCCGTGATCCTGAATCGTGGTCATGAAACGTGAGCGAGAGTCGATAACCGGAAATCCGAAAAGGCAGTAGTCCAAAACGTGAGACGTGAGCAAGGTCCGTGAAACAGAGCATGGGTCGATATCCAAATGTCAAGGCAGAGAAGAACGCTGGAAAATTGGGCATGAAGGCACACAATAATCTGGCGAGGGGTGGTGGTTTTAGAAAGAGTTATATAGAACCAGGTAATGAATGAAATGAAGAACAGGTGTGTTGAGCCGGTGAATGAGGCGGCAAAATGAAAGCAGTGGGCTGGAGTGTGGAACGGAGTCGCAGGTAATCATGGCTTGGCTTGAGGCGGGGGCGTGACCTGGCGTATCGTGACACCATTTTCACTTCCGCGTAAGCAAGAGAGGAATCCCCGTGATGAGAACGCGGAAGAAAGGAGCTTACCGCCGTCTGCCGCAGCTCTGTCAGATGCACGAGTTTAAGCCAGGAATGCACGGCGGCTCGAAGCTTCTCAAGGAATGCGAGGCGCGCGCAGCACTTAACCGAAGCAGTGTAGAGATCGCACTCCGATACGGATTAACACACACGGAGGGATATCTAGTTTAAACTCCGCCATATTGGTGAGTTAAACACTTTCTTATTTTGCTGGTTTAAACACAGACACGCTCACGACAAGGTGAAGACAAATGATCTGAGGTTTGTCGCCGGCTCACTAGTATTTATAACCTGCAGCTGCGTCTAATCAGATGACGTCACCTGACCGAGGTTATATATAGCCAAACAATTTGCCGTGTTTGCACACATGCTTCACAACCGGCAACAGGACAAATGCTTCCCATAGCGTTTTCACGCAGCATCGAGAGAAAGCCTTTGAAAGGGAACATAAATTTTCCTGAGTACTGTGCGTACAGTACATCAAACTGTGGGCGTGTCGTAAACTGACCGCTGGACAGAATTTAAACAACCTTTTGTGGTACTTTGATATCTGCCTGAAGTTTAACTTGTATCAAAATCATCAAAATGTTGAGTTGTGATGTTATGAAATGTTACAATGTGGAGGATTTAATAATCTAATTTAATATAATCTACTAATGCGCTACTTTTTCAATGTAAACAAACACCTGCACCAATAGATATTAATTAGAAAATGAATTCTAACACAAAAAGTGAATTTTAACACACTGGAGTCGTTTTAAGACAAAATTTCATCTTTATCTGATCTACTTTTTCCATTTCTCATCTGTGATTCTCTCTCCGATTACTGAACAGGGAGTGTATTTATAGAAGTGCAACTTATATTTATATATTTCTTATATATTTTTGAACATTTTTATATCTTGGTCTACCTTCTCACAGTTAAGCTATTTATTTAATTCTTGCTTCCATTTCTCTCTTATTTCTTGTTAATTGTTTTAAAAAAAATTTTAAGGTCACAGGCGGTCGTATGAGTATTTCACTACATATCGTACTGTGTACGACAAATAAAATTTTAATTTGAATTGAACTTAGTGTAAACAAGGGATAAGATACTCAAACTTACAGAATGTGATTTCTTTGTATTAATAAGTTAGACAGAGAGTTCTGCTGTACAGAAAGACAGACAGACAGATAGACATGTACAGTACGTGGACTTCAACCTGAAATAATAATACTGTAATATCATTGGTTACATTAAAGATCAGCAGATTATTTTTAGATTTAACCTTTTAACTATTTCTTCAAACTCTTTACGCATGGGTACTTACACTAGTTTGACAACCTCCTCCAATCTTACCCTTTAGCACTGAAGGTCCTCAGGGTTGTGAATTGTCCCCTCTCTTATACTACCTTTTCACTGTGTACCATAACCTAGAACTCAACCCCAAGTTGCGTTCCCAAGTTGCGTACAGTTTTATGACTGTATCATTAAAAACATCCTCACAAACTGTAGTTTAGTTCTGTACTGCAGCTTCACTACAGAAGAGTCATTGGTATTCAGCTACGCACCATGGAGGACATTTACAAGAAATGCTGTCTGCAAAGGGCGAGAGGCATTATCAAAAAATACCTCTCACCCCAATCATGAACTATTCACTCTTCTCCCATTAGGCAGGTGCTACAGGTGCCTCAGCGCTCACACAAACAGACTGAAAAATATTAAAATATGTATTTCTAGTCAAATGTTACTAAAATTGCAAGTATCTTTCTTTCTTAAAAATGCCTTGTTCTCCCGGCAGGTATTTTTGCTAGTGTTTAGGAATTGAATTTTTGAAAGAAGCTAAATTATCTGTAAATAAAACAAAACATATTTTCATTTGCAGTTTTTATAACATTTGACTAGAAATAACCTCATTTACCACATTGTTATTTATTGTAAATAGGCCACTAGTGCACTTCTGGTTAGATGCATTTTATTGGCTTTGTACATGTAATTTGCACAATGACAATAAAGTTGAATCTAATCTAATCTAATCTAATCTAATCTAATCTAATCTAAGATCCCAGATAGGAAGCTGGGGTCAGAGTGCTGGCCTTGCTCATTTATATTTTTGTCAGATAAAATAATAATAATAATAATAATAATAATAATAATAATAATAATAATAATAAACTATTTGCTAAATACAATTTGTATATGGACTTTTATGTAGCATCAGTAACTTCTTAAAAATGTCAACGATTTTAATTGTCATTTAAATGAAAATTTGCTCATTAAGATTTTTACATGAAAATAAAAATCCTGAACAAGTATATTATTCTAAAATGCAAAAATGTTAACATATTTCTAAATGAATTTGATCTGGTTACGGACACTACAGATTTTTTTACTTTTTACCAAGAAAAAAAAAACTATACTAACTCATGTTTATAAGTAACTGAAAAATACACAAATGTCAGGCCATGTCAGAATCTCTTCAGGGCTCCAAAACACCCTCAGACTCCTAAGGGTTAATAAACATTAAATCTCACTTAACCTTAATTTATGATTCCTCTTGCCACCGGCTGCTTTAAAAATAAAACTGGATGTGGCTGTCTTTGCTTCTTCCTGCTGTCCTTGCTAACACTCTTGGGACCCATGGTGCTATGTCTTTACTAAAAAAAAGAAAAATTTATAAAAAAAAAAAAAACAACAACAAAGAAATATGTAAACTTGCTTTGCTTGGCTTTCCATTGACGCAAACAAGTTTTGAACGGCTCCTGGAAGTACATGCAACTACTTAAAAGACCACCGACAGGGTATCATCACATCTCATCAAATTACTATTCCAAGATTTATCCTGCTTAAAGATGCAGTACAATCGATCACTAGCAACACCAGTGTGATTACATTCAAAGAGCAACTTCTTCCTTGAGAACTAAAACAGAGTTAAGTGTCCTCAGTAAAAGTTCAATAAAATAGCAAAAGTTGTGGGTCAAGCTGGGCCCTGGAGCAGACAAATGTCTTCAAATCATTTTTGTCTATTTTACAATAATAAAAAAAAAAGTTCACTTACAGGCATGTTTTTAGGACGTTCGAGTAAAAGTCTCCAGAGAAAACCCACACATACGTTCATGAGGAGGTCTGGAGCTGGAATAACTTTGCACAAATAGTAACTTGTATCTGAAATGTGCAAGGTACAATAACAGAACACAGGTATAAGATTAAAAACTAATTTTTTTCAATTGTTAATACACTTATCCTAGCATTTCAATAGTGCATGGATATCAAGTTACACTGGGCTTAATTAACAATTGTTAAATTAATATTAGTAACAAGTACATAATAAAATTTACTTACTGCTGTCATGCACACTCAGCCGCGACCGGCACTAGGACCCGGAAGTAAGACGGTCGCGAACCTGAAAGCATAAAGGTAAACAAGATGGCGCCGCACATCGCTCTGTCATTGAGTTATGCCCAGATCCTTTCGGAATCGTTCCCGTATCTGTGAGTACTCACTTTCTTGGCTATCTTTTCAGACTGAGTGTGTGTTTATAGGACTAGGGTTAGATTGTGTCTTTCCTTTGCTCATTGAGTGTGAGAGTCCTTATAACAAAGCGCGTGATTATCCTGCCCGCTCGTGTTTATCCGCGTTTGGGTTTACCATTCACGCTACAGGGCTAACTGCTAAAGCTATCTGCTCATCCCGGTTTGTTCGTGACAGATAGCACGATCATCATTCTAGTCATCCCGGTTAGTTCGTGACAGAATGACAGAGCCAAGAGCAGTAAACCCAGCGGATTACGCCCGCCTCCGCGATGTGGTTGACCAGCATGCTTTGCTCATCAATACGCTAACCGCGGAGCTCGGTTCTCTGCGCCGCAGTGTCCAAGACATCGCGGCCTTGCGCCGCGAGGTCGCGGAGCTTAGGCAGGAGAACGCGAGCCTCCGGGAGGCGGTTGGTGGGCTGGCTAGCTGCCCGCCCGCCGCGGCGGTCGCGGCGCCGCCACCCCCCCCCCCCTTCTGACGTTTTTTTAGCTCTTCCAGATAAATGGGATGGCACGGATGGGAAATGCAGTGTGTTTTTAACATCGCTGGAACTGGTGTTTGAGTTCAATCCCACCAAGTACTCCACCGACCGGCTGCGCATTGCACTCCTCGTCTCGTTGCTATCAGGGCAGGCAGCAGAGTGGGCCACGGCAGTCCTGCGCGCAGACACAGACACCGCGCACTCCTACAATGAATTCACCCACCAACTCAAGTTAACCTTTGAACATCCTGCGGGCGAGGTGGAGACCGACACAAAGCTCTACCACCTGCGGCAGGGAGGACTGTCCGTGAGTAAATACACCGCCGAGTTCCGGACACTCGCCATCCAGACCTCCTGGGGAGACGCGGCCCTCCGGACGTCCTACTTCGAGGGGCTGGCTAATCGAATCAAAGACGAGCTAGCCGGACGAGAGCTCCCAGCCACACTGGAGGGGCTAATCCAGCTAGTCCTCCGGATCGACCAGCGCCTCCTATCCCGTCCGAGGCCAGCACCTCGAACCCTGCCGCCACCACCCACGTACGCCTGCATTGTACCAAGACCACCAACCACCGTCACCACCGCTCTCCCTGGACGTGTCGGATCTCCACCCCCTGCCGTGGTTGACACCGGAGCCGGGGAACCCATGCAGCTAGGGCGCGCCTCCCTGACCGTGGCGGAACGCGAGAGACGCTACCGCGAGGGACTGTGCGCTTACTGCGGATCAGCCGCGCACCATCGAGCGACCTGCCCGTCCCGTCCGGGAAACGCCCAAACCCGGTGAGAGAGAGGAGAGACTCCCCGGGTATCATCCATCTCTCCGCGACCACCGACAACGCTGAGACTCGACTCACGGTCCAGGTAACCCTCCATCTTGGCCACAAACGGGTCAGAAGTGCCGCGTTCATCGATTCTGGTGCCGCGGGTAACTTCATTGACTCAACGTATGCCAGAGGATTGGGGGTAAAGATAGAGGCGTTATCCCAGCCAGTAAAAATCACCTCAGTCGACGGGCGGCCCCTCTCATCCAGCCCCATCACCCAGCAGACTTCACCCATCACTCTCATCCTCGGCCAACATCAGGAGTCTATCCAATTTCACCTTACACCCATCTCCTCTCCACCCATCATCCTCGGCTACCCCTGGCTCTTACAGCACGACCCACTCATCTCCTGGTCCCAGAACCGAATCCTTCAATGGGGGCCGACCTGCACCGACTTATGCCTACAGGCCCAGGCTGGGACGTGTTCCAGGGAGTCCGAGGCCCCCGACGTCGACATCCACGCCCTTCCACCACCATATCGAGACCTGGCTGAGGTGTTTTGCAAGCGCCGGGCCAGCCATCTACCACCTCACCGACCTTACGATCTAGCCATCGAACTCCAGCCAGGCTCCAGCCCCCCCCGCGGCCACCTCTACTCCCTTTCTACCAGCGAGACCCAGGCTATGGAGGAGTATGTCGCCAGCGCCCTGCGAAATGGCACCATCAGACCCTCCTCCTCGCCGGCTGCCGCGGGGTTCTTCTTTGTAAAGAAAAAAGGGGGCGAACTTCGTCCGTGTGTCGACTATCGGGGGCTTAACAAGATTACCATCAGAAATCGTCATCCTTTGCCTCTTACCAACTCAGCCCTGGACGCCCTCTCTGGTGCCACCATGTTCACTAAGTTGGACCTCCGGAGCGCCTACAACTTGGTGCGCATCAGAGAGGGTGATGAGTGGAAGACGGCCTTCATTACCCCCACCGGACACTATGAGAGCCTGGTCATTCCATTTGGTCTCTGCAACGCACCCTCGGCCTTCCAGTGCTTCATCAATGATGTTCTCCGGGACATGCTAGGCCGATGGGTGTTCGTCTACCTAGATGACATTTTAATATACTCACGCACCCCCGAGGAACACACAAAACATGTTCGAGCTGTCCTTAAGAGATTGCTCGCCCACCAGCTGTACTGTAAGTTGGAGAAGTGTGCTTTTCACGAGCACTCCACCACGTTCCTGGGTTTTGTTATCTCGCCCCAGGGTGTGGCCATGGACCCGCAGAAGCTGGAGGTTGTACGTCACTGGCCCCTACCCAGGACACTCAAACAGCTCCAACGCTTTCTCGGGTTTGCGAATTTCTATCGTCGCTTTATCCGGGGCTACAGTACAGTTGCAGCACCGCTCACTGCCCTTACCAGGCTCTCCAACAGTTCCTTTCGACTCAACCCTACCGCCATCTCAGCTTTTCATCGACTCTGTCATCTGTTCACCACCGCACCCATCCTGCTCCATCCAGATGCCAGCCAACCGTTCGTTGTGGAGGTGGACGCGTCGGAGGTGGGCGCCGGCGCTGTTCTCTCACAACGAGGTCCAGACCAAAAGCTACACCCCTGTGGCTTTTACTCCAAAAAATTTAACCCCACTCAGCAGCGATACGGAGTAGGGGACCGTGAACTGTTGGGCATAAAGTGGGCCTTGGAGGAGTGGCGTCACTGGCTCCAGGGTGCCAGTGAGCCATTCATTGTCTGGACGGATCATCAGAACCTCATCACCATCCGCAACCTCAAACAGCTAAACCCACGACAGGCACGGTGGGCCTTATTCTTCGAACAGTACGATTTCCATCTTTCGTACCGCCCGGGGTCAAAGAACACCAAGGCCGACGCCCTCTCCCGTCAATACGAGCGAGAGGCGACCCGGGCGGAGCCCGTGCCTGTCCTTCCACCCACCCGGATCATCGCACCCCTGCACTGGGATATGGAAACGAGGGTCCGCCAGGCACTGGCCACCGAACCCGCACCGGCAGGTGTGCCGCCCGGGCGGCTCTACGTCCCCACTCAACTCCGGCCCGAAGTCCTCCAGTGGGGCCATTCTTCACCCGTCGCGGGACACCAGGGAACCCGGAGAACCCTCACCTTCGTGGGACGGGCCTTTTGGTGGCCTTCGATGAGGAGGGAGGCTACTGAGTTCGTCCGGGCGTGCCCAGTGTGCGCCAGGGCCAAAGACTCTAACCAACCAACTCCGGGGGAGCTCCAACCACTTCCAGTCCCTCGTCGGCCCTGGTCGCACATTGCCGTCGACTTCATCACGGGCCTGCCGATCTCCGAGGGAAAAGACGTCATCCTTACCATCGTGGATCGCTTCTCCAAGGCAGTGCACCTGGTGGCCCTCACCGGACTCCCGTCAGCCAAAACCACAGCAGAGCTGATATTGGAACACGTAGTCCGATTGCATGGGTTCCCTAAGGACATCGTCTCGGACAGAGGTCCCCAGTTCACCGCCCGGTTCTGGAAGGCCTTCTGCCGTCTGATCGATTCGTCCTGCAGTTTGTCCTCTGGCTATCACCCCCAGACGAACGGTCAGACGGAGCGAACCAACCAACAGCTGGAGCGCTACCTAAGATGTTTCGTGTCGGATCGCCAGCGCTCCTGGGCCCGCTACCTCAAGTGGGCCGAATTATCACACAACCTTCACGTCTCCTCAGCCACCAACCTGAGTCCATTTGAGGTGTGCTATGGTTTCCAGCCTCCGATGTTCACTCACCAAGAACCGGAGGTTGATGTACCATCGGCCCAACAGTTGGTTCGCCGGTGCCGGCGGCTATGGCACCAAGCCAATCTCGCCATCCGACGCACCAACGCCAACTATGTGGCCCAACACCGCCGTCGGCACCCTCCGGGACGATTGTACCACGTAGGTGACAAAGTATGGCTATCATCCAAAAACCTTCACCTGCACACAGAGTCAAAGAAGTTATCACCAAGGTTCATCGGGCCATACCGCATAACTCTCAGGATCAACCCTGTCACCTACCGGCTCCAGCTGCCTGCGGCGCTCCGGATCCACCCTGTCTTCCATACCTCACAGCTGAAACCATTCACCACCTCACCCATGGTTCCACCCACCCCCCCTGCTCCTCCCCCCCGAATCATTGACGGCGGTCCCGCCTACACCGTGCGACGGATCCTCGACTCGCGCCCTCGGGGCAGGGGCACCCAGTATCTGGTCGACTGGGAAGGCTACGGTCCCGAGGAGCGGTCCTGGGTTCCGGCTCGCTTCATCCTCGACTCCGGGCTCATTAGGGACTACCGTCACCGGGTATCCTCCACCCCTGGACCGTCCGGAGTCGGTCCTGGACGGGGGGGTACTGTCATGCACACTCAGCCGCGACCGGCACTAGGACCCGGAAGTAAGACGGTCGCGAACCTGAAAGCATAAAGGTAAACAAGATGGCGCCGCACATCGCTCTGTCATTGAGTTATGCCCAGATCCTTTCGGAATCGTTCCCGTATCTGTGAGTACTCACTTTCTTGGCTATCTTTTCAGACTGAGTGTGTGTTTATAGGACTAGGGTTAGATTGTGTCTTTCCTTTGCTCATTGAGTGTGAGAGTCCTTATAACAAAGCGCGTGATTATCCTGCCCGCTCGTGTTTATCCGCGTTTGGGTTTACCATTCACGCTACAGGGCTAACTGCTAAAGCTATCTGCTCATCCCGGTTTGTTCGTGACAGATAGCACGATCATCATTCTAGTCATCCCGGTTAGTTCGTGACAACTGCATTCTGGAGTCAAATTAAGGTGATTTAAACAAATGCTGATTATTTATTAATTTCATTTCAAGTTAATTTTTTTCAGTTTAAAATCAGCGAGGAAAAAATGGGGAAATTTTTATAAAATTTTTCTGGCCATGTCAAAATTTTACTCACTTAGAGAGACTAGGTTCTACTGCCATGCAATTTCCGCCCAATTTCCAGCATCCAGACATCCAGATGCCACATGCTGAAGGACCTGCATTTTTCTTAATGTGAGATTCCAAATTCAAATTCAAATTTTATTTGTCACTTTATTTGAGATTTGTTTAGTTAGTAATATGAATGTACAAATACTTTTTTAGCAATTCATTTTTTTTTTTACAGAGAGTTGTGAAATATACACATTTTGTTGTGTGGTTAAATTCACTTAAGCTATTTCCTCTCAGTCTGCTCTGTTTTTATTTGGCTAAAAGCCGAGCTTAGCATGGTAGTTAGTTCTGTGTGTGAATTTTATTACAGTGTGTGTTATACAGTATAGTATACAATATTCTTTAAAGAGTCAGTCGGGCTAGTCCAGTGGTTCTCAAACTGTGGGGCGCGCCCCACTAGTGGGGAATACAGACATGACAGGTGGGGCGCAATGAACGGGAGGAAATTGGTGGAAAATAATATGAAAAAACTAAACAATCACACACAAATAAATGGACCATTAATACAAGTAAATTTAACATAACATCAGTTGGGGGTCGGGAGAAAAAGTGGAACCATAGTGGAACAATAACGGTTTAACGTCGGACAAACTTGAGCTGCGCTGCTCGAATCACAAACCTGCGCGAGCCACTGGGCAGCGCTGCGCGACTCTGACAGAAATAAACTGCGCCGATGATCAAAGTACATTTTACCCCGCTGGGATGCACACGTACAAACCAGGCATGGCAAGGCGGAAACAATATTAAACAGTCCTGACATTTTAAGTAAATAGTTTTTAAATAAAACACAGTGGGTCGCGCAGGTTTGTGACTCGAGCGACGCTGCGCGATCCACCGGACTGCGCGAATAAACCAGATCATCACTGCGCTATCCAGATAGTCGTGCTGCGCTGTATTTGCGCAGATATTCGGTTCAATCGGGTGCCACGGTTTCGTCCCACTTTTGACGTGTTTGGCTTCACAGACACTTCGACAATGGAAGAAGACGGTGCAGCAGCAGTGAGTTTGCTTACATGTGACGAAACCAAGAACGGGGAGATTGTAAAGAAAAAAGCTGCATCGTCTGTGGTGTGGAATTGGTTTGGGTATAAGAAAAGTGATACGAGTGAGATGAACGTGATTTGTGAGGTACGCAAGTGCACTGTTTTAACAAGTGGTGGAAACACGTCAAACCTTTTCTATCATCTGAAATCCAAGCTTCCAAACTAATATGGCCAAAGTAAAAAAAAAAAGAAAATGCGGCAAACCCCAGCAATTCACAGTTTAAATAAAATTACATTATGTAAAACAGTTTCTTTGTGTTTGACTTTTTATTTATATATTTTCAGATACAAATTGCTATATTGTGATATAGCAATTGTGATTGTGATCATTATCGAGGTAGAAAATTGCTTCTACCGTGATAGAAGATTTTGGTTATATGGCCCACCCCTACTGAAGCCTATCTTGAGCTTGGATTCATGGTGGTGATGGTGGGGGCAGAGGAGAGGCTCGTATGTGCTTTGTGTCTTAAACCGCTGGCAGCAGACCGCATGAGACCCAACAAAGTAGGAAGACACTTAGAGACAACACACTCACAGTCACGTTAATAAGCCACTCGACTTCTTTCAAAGAAAGCTGGCAGAATACAGACAGCAGGATAATCGCACGGTAACATCTGAATCAGTGGACAGCAAAGCACAAATGGCTTCATTCAAAGTTGCATACAGAATTGGGCAGTGCAAAAAAAAAACTACAAATGATTGCTGAGCAGCTAATAAACATGGGGTCAATTATGCAAAGATAAGTGCCAACATAAGCCTTTTATAACAATTGCACGTGTATTTTATCTGTTTTTAACTTGGTGTTGTTTGATCTTATTGGTTTAGAAATTGATATTTCAATAAACAGTAAACTTGGCCGATTTCGTTATTATTTTGTTAACAAGTGGGGCTTGAAAATTCGCTCACCCCCTTAAGTGGGGAATGACAGAAAAAGTTTGAGAACCACTGGGCTAGTCAATGTTTCAGAGTGTTAGCGTTAGCTTCCCCTCCCCCACTTTAACAAGTGATTAGCTGACCTTGACACTGAGTGTCTGACTGCAGCAGGTAACCGTTGCTCTAGAGGTGAGTAATTAACTTAAAGATTTACCTTTTGTGTTTTGAATTGAGTTCAATATAAACTATTAAATTAAAGGGGACACGTGTAGTAACAGAATATTGTGTTTGTGTTGTTACAATGTCAATGTTACAAATGTTAAATGCTATTCTTGTTGTTTTTATGTTAACTCAGCACAAGCATTTAAGTAACTTGGAAATATTAAAATAGTTTAGATTTGATTCATAATTTAACTGTATTTCAGGTTCACTTAAATATTTAATGAATGTTAGTCAATTTCTCTCAAATATTCAATAAAAATAAATCTCTTCCAGATTTCTCTGATATTCATTGAATGTAACACATTTTTTTTTAGTAAACGTAAAACTGTTTTCCTTAAAATGATTTAATTTAGCTTAAAATATTTATGCTGAATACATTATATTTTCGACAGTTAATATTACTGTAAATCCAACACAATAAACGACTTGATTTAATTTACAATTAAATATATATATTGTCTTACATTTAAATAATTTATTCTATGTTTCTTACTCATTATTATAGTAGGAAAATGTACTTAAACATATTAGGTGTCACTTTGTTGTCATAATTTTTTTGAGTAAACCCTAGGTCAGATATTTTTTTACAGTGTAGAACACTTTCTCAGTATGCCGCCTCAGCTGGGATCGTAATACACGATTGCACTGCCTTCTTTAAAGCATTTGCGCCATTTACTGCAGCGAAGTGTCTCATCCCACTTTGACTTGAACGCCCCTTGAAACATGTGCTCTATTCTACTTGTATTGTTTTGCTCGTGTGATGCAGAAAACCGCACATTCATTAGCAAGATCTAAATAGTTTGTAGAAATAGCTTCATCCTCTTTAGACTGGGGTAATAAATCAGCATGCACATACAGTACTATTTACAGATGCTTTTAGACACTATTTTAATATTTTTCTCCTTTCAAGCAACAGAAAAAATATTTTTTCCTGCTCCTGAAACATAGCAGTAGTTTGTAGCTGACAGTTGATGCTGGTGTGAGTTTTTTCTCCGCCAGTCTTTCACACATCTCTGGCTAAATCCTTCTGATTTGTTTCAATGGTTTATGAAATCAATTACGATGACACCTGTCATTGTTTCGTCACCTGTTTCCAGGGTTTGTTTACGCGGCTTTACTTGGCGGTTCACTCACGGTAAATCCCAAATTTTGGTTGATGTGCGATTTTTCTCACGCTCGTTTGAACGCCGGTTGTTAAGCCGCTGCAGCGATCTGGCTTTCCTGCCAGTGTTTGCTTTAGTTTAATCACATGTGTATTGTCTTTTTCTGACAACACTTTTTCTCTAAAAACAAATATTTGTATCTTTTAGAAGTGAAAACTTTGGCTGCTTGTTTTTCTAATTGGTACCGTAAGTAGTACTCTATCTGCATCGGTGGCTCAGTGGTACTATATTTTTCCTGCCTGCCATGCGGATTCAATCCCACCAAATGCTCAAACCTCCGCCACTGGATGCAGTCTCGGTCCCAAACCAGGTTGTGTCATGAAGGTGAAAAACACGCGCCAACCTTTGTGCAGATCGGATGTGGTGACCTCTCAACGGGAGCACCCGAAAGAACTCTGTCAACTTTTTGTAAGTCGCTCTGGATAAGAGCGTCTGCCAAATGCGTAAATGTAAATGTTAATTTTACACTATTATTACCAATGTTTATTAGCCATCAATTTTGTTCATTTTATTTATTTTTTTGTAAACATTATTTATAACTTTTCACAAGTTTTGAAACTATAGATGGTGATCTGGTAATCATTAGCCAATCAGAGATGTAGTATGCAGGGTTTGTTTCAGAGTTATAACATTTGTCAGTTCACACCCAGAGTTGGAAAACCCAGTGCTGTAAATCTACAAATGTATCTCACAGTGAGCCAGCATGCTGTCAGTGTATGACAGGTCTATTGAGTAAACATAAAATACTCTTCACTTACCTCCCTCTAAAATTTGTAGAAAGGAGTGGAGATGCAGGAAGTAAATTCTTTTAGTCAAGAACTGCAGTTAAGTCTGATAAACATGCCTCACTTGGAGTAAAGTCTTGGAGATGTTCCTGAGTTACTGAGAATCTTTCTCTCTATGGATCAAATCAAATAATGCTTCCAACCCTTTTTTTTTTTCTAGGGATGACTATATAGAAAATGACCCATGTTGCTGCAGAAAATCCATAACAGTTGCTCCTTGGCAGGTGTGGGATGTGAACTGACAAGCTTCAAGTTCTTGCAATTATATCCAATAATATAAAACTGAAAAAATGTCTACGTGAATAGGGAGAGACAACACACTCCAGGCTTATACTGTACTTCAGCTGCAATTTCAGAAAGATTTATTTTAAACATATATCTTAGCCATTTTTTAAAAATAAGTATGATGCACCAAAATACACAAATCCTGGACTTGAATAAAAGTAGAGATACCTTTGATAAAATAAAAAGTGACAGTAGAACTGCTCTATTTACATTTCTACTTGAAATGTACTTATTTCTACTTCTACTTTATTTAAACACGCCCCATGTAGCACCATGAAATCCAAACATATTTAGATTGAGACCATCAAAAACATTTATATTCCACAACGACAATATTTTTTTAAAATACAGTTTTATACCCGTTTAATTTAATACAGATACCCGTCACAGTGTTTGTTTTTATGTTTTACTACTTAAAAACGTACAATTCTATGTGAAGAGGACACCGAATGTGGATGACTGATATTAATCAACCTGCAGGTGTTTAAGTCAGATGAATGAGAATAGTGTGTGGGGGTAAATGTCTTAACGTCCTGGGTTGCATCAATGAGTCCATTCACAATTTGTAGACTGAAACAACATTTACGCTTCACCAAGCCAGCACAGAATAATTCAACAAGCGGAGGTAGACCATAAATCCAAATGCTTTTCTTCCAGCTTGACTTTTTGTATTAGTTTTTATAATTGGTTATTGAATACAACAGATTATCAAAAAAAAATGAGAATATGATAATAAAAATGTAAAAAGTATATAAAGATAACACAATTACTGTATATATCATGCACTTAAACGAGTGCAACTTGCTGACTTATTAATAAACGTTTATTAATATCTGCAGATTGCCCTAACTGGGAGACTTAATGCACTTATGGTAATATTTTTTTTTAAAGATAAGAGGACTAATGGGCGGCACGGTGGTGTAGTGGTTAGCACTGTCGCCTTGCACCTCCAGGGTCTGGGTTCGATTCCCCGGCCAGGCTCGATTCCCGTCTCTGTGTGCATGGAGTTTGCATGTTCTCCCCGTGCTTGGTGGGTTTCCTCCGGGTACTCCGGTTTCCTCCCACAGTCCAAAGATATGCAGGTTAGGCTAATTGGCGTTCCCAAATTGCACGTAGTGTGTGATTGGGTGTGTGAGTGTGTGAGTGTGTGTACTGTATGTGTGTGTGCCCTGCGATGGATTGGCACCCTGTCCAGGGTGTACCCCGCCTAGTGCCCGAAGTCTCCTGGGATAGGCTCCAGGTCCCCCGCGACCCTGAACACAGGATTAAGCGGTATAGAAAATGAATGAATGAATGAAGAGGACTAATGTTTAAAAAGTGATATAAGATTCAAGCGATGTGTGTGTGATTTAGTTGTGTTCACTTTGTCTACTAGTCCTGCTACCTGCATGTATATTGTAACCTTAGTGGAACGACTGACAGACACGCAGGAGGGTGAAATATGAATGTACTATACATTTTACAAAGCTGGAAAGTACTGAAGTGAAAATGAAACTGTTAGAGGAAGAGGCTGATGAGGCTGTAAGCTTTTAAAGTATTTGTATTGCTCACAATTTTTTTTTGTCTTGTTTTCAACATTTTTTTATATTAAAAAGTTTTAACACTTTCTTCACAGTTTTCTAATTTCCTGGAAGTACTGTAGACTTTCAAAAGGTTATTAGAGGTGATAATACAAATGAGATTAAGGAAAATAGGTTTAATGAAAATATATATTTTTTTCATTTATTTTTGCTTTTAGAAAAGCTTGTTGTGTTGTGCAGCAATGAAGAAGGTCTGGATCTCATGGTGCTGACATGTGCAAGCCAAGAGCCAATCCATCAGGTCTAAGGGAGGGAGGGAAAAAAAAATAATATATATATATATATATATATATATATATATATATATATATATATATATATATATATATATTGTTGTAAAAGTCCATTTATCACAATAGCATCTGCTGTCAGCCTCCAGTTGCACATTTTCTGGAGGGAGAAATTAAGAGAGCCAAAAAAAAGAGAAGTTCTAGTATTGGCTCAGTATGAGAAGAAATTGCTCATCATGAGCTTGCCAGGTGAGGGGGATAAATGTAACATTCTTTCTCACACACACACACACACACACACACACACACACACACACACACACACACACACACACACACACACACACAGTGCCCTGAAGGTCCTGAAGTACCTGCACAAGGTGGAGCACAGAAAAGCGATGCTGAGTTGTCAGGCAATTTGGAAACAGATGCAGTGGGCTTAGATTTACAGCTTCAGGTTGTAACTCTCTGCAAACTGTATTATGTTGATTTCAAAACAAAGCAAAGCTACATAAAGTGAGGAGGAGAACTTTATCCCTAATGTTTTCCATAAATATGACTAATGATGTTACTATAAATGTTAATGTTTACTGAAGGTATTTGTCTCATGCACTGTTCTCACAATTACACAACCTGCAAGAATATTTTTATTCTTACAGTTTAAATTATTTTACATATAATTTCAGTCCTAGGTTAATTAATAGTTGATAACTAGTTAATTACTTTTGCAAGAAAAATACAACAATGCAAGAATAACACCATCGGTGATAATTAGAAATTTAATTAGTAATTTTGGATGCATTTAACATTTAAATAAACAAAACAGACCAATAAATTAAAAAAAAACATCTAAAAACAAGTAAACTTTCCTTTAACCAAAAATTAACTAAGATTTTAACTAAAATGCAATCTACTTACAGTATGTTCTCCCCGTGCTTGGTGGCTTTCCCCTGGGTACTCCGATGTTATGGGTTTGCACCCCATTGCCTGTTCCCGGAGTTCCCTTGGATAGGCAAAACTACAGAGGTTGTATAAGTGACTGGATAAATTGCATTAAGTAGTCTCTGAGTCCTGATTAGGGGAAGTTTAATGTTAGGTTTAAACTGTATGGTACAGTATGTGAGACAATGTTATATAAGGTGTTTTTGTCTTGTTTGTTCTTGTTTCAAGGCTTGCCTTCAAGCATGGCAGCTGTAAACTAGAACTTAAATACACAGGAATAAAAAAAAAAATCAGGGGCATTTGACATGCTGGAACATCTACTATGAAGATTATACTGTATATCCTTTAAATGAACACTTATATTGTATATACCAATACAGTAAATTGGTGACAGGATCATAGGCACCCAAGGCTCATTCATGTACGTATGTGGAGACCAAAGGCCAGTCATTCAGTCTGCTCCCCAATGCAGAATAAACAACCAAAAAAACCCAATGCTGGTCATGATAGAAAGGTATCAAAACACCCAGCCAAAGATTGTTGACCCAGCCTCCACACTCCCCAGATCCCAATGAGATCGAGCACCCATGGGGTATAACGAACAAACAAGTCAAATACGCAAGTTGCGTAAATTATCCACTACTAACATGCTGGTGCAAGACACTACAGTCTTATGTACAGTCTTATGGCCTGAGGGCCCGGAGGTGTCCAGCTGAGAACCCACACAATATTGTGCATAATGTTTTACATTGTAATGTTATAGCTGTTTGTTGTAAATGAATATTTCTTTGCCCAGCACTGTGTCTGGCTGTTATCCTCACTTTTGAAGTCTCCAAACTTGCCATAGAGACTGACAATCTTCTTCCTTTTTTTAATATAATCAAGGTATTACCCATGTGGCATAAAACTACACAGAGGTGCCATATAAAAAATAAGCATAACTTCATACTACTTTCTATTACAGTTGATGTGTAATTTGAGATGAGATGAGATATGAGATGGTCCACTTGTCTAGTAAGGTGCCATTTGAAAAGTTAGAATGGATATTACTTTTGAGGTACTAATTTCTTTTGCATCAAAAGAAAAAGAAAACCCTTACAATTGGTCTCAAATCTAATTGTCCAACCTGGTTCAGAAATTTTAAAGTAGTGTAGGCTTTACTGCTTAATCCTGGAATCTGTATTCTGAATACTGTAGGCGATGCTGTATTTATGTATTTAACTATTTTAAACCTCAGGTCTCTTTAAAGGTCCTACAGTATATTTTGCAATTTCTTTAACAACTTAACTCAGGTCTCAGAGCTCTGAGTGTATTATTGTTCTAGCTGAAATACCCCTCAGATAATGCAAGGTTACTGTATATCCCAAACTCGCCTTTATTTTATTTCTCCCCATATGGTTAAAGCACTGGATCAGAAGGTCCCAGGTTCAAGTACAGTACCAGTGCCACTGTTGGACTCTTGAGCAAGGCCCTTAATATTCAACTGCTCATATGTGTAATGGTATAAAATGTAAGTCGCATTGGATAAGGGTGTCTGCCAAATACCCCTTAATGTAAATGTAAAACACCAGAGCTGATCAACAAGCTAGGCGAGCAAGCAAGGGGATCATCTTATATGAGGTCACAATAGGCAGGAAATTTAACTGGATTGTTTAATCCCTGGTTATACAAAAAAAAAAAAAAAGCAGGGAATTTGTTTGTTTCCCATTTGTTTTCTTTGCACATTGGAGACCCATGCGAATTTCCCCCCAAAATGTTACGTTACGTTACGTTACGTTATGGGTGTGTGTAGAATCAGAATCAGAATGAGTTTTATTGGCAAGTACACTTGCACGTACAAGGAATTTGTTTCAGTGACAGAGCCTACAGAGTAGGCTTTCCTGCTCAGTTCTGGATACATGGTATTATCATTAGACACTGTAAACCATTAAGGTGTAAATAACTCAGTTACTGCTTTTGACTTGTCACTGTGTTGCCCCACACTGAGTCATCACATTGATCTCTGACATAAGCAGCCCATTAAAACCAAACAGCACTGCCTATACTTATACCGTCCAGTGAACTTTATATGGCGGTTCACTTTGTTTCCACACACTGCCAGTCAAAAGTTTTTAAACACCTAGAGTTTCTAATGTTTTATTACAGTTTAATCACTATTAATACCACAGACCAAAGAAAACAATACAGATTAGTAATTAAATAAGGAAACCTAAGTCTTTGTGGAACTTATTAAATAGTTGATCTGAGATCCTAATGGGGTTCTTAATGAGTGTTTTATTAAAAGCAGGCACGCTTGCAGAGTAAACCTGTTAGGCCTATAGATAATTAGAGTAATAAAGCGCCTGATTACAGCAATAAAGTTATAAAGATTTAGCAATTTCCCTAGTAGATTAGATATAGAACACAGTTCCTAACATCTTAATTCACTAAACGTTTAAAAATAAACATTCATTTAGACGTATGCAGATTTAAGAGAGGTTGTTTAAACAAAAATGTTAAAATACACGAGAGGCCAAAAGTTAGAAAGAAAAAGCAATCAAGGAAATGCTGTGAAACTCAGCAACAGCTTCTAGATGAAGAACACTGTCTTACATTGCATTCATGAAAAGTACATCCAAAGTTTTTTTTATTCTTTTGACATTTGCAACATAAAAAATATTTATCTTTGGTTTGAAATAAAAAGAAACATAAAAATTATAAAAATAAAAATACAAATCTTAGTGGTTAGCATTGTTGCCCAGCACCTCCAGGGTCTGGGTTTGATTCCCACCTCTTGGTCTACAGTATGTGCATGGAGTTTGCATGTTACCCCTGTATTTGGTGAGTTTCCTACAGATAATCTGGTTTCTTCCCACAGTCCATAGACATGAAGATTAGACTAATATTTGAAATTATTGGACTTGGGTTAAACATACAAAACCTTATTATAACATGCAAACACTGTGCTGAAACTTAAACTGCATTTGAAGAAAAGTGATCCGAAAAAAAATCATGAATGGACATCATTTAAATGCATAGTAAAGATGTATAGTAAAATAAATAAATAAATGCATTAATTAATTTATTAATTCATTAATAATATTAATAATAACAACAACAACAATAATAGTAGTAGTAGTAGTAGTAATAATAATAATAATCATAATGACAACA
The DNA here is from genome assembly GCA_030522415.1 of Channallabes apus. Taxonomy (NCBI): domain Eukaryota; kingdom Metazoa; phylum Chordata; class Actinopteri; order Siluriformes; family Clariidae; genus Channallabes; species Channallabes apus. The sequence goes on from CM060109.1 coordinate 14,542,440, forward strand.
ACAAAAACCCAACAATAGACATTAGAGTTATCTACAGTATGGACTTTTTGTTTCCTGATGGCATGGACATATACCAGGACTCAACTTGTGAAAGTGTGCTTTTAGGAGCATGGGGAATTATTTTCACTCATGAACTGAACACCACATTGTGCACCATGATCAAAGATAAAAATCTCCAATAAAATCCTGTATAGTGATCAACGTTTTTTTTTTTATCAGGCAGTGTATATTTCTGCATATTCCAAATAAAAAAAATATGATTCACTACAGTGATTTAAAAAAAATTACTTTAATTCATTCATTCATTCATCTTCTATACCGCTTTATCCTGTATTTAGGGTCGCGGGGACCTGGAGCCTATCCCAGGAGACTCAGGACATGAGGCAGGGTACACCCTGGACAGCGTGCCAATCCATCGCAGAGCACACACACACACACACACACACACTATGGTCAATTTGGGAACGCCAATTAGCCTAATCTGCATGTCTTTGGACTGTGGGAGGAAACCGGAGTACCCGGAGGAAACCCACCAAGCACGGGGAGAACATGCAAACTCCATGCACATAGAGACGGGAATCGAGGCTGGCCGGGAATCGAACCCGGACCCTGGAGGTGCAAGGCGACAGTGCTAACCACTACACCACCGTGCCGTCTAATTACTTTAAGGGCTATGTGATATTTAGAATTGGTTCGTTATACCAAAATAATTAAGTTTTTACATGTCTAATAATTCCTCCTTTTTGGCCATATCTCTCAAATCTTTTGTGTTCTCCTATTCATCATATTTAATTTGTAGGCTTTAAAAAATAAATAACAAAATTTAATGTAAAAAACTGAGCTGTTCAAACAAATACATGTAGCTTATATGTTTGGTTAATTACCTTAGCGATAGATCGTAGACAATAAAACATGAACTTATGTTCATCAGTTATTCCTAAGAATACAAACCCATCTTGTCATGCACACTCAATCTGCGCCCGGCACTAGGACCTGGAAGTAATGCGGGCGCCAAACCAGGAAGTATAAAAGAGGTAAACAAACGATGGCTTACCGCTCAGTCATTGAGTTCGGCCCATGTCAGTTCTGGTTGTCGTTTCAGCAAACCGTGAGTACTCACCATTTTGGGTTATATGCTTCTGCTATTGTGTGTGTATTTATAGGACGCGGGTTAAATTTGTGTTTTTCCCTTGCTCCCTTTTCGCGAGAGTCCTTAGATTAAAGTCGTGTGGTTATCCTGCCTATTCGCTTCTTATCCGCGTTTGGGTTTACCATCCACGCTACATTGGGCTAACCGCTAAAGCTAGTCTTCTGGTCCCCGAGGTTAGTTCAATCCTGACAGAATGACTGAGCCCTCCGCGGTAAACCCAGCGGATCATGCGCACCTCTGCGACGTGGTAGATCAGCATGCCGTGCTAATCGACAAGCTAACCGGAGAGATCGCTAATCTGCGCCTGGGCCTCCAAGACGTTGCGGCCTTGCGCCGCGAGGTCGCGGAGCTCAGGCGGGAGAACGCGGATCTCCGTGCGGCTGTTGCTAGCGCGGCTAGCGGGCCTTCCATCGCGGCGGCCACAGCGCCGCATCCCCCCCCCCCCCACTGATGTCTTCTTATCTTTACCAGAGAAGTGGAACGGCACGGACGGGAGGTGCAGTGTGTTTTTGACAGCGCTCGATCTGGTGTTCGAGTTCAATTCCACCAAGTACTCCACCGATCGGCTACGCATTGCTCTCCTTGTCTTGTTGCTAACAGGACAGGCAGGAGAGTGGGCCATGGCAGTTCTCAAAGCAGATACGGACACCGCCCACTCATACACTGAGTTCACCCGTCAACTCAGACTTACTTTCGAACACCCAGCGGGCGAGGTGGAGACCGACACCAAACTCTACCACCTGCAGCGGGGAGGATCATCCGTGAGCCGGTACACCTCCGAATTCCGCACCCTCGCCATACAAACCACCTGGGGGGACGCCGCGCTCCGGACATCGTTCTACAAGGGGCTGGCTTCCAGAATAAAAGACGAGCTCGCCGGACAAGAGCTCCCTGCCATGCTGGAAGGGCTGATCCAGCTCACCCTACGCATTGATCAGCGCCTTCTCTCTCGTCCGAAGCCGGTCCCGAGGACCCTGCCGCCTGCACCCACCTTCTCCCACTCCACTCCAAGACCACCTGTAACCTTCATTGCCACCACTACGGAATCTGTCGGTTCTCCACCTCCTGCCGTGGTTGACACCGGAGCCGGGGAACCCATGCAACTAGGGCGCGCCTCCCTGACCGTGGCTGAACGCACACGCCGGTATAGAGAGGGTCTGTGCGCCTATTGTGGGTCAGCAGAACACCACCGGGCGATCTGCCCACTGCGCCCGGGAAACGCCCAGCCCCGGTGAGGAGAGGGAGAGACTCACCGGGCCATCTTCGGATCTCCACTACTACCGGCACCACCATCTCTCGCCTTACGGTTCAGGTATCCCTCCAAATTGGCCACAAACGAGTCCGAAGTACTGCGTTCCGGGGCAGCAGGTAACTTCATTGACTCCTCTTATGCCAAGAAATTGGGGGTAAAAATCGAGGCGTTATCCCAGCCGGTTAGAATCACCTCCGTTGACGGTCGTCCCCTTTCATCCAGCCCCATCACCATGCAAACTCAACCTATCACCTTGTGCATCGACCAACACCAAGAACAGCTCCGATTCCACCTCACCACCGTTTCATCACCACCCATCATCCTAGGATATCCATGGTTAATCCAACATGACCCCCTCATCTCATGGACCCAGAGCAGGATCCTACAATGGGGTGCGACCTGTACTGAGCTCTGCCTGAGGGCTTCGGCTGGGACGTGCTCTAGGGAGTCCGAGGCCCCCGACGTCGACACCAACGCCATCCCCACCGTCTACCGGGACCTAGCGGAGATTTTCTGCAAAAGACGGGCAACACACCTCCCTCGTCACCGCCCCTACGACCTAGCGATTGACCTCCAGCCAGGCTCGATTCCACCCCGCGGCCACCTCTACTCCTTATCAGCGACGGAGACGCAGGCGATGGAGGAGTATGTAACCAATGCTCTCCGGCAGGGGACCATCCGACCCTCCTCCTCACCCGCCGCCGCGGGGTTTTTCTTCGTAAAGAAGAGAGGCGGCGAACTTCGCCCATGTGTCGATTATCGGGGACTCAACAATATCACTATAAAAAACCGACATCCACTGCCGCTTACCAACTCAGCCCTGGACGCCCTCTCTGGTGCCACCATTTTCACGAAGTTGGACCTGCGGAGCACCTACAACTTGGTGCGCATCAGAGAGGGTGATGAGTGGAAGACGGCTTTCATTACACCCACAGGACACTATGAAAGTTTAGTGATCCCATTTGGACTGTGCCATGCCCCCGCTGCTTTTCAACATTTCATAAACGATGTCCTCCGGGACATGCTCGGCCGGTGGGCATTCGTTTACCTGGACGATATCCTAATTTACTCCCGCAACGCTGATGAACATGTCCAACATGTCAGAGCGGTTCTAAAGAGATTACTCGCCCACCAACTGTACTGTAAGTTGGAAAAGTGCGCTTTTCACGAGCGCTCCACCACGTTCCTGGGTTTTGTCATCTCGCCCCAGGGTGTGGCCATGGACCCGCAGAAACTAGAGGTTGTGCCTGATTGGCCCCTACCCAAGAACCTAAAGCAACTTCAATGGTTTCTCGGGTTTGCGAATTTTTATCGTCGCTTTATCCAGGACTATAGCACAGTTGCCGCCCCCCTAACCGCTCTGACCCGTCCCTCATCTCTTCCTTTCATACTCAACTCCACTGCCACCTCCGCATTCAAAGAACTCTGCAATCGTTTCACCACTGCTCCAATTCTCCTACATCCAGATGCCAACAAACCATTCGTTGTGGAGGTGGACGCCTCAGATGTGAGCGCTGGAGCTGTCCTCTCCCAATGCGGCCCAGACCAGAAACTACACCCATGTAATTTTTTCTCCAAAAAATTTGACACCACTCAGCAGCGATACGGAGTAACTGCTGGCCATAAAGTGGGCTTTGGAGGAATGGCGTCACTGGCTCCAGGGCACCAGGGAGCCATTCATCATCTGGACCGATCACCAAAATCTAATGACAATCCGAAGTCTGAAACAGCTGCACCCAAGACAGGCGCGGTGGGCATTGTTTTTTGAACACTACAATGTCCATCTCTCATACCGCCCGGGATCAAAAAACGCCAAAGCTGATGTCCTCTCCCGCCAACATGAGATGGACATCCCCCGGGCGGACCCCGTGCCTGTCCTTCCCCCCTCAAAGATCATCGCACCACTTCAGCTAGACCTGGAAACAAGGGTCCGCCAGGCGCAGGCTACAGAGACCGAGCCGGCAGGTGTGCCCCCTGGACGACTCTATGTGCCCGCCACAATGAGATCAGAAGTCCTCCAGTGGGGACATTCATCGCCCATCTCCGGACACCCGGGCACACGATGGACCCTCCAGTTTCTCGAACGCAACTTCTGGTGGCCATCCATCCCGAGGGACATCAAAGAGTTCGTCCAGGCATGCCCAGTGTGCGCCAGGGCGAAGAACCCAAACCAACCAACACCAGGGGAACTACAACCACTCCCAGTCCCTCGACGACCCTGGACGCACATTGCCGTCGATTTCATCACGGGCCTGCCAGCCTCTGAGGGAAAGGACACCATATTAACCATCATCGATCGGTTCTCTAAAGCCGTGCACCTGGTGGCCCTCGCCGGACTCCCGTCAGCCAAAAAGACAGCCGAGTTGATATTAGAGCACGTAGTCCGTCTGCATGGGTTCCCCAAGGACATCGTCTCGGACAGAGGGCCCCAGTTCACAGCCCGGTTCTGGAAGGCCTTCTGCCGTCTGATCGACTCCACCTGCAGCTTATCATCTGGATACCACCCATAGACCAACGGTCAGACGGAGCGGGCCAACCAACAACTGGAGCGCTATCTGAGATGTTTCGTAGCAGATCGTCAGCGCTCCTGGGCTCGCTACCTCATTTGGGCAGAACTGTCACATAACCTCCACACCTCCTCTGCTACCGGCCTAAGCCCATTTGAGGTATGCCACGGTTTCCAACCTTCAGTGTTCAACCACCAAGAACCGGAGGTTGATGTACCGTCCGCCCAACAGTTGGTCCGCAGGTGTCGGCGGCTATGGAACCAGACAAATCAGGCTATCCAACGAGCCAACGCCCGCTACACGAACCAACACCGCCGCCGGCACCCTCCGGGACGTTTGTACCACGTAGGTGACAAGGTATGGCTTTCAACAAGAAATCTCCACCTTCACACAGAATCAAAAAAACTTTCGCCTGGATTCATCGGACCATACCGCATCACCATTAACCCTGTCACCTACCGGCTCCAGCTGCCTGTGGCGCTCCGAATCCATCCAGTATTTCACCTCTCCCAATTCAAACCCTTCACCACCTCACCCATGATTCCACCCACCCCCCAGCTCCTCCTCCCCGGATCATCGACGGCGGTCTCACCTATACCGTACGCCGAATCCTCGACTCGCGCCCTCGGGGCAGAGGTACTCAGTACCTGGTTGACTGGGAGGGCTACGGCCCCGAGGAGCGGTCTTGGATCCCGGCCCGGTTCATTCTCGACCCCGAGCTAATTCGAGACTACCGTCACCGGGTATCCTCCACCTCAGGACCGTCAGGAGCCGGTCCTGGACAGGGGGGTACTGTCATGCACACTCAATCTGCGCCCGGCACTAGGACCCGGAAGTAAGGCAGGCGCCAAACCAGGAAGTATAAAAGAGGTAAACAAACGATGGCTTACCGCTCAGTCATTGAGTTCGGCCCATGTCAGTTCTGGTTGTCGTTTCAGCAAACCGTGAGTACTCACCATTTTGGGTTATATGCTTCTGCTATTGTGTGTGTATTTATAGGACGCGGGTTAAATTTGTGTTTTTTCCTTGCTCCCTTTTCGCGAGAGTCCTTAGATTAAAGTCGCGTGGTTATCCTGCCTATTCGCTTCTTATCCGCGTTTGGGTTTACCATCCACGCTACATTGGGCTAACCGCTAAAGCTAGTCTTCTGGTCCCCGAGGTTAGTTCAATCCTGACACATCTTCTTTAACCTCTCCCTCTCTCACTCAGTGATTATGCCCTACTTCTGGTGTTGGCATTCTCATCACCTGAAAATCACTTGCTGTTGCTGAGGATGTCTTCATACAGACAGCTGTAAAATACATGAGATTAAAGGAGACAGTAGCCCTTAGACATCATGAGGATGACTTAGGGCTACAGTTTCTGTGAACAGTTTTGCACTTAAGTCATTCAAGTCATCATTGAACTGCTGAAAACTCTGAGAAAATAGACTTCATAATAAAATTACTATTAGTAAAAAAGAAAAAAAACTAAAGATTGGACTTTGGAGGCATTGAAAAGGTCATGTTGTCTAATGGGTCCATAGTGATGGGCGTGTCAGAGTGAGAATGGAAGCGCATGATGGTCACTGTACAGCATCTCGTCATTTCAGTCGCTCAGGTCTAGGCTCAGCAACGTTATGTGGCAATAAAATGAAGTCAGCCGATGACCTGAATGTACTGAATGAGGTTATCACATCTATGGAGTTTTTCTTCCCTAATGGCAGAGAATGAGGAATAATTTTTACACATGAACTGGATAATAACAGACCTCATTAAAAGCCTGCGGTATGTCCTGGAGAAAACTTTATGGAGCCATCAATCCAAGATCTCAGCCAAAACACTATGGAACAACAAATTAGTGGAAGGAAATATTCATTGTAACATTGCATAACGTTTTTGAAACAATGCCATTGAGGATCTGCACCGTTATCGAAGCTAAATGTGTTGCAACTAAATATTAAAGTGTGACTTTAAAAAAAGAAAAAGTTTTGGTCATAAAGGATATAACAAATTGCAGTGTTTGCTGGGAGTACACAGTTATAGAAGGTGAGTAGTTAAATGGTAGTTTATTTATAGGGATATCGATTAGACTTTCTTTTCTCAGAGAAAATATTAAAAATCTTCCTTGTAATACACGTCTTGAAAAAATCTTTAAAGAATTCTATAAAAATCTTTTTTTTTTCAAAATTATATTCGTCTCAAAGCAGTAACTCACATGGATCTATGCTGCCATTTTGTATTCTGTGTAGATGTGTGTGTAAATCTGACTTGTGTTTATTGATCCGTCACACCACTGTTAGCCCCCTTATCAGCCGTGAAATGGCCTTCTGTCTCTGTACCTGCCAAAGCCTGTGAGTTTAATTCCTATGTGGGTTTGAATACGCTTGATTCATTAATGTAATAAAGTGTTTTACACACAGGGATGGGGAAAGAGAGAGAGAGAGAGAGAGAGAGAGAGAGAGAGAGACCATCCTAATGATATTTACTTGACTGGAATTCAGTAATATTTCTTCCCCTGCCATAGTTGTCTATATTCTTAATTGGTTATTATAACTTGTGGAATACATGTAGCACAAGGAGACGAAAATAAATATTACTTATTGTCTCGCACTGACCTTTTATGTGTCTCTGTCTGAAAGCCGTTAATGTAATCACATCTGTGGCTGTTTTTCCCTTGCCTCATGAAATAAACTTTTATTTTAATATTCTCCAGACACAATGTTTGTCTTTGTTGTGTCTCAAAGAAAATCTGTTTATCGCAGGGTGAATGAGCGAAGTTAGTTGGTGTGAGAGAAGTGGATGCAGAGGATAGGGTTAGATGGAGGCAGATGATTCGCTGTGGCGACCCCTGAAAGGGAACAGCCGAAAGACAAAGAAGAAGAAGAAGCAGGGTGAATGAGCGAATCAGCACATGCAAACATCACTCCGCGTCATGCTCGCGCTTGAGTCAAGCTCTTTTTCTCATGCATATCCACCTGACTATTAATCGTAAATCGACACTAAACGTTTTGCAGTCATGCAGTATTACTAACTGTAGCGTGTTGCTTTGCAAAAAAATAAAAAATAAAACCCGGGACGAGTTCATGTTCTGACGCGTCACATTTCCTGACTTTGTCCCCCTCAGCAGAAGGAGATGCAAAGTACAGCTTTTCTGTCCCTTTGATCATTTCTGTCTCTCTGAAGACGAGCATTTTGCAGTCAGCAGGAAGCGAGTCTTCATAACATCATGAATGCTATTGGCCTTCTGAGCTAAGTCTCACTATGTGGCTAAAGTGTGTCCGGCGAAATCAGTTGAAGGACGCTTCACATGAAAAGCGTGCGGAAATTAATTGCGCGACAGGAAGCTAAAGGCATTCTTCAAGTAGCACTAATCAAGAACCACTGTCAGTGTAGGAGCTATTATATAACATGGAATCTAAATGTCTGAAGATTGTTGCTGAGACATTTCACTGCTGAAGCACTATTTAAGCATCAGCAGGCTACAGACATTGACGTAAGTGTTCATTATGTACGCAACAAAAGGAGACGTGAATCCTTTTCAAAACCGAGACTTGCCAAGCTCAGACGCTGAAGACTGTGTTATACAGTAGAGTTGTTGAGTGTTGTTATACTGTATGTTCTGTGCCCTGTTTAGAGCAACGATGATACCTTGTTGATAACACTAAATTAGTATAATTTGCATCGTTGTTTTAAAGGAACATTTTTTAAAAATATTATTATTCGATGATTGCATCTTCAAAAAGCTCCATAACCACGATCTTAGGCGTGTCTATAAAAGGCGTGCCACGGATTGTGTTTCCAATTTATTATTGTTCCCCACTGACTAATATATATATATATATATATATATATAAATAAAGGGTGGGCCATTTATATGGATACACCTTAATAAAATAGGAATGGTTGGTGATATTAACTTCCTGTTTGTGGCACATTAGTATATGTGAGGGGGAAAACTTTTCAAGATGGTTTTCGGTTTTCGGGTGATGGGTGGCCAGACAGAAGGATGAACGAATCAATGACCGACGGAGATCAAACACCTGATTTCACTGCAGATTTTTTTTCTTTAAAAAGGGGGGGGAAAGAACTACAACATTTCAAACTTTGTGTTTCAGTCTTTTTTTTGACTGAAACACGAAGGTGGCCATGGTGGCAATTTTGGATCCAACTTTTGTTTTTTCAATAGGAAGAGGGTATCAAGCTTATTGTGAATTTCACAAGAAAAACAATGGTGTGCTTGGTTTTAACGTAACTATTCTTTCATGAGTTATTTACAAGTTTATTAATTAAGTTATAAAATGTTATAAATAAGTTATAAAATGGGTTCAATGTGCTGCCCATTGTGTTGGATTGTCAATGCAACCCTCTTCTCCCACTCTTTACACACTGTATATATATAGAGCAACTTACGTTTTATCTCATGATACATACAGTGACATCTTGCTGGTGCTGAGGTTTGAACCTGAGACCTTAACATCCAAAGTAGTCCAACCTAAAACCATACTTAAACCACATTTTACATACTGTATATTTAAGGTTATTTGTTTTCCTTTGACTGAATAAACTTTACGGGCACTGAGCTGGCAACTCGACCACTTAAGTAACTGCCATAGAAACAATGGATATACTGTATATCTCCAGGGTGGGGAGCATCTGTCACCCGGTATGCCAGATGGCACATGGACAGACCAAAAATATGTATGAACAACAGATTCACTGTCTCCGTGTTTTTCTTAAGTACCATCATTATCATTCTTTATATTGCAAAATGTCATATGGCAACCTCATGTCTACAAAAATAAAAATAAAAATCCAACATGTCCATAAATTATACAAATGGATCATGCTCTTTGATGCCATTTATTGGTCAGTAATAGGACCACATATACGTTGTGTTCACTTAAGCCACTGACTTAGGCCTTTTATACTGCTTTGTACTGTAAATAAACCAGAATATTCAGACTCTCCATCATGTACATGTCATTGCATCTCTTTCAATCAGCAAGCATGTTGAAGCACAGGACAGAACTAGAGATTCAATAATCACATTCATCAAAGAAAGAAAAAAAGACTATTGAACCTTTAGATAAATTTTGATTCAATAAGCGAAAAGAAAAATAAAATCTGATAAGATTTTAATTAGAATAAGAACTATAAGTGATACCTACAGTACATGTTCAACCTGATTTGGTGATTTTGTGCCCTAAAAAACAGCAGAATTTTGATATTAAATCCTAACTGTTCTATCACGTATATGTCATTATTCAAATAATTAAATGAACATAATTTTAACAATAAAAGACTGAAGACATTAGAGAATATTTTTTTAAAATTATAAAGGACGAGTGTTGAAGGAAGGTGAACACAGGTTGCTCACAGACGCAGGTTTGCACTTGTGTATGTCTTTCTACACTGTATAGCGTTTCTACAATGCTGCAGGCATCCAACTATGCAATAATCTTCTTTGAACAGTTAATATTGAGATGTGTCTTTATAAATGCTCTGTGAAGTCTAGGTCTGTCTTGCTTTCCTGGGACAGTCTTCATGAGAGGCAGTTTCATCATGGTGCTTGATGGGTTTTGCAAATGCACTTGGCAACACAGTGAAACCTCGGATTGCGAGTAACACGGTTTGCGAGTGTTCCGCAAGATGAGCAAAGATTTTTAATAAATTTTGACTTGGAAAATGAACAAGTATTGGTTTACGAGCAACGAGTATCATGTATCACGCATGCGCTTCTTGTTTGGGTGCCGAGCGTCACGTGATCACAACCGAGCCAACGTTTTTTCTCTCTCTTGCGCTGTAGAATTGTGGGTAATTGTCTCCCCTGCTGGGTCTTAGTGCCATTATTTCTTTGGGCCATGGAACAAATAATTTGAGTTTCCATTATTTCTTATGGTAAAATTCTAATTCACAAGTGTGGTAAAAATAATGGTTAGTCCAAACTTTTGGACTTTGGAATGGCTTGGAGCGAGGTCAGGACTGTACAGATTATGTGGCAAGTTCCTGTAATATGCAAGTGGTGTTGGTAAATGATTGTGTGTACAGGCGATGTTGATTTTCAAGGATCAGGCATTCCTCTTGCTGAATGTTCATGGGAACGACTGCAGTGTTCTCCAAGCCACCTCGACGAGGATGTCATTCACGGGTAAAATGATTGCACCAGTCATATGTTTTACTGCAACTAAGAGTCTCATCACAGTACTGTGGTTGAAGTCTTCTTTAAATGGCAAAAGGTATTATGCCCTTATTCATGAAAAATTTCTTCTCCAGCCCAGGTTTGGCTTCAACTTCCTTTGTACATTGGTAACTGCTCATTAGATAGATAGATAGATAGATAGATAGATAGATAGATAGATAGATAGATAGATAGATAATGCATGTCAAAGTACACATGGATGTGAGTTTGTACAATATATGAGACCAACTGTACTGTACAATATCATACAATAAGAAAAAGGTGGAAGAAGTGGGGGCCTCCGAGTGGCACAGTGGTAAAGTTCTTGCCCTATCACCTGGAGATTGCTGGTTCGGTTCCCGGGTGATGCTGTAACCTCTCGCAGCCGGAGGTCTTGAGAGAGCTGATTGGCCGAGCTCTCTCAGAGGGGAGGGATGACAGGTACTTAGTGCTCCCACATTAATCACGGCTCTACAGCCAATCAGGGGTTTCTGTGAGCTCGCGCACGCGGAGGGAGCAAATAGCGCTGTCCTCCGAGTGTGTTACTTCCCCCCTAACGGTGCGTGAGCAAGCAGTTCGGAAAGATGCAGTCAGCTGGCATCACTTGGTTTGGAGGAAACACGTGATAGTCTTTGGCCCTCCCAGCTGAATGGTAGTAGTAGCCTTAATGTGGAGCCCTCTAGTGATGGGGAGGAATTGGACACGACTAAATTAGGGAGAAAATTGGGGGGGGGGGTAGTGGAAGAAGTGTAATGATTCTATGATGTTAATTAATAACTTTTAAATGATTACCTAAATGTACAAAATGGACTGGAATCCCATATTGAAATCTTACCTCATTATTTGATTTTATAAACACATTACATTATGTGCAGTATACACTGAGCAGCCACACCATTAACACTACTACTGGCTGAACTGAAAAGCATTGATTATCAATTACATACCAGTGAACTGGTGACTGGATCACAGGAACCCAAGATTCGTCTATGCCTGTGTGGACCAAATACAAGGCCATCTGGTCCGATCCCATAGAAAAGCAGAAATTGCTGAATACAGTTAATGCTTGCTATGATAGAAAGGCAAAGGAACACCTAGTGCATCACAACCTGCTGCATACAGTATGTGGCTTAGCAGGCAAAGGTTGTTAATCCACTCCAAATTCCCCAGAGCTCAATTCATCATCATCTATGGGATGCACCAGACAAAGAAGTGCCCAAAGAACCTGCTCAATCCATTCATCCATCCAAGAACCTCTGTAGTCCAACTAGCAATCATGGAGACCAATGGTGACGTATTTTTTCTCATTTTTATGACCATGGCAGGATCTACATCCAACAGTCACACATGCATTAACACAAGGAGGAACGGCAATTTATCTAATCTGCATGTCCGCTTTGTCTAATCTGCATGACTGTGGGAGGAAACTGACATAACGGACATAAACCTAACAAGCACAGGGAGAACATAGAAACTTCATGCACAGGAATTCACTTATATGTATCCAAGTTTTGATCATGGAATTGAATTGTAACACACAACTGTGACATGACAGAATTAAATAACGCACGCATTTTAACAGTTTAAATTTAAAAGTGCACAATTACATCCACCTTGAAGTAATGAACCAATAACTTATGAGGTTCTCATTTATAACAGCAAGAAATTAAGTCAAATTAAATCAAGAGCCATTAATTAGTTCATAATGGCAAAGTCAAAAGTGTGTGGACACTCGACTATAACACACAACTGCTATCTTCTATCTTAACTAATATAATTCTAAAATCGCAATGACATTGATGATCTACATACGGTACATACAAAATACATAAGTTACAAAAGATACAAAGTGATGCTGTTCAAATCAAATGTATAATGCAGGAACAAATCCGGAGCAAAATTCCCCCCAAGACTTCAATTCCATAGCAATGAAGAAAGTTTTGACAAATAAAACATTTCTTTGTAGAAATTTGTGCCCTGCTACAGTATGTTTGCATTATTCATAAGAATATTATTAAAGATGCCTCAGTATGGAAAATACATTCTTTCAAATACAAATATGGTAATGAGTATAGTATGCTAACCATTACTCTTGATTTTTACTAAATCAGAGCCAAGTAGACAGACACTAAGTAGAAATGCATAGCAATAACACCGCTAACGTCGTTCTGATTGGTGAGTGATGGAGCCGCCAGCCTATCTGATATACAGAACCCGCCGAATTTATATGCAGGAATATTTTTGTCTTCACAGCTTCATTAGGCTGCAATGTACTGAGTAAATCTATTAGTGCTCAGAAACCCACAGCGCCGCCTGAATTATGGGAAATTTGCCATATTTGGAGGTGATCTCTAACCCGTCAAGCCTGAAAGTGGAGAAAATGGCATGTTGAACTGTTTCTATGGTTACCCCAGGATCGAAACGCAAACAGATCCTATCAAGATGCAGACCATATTCCAATAACAGGTCTACTGACTCGAGATGAAAGCTTTAAATCTGTGAAATAATCTACCATGATATAACTTATTTGCTAAGTTGAGAAGAGTATCTTCATGACTGTTCAGCTTTATATACTGTAGGAGACACAGACTTTATATGTGTCTTTTATTTTACAAATGAATTATAGGAATTATTTTATTTGGCGAATTACAAAAGTATAATACACAGTATAATCTGCTTGCAAAATTGTTAATGTCTTCTTTTGTTGAGATTTTTTTTCTATATCTATTGTGATTCTTTGTAAGGGAAATGACTTTTAAACATCTACAGCTCATAGGAATTAAGGAGTAGACAGACTGTAAGGATGCAGGTAATGTGCACACTGTAACCAGCATCATTATTTTACATTAAGAAAAACACGTCAATTTATTAAATCATGACAAATAGATCAAATATTGAATATTGAATTGTTGGAAGTGCTTTTCACAAACCCAAACCAACGCTTCATTAATAAACATTAATAATATGGACCAGTGTTTTACGTTTGATGTGACGGCTATTTGTGGAAAGCATACTGTATGAGAAGCATGTTCAGATTTTGTTAAAGAGCCATGAATGTGAAATTCAATGTTTTAATGACGTCCTCATTATAAAAAAAAATTGCTATACATTAATCAATATTTAGTCCGAAGTCCTTTAGTCCTTTCTGAAGTATGCTCTCATTATTAGTTCAATCTACTGTAGTCGTGCTTGATTTCGTCCTCATGTTCATGTACTGTACGGAAAATGATTCCTTGACTGCTACTGCCTTCTTCGACCTCGTCCAACTCTTTGCTATTGGGTTTAACCCAGGTGATAGCTCCAAATAGTTGGGTTACTGCTAGTCTTTCATGTTTCCACAGCCAGAGAAACTTAAACTAATTGGTGACATCACCTGTTTTATACACAGGGAGACTATAATACAGTAAATGGTATGTTACACACAGTATGGTGTGGTAATACTTGTTGTCAGAGTAGTGCATGAATGCCTGAGATAGATAGATAGATAGATAGATAGATAGATAGATAGATAGATAGATAGATAGATAGAGTAAACAGATAGAGTAAATAGATAGATAGAGTAGATGAAAGAAGGCATACATATAGTAGAAGTAAATGTGTATATAAGGATATATAGTGCACAGATGATCCATGAGTAATACACACTTTATATACAGACTTTTTTTAAGATCTGAGAAGACAGATGAATGTTAAGGGATGTTTGTGACTTTCTAACCAGAGGCAATGTGCTGTGGTGCCAGGAGAGATCCTCAGAGATGTAAGCACTCAGGAACTTTTCTAAAGTCCTTCTGATGCACATGAAGGCTGTACGGTGCCAGTCCTGGTTTATGCGATGGACTCATAAAAACATTTTTCATCAGTATTTTTCCCTGATTCCTAGTGTAGGGCCAATTAATCAACTAATTGTTGTTTTGGTAATAAAACATTACTGTGCAAAAGTCTTTCTTCATATTTTACTTTCAAAGAGTCATACTTTCTTGTATTTTTAATATGGCCTTGAGGAGGAATCGTTCTCCAGGCTCTGTGAAAACCTTTTTTTTTTTTTGGCTCTCATCATGAAGAAATGATGGGGGGGTCAAGACTTTGGCATTGTATTGTTTAGTATTATACTGGATTGTCTTCTACTTTTATTCTTCTCAACTTGCTGCGAATTAAAATTATATTTTAAAAAATTATAGCTTAAATTTTTTTTTTATTTATTCATCATATTTGTTTTTTCTTCTAATTAATTATAATTTAATAAAATCACTCCTAAAAAAGTGAATTAGATTTAAGGACACTCATAACAAATGTATTAAGTAGTCCTTATTTGTGTCATTATAAGATGTACAGACACGTTTTATCCTCATAGAAGGATTTCCCACATGCTGAAAATAGATTGAAACAATCCAGGCTGCTGAACAATTCAGAATTACAATAAAAGCTTAACAGTCTGCCGTTCAGTTTCCCTCCACGAGCCTGATTATTTATCTTCTGCTCCTCAGCACCTGTCTAGCGAAGCTGAAATTAGATGTTTCTTTTTTTTTTTTTTTTTTCCTTCTAATCTGAATGACACACTCGCTATCAGCTTGCAGGGACAGAAAGATTGAGGTGGAAATAAGTGCGTAGGTTTTAAATTCTTTGACGTGGGTAATCATAGGCACCTGTCACATGATGAAAGAGAGTGCTGACACTGTTAACCCCTAACGTGAGCATGCTTTCGGTTCATTGTCTCTCTGGAGATTGTGACAGTGCCGACACTCCTGTTGTGACAAGTCCTCATAAATCACACTCCGCTCCTACTGCTGACACCTGCAGCTTCGTCCTTCACACACTGATGCCGACCGTGTGCGCCACTAAGTTTTTAGTTTGGGACGTGGACTTACATACTCATTCCAACATGAATTAAAAATGCTTCGTTGCATTATCGGCGTGGTAAACGTTGCATTGCTAGAGATCTTAGTATGTCATTTTAGTTGATCTTTTTAATCAGTAAAACATAGTTTATCATGGACTTTGCTTCCATTGTGGCTTGTTCTGTCTTTGTGATTTTTTTTTGTCTGTTTGTTTTGCATTACCCCGATAGATAAATTACCTGATTTACCTTCAGTATTAGCCATAACAAGCAAGACCCCTGGGTTTGTGCTATGGTGCATGGCACCATGAGGGATCCTTTGGGTGCTGTGGATTGCATGATGATGCCCCTGTGGATTGTCACCTGGTGCAGGTGTTGGTGATAGTGTTGTGGCTGATTGGTGTGGACCTGTGCTGATTTATCACCTTTTCAATGCCCATCTGTGTCTAACACTTTACCGTGCAGATGTTATACATGAAATACAATTAACCAGCAAGGAGGAGTGGGCTACAATATAGACTACAAAAGGGCATTTCACTCTGAGTGTCAGATAATCCCTTCAAAAAGCTTTATGTGTGTGTCAGTTTATCAAGAAGCAAATTGCTTTTTTACTTTTGTGATTTAATTGAAAGTCTTACCCAATGCTTTAACATTTTATTCATTTATTCATCTTCTATACCACTTATCATGTACAGTACAGAATCATGGGGACCTGGAGCCCATCCTATGAAGCTCAGGAGGCAGGGTACCCCCTAGACAGGGTGCCAATCCACACACACACACACACACACACACACACACACACACACACACACACACACACACACACACACACACACACCGGACAATTTGGGAATGCCACTTAACCTAATCTGGATGACTTTGGATGGTAGGAGAAAACCCAGTGGGAGTACCTACTGTAGCACAGGGAAAACATGCAAACTCTACACGCACAAATCGAACCCTCAACCCTGGAGATGCAAGGTCACAGACTCTGTAAACAGTTAATTATATAAAACATTACAAACCTTCTAGATGAACTTAATAAAGGTTTTCCCCGTAGTTTTTGTCCATAGATACAGTACCATGGTAGCTTCATGTATAGTACCATGACATTTATTTGCTAATATACAGTTTACCACACTATGGTTTATGTAATAATAATAATATACCATATTAATAATAATAATAATAATGCATGTGCCATCATGCTCTTAAAGGTATGTTATGCATGTTTATGTACTATAATGGTGGAAATATTTATACAGTATTCATATTAGTATTCATCATTACTATATATTAGTAATTGGTATTCATAATTCATATTCATTGTCATTGTATTGAATTTATTGTTAGTTATGTAACATCAATTAAATACCATTGTTTGTGCTGAAACTGAAAAAGTATTGTAATACACCACCACGGTACCCACTAAAGTGCCACTGTAGCTACCCTGGTACTCTAAGCCTTATGGTGCTTACCATGATCATATCTAAAGTTACACAGTAATACTATGGTATATTATGGTACAGTACATATTATAATTTACCATGATAAAAAACTTTCTCATGGGATTAATGGTCAATTAATTGGATTTTTCTGAAATTGGATTTCAGAGTAATTATTATTATTAGCATCTGTTAAAAAATATAAATATAAATAAAAATTTTGATCACACATTTCGAAGTAGATTAAGAAAATAAATTTGTAAGCACAAAAAGAAAGATCAAACTTAAAACCTACCTGGAAACTAATTAACTAATTTTACTTTAACTTTTTTTCACAAAATGATTAGTTTATACTCATTGGTTCTGCACTTTGTGTTAAATCAATGCATCATTATTGTTCTTTCTTTCTTTCTTTCTTTCTTTCTTTCTTTCTTTATTACTGTACGTACTTTGAGTAACTACATTATTTACTATTTGAGGAATTTACACAACCTTGCTTTGATTGTGCTTGGTGATTAAAAACCTATTTTTTTTTTTGTAAAGAATAAATAAATAAATAAATAAATAAATAAATAAAAGCCAGTGCACAGAAATAAACAAACAAACAAACCAACAATAAATGAAAAGATTTGAATAGATCCTTTTGTCGTGCCGCAGTGGACACATTTCTCTCGCCACAGGGAAAAAAAGCTCCATTTTACACCTTTCATTACGACACAAAAGACTCTGACAGCTTTCTGCTCACCTCCAGCTGCTGAAAGGAAATTCTCCATTATTATCTCCCACATTACTCTACTGCTTCACAGATAACACCGTGCACATTTGCCTCCTTTTGTCCAATAAAGTTGTCAATCTAATCGAATGGAATAACGCTGACCTGACCCTGATGAGTTATGCTTTTTAATATGATATACACAGGAGGAATCAGATGCCAACGTGCCACGGATAAGTGCGTGATGGACGCGCAGAAGACTGACAGCTGAGGGCTGTGTGCTCTGTCTGGGTGTAACTGGCTGAAATCCATTATTTGAGCACGGTTATGTGGTTATTAAATGTGTGCGCGGTATACGAGGCAGGCTGCTAAAGCCTTTGGTAAGGTTCCGATTGGAATTAGTATGCTAGACACGGCTATGTTTCTAAACGACACGGTGAGGTACGGAAATGAAATGACTGTCTCCAAACAATGATCTTTTCTTTTTTTTTTTTCTTTCCTTGCTAAATAAACTTGATATTAAAGACAGCTATGTGCATGACTTCACATGTCGTGGAGAATGTTGAGGGTATTATGTATCTGACAAATGCCAGCACATATCTGTTGTTTTGCTTAGCCTTCAAAGCTTAAAATATTTGCAAATGCAGCTTATGCTACAGTACAAAGGTTACTCCATGAAAAAGATTTGGAAATAAACCAACTTACATTTTACATATTGATTATAATTAAGGACACTAGATTCATCTTTGTACCTTGAACAGTTCTACTGTAATTATTATATTCCATTAATTATATATTTGATTAATTTTCTTTCCAGTTTTCCTAGCACAGTCGAGGTGATAGCAACGTTTCACTTTTCAAAATTGTGCTAAATGCAAAACGGTCTATGTCTCTCTACAGAAAGACCTGCAGTAACCAACAAGTGGTATTGTACTGTATATGATATTCAAATCTCCTGACTTATATAAGTCTCCTGGGATAGGCTCCAGGTCCCCGCGACCCTAAATCCAGGATAAAGCGGTATAGAAGATGAATGAATGAATGAATGACTTATATAAGTGGAATAATATATTCTACTGTTTATTAATTTTTGATAATACATTTATGTATGAATTATACTAATCTTAACATGCATAACTTAACATATGGCAGACCAACGAGACATAAAAAACCATAGCTAGCCAATGACACCAAGCTGCAGATCACTACACGTCAACCAGACACACACTAGTAAAAGTACTACTAAGTAGGCTCCAGGCTCACTGCGACCCAGTATACAGGATAAAGTGGTATAGCCAATATAGCGAGCCAGGCCTACCTAAAAAGCTTGGCCAAGACGTCTACTCTACTCCCAACCACCTAGTCCAGCTTCTACTCAAGTCAGCTGTAAGATTGTCTAGGTTCTAGGTCTCCAGTGGAATACACCTAAAGATGACCAGGAGCTGACCATGAATTTGTCCTTTTAGGGAATCCAGTTAAAATCCCAACCGTATGTCAGAAAGCAAGTTCAGACAGCCTAAGGCTCATTTCCATCTCCTGTACATAGACCTTAGTCGTTCAGTCACTACATACAACTCATGATAATCTAAATGGAACTTTGCAAACTATGGCCTTAGACTCCCAGGACTCATTTTGCAATTGGGGAGTTTGAAGCCAACCAGACAGGACAGGTGACAACTGTGTGTTCCAGAAACGGCTAATCTCCTGAGAATGCTCATGACCGTTAACTGAGCAGTGGATCTGTGGGAAGAAAAGCCTTGACTTGACAAGGTCAGAGGTGAATGGCCAGACTGGTTCAAGTTGTGAGGTCAATGGGCTATAAGAGTTGAAGACCATATTGGATGCAGATAAGAATCCTCTGGTGAGATGAAGCTTGATTTTTGATGCAGGTGGTCGGGGCAGAATTTGGCATCAACAGCTAATATTTCATTGACTTAACTCATATACCATGTGTTAACAGATTATGCTGATGGAGGTGGTGTTAGTGATCTGTAATTAATGTACTGAGCATGAAGTCTGTCACCTGGAATGAGAGTACAATGTAAGTAATTAGAGCCACATTTCTGAACCCTCCTTTCATGCAAAAATGCATTCCAGAGAGTTCATCTGAGCTAAATCGAGTTGGTATCTTTCAACATTATGGTGTATTTAATACCAATGTAACATTTTTCGCTCACCAGTATACCAGTGAGAGATACCATTAAGTAAGTGATACCAGTAAGTATATCTTAAATATCAATGTATTACAGTATTTGTATAATAATAGAGTATTACATGATTTGAATTGTTTGCTGACTACTGTACTGTGCATGCATCCCATTTTGGACACTTTTTTTTAGTAGCTATTTCCAGCATGATAAAGCAGCATGTCACAAAATACAAGTGGTCTCAAACAGGCTTCATAAGTTCAGGGTACTTCACTGGTCTATATAACCACCAGATTTGAATCTAAGTAAAAATCTGGACAGGAAAGTGGGGCTGACAATGATGCACTTGCTTGATGTAATCAATGTTCCCAGCATCCTTATGAATCTTCTTCACCAAGAATCAAGGTTGTGGTTGGGGTAGGAGGTGGTTATGCGGTTCTGAATATAAGAAGGTTCAAACAAAGTATTAGAACTGATGCTGTTGCATGCAAAGATGATCTCCTCCTATAGTGCAGCGAGTGTACTGGACCGAGTCTGACAGACAACTGACCTCAAATGACCTGACAGGAAAAAGTCAAATCTCATAGAGTCTTAAACACTGTAAATACTGTAGATGCTTTCTATATTGAACATCAAAGATTAAAAAAAAAAAAAAGCAGAAGAGTACAAGCATGGCCATGAAATGGTGCAAAAGATAGAATGGGAGAGGAATCAAGAAAAAAGGAAAGAACAGGGTGAAAGCATTAAGGGAATGAGAGATAGCGGCGGAGGATGTGCTCATGAATGTTATCTCGCTGTCCGTGCCTGTCCCAGGCTTTAATCTTGTTAAAATGTGATTAGGCAAACCACTACGAAAAAGCAAACGCAACATTTACAGATGCTCTGAACATGATTAAATATGAGTTATAGAGAGGCAACAACATTTTCTTAATGCCATTTTCCAGCGACGTCTCCATTTGCACTAAGTGACTATGGACAAGACC
Organism: Channallabes apus; assembly: GCA_030522415.1. Lineage (NCBI taxonomy): Eukaryota > Metazoa > Chordata > Actinopteri > Siluriformes > Clariidae > Channallabes > Channallabes apus. The sequence continues at coordinate 14,563,632 of CM060109.1, forward strand.
AAGGACAGGCTGAATGCGTAGTTGACTGTGGTATGTTTTATTTAGCTTTATTATGTAGAATTGTATACAGTATGAGCTTTACAAATGTAGGCCCCGTAAAGATTCTCCTAGACTTGGATTTACAGCCACAATATCGCACATGCAGACGCTCTTGCTCTTATAAAAATAAACTGAGGTGAATTTAAAAGACAGGATTTTTTTTTTTGAGGATTCATGAAAGAACCAAGTTAGAGAACAAACAGTTAAAACCTTTGGAAGATCCAGTAGGAGTTATCTTTAACTTAATTTGCCTTAAGACGATATGAATGAAGTATTCTATAACAGCTCATCAGCTAGCCCTAAATTACATTTGAGCTGAAAGCTAGCTAGTCTATCATTGGTCGTTTGCTTGCAGCTAGTCATTTATATTGCAGAGCTGTCCATATTTTTCAGATAACCTAGTTACAGTCATCTTATAGCGCATCATCTTACACAAGGACTCACGATCAGAGGCAGCTTTATGTGATTTTTACTCATTCGTCTGAAAACTGACACTTCTTCCGCCATGAGTCAGAAACTGATAAGACCAAGCTTTTATTTGTCACGCATACACTACTCTTTTATTGTACAGTGAAATTCTTTTCTTCTTACATACTGTATGCCAGCTTGTTAGGAGGCTGGGGTGCAAGGTCTACCATGATACACTGCCTCCAGAGCAGACAGGCCTTGGCAGCTTGGCAGAGCTGGGCCTTGAACTCTTAACCTTCTGATAAGTAGCCCAGAGTCTTGACCATTAAGTGTAAAGGCTAGCTGTGGTGCTTGTCATGAAGTTGTAATTAGTTGTGAAACAACAGATATCAACATTCATTTATAGGATGCATGGTGTGTAATGTCTGATGCACAACATTCTAATGTATATACAGCCATGTGACCTAGATTTATAATAAAAGTCAGAAATTCTTGGGTGTTTAAGTTGACTTGTGATTGTTTATTTCTCTACTGTATGTAATCCCTTGCTACACTAATGCATTTCACTAGTGCTTGGATACATCAAGGTATTCAAGATATTGAAGATGGCGCCGGTGAGGTCGGCTGCCGTCACAACTGCTCCGACCACCTTTTCTTTGTTTTTGTTCTTTAAGTTAGTTTTCAGTGTTTTAAAATCGGCAAAATCATCACCATTGAGTACATTAGGTATGATAGAGACACTCTTGTTTCTATTGGTATACAATGTACTCACAATTCGACGTTTTTAACTCCGGATCCGAGCTGCCTGAGTGAGATCCTGAGGGAGAACAATGGACGCGACGCGAAGCGGCGGCCCCGAGGAAAATGAGCCGGTGTCAGGAACAGGCTCAGAGCCCGTGCACACCGCACACCTCTGCCTAGCATCCTGCTCGCCAACGTCCAGTTACTGGAAAACAAACTCGATGACCTCAGGGCCAGGATAAAGTTCCAGAGAGACATTCGGGACTGCAATCTCCTCTGCTTCACCGAGACATGGCTGAACCCAGCGGTGCGGGACCACGCCATACAACCAGCCGAGTTCTTCTCGGACAGGACGCGGGACTTGGGGAAGTCAAGGGGAGGCGGCGTGTGCTTAATGGTGAACAACAACTGGTGCAACAGTGCGAGCGTTGTTCCTCTTACACGCTCCTGCACACCAAATCTGGAACTACTGTCCATCATGTGTCGCCCTTTTTATCTTCCACGGGAGTTCACATCGGTCATAATCAGTGCCGTTTATATACCACCACAAGCGGACACAGACATTGCCTTATGCGAGCTGCATGAGGCACTCACACAGCACCAGACACAACACCGGGACGCTGCGCTCATTGTAGCAGGGGACTTTAATAGTGCCAACCTCAAACGCGCAGTGCCGAACTTTCATCAGCACATCACCTGCCCTACCAGGGGTGATAGGACACTAGATCATTGCAACACAACGGTCAAGGACGGCTACAAGGCGCAATCTCGTCCAGCGTTTGGTAAATCCGACCACGCCGCCATCTTCCTCATGCCAAAATATAAACAAAGGCTGAAACAGAAAGTACCGGTTCAGAGGGAGGTCGTGCGCTGGACGGACCAATGGGTGGCTGCGTTACAGGGTGCACTCAATGACGCAGACTGGGACATGTTCAGAAACAGCTCCGATGATGACGTCAGCGTGTTTACGGAAGCGGTTGTATGATTTATTGGGAAGCTAGTGGACGATACCGTGGAGAAAAAGACTATCGGAACGTTTCCCAACCAGAAGCCGTGGGTGGATAAAACCATCCGCGACGCTCTGAGATCTCGCACCGCTGCCTACAACACGGGACTTGCGTCGGGGGACATGGAACCGTACAAGGCTGCGTCATACAATGTCCGGAAGGCGGTGAAAGAGGCGAAGCAGCGCTACGGGAGAAAACTAGAGTCACAGCTTCAACAGAGTGACTCTAGGAGCCTGTGGCAGGGATTAAGGACAATAGCGGACTATAAAGCACCAACATCCGGTATGACGAACGCAGACGCGACTCTGGCAGACGAGCTGAACACCTCCTATGCTCGTTTTGAGGCTGCAGCTAAAGATGCTAGCGATGCTAATGCTAGCGGCGCTAATGCTAACGGCGCTAATGCTAGTGGGGCTAACGGCTGCAGACAGGAAGACACTGCCAGCACCGGGAATGCGCTCATCATCACCGAGCACGACGTGAGGAGAGCCTTCAGGAGAGTGAACACCAGGAAAGCAGCAGGACGGCATCTCAGGCCGTATCCTCAGAGCCTGTGCAGACCAGCTAGCACCTGTGTTCACTGAGTTCAACATCTCTTTATCTCAGTCGGTGATCCCCACGTGCTTCAAAGAGTCAATCATTGTTCCTGTCCCGAAGAAACCACATCCTGCTTCCCTCAACGATTATCGCCCTGTAGACCTCACCTCAGTAGTGATGAAGTGCTTTGAACACCTGTTCAGAGACTTCATCATTTCTTCACTACCCGACACACTGGACCCACTACAGTTTGCATACCGTCAGAACCGCTCCACAGACGATGCAATCTCTCATCTCCTCCACACATCACTTACTCACCTGGACACTAGGAAAGGGAATTATGTTAAAATGCTCTTCATCGACTACAGCTCTGCATTTAATACCATAATTCCCTCCACACTCACAAGCAAGCTGGAGCACCTGGGACTCAGCTCATCTATATGTCAGTGGATCTCCAAATTTCTGACTGGCAGACCAGAGGCAGTAAGGATGGGAGGACATGACTCAGCTACACTCACTCTCAGCACTGGAGCCCCCCAGGGTTGTGTTCTGAGCCCCCTGCTGTACTCTTTGTACACCCACGACTGCGTGGCCACTACCAACTCCACCTCCATCATCAAGTTTGCTGACGACACCGTCGTGGTCGGACTGATCACCAACAATGATGAGTCGGACTACCTAGAGGAGATTGGAAATCTGGAGAACTGGTGCCAGAGGAACAATCTCCTCCTGAACGTCAGCCAGACAAAGGAGCTGATGTTTTGTACAAAGCAGGAGAGGAACTACCAGGTCACCATCATCAACAGGAGCCCAGTGCAGAGAGTGGACAGCTTCAGATACCTCTGTGTTCACATCACTCAGGACCTGTCATGGTCCTGTCACATCAACACCGTGGTGAAAAAAGCCCGGCAGCGTCTGTACCACCTCAGACGCTTGAGAGACTTTAGACTGCCCTCTAAGGTGCTCAGGATCTTCTACTACTGCACCATAGAGAGCATCCTGATGGGAAACATCACGACCTGGTTCGGGAACAGCACCATGCAGGACAGACGAGCTCTACAGAGGGTGGTGCGATCAGCTGAGCGCATCATCCGCACTGAGCTCCCTGACCTGCACTCGATCTATAGCAAGCGGTGCTGGACCAAGGCCAGGAAGATCGTGATGGACCTCAGTCACCCCAGTAATGGACTGTTCTCTTTGTTGCGGTCTGGGAAGCGATTCCGCTCCCTAAAGGCCAACACAGAGAGCCTGAGGAGGAGCTTCTTCACCTGGGGGCGATAAGGTATCTCAATCACAATCACACCTCCACACAGGACTAATAACAACTTTTTAAGCTCACAACATTGACTGGACAATCATGGACACATTCATACACACTTGCACTAAATATTTATACATCTGGACAATTGCACATGTCACTTTCACTAGTCACCTTTCATGCATATTTGCATAACCATGGTCACTTTAAATTATATATATATATATATATATATATATATATATATATATATATATATATATATATATATATATATACTCCCCCCCTATATTTCTATATTTTGCAATATTTTATTATGCCCTTATTGTACAGTTTATTTTACTAGTTAAATTTATTATTTATTTCACGTACAAGCTTTTATTTTATTTTTATTTTATTTTTAAGGTCACTGGCGGTCGTGTAAGCATTTCACTGCATATTATACTGTGTATGACTGTGTATGTGATAAATAAAATTTGAATTTGAATGGTAGAAAGTTTTCTCAGCGCACCGGAGCCATAATCAGACTGCCTGCTTCCTGGCCTCCCAGGAACTCCTTTAGTGGGAATAACTGCAGTGGGCTCTGAAACACCTCGGCCAGGATCATTCATCACTCACCACCGTACTGCGTTTGAAGTCATCTGTAAATGTACTATAAATCACTTTAACGCTTTATTCACTAGTAATTTCATCACAAGTCCGGGTTTGAGTTGAATGTCCCTCGTACAATCAGAGGACAACATGTGGTAAACATACAGTAACTGTTTGTAGTACAAACCGGATTCCAAAAAAGTTGGGACACTAAACAAATTGTGAATAAAAACTGAATGCAATGATGTGGAGATGGCAAATGTCAATATTTTATTCAGAATAGAACATAGATGACAGATCAAAAGTTTAATCTGAGAAAATGTATAATTTTAAAGGAAAAATATGTTGATTCCAAATTTCACGGTGTCAACAAATCCAAAAAAAGTTGGGACAAGTAGCAATAAGAGGCTGGAAAAAGTACATTTGAGCATAACGAAGAGCTGGAAGACCAATTAACAGTAATTAGGTTAATTGGCAACATGATTGGGTATAAAAAGAGCTTCTCAGAGTGGCAGTGTCTCTCAGAAGCCAAGATGGATAGAGGATCACCAATTCCCACAATGTTGCGCAGAAAGAAAGTGGAGCAATATCAGAAAGGTGTTAACCAGCGAAAAATTGCAAAGACTTTGCAGTTATCATCATCAACTGTGCATAATATCATCCGAAGATTCAGAGAATCTGGAACAATCTCTGTGCGTAAGGGTCAAGGGCGTAAAAACATACTGGATGCCCGTGATCTCCGGGCCCTTAAACGACACTGCACCACAGACAGGAATGCTACTGTAAAGGAAATCACAGAATGGGCTCAGGAATACTTCCAGAAACCATTGTCAGTGAACACAATCCACTGTGCCATCCGCCGTTGCCAGCTGAAACTCTACAGTGCAAAGAAGAAGCCATTTCTAAGCAAGATCCACAAGCACAGCTGTTTTCATTGGGCCAGGGATCATTTAAAATGGAGTGTGGCAAAATGGAAGATTGTTCTGTAATCAGACAAATCATGATTCGAAGTTCTTGTTGGAAATGTGGGATGCATCCGGACCAAAGAGGACAAGGACAACCCAAGTTGTTATCAACGCTCAGTTCAGAAGCCTGCATCTCTGATGGTATGGGGTTGCATGAGTGCGTGTGGCATGGGCAGCTTGCATGTCTGGAAAGGCACCATCAATGCAGAAAAATATATTCACGTTCTAGAACAACATCTAGTCATCTCTTTCAGGGAAGACCCTGCATTTTTCAACAAGATAATTCCAGACCACATTCTGCATCAATCACAACATCATGGCTGCGTAGGAGAAGGATCCGGGTACTGAAATGGCGAGTCTGCAGTCCAGATATTTCCCCTATATAGAACATTTGGCGCATCATAAAGAGGAAGGTGCGACAAAGAAGGCCCAAGACGATTGAACAGTTAGAGGCCTGTATTAGACAAGAATGGGAGAGCATTCCTATTTCTAAACTTGAGAAACTGGTCTCCTCGTTCCCCAGACGTCTGTTGAGTGTAAGAAGAAGGGGAGATGCCACACAGTGGTGAAAATGGCCTTGTCCCAACTTTTTTGGGATTTGTTGACACCATGACATTTTGATTCACCATATTTTTCCCTTAAAATGTTACATTTTCTCAGTTTAAACTTTTGTTCCGTGATTTATGTTCTATTCTGAATAAAATATTGACATTTGACATCTCCACATCATTGCATTCAGTTTTTATTCACAATTTGTTTAGTGTCCCAACTTTTTGGGGAGCATTCCAACATTGACAGCAAAAGTGCTCGCAGAACACGCGTGACCATACAAACATATGACATTGTGCTTTTTTTTTTTTTTTTTGCAACACCCTCAGAATTGAATGCAACCTCATATTTTAAAGAATGCACTCCACTAGGTTAAAAAAAACTAAAGGTTTAATAACACGCAGGTGGAAAATGATAATTATACTGCTCATGATTTAAGTGTGTTGCACTCAGACACTACAGGCGCACTTCAGTATCCCATAAAGCTATGCTAATGTGATGGTCACACCATGTCCAATTTGCGCAGGGATGAATCTTGGACAATAAGCCATCCATACCTGTACAGTACATTTGTCCTTTAACATCATTCTAGAAACGATTACATGGGTTTTTATCAGAATTTCAGTTGAACACAGGCATAAAAGGTGAGTATGCTTGAAACAAGATTGAATTTATATTGTATTTATTCATCTGCTAGACACTTTTATTGAAGTGACCTTCAGGTAAGTCAGAATCCAGTCTAGATGGTGATACAGATTTCTAAGAAGTGAGCAAAAGCTCGGGCAAATCTATTAAAGCAAGAGCTTCAATGAAAGTTCAAAAACACTATAAATGATCATTATAAACCAGGAAGTGATGCTGCTTTAATGCAAAATTAAATTAACATGCTAATTGGATTGAAAAAAAAATAGCTACATGAGTTTACCTCTAAAATCTACTGTATATCTACCAGCCGTTAATTGTGTCTTCATTCAAAGATTAAGTTAGATAGATAACTAATTAACCATCCTGTTGGTGAGTTTCTACACTGAATTAGTCTACATTTTACGCTTTTTTTCCCTTTTTTCTTAGTTCTTGCTTGATTGTCAACAATACAATACAACGTATCACAATGTTAATTTTACAATGCTACAGACCAACATTGACATCAGTGGTTCTCACGCTTAATCCTGGAAAACCCCTTTGCCCTTCACATTTAATTGTTTTCCCATCTGCCAGCAGACCTTATATAACTAATCAGCTAATGAATAGCATTTTCATACTGTAATACCACTTTCGCGCAGTGGCCTTAAATACGGTTCATCATGATTCACAGCGAGTTTTTGCCGTTGTGAGTACGTTTCCATCTTTCCGCGCAAAAAATTAAACATGGTTAATTTTTTGCCGGGCCTCGCGGAAGTTTGCGGACCTTGGCGAACTTCGCGGAACGTTAGCGGAACATTGGCGGGCAATCGGGCAACTCACGGTGCCCGACACCGCATCTCACCATGAGTCAAACCGCACAGGTGAGATAGGGATATAACTGAAGTGGGTCTAGTAGACAGGGAAAACACTAGAATTTGCCAAACAGGGGTCCATGAGAACGTCTCGGGTTACTTTGCTGTAAACATGTTCCCTGAAAAGGCTGCGAGATGCTGCGTGAAAACGCTATGGGAATATCTTTTCATGTTGCCGGTTGTGAAGCATGTGTGTATCAAACACGCCAAATTTTGGCTTATATAACATCGGTAGGGTGACGTCATCTGATTGCGTCATCTGACTTATGTCCCAGATTCCATTTCTGCTCAGGTCATCAACTTAGTTGCCAAAATAACTATATAAATAAAAAATAGCATTGACAGAATGTGTCCATTTCAAGGATGCATTCCATTTGAGAAATAAATGTTGCTTTGTTGTATTTGCAACATTGTATTTTGGTCATCCCTTCAACATCCCAATGTCATGTGGTTAATGTTGTTCTAACGTCATTATATCAAAGTCATTCTAACTTTCAAAAACAACCGAACACTAACAGTGCTCCAGCTTCTGTAATGTTGCCTCTCAAACATTCGAGATGGGAATTGGTAAAATGCCAAAAGTATGTTAGATTGAAGCTTAAGGGGATAGTTTGAATATTTTCTTAAAGTCTTAAATCAAAATCAAGGTGCATACCGTATACAGTACATTACTATAGGTCTTGGTCATAAAGTCCAATAGGTCATGGTCATGGAAACAGCTAATTCCAGTTAGCTAAAGTCTTGTTTTAGTGTCTAGATCTTGGGCATTATAAGTCAGAGAGGCCAGATTGAGGGGGTTTAGACATGTTCAGAGGAGAGATGGTGAATATATCGGTAGAAGGGTGCTGAGGTTGGAACTGCCAGGCAGGACGTCTAGAGAAAGACCAAAGAGGAGATTTATGGATGCAGTGAGAGAGGACATGAAGTTAATTGGTGTAAGAGAAGAGGAAGCAGAGGATAGAGTTAGATGGAGGCAGATGATTCGCGGTGGAGACCCCTGAAAGGGAACAGCTGAAAGACAAAGAAGAAGATCTTGGCCATTATAACATGTTCTGCTTTGCACATGAAGTTCATCGCCAGGGAAACAAATACAATGAAAGTAATTGAAGCAAAATTCCACAACCCTCGTTCCATGCAAAAATGCATTCCAAAGTTCATCTGAGACTCATATGAAGCTTCTGCAGTTCCACTGAGTTAACTCACTTTTCCCCAAAAACTAGACTATGACTAACTTGAATTAGCTGTTTCTATGACCATGATCTATTGAACTTTATTATATGCACCTCAACACTGATTAGAAAAAATCTGGACTAGCCCTTTAAAATAAAAACCACTTCAGTGAAGATACAAACAAAAAAAATTAATAAAATAGCCAGTGGTGTACAGATATACCACAACATAAGACGTTTTAGAGATAAATTTGTGGTGATATTTTTTTTCCACTGCAATTAGCATGTTGCTTTTATTTTGTGTTTTAAAGCACCATGACTTCCTGGTTTAACATAATCATTTATAGTGCTTTTGAACTTTCATTGAAGCTCTTGCTTTAATAGATTATCTCCTGCTTCTGCTCACTTTCTTAGAAATCTGTATCACCATCTGGACTGGATTCTGACTTACCTGAAGGTCACTTCAATGAAAGTGTCTGGCAGAAGAATAAATACAATATAAATTCAATGATGTTTCAAGCATGCTCAACTTTTAAAACAGTGCTCCACTGAAATTCTGATATAAACCCATGTAATGTTTTCTAGAAAGATGTTAAAGGACAAAGACTGGATTCTGTTCCAGGCTAAAATGTGCTTTTTTTTTTTTTTTTACTGTATGTATAAAATCACGGGAGCTTCTTTATTGTTCTTAACAAATACTGTACATGTTCATATATAATGTAAAATGAAAAAAACAATATTTTGTACCGTAAGAAAGATCAACTGTTTAAGAAAGCACAGCATTTCTAAATTTGAGCAGAGAATCTATCTCCGTGAACTGACAACATGAACTATAGATCAATTTCAAATCTTTCATTCTTTTGCACAATTCTAAAAGCAGCTATTTCTGTCCAACTGTGCTCTTTCCTGCAGAGAAGCGTGCCCGTGGAGTTTTAGTCTGAATTTAGACCTCATCATGGCACTGCAACAGCGCTTGTCAAAGTAACTAATGGCTTACTTATATCCTCTGTGGCTATGTCTCTCTACTCATACTGCCTAGTGCAGCATTTGACACCATGGAACATAATATCCTGCTTGATTCGCTTGCGAATAATGTCAGTATTTGCATAGACGTGCTCGCCTCTTTCGGATTCCTTATAAGACCGACTTCTCCGTGGAAATCTCTAACCTTAAAAGAAATCGATTACACTGAAATTCTTTGCTGTTGTTGCTTTTGGAAAAACACAGTGTAAACACACATGCACATGCCATGCTGTTCATACCCCATTTTCAGTGATTGTTTCTTGGGCTTTGGTGTAGAAAAATGTACGGTAATATAGAGACATGGCAAATTGTACAGTATTGTAAAGTATCTTTAAAGTATCCTCATAACATTTTCAAAATACTCGCAGGATAAGTACAGTGTCTTAACATTTATAATGTCTAGATTGTGCAGTCTACCGTAAATGCACTTACAACTTATTTTATGCAGCTGATCTACTGTACATTTCATTAATGCACTGTCAAAAGGACACGGTTTATTATTATTATTATTATTATTATTAAAGACTGATTTGATTCAAGTCAATTAATAGTATTACAGAGTAACCTCTGGTATTATTCTCCGAGTTTGAGCTCTTTGCTGATTGCCTAACCATTGCTGTGTGCTTACATGCATTTGCGCTTGTCCCTGACATGTAGTCTTTCTTCATGTTTGAGTAATTTCTCTGCATGTTACCATCCTGTCCCAACATTATAAATGCATGCATACTGTACGTACAGTATCCATATACATCCATATACTGTACGTACAGTGATGCTTTGGAATGTATCCACATCCAGGGGTGAATTCCCATCACAAGGTCAATCTCTTTCATCAAAAGTTAACAGATCCACTCCGATCCTAAAGACGGGGGGGGGGGGGGGGGGTTCCACAATCATGCTAATCAAGTTAACTAGCTGTGACAGACCTGTCAATCACGTGGTAATTAGAAACAGTCACTAAATTGTTAATATATGCAAATGGATATGTGCACATTGCCTGATTTGATCTAAATGATTTCTGCAAGTATCATCAATATCTCAGTGTTTGCCATACGTTTATCAGATTAGAGGCATTTTGCCTTGAAAGAAATTCAAATCTAAAAATAATTGTCGTAGGGTTCTTACCAATTCTCAGTATATTTGAGCTCAGTGGTGGATATTTGATCTATAAATAGATCATGGTTGATTTGTTGAACAGATATGGCACTAGTGAAATTAAGCATGTTGGGGTGGCAGCAGCAGCCGAATCTGCACGCAGGAGCTAAAAATAAATAGTGTTCATTAACTGAAACATGTGGATAAAAAAAAAACAAAAAAAAACAAGGCATTGCGGCATCTCCAACCACAGTATGCTTATTCTGTTGGGGTAGCTGATTAGATGAGGTTAATCCTAAATGACTTAGTTAAGTTTTTATTCATTACAAACGTACAGGTTTTTAATCATTTGGAGAGATTGCACTGTAGGAGTACGTCCTGATAATTGACTGATTTATATCAAGGTGAAACATTCAGGTCTGTAAAATGAAGCCAACGCAGAAGGTCAAAAACATGCAGTTCCTCAAATGTCCACTTGGCTCCAAAAGTGAGTCATCCTCATAGACACCCCCATGCCCATGTGAAATGACGACATCATAAGAGGGAAATTAGTTCCAGATAAGGTTTGTTTACTTTTTGGTTATCTTCTTAATAAGAAGAGAATAAAGTGCATTTCTTGGCATTACTGGTAACAATCTAAAGATTAAATGTGACTCATAAATAAATATTTTAAAATAATATAAAAAATACTTAAAATCCTGGACAAACCACTGCATTTTTATACTGAATTACAGTAAGTGCCATGCTTTGCGAAAGTTGCCATACTTTGACTTTTAGTGTGTTTAATCATTTCATTCTTTTTGCATGTGTATGATCTCTTTATTTCTCTTCTTTAGAGTCTCTGAAATGGAGAATCTTGGAAACAGATGGAAATGAATGAAGTGAAAGTGAAAAATAGCAGGAATGAAGTATGATAATGTCCTTGGGTCTTCTTTGTTCAAGGTTCAAGATGTTCATTCATCATTATTTAGATTTTGATGTAACAGTTCATGGATGATTTTTGTCAACACTGAATGTAAACATCAATACAGTAGATTATACTGTACATACTGTAATATTGTGACTTATTAGTATTGCCCTTCAGTTTTTGGTGAAGATCCTCCTCTTTCCCTATATGCACATAATTTAGTTATGACTGATTCACACTTTTCAGAAGAGGGCCACCAACCACTGGGGGATTAAAGCCTGTACAGTACAGTATGTGCTCTCTCTGAGGCACCCAAAGCCAAACAAAAGCATTGTTTCAACCTGCTGCTCGCACCACATCAGGATCAGTCCTGTCTGTTCTCTTGCACTAGGAGCATGCATACTGTACTGTGTGATAGATCTGATAGAATGGGTCCTGTGTTCTCTAGTTAATTTTTCTGTTAACAAACATTAACCTTCTGATTCTGTTCAAGACAAATGTGACTAATTTCAAGATAAAATATTTCCTGCATATTATAAAGTTTATTTTAATGGAAAAAGGCTTCAAAACTTTTTTTTTATGTGGTCTTGAGAGAGTTTTTTTTCATTTTTTTTTTTTTCAAACAAATAGAGAGCTGGGAAACATCATCCAAAAACATCCTGGCTTTCATTATGTACTTTGAAGACCAGGGAAACATAGGATCCTTTGTCATGCTCCCATTACATCCCATAAATAACAACAGGGTTGTGGGAACATAGGGACGACCCCCTTTCACCTGTCTGAGCTAGTGATTGGCTAGTATAGCAGTGATTGATAGGGGAGAAGAAGACAGAGAGAGAGAGAGAGAGAGAGAATGCATTTTCTCCTCCTTGAGAACAACAATTTTCTTTCTTTGGAATCATGAGTACTGATAGCTGTAGCATCATCTGGATTGGAGCTCATAGACTCTAGATAATAGAGCAAATCCATTTCTGTCTGAGCCAAGAGCACATTATCCACAAGTGTACATACTGTAATAATACAATGGGAATATTGAAATAAAGAGGAGTTTAACAGTATAATGCATTCAAAACGTGTACAGAAGAACATCCAGAGGTAAACCCTTAGGCCTTTAGGATTTTACGTCTTCAAAAACAAAAGAAAGACTTGTCAGTCTGACAGGTGTCGGAAGCATCCAGAACTCATGTTTCTTTGTGTCTGGAGTTTTTAATTTTTTACAGTATACGACGCTGCTGTTGATATCTCCGATCTGATTGGCTGTAAGGCGTCAATCATTTTCCATAACGGCAGCTCTCACTGCGGTTCAGGCTCTAATGTAAAACATACAGCATATTATATTAAATGAAGTTTTCTACAACAAAATGTTTATTTGATATTTAGAGTGTTTTCGGTAAAGTATTTCTATTATGAGCTACAATTCAGAATAGAGGAGTTTGCAATTTTTTGGCAACATAAAAATTTTACATTCATTACATTACATACTTTTTACATTCTTTTACTATTTATATTAAAAATAGTGATTTCTTCTCATCCTGATCTTGAATTAAAAATGTAGCAGTGTTGAGGCAGATTTCATTAAACATGCAAATTAATTTAAAATACATACCAAGTATATTTAATTTATATTATCAAGCTTTCATCATTTATGTAAAATATTGGTTCATTTTCACAGATTATTTACAGAAACCAATCAAATTCATTATATCTTGTAATTTTTTCATTACTTTTTGTTTGTAGGATGGGAAGGTGTAAGATCAGGTCATTTAATTTGACGATTTCAGCCTTAGACAATTTGCACCATATCGTAACAGCAGATTTAACATAACGCCAGTACATTTAACTGGTGTTATGCATTTGCTGTGTTTTTTTTTTCTATCTGTCATTTTTTCTTCTTCTTCTGCTGGCTGCATCAAAGAAAACGGCACCAAACAGAGTTGAAACCCACTCACAGACGGCATGGAAGCTTAGCCGTTAGCACTGCTGCCTGACACCTCCAGGGCTGGGGTTACATTCTCATCTCCGCTCTGTGTGCGAGCAGTTTGGATGTTCTTCCTGTGCTTGGCGTGTTTCCTCCTACAGTCCAACGACATGCTGCCTAGCTTAATAGGACTCCAAACCGGCTGTAGCATATGATGCAATAAGCGATGAACATGATGTAATGTAGTGCATCTATTAAAGTCAGCCAAGTAGTATTACTAAATGTATTTATTAGAAAACTTCATAAATGTTTTGTTTTGCAAATTTCGCATTATTGCCTTATTTACTTCAATTTATTAGTTGAAAAAAATATATATTTTATTAGTTTTTTTGTTAATATATGAAAATGTAAAAAATTTTAAGGTGACACCACATTTCAATTTTAACAGCGAGTTTGCTTGATGCTACTCGATTAATTTCTGACCGAAAAATCTATCAAGGATTTTATATTTATTTCTGCATAAAATATTTTTATTTGAGCAATCAGATTCACACTAGTGAAATATTCTCTAGCTAATATCATCTACCAGCACTAAAAGACAAGAAATGCGATTCAGCTAAACAAACATGGACAAATAAAAGAAACGGAAATCAATAAGTGGTTTGATGGTGCTGTGTATTGCTCTTGGGCTCGTTTATGATGTAATGTTTTCTAATTACATCATGTACGAGGGGTGACCAACAGTAATGCAAAGGAGAATATAGCTTTCTTGTTAACTGACATGAGTGACCCACATTGCACATACTGGCAGAGTCCTCTTCCTCTCTACAAAGGTACAACTTAACATAGTCTCCATATTAAGTGATGCATTTAACCTAACGCTTAAATGCCCTTTAAAAATTTCATCGGTCAGAGTTTGTTTACAGAGGTGACGTCATTGACAAGAGAAAGACAGACAGATAAACAAGTTTAAAAAAAGGGGGGAATCCAGCATTGAAGACAAACCATGCAATGGGAGACCATTCACCGTGACAAAGGTAATGTTCAAAGATATTTCGAGAGGTGGGTTTAATGAAGCCACAAATGTGACAGAGACTATGAAGCCACAAATGTGATAGAGACTATGTTGTTTTAATAACATCTGCCCACTTTTGCATTACTTTATTTACATTACAGTTATCATGGCACAATTCAACCACATTATACAAAATGTCAAGCTGATGCCCAAACATATGCTAATTGGTTAGCTGAATGTAATTAGTGAGTTTTCATTATAGGAAGAAAAAAAAATCTAGCGGTCTCTGGTTTGTTACAGTAGCTAGCTAGTTTTCAAATTCAGCAATACAAATCAGCCATTTTAATTATCTAGTGAGAAAAGCTTTTTACATTCTTAGCTTGTTCACTGATATGAAAGTTAGCCACTTAAAATGACATAAAACGCATGCTGGAACTCTTAACCCTCAATTATCTCTTCACTCTAAAAAATGATTCTGTGGCCTTGTAAATTTCACAGTAATAAACAGGTTATGTTACCTTAATAAAATCTCTAAAAGTCACATACATGATTGTTTGAGTTAGACAAATCAAAATAAATGCCTAAAAAAACTACTGTTCTGTTTGTCTTCAATTTACACTATAATTTAAGTTTATTTCACAAATAGAAATTAGTATTTGACTAACTGAATTATATTTTTAACATCCACTTAATATTTTTGATACATTTCAATCAAAATATTTGGTAATGGAGTAATTAATGCTGATTAGTTTAAAGAACTACAATTATCACTCATTCCAACTCAATATTCTTTATGTTTAACAAGAAAAACTTAAATAATTTAGTAAATTGCCCTGCGCAAGTGCTCATGGGAAATCTGGTGTAACATCAGAGACCAGAAGGCTGTGAGGATGGACATGAAGCTCCTGGAACATTCCTTATAAATCCTGGTGAGTAAACAGCTAACACAAGTTACTGAAATAATTCCTCTGTCTGTCTGTATACACAACTTTATAGTGTGTCAGTTACTGTTCTGAATCCTGTCACAGCCGAGCTACATAGCTAACGATAGCTAGCAACAGGTCAGTCCTGGTGTTCATTGTCATTTTTTAATTGTTTGTTCCAACCACCGAACTGCTCAGGTAAAGCGGCGTTAATACAGACACTTAAAATCTGGGTTAGGGTTAGGAGACACTTAAAATCTGGTGTAAAAGGAGAGATTTAACACCGAGCCGCGTGCGCGTGCATGTCCGGGTTTCTCGGTGTAACCGGCCGCGGTTGTGCCGCAATATTTGAATTTCTCCCGCCGAATGCGGTGATTTTGCGCAGCCAACCGTCACTGTGGCGATGATATAAAACTAGCGTGTTCAAATAATTACCGCGTGTGTACCGGGTCCACCTCACACACTGAACCGCGAGTCTGCTCGGGTCACTCCGACACTTTAAGGAGGAAACGCAGAACAAAGCAGATTTAAACAGCAGAAATGAGCTGCAGTGTCCGGACTCTGGCACTGTTTACACACCGGGCGAGCAACAGCTCTGAGTCCAGCACAGCTCCAGTCTCATGATGTACAGCACTACAGACAGGCAGTTTGATTAGCAGTATAATGGTGTATAGCTTTGTTTAAAACAATAGAACTTCAAACCTTTTACTCAAGTTAAAGTCATAAGCACATGCCATTCTAAACTTCTAATGTATTTGAAGTACAAAAGTACTACAAGTACTTCACAAACATAACCGTGTACTTAAACATTATTAAAATGGCAGTTGATGAAATAAATGAAGTAAAAGTAGGCCTACAACATTTCTCTCAGAATTATAATTGGGAGAAATAATATAAAATTAAAATATTGAAGTGAAATATGTTATGTATGTTGTAATATGTAAGTAAAAAAAAAAAAACTAAAACTGATTTTTAAATCATTTTCGTGAAACGTTATATATTTTCAATATCTCTTTCACAGCACCAACACCACTAAAGAAGAGAAGTTGAATGGAGATAAAACTGGAGGTAAATGTCAACTTTTTAAATGTTTCAGAAGTATTAAATGTGTAACCATTGAATCCAAGATAGAAATTGAAACAAGGCTGGAAATATTTCACTTTACCTATTTTTAATCCAGAATATATTGAATCCACTAGAATATACAAGATTTTCCAGTAACTAAAGTAAAAAAATTATATAGTTGATAGTAATGCGTAAATAAAGTTCTTGTATCATTTTTATACAAGGGACAAAGACATGTACAAGGGACATTCAAGTCAAAGCAGGACTTTTAATTGTGCAGAATAACAGACCACACTTATTAGAGTAAAAGCTCCCTTTATTTCTCTCTATATTTCTGTCTCTATATATGAGGTTGTGCATTGTTCTGCAAGAGCAAAACACCTTTGGTGATCAAAGCAGTCTGTTTTTTGTAAAAGCATTCCACTGAAATGTTCACCGGAATTTTACCAGCAATGGTCTCTGTAAAATCAAATCAGATTTACGTCTTCGTTTCAGAGAATTTTCATCACAAGTCCCGCTTTGACTTGAACACCACTTATAGATCAGTGTGATGATGCATATAGTAACAGTCACACTTGTACTTACTTGTATACTATAATTCCTTTTTTAGGTGCCAGCTTATGGGATGGCGGTGTAAGCTCTGCACATTTGTCGCATCAACAAAAGGAATTTCGATCATTATGGAGTGAAGCATGGTACTGTTGTGTTGATCAATGATATTCAGTGTCTTGTCTTCATTTAGACTGTCATTGCTTCTTTAAGACCTGGGAATGTCTGCACACACATTTGTCCATACAACTTTCCACAGTTTGAAGGAAACTGAAGTGTGAAGGTCTGCAGTCTTTCAGATGTAAAATGTGACTGTGATTCGATTCTAATACAAAAGTCTACTTTCCACATATTATCTGTATAATACTTGTGACAGAAGTATTGTTTGTCAGACTGTTTAATAATGAGATCAATTCAGCTCATTGTTTATGATCATGTTACATGTCATTTGCAAAGTAAACCAGGTTGAGTTTAGACGTCATGTCTGGTCAAATTTGGCAAATAAATGTTTAATTAAAATGGTAATGTGTGTAATGTGTCTTTGTTTATAATTAGATATGTCATTAGATACATTGACCTAAATTGAAAAAAAAAACTTGATTAAAAGCTAAATATACAGTATTAAAAAAAATAGTGTAAGATATTAATTCTGTGATAGACCAGTATGAATTAAATTTATTTAAAACAAGTAAATGTAGCACATTTGTTTGTTAAATAATAGTGAAATTTTCAGTTTCTTCTACCTTCCATTTCAATCATATCTACTCAATTATTTTACTCATTTTCACTTGGGTAACCTACTACAAAAAGTTATTCAGGTCTACTTATTTTTTTTACTGACTTGTACTTCATTCATGAAGTATATTTTACATGATTTTTTTAATTTTTAGATTGATATTGATATTTTTAAGTGTAAAAATGTTTCACCAAAAAAATTGAGTACAGCACAGTTTTATTTTTTAGAGTGTTCCAACCCAGCAATCGTCAACTGACAAAAAAAATCTACAGTGGTGTGAAAAACTATTTGCCCCCCTCCTGATTTCTTATTCTTTTGCATGTTTGTCACACAAAATGTTTTTGATCATCAAACACATTTACCTATTAGTCAAAGATAACACAAGTAAACACAAAATGCAGTTTTTAAATGAGGGATTTTATTATTTAGGGAGAAAAAAAAATCCAAACCTACATGGCCCTGTGTGAAAAAGTAATTGCCCCCTGAACCTAATAACTGGTTGGGCCACCCTTAGCAGCAATAACTGCAATCAAGCGTTTGCGATAACTTGCAACGAGTCTTTTACAGCGCTCTGGAGGAATTTTGGCCCACTCATCTTTGCAGAATTGTTGTAATTCAGCTTTATTTGAGGGTTTTCTAGCATGAACCGCCTTTTTAAGGTCATGGCACAACATCTCAATAGGATTCAGGTCAGGACTTTGACTAGGCCACTCCAAAGTCTTCATTTTGCTGTTCTTCAGCCATTCAGAGGTGGATTTGCTGGTGTGTTTTGGGTCATTGTCCTGCTGCAGCACCCAAGATCGCTTCAGCTTGAGTTGACGAACAGATGGCCGGACATTCTCCTTCAGGATTTTTTGGTAGACAGTAGAATTAATGGTTCCATCTATCACAGCAAGCCTTCCAGGTCCTGAAGCAGCAAAACAACCCCAGACCATCACACTACCACCACCATATTTTACTGTTGGTATGATGTTCTTTTTCTGAAATGCTGTGTTACTTTTACGCCAGATGTAACGGGACACGCACCTTCCAAAAAGTTTAACTTTTGTCCACAAGGTATTTTCACAAAAGTCTTGGCAATCATTGAGATGTTTTTTAGCAAAATTGAGACGAGCCTTAATGTTCGTTTTGCTTAAAAGTGGTTTGCATCTTGGAAATTGTCTCGGGTTACATTGCTGTAACCCTGTTCCCTGAAAGGCGGGAACGAGATGCTGCGTGAAAACGCTATGGGAACCATTTTGTCGCGTTGCTGGTCGTTGAAGCATGCTGTGCAAACACGCCAAAGTTTTTCGCTATATATAACCTCTACCAGGTGATGTCATCTGATTAGATGTAGGTGGAGGTTATAAAAACAGATGAGCTGGCAACAACCTCAGATTAATTTGTCTGAACAGCCGTCTGGTCACGTCTGCGGCATTCGGACGCAGCATCTCGTTCCCGCCTTTCAGGGAACAGGGTTACAGCAATGTAACCCGAGACGTTCCCTTTCAAGGCTTCACTCGATGCTGCGTGAAAACGCTATGGGAACGAGAATACCAACGCCGCCGCACTACAGGTGTCTGGACCCCAAGGTTGTGTAGCGTGTGCGCACAAAGCCAAGAAGGTCTCAGAACTAGCCTGGGCAGCTAACTCGGGGGCAGTGAGCGCGGAGTAGCATGAACATCCAGATTATAAATGTAAGAAATGTGTGCGGGGAGGACCAACCCTTCGCGCCACACAATTACTGCAGGGGATACTGGGACGATCACCCTGGTTGGGTTAGCCCTGCTTCCCAGAGGCGAAGTGAACCCACGCGCCTCATAGGAGAGGGCCATATGCATCTCTCACCCAGTATAGTGGCACTCTGACTTACGCCACTAGCTGATGCGGTGGACGTGAATCTGAAGAGCACATACTGGACAGTAAGTGAAGTTTCTCCTGCTCCGAAGCTGTAAAAGGCGGAGGACAGAAGGCTTCAACAATGCAACTAAGAACATCCTGAGGGTACTAGGGCACAAGCCCAAGGACAAGCCTTTCCTGCAGAACCTCCAGCACTGAAACATTTCGGCAGTGGACTGGGTCTACCTGCTTGGCACACACTTGTTGCAGGGGAATACCTCTTTCTAATCCAATAGCTGAGGCGATCACCTGGTTGAATGAGCCCTGATTCCTACAGTAGAGGCGAAGTGAGCCCACGCGCCTCATAGGAGAGGTCAATAGCATCTCTCATCCAAAGCATGTAGAAGCTGCTCTGACCTATGCCACTAGCTGATGCGGTGGACGTAGATCTAAAGAGCACAAGCTGGACACAGCAAGTGAAGTCTCTCCTGCTCCGAAGCTGTAAGCGCGGAGGACAGAAGGCTTCAAAAGCAATAGGGTGCCTGTTGGGTTTATAGAGCTTTCGGAAGATAGTTGAGAGAGGATGCAGTTACGTACGTCCTGAGAGTACTAGGGCACAGACCCGAGGACGGAAACTCCAGCACTGAAACAATTCGGCAGTGGACTGGGTTTACCTGCTTAGCAGACACTTGCTGCAGGGGAATACCTCTTGCCAGTGCAATAGATGAGGCAATCCCCTTGGCTGAAAGAGCCCTGATTCCTAGAGGTGAAGTGAGCCCACGCGCCTCGTAGGAGAGGGCAATAGCATCTCTCATCCAAAACATGTAGAAGCTGCTCTGACCTACGCCACTAGCTGATGCGGTGGACGTAAATCTGAAGAGCACTAAAAGGCGAAGCATATCTTGGAAGGCAAGGGGTCCGCCTTGCTACATGAAAATCTCTGACTACTTAGGAGTGGGGTTACCATTCCCCGTGTGTCAGAGATAGACTGGACAGTACTACTGCTCCCGCATCCATGTTGGAATGTAAATCGCCCTGAGGGACAGGAACCTGGTGCGCTAGCTGTTAGCTGCGCCAGCACAGTCCGTCCTGGCGATCATATATGAGACTGCCATAGTGTTGTCCACCGCACTAGGACATGTCAGCCTCTCAACTGCTGGAGGAAGTGCTTTAGGGCCAGAAATAGAGCCATCATCTCGAGGCAATTGATGTGCCATGCGAGAAGATAGCCTCTCCAGCTCCCTTGGGCTGGACGGTCATCAGAGACCACACTCCAGCCTGTGAGGGAAGCATCTGTCATTAGCCTCAGCGACGACAAGATGAACTTAGAGTGGGATACAGATTAAATACCAGGGTCTGAACCACGTAGAAAGGGTACGAAGCACCTGGCGCGTAACCCATATTGGGGATTGGCCCTAGTGATATACCCTGGTTCTTAGCCACAACTTGGAATGCTCTCATGTGCAGAAGGCCCAAAGGTGTCACCGTGGATACAGCTGCAATGAGAGCTAGGATGTCTGAAAGTGATGGTCACTTTCTGGTCTAGCTTGTTTTCCTTGAGGGTGTTGAGAATGGGTTCGATACGAGCGGGAGACAGCTGTGCCCGCTTACGACCGAATCCCATATGGCACCCAATGTGTTGTCCTCTGCACAGGAAAGAGCACGCTTTCGTGGCGTTGGGTCCCAGTCCTGAGAACAGAGATGAGCTAGGACGACATGCTGATGCCCTGGGACTCCCGTAAGAACCAGGGCTAAATCCGTGCATTTTGTATGTGTGCGGGTGAGCTAGACCAATGGAAGGACCCGATACTGGTAAACTTCGCCCCCGAAAGCGAACCTCAGGATCTTCCTGTGTTGTGGCAATGTTTCTGTATGAAAGTAAGCGTCCTTAAATCGATTGTCAGAAACAATCGCTTGGTAGGGTTGAGAGCAATCACCTTTACAGTCAACATTTGAACTGTATTCGTTGATTTTCAGGTAGCGGGAGAGCCCGCAGAATCTGAAAAATTGGACGCAGCCCCCATTCCTCTTGGGAACCAAGAATACCGACTGTAGTAGCCTGACTCACTGTCTGGTGGGGGAACATGTTCCATGGCCCCCTTCCCCGGCAGCTTGTCAGCAGATGCGCACTTTCTGGTTTCATGGAAGTGGAGACCACGCCATTGAAAACACAGAAGGTGAAGTGAGAACTGAATCCTGTAGTTCCTCTCTCCAGTGCTTAGTACCCAAGGAGATATACAGTACTTGGCAGTAGCTTCCACGCTGCCAGTTTCTCATAAAAGGGCAAAAGTTTCAGCAGCTTGGTAAAACGGGGGGGGGGGGGGCTTGTGTTAGATGTGCGGCATCCTGAAGCATGGCAGGAAAAACCGAAGAACTAACAGCCTATTGGAGACTGATGTTGCCCGAAACACCAGTGGTGGCGGAGCAAAAACACCGACCTCCTGGGGGTGCCAGGGAGAACACTTATTCGTTTGAAAGGAATTCTGGGGGCCTCTCCCTATTGGGGGGCCACCCCCATTTATTTTATTTTACACACATTATATATATATATATATATATATTATAAATCAGTCTGACCTCCTGGGGCAGATAGTGAAACGCGGCACACCCCAATTTTTTATGAGGAGGTGCCCGGGTCCAAAAAAAAAACACACTCCTTGGGTTTACGCCTCACAGGAGTCAGACCCGGTCGAGACTGGGTGGCCGACAATCCCGACTCTTGAGCACGGCGGGGAGGGAATTTCCCAAAAGCTTGTTTGTATAACTTCGCCCCAGAACCTAGTGGCAGCTGAGTCAACGACATCACTAACCTTATCTTGAAGAGCCCCGCCAGTACTCAAGTCTCTCAGCAGGTCAGCCTGGTAGGCCTGCAAAACCGCCATGGTGTGCAGTGGAGCACCAAGCTGACCCACTGCCTGAAAAGCTTTTCCCTCCAGGGAAGATAAAAGTCTACACAGCTAGAAAGGAAGTATAAGCTTACCAGGGAAGATGATGTCCCAGGAGAGAGATAGCCTGTGAAGCGTCTCTGCTATCTGGGCGTCATCATATAATCCCACGTTTCCACATCAACTATATTTAAATAAATAAATAAGTCGATTGCAGGAAAAACACAGCATGAATACAGCTTACTCCATGAAAGGGTTAACTCATATGGAGAGAGCTAAGGGGGGGGGGGGAGTCATTGAGGCTCCGCCCCCCGGCCACCCGACAGAAGCTGCCGTCTACTGCTTGTTTTTTTTTTTTTTTTTTTAAGTGCTTAAGGCTATTTTCATCTCCGGTAAGCAAGAGAGGAATCCTCATGATGACAACGCAGAAGAAAGGAGTTTTCTTACCTCCGTCTGCCGCAGCTCTGTCAGATGCACGAGTTTTAAGCCAGGAATGCGTGGCGGCTCGCAGCTTCTCACGGAATGCGCGGCGCGCGCAGCACTAGTCGAAGCAGTGTAGAGATCGCACTCCGATATGGATTATCACACACGGAGGGATATCTGGTTTAAACTCGTCAAATTGGTGAGTTAAACACCTTCTTATTTTGCTGGTTTAACACAAGCACACTTCACAACAAGGCTCTGAAGACAAATGATCTGAGGTTGTTGCCGGCTCACCTGTTTTTATAACCTCCACCTACATCTAATCAGATGACGTCACCTGGTAGAGGTTATATATAGCCAAAAACTTTGGCGTGTTTGCACAGCATGCTTCAACGACCGGCAACGCAACAAAATGGTTCCCATAGCGTTTTCACGCAGCATCGAGTGAAGCCTTGAAAGGGAACTGCCATGCAGGCCATTTTTGCCCAGTTTCTTTCTTATGGTGGAGTCGTGAACACTGACCTTAATTGAGGCAAGTGAGGCCTGCAGTTCTTTAGATGTTGTCCTGGGGTCTTTTGTGGCCTCTCGGATGAGTTGTCTCTGCGCTCTTGGGGTAATTTTGGTCGCCCGGCCACTCCTGGGAAGGTTCACCACTGTTCCATGTTTTTGCCATTTGTGGATAATGGCTCTCACTGTGGTTCGCTGGAGACCCAAAGCTTTAGAAATGGCTTTATAACCTTAACCAGCCTGATAGATCTCAATTACTTTTGTTCTCATTTGTTCCTGAATTTCTTTGGATCTTGGCATGATGTCTAGCTTTTGAGGTGCTTTTGGTCTACTTCTCTTTGTCAGGTAGCTCCTATTTAAGTGATTTCTTGATTGAAACAGGTGTGGCAGTAATCAGGCCTGGGGGTGACTACAGAAATTGAACTCAGGTGTGATAAACCACAGTTAAGTTATTTTTTAACAAGCGGGGCAATCACTTTTTCACACAGGGCCATGTAGATTTGGAGTTTTTTTTCTCCCTTAATAACGTAAACCTTCATTTAAAAACTGCATTTTGTGTTCAATTATGTTATCTTTGACTAATAGTTAACGGATTTTGATTAGCAGAAACATTGAAGTGTGACAAACATGCAAAAGAATAAGAAATCAGGAAGGGGGCAAATAGTTTTTCACACCACTGTATATCAAGCTGTGAAAAATAAACGTGTTGATGAACGATTTGCTGATTCTGACAGCCAACAGTTTGCTGTTGAACACAATATATATATATACTGTATATATATATATATATATATATATATATATACTGTATATATATATATATATATATATATATATACTGTATATATATATATATATATATATATATATATATATATATACATATATATATATGAATGAATAATCTTTTTTGTAACCAGGAAGCGCGCATCAAGTCATGTGACATGCCTCACTCGTACGTTACGTCTGACACAGATTTTATTTCATTTATTAACTTCAAGAAAGATGGAAGAAATGATGGCCAAGCCCTAATCATGTACTGTAAAGATGCTCTTGTTGGCATGTATCTACAGTAGTTTGCCTGTTGAGACTTCGAGAGCTGGACAGAAAGTTGTATGTGTTTGATGAATCACTGAGATATAATAAGGAAATTACATTGGAATAACTCAGTACCATCTGGAAAGTCAAAGATAAGTCACAGACTGAAGCACGAGCTGCCCTTGATTTATGCAATCACTCACATACTCACACACAGTGTGAAAATAGGTCAGTAACAAAGCCTTCTATGTTAACATGTGTTGAATTAAAATGAAAAAAAAAAAATGACAGAGGGAGATTGGATCTGCCTGTGGATTTAATGTTGGTTCAGAAAAAAATATAAATATGGTGAGAACGTAAATGTAAATAGACTATGAATGATTCTAATACTGTATACAGTACATTTATGTCTGGTCATTTCTATATATTTTTCATGAATTTTGGAAATAAAAAAATAGAATAGTCTAGCACTGGTACAGTATTTGAAAACCAACCGCTAAATTAAAAGCTACGTTCAAGAGCAAATCCACTGACACATTTTCTTCATTGTATAACTTCATAATGAACAAGTGAAAAAAATTATTCTTCCCCTCAGTGAGTTTCTCATTCCTCTCTCATTTCTCTCCCTCTCTTTCTTTCTTTCTCCTCCTTCTCACATGGCTGAATACATGTTCTCGCACCACTATCCCAGCATGCTTTGCTCTGACAGCTCGCCCTGTCTGTTCCCGGAGTCTCACAGCTGGCTGCATCCTCTCAGAGACACGTGTCCTCTCTTGTCCTCCCTTCGTTCTTCTCCCGAGGCGTTCTGACCGTCCTCGTCAGTTTTACCACACTTTGTTACTGTAGTTCTTTTTCCCCCCGAAACTTTAATGCAATCGACTAAACCAACTTAACTAAATCTCGACAGGGTGAAACGTTGGAGACAGCAACCAAGCTTCAGTTAAATAATGAGTAATTGGATAGCAGTGATGCTAATATTAGGGATATATACGCTCTGTGTGAGAGAAGAAATTCGAAGGAAAAAATTCTGGTAAACAAAACAGTTGAGTATTAATCCTCCGTCCCTCAAGTAAACATCCACAAACAAGTACAGTGTGACTCAGACATGCCACAGAGGAAGACCGAAAAACACCAACAGGGAGTAATCACTTTTTGTTCTCTTCTGTATTGATTGCATTTTTAACATATTAATTAAAGCACAAAAACTAGTTTTGTGTTTGTTTATATACTGTATATATACACTACCATTCAAAAGTTTGGGGTCACTTTCTAACTCCATGATGGTTCCTGATGTTTATTTCTTTCTACATTGTAAAGGAATGCTGAAGGCATCCAAAAAATGCATTAATCTCCTTTGAACAGTTGATATTGAGATGTGTCTGCTACTCCTGCTCTGTAAAGACTTCATAACGCCTCTAATCTGAGGTGCTGTTAATTGGACATTTTTCAGGCTGATAAATGAACTTCTCGTCTGCAGCAGAGGTAGGTTTTGGTCTCGCCCTCCTGGGATGGCCTTCATGAGAGCCAGTTTCATTATGGTGCTTGACGGATTTTGCAAATGCACTTGACAATACTGTTCTTACAAGAACTATTACAGAAAGGCTGACCTCTGTGTCTTGAAATAATAACTAACTGTTGTTTTTCTTGTTGTTACGTAATTACCTCATTCCATATGTGTTATTTTATAGTTTTGAAATCCCCAGTATTGTTGTAGAATGTAGAAAATAAATCACTAAACATAAACAAAGAAATTTACAAGTGTTCTAAAACTTTTAAACGGTAGTGTGTATATATATTGTATATAATATGTATGCAACATTTTTGACCCAAAGAAGGAATCAAACCCTCGACCCTGGAGGTGCAAAGCCACAGTGCGAACCACTACACAACTATGTCACCTTAATATAATATAATATAATATAATATAATATAATATAATATAATATAATATAATATAATATAATATAATATAATATAATGTCACATTGCACCTCCTGTGACGGTTAA
The DNA here is from genome assembly GCA_030522415.1 of Channallabes apus. Lineage (NCBI taxonomy): Eukaryota > Metazoa > Chordata > Actinopteri > Siluriformes > Clariidae > Channallabes > Channallabes apus. The sequence continues at coordinate 14,590,301 of CM060109.1, forward strand.
CCCCTAGAGGGCGCCTAACGCCCGCTTTTGGTTTTAGTTTGTAGTTTGTTTTTGTTTGATATTTGACTTCAGTTCCCAGTTTGCACCTCGGTCAGGTGACGTAGAAGCTCACCTGAACCGAGGGAAGTTCATTTGTTTATGTTTGTTATAAATAGCCTGACTGAACAGCAGTCAGGCGTCTAGCTTTAGTTGTAGTTAAGTTTCAGTTTGTGTTTGGAGTTTATGTTTGCCTTTTAATGCCTAATAAAAGGACATTGCTAAACTGTCAGCTCGCCTCCGCATTCATGCCACACACACATTCCAGACACAGACATAGAGGGAAACGTGACAGAAAGCTAGACCGACCAAGTGGCATGGCGGAGGTTCCCCCCCGGGACGAATTTTGGGGGTGCGTGATTACCATCTCCAACGAGCTGGCGGACTGGCTAGAGGACAGCGAGGAGGACATGTACCACAGCTGGGAGTACAGCTTGCTGGTAGAGCAGGAGAGTTTGCTGGAGGACAGCGAGGAACACGGCGAAGCAAAGTTCGGGCAAAGCGGGGAGAACTGCAGGTACGCCGAGGAGGCGGAAAGGCAGGAGGAGAAAGCGGCCGAGGGAGAGACGAAGGAGTTCTACAGGCAGTGGACTGAGCGCAATGAGGAGTGCATTCGCGACCTGCGCGAGCAGGTGCTGCAGCTCCAACTGCAGTTCGTCCAGGTTCGGGAGAACCAGCCTGTAATCCCGGAAGCGATCGCCCTCCCGGATCTGGACGATGCACTCCTCCCCCGGTCACTGCCTGAACCCATCGCGGAGGAAGACGCACAGGGGCGATGCGGCGCGGACAGCGCGTTTCCCCCGCCCCCGCCGCCGGAGCTAAGCACGGAGAATTGTGCGCCGCTGCAACACGGCAACGCGGGGGGTTTCTACTGGCAGTGGGCAGAGCTCAACCGGGAGTGCATTCGGGACCTGCGCGAGCAGGTGCTGCAGCTCCAACTGCAGCTCGTCCAGGTTCGGGAGAACCAGGCTGTGATCCCGGAAGCGATTCCTCTCCTGGGTCTGGACGATGCACTCCCACTCCTGCCACTGCCTAAACCCCTCGCGGAGGAAAATGTGCACGAGCGATGCAGCATGAGCGCCGTGCACGCTCCAACGCTGCAGTCGAGCGCCGTGCACGCTCCAACGCTGCAGTCGAGCGCCGTGCACGCTCCAACGCTGCAGTCGAGCGCCGTGCACGCTCCAACGCTGCAGTCGAGCGCCGTGCACGCTCCAACGCTGCAGTCGAGCGCCGTGCACGCTCCAACGCTGCAGTCGAGCGCCGTGCACGCTCCAACGCTGCAGTCGAGCGCCGTGCACGCTCCAACGCTGCAGTCGAGCGCCGTGCACGCTCCAACGCCACCTTCCGGCTTTGAGGACAACGAGCTAGCGGGTCAGCAGGCGCTGACCCATGCACCAGTTCTGCCGCCACCTCCCGGCTTCGAGGACAGCGAGCTAGCATGCCAGCAGCCGCTGTCCCACACACCCGTTCTGCCGCCGCCTCCCGGCTTTGAAGACGACCCAGGGCCGTCGTCGAGCGCACTGCACGCGCCAGGGCCGTCGTCGAGCGCACTGCACGCTCCAGGGCCGTCGTCGAGCGCACTGCACGCTCCAGGGCCGTCGTCGAGCGCACTGCACGCTCCAGGGCCGTCGTCGAGCGCACTGCACGCTCCAGGGCCGTCGTCGAGCGCACTGCACGCTCCAGGGCCGTCGTCGAGCGCACTGCACGCTCCAGGGCCGTCGTCGAGCGCAGTGACCGCTCCAACGCCTCCGTCGAGCGCAGTGACCGCTCCAACGCCTCCGTCGAGCGCAGTGACCGCTCCAACGCCTCCGTCGAGCGCAGTGACCGCTCCAGCTCTGCCGCCGCCGAGCACATCTCCAGCTCTGCCGCCGCCGAGCACGTCTCCAGCTCTGCCGCCGCCGAGCACGTCTCCAGCTCTGCCGCCGCCGAGCACGTCTCCAGCTCTGCTGCCGCCGAGCACGTCTCCAGCCCGGCAGCCGCAGAGCACGTCTCCGGGACCGTCACCCAGCCTCCTGGTCAGGAGGCCGAAGGTAGTACTGTGGGGTGGGTGCCCGGGGCCTCCGGCGATGCTCCGGAGGAGCATTTCTTTGGGGGGGAGTACTGTGACGGTTAACCCCTAGAGGGCGCCTAACGCCCGCTTTTGGTTTTAGTTTGTAGTTTGTTTTTGTTTGATATTTGACTTCAGTTCCCAGTTTGCACCTCGGTCAGGTGACGTAGAAGCTCACCTGAACCGAGGGAAGTTCATTTGTTTATGTTTGTTATAAATAGCCTGACTGAACAGCAGTCAGGCGTCTAGCTTTAGTTGTAGTTAAGTTTCAGTTTGTGTTTGGAGTTTATGTTTGCCTTTTAATGCCTAATAAAAGGACATTGCTAAACCGTCAGCTCGCCTCCGCATTCATGCCACACACACATTCCAGACACAGACATAGAGGGAAACGTGACACCTCCAGGGTCTGGGTTCGGCCAGGCTCTGTGTGCATGGAGTTTGCATGTTCTCCCTGTGCTTGATTCAATTCAATTCAATTCAGTTTTATTTGTATAGCGCTTTTAACAATTGACATTGTCTCAAAACAGCTTTACACAATCAAAAGAATTATTTAAGTTTGTATGGAATGTGAATGTGTATGAATCAAAAATGTTCAGATAGTCCCTGGTGAGCAAGCCCGAGGGCAACAGTGGCAAGGAAAAACTCCCTGAGATGGTAATAGGAAGAAACCTTCAGAGGAACCAGGCTCAACAGGGAACCCATCCTCATCTGGGTGAAACAGATAGCAGGAAATTATCTGCATTAATGAGCGTATGTGTGTGCCCTGCGATGGATTTGCAGTGAACCCCGCCTAAGGATAGGCCTCCTGGGATAAGCTCCAGGCCCTCCACAACCCTGAATATAGGATGAAGTGGTTAAGTAGTTAAGTATTGGTAAAGTAGATGACGATAATAAGAATCTTTGGGATGGGTTTGGGATTTTTTTTAATGTGTCTGTTTAAATATACTGTTATGTTTCATACAGTAAGTAATTGCTTCTAAATCATTCCAAATCACCTCTGAATTGTCTGCGTTGTTCTGTTCGTGGCTAACATGAGCTACAAAGCTAGCTTTTAACACAAGGTTAAATCCCAAATCCTTCTCTGACCCCTGATTAAGGAGACTACTTGTGTGTAAGACAGGATTGTACACCCTTGCTCACTAGCTTTGCATTTAACACTATTTGGTGTTCAACCAAGGAATCCAGAACTTACTGTAGCTGATAATTTAAAGCTAAACATGTTGAAATATAAAGTAAATCTATTAAGTTTCTCAGGACTGTCCACCACCTACATCGTTTATTCTCCTCAACTGTTGGCTACAAAGTGCCAGTTAGAAATTAAAACTACTTTCACCCCTTTTAATTAGACAAACTGTTATGTCTCTCACCAGCTTCACCAGTTTCGGTTTGTTAGTTCAGACAGTCGTGGAATGATAAGTGTCAGAGCAAAATAACTGTTTAAATAATCAAACAAATCATAGTCTGTTGATAATAAATGGTGTTTGTAAAACACATCAGCACTGTAGTTTCCCATCATAGGGGTTATGTGATTATTATTATTATTATTATTATTATTATTATTATTTTTTTTTTTTTTTTTTTTTGTAATTCTGTAATTTATCTGAGCCAATAGGAAATAAGTTAGTAATAAGTCATTTTATATTTGCTTTCACTCATTTTCTTAGCATCAGCCCTTTTGAGCGGAGGTGTTCTGGTTTGCATGGCATTTACTCAGTACTATTGAAACACACACACACACACACCCAAGCTCTAAGGCAACTAAGGCTCCATAACACCCATTCAGACCAAAAGTTTGTTGAATAAAGCAGAATAATGAGTCATCGTGGCAACCTAGTGTGCTTACTGCTGGATGTGACCTTTTGCTATATAAAACACTAAGGAATAAAAAAAAAATACAAAATAAAAAGTACATTTATATGTATTATTTTCCTCGGCGGTTGGCATCGGCCAAAGCCGTTCCAAGGTAACCTTTCGCTAATTGGTATTTTTGTGCCCATTTTGTTGGCCTTGGGCACAGCAGGATTGTCTAACGTGATGCTGTTTAAGCTACTGCCAGTTGCTACTGCTGAGAATCGGACCCAAATTAATAAAAAAAAAAGGAATATTAAAAAAGATTTGTTTTATCCGTTTAGTTAGTTTGTAGTTATTTTAATGTTGTCTAAAAAGGACGATTGAAGCAACTTTAATGCTGGTATTATCACTGCATCTAAATACAGACCACAGTTCTGGAGCCAGTGTTAATGATGTTCAGCACAGAGCACTGTCCATGGTGCTGGACACATGTACCTATACTGTATGGCGCTTTTCCACTGCATAGTACGGCACGGTTCAGTTCAGCTCACTTTTGGGGGGTTTTCCACTGGGAACAGTACCTGGTACCTGGTCCTTTTTTTAGTACCACCTCAGCCGAGGTTCCAAGCTCGCCGAACCGTTACCAAAACGTGACGTGTAAACTCTGCTGGTCACTGATTGGCCGGAGAAAATCGTCATTACTGCGTCACTGAACTTGCGACACAAGACACAACAGAACCGTTATATTTAGAACAGCCAGCGAAGGATCGGACACACCTTTTTGTATTAAACAAAAATTTTCTTTGGCTGCCATCAGCCTCTTTTGAAACAAACTCCTTCGTCTTGCTGTTAAAAACATCCACATGCCGAGAATGAAGAACACCATGCCGTCGATATGCTCCATTGTTGTGTGTTTGTTTGTGGCGCGTTTACGATGATGTCACGGCAGTAGAGGCGCCGCAACTATAGTGGGAGCCACGCCAAATAGCCGCGACTTTCTGTGACTGTCATGTGACTGCCGTATGCACGCCGTAATCCCGCCTCCCTTTTCTGCCAGAAAGGCGTGTCAAGATTTCACAGTAAACACGCCCATTCAAGCCCTATTTATTCATTTACCTGGTGCCACCACTAGATGGCGCTTCGTTCTCAAGAACACGCTCAAACAAGACAGCTGCGCTGAGTTGCAATCACGTGATTTTAACAACTGCCCCCACCCCCGCCGAACTGACGCTACCAAACTACAGAGGTGAAGATGCCGGCTTAATGGACTATTCGTGGTAAGTGATGTTTTATTTTATAAAATTAGTTTTTTATTGGCCGTTTTAAATATCACTGGCAGCACCAGCAGCGGTCAGATGTGACTTTAGATAACTTAATGTTCTGTTTACCAAGTCTGGAGTTAATATTACAGCTTACTGTCAGTGTCACAGACTCACAATGTCACTCCACTTTAACTCAAAAACATGCTCAAGCTTCGAAAATACTATTAATGTCCCTATTACAAGAGCTGCACTACCCGATGAAGAGTCTTTGTGTTCTCTGTAAATACTGAGAGAATCTCACCACGTGTTGTCTGGATAAATTCAGCGTTTATTTATTCTTTGGTTAAGAGTTAATCTGCAGGTTATTTCTGTGACTGGAATATAATGTGATGCAGTTCATGAGGCACACAGACTGAGGGTAGCTGTACAGGAGCTAGTAACGCTCATAACCGGGTTTATATTTTATCCAATTTGGCCGTGACTTTCCGCGGTAGCGCGAGCGCTTAGTTAACGAGCTGGATAACAACACTGAAGTGTTTATCAGTTAAGGAGGGGGAGGTGTGTGTGTGGGGGAGGTATGAGGGGCTTCAGTAAGTTATACAGTAGTTTGGCTTCAGGGATGAACTAATGCTCATATACGAGTGTTATATCGCTTAACTTATTTGTATGAAAAGCGCATTAAGTAAATTCTCGGTTAATTTAATTCAGACGATAATACAGACAGTCAGTGGTTAACACTAACAAGGTTCACTGGTCAACATTAGCACAGGCAGTTTACTTACATTCCAGAATTCCCAAAACAGTATTTTACACACTCTGTGGTAAAGAGGTTTATTAATATATTTTATATTTATTACAACTATATGTCATGTAAAGTTTATTTATCTTTGTCTTCACTAAATTCTCCTGTTATCTTTAAGCAGAGCTCCGCTGTGGAGGATTGGGGGGTCAGACGGCTGACGGCTGGACTTTTGGAGCTACAGTACTGGAGGAGCCTGAACAAGCTGTTGAGGGAGCTGTAGGAGGGATGACGTCACAGTCCAACAGCTTTAGAATTAAGATTAAGACTTAAACTGTTCCATGTTTAATAGTTTTGATATTTGAAAAATTAATATGTTAATATAAAAGGACTATAGATAGAGACTTATAAGCAGCTGGTGTATCCGGGTAGTTTAATGAACTTTAAGCAAAAAGACAACATGTATTCACCTGTTTTATATAAATTACAGTTTTAAATTTCCTTAAGTTTCCTGTTGGTGACGTAGCTTCCTGTTTTCGTATTGTTGCCGCGAAAGTTTCGCAACGCGCGAGTTTCCTCAACTAAACAACTAAAAACTCCGACACAGAGGTACGTTATAATGTCTACCGTTCAGCTTGTTCAGTGTGTAGAGTGCAGGATGTTTAGACATTCTTCCTCCGTCATTAGCGATAATTTTATTTGTGATAGGTGTGTGTTAGTGAGCACTCTGACGGAGAAGATATCAGCGTTAGAGGAGCGCATCCAGACTTTAGAGAGGGTTAGACAGTGTGAGAGCAGCGTTATTCCTGTAGCGGACAGTCTGGGTGCCACAGGCGGAGATAATCAGCCCCCGACTCCGGCATTAGAGCCCTCACAGCGGGGCGAGTGGGTGACGACTCGGCGGCATACTCGTTCAGCCAAAGCTAACGCTAAGGCTAACCCACCGGAGCACACCTCCTCTGCGCGTCACGTGTCCAACAGGTTTGCTCTCCTCAGTGCTGCACCCGCTGAGAAACCTGAAAGAGCTCTGGTTATAGGAGACTCTATACTGAGGCACGTGACATTAGCTAGACCTTTAGGGGCGCCAGCGGCAGTGGTTAGGTGTATCCCGGGAGCCAGAGCACCGGACATAGAAGGTAATCTTAGGGCTCTAGGACAGCATAGGTTCTCTAAGATAGTGGTACATGCTGGAGCTAACGATATACGCCTTCGTCAGTCAGAGGTTAGTAAGAGTAACTTTACAGAGGTGTTTAAATTAGCGAAGGCGATGTCCGATGAAGTAGTATGCTCTGGTCCCATCCCAATGAGACGTGGCGACATAGCTTACAGCAGGTTATGGTCGCTGAACCGCTGGATGTCCAGGTGGTGCTCCAAAAATAATGTGGGCTACATAGACAATTGGAAGACCTTTGAGGGCAAAGCTGGCCTGTTAGGGCGGGACGGTGTCCATCCCACTCGGGAAGGTGCTGCTCTCATTTCCTGTAGTATAGCTCATAGTCTCAGTAGAGGTCTAGTTATTCGGTGACAATCCAGAGCCCAGGCCAGGGAGCAGACAGACAGGCTAAACCAACCGTCTGCTAGCTGCATAGAGTCGTCACTCAGGGTTCACCTTATTGAGACTGTGTCTGTTCCCCGATCTAAGCAAAAATGTAGAAAGACCCAGAAAGTCTGTTTCAATAATCTAATTAACATAAAGTCCACAAACTCCGATCATACTGAATGCGCAGCCGGCACCTCTGATCTGAAGCTAGGATTGTTAAATATTAGATCTCTCACATCAAAAGCAGTTATTGTTAATGAAATTATCACAGATCAGGCGTTTGATATACTCTGTTTAACTGAAACATGGGTTAAACAGGACGAGTATGTAGCTCTAAATGAAGCTAGTCCTCCTGGATACAGCTACATACACCAGCCTCGGTTAACTGGTAGAGGAGGAGGCGTCGCAGTTATTCATAATGATAACCTGTCTATCGTACAAAAACACAGACACAAATTTAACTCATTTGAAATTCTCTATAGTAACATAAGTGTATTTAAGTATATTAAATCAGCTCAGTCGATTCCACTAATTATAATTTACAGACCTCCAGGGCTGTATTCTGAATTTCTTAGTGAATTTGCAGATTTCATCTCAGACCTGGTCATTTCTGTAGACAAAGTGTTAATTGCTGGAGATTTTAACATTCATTTTGAGAATCCAGAAGACCCTCTGAGAACAGCATTTATATCCATACTGGACTCCGTAGGTGTAAATCAGTGTGTAGTAGGACCCACTCATAAAGCAGGTCACACTTTAGATTTAGTAATATTCTTCGGATTAACTATAAGAAATGTGTTCACAATTCCACTGTCTGAAATTATCTCAGATCACTATCTTGTCTCCATTCAAGTGTCTCACAGTGATAATGTACGCACAGTACCGCGCTACCGTATTAAACGTACATTCACATCAACTACCACACAGAGTTTTATCAGTAATCTCCCAGAGTTACCAACTTCGATTAGGCCACCGTCTGACCCCACAGAACTTGATCAGGCGACTGAATATTTAGAGTCGACACTTCGTTGTACCTTAGATAATGTAGCTCCAGCTAAAAGAAAAATTATTAGAGATAAGAAACTCGCTCCCTGGTATAACGATCACACGCGCACTTTAAAACAGACTGCTCGGAAATTAGAGCGTAAATGGCGTCAAACTAAATTGTTGGTATTTCAAATAGCATGGAAAGAGAGCATCCTGAACTATAGGAAAGCTCTTAGTGTAGCTAGATCAACGTATCTCTCCACTCTTATAGACGAAAATAAAAATAATCCTAGATTTTTATTTAATACCGTAGCCAAATTAACCAGAAATAAGACCACTACAGAAATCTCCACAACAACATCATGCAATAGTGAGGACTTCATGAACTTTTTTAATAATAAAATTGTAAATATCAGGCATAAAATTGAGGCTTTGAAACCAAACAATGTAATTGATACTGATGTTAACCTAGCCATGTCAGATTCAAACCTAGAATACTTTACTCCTCTTGAAGAGAATGAACTAATTTCACTCATCTCTTCTGCAAATTCATCAACCTGTATATTAGATCCTATACCGACACATTTTCTTAAACAGATAGCACCAGTAATAACAGAACCGATGTTGAGAATAATTAATTCCTCACTCAGCATTGGTTATGTTCCAAAATCTTTTAAAGTAGCAGTTATTAAACCAATAATTAAGAAACCTGACCTCGACCCCTGTCAGCTGTCCAATTACAGGCCAATATCAAACCTCCCCTTTATCTCTAAGATTCTGGAAAAGATAGTAGCGGAGCAGCTATGCTCATATCTACATAGAAATGGCATACATGAACTGTATCAGTCAGGATTTAGGCCTCATCACAGCACAGAAACAGCACTCGTTAAAGTAGTAAATGACCTCCTATTGGCCTCTGATCAGGGTTGTGTAACTATGCTTGTATTACTCGACCTCAGTGCAGCTTTTGACACTATTGATCATGCTATTCTTCTTCACAGATTAGAAAATTTAGTAGGAATTAAGGGTACAACCCTCTCCTGGCTCAGATCCTATTTGACCGATCGTTATCAGTATGTAGACTTAAATGGTGATTATTCTGCATGTTCTCTAGTGGAGTTTGGCGTTCCGCAGGGTTCAGTTTTAGGCCCACTGCTTTTTTCCCTTTACATGCTTCCTCTGGGCAACATAATCCGTAAGCATGGTATTAGTTTTCATTGTTATGCTGACGACACACAGTTATATGTCTCAACAAAACCTGATGAGAAAAACCATCTTACTAAAGTTGAGCAATGTGTTCAGGACATAAGAAATTGGATGCTAATTAACTTCCTTCTGCTTAATCCGGATAAGACAGAAGTTCTAGTCATAGGACCGCATACAGCTAGAAGTAAAATCTTAGATCACACCGTAACTTTAGATGGCCTTTCTGTTCCGTCAAGTGCAACAGTAAAAGACCTCGGCGTGATTATAGATTCCAGCCTTTCATTTGAAGCTCATGTAGATAATATCACCAGGATAGCATTCTTTCACCTTAGAAATATCGCCAAAATAAGAAATATATTGTCGCTAAATGATGCAGAAAAACTAGTTCATGCTTTTATCACTTCTAGGTTGGACTATTGTAATGCCTTACTGTCTGGTTGTTCAGTTAGGTGCATAAACAAGCTTCAGCTAGTCCAAAATGCAGCAGCGAGAGTCCTCACTAGAACCAGAAGATATGAGCACATCACCCCTATCCTATCTTCACTGCATTGGCTCCCTGTGAAATTTCGCATTGATTTTAAAATACTACTCTTGACATATAAGGCATTAAATGGTCTCGCGCCGCAGTATCTGAGCGAACTGCTAGTGTCTTACGATCCGCCACGCCTACTTCGGTCAAAGGATGCAGGCTGCTTATCAGTACCGCGTATTATGAAAACTACAGCTGGGGGCAGAGCTTTTTCTTACAAAGCCCCAAAATTATGGAATAGTCTTCCAAATAGTGTTCGGGACTCAGACACAGTCTCAGTGTTTAAGTCTAGGCTAAAAACCTATTTATTTAGCCAAGCATTTTTATAAATAGATTTGCCATAAGGTAAAGGAGCAGATCTGGGGGACTCATGGACGTAGAGTATTATGGTGAACTGGTATGTTTTAGATGCTGTCTTCCTCAGTCTCATTTGATCACTCAGGTTTGTTGACGGTGAGGTGATTGTTTGCTTTACATCTCAGGGAGCCCTCATGTTTGTGTTTCCTTCTGGCTCTCCCTTTTAGTTATGCTGTCATAGTTAGTCCTGCCGGAGTCCCTGCTTGCACTCTACAGTAAATATACATTCACATTAGACATTGTGACTGTGACCATACCTAATTGCAATCTCTCCTCCTCTTCTCTTCCTCCCCCTCTTTCTCTTTCCTCTCTCCCCCTGTCTCCCCCTTTCACTCTTTCTCTCTCTCTCTCTGTCGAGCTACACATGTGGTTCCTGAGCTGCCAGTGATCCAGACTCCCACTGCCCTCCGGACCTGTCTGATCCATCCTGGTGCCCGGTTTCTGGTTGGAGGTCTCATCGCATGGATGCCCCGTGTGTCTCTTTAGGATGCGTCTGGTGTCTGGGGATGATTCTCTATACTTAGAAGATGGTTCTGGCCTCGACTGGTGTTGTCAGCTGTTTCTCTGAGGACTTGACAATTCGATAGTTCAGGACTGGAACTTTCTACAAGTCTATCTGAGTCTCGAATAACTACTGGACTCCATTTTACATCAAGTATTATAACATCAATTAACATCAACTATTATAGCTGAACCTAACACACTGTATAAATGCAGATCATTTCCTGCTATCTGTTTCACCCAGATGAGGATGGGTTCCCTGTCGAGTCTGGTTCCTCTCAAGGTTTCTTCCTATTACCGTCTCAGGGAGTTTTTCCTTGCCACTGTCGCCCTCGGGCTTGCTCGCCAGGGAATATCTGAACATTTTGATTCATACATATTCACATTCCATACAAACGTAAATAATTCTTTTGATTGTGTAAAGCTGTTTTGAGACAATGTCAATTGTTAAAAGCGCTATACAAATAAAACTGAATTGAATTGAATTGAATTAAATTTGACTAGTTTTGGAAGAATAAATTGAATTGTTAAAGTCATGTTTGCGTGTTTTAATTTTGGGGGATTGTTTGGGTATTTAAAAAACGTTTAGTTGAGCCAACAACTTCAATGGGCAAAAAATGGGACACAACTTTGTTTTAAATAGTCAAAGAGTTGGGCTGAAAATCATAATAATTATAATTATTGGTCATAGAAACAAATGAAAACAGTTAAAGACTTGATCATATGTGTTTGTGATTATGTGACCCATAATAAATTTTTCTCAGTATAAATAAATGTTTTGGGTTTTAAGAACTCCAAAAGAGCAACGACAAACTTAGGAGGAATGGAAGGTGAGAAACCTCAATGGAGAATGCTGAGTATGAGATGGTATTAATTGCTCTGTGTGTGTGTGTTTTTGGCAGGGGGATGGGTGTGCGTGTTAAAGCCAATGGAGAAATGCAGGAGCGCGCGCGCGCGCGCACACACACACACACACACACACACATATACACCTCTCCATTCATCCATCATTGATTAAACCTATGAACACGGCTGTTCAGCAGTTCTAAACACAAGCGCTGAGTCTGGTTTTGTCCTTAACTAAAATACTTCAATACGTTAATAATTAATTTATTTAGCTGAATAAGGTAATAAGGGATATTTAAAACAAACCAGTAAGTTAAGTAAGTGTTCCATACATTAAAGTACAGTGTATAATCAAGTGCCCTAGCAAACACAGTTACAGTTTACAGTACAAACAAACAAAGAGTGTGTGCGCTGGGGGGATTGGAAGGTGACTGAGAATACTCATTTACAAGACAAAAGACGGTCAGAGAAATTTGAAGGGGGCATAATGTTCGAGCACTGTTTTTCCCTGGGCTTATAGTAACAGTATTGTCCTTGCTGAATTGTGTTGAGGCACGAAAACCCCCCGACCACAATAAGGTGGCAATCGCTCAGGGGGAAAAAATAAAAATTAAATAAATAAAATAAAATATCCTTAATCCAGATTTTATCAATCAATGACATAACATTTATCTAAGCTGGATGGTCAAATTCTCAAAAATGTTTAACCTAAAGTAACACTTAACACACTATAACTAAAATATTTACAAAACTGAAAGGGTGTCTTAAGAATAATAAAAAATACAAACTAAATTAAAACAGATGGACTATTGAACAGATCATATGTTTTATGTTTTCTTATTATAAATGATAGATGGGTTGATTTTAGAAAGGCTAAATGAAATAGCTAGTTTTGGTAATGTCAGTCCAGTAACTACAGTATACTATGTAAAAGTAATTATAATATTAATTAATTAAGGGTAGGACCTAATCTTTTATACTGTATATATATATATATTATGATCTGTTAAATAGCCCATCTGTTTTAATTTAATTTGTGTATAATAATTTACACCATGATAACATTAGTATTTATGTTTTTTTTGTATATATTTTTAAATGTTCAAATGAACGTTTCAAAGTATATAATTTGTCATGTCATCTGTGATTGAGACCCATGAGTTAAATTTAAATAATTTTTATAGGTAGTAAGCCAGGTTTTAGTAACCTTGGACAAATCACCATGTAAGTCCTCTCTCGCACTCACACACACAGACACACACAAATAACACATGAAATCGCGTAAAACCAAATGAAACTAGGGTAAAAAATATAAGCAGTAAAAATACAGTAGTATCCTGTAGGCGATTCCTGTCCTGTGATAACAGGCACTAAGCCTCTAGACCAGTTTAGTTCTTTTAGTAGCCTATGGAATATTGTTTTCAAGTGTGAATGTTTATGGGGATTAAATCTGTCTCTGCTGCTGCATCTATTCACAGTTGTGATAAGTGATTTATGCCCCATCAGATCTTTGATGTAGGACATTATGCTGGTTAAATGACTAAAGAAATACTGATCCGTATGGGCAGATATTTGTTCCAGATATTATGCACCATTAATCAATTAATCAGTTGTTGACTATCAGCGAACACATCAAAAATATAACGAAAACAAACCCAAGCAGAAGTAAAATTAAGCTTTACTTTCAAATTCAAATTTTATTTGTCACATACACAGCACGATATGCAGTAAAATGCTTTGGGTGCTTTAGGTGAGGCTCGAACTCGGCATTGCTTCATCTGGACCGCTTTATAAGTATCACGCGCTAACCGATTGTGCCACGGGAGCCACACGGAAGTTGCTCTTGGCAGAGCATCCTTTCTCTCGTGCACACACACACACACACACATGAAATTGCGTAAGACCAAACGAAATATAAGCAGTAAAAAAATCAGTAATGCGCTAACCATCAGGGCCCGGTTTCTCGAAAGCTTCTTATCTCTAAGTAGTTCTTAAGTCGTACCTTAACCTCTCTCTTAACTTAATGGCGCATTTCCCGAAACGTTCTTACGCTAAGTATCTCTTAGCTACGTCAGACGTTCGTAAGGTTGGTCTGGACCAACCTTAACTCATACTTAGCGTAGTTTCAGCTCTAGACGCTAGTCGCCGCCACTGAGCAGCAGACTTTATAAAGCAGCGGTGTATGCAAACACATTATGGCACGTTATCAAAGTCGTATTAATGATGGAATATACTGTAGACCTGTTTAAGAATTTTATTTTATTTGATATCAGAACTAATAGAGTGACTTTTAATTAGCCTATTTCATAATGTGACTAACGCATTAAAATTGCCAATCACAATTAATATTAAACAGGTGGCGAACAATTAGGCAGCAATACAGCGTGGTGTTGTGTTAAACTGAAGACGGCGCGGTCCGTGGAGCCGTGTGAGTCATGTACATGTTTCCTTTAGACAAAACTTCAGCCCTTTTCATATTTTCCCCGTGGTCGTTATTAAAAATATATATATAAATAAAAGTTTTGCCTTCCAAGGCAACAGATTATGGAGCTTCTTGAGCTGCTCAGACCTGCGCGTGCCAGACCAACGCGTCGTACTTACTGTACTTACTGTACTGTACACTCCCCGTCCCGATGTCCAGCTGCTCGATACTTTTTGTTTAAAATATGTTTCATTCATCATTAGCCATTATCCATGACTTTATGAGTTTTTCTTTTGACACGTTTTATTTTTATGAAATTTGATTTAGTTAAATGAGAAAATAACCATGGGAGATTCAAACCCCGCATCCATTCATTTTTTCTGGGTGATTGTAATGTTTAATACCCCTACAGTATTCACTCATGCGGTTTGACTCGCTGTGAGATGCGGTGTGTTATACCCCTATCTCACCTGCGCGGGCTCGCGCTGTGGCCGTAGGCTTGATCATGATTCACCCCGAGTTTTTGCGCTGTGGTTACGTTTCCACGTTTCCGCGTGAAAAATTCAATGTTTAATTTTTTGCTGGTCCTCGCGGAAGCTTGCAGACTTTGTAGAACTTCGCGGAACGTTAAAGGAACGTCGTGGGCAATCGCGGCAGCTCACGGAGATGAGTCCGGCCACACAGGTGAGAGAGGGGTATTAGGCACCACACAGGTGAGAGAGGGGTATTAGGCACCACACAGGTGAGAGAGGGGTATTAGACACCGTGATCCGCCTCGAGTGACCGGCGCCCGACGGTCCGCGAAGATCTACAAGGTCCGCGAGCTTCCACATGTTAAACATGTTTATTTTTTTTGCGTGGTAAAATGGAAACGTAATAACAGCACCAAAACCCGCGCCGAATCATAATGAACCGCACTTACGGCCCCGCGTGTGAGATAGGGGTATTAAACCTCCACTCTGTCATCTCATCGTATTCATTCCATAATGAATGTCAGTTGTTGCGCTATACAACCCCAACAACTGACACTTCACATTGTTTCTGAAGCTGGTGAAGAGTGTTATCAGCTGTTTGTCCATCAACTATGATTGGATACCCGGTTCGTTTCACGGCCACATGTTACATGAAAATATTATATATTATATTATTATATTAATTAATATTAATTTATATATTTGTCTATTATGGCATGTTATTGTTAAGTTAACACATGTCGAAATAAACACTATTAAAAGAATTTAGTGCAATGTTTAATTTGCATAGAAAGTGCCGTCTTTCTTAACACTGTCATGCAAAAGGAGTGAAAAATCGATTCCTGAGCCACCGATGTCCGCTAATTCAGGACCTTCACTGTAGACAGCGCCGCGTAACGTCGGACGTAAGAGGCAGCGACTTAAGAAGACTCCTAAGAGACAGTTTGAGAAATACACTTAGAAAAGTTATCACTTAACGTAAGATATATCTTAAGAGTCTTCTTAGCGCGCGAATAGTGTGCGTTATCGAGAAACCGGGCCCTGGAACTTTTTTACTATTGTTTCCAAGTATTTATGGGGATTTAATCTGTCTCTGCTGCCGCATCCATTCACAGTTGTGATAAGTGATTAATGCCCCATCAGATTTTTTGACGGGGGAGCATTATGCATGATTAAATGACTAAAGAAATACTGATATCGGCAGATATTTGTTCCAGGTTGCATGCGCCATTAATTGCCTTTGTAATGCCACTTGTTGACTCTCAGTGAAAAAAAAACATCAGCGAAAACATCATCAAAAATATAATGAAAACAATTCCAAGCAGACGTTACATTTTGAGCTTTACTTTGCAGCAAAATCTTATCTATCAGTATATTAAATGGAACGAGGTAAAATACACCGTAATGTAAAATACTGTACATAGCCCACGTTTGTATTCCGTACCTACAATGATCGGTATAGACAAATTACAGACGTTACCGTGTCTTTAAGGATTATTTCAGGATGTCTTAAAAAATATTTCACTAACTAGTTTTATTAATTCATTATTAAATAATAAATAGCATAATCATCATGGGTTGTGTATTGGGCGATTTAACAAATCTGTTTTATTAATCGGTTTGTTGTTTTTTTCTTACCACATCATCTATTTATGAAACTATGTTGACAATACAAGAACTGTCTGTATATTAAAGATACGGTATTGGGCTTCCTGGACACTGCAGTTAACTGTGCCAGTCAATGCTCCATCTGGCGGAATTATACAACATTGCAACCATTTTTTTAGAAAGCGCATGGGGGCGTTTATGGGGCGGGGCATCATTAACTGCATCATCGCGGAGGATCACATTCCGTGCACGGATCGTGCATTAACCCTTCATGGTCCTGCCATGGATCCATCATGCTCCAAGCGGCTGTTTGACGTGGCTCCCACTGTATAACGACACGTCAATAATCCCGCCCACTCTAAAGCGGTACTAAACTGCAGTGGAAGCGCAAACTGAGCCGAACCAAAGTGAGCTGTACTGAACCGTGCTGTGCCGTACTATGCAATGGAAAAGCGCCATTATATACAGTATACACACACATATATACACACACATCCTACTAACTTCGATTATACTGTACAGTTGTGGATTATGGAATAGTCCATGGTGTCAAAGTACAGCTAAATAATGTATTTACACTCCCGTTCAAAAGTTTTAGAACACTTGCAAATTTTTTTGTTTTTGTTTAGTGATTTATTTTCTACATTCTACGACAATACTGGGGATTTCAAAACTATACAATAACACATATGGAATTAGGTAATTACGTAACAACAACAAAAACAACAGTTAGTTGTTATTTTAAGACACAGAGCTCAGCCTTTCTGTAATAGTTCTTGCAAGAACAGTATTGTCAAGTGCATTTGCAAAATCCGTCAAGCACCATAATGAAACTGGCTCTCATGAAGGCCATCCCAGGAGGGCGAGACCAAAACCTACCTCTGCTGCAGACGAGAAGTTCATTTAGAGTTATCAGCCTGAAAAAATGACCAATTAACAGCACCTCAGATTAAAGGCGTTATGAAGTCTTTACAGAGCAGAAGTAGCAGACACGTCTAAATATCAACTGTTCAAAGGAGATTAATGCATTTTTTGGACGCCTTCAGCATTCCTTTACAATGTAGAAAGAAATAAACATCAGGAACCATCATGGAGTTAGAAACTGTTCTAAAACTTTTGAACGGCAATGTATATGTACAGTATGTATATCAAAACTTTTCTGCATTCTATAAAATAACTGGATTTTTTCAAGGCTGTGACAGGCTTTAGGGCATTAAGTAACTACAGTAAGAAACAACAACAGAAACAACAACAGCAACTATAGGCAGTTGTTATTTTAAGACATGAAGGTCTTAAGGTCTTGCAAGAACAGTATTGTCAAGTACATTTGCAAAACCCATCAAGCTCCATGATGAAACTGTCTCTCATGAAGACCTTCCCAGGAAAGCCAGACCAAAACTGACCTCTGCTGCAGAGAAGACGTTCATTTAGAGTCAGAACACTTAGAAATCACCAATTAACAAACATCACCTCAGATTAAAGTCGTTATGACTATGAAGGTGTTACAGAGCAGAAGTAGCAGATACTTCTCAATATCAACTGTTCAAAGGAGATTCTTGTGTATTTTGGACGGCTTCAGCACTGTTTAACAATGAATAAACAATAAATACAAATCAGGAAAGACCATGAATTTAGAAGCCAAGATGTCAGCAACAGATCTTTTGGGTACTGTGGGTTGTGGGGTGAGGCGTCCGTGAATCAGACTTGTTTTTCTGGTGCATCTTGTGGCATTGATGTTATTTCATGTGCGTTCTTCATATTTCACAGATAAATTTGTGAACCAAACCCATCAATATCATTTATGTGCATCCTCTGTGACACAGTCCCACAAGAACTACAGTGGTACAGTAACACAATGTAACCGGCTCTCAAATCTTCTAAGGGTGCTGTGTTTATTTAGCCTGATGAAATGTTATGGCATTTTTAATTGGGGTTATTGTTTTATTAGCCACCAACAACAGTACATCAATTATGTTAATGGAATAATGCATAAAGTATGGCCTTTCAGTTTAAACATAAGAATACATACATCCAAATTTGATCAATTGTGTAGCTCATATATAATGAAGAAAAGCTATTGAACAAACTGACACAAGCAATCCTGCAAACCCTGTGCAGTTATTTCCTTTTATATTTATGGTATTTGGCAGATACCTTTATCCTGAATAACTTAGAAGTCAGGAGTTCAGAAAAAAAAGGTTTTCAGACAATGTGTTTTTTAATACATAAACATACATATATTATACAATATATGCAATAATATATGACATTTATTTACCTTTGGTTTGAATCGAGTAATTTCTAATAATATTGTCAGCTGTGCTAGAGTTTGTGTTGGTTTGTTATATAAGATGAACTATAAAGTAGTTGCTGATGGATGTCAGGCCTCGACTGGTAAATTTCTGCCACCTTCACATTTCTGTTTATATTTGAACATCTGAAATAGTTGTATCTGTAAATGTCAGATCCCAGGATTGAAAGTGGGAGAAGGACAGAAAAAGATGCACTTTCAGACTGTCTCAGCATGCCAGAGTCTTTATACATGAGGCATGCCAACTCAATTTCACTCCGCTGCCAAACTGGGATGGTTGTTGCCTCCTGATTAATCGGAAGTGTGACGTGTGTGTTCACACTGAGTATCTTTTTGGCATCTAGACTACACAATATTTTATAATTAAATATTATGTAATAGTGTTAAGTGTATTCTAATTTATTATATAGTACATAAATTCATCAGTGATAATGAGATTGGAATATGCGTATTGGTTGGAATATACATATATATATATATATATCAGCTCTCCTAGTAATTAATAAGAACAATAACAGGTCAACACAGTCCAGGTCTTCCACAGTCTTCTTCTGTTCCTACAAGGTCCAGTTCTGATGCTGATGCTTTCCGTGGTGGACGGGGATTAGACTAGGCACTCTGACATTACAGTATGCTCTGAGCACGTACAGTAGGTCATATAACCATTATTAACAAGTATCACTTCTGTCACTTTAGACCAGACAGGATCGCCTTTGCCCTTGTGCATACTGTAGATAAGCCTTGGGCATCCAACACCACATCACCGGTTTGTGGTTTGTGTCTCCTTGGAGCATGGTCGGTTTCCAGTCAGTACCATGACTGCTGCCTAGGGGCACACCACAAGCCTTCCCAAGTCATCTGACCATAATGATTTGGACTTCAATCAAGTCAGCTCAGGTCTTCAATCCTGCCCAGTTCTCACACATTCAACACGTTGTTTGTGAGCACTGTAGGAGTGAGGCACATGTAGATATCAGTACAGGAACAGATCTAAACACATGAGTTATGGACAGATTTATAAGCATACCAGAACCAAGGACCTTCTCTATTGACGGAGGTGGAGTCTGCAGGTCTTCCTACTTTTTAGAGCACTGATTTTAGCATGGAGTGGGAGAGTGGGTTCAGTCCAGGTCATTGAGAACTTGGCAAGACTTCTTCTCTCAACCACCACATGCTTCAAAAGCAATGATCATACTGTATACTATATTTTGTATTTACATGACTTTATGGGAAACATGCATGTTTTTGAGATGTAAAGATGACTAGTGATTGGAAGATCATGAGTTCAAACTCCAGCAAAACCCCAGTTTTTGGGCCCTTAAAAATCAACAGTACTGTGGAAAAGTCTTGAGGCATTCCTTGTTTGCTAGAAAAAATAGACAACAAGTACAGTGATTTATTGCAAACATAAAACAAAGACTGTTTGTATGATTCTAACAGTGTTGATTCTTCAACACAGTCTGAACTCTCTCAGGCAAGCTTTCTTGTCATTTCTTTGCCAGTTGGAGGCCGTTGTAAGGACTCCATGCTTCTTGCAGGACATCCAGGCTTATTGCAGGACAAGATCTTCTTTGAATGCTGGCTGCTTTTTGATCTAGTCTTTGCCAAGATGATCCTACAATGCTTCAGTGATGTTGCGATCCAGGTTTTGGGGAGGCCAATCTATGAACGATGCTGTTCTATTGTGTTTTTCTTTCTTTTTCCTTTTTTTTTTGGGGCATGTTTTGACTGCATTGGCAGTGTGATTGAAATATTCTTCAAAACTATATTTAAAATATGGGAACACCATTTCTTTGGAAGCAAAATGCAAAAAAAAAAAAAAAAGATGTCGCTCAAATTTTACCCAGTGCTCTATAGCATACTGTATACTGTGATGGATTGGAACCCCATCCAGGGGTGTACACCACCTCGTGTCATTGGTCCCCTAGGATAGACTCCAGGGCCCGTATTCACAAAGCTTCTTAGAATTCTCTCAGAGAGCTCCTATCTTAGCGTAAAAAGTCATAGCTGGGAGTCCTAGACTAAAAGTGATTTAGGAAACTTCTCAGAGCAACTCTGAGTAAGGAAAGTACAAAAACCTTTATCTTAGTGAGGGGGGTGTGATTGACCCTGTTGCTAGGGATGATGCAGCAATTCAAGGATTGTGATTGGTTGATGGCGGCGCGGTGGTGTAGTGGTTAGCACTGTCGCCTTGCACCTCCAGGGTCTGGGTTTGATTCCCCGGCCAGGCTCGATTCCCATCTCTGTGTGCATGGAGTTTGCATGTTCTCCCCGTGCTTGGTGGGTTTCCTCCGGGTACTCCGGTTTCCTCCCACAGTCCAAAGATATGCAGGTTAGGCTAATTGGCGTTCCTAAATTGCCCGTAGTGTGTGATTGGGTGTGTGAGTGTGTGTAAGTGTGTGTGCCCTGCGATGGATTGGCACCCTGTCCAGGGTGTACCCCGCCTAGTGCCCGAAGTCTCCTGGGATAGGCTCCTGGGAAATGTCACAATTCTAAGAATTTTCTTAGAATTTCGTTACTAGGAGCAACTTTTAGGCTTTAGAAGCTTTGTGAATACGGGCCCAGGTCCCCTATGACCCTTGTAGATGCGGACATATTATTCCACTAGTTTTGATGCGTTTCTTTGGTTGAGGTCCGTTACTTACGACACGAAGTCCATTAAGTTCTTTGTCTCTTGTATTTTATTTTCCAACATCAAAGAATCACCACTTCATACAATCATCTTGAGTAAATCCACTGTAGTTACAACACCAGTTGCTGTATCAATATGGTTCAGGATTACCTTACAGTTATAACAACACATTTGTTATATCTATGTAATTATGGTTAGCTTACGGTCAAAAGCTTGTGTTCCCATAGACTTTCGCATCCAAACTGAACTATTTTACCATGCAATAGTCATGCAAATTCGTATAACAGTGGAGTGACATCACAGACCAACCTACAATTGTCAAAATGGACGCCTAACTAACAAACATAACAGTGAATGGTTAAATGACAAACAGAATGCTTAGTGCTTAGCTAATGAATAGAATAAGATAGAATAAAATTAAATAAAACAAATAAACACAACAACAAATTCATAACAAATACGATATGGCTCTTACAACCCTGTATACAGAATAAAACAGTACTGTATAGTCGATCAGTGAGTGTATAACATATGAATAAATAATTGCAAGTTGCGCTGCAGCACCAAGCACTCGAGTTGCATGGTTGCTACAGAGTTATCCAAATCGTGGCAATTAACATTAAATCCAATCCATCATAGAATCATCTGCACAAATTTAAACATGATTTCAGACAAAGTCAGTTTTCACACCCAATATTTCTCTTTGATATTAAAGTGTACAGTGAAAGTGGTGTATACTGTATATATCCCTGTCTCAAGGGAGCATTTTTTTCAATAATAGTGTCAGTTGCATCAGAGTTTGCGTTGGTTTGTTATATAAGACGAAATTATAAGGAAGGCAGTTGCTGATGGATGGTAAGGCCTGACCGGTACATTTCTGCTACCTTCACATTTCTGTTTGTATTTGAATGTCGAAAATAGTTGTACTGTACCTGTAAATGTCAGATGCCACAATTCAATTCAATTCCATTTTATTTGTATAGCGCTTTTAACAATTGTCCTTGTCGCAAAGCAGCTTTACACAATCAAAAGAATTATTTAAGTTGGTATGGAATGTGTATGAATCAAAATGGTCAGATAGTCCCTGACCATAAAAGTGGGTGAAGGACAGAATAACAAAAAAAAGCAGTTTCAGACTGTCTCAGCATGCCAGAGTATTTACACATGAAGCTTGCCAACTCTTAATTTCACTCTGCTGCCAAATTAGGATGAGAAAAAAATAATTAAGTGTAATGTGTGTTTGCACTGAATATTTTTTCTTTTGGCTTCTAGAGAACAAAATATTGCATAATTAAATATCATGTAATAGTGTTTAGTGTATTATACAGCATCCTATTATACAATATAACTGAAGAACAGCTCTTCTAGTGATTAATAAGAACATTGCTGTGTGTAGGATGAATGTGCGACACATATCAGGTCAGCACACTGACGAGCAGAGCGTGTGACTCCCGAGGTCGGTCGAGCTCACGCTGAGGCGTGTGGGTGCAAATGAATTCAGAAGGAGCTCCATTAGTGTAATACTAGTCATTCTAACACTGTTAGACATTCGATCTTGTGGACATTAGACTGTTAGTCCACTGCTCCGTTGATATGATAGCGTTTAATCTGCGCCATAAACCTCACAACTTTATGTACTGCGTACGTTGCAGCTGTTTCGTATGAAGAGCCTGAGAGACACCTTTCCCTCGAAAAAATGCTACATGACAGAAATGTCAATGCTGCTTGTCGATGCACTTCCCCGTGGGCTCTGTGTCCCTGTTGTCATGGAGATATGAAGGCATTTCAGGGAGCGCCGTCTCCTCTCGACAGCCGCCTGAAGGGGACCACGTATACCTGTGATCAGTCAAAAGTAACAATAGATCCATCAACATGTCCTTATACATCAATATCCTCTTAACCATTATAGCACGAGTCGTACGATTTGTCCTTTAGTGTGTGTTTTGGATTTGTGAGGACATCCAGGGTCGAGAAAGTCCTTTATTGATACTGCTCGTCCTGCGTAGGGATTTGCAGGACGTTGCAGAAGCCTATCCTGTGGAACTCGGGGCATACAGCGGGATACACCCTGGATGGGGTGCCAACCCACTGCACAGAACAAGCACATGAAATCTCACACACCAATTACACTACAGGAAATTTGGAAATGTCAATCAGCCAAAAGGGAATGTGTTCAGACTGTAGGACGATATCAGAGGACCAAGAGGAAACCCACCAAGCACAAGGAGAACTTGCACACAAAAATTCCTGCCAACTGTGAGGACAATTCATCTTTCGACAAACCATAAAAGGAGATCCTTGCGGAGCCCAGGCAGACTGTCGGATCTTGATTTGCTACATTACCAATGAATCCAGAGGTGAATTAGGCAATCAGAGTGCCATTTCTATACTGTAATTAAATATGAAAATGAATCATGCCTGTATTTCGTCTGTATTTAGACATTAAAACATCTTGAAGTGTGAAGGCTTTACTGTGTAGTGTATCTTCACAATGAAAAAAAAGAAAAAAGCAACTGAAAGATTTCATGATACTACATATGGTGGTGAATTGAATGAAAATAAACCTGAATGAAGTTCTTAAACCTACTCTCAAAAATGGGGACAAGGCAGGATGCAAGTGCAATCATTCTTTTAATCCTGTGAAGTTTTTTTTTTATTGAAAAGATCAAACAGAAAAGCAAACAGAAGCAAGAGAGTTAAAGCTATGTCTAGGTGAAAGTTAAATTTAAATTCAGTTAAGCCTTTATTTGTCATATATATATATATATATATATATATATATATATATATATATATATATATATATATATATATATATATATGACAAATAAAGACAAAGGCTTAACTGAATTTAAATATATATATACATTGCTGCACAGTGAAATTCTTTCTTTGCATATTCCAGTGTAACTAGACTCGGTCATGATACAGCGCCCCCTGGAACAGATACAGATGTACTGTAGGACGCCCTCTCCTCTCGACAGTCGCCTGAAGGGGACCACATACCTTTGATTAACAGTAGAGGCGTTTAAGATAATAAGGAGTATGGTTTTGTTAATAGATGCTCAGGTACTGAATTGTATGTATAAATGAAGTCCTGATGTACTGTATTTAGTGGAACAATAAGGGGCCCCAATGGAACAAGATCTCCAACCAGAAGCTGGACACCAGGATGAGTCTGACAGGTCCTGAGCGCAGAGGAGGTCTGGAGCGGCATGTGTAGCTCGACAGAGAGAGAAAGGAGAAAGAGAGAACAGGTAGGTATGGTCACATACTGTAATATGCAATGTTACATAAGATAATTAATATTTTGTGCAGAGTGCAAGAAGAGACTCTGGCAGGACTGACTTGTGACATTCCAGCCTAGAGACAAAAGGCAAAACATGTCTGGAAACTGAAAAGGAATCAGATTAGCAAAGCAAGACCAACTAATCAAAAGTGGTGAAACAATTAACTGTGATCAAATGCATACTGTGATCTAAGAACATCAAAATGAAATAAAAATTCCACAATCAACATCACAAACAAATAAAGGGGGGAAATCACGACCCCTACAGGAGCCTGGAGACACCAAATGAAATGGAGATACTTTTGTGACACCTAGGCTACCGTGTAATGTCGCACTTTCTATAGATTATGATATTTAATCTGAAACTCCGCTGAACTTGGGTAGCGTGGAAGTTGCTCTGGCGTCGATTCGCTTTAGTCGAGGATGGAGGCGTGTTAAAAAGTGCTGAGGCGCGGTTTCCTCGCACGTCCATCACTTCTGAGAGCTTATTTCTCCTTTAGGGAGCAGGAGGAAAATGTCAGAGATCAGAGCAAGGTTAATCCCTCGCTGATGGATGATTTTCATTTGCTTGCATGCGTGCACACACACACACACACACTGACACACACGCATCGACAGGTAGTGATGTGGTCCATCAGCATAAATAAATAAATAAATAAATAAAGATATCCATTACACACACACACACACACACATTCATATCACGGGTGGTCGACATTCAACTGCATCCATATTTATTAAAGCAAAATATCACCTGCAGACTCATAAATGAACAGTGAACGACTCTAATGAACAGCACGCAGCCTCCCCTGGAGATTATTCCAAACTGGTGAGGGACGGCATGAACGCTGGTCTTGTGAATATCTGAACAAAGACACACAAAAACACACTCAGGCACACACACACACAAACACACACACACATACACACACACACACACAGAGACATAGAGGAACAAACACAGGCACCCTATAAGGCATAACTTTTCTTTCTGCTCTCTCTTCTTGTCTTTGTCTCTCTTCTGCATTTTTTTTTACCCCGACAGTAAATGTTAAGCGAGCTGCAGGGAACAAGTGGGCGAGAAACAGCAACAACAACTGAAGCGTTTTGTGGAGGAGCTTAAGAATCACTGGAACATTCGGAAGAGTTGAGCTCAATATGTTCCTCTATCCTGGCACTAATCCGTCTGGGCTTTACATCGTGGTGCTATTGTGATTTCTTCCTTATGCTTAAAAAGTCATTATGCCTTTTCTACTGCTTGAGTGATCTAAGTGGTATTGTACTATCCGGAACTACAAGCAGGACAACGTTTTTCTCTTTATTTTCTCCATAATACACAATACACAAGCGCACAGGCACCTGATTGGCTAATCTTCCTGTAGCCTCTCTGTTATAAGGCGTGGTCATGCTCCTGTTCTCGAATCTAAACCTTACAGCATGACTCACTCGATTCTGAGATTCTTCAGAACGATATACGATGAAGTTTTTTTTTAGTAACTTGGTCTGCGAGTGTTTTGCAAGATGAGCAAAAATTTTTATACATTTTAACATCCGTACACGTGTGTACTGTTTACTATAACATTGTGATCATGTGTGTGTGTGTGTGTGTGCACACGTAAAGCAAAGGCAAGTGTATTTAGAGTGCGTGTGAGAAAGTCGTCCTAGACAGTAGCCCCCTCCCTCCTCTCGTCTGACTACAACTTCAGACACACGCACACACACACACGCACACATACATACACACACTAACGGAAACACTGCTCTGTCGTAATTCTTTTCAAAGGTTGTATTTTTACTTCATATTTTGTATTAATCATTTTTCCATGTTTCCATTATTTTTTACTGGGAAATTCACTTTGATACACGAGCGTTTTGATATACAAGCATGCTCCCGGAAGGAATAATGTTCGCAATCCAAGATTCCACTGTATTGCATCTCCTCATTTCCTGCCCCTTTCACTGCCTTTATCTCTTTTGCTCTACCTTTAAACAAATCCCTCGTTTCTCAGTTGCTCTTCTGATGTCTCGCAGTCAAAGCACTGATTTCGATGCCGGATGACTCGAACAGATGCTGCACAAGCACTTCATTGGGTTTCTTTCCATCCCTCAAGGAAATGACCTTTAGCTGCTCTTTGTCAAACACAGACAGATTTTAAGGTTTTCCACGTTTGCGGTTCCTTCCCTCAACTTGCACACTTTCTTTGAATTGCTTTCTGACATTTAAAGAAGAGAAGACAAAAAAAAGCTCTTATCCTGGCAGTGCAGCTTGGCATTCTTTAACAGTACTGTAGCCTGTAGTTGTTGTTTTTATATTTCATGGAATCATTAAACCCCAGCAACAACAAAGAACTCTTAGACTTATTTATCGAGAACATTGGGGGGAAATATGGGCCCATGGTGCTCAACTCCATCCTTAGGTAGACAAGGCTGAAGATATTACTAGGTTCAAACAATCAGTGCTGGAGTTTGCACACGATTCTGAGAAGGTCAAATAAACCGCAGCTTTAATTTAAACAAAGTGTTAAAGGTATATTCTTTAGAAGCATGACTCAATTTAATACATTGTTCCAGGTTTTGAAACTAAATCAGAATAGTAATGATGTCATCAAAAGGGGATCTTAACAAAGTAACAATACTCACAGTATTACAATACCAGCACCTTCTGTACTGTAGGTATAATGATAACGCTGTATCGGGCAGTCGCTAGTGATTCCCATGCCTACTAATTTAAAATTGTTCTATACAAAATGTTTAAGTAGATTACTGTATATGTTGTTTCTATTTCCCTGGACATGTACAAGTAACTGCTTACAGAAGTGTTAGGCCTTGTTCACACGGGCGTTAACTTTTTGGATAAACGAACGAGCTCTGAACGTCCTATACATTTATTTTGCGTTTTGTAGTGTCGCTCGATTGACTTCTACACTGGCGTTCGTTTGTCTCTGTCTAACGACAGCCTGCAGCCCAAATTGTAGTTTGTCTGTTTAAC
Source organism: Channallabes apus (assembly GCA_030522415.1). Classification (NCBI taxonomy): domain Eukaryota; kingdom Metazoa; phylum Chordata; class Actinopteri; order Siluriformes; family Clariidae; genus Channallabes; species Channallabes apus. The sequence continues at coordinate 14,617,866 of CM060109.1, forward strand.
CTGTAGGGGGCAGTGTGTCGGGAGCTGGATATGAAAGCCCTTGTCATTTTATTTGAGGTGCCTCCTTTAAATATGGACCATTTTGCTATATTAGACATTAATCTTATTGTTTTAAAAATTCTAATTAAATTATTATATTTTTATATAATATATAAAAATATTTTTAAAAAATAATACGGCGACATAGGGAGAGAAAAAAATCGCCGCCGCTACTGGGTTCACCCTCTGACTGCACAACGTCGGATTAAAGGAAGTTTTTTGTGGTTTATAAAGAAATGTGAACATTTCCGCGCAAGTTTTATTTTTTATATTTGCCTTTTTCCCGCATTTCCCTATGTATAGCATGTAGGATCATGGGATATGTCCGGTCCTCCGAAGCGTAAAATGAACGCGGAGAAATCAAACTAGACGCGGTTTCCTTGGGATTTGAACGCCAAGAAAAAGCTGCATGCAACGTTTTTTTAACACCGTATAAACGCGCAGCCGGACAAACGCACGTCACCAAAGCCTGTGTGAACACCGTCATTGACTCCTACAGTATATGTAGAAAACCCTCTGCGCTTCATCCGCGGTCACCGGATGCTATGAACGGCAAAAAAACGGTCGATTTTAACGCCCGTGTGAACAAGGCCTTAGTGAAATTAAACCGACCAGTCAGGTTTCCATAATCATTGATAGTTCCACATCCAAGAAAGTGTTTATTATTTGTAGCAATCAAAATAGTTGCTGTTTAGACTCAATTAATTTGTTATCAAACTGTCTTCACTCCTTAATCTAACTACTTTACCTAAAATGCATAAACAGTTGTTTGAAAGCAACATTAGTTACTAATTTATAAATCTAATAGTAACTAATAAAAGTGACTAATTATGAGCTTTCATACTTGAATTGACATTAAAGGTCACATATTATACTAGGGATGGGAATCTCCAAAATGTCTGTTAATGTTCTAGTTGAATTACAACTCAGATCCTATGTTATGGATCTCCTGTTTTAAATGCACTGTATCAGTATGGGTAGTTTTAAATTAACTGCGAAATGCTCTTTTGTGGTAGTGCATTTTCTCAGCCAATCAGAATGCAGACATCCATGTTCAGTAACTTATCAAGCATTTATTTTTCCAACTAACCAAAAAAGAGGGAAAATATCTGCAAGCTCATTAATTTATGACAATTTATGAGGAGGAGGAGAAGAAGAAGAAAGTAAAGTTCATATGGATTAAAAGAGATTTTTTTTCTTAATAAGAACGTCTAATATGAATGATGCAGTTGTATTTTAAAATAATTTGAGAATTTACCCAGTAATAAAACTGGTATACATGTTAGTGCTGTGTTCCCATACTACAGATGCACATAATGTTTATTTTCAGTTACATCTCGATATCCCCAAACAACCAGAAATGCTGTGCCGTTGCACAATAAGAGGGCTCTGTTGGAGAGCTGATGACATTTTCCTTTATTATTAAGCTAATTGGAATAAATCCATTTTTTAACAATGCAGCAGTAATACATGCCATTAAATTAGGCGTAAGGGAGAAGTAAACAAGATCCAGAGTCAGGCTGTCTATTATCACACACGAGAGAAAATATGGATCATGTTCCATTAAAAGTCTTTCAAATGCCAGTTTCCACCAGCAGACAGGGTTTCCATCTCACCCAAAAGAGAAGTCTCCAAACAGGGGGATGGAGGGGGCGACCTTGAGATTATAGACAAAAAATTATGTAAAGCTTTAGATAAAATCTGCAATGAGCATGAAGAACTCACCCACCCTTTGATATAAATAAATCTGTAACATAATAAAACTGACCTTGCATGTATGCAGTACAATTTATGATTTGATGTTGATTGTATGCTTGAATCTGATTGGTCACTTGCAGTGGTGTCAAAAGTATTCACATTCATTACTTGAGTAGAAGTATAGATACTAGGGTTCAAAACTACTTCTTTAGAAGTTGAAGTATCAACCCAAGCATTTTACTTAAGTAAAAGTTTAAAAGTACTGGTTTCAAAACTACTTAAAGTATAAAAGTAAAAGTACCGTGAGGGGGAAAAAAAGCATTAAGGTCTCGCTTTCTGATCATGCAACGGGGGGGCGGGGGTGGGGGGGAGCGTTGTGCGCGTTCTGACCTTGTGACGGGGGGGGGGGGGGGGCGTTGTGCGCGTTCTGATCATGTGACGGGGGGGGGGGCGTTGTGCGCGTTCTGATCATGTGACGGGGGGGGGGGATGGGGGGCGTTGTGCGCGTTCTTATCATGCGACCGGAGGGGTTGCGCGTTCTGATCATAAAAATAGAGTAACGAGGCTGTTTTTAAAAAGTAAGGAGTAGAAAGTACAGATAATTGCTTAAAAATGTAAGGAGTAGAAGTAAAAAGTCGGATGAAAAATAATTACTCCAGTAAAGTATAGATACCCAAAATTTCTACTTAAGTAAGGTAACGAAGTATTTGTACTTCGTTACTTGACACCTCTGGTCACTTGGGTGTACTGTAGGCTAATACGTATTAACGCTCTCTTTCCAATACGTTAGTGTTGCTATAGTAACGGCTTATCCACAGGTATTGAGTCTTGTACAGATGATGCCCCCATATTGACTAAAACTAATAATAAAAAGGTTTAGTCTTTTTTTTTTACTCGTTTAATACAGTAATAGTAATACATATCATTGATGTGGTGACCTTTAGAGTCGGGAAACATTTCGAAAGACAGATATGGTCTTAGTCTTGGGGGATGGAGAGATAGAGAGAGATCGAGAACGGCATAAAGAGAGGCTATCAGTTGTCAATATCGTATATTATTTGTTACATACACTAGAGAAATGACAGTGTATAAATATGTACACCCTGGCACACCAGTTTAACACTACAGGCATTTTAAAAATGATAATCAACCCAGTCTTTGACTGTGGAAGGACACAATGCTAAGGTGGCTAAGGTAGCAGATAGCTAGAAGTTAGACACCTGCAATGCATCTGTCACTCAAATCACCTATGCTCCTAATTATGCACAATTATTTTGCTTAATATTATTTTATCTGATGAGATCAATTAAAATTCTCCTCTGAATGGTTGTCATGAATGGGAAAACTAACTATAAAAACCCAAACTGTTTTATTTATTTATTTGTTTATTTTTGTACCAGGCTGTAAACATGTTTATTTCTGTAATAAAATTGGACTCTATGGGCTCTATGGGGATTGACCCATATTTGGAGCCTAGTGGTTATTTTGAGGAACTGCAATTGCATTTTAGCACTTCTGCATTTCCACTCCAAGATGTAATGTTTGAACAACAATCAATATAAATACACTCTAAGCCAACAAAACGAAACTCAAAAGGGGTTATTTTTGATGTTCAGATGTACAGTAAGAAGCCAAACACGGATCAATAAAGTAAAGAGCAGTTTTTAAGACTCCAGTTAATGAGAGGATGTGAATACAGAGATAAGAGAGCGGATTATGCTTATGATCAAAGTAATTACTTCTTTTTCCAGCAACAACAACAAGTATTCCAATTTATGTTTCATAAAGTGCCCTTACTCTGACAACACAATTTCATTACACGTGGTCAAAAGTATGTGCACCCCTCACCCATACAGTAGGTAACTTGTGCCATGAATGTGCAAAATGTGTTCTTGCATGGACACATAATAATAATAATAATAATAATAATAATAATAATAATAATATGATTGCCAAAAAGTTAGCAGGATTGTGTGAGGGTGCTTTCTGTGTTATAATTAATTAAAAGAATTCAGTATCAAGTATGATTGGATACCTAGCCTAGATCATGAAGGTGGGGCTTAAGTCAGTTTGTAGTTAAACCATTTTAGCACAGTTTAAGAATGGTTTAACTATGATTATGATAATCTTAATGATAATCCTATATCACTCTGCTTAAATCTCTGTTAGTTTAAGCCTAAAGATTGTTTTAATAAAAATAAATAAATGAATATGAAAAGGTTAACGATGAGGCGCATGACACAGACGTTTTTGTGAGATCTTGCAATGAAAAGGGTGCTTTTTTTTTTCATTATTCATTTCTATTTTTATTTCTTTTTTTCCCCTCAAAAGGAAAATACTTTTCTTCTGTGGATGTATTTCTGATGGCATATTGGTTATCAGTGTGGCTGTGCACCTCTAGGGTCAAAGGTTCGATTCCGACCTTGAGTCTGTGAGTGAGGTACCCCGTCTAGTGCCTTGAGTCCCCTGGTACCAGGCCTCACGCCTCACCCTGTACAGGAAAAGTACTATAGGGAATGTGTAAGTGAGAGAGTGAGGGTTTTTTATGTCCTTTTAAGGGCTTCATTGATAGTATAGAATGTTTAAACAATATTTTTGTACCCAATCTGTCATCCTGCCTGAAATACATGACAATCTTTGCTTAGTTTTGTTTTTAGCTTAGTAGAAGTCATGAAACAACTGAATTTAGAAAATTATCCATGATCAAATAATAGCTTAAACATGTTTAAAAAAAAATAAAAAAAAAGAAATAAATCCAAAAAATTCTTCTTAAAGAATAATTAGTCACATAAAGTACAGACATCCGCCATATTATCAAACAATGCATCAGCTACTGCATGTCACTCAATCTGACATTCTGCATGAGATATGTTCAAGCTAAGCATACAGTCCAAATGAACTGCCATGTTTGTTCTAAATCAGTGTTTCTTACTCCTGACAAACCTGGCTCATCACACTGCACAATATAACAGCAGATATATAAAGCAGAAGTTTTTCTATCGTTTGACAGAAAATGTTTTTTTTTTTTTTTTTAACCTGGCTTTCTTACAGCAAATCGAGCAGGATATACTGTACTATAAAGCATGTTGTTCCAGGCCTTTGGCAGATGCTCTAGACACTTAATTATATTTCACTATAATTATAAATCCTTAATTCTGGATATCGACACATGTTAATTTATAATGCTATTGACACGTTTAATCCACTCACACTCACGGTAGTATTTAAAGGTCAAGTTGTATATTCACTCTCAAAAAGATTAATATTGCTTTCATCCCATGACAAAACACAAGTTTGGTTGTAGATTCAGTGATGCATGGGGTTCAGGGTGGTGCATTGCTTGCTTCACTAAGTTGCACAATAAGTTCGATCCTAATGTTATGGTCTCATATGGTGTCACATGTCAATGTCTGGTTGTCCGGTTTCCACCAACCTGCTAAAAACTTGACAGTAAGTAAACTAATGACTATATTGCCTTGAGCGGTGAATGTGAGTGCCTTGGAGAGCCATCCAGGGCCTATTTCTGCTTTGTCTTCTCAGGGGTAGATCCAAAGATCAGTGAATGAATAAATGAATATTGGCCTTAATATACATGATGATACACATGTAACAAATCAACTTCAGAAAAAAATGTTTATGTGATTTAATATTACATCAAATTAAATAATAGATCCTACCAAGCAGCAGATTTACCTTTCTAGCTATCAAGATATTCAATACACTTACTAGTACAGTAGTACTAGTATGAACATGTTCCTTTAAGTAACCTGAAATCTCCTGTTAAAATGTCAGGCTCCTTGGGAACGTTATTTGCTTGGTCACTTCACTTCCATCAAAATCAAACAGACAGTGTGGTCAGACATAACAACAAAAGTGTTTTTCAATAATGTCTGGATTCAGCAAGTAATTCATCATAATGCTTGTCTTCAGTCTTCACTGTATGTGTAATGGTGTTTCTATTGACTCATGATCATTAAATATAATCCACATATATTCAATTATATCACATTGTATAAGGACACTGCAACGAATATCAACACAGAAAAATAAATCAGATCCATGCTTGATAAATGTGAGTGCTCACAATTTATTATGACAGTGAATGATTTTCCACCACTGAAGTACTTTAGTTCACAAAAGCCTAAGGTTGATACATACTTTCTCTTAAGAGCCTAGCTAGCTATCAAGAATCTAAGATAATGTAAACACAACCTTTGTGTTCTACAACTAGTGTTCTAAACACCGAAAAAAAAAAATTTGAGAAATTTAAAATTTATACAGTAAGTCTCCTACATACAAACATTCAAGTTACAAACTTTCTAAAATGTGAACAAGAGTTTGCACATGTTCAGTTGTAGAAGTTAGATCACTTGTCAGGCATACAGTGTCAAATGCATGTAGTTTGCATCACAGGATGTCCAGACGCAAGCGTGAAAGCAGTGGCGATGAAAGTGGTACTGCTAAGAAGGATCAAGCAATAACGATAGGGAGGACGAGGATAACGATGGATCAAACTCATTCTTTTAACATTAATCGTTCAACCATCAGCACAATTCTAAAGAAAAAGGACAAGATCATAGGACATGCTTGTTTTATGTATAGCCAGTTGTGTTATTATCCTAGTACTTAGACAATGTTTGTTGGACTTACGGTACGACCAAATTGCACTTATGAACGAGATCTCGGAACAAAACTCGTTCATATGTTGGGGACTAGGCTCGATTCCCGTCTCTGTGTGCATGGAGTTTGCATGTTCTCCCCGTGCTTGGTGGGTTTCCTCCGGGTACTCCGGTTTCCTCCCACAGTCCAAAGATATGCAGGTTAGGCTCCTGGGATAGGCTCCAGGTCCCCCGCGACCCTGAACACAGGATTAAGCGGTATAGAAGATGAATGAATGAATGAATGTTGGGGACTTACTGAACTGCTTTTTAATCGGGGGAAAAAACAAACTGACTAATAAGGAGGCAGTCCTTTAACACCTCTCCAAATAGAGCTGGCTATTGAATATGCAGTGTCAGACCAGCCCAAATCGACCTGCCAATGAGCACGCAGCACTGTAAGACCCCATCCAAACCCCCAGCCCCAAACGAGGCTGCCTATTGAGGATGCAAGATTGTAACACCTGCCCCAAGCTGGGGAATAAGGACACAGCCCTGAAAGACCTGCCCAAATCAAAAAACTGAGATTGTTATATACAAGCACAGTTTAATGCCACTGGGCAGTTTAACTACTGTAAATAACAGAAATCTTGGAAGACCAATCAAATTAGAGGACATGACCTACTTTAACCCTTAACTGTGAATAGGTTATTGGAGACACCATTAAGTTGTGTTAGTGCAACCTGAAACCTGTATTAGTATTATATACGCGGCACAGTACTAGCAATCCAAAACAGCTAAACAATGCAGTTTTCTTACATAGCTGAATATTGTTGTAATAAAGAATTTACTGTAAAGGTTGTTCCATGTGTGAGATTCCCATGAAACTGATGATTTCAAATAAAGGTGTCGAGCACAGTCTTGAAAGATGAGCATGCACTGGAGCTAACCAGAACAGGGTAGAAAGTAAAAGAGCAGATGCACAACTACTCAAGAGGATAAGAACTGAACATCAGATTTTGTAGGTTGAGAAACAGATATTTTACAGGCCCTTAGTTGGCTGCTTCTTTTAATAGTCCATGCCAAATATCAGTCATCTGCAACAGAGAAACTGTTGACTCAGAGACACTGACCTTAAAAGCAGAGTTGTAAAAAGAATCTCAAATTGAAAAGGTTAAAACTTTTATAAAGAAAATAGATACTGGACCATGAAAGACTGGAAAAGAGTGTTATGGATGGATGAGACTAAATTTGAGGCTTGGGAATCAAAGAGAAGGACACGTGAGATGTAGAGCAAATGAGAGTATGCTGGATTTGTGCTTGATGCCTTCTGTCAGGCATGGTAAAGGAAATGTAACGGTGTATAAGGCGGGCTCGGTGCTTGTAACCTGAGAGATTTATACATAGTACAGGCATGCTAGAGACTATTTTACTTCATGCCATCATTTTTGGTCAGTGCTTGATTGGTGCAAATTTCATCATGCAGCAGGATGATAATCCAGAGCTCAGCTGTGCAAATCCTATTTGGTTAAAAATAAAAAATAAAAAATATAAAATGCCTGGCCTGCAAGATTGCCAGACTTGAATGCTATTGAATTTAGGGAGGAATTTAAATACAAACTTATATCTGGAATTGAGATATTTCTTAAAAACTTGAGCTCATTTGAGAAGAGCTTCACATTAAGAGTGGAGAAAAATGCCTCTGCAACTCCAAAGGCAAGAGTTAAAATTACACCTGAATATCCTCAAAAAAAAAATGTCAGTCTTAATATACTGTAATCATATTAAATACAATCAGCAATTTTGCTAAATACTGGGTGGAAATGTGCTTTATACATATTAGAACACTTATAATGAATTAAGAAGTCGAGAGAGAGAGACAGGATGTGAATTTATGCAAGTAATAGGGGCTCTTTATTATTATTATTATTATTATTATTATTATTATTATTATTATTATTTCATCCTTTAACTACAAAACTTTGACATTAAATTCAGGTCACTCCTCTGAAATGAAATGGCTCTTTGTTACTTTTCTTAGCAATTGGACTAATGGATTTCCCCAAATTTCATTCTAGATGGACACACCACTACTGAGCTTACAGTATGTCAAAATCTTTTAAACGCTATGGAGAAAGTTGCCCCAGAAGCTACAATATGGAGAATGTTGACCTAGAAGAAAACCTCCCCGAATTTCCTATTTTGAAAATTAATGGAATTTTACAGTGAGTCAGCAAAAAATACCTCAAAATACAAAAAGCCATGAGCTAGAACCAAAGGTTCCCAAAAATATTTGGCTCAGAACAAGACAACTTGCTTCAGGTTAAGGGTTCACATTACTTTGTCCATGTCTGCCAAGAGGTCTACTTGTTATGATGACTGGGACAAGACACGCCCCCTCGGCTCATACACACTTACTGGACTCCAAATGCTTGGAAACCATGTAGGGTACAAATTTTCACTATTTTGCCCAGGAATAGAAGTGCAGGGAACTCCTATAGAAGGGAAACAGTTCTTCAGCTCTTACTTCAAATCTTGCCCAGGAATTGTCTCTAGTTATATTAGCCTGTAAGCATAAAATACACACAATCACTAGAAAAACTGTTTAAAAAATTCTAAAAAATCTGAATTTATCAGAAATACTGTATATTTTTCCTAGATGAGCTTACTGCCTAGCATGGGTACATATCAATACATCCATTGAACATCCAACATGAACGTGTAAACTCCACACACACACTGAACAGAGGCGATACACACACCCCTGCAATGGAGGTGTGAGGCGACAGCACTGATCACCAAGCCGCCATGCCGCCTGTGTATACACAGATAGTTTAAATCGCCAAACTAAACAATGACATATTTCACATCCTCCATGCTAAACTAAAATATTTATTTAGCTGTATTGTACATTGTTAGATAAGAATGCATGCACTGCAGTTAACTTGCAGCAAATTGTTTTGTTAACCTGAGTTATCGTATGCTTGCTACTGTACATTAACAGTGCAATGTTGAAAGCATAAGTTAATACTGTATGCTACCGTAGTAGACTGTATTTAACCAAGGTTTAACTACCAAGCTCTGTGTACTAAAATAAAAAGAAAATATAAATATCATTATTTTTTAAAAAGTCAAGGATGATAGAAGACTCCTGAATGAAAGTTAACAAAACAAAGTTACTGTAGTTTACTGATTATTTTTGCCAATATTTCCAACACACACTACTGAACTAAAAATGTGTTCAAATCTCCATATGGACAAAGTGTGTTATTTTTGTAGTTATTACAAAAAAATCATGTACAATGTATATATTCATGAATGTAGTATTATTTATAAAGCACTTTATCATGGTGTTATAAAGCCATGGTGGATTCAAGTGTATATCCCGAGAAGACCATGAGGCCATTAGGCGGGAACACATTTACAACAACTTAGATAGATAGATGGATGGATGGATGGATGGATGGATGGATGGATGGACTTTATTGATTCTGTGAGGAAAATTATTGTGTTACAGAAGCAGCAGGTTACACAAACAGTAGTACGGTGGAATTTGATAAGAGAAAAAGAATGTGATTTGCTTATCATTCATTTTGTGTCTGTCCCCCCCTAAATTTTTTAAAAATTTATTTCAGTGGGTGAAATGGACTTTCCATGATTGACAGGAGTTTGTTCAGTGATATGTTGTCCCTCACCGTCTCCAACCTGTCAAGTTTGAGTCTGATATTATTATATGTTCAAATGTAGAATACTCTATGCACCGACCTACGTGCTTTCAGGAGATGGAAAAAGTAATTCGGCTTTTCTACAATCCCGAATGTGAGATCAGGGGAAATCCGAGGGAGATCATCAGCATGAGCGGTACAGCAAAAAAACTTGCAGCAACATTTCGATCATGCTTGAAATGTCATCTCTGATGGAAATACCGGATATCAGCTCTTAAGGTACTCAAAGGTAGTGATTTAGAGGTGTTCCGCTGTTTATAATGCATCACCACGCCAAATTTTTTGGGGGGAAATTCCTTGCTTAGTGTTACTTCTGTGATTAGAGAAGCTTCTCATACAAGCGGTTGAGCAAATCTGGTAAAATTACTAAACTGAACCCTGCTCATTGCATTAAACTACTAAATAGCAGTTTAGCAGGCTACACAATACAGTACATCTGTTCTGATTTCATTTGTATTAGGATTCTGTAAATTTTATAAATATCCTAAATCTATATTTTTTCCCTGACTTATGTTATAATTCTTTCTCTTACTCTCAAATTGTTTGCCTTTACTATAAATAGTGCTGTGCTGCCTGCCAATGTGTGAATAATTTAAAGTGCACCACCTGTTGAATTATAGAGAAACTGCAACATATTACCTCAAATGCAAACATACACTATGTGGACAAAGGTATTTGGCTAAACCTGTTAATGATTGAATTTAGGTGTTTCAATTAGGCCACTTATCCCCAGTGATCCCCAGGGCAATCTTAATGCTTCAGCATACTAACTAATAGGCCTCTTGGACAATGCTACTGTATACTCCCAACTTTGTGGCATCAGTTTGTTGAAGGCTCTTTTCTATTCCATCTTGACTCCGCCCCAGTGCACATAGCAAGGACAATAAAGAATGTGGTTTGATGCGTTCGGTGTGGAAGAACTTGACTGGCCCTAACACAGAGCCCTGACCTCAAACCCATTGAGCACCTTTGGGATAAACTGGAACAGAGAGGCCTTCTAGTCCAACATAAGTGCCTGACCTCACTGACCTCATATATATATATATATATATATAATTTGTATGGACAAATTCCCACAGAAACACTCCAATATCTTGTGGACAGCCTTCCAAGGAGAGTAGAAGCTGTTATAGCTGCAAAAGGGTGACTAACTCTACATTCAATTCAATTAAACTCAATTTTATTTATAAAGCACTTTTATGAATGGTCATTGCCTCAAAGCAGCTTCACAAAATGAAAAGAAAATTTATGGAGGTGTGTATGAGTGGGAGAAATGTGTTTAGATAAAAATGATATTGTCCTTGATGTGCAAGCCAAAGGCGTGTATGAATTTAGATACAATGTCATTGCAGGATTGGCCAAATACTATTGCTCATATACAGTAGTGTATAGAAAAATATATATTAATAAATAAATAAACATGAAGGGGGAGTCGGTACTTTATAGGGGAAAAAAGTATGTACTTAGACAGTTTGTCCACTAAAGAGGTGGACTGTACACACAGGGATTTTTTTTTAAACACACAACACTCTCTAAAGATTGTGCTGCGCTGCACTGCTGCCACATGATCGGAAATGATTGTTGATTATATAACAGCAAGAATGAGCAGGTGCTCCTATTAAAGTGGACGGTGAGCGTATGGCACAATAATCATTAATGTTCATCCACCATGTCTGAAATGTTCAGTAATAGTTATGCAGTGCCAAAGACAAAGCAAGAGCTATGCTAATCTTCTCATCATTGATCCAAATCCAGAATTATGAGCAGCCTTAATGAGAATATATGTCATACGGCAACAAACAAAAATAATAAAGCACACATAGACCGTGGTCATTTGTGCAGAGAGAGCTGTAGCTGCAAAGCTATAAAGTATGAATGAGTGCAGGAGCATCGCAACCACGTGTACTCGTTCCTCTCCCCTAGGTGCCTCCTAGTTGCTTATTTCATCCTACAATTGATATGTAAGACTGCAGTGGAGGAAGAGAAGGGAAATTAGTTTCAGAAAGGGGGAAAGTACAAAGACATTGAAGAGGCTCAAAGAAAGTGTTTCTTAGAATGAAACAAATACTACAGTATATGCTTTTGCTTTGCATAAGTGCATCAATAAGGCATAAAAATGAGCATACATCAAATAGCAAGTGAACAGCCAGTTTTTGTGGGTCCTGGCATACATGCAACACATACTGTACAGTACTACCTGCCTAAACATTCTTGCTGAACACATACACCCATTCATGGAAACAGTATTCCCTGTTGGCACTGGCCTCTTTCAGCTGGATAATGCACCCTGCCACACTGCAAACATGCTTCAGGAACGGTTTGAGGAACATAAAGAGTTGAAGGTGTTGACTTGCCTCCAGTTCAGCGTCTGCGGGATGTGCTAATAAAACAATTCTGATCCACGGAGGACCCACTTCAAAACTTGCAGTACTTAAAGGGTCTGCTGCTAATGTCTTGATACCTCAGTACACATTCAGAGGTCTAGTGGATTCCAGGGCTTGACACATCAGAGCTGTTTACACATTCCAGGGCTGTGTACACATCAGGCAAAGAAATTGAGACCTTCAATCTGGCCTCTAAACTCCCCCAAAATCAGTTTGAGCACGCCGGGATATACCAAACAAACATGTCTGATCCACAGGGCCCCACCCCAACCCACAGCACCCAAATCCAATCCCCTGATGCCAGACACCACAGCACACACCCAGATACCCTGTAGAGTCAGTATGGTAACCCAGACATTGGCAGTAGGGTAACCCAGAATCCAGGTGGTTTAAATGTAAATAATTTGAATGCTATGGCTAATAGGTGTGCAGTACACACGAGTGTAATTCTGTCCAGTCCATCGAGGACCATGACCAGGACTCTGATGTCCAACAAGTCATCATCAGGTTGTGTTACAAGGGGTCGCCACAGCGGAATATCCAGTCCGCACTACACTTGGCACAGGTTTTACACCGGCTGCCCTTCCTGACACAACCCTCCCATTTTATCCGGGCTAGGGACCTGCACTGCATCCAGTGGCTGGGGTTTGGGCACTGGCTGGGAATCGAACCCGGGCCTTCCGCATGGCAGGCGAAACACCTACCACTGAGCCACCAGTGCCCCACATTACATACTGTACAGTACACTCAATATCCTCCATAAAATTCAAGGCCTGAGTTGTATCAGTGTCCAAGTGATGTAAATAACCAATGAAAACATTTCCAAACAAATTAGCACTTTTTTGCTTTTACAACCATCACACAAGGAGTTCTGCATTAATAAAAACTTAAATCTAGTGACAGATCAATCCATTCAGTTGCCTTTCAAATGCAACTATCCCTCAACAGCCAAATGCCCTTAAACTATAATTACCCTGGCAGCCAAACAGCACAAATGGAAAACAACAAATACACACAGAGCTAAATATCTCCACTCATCAGCACTCAAACAGCATCATTCAAATTAATTGCACAGTTTTTGTTTTTACTATTGTAGCTAAAACTAAAAAGTAAAAAAAAAAAACTCAGCCTGAACTTCTTCACAAGTTTCGATCTTCATTCAGATGGCCACAAAGGCCATAAGATGCATGCTTGTCTATTCTATATGTTGTATTTCCCCATTATTTAATCTCTCAACTACAATTCCGAACATTTGACTAGCTTCAATAGCACAACATACTGTATGTCAATGTGTGAGTCAAAATCCTGCGGTTGCAATACAAGGAAGGATAGAGGACTTTTCCCATCTCGTGCTAATTGGGAATATGCTTAAAGTACACTAACTATACAGTATTGGCAAAGGTTTGTGGACACCTGGTATGAAAATATGGAATGCGTCATTTATGAGCACTGCCTCCACATTTCTGGAAAGGCTTTCTACTGTATATATATATAAATGAGTGTGTGTGGGAATGTGCAGTCATTTAATCAGGAGAACATTAGAGAGATTAGGTTAAAGTTGACTGTTTGATATTTAAGGCCGTTCTTCCATAACAGTCATAAAAAATATCACACAGTTATACAGGACATGCTTTTGATTTGTTTTGTAAACTTTTGGTATCTGCATTTTGGTAATGAAGTCTCATGTCACCTGACACTCCAAAGCTTTGCCTTGATCTGAAACGAGACATCTATGAAGTTTGGCATGCCTGCCGGCACAAGAGTTTCCTGGCATCATCCTCACACAGAATAATTCATATTTTTGATTCTTCAAAGTAGCCACCTTTAACCTTGATGACTGATTTGCACATGATTGGCAACCAACAAGTCCTCAAATTGCCGAGTTGTTGGAACTCTTTCACGGTTGTTCTTTATTTCAGGTGACTAACTCGTGAAGCTGGTTGAGAGGATGCCAAGAGTGTGCTGAGCTGTCAGCAAAAGGTGGCTACTGTACTTTAAAAACAATAGAATATAAAACACTTTGCTTTCTACACAATTTAATTGAAGGTGTTAGTTCATACTGTAGTTTTGATGCCGTCAACTACACCAAAAGCTTCACACACTGTTGTGTTGTCTGATTTTGGCTACAGCGCATAGTTACCATGGCATGGTTTCCACTACTTTATGCAAAGGCATAAAATTCTAGTTTTATCCAGTGTGTCATTCATTTTTGGATGAGATCTAGGAGAGTCGAGCCGCCCTGTAATGTCTCCTCCAGCGCACGCCAAAGACTACAACGCAATTCTGTAGAAAATGATGAAAGAGTCTTTGAAAGAGTCAAGTGGACTCTGGACAAACTGGAGATTCCATTGGGATTAGGAGCCATAATGACAGAAGGAGAGATTTTATTTGATATTTCACACTTAAGCTATATATTTATAATATTTTAATTTAGCAACTTTCCATACAGGCAGCGAAGAGTCTGAAAAATATTGTGTAAATGTTGTGGGTTTTGTGTACAGATGATGGGAATGTGTCTAATTCATCTGTATTTTACAGTGAGACAGGGAGCATTAAATGAGCAAGAGCAGTGTAGCAAAAATCAGAATACAACTAAATTGGGGAGAAAATTCATTCATACACCTTCACCTTCAAACACCTTCAAACACCTTCATTCATAAGAATTTTTATCACGAATCACAGTTTGGCTTGAAAGCACCTTCTATTTTTATTGTTCAAGTTTTGTTCACATTAGCAGTATCTTTTAGACATAAACTGTGTTAGATTAAAAAAAAAAAAGCGTGCTTTTAACATGACACAAATCTATTATTGAGTTCACCTTAGCTGGTACGTTCACCCACTGTTGAGAGAATTTGTGTTCTCCTCATGTTTTGAAATAACACAGATTGTTCTCCTGCTGTTAACATAATAATGACTTGACAAGCAGGGGTTTCAATTTATTGTTTATTATTTATGTATATTTATTTATTTTATGCACAATGGAAAAGAAAAAAGCAATTAGCTTTGCTCCATGTCTTAATAGTCCCTAATGATAGTGAGGTTAATGGACATACTGTGCATCAGGATAACTACTAAACATACTTATTATCAGATCTAAGCATATTTACCAAATTGGATTCATACAGTTTAGTCTCACTACAGAAAATTATTATTTTTTAAGATTTTAAGGTAAAAATTTTGATGTAAAAATGACAAATAATATTTGTCAGAATTTATACTGTATGAGCCAACTTATACAAACCTGCTTTTGAACTAAAATTCAACAAAATATTGTAACTCTGTGTTGTTGCACTTGCTATAAGGTTTTGTGAGAAATTAAGTAATTTATTATGTACCACGTCTGCTGAGTGAAAGCTTTTGATTGATCAATATTACTATGCGGCTTCTAGCTATCAAATTAACTGTCAAGTGCCGCCTGCTTTTTTTGTTACAGTATATTTTAACATCCATATAGTAAGTAATAATAGTGTATAGGAGCGACGCACCCTACAAGCATGCCCGCTAATGTTTAATAATTAAGTGTGCATAATATTGCATGTATGCAAAAGAAATGGTAGACTTTCAATTAGAAAACGTCAAGTAACAATAATTGCATTTGTCCCTATACAAAATATTTCAGAGAAGCTGGTCTGTATGGGACATATTGTCTAATAGAAAGGATTTTTTAAAATATAAACATCAAAACCACTCTGACCAAATAGATATATCTTAAAAATATTCGTTTTGAAAGTACTGCACGGAACCAAATAACAATCCATATGCAGAGGTGGAAAGTAATGAATTACATTTACTCGCGTTACTGTAATTGAGTAGCTTTTTTGTGTATTTCTACTTTTTAAAGTAGTTTTTAAAATCTGTAATTTAACTTTTACTTAAGTACGTTTTGTTGGAAGTATTGTAATTCGCTACATTTTAAATCCTATTCGCTACTGAGTAAAAAATAAATGAATGAAAATGCTAAAATAATAAAAAATATTATACTTTGTATAAATGCGTGTGTGTATCATGTCCTGGTCGCGCGCCGCTCCAGACTTCACTCCAGGTTTTCTGACATCAGCATCTTCCTGACCTTCCACACGGTCGCTTCCGCCTTGATAGTGACGTCATCGACTAGCGCAACCATATATAAACCAGAGAGAGATGCGGGAAAGAGATTGTGATTTTGGCGTTTTGATATTTGGTTGTGTATTCCGGTTTTGCCTTTTTGCCTCCCATTGACTATGATTATTGCTTTGTCCCTTTGGTTTGGTTGGTCTTTGTATATATTTGTAGATAATTTCACTGTATGTTTGTGCACTCACTAGTAGTAGGGGCGTGGCTGCCATTTATTTTGGGAAGAGGGAATTTTTTCACTGTTTTTGGTTTAGGGAGTCCGGGAAGGTACCTGTATTTTTGTTTGTGTTTTTTTTTTTTTTTTTGCAGGTAATCTAGCTACTAAATATAAATACCATTTTGTTTATTATTTTGGCCTGGGTCCATCCTGAATCTGATCCTCCTCCTGGTGTGTGTGTGTGTGTGTGTGTGTGTGTGTGTGTGTGTGTGTGTGTGTGTGTGTGTGTGTGTGTACTGTATATACAAACCTCATTATTTCATCAGTTAATGATTGGATCTAGTTCTTTCTGCCATATACCACCATTTCCATACAGTTTAAAATAGAACCCTGAACCATTCTTTTGCTGTATGATCCTAGACTGGGACGTAACACCATATTTAAATGACCACTTTGATTTTTTCAAGCACAAGAAAGACAACAGCTTTATTATGCAAAGGTGTTCCTTCAGTTAAAAACAACTAGTTTGAGATTTATATCTGCTCATCTTTTGTGAACTATCTAGAATGCCTCATCCCACCCCCCCTGTTAAAAAAATTTTAAATAAAAAAGTAACTCGGTAACTTTTAATATGAGAATTTTTTATGAGCTACTTTTTACTTTTACTTGAGTAGATTTTTATAATGGTAACTTTACTTGTACTTAAAGGTGACATACAGTCTCAATTTTGAATAGGTTAATATGATTCTTTAGGGTCGTAATGAAAATTTTGTAATGTACTTTAATTAAAAATTCTCAATTGTTGTGTAAAAAAAAATTATTTTACCTGGTAAAAAGTAGCTCTCTTCTCAGCAACCTGTTTCAGTACATGCTTCTTTAAATGTTAATGACCTCTACTGAACCCGCCCCCCAGTTCTGTGGGTTCCTCATAGATCTGATATTAACGTGTTAAATCTTCCCTGCTGCTATCTTCCTGTCTCCTTTTGCATCTGTTCATTCATGCTCACCTTCCCATACTCTGTCTCTCTCTCTCCCTCTCTCTCTCCCCCTCTGTCTCCTTCCACCTATCTTCCTCTCCTTTGATTCAAATTAAAATTTTATTTGTCACATACACAGTCATACACAGTATGATATGCAGTGAAATGCTTATACGACAGCCAGTGACCTTAAAAAGAAAATAAAAGCTTATATGTAAGGAATAAATATCAATAAAAAGAAATACTAAAGAAAATAAATTTAACTAATAAAATAAACTGTACAAATGAGGGCATAATAAAAAACTTACAAAATATAGGGGAAATATATAAATATATATATATATATATATATATATATATATATTTATTATTATTTTTATATATATATATATATATATATATATATATATATATATATTTCCCCTATATTTTGTAATATTTTTATTATGCACTCATATTTATATGTATATAGTTATATATGTATATAAAATTTTACATGTGAATCTGGTTGTAAAACGTTTTTGACTTCCCAGACCGAGAATTGAACTTGAGTTGCTGCGCTGAGAGCGCCGTATCCTAACCACTAGACCACAAAGGATTAATGACTACCTCTTGGAAATGCGGGCTATTCAACCTGCGACCTTATACACGCGAAGCATTGTTTTTTCGGGGTCTCACCAGGACATTTTACAATGGTTAATTTGTAGTAACATATGTCTATAGCTGTTCTCCCCGTGCTTGGTGGGTTTCCTCCGGGTACTCCGGTTTCCTCCCAGAGTCCAAAGATATGCAGGTTAGGCTAATTGGCGTTCCTAAAATTGCCCGTAGTGTGTGATTGGGTGTGTGAGTGTGTGAGTGTGTGTGTGCCCTGCGATGGATTGGCACCCTGTCCAGGGTGTAGCCCGCCTAGTGCCCGAAGTCTCCTGGGATAGGCTCCAGGTCCCCCGCGACCCTGAACACAGGATTAAGCGGTATAGAGAATGAATGAATATGTCTATAGCACAGGCGTTTAGTCAAACAAATCTATAAACTGATCTTTTCCTGTTAATAAACAGAGACCTTTCTGACAGACAACGTGTGTGTGTGTGTGTGTTGTCAGAAAACTTACCGAAGCATAGCGCACTCGCCTCGTTACTAAACGAACTTTAGAAAAACTTTATAAATATTTAGTGCAAAAAAGCATGTACCTTGAGCAGGAATTGAACCCGGGTCTCCCACACGAAAGCGCCGAATCCTAACCACTAGACCACCACACTACAGCAACAAACTGCACACCACACTCATGTAGGCGCCATTTTGCTCCAGTGTAGAAAAACAATGGCCGATGGCTCTTTATTCACTCGGGGCGTGTCTTTGCTAAAACACCAGTGTCAATCAACTATAGTAGGAGCGGCCTCTGTCGGTGTGACTTCACACCGACAGGCTTTTGAAAACGGCCTGATTTCAGAAGGGGCATCTTATATTATTAAATTAAAAGAAAATCACTGGGCGGCTCTTTATCACTGTAGAGTGGTTGTGTACACACTCTCCTAACACACAATACAGTCCAAACAGCTTGAAAAAGTCCATGTAGCACCGTAGGTCCCCTTTAAGTAAAATTTCACTGAAGTAACAGTACTTGTACTTGAGTACAAAATTTTATTACTCTTTCCACCTCTGTCCATACTGTATGGTGCACATTTGTTCAAAGAAAGCTGCATTTTCAAATATTAACCACATGGCCTTAATGTGAACCTTTCAAGGATGAGTCCTGTGATTGTCCATGAGCTATGATTCCTTTGTCCAGTCATCTATTTTCCATACCACTTATCCTGTGTCAGGGGTTTAAAGTCTTTCACTCAGGGCACAAGGCAAAGTACACACAGGATGGGGTGCTAACTTATAACAGGGTACAAACTCACACATCACACAACCAATCATACTCTACAACAGTTTGGAAATGTGCACCAGAACAGAACTATAGTCTTTGGACTATGAGAGGAAACCTACCAAACACTGGGTTAACATCCCCATTCCAAAAGGTGAGATTCAATCTTCAACCCTGGACATGACAAAAGTACATTCCTGGACATTAAAAATCAAGGAGTTATTATTTATCATACATTTTCTGGTGCATTCCATGGATGGGTGATGGATTAAATTGGGATTCTAGGAGCTTGGAGGCCGGGACAATGGCGTGGAGTGGTATAAAGTTACCCAACAGCAATGTGAAAAACTAGTGGAGAGCCAAAACACATGAAAACTGTAACTGCAAATCGGTGGTTATTATTCCACCAAATACCGAATTCTTAATGCTATTTTACACAATTAGTTTATAATGTATTTGCATTTTGTTTTATTTAACTTATTAAAGTCCAGCAAATACTGCATGATCTTGGGTTATTTTGATGTGTTGTGATGATGTAATTTCCTTTAAATATACACTAAATAACAATAGTTACATTTTGAATTTAGAATAGAATATTATCAGCATTTAACAAAAATTTTTTATTAAACTGTTCATCTCACCAACACATGCAGCTGTATGAAAAAAAAAAACATAAGGAACTGATTATTTTGCAGTGGTCTCATGTACAGTATAGTATATATACTCAGCAAAAAAAGAAACGTCCTCTGACTTTCAACTGTTTTTACTTTCAGTAAACTTAATGTGTAAATATTTGTATGAACACTAAAAGAGTCAACACCATAAGACATAAACTATAAATGTTTCACAATGTGTCCCTGAATGAAGGGAGGCTCAAAATCAAAAGTAGCAGTCAGTATCTGGTGGCCACCAGCTGCTTGAAGTACTGCAGTGCATCTCCTCCTCATGGACTGGACCAGATTTGTCAGTTCTTGCTGTGAGATGGAGGGATTGTGTGTTCCTGGTGTGACTCGGGCAGTTGTTGTGGCCATCCTGTACCTGTCACGCAGGTGTGATATTCGGATGTACCCATCCTGTGCAGGTGTTGTTACACGTGGTCTTCCACTGCGAGGAGGATCAGCTGTCCTTCCTGTCTCCCTGTAGCGCTGTCTTAGGCGTCTCACAGTGCGGACATGGCGATTTATTGCCCTAGCCACATCAGCAGTCCTCATGCCTCCCTGCAGCATGCCTAATGCACGTTCACGCAGATGAGCAGGGACCCTGGGCATCTTTCTTTGGGTGTTTTTCACAGTCGGTAGACAAGTCTCTTTAGTGTCCTGCGTTTTTAGAACTGTGACCTTAAATGCCTACTTTCTGTAAGCTGTTAAGGTCTTAACGACCATTCCACAGGTGCATGTTAATTAATTGATTATGGTTAATTGAACATGCATGGAAAACATTGTTTAAACCCTTTACAATGAAGATCTTTAAATTTGTTTTTGGATTTTTACAACATTATTGTTGAAATACACAGTCCTGAAAAAGGGACGTTTCTTTTTTTTGCTGAGTTTATAATCAGTTTCTTATGTTTTTATATATGCAGGGTGTGTTTATTTATTTATATGCTTTAAATAAAATAATTTCAGGCAAAAGCACTTGAATGTTTTATATAGTTTAATATGAACGCATCTTGCTTACATTCATAACCCACTGCATGGTTCAGTCATCATACCTGTGGCATAGGATGTGTGTATCACCAGTCTTGTTGATATCAATATGTGATTTTTTTAAGTGTCCTTTTTTTATCAACCTGGTGTCTGGTCATTTCTCATTTCTACAAGAGCAACACTATTTAAACATAAAACATATATATCTTCCTTTTTATTACTCTGTATGAAACTGAAACGTGTTCTCTCTCTCTTCCTCGTTCTCCTCTATGACTTTTAGCAGTGTGCATAGATAAACATACGCCTGTCGTTATCACCTTCACAACAGTTCTCACTCAATACTCTTCAGAAAACACCACCTCATCCGAGGCACTATGATCGGCGTAATGGAGTTATGATGTCTCGGCAGCCATCGTAGCAGCAGGGCAGTTATTATATACCGAGCGAGAGGCTCAGGGAGGACAAGGAAACACATTTAATTTCTCTCCAGATCACGAAGACAAATTCTATTTACTGCTTGAGGACAAGGGGAACGACGAGCAGCAGCATGTGAGGGAAGAGGGAGCAAGAAATGAACGAGTGATGGAGGGCATTAATAAGTCATTCTGACAAACCTCATTTTGAACTTGTGTAAGGTCTGGAAAAGCAAGCTTAAAATGGACAGTATTTGTTGTTTCTTTTTTTTCTTCCTTTTATTATAATCTATATAATGATGAGGACACCTATAAAGCAAATAAGCTAGCATTGTTTACAATACGTTAAGCAGTAAACAGAATTTGTTAAAATCTAATAGACACACACAAAAAAAAATCTTTTTTTTTCAAAGTGCTATAAATCCCAACAGAAACTCATTCAAACACCTTCCTTTTCTTAAACAACAAAAATAATTGCTTGACCTTTATTGATTCAAGGAAGCACGCACTGCGGCTCGTTAAGTTTACGTAATTTACACCCATTGACCAACTACTCACTAATTCTCCACCTTGATCGTTGAAGGAAAACATTCCCTGGCATGGTGAGGGACATGCTGCCAACTGAGCTTGTCGTCTCCAAATATATCAATCCAAGCTCATAAAAAGGTAAAACCAGGGCTCAATTTAAAAGGGGGATGTGGGGGGATGGCATTCCCCTGTTGAAAAAAAATACAAATACTATAACCTCTGTAAAAACAACTTTATGGATTATAAAAGATGAGTTCTTTACCCAATTTGTGTAATTTCATTCTCAATTTAAAGAAAAGGTTTTGTTTTTTCATTAGACTTTGTGGCTTCACCTACATGTTTGGGTACAATAAAAATCTTAGATTTTAGATAATAGATCTTTAAATGCCATAATTCATAAATCATAAATTAGATTATTTTTGTGCGTGTGTGTGTGTGCGTGTGTGTGTATGAGAGAGAGAGAGATCAAGAGAGAGACATGTTCATAGTCAAAACTACAATACTATTACATTTAATTACTGATGTTGGTGTGAGATAAGAGGATGCAGAGGATAGGGTTAGATGGAAGCAGATGATTCGCTGTGGCAACCCCTGAAAGGGAACAGCCGAAAGACAAAGAAGAAGAAGAAGATGTGAATTTAAATTTTACTCTTATAATCCATCTTAGATGAAATCCATAAAAGGATCAAATGATAGTTTTGACAACTGCAGGTTTTCTGTTTTGATGGCTACAAATTCAGTTGATTTAATTAAGATTACATTTTGTTAATAAAACATTTAAATATATTACATATTTCACAATCAGTTTGTATGGTTAGATGTAGGTCTCCATCCTGTCCTCTTCCAAAAAAAAAACTTGACTTCAACATCCCCCTTGATTTTTTTTCTTCTTTTTACAATTTGACTGCTAGGTAAAACCACATCATTAATCAGATCAAGAAGTTCCAGCACATATAGTGATGAATCCGCTACAAAAAAAAAAAAAAAAGAAAAGCTAAGGATTGCACAAGCGATAATTTCTTTTCTGGATTATGGCACCACATACATCCATCATTCCTGACTCCCTGCTAGAAAAGCTGTCAAGCAGAGACTGTTCAATTTGTAAATGGGTATAGGACTTTCTTTCAAACTTACAAAGCAGAACGCATATTTTAGATCGATTGACTTTCAAACGCCACTCGCCTCTTTTACTCACTCTATAATAATCACTTCGACTAATCTGCTCTCTGCTAGAAAAATGCTGCTATACGTCACTCGGAGAGGATCATTTCCTTACGTGCAGTAGATTGTGCTTACGTAAACTGTGTGCTCTTGCGCCATGTTATTGTTTTTTTTCCTCTAGTGAAAAATATTCGCACCTAGGGGTTGAATCACGTTTACTGTTGCGTTCAATATATCACAAGTTCTAGAGAAAAACAACATCACTACTGGTTGACGATACAATTTCCACGTAAGGATAAATCACTAGCTTCCCAACAAAAAAAGCTAATCTCCATCATTCCTTATTCTTTTCTTTTGTTACTGACTCTTTCACTTTACTGTTTGATTTATTATATATTACAGTATTAGACTCTCTCTCTCTCTCTCTCACACACACACACACACACACACACACATACACACACTTCCCTGATTGCCTGTCACTGAGGTTCTATGCCTAAGCTAAGACCTGAAGATATCTAAGCTCGTGTATCGCATTTGCATATTATACTTATTACCTCCCACATCAAATCCGACCTCACACCCCATGACACACACTCTGACTGTGAGTTACTATTACAAGATTGTCAGGGTGACAAGCAGTTCACAGCAACTCAAGAATGTTATGTTACTGTATATAGCAGGGTTTGTCTTCCCTGACTCAAAAATCGTCAATGCACCAGTGAAAAGTTCTACACACATACAGTAAGTGTTCAGCTACGTACAGTAGTTTTAGCTAAAGAATAAAAGTGCTGTACAGTATATGTCACGTTCTTGTGTAGTTTACATTAATGTAAGTTATTCTCTTGCAACCGTGTCTTATGAAGCTCACTTTTATCGGTGACCTTTGCATCAAGAAGCTTTTGGTAAATTCAGCCATGAGCATTTTTCTTTTACTTAATATTTACACCGCTTCTTGTATCAAAACTGGGGATCTATGTGTGAAAGGTTATTCAGGAGAGCGAGGAAGTTATTTTCCAAAACACCTTATAAGTCATTTGGTAAATATGGGGAAATAAGCACAAGATGGATGTCTGCAGGCGAGTGTTAGATAACAGTCTATGGTTCACATCACAAAACACAAAAAAAGATTAATAAATGAAAAAGACTTAGGTTGCATGTAATGGTAAATAGTGCCCTTTGTATCATTCAGTGTAACGAGTGTTTTCACACTTCATTTAAGGTGCCCTTTGCATACACACTGTTCACCTCGTTCACACTTTAGTCAAATACAGTGTGTACAGTATCACTGAACACTTGTTTACTAAGCAGGCAAAGGATGCTGTACATACTGTAGAGCCACCACAGGGAACAGTTATTAGTGTTGAAATTCACATGTTACAACCAAAATCATTACATAAAGCACAAAGGCCTGGCAAAAAAAGAAAGAAAGAAAAAAAGCCACCATTTCGAAAGAGACTGGGTCTAATAATGTGTTTTATAAACGCACTGGATAAACTGTCAACTCCATGGAAGAAATGGAGTTAGAAAAAAAAATACTTCATCGTAAGACATCGCTTGGTGATGTCGCTTAGCAAAAAAATGGTAGAAAACAGCAGAGCATTCCCACACACACAGTGAAACAAAGATGCATTGGATTGGGATGAAACAGTTTCCATGGTCAGTCCAGGTTCACCCTATTCCAAGGTGAGTCAGGGTGAAAAGGGAAGAGCAGGAAGAGAAACACCCATAATGCATGCTGGCCATTAAACCTAGATCAACTAACTGCTTATCCAGGAGACCCAGACAATCTGCAAGGCATTTTTATAGAAACTAATGCTAGTTCATCCAAAATGTTCAAGTGGTCAATCATCAAACGTACCCAAGGTCTTCAGAAAAGAACAAAGAAATACAAAGCTATCCTACAGTAGTTATTTTTTGCAAGTCCTTGTGGAAGCAATGGCAATATTTCAGTTTCAACTTCAAGGATATACCAGGTCCCTTGAAGCTGAAGACGTGAGTAGGTGCAGTAGTCTATTCTTCTAAAATAATCTATGTAAATAATGTAGTGCAGAGACTGCTGAGAGCTGGAATACGTGGACAAGAATTGGGAATTTGATTCTTTCTGTAACTTGGAGAAAATGCCATGACCTTAGTGAAGTCATGTGATCTGTGAGATCTGTGAGAGGGTGTAAACAGCACCATGTTTGTAGAGGGAAAGCAATTCATCAACAGGGATATGCAAGTAGGGAGTTCTAGTAAAGAGCTCTAGTAATGGACCTAGCCATGGTCTAGGAGGATAGGAGTTTGAATATTTAAATCATGAATAAGTAATCAACAAGATGGTATGATTTATGGGAGGTAATTAGAGAAGCTGAGCTTGTCTAGCATTAAGACAAGTTACTTATAAGCTGTGTATACTGTATATACTGGATGAGGAGCTGTAATTGTATCATTTATGACCAAGACATCCAGCTTTGGAGAGTAAATAATCCTGAAGTCAGAAAAGAAATGTCTGAGAACTTAAGTGAGACTTAGAAGGTGGATGGAATAAAAATATAAATAAATTTGTGCAGAACCTAAAGGATTTTCTATTTCCATTTATTGTGAACAATCAGTGGCATGCACGTCCAGGGTCCGGGTTTTATTCCTGGCCAGTTTTGATTCCAGTTTCTGTGTGCATGGAGTTTGCGTGTTCTCCTGGTTTTTAGTGGGTTTCATTAGGATACTGCGGTTTCCTCCCACAGTGCAAAGACTTGCTTATTGGTGTTCCCAGATTGCCTGTAGTGTGGGTGTGGATTGGCACCCTGTCCATGGAGTACTGTATACCCCATCTTGTGCCCTACAGTAAGTCTGGAGTGAGTCAGTGTGAACAATCATTTATGACATGAGGATAGCACAAGAAGACTCACGATAAACCTGCATAAAGAAGCTGTAAGGTGATAAAAAAAAACCTCTCCAGGTCAAGGGGTAGGATTGATCTGGTAAAAATGCTGAAAAGTATGTCAAAGCACAGCTTCCCAATACCAACATCAGCAATACTGGAGATAAGCATTAAAGATTTATAGTATTAAAGCCAGCTGACTAGTTGAGAGATTAGGAGACCAAAGACTTCAAAAGTGAGAGAAGCTTCTACAGAATGTTGGAGGTCATTTACACGGCTGAGAAGTTTTTGTCTGATGGAGTTTTAAAAAGGAAGGAGCTTTAAGAGAAAAAAAAGAGTGAAGTTACATACCAATATTAAGTGAAGTTGATAATGCATGATAGTCCATGGAGGTTTGAGATACATACCATGTACAGTACTTGTTTTAGAATGAATAGACATGGTTTTGCAATATAAGAGGAGGCAAACAAGTAACAAAGTTTCATGCAGTTTTGAGGATTTTCTCATCATTCGTTCAGCAGCAAAGCTTTGTTCTTTTAGAGCAAAATTGAAGATAGCCAAAGAGTGGAAAATATGAGTCTTGCTTACTATGAGCCAAAAGGGCACAGTCAGTCTGGAGATCTGGAGAGAGAGAGAGAAAGAAGTGCAATGGGTAACAGTGTCAGTGCCATTAAAAGCACAGATTTTGGAGATAAGTACAAAGTGGAAGAGGAAAAATAAGGAACAGGTTCAGATTGGGTTCATTCTGAATGGAAGTATAGTGGATTTGAAGAATATTGAGACTCAGAAAGAAGTGTTTTGATATATGAAGTGGTGGTACTGTGATGGTAGAGTCCCACTTTGTGTTTTGTCAGGCTCAACCCATAAGAATTGTTCCCATACTAGAGTTTACTACTGCAAACTGTAGAACATACTATAGCATAATATACCATATAGTATTTCAGTATTCTTTGATATTTCCATGGTACTACAGTAGGTGTACTTGGGTGGGTACCATGGAACTTCAGTAGGTACTATGGAAATGGGTACTTATTAATATACCATAGTGATTAACAAAGTTCAGCAGGTAACTACTATGGTGTTTTTGTAAATACCAGACTTTGTTAGATGTTAGTACATACTGCTAGTATGGTATACTACAGGCAGCACCATATTATTGTGTGTAATAATAAGAGTTTCAACATACACTATGGTATTTAATTAATGTTAAATGCATAAAATAATTATGCATTATTTTACATAAGCATGTATAACATATTTTTGGCCGTATTCTGGTCTACGTTCGGGTCTATCATTGTACCAAAGTTACATAAGCTGTTTCTAATGTCTGTCTGCTGTAAATCATGAAAGGAAAAACTAACTGAACACTTGTATTCCAATGTTTATAATTGATTAAATGAATTTTTATGTAATATGAATACATATTCAGTGACATCCAGGATATATTTTGAACTTTCAATATTCAGGATCAGTAACATTTTTTATCAATATTTTGCTCTTTACTAGAAAGTTGAAAAATCCTAGTTCCCTTTCAAAGGCTACACTCGATGCTGCGTGAAAACGCTATGGGAAACACCTTGTCATGTTGTCGGTTTATGAAGCATGTGTGTATCAAACACGCCAAATTTTGGCTTATATAACCTCGGTCAGGTGACGTCATCTGATTAGACGTAGCTGCAGGTTATAAATAGTAGTGACCTAGAAACATTCCTCAGATCATTTGTCTTCAACCGACATTGTGATTGCGTGTGTGCAGCAAGCATTAAACTACATTTAAAACAGAGAGAAAAAAACCCCATAAAACTCACCAGACAAAATGGCAGAATTTAGAGTTAGATGCCCATGCCAACTATCTTTCCGAAAGGCGATACTCATATCCTCTGTTTTGAATGTTTGGGTGAGAGCCACGCTCTCCTTGGACTTAAAGGAGAGTGTGAGCACTGTGATAATCTCCCGATGAAAATGCTCCGCGCGCCCGCGTTCTTTAGGGAACCACGAGCCGCGCTGCATTCTTGGGGATCACAAGTTCTGGCCGAAGCACGAGAGATGGAGTCCCTCCTTTCTCTCGCCCTCTCCCCCGATCACGAAGTCTCTCCTTCCACTTCACAAGCGTACTCCGGTGCTTCTCATGAGTGTACGGAAGAGATTCGTTCTCCTGCTTCTGTGGAAATGGAAGTAGCTACCTCAGAACGATCCTCTAAAGATGATAGAGAGTACTGTATGAGGAGTTGCTTTAAGTCATAACGCGTGCAGTCGAACGACTACACATTGATTGGTCACAGGAGCAAGCTCACTCCAAACAGGCAAAATTACACGACAGATTTCTGTCGGGTGGCCAGGAGATGGCACCACAACGCCGCTCTCTCCCCTTTTTTGATGACCTCCACAACGAATTATCTCATTCATGGAATAAACCTTCCTCTTCAAGTATTCATTCAACCAGGGGATCGCCTCATCTATTGAACTAGCAAGAGGTATTTCCCTGCAGCAAGTGTGTGCTAAGTAGGTAGACCCAGTCCACTGCCGAATTGCTTCAGTGCTGGAGTTTCTGCAGGAAGAGCTCGTCCTCGGGCTTGTGCCCTAGTTCTATGTAGCGCAGCCACACAACGGGACATTTCTTATAACAGGAAAAGGATCGACGAGCTAATGCTGCTCACCTGTGCCAGGAAATGTGCCCTATCTGGCTTCAGTTGTCCCCATTGACAGTGTTTTGGTCACCGGGTAAGCTCTCGCATGCATGCGCGATCACAGCGCGAGGGAACCCGGAAGTGACGTGGGGTCATGTGTAAAGCCGGAACCGGCGAAGAGGCCGTCACGGAGAGATGTACCACAGCCTAGAGAGACATTGTTTGTTAGCCATCGACTGCTTTCCACTGCAGGGATTAAGCTTGCTGGACACTTACAATCCACCTCTCATTCCGTTCTCGATCTCCCGGATTTAACATCTTTTACCGGTGAGATAAAGCCATCTCTCCAACTCACCATTTCATACCCACTGCAATATCTCAGACACTGGACTACCACATACACACTCCCACACTTGCATACATCGATCACTCACTGTTTATATTTGTATATATTTTGTATATATTGGTTTGTGGTGCACCTTGTTTGTTTATTTATTTTTTTATTTTGCATAATACACTTTGGTTTAATTTATTACAATTGTTTTGTGTCTTATATTGTCCCGCCGCAGTTGCGCAGTTGTGTTCTTTACTAGCCCATATTTTGATTCTCGACCCTGTAGGAAAGTAACTGAGCGGTTTCATAAATCCAAGCATTACAACTTACTTAACTGCATCCTCACCGAACTATCTTCCGAAAGTTCCATGAACCCAACATGCACCCTACTGTTTTTGAAGCCTTCTGTCCTCCACCTTTACAGCTTCGGAGCAGGAGAGACTTCACTTACTGTGTCCAGTACGTGCTCTTCAGATTTGCGTCCACCGCATCAGCCAGTGGCATAGGTCAGAGCAGCCTTTACACGTCTTGGGGCCGCGGGGGCGGCCACCACTACACTGGGTGAGAGATGCTATTGCCCTCTCCTATGAGGCGCGTGGGTTCACTTCGCCTCTAGGGCTCATCCAACCAGGGGGATCGTCTCATTTTGCACCAGCAAGAGGTATTCCCCTGCAGCAATTGTGTGACGCGGAGTGTTGTCCTCCCTGCACACATTTGTTCCATTTATAATCTGGATGTTCATGCTACTCCGGGCTCACGTCCCCGAGTTAGCTGCCCAGGCATAGTTCTGAGACCTTCTTGGCCTTGTGCGCTCACGCTACACAACCTTTGGGTCCAGACACTTGTAGTGCGGCAGCGTTGATACTCTCATTCCCATATCGTTTTCACGCAGCATCGAGTGTAGCCTTTGAAAGGGAACGTCTCGGGTTACTTCGCTGTAACCCTGTTCCCTGAAAAGGTGGGAATGAGATGCTCCGTCCCAATGCCGCACTGCCCACGTGACCAGACGTCCGTTCAGACAAATCAATCTGAGGAATGTTTCCGAGTCACTACTATTTATAACCTGCAGCTGCGTCTAATCAGATGACGTCACCTGACCGAGGTTGTATAAGCCAAAATTTGGCTTCACAACCGGCAACATGACAAGATGTTTCCCATAGCGTTTTCACGCAGCATCTTGTTCCCGCCTTTTCAGGGAACAGGGTTACAGCGAACCTGGAGGAAACCCACCAAGCACCATGCAAGCATATCATATACAGTATATTACAGTTCAGCACTATAGCTATCCAGGTTTTAATGTTTTCAGAAATCACCCTATTTCTTGTCTTTGCAACACTGTAACATCATTTCCACTAATACATGATATGTCTTCCGATATGGTTGTTTAGTTTGTGTTAAAAGAACGGTTAGCAATAATAATCTAATCATAGTCATGTAAGTATTTAATTCAAACAATACTGAAATGTACAGTATGTTTTAATCAGTCATGATGTATAAGTAAATGGACAAAGAGATTAAAAGAAAAGAATAAGCTTGTGTATCATCAGCTTGTGAGAGAATGATTATAGAGAATTCTTCTTTATAGAAATGAAAATGCTGATCATGTTGAGCTCTGTCTGTGTGCGCTTTTACTCATTTCTTTTAATGTTCCTTAATAAATGAATATTTAGAGGTGCACGTTTTCCTCATCATGCTAATCAGTGGGGTTTTCAAAAGAAAAAAAAGTTCTTTAGAGCTTCATAGTCTGTGACATAAATAACCTTTATACCAGGTGGAGTTGTTATACAGTATGACAGTGAGTTTCAGTGAGCACAGTGGCGTAGTGGTTAGCACCATGGACAACCACCTCCAGGGTCGGGATTCTATTCTCTCCTCGGGTCTGTGTACATGGAGTTTGCATGTTCTCACTATACGTGGTGGGTTTCCTCTGGTTTCTTCCCATATGGCCAAGACATGCTGATTAAGCTCGTTGGTGTTCTTAAATTTTGTGTACTGTGGATGAATGTTAACCGGATGTCCTCCAACAATCATAGAAAATGGGAGTAAATACAATGGTCACCACTGGCATCTCCGGTCCCGAGTTGGACTACAGAGGTTCCGAGATGGATAGATGGAATAACTTACACCACGTTCCATTTGTATTTATTTAGAGTTGGCTCTTGTTTCAGCTAGCCGTGTGTCTCTTTCAAGGAATGTTTTGAAGTCAGTGCAGTCTGACATGGAGCTTGAAGTTGACCGCTGAATCGGGAGATCTGTTTAATTTGTTCGACTGTAATTCCTCCCTGTGGCTAAACACTTGCTCAGTACCTTAATATAAAAGGCCACTATACTGAGCTTACTTTGTAAAAATGGAGACAAACAGCATGTGACGTAACCTTGTCTTTAAAATCAAAGTTCGCTTCAAAGTTACATTGATTGTTTTTCAAACAATCTGTATGTCACGGTGTGTCAAAGAGTGTCTTAGTCAGGATGTTGTCCTGTCTCAGTCTGGATCATCCTCACTTTGGTGTTTGCAATCTGATGACAAGCGTGCTACATAACTGTCAAACACGTTAGTCCTCCTTTATTAAGCTGGATATGAAATTGTTTATTTCACAGGAGCAAAAGAATATTGACATTTAAAAGACGCCATAGTGGTTCATAATATGCAAGAGTTATTACGTTTGCATAAATTCGTGTACAATGTAAGGAGACTTACTTGCTGTATATACATATTAAATAATGCAGTTTTGATCTGAGAAAATATTGATGTCATTTACACACAAACACTCATTTTCTAAACTGCTTATCCTGTCCAGGGTTGCAGGAGCCTATTCCAGGTGACCCAGGGCACTAAATGGGATCAGGAAGGGCATCCGGTATAAACCCTTTGCCAAGTTGTGCTCGGATTGAATGGTCCACTGTGTCGACCCTAACCTGCATGTCTGGGTCTGTGGGAGGAAACCGGAGCGCCTAAAAGTAACTTACCAAGCACAGAGGAAACATACAAACTCCACACATGCAGACTAGTCTGTACTGTATATACTGTATGTGACCCAATCTGTCAAAACCTACCTGAAGACATTTTTGTGGTTCACTGTTTTTAACACATTTAAAATAGTGTTCACATTTGGAATAGTTTTACTGTAGGTAGAAAACAGTGAAAACACCAAGCTCCCCCAAAGTGTGTGTTAATACTCTAGCTGTAATAATCATCAATTACTGTAAATTTAATAACATTTTATGTTGTATATTTACACTGTCACAAACCAACTTTACATAAAAAAGAAAGTTATGAATATGAATTCGAACAATGTAAGAAGGAAAAAAATATATAGGTATATACAGTATTTACATATATATACTATCTGTAAATACTGTTATTACAGTTTTTAGTTTGTCCCTGCAACCATGATTTATCCATCCATCCATCCATCCATCCATCCATTTTCTTCCGCTTATCCGAGGTCGGGTCGCGGGGGCAGCAGCTTCAGCAGGGATGCCCAGACTTCCCTCTCCCTGGCCACTTCTTCCAGTTCTTCCGGGGGGATCCCAAGGCGTTCCCAGGTCAGCCGAGAGACATAATCCCTCCAGCGTGTCCTGGGTCTTCCCCGGGGTCTCTTTCCGGTGGGGCGTGTCCGGAACACCTTACAAGGGAGGCGTCCAGGGGGCATCCTAAATAGATGCCCAAGCCACCTCCTCTGGCTCCTCTCGATGCGGAGGAGCAACGGCTCTACTCTGAGCCCCTCCCGGATGACCGAGCTTCTCACCCTATCTCTAAGGGAGAGCCCAGACACCCTGCGGAGGAAACTCATTTCGGCCGCTTGTATTCGCGATCTTGTTCTTTCGGTCACTACCCACAGCTCATGACCATAGGTGAGGGTAGGAACGTAGATCGACCGGTAAATTGAGAGCTTTGCCTTTTGGCTCAGCTCCTTCTTCACCACGACGGACCGATACAGAGCCCGCATCACTGCAGACGCTGCGCCAATCCGCCTGTCGATCTCCCGTTCCATTTTACCCTCACTCGTGAACAAGACCCAGAGATACTTAAACTCCTCCACTTGGGGCAGGATCTCACTCCCAACCCTGAGAGGGCACTCCACCCTTTTCCGGCTGAGGACCATGGCCTCAGATTTGGAGGTGCTGATTCTCATCCCAGCCGCTTCACACTCGGCTGCGAACCGATCCAGTGAGAGCTGTAGGTCGCAGGATGATGAGGCCAACAGAACAACATCATCTGCAAAAAGCATGATTTATGGAACCATAAATCAACATCTGCTATGTCTGTGTCCTATATGGTTTAAAAGTTAATATATATAACAGGAAAAGTGTCTTGAGTTGATAAAAACTCCATGTTCACTGATGGGAGCTCAAGAACAAAATTCTTTTAACAATTAAATTATGTAAAAAAAAAAAAAAACTATTGAACGACCCCAGTCACAAGCCATCACAGAAAATAAAACTGCCTGCATCAGCAGAATCCAAGGCCATCATTGAGTGAAACCGTCCTCCATCATCTCACCTCAGATAATTAATTCTTACAGTATATCTTAAACTAACCCTGTTTCACTTCTCTTCCAAGCAAGCCATTTTAGTGTCTATGTTAATGAGCCACTGATAAGTCACACCCTATTAGAAAAAGTCCAGAGCTGAGTAGAGCTGAACTGCAAGCCGGGGGAGAGTTTCTGTAATTATGAAGTCACATTAGGGGAAATCTAATTGGCTTATTTAAACCCCGGGCAATACAAAAATGGTGGGGGGGGGAATGGGGGGGTAGGATTTTTTTAGATACTCACACTGGATGTCATCTAAAAATGACTAAAAATATTTTCCACAATACAGTAGGTGGCCTTTAAAGGCGATTTGCAGTTTATTGAAAGATTGGAAGTGTAGTGGTAATTCGTTACCGCAACTTTGCATACAACTTTACTTAAAAAAAAGAGGCCCAGTGCATGAGGCCCAGCATGTGGACAATGATTCAAGTGACAAGAAATCCACATTCAGGACTGGCCAATACTCTAAAATTCTCTCAGTTGCAGGGAACAAAGGGAAAGGAAGACGGTGAGTGAGAACCTGGCTCAGTTAACTCACTGTACTTCACAGCAGCAAACTTAAGAACCTCGCTGAATATCTTATGAAAAAAATACCTCAATATTGAATACCTACCACAATATGATTTCTATTTGCTGTTCACAGTGAATTGTTTATGAAGCGGCACTTGTATTTGCCCTTCAGAATATCTAGCATCGCTTCTTTTAATTTCTGTAACTTATATTAGAGTTATGCTTTGTGTAATCCGCGGAAGCGTTATCTCCACCGTAGGCGCTTATCTGACTGACAGACAATCCATTTCTTTCAGTTATAGACACAATCTGCTGATGAATTGCTGCACTGGATTCTTGTAGGCCCTTGTAAAAATCTAATAAGAAAGCATACATAACTCCCTTGGATGTACTGAAGTGAATAAGGAAGCGGCTTGGTGTTACCTGAATTGGACGCACTGAAATATGCTACGAATGAGGAAAAAAAGTGAGTCTTCTGCAATGAAATTTGTCAGGTGCTCCTGGCTAAATGGTTCCAGAACGTTTTTTACCACATTCACTCATTCTTAGTTTCCCATCCATGAACCCCTGTAGGTCAACTATTCACCCTGGAGACCAGTAGTGACCATTGTTTATTCCCATTTATTCCCATTTTATTCACACCGTCTTTTGCACACCACAGGCAATTTGGGAAGGAAACCGAATTTTAAACCAAATCACCTGGAGAAAACCCACCAAGCAGAAGGAGAACATGCAAACTCCATTGCACACAGACGCCACTAAGCCACCATGCCACCATTCTCTTTACAGCTTAATCTACTGGGTCACGAATTACCATGAGTTGGTTTAATTTAGATTGTTTGCTGCTGTTTTTTAATCCATTTACTGTAAAAAAAAAAAAGAAAAAGAAAAAAACTGAATGAATAAGCATTATTCATCAGTATAACAGGCTTAGTGGTTAGCACTGTCACCGCACATCTCCAGGGTTGAGGGTTTGAAACTTGCCCCTGGATGTCTGCATGGATTTTGCATGTTTATTGTCTCGTGGCAAGAACAATACCTTTCCTGGGGTAACTATTTCCAAAAATAAACTTGGTTTAATTCTAGGAATCCTGAGCACCCCTGATAGCATCTCTAGCTCACACTCTCTAATTCAGTAATTCTACCTTAAATTTCAAATTAATTGCATGGTGAATGCGAAAAGGAGCTATTGCTCTTCTGCTAAACCTGATTGTTATCACATATGATTAAGATATTCTAATAAATGCTATTGTACGTACTGTATGCTTGCTTGCAACATGCCTCCGTGACATCAGAACAGCTTCCACTCAACTGAGTAACAAAACATTTTACAAAGATTGGGCTTCATTGTAGAGTTTTCATATCATTCATTCACATGGACATTGGATGCTACTCCAGGCAAGGTTTTTGATTCTATAGGACACACTATAAGTGTAAGGCCAGTGTTTTTGGGGTATATTTATTCCATGGTAGGAAGCAGATCCCCTTTTGTTTGTTATTACAGTACAATTGCAAGATTCTCTCAATTCCAATGGAAATCATGTGTTTTATGTGCACACAGGGACTGGAGATGGGAACCAAAGTGAAAGCTTTTGTGGAAGCCATCTATACACCATTGATTATCTGCACTCCTTCGGTATATCTGATTTGAAAGAATGTCTTTCAAACAAAAGGTAAAATAATAGTGCCTTTCTCGCCTCCATGGCTGTAGAAAGCTTTTGTAATGGAGCTACTCTACATGCCTTTCAAAAAGTGAACAATAAGACAAATTTATGTGCACCGATGGTCATCCTGGAATGGTCTCATCAAACCATAGCCCCTTGAAAAATCGCTTAGCCAGCAGAATCAGGCACAAAAGGGTCTGAATATCATAGGAGAACTCATGAAAAACTGGTAAACAGGATCTAAAGCAAGTGGATGAGTGCACATGCACCCCTCTTCAGTTGCCCTTTTATGTTTGCTTGTACATGATACTTGCATGGTTTAGAAGCTTTTAGCACTGAGCTCCAATGCATGTTTGTAATTTACTGTAATTCTGTCTGTAAGCAGACTGTCATAGTTTCCTTTACCTCATCTTGTTTTTCATACCTTGTGAACTGAGCATGATATCAAGAATGAATCAACTGGATATCTGGAATTTTTAAAGAAGAGTTTTAGGCAATATTCATAAATTTGGTAATATCTCCCTCAATACCAGTGGACTATCTTACTCCAATCCAGGTGTGAATTAAGTTGAACCAATTCCTACAATCTTCTTCTTTGTCTTTCGCGTATTCCTTTCAGGGGTAACCACAGCGAATCATCCTATATACAGTATCCTTGTTACTCCCAAAAGAGAACCTCAACATTTTCAGCTCTGCTACCTCCAACTCTGCCTCCTGTCTTTTGTTCAGTGCCACTGTCTCTAAGCCATAGAGCATTGCTGGTCTCACCACTGTCTTGTACACCTTTCCTTTCATTCTTGCTGGTACTCTTTTGTCACATAACACACCCAACACTTTTCTCCACCCATTCCTCTTCACCTCCTTTCCACACTCTCTGTTGCTCTGAACCATTGACCCTAAGTAGTTAGGTGACCTACTTGCAATCTGAGGTTCCACTGTAATGTAGTCCAGAACCTGAAAGTTACATCTCATGCAGTACAGTATGTGATGATTTTCTACAGTAGCACTTACATAACCATCTAGATATGTTCCTATGGTAAAACACAAGCCCTTTGTATTATATTAGGAGGAGAACCTGAAAGTTACATCTCATGCAGTACAGTATGTGATGATTTTCTACAGTAGCACTTACATAACCATCTAGATATGTTCCTATGGTAAAACACAAGCCCTTTGTATTATATTAGGAGGAGACTGAGTTCTGCTCATGTTATCCAAATAAAGCAATCTGAGTCTACTCTGGGAAGACAGGTGTGTGGTTTCCTAATCAAGTTCAATCAGTATAATCAAACACAGCTGGACTCAAATGAAGGTGTAGAACCATCTCAAGGATGATCAGAAGAAATGGACAGCACCTGAGTTAAATATATGAGTGTCACAGCAAAGGGTCTGAATACGTAGGAATATGCGATATTTAAATTTTTCTTTTTTAATAAATCATCAAAAATGTCAACAATTCTGCATTTTTCTGTCAATATTGGGTGCTGTGTGTACATTAATGAGGGAAAAATTAACTTAAATGATTTTAGCAAATGGCTGCAATATAACAAAGAGTAAAAAATTTAAGGGGGTCTAGATACTTTATACGATAATACTCTTCCACATAATGACGCACGACGCTTCGCTTGAGGACGCCTCACAGCTCCTCATTGGGGTTCAGGTCTGGAGACATATTCGGCCACTGACAAACACATGAACATGATGAATAGGACATGTGACTTTGCATGGTTAAAGATGTACAGCTGTTATCACTTGTAGGGTGTACTCACTTGCCAGCTATTTTGACAATAATGGTTGTATGTTGAGTTATTTCCAGAGGACAGTAAATCTAAACTGTTATACAAGCTGCACATTGACTACTCTAAAATAGATCCAGATTTCTATAGTCTTCTTTGTCTTTCGGCTGTTCCCTTTCATGGGTCGCCACAGCGAATCATGTGCCTCCATCTAACCCTATCCTCTGCATCCTCTTCTCTCACACCAACTAACTTCATGTCCTCTCTCACTGCATCCATAAATCTCCTCTTTGGTCTTCCTCTAGACCTCCTGCCTGGCAGTTCCAACCTCAGCATCCTTCTACCGATATATTCACACTCTCTCCTCTGAACATGTCCAAACCACCTCAATCTGGCCTCTATAACTTTATCTCCAAAACATTTAACATGGGTTGTCCCTCTGATGAACTCATTCTTGATCCTATCCATCCTTGTCACTCCCAAAGAGGACCTCAACATCTTCAGCTCTGCTACAGTACCTCTAGCTCTGCCTCCTGTCTTTTCTTCAGTGCCACTGTCTCTAAGCCGAAGAGCATTGCTGGTCTCACCACTGTGCTCTACACCTTTCCTTTCATTCTCGCTGATACTCTTTTATCGCACAACACACCTGACACTGTTCTCCACCCATTCCAACCTGCCTGTACTCATCTCTTCAACTCCTTTGAACACTCTCTGTTGCTCTTGACCGTTGACCCTAAGTACTTAAAATCCTGCACCTTCATTACCTCTGCTCCCTGTAGCCTCACTGTTCCTCTTGGGTCCCTCTCATTCACACACATGTATTCCGTCTTGCTGCGGCTAACCTTCATTCCTCTGCTTTCCAGAGCGTACCTCCACCTCTCCAAATTTTCCTCCACCTGTTCCCTGCTCTCGCTACAAAGCACAATGTCATCTGCAAACATCATAGTCCATGGAGACTCCTGTCTAACTTCATCTGTCATCCTGTCCATCACTAGAGCAAACAAAAAGGGGCTTAGAGCCGATCCTTGATGCAGACACACATCCACCTTGAACTCGTCTGTCACACCTACAGCACATCTTACCACTGTCTTACAGCTCTCATACATGTCCTGCACCACTCTAACATACTTCTCTGCCACTCCAGACTTCCTCATACAACACCACAGCTCCTCTCTCAGCACCCTGTCGTACGCTTTCTCCAAAAACGCTAAATCTACAAAAACACAATGCAACTCTTTATTACCTTCTCCACAAGCATCCTCAAACCAAATACTGCATCTGATGTACTCTTTCTAGGCATAAAACCATATTGCTGTACACAAATTCTCACCTCTGCCCTTAACCTAGCTTCCACTACTCTTTCCCACAGCTTCATTGTATGGCTCATTAGCTTTATACCTCCGTAATTGCCACAGCTCTGCACATCTCCCTTGTTCTTAAAAATCGGCACCAATACACCTCTCCTCCATTCCTCTGGAATCCTCTCACTCTTTAAGATCTCGTTAAACAAACGAGTCAGAAACTCTACTGTCACCTCTCCTAAGCACTTCCATACCTCCACAGGTATGTCATCAGGACCAACAGCCATTCCACTCTTCATCCTCTTCAACGCCCTTCTCACCTCACTTTTACTAATATTTGCTACTTTCTGCTCTACAACAGTCACCTCTTCTACTCTTTGTTCTCTTTTGTTTTCCTCATTCATCAACTCCTCAAAGTACTCCTTCCATCTTCCCATCACCCTCCTGGCATCTGTCAGTACATTTCCATCTCTATCTTTAATCACTCTAACCTGCTGCACATCCTTCCCATCTCTTTGCCTTGGCAACCTGTACAGATCCACCGCTCCCTCCTTACTTACTGTCCAGCCTAGCATACAAGTCCTCATATGCTCTTTGTTTGGCCTTTGCCACTTCTACCTTCACCTTATGGTGCATCTCTCTGTACTCCTGTCTACTCTCTTCAGTCCTCTCAGTGTCCCACTTCTTCTTAGGTAGCCTCTTTCCCTGTATACACTCCTGTACTTCCTCATTCCACCACCAAGTCTCCTGGTCCCCTTTTCCCTTACCTGATGATACACCAAGTACCCTCTTACCTGTCTCCCTGATCACATTGGCTGTAGTTGTCCAGTCAACTGAAAGCACCTCCTGACCACCCATAGCTTGTCTCAACTCCTCCCTAAAGACTACACAACATTCTTCCTTTCTCAGCTTCCACCACTTTGTCCTCGGCTCTGCCTTTGTCTTCTTCACCTTCCTCACCACCAGGGTTATTTTACACACCACCATTCTGTGTTGTCTGGCTACACTCTCCCCTACCAACACCTTGCAGTCACTGATCTCTTTCAGATTACAACGTCGACACAAGATGTAGTCCACCTGAGTGCTTCTGCCTCCCCTCTTATATGTCACCCTATGTTCCTGCCTCTTCTGGAAGAAAGTATTTACTACTGCCATTTCCATTTGCAAGTCCACCACCATCTGTCCTTCTACATTCCTGTCCTGAAGACCAAACCTGCCCATCACATTTTCATCCCCTCTGTTCCCTTCCCCAACATGTCCATTGAAGTCTGCACCAATCACAACTCTCTCACCTCTGGGGATGCTCTGCATCACTTCATCCAACTCACTCCAGAATTTCTCCTTCTCTTCTAACACACATCCTACCTGTGGAGCATAACCACTAAGAACATTGAACATCACACCATCAATTTCCAGCTTCAGACTCATCACCCTATCTGATACTCTCTTCACCTCTAGGACATTCCTTACAAACTCCTCTTTCAGAATGACTCCTACTCCATTTCTTTTCTTATCCACACCATGGTAAAACAATTTGAACCCTGATCCTAAGCTTCTAGCTTTGCTACCTTTCCACCTGGTCTCCTGGACACACAGTATATTCACCTTCCTTCTCTGCATCATATCAACCAACTCTCTTCCCTTCGCTGTCATGGTCCCAACATTTAAGGTCCCTACTTTCACTCCTAAACTCTTGCCTTTCCTCTTCTCTCTCTGCTTTCGAACACGCCTTCCTCCTCTCCTTCTTCGACCAACAGTAGCCCAATTTCCACCGGCACCCTGTAAGACAACAGCACCAGTGGCGGTCGTTGTTAACCCGGGCCACGACCGATCCGGTATGGAAATTATATTTCTGATTCACATCATTGATTTGGCAAATGTTTTACGTCGGATGCCCTTCCTGACACAACCCT
Source organism: Channallabes apus (assembly GCA_030522415.1). Taxonomy (NCBI): domain Eukaryota; kingdom Metazoa; phylum Chordata; class Actinopteri; order Siluriformes; family Clariidae; genus Channallabes; species Channallabes apus. Next base: position 14,658,655 of record CM060109.1, read on the forward strand.
CTGCATTTATCCAGACTTTGGACTGGTACAAGAAGACACTGGATTGCGCCCCCCCATGGTTGCATTATCCAGGTTTCTATAGTATTGTCCTTTTAGGGGATATACTAAAATGCTTCCTGGAATTAGAGGGGTGTACTCACGTTTGTGAGTGAGTGTATATCATTTGCATGTCACATATGATCTAAAAATGTTTGTATCATCTGCTGTATCGTCTCAGCATATTGTGCATTCTGAGCTGCTTTTCTACTCACCATGGTTGTGAAAAGTGATTATTTGGGTTAGCATAGTTTTTCTGCAAAGCCTTGATCATCAACTAAAGCATTTCTGCCTGCATTTCATGCATATTTTTAAACTTAAACAATTGTGTTGTGTAAAAATCATTGGTGTAATCAAATATTCAAACTTGTTTATCTGAAAACAATAACAACACTTTTTGTTATGTACATTTATGCACTGTCTTGCTGCTACATGATTGGCTTATTTTTAAGTCTAAACTTAATTTTAGGTATACTTTAACCTGTTCAATCTTTGACATCAAAGAATAAAAATCACCCCAAGTCTAATATTTTCTTATGCCAGTGAACAAAAGTTTATTTTATCTTCTTTGAACTAAAAAGAGTTTTAAATAAGGAACACGCTACATTGTTACGTGAGAACACCCATGCATGACCGAGCAGCAGAAAGCAATCAGGGAAATAAAGAGAACCATAAAGTAGCTTGACTTGGTTTATGGCTCAGGATAAAGTCCCAGAGAAAGAAAAAAAAAGAAGCCATACACTTCAATTACAATCTCATTTGAGATAACCGAGCCATATAATAATCCCATTCAAAGTCAGTATTGCTTCCTAATCAGCAGATGACGAAAAAGTCAATTCATATTTTACGAACTGTGTCACCTGAAATTCAAAAAGGGACCGCAAGTTCTTCAGTTACAAATCAATCTTGTACAAAAGCCGTGAGAATTATGACGGACACGAGTGGTTTCAGCGGATTTGATACAAATAAAGCAATCAGAAAAGCTATAATGGATAAACCTGTCCCTCACTTTAAAGTTAATCACTTAATAACATGAATGTTCACACACACAAACACATACTTATTACATGCTCACACTTCAATCCATGATGTTGATTTCTTCATAAACATCTGTTATTCTTCATGTCTCTATTGTAAGGTTTGAATAAACAGAATATGTTGATCCATTTTCTATAAAAAAAATAAAAAAATTGCGACCGTATATAGAGGAAAGGTCTGGGATTAAAGGTCTGGGATCTAGGCACTGCTGGGCACATCTAGTATGTCTGTTTGTCTATCTGCCTATCTATCTACATTATCTATGTTTGTTTGCATGGAATTTGATCTGTTGAATTTAGATTTTTTTCAAGGTGCTGATATACTGTAAGGGTGTTTTCAATTTAAATTTCAAAACAGCATATATTCTCTTCGCGTGGGCAGATTACAATGAAACAAAGCCTAAATGCTACCTAAAGCTTGAACAAATACTGTACATGTCTGAAATACCCATTAAAACTCATGTTTTTATGTGATACATGCACAAACATGTACAGGCACGCCAACTTTACAGCTTCATGATATGTATAGATATGCAGTGGATGCCCCAGTGAAAAAAAAATACACTTTAGTGTATTACAAATATATTGAAATCCTCGATAATACATTGCAAATATACTAACAAAAAGTTGTACCATCAGTTAATATATAAAAAAGTATACTAACATCATGCTTCTACCAAATTTTGGAATTCAACTTTAAATATACTTAAACACAGTAGTGTCAAAAGTATTCACATTCATTACTTGAGTAGAAGTATAGATACTAGGGTTCAAAAATACTTCTTTAGAAGTTGAAGTATCAACCCAAGCTTTTTACTTAAGTAAAAGTGTAAAAGTACTGGTTTCAAAACTACTTAAAGTATAAAAGTAAAAGTACCGTGAAGGGCGAAAAAAGCTGATCATGCGACAAGGGGGGGGGGGGGTGTTGTGTGCGCTCTTATCATGCGACCGGGGGGTTGGGGGGTTGCGCGTTCTGATCATAAAAATAGAGTAACGAGGCTATTTTTAAAATGTAAGGAGTGGAAAGTACAGATAATTGCTTAAAAATGTAAGGAGTAGAAGTAAAAAGTCGGCTGAAAAATAATTACTCCAGTAAAGTATAGATACCCAAAATGTCAACTTAAGTAAGGTAACGAAGTATTTGTACTTCGTTACTTGACACCTCTGCTTAAACATAATTGTATTATAGTACACTTTCCAAAAGATATTATTGGAAAATATACTTTAAGTGAAAGGTTGGTCTAATTTCCAAAGTATACTTATTTAAACTTGTTTTTCAATTTATTTTTGGTATATTTAAAAAAAAATATGCTCGAAATAATCATTGTACAAATCTACAAAAAGTATACATTAGAATACAATTTTTAATATAGTCTCAGTATATTATTAGTTAAATTTAAATGTACTTATTAATATGTACTTATATTTAGTGCACTACTCTCTCATGCGTGCGCGCTTTTAGACTCGTTTTTGCACGCTGAATCTCTCTCCCGCGCGCGTGCGATCTCAAACTCGTTCTTGCGCGCTGAAAATCACTTTTGTCGTTCAAGACAAAACTCCGCAACTATTCCAGCCAATCAGAGACTAGAATCAGCGCCCCAACAGCCGACTGTCCGTTCTCTGATTGGCTCCCCAGTTCTCCACTTCTAGTTTAAATTAACGGCTGAAGCTGCATCATCGCGTGCGTTTGTTCGTATTGTTAATATTTTATTTTCATCGGCACAAGATAAATTTAATGGTTTTTGTTAGGTAATTTGTCATTAAGTACATACTTTAAGCTGTAGAATGTATTGTTTAATGTGTTATCTTATGTACTTTGCTTGTGGTATAATGGCTCTGTATCTCTCGGCCTGTTTTCAGTCTCTGTGTAACAGAATCAACACAGGTTTAAACTAATACTGTACCTGTAGATTCTAATACTAATGTCTGTCTGTGTTCACACACCAGGTTTAAACTAATACTGTATCTGTATACTCTAATACTAATGTCTGTCTGTGTTCACACACCAGTTTATATTTTAGTTTGTGTGTTTGTGAACACGTTTGAACACAAACTATAGTAGTGCTTTTTTGTAACTCTGTGCAAATTAAATCTGTTGAACTCATGAATACAATCTGCCTCATAATTACTGATGTAATGCTTTTCATAAACATGTTGTAGTGTAGAAAATGCATTTAGCATTTGTAAATTATCCTAAACACCTTTAGTGTACTGTTAATACATTTGCAATACTGTATTATAGAATGCTGTGTGTACTGTATGATACAATAAAGTATATTTGTATTAACCATAAAGTGTACTTTTTTAGTATTTGTAATTGGCCAGAAGTATAACAGCACGCTACTGCTGCAATAAGAATATACTCGTAGTATATTAATCATGTATTTGTAATACAGCAAAAATAGCTGTAATGTACTTATAATACATTAAATATATACTTAAAATGTATTAATTACTGTCAGGTATGTACGTTAGTACACACACTGCCCTATACTTTAAGTGTACTAAAGTATACTTAAAGTTGTTCCACTTTAGCACACAAAAGTATACTTAATACACTTAAAATTGTGCTTTTGTACAATTTAATTATGACTTAAATACACTTAGTACAAAATTAGTTGTTCTAAAATAGCAAACTTCAAGTATACTAGTCATTAGTCTGGCTGCAAGTACATTTAAGTATGCTTTGGCATGCTAGGATTTAATATACTTAGCATACTTTTTTTTTTTTTACTAGGGTGGAAGTGCACTCCATGCAGGGGCTGGATTATACGTATCCAACAGTGGTGACGTGATAGTGGCAAGGCTCGAACCCCCACCTCAACTGACTTAGCCACCACTGCCACTTACAGTATTTGCTAGCTACAGTATATATTACTATAGTACTGCTGTATTACATGAGCTCTGGCAGTAGATTGTTTAATTTAGATTATCTAGTTTTCTGGAAGGAGCTTTTAAATTTTCTTTAGTAAGATGTATTTTTTTACTTATTACTTTCAATTAAAAGAAATAAAGAGATGCAGGGTGAATGAGCGACAGTTTATAGTTGATAAAATGAAGGGTTAACAGGAAGTGACCTATTTCATGGTCCCACAAAATTAGCAAAAAAAAGCAATTGTTGTGAAATTGATGTGGTTTAAGATATTTAAAAAATTTCCTTTCCTCCGGGTACTCCGGTTTCCTCCCACAGTCCAAAGATATGCAGGTTAGGCTAATTGGCGTTCCCAAATTGCCCGTAGTGTGTGAATGGGTGAATGTGTGTGTGTGTGTGTGTGTGTGCCCTGCGATGGATTGGCACCCTGTCCAGGGTGTACCCTGCCTCGTGCCCGACGTCTCCTGGGATAGGCTCCAGGCCCCCCGCGACCCTCATCATAGGATAAAGCGGTATAGAAGATGAATGAATGAATGAAAAATTTCCTAGGCCACTTCACGTCACAGCACCTTATCATTAAATAACTTATTATAGTTTTAAACATCTCTATATATCATTCCTTATGTAATCTTTATTGGTTTAAAACCATGGCGTTGTTACTGTACTTATGTCCAGTTAAGAAGAAAATGAAAATGTTGTGTGAGGAAACAAATGGAGACAAAAATAAATATATGAGAATGAGAACGGGGATCGGTGAACCTCCAGTGGTTCATGTTGACGCTACATTCTTTTATACAGTTTTTTTTTAAACAAATCTCACGTACTTGACCCTTAAAAATAACCTCAGTAATTTAGTATTTATTTTGATGTCACTGAACCATCTGCTGCAACAAGCCAAACATTTAATTTAAAAACAAAGGATTTCACTTAATCCATTTATTTATTTTATTTAATAAATTATTGCAAAAGTAAATTAGCAAAAAAAAAAACATTAACAACATTTGCCTGCAGTCTGTCCTGTACAGGAGCTTAGAGGAAGAATGTTTAAATAAATATAAAAACATTGACCTGCTGGAATTCATAAAGCATGAATGATTAAGAGGAAAATGCATAAACGTGGTCAAATCTGCAGATTCTAAGAGCTGATTGGAATCTCTACTTTAATTATTCATTAAAAAACTAAATAAGCGCAACTCTCATAGCTCTCTAAATTGCTAACTTATGCAGTTTGACTTCATTATGTCAGGGCACCTACAATGCAAAATTCATTTGTCAGTCATTTTTAGACATTCTGATGGGTCTCCAGTGTCACATCCCCAGCTTGTTGTCCTTTTTCAATTGTTGTATTGGCAGGGGTTTAAACACATCAAATAGGTTTTCCGCCCATTGTGACCTCCTATAAGATGAGCCCCTCCCTTGGATTGCTTACTGTTCACTGGGGTGTTTGGCTCACCTTTTTTTTTTAAATAATTTGTAGTGGTTTAACGAGGCGGAGTGAAACATGGACACCAGGTTCCAAAGGGAAAGTGCTCGTTAATTTACAGAGTGCACAGAAATAGGCAGTATCTCACTGTAGCCCACACACACACATACAGTACACACACACACTGCGATGCACTACCAGCTCGGAGTGACCGGATGGTGTAGTCAGTCAGAATACGACCTCACAGTGTCTCAATCAGGTCTGGTGGTCCGAGCTAAGCAGGCCAAGTTGTGGCAGGGTGTAGTCGCAGGCTCTTGGAAGGCTTCTCTCTCCATGCAAAAAATCTTCCTAGAGTTCTTGCAGTCTGTGGGCACAGCACATAGTCATGAGACAATAAACAGAAAAGACCTATGCACCGGACTGGGGCTCCATGGAGAGAATCTGCGGTCAGTCCTGGTGAGTTGGAGCAATTCGCCCCTTCCCTGTACACAACGGAGCTGTCCATGGTGCCAAATACTGTACTGTACATATGGTTGGCCTTTTTTTTTCTTTTTTGCATGTGGATCACAATTCCATATTGAAAATTAAAGTTATTTTGAGTCCCCTTGTGACATGCAGCTTCACTGGGCATGGTGAATAAAAAGATTTGCACTAAACACTAAACACATGGCTTCTCTTAATGAGGATTGAAAAAACCTAATGAGATGCCAATCAGTAAATCAGGAATAAACAAGATTTACTGTACATCTCAAAATTAAACCTACCAGTGCTAGTCAGAATCATGTGGAGAATGTTGTACTGTAGGTATATTGTAATTTGTGTGTTTTCAATATAAACTGTAAGTGGAATACTTTTCGATCCTTTGCACTCATTTCTGAAATTCCAGTTGAATGTTGGTCTGATGTTAAAAAAGGCTTTTAACACTTCAGTTTTATAATGAGAGTCGGTGTGTGTACAGTATGTTTGTGCATGTCAAATTATGTTGCATAGTAAATTCATACACAATGTTACTGTTTTTCTTACAAGAGAGGAGACAAACCAGAATAGCTGCAGTGAGATTGCTACTAGAGCTACTGTGCCTCGCTCTCTAAATCCATTATGTCAAATATTTAAATGCGTTATGATGCTTGTGATAAAGTGTTGAGAGAAACAAAGGGTAAATCAGTGCTCATAACTTGAATCTAAAATGACTTTTTTGACCTGATCTCGAGTCTGCCACTACACCATTCTTTACTCCACTAGGTGTATAGTAACTTAGTCCTAGCAGCCCTAGCTGGAGGCATGTGTAAGTTTGTCAGGGTCTAGACAAATGTCTGCAGATTAAAAACTTAAGGCATTTTGCCAATGTTTGAGTCATTATTATACATGAGATGACTAGCAAAGACAAGTCAGGAAGAAAAGAGTTCCAGGAGACTACCTTGGGTTTTCAGGGGGGCTGACAGGCAGGGAGGGAAACTTTACAAATCAATAAACCTGTCTGGATGGTGTTCTGTCTCCTTTTCTCTGCTTTGTGCCCTTTGCTCTGTCTCCACACTATATGATTCATGCTAGCCTCTGCTTCTTTGTAAGCTAGCCATGCTGAGATGCACTGTACTGTGTGTTATACATCTACACTGCCTGTGTAGCACAATGTACTGTAAGATTTCGTTTAGTCACCATTAGCTTTAATTACACACACAATGTGGTGCTCAGTTCATGTGTGAAAATGATTCCTCATGCTCCCAGAACAACTCTTTCATATCCTGGAATATGGCCATGGTAACAGCAAAAAAAACAACAACAAAAAAAAACTATATAGATGTGATGGGTCAGGGGTGGCTCAGTGGTTAAGGCATTGGACGACAGCTCAGAAGGTTAAAATCTGATGACCACCAAGTTGTCCCTGTTGGGCCTTTGAGCAAGGTCTTTAACCCTCAACTGCACAAATGTTTAATGAGATAAAGTCGCTTTGGATAAGGTCGTCTGCCAAATGCCTAAATGTGATATTCTGGTGATTCAGTACATTCAGGTCATCAGGCAACTTTTTCATTTTATTATCACGTAACATTGCTGAGTCTAGACCTGAGCAACTGAGGTAACCTCAGATCATACCACTGTCTCCAGAGGTTTGTACAGAGGACACTGGGCATGATGGGAGCATCGCTTCATGTGCTTCCATTCATTCGTTATGAAATAAGCTCACTGTAAAATCATCAGACCACAAGATTTTTTTTCCTTCTTGCTTCTTTTCTTATGGTGCCAAATGTTAATTATGGATTCACAGCTGTTTAGTTTCAGTCCTGTGTTCTCATCACATTGTGTGTATGGAAATGTTCTTACTTTCACTATTAAACATGGTTCAGCACTATGCTTTCAAACTTTCATAATAGGTAGAACGGTTCTTAACACAGTTCCAGTCATTTCAAATCTTCCTAATTGTTTTCTTTGCTTGATGCAGCTCAATAATTTGACCTTTCTTAAATGGTGCGTTGTATTTATTTATGTTTTTGGTTTGTTCGGCAGTATAACATAGACATAACTGGTGGATACTTTTATCTCTATCTATCACTCTTTTTTTTTTTTTTTTTTTTTACATCCATGAAGATTCAGCATTATTCAAGAGAGATGAGGAATTTAAGGAATCTAAACTTGCCAGGGAATGTACTGTACTAGCAATAAAAAAACTCTAATAATTAAAGTTAAACCTGATATAAAGGTAAATCTCAGCATTGCATCCTGGTCCTTGAAGTTTATAGCCACAAAGCAGCACTATAAATATGTGCAATCTAAAGATGACATCAATAAGTGATTCCAACAAGTGCTTAAAGAAAAAAAGAAACATGTATCACATCTCAAAAGTAATGTTCTTGGCTTCCTCTTGACATTTTGCTTTACTCTTCTGCTTTGAACATCTGCTTTTAATAAGGTGTATAATAAAAGAAGCCCTGTATCTATGTCCATCCCTGATATCCTGCACAGTGCGACTGTGAGCTGGAATAATATTTCACTTTAATACTCAACTCTCAGGAGTTCTTATAGAAGTTCTTATCATATATATATATATATATATATATATATATATATATATATATATATATATATATATATATATATATATATAATATATATATATATATATATTCATGTCAGAATGTGTAGAAACTGAGGGAAAGCTTTGTCATCCATAATCAAGTAAAAATTGTAAAAAAAAAAAAAAAAAAAAGAAGAAGAAGAAGAATTGTCCAGGTGACTATAAATGTTTTAAGTAAGAAAAAGTACTTTAGTAGATTTTAATTCTCCATGTAGATAAAGTACTCTCTCCTACTCTTGTACAGTATATATATATATACACACACTACCGTTCAAAAGTTTTAGATCACTTTCTAACTCCATGATGGTTCCTGATTTTTATCTCTTTCTACATTGTAAAGGAATGCTGAAGGCGTCCAAAAAAAGCATTAATCTCCTTTGAACAGTTGATATTGAGATGTTTCTGCTACTTCTGCTCTGTAAAGACTTCATAACGCCTCTAATCTGCGGTGCTGTTAATTGGTCATTTTTCAGGCTGATAACTCTAAATGAACTTCTCGTCTGCGGCAGAGGTAGGTTTTGGTCTCGTCCTCCTGGGACGGCCTTCATGAGAGCCAGTTTCATTATGGTGCTTGACGGATTTTGCAAATGCACTTGACAATACTGGTCTTGCAAGAACTATTACAGAAAGGCTGACCTCTGTGTCTTAAAATAACAACTAACTGGTGTTTATGTTGTTGTTACGTAATGACCTAATTCCATATGTGTTATTTTATAGTTTTGAAATCCCCAGTATTGTTGCAGAAATTTGCAAGTGATCTAAAACGGTTGAACGGTAGAATATATATATATATAGTGTATACACACACACAACAAGTGTAGCAGGAACACACACACACACACACACACACACACACACATTTTTTTTATGTGGATCATCAGTCTCAAAGCCGACAGTGAAAGAAAATGGGACCAACTTGCCTTTGCTTTGTTCAGGATGAAAGTTTGAGTCGATAAATTGTTCTTATATGAGTTTTTCAGTCTGTCTGAGATCACAGTCTTGCCTTTTTTTCTGAGCGATGCTGTAAACAAGCAGACATGGTAAAGGCATCCACCTAGGATGAAGGATTGATCTTAAATCTATACATTAAAAATCATATTTAAAATATTAAATCAGTAAGGTTTTTTTTTCTTTATTTCCATAAGAGAGACATAAAATGTCTTTATGAGTATTCATACGAAAATTGGTGTAAGCTTCTGGAGGCATATGACCTGTAAAAATTGTTACTTAATGTCAAATTTTACTTCATTTATATGTCTTTCCTAAATGCTTTGATTGTTTTCATATGCAAAACTATGATTGTAATGTAACTGGAACGGATTATCTGTATGTACATTATTTCCTATGGGAAAATGTGTTTTGCAATATGAAATTTCGCCATTTCAATATGAAATGGATTCAATTTACAGTATATGCTGAGGTACCGCTGTATTTAAACATCTGTATACTTCATGCGGTGTAGTGGTTAGCACTGTCGCCTTGCACCTCCAGGGTCTGGGTTCGATTCCCCGGCCAGGCTCGATTCCCGTCTCTGTGTGCATGGAGTTTGCATGTTCTCCCCGTGCTTGGTGGGTTTCCTCCGGGTACTCCGGTTTCCTCCCACAGTCCAAAGACATGCAGATTAGGCTAATTGGCATTCCTAAATTGCCCATAGTGTGTGATTGGGTGTGTGTGAGTATGTGTATGTGTATGTACCCCGCCTAGTGCCCGAAGTCTCCTGGGATAGGCTCCAGGTCCCCCGCGACCCTGAACACAGGATTAAGCGGTATAGAAAATGAATGAATATACTTCATGCTTGACAAACACACATGCTGATACACACATACACACCTACCCCTTTATTCTGAATGGTACTGATTTTGATGTCGTTGTGCATTGTTTAGGTTGTTTTTGTTGTTAAATAAATTAGTTTTCTATTTGTCCTCCATTTGTGTCTCCACAAAGCGGGGTTCTTTATTGGGTTATGGGCTAAATAGTAGGTACTGTAACTTTTTTTTTATTCTTGAAATATATTCTGGGGGTTTCTGGTAAGTTTCATGTAACACATGATGTCATGGTTTTAATGTTTTGTGTGTGTGTGTGTGTGTGTGTGTGTGTGTGTGTTTGGAAGTAGAAAATAGACATTTTTTAGAGGAGACATGGTTTGAAGTTTGTTGCCAGTCAGAGTGCTCCATCTGACTCAGCCAAGGAGTGAAAATGTGAGGCAGAAGCATAGCATGCCTGAGATGTACAGGTTAAAACCTCTTACATACTGTATGTGAGCTTTAATGAGAAACAACAGAATGTACACTTACAGTACATTTATGTGTACAGTATATTCAGTTCTTTTATATTTGTATCGCATTTAATGCGCCTGACCACCATTAAATTTGATACACCGTAATGCATATGCATTTCTCTTCTGGCTTTTTTATTAAAATCAATCATTATATAATTTAGATTTAATTGCACATGCTAATTGAGATCCAGAATGTGCTGAGAAGTGAACGCTACTCATGTCAACAGCTGATAGTGGCGGTGTGGAAAAGATGAGCGTGGTCTGGCCAGGCTTTGCAGTAGTGACACTATAAGAAAGGAGAAAGTGGTGCCTCTTCAAATTTAAATGAGTTGACCATTTCAGAACCAAGCTTTGTCTAAAATGTGCTGAGGATCAGTAGCTTGGACACGTAAAACTAAATTTGATGAGGATTTTTGTCTATTAAAAAAAAACTTTTTGGTTACATTGTATAGCAATTTGTGTGTGTCATTATCAGTAAAGAGAAACTGAGCAAAATAGCGGCTGCCATGATTTAATTAAATGTGTTCAGCAGACTTTTAGAGAATGCTGAAGCTATTGTAATATAAGAGATGACTTTGTTGGTTGCTGTTGTAGTTACAGTACTCCAGCAGTCACGGTCTACTCCAAAAAAACTGCGGGAACTAATAAAGGATGAGATTAATGAAGCATTGTAAACTAAAGTTTTTTGGTATCGCTTTCATTGTTTCACATTATTCACAACAACCTTTGTAATTAAAAAAGATTTTCTCAGCACTAAAGCTTAACACTTTTATTCATTTCCCTTATTCCAAGTTCTTTCCAGTGACCCATTAAAGTACACAATCAAAGCATTAAAACTTAACCAACGTATTCAACAAAGTTGCATCTCAGCATTGCCATACACATAACTGCATCCTGATTTATTGATTATGATTGATTGTGATTGTACTTTTTACTGTAATTATTTTTTTTTACATTATGATATTATTAGCATGTTAAATGTGTTGAATCAAAAGGTTCTTTATGATGTTAGTTGTTATATTTAAAAATGAAAAGAACCATCTGATATATGTTTTAAACAGCTAATATATATTTTTTAAACTAATGGTAAGCTTCAACATGTGAGAGAAGGTGATTAAGATTGGTGGAAGTTAGTGGAAAGTGTAACCTGAGCTTGAAGACTTTACTTACTAAAGCCTGAAGAACAACAATGAACTCAAAATATCCATATTACGAGCCTGGCAGTGCATCTGTGCATCTGAGCCATAAACTTCAGGCAAAGAAGGAATTACAACCAGGTAGTAAAGATGACATTTTTATTTGGGATGTAAATACCTTTGAACTAAAGCGAATGTTCTGTATGCTAACCTCGTTCGCTTTTTAAAATCCATTGTGCCGGAGTGACATATACTGTATGAATATCATCGCTGTTGAGTTACATATGGATATTTTGGTCTAATAATTTAATAGCCATGAGCTTCATTCATCTTTGGTGCCTTCTATGTTTTTTTATGACTCCACCAGCAGGCCTAACAAAATATGCTCATTTTACAATCACATCTGTTGCATGCCGTGACTAGTGCTGTATAATAAAGACCCAGATGGTGGGTAGGAGGGAATGTTTTTTCTTTTTATTTATTTTTTTATTTATTTTTTTTTCCAGCTCAAACCACTGAGCTTTTCTCCTCCAGCCAATCACATCAACCTCAGGGTCAGGACGCTTCAGCTCTAAAACTCTCTATTCGCATTCGGTTTAATGGACACCGGCATATGAAACCCTATCTTATGTTCCGAAGTGGGCGATTACTGCAACGACACGGCAACATGATAGCATAATCACTGACGGTGCTCAGGCAACGGATTCGGAATGACGAGCCAATGCATTAAAACTGAGACGAAAGGGAGGAAAAAATAGAGAGATTCAGGACTTGTTGTGAAAATGTTGCGTTTGTGTTCGATGAGAGGTGGACTCCATATATAATGTCACCATTCAATTTTCATGCGGCTCTCCAGCAGCTCCCTGGTGTGGCCTTAAACAAACCTCACTCGCCTCAGTACAGATCAATACACGGGAAAACCCCGGTGTGTCGATGCACAACACGAGTAAATCATTGCTTTTCATAGGTTTCCTGCTTCTGTGCATGTTGGTGTGTGTGTGTGTGTGTGTGTGTGTGTGTGTGTGTGTGTGTGTAGTGCATTAGGTAGATACAACAGGTAAGAGGGATTCAAAACACATCAGGTTATGTTGCTTCCAAACATGACTGTTTTTTTTTCATCCATGCTGAGCATCTCTTGAAAAAAAAAAAGCACCTTCCAGTAACCATTCATTTTATTTTCTATCATTGTAAACAATCTAAATGAAAGTTTCCACCTTTTTTTTTTAATGTGGGGTTGTTTAAATGTTTGATTGCAATTTAGCATTCAAAAGTTTGCACACGCTTTCCTTAATTAATTTTTATTTATTTTTTACATTGTTGTGTGTTGATATCGAGATGTATCTGCTGTTTATTCTCTGTAAATCCTTCATCACGCCTCTAATCTGAGGTGCTGTTTGTTTATTGGTGATTTTTGAGGCTGGTGACTCTAAATGAACTTCTCCTCAGAGGTAAGTCTTGGTCTTGCTTTCCTGGGAGAAACAGTTCCATCATGGAGCTTGATGGGTTTTGCAAATGCACATGACACAATATTGTTCTTGCAAGAACTGTTCCAGAACAGCTGACCTTCATGCCTTTAAAGTGTTGCTGTTGGCACTAAATTATCAAATATATTCCATATGTGATATTTCAACAGTTTTTAAATCACCAGGATTGGCTTGTAATGTAGAAAATACATTCAAACTTGTGTCCAAACTTTTGACTGGTACAGTATGTCATCTGAACTCATACTGCTCGTTGCACATGTAGCCAGAGGTGGAAAGAGTAATAAAATTTTGTACTCAAGTACAAACCGGATTCCAAAAAAGTTGGGACACTAAACAAATTGTGAATAAAAACTGAATGCAATGATGTGGAGATGGCAAATGTCAATATTTTATTCAGAATAGAACATAAATCACTGAACAAAAGTTTAAACTGAGAAAATGCATCATTTTAAGGGAAAAATATGGTGAATCAAAATGTCATGGTGTCAACAAATCCCAAAAAAGTTGGGACAAGGCCATTTTCACCATTTTCTACCGAGGAGACCAGTTTCTCAAGTTTAGAAATAGGAATGCTCTCCCATTCTTGTCTAATACAGACCTCTAACTGTTCAATCGTCTTGGGCCTTCTTTGTTGCACCTTCCTCTTTATGATGCGCCAAATGTTCTCTATAGGAGAAAGATCTGGACTGCAGACTGGCCATTTCAGTACTTGGATCCTTCTCCTACGCAGCCATGATGTTGTGATTGATGCAGAATGTGGTCTGGCATTATCTTGTTGAAAAATGCAGGGTCTTCCCTGACAGAGATGACGTCTGGATGGGAGCATATGTTGCTCTAGAACCTGAATATGTTTTTCTGCATTGATGGTGCCTTTCCAGACATGCAAGCTGCCCATGAAACCCCATACCATCAGAGATGCAGGCTTCTGAACTGAGCGTTGATAACAACTTAGGTTGTCCTTGTCCTCTTTGGTCCGGATGACATGGCGTCCCACATTTCCAACAAGAACTTCGAATCGTGACTCGTCTGACCACAGAACAGTCTTCCATTTTGCCACACTCCATTTTAAATGATCCCTGGCCCAATGAAAACGCCTGTGCTTGTGGATCTTGCTTAGAAATGGCTTCTTCTTTGCACTGTAGAGTTTCAGCTGGCAACGGCGGATGGCACGGTGGATTGTGTTCACTGACAATGGTTTCTGGAAGTATTCCTGAGCCCATTCTGTGATTTCCTTTACAGTAGCATTCCTGTTTGTGGTGCAGTGTCGTTTAAGGGCCCGGAGATCACAGGCATCCAGTATGGTTTTACGCCCTTGACCCTTACGCACAGAGATTGTTCCAGATTCTCTGAATCTTCGGATGATATTATGCACAGTTGATGATGATAACGGCAAAGTCTTTGCAATTTTTCGCTGGGTAACACCTTTCTGATATTGCTCCACTTTCTTTCTGCACAACATTGTGGGAATTGGTGATCCTCTATCCATCTTGGCTTCTGAGAGACACTGCCACTCTGAGAAGCTCTTTTTATACCCAATCATGTTGCCAATTAACCTAATTACTGTTAATTGGTCTTCCAGCTCTTCGTTATGCTCAAATGTACTTTTTCCAGCCTCTTATTGCTACTTGTCCCAACGTTTTTGGGATTTGTTGTGAGGGTTGCCCACTAGAGGGCAGTGTTTTTTAGTTGTAGTTCTGTTCCTAGACTCAGTTTCCCAGAAGCCTCCTCAGTCAGGTGACGTGGATGCTCACCTGAACTGAGGAGGGTCATTAGCACCGTTATAAATACCTGTTTGTTCTGGGAAACTGGGTCGAGCATTAATTTCTGTTATGTGGGTTTTGTTTTCTTCTGGTTTGAGTTTAACAGTATGGTTGGCCTTTTGGTTTCAGGAGCACTTTAAGTTAAGTTTGTATTTGCTTTGATTTAGTTTATGTCTCTGTGTCTCCTAGCAGGATTAGCCTCTAGGAGAATTAGCCTTTTGTGTTTACCCTTTTGTGTAACCCCCATTGCATGTTTAGCTAGTAGTCTGTTTAAATACTAATGAGGGTGATACTAACATGTCTAGTCTTTGAGCCTGTCTAGTCTCCTTGTCTGCTTAGCTCTTAGTCTGTTTAGGTACTAACATCTTTAGCCACTAACCTTTAGAGTTCTTAGTCTGTTTCATACCTAGTCTGCTGTGTACCTTGTCTGTTCATTCCCTTGGGTCTCAGGCTACTGGCCTGTGTAGCCATTAGTCTGATTAGCTATGAGCTAGCTTAGCAGCTAATGTGCAGCTCAGCCAGTAGACCTAGCCAAGCCTGTCTTGTGTTTGTTTATCCCTTGCATGCATAGTCCCTAATGTTTAGTCCGTTAGACTGTTTTGTGTGTCTTGTCTTGTCCAGTTTGTATCCCATGTCTGTATTGTGAATCAATGTATGTAATCCCTAGTCTTATGTCTAAGTGTTTGAGTTCTATTACAATATGCTCCCAAGTTTAAGCCAACTTCCTTCATGTTTTGCTTGTTTGGTTTATTATTATTCTCATTACTCTTTTCTGTTTCACTGCATCCCCTCTGCATTTATGCCTCAACACCAAGCCCACAGTCCAACACCATAGCAGAACGTGACATTTGTTGACACCGTGAAATTTGGAATCAACATATTTTTCCTTTAAAATGATACATTTTCTCGGATTAAACTTTTGATCTGTCATCTATGTTCTATTCTGAATAAAATATTGACATTTGCCATCTCCACATCATTGCATTCAGTTTTTATTCACAATTTGTTTAGCGTCCCAACTTTTTTGGAATCCGGTTTGTACAAGTACTGTTACTTCAGTGAAATTTTACTTAAGTACAAGTAAAGTTACCCTTATAAAAATCTACTCAAGTAAAAAGTAGCTCATTAAAAAATTTACTCAGAGTAAAAGTTACCAAGTTACTTTTTTTTATTTAAATTTTAACAGTGGGGGTGATTCTTTTGCTGAATTGTTTTGCCCTTGGGTGTTTCCATGTTCACTCTTATATTAACAGATTAGTGTTTGTGTTTAAATGTTTGCTGTGGGTGTCGATTGTATATTGATCTGGCTCTGCTTTTTTTTTTTTTTTTTGTTAAATATAAAAAAAAAAAAAACACAGCGGGGGTGGGATGAGGCATTCTAGCGTAGTTCAAAAGAGATGCGCAGATATAAATCTCAAACTAGTTGTTTTTAACTGAAGTAACACCTTGGCATAATAAAGCTGTTGTCTTTCTTGTGCTTGAAAATCAAAGTGGTAACTTAAATATGGTGTTACGTCCCAGTCTAGGGCCATACAGCAAAAGAATGGTTCAGGGTTCTATTTTTAAACTGTGTGGAAATGGTGGTATATGGCAGAAAGAACTAGATCCAATCATTAACTGTTGAAATAATGAGGTTTTCATATACAAACACACACACACACACACACACACACACACCAGGGGGGTGTTCTTCGTACGTCGCTAACTCAGTTAGCTGGATTTGATTGTTGTGGATTTGTCCTGATCTTGGATTGTTTCGTTCTCCGATGCTCATCTCGCACTTGTTGTCATAGCAACATGTCCGTAAGCTTGAACCTGCTCGGTAGCAGGTTTATTTCATGTAAACAGGATTAAGGCTGCGCTCCTGCCGGGTTATGATTGGTTGAAATGGTGAGGTCACATCTGATTGGTTAAAGAGCGCTGACGTGGACTGACTCACGTGGGGAAAGAAAAGTATCTTGCATGCATATATACGTCTTGCCATAAGATATATATATAGGTATATATAGGTAATTGATATCAAATATTATATTAGAACATAAATTCATAGTTTTTCTATTATTATAATAAACTCTAGGCACGAGACAGCCCTCAAGACCATTAATTCAAATTCTTGTATAATGTTTATTTTGTAACACATTTATTTTTCAGGGGTTCGTTATAAATATGCAAATATATATATATGATATATATATATATATATATATACAGTGGTGTGAAAAACTATTTGCCCCCTTCCTGATTTCTTATTCTTTTGCATGTTTGTCACACTTAAATATTTCTGCTCATCAAAAACCGTTAACTATTAGTCAAAGATAACATAATTGAACACAAAATGCAGTTTTTAAATGAAGGTTTACGTTATTAAGGGAGAAAAAAAACTCCAAATCTACATGGCCCTGTGTGAAAAAGTGATTGCCCCCCTTGTTAAAAAATAACTTAACTGTGGTTTATCATACCTGAGTTCAATTTCTGTAGTCACCCCCAGGCCTGATTACTGCCACACCTGTTTCAATCAAGAAATCACTTAAATAGGAGCTACCTGACACAGAGAAGTAGACCAAAAGCTAGACATCATGCCAAGATCCAAAGAAATTCAGGAACAAATGAGAACAAAAGTAATTAAGATCTATCAGTCTGGTAAAGGTTATAAAGCCATTTCTAAAGCTTTGGGACTCCAGCGAACCACAGTGAGAGCCATTATCCACAAATGGCAAAAACATGGAACAGTGGTGAACCTTCCCAGGAGTGGCCGGCCGACCAAAATTACCCCAAGATCGCAGGGACAACTCATCCGAGAGGCCATAAAAGACCCCAGGACAACATCTAAAGAACTGCAGGCCCCACTTGCCTCAATTAAGGTCAGTGTTCATGACTCCACCATAAGAAAGAGACTGGGCAAAAACGGCCTGCATGGCAGATTTCCAAGGCGCAAACCACTTTTAAGCAAAAAGAACATTAAGGCTCGTCTCAATTTTGCTAAAAAACATTTCAATGATTGCCAAGACTTTTGGGAAAATACCTTGTGGATCGACGAGACAAAAGTTAAACTTTTTGGAAGGTACGTGTCCCGTTACATCTGGCATAAAAGTAACACAGCATTTCAGAAAAAGAACATCATACCAACAGTAAAATATGGTGGTGGTAGTGTGATGGTCTGGGGTTGTTTTGCTGCTTCAGGACCTGGAAGGCTTGCTGTGATAGATGGAACCATGAATTCTACTGTCTACCAAAAAATCCTGAAGGAGAATGTCCGGCCATCTGTTCATCAACTCAAGCTAAAGCGATCTTGGGTGCTGCAGCAGGACAATGACCCAAAACACACCAGCAAATTCACCTCTGAATGGCTGAAGAAAAACAAAATGAAGACTTTGGAGTGGCCTAGTCAAAGTCCTGACCTGAATCCTATTGAGATGTTGTGGCATGACCTTAAAAAGGCGGTTCATGCTAGAAAACCCTCAAATAAAGCTGAATTACAACAATTCTGCAAAGATGAGTGGGCCAAAATTCCTCCAGAGCGCTGTAAAAGACTCGGTGCAAGTTATCGCAAACGCTTGATTGCAGTTATTGCTGCTAAGGGTGGCCCAACCAGTTATTAGGTTCAGGGGGCAATTACTTTTTCACACAGGGCCATGTAGGCTTGTATTTTTTTTCTCCCTAAATAATAAAACCAATCATTTAGAAACTGCATTTTGTGTTTACTTGTGTTATCTTTGACTAATAGTGAAATGTGTTTGATGATCAGAAACATTTTGTGTGACAAACATGCAAAAGAATAAGAAATCATGAGGGGGGCAAATAGTTTTTCACACCACTGTATATATATAGAGAGAGAGAGAGAGAGAGAGAGAGATATGTATAATAAAAATAATTTTTTATAATGAAAAATTGGACAAAACTAATTTTATTATAAAGTAAACAATATAAAAGTATACATGTTTTTTAAAAAAATATTCATATTTCAATTTTTCCATATACAACATATTTTTTCATATTTCTTATTTTATTGTCTCATGTAATTTGTAAAACATATGTGCATATTATGTTCTAATATAATATTTGATAGTGATTATGTGTGTGTGGTGGGAGGGGGGGATCCATGGCAGGGAAGCATTTCAGCGCATAACACGTGGGGGGGGGGGGGGGGGCATTTCAGCGCAGGTGTTACAAAAAAAAATTAGCTTGTTCTTTTTGTCATTTCGTCAACCAATCAAAGGGCTTGTGATCAGTGTTTCTACTGTCGATGCATATCGCCTTTTAAACCAACGCACGAACGCGCAATAATCCTAGACAACTCAATCCCGCCATACTAATCATCAACAACAGGTGTGCTCGAAGAACCGACTTAGCCAGGTCTTAATTAGCACGATGATCTCATCTTAGATGTGTCAATTCATCCCGGATGTTTCAAGCGACGTACGAAGAATACCCCCCAGGAGGAGGATCAGAATCAGGATGGACCCAGGCCAAAATAACAAACAAAATGGTATTTATATTTAGTAGGTAGATTACCTGCAAAAAGAAACAACAAAAAAAAAAACCCAGAAACAAAAATACAGGTACCTTCCCGGACTCCCTAAACCAAAAACAATGAAATTATCTACAAATATATACAAAGACCAACGAAACCAAAGGGACAAAGCAATAATCAAAGTCAATTGGAGGCAAAAAGTCAAACTGGAATACACAACCAAATATCAAAACGCCAAAATCACAGTCTCTTTCCTCTTTCCGGCGTCTCTTTCCGGTTTATATTGTACATGTTCGCGCTAGTCGATGACGTCACTCAGGGCGGAAGCGACCGTGTGGAAGGTCAGGGAGATGCCGATGTCAGAAAACCTGGAGTGGAGTCTGGAGCGGCGCGCGACCAGGACATGATACATACACACACACACACACACACACACGGCGCAACGAAGCATTTATTTTTATTATTTTATCATTTTCATTCATTTATTTTTTACTCAGTAGCGAATATGATTTAAAATGTAGCGAATTACAATACTTCAAACAAAACGTACTTAAGTAAAAGTAAAATTACAGATTTTTAAAACTACTTTAAAAAGTAGAAATACACAAAAAAGCTACTCAATTACAGTAACGCGAGTAAATGTAATTCGTTACTTTCCACCTCTGCGTGTAGCACATTACAGGAACTCAGCTGGGAGTAAATGCCAGCATCCCATAATCCCCTGCCACACCAATGCACTTATCCCAACATTTCACTAGTGCTTGGAAACCATCGTTAGTTTGGTGTAAACACTCAGGATTTAAGTAAAGTCAAAAGTATGGCATTAACCATTCAGGAACTGCAGCCATTTTCATACACATAAATAATGCAAGAAACTAGCAATGACATAAGGACATCCTTCAATACTTGGATGAAAATCATTTGTAATCATGTAATTGCTGCGGGATACTTAGATTTGGCTTTTTATTTAATTTCCCTTTTTTTATATAGAAAACTAAAACACTAACCCTGATAGCACTCGCACTGCATGTTGAATACATGACAGCAGAAAATGTCCAAGTAGAACCTTACAAAGTTACAAAATGCTAATAAAAAACAAACAAACAAAAAAAACTAAATCTGCTGTACAATCAACGGAAAAGTTTCAGGTAATGTTCCCCTGCAACATGACATTGTTGTCTGTGTAGGAACTCAATCTCACCGCTCTTATCCTGGAGACTAGATAGATAGCATCTACCTATTTGATTTTAAATTGATAACTGTAACGGTGGGGGCGAGAAAATGTCAAAGTGCTAGTGTTTTATCTGTTTAACGATTTATCCATCTCTAACACGGGTGCCTTCACAAATAGCTCTGATTAAAATAGTTAAACTTAGAACACAAGTAACTGCAAATACATTACAAACTATATATACTATATACAGTATAACGGGATCAAATACTAGGAAACTTACACAATCAAGCTACAGTGTGCAGCTCGTATATTCTTGTATTAATATCTTGCTGTTATTTAGTTGAGTGTATATCAGTTTCAGTATGTCATTCTGATGTACGTGTCTATATGGATCAAATGACAACAGTAATTGACTTGACATTTGTCGTAAATGGCAACCTGCAGTGCTCTCTCTCTCTCTCTCTCTCTCTCTAAAAGTTCATTAGCTCATTGCCTGGATGCATTTTCCACTGTCATTAAATATCTTCTGTTGTTTTTTGTTTTGTTTTTTTCAATATGAGTATTAAATGGTATATTGCACATGTTTAGAGAATACAATTAAGCTGCAATTAGTGGAAAAGGCTAATATGTTGCCAGTATAAACCCTGCAGTTAATGACACAAAGTATTATTCGGATTATTATTTTAATTAAATATTTTTTTCAATTCTTCATGAAAACTTTTTCTGAATTCAGCTCACGAGGGCACAATGGAAAAGATAAGTGGACGACTTATCATCCAGAGATTGCGAGTTCAAGCTCTGGGTGATAATACACCTATCTATAGCCAAGAGGCTTAGGAGCAGATTGGCCATGCACTTGAGGAGCACAATTGACATACTTACACTCTTATGCAGGTGGAAGTGGGTGGATAGCTCTTTCCTACAAATATGGTACAGCGCTCCCTAATGTTGAAGTCTGCTGGTGCTACGAGTCTCAGAGGAAGCATGTGATAGCCGTTACCCTTCTGGTTGGTAGAGACAGAGGAGTGCACTAAAGACAAGTGGGAACTAGTAATGACTAAATTCATTTTGATGTGGATGGGCTACAACAATTCAATTCAATTTTATTTATATAGCGCTTTTAACAATGGTCATTGTCTCAAAGCAGCTTCACAAAACTGAAAGAAATTTAACCAAAAAATAAAATAAAAATAATAATAATAATAATAATAATAATAAAATAATAGTAAAAATAAATAAATAAATAAATAAAAAATAAAATAATAATAATTATAGAAAAGAAAATAATTGGAAGTGTGTATGTGTGAGAAAAATGTGCAGATAATAATGAGACGAATGAATGAAATTTCTCTGATGAGCAAGCCAAGGGTGACGGCGACGGTGGCAAGGAAAAACTCCCTGAGATGGCATTAGGAAGAAACCTTGAGAGGAACCAGACTCAACAGGGAACCCATCCTCATTTGGGTGATAACAGATAGAAATGATATAGCATCTTGTGTTGTGCAGGTGAAAATTCAATATGACAGAAATTATTTAAATTGACATGAAGACCAGTTCAGCATAGGGACGAGTCAGTAGGTGCAGAGGGCAGATGAGGTCTGGATCACTGGAAGCACAGGAGCAGCATGTGTAGCTCCAACCATCATAAAGCTGAATCCAGCTGGAGCTGGTCCTTCTCTGGATGCCTCAGGAACCTCGCAGGGTCAGCCTTTGTCTACTGAAGCTGGCAAAATATCCCGATGCCTCGGGATGGGTAGAGAAATACAGAACAGATGGGGAGAATTAGCGTAGTTGCCATTCGGGATAGGTGTACTGGAGTATGAGATTATGGGATGAGTTATGTGTATGCCAGATTAAAAAGATGCGTCTTGAGTCTACTTTTGAACTGAGAAACCGTGTCTGCTCCCCGAACACTGTCTGGAAGGCTATTCCAAAGCTTTGGAGCTAAATATGAAAAAGCCCTACCCCCTTTTGTAGATTTTGAAATTCTGGGAACTACCAGAAGTCCGGAGCTTTGTGATCTTAAGGCGCGTGGTGGATTGTAGCGTATCAGAAGACTGGTTAGGTATGTGGGAGCTAAACCATTTAAGGCCTTGTACTGTATGTAAGTAATACTATTTTGTAATTTATTCTAAACTGAACAGGTAGCCAGTGCAGGGATGATAATATTGGGGTAATATGATCATACAACAGCCGAAGATCACACAACGTTTCATTTCTGTTAGTCAAGACTAGGAATTGGAGGTCATGGTGAGAAGAGGCTAATCAAAACTGGGCAGCTGAAGCCCTCAAACATAAAGATTTATAAGAGATAGTCATTAGTTTTATGACTGTAACTCCACATCCCTGCTTTGTCACAACCAATCCCTGATATGTCACCTTGCACTCCTCCACTTTATTCCCAGAATTATTATTAACCTTCCATTCTACTTACTTTCATTTCGGAACGCCAGGCAGTTTCCTTCAGAATTAGTGGAGGCCATATATCACAGCTGTCACAGGAGAGTGTGAACCACATCCTGATAACGCGTCCTGTCAGGCAATAACGGACGGCAATCATACTGTAGTTAGTGCTGATACTGCACTCATATTGAGAAGGAGAATCACTCAAATTGCTGATAGTAGCATGGGCATGGACAATGGTTCGATTGAAATAATTTAAATTAGACATAGAGAGAACTTATGTGTTTACATGGATGCTGAACTGATGAAATATGCACTTACACGCACAAAGCATTTAATCAGAATATTTTTGAGAAACTGGTTCTGTCTGGTTAGCACTGTCGCCTTGCACCTCCAAGGACCAGGTTCGATTCCCAACCACGTTCGATTCCCATCTCTGTGTGCATGGAGTTTGCATGTTCTCCTCATGCTTTGTGGGTTTCCTCTGGGTACTCCGGTTACCTCCCACCGTCCTGCAGATTAGGATAATTGGCGTTCCCAAATTGCCTGTTGTATTTGAATGACTATGTGGGTGTGTCTGTGCTTTCATGTGCCCTGTGATGGATTGGCACCCTGTCCAGGGTGTACCCTGCCTCGTGCCTCGTATCTTTGACATACAGAATTTAACCTGCAAGAAATATAACAGAAGAAGCAGACTTTATGATTATGGTTTTATCTTTTTATTTATTTTTAGAGATTCAGATTTGTCTCCAATGTGCACATATGATGTTCAAGTCAATCTGCGACTTTTGATTATGCAGAGTAACAGAACACAGTTATAATAGTAAAAATTCCCTTTATTTCTCTATATAATCCCCTGATACACTAATGCACTTATTCCACTAGTGCTTGGACACCATTAAGGCAAAACGTTTTCTCAGTATGCCAGAGTCTGAGAAGTCTGAAACCCTGGTCTCCTTGGAACTCCTTCAATGGCCCAAACATGTGGAAATGGCTTGGATCGAGGTCATGATTGTACAAGGGAATGTGGCAATAACTCCAAGCTGAGTTCCTGTTGTGTTGGAGCATGATTGTGTGTACAGTTTCCACGGACAAATGCATCTGCTCCGCAAGTCAGCGACAAGTTACAGATCAATATTCAAGAATCAGGCATTCCTTGCCGAATGTTTATTAGAACAAATGCAGGGGCCTTCGAGGCCACTTTGGCCAGGATCATCATTCACAGACGTACAGCCTTCTTTAATACGATTGCACCATTCAAATGTTTTACTGCCGCTAAGGGTGTCATCACCACCACTGCTTTTCGCCAGAGGGGTATGTTTTGAACATAAGGATAGTTTTTAAGCTATTCCTTCATGAATTGAATTTTTAAACATGCCTTGGTTAAAAGATAAGCTGACCAGGAACTCAACTGCAATGCTTAAAGTTTAAGTGAATTCCATTTATGAATTATTCATGAGAAAAGAATTGTGCAATACTGTATTAACACTTGATATATTGTGGTTAAGTCAAACTATCAGTAAAAATTAGCTTTGAGGTTAGAGTCAAAATGACTCGTGCCTTGGTTTAGACGAACTTCTTTGCTTCAGTTTTGTGCAAATCTCTGAGTAGCACTCCAGGCATGAATACCAACGGATGCAATTTTGGAATTATCATGTCTTTTTTAACGACAGCCAACTCTGGTGAGAATAGTTGTGTGTCAGCGCACACTACGCTGCCAGCGCAGATTGAACAATAACAAGGAACAAAGGATTACACAGCTATAGTTAGAATCGCTCAATCCATTTCCTTAACTGCCCAGCAAGACTAGAATGGGAAGGAGAATGAGTGTGATGTAGATTTTACAGCCTACCCAAGTGGGATGATAGCCACAGTCACCAATTACTCGGCAAAGAAAAGAGCACACAGGAATACTCCCACTGTTTCCAAGGGAAGTAGAACTCAGTGGTGCTTGTCAGTTGTACTCTGCGTCAAAAGCTCTCGAAAGTGTGAAGGCCATCAATTAAATTAAAGGGCCACACACGTATACGTACATACTGTATGCAGGATTTAGATATAATGCAATGCATCAATAGAAAATGTATTAGATCTTATGGGGTGTGGTACAGGTGGTTTGTTTGGCATGTACTGAGTTAATAGTTGAACAACAATTATTTGAGAATATTAGTATCAAGGATATTTCTCCCTGTCGGGGGCACGGTGGCTTAGTGGTTAGCACTGCCCCCTCGCACCCCTAAGGTCTGGGTCAGGTCGAATTCCGCCTCGGGTCCGTGTGCATGGATTTTCCAGGTTCTCCCTGTGCTTGGTGGGTTTTCACTAGCACTTCGGTTTCCTCCCACACTTCAAAGACATTCAGATTAGGTTACTTTGTCTTCCCAAATTGGCCATAATATGTGAATGAGTGTGTGAGTGAGTTTGCCATGCCGTAGATTGGCACCCTGTCCAGGGTGTACCCCACCTTGAGCCCTAGGTCTCCTAGGATAGGGTCCAGGCCCCCCGCCATCCTGTATACCAGATTAAGCGGTATAGAAAATGAATAAATGACTGAGTGAGTCCCCATGGCTTCCCAAGTCATTTAGACTTTGTAACTATGTCATACATGTGTGAGAACATATTATTATTGTTATTTTTATTTTTATTATTATTATTATTATTATTTTTTATAATAATAATAATAATAATAATAATAATAATTATTATTATTATTATTATTATTATTATTTATTATTATTATTATTATTATCACTAATATTACAATGGGTGTTCAAGTCAAACTGGGACTTTTAATTGTGCACAATAACAAAACTAAGTAAAAACTCCCTTCACTCACCAAAAATTTCATTTCATTCCTGGGTTTGACTTGAACATCCCTTGTTTGTTTGTTTATTTTTTGTTAGCATTGATTTCGAATCATCTTTTTGGACCATTTTGGGCTTTTTTAGTCCAAAAGCTAAATCTATAATATTATACATTATGTGGTTATCATGTAAAGAGATCCATTAATAATGAAAATAAGATAAAATAACAAAGTATTTCTAATCCATTCATTACTTTATACTGTTTTATTCCAAAGAGGAAATAAGCTGAGCATTGACAACAAACAAGTGAATGCATGTCTTATGCATGTCAGAAACAGATCAAAACCTGTTCTTTTGTCTTTTTCTCATTGTTCTCTCTTTTTTCACCTTGGTATTAAATGAATAAAGGATTGTGTGCAAGTTCATATTTAGTAATAGAGTACACATTCTGCAAACAAGAGGTAATAAAATTAATTACTCTGGCAATTTGTTCGCATTTAGTTTAAGTATCCTTCTGGGCTGTCTGTAATTCATTTTAAATAGATTTGTCTTCAGTTAATTTTGCCACAGAAATTGCTCTGTACACTTTTTTATTAACATGTGCTATTTTTATATGTTTATTAGGTAAATGGATGAAGTAGTATGCAGGAGTTTCTTTTTATATAATTATGCAGAATATTCTGTGTAGACTCATTAAATAGCTGTTTCAGTAGTGTAAAAAAATGTATTAGTATTAGTATTGTGATTGCATGTCATGTGATCTGATGAGTCCAGCGTGACCCTATTCCAGAGCGATGAGCGCATCAGGGAAAGAAGGGTAGCATATGAAGTGATGCCCCCATCATGCATAGTGTCCACTGTATGAGCCTCTGGAGACAGTGTTATGATCTGAGGTTGCTTCAGTCGCTCAGGGGTGCGTTTCCCGTACAACTATGTAGTTCTTTGCTTAACCACCATGGTACGATGCAACGTTGAAGAAACTAACTAACTAGTCACAAGTGTTTCCCAAAACCATAGTACCTGTGTCGCACTTCCATGGTTAGAACTACGTTGGTTTAAACTGTCGTTCTTCTTCTTCTTCTTCGATACAATGGCGGAATAGTGCCATAGGCACATATCGCCCCCTACTGTAAAGTGTGTTTATTTATTTATTTTTTTTTTTTAAGTTGCTTAACACTTTGTGCACTGTATATGTTGAATACGTGAACAGTACAGATAACATTCATTATAAGTGAAAACCTCTAACATAATACTACAAATATTGTTATGAGACATTTCTCTTTTTGTATGTTTAAAGATACTCAGTTAAAAACTCACCTTTTCTTCGCACAAACGAAACCAAGGCTGTGTTCCAACCGGCATAAATAATGCTTCTGTAGGGCACTTCGAAGGGAGAATAATTGCGATGGTACCGCTGTTATATCGTTTAAAGTGAATTTGTAATCAAAATAACCGAAAAATTAATAACCTAATATATGAGCACCAAAACATTAAGTTTTCCAAATCGCTCAAAGTGGTTGGGAAATTGTTTAGAAACTAACAGGGCGTAGGGTCGTTAACTGTGAATAGAACACACCCAGCCACGGTGAGGAACTATGCTTCTAACCACAGGTCGATGGCTGTAGTTCCAACCACGTAAGTTTGCGACGCTGTTTGCGAATGTTCGTTTGAACTATGGTTTCGAGAAACACCTAGTTGTTGAACTATGTTGGTAACGACGGAACTTGCGACCATAGTTGGCTAACGATGCTTTTGGGAAACGCACCCCAGGTCTGGATTCATCAATGTTCTTAAACTGGGTGAAACTAAACATGTTTATTTAGATCAAGCTGCATAAAGTCATTTTTAAAAGATTTGATTGCATTCGAGCTCTTTGACAAAAGTGATATTTGGGCTCAGATGAGCGTTTGTTTTAATTAGAACAAATGTAGTGTGATTAAGCTCCAACTGCATTTCCTGTGAGCAGACCATGTTTTATTCATGGGCACAAAGCCTGGCATCATTCACTCACACCTCATCCAGCAACCAGCACATGTTTCCTTGTTCTTTCTTTGATTTATTGTCTGGTTAGGGAAGACAGAGGGTTGTGTATCAGGGAGATAGAGAGGACTGATGGACAGGTAGATGTCCTGTTCACATTTTTGTTTGTGATAAGTGCAGAAGGTTAGGATTAGGAGGTTGATTACAAGGTGTTTCCTTTAACCAGTGTCTGTGTAGTATATGGCTTTAAATAACTTTATATGGCTTTAAATCTTTAACTGTAAAAAACAAATCTAAAAAAGAAAAATTGAGTTGATGCTCAATATTATATATTACTGTGGATACACTTGTATTCAGATATGGCTTGGTCACTTAGCATGATGCTCCATCATG
Organism: Channallabes apus; assembly: GCA_030522415.1. Taxonomy (NCBI): domain Eukaryota; kingdom Metazoa; phylum Chordata; class Actinopteri; order Siluriformes; family Clariidae; genus Channallabes; species Channallabes apus. The sequence continues at coordinate 14,686,970 of CM060109.1, forward strand.
GAGCTTAATCTAGTGCTCAATACTGCCCTAATGTGATTTTTTTTGTTCCTTACGATAGTGTGAAAAAAAGAGAGTAAAAGTTGGAAGGAGAGACAGAAAAAGAAAAAGAGACTTGACATTGATGGACAGTTGGCTTGCATAAAGCCTGTGTTATTGGGGAAATGTCATTGTATGTGACAAGCGCCTTCTATTTTCAATGATTTTGCATCACTGTACTGTGTGCACACACTTTCCAGCAGTAGGCAGCAGGATAATATTGCCTCTTCCATCCTCACTATTAATTAAGCCTTAGGCTGACTCATAATTTAAAAATACAGTTTCTCCACATGTGTTAAATATACAGGAGATGTGGTTATATGTGGTGGTCCACTGAACTATCCAGAGAACATGGTGGATATGAAGAAGGATATCTTAGCAAAGTGCACACACACTTGTTTATAGTGATATAGAATGACTTGTGGTAATTACAAATGAGATATATGGAAAAAATTATTTTTATGATGGGTGTTCAAGTCAAACCAGGACTTATGATAAAAATGTTAATGGGTGAAGGCATAAAAGGGACTGACATTTAAAGAAAACTTCAAGCACGGTACAGTGCTGAGACTCTGTGGATGGTGTCGTACGTCTGTGAATGACGAGCCCAGCCAAGGTGTCTTGGAGCCCACTGCAGTATTTCCTGTGAACAATTAGCAGGTAGAACACCTGGTTCTTGAAAATCAATGGAAAACTTGTCACCAACTTGTGAAAGAAAGAGACATCTGTCTGTGGGATCTGTACACACAATCATTCACCAACACCGTTTGTGCATTACAGGAGCTCAGCTGGGAGTTATTACCTCATTCCCCGTACTTCTGACTCCTAAGTCTCTAGGGTTGACTTAGGCCAACTTTCCATCTATTCAAAAAGGTAACTTGTCTCCCATTGTAGCTGGTTTAAGTAATTGTTTTTCTATAAAAACTAGGGATGTAACGGTATTCTAAATACCGTCGTACTGCAATAACACTTTATTTCAATAATACCGTGGTCGCATGACGGTAAAATGATAGGTCTTCTGAGAAAAGTTTGCTCAGGCGAATGGAGCGAACAGGAACTACAATTCCCATCAGCCCAGGCGTGGCCATCATCCTTTGCGGTCTGTTGTCGCTACAGATCCAGTAATGCGCACATCCAATTTTTAAACCCGCTTACTCTGTAATGATTAATTACTCTTTCCATCTCTTTTCCTTCGCCGCTAATAGCAGCACCCGCCTGTCTGTAGCTACAACAGACCGCAAAGGATGATGGCCACGCCTGGGCTGATGGGAATTGTAGTTCCCGCTGCCTCCCGTTCGCTCCATTCGCCTTAGCAAACTTTTCTCAGAAGAACTATAATTTTATCGAGTCATTTCGGCTTCTCTCTGAAAAGAAACGAGATAGGAAAAAAAATTCTGAATAAGTGAGTGAATGAGTTGAGTGTCTCAAATATTTATTCAGCACATGGGCCAGCTGCAATAAGTAGGCTGCTATTTTTATTTGAGTTTTCAAGAATACTAAATTGAAACCTTTTTTTTTTGTTTAATAATCTTTTGTTATTAAAACAGAAGTTTCTGTTTCAAAGTTTACAGATAGATGGCTAATTTGTATGCTATTGATATGTTCAATGTATATGTATACTATTTAATAAACACTTCTGACATTTTTTTCGAGTCTCTTCATTAGTTTAGTTTTTCCTGTAAATGATTCAATAAATACCATACCGTGCCATTCATACCGAGGTATTACCGTACCGTCAAGTTTTGATACCGTTACATCCCTAATAAAAACAAATTGGTCTAACAATAACCTTAAATAACATTAAAACACACAAACATTACAAAACTTTATTCTTTCAAAACTAGTTAAATTTAAATCAGCGATCAGCTACCAGGACAACACCAGAGGCTTATCCCTCTCTTACTGATTCTTTTATATTACAACATTATAACCATAAAAAATATATAGAAAAAAATAGTTTTTTGAAAACAAAAAGAGTGTTTGTTTCTTTGCATGTGAATCTGAGTGGATCGTGTTTCTCCAAGTCCAGTAGAAATGGTTTGGGTGGCTTCATAGGTGTCCTTCCAGTCCTTTTGAAATTCAATTCAATTTTATTTATATAGCACTTTTAACAATGGTCATTGTCTCAAAGCAGTTATACAAAAAAGAAAGAAAATTTACAAAAAAATGAAAGAAAATTTTTTTAGAAAATAAAATATTTGGAAGTGTGTATGTGTGAGAAAAATGTGTCTAGATAATAATGAGATGAATGAATGATGGGATGAAATGTCTCTGATGAGCAAGCCAAGGCTGACGGTGGCACGGAAAAACTCCTTGAGATGGCATTAGGAAGAAACCTTGAGAGGAACCAGACTCAACAGGGAACCCATCCTCATTTGGGTAATAACAGATAGAAATGATGTAACATCTTGTGTGTTGTGCAGGTGAAAGTTCAATGTGACAGAAGTTCTTTAAATTGACATGAAGACCAGTTCAGCATAGGGACGAGTCAGTAGGTGCAGAGGGCAGATGAGGTCTGGATCACTGGAAGCACAGGAGCAGCATGTGTAGCTCCAACCATCATAAAGCTGAATCCAGCTGGAGCTGGTCCTTCTCTGGATGCCTCAGGATCCTCGCAGGGTCGGCCTTTGTCTACTGAAGCTGGCAAAATCTCCCCATGCCTCGGGATGGCTAGAGAAATACAGAACAGATGGGGAGAATTAGCGTAGTTGCCATTCAGGATAGGTGTACTGGTGTATGAGGTTATGGGATGAGTTACGTGTATGCCAGATTAAAAAGATGCGTCTTGAGTCTACTTTTGAACTGGGAAACAGTGTATGCTCCCCGAACACTGTCTGGAAGCTTTGGAGCTAAATATGAAATTCAATGTTCAGAGTAGAGACCTGCACTCCCGCGGGAGTACCGCGGGATCCAGCGCACGGAGTGCGGCGCGGGACAAAATTTGATGGGTGAATGTGGGTGCGGGCGGGAAGGTCCTCATGTATGTGCGGGATGCGGGAGAATAACATTAAAATGGAATTATCTTAAAATTTATTTATTTTTAAACAAATACTGTATTATTTATCTGCTGAGATATACGGTTCTATACTCAATTGCTCCGCCCCCAGCTCAGCGCCACGCTACCCCCCGCCCTGGTCAGCGCCACTTCCCTAAAAAAGAAAAATAAAACTACTTAAATGTTTACCTGCGGGAAAAATCCATCCCGCGCAGAGCACAGACCTGACCAAACGTATAAAGGACTACAGTCCCCTCTAACAACACAGCAACTTCAAGAGCTCGTTCACGCTCCTATAGTACAGTAGCTCGAAAAGGCCAACCATCACCCCTCTGACCCAATCCTCTACAGCAGAGCTCTGGTTAAAAAAACAAACAAACAAGAGAAGTCTTGTAAAGACGATGATTTCACAAAATATCTATTTAGGATAAAAATTTAAGATATGAACAAGGCTATACAGTACACACAGTTATATCAGTATATTGTTCTATATTCCCAATGGTTTGCTATTTTCAACAGTTTTACTTTGTCATTCTTAGGAGTAACTGCATGTTTGAAGTGTTGTTTTAAATCAACCATATATCTACAAATAAGTTAACAAATATAACACTTGTAGATGAGCATTAGTGACTCAAAAGCAAAACTAACACATCAGGGTGCTTGCTGGGGTGCTGGGGTGGAACAGGATGCTGTTATTGGGCAAAAGTCAGGACAAAAGTGAGGGGAAAAGATAGATATGATTATAAGTGTTTAGCTTCATAAATCCTCTACAGTGTGGTAACATGACGCCTAACGTAAGCTAAGATAGCCTCAGTAATGTCAGGGTGCCTCATTATAGTGATAAGTGGAAACGCACCAGCCTCACGTATATATAACGTTAACTGTCTAAAATATCTGTAAGCTAACTAAGAATCATATTTTATTTTAACAAATACTTCCCCAGAATAAAGAGTCCATAAAACCGCCATCTACACTCTTTATAGTGCAGTTTGATACAGTAGTGTCAGTCCAGCGGGGAGAAGGGGTGGGGGTCTTATAAATCATAGGTAAATTGCAGGCTCAACTCCAAAATTTTCAAGTACACAATGTTACCTATTGTATCAACTAATACCACTGTGAGAAGTTGGACCAACAATACGATATTAATTAATTCCACATTTAACTAGTTGGAGTTTTAACAGTGTATGTGGAGTTTTGCAGGTTCTTCCTGTGCTGTAGCTTTCATCCAGGGTCTCTGGTTTCCTCCTAACCAATTCCTAAACTAATTAACTAATACTAAACCGTGGATTGCCTGTGCAGCAGGGTTATCGTCACTGTACCAGTCTGTTGTGGTGAAGCAGAAAAAGCTCTTTGTTTACCTACAGTACACTCAGCATGAGTCCTGGTTGAAAGAATAAATTGTGAGTATGAGCTGTGGAAATGAGGTTATTCTGCAGGCTTGCTGGGGTTACTTATGCAATGTGAAGAGGCAGAACACTTGGCATTCAAGGAGCGCCAAAGAGTAGAGTCTCTGAAGTGATAGAAGTCAGTTGATATGGCTTGGCCTCCTTACAAGGATGTGCCCTGGGCAGTTCCCACTGGACAGAGACCTCGGGGCTAGACCTACTGCACAGTTAGAGGCCTGAGAAGCCCAAGAATGAGGTCTGTTGCATCTAACAACAGAAGCAGAAACTAGTATGTAGGCTTGCAAAAAGTTTGGCAAGAGAATTACTAATCTAACTAATCTGACTAATTAATCATTATCATAATCTATACCACTTTATCCTGTATACAGGGTTACAGTTGGCCTTCCTTTTAGACTTACGGCACAAGGTAGGGTACACTAGCATGAAGTGCCAATCCATTGCGGGGCACACAGACATACACCCACACTCATACACTCATTCACACACTACAGGCAATTTTAAAATGGCAGTTAGCCTAATCGTATGTCTTTGGACTGTGGGAGGAAACCAGAATACCTGGAGGAAACCCACTAAGCACGGGAAGAACATGCAAAGTCCATGCACACAAGGCAGGAATAGAACCCGGACACTAGAGGTGCAGGCGACAGTGCTAACCACTAATTCACCATACCATTTGATGGTATAAAATTTTATAACAAGTCCGTTGTATGCCTGAGACAGCAGAGATCTCCCAGATGATTTGCGAACATCTGGAGATCCTCCATGAGATGCTGGAATCTGTCAATAAAGTTCGAAAAGCTTGGACTGCTATCACCCTTATGCAAAGTGAAAAATGAATGAATGAATATTTTTGTTTATTTCTTAGTCTTCTTTTAAAATTTTTACAAACTCCTCAAGCACTACAGTACATCCACACAATGCCCTGATCTGATCTCGGTCACATAACCGCATAATATTCCAAACTACATACTCACCCATGCACACAAATTGCCTAGTATTAGCATAACGTTTGACACGAGCTCAAATTTTCCATGTTTTGTCATTTTGGCTTTATGTTTGAGAACATCGACTTAATCATTTTTGAAGGATGTCATTTAGTCTCCAGTACCCTGTGAAGGAAAGTTCTGTCTGAGCTCTTCAGTGCTCAGACAAGTGTTTGCTTTAATTAGGAGGAATGCAAAGCGATTAAGCTCCAACTGCATTTCCTGTGAGCAAACATGTTTTATTCATGTGCTCAAAGCCTGGCTTCCTCCAGAAGCATCTCATCCTCCATGCAGCACTCATTTTTCGATGTTTTTAGCTGGATTTATTTCCTTTTTTTAGAAGGAATAAAAGCAATTTAGGTTTGGGGTTTGAGAGATAGAACAACTGATGGGCAGATAAATCTCTTGTTCCTTTGGGTGTGATAGATGATAATTAATGACACGTATAGTACATTTGTGTGTGTGTGTGTGTGCACGTGTGTGTGTGTGTGTGCACGTGTGTGCGCGCGCGTGTGTGTGTGTGTGTGTGCACGTGTGTGCGCGCGTGTGTGTGTGTGTGTGTGTGTGCAAAAAAGAAATTAAGACATGCAGAAACGGTGTGTGAAACCTTCTAAATCTGGGTCCAGTCACCCATTTATAACCCCGTGTTCTTACTTCTACTAATTATTGAAAATCAATTGTAGCATTGTATTAGACAATACACAGCGTGGATTTACAGCCAGGTTAGCTGTAATCTTGGCTTAACATTTTGCCCAGTACATCATTAAAACATATGAGAGGGTGTGAGAATAAGAAAATAAAAAGTGAAAAAGAGAGTAGTCTACGTGCTTGACATTGATGGAGAGTGAGCTTATGTAAAGCCCTTATTATCGAGGAAATGAAAGTGCTAAGAGTCAATAAACATTATAAGGACTGGGGCAATGGACCTTGTCTTTTTTTATTTCTCTCTTTTTTACAAAATGGCAGTTTTATTCTTCTTTCAATATAAATTGAAACATTGTCTCTGCGTGCTTAAATGGAAAAGTTCTTCTATGTAATCTAGAAGATTCAAAAGGAAGATGAATGTGTATCAGAATGGTATAGAACTCACAATTTCTTTATAACATTTTCCAAATCTCTCCATAACTCTGGTTTGTAAGTCATTGTGGTCACTGACTGATTCATGTTTTAACACAGAGAGTTATCATTAATTTTATCCAGTTGGCACTTCCTGGGAAAGATGAAGAGCAGATAATCATTATTGTCTCCAGGCGGCATGGTGAATTAGTGGTTAGCAATGTCGCCTTGCACCTCTAGGATCCGGGGTCTATTCCTGCCTCGGGATCTGTGTGCATGGAGTTTGCATGTTCTCCCCATGCTTGGTGGATCTCCTCAGAGCACTCCAATTTTCTCCCGCAGTCCATAGACATGCAAATTAGGCTAATTAGTGTTCTCAAATTGCCCGTAGTATTTGAATGTTGACCAGAGGTCCTACCAGGGCTATAAAAATGGGAATGAATACTGTATAATGGTCATCATTGGCCTCCATGGTCCCTAGTTGGACTACAGAGGTTCCTACAGTGGATGGATGGATGGATGGATGGATGTCCATATTGCCTGGCCAAAAAAAAGTGTCACCATGAGCAATAATTTATTTGATGTCTGAAAGCAATTTCTCATACTCCCAGAACCGCTTTTCCCACTTTTTTCACTGATTCCTGGAATATACCCATGATATTATAATTGCCACATAACATTTCTGAGTCCAGACCTGAACAGCTGAAGCCACCCCAGATCATAATATACTGCCTCCAGAGGCTTGTACAGTACTTGAACCTCTATGCATGATGTGTGCGTAACTTCATGCGTTTCCTTCCTACCTTGACGCGCCCGACGATCAGGAATCTGAACTCATCATGACCTTACGTGACCTTTTTCCATCGCTCCAATCTTTATGCTTCCCATGAAACTGAAGCCTTTTGCACTAACAAGTGGTTTTCTTATGGACACAAATGTTTAAACCCAATCCTGTGAGTTCACATTGTGTGTACATGGAAATGCTTTTACTTACACTAATAAACTTTCATCCAAGGTCTCTGGTTTCTACTGTGGGCTTTTATGATGCAGTTTCACCAAGTATCATTTCCATTCATGATTTTTTTTTTCTTCAGATGCCATGTTATCCATAAAGTTGACAGTTCAGCAGTATCCTTCCAGGTTTTACAGTAATAATGTGTTGCATTGCTCTTAATCCAATTCTAGTGATTTTGAATCTCCAGTCAGTCTAGTCAGTGTTTTTTTTTCCTTAAATGAATTCGGCCAACAGTTCAACCCTTCTGAAATTGTCACTTTTATTTTGTATATGACATTGTTTAGTGATAAAAAAAAAAATAACTTCAGCATTCAGAATTACAACTAACAATCTTATTTTATCCCATATAACATTTGATTGATGGCCTTTCAGTCCCCTACTTGACTTTGTGGAAGGATGCACTTGTGGTTGTTATCTGATGACTGGTAAATTTTTATCTCATAATTTGTTTATATTTTCTCTGGTCAAAACAGACAAATTATAATTTAGATGTTGAAAAGGATTGGGAGAAAAGCCAGAAGCACAAGCTGGTGGGTCACTGACATATTGAACCGTTAGACATAAAACAATATTTATTCATTTTAATGGTAAAAATGTGGTTTTGAGCAACAACAACAACAACGAAAAAAATCATAAGCAAACAAAAAACATTAAATATCTCTAAATTTAATTCATGATCAATTTAAGAGCTTTAATCAAATCTGGACCTGAAGTATCTCTTTGGCAAAGCTATTTTTAATACACCTAATACCCAATGCAATCACCGTTAGTGCTCGCTTATGCAAATCACCCATCTGCTTCAGGGAGTCCAGTGTAGAATTAGAGGCGATGGAGTCCATTGTGGGTCTTATCACTCGTGTTCTTCGCCGGTTGAAAGCACCTGCTCATTTCCTCAGCTTTTAATGGTGATAGAATGGGATTTGGAGGCCAACAAAAGTGTCAGCTGCTGCCATTTTGGCATCATCATGATCTAAAGGTGGCATATTATATGATTTGACATCATTAAACAGGGAGCACAAAAGGAAAATCTGTGAGCTGCAGTCCGAGTCTGATGAAGTCCACAGTCTAAAACAGGAGGTGAATGTCATGAAAATAGCAGGCATCAGAGGTAACAAGTGTTAGCGTCAATGTAAAAAACGTAATTAAACTTCCAAATAAATATTTATGAGAGAAAGTTTTGCACAGGGGGCTTTGCGTTCAGTGTACAAAATTGGATTTAGTTATTACTTTCTGTGCCAATTGAACAGACAGCAATTAAGCATGAATAACATGATTTTCAATGCAGATTTGTGACTTAAAATTATAATAAAAGTCCAAAACCTAGCTAAAAAGTGGCTTGTAAGGGATACAAAGAATTAAACATTCTATTTACAGGGAATTTCACCATTGACATATTTCATTATTTTGTACTATGCTGGTATTCAAAAGCGCAAAGCCTAGAGCTCACACCTACTGTAAGTACTACTGTAGAAATTCTTTCTTGTAAGATGCACAATTTAGTATAAAATATACAATTTAATATGACATTTTAAATACCTTTAAATAACTATTTTCTGGTAGTAGTTTATTAAGCCCAATCATCAGCAAATTCATCAATCTATTATCCATGCCCCCTACCCTGTGTAAAGTTATGGGGGGGCTGGAGCCTATCCCAGGGATTTTAGATGCCAACCATTTGCAGGGCACACACACACACACACACACACACACACACACACACACACACTGTGGGCAATTTGGATACATGAATCAGCCTACACCACATGTCTTGGTGTGGACTGTGGGAGGAAACAAGTAACTGACCAAGTACCGGGAGGACATGCAAACACATGGGGAGAACATGCACACAAATCGGAGGTGAGATTCGCACTCCCAGCCCTGGAGGTGCAAGGTGCCGCCTGAGGTCACAGTGCTGCATAAAAAAAAGAACTGCAAACTGTAAGCTTCGTGTAGTTTGGTATCTCGCTCATTTATACCATTCATCCACAACACTAACATCACTACCAGGGGAATTTAATAACATTAATAAACAATTATATACCAATAAACTGTTAACAGGATCAGGGGCACTCGAGGCCCAGCCCATTCTGTCTAATCCCACAGAAAAGCCAATGCAGGACAAACCGCTGATAAAAACACACAACTCATCAAAGCCTGCCTAGCCTGCCCAGGCAGAGATCTGGCCCTCCAAATCTCTCACATTGCCTCAATCTGATCGAGTATCCGTGGAATGCACCGGACAAACAAGTTCAATCCATGGAGTCCACACTGCAACCCACAGCACCCAAAAGGATCTACAGTACTGTTAACACCACAGTGCCAGACATCACAGTACACCCTAAGACGTCTTGTGAAGTCATGATCTGCCCAGGTGACATAAGGGCAACCTATGTATGAACCTACAGTATGAACCAGTATTATGGCTGATCAGTGTATATAGAGATCAACAGTTAGTTGTTATTTTAAGACACAGAGGTCAGCCTTTCTGTAATAGTTCTTGCAAGAACAGTATCATCAAGTGCATTTGCAAAATCCGGCAAGCACCATAATGAAACTGGCTCTCATGAAGGCCGTCCCAGGAGGACGAGACCAAAACCTACCTGTGCTGCAGACGAGAAGTTCATTTAGAGTTATCAGCCTGAAAAATGACCAATTAACAGCAGCTCAGATTAGAGGCGTTATGAAGTCTTTACAGAGCAGAAGTAGCAGAAACATCTCAATATCAACTGTTCAAAGGAGATTCATGCATTTTTTGGACGCCTTCAGCATTCCTTTACAATGTAGAAAGAAATAAAAATCAGGAACCATCATGGAGTTAGAAAGTGTTCTAAAACTTTTGAATAGTGTGTATATATATATATATATATACATATATATATATATATATATATATATATTCATTCATTCATTCTCTATACCGCTTAATCCTGTGTTCAGGGTCGCGGGGGACCTGGAGCCTATCCCAGGAGACTTCGGGCACTAGGCGGGGTACACCCTGGACAGGGTGCCAATCCATCGCAGGGCACACACACATACACACACTCACCCAATCACACGCTACGGGCAATTTGGGAACGCCAATTAGCCTAATCTGCATGTCTTTGAACTGTGGGAGGAAACCGGAGTACCCGGAGGAAACCCACCAAGCACGGGGAGAACATGCAAACTCCATGCACACAGAGACGGGAATCGAGCCTGGCCGGGGAATCGAACCCAGACCCTGGAGGTGCAAGGCGACAGTGCTAACCACTACACCACCGCGCCGCCCATATATATATATATATATATATATATATATAAATAAAAGGATGGATAACCCTAACCCCTTTTAAATCTGGTTCCTCTGAAGGTTTCTTCACAATTGTTCGTTAGTTAGTTAGTGTGTCAGCAATGAATGAGACCCCCTAACCTTATAGAACTGGATGAACATTTAACTTTAAAGACTTGCTGATACCCAGGCAGCAGCAGCTCAGACCTCTAGGACTGGCATGGCTTTAAATAATAGCCAAGTGAAACCACAGGGTTGGATATCATAGTAGGAGTCGGGCATTAAGCCCATTTGTATACCTTGGTGGTAATGTCCATCACCTGATGGGCAAGTTTTTCCTGTGACAGGATCAGCTGGCTTCCATCCAAACTAAATAATCCAATCTAACGAGCACAGCAAGGAAGACATAAGAGTCATCTAGGCACCAGTGCATGTAAGACAAGCTTATCAACAAAGCATGCAGGTCTCTGATTCTCCGACTCTTTCAGTGATTGTTATCAAAATGACAGTTTTCAAAGACACCAACTACAGTTTGGTATCTCTCTAAGGCTCTTAAGCAGGGACCTAAACAAAACTAATATCCCGTTGGAGAAATGTATTGGATAGAGAAGCTTCTTCTGTTGGTCTTAGCACCGGTGTGCCTGAGCACATACAGATCTAGGTCATCCTAACTAAATTCCTTTCTTCACAGCAAGGCTTGATGTGCTATAAATGGGTTAATATACAGTACTGTAAGGAGGAAAAGAAAAACATGTTCTAGCCAGATCACAGTTCACTCGTGAATTAAGTAAAATATTAATAATGCACACTCCTTAGGCTCCTTTCTCATGCGGTTCAATTTACAGCATGATCCGTTTTTATTCCGACTTTTATTTCTTGCTAATCAAACCCTGGATGTCTCCGCAAACCAGAGCTCACTAACATGATTTATTACCCCTGTCTGTAACATGTATTCATTTTCATTGTGGCTGCCATACTGAGCATCTGTGCCAGAAGAAGAAAAAAAAAATACACATGCATACAAGGGGGAAAATGATTTAATGGGATTTTATTAATATAAAATCAACAGTTGAAGAAAAACATTTCATAGGAGTGAAATTCATGCATACACATGAGTGAAATTAAACAATAAATCTCTTGCACTTTGTGTGTTTATTGATGTTTTTGTATTAGCATAAGCCTATGAGGGAAAGAGTGAAAAAATAGAGGCAGAGTTGTACACACTATGTATGTGTGGGAGAGAGAAAGAATGGCTGACACAGATGTAATAAGGGCATAAGGAAATAAAGTATACATGCAAAGGTATCATTACAGAGTGTGTGTGTGTGTGTGTGTATTTGTGTGTGTGTATGCTCCCATGGGTTTATATTATACAGGCTTGTGTGCACATATACACTGTGTGTAGGAGGTTAGTTATTCATATTTACAAGGTCATGCTCTCAATATCCACAGCACAGTATGCAGACATACAGATCAGACATAACATTAAAACCATCCTAATATTGTGTGTCCTCTTTACGTCCACATCAAACAATAAATACACTTTCATTGATGGCTCTGATCTTCCTTTTGATAGGTTTAAATCCTTTCATTATTAGAATTCGTACTGTGTGACTGATGAACTTTTTAACATTGTCCAGTGTTGATGCTCAGGTTGCTCCAGGGGTCACCACGTTGGCCGTCGGCCCCAATGCCGTCGGGTTGGCCTTGCCGCAGGCAAGACCCATAACCCTACACCCCATACCTGTACACATGATAGAGCTGTGACAAGAAGGGTATCTAGTGTAAACTCCATGCCAGATCAAAAAATCCGCATGGATTGGGGCTCGAACCCCTGACCCTCTGATCAGCAACAGAGAGTCTCAAGTGCCAGAGCAAAATCCCGCTTGCTGTTTTTTATTTATTCGTCATGAACTTTGGTCCTTTCTGATACCCATTATACATTCTTAGGCTGAGTTACAGTACAGCAGAGACTTTTGCTCAGCTAGTTAACAATCCATGAGGTGACAAGTGTGATTGCTTTAATACAAGTATTAGCATGGAGGTTAAAGCTTTGGTAGCTGATGGATTCTAGAATGAGGGTGTACAGATAATGAGGTGGGAGAGATGGACAGATTTAATGACAAACACGCAGTTGCATTGGTGTCTTTAAGGTTGAGATGAAGCAAGGGATAAATTCTACCGCAGCTCAATACAGGATTGATCTTGGACATTACTAAGAAGCGTGTTAATCACAGAGATTTAAATGCAAATCATTTAGGGTGGTTTGTGAGAACAATTCTTGCTCAGCTCTCTGATTTACAACCCATTTTCATCCTCGGTATCCGCTGGTCCTGGACCTTGTTGTGTAAACCTTTAGAATGGTTGCACATGAAAATCACAGCTCAACAGCCATTTAGGCAATACTGGAAATGACCTTGCTCCAGCACCAGCTGTTTTGCTGTGTTCAATGTCGACTAAGTTCAGTCATTTCTACACTTCAGTGCTCCATTAAACAAACTACATGCAAAATAAGTCCCCTTTACTGTTTGACCTGCGAAAATGGAAGAAAACTTTGGACTTACCTTATGCTGGCATATACAGTATATATGACCACTTATGAAAAGTGTATTGATTATTGTATTGATAGACATTGATTATGAAGGAAGATTAACCTTGGAAGAAAGCAGCAGAAATTGGTGGTGCTTTATGTGAATGTAAAAACACTATATGACCATAAGTATATTAACTGACCAACAAATCCCTACGTTCTTGCTGAATATCTTAACTCAAATTCTCTGGTCCCACGTTGCTGTTATAATAAGCTCCACTCTTTTTTCAAGGCTTTTCCACAAGATGTGGGGATTTGTGTTAATTCAGCTATTGTACAGTATGAGAGCAATAGTGGGCTCAGGTGCTGATGTTTGGGTGAGGAGGTCCAAGGTGCAGATGGTGTTCCAGTTCAACCCAGAAATGATGATTCAATTGAGTTGAGTTAAGACAGGGCTTTGTGAGTATACTTCCACTATAAACATTAACATATCATGTATTTATGGAGCTGGCATTGTGTATAGAGCATTATCAGGCAGCATTATCAATTTTATTTTATTTTGAGAGGACTTTTAACAAGACACATTGTCATAAGACATCTTTAAGGACACTGGTGATTCAGTAGTAGGTGTTTCGCTTGCCATGCGAAAGGCCTGTTGTTTGATACCCAGCCAGTGACCAAATCCCAGCCCTTGGATGACGTTCCAGTCCCAAGGGCATCCGATGTAAACCCTGTACCAAGCTATGTGTGGACCGAATGGACCCGTGGCAACCCCTTGCTGGGAGCCAACAACAACAACAACAACACTATCATAAAATATATTTAAATAATATATCTACATGCCCTGCGATGGATTGGCACCCTGTCCAGGGTGTACCACGCCTAGTGCCCGAAGTCTCCTGGGATAGGCTCCAGGTCCCCCGCGACCCTGAACACAGGATTAAGCGGTATAGAAAATGAATGAATGAATGAATAATATATCTACATTATCTACAAACATAAAAATGTCAAAAGGCAACAGTGGTAAGACTGTGACAACATGAGGAAGACCCATTGAAAGGAACCAGACTTGACACAAAACCGTTTTAAATCTAAATAATTGCCTGTTTTTTTTTCACATAGAGTAGAAATTATGCAATCCCTCAATCGTGAGGAATAACGTATCAAATTTTTTGTCAGTAAGTTGCATTTCTTAAAGTGGACATACAGTCTTAATTTTGCATAGGTTAATATGATTCTTTAGGGTCCTAATGAAAAGTTTGTAATATACTTTAATTAAAAATTCTCAATTGTTGTGTAAAAAAAACATTACTTTTACCTGGTAAAAAGTAGCTCTGTTCTCAGCAACCTGTTTCAGTACATGCTTCTTTAAATGTTAATGACCTCTACTGAACCCGCCCCCAGTTCTGTGGGGCGTGTCTTCACAATACAAGTGGGGTATAGCTTTGACAACAGTTAAAAATATTTAAAAAAACAGTTGAAAATAATTTTACATGATGTTAGAATTATTTTATATATAAAGGAGTTATTTCTACTCTCTTGCTCTCTTCCTCATAGATCTGATATTAACGTGTTAAATCTTCCCTGCCGCGATCTTCCTGTCTCCTCTTGCATCTGTTCATTCACGCTCACCTTCCCATACTCTCTCTCTCTCTCCCCCTCTCTCCCCCTCTGTCTCCTTCCACCTATCTTCCTCTCCTTTGATTCAAATTCAAATTTTATTTGTCACATACACAGTCATACACAGTATGATATGCATTGAAATGCTTATACGACAGCCAGTGACCTTAAAAAGAAAATAAAAGCTTATACGTAAGGAATAAATATCAATAAAAAGAAATACTAAAGAAATAAATTTAACTAGTAAAATAAACTGTACAAATGAGGGCATAATAAATATATTACAAAATATAGGGGAAATATATATATATATATATATATATATATATATATATATATATATATATATATATATATATATTCCCCTATATTTTGTAATATTTTCATTATGCCCTCATATTTATACTTGTGATTTTGCAAGCTCTTGGTCTCAGATAATTGAACAGAAACATGGCCCCAACAAGATACTTGTCAATTAAAAACAATGGAAAGGATTATACAATGCTTTCAAGAAGAAAATCTGGTAAAAGTCGGTCTGTTTATGGTGGAAAGATTAAAAATCGGTCCATGACGAGGCTCACCCCTGCATAAGTGATCTATTAACTGCTATTCAGGAAAAGTAGGAATGAGCTTGATGTAGAATATTGGTTTTCATTAGTGCATTCATGCCTCATAGACTTCATGCCATGATAAAAGCCAGATGAAAGCGATATTTCTGGGTCATTTTTGTGACTTATTTGTTTTGGTGTGGCAATTTCTTCTGGATCTAATGACCTTGCTATATTTTGAACCAACTGGAGCTTGCTCCTGCATCTAATGGTGCTCAAGGGTCAAGAGAAATGAGCATGAAGTCAAAATCTTGACCTAAGGCCAGAAGTAAGTCATTTCCCACTTTAACCAGCACAGTCTCTCTAATGTGATAATGTTTAAATCCTGACTCATACATTTAATTAGCATTCCTACAGTTTTGATCAGATATCTGCACACAGGCATCAACATAAATGCCATGGCAGTATTATGCTTTAAATTTTTTTTTTACTTGGACTACTCCTGAGCCAAATAATTGGTGAAAATCTCAAGAATTTAAAGAACAAAGTTTAATTTATCTTTGGTTTTCTAATATTCAGTTTAAGCAACTTTACATAAGTACAAGTTCCCAGGGGGTGTAACTGTTTTGCACAGGTCTAGAAGTCACCCACATCTGAGAGGAAATTGATTCTGATGGTCTGAACAACCCAGGAATCACCAAGGGCCAGGTCTGCCATGAACTGGAAGCTGCTGAAACACCAGTGTCTCAATAAATCAATACTTCAAGCTTAACTAAAATTTGCAGCTGACCACATGGACGGAGAAAAAGCATTCTAGAGGAACATTTTATGAAGAGTTGTGTTTGGAGGAGTAAAAGTAAGGCATTCAAACCTGTAACAACTGGTAACTGTTGGTACTATGCTTAAAAGTCAGGTCTTCATTTTTTGATCACATCAAACAATACACTACTTTGAAGGATGACTTTGATGTTCCCTTATTATTGAGAATTTATATGACTGATGATCTTTTTAACATGGTCCAGTTTTGATGATCCCCTTGGGATTTATCCCTTCCCTTCATCTTACAGGTCACCACATTGGATCGTTTTTATCTGGCATGGGGTTTATACTAGATTCCCTTCTTGTCACAGACCTTCAAATCTCTAATCTGACTTGGGACTGGCACTGCATGCATTGGCTGAGTTGTATGGGGTGTAGGGTTAATGCTAGATGGCTGTCATGGGGATCATAGTCATGTTGGATGTCTGTCAACAACTCTAAACACATAGGGATTTGTGAACAAGAATTGGACAGAATACAGTGTATACTATAAGCTGTTAAATGTTCCTTGCCAGGAAACCAGTTTTGCCAAAACTCATCAAAAGTCATCAAATATCCAAACAAAATTTTTTCCAGAAGCCGGATGATGGCAAAAAAAGTTAGATGAAAGATGAAACTTGCTAAGGAAGATTCCACCAAAAACCAGGTGTGCTGTATGTATATTTTTGATATACCAGCAGTGTGGATGTTTTTTTTTTCTCTCCTTTTCTCGGACTTTGCAACAACAAAAAAAAAGAATAAATGAAACAAAACAAAAAAGAGTGATCATTACCATGAGAAAAATAATTAAGTGTTAATTGTTACATTGTGTTAGCTGGCCGTCGTGATGGATTGTTTATTGCTGATGTTAACTATGGTATCTTAATAGAACAATGAGACTCAGCCATCTGTCTGGCTGTTAAATGTTTTGGCTCCACTAGCTAATGGTCATGTTAGATGGCTGTCAACAACTCCACTCAAATAAGGATTTGTGAACATGAATTGGACAGAACGCAGTGCATACTACAAGCTGTTAAATGTTCCTTGGGGAATAACATGTCACAGTTTACGGACCTTACATAATGTAGAATTGATTCAACATACATAATTTTTTCAATCAATTTATTTATGCTTTTCTGATGACTGCAGTGGTTGAGCATCTTCCAGAGAGGGAAAGCATAAAGATTAAATGGACATAAGTATCAATAAATGTTGGTTAATGGCCATCCCATGCCACCATACAGCATAATGATTAATTATGAAATGTTTTACGCAATGTATGTATTTTAATATACTGTATTGTACCGTGTACTAAACTATACAAGTTTAATATATTAACAAATATGATATTTATTTAACTAGGACACATACAGTATTGTAGAGTATATTTATAGTTTAGCACAGTATAGGACATTTCAAACAGTTCAACTAACAACCATCAGCATTTCTTTAGAAGCCATGGGGAAGACAGAAATCAGTCACACCCTTAAAAACACTTTGATCAGGATTTAAAAAGGTGGGAATGATAAGTGAAAAGTACTAAGGAGTCTGTCCCTGTTGGCTAAAATCACTCAATATATACAGTACACCAATCCGTCATTACATTGCAAAGTAAAATATTATACCCAGCGTTGTGGTGGTTTCGCTTGTGCCACCTGGGATGCTCAGGCTCCTTGCGGCATGACTCCACAATACCCCTGGGAGAGTAATATGGTGTCTGGCACTGGGAAATTAGTGGCAGATCCCTTGGGTGCTGTGAGTTTCTGATGTTTTTCTGTTCTTTGCTGATTTGTGCTACACTGGCTTTTCTGTGAGATCAGACCAGAGGGGCTGTCCTTTGATCTCCGCGGGCATGGGTAAGCCTTTGGTGTCATACCAGTTCACTGGTACAGTATATACAGTACATGATAATTAGTATTAATGTATTTTGTGGTATCATCGCTGCTCAGTGTATCGCTGCTCAGTGTATTGTGGTATCATCGCTGCTCATGTCAGTACGTATATACGATGGGATGAGACTTTGTTCACCTCGTCATCGCGGGGGATCAAGGTACATGAACTGATCCATCACGGATTGGGAAGGTTCCTGCCATAGTGAAGTTGTTTGAAAAAGCTTCTACTATATATATATGTATATTATAACTGTATGTATCTATCAGTTTTGTATCAAATTTGGTTAGTACTACATCAGGTCGAGATTAGCAAATGCTTTTTATGGCCTACCTTGAAGACTTGTTGAAGTTAGTAGGCTTCAACTTCCTATTCCTTTTAAAACTCTCAACGAGTGTGGCCAACCTATCTTAATGATCAAAATGATATCTAGACACTTCTTTGCAAAATGTTTGAGACAGACAGAAAAATCACCTTAAGTCTCAGTGGTTGGCCCAGTTCTTGCTTTGTAGGTGATCAATCTAATGTTGGCAGCTACAAGAAAGCCAGTGAAGGGAGCACAACAGTCAGAGAGAAAAGACTCAAGACAAATTGGGATTGTTTGGATCATTTATAGTTCCTGTGGCTGTTCTGAATGATTTGATTCCAAGGCTAGTGAGTAGGGTATGGTTAACTGTGTCAGTCTGCAGAATGGTCCCGATGGATCAGGCCTAATGACTGTTTACGTCTTATAAATCCACCACGTGGATAGCTTTGACGGCAGTTTTGTACGTAACTATGTTGCCAAGGCATGCATTGTGTATCTGATTAAGGGAAAGCCATCATAATAAATGTATGGATTATAGAGCACTGTGGATTGGATGCACAGTGTATGGTTGGGAACACTCAACAATGGATGCAACATGGTAATGGAGGCAATTTATGAAAGACTGTTACATGGGATGGGTTAAGAAAATTGGGGCACACCAGCCAGTTGATATTGGCTTCTTTGCAACACAGCAGTATTTAATGGCTTTGGATCTCCTCTTCATACATTTACTTATTCATTCAAACATGAGGGTCACAGTGGATCCAGAGGCGTATCTCAGCAACATGATCTTGGATTAAGGTGAAACCAAATTTCTCTTAGTTTAGCAAAGATAATCGCTGTGAATCTTTCGCAGAGTCCAATGTCAATGAAAAATCAGCAACCCAGAGTTACTGGTGGGAAAAAGAAACATTCTGAGATGTAGAAGAAGAAGTATTGAGAGGTAGCAGAGAAAAGGGAAGTAGTATAAAGAAGGAATAATAATTATTTCAGTGAGGTCAGGGTTAGAGCCATTAAAATGTGAGATATTAAACAGTGCTTATGTTAAGAAGGACTAAATAAAACACATTAGTCAATAGGGCTCTTTGCCCACTGGGGGAAAACTTTATTTTCTACTATGTATCTATAGCAAATTTTAGTATTAATTAAAGGTTGTGTCTGCCTTATGAGTGGGTCCCGAGTCTAATCTAGACATCTACAGTACAGTGTCTCAGAAGGCCCTGTGTGTGTTCAATGAATAATGTGTTTAAAAGTAATTAAGGCTTGGTTTACTGAAATGCAAGAGAAGATAAAGACATTTGTGTTGAAGAGGATTATGTACATAAATACTAGTCATAATAATTACTTGTTGTGAAACTACATAAAAACTTTATTGGCATAGGTTAAAATAATACTCCCAGAAAAAGTCAGTCTTCGATTTACAGCATAAGGATCCATTCGGTACTCGTGCCAAAACACGTTGCCCCTGGGTCTCCTAGCTCATGCGATCTTGGTCTCACTGGAAAATGATACATGGTTTTTTTAAGGGCTTGAAAAATCATGTAGAGCAAAATTTATTGACTCCTTCAAAAATGGACTGAAATTAGTGCAAAAGTCATTCTATAGACCATAATGTGGTTTGCAAAGTGGACATACAATGAAAAATGCTCTAGCACACACGGGTCCCCTGATAAAATGAACACAGACATGCCATTAAAGTACCTTACATTCTCTGTGCCTGTGAGATTCATATGCGAGGGAGATGGGCACCTATAATGAGTTGCCCAAGCCATGCCCTCCTGACACAAACACATGTCTTTGTAAATAGAAAAGACATAGAAACAAGCGTTTTGCTCAGGAATAATGGTTTGCCATTGTGCCTCTACTTCATAATTTCATTTAATAATTTAATATATATATATATAGCTTCTATAGTATCTTCAGGGTCTGCTCAGTTACTCTCACTATTACACATCCATCCATCCATCCATCCAGGCCAGATTGTTAGATTTATCTTACTATTATGAAAGTTTTAGCTGTGACTATCACCAGGAGGAGATATACACTAATTATATATATATACAGAGGTGGAAAGAGTAATAAAATTTTGTACTCAAGTACAAGTACTGTTACTTCAGTGAAATTTTACTTAAGTACAAGTAAAGTTACCATTATAAAAATCTACTCAAGTAAAAGTAAAAAGTAGCTCATTAAAAAATTTACTTAGAGTAAAAATTACCGAGTTACTTTTTAATTTTTTTTAACAGCGGGGGTAGGATGAGGCATTCTAGCATAGTTAAAAAAAGATGAGCAGATATAAATCTCAAACTAGTTGTTTTTAACTGAAGGAACACCTTTGCATAATAAAGCTGTTGTCTTTGATGTGCTTGAAAATCAAAGTGGTCACTTAAATATGGTGTTACGTCCCAGTCTAGGGTCATACAGCAAAAGAATGGTTCAGGGTTATATTTTACTGTATGGAAATGGTGGCATATGGCAGAAAGAACTAGATCCAATCATTAACTGATGAAATAATGATGTTTGTATATACAAACACACACACACACACACACACTGTGTGCAACAGGAGGAGGAGTATCAGATTCAGGGTGGACCCAGGCCAATAATAAACAAAATGGTATTTATATTTAGTAGCTAGATTACCTGCAAAAAAAAAAACACAAACCTTCCCGGTCTCCCTAAACCAAAAACAGTGAAATTATCTACACATATATATATATACAAAGACCAACCAAACCAACGGGACAAAGCAATAATCAAAGTCAATGGGATTCAAAAAGTTAAAACCGGAATACACAACCAAATATAAAAACGCACAAATCACAACCTCCTTTCCTCTTTCCCGCGTCTCTCTCCGGTTTATATATGGTCGCGCTAGTCGATATATATATATAGTCCACCTCTGTGTATATATATATATATATATATATATATATACACGAAAATCATACATGATAATTATGCACACCCCACTCTGCAGTTATTTATTTGTAAAAAATGTTTGGAATCATGTATGATTTATGTTCCACTTCTCACGTGTACACCACTTTGTATTGGTCTTTCTCGTGGAATTCCAATAAAATTGATTCATGTTTGTGGCTGTAATGTGACAAAATGTGGAAATGTTCAATGGGGCCGAATACTTTTGCAAGCCACTGTATATATATATACACTTTTATATACAATACACTTTTATATATACAATTTTGTATATTTTGTATTTTTTTTTTATATACAATTGAACAATTCTGAAATAATGTCATCTTCACTGCTCAACAGTTGAAGGAGTTTTTGTCCTGTCTATACCATGCTACAGTACCAGAACAACTTTACCACAACATAACTAAGGAATTTCAATAAAAAAACATTATTTGGCAGAAAACACACTGATCAAAATTAGAGAACATTTTCAGATGCCTCCCAGTTATTGGTGTTAATCTGGCACCTGGTGCTAATTTCCTTGATCACCTGTAAACCCCTATTTCACTGGCAGCCTAACTTCCATTTTCACTGATTCTGCAAGATGGTGGGCTGTTCTAAAGTGACTGAAAGCCTCCGGCAGAAGGTTGTTCAGATGAAGGCCAAAGGGATGACTCTATCAGCCATAGCAAGACAAATTGTTTGTTCCAAATCTGTGATTTCATGAATATTGAATATTTACAACATAACAAACTCATTCAAGTCCCCCAATAAGGCTGGTCGTCCATGGAAGACAAATACAAGAGAGGACAGGATACTGCGGAGAATCTCAATGGGCAATCGTTTCCACACTGCAGCTGGAATTGCTCACCAGTTCAGCTCTGAACAGGGTAAGTATCTGTCTCGTCATACAGTGTCTCGATATTTAAGAGCATTTGGACTGAAAGCCCATTCTGCAGTGACTAAACCTCTCATTAGCAGAAAGAATCAAAAGGCTAGACTTAGCTTTGCTGAGGAGCATGCTGTGTGGACAGAGGAGAACTGGTCCAAAGTTCACTTCAGTGATGAAAGCAAGTTTAATTTATTTGGGTCTGATGGGAAACATTATGTTCGGCGACAAACTGGAGAAAGACTGAACCCAAAGTGTGTAAAGAAGTCAGTGAAAAGTGGAGGAGGAAGTGTCATGGTTTGGGGTATGTTTTCTGCAGCAGGAGTTGGGCCTCTTATACAGCTACATGGCAGAGTGAATGCAAATGTTTATCGGAACCTTCTTCAACAACATATGGTTCCTTCCCTGCGTTCATCACCCTATCAGCCCGCAGTGTTCATGCAGGACAACGCTCCATGTCACACAGCAAAATGGGTAAATATACAGTGGTGTGAAAAACTATTTGCCCTCCTCCTGATTTCTTATTCCTTTGCATGTTTGTCACACAAAATGTTTCTGATCATCAAACACATTTAACTATTAGTCAAAGATAACACAAGTAAACACAAAATGCAGTTTTTAAATGAGGGGTTTTATTATTTAGGGAGATAAAAAATCCAAACCTACATGGCACCGTGTGAAAAAGTAATTGCCCCCTGAACCTAATAACTGGTTGGGCCACCCTTAGCAG
Organism: Channallabes apus; assembly: GCA_030522415.1. Classification (NCBI taxonomy): domain Eukaryota; kingdom Metazoa; phylum Chordata; class Actinopteri; order Siluriformes; family Clariidae; genus Channallabes; species Channallabes apus. The sequence continues at coordinate 14,709,960 of CM060109.1, forward strand.
CAATAACTGCAATCAAGCGTTTGCGATAACTTGCAATGAGTCTTTTACAGCGCTCTGGAGGAATTTTGGCCCACTCATCTTTGCAGAATTGTTGTAATTCAGCTTTATTTGAGGGTTTTCTAGCATGAACCGCCTTTTTACGGTCATGCCACAACATCTCAATAGGATTCAGGTCAGGACTTTGACTAGGCCACTCCAAAGTTCAATTCAATTCAATTCAATTTTATTTATATAGCGCTTTTAACAATGGTCATTGTCTCAAAGCAGCTTCACAAAAATTAAAGAAATTTAACAAAAAAAAAAAAAAATTATATATAGAATAATTATATATAAAATAATAAATAAATAAATAAAATTATAATAGAAAATAAATAAATAAAAACAAATAATAATAATAATAATTATAGAAAAGAAAATCATTGGAAGTGTGGATGTGTGAGAAAAATGTGCAGATAATAATGAGACGAATGAATGAAATTTCTCTGATGAGCAAGCCAAGGGTGACGGCGACGGTGGCAAGGAAAAACTACCTGAGATGGCATTAGGAAGAAACCTTGAGAGGAACCAGACTCAACAGGGAACCCATCCTCATTTGGGCGATAACAGATAGAAATGATATAACATCTTGTGTGTTGTGCAGGTGAAAATTCAATATGACAGAAATTATTTAAATTTGTCATGAAGACCAGTTCAGCATAGGGACGAGTCAGTAGGTGCAGAGGGCAGATGAGGTCTGGATCACTGGAAGCACAGGAGCAGCATGTGTAGCTCCAACCATCATAAAGCTGAATCCAGTTGGAGCTGGTCCTTCTCTGGATGCCTCAGGAACCTCGCAGGGTCGGCCTTTGTCTACTGAAGCTGGCAAAATCTCCCGATGCCTCGGGATGGGTAGAGAAATACAGAACAGATGGGGAGAATTAGCGTAGTTGCCATTCGGTATAGGTGTACTGGAGTATGAGTACTGGGATGAGTTATGTGTATGCCAGATTAAAAAGATGCGTCTTGAGTCTACTTTTGAACTGAGAAACCGTGTCTGCTCCCCGAACACTGTCTGGAAGGCTATTCCAAAGCTTTGGAGCTAAATATGAAAAAGCCCTACCCCCTTTTGTAGATTTTGAAATTCTGGGAACTACCAGAAGTCCGGAGTTTTGTGATCTTAAGGCGCGTGGTGGATTGTAGCGTATCAGAAGACTGGTTAGGTATGTGGGAGCTAAACCATTTAAGGCCTTGTATGTAAGTAATACTATTTTGTAATTTATTCTAAACTGAACAGGTAGCCAGTGCAGGGATGATAATATTGGGGTTATATGATCATATTTTCTGGATCTAGTGAGAACCCTGGCAGCTGCATTTTGGATTAACTGAAGCTTGTTTATTGAGGATGCAGGACAACCACCTAGTAATGCATTACAATAGTCCAGTCTGGAGGTCATGAATGCATGAACTAGTTTTTCTGCATCAGATACGGATAAGATGTTCCTAAGTTTAGCAATATTTCGAAGATGGAAAAAGGCTGTTTTTGTGATATTTGAAATGTGATTTTCAAAAGACAAGTTACTGTCTAATATTACTCCCAGATCTTTTACTGCTGAGCTGGTAATAACAGTACATCCTTCTAAGCGCAAGCTGAATTGTGAAAGCTGTTGTGTGCTGGTTTTTGGGCCAATAAGTAATATCTCTGTCTTATCTGAATTTAATAAAAGAAAGTTATTGGTCATCCAATCTTTTATGTCCTGGACACACTCAGTTAATCTAGACAACTTAGGTATTTCGTCTGGTTTAGTTGAGATATATAATTGGGTATCATCAGCATAACAATGGAAACTAATCCCATGTCTTCTAATGATGTTACCCAAGGGAAGCATGTATATTGAGAACAACAGAGGTCCTAAAACTGACCCTTGTGGGACCCCATATTTCACTGGCATTATACCAGACGGTTCTCCATTTAGATCTACAAAATGGTAGCGATCAGACAGGTAAGATCTAAACCATTTTAGTGCCTGTCCCTGAATACCTATATAATTTTGTAAGCGATCTATGAGAATATTATGATCTATAGTGTCGAATGCAGCACTAAGATCGAGCAGGACTAGCAATGAGATGCAGCCTTGGTCTGAAGCTAAAAACAAGTCATTTGTAATCTTAACTAGTGCAGTTTCTGTGCTATGATGGGGCCTGAAACCTGACTGAAATTCTTCAAGGATGTTGTTATCCTGCAAGAATGTGCAAATTTGAGCTGATACTACTTTTTCTAGTATTTTTGATATGAACGGGAGGTTTGAGATCGGTCTGTAATTTTTTATTTCATTCGCGTCCAAATTAGATTTTTTAAGAAGCGGCTTAATAACTGCTAACTTGAAAGGTTTAGGGACGTGACCTAGATGTAATGAAGAATTAATAATGTTTAGGAGTGGCTCTCCAACCGTAAGCATCACTTCTTTTAAAAATCTGGTTGGGATTGGGTCTAACAGGCACGTTGTTGATTTAGCCGAGGTGATAAGTTTATACAGCTCTTCCTGTCCTATACCTGTAAAGCAGTGAAAATCTAAATGTGAAGCTATAGGCTGAACTGGATCGTGAGATACTATTAGAGGTTGGACCTCCATTATTTTCTTCCTGATATTATTGATTTTTTCATTAAAGAAGTCCATAAAGTCTTCACTTCTAAACTGTGATGGGATACTCTCTGCGGGCATCTTACGTTTTGTTAGGCGAGCCACTGTACTAAATAAGAACCTGGGATTGTTTTGGTTTCTTGCTATCAGTTGGCTAAGATGCTCGGTCCTAGCAGTTTTTAGAGCTTGTCTATAGCTGCACATACTGTCTTTATACGCAATTCGAAAAACTTCTAATTTAGTTTTCCTCCATTTTCGCTCGAGGTTACGGGTTGCTCTCTTTAGGGCGCGAGTATGACTGTTGTACTGTACCACGGTGCCAATGTTTTATCTCTGACTTTTTTTAATCTGATGGGAGCAACAGTGTCTAATGTACTGGTAAAAAATAGTGCCCATGCTGCTAGTCACTTCATCTAGATCATCTGCATTTAGGGGTCTAATAAGAAATTGGGACAGATCCGGCAGATTACTTGTGAATCTGTCTTTAGTGGTGGGATTCATATTTCTAACAGATTGATAGCGTGGGGAGACACAGCTAATCTGTTCTACGGGTAGAGTATATGTCAGGAGGTGATGATCTGTGATATCATCACTTTGAGGTATGATCTCTATATTAGAGACATCTATACCATGGGATATAATTAAATCTAGCGTATGATTAAAGCGGTGAGTTGCTCCAATTATATTTTGCTTAACCCCAAAGGAATTTAGTAAATCCATAAATGTGAGTGCTAAAGCGTCGTTAGCATCATCTACATGAATGTTAAAGTCTCCTACTATCAATACTTTGTCAGAGTTAACCAATAGGTCTGATAGCAGATGTCCAAATTCTTTAAGAAAATCGCCATATGGTCGCCAAAGACTTCATTTTGTTTTTCTTCAGCCATTCAGAGGTGGATTTGCTGGTGTGTTTTGGGTCATTGTCCTGCTGCAGCACCCAAGATCGCTTCATCTTGAGTTGACGAACAGATGGCCGGACATTCTCCTTCAGGATTTTTTGGTAGACAGTAGAATTCATGGTTCCATCTATCACAGCAAGCCTTCCAGGTCCTGAAGCAGCAAAACAACCACAGACCATCACACTACCACCACCATATTTTACTGTTGGTATGATGTTCTTTTTCTGAAATGCTGTGTTACTTTTACGCCAGATGTAACGGGACACGCACCTTCCAAAAAGTTCAACTTTTGTCTCGTCGGTCCACAAGGTATTTTCCCAAAAGTCTTGGCAATCATTGAGATGTTTTTTAGCAAAATTGAGACGAGCCTTAATGTTCATTTTGCTTAAAAGTTGTTTGCGCCTTGGAAATCTGCCATGCAGGCCGTTTTTGCCCAGTCTCTTTCGTATGGTGGAGTCGTGAACACTGACCTTAATTGAGGCAAGTGAGGCCTGCAGTTCTTTAGATGTTGTCCTGGGGACTTTTGTGGCCTCTCGGATGAGTTGTCTCTGCGCACTTGGGGTAATTTTGGTCGGCCGGCCACTCCTGGGAAGGTTCACCACTGTTCCATGTTTTTGCCATTTGTGGATAATGGCTCTCACTGTGGTTCGCTGGAGTCCCAAAGCTTTAGAAATGGCTTTATAACCTTCACCAGACTGATAGATCTCAATTACTTTTGTTCTCATTTGTTCCTGAATTTCTTTGGATCTTGGCATGATGTCTAGCTTTTGAGGTGCTTTTGGTCTACTTCTCTGTGTCAGGTAGCTCCTATTTAAGTGATTTCTTGATTGAAACAGGTGTGGCAGTAATCAGGCCTGGGGGTGACTACAGAAATTGAACTCAGGTGTGATAAACCACAGTTAAGTTATTTTTTAACAAGGGGGGCAATCACTTTTTCACACAGGGCCATGTAGATTTGGAGTTTTTTTCTCCCTTAATAACGTAAACCTTCATTTAAAAACTGCATTTTGTGTTCAATTATTTTATCTTTGACTAATACTTAACGGTTTTTGATGAGCAGAAACATTTAAGTGTGACAAACATGCAAAAGAATAAGAAATCAGGAGGGGGGCAAATAGTTTTTCACACCACTGTATACTGTATATATAAATTATATATATATATATATATATATATATATATATATATGTATATATATATATATAGGAATAATATAGGAACTAGGCATTGTTCACAGAGCACAGTTCTGACTTCTTGCTCAGACTGTATTTGTCACATTTATATCAGGATCTAATACAAGCACCACACCTGTCCCCAAAAACACCTTGCGCGCACACACACATTAAATTTGCATGAGTCACATGCATCATGAACAACAATAAACGTCATATTTGTAAGCCCATTCATTAGAGTAGAAGCAAATAACCAGGGCAAGAAGGTGAGAAAAGGCCAGATGGTTAGCTTTTGTGGTTTCTAAGTTATTGCTGACGCTGCTGTGTTGAAGCATGGGTGGTTACGGGAGCAGAGCCAGCAATGGTGAGACTGCAGTACAGATAGCATCTCTACAGGAAAACAAGCCAGTTTATAAAACCAGAATGTGTGCAAGTTATTTAACATTGAGCATCCATGTCCTTATAGTCTTGTGCCTCATTGCACTTTGAAATAAGGTTGTTTATTTTGGAATCATAGCCACGTTTGTTCATGGGTGCATTTTGCTAGTTTTCTAGAAATTGTTTTGAAGAAAAAATAAAAAAAATCTAAATATCAATGGAGAACTTCGCCAACTTGCAGGAGACACGCATCTGTCTCTGGGAACTGAACACACATTCTCGTCCAACCATTTGTACCGCCAGGGAGTTACAGTCACATCCCTGTACAGTCAGTCCTCGCTTAATAACAGCAGTTTCAGTGTTTCACATGGGAGGCAGTAAGTCCAAGTCTCATAATAGTGCAATTATTGTTAACAGTTAAAATTAAAAGTTTGACTTGAACGCCCCTTGTATAATAGAAAAAGAAGATGCAAAATATTTGTCTCCAACTTTTGAGATTGGATTAAAGTTACCATCTTGTTCAATAAATTCCACCTTCTTCATTATGATTCACCGTGTGAAATGGCGAGCCAATCAGTTCCCGTTCCCTTCATAAATAAAGGACTGAGACGAAATTAGCACACAACAATTACATACCACAATGGAAACATTTATTAAAATACAAATTTGAAATACATAAAATCATTCATCATGTAGTAGTCAAAGCATTCTTTATTTTCATAGTCTTGACTCGTCACAGTGCTCGGTTTATCATTATAATTAAAAAAGGACAGAAAAAGTAATAGTAGATTAATAATACTCATGTTTTTAAAACAGAGAGTGTTACCTAGAAATATTCTGAATATTTGGCTCAGACCTGACATGTACTCAGGTTTTGAATAATACCAGGTGCTTGGTAAGAGAGCTGCTTTACATCAAAACACAAAATAAAGGGAAATAAAGTATGATATACTGTATATATATGACTTGCATCGGACACGGTCCTAGGAAGGAAAAAAAAATCTAATCATTATGCTAGACTCGAGCTTGGCCTTATGCACAGCTGCTGCCTTTGCTTAGGTGGATTTGATGAGGTTATCACTATGGGAGTAATACATTGCAGTGTTCAGGGAAAACTGATGCTTTAAAGTTGTGCCTCAGCTGCTGGCCGGGGGACCTTGACTACTCGCTGACTCCCTGATTTCAGGCTATAAAGCAAGACGTGCAAAACATCACGCCACAACTCACCGTTCATACAGTATATACTGTACATGAACTGCAGAGGTGCAAAGTAATGAATTACATTTACTCGCATTACTGTAATTGAGTAGATTTTTTGTTTACTTCTACTTTTTAAAGTAGTTTTTAAAATCTGTAATTTTACTTTTACTTAAGTATGTTCCCTTTCAAAGGCTTTCTCTCGATGCTGCGTGAAAACGCTATGGGAACCATTTTGTCCTGTTGCCAGTTGTGAAGCATGTGTGCAAACACGCCAAATATTTTGGCTATATACTGTATAACCTCGGTCAGGTGAGGTCATCTGATTAGACGCAGCTGCATTTTATAAATACTAGTGAGCGGGCGACAAACCTCAGATCATTTGTCTTCACCTTGTTGTGAGCGTGTCTGTGTTTAAACAAGCAAAATAAGAAAGTGTTTAACTCACCAATATGACGGAGTTTAAACTAGATACCGTGTGTGATAATCCATATCGGAGGGCGATCTTTGCACTGCTTCGGTTAAGTGCTGTGCGTGCCTCGCATTCCTTGAGAAGCTTCGAGCCGCCGCGCATTCCTGGCTTAAACTCGTGCATCTGATAGTGCTGCGGCAGACGGAGGTAAGCTCCTTTCTTTCGCGTTCTCATTACGGGAATTCCTCTCTTGCTTCCGCGGTGATGAAAATAGCCTTAAGCACTTAAAAACATTAGACGGCAGGTTCTGTCCGGAGCCTCAACGACGCTCTCTCCCCTTTCTTAGCTCTCTCAATTTGAGTTAACCCTTTCATGGAGTAAGCTGTATTCATCCCGTGTTTTTCCTGCCATCAACTTATTTATTTATTTAAATATAGTTGATGTGGAAGCACGGGGTTATATGATGACGCCCAGATAGAAGAGGTGCTTCACAGGCTATCTCTCTCCTGGGACATCATCCTTCCTGGAAAGCTTATACTTCCTTTCTAGCTGTGTAGACTTTCATCTGCCCTGGAGGGAAAAGCTTTTCAGGCAGTAGGTCAGCTTGGTGCTCCTCTGCACACCATGGCGGTTTTGCAGGCCTACCAGGCTGACCTGCTGAGAGACTTGAGTACTGACGGGTCACTTCAAGATAAGGCGTATTGGAATTACACCGAGCTACAGACTTGTCTCTTCGTGCAACAAAGCAGACGGCTCGTGCTATCGACCGTTTTATGGCTGCTATGGTTTTCGAAGGAGGCACCTGTGGCTAAATCTCAGGCGCATCAAGGATAGGATTGTGCATTCCTCCTTAATGCCCCTATCTCACCTTCCGGCCTGTTTAGCGATGTCGTTAACTCAGTCGCCACTAGGTTCTGAGGCGAACTTATACGAACAGGCTTTTGGGAAATTCCCTCCCCGCCGTGCTCAAGAGTCGGGATTGTCGGCCACCCAGTCTCGACACAAGGAGAGTGTTTTTCTTTGGACCCGGGCACCTCCTCGTAAAGATTGCACTATCCGCCCCAAGAGGTCAGACTGATTAAAAAATAAATGGGGGTGGCCCCCCCAATAGGGAGAGGCACCCAGAATTCCTTTCAAACGAATGAAGTGTTCTCCCTGGCACCCCCAGGAGGTCGGTGTTCTTGCTCCGCCACCACTGGTGTTTTGGGCAACACCAGTCATCAATAGGCTGTTAGTTCTTCTGTTTTTTTCCTGCCATGTTTCAGGATGCCAAACATCTAACATCCCCTCCGTTTAACCAAGCCGCTGAGACTTTTGCCCTTTTCTGAGAAACTGGCAGCGTTGTAGCTACTGCCAAGTATATCTCCTTGGGTACTAAGCACTGGAGAGAGAAACTACAGGATTCGGTTCTCACTTTACCCTCTGTGTTTTCAATGGCGTGGTCTCCACTTCCATGAAACCGGGAAAGTGCGCATCTGCTGACAAAAGCTGCTGGGGAAGGGGGCCATGGAACATGTTCCCCTACCAGACAGTGAGTCAGGCTACTACAGTCGGTATTCTTGGTTCCCAAGAGGAACGGGGGTTGCGTCCAATTTTTCAGATTTTGCGGGCTCTTCCGCTATCTGAAAATCAATAAATACAGTTTCAAATGTTGACTGTCAAAGTGATTGCTCTCAAATCCTACCAAGCGATTGATTTCTGACAATTGATTTAAGGACGTTTACTTCATACAGAAACATTGCCTCAACACAGGAAGTTCCTGAGGTTCGCTTTCGGGGACGAAGCTTACCAGTATCGGGTCCTTCCATTGGTCTAGCTCACTCGCACATATACAAAATGCATGGATTTAGTCCTGGCTCTTACGGGAGTCCCAGGGCATCCGGTAGTTAGCGCTTCGACATCCGCATGTCATCCTAGCTCATCTCTGTTCTCAGGACTGAGACCCAACACCACGAAAGCGTGCTCTTTCCTGTTCAGAGGACAACACATTGGGTGCCATATGGGATTCGACCATAATCGGGCACAGCTGTCTCCCACTCGTGTCGAACCCATTCTCAACACCCTCAAGGGAAACAAGCTAGACCAGAAAGTGACCATCACTTTCAGAGATCCTAGCTCTCATGGCAGCTGTATCCACGGTGACACCTTTGGGCATTCTGCAAATGAGAGTATTTCAAGTTGTGGCTAAGAACCAGGGGATTTCACTAGGCCCAATCCCCAATAAGGGTGCTTCATACCCTTTCTATGTGGTTCAGACCCCGGTTTCTACTCTGGGTCCCACTCTAAGTTCATCTTGTCGTCGCTGATGCTAACGACAGATGCTTTCCTCACAGGCTGGGGTGCGGTCTCAGATGACCGTCCAGCCCAAGGGAGCTGGAGAGGCCATCTTCTCGCGCGGCACATCAATTGCCTCGAGATGATGGCTCTATTTCTGGCCCTAAAGCACTTCCTCCAGCAGTTGAGAGGCTGCCATGTCCTAGTGCGCGTGGACAACACTATGGCAGTCTCATATATTATCGCCAAGGCGGACTGTGCTCGCGCCGCTAATAGCTAGCGCACCAGGTTCCAGTCCCTCAGGGCGATTTACATTCCAGCATGGATGCGGGAGCAGTAGTACTGTCCAGTCTATCTCTGACACACGGGGAATGGAAACCCCACTCCGAAGTAGTCAGGGAGAGATTTCATGTAGCAAGGTGGACCTCTTGCCTTGCAAGATATGCTTCACCTTTAACTGCTCTTCAGATTTACGTACACCGCATCAGCTAGTGGCGTAGGTCAGAGCAGCTTCTATATGTTTTGGATGAGAGATGCTATTGCCCTCTCCTATAAGGCGTGTGGACTCACTTCGCCTCTAGGAATCAGGGCTCATTCAACCATGGGATCGCCTCATCTATTGCACTAGCAAGAGGTATTCCCCTGCAGCAAGTATTGCTAAGCAGGTAGTAGACCCAGTCCACTGCCGAATTGCTTCAGTGGTGGAGTTTCTGCAGGATGCACCTAACTGCATTGTTTGAAGCCTTCTGTCCTCCGCCTTTTACAGCCTCGGAGCAGGAGAAACTTCACTTACTGTCCAGTACGTGCTCTTCAGATTTACGTCCACCGCACCAGCCAGTGGTGTAAGTCAGAGCGCCAATATACTGGGTGAGTGATGCACATTGCCCTCTCCTATGAGGCGCGTGGGTTCACTTCGCCTCTAGGAAGCAGGGCTCATCCAACCAGGGTGATCATCCCAGTTTGCACCAGCAGGAGGTATCCCCTCCAGCAATTGTGTGGCGCGGAGGGTTGGTCCTCCCCGCACACATTTCTTACATTTATAATCTGGATGTTCATGCTACTCCGGGCTCACTGTCCCTGAGTTAGCTGCCCAGGCATAGTTCTGAGACCTTCTCGGCCTTGTGCGCACACGCTACACAACCTTAGTGTCCAGACACTTGTAGTGCGGCGGCGTTGGTATTCTCGTTCCCATAGCGTTTTCATGCAGCATCAAGAGAAAGCCTTTGAAAGGGAACGTCTCGGGTTACTGTGTTGTAACCCTGTTTCCTGAAAAGGCGGGAACGAGATGCTGCGTCCTAATGCGGCACTACCACGTGACCGGACGTCCGTTCAGACAAATTAATCTGAGGTTTGTCGCCGGCTCACTAGTATTTATAACCTGTAGCTGCGTCTAATCAGATGACGTCACCTGACCGAGGTTATATATAGCCAAAAAATTTGGCGTGTTTGCACACATGCTTCACAACCGGCAACAGGACAAAATGGTTCCCATAGCGTTTTCACACAGCATCTCGTTCCCGCCTTTTCAGAGAACAGGGTTACAGCACAGTAACCCGAGACGTTTGGTTTAAAGTATTGTACATACATACATTTTAAATCATATTCACTACTGCGTAAAAAATAAATGAATGAAAATGAAAAATTATACAAATAATACAACGGGGAAGGAAAAAAATTGCACCCCGGAAACGACTGATTGATTGATTGATTGATTGATTGATGGAGAACAAATGCGCTAAATTCACAAGAACAATGGAGACAAAACAGCTGTCAGTGATGCAGACACAGCTGAAAGTGAAACGCCAACAAATTCCTATGAAGCAAACCTCTGGTCATACAGTATTTAAGCCACCACTTTGATTTCAAGCACAACAAAGGCAACAGATTTATTATGTAAGAGTGTTCAATCCCCCATCCCACCCCCGCTGTTAAACAAAAAAAAAAAGTAACTCAGTAACTTTTACTGAGTAAATTTTTAATGAGCTACTTTTTACTTTTACTTGAGTAGATTTTTATAAGGGTAACTTTACTTGTACTTCAGTAAAAGTTCACTAAAGTAACAGTACTTTTACTTAAGTACAACATTGTATTACTCTTTCCACCTCTGATGAACTGTATACACACACACACACACACACACACACACAGGTGCTTCTCAATGAATTAGAAAAGTTGATTTATTTCAATAATTCAATTTAAAAAGTGAAACTCATTTATTATTCAGATTCGTTACACATTAATTTTGATGATTATGACTTACAACTAATGAAAACTAAGACCAATGAGAAAAAAAAAAAAACATAAATGTCGGTCTACTAAAAGTATGAAGATGAACAGCACTCAACACTTTGCGTTGTATGAATTACTGCAGCAATGCGACAAACAGGACTGGACTGGACTGTAGCTCAGGGGGCCAAAGTCCTCGTTTCAGATCAAAATACATTTTTCACTTCATTTGAAAATCAAGGTCCCAGAGTCTAGAGGGAGAGAGTAGAGGCACAGAATCCAAGCTGCTTGAAGTCCAGTGTAAAGTTTGCAAAGTCAGTGGTGGTTTGAGGAATGATGTCATCTGCTGGGTGTTGGGTCACTGTGTTCTTTCAGATCCAAGTTCAGCACAGCCGTCTACCAGGAAGTTTTAGGGCACTGCATGCCTCCTTCTACTGACCAGCTTTATGGTGATGCTGATTTAATTTTCCAGCAGGACTTGGCACCTGCTCACACTCCAAAAGTACTAAGACCTGGTGTAACGACCATGGTATCCCTGTGCCTGATGGACCAGCAAACTTACCTGATCTAAATCCCATAGAGAATGCAAAGGAGCTGACCCAACAATGCAGAGGAGCTGAAGGCTGCTGCCAAGACAACCTGGGCTTCCAGGGCCACTTATCTGGGAATTTGTACATCAGCTTCTGCTTCAAACTCAAAACAAGCCATTAGCCAACTACAGGGGACACGAGGATCAACTCTGGAATCACTTTTAATTCTTGTGTCTGACAACAATCATTCAAAGTAAATTCAAATAAGTGGTCGATAACCTTAAATGAAAAAAACAGAAAAAGGGAAAATCACAATTTCTGAAAAATTATAGTTAACACTATAGTGTTATAGAAAAATTATAGTTAGTGGTTAGCACTGTCGCCTTGCACCTCCAGGGTCCGGGTTCGATTCCCGGCCGGGCTCGATTCCCGTCTCTGTGTGCATGGAGTTTGCATGTTCTCCCTGTGCTTGGTGGGTTTCCTCCGGGTACTCCGGTTTCCTCCCACAGTCCAAAGACATGCAGATTAGGCTAATTGGCGTTCCCAAATTGACCATAGTGTGTGAATGAGTGTGTGTGTGCTCTGCGATGGATTGGCACGCTGTCCAGGGTGTACTCTGCCTTGTGCCCTTGTGGGATAGGCTCCAGGTCCCCGTGACCCTAAATACAGGATAAAAAGCGGTACAGAAGATGAATGAATGAATGAATATATATATATACAGTGGTGTGAAAAACTACGTATTTGCCCCCTTCCTGATTTCTTATTGTTTTGCATGTTTGTCATACTTAAATGTTTCTGCTCATCAAAAACCATTAACTATTAGTCAAAGATAACATAATTGAACACAAAATGCAGTTTTTAAATGAAGGTTTATGTTATTAAGGGAGAAAAAAAACTCCAAATCTACATGACCCTGTGTGAAAAAGTGATTGCCCCCCTTGTTAAAAAATAACTTAACTGTGGTTTATCACACCTGAGTTCAATTTCTGTAGTCACCCCCAGGCCTGATTACTGCCACACCTGTTTCAATCAAGAAATCACTTAAATAGGAGCTACCTGACACAGAGAAGTAGACCAAAAGCACCTCAAAAGCTAGACATCATGCCAGGATACAAAGAAATTCAGGAAAAAATGAGAACAAAAGTAATTGAGATCTATCAGTCTGGTAAAGGTTATAAAGCCATTTCTAAAGCTTTGGGACTCCAGCGAACCACAGTGAGAGCCATTATCCACAAATGGCAAAAACATGGAACAGTGGTGAACCTTCCCAGGAGTGGCCGGCCGACCAAAATTACCCCAAGAGCGCAGAGACAACTCATCCGAGAGGCCACAAAATACCCAGGACAACATCTAAAGAACTGCAGGCCTCACTTGCCTCAATTAAGGTCAGTGTTCACGACTCCACCATAAGAATGAGACTGGGCAAAAACGGCCTGCATGGCAGATTTCCAAAGCGCAAACGACTTTTAAGCAAAAAGAACATTAAGGCTCGTCTCAATTTTGCTAAAAAACATCTCAATGATTGCCAAGACTTTTGGGAAAATACCTTGTGGACCGACGAGACAAAAGTTTAACTTTTTGGAAGGTGCGTGTCCCGTTACATCTGGTGTAAAAGTAACACAGCATTTCAGAAAAAGAACATCATACCAACAGTAAAATATGGTGGTGGTAGTGTGATGGTCTGGGGTTGTTTTGCTGCTTCAGGACCTGGAAGGCTTGCTGTGATAGATGGAACCATGAATTCTACTGTCTACCAAAAAATCCTGAAGAAGAATGTCCGGCCATCTGTTCGTCAACTCAAGCTGAAGCGATCTTGGGTGCTGCAGCAGGACAATGACCCAAAACACACCAGCAAATCCACCTCTGAATGGCTGAAGAAAAACAAAATGAAGACTTTGGAGTGGCCTAGTCAAAGTCCTGATCTGAATCTTATTGAGATGTTGTGGCATGACCTTAAAAAGGCGGTTCATGCTAGAAAACCCTCAAATAAAGCTGAATTACAACAATTCTGAAAAGATGAGTGGGCCAAAATTCCTCCAGAGCGCTGTAAAAGACTCGTTACAAGTTATCGCAAACGCTTGATTGCAGTTATTGCTGCTAAGGGTGGCCCAACCAGTTATTAGGTTCAGGGGGCAATTACTTTTTCACACAGGGCCACGTAGGTTTGGATTTTTTTTCTCCCTAAATAATAAAACCCCTCATTTAAAAACTGCATTTTGTGTTTACTTGTGTTATCTTTGACTAATAGTTAAATGTGTTTGATGATCAGAAACATTTTGTGTGACAAACATGCAAAAGAATAAGAAATCAGGAGGGGGGCAAATAGTTTTTCACACCACTGTATATAGAGATATATATACGTACAGTACAGGCAAAAGACATCAAAACTATGAATGAACACATGTGGAGTTAGTATTATAAAATATAATTTTCGGATAACATTTCTCATATTATGTCTCTTATACCACAAATGCTATTTTTTTTTAATGAATGATGTATCATACTGTTTTTAGTGGTGTATAGTTACATTTAATGCTATCTAACATCTGGAAGATAAATTACTTCCATTGTTAAAATTATAGAATTGAGAAACTTCTTGTGGTAAGAAATCAGAAGTCAGCTTTCTCTTGATGGGAACGTTCTTGCATCATGTAATAAATTGACATACAGTATATGATATATATGCAATCCAGTCTATATACAGTAAAATGCAAAAGTGATTCCAAAGTGCCATATGGACTCCAAGCTGAGTAAGAGATTGAGTGAAAAATTATATTAAAGAAATTGGAACAAATGTTTTACTAAGAAAGGCTGTAACGTGCATAAAGATACAATTTAAAATCCGTTGTTAACCACCTCAGCGGCGACCTCATTTCACCTCTCGTCTGTTCCAACCACTCAGCATTCAGTATCAGCAGTATAACTAATCACCGGCCGAATCATCTGTCATCATCTGTACCTGTTTCTCACTAGTTCATGCCTTAAGTTAGACGTTTTTTTTTTCATGATTGAATGATTCATACTGTAGGTCACTTTATGGCTTAATAAATGAAAAACATTCCTCTGAAACTCAGGTACTTCAAGAAAATCCATATATTACATGTAAGTACAGTATAGGGAAACTCTGACATGCTGGACTTCTTTCATAAATATTACAGAAACATCTCCTTAAATAGATCTTTATGAATCTTATATTATTTGTAACAAAAGCTTGGACCTGATACACAAGTGTCACACACATTTCATGCCCTCCTGCATCATACAAAGCTGTATTTACCGTCAGATTCCACATCAATTGTGGTGGATGAATAAACTCTTCCACAGCCTGGAGGCCATAACAGAAAGAGCACGACCCTTAACCAGTAATTAAAATGTGCAGCAGAGGAAAACAAGCCTAAAGGTGAAACGTGGACTGAGGAGGTCAGGAAACGATGAGCTAGGATGTGTCTCTTCATGTAGTGCTTTGAAATCCATTCGGATAAAAACCTTAGAATCTGGTGAAGAAAACAGTGAAGAAAGACCAGTGCAGTATGGGTATTGTTGGTCTTTGTAGTGTCAGTCAGGAGTGCCGCAGGACCACGTTGAACCGGAGCATGGGTTTTGACCCGAGGTGACTGACAAACACCTACAGAAGACTAGCAGTCAATACATGGTGCGAGGAAAGCGTGTCTATATTGCCTAGCGTTATTTTGTCAGTCAGTACAGTATATATGTTTAAATGCATAGATTTATGTCTGATGATTCGATTTGATTCGATCCACTGGAGGTGAGCATTTCCTATAATTCTTTACAGTTTTATACACTCTTCTGTTTTGTTATTGAAGAATTAATTTTGACTCTTTAGCAAGTGGATTAGAGTTTTTGTGGAGAAGTGGGTAATAATAAAGCACATGAATTAAATCAAAGGTTAAAGATAACTAAGCACATTTACTTTGTTACTGTACTTAAATCATATTTCACATACCTGTATTTTACTTGAGTCGTTTTATTAAAGCATTTTTTTTCACTCCGCTACATCCTACAACAAATATCTTGTACTTTTTACTTTACTACATTTCTGTTGCCATAAATTAGCACAGGGGTGTGTAGAATGATCAAAAAAGTAACGTTGCTATGCGCTGACTGTTCTACGTAACACTCTGATTTGTCTTCCTTCCGTAAAACACATGTATGTATGTATGTATGCATGGATGGATGGATGGATAGATAGATACTTTATTTATCCCAAAGAAAATTTCCATCATCCAGTAGCAAGGAAGTTACCATAATGTAACTGGTTATTAATGTAGGTGGTTAAAGGGGCATTGGATGTCTGTACTCTATACTTTGTGCTTGTAGGGTGAAAATGGGTACAGGGCCCTTTAAGAAATGCGTGATGACGTCATTACGTACGCGTGTGACTTGTTGCATATGAGACTGGAAACCATGAAGTTAATGTGGTGAGAGGTTTCACCTGTAACGGTTTCCAGGTAAAAGATCATCCACTATAATCCGTTTTGTAAAGTAAATCAAAACGTTTGGAAAGATTTGGAAGTTTCTTGTAACTGGGTTTGTTTGTTATGCTGATGTATTTTTGCAGTAATTGGTGTGAGTGAAGGATTTGATTCCACTGTTAGCATAGTGTAAGCTAAAAATATCAGGTCAGTGGTCTCTGATTCAAATTTGCTTTAAAATGCCTTAAATATGCGTTTTGTGTTTGTTTCTCTAAAAAGAGTTTAGAAACATTAATTTTGAAGTTATGTGTTGATTTTTATGTACGTTTACGTTCAAGCTATACAAGTTTCCCTGGTGTGTTTGGCCCATTGGGGTGTGTGTGTGTTTGAAACTGAGGTTGGAAAGTAAGTGAACTGTACAATGGGATCGTACAGGTATCGTTTACTGTTGTTTTTTTTTTTTTTTTTTTTTTTTTGGCAATGATAATTAATGCCAAGGGCATGTATGTTCTTTTTTCTTAGAACTGCCACTGCCGTATTTTCTTTACTGGCTGTTTGTTTTCTTTTTTATTATACTGCACACAGTGAAAGGGCACTGGTGGCTCAGTGATAGGTGTTTCGCCTGCCATGCGGACGGCCCGGGTTCGATTCTAGCCAGTGCCCACACCCCAGCCACTGGATACAGTGCCGGTCCCAAGCCCGGATAAAATGGGAGGGTTGCGTCAGGAAGGGCATCCGGCGTAAAACCTGTGACAAGTTGTAGTGCGGACTGGATATTCCGCTGTGGCGACCCCTTGCCAGGAGCAGCCGAAAGACCAACAACACCATAGTGATTCTGTACTTTTGTTTATTTTCTTGGGTTATTGATTTCTTTGGGTTGATGTAAATTATAATATCTTCTTGTCAACATTTGTCCATTACTGAAGAAAGATTGGTTCTAAGATTTTGTTTTGTTTACTCTTCTTCCACATAGAAATTAATAGTAACGTTTTATTGTTAATTGGAATAAAACAACCCTTGCTACTAGATGTTATATATATATATATATATATATATTTTTTTTTTTTTTATTAATTTTTTATTTTATTTTATTTTTTTACATATAACACATATACAGTATAGCCACAGATTGAACCTGATAGAGCACCACACACACACACACACACACACTACCCGCCAAGCTAGCATGGGCCGTCAGCCGGATGTCTCTGAGCAGTGTTCCATGGTGACCTGAACTGAAAGCACACACGCACACACAAGAAACTCCCTGTCTGGATTGCAGACAGTGTCTTTTCTCCCTCACACATTTCTAACTTTTATGCCCCCACATACTGTGACTTTTTATCAGAGGTCAGAATGTGACTTTCACACTCGCAAAAAAAAAAAGTTTCACTTTAATTTTCAATCTGAGGATGAACCTCCTCCACCCAAATCCCTAGAGGAGAAACCTCTAAATTGATTTTATACCTGCTTCAGTGCCAGGGTCAATTATGCAAATCTATTTCTGTGGAAGTACTGTAATAAAAAAAAAGGTCGTTCTTTTATTAAAGAATGCAGATCTGTGATAGTCAGTTTAGTTTTTTTTTTTTTTCAACTATTTTCTGTATATAACTCTGAGTTTTATGATAGCTTTATTGGAAATGTAATGCAACACAGAAATAAAGATTCTGCTTTCTCACATGGTCTAATTTCCTAAGCTGTTTACACTAGCTGAAATTTCCTCTTAAATAAAAAGCATGGCGTATTATGCATAAAACGGGCATGCAAGTCTAAACACGCATGATGTTTCGGGTAAAACCCAAAATGTTCTTTTCTGAATGCATCTGAGCAAGGATTTAAAAAAATATGTTCAATAAGCTGATAATTTATTTTCTTTTTATTAGTTTTCTGTCTGAAATGCTGCCTTTTCTCACATCTGATACGCTGGCCTCCCATGAACTCCTTTAATGTTTGACCAAACATGTGGAAATGGCTTGAAGTGAGGTCCGGACTGTATGTACTGTACATTAGGATGTGGCGTTTTCTTTAAAACATTCACACAATTCATGTTTCACTGTGGCTGAGTCTTTTCATTGGCCTGTGAAATAAGTCCTGTTTTGACCTGAACGCCACTTTAATAGTATAAAGACATATGAAGTGCACATGTGGGCATACTAATGAAAAGCTATAAGGAAAGAAATAAAATCCTTTGCTATGGTCAATATGTCAATAGTGTGTAGGAAGTCAATAGTAATCCCGTACCTCCTATAACAGCTTCCACAACCTCCTCGGGCATTTCTTGCTCAGCAGTTGGCTCCACTTCACTGACCTTTGGGTTCACGTCTAGGACCTATTTATGGAAAGTACATCTTTTAACACTAGTAGCAATTTTGCTACTTTTGTTGTGTAGACCATAACATTCGACCCACCAAGGATCCACTGATACTGTACCACATCCATTCCGTAAAACCTAATCATAGCCGAATCGCATATTAGCTGTTTTCATGCTCTTAAGAATGACTTGGTTACTGAATTTTCCAGGAATTTATCTTTTCACACACATTGATTGATTGTGTTTCCTCCACAAGGACTTTAGTTTCTTTTAGAGTGCATTTATCAGGTGGTGGTACTGTAGTTACAGTAAGTGAGATGAGCTATGACCTTAGTAAACTCAGCGATGCACTGACAATGAGTTTTGCAGCCACATCAAGTATTTTATGCTGCACCTTCTGGTGTATGTATAAGGAATAATAACTGTGAACAGTTCACACTTCTCTGAGACAAACTTTCATGTGAAGTGAAAGAAGTTAATGCAACACATGTAACTGTGGGAGGAAACCGGAGTACCATATATGTATATAAATGGTCCATGGTACTGTATGTATGTACTATTAATTACATATGATACTGTGTGTACAAACATACTATATCAGATACCTGGTGAACTCAGGCAGCCACTGTGGTACACAAAAACACCAAAGGTATTCACCAAAGTAGTGTGGAACATACCGATATAGTACTACCACGGTACTCTGTACTCCCACGGTGCATACCATGGTAATATCTGAAGTAGCACAGTAATACTACGGTGAATTATGGTATATACTGAAGTTTATCATAGTAAAATTTCATAGTGAAAAATAACATTTTGTGTCAGGAAATATTTTTGACTATATTAAACTGGTTCCAAAAGCATACTTAGATACTTTCTCACGCACATCAACAGTTATAGCTGAACTGCTGCCACCTAACACACACAGTATGAATGCAGAACAATTCCTGCTTTCTGTTTCACCCAGATGAGGATGGGTTCCCTGTTGAGTCTGGTTCCTCTCAAGGTTTCTTCCTATTACCATCTCGGAGTTTTTCCTTGCCACTGTCGCCCTCGGCTTGCTCACCAGGAACTATCTGACCATTTTGATTCATACACATTCACATTCCATACAAACTTAAATAATTCTTTTGATTGTGTAAAGCTGCTTTGAGACAACGACAATTGTTAAAAGCTCTATACAAATAAAATTGAATTGAATTATTGCATCTATAATATATAGTATTTTGTTTTAAGGTAAAATATTACAATGTTATAATATATTAATCACGGTGCTTATGAAATAAACTCCTAGATGAATTAATAATCCATATGGTGAAATATTTTTGAATTACAATGATAAATATGTGTGTTCTGAGTGAGTTTTACACTGTGTGATGTAACGTATAATATGATACCGATAAATTCGCCTTACACAGGAATGTCCTGAATAGTACAGAAACAGTGACTAGTCAAATCCTTATAAAAAATGTAAAGGCAATTAATACATCAAGGAATGAAGAGTCTTGTAAGCCCACCAATGAGAT
Source organism: Channallabes apus (assembly GCA_030522415.1). Taxonomy (NCBI): domain Eukaryota; kingdom Metazoa; phylum Chordata; class Actinopteri; order Siluriformes; family Clariidae; genus Channallabes; species Channallabes apus. The sequence goes on from CM060109.1 coordinate 14,729,936, forward strand.
TCCACCATCATGTCCGTGCCTGTTTTTTTTTTTTTTTTTTTTTTAGTCTTTATCTGTTCAGTCTTCATGATGAAAGCCAAAAAGCTGTGTTTTTCTTTTTGTTTTTTTCCTCTCCCTGGGATATATTTCTTTGGCTCTTAGTGAAATAAAGCACTGTTTTCATGTGAACCAAAGTCCAAAACACATTACAGATATGAGGGTTGAATTGTAGAGTGCATCATGCAAGGCAAGGTGGACTAACTTAGTGCTGAGTGCTAAGTATAAAGCGTGCATGTGTGCCATCCATCACTGGCTGACAGGAAACGCAAAAAATGCTTCTGCATGAACACAAATATGCATGGACATATAATAGGTGGGAGAGCACTAATGAGAGCATACACAGTAACATGAGAGTTCTCAGTCAGCTACAATCACCTTTTCTTTTTCTTTTTTTTCTTTTTTTGGTAATAAATGCCAAGTTCGTGAATCTCCCCAGAAGCTTCTGAGTCATAATAAGTTTTATTTTTTAATCCATTATTTTTTGTCGCTCTACCACTTGTATATCTTTTAGACTGAATTTCATGCAATTAACAGCATCCTTTTTGTTTGTATGTTTGTTTTTTTCTTACTTTTTGACGCATAATTTTGTTCACATCCTAAAACCAGGTGTAAATTAAAAACCAGGTGTGTGTGTGTGTCATACTCAGGTGTGAGATTTTCTGTTTTTTTAACTTTTTTCCTTTCTGATGAATGTGCATGACAGCCATTTCAAATTGTCACAGAATAATGACTGTAAAAAAATAAAATTAAATAAAAAAAGGATCTAATTAGGGAAACTATATTTTTTATTCCTCTTTGTCAATCAGGATGGACAGTTTTGTTACGCAGACATAGCAACCCCAAGGCACATACCTGGTCCTTAATTCTGTGCCAGAAAAGATGGATCCTACATTGTGGATCATTGTATTGTGATTAGTTTAATATGCACAGCGTCCACTTTATTAGGTACACATAGGAAAAAAAAAAAATTCTGGTAGCAGGGGTGCAAGAAAATCCCGCAGGTCATCAGACATCAGAATTGTGAAAGATCAATGTGATCTCAGTGACAGCATTCCTGGAGACTAGTTTGAGTCGACAGGAAGCCTTAAGGCCCTTTATCACGTTCTACCATTTTTTCCCTTACAAGCACAATCAAATCACCCTGGCTTGAAATCCTTCATGGTGCTCAGTTGCTCGACCGTGTGACATCACATTCATGGTGCTCGGTCGCCCGACCGTGTGACATCACATGCTGTAATCGCCTATGAATTGGCCACATGTTAGCTATTAAATATGGTCCTGTGTTTTGGATCCCTGTGATCCCTACTGAAGCTCTGATCCTCCTGCACGCTTCTCTTATAAATGTCATCATACATAGTGCAGCTGATGAGTGTGTACTACTTAGTAGTTTAGTGTGCAGAGGGATCATGCATGCAATTTTCCTTTTTGAAAAAAAAAAACATTAATTGCTCACTTCTAATTTATGTCCAACATCCAAATGCGCTCAGTAGCAAATGTTAACACTGATGTTAATCACACGACGCCAAAGACACTACATTATGCAATTGTTAGTCATTTGCATGTTTATTAAAGTCATACTGCTGTGATGTTGTGAGCTGAGATTGGTTATTCGTACCTTACATGGGGGGTTAACACGGCCGACACAGTTGTGGTCAGCTGATACTCCGCAGCACTCTCCAGCTGGAATGAACTAATGTGAAAAGGCACAGATTTAGTATCTTTTATCACATTAGCTGTATTGTTTACAACTACAGTAGAGTTCCCAGAATTCACAGCATCCTACAAAAACTACAGACCCCAGGCACAACACTTAACCAGCTTTACTCACTGTCTGTTCCGTATAATGGGTCGCGGGGGCCTGGAGCATATACCAGGAGACAGGGGACACCCTGGTGCCGATTCATCACATGACACACACATACACACAAAATAAAAGTTTCAAACTTGGACAAATTTTGTATTTATTTATTTATTTTTTTTTTTATTCCCCAGAAACCGCACTGCACCGTACTAAGCATATATAAACGTCTACATCTTGGAAACATACAGTAGAGGTTCAACATCAAATTCAGGAATGTAGAAAAGAACGTTTGTCGTAACTTTCTGTACCTAAGCACTCTGTACAACTGTGTGAGTAGAAAAGCATTTCAGAACTCACACCACACCAGACCTTGAGGCAGATGGGTTACAACAGCCGAACTCATCTTATCACTGTGTTTCTTTTGGTTGTTTTCCACACCATCCTGTTAAAGATCCAGCAAAAACTAACCTTCACACTCTCACTCATTGTTTATACCGCTTTATCCTGTATACAGGGGGCCTGGAGCCTATCCGTGGGCGGGGTACACCCTGGACCCAATCCATCACAGGGTACACACACACACGCATGCACACAACCACGCCCACACGTGCACACACACACACACATACACATGCACACACATACACACACGCACGCACACACACACACATGCATTCAGCAAAACGATCTTGCATTTCATTTTTTCCTGATGTTTGATGTGATCTGCTTGTTTCTGCAGGAGATTAAGTGTTGCACTGCTGCCATATGATTAGCACCTGTCACTCTTCCTCTTGCTGCTCTTTCATACATAATAATGTTGATCTAATCTTTTCAACCGAAGCAACACGACCATCTGACTGTATTTCAGAAATGAAAATCAGAAACATTGGGATGGAAGCACGGCGGTAAGTGACGCGTCTGTCTTCCAGTCAAATCACCGTTTCAGTCGAGCGAACAACTTCAGTTTAATTTCAGTGCTCATTAACATGCCTCGCTCACCCCAACATAAATGTACTTAAATCGTCCACTTCCTATTAGCAGCGCCTGATGTTTTTGTTTTTGTGTGTGTGTGTGTGTGTGTGTGTATGAGAGAAAGAGAGAGGCAAAAGGCATTATCATATTTTTGTGTGCGCTGGCACATTTCTGCATAAAACAACCTTGCAATTCAGTCTCAAAGTCATTACCAAGCCTAATGGCACGAAATGGTGTGTGTGTGTGTGTGTCTATGTGGGGCAAATCTTTTCAAATGGAAAATGTCTTCTTTCCCTCCTTCTCAATCGCTTCCCATTTTTCCCCCCTCGCCCTTTTTTCACATGGTTGTGCAGAAACACACTCAGCCCACACACACTTTTTAATTTGATCACAATGCCTCCTGACTCGATGTTAAAAAGTCCTTCATTTTTCACTTTTGCATGCCATTGTAGTTACAGTACACATGCCCACAAAAACACTCATCTTATTAAATAACATGAATTTAATTTTTTTTTACAGCAGGTGCAAAAAAACAGGACTGTACTTGTGGATGCATCTCTCTCTCTCTCTCTCTCTCTCTCTCTCTCTAAAATAGAGTGCTCTTTATGACACTTAACTCTGCTTATTAAAATGACAGCAAAATAAATCACATGTTTTTATTTTATTTTGTGTACTTATTTACACTCAAATGTACTAAACACGGCACATAAAATCTGTGGACGCGTCTTAAATCGACCGCTGGACAGAATTTACTGAAACTTTTGCAGTAATTAGATCTAAAGTTTAACCCACCATAAGTGAAATGTTGAGTAGATGCAATGTTATGATCAGTTGTGGAGGATTTAATAATCTACTAATGCGCTACTTGCTCAATGTAAACAAACACCTGCACCAATAGATATTAATTATAAAAGATAAACTGAATATTTTGACTGGGATTAGTTCATATTTTCACTTTGTCTGAAATAACAGCGCTAAAGTGGTATAAGTGAATTTTAACACGCTGGAGTCGTTTTAAGACGAAACTTCATCTACTTCTTGATCTACTTTTTCCATTTCTCATCTGTGATTCTCTCTCCGATTACCGAACAGGGAGTGTATTTGTCTCACCACCAAAGAAGGACAACTTAGTGTAAACAAGGCGTCAGATACTCAACCTTACAGAATGTCATTTCTTTGTGTTAATAAGTTAGACAGAGAGTTCTGCTGTACAGACAGACACACAGACACACAGACATGGACATGGACTTCAACCTCAAATAATATTATTATTATTATTATTATTATCACTGATCAGGAGATTATTTTTGGCTATTTCAAATTTTAAACTTAAAATTGTAACAATTTTAAAACAAACCAGAGAAGCTAACGCATAGTATTTTTCTATGTATCGTTCAATCATGCAGGGGATATTTCTGCACCTTACATTCAGTCTGGCTGAAAAGAACAAAATTCTCTTGCAGGAGGACCTTCTACACACCCGGCCATACAGTATCTGTGCGGTTCTCTGCAGCAAAGTCCCAGCTGTGGGAGTGAAAATGTGAACAAATCTTCCTTCCATTAGTGTGGACACCCGAGACACCTGACACAAAATCGATGAACAAGCTGCGAAAACAAATCCAAGTTCTCGAACCAGCAGAGAGACGGAATTTGTATGAATACTTCTGACAGGAATCCTCACTCCTCCATGTTACACAAATATTACTAAAGTGACAGCAGTACATGTTGATTACCTTACTCGGTTATAAGTAAAATAAATAATAATTAAAAAAAAAAAAAAAAAAGCGTTACACTGTAAGTAATTGGAGAATAGATTTCCATTCCATATTGTTTATCAGTGCAAAAAAAAAAAAGAAAAGAATCAGCAAGGACGTACAAGCAACTCATCATCTGCCACGGCTTTCTCATGCTACACAAAGCACTTGGCACAAAAGCAACTGCACTGAGGAAATCCCAATAACACGTTTCAATACGCTGGTTTAAACGGAGTGTGAGAGTGTAGCTAATATAGAAGAAGCTAACATTCTAAAATTCCAGCTATTGGGAAAAATTAGTTTCTACAAAAGGTTTTATTTGACTACCTTTAGCTTTCATTGTGTCATGCAGCATTATGGCTAAATAAAATAATCTTTCTCCTGCTTTATCAGTGAAGAAAACCTCCATAGATGTGATAATCTGGTTATTCAGTACATTCAGGTCGTCAGCTGACTTCATTTATTGCCAGATAACGTTGCTGAGTCTAGACCTGAGCGACTGAAGCAACTCCAGATTATAACACTGTCTCCAGAGGCTTGTAGTAACCTTCCAGCAGTAACCTTCCAGGTTTTAGTAATGTGTTAGACAGTTCTTAACCCAATTACAGTCATCGTCCTCCTAAACAGGATAGTTTGCTTTATAATAAACAAGGCACAGATGAGAAAAGCTCAATTTTAGCGATAAAAACCTCCCAGGAAATAGGTGACATGCAGGAATTTATTACTTGATCCTGTTCAAAAACAAACATACAAAAAAATAACAAGTTGAAGATATTGTAGTGCAGAATTTCAGTTACAAATAAACCTTAAACGTTTAAAGTTCCCATCATTTACTCTTTCTTTAACAAGTTCACACATGCCATAGCTCCCCAAAAGTGTGTGTTAGTGCTCCAGCTGAAATCCCAATTAAATAATGTATTTCTTATATCAAACTCCATCTCCTCTTCTGATCACACGGTTTCAGTGTCTATATACTGTAAACGAGCTCCTGCTAAACCCTGTGCCACTAGAGAACAGCAGAAAGGAGCAACAAGGGCAACAGGGTAGGGAATGTTTATATACGAAGTCACATTGGGGGGGGGGGGGTGGGGGGCTGGGGGGGATGACGACTAATTGGCTTGTTTAAACTACACTATAGAGAAGAATACAAACGAATGGAAAAAATATGATAAATGCAAAAAAGATAAAAAGCAAGGAATGCTTTTGCATGTAAAAATACACTAGAAACCCATTTGAATATGAAAAATTTCCCAATAAAAGTGTATTTTGCATAATCTACCCATTCCATCCATCCATCCATCCAGGAACGTCTATAGTGCAACTAGGGAATGTGGAGGCCAATGGTGAACACTGTATTTATTTCTACTGTATCAACATTCACACGCTCATTCACACAATACAAGCAATTTGGGAACATCAATTAGCCTTATCTGTTTTTGGACTTTTTGGGAGGAAACCAGAGTACCCAGAGAAAACCCACCCAGCACTGGCGGGAACTGGTGGGAACTACAGTAAAGGTGCAAGGCGACAGCGCTAACCACTAAGCCACTGTGCAACCATTTTGTATAATACATGTAGGTGCCATTTAAAATATTTTCATTGACATTTTTTAGTGCAAAGCTATCCTTAAAAATTTTACAAAATTTGACTCAAACATTTCTTTGGATATAGACGACTAAATATATTTATCTTCATATAAAGTCCTGAAAACAGCAGAGTAGACTGCCAAACACCTCAAATCATTATCATACAACAAACTTGGTAGAAAAAAGTAACTTGGTGTAAAAAAAAAACCCCAAAAAACAAGGACATGAAGAGCCGGCAGATGGCGGGGATTTCTCCAAAACAGCTGCTAACTATAAGTAATGGCCAGCAGTGGACAAACCGTTAAAGCTGCTTCTTCCACTCTTTCTGGACGTAACGTGGAGGCGGAGAAACAGAAACATATGGCATCGAGCGCTGGTGACAGGCGGCCGAGGCTCATTATCGCTGTTACAAAGTGTAGACGTGTGTGTGTGTATAGAGTATGGAGCGGTGCATGGGTAATGCGATGCTGTGAGTTCAGTAAGGATGTGAGGAAGTTTTACCCTGCACTGCTGGCAGGAGGAAACTTTACTGGTCAATTATTTGGTCCTGATTTTCTAGACACGCAATCAATTTTACACATAAAATGGTTCGGTAGATAAATTACCTTGCGGCATTTTCCCTCAGAGGGACGTTTAACCTTATGATACCCTGAGTAAGTAGTTCATGAATTTATATAGGGCACTCAGTTATGAATGACGCCGGCTACAGCTGCAAGGTAAATAGTGGCTCAGAATGTCAACATAAATGTCCAGAAGTGACTGACTTAGTTACAGTATATACAAAAACAATGTTTTAAGCTATATATTATATACTTATGGGATTGATAAGGTTAATAATACTTAGAAAACACTTAAATAAAGGTTAGTTATACAAATGTGCATCTTATTGTCTTAACGGTTCCCTATAATAAGATTTTTGACATGTAAGAGCGTAAGAACTAATCTTCTCTTTAAGGAGGAAGCCATAAGGTCTGAAAGTAATTTTTTCTTGTGTGCAGGATATCCATACAGGAGGAGGCTGTTAACCAACAGGAATTAAACATCTAGAACAGAGTCGAGTGAAAGGATTTAGGAGTTACTGATGTAGTGAAGTATGCCAATTAAATAAGGATAAATGTTAAACAAAAACTTAAGCCTTTTCATTTAAGCATTTACGTACTGTACAGTTTTTCGAACATGCCAATTGTTCCTGTTTGAAGATAAGTACTGTTCAAGTCAACCCTGGACTTTTGATTGTGTCGAAGTTATCCATAAATTTTTAGGGACCAGGCGTTCCACTCGGTGAAAGTTCACAGGAATGACTGCAGTGGAATCCAAAGCACCTCGGCTGGGATTGTCGTTCACATCTCTAAAATGTTTGCACCGATCAAATGTTTTACTGCGGCTGAGAGTCTCATCACCGCACTGCGCTCGAAGTCTTCTGTAAATGTCAAATGTTTTTTACATCTTCATTCACAAGGATTTTCATTACAAGTCTGAGTTACCTCATACGTAATACCAGAAGTAACTTAGGTTATAAGAACAATTGTCTATTTGTATTTTTTTTAATGTTGCACGTTTAACATGAACCCGTTTCCCAAATATTTGCCAAACAGATGAAACATTTGACCAAGTCTTTAGTGTTTAATCCAGTATAAAAAAATATTTATTTGTTAAATCAAAGGTGGTTAGATCTAAAAAATTTCCATGTAACATTTCACATCCCAAAGGAAGTGACACGCCAGGGCATTATGTCCGATAAACACTGATGTTTTACTGAATGTTCAGAAGTTTAGAATTACTTAAACAATTACAGAGAAAAAAAAAGAAGACGTGGATGTGGTTTGTGGTTTCGGTCATTTACAGGCTTTTACCTTCCAAAATTTCTAAAGTGTGATTTTTTTTTTGTACAGGGCATTAAAATCATTCACACATTAAAAAAAGGTTCTGCTTTTAGCCTCATTTAGTCAATTATGTCATGAATCATCATCAGGGGGATTTGTCAGACTACTAACAACATCATTCTAGTATAACAAAGCACAGGTCCCATAATACCACTATGGAAATGACTGCAATTAGCTTAATCACATAATTCCCTAATGTTGATCCTTGAGTTTATTAGCGTGGAAAGGACGGAGCGGTATAACCCCCCTCAGGACCTGCCTCCAACCAATAACCTGACAAAGGTTTGAGAACCATAGCTTATAGCAGACTCAAAAGGGGCAAGAGAACATGCTAGAGAATCTGAACAAGGCGATATTAATATTCCACTCATGGGTAAGTGCTTAGCCTTGAGGATCCACTTATGACTCAATGTGTGAGAGCTTGGGGAGGTTGGTTCGGTAAAAAAGTCAGATATGGTGACTTGCTTGGTGTGGCGATTTTGTCTTTGAACCTGCAAAGAGACTTAGTCATTGCAAGTCATCCTCCTGGAGTTCTGCTAATTTTGAATTGGTGGGTGAGGATACAATCCATCCATCCATCCTTCCATTAACCCATATATCTTATTGTCTGTGGGGTTGTGGGTGGCCTGGAGCCTATCCCAGAGCGCTTGGAGTTCAAGTTGGGTGGGGTGGCAGCCCATCACAGGATTCTTCAGGATTACTGAAACGGGACACTAGTAAAATCTTTACTTTCAGTCTAAACAAAGAATACTATTAAATTTAGTCATTGTAATCTAAAATCATACAACTAAAATGCGTACAGATCTAATATAATTATTATATGAATAAGGATATAATATCAACTATCACACCAAAACCAGGAACACACTATCCTTTAAGCAGTCACTATATTCCAATCGTATACAATTCCACAAAATTACTTGTCTAAAAAATTAAAATAAATAAATCCTGAAAGGCTGCTGTGCCTCAGAAGCAGAAAGAAATTGATGAAGTCACGCCTCACAGGCTGCATTATTAAGGCTCCATTGTTTAATGCTGAAGCAACTTGTTCCTTGGCACATTCGACAAATTATTTGGACTAGCAATCTTGTAATATCCAAAAAGTAATTACCAAAAATTCACCAGAGATCCAGCTAACAAGCTAATGTAAATAATCATAGTTTATCTTAATTTATATACATATTTTTGGGACAGGAAATAATTCTATTTGCTAACACCATATGTTTATAAGAACAACTAGAAAACACTCCACGGACTCTCACTAGCTGAGCACTGAATGCGATGGTTGAAAAGTATTCATATATCCATAAAGTATTCAGTATCCATAAAGTGTGCTTTCTATAAAGCTACTTTAAGTAAGCTTTTAAAGTTACAGTAACTCTACTGGTTCTACTGTATATACACCGAGCTTTAAACATCCATGAAACATTTTGGACTGAAATTGCAGCCGCGTGACAAGAGTGTGCAATAAAGATCAGCTTAAACAAACACACTTTGGCTGGCATTAGTGATAACTCTAGTGGTAATGTTGATGATTACCTTCTTAATACAAGAATAAGTCTGGTTAATGGTTGATATTTAATCTAATGCTGTGTTTCTATATGAGCTGATCAAAACCCAAGGTGGCACGGTGGCTTAGTGGTTAGTACTGGTGTCTTGCATTTTCAGGGTCCGGATTTGATTCCCACAAAATGTGTGCAAGGAGTTTGCATGTTCTACCTGTGGCTTGGTGGGTTTCATCTGGGTACTCAGGTTTCTCCTTACAGACCAAGTCAGACATGCTGATTAGGCTAATTGGTCTTCCCAAATTACCCTGTAGTGTTTGAGTGAGTGTGTGCAATTTATTAGCATCCTATCTAGGGTGTATCCATAAGATATGAGAGACTTAGACTTGAGTAAGGATGCACTCCCGGTTGAGAGAGCTCTGGGGGTGCTGTGGTGCATTAACTCAGACATGTTCAAGTTCAAAATTAGTTTAAAGGAACGACCTGTGACAAGACAAGGAATCCTGTCAATCACCAGTTCGATTTACGACCCCTTAGGGTTTCTCGCGCCTGTCATACTGCCAGCCAAAACTCTAATGCAACAGTTATGCAAAGAAAAACTTGCATGGGACGACGATATTCCCGAGCAGTTTGCTAAAGCATGGAAAACCTGGCTGCAAGAGCTGCCCCAACTGTCCGAGTTCAGTGTAGCAAGGACTTTGGAGCCACAGTTACAGCGCAACTTCATCACTTTTCCGACGCGAGTGAAATGGGATACGGAGTTGTCTCATACCTCAGGTTAGTAAACGCTGATGGATTTACACATTGTGCATTCATGATGGGGAACTCCCGTGTAGCACCCTTGAAACAAACCACCATTCCACGAATGGAACTGAATGCGGCAGTGGTTGCTGTAAAAAATGACAAAATGTTGAAAGAACAGCTAGAATTGAAATTGCTGGACTCTATGTTTTGGACTGACAGTTCAACTGTTTTGAGATACATTGATAACAAAACACTTCGTTTTAAAACCTTTGTGGCCAACAGGATCGCCATTATAAGAGAGTCAACCAAGTCACAGCAATGGAGGTACGTAACCCATCCTGGGACGGGTTCCACCCTCTTTACGATCCTGTATACAGGATAAAGTGGTATATGTTGTTGGTCTTTCGGCTGCTCCCGACAAGGGGTCGCCACAGCGGACTATCCAGTTGGCACAGTTGCCCTTCCTGATGCAACCCTCCCATTTTATCCAGGCTAGGGACCGGCACTACATTCAGTGGCTGGGGTTTGGGCACTGGCTGGGAATCGAACCCGGGCCTTCCACATGGCAGGCGAAACACCTACCACCAGTGCCCGATTATGAGTTAGCAAAACCCAATGAGCACAGAAAATACTTTTACCTACACATACATGCATGCATGATGGTGAATGATGTCTCATGTATCCTGCATACAGTACTGTATGTTTGATGCATAGCGTGAGTTTGTGCAAGTCATTACAAATTAATATGAAGTGCCCACAAGATGCAATATGCATGTAAACAGAAGGGGGCAGTGAACCAACCTCCTTGAGCGTTACCATGTTTGTTTACTTGTTTACTTACGTACATAACTGTCTGAGTGAATTCTCCGATATGCCCCCTATTGGAATTCTCTGGTAACACACATAGTATACAGGCAAGTTTGTTAACAAATATAGTCACAACGTTGCCGGTTAACTGCATGAACACATGGTTTAACAACAGGTATATTTCTGCCCTCATGTTGCAAAGTCATTTACAAGTAAAGAACTTCACCGTGTTCAGAAAAGGCTGAACTTTTAAGTGTTCACAGTGTGGGCGGCCATGTTGGCTTGAAATTGCTACATAAACAAGAAAGGAAATGGGAGCTGAGAAAATTTCATCAGGTTGAGGAGTTGAGAAATTTCATGTGAGTGGTGTTTTTGTTGGCTTTTATCACTAATAGGTGTGAATTACAGTAAAGAGCTCCCTTGAACACAGTATATGTTTCACCAGTTGGTGGTGAGAAATTGGAGAAATTCGGGAAGTTTCTACTGCCTTAAAGGTCAAGAAGGGAATGCAGGCATCCAAAGAATGTGTTTGTGCTGAACCAAATAATAAAAAAAACATCAAAGATTTATAATTCAGCAATATTACATGAGAACAGAACAGAACAACATGGATTAAGAACAACTTTGAAGTAGTTTACGGAGACTAATCAGATGTTTTTTGAATGTGCTTCTGTGTCTGATTTTGAATGTGGATTTTGGCAGGCAGCTGCTCTCTCCTCTTTCCAGTACTGTACCACAGTACCTGTTTTTACCCAGGCTGGTGACTGAAAGTGTAATTACTGATTGTTAGAACATCGGTGACGTAGAGTGATTTCCTGCAATTCTGATTCTTGTTCTTTACCGCTGTGAAATGGACAGTAAATAAGTCTAGACTTGGATTCAATATCTCTGTCTAGTATCTAGGATGTGAAGACAGTTATACAGCATATGAAAGTTATGCAGTTTGTCAAAGTAAAACGCGCCAAAATTCATGAGGTCATATTTTACTGTGTGTTTGTTTCAGACATCTGAAGATTCCCAGTGGAAATGTGCACATTTCTCTTTTTCATAGTCTAAAACAATAAAGTTTAAGATCTGTACATTTCTCCTGAGAAAATGTACAGATATTTCAGATTTCTGTCACTTGATGTGAGTAAAAAAAAAAAAGAAAAAAGAACAAGCAATAAAAATAATGCCACTCTTATTTCGGGCTCTTTCATGTTGGGGTTTCAAATTAGGTGCTGTCATAATCTTAATTTGGTTTTGTCAAGCACAGAAGACATGAGAGGTCTCAAGAAAAACAAAGACCCTTTGAAGACTGTCATGCATGTGTGTGTGTGTGTGTGTGTGTGTGTGTGTGTATGTGTGTGTGTTGTACATGTTTATTTCTCCAGTGTCCCAAATGTGACAACACTTCAATACAAAGATTTTTTTTTTTTTTTTTTTACGAAGAGTCTTTTTTGATTTTTGATTTTTGATTTTATGTTTCTTTTTTCATTACATCTGACTTTTAAAGGCAATTTTGCAGAGAAAAAGTTTTGTTCATGAAGGTGTCTGCTACTGTAGTTCCGTCATTCATTCGCATATGAGCTTAGTCATTCATTTATTTTATCTTTTGTTTAACAACATTTGATTTCTTTATTTGATACAGTCTGTTAAAATAAGCAGCTCACATGGTTCCATATATTACAATATATGCTTCCTTATAAAATATACTGTATAAATTTATAAGTTAAAATATATTTAGTCTGAAAATATGTCTAGATTTACTGTAGGATACCTATTTAGCCGAAACCAGAGAGGAGCTTCATCACTTAGTTCAGTGGATTAAACAGTCATACATTAAGGATGAAATAAATAACTTTGAAACAAAACTAGTTATCTACAGTACTATCTGACTATTGTTCTGTTTATTGCTAAAACATTTCCATTTCCCAACACTGGGCAACAACATAAATTTCACAACAGCGATTCATCCACTGATTCTTCCTACCAAATTAGAGAACATAAATCTTAACTGCATTAATCTCGAATACTTTTCTCTCTCATGAACTAACGTGAAGAAAATAATGAGCTCTTCCTTGTGTACAGTCCCTTGTTTAAACCAGCATTTGATATATCGCAGGCAGTGGATATTATGCAAGTACAAAATTCCTGCCATTTCCACAGGAAAAAATAAATAAATAAAATAACCTTTGACAGAGCTCTAAATGTGAATTACTATAAGATGACGGTTGGGGCGACTCGGAGCACATCAAGAACATTATGTTACAAAGTATTTTTTTCTCCCGTGGTGTAATAACATGGCAAAAAAATATCCTTTGCACTGGAGCTTTTAAGTAATTAAGTGTTGGTAGATGTGCTTAACTCTTGACTACACTAATGGGTCCATATTGCAGCAGCAATCCATGCACATCACTCACACTGACGAGTTTCTCTGTAGAGACACCGTGCAACAGCTCTTAGTGCCTTCAGTCAAACATATTTAGAGAAAGAGCACATTTTCCCTCTTTTGTATCTATCTTATGTATTTCTATCTCTGTCTAAAATCACAACCATCATGTTGAACCATCATACACCACCATATATCCCCCTTAACATGCTGAAAGGTAAAGTGAATAACATTGATTATATTGTTACAATGGCATCTAAAAGTGGGTGGGATATATAGTTTTATGCAGCAGTTGAACATTTTGTTCCTGAAGTTGATGTTTGTGAAGATTCTTGGTTATCCAGGTGAGGATATCTGGAGGTTGAGTTGTGCAAACTGGACTTCTTTCTTGTTAGGACAAAACATTTCACTGCTCATCCAAGTAGCTTCTTTAGTCTGAGGGATTGGTACGTAAACAAAAATTTGTATCCCACAGGTTCAAGAATCTTCATCTTTCTGAGTGGGCTCATTAGATGAACAGTGGAGGAGGTGAAAGTAGGAAAGAGCATCATTAGAAAGTACTGTAGGGAAGGAAGAAACAGTCATAGAGATTAGGGAGTCATTAAGAGATATTGACTAGAGAATGTAAGAGTAGAAGGTTCTTGCTGGACCTGTGAAAAGATCTTGATCTTCACGTGGATGGATGAAGCAGCTTGACAAATAGAAGACCAGTTGTGCCTAAGACCATCTGCACCAGATTTTCCACTTGCACATAGATGGTCTCCTTTACTGTACCTCTATTGAAGCATCTATTCTCTCTGTTGAAGATTTGTGCATTATCTTAAAATGTGTGTCTTTTCTTCTTCAGATGAAGGTATTGATGGTGGTCCAGATTCAGCAGAGGGACAACAGGTAGAGCTGAGACCTAGAGTCAACTTTTGTTGTCACCCTTGTCTTTCCTTACGTTGCTGAAAATGCAAAAATAAATACAAAAAATGATTGTTTGGAAAAACCCACATACCAGTTCACTTTAAACCACCGCCACACTAAGACTCATCCATTCCAATGACCAGACACCAAAATTTGAAATATGCTGTCTGTGCAGTGACGAGACACAAAAGAATGTCGACATACAGTAGGAGAATGTACCAGTACAGAAGGAGTAACATCTGAGGATCAAAGTCAGCAGTGTATCAAAAGGTGGTTTGGTGAATCATGTTTTCTTTTACGTCATGTGCATGGCCAGGTGTTTGTGTGTCCCTTACCATCCTAAGTGATGGCACCAGGATGCACTATGGGATAAAGACTGGGTGGAGTCAGTGTGATGCTTTGGGTAATGTCCTGTTGGGAAGCCTTAGGTCCTGCCATTCATGTGGATGTTACTTTGACTTGTGCCAACTTTTAAAATTACCCTTTGTGACACAATAACAGTAATATTTTGAACATTATGCAGGCTGCCATTTGGAGAAACCAGTTGTTGGGTCAAAATAACACAAGCAGGTGTTCATTTGTAAATCACTACATCTGATTTGACCCAACATGAGCAACACAACAATGTGTTTAAAGTACCCGAAATAACCCAGAAATTTGACCCAGCATAAACCACCCAACAATGTGTTTACAGAAACAACACAGAATTTTTAGAGTGTATTTTTTTTTAGCTATTTCTATATTTAAAGTTTGATGTATTTAAATGTATTTTTTTAAAATAACGATAAACAGATACAAACAGAGATAGACAATGTAAGAGTTCATTCTTTGTACAAATACAATTGTCAGCTAGTGAACTTGATTGTCTGTCTAAATAACATTTAACCAATGCTTTTTAAACTCATTATTGTACAGTAAATACCAATAGCCCTGGATCTGATTATTCATGTTTGTTGTATAAAGTACTCAAATGTGGAAATTACCATCACTGTAGTATTTCTTCGATACAACATATTGTTATGACTTTTTTATGACTTAAGCTCTAATTATATTTATGAATATAGTATATTATATACTAATGAAAATGTCACTTTATGTCACCTAGCGGTCATTTCACGAATGACTTTGAGATGCAACTGATTTATTTTGGCCATTGTCGTTTTGCCGCGGCGGTGAGCACAGCGGTAATAGGCATACCTGTTGACTACCTACTGTACCTAAACAGTTGTTGTGACCAAGTTCAGGGAAATGGTATGTACACCATTATCAGGATAATGTACACCATGTAATGTAATAGTGAAAAAAACGGTCTTGAACTTGATTGAAACGATGACATCCAAGAAGGAATTCACACATTCCACAACTCCAAGCTCGATTAAAGTTTGCAGCTGGTCACTTGGACAATGGAAAAACCTTCTGGAGGTTTGTTTTCATCACAGGTATGTTTAGAGGAGTAAAGGTGAGAAATTTATCCAAAGAACATTGTAGAAACTGTTTTGCTGTTGTTAGGGCATTGCATAAACCGAATTGAATATTGATGGAGAAGTATAACACAGGATTATTCTGAATAATCAGCTGGACAGTTTTAAGTGGGACAAAATTAGTTTCAGCAGGGTGATAACCCTCAAACAAACATTAAAGCTCGTTGTGGAATTTATAAAGAAGGCTAACTTTAGGATTTTTAAGCTTTTTAAAAGCTTTTAAACGTCAGGTCTCTGTCAAGAAACTAAATAAATTAAACATTATCAACTCATTATCAACTCACCCAAATAAATAAGGGTCAAATATTCAACCAGACTTCTGCATGTTGATGGCTACCAAAAGAGTTTGTTAAAAGTGAAACTTGTTAAGGGATGTTCATCCAAATATGTTAAATGTGCTGTGTGTATATTTTTGACCCTGTCTTAATTTCGGAAAACACAAAATAGGTTCAAACTTATTAACACCAAATTATTGGTGTTTTCTTCTATCAAAGATTTGTTGTACAATCATTCTGCTTAGAGGCAGGTCAGTTTAACAAACTCATTGCAAGCTGAATAATGCCATGGTATTCATGTCCATGATACTGTAAGTGCATGCAAGCTACTGTTGAAATAATGACATAGTACTTTAACATTTTTTCTCTCACAGTTATAAGTTATTTATTGCAGGAGAGTATTATGCTCTAAATACTGAATGCTAGGATTGTATACAAATCAAATGAAATAACTAATCATATCAGTCTAAAGAACTAAACAGTAATAAATGGTCTTCATAAAGATAATAAAACACTTTAGAAAACATGCATATTTAAAAGTATGCCTGATAGACCTTTTGAACCTGATGCCACCATTCTGCATATTTCTCGACAGCAAAAGAGACGTTAGTTACCAGTGTCAGAACCCACATTCAAAACCATTCAATGAAGCACTTTCAGCAAGAAAACACATTTGATAACATTATGTTATCTTAAACAACACACTGTCTCCTTAAGAAATGGTTCTAAGTCATTCCTGAATGGTCTGTGTTGTGTTTCAAAGCTAACACAGGGACTATAAGTCCCTTGAATTATTCGGAAATTCAACCCTGGAACAGTTAGTTAGCTATTAATTCTATCTCTTCATTTAGGAACCTCTGTAGTCCAACTAGGGAGTGTGGAGGCCAATGATGACCACTGTATGTATTCCTATCTTGTACGACTGTGAATGTGCATGTTGACCCAAGGAAATTTGGGAACACCAGTTAGCCTAACCTGCATGTCTTTGGACTGTGGGAGGAAACCGGATGAACCTGGAGGAAACCCAAGAACGCGGAGGAAACCCACCAATCACAGGGAGACCATGCAAACTCCATGCACACAGACCTTACATGGGAATTGACCCCAGGACCTGGAGGTGCAGAGCTAACCTCTTAGCCACCATACCTCCTAGCTATTAATTAGAAAGCGTAAAGCACTGAATTATGAAGCGACATCATGTTCCATATCATCATCATCATCATCATCATCATCATCACCACATTTGCAACACAAGCACTGAATGAGCTATGGCTAAGACTAACAAATGCCATTTACTTACTGTGCCATCCGTATTATCTTATGCATCCATTTTGGCGCACTAGTTACTATTTTGAATAAGTAACGAAGTCCATCACAACAAACTGCATAAGGAAATCAGCAGCAGAGCAAAAGCTATCAACTGCTATGTCATGCTTTTATCTGTGGGACAAAGCAATAAGCTAATCTGGTAGGCCATCAGGTAACAATCATGTAATCTTTATTCTCCACAAGTATAATTATCACTGAAAATGCATGGTGGCTACCAAGGTCTGTTAATGATATTTACACTATGCTGTCTGCTTTTGTGACTGGTGTCATGGGAGTCACATGACAAAACATCTGTGAGCTAAACAATGGCAAATAAATATTTATCTCACCTTATGTGATATTTTGACAGTAGACTGATTTAGTTTTTTTTTTTTTGTACTGCAGATTTTCTACACAAATCAAGTAGATGCAGGGCCACACAGGCAAAGGTTAGATCTGCAGTAGTCCTGTCAATCAAACTTTTGCCTGAGTGGCCCTGCATGCTGGAGCAAGATGTCAAGATGTCCGAAATTCATCATGCATGATTGTTCATTGCTCAGTCTTCATGATGGGCATCTACTACAAACTAAACACAGCAAAACACACAAAGAAATAACTACATGTGGAAACATCTGGCACAGATCCATTGTTCTGTCTCATTCCTTTTAACAGACTGATTTTACTTGTGTCCTTTGTGTCACTATTTTCCTGAGAGGAATTTATCATTGTCTCTCTCACTCATTCCCTATAGCACTTATCCTGTACAGGGTCAAGAGGGAACTGGAACCTGTCCCAGGAGACTCGGGCATGGGGCACTGGGTGCATTACATTTACATTTGGCAGGCATTTGGCAGGCGCTCTTATCCAGAGCGACTTACATTTTTATCTCATTACACAACTGAGCAGTTGAGGGTTAAGGGCCTTGCTCAAGGGCCCAACAGTGGCAACTCAGTGGTTGTGGGGTTTGAACCTGGGATCTTCCGAACCATAGTCCAATGCCTTAACCACTGAGCTACCCCTGGTGCATCCTGGATGGGGTGCCAATCCATCACAGACACTTACACTCATACACTTACACAAACACACACAACTTACTTACTTGGAAACACCAATTAGCCTAAACATCTGGGCAGTGGGAGAAGGAATTTTATTATTATTATCATTATTATTACTATCATTATTATTATATTATTATTAACAGTACAGTTGCTTAGTGGTTAGCACTGTCATCTTCCACCTCCAGGGGTGGGGTTCGATTTCCAACTCGGGTCTGTGTGCATGTGATTTGCATGTTCTCCCCATCGGGATTAGTCCTGTCAATCAAACTTTTGCCAGAGTAGCCCTGCATGCTTTGTGGGTTTCCTCCGAAAGTCTAAAGACATGCAGATTAGGCTAACTGGCTTTACCAAATTGGCATTAATGTGTGAATGACAATCAGTCATTAGTGATGTTTAGTAATTGCCAAAGAAACGACGGATTTGTCCAGGGTGTGGAGTATCCATGACATGAGAATGGATAATAAAGTGGAGAATTATTATTATTATTATTATTATTATTATTGTTATTATTATTTAGGGTTATACATTGCAAACATCACAGGAAACTTTATTTCACATAGTCATTTTCATTTTGTGGTAGTCCTGTAATTTTACTGACAAAAGAAATAACTAAAGAGTAACACTTTTAAAAGTTTGGCATGCCCTCTTACAGTGTTTTGTCTTTGAGTAACTATTCCAATTAGCAAATAAAAAGAAAAGAGTCTTGATTTTTGTGTTTTACAGTAAACAGATCCTGAAAGAAATGTAAGTGGCAGGATGCCATCAAAGTTCAGTTGAAAGACTAACAAGCACTTTTCTTTGGGTAAGTTCCCAATAGATAAATTGCATCCAGTTTGCAAAGAAACTTGCACAACTAGGAGTCCTTCTTACTGGCCTTTAATACCTATAATTTTTTTTAGCAATTCATTCATGTTAGACTTTAAGGCAAGTGTATGTGAAGGCACAGGCACAATGTGCCCCTTGCAAAACTAATATACTGAGTCCCAAACATAGCATTTTTAAGGGCCCTTTGTCACCCCACTTGCACTATTACAGCTGTGCATCATTACATCATCATTTCATTCCTTAAAATACCACTCAAAATATTAGGTTAATGAAACTTATTATTATTCTCACTCATCTATTTATTTATTAAATCTCGCACAGTATCGCGCTATAGTATTCTTGTCTCTAGAAAATCTGCTTGAAATTTTACACCATCTACGTAAGTCCATATATTTATTGCCAGCTTCACACTGCATTTTCACACAAAAATACACGGCAGATGTTAAGCAAAGAACTCTTAAAATATGTACAACAGATTGGAGACATTCTGAATGCTCTGTATAATTTAATATACGTACATAGTCAGCCAGAAAAATGTATACATACTTTAGGAAAAGAAAAAGTAGTATGATGTATATCATATTAATATTATATATATATATATATATATATATATATATATATATATATATATATATATAGTATTACTATATATTATAATGTTATAAAATGATTAATATAATTAAGTATTAACAACATTATTAAGTAACAATTTTTTCTTATCCAACAAAAAATTTTTACAGCAAAATTATACAGAAACTTCCTGTTTCGCCATTTTACAATTTATTGCTTTAATTTGCAATGCATTATGGGTTATAGAGGGTTTTACAAGTGTTAACTGTATATTTCACTGTTAGCTGGAATTAATTTACAGGTAGGAGGTGTTTTCACTGTATTTTTAATAATTTTACAAGAATTCACTGTGCTGTTGCACAGCGACAGCGACAACAGCTGAAGATAAACAGCAATTTTTTTGGTAAGTTCAATTAAATTTACTTCCATAAGTATTAATTATTTCTTTTAATGTAAGGTAACTCATATATATTTATATAATGTTATAAAAGTTTTATCAGGATATTCCCTCTAAGCGTTATGTTTAGCTACTTTGTAAACGGATGTGTAGTTAACTTTATTTATCTGTTGCTTCAGGTGAGGAGGAGAAATGCGATGCGCGTCATTTCAGAAAGCAGCCTAAACTAAAAGGTAAATCGTTATCGTCATGTTAATGTTGATATATGCTGCAGTTTGTTAGCTTTATTTGCCTTTGCTTTCTAGAGAGTATTTGTAGTTTGGCAGGCACAGCATTGCTATCGAAGTGTTATAATTAATAAAAATTTATGTTACATGAAGTGCTCAGTTGTCTTTGCTGTTGAAAAACGTAAATATTAACATCGCTGGATGAGTTTCTCTGAAACCTTAAGTATATTTTGTAAAGGAATGTGTCGTTAATTTCTTTTTATTTAATTTTATAATTTTTTTTGTCAGGCAAGCCGAAACATCACGGAACCAAAAGGTAAAAACGTAATGTCATGCCGGTGTTGATGAATGCTGCTTTTTGTTACCGATTTATTTGCCTTACTCTCGATAGAGTATTATTGAAATAATTGCATATAAAGAGACACAACATATAGACTGAAATGCTGACCATTTTTATTTTTAGGCAAACAGTCCCTTTAACTTTTATTCAACTATTGCTTTATGCTTTAATCTTGAGCTGTTTGTAGTTGTTTTGTAACAGCTGATTTTTTAAATAAGTTTTTCTGTAATTGAAAGAGTAAAATTATATTACCAGTTACAGTGCTGAAGTGTTGTCAGGTGTCAGCTTTAATAAACAGGGCCCGGTTTCTCGATAACGCACACTATTCGCGCGCTAAGAAGACTCTTAAGATATATCTTACGTTAAGTGATAACTTTTCTAAGAGTATTTCTCGAACTGTCTCTTAGGAGTCTTCTTAAGTCGCTGCCTCTTACGTCCGACGTTACAAGGCGCTGTCTACAGTGAAGGTCCTGAATTAGCTGACATCGGTTGCTCAGGAATCGATTTTTCACTCCTTTTGCATGACAGCGTTAAGAAAGATGGCACTTTCTATGCAAATTAAACATTGCACTAAATTCTTTTAATAGCGTTTATTTCGACATGGGTTAACTTAACAATAATATGCCATAATAGACAAATATATAAATTAATATTAATTAATTAATATCGCTAATATTTTCATGTAACGTGGCCGTGAAACGAACAGGGTATACAATCATAGTTGATTGACAAACAGCTGATAACACTCTTCACCAGCTTCAGAAACAATGTGAAGTGTCAGTTGTTGGGGTTGTATAGCGCACTTATGGAATGAATACGATGAGATGACAGAGTGGAGGTTTAATACCCCTATCTCACACGCGGTTCCGTAAGTGCGGTTCATTATGATGCGGCGCGAGTTTTGGTGCTGTTATTACGTTTCCATTTTACCACGCAAAAAAAATAAACATGTTTAACATGTGGAAGCTCGCGGACCTTGTGGATCTTCGCGGACCGTCGGGCGCCGGTCACTCGAGGCGGATCACGGTGCCTAATGCCCCTCTCTCACCTGTGTGGCCTGACTCATCTCCGCGAGCTGCCGCGATTGCCCACGGCGTTCCTTTAACGTTCCGCGAAGTTCCGCAAGCTTCCGCGAGGACCAGCAAAAAATTAAACGTTGAATTTTTCACGCGGAAAGATGGAAACGTAATCACAGCGCAAAAACTCAGGGTGAATCATGATCAAGCCTACGGCCACAGCGCGAGCCCGCTCAGGTGAGATAGGGGTATAACACACCGCATCTCACAGCGAGTCAAACCGCATAAGTGAATACTGTAGGGGTATTAAACATTACAATCACCCAGAAAAATTTACGGATGCGGGGTCTGAAACTCCCATGGTTATTATCTCATTTAACTAAATCAAATTTCATAAAAATAAAACGTGTCAAAAGAAAAACCCATAAAGTCATGGATAATGGCTAATGATCAATGAAACATATTGTGGCGTGGGCGGGCCAGCGGCTGACGACCGTCATGCTTTGCGGGGTTTTTCTCTGTCTACCATGAGAGAGAAGGGTGTTTAGGTTAGTGGCTTCGGCCAAGTTGGGTGTGTGTGTGTATGAGTGTGTGCTTGACCTGTGTATGTGTGCTTGTGCTGAAAGTAATAAACTACTCCCCAGCCGTTTGCATTGGGGAGGAAGTAAGCTCACTAGTTCTCCAAGATCCCTGCTAGCGTTAAAAAACGCTACAATATTTTAAACAAAAAGCAAGCGAGCAGCTGGACATCGGGACGGGGAGTGTACACTAAGTGCGACGCGTTGGTCTGGCACGCGCAGGTCTGAGCAGCTCAAGAAGCTCCATAATCTGTTGCCTTAGAAGGCAAAACTTTTATTTAAATATTTTAAATACGACCACGGGGAAAATATGAAAAGGGCTGAAGTTTTGTCTAAAGGAAAAATGTACATGACCCACACGGCTCCACGGACCGCGCCGTCTTCAGTTTAACACAACACAACGCTCGCTGCCAAATTGTTCGCCACCTGTTTAATATTAATTGTGATTGGCAATTTTAATGCATTAGTCATATTATGAAATAGGCTAATTAAAAGTCACTCTATTAGTTCTGATATCAAATAAAATAAAAAACTTAAACAGGTCTACAGTATATTCCATCATTAATACGACTTTGATACCATGCCATAATGTGTTTGCATACACCGCTGGTTTATAAAGACTGCTGCTCAGTGGCGGCGACTAGCGTCTTGAGCTGAATCTACGCTAAGTATGAGTTAAGGTTGGTCCAGACCAACCTTACGAACGTGTGACGTAGCTAAGAGATACTTAGCGTAAGAACGTTTCGGGAAATGCGCCATAAAGTTAAGAGAGAGGTTAAGGTACGACTTAAGAACTACTTAGCGATAAGATGCTTTCGAGAAACCGGGCCCAGTTTACTTACAACAGCTTTGAATTTGAGTGATTATTTTTCAAAATCTTTGTTTGAATGCATTTACATCAGTATAATAGTAAAGTACAGTTACAGTTCACAGCACAGTTCACAGTTAAAATAGTTATTTACAGGAATTTCATAGAAAAAATGTTACAGCTACATCTTGGCTTTTGTTGAATTCACAGGATTTTATTGGCAACTTTTGTTGCCAGGTAAGTACTGTAATTTAGCGGGATTACAAAAAAAACCTGTAATGCCTTTTTGCAAGTTTAATTTTATAATCATGAAAAAAAATACTGTATTCTGCAAACATCAATTTATTGTAAATTGCTAAGCAGTATTATACTGTAATCCATTTTACAGCAATTAACGGCTATTTTACAGGATTTTATTGGCAACTTTTTTGCCAGTAAATTATTGTAAATTTTACAGTATGTTCTTTACAGTGTACTGTACATTTTTGGGCATATACAGTAAATGTAGTATAAGTGTTCATTGAAATCATAAAAAAATCACCCCAGTTGTGTTAATTCTAGACAATATGAGTTTTAAATTATTTTAACATAACATTCACCGTTTTTATTTTCTCTTATTTTGTTCAAGTATGTGGCATTCCCCCAGCGGAATTTCCAGTCCAACCTTAACACATCATGCTTTTATGGAGCTTGCTTTGTGTACAGGAGGTTGCTTTGTCATTCTAGAACAAGCTTATAATTCCAGTGAAATTGTAATTCCACGGTATACGAAGAAAAATGTATACAATTGTGTACCAACTTTTAAAGCATTGGTTTGAGAACAAACACATATCACATATTGGTTTCAGGGGTTCACATACTTTTACACGTAAAGTGTATTTCTATTTATGGAGTTAAAGTAAATAAAATATTTAACCATCAGTTACTACATATAAGCAATATTACACTCGCAGTCATGTTGTTCTGCTGAATATGGCCTCTTGTGAATCTTGAATCGCACTGCCTCAGAGATATATCTTAATCAAACTGCAATAGAATCTAATTGCAACCAGACCTTGTCCACTTTGCTCTGTTTATTTTGGTCGACATTTCAGTCTGATTGTTTTGTCCTCATCTGCACAATTGAAACACCGCAAACAAATGTAAACAACACTTTTGCAGTATTGAATTTATCCAAAAAACAACCTTAAATAAGAATAAACAAAACCTTTTTACCTTAGTAATTACAACACCGGAAATTTCACTCCATCCTTTTATCCTTGGTGTAGAGCAGTGCATAATACACACAGTGAAAGCCTCCGTGTTGGTGATGTGAGAGCCACTTACTTTTTTCAGAGAACATTTTTTCACCTTTTATTTACATTAATACCCGTAAGCCATCACTGTTTCAACAGCACACGAATGAATAATGCATGCCAAATAAAAACCCCATTTTAAATATGTGAAAATTCACAAGTACATTTTTACACATTTCACGGTTATTCTCATGTCTTTTGATAATAGCCGCTTTCTTTTCTTTTCTTTTCTGAGTGACACATCAAAATTCAGCAGAATGAGCCTCAAGTAGCTACTGAATGTATGTAAGATTACATTAAAGTAGGTGCTATGCAATACATAAGTGCTGAATATGAATATCTTAACCTTAATATGCAGCATAAAACACATTTACTGGGGTCCAAAAATCTAAAGCACTATACAGTAGACTTACAGTAAGTAAAAGGTAGAATATTTACACATAATGATAGGACATTGATACAGTGGGTACTGATGGGATTTATAGTTTCTGGGTACCACATTTGATTGATTGATTGATTGATTGATTGATTGATTGATTGATTGATTGATTGATTGATTGATTGAGTTGTTGATTTGTTGATTGGCTTGTCGGTTGGTTTGGTGTTAATTGGTTGATTGGCTGGTTATTTAGTTAGTTGGTCTGTTGGATAATTTGATTAATTGATTGGTTGATTGCATGGTTGGTTGTTGGACTGTTGGTTGGTTTAGTTGTTTGTTATTTGATTGATTGGCTGGTGGGTTAGTTAGTCTGTTGAGTGGCTTGGTTGGTGGATTGGTTTGTTGCTTGTTTGGTTAGGGCAGTGGTTCTCAAAGTGTGGGGCGGGCCCCACTAGTGGGGAATACAGACGTGACAGGTGGGGCGCAATGAACGGGAGGAAATTAGTGGAAAATAATAGGAAATTCTATTCTAATTCATGCTTTTCAGCAGCAGTAAGTTTGCTTACATGTGACGAAATCAACAACGAGAAAGAAAAAAAGTGCATCATCTGTGGTGTGGAATTGGTTTGGGTATAAGAAAAGTGATACGAATGAGACGAACATGATTTGCAAGGTACACAAGTGCACTGTTTTAACAAGTGGTGGAAACACGCCAAACCTTTTCTATCATCTGAAATCCAAGCATCCAAACGAATATGGCCAAAGTAAAAAAAAATGCGGCAAACCTCAGCAATTCACAGTTTAAATAAAATTACATAAAAAAAAAATAAAACTATGTGAAACAGTTTCTTTGTGTTTGAATTTTTATTTATGCATTTTCAGATACAAATTGCTATATTTTGATATATATCGTTATCAAGGTAGAAAATTGCTTCTACCGTGATAGAAGAGTTTGGTTATATCACCCACCACTAATGAAGCCTATCTTGAGCTTGGATTCATGGTGGTGATGGTGGGGGCAGAAGAGAGCAGACCACATGAGACCCAACAAATTAGGAAGACACTTAGAGACAACACACTCCAGTCACGTTAATAATCCACTTGACTTCTTTGAAAGAAAGCTGGCAGAATACAGACAGCAGGATAATCGCATATTAACATCTGAATCAGTGGACAGCAAAGCACAAATGGCTTCATTCAAAGTTGTATACAGAATTGGCCAGTGCAAAAAAAACTACAAACGATTGCTGAGCAGCTAATAAACATGGGGTCAATTATGCAAAGATATGTGACAACGTAAGCCTTGTATAACGTAAGCCTTGCACATGTATTTTATCTGTTTTTAACTTGGTGTTGTTTGATCTTATTGGTTTAGAAATTGATATTTCAATAAACAATAAACTTGGCCGTTTTTGTTATTATTTTGTTGACAAGTAGGGCTTGAAAATTCGCTCACCCCCTTAAGTGGGGAATGACAGAAAATGTTTGAGAACCACTGGGTTAGGGTTAGGTTGATTGATTGAATGATTTTTTTGGGGCTAATTCTTTGTTTTCCTGATTTGTTTATTCAGTTTGTTGACATTGCTGGCTCAGATGCTGTTGCCCCAGCAAACTACAGCAAAAATAAAAAATAGAAAATGTCAAAACATCTGAGCTTTCTCAAAAAGTACAGTCTGCTCTGTTTCTTTTTTGTTGTATCCCCATTCTATTTTGTTATCCAAGTGAACGCAGAGGATCTTTATCTCTCCACTCTCGATACCTCCTCTCCAAGAGTGGAAATAGTGTTAATCCTTAGTAACATTCCAGAGCAGGTGTTTTTTTTTTTTTTTTTTTTTTTTTTTTATCAAGCCAAGCCCAAATGCAGTGTGGGTATCTATACCCTGCCTCCTCAAATGCAAAGTCATCTAAAAACCTGTGCAGACGATATGTGTCAGAGGTATACAGAACCACACGTCTGGGGCAAACATGGTGAAGAGGAAAGCTGAATGGACTGTTTTGAAATTGCTTGTGGTGCCCCATGTATTTCTCAGCACCTGATCAGACACACAACTCTACAGCCACTCATACTGCGGTCTGTCTGCCAGATTGGTAGTGCAGGTGTCCTACTGAGCATAACGAAGAAATTGTAACATGCCGTACTTTCAGCAGGCAATACAAATTAATGGATCCTTTAAATAACTTCATCATTGAACTTTGTGACAACCGTAACAGTTCTGTCTATAGAATACAGTGAATGAGACTGCTGCATTGTATAACCGGTGACCTCTGTCTAGCTCTCATGTATCATAATATATAAGATATATGACATTTCTGGTGAACATAATACTGTCTATGACACTGCCTGTTATTAGTCTGTTATTAGATGGATTATAAAATCCATCTAAGTACTAAGAAAATGTCATCTTGAATATCTGTTTCATAAATTAGACCTCGACATAAATACAAGTGTAATTGTGTTTATTAGCACCCTGTTTGATCTCAAGTCCTGATGCATGTTTTTCACTGAAATAGACAGATGATTACTTAAGTCCTTTATGTTGACTAGAGAGAAACTTTTATCGAGCCATTCAGACTCTGATCCAGATGAAAAATAAAAAATACAATTATGAGATGAATGGCAAAAGGAAGCTGACATAAATGGATGCGAAATGCCAATAATGTAATAACGATTAAGCTGGCCCCGTATTCCAAGTAATGGACTCATGGCAGGATATCCAATTTATGGGAAACTTATTATTTAATGATTGCTGTTCTGCTCTTGATTCGCTATTTGCACTGTATAAGGTGGAAGCGAGCAAACATTTCATCTAGACAACAAACATCTGAGCTGGGGCTTTTAACCTGACACAGATCAGAGGAAGATGCTGCTTCAGGGATGTCATGTCCATATTTGGCAGGAAGTACATGGTGTAGGTCGAGTCAGCACAATACTCGAACAATGCAGTATGATATCTATCTATAGTTGTTCCAAGGAAAAGAATCTCCTGGAGCACCTATCTCTAGCTATGCATCATCATTAGCATGATAAGCTGCATATCTGAATAAAGAAAATGCAGAAATGTGGGTAATCTTCAAAGCAGGGATTGGCCTTTGAAGGTATCTGGGGTTGCTTCAAAGCTTGTCGATGTGCTGAAGCCCATAGGCAGCTCCAGCATTATAATTGCTCTTTTTTTTCCCCCCCAGTGCTGAACGTTGGTGATTCTCTACTGCAAAATCACCGGATTACCTGGAGAGAAAAAAAGTGCCTTGAACTACTGACAAGACATTACGTTCTGCTTCATGGCATTTCCCATATTCAATTCATTTAAGTATCAGAGACAACATCATGTCTAATGGCCTGAGGTCATGACGGGATACAATTGCTTTAGATCCATTACAAACTGAGACAAGTACTGTACAGTATATGCAACAAAGTATGGGGCTTAATTTTGTTAACGTCGAAGTTAAATCTTGCTACCCCTGGCTACACACCATGCAGATGATCAGGGGAATTGCTATCCACATTTTGTCTAAAATTACTCTTTGATGTGGTCATAAGCACATTCAGATATTCTGTTGCTTGTTTTGGTCATTTCAGTAAGAATGTAATCTTCCTGAAGACAAAAAGAGATGAGTAAAAAACGTTATTAATCCTTCCTGCTTGAAGGAATACTTAAAAGGTTCCATACTGTATGCAGACTTTATGTGGAGATTGTTCATATTGCAGAAGGCACACTTACAGTACCGGCAACTTTGTAATGCATCTACTTATTGAATATACACCGCTTAGCCAGAACATTATCAACCACCTACAGGAGGTTTTGGGTTCTTCTTGTGCCACTCTGTACCCTCAGTGGAGCGTAATACTGTAGCTTAAATGTGTTATGCTGTTTACCATATCTGGAGATATTAAATACTCTCTAATTATAAAAGATAACGTCACAATTACATGGGGACCTTTAAATAAGGTCTGCATTATCAATCTAATGCATTACTAAAGAATTTAGACTAAAGAAGATTGTTTTAATACATTAATCTTTGAGGTATTTACCTGATTTATAACTTTCCCTTCCTATTTCTGAACTATAGAGTCAATACCTCGGCATCCAAATGTTTGCCTTAAGAACTAAAAATTTGCAAGAATGTTGCCTTGGCATACAAATACTTTTCGGCATACAAGCAAACAAACCAAGATGAACCAATGCGTGTACCCATGGAACCCGTTCAAAACTTGTTAATGGAAAGCCACCTGAAGTGAGTTAACATATTTTTTGGTTGTTTTTTTTGCATTTTGTGCTAGATTTAGTGAAGACACAGCACTATGGATCCCAAAGATGTTAGCTAGGATGGTAGCAAGAAGAAAAGGGAGTCACTTTCAGTTTGGTTTTTAAAGCAGCCGGTGCCATAAATTAAGGTTAAGTGATTTTTAATGTCTATTTATTTCATATTTTACTTCATTGGCATGTCTTTTCTGAATGTTTTGATTGGTAATATTGGTAATATTCTTTCAGTGGCTGTAACAGATTATCTGTATTTACATTATTTCCTATAGGAAATTCTGTTTCGCGATACATAATTTTGCCTTAAGAACTTGCCTCCGAAACTGATTAAATTTGTATCCTGAGGTACTGGTGTAAATAGGTCTAATCTCTTTTTACATTTCAACTTACAGAGCATTGTTCAGCAGTAGATTTAGCAGGATTGGGTGACTACGGCAAAGGTCCCAGTGGGTGTTTATTTGGCTCCAACACATTGCATGACAGAGATCCTTCACAAACACTTAATTAATATTCTGTAGTGTTGTCACATTAAATATGTTTTTAAGAGAACATACTGCTGCCAGAAAGTGTCGCAAATGTAATCATGGCAAGAAATCATCCTTAATGGATCCAAGAATTTAAAAATCTAAACATGAAAAGGTAAAAGTCCAGCCCTCAAGGTGATCAATGATTGCCGTGTGTTGTTTTGCTAATCACAGCTCCTGTGCCCTTTTATGAATATGTATTACCTTCTTACAGCCTAGACATCCACCTTCCCAGACAGGAGGTAAATATGTTTGCCGAAGAGACTGAGCCAATAGATACAGTGACAGGTTGTCACTCCGATCTCTTTATCCTGTCATCTTGGCACTGTGAATGAGGGCAGAAGGGCGATAAGATTTAAATATGTCACATGTGGCTGAGCAATACATCCTCACGTAATGACACCAGCCCACATCTACTAATCTGGTACTAATATGTCATCTGATTAAACAGCTCAGCTTAAAATAACATATTGCAGCGCATAAAAGCGGACAGTGAAGTGGCGTAGCCCGGAATAAATTTTTAAATGTGTGGATATTTCAACGGAAATGTACTGTACTATTTGCAATCCCAGAGTGAGCTGTGAAACTATTTAGAGTCATGCATTTGGGCTGGATGAGTAGGAGAAGTGATGGCAGGAATTTGTTACTGAAGTTTCTTGCCATATTAATAATATTGTAATAAAATTCCTTTTATGGCAGTTCCACTGAGTTAAAAAGTAAGATGGCTAGCATTATATGATAATGACGTTTTATTATGAAATCAGACTCTACTCTTCATTTCTCCTCCTGCATAAACCTCCATCTGCTGTCAGATCTGCATCTTTAGCCTCAGCGTGTAGCCGTCTAGTAGCTTTTAAACAGAAATTGGGGAAAAGAAACCCATGGTTCTGCATAGTATGCGATACTAAACACTGCAATGTACTATATAACAGTTATTTTTGTGTTAAATTAAATGATGTAGATTAAACTTAAGAAATGGGAAGAAATGTTTTAATGTCAACATATGAAAAAAAAATTTTATATAACAACCTCAGCAACAACCTTATTTCCCCTCTCGTCTGTTACAACCACTCACCATTCAGCATCACCAGTATACTAATCACCGGCCTGATCATCTGTCAACATGTGCACATGTTTCATGCCTTAAGATAGATGGGATTTTATACGTAAATGATTCATAGGTCACTGTGTGGCTTAAACAAATCCTCTGAAAGTGGTCAGGTACAGGGACTGAACTGGAAATCAGAGACAAAAATTCCAAAAATGGATGAATACATTAAAATACAAGAAAGTATGTCTATTTCGAAGCAAAATATAAAGAAATCCAATGGTGGCTCAAGACTTTGGCAAAGTACTGTTGTATATGTTGTATAAAATATGTTAATTATCCAGAAATAAGCATTTGAAACTAGAAAATATGTACATAGTTATTCTAACCTGAAAGCAACCCCATATTTACAACTTTGGTACACTACAGTATGTAGAAAATGTTGTTTACAAAAGAATTTCAAATTTAAAAAAATATTGATTACACATAATTTATTAACCAACTGATATACCTAACTAACAAACTTAGCTTTATTCAGTTTAAGCATTACGTAACCACACTGAAGATCATGTACCTTTCCTTAATACCTTTAGATTGGTTTTAATGTTTCATATGATTTCCCCTGATTCTTAGCATCCCTTATTCATGAGCCCAACATCAGATGGAGCATTTATTATTGATGCAAGGATGCAACCACCACCATGCATCACACTGGAGAGATGTTGGCAATGTTTTAAGAGCAACTGAAGGTCAAAATAAAATAGATCTATATGCAGATGAGGAGCTTTCCTATCCAGCAAAAGCAATTTGTGGTGATCGTACATTAATTTATGCATGACCTACTAACGCAACAAGACATTTTAATGGAGGATGTCACTCACTAATCTCCTGATACTTGGTTATGTCACAGGCTGTCCAGTCCTACTTTTTGGGTTTGTATTAAAGCTGATTTGTTTCATTAAATCTGTACTGTGCAATGTTTCATGCTTGGATTTTGTTTTGTTTTGGTTTTAAGACGTATGAGCTTAAACTTCAGTCTAACCAAGTAATGTGCAAAATATAAAGCAATGACAAGCAGAGAGAAACTGGACAGAACCAAATAGAAAATACAGAAGCACAGCCAGGAGTTTATAAAATGTGCTGAATGCAAATATACAGTATGCATCTGATTATAAGTCTAGTCATTGAGAATAGTGTTTAGGAATAGGCTGTTTGCTGATTGATCACATGACATGGTATGGACGATGTAAATCCATAAGTTAATACAAAGATATGATAGTTAAGTCTGCAATAACTTTCTTTAAATAGACCTTAATTTTGAGAATAGATGAGCTTAATGAAGCTTAATTAAGTATGGAAACATAGTTGAAAACTCTATACTTGACAGTACAAGCTTTTCTAAACGGTTCTAATAGAACACCGCCTGGCTGGGTAAAAAAAAATGGTTAAAAATAGTAAAGAAAACAACCATTAAGACTGAGGAAATTACTGGATATGGGTTTAGAGCACACCATTAAAAACTGGAAGGATAACTTCAGGGAAATGGTCAGTAAAATATCAGATTATACTGTACTTACTGTATACTCTTAGTGAAGTTGCATCATGAATAAAATGTACAGTAGAAATCAGAGCTATATTTATTGGTCAAAGTAAGAGCATTTCCGGACACATACAATGTGATGAGAACTCACAGGATTGGAGCTAATCATCTGTGTGTCCGTAAGAAAAACACTTGCTAGAAAAAAAACATTCAGTTTGCATAAAGATTCAACATTGGAAGAATGGAAAAAAGGGTCATGTGGTCTGATTGACCTATTCCAGAGTGATGGGTGCATCAGGGTAGAAGCACATGAAGCAATCACCCATCATGCATAGTGGCCACTGTACAAGCCTCTACGATCTGGGGTTGCTTTAGTTGCTCAGGTCTAGCAACGTTATGTGGCAATAAAATGAAATCAGCTGATGAACTAAGTGACACGTTATCACATATATGGAGTTTTTCTTCCCTGATATAAAGATTCTGATCCTAATAGGAATCCTTTTCACACAGAAATAGGACAAAATATCATTCATCGTAATTAAAGCTTAAGGCAGTCAAAAACAATATTAAAGTGTGTTCCTTATTTTTGGCCAGACAGTGTATGTAAGACATTTTATAAATAAAAAGTAAAACAAAAAAATTAAAGTCTGCATATGCACATATGACTGCTTTAACACTGAAGGATTTTCAATTGACAGCTAAGAGCATTGGGTCATCTGCATGAATATGATCCCCACCATAAGGCAGCATCTGGACCATCTGGACCATCATAGATGTGTGGAAAACAATTCACCCTGCGGTGCACCAGTTCCAACACGCTCAAATATTATATTTCCCTTTTTACTTCTTTTATTAGCTTGCATTAGGGAAAAAAGGGAAAGAGGGGCCAAATGTTCTATATTAATTCTCACTAGGATGAAGCAATCGGAACCAAAAAAATATGCTACATTGATATATGTGTAATCGATTGCATGACATGTGATGCTGGAAATGATCTCCTGTTCTTATACATTACTGTACTGAGGTTATTGATCTCATCTTGATGAGAAGTCGAGTGACTGAGTGACGGGGTATGGCGTTAAAGAGGCCATTAGCTGTCTAGAACCTACAGTACCTTATCAGTCCGACTCAGGAGCATCCTGGCATGTTCGAAGTTTCATCTGAGGAGTTATGAAGTTTTGCTTCATCCTAGCAAGAGTTATTACAGAATATTCGGTGTCTCTTTCAAGTGAATCACCCAGTATTCTTAGACCTCCATATTTAAATTGGCTCAGATTTTTAGACTTGATGTCCTTTCTGACACAATTTATCCAGGCTTGGGACTGGCATTGAGTCGCCGTGGCTGAGATGTAACTCCTTGGTAGAACCAAATCCTTGTCTTGCATGAGAAATGCAGAGATATTCTCAATGTACTAAGAGGACAAACAAAAGCTATGTAGAGTCAAAATATTATTTTTATAATTTTCAGAAACACGACCCTCATCAGTCTGATGCAATTTTTTTTATTGGCCTATAACCCTCACTGGTTGGCAATTCTGTACATTTTACAAAGTAGTTTAGGCTATAACTATAACTGTTTCTCCAATATCATCAATTTCTTTAGTGTTTTGAGTGTGAAAAGGAATGTGACAATGACAGGTGACATAGAAACAGTGATATACGGAGCAGCTATGCTCATATCTACATAGAAATGGCATACATGAACTGTATCAGTCAGGATTTAGGCCTCATCACAGCACAGAAACAGCACTCGTTAAAGTAGTAAATGACCTCCTATTGGCCTCTGATCAGGGTTGTGTAACTATGCTTGTATTACTCGACCTCAGTGCAGCTTTTAACACTATTGATCATGCTATTCTTCTTCACAGATTAGACAATGTAGTAGGAATTAAGGGTACAGCCCTCTCCTGGATCAGATCCTATTTGACCGATCGTTATCAGTATGTAGACTTAAATGGTGATTATTCTGCATGTTCTCTAGTGGAGTTTGGCGTTCCGCAGGGTTCAGTTTTAGGCCCACTGCTTTTTTCCCTTTACATGCTTCCTCTGGGCAACATAATCCGTAAGCATGGTATTAGTTTTCATTTTTATGCTGACGACACAAAGCTATACGTCTCAACAAAACCTGATGAGAAAAAACATCTTACTAAAGTTGAGCAATGTGTGCAGGACATAAGAAATTGGATGCTAATTAACTTCCTTCTGCTTAATCCGGATAAGACAGAAGTTCTAGTCATAGGACCGCATACAGCTAGAAGTAAAATCTTCCGTTAAGTGCAACAGTAAAAGACCTCGGCGTGATTATAGATTCCAGCCTTTCATTTGAAGCTCATGTAGATAATATCACCAGGATAGCTTTCTTTCACCTCAGAAATATTGCCAAAATAAGAAATATATTGTTGCTAAATGATGCAGAAAAACTAGTTCATGCTTTTATCACTTCTAGGTTGGACTATTGTAATGCCTTACTGTATGGTTGTTCAGTTAGGTGCATAAACAAGCTTCAGCTAGTCCAGAATGCAGCAGCGAGAGTCCTCACTAGAACCAGAAGATATGAGCACATCACCACATGAGACATATCTTCACTGCATTGGCTCCTTGTGAAATTTCGCATTGATTTTAAAATACTACTCTTGACATATAAGGCATTAAATGGTCTCGCCCCGCAGTATCTGAGCGAACTGCTAGTGTCTTACGATCCGCCACGCCTACATCGGTCAAAGGATGCAGGCTGCTTATCAGTACCGCGTATTATGAAAACTACAGCTGGGGGCAGAGCTTTTTCTTACAAAGCCCCAAAATTATGGAATAGTCTTCCAAATAGTGTTCGGGACTCAGACACAGTCTCAGTGTTTAAGTCTAGGCTAAAAACCTATTTATTTAGCCAAGCATTTTTGTAAATAGATTTGCCATAAGGTAAAGGAGCAGATCTGGGGGACTCATGGACATAGAGTATTATGGTGATCTGGTACTGTATGTTTAGATGCTGTCTTCCTCAGGTTTGTTGACAGTGAGGTGATTGTTTGCTTTACATCTCAGGGAGCCCTCATGTTTGTGTTTTCTTCTGGCTCTCCCTTTTAGTTATGCTGTTATAGTTAGTCCTGCCGGAGTCCCTGCTTGCACTCTACAGTAAATATACATTCACATTATACATTGTGACTGTGACCATACCTAATTGCAATCTCTCCTCCTCTTCTCTTTCTCCCCTCTTTCTCTTTCCTCTCTCCCCCTGTCTCCCCCTTTCACTCTTTCTCTCTCTCTCTCTCTCTCTCTCTCTCTCTCTCTCTCTCTCTCTGTCGAGCTACACATGTCGTTCCTGAGCTGCCAGTGATCCAGACTCCCTCTGCCATCCGGACCTGTCTGATTCATCCTGGTGCCCCGTTTCTGGTTGGAGGTCTCGTCGCATGGATGCCCCGTGTGTCTCTTTGGGATGTGTCTGGTGTCTGGGGATGATTCTATCTACTTAGAAGATGGTTCTGGCCTCGACTGGTGTTGTCAGCTGTTTCTCTGAGGACTTGACAATTCGATAGTTCAGGACTGGAACTTTCTACAAGTCTATCTGAGTCTCCAATAACTACTGGACTCCATTTTACATCCACCATTATAACATCAATTAACATCAACTATTATAGCTGAACCTAACACTTAACACTGTATAAATCCAGATAATTTCCTGCTATCTGTTTCACCCAGATGAGGATGGGTTCCCTGTTGAGTCTGGTTCCTCTCAAGGTTTCTTCCTATTACCATCTCAGGGAGTTTTTCCTTGCCACTGTCGCCCTCGGGCTTGCTCACCAGGGACTATCTGAACATTTTGATTCATACACATTCACATTCCATACAAACTTAAATAATTCTTTTGATTGTGTAAAGCTGTTTTGAGACAATGTCAATTGTTAAAAGCGCTATACAAATAAAACTGAATTGAATTGAATTCAATTGAATTGAAATTCAATTGAATATACATCTGCTATGTGGTCTCCTGTGTGTAGCAGTAATTTTATGCATGACATAAAAGGCGTTAGAACTCCTGTTTTCAGGAATTATTAAAATATCTTATTAGTACCATATAGTTGGAAACTATGTTAGTGTTAATTCAATTCAATTCAATTCAATTTTATTTATATAGCGCTTTTAACAATGGTCATTGTCTCAAAGCAGCTTCACAAAAATTAAAGAAGGAAAAAAAAAAAAAAAAAAAAAAAATGGAAGGAAGTGTTGCGAAATTCAAGTGATAGGATAGATGTTAGCAAACAATCATAACTGATTTTTCCTGCTCTACATGGTACTGAAGCATCACCTAAATTAAGCCCCATTTGCTCCCCACAGCCACCAGGCTGTTCCAGAAATCAGTCCAGGGACCCTGGAGCTCCTGGATCTATTTTTGATATACAGTAAAACCTACAGCCATGTCTTAGATGGTTGACAATGCAGAAATATTCCAGCAATGAAATCACCCAAAGGACAGCTCCAAGGCAACAAAAGAAAGGCTCAAGAAGAAGAAGAAGTTTGTTTTGGTACTGTATGGTCAGAGTTTAGACATAGAGCCCCTCAAAGAGGGCCGTGCACAGGAGCTCCCCTAGCAATTTGAAAGTTTTCCAAATGCATTACATACAAACGGTGGTTTAAAAAAATATTATTTAGTTATACAGTCTTATTTCTTTCCTTGAAGGCTTTCTGTTTGCTATTAAACGTCATTATAGGTGGAAAACGATTCTTTATATAGCCACTGTACATCGCATTGTACATGAGCACATTATCGCATAACTTTCTTTTTCCCCAAGAAAAGCAACAGCATGCGGTCAGTAACGAGATCCATTGATTCCTGACCTGCTCAACTCTGCCCCCATCCCATCCACCAGGGACCTACTGATAACATCCTTCCTACAGTATGCCACTTGTGTGTGTGGGTGTCGATTATTGCTTCAGCTCTTGCTGTCTTAACTCATATATACAGCTTTTGCTCTGTGTTGAAACCAGTCTCTAAGAGGGCAATATTTTCAGGCGTGATTCTCTCCGAG
Organism: Channallabes apus; assembly: GCA_030522415.1. Taxonomy (NCBI): domain Eukaryota; kingdom Metazoa; phylum Chordata; class Actinopteri; order Siluriformes; family Clariidae; genus Channallabes; species Channallabes apus. Next base: position 14,767,259 of record CM060109.1, read on the forward strand.
CTGCTTCTTTCTCTCCAACATCAAGAACTGAGTCATGCTGCAATTGCTGGTTCTGTTTCTGGCATAAAGAGGCCACACAGAAACTAGCCCAGAGGCTACATTGTGTTAACAAGTAGATTGTTTATTCATTCATTTATTTATTTATCTATTTATTTATTTATTTATTGTTAAACCAGGCCTCAGCCCTTTCCTGAACGTTCCTTGAAAGTCTTGAACTTTTTAGATCATTCTTACAAATACAGTATCACTTCAAATAAGGACATTGATATGCTATAATCTTCAGTACGCTTGATTCTGTCTCAAAGATAGAATGTGTAAATTTTACAAGTTAACTTTTGAGACCCAAGCCAAACAAACTAGCACTAAGAAACTACCTCAGGTACCAAATGTTTCTTGGGCGGTAGAAGCATCTAAATCAGTGAAGACAGATGAGTATTTCTGGCCCATTAGATCTGCAAATTATGTGAGCTAATGTCTATGCTGTCATTCCATTGCTCAACATCCAACCTGCAGAAACGTACAGTATACAGTAGATCAGCTGTTAGTAAGCTGAGTGAGCGAGTCTAGTGAGCAAAACCTTTTCTGAAAGCTCAGTATTAAACTTAACACCCTTGATGTGAACTATTGATCGTCTACTCTGTTATATACACCTTTTATTATTAACAATGTGCCCTTATTGTAAATAGAGTTTGATTAAACGTGATATCCAAATATGATGATGATATCAAAAGCTTACATAATCATACTTTACATATTTTCCAATGCTTTGAATGGAATTAAATAACCAAAGCACATATATTATAGGAATAGAAATCAGATGGTAAATTTGTCATCAGACTTTATTATGAAAATAACGAAAATAATCAAAGCACAGATATTTTAGATTAAAACATTTCTGTTGCACATCAGACTTAAACATGTCTTTAAAAATATACTACACTCTTTAAAATATCACTGTTAATGTTGTCATTACTTCCGTCTCCATTTAAGACAAGGATTTTAAATTAATCTAGGTGTTAAATTAATCTAAATGCTGCTACATTTCTAGATACAATAGCTACTTTAACTATGTACAGTAACTCAAAAATTGTTAACATGATCTGGCAGAGTCACCAAATGTTATGTTTTGTTATATCTTAATAGTTCACTATCATTGGAAAAGTGCTAATGGAAAAAAAGTGTTACAAAATTAAGTAATTGGATAGATGTTAGCGAAGAATCATAACTAATTTTCCTGCTCTTTATGGTACTGAAGCATCACCTAAATAAAGCACCATGCTCCCCCACAGCCACCAGGCTGTTCCAGAAATCAATCCAGGGACCCTGAAGTGAAAAAGAAAATGTTCCAATAAAGACCAAAAAAAAAGAAAACTTACATTAACCTTGCTGAACAGATGTGCACACCATTTCATAATGAGGCATACAACTGTAATGAGGATCAACCGATCACACTCAAGAGTACAGAAATTATCATACACATGAGTTCTGATTCAAACCAAACAAAAATCAGCTTCATCTGTAGGATTGTCATGACTTCTTCTAGGTTTCATCAACAAACAGCTTACAGCTCGCTCACTCTGTAGGCTCCCTAGACAGGCGGCCTTCCCTTCCACACGTGTGGGCCGCTGAAAACAGCCATAGCAATCATAGTTAATGCAAAACAATCATTGTTAATGGATCTCGGGCTTCTCCCTATGCTGTAAAAGCAAGGCTGGGAATGTAGCTCAAGGTCCAGGGATCTACTGAGCTAAGACATGTGGCGGATGTGCTAAATGCGAGGAACTTCAAAGATGTGAATAGAATACTGTCCCTTTGATCTCTGCGTAAAAGGCAGCCGTGAGAATACTGCGCAAGCTCCTGTGACACTCGCACTCTCACAAAGAGCCAGCCTTCAGGATCCTGCCACCAAAGGCGTGAAAATTTTCGCAGCGCTCTTCATTATGGCGCCCTGCATTCCTCTCATGAAAGCCGCCCAACGATCTGATGGTGAAAGGGACTCCCATCTGAGACCACACCAATAGAGAGCTGGAAGGCTCCGGTTGGACAGGTCAGTGGGAAGAAAAGTGCCCTTGCAGGCCCACTCTGCCCACCACCATCGAGGCACTGCCTCCGGACATGCACATGCACATACTTTCACCTATTTCCTTTCCTTTCTTTTAGTCCTCCCTCCTTAAACCCCTTTCCTTCCCCTTCATTCTAAACACATTGATCCTTTTCTCCTAAGACCTCACCTCATGTCTGTTTTTGGTGCTGCCCGTGCGTCAATCTCGTTACAATATCGCAGTGCAATTGGAGTAAATTGACCCTTTTTTGGGAAATATCAAATGTGCTTGTTGTTGCATATTTACGCAATTACTTCACACATAGACTGCTCGAATCTAAACAGTCTACAAATCTTTTATCAGAGTGCATAAATCAGGCTTATTTGAAGCGTGGAAATAATTTTTTACCCTCAGTCTGAGGTGCAAATGTAAACAGTTTGACAGCATTTTTTTTTAAATGAAGCAAGAAGTCAATAGTCTACATTGCATTTTCTCCCAGACTAATAAGATTAACTCAGTTCTCAGCAACATCATTTAACTGATGTGCAATTTTGCACAGTGAAATTAGTTTATTTGCACATCCCAAGTTATAAGGAAGCTGCAGTCAGTGTGCAGGGTCAGTCATGATAAGGCAGATAGGGTTAAAGGCCTTGCTCAGGGGTCCAACATAGGCGCTGGTGCTTGAACTGTTGACCATCCAATCATAAACGCAGAGCCTTAACATGCTGCACTATCACTGTTCCTGGGAGGTACATCAGGAACAGTTGGTGTCATGGGAATGCCCGTGTTAGGTTGGAGGTTCATCTTTCAAGGTTCAGAGGATGGGAGTAAAATGGTGATACATTGGATCTCTGGCATACACAGAGTGATTACACGGCAATAGGGTCGAAATTATGTTAGAGATGGATTACAGAAGGACAGGATGGGAATTATGTTGGTTTAGGAGGGAGTACAGCTGGATAACACAGGAATTGGTAAAAAAATTATGTTTTGATATGCAGGTTGAGGAGAGGTTAGACATTGATTCCGCAGGGGAGGATGGGAATGTTATTGAAATACACAGGAAAGTAGCATGAGCTGTGTTAGATGATGTGAGGATAAGGACAGATTTTCATCCCCATCTAGCTCTCCAGAGCAACAGTAACAAGCCCAAACAAGCTGTTGATTCGCAGTGCAGATCTCACTGAGTGATTGGAGCACCTATTACAATGTCTGATATTTCCCCAGCCCAATATTCCACCAAGTTCCCAACTGACCTCTAAACAATATGACTGGATCAGAAGCTTGCACATAACATGTGATAGCAGAGAAATTCATCCAGTCATCCAGTGTTGTTACCTGTAGGTTTAAAGAGTTTGTCTTTATAGCTGAACTAAATATTGCTATATTCCATGACACATGACATCTCAAATATTAATCGTTGCACACTGACATTTTGGATTGTATTTTGAATTGGGAAATGGTACCTTTTATTAGAGCCCAGAAACTCTGATCAGATATTCTCCCGACTACTAATCATTTTATACACGGAACCCCAGAGATGTGCCATTTGGAGCTGGTCGCACTGGTTCCTCAAATAGTTGAGGACATTTGAGCCCCAAGGCCTTTTTGCCATGCTAGGTTTATAAAAACTGGTTAGCCTAGTGCCTAGCAAAGGGCACCAGTATAAATAGGGTACAAACATGGGTCCAAAGGAGATTATTACACCATTAACAAGTGAGACATTTAGATATTTGGATTGCATTACTTCTCAAAAACATTTGGCAGTTTGAAAAAAGACAGCAGGGGGAACAGGGAACAGTAGGGGACAAAGATTTTATACACACTTTAACAGTTGTTATTAATGCCCTCAAATTAAATTATGGCAGTAATGTGTACTATTACCAAAAACCATAACTGTGCCTATAAGGAAATTAATCTCAGATGTCAAATGTAACAGTGTTGTCTCTCCGGCAATCCTGGACGCACATGAGCTATTTCTGCAATATGAATGTTTGTAGAACCACGGTCCGTTCATATCTGCAGAAAATCATAACTCGGAAATTCGTAAGTTGGGGATGTCCTGTACTTGAGTTAATGTATTCATTATTCATTAGTAATGTATTCATGATACTTCATTAACAAGTCATTTTTACCTAGAGAACTCTCACTTAGTAAATGTGTTGTGTTTTATCACACTGTTCTGTTCACACTCTAAAGAGTGTTTTTGTGTATAAAAGAAGTTCAGATAAACAGTTCCAAACAAGCTCACATGTTACCAGATGTTACCATGCCACTGAAGCACGGAAGAGCTACTACTATTGTATTTATTCTCATTTGAGTGACCATGTTAGAACCTTCGGTCAACACTCACACGCTTATTCACACACTACAGGCGATTTATAAACGCCAATTAGCCTAATGTACATGTTTTTTGACTGTGGGTGTAAACCAGAGTAGCCAGAGGAACCACCAAGCAAGGTGAGAATGTGAAAACTTCATGCACACAGACCCACAGTGCTACCCATTATGCCACCATGCCAGTCAAAGTCTTAATTATGTTCATTAGGAAAAGTTAAATATCAGTGATATTTTATTACTGTAGGTGAATAAATAATAAGGAATCATAATCATACAGTTTATGACTGTTAGGATATTGCTTCCTTGAGAAATTCTCTGTTTGAAAAGTAATACAATTTTCTCTGCTTTTGTGAGAACACAAAAGTGATGAATGCTCAATTCTGATTGATTACACAGTGTTGATTCATTTTCTATAAAATCATGTCTGACAGGAGGCTTATCACAGATTTTTATTAATGCACTCATTCAAATATGATACTGTTTCTAACAGTAAACAAATAATATAGATAGATAGATAGATAGATAGATAGATAGATAGATAGATTTCTTTTTTTTTTTTGCATTTGCAAGCTATCATTTTCTAACAGTATATTTTTGGCACAAGTAATTTAATTACCCAGGATCTGGGGTCCTCAGTCTGTAAAATATGAAAAATATGAGCGCAAAAGTCAAACCAGGAAATTTCTCGTAGATGAAAGTGTAAAATTGATTGACATTTACTGTACAGAAGACTTTAAGCACAGTATAGTGATGAGATGCTCAGCCGCTGTAAAACATTTTAATGTAAATGTGTAACAAACGTTTTAAAGAAGGTCGTACATCCGAGAATGATGATGCCAGCCGAAGTGGCTCGGAGCCCACTGCAGTCGTTCCCAAGAACATTCAGTGATTGGAACGCCTGATCTTTAAACACTGATGGATAATAGTGTCACGTACAGTAACTGGCGGAAGAGACGCATCTGACTCTGTGAACTGTACACACAATCATTCACCAACACCACTTGCACATTACAGGAACTCAGCTGGGAGTTATTGCCACATCACACATACAGTCCTGACCTTGTGGTAAGCCATCTCCACATGTATGGAGTTTCTGGGAGGCCAGCGTTTCAAACGTGAAGCAGGCAGCCTGATCATGACTCTAGCACTAATGTGCTAGTGAAGTTCATTCCAGTTGGTTTCTCTTGTTCTGAACTCACTCTCCTGCTACCATCATGACTTCCATCATCGATAAAGATTAATGAAGCAGCCATGCAAGACCAAACCATGACACTATCTCCAACATGCTTGACCGATGAGCATCAATATCTTGGATTGTTAAAAGATCTTTTCTTTCTGCACACTTGGGCTTTCATCACATCAAACCTAAATCTTGGTTTCAGATATTTTGCTTCCATTTTTTTTTTTTAGCAAATTCCAATCTGGCCTGATTATTTGTACTGATGAGCGGTTTACATCTTGTGCTGTATATTTCTGCTCTCACAGTCTTATTTAATGAGTCGATTTTGATACCTTCACCCTGCCCTGTGAAGGTTAATTATGATGTATGATGCTGGATTTTAATTGAAGCTGTCACGATATTTCTGTGTAATCAATTGCTGTCGTTTTTCTTGCCTGACCTGTTAAATGTCTGTACACCTTTTAGACATTTAAAATTCTAATATTGGCTATGCCCAATGCTTTTCCAATGACTCTCTATCAATGTTTCATTTTTCACTCAGCTTCAAAATGCCGTAAAATTAATTATCCTAGTTAACAACCAATACACCCTAGTAAAAAAAAAGTATGCTAAGTATATTAAATCCTAGCGTGCCAAAGCATACTTAAATGTACTTGCAGCCAGACTAATGACTAGTAAACTTGAAGTTTGCTATTTTAGAACAACTAATTTTGTACTAAGTGTATTTAAGTTGTAATTAAATTGTACAAAAGCACAATTTTAAGTGTATTAAGTATTTAGCACTTTGTGTGCTAAAGTGGAACAACTTTAAGTATACTTTAGTACACTTAAAGTATAGGGCAGTGTGTGTTCTAACGTACATACCTGACAGTAATTAATACAATTTAAGTATATATTTAATGTATTATAAGTACATTACAGCTATTTTTACTGTATTACAAATACATGATTAATATACTATGAGTATATTCTTATTGCAGCAGTAACATGCTGTTATACTTCTGGTCAATTACAAATACTCATAAAGTACACTTTGTGGTTAATACAAATATACTTTATTGTATCATACAGTACACACAACCTTCTATAATACTGTATTGCAAATGTATTAACAGTACATTAAGTGTTTAGGATAATTTACAAATGCTAAATGTATTTTCTACACTATAACATGTTTTTGAAAAGCATTACATCAGTAATTATGAGGCAGATTTTATTCATGAGTTCAACAGATTTAATTTGCACAAGGTTACAAAAAAGCACTATTATAGTTTATTTGTGTTCAACAAAAGTCAGGTTGTCTCACAAACACAGACTAAAATATAAACTGGTGTGTGAACACAGACAGACATCAGTATTAGAATCTACAGGTACAGTATTAGTTTAAACCCGGTGTGTGAACACAGACAGACATTAGTATTAGAATCTACAGGTACAGTATTAGTTTAAACCTGTGTTGATTCTGTTACACAGAGACTGAAAACAGGCCGAGAGATACAGAGCCATTATACCACAAGCAAAGTACATAAGATTTAGCAATAACACAATAGACAATACATTCTACAGCTTAAAGTATGTACTTAATGACAAATTACCTAACAAAAACCGTTAACTTTACCTTATGCCGATGAAAATAAAGTAATAACGATATGAACCAACGCACACGACGATGCAGCTTCAGCCGTTAATTCAAACTAGAAACGGAGGACTGGGGAGCCAATCAGAGAACGGACAGTCCGAATCTGCCCGCCTCCAGGCTCTGATTGGCTGGTGGGGCGCAGATTCTAGTATCCGGTTGGCTGGAGTCTAACGCTGCTCCAGTTGCAAGAGTGAGAGACTGCAAACTAATTTTCTTGAACGGCAAAAGTGATTTTCAGCGCACAAAAACGAGTTGTGAGATGAGATCGCGTGTGCGTGGGAGAGAGAGATTCAGCGTGCAAAAACGAGTCTAAAAGCGTGCGCACGAGAGAGTAGTGCACTAAATATAAGTACATATAAGCACACTTAAATTTAACTGATAATATACTGAAACTTGTTGTTGGTCTTTCGGCTGCTCCCGACAAGGGGTCGCCACAGCGGAATATCCAGTCCGCACTACAACTTGGCACAGGTTTTACGCCGGATGCCCTTCCTGACGCAACCCTCCCATTTTATCCGGGCTTGGGACCGGCACTGTATCCAGTGGCTGGGGTGTGGGCACTGGCTGGAATCGAACCCGGGCCTTCCGCATGGCAGGCGAAACACCTACCACTGAGCCACCAGTGCCCTTGATAATATACTGAGACTACCGTATATTAAAAATTTTATTCTAATGTATACTTTCTGTACATTTGTACAATGATTATTTCGAGCATATTTTTTTTTTAAATATACCAAGATATATTGAAAAACAAGTTTAAATAAGTATACTTTGGAAATTAGACCAGCCTTTCACTTAAAGTATATTTTCCAATAATATATTTTTGGAAAGTGTACTACAATGCAATTATTTTGAAGTATATTTAAAGTTTAATTCCAAAATTTGGTAGAAGCATGATGTTAGTATACTTTTTTATATATTAACTGATGGTACAACTTTTTGTTAGTATATTTGCAATGTACTATCGAGGATTTCATTATATTTGTAATACACTAAAGTGTATTTTTTTTTCACTGGGGCAGTCAAACCAAATGTAGATATTTAGAACTATACTATTTTTCCTCCCATAAAATTGATCAAATTGGGCATACCTTTGTAAAAAACACTGGGTTACATGTTCCAATACCTTTGATCCCTTAAACAATGAGCGGCTTCAAGCAAAAGGTTCAGTGCTTTAAGCATATTGTAGCATTTTACCGCCGGAAAGGATGTTGGAGAGACGAGTGAGCTTGCATGCTACCCAATGCAATGGCTGGGAGTATTTTATTCACTACCAGCACTGTATAGCATGAACAGCACATTCGCTGTTATAACACACACAGAGAAAGCGCACACGCACATACCCATACACTCAAACTTGGCCGAAGCCGCTAACCTAAACATTCATTCATTCATTCATTCATCTTCTATACCGCTTTATCCTGTATTTTATGGTCGCGAGGACCTGGACCTATCCCAGGAGACTCAGGGCACGAGGCAGGGTACACCCTGGACAGCGTGCCAATCCATCGCAGAGCACACACACACTCATTCACACACTATGGTAATTTGGGAACGCCAATTAGCCTAATCCAATTAGTCTTTGGACTGTGGGAGGAAACCGGAGTACCCGGAGGAAACCCACCAAGCAGGGGGAGAACATGCAAACTCCATGCACACAGAGACGGGAATCGAGCCTGGCCTGGAATCGAACCCGGACCCTGGAGGTGCAAGGCGACAGTGCTAACCACTACACCACCGTGCCGCCGCTAACCTAAACAAACGTCCCTAAAAGAGTGAACACATAGCGAACCTCCCGCAAAGCATGACGGTCATCAGCCACCGGCCCCGCCTACGCCACAATATATTAATATCGGCAAATGAAGGCTGAAATACGTTTCTTACATTCATCTTTTGATCTAAAACTCAAATGCATTCTGTGTTAAGCACAAAAAATGTCCTTGTTTCTACAATACATTTGGAGCTCGGGCACACACCACTAAACACTGTTGGATCAATAATAAGGAATTGAAAGTTGCATGACGTCACACAAGCACTATGCGAACAAGTCTTTATCTTAAGTAGCTCAAACACAAAGCCAAAGCAATAAGTAGTGTTTATAAAGACGAAGGTGCATGTATAAAGGTCAATATCTGAATCTGTTAGAGAATGGAAGGCACATTGTAGTCGGCAAACAATACCTTAGTTACCTTAGATTTAAATGCTGCCAAGAGAGAAATTTTACACTTAAAAAACAAACATAGTGTTACGCAATACAAAAAGAAGTAGGGGGCTAAATACTTTTGCAAGGCACTGTATAATTTATTTCACCTTTCTGACACATACATGTCAGGAAGCGGTTATATAAGATGTTATATAAAGTGTTACGAGGTCATCTATAGTGTGGTATTGTATAAGTTTTACCAGTGTTTGTCTGTGCACATTGCACATGAGGATTCATGAATTTGTTCTTAATATTTCAAGACAGTACAGACAGTAATGCATAATACATCGAGAGCCATACTAAATGAGATGATCATTAAGAGATGACAACAGTTAATAATTAACACCCAGGCTAGCAGAGAAAAATTTATAACCATTTTATAATTACAGTACATGTAGTAAGAACAATACATACTTTATATACATTTTACACAGGAAGAACCTTTTTAACAGTTAAAGTTGGAAATAATAATTTATAACTAAAATAATAAATATGAATTTTTCATAGTATTTATTTTTTGACTGTAATAAACAAAAATATATAAAACTTTGAAGATTTTTGAATCTCAGTGCAGTATATACAGTATGTGATGGTGTTCTCCTTTTTTTAGCCTCATACCTCTTCACCCTATAAGGTGGTCCTCTGAATACCGCATATTGATAATCTGTCCCAAAATAGAAAACTCATTAAGGACTGGACCACACAATCTCATTCTACTCAAACCAGGTAGAAAAAAACGCACTTGCCATTGCAAAACCGTTTTTTCCCCCCAGAAGCATAAAAAGGAAGCGAGAGTACAAGCTGTACACCTGCCTAAGAGCTCGGAGGGGGAAATAGGTCTCATAATCATCTGTTAACTCACTTGATTAATTCAGCATGTATCTTACAGTGACTTGGAGCTTCCCCCCCCCCCCCCCCAGTGCTGTTCAGCTACAGTATGAACCTGAGTTTGATACCGATACAGGAATATTAGCTTAGCTGCAGAAGTGTTTTTGCTTCTCATCCATTTCGAATGCTACTTACAGTACCGCAGAAGTGTTTTTGCTTCTCATCCATTTCGAATGCTACTTACAGTACCATTCATACCATACATATAAATTAATTTTTCATTTTTTTATATTAAAATAAACAGTGTTATGCATGATGCAAAGAATTGATTGCAATGGCTTAAATGTCTTAATGCAAATAATAACCTGTCCTATTGGGCTGTACATTCTCCTAGCAAAAAAAAAAAAAAAAAAAGTCAAATACCCCTCCCCAGCACAAATCACAACAGTGCTACACTATACAGTAATTACTCATCCTGTTCAAGCATTGCCTGGAGATAAATGTCAGGAAAACCTCTTGTTTCTATACCTCAGTATGAAAAAAGTTTTAATGAGCTAAACGGGTGACTGTGTCCTTTCTAGGAAGGAAGTGCCATCCCAAAAGGAGACTTCCCAAATGCCCCAAGTCCACTAGCCTGAACAATGGCAATGTGACCTTTTCTACAGATGCAATGCACCATTTCACTCCACACAGGAGGAGGATTCTTCCCCTGTGAGTAATTACTATCATTATAATCTATGGAGAGGAATTAAATGAGGGTATTTATTTTAATGCCAGGATGGAATGTGCTTCAGGAATGAATCAGAGTCCTGGACCACACAAGATTAGCATTTTCACAGGAGGAGCACACACACACACTGATTTGCAAAATACTGAAATTTCATTGCACGTTGCACTACACTGTATAAAGAGTATTATACTTCCAGATAAACAACCACTTAAGATATGTAATTGTGGATACACAATATCTAAATTATAACATGGGCAACATTTCACCTGAAGTTCAAAATGCTTATGACAGGTCCTTACTGAGTGCTTAATGAGTCCTAAATTCATGTAGTCACCTGAAACTGAGCTAGACTGACAGTGATGTACTGTGTATTCAAAAGCCGAGGTCAATTATTCCTTATCATATTCCTCTCTCTGGCTGTACTGTTGAAGTGGAAAAGGATGAAATATCTCTAAAACATTTCAATTAAACACACTGGGTATATACACTGTACACTGATCAGCCATAACATTATGACCACAAACTGTACATAATACTGAGTACCCCCACCCTTTTAACTATCAAAACATTGATAACAGTGATGCATTTTGTGTCCTGACATCTTTCTATCAGAACCAGCATTAACATTTTCAGCAATTTGTGCTACAGTTGCTCTTCTGTTGGATTACATGGTCTAGCCTTTGCTCCTGACAATCAATGAGCTTAGGCCACCCATGACTCTGCCACTAGTTCACTGGACCACTTTTGCTATGTCCTGACCACTGCAGACTGGGAACCTCCAACAAGAGCTGCAGTTTTGCTCTGACCCAATCATCTAGTCATCACAATTTAGCTTCTGTCACACTAGGTACAATACAATTACAATATCTCATTACAATGGCACCTAGTAGTGGGTGAAATAAATTAGGCAGCAAGTGAACATTTTGTCCCTGAAGTTTCTGTGTTGGAAGCAGAAATAAATGGACAAGCGTAAGGGTTAAATTGACTTTGACAAGCGCCAAATTGTAATAGCTAGGCGACTGGGTTAGAGCAACTACAAAAAAGCAGCTCTCTGCAGTGGTCGACATACCAAAAGTGGTCCAAGTAGGAAAAACCAGTGAACGTGGTCATGGGCAGCCAGAGCTCACTGATGCATGTGAGTATTGTTGCTGACCTTGTCCATCCCTTTATGACCACAGGATAATGTGTCATGTCAGAAAGCTTAAATCATCTCCAACTGGTTTCTTGAACATGACAATGAGGTCACTGTACTCAAATGACCTCCACAGTCACCGGATCTCAATCCAGTTAAGCACATTTGGGATGTGGTGGAACTTGAGATTTGTATTTCAGACATGCAGCTGACGAATATGCAACTACAGTACGTGATGCTGTCATGTCAATATGGACCAAAATCTATGAGGAATGTTTCCAGTTCTTTATTGAATCTATGGCATAAAAAATAAGGCAGTTCTGAAGGCCTAAGGATTTAAGAACTCGCAGTATGTACTAGCAAAGCCAGTGCTAGCAAGGTGGACCTTCAGAGGTGGTTAGTCAATGTAAACATACTGTACATATTTTTTTTTTTTTTTAAAGCAGCAGAATGAACACTCAGTGATGATTCGAACACTAGACTCACATGATGATTCAAACCCATTGATCTTGCTCACTGAAAGATTGGAATTCCCATCACTATTGTTAGCAATATTGCAAGCCATCATTCATCATCCCCCCATGGGGACTGAACAGAGCTGATTGGTAATCATAAAATATTGCAAAAGGTCAATTATAATTCCAGAAAGGGTTTCATTTTCATTGTTGTTTTTATTGAATGCTTTGTGCAGGAAATGGATAAAGGGGGAACGTCGATACCTTATTGCTTTAACTGCCGTCAGACAGCTTAGTCCTTTATTTCAAGAAGGTTCCTGTGATCAGTCTTGCCCTGGTCACTTATAGAGATTTGTAATGCAATAACATTTCTAAAAGTAAATCTTGATCCGTCTTAATGCATGTTACTTTACTGGCGCTCTATTTAGTCATACATATATTTTACAGAAATGTATTATTAAATGTTCACAAATTTAATTATTAGACCTATTTGTTTTTGGGACTTTTATTTTTGACTTTTATTTTGTCTGTTGGTTCTTAGGTCACGATTTTGTCTCACAGATGTGTCTTTATTTAAATTCCTAGTTTCCCTCAGAACTTTGTCTTGAATTTGCTTGTCATCCGGACTGTTTTTGTCAATGTAGTTTTTTATTCCTGCTTGTATCCTCACTTGATTTATGTTTATTTACATGAAATCTTCATTATTTGCTATGCTTGCAACTATTATTTCATGACACTGACACACAATCACAAACATCTAAACATTCAAGAAGCTATCAAATTTAAAGAAAGCGCAGATATATAAAAGAAACCATCTGATTTTCAGAGGTGTCAAGTAACGAAGTACAAATACTTCGTTACCTTACTTAAGTAGAAATTTTGGGTATCTATACTTTACTGGAGTTATTATTTTTCAGCCGACTTTTTACTTCTACTCCTTACATTTTTAAGCAATTATCTGTACTTTCTACTCCTTACATTTTAAAAATAGCCTCGTTACTCTATTTTTATGATCAGAACGCGCAACCCCCATCCCCCCCCCACGCCCCACGGTCGCATGAAAAAAACGCGCACAATGCCCCCCCCGCATGATCAGAAAGCGAGACCTTAATGCTTTTGTCGCCCCTAAAGGTACTTTTACTTTTATACTTTAAGTAGTTTTGAAACCAGTACTTTTAAACTTTTAGTTAAGTAAAAAGCTTGGGTTGATACTTCAACGTCTAAAGAAGTATTTTTGAACCCTAGTATCTATACTTCTACTTAATTAATGAATGTGAATACTTTTGACACCACTGCTGATTTTAGTTTAGCATCTTTTCAATAAATAATATTCAATTCAATTCAGTTTTATTTGTATAGCGCTTTTAACAATTGACATTGTCTCAAAACAGCTTTACACAATCAAAAGAATTATTTAAGTTTGTATGGAATGTGAATGTGTATGAATCAAAATGTTCAGATAGTCCCTGGTGAGCAAGCCCGAGGGCGACAGTGGCAAGGAAAAACTCCCTGAGATGGTAATAGGAAGAAACCTTGAGAGGAACCAGACTCGACAGGGAACCCATCCTCATCTGGGTGAAACAGATAACACAGTATAAATGCAGATCATTTCCTGCTAAGTGTTAGGTTCAGCTATAATAGTTGATGTTAATTGATGTTATAATAGTTGATGTAAAATGGAGTCCAGTAATTATTCGAGACTCAGATAGACTTGTAGAAAGTTCCAGTCCTGAACTATCGAATTGTCAAGTCCTCAGAGAAACAGCTGACAACACCAGTCGAGGCCAGAACCATCTTCTAAGTAGATAGAATCCTCCCCAGACACCAGGCACATCCTAAAGAGACACACGGGGCATCCATGCGATGAGACCTCCAACCAGAAATCGGGCACCAGGATGGACCAGACAGGTCCGGAGGGCAGAGGGAGTCTGGATCACTGGCAGCTCAGGAACCACATGTGTAGCTCGACAGAGAGAGAGAGAGAAAGAGTGAAAGGGGGAGACAGGGGGAGAGAGGAAAGAGAAAGAGGGGGAGGAAGAGAAGAGGAGGAGAGATTGCAATTAGGTATGGTCACAGTCACAATGTCTAATGTGAATGTATATTTACTGTAGAGTGCAAGCAGGGACTCCGGCAGGACTAACTATGACAGCATAACTAAAGGGAGAGCCAGAAGGAAACACAAACATGAGGGCTCCCTGAGATGTAAAGCAAACAATCACCTCACCGTCAACAAACCTGAGTGATCAAATGAGACTGAGGAAGACAGCATCTAAAACATACCAGTTCACCATAATACTCTACGTCCATGAGTCCCCCAGATCTGCTCCTTTACCTTATGGCAAATCTATTTATAAAAATGCTTGGCTAAATAAATAGGTTTTTAGCCTAGACTTAAACACTGAGACTGTGTCTGAGTCCCGAACACTATTTGGAAGACTATTCCATAATTTTGGGGCTTTGTAATAAAAAGCTCTGCCCCCAGCTGTAGTTTTCATAATACGCGGTACTGATAAGCAGCCTGCATCCTTTGACCGAAGTAGGCGTGGCGGATCGTAAGACACTAACAGTTCGCTCAGATACTGCGGGGCGAGACCATTTAATGCTTTATATGTCAAGAGTAGTATTTTAAAATCAATGCGAAATTTCACAGGGAGCCAATGTAGTGAAGATAGGATAGGGGTGATGTGCTCATATCTTCTGGTTCTAGTGAGGACTCTCGCTGCTGCATTCTGGACTAGCTGAAGCTTGTTTATGCACCTAACTGAACAACCAGACAGTAAGGCATTACAATAGTCCAACCTAGAAGTGATAAAAGCATGAACTAGTTTTTCTGCATCGTTTAGCGACAATATATTTCTTATTTTGGCGATATTTCTGAGGTGAAAGAATGCTATCCTGGTGATATTATCTACATGAGCTTCAAATGAAAGGCTGGAATCTATAATCACGCCGAGGTCTTTTACTGTTGCACTTGACGGAACAGAAAGGCCATCTAAAGTTACGGTGTGATCTAAGATTTTACTTCTAGCTGTATGCGGTCCTATGACTAGAACTTCTGTCTTATCCGGATTAAGCAGAAGGAAGTTAATTAGCATCCAATTTCTTATGTCCTGCACACATTGCTCAACTTTAGTAAGATGGTTTTTCTCATCAGGTTTTGTTGAGACGTATAGCTGTGTGTCGTCAGCATAACAATGAAAACTAATACCATGCTTACGGATTATGTTGCCCAGAGGAAGCATGTAAAGGGAAAAAAGCAGTGGGCCTAAAACTGAACCCTGCGGAACGCCAAACTCCACTAGAGAACATGCAGAATAATCACCATTTAAGTCTACATACTGATAACGATCGGTCAAATAGGATCTGAGCCAGGAGAGGGCTGTACCCTTAATTCCTTCTACATTTTCTAATCTGTGAAGAAGAATAGCATGATCAATAGTGTCAAAAGCTGCACTGAGGTCGAGTAATACAAGCATAGTTACACAACCCTGATCAGAGGCCAATAGGAGGTCATTTACTACTTTAACGAGTGCTGTTTCTGTGCTGTGATGAGGCCTAAATCCTGACTGATACAGTTCATGTATGCCATTTCTATGTAGATATGAGCATAGCTGCTCCGCTACTATCTTTTCCAGAATCTTAGAGATAAAGGGGAGGTTTGATATTGGCCTGTAATTGGACAGCTGACAGGGGTCGAGGTCAGGTTTCTTAATTATTGGTTTAATAACTGCTACTTTAAAAGATTTTGGAACATAACCAATGCTGAGTGAGGAATTAATTATTTTCAACAGCGGTTCTGTTATTACTGGTACTATCTGTTTAAGAAAATGTGTCGGTATAGGATCTAATATACAGGTTGATGAATTTGCAGAAGAGATGAGTGAAATTAGTTCATTCTCTTCAAGAGGAGTAAAGTCTTCTAGGTTTGAATCTGACATGGCTAGGTTAACATCTGTATCAATCACATTGTTTGGTTTCAAAGTCTTAATTTTATGCCTAATATTTACAATTTTATTATTAAAAAAGTTCATGAAGTCCTCACTATTGCATGATGTTGTTGTGGAGATTTCTGTAGTGGTCTTATTTCTGGTTAATTTGGCTACGGTATTAAATAAAAATCTAGGATTATTTTTATTTTCTTCTATAAGAGTGGAGAGATACATTGATCTAGCTACACTAAGAGCTTTCCTATAGTTCAGGATGCTCTCTTTCCATGCTATTTGAAATACCAATAATTTAGTTTGACGCCATTTACGCTCTAATTTCCGAGCAGTCTGTTTTAAAGTGCGCGTGTGATCGTTATACCAGGGAGCGAGTTTCTTATCTCTAATAATTTTTCTTTTAGCTGGAGCTACATTATCTAAGGTACAACGAAGTGTCGACTCTAAATATTCAGTCGCCTGATCAAGTTCTGTGGGGTCAGACGGTGGCCTAATCGAAGGTGGTAACTGTGGGAGATTACTGATAAAACTCTGTGTGGTAGTTGATGTGAATGTACGTTTAATACGGTAGCGCGGTGCTGTGCGTACGTTATCACTGTGACATACTTGAATGGAGACAAGATAGTCCATCCATCCATCCATCTTCTTCCGCTTATCCGAGGTCGGGTCGCGGGGGCAGCAGCTTCAGCAGGGATGCCCAGACTTCCCTCTCCCTGGCCACTTCTTCCAGCTCTTCCGGGGGGATCCCAAGGCGTTCCCAGGCCAGCCGAGAGACATAGTCCCTCCAGCGTGTCCTGGGTCTTCCCCGGGGTCTCTTTCCGGTGGGGCGTGTCCGGAACACCTCACAAGGGAGGCGTCCAGGGGGCATCCTAAATAGATGCCCAAGCCACCTCATTTGGCTCCTCTCGATGCGGAGGAGCAGCGGCTCTACTCTGAGCCCCTCCCGGATGACTGAGCTTCTCACCCTATCTCTAAGGGAGAGCCCAGACACCCTGCGGAGGAAACCCATTTCGGCCGCTTGTATTCGCGATCTTGTTCTTTCGGTCACTACCCACAGCTCATGACCATAGGTGAGGGTAGGAACGTAGATCGACCGGTAAATTGAGAGCTTTGCCTTTTGACTCAGCTCCTTCTTCACCACGACGGACCGATACAGAGCCCGCATCACTGCAGACGCTGACCCGATCCGCCTGTCAATCTCCCGCTCCATTTTACCCTCACTCGTGAACAAGATCCCGAGATACTTAAACTCCTCCACTTGGGGCAGGATCTCACTCCCAACTCTGAGAGGGCACTCCACCCTTTTCCGGCTGAGGACCATGGCCTCAGATTTGGAGGTGCTGATTCTCATCCCAGCCGCTTCACACTCGGCTGCGAACCTATCCAGTGAGAGCTGTAGGTCACAGGGTGATGAGGCCAACAGAACAACGTCATCTGCAAAAAGCAGTGACCCAATCCTGAGCCCACCAAACTGCACCCCCTCAACGCCCTGGCTGCGCCTAGAAATCTTGTCCATAAAAATTATGAACAGGATCGGTGACAAAGGGCAGCCCTGTCGGAGTCCTACTCTCACCGGAAACAGGTCAGACTTACTACCGGCAATGCGGACCAAGCTCCGACACCGGTTGTACAGGGACCGGACAGCCCTTAACAGGGAATCCGATATCCCATACTCCCGGAGTACCCCCCACAGGACTCCCCGAGGGACACGGTCGAATGCCTTCTCCAAGTCCACAAAGCACATGTAGACTGGTTGGGCGAACTCCCATGCCCCCTCCAGGACCCTGCTAAGGGTGAAGAGCTGGTCCACTGTTCCGCGACCCGGACGAAAACCACACTGCTCCTCCTGAATCCGAGGTTCGACTATCCGACGGACCCTCCTTTCCAGGACCCCTGAATAGACTTTCCCGGGGAGGCTGAGAAGTGTGATCCCTCTGTAGTTGGAACACACTCTCCGGTCCCCCTTCTTGAAGAGGGGGACCACCACCCCGGTTTGCCAGTCCAGAGGCACTGTCCCCGATGTCCATGCAATGTTGCAGAGACGTGTCAACCATGACAGCCCTACAACATCCAGAGCCTTGAGGAACTCAGGGCGGATCTCATCCACCCCCGGGGCGCCGCCACCACGGAGCTTTTTGACCACCTCGGCGACCTCGGCCCCAGAGATGAAAGAGTCCACCTCTACGTCCCCAGACTCTGCTTCCTCATCGGAAGGCATGTTGGTGGAATTAAGGAGGTCTTCGAAGTACTCTCCCCACCGACCCACAACGTCCCGAGTCGAGGTCAGCAGCGCACCATCCCCACTATACACTGTGTTGACCATGCACTGCTTTCCCCTCCTGAGACGCCGGATGGTGGACCAGAATCTCTTCGAAGCCGTCTGGAAGTCATTCTCCATGGCCTCCCCAAACTCCTCCCACGCCCGGGTTTTTGCCTCAGCAACCACCGAAGCCGCGTTCCGCTTGGCCTGCCGGTACCTATCAGCTGCCTCCGGAGTGCCACCAGCCAAAAAGGCCCGGTAAGATTCCTTCTTCAGCTTGATGGCATCCCTCACCGCCGGTGTCCACCAACGGGTTCTTGGGTTGCCACCGCGACAGGCACCGACCACCTTACGGCCACAGCTCCGGTCGGCTGCCTCAACAATGGAGGCGCGGAACATAGTCCATTCGGACTCAATGTCCCCCACCTCCCCCAGGACGTGGTTGAAGCCCCTCTTGAACCATCACCTTATCGTGGTGGAGGGGTTTGCGTGTCCCAATGATCCTGGGAGCTATGTTGTCGGGGGCTTCATGCCCCTGGTAGGGTCACCCATGGCAATCTGGTCCTAGGTGAGGGAACAGACAAAGAGTGGTTCAAAAGACCTCTATGATGAATTCAAACTTTGGTAAACGTTTTCCCTCGCCCGGACGTGGGTCACCGGGGCCTCCCTCTGGAGCCAGGCCTGGAGGTGGGGCCCGATGGCGAGCGCCTGGTGGTCGGGCCTGCACCCATGGGGCCCGGCCGGGCACAGCCCGAAGAGGCAACGTGGGTCCCCCTTCCCATGGGCTCACCACCTGTAGGAGGGGCCAAAGAGGTCGGGTGCAGTGTGAGTTGGGCGGTGGCCGAAGACAGGGGCCTTGGCGGTCTGATCCTCGGCTGCAGAAGCTGGCTCTAGGGACGTGGAATGTCACCTCTCTGGCGGGGAAGGAGCCTGAGCTAGTGCGTGAGGTTGAGAAGTTCCGGCTAGATATAGTTGGACTCACCTCTACGCACAGCTTGAACTCTGGAACCAGTCTCCTTGAGAGGGGATGGACTCTCTTCTACTCTGGAGTTGCCCCCGGTGAGAGGCGCCGAGCAGGTGTGGGCATACTTATTGCCCCCCGGCTCGGGGCCTGTACATTGGGGTTCACCGCAGTGGACGAGAGGGTGGCCTCCCTCCGCGTTCGGGTGGGGGGACGAATCCTTACTGTTGTTTGCGCTTATGCGCCAAACAGCAGTTTGGAGTACCCGCCCTTTTTGGGGTCTCTAGAGGGGGCGCTAGAGGGCGTCCCTCCTGGGGACTCCATCGTTCTGTTGGGGGACTTCAATGCTCACGTGGGCAATGACAGTGAGATCTGGAAGGGCGTGATTGGGATGAACGGCCCCCCCGATCTGAACCAGAGCGGTGTTTTGTTATTGGACTTCTGTGCTCGTCACGGATTGTCCATAACGAACACCATGTTCAGGCATAAGGGTGTCCATATGTGCACCTGGCACCAGGACACCCTAGGCCGCAGTTCGATGATCGACTTTGTGGTCGTGTCGTCGGACTTGCGGCCACATGTCTTGGACGCTCGGGTGAAGAGAGGGGCGGAGTTGTCAACTGATCACCACCTGGTGGTGAGTTGGCTCCGTTGGCAGGGTAGGATGCCGGTCAGGCCTGGTAGACCCAAACGTATTGTGAGGGTCTGCTGGGAACGTCTGGCAGAGTCCCCTGTCAGGACGAGCTTCAACTCCCACCTCCGGCAAAGACAAGATAGTGATCTGAGATAATTTCAGACAGTGGAATTGTGAATACATTTCTTATACTTAATCCGAAGAATATTACTAAATCTAAAGTGTGACCTGTTTTATGAGTGGGTCCTACTACACACTGATTTACGCCTACGGAGTCCAGTATGGATATAAATGCTGTTCTCAGAGGGTCTTCTGGATTCTCAAAATGAATGTTAAAATCTCCAGCAATTAACACTTTGTCTACAGAAACGACCAGGTCTGAGATGAAATCCGCAAATTCACTAAGAAATTCAGAATACGGCCCTGGAGGTCTGTAAATTATAATTAGTGGAATCGACTGAGCTGATTTAATATACTTAAATAGACTTATGTTACTATAGAGAATTTCAAATGAGTTAAATTTGTGTCGGTGTTTTTGTACGATAGACAGATTATCATTATGAATAGCTGTGACGCCTCCTCCTCTACCAGTTAACCGAGGCTGGTGTATGTAGCTGTATCCAGGAGGACTAGCTTCATTTAGAGCTACATACTCATCCTGTTTAACCCACGTTTCAGTTAAACAGAGTATATCAAACGCCTGATCTGTGATAATTTCATTAACAATAACTGCTTTTGATGCGAGAGATCTAATATTTAACAATCCTAGCTTCAGATCAGAGGTGCCGGCTGCGCATTCAGTATGATCTGAGTTTGTGGTCTTTATGTTAATTAAATTATTGAAACAGACTTTCTGAGTCTTTCTACATTTTTGCTTAGATCGGGGAACAGACACAGTCTCAATAAGGTGAACCCTGAGTGACGACTCTATGCAGCTAGCAGACGGTTGGTTTAGCCTGTCTGTCTGCTCCCTGGCCTGGGCTCTGGATTGTCACCGATTAACGAGACCTCTACTGAGACTATGAGCTATACTACAGGAAATGAGAGCAGCACCTTCCCGAGTGGGATGGACACCGTCCCGCCCTAACAGGCCAGCTTTGCCCTCAAAGGTCTTCCAATTATCTATGTAACCCACATTATTTTTGGAGCACAACCTAATATCTATCCTTGATCCAAATCCTTACTCACTCATGCCACTTTATCCTGATTTCAGGGTCGCGGGGACCTGTAGCCTATCCCAGGAGACTTAGGGCATAACGCAGGGTACACCCTGGACAGGGTGCCAATCCATCGCAGGGCACACACATACACACACTCACTCACACATTACGGGCAACTTGGGAACGTCAATTAACCTTACCTACATGTACCCAGAGGAAACCCACCACGCATGGGGAGAACATGCAAACTCCATGCACACAGAGACAAGAATCAAGCCTGGCCAGGAATCGAACCCGGACCCTGGAGGTGCAAGGCGACAGTGCTAACCACTATACCACCATGCCGCCCTGATCCAAATCCTATCCGAGCAATAATTTTTATCTAAAAACCAGAATCCTCATTAAAACAGGCTTCGTATATGATCTTCGTGATGTTTGCACACATGGCTGTCACAAGAGACAAGAGCAAGGTCAATATTCCTTCTCCTTGGCTACCAAAGACCCCAGAGTATATCTGCATACGCTGATACTGTAGATCAGCTCTGGATTCCCTAAAGGCCTTTGCTTGTCATGACAGCATATCTCAAAGTGTTTTACCTGAGCCATCAAAATGTCAGCATGTAATCAGCTGTCCTCACAACTTACACATTGTTGAAACATAACAGCTTTAACACAACGATGAAGCTAAATTCCAAATGATTGATGACGTGTAATTCTGAGCTCCACCTCAAGCCCATAATTTCTTTCTGACTAAACCGATCTCTTTTGTAAGTTTTAACGTTTCATCATTATAAGGAGCTGAGCTGTAAGACTGATTATGTTAAACATGCATCAGTGTGTCTGTGTAATACTGTATGTGCGGTAACATCACACAGCTGTTCGGAGTGGTGTGTAATTACCACACAGTATAAACTAAGTACAGAAATCACAAACTATGTAAATACCTGCCAGTAATCTATAATAAATGCAACGTTGTGATGAATAAGATTATTCCGGAAATTAGCATCTACAGTAGCAGAAGCCAGTTGCTTATATGGTAGATGCTCTTGGAATAAGTTAAATGATGAGCCTTGTGAAAGTATTTACCCCCGTTTTAAACCTTGGTATGCCTTAAAACTGGACTTTATTGTGAGTATGTGTTGGTCAAAGGGATCTCCACAGAGGACTGTCAATCTGCACACAACTTGGCACAGGGTTTATGCCGGGTGCGCTTTCTGACGCAACCCTCCTGTTTTATTCGAGCTTAAGATCGACACTTCATCCAGTGGCTTTGAACCAGGACCGTCCACATGACAGCCAAGAAACCTGTCACCAATGCCCCCAATTATTAGTATGTATCATGAACCTAAGAAAAACCTTATAATATTACAGATGGAAGAAAAAATTTAATACATTTTTAAAATTTGAATAAGTATGTGCCACCTGCTGTGGAAACTCCTTGCCGGGAGAAGCCAAAAGACCAACAACATGAAAGAATGTCCCAGAGATACCTAAACATCCAGGGGGCCAGGGGTAGCTCAGTGGTTAAGGCATTGGACTACGTTTCGGAAGATCCCAGGTTCAAACCCCACAACCACCAAGTTGCCACTGTTGGGCCCTTGAGCAAGGCCCTTAACCCTCAACTGCTCAGATGTGTAATGAGATAAAAATGTAAGTCGCTCTGGATAAGAGCGTCTGCCAAATGCCTACAGTAAATGTAAACAAACAGCAAGATGAAGATCACATATAATGCAGAGCTTCATTATTTAAATGAAATAGAGTGCTATAATAAATAACTGCAAAAGAAAAATAAATGGTAAATAAAAGCTTAGCCATTTTATACAGATTGGAGAGATGTCTATAACCCTTTTGCAAACCCAAATACATTTCATTATTTACTTTACTAGCACTGCTAGACAAACAGGTCCTTATGAGTTCATGTATAATGTCTTTTGGGATAAACTCACAAGGAAACAATTTTTCTAACATTAAATGTTTTAAATGCTAATACAGTAAATAATGAATACTTCTCTCTGGGTTTGCAAAAAGGGGATCCAGCCCAGTCCTAGCAAGGTGTTTGTGACTGTTTGTGGCATAAGATGTGATTAATTGGTTTAAACAGGCTATTAAATGCTCAATCAAGGATAAGGTTTGTACAACGTGCAGGTTAATTCTTTGTAAGTAAACGTGACAATATTTTGAAGTTCTACATTAGGGATGTTACATCAGTCAACTGCATCCCTCATCTCAATTTTAACCATCAGTACAGTTAAAACCCATGATCAACGAGTGAGTGTGTGAAATCTTAATCATTTTCACTGTGAACAAATACTTTCAACAATAAATTATGGGAACAATGCAAAAGTAAGCAAATGATTTAGTGCCTGAATTCCTTCCTTTTTTCCCTCTCTGGCACAGATTGATGATAACCGGACTGGCTAAAAGCTGTTTGTTGACTGCCAGCCTCTTTCGACCACTGTTTATGGGTCAGCTGCTTCTGGGCTCCATGCCCGCCTGTTAGACAGCTCAATCTCAAGAGGAGCTGCCTAGAAATCACGCATTGCTTCCAGCATGCACATCGAGGTAAAATTTGCATAGACAGCTTTCATGTCATAGTTTGAAAACATCCCCATACTGATTTCTAGCAGGGCAGGCTACAAAAGCTCCAAGACCATTATATGACAATGGGATGATAAGTACGACCCTTTGTGGATAAAAGCGTAGAGGTGTGTGCATTTGAATGCTGAGGGCAAATACGATATGTGAATGCGAGCCTGTTAGCACTGGCATTAGCATTGGAAACATCATTGTACATGGTTAAGCACCAAAAATAATTTAGCAAATGGCTGCTTATGTTTTATGGTTTATAAAAAATCTGTCTACCAGTTGAATTTTGAAATCTTACACACTTAGTCATCAATATATGTGGTTGAATTTTAAAGTTATACTATCTGTCATAGTTCAGCCATGTTCCAGTGCTACAGATGAGTTAATAACAGACAATCAATCAACAAACATGCTCTAATTATCTGAAATAATTATATAGCAATCACTGCATATTCATGGCCATCAAGGATTCAGTTCGAACATCGCCCTCTGCGTTTCAACGGCGTGGTCTCCACTTCCGTGAAACCAGAAAGGGCGCATCTGCTGACTCTGGAGTTACAGACCCTGCTGAGAAAAGGGGGCATAGAACATGTTCCCCTACCAGACAGAGAGTCAGGCTACTACAGTCAGTATTTCTTGGTTCCCAAGAAGAACGGGGGGCTGCGTCCAATTTTAGATTCTCGCGGGCTGAACCGCTATCTAAAAAATAAATAAATACAGCTTCAAAATGTTGACGGTCAAACTGATTGTTTCTCAAATCCAACCAAAGGATTGATTTGTGACAATCGATCTGAAGGACGCGTACTTTCATATAGAAATATTGCCACAACACAGGAGGTTCCTGAGATTCGCTTTTGGGGGCGAAGCTTACCAGTATCGGGTCCTTCCATTTGGTCTAGCTCTCTCCCGCACATACACAAAATGCATGAATGTAGTTCTGACTCCTTTACGACTCCAGGGCATCCGTATTTTGAATTACATAGACGCTTGGCTGGCCCAGTCTCAGGAGCTAGCGCTTCGACATCGCTTCGACGTCGTCCTAGCTCATCTTTGTTCCTTAGGATTGAGACCCAACGCCTGTTCAGAGGACAACATACTGTATTTGGGTGTTACATGAGATTCAATCGTAAGCAGGCACAGCTGTCTCCCGCTCGTGTCAAGTCCATTCTCAACACCCTCAAGGAAATCAAGCTAGACCAGAAAGTGACTGTTCATCACTTTCAGAGATCTTTAGCTCTCATGGCAGCTGCATCCACGGTGATACCTTTGGGCCTTCTGCACATGAGAGCATTTCAGTTGTGGCTAAGAACCAGGGGATTTCACTCGAGGGCGAATCCCCAATAAGGGCTTTGTACCCTTTCTATGTGGTTCATTCCCCAGTTTCTGACTCTGGGTCCCACTCTAAGTCCATCTTGTCATCTCAAGATGCTAACGACAGACGCTTCCCTCACAGGCTGGGGTGCCGTCTTAGATGGCTGCCGAGCCCAAGGGAGCTGGAGAGGTCATCTTCTCGCGTGGCGCATCAATTGCCTCGAAATGATGGCTCTATTTCTGGCCCTAAATCACTTCCTGCAGCAGTTGACAGGCTACCAGATCCTAGGTAGTCTCATATATAAATCTCTAGGGCGGACTGTGCTCGCGCCGCTTGAATAAGCTAGTGCACCAGATTCTGCTTTGGGCACAGGACAAGTTCCTGTACCTCAGGGCGATTTACATTCCAGGACATATGAATGTGGGAGCAGATTTGCTGTCCAGTCAAGCTCTGACACACAGGGAATGGAAACTCCACCCCGAAGTAGTCAATCTGGGAGAGATTTCATGTAGCAGAGGTGGACCTCTTTTCCTCACAAGAAACAGCAAAAGTCCCCTTTACTACTCTCTGACTCTTCCAGCTCCCCTGTGTCTGGACGCCTTGGCCCATACGTGGCCCAGATTACGCCTTTATGCATAATCTTTCCTGATAGCTCTGCTCCCGGGAGTCTTGGTGAGGGTCATCAACAAGGTTTGCGCCTCTTGCTGATAGCGCACCATTGGCCGACCAGAGTGTGGTTCTCTGATCTAATATCTCTCCTCGACGGCTCACCGTCGGTGATTCCAGTGAGGAGGGATCTTCTGTCTCAGGCACAGGGGACAATTTTTCATCCCCGGCCCGAGCTCTGGAACCGTCACGCCACTAGAAAAACGTATGCCCTCAAATGGAGTGTATTTGAAAGTTAGTGCATGGCAAAACATGTAGACCCAGTCTGCCAAATCATTTCAGTGCTGGAGTTTCTGCAAGAAAAGTTGTCCTTGGGATTATGCTCTACTTCTCTCATAACGTACGTAGCGGCTATTTCGGCTTGTCATGTTCTAACTGATGGGGTTTCTGTTGGAAAGCACCCTTTAGTTGCTCGTTTTATTCGTGGAGCTAAATGGTTGAGGCCGCCCACTTGAGCCACTTCTGGGGACTTATCTATTGTGCTTGAAGGTCTGATTGACACCCCTTTTTGAACCACTAGAGTCAGCGCCTGTTAGGTTTGTGACTCTTAAGATGGTTTTTCTCATGGCCGTTACTTTTTAGTCAGAGCAGCTTTTCATATGCAATGGGGACCGCAACCGGGGGGGTGGCCGCCACTACACATTATCACATTGGGTGAGAGATGCTATTGCCCTAACCTATGAGGTGCGTGGTCTCGCTTCGCCTCTAGGAATCAGGGCTCATTCGACCAGGGGGATTGCCTCATCTATTGCACTGGCAAGTGGTGTCACCCTGCAGCAAGTGTGTCATGCGGCAGGTTGGTCCTCTCCACATACATTTGTCAGATTTTATATTCTGGATGTTCATGCTACTCCAGGCTCACAGGTCCTCGAGTCAGCCTCCCAGTGCTAGCTCTGAGACCTTCTTGGTCTTTGTGCGCAAATGCTACACAACCTTGAGGGTCCAGACACTTGTAGTGCAGCACCGTTGGTACTCTCATTCCCATAGCGTTTTCACGCAGCATCGAGTGTAGCTTTTGAAAGGGAACGTCTCGGGTTACTTTGCTGTAACCCTATTCACTGAAAAAGCGGAAATGAGATGCTGTGCTCCAATGCCGCACTGCTTGCGTGACTGGACGTCCTTTCAGACAAAATTGATCTGAGGAATATTTCCGGTTCACTCCTATTTACAACCTGCAGGTGGGCTTCATCAGATGACGTCACCTGACCGAGGTTATATATGCCAACATTTGGCGTGTTTGATATACACATGCTTCACTGGCAACACAGAAAGATGTTCCCATAGAATTTTAATGCAGCATCTCGTTACCGCTTTTTCAGGGAACAGGGTTACAGCAAAGTAACCCGAGACGTTTACCCTTAAATGGACAATGTCCTCGCTGGTTTCTCCCTTAAACATCCATCATTATTGGGGGCAAGAGGACCTGAGGTAATTAATTTCCTAAGGGAAGGCCAACAAATTTTGTCCCCGGATAACGCCATGTACAAATCACCATAATGTGCGTATATGCTCTGCGATGAAACCTTTTTACAAGATGAATAAAACATGGCACTTAGAACTAAAAAGAGGATATTTTGTATAATTCGCATTCAAGATTTTTTGTGAAATGAAGAAAGGTACCTTTGCATTTGTCAGGCAGGGTAAGAGTCATGCTATACCTCAGTCTAATGAAGCTATGTTTGAAACTCTGTCTCAGGAGACCCAGGGCACGAACCGGGGTACACCCTGGACAAGATGTCAACTTATCACAGGTCTCACACACACACACACACACACACACACACACACACACACACACACAGACTCTCTATGGACAATTTGAGAACAGCAATTAACATAACCTGCAGGTCTTTGGACCGTAGTACAAGAAGAAAACCTACCAAGTACAGAGAGAACATGCAAACTCCATGCATGCACACAGACCCCGCCCCTGCTCCGGAAATGCCTAAAGGTGCAAGGCTAACCAGTGCTAACGACTAGGCCACCATCGCTTAAGCTCAACCTCGAACTCATTAGTTTTAATTATAATAAATTACATTGAAATACAATTTTTATTCAGGTAACAATTATAACAATGGACAGTCACATAGCAGATTCACAGAAAGCAGCTTTTCATATATAAATTTTACATTTAGAAATTATTGAAAAAAGCACATTGAGGTTTAAGTTTAATCTTTTAAGATTGATCATTTACTAGCAAAGAGTGAATGCATACCTTATTTAATAGCATGCATTTTACATCATTATTGCTATTAAAATAGTTTGTAGGTTTCTTCTCTTTACTAAAAGAATACTTTTTTTTAGAATGCTGGCAAAATGAAAATTTTATTTATGTGTCCTTCATAATTAAATTATAAGAATATAACTATATGAATTGTTTTTTTCCTGAGCAACCTTCACACCCTGCTTGCACCCCCCCTTTTTTCTTTTACCAATCTAGCATCCTATATAGAAAAATTTTTTTATATATACACATTAACACACTTTTGGTTTCATCAAATTAAGGAAATTGTAGGTTGTGAACTCCACTATATAAATATATATTTCCTTATACCGTATGCTGTGTGTATATATATATATATATATATATATATATATATATATATATATATATATATATATATATATACAGTATATATATATATATATATATATATTAATATATATAATATATTAATTTCCCCAAGTATTCTTTTGCTTGCCGTGCCAAAACAAATAGGTAATTAATCACTCGCTGCCAATTCCCACCAAAGAGACGTCTTTCTGGTAACAGGAATACAGCCGTTCATCCCGTAAGTGCTTTGACATCACATCACCATAAATAACAGCAAGCATGAGCTCTCTCTGTGGCCTGACGCGGCCTCCTTGTGCTCCGTTAGCCAGGAAGTGAGCCTGTAATGGCCCGCAAATGCCTTTATTGGATTACTGCAGCATCTCAGATTAACAGCAGCTGAAGCACAATAGAAGAAAAACCTTTACAGAATAGCAACAAGATATCAGCTTGAGGAAGAGGAGTATAGGCTGCACAAACAGTTTATCGTTTGCCATGGTTTATTCATGGGGGGTAGTAAGGCAAGTTTCTGTTAATACTGTATATAATGCCATACAATCAGCTATCCCACCATGCAACACATTGTAGTGGAATTACATATTTTATATGCTCTTTAACTGGTTAAAAATTAGTGGTAACTGAAAAGCTGTTGTAATTCAGCAATATAACATTAAATGTACATAATCATATACAGTATATGTATACACAAGTACCCTTCAACAGTTTGGACACTCCTTCCCTTTCATTGGTTTTTCATTGTTCCCTTTCAAAAGGCTTCACTCGATGCTGCGTGAAAACGCTATGGGAACATCTTGTCATGTTGCCGGCTGTGAAGCATGTGTGTATAAACATGCCAAATTTTGGCCTATATAACCTTGGTCAGGTGACGTCACCTGATTAGACGCACCGGCAGATTATACAGAGTAGTGAGCCAGAGGCATTCCTCAGATCTTTTGTCTTCACCTCGCTGTGTTTAGCGTGTTTGTGTTTAAAACCAAAATAAGAAGTGTTTAACTCACCGATATCGGAGTTTTAAAACGAGATGTCCTTCCGTGGGTGATATCGATATCGCAGGGCAATCTCTACACTTTGCTGCTTCGATTAAAATGCTCGCGCGCCTCGCATTCCTAGAGAAGCTTCGAGCCGCGGCGCATTTTGGTGCTTAAAATTCACTTCCTCGTTGGATTGGGAAATCACTCTGTCCGCTCTCAAGCGCGCCATGGGCTTCCTGTGAATGGGTAAGGATAAACATCCTATCTTGCTTAAACCGCGGAGATGGAAATAATCTCCGAGCACAAAAAAGGCAGTTTCTGTCGGGTGGCGGGGGGGGGGGGGGAGCCTCAACGACGCGCTCCCCACCCCCCTTAGCTTTCTCCATATGAGTTAATTCTTTCATGGAGTAAGCTGTATTAATCCCGTGTTTTCCTGCCACCGATTTATTTATTGTTTAAATATAGTTGATGTGGAAGCACAGAGTTATATGATGTCGCCCAGATAGAAGAGACGCTTCAAAAGCTATCTCTCTCCTGGGACATCATCCTTCCTGGAAAGCTTATGCTTCCTTTCTAGCTGTGTAGACTTTCATCTTCCCTGGAGGGAAAAGCTTTTCAGGCAGCAGGTCAGGTTGGTGCTCCTTTGCACACCAGGGCGGTTTTGCAGGCCTACCAGGCCGACCTGCTGAAAGACTTGAGCACTGGCGGGGTTCTTCAGATAGGGCGTATTGGAATTACGCCGGGCCACAGACTTGTCTCTACGTGCAACAAAAGCAGACTATCGGCCGTTTTATGGCTGCGATGGGTTTCGCGCGGAGGCACTTGTGGTTACATCTCAGGCGCATCAAGGATAAGAATCGTGCATTCGTCCTGGATGCCCCTATCTCGCCTTCCAGCTTGTTTGGTGATATCGTTAACTCGATCGCCACTAGGTTCATGAGGCGAAGTTATATGAACAAGCCTTCGGGAAATTCCTTCCCTGCCATGCTCAAGAGTCGGGACTGTCGGCCACACAGTCTCGACCGGGTCTGACTCTTGCGAGGCGTGAAACACAAGGAGTGTGTTTTTGAGCCTGCCACCGGCGCGCCTCACTATCAGCCTCAAAAAGGTCAGAGTGGCATATTGTCTTCTTCACAAAGAAGCCCTGAGGTTCATTCAGAATGCCGAACATCTAACATCCCCCCCCCCCCCCCCCGTTTAACCAAGCCACCGAAACTTTGCCCCTTTCTGAGAAATTGGCAGCGTGGAAGCTACTGCCAAGTATATCTCCTTGCGTACTAAGGACTGTAGAGAAACTACAGGAGTCAGTTCTCACATCACCTTCCGCGTTTCAAAATGGCGTGGTCTCCACTTCCATGAAACCAGAAAGTGCACATCTCCTGACAGAAGCTGCTGGGGAATGGGGCCATGGAACATGTTCCCCTACCAGACAGCAAGTAAGGCTACTACAGTCAGTATTCCTTGATTCCCAGAGGAACGGGGGGCTGCATCCAATTTTTAAGATTTTGCGGGCTGTACCGCAATCTAAAATAAATAATACAGTTTCAAAATGTTGACTGTTAAAGTGATTGCTCTCAAATCCTACCGAGCGATTGATTTATGACAATCAATTGAAGGACGCTTACTTTCATATAGACATATTGCCACAATACAGGGAAAGACCTGAGGTTCGCTTTCGGGGGTGAAGCTTACCAGTATCGGGTCCTTCCATTTGGTGTAGCTCTCTCACCTGCACATATTAAAATGTATGGATGTAGTTCTGGCTCTTACAACTACCAGGGCATCCATATTCGAATTACATAGACGACTGGCTGGCCCAGTCTCATTAGCTAGCGCTTCGACATTAGCATGTCGCTGTAGCTCATCTTTGCTTCTGAGGATTGAGACCCAACGCCACGAAAGCGTGCTCTTTCCTGTTCTGAGGATTTGGGTGTCAAATGAGATTCGATCGTAAGCGGGCACGGCTGTCTCCCGCTCATGTCGAATCCATTATCAACACCCTCAAGGAAATCAAGCTAGACCAAGAAAGTTACCATCACTTTCAGAGATCTTAGCGTCCATGGCAGCTGTATCAGTGACACCTTGGGCCTTCTGCACATGAGAGCATTTCAGTTGTGGCTAAGACAGGGGATTTCACTCTAGAGCCGAACAAGGGTTACGTACCAGGTGCTTCGTACCCCTCCTATGTGGTTCAAGACCCCGGTTCTGACTCTGGGTCCCACTCTAAGTTCGTCTTGTCGTTGCAGATGCTAATGTCAGACACTTCCCTCACAGGCGGGGGTACAGCCTTAGATGACCGTCCAGCCCAAGGGAGCTGGAGAGGCCTTTTTCTCGCACGGCACATCAATTGTCTCGAAATGATGGCTCTATTTCTGGCCCTAAAGGACTTCCTCCAGCAGTTGAGAGTGCCATGTCCCAATGCGGGTGGACTACACTATGGCAAGTCTCATATATTAATCGCCAGGGCGGACTGTGCTTGTGCCCCTAAATAGCTAGCGCACCAGGTTCCTGTCCCTCAGCGCGATGTACATTCCAGCGCATATGAATGTGAGAGCAGTTGTACTGTCCAGTCAATCTCTGACACACGGGGAATGGAAACCCCACTCCGAAGTAGTCAGTCAATCTGCGAGAGATTTCATGTAGCAGAGGTGGACCTCTTTGCCTCGCAAGATCAGCAAATGTCTGCTATTCTCTAACTCTGGATCTAGTATCCTTCTTCAAGAGCTTATGCCCTCAAATGGAATGTATTTAAAGGGTGACATTGGGTGAGAGATGCTATTGCCCTCTCCTATAAGGCGCGTGGAATCAGGAATTCATAAGGAATCAGGGCTCATTCAACCAGGGGGATTGCCTCATTTATTGCACTAGCAAGTGGTATTCCCCTGCAGCAAGTGCGTGAGAAGCAGGTAGACCCAGTCCACTGCCGAATTGTTTAAGTGCCGGAGTCTCTGCAGGAAAATTGTCCCCAGGCTTGTGCCCTAGTACTTTCAGGATGCACATAACTGCATCCTCACTGAGCAATCGTCCAAAAACAAAGTAAAAAAAAACACTAAACATTGCTATTGTTTTGAAGCCTTCTGTCCTCCGCCTTTACAGCTTCGGAGCAGGAGAGACTTCACTTACTGTGTCCAGTACATGTTCTTCAGATTTACGTCCACCACATCAACCAGTGGCGTAAGTCAGAGCAGTTTTTACATCTTTGGGACCGCAAACGGCGGTGCGACCGCCACTACACTGGATGAGAGATGCTATTGCCCTCTCCTATGAGACGCATGGGCTCACTTCACCTCTAGGAATCAGGGCCCATTGGACCAGAGGGGTCACCTCATCTATTGCTCTGGCAAGAGTTACTGTACTCCCCTGCAGCAATTGTGTGACGTGGAAGTTTGATCCTCCCGCACACATTTGTTACATTATAATCTGGATGTCTATGCTACTCCGGGCTCACGGAAAGCCCCGAGTTAGCTGCCCAGGCATAGTTCTGAGACCTTCTCAGCCTTGTGCTAACACACTACACATCCTTGGGGTCCAGACACTTGCAGTGCGGCGGCGTTGGTATTCTCATTCCCATAGCGTTTTCACGCAGCATCGACTGAAGCCTTTTGAAAGGGAACGTCTCGGGTTACTTTGCTGTAACCCTGTTCCCTGAAAAGGCGGGAACGAGATGCTGCGTCCCAATGCCGCACTGCCACGTGACCGGACGTCCGTTCAGACAAATCAATCTGAGGAATGCTTCTGGCTCACTACTATTTATAACCTGCCGGTGAATCTAATCAGATTACATCACCTGACCGAGGTTATATAGGCCAAAATTTGGCGTGTTTCACAGCCGGCAACATGACAAGATAGCGTTTTTCACGCAGCATCTCGTTCCCACCTTTTCAGGGAACAGGGTTACAGCAAAGTAACCCAAGATGTTTTTCATTATTGTACTTTAATACTGAAGACATTTAAACTATGAAAGAACATGTATGGAACTGTGTAATAAACAAAAGTGCAGTAAACAACATCATTAGTTTTATATTTTATAATTTCCTGGAAACAGCATAGCATTCTTTCATCAGCTTCATGAGGTCATCACCTGGAATAGTTTTCAGTTGATAGAGTTAATATCTTACATTTCTTGCCTTCTTAATGTACTTTAGACCATCACTTGTCCTATGCAGAGGAAGGGTGGGTACAGAGTCAATAGCCCTATTAGTGCTTCTACATCTACTGTACTGTACAAATTCATATTATGTCAAGAAACACTCAGGTAAGTAAAGAGGAAAGAAATGAAGGTAGGCCAATCTGAATGAATGTATCCTCAAGTGTAGCCTCCAAAACCATCAAACGCTATGATGAAACTGGCTCTCATGGCTCTAAGTTCATTAAAGTGACTCATAAATCTCTGATTTACAGCACCTCAGATAAAAGCTGTCATCAGTGCTTCTCAGAGTTCAAGTGGCAGACATACAATATTTCAATGTCCACTGTTCAGAGGAGAAAGCATCAGTCAAGCCATCACGGTCAAATTAGGGCAAAGAATCCATTGCTTCGGAAGAAGGAGGAGACTTGGCCAAGAAACACAAGGACTGGACATTAGACGTGTGGAAAACTGTCCTTTGGTCTAATTAGTCCAAATTTGAGAGTTTTGGTTCTCACTGTGAAACATGGGGAGGAGGTGTGATAGTATGTTGGTGTTTTGCTGTTGACACTGCTGGTGATATAATTGAGGATACATTTAACCAATAAGGCTACCGTAGCATTTTGCAATTAGTGGGACCATTATTTGTTTTCCAACAGGACAATGACCCTAAACACACCACAAGGTTTTCATGTACTGTAAATCCAGATCAGATGGTTTAAAGTGAGTTGAACCAGAGAGTGAAGGAAAAGCAGCCAACTGTTGGAAAACCATTCCAGGTGACTAATACATGAGGCTGACTGAGAGAATGGCAAGCATCATTAAATCAAAAGGTGGCTACTTTAAAGACTTAAGAAATTTAAAACATATTCTTTTATTTAACACATTTTGTTGACAACATAATTTCACATTTGTTTTGTCATAATTTCAGTATCTTTTAGTATTAATATAGAAAGTTGTAAAGCACTAAAAATAAATATATGACAGTGTTAAATGAGTGCAATATATGATATAAATAAAATTTTCTGTATTTTTCTACTAATTTAAAGGGTATCTATTATCCTTCTTTAGTATCATATAATTCAGATACAGTATCCAGCTCACATGACAAAACAAATCGCTGATGTTTGTTCTTTTTTTGCTGTGGTTTAAAACAAGCCAATTAGATTTCCCCTTTATTATGACCTCACATACAAGAAGAAGAGACCCTCCACTGACTCAATTCTGCTGTTTTGTAAAGGATTGCATTACTGTATGTGAGGGGTATCTCTGCTGGAGCATTAACAGGCACACTTTGCGGGACCTCTGAGACCTATTGTATATGACAGATGTGGTTTTATGTTGGTGGCCTGGTTTGCCTTCTCTTCCTCAGAGTACATGAAGACGGTATGGGAGGGTGTGAATAGCCAATAGTCAATATATATATATTTTGTAATTGGGTTGAAAGTGGTCCTCGAGGAAAGCAGACTATAATTATTTCCTCTCTTTGAATGATGTACTGAAGCTTCAGCCTCCCTTGTGCGGCAACCAAAACCCAAATCAAACATTTAGGCATCATGCATGAACAAACTCTATAAGGCAAGACAGGAGTATTGTTGGAAAGCCTGTCCCATGCTGCAGTTCTCGCATTTGATATCCCAGGAGATTACTGTTCCAGAAATCTGAGCATTGTACTTTAAAGGAAACTGAGATGTTGGTAATTAGGTGGAGTGGATGTGTAGTCATGGCTTTTTATTCTGTTTAAGTTTCAGATGCACCATTTAAAAAAAAAAGAGAAATAAAATACAGTATATACCTCAGATATAGACCTAGATTCATCAACACAGGGTCAGGGATTTTGAGATGTCCTGCGGTGATCCACGTTGGTCTGTAATAAAATTTCATATTGAAAACTGACAATCTCAAATGTCTTACGATCTTCCTGGCCACTGGAATGATGTTAAATGTGTCTTATTTGTTGTAACCTTTTACTCAGATGCTTTTGCAGAATACTGTTTGCTTGTCGATATGTGCTGGGCATCAGAGAGAAGCCAAAGACAGGGCCAGATATCTTTCTTATTTTGAGTTTTAAGTCTCTGGCAGGTCTGTGTAAACCTGATTCATAGATTTTTAGTTGTAGGTGCGAGAGATAGAGTAGTAGTAGGTGGAAGGGAATTGGGGTCATTCGGGGTTAGGTACTTCAAGAATCTACACTAGATGTTGATTTTGTTGATATTGTTGGCCACTTGACCATCATTCAATGGACAAGCAGTTCAGTATTATTGTTGCTGATTCCTGTTTGCAAGTCCAGGTGGAGGACGGGTTATTAACTCATGTTTGGTACTTTTTGTACGTTCTCTCTAGCTGTTCAATTTATTTTTCTCATGCATATACTGCTTTGGCTTCCCAACACTACCTTACAGTACGTAAGTAAAAGTGTAGCAGTGATCTTCTTATTATTAGCTTTTATTACATTTTAGTTTTTTACACTGACTGCAGACCTGAATCAATCATCAATCGACAAAACCAATTGTCTAACCATTAAAATCTGGCCCTACATTACAGTAGCTACATTTTCTATATCTCGTTATAATAGTGTCGTGGGTGGGATATATTAAGCATCAAGTGAATCTTTTTTTTCTGAAGTTGATGTGTTGGAAGCAGAAAAACATGTGCAAGCAGAAGGAAATGAGTGACTTTGAAGGGACAAATTCTGATGGCTAGAGGACTGGGTCAGAGCAACTCCAAAACTTCAGCTCTTGTGGGATGATCCCGGTCTGTAGTGGTCAGGACATACTATACAAAAAGTGATCCAAGGAAGGAAAACCAGTGAACTGCCGACAGGGTCATGAGTGGCCAAGGCTCACTGATGCATATGGGGATATCTTCATACTTCTTTTTTGTTGGTGCCATATATAGATTTCTATAGAAGTTCTATGGAAATTGTAAACAAACAATTAACAAAGAGGAGGGCTGTTTTATAGACATCCAGGAGAGAGAGCATGTGAAAGGTAACACAGTCTAGGAAAAATGCCAGAAACCATTATTAATAATTTCACAAGTGTTTTCCCCACATTAGTGCATTAATAAATGTTTGGAGATAATAATTTGACAGTTTGACCTGAGCAATTATTACTTCTGCTTCAATGTGCTTAGTGGTAGTTAGGGTTGTATTAGTGATAATGAAACATCTTTAATGGGAGAAAAATACAAGATAATACAGTAGGTACAACACATTATTGATCTTCTTAATATTTTATTGAACTGTTTATTTATTGAACTATTTATTTATTTCTAATTATTATAATTTATTTTTCAAATCCAGTGTTACTCGTTAGGAGGCTTCTAGTTGCATTTTTATGTTCAATATATCAAGAAGGCCATAACATGCCTTTCCTCCACCACTATAAAATTTCAATCAGGAGTAATCCAATAAGGTTAGCCGACATTGCTATTTGACACCCAGTCTCTGGAGCAGATGGTCTTCACACATGGTGCGGTTGCACCCGAGTTCACTTGAAGGGAACCCCAGACCACCAGGTGTTTTCAGGCGGATGCGAGATTGATTCTCAGGCCTGAACTCACTTTCTTACAAAAACAACTTTCACACATGAATAAATGTATCAGACATTTTATGCAAAGAGACCCACATACTAGAAGAAGATAAAAAAAAAAAAAAAAAAATAGAAAACTGGAAAACACTGAAACATGGCAGTGGACAGAGATTGATTTAAACTAGTGCAGGAATTGAACGTAGGAATGATTGTTTTCAATTAGCATGAGCAGTGTACTGTAGTATATTTTTTCTCAGTTCAAAAGTAGACTCAAGACGCATCTTTTTAATCTGGCATACACATAACTCATCCCAGTACTCATACTCCAGTACACCTATACCGAATGGCAACTACGCTAATTCTCCCCATCTGTTCTGTATTTCTCTACCCATCCCGAGGCATCGGGAGATTTTGCCAGCTTCAGTAGACAAAGGCCGACCCTGCGAGGTTCCTGAGGCATCCAGAGAAGGACCAGCTCCAGCTGGATTCAGCTTTATGATGGTTGGAGCTACACATGCTGCTCCTGTGCTTCCAGTGATCCAGACCTCATCTGCCCTCTGCACCTACTGACTCATGCCTATGCTGAACTGGTCTTCATGTCAATTTAAATAATTTCTGTCATATTGAATTTTCACCTGCACAACACACAAGATGTTATATCATTTCTATCTGTTATCGCCCAAATGAGGATGGGTTCCCTGTTGAGTCTGGTTCCTCTCAAGGTTTCTTCCTAATGCCATCTCAGGGAGTTTTTCCTTGCCACCGTCGCCGTCACCCTTGGCTTGCTCATCAGAGAAATTTCATTCATTCGTCTCATTATTATCTGCACATTTTTCTCACACTTCCAATTATTTTCTTTTCTATAATTATTATTATTATTTGTTTTTATTTATTTATTTTCTATTATTATTATTATTTTATTTATTTATTTATTATTATTATGATCTGTTAAATTTCTTTAATTTTTGTGAAGCTGCTTTGAGACAATGACCATTGTTAAAAGCGCTATATAAATAAAATTGAATTGAATTGAATTGAATTGAATATATGAAAGAGTTCATACATTAGAATTCAAAACAATGCCTTTGTTGTTACAAACACTACAGTGGTGTTACATTTCTAAATTTGATTAGTCAGATAGTGTGATTAATTTCCTTTGACTTCACTGCTAATTAAATTCTGTTTTTATATTAATGTTCTCGTTCTAATGCATTATTTTTTCTTTAGTAACATCTCAATCAAAGGGACGCACATGGTGGATGACCTAAATAAACCTAAAAACAGACAAACTAATTAGTAAAGCATTTCTTCAGCATCCTTTTGCATCAGGTATAGGAATGGCATAGTTCCTTACAGGGAAGATAACAGACTAGCTTATTTTTATTTTTATTTTTTCATTGGACTATGCTTAGATAATGTTTAAAAAAAAAAAAAAAAGGTTAGGAAGCTCCTTTATCTTTATCATGATTGCACCTCAAAACCTTTGCATCAAACCTTCCCAACCAATTAAGTTGGTGATGACACTAGAAATGCAGTATTATTCTGAATTGCAATTTGTATTGCAACTGAATATAAGCATGTTAAATGACCAAAAACAAAACAAAACAGTTACAGTTAAAGTTCTTAGAATCATCAAACAAAACTTTCTAAACATTCTAAACAGTAAGGCTATACTGATTGTAGTTTGCTGGTTAGAAAAAGGTCATCAAATAGAAATGTAGTGATTTCAGAACAAAACGTGCTCAGACTCTCGTGACACCAGCCAACTGTACCTTGTCAAACTGCTGCTCACACAATGTTGGGGATGACATAACGCTCTCAGAGGACAGCGCTATCCGCCTCTGCCGCTTGCATGAGCTCACAGACACCCATGATTGGCTACTGTCACTATGACTGATGTAAGAGAACACAACCAATCTGCTCTCTAGACTCCTGGCTACAGATGGCTGTAGCATCAACCAGAAATCGAACTTTCAATCTCAGGGGCCAATGACAGGGCCAACCCATTTCTGCTATGCTACTTGGGAGAAATATTTGTACAGGGGTGGCATTCAAGTCAAACAGGGACTTTTGATTATGTACAGTAGAATAACAGAACACAGTTCTGAGAGTAAAAGCTCTCTTTATTTCTCTACTGTACTGTATATAATCCCCTGCTACACTGATGCATTTATTCCAGTGTTTCACTAGTGCTTAGACACCATCAATGTTTTCTCAGAAGCCAGAGCCATTCTTGACATACAGCCTGTTTCACATCTGAAACACTGGCCTCCCAGGGATTCTTTTAATGGGATCACCATTTGGAAATAGATTGGAGTGAGGTCAGGACTGTACTGTATGTATGATGTGACAGTAACTCCCAGAGTGCTTGCAATGTGCAAGCGGTGCTGGTGAACGATTTTGTGTACTGTTCCCACAAACAGATACGCCTCTTCTACAAGTTGGCGACAAGTTATCTGTCAATTTTCAGTGATCAGATGTTCTATACGTTCAGTGTTCATGGGAATGACCCATGGTGAGGCTGTCATTCATGTCCCTCTTTAAAACGTTTGCAGCATTCAAATGTTTTATTGTGGCTAACAGTCTCATCACCGTACTGTTCTGATTTGAATTGAACAACACCCATTGAAATTGAAAAGTATGTAATTTATTTAACTCATAAAATTTAACGTAAAAATAAAATATTCATGTGCAGAGGTTTGCTGATGGAGCTATATGCTACAGAATTCAGATGTATTAACAATAGATTCTTTGTTCTGTGATTCTTAAAAATGCTTTGTCATCCAGTCATACCATGGAGTTCCAACAAAAGAGCCTCATTAATTTGATCTAGATAGCATGCAAATTTCTTTTTGTATCATAATAATGTAAGAGATCTCTAATTGTGCAATTTTCAACCAGGCTTTGTTGTAAGAAAAAGGCAAGGCTTGGAAAAACGTACTCGATTTACATACATGATACGTGCAGATTACTTATGAGAGGATCTTAATGTGGGAGATGGAAAATGTTTATTATTCTCCAGCTTAAAATGAGGCCCTGGAGCTTTGTTATATCTATTAAAAACCAGTGAGAAGATTGGCTTAGATCTTATTTCTGGATTCTTTCAGGATACCGAAAATACAGCAGAAGTTTCCTCTAATGCTCCAGTTAGATCGTTTACAATCATTTACAGTAAAACTAAGTCATTTCTCTCTTTAGGAATGAGGGACTGTTTAGTCAAACTGGCCACTGGCGAACCTTGAAGAGAATTTCATAGAAGTAATACAGATGTGATCTTGACAGTTATATATATATATTTTATTATATTTTCCCTAGAAGAAGAAAGATAACATGTAGGAACCGAGCTATGCCTTTGAGGCTATGCACCTTATGTACCAGCGGAATAGAATCCTAACGATATGATGTGAACCAGCAGGCTAAAATAAGAAAGCTATTCGGAAAAAAAGACTAAGAACTACAGCATTACAGAAGCAAACCATCAAACACAGCCAACTGCTGTCTCACTTTCGACTTTCAGTAGTGTAAAACGCCAAGATACCAGTTGGCGACTGGATCAACATAGCGCTGAAGAAACTCAGAAGTGTAATTGGTGAACTTAGAAGAAAAGTTCAAAAGTTTATTTGCACTGAGATGTCCTGAGGAAAATAAGGTTGGTGGTAATAAGTACTTAGGTAGGAGTTGTTAGATCATCTTATCTTTATTTGCACTTCATGATGAAGAGGCTGGGGAAAGAAGCGAGATTTTTTTTCCCATTGATGTTCTTCAAAAAGAACGGCTGCTTGTTCTGTGAACCTTGACACAGAGAACAAGTAGAGAAAATAAAGGGACACGGTCCTAATTCTGATTCTCATTATATATATATATATATATATATATATATATATATATATATATATATATATATATATATATATATATATTTAAAAAAAAAAAAAAACATTACAACAGTGTGAATAAAGTGAGTCTGTTGCTTGAACCAGTAAGAGTTTGCTCATTTGTATAATTTCTTTGTAAATGATAGCTTTCTCATTGGATCATTAGTGAACGTGTGGGTCAGAAAATGCAGAACAATGTATAAGAAACTTGTACTCAAATTCTAGTATTTTGCTATAAAATATGTATAGGACTCATTTTGGGTAAAGGCTTTCTTTTTCAATCTGGTGGCATGATGTCTTAGTTTTTAGCAATGTCACCTCTTACCTGAATATTCTTCCTGCGTTTGGTGGGTTTGCTCAAGGTACTCCAGTTTCCTCCTACACTCCAAAGACAAGGGATCTAGGTTGTGTTTTTAAATTGCCTGCAGTGTATGATTGGGTGTGTGAGTTTGTTGTGCCATGTGATATGTTGACCACATGTCCAGGGTGTACCTAAGGGGCAACCTCTGGCTCTGAAACATGAGTCCAAAGCTGAAGTGTCAAAAAAAAGTGCAGTTACTTGAATGACCACTGGAGGCTGGCTCCAAATGTGAGTCAATACCAATAGGCTTTTGAGTGACAGCAGCAATTCAGGTGTCAAACTGCTGTTACAAATCACTTTAGCTAACCAGCTAACTGGAATCACTGTAGTTTAATTTACCACGAGAGCTATAGGAGTTGAGACAAGACAACTTGTAGGGTATGGATGATGGCATTCAATAAAATTCAAAGGAATGTTGGCACTTAAATTAATGTTACCATTTTAGCTAAGCTTAAGCTAACCTAGCTAGCTTGTGGTAACTGACAAACCAGCCAACAGCCAGGCACCGTTTGTTCCACCCATTTGCACAGCTATGGATTTACTAGGATTTAGGAGAAGTCAGCTCCTGCCAAGATGGCGAAGACCAGGGCTCGAACAGCTGAATTTCAAAACTGCTCATTAGAAAGCCTGTGGGTGACGTTATGATCGGACAGGCTTCAGGCTGCCTCAGGAGGAAGATTCTACCCCCTCTAGGCTCATCTCAGTTTACTGTTTGTATGGAGTTTCACATGTTTGCTTCATGTCTGTGTGGGTTTGCTTTAGTTTCCCAATAAAACCATCATAACTGATGGACTGGTCATGTTTAATTACTCCCAAGTGCATGTGTGTTGGTGGGTGCATACCATCTAAGGTGTGTTCCTACTTCGTAACCGAACTCCAACATGACTCTGACCAAGATAAAGAGGTTAATAAAGATGAAGGAATGAATAAATGACATGACAAAACATATTTCGCCAATCATATATACATAATTCGAGTTCCATTTGTGTTCTTTTTTTCTGACGAAACCTATTTGCTTACATTTGAAATGTTCAAATATCATTTCCTCATTAAAGTCTTTTTATGGTTGCTTTTCCCCCACATCACATCAAGAGGTATGTCACATGATGTCATTAGCATGTACCATTAGCATAAACCCCATGGTGTAGCATCGAGCATCTTGAACACACACTGACACAACAGGGACATGGACATTTATCAGAGAAGTGATTTATTCGCATAAAATGGATGCAGAAGGAGACAAACATTTAATAGAGAGAGAGAGCGAGAGATAGAGAGAGAGAACAGCACTAGAAAGCTGTTATGTAAATATGCTGTAGAGTCTCTTTTCACTCCAGGTAGGGA
This sequence comes from Channallabes apus, assembly GCA_030522415.1. Classification (NCBI taxonomy): domain Eukaryota; kingdom Metazoa; phylum Chordata; class Actinopteri; order Siluriformes; family Clariidae; genus Channallabes; species Channallabes apus. The sequence continues at coordinate 14,810,110 of CM060109.1, forward strand.
AGATTTTAAACCTGATATGGTTGCAGCTGGTGGAACCATTACCCAAAATCTTCCCAAATAGCCACATAAAAATTTAATAAATGCAAGGAGTGTTCGAGTCAAACTGAGGCTTTTGATTGTGCATAATAAGAGAACACAGTTATGAGAGTAAAAACTCCCTTTATTTCTCTATATAATCCCCTGCTACACTAATGCACTTATCCCAGTGTTTCTACCATAAAGGTAGAACGTTTTCTCAGTACGTTGGAGTCATGATCAGACTTGAATGCCCACCATATAACTCTTTCTGTAGACGTTTGCGTGCATGCATTGAAAAGAGCATATAGTATATTGATCATCAGTGTACGAATAATATATCTTCATTGGCTGCATTACGTAGAATCAATCGCTTTACCAAAAATTGCAGTAATCAGTATTTAGAACTTGCATTTAAAATGAAATATTGTGACCTGTATTAAGTTTAAAAGGAACACCTGTACGACTGCTCATTGTGAAGTTAAGCACAAGGCACAGCATCAACGCAAAGATACATGTATGCAGATAAAAGTCAAGAGCATCAGTTAATGTTTACATTAAACATCAGAATTAAGTAATTTATGTGAATTGTGTGTGACTTTAAGCATAGCTTGATGGACGTTGATGCCAGGTGGGATGGTTTTGGACTCCTGAGATTTCTTCACACAACACAAAAGTCTTAAGAGTTTACACATCATTGTGTGAAGAACCAAAGACATTGTGTGTGTCAAGGGTCTACAGACTGAAACACCTTGTTGATGAGAGACTATCCAGCTGGCACAAAGTCTATAGTAACTCTTCTAACCAGTCTTCAAATCCATGGTGAGCAGAAAAGCAATCTCAGGAAACACAACACATCACACCTCCAAGAGCAGAAGACCACATCAGGTTCCACTCCTGCCAGACAAGAGCAAGGGCAAATGTAAAGCTTATCTACTGTACCATTGATACCCCTGCATGATTCATTCATTCATTCATTTTCTGTACTGCTTTATCCTTATACACAGGGTCGCGGGGGCCTGGAGCCTATCCCAGGAAACTTAGGGCACAAGGCGGGGTACACCCTGGACAGGGTGTCAATCCATCACAGGGCACACACACATACTCACATACACACACTCATTCACACACTACGGGCAATTTGGAATGTCAATTAGCCTAACCTACATGTCTTTGGATTGTGGGAGGAAACCCACCAAGCGTGGGGAGAACATGCAAACTCCATGCACACAGAGACGGGAATTGAGCCTGGCCGGGGAATCGAACCCAGACCCTGGCGGTGCAAGGCGACAGTGCTAACCACTACACCACCGTGCCGCCTCCCCCTGCATGATATAACAGCATTAATGTCAACTTTATACAGCATTCCTGTAAACACCAATAAAACATTGTGTTATTTGTATAAGTTTGAAATGGACTTTAAATTATTATGGACTAATTAGTGCTGTTGGAAATTGGCCAAGACATACATAAAAATATGCATCTACAAAATAGTTATAGATTATACTGTAGACAGCATTTAATTTTTTTGTGCACCTACATCTCCTATTTCTCCTCTGGTCATGGGAACAGCTTGAATTCACCTGAGTGTGGAGTCATGCACATGCTGGAGGCATTGGGCAGGAATACTGTACCATGTGGAAATAACCGTGTTACTGCAAACAGCCCTTTCCACCTCAGCCCAAAGATACTCGACTCATTGACGACAGCTTGTGACATGACGCATTATCTCTGGAAGTGTCCGTCTCACCGTTGAAAAATTGCAGCTGTGAAACGATGGTCGTATACGCCATCCTGTTTACCAGGAAAACGTCCTCTTCTTTAAAAAGGTCCTGTGCTTTTCACACATAAACAGCATGATTAAATGGATCGTTCCATCATCATCATCATCATCATCATTATCTCACACCATACTTTCAGCTGCTTTAGCTCATTCTGTGTCAATTCTCAAGTGATCATCTGCACACTGCAACTGTAAACAGATTACATCTTTCTCATTGTCACCCATCTGGTTACCTGAACAGTTCTTGTCTTTTAGCTTTGGCTTTGTCTCCTGATATCATAACTTGTTGAGGTATTTGAGAAACCAAGAGTGACATATATTTTCTGTGCTTAAAACTCCCACCTTTATGCTCTAGGTTCCTAGTAATCATATGCCTCTTTTCCACTGCATAGTACGGCACGACACGGTTCAGTTTAACTCACTTCAGTTCAGCTCAGTTTGGCTCTGTTTGCGCTTCCACTGCAGTTTAGTAACGCTTTAGAGTGGGCGGGATTATTCACGTGTCGTTTTAGTTGCGGCGCCTCTACTGCCATGACATCATCGTAAACGCGCCACAAACAAACACACAACAATGGAGCATATCGACGGCATGGTGTTCTTCATTCTCTGCATGTGGATGTTTTTAACAGCGAGATGAAGGAGTTTGTTTCAAAAGAGGCTGATGGCAGCCAAAGAAAAATTTTGGTTAATACAAAAAGGTGCGTCCGATCCTTCTCTGGATGTTCTAAATATAGCGGTTCTGTTGTGTCTCGTGTCGCAAGCTCAGTGACGCAGTAATGACGATTTTCTCCGGCCAATCAGCGACCAGCAGAGTTTACACGTCACGTTTTGGTAACGGTTCGGCGCGCTTGGAACCTCGGCTGAGGTGGTACTAAAAAAAGGACCAGGTACCATGTACTGTTCCCAGTGGAAAACCCCCCAAAAGTGAGTTGAACTGAACCTTGTCGTGCCGTACTATGCAGTGGAAAAGCGCCAATAGAAACCTTAGAAATGTAATAATATACTAGGCTAAATTAAGCCCCAATTTAAGCCCAGTCTACATAGTTTTCTACATAGTTTTCATAGATTTCTAAGCAATGATAGACAAGACCAAATTCTTTTAACCATTCATCATGCAGAAAGCATTATTTCTTAACCTCACACAGAGTATTGTGGTAGTCGACTTGTACCTCCAGAGTCCTGGTTTGATTCCCGGAGTTTGCATGTTCTCCCCATGCTTGGTGGATTTCCTTCATGTACTCAGTTTCCTCCCAGACTCCAAACACATGCGGATTAGGCTATTTGTCGTTATCAAATTGCCTGTAGTGTGTGACTGTACAGTATGTGTGTATGCCCTGCGATGAATTGGAAACCTGTCCAGGGTGCACCTGCCTCGTGCGGAAAGCTTGTAAGTCCAAGTTGTTCATAAGTCAAACAGACATATGAACACAATTGGCTATACACAGTATACTGCAGTATACTGTGATAGATGTTATTAGAATTGTATCAGTGGTTGAACTGTTCATGTAAAAAGAAAATGCGTTGTCTGCGATTTTTTCACCTCGCTCCATTCTCTCAATTATTTCTACTTTTGTCTACAATGCTTGACATTTCTTAAAAGTACCATCTTCATTGCTTTACACTTGCTTCTGGACATCCTGGGATGCACGCTGCATACGCTGAAACTGGAATGTTTCTATGTAGAGGTCTTACTGTAAAATCTCTTCTTTTTCATTTGCTTTCTCATGTCCCTCAGGGGCACAGTACGGGGTCACAGTATGTTCACTGGTTGATTATTGCTTTTCAAGTCATTACTGGTGAATCGTTGAAAAACTTGTGTGTGAAACGACCAAAGCAACAGTTATTTGAGGGATACAAGAATCAGCTTGCCTAGCACAATTGCTTCAATTTCAATTCTAAATAAACCAAGATCTTGAATATAGCTTGAATCGCTAAATGACTTTCCAGTCGCATGTCTTGCCTTACAATTGAAATCTGCACAAATTCCTACTGCCAAACTGTCATGTACAGGGGTGTTTATTCCCAATCCTGGTTGAGTAATTACTCAGTGATTCTCCACAGCCAGGTCATGTTCGTCCTGTAAACTTGAAAAACAATGGTGAACCTGTTTGATTTCAGCTTGTTTTACATTTCTAGAGTGCTAATGCACACTTTCTTGCCTTCTAGAGATATTCAGCATATAACCTTTGCTGAGGCACTCACGTTTCGAGGAGGCTCATCCTCGCCTTCTTGCGCTACGGAAGCAATTACCGCGCCGCTGATGTAGATGGCGCAACAAATAAAGTACTTAAGAAAATTATTTCTCCATTAGCTGAGCACTTTGTTTGTGTTAGGACCTTTGAGAACTTTGGACCTAGTTCCATAAAGGGAGCTCGATGAAGGATTTTGTGTGTGTGTGTGTGTGTGTGTAGAACCATTAGATGCTAGTTTCTCTAGGGGGTTTGAATAAATGATGGGTGTGTATCAGTGTCGGACCGACACGGCGTTGTGTGTTGGGAGGGGTGTTTTTGCCTCCACTAATGGACCTCAGCTTGCATTAATAGCTTCATTGTTCACGTTGATGGTGAAGTTTCAGGTTGCAGTGTTTTTTTATTTTTTACAGATTCACTGTGAGGTAGAATTAACCCAACATTCCAGTTAAAATGAACCAACAAACCCCAAACATATGGGTAGAACATTTGACCAATTTATGTGGTAGAATTAACCCAGCATTACAGTTAAATATGACCTATAGCATTTGGGTTGAATATTTAACCCATCTTGCTGGGTTAAACAAATAACCCATCTTGTTAGCTCTATATTTACCCAGCAGCTGGGTTAAAAACAACCCAAACTGGGTTGTTTTTAACCCAGCATTTTTTAGGGTGTAGGTTTGACCTTGTCATTTATCCACCCTATTAACCAGATCATCACTGGAGATACTTTATTATTTCCATGACACTCAAAATACTGATACAGCTATAAGGAATGTCATAATCAAAAGTTGAGTAAAAGAAAATATAGCTAACAAATGTGAAATCCTTTCCCCCCCTCTCTATTTAGCATAAATCCCAGCTAAACCTAAAATGTTCACCTCACTTGAGTGGCTTGTTTTTGTTAATCTCCCAGAAGCAATTCTGTTGCAGCTCATACTAGTCCTCAGTCTTTTAATTAAATTTATTATTATTTTTTTTAATTTTAATTTTATTAATCCCAGAGGGAAATTGCTCAATTTTCGCATATCCCAATTAGGAAACTGGGGTCAGAGCGCAGGGTCAGCCAGCTTACGGAGCAGCGCCCCTGGAGCAGATAGGGTTAAGGGCCTTGCTCAAGGGCTCAACAGTGGCAACTTGGCGATGCTGGGGTTTGAACCCCCGACCTTCCGATCAGTAACCCAGTAACCCACAGCCTTAACCGACTGAGCCACCACTGCCCACTAAATACCATAGTATATAGTAACAAGCTGTGCTCTATAATAACTAACAGCTCCACATTCACCATCTCACTCAAACGTAGGAAGCAGAACATTATTGAAAGAAAGACACCTTTGGCAAACCTAAGATATAAATGTCACGGAAACTAATAAAATTTTTCACTACTCCACCGTAATCTCTATTCAGTGTTGAGGAGGGTCTGCAGCCTATTCCAGGAGACATAGGGCACAAGGCGCAATAGACCCTGGACAGGGTGCCAATCCGTCGCAGGCCACACATACACACACTCATTCATACACTATGGGCAATTTGGGAACACCAATCAGCCTAATCTGCATGCCTTTGGGCCGAGGTAGGAAACCAGAGTAACCAGAGGAAACCCACCAAGCACAGGGAGAACATGCAAACTCCATGCACACAGAAATGGAAATCAACCCTGGCCGGGAGGTGCAAGGCGACATTGCACCACCATACGGCCTTCACCTTGACATTATTTATTTAATTAAAATGAAAAAAAAAAAAAAAAAACAAGGATGCAATAGTACAGTAAGTACCCCCTTACTGCTTCCACAGCATTAAAGGGGGTTAAGTTGCAGCTAGATGCTGTTAATCATCAGCCCTTGATTAATTGATCGTCAGCATTCATGCAGGCCTCTGTAAAAGCAGAGGTTTTGGCAGTTTGCTGGTCTGGAGCATTCAGCTGTGTGTTACCACAATGGGAAGGGGAAGACATACTGTAAGTAATGGTCTTACAGCGGAAACTGCCACACATCAATCTGGAAAAGGTTATAAAAAACATTTCCAAACAATTTGGAGTTTAAAGCTCTACCGTGAGAAAGAATATTTACAAGTAGAAAGCATTGAAGACGGTTGTCAATTTTACCAGCGGTGGATGTCCCAGCACATTCACCCCAAAGTCAGACAATGAGAAATAAATAAAAAACAAGAGCTACTGTACATCTCAGACCCTACAGGCCTCACTGAGCATAGACTGAACAAGTATGGTTTGTTTGGAAAAAAAAAGAACATGGAAGCATGACTGAGGATCTGAACAAACCACAAGGATTCTGGAACAATGTATGGACAGATGAGAACAAAGTGGAGTTGTTTGGCCTTGATGCCCAGTGCCAAGTTGGGGGAAATCGAACAGCATTTTAGTAGAAATACTTCATACCGACTGGTAAGTCTAGACATATTTTGTTCATCCATCGTCTTCCTCAGTTCCTCCCACCTCTCATCATCCTCATCCTCACTATCACCTACGTTCAGTCTTACCTGTGCATTACACCTCTGTGAAATGTGGTAAAACAAAGAAAGATTCTTCACCTAATAATGTATACAAATAATAAATAAAATTGAGGTATGTGAAATAGGTATTTTTACATATTAATTTATAAAGTGTATTGATAAAGCTCAACCCAAAGTTGCTGAGTAATTAAAAAAAAACTGAGGTCTGCTCAAGTCTAACAGGGACTTTAGAATTTTTTGTCTAACATCGTGGTCTCACTTGGCCTTCTTTTTAACATACATGAGTTTTATATACAGTATAATGGCATTACAGATTTTTAAATAAAAAAATCTGGTACTCTGATAAACAACATAGAGTTTATTTCATAATATGAACTGTATTTATCTCAGTTATTTACAAAGGTGGAAAGTAACGAATTACATTTACTCGCGTTACTGTAATTGAGTAGCTTTTTTGTGTATTTCTACTTTTTTAAGTAGTTTTAAAAATCTGTAATTTTACTTTTACTTAAGTACGTTTTGCTTGAAGTATTGTAATTCGCTACATTTTAAATCATATTCGCTACTGAGTAAAAAATTATGAATGAAAATGCTAAAATAATAAAAATATTATGCTTTGTATAAATGCTCCGTTGGGCCGCGTGTGTGTATCATGTCCTGGTCGCGCGCCGCTCCAGATTCCACTCCAGGTTTTCTGACATCGGCAGCTACCTGACCTTCCACATGGTCGCTTCCGCCCTGAGTGACGTCATCGACTAGCACAACCATATATATACCGGAGAGAGACGCGGGAAAGATGAAAGAGGTTGTGATTTTGGCGTTTTGATATTTGGTTGTGTATTCTGGTTTGACTTTTTGCCTCCAATTGACTTTGATTATTGCTTTGTCCCTTTGGTTTGGTTGGTCTTTGTATATATTTGTAGATAATTTCACTGTTTTTGGTTTAGGGAGTCCGGAAGGTACCTGAATTTTTGTTTGTGTTTTTTTTTGGCAGGTAATCTAGCTACTAAATATAAATACCATTTTGTTTATTATTTTGGCCTAGGTCCACCCTGAATCTGATCCTCCTCCTCCTTGTGTGTGTGTATATAATATATATATATAATGATTGGATCTAGTTCTTTCTGCCATATACCACCATTTCCATACAGTGTAAAATAGAACCCTGAACCATTCTTTTGCTGTATGACCCTAGACTGGGACGTAACACCATATTTAAGTGACCACTTTGATTTTTAAGCACAAGAAAAACAACAGCTTTATTATGCAAAGGTGTTTCTTCAGTTAAAAACAACTAGTTTGAGATTCATATCTGCTCATCTTTTTTTGAACTACGCTAGAATGCCTTAACCCACCCCCGCTGTTAAAAAAATTAAAATAAAAAAGTAACTTGGTAACTTTTACTCTGAGTAAATTTTTTAATGAGCTACTTTTTACTTTTATTTGAGTAGATTTTTATAATGGTAACTTTACTTGTACTTAAGTAAAATTTCACTGAAGTAACAGTACTTGTACTTCAGTACAAAATTTTATTACTCTTTCCACCTCTGGTTATTTAGTAAGTTGAAGGTAATTTGATGCATTAATTCCACCTGAAAATCTTCATCCATTAAAATGCCACCTATAGTAGCTTACCTTTACAGCCAAACAGCATCAGTAAGCTTTTCCAAAGCACTGCACCACACAGGGAAGTGTGTGTCCTTGTTAATGAGGCCATGATAAAGGAACAGATGCAGGTGATAAGCATCTGGCCAGCATGGATGGTGATGAGCAACTGATTTGTGTCCTTACTTAGACACTCACTGAGATTACCCTGGCATGTGTTAATGCCAAACTGATGCAGAGAAGTTGAAATGTATGGACTGTAATCATTACTCAATACACGTGTTAATATAAATGTGTGTTGATGGTGGAAAAACAAAACAACAGGGTGTTGTGGAGCCATAGTGACTTTTACATGTTTTTATTCATTAAAAATGACATATCTTACTTTTTATTTATTTATACAGTACATGTAGTTTCATTTAATATTACCAGGGAACACATGCTGGAACTAAGCCTTGAAAGTGCAATGGAATAACTTCAGAAATTAAAGCTAAGCTCAATCTGGATCACAGTACAACCCAATTCAGATGATATTTAATGTTACAGCATGCAACTTTTTTTCTTCATTATAAACATACAAAAAAACTTATTTTAACCTACAGACATGCTGTCACAAACTTTTGTCCAGATGCATTATCATAAAAAAAAAGAAAAGCCTTGTGAGATTTGCCCTTCTAATGTTTCTCAATTGATGTAACCAATTAGAGAAAGCCAAAACCATGGTTGGAAAGCATCCATATGTGAATACAGTTTAGTTGTATTACTGTCTTTGCAGTGTAATGTGTTTGAAAAAAAAAGCGACTAATTTTACCTAAACAATATGCATACACAATTGAACGACAGCATTAGTTTTATTTATTTATTCACTTATAAATATGTGAGTGTTGCGATCTGCCTAGGTAGGATTTTACCAGTGTGATCTGGCAACCCTGATGTTTCAGCTCCTGATTCTAGTATTAGCCGAGAAGGTACACAGGAAAAAAAACATGAATCCAACAAAATTGAATTTAGATTAAGCATTTATATCAGCAATGCTTTCAGCAGATGGAGCAAATTGGAAAAGACGAGGAATTTACAGTACATATGGATGCCGATCTGGTATCTGGTCTGAATTTATTACTCTTTGTCATTTGATAATTTGCATCAAAGTGTTTTTTGTGACGCAACAAAGCAAAACTGCTTCCCAAAACTTTTCTATGTGTCCTTTAGTGCAATTTGCTATTTATTTGTGTACATCATTTCATTTCACAGTAGACATAAAGCATGACAGTCATACACTGAATACTGTACATCCCAGTTCAATCCACTAAATAATATTTTGCTGCATGTCACATGCTTCAGTTTCTGCAGTGATGTAGCCCCATAACACACTCAACAATGGGTTTTATTCAATATCAGAAATGTTTTCCAACATCATGTGCCATAGAAATGGCAGGGGAAAAATGTGTATGGAGAAATATTTGTTGTGAGTGTAAACCTGCTTCCCAAAAGTTTTCTGTGAATATGCAGGGCCAGCTTGTTATTTCTCCACCAATGTTTACAAACAACTGTCATGTCCGTCTGTCCTGTAGTAAAATGTGTTTTGTACTTGTGTTGTATTTACAGTAGACATGATGCAGGGAGGTTCATTCTTTGCTACCTCCAGTGGCTTCCTGTAGCTGCCTGCAACAAATTCAAAACACAGATGCTTGTCTACAAAGCTAAAAATGGCCCAACACCCACTTACCCATCAGCTCTAAATACGTACACCATGCACTGCACCATGTTCCCTCTGATCCTTCAGCACTGCTCGACTGCCATCTCCCCCACCCCACAAGGAAACCCTTCCCAACCGTGTTTGATTGATGGTACTTAGTTAGTAACTTTGGTCCCATATAATGATGGTTGAGGAAAGGATGGTGCTGGCTCATCTGATACCTCTGGTTCCTAGACCCTCTGTCTGATGGTCTGAGAAAGTGGTCAGCAGCACCAGAGCACCACTCTTTCCTTTCATTTTCATGGTATACACTTTGAACTTCCAGTACAACTCTGAAACGTGCTATTAAGTTCTCTGTTGACTCTGCAGTTGTTGGGTGTGTTAATGGTGGTCAGGAAACAGAGTACAGAGATCTAGTGGACAGTTTTGTGAATTGGTGTGAGAGGAACCACCTCGTGCTGAATGTGACCAAGACCAAGGTGATGATGGTGGATCTCAGGAGGACCAAGTCTATACCAAGCACAGTCTCCATTCTAGGTGAGGAGGTAAAGGTTGTGGAGAACTACATATTTATTGGAGTTCACACTGATAACAGATTGGACTGGAAATGAAACGCAGATGCTCTACAGGAAAGGACGGAGCAAAATCTACTTCTTGTAGGAACTCATGTCCTTTAATGTCTGCAGCAGACTTTCATCAGTCTGTTGTGGCAAGTGAAATATTCTTTGCTGCTCTCTGCTGAGTAACATAACAATCTCATCAAAACAGCTAGCTCAATACTGGGCACTCCCTTGGAGTGTTTGGAGCTGATAGTGGAGAGAAGGATGCTACACATGCTGTTAACCTTCATAGAGAACACCTTGCATTCCTTCTACAACCTACTGACTAAACAGCGGAGCACTTTCAATAAGAGAATGCTTTAGCTTCACTGTGACAGAGAACGCTATAGGAAGTCTTTTTTGCCAACTGCAATTAGACTTTACAATAATCTGCTCTGTGTCAAGAAAGGGATCTCTGATATAATAACAACTAGGCTTACAGTATATACATTCTGTTTTCATTGCATTAGGGTCAAATCCTTAATTCATTTAATCCTCTGTTTTATTAGCTGGTAATATACAGTACTTGCTGAATCATTCTCTTTTTTACTACTTACTGGTGGACCTTATGTACAATCATACTGTAAACAACCATCATGCATGTATAAAAAGAAGACACAATTTTTACGTCATTAATGCACTCCAAATTTTATTTTTTTTGAAACTATACTATTTCCTCATTGCAATTTTAGCTTGATGCTTATGTAGCATGGAATATGTTGTTCCACAAGTTTATGCATTTAAATTATTTAATTTTACTTTATTTTCTTCTCTCTGTATTTGTGTTATAGGGACTGTTATTTTCAAAAGGAGTTTTAGGTAAAGGTAACAGTCCCAGCATGCATGTCAGCTGACGTCATGCACGAGTAAGAGATGAAACTAGCTGTAAAACCAGAGATCACTCTCTTTCCGGAGATGTAGTAGTGGAAAGAGGCAATGCAGTCAGTGATCCTGATACCAGTTCCTGTTAATTTTTTATTTATTTTTTGCTATTCAGAGAGAAGAGAATGAAAAAAGAAAAATACCATTAAATCATAATAAATTTCGTTTGATCAAAACAAGCTGTGTGGAAAGAAAATTATTGGGTCCTGTGGAAAAATAAATAGAGAGAAAAAAACAAAAGAAACACAACGCAGAAGAACATCCGCTACAAAACTGGTGCCTTGACCCGGATTTGTGATTGATGGCTATCGATCGCCTGGATTGCTGGTGTGGAGTTTGATCTGTTTGACGAGGACTGGAGGTACGAAGGGAGTCTGTTCCTGGTTATACAATCTTGTCGCAAACTTGGACGGGTTGAGTCGCACATAACGGACTACAGTTAGACAATCTAGAGAAAATTCAACATTGGAGTAGACAAGTCCATATTCGATCCTCGTGGAGTGACACCAATCAACTTGATAAACTGTGCGGATGAGGTATTCCACATCATTGATTGATTTTGTTTTCAACTAAAGTTACCTGGAATACTGGTAATTAGTGAATTGCAGTTTTATGTGATTAACTAATGATTAATTTATGATGTTAATGACTAAGGTAATTAATAGGAGGGTAATTGACAGTTGAAATAGTAAAACCTGTAGATTGATTGTCATTGACTAGATTTGTTTTGGTTACATTTTTATGTTTAACGTGTACTTTCTGATACTTAATGACAATGGCTTCTAAACAAGGTGATATGGGATGGGACACAACATTTACAGTCAGTAGAGGACGGGGGATTTTACCCAATACACCTGGTAAACCAATGTTATTTGAGGACCCTGAATACTGTAGTACTGATCTACGGTAGATCAATGGTTGCTTCTGCCGCTGACCGTGAAATGTGTGGTAGTCCATTCACTAAGGAAAATGACAGTGGGTATGCTCCTGGGGAGTCAGAACTGTCCGGTCATGTAGGTAATCTCATAAGACAAATTGGTAGTGAGATTGGACAGTCAATTAGAGACAGTATGATGAGAATGAAATTTGATGAATGTTCAAATTCTCCATCAACTAGAAGGTTTCAAGAAAGTCCCAGTGGTCATGTGACCAAACAGTTAAATTCCACTGTCATTGATGTGTCAAAAATTAACTTAATCCTGAAAACTGAGACAGCTGCACCACCTCATTTTAGAGGAGATGGTTCAGATAGATAGGGTTCCTTGTAAACAAACAGCAAACAAGAATCGAGAATGCAAGGTCTGTCAAAGCACAGCACAAGTGCTCATTGCAGGATGTACAGTATAACTTGTGTTTCAAGTGTTTGGCCGCAGGGCACATGAGCTACAACTGTGGAAAAAGTTACATCAAGGGTGAGTTCCAGTCGACAAGATGGAGGTGCACAGCAGGGAAAATAGACACCTCCCTTCGGGCAGGGGACGCGGTGGGGCTATGTTGTAATTCCTCTGGTGAGACTGATATTGAGTCTGTTTATTCTTTGCTCCGTAACAGTGTTGGTGAAACGAAAACTGTGATTTTACAAAACAAAATGCAAGTTGGTCGAAGTGATAGTTTGTTTTATGTGTGTCTTAGTGCAGGACAAAAGTTTTCTGCTCTTTTGGGAGATGGTGAATCGTCCTGACTTAGCTATGCAATCTGAAAATAGTCAATTTCTGTGCATGCTGTCAATCATTTGATTGCATGATTTGGGGTTAAGTGATCTGAATGTCAAGGACTGTAAGGTGTCCTACTTTTGGAAGAACAAGCTCATTGACCTGGTTGAAAATTATGAGAACATATTTTCTAGGCACAGTCTGTATTGTGGTGAAGCCAAAGGCTTTTGTCATTGTATCAGAGTTATAGATTACAGGCCTTTTCGTCTTCCATATCGCCGCCTGTCTCCTGCATATTACGTGAAGTCGAAAGAGACTCTAGATGAAATGGAAGAGGAAGAAATTATAAGGTAGTCAAGCAGTGAGTTTGCATCACCGTTAGTGTTGATGTGGGATAAAAATGGTGATTTACAGGTACGTATGCACAGACTTTCGATGGCTTAATACACGGACCGTGAAGGTTGCTCATCCACTTCCTCATCAAGCAGATGTGCTGGTAGCATTGGGTGGGAATGCGTACTACAGTACGATGGATCTGACTTCAGGGTGCTATAATATTCCGCTACACGAAGAAGACGATAAGAAATTCACTGCGTTCTGTTCGCCTGTGGGGCTCCATGAATATAATAGATTACCTCAAGGACTGTGTAACAGTCCAGCCACCTTTATTTGAATGATGTTGACTATGTTTGGTGACCAGAACGTCTCAAGCCTTTTGTGTTACTTGGATGATTTGTTGGTTTTTGGGAAGACTGAAGACAAAGAGGAGGGTTGTTTGGAAAGGCTTGAAATGGCATTTCAGTGCCTGAAAGACCATAATTTAAAACTGTCTCCTTCAAAGTGCAAATTTTTGAGAACATTTGAAAAAATTCTTGGATCATATTGTGTCTGAAGAAGTGGTTGCCAGTGATCCAGGAAAAACTTAAGCTATTGTGAGTGTATATGAGAAGGATTTGATGGAGACTGATGGCATTACACCATCAGCGAGTAAGATCAGGTCATTTCTAGGTATGGTGGTTTACTACCAGCATTTTATAGAGAATTGTTCTTTGGTTGGTAAGCCCTTATTTCAGCTTTTGACGGGACAGAAAAGACCTAGAAAGGGGAGAGGAGTGAAGCGACTAAAAGGAAGCCAGACTCTTTCGCCAACAGATTGGACTGATGACTGCAGGGCAGCTCTAGCAAAATTGAAGACTGCCTTGCTGAGTCAGGTTTTGCTTGCTCATCCAGATTTTTCGAAGCCATTTCTGCTAACGGTGGATGCATCCACTAGTGGCCTGGGTGCTATGCTGTCGCAGGTTCAGGAGGGGGTTAGCGTTGCAAGGCTGATTGCATTTGTGTCAAAATCCTTGAATCATGTCCAGTCAAAATACAGTACCCGACGCACAGACTTCAATTTTTAGCAATGAAGTGGGCCATTTGCGACAAATTCAGTCACTGGCTCCGGGGACACAGGTTTACTGTGTGGACTGATAATAAGCCGCTGAAGTACATATTCACAAAACCTAAGCTGGATGCATGTGAACAGCAGTGTGTAGCAAAGTTGGCTCCTTACGATTTTGACATTCAGTACATCTCTGGACTGAAAAATGTAGTAGGAGATACATTTTACAGGCAGTCGTTTGCAACTTCAAGGATTCTGCACCAATTAACTAGGACACTCTATGACATTTTGCTGCATGAGGCTAAGGCTAAGCCTGTGGCTATCGAACAGGTGGAGGACATGTTTCATCTTTCATGTGAACAAAAACCTTGGGATGGAACATCACTGGCTAGGCTCTCAGAGCAAACAAATAGTGTTGAAATGGTGTATGTAGGATCCACTAACTTGACTGAGACAGTCTCTCATCAAGATTTGTCAGACATTTTTCGTTCGCACCAGGATTGGGAACATGGTGCAGTTATAAGAAGTATGGCGTATGTCCAGCGTTTGAAGAATTTGGTCGACGTTAAACCAAATCAATTTCATAGTTTTACCCATGATGAATTGCTGGAAAAGCAGAGTCAAGACCCAGCAATTGACAGAGTAAAATTCTTTGTAGAGAGAGGACGATGACCTTCTTGCAGAGAAAAAATGTTTGAGTCTAAGCGAACTTTGAAAATTCTGCACCAATGGGGTAAACTTGTCTTGAGGTTGGGTGTCCAAGAAAAAGTCGTATCAGTTTTTGTGCCAACCATACTTACAACGTACTGTTCTGAATGGTGTACACGATCGCACTCTTTGGTTGGCTAGGCAGCAGTTTTTCTGGGATTCTATAGAGGGTGACATGAAGAAATATGTTAATGAGCGTAAGAGGGCTCCTCTTGTATCGATTCAGATGAGTGCTCCATTAGAAATGGTGTGTTTGGACTTTTGGTCAGCAGAGGATGCTGATCACTTCACCAAGTTTGCTTGTGCCTTTGTGTGTCCAAACCAAACTGCATAAGCAGTTGTGCATACTTTGTGGAATAAATTCTTTGGCTTTTATGGGTTCCCGGGTCGTGTACATTCTGATAGAGGTGCAAGTTTTGAAGGTTCTCTAATGGCCGTGCTGTTGAGATTGTCTGGCGTAGGAAAATCGCAAACCACATATCACCCTATGGGAAATGGTCAAACAGAGAGATTTAACCATACTCTGGGTGACATGATCTGTTCACTTCCTCCGAGATCCAAAGTTAAGTGGTCGCAAATGTTGAACACTCTTACCTTAGCATACAATTGCACAAGTCATGAAATCACTGGGTTTCCTCCATTTTTACAGATGTTTGGCCGAATGTCAAGATTACCCGTGGATGTCCTGTTTGAGAGTGTCATCCTGGATAATGATACTGTTGATGGTAGGTACGTTCAGACGCTTAAGGAAGACTTGAGGGAGGCAACGTCGATTTCGCAAGAGCATGCAAAACACCAACAGACTAAGCAAGCGGGGTATTACAACAGGAAAGAAAAAGGCCAGTCTCTTGAGATGGGTGACAGAGTACTTCTGTCAAATAAGGGAGAATGAGGAAAAAGGAAATTAGCAGACCGATGGTAGCAGGTAGTGTATGTTGTTGTGGGAAAAAGCAACACGTTGAACACATATAAGATAAGACACTCTAGCACTGGTCAAATTAAGACAGTACACCGTAATTTGTTGATGCCGGTCAACTTCTTGCTGGTGCTTGCTTGGAACAGTGAGGAGAATGATAATGAGAGTGTTGGGAATTCCACCGAGAGTGTTCTTTGTGATGAGGGTGTCCAAACTCAAAGTGATGATCGAACTTCTAGTTGTGTTGAAGATCTGAATACTAATATAAGTGATGCAACTGGCTACACGGTTGTGGGAAGTGACGCTGAAGTGGGCGGAGTGGATGTGTGTAAGACAACTTCTGACCAATATTCCAGTGCAGCTCAATCAGCATGTTCATTGGTGCTTGATGATTCTTCTGTATAAGCAGATCCACGCGATGAGAAGGTTTCCAAGATTGATAAGCATGACAATTCAGGTGTTATAGATACTGTGAAAATCACAATTGTCCAAGATCAGAGGAGTGAGAAAAACTAATTTGTTCAGAATGGTTTAAGGTCGAGGATAGGGAGACATATTAAGCCAGTTAACAGACTTATACAGACAATGTCTGTACATTGAAGGGTACATGCCATTCATCAGATTTAAAATGTTGAGTTGAAATTACATGTTACTTTGTTTGAAGATTTTTTTGCGTGTTTGATCATTTGAAGATTTTCTGTTCTTTTGTTAGTTACTGTACATGTTTATCGACTGTACAATTGCTGATGTCATAAGAGGACCTGTGTAAAAGGGCATGGTTTTCTATAGGAAACTTAGAGATTAGCTACCTCTAGCTACCTTAGCTACCTCTGAGTTACCTTAATCTCAGGTGAGATAGTTAAGTACTGATCAAAATGTGATTGCAGAATAAGTGACATCATTAACATGTTAAACTTTTGTATTCATAATCTGGTGTAAAACAGTGGCGGTGAATGTAGCATGGAATATGTTGTTCCACCAGATTATGCATTTTAATTATTTCATTTTACTTTATTTTCTTCTCTGTGTATTAGTGTTATGGGGACTGTTATTTTGAAAAGGAGTTTTAGGTAAAGGTAACAGTCCCAGCATGCATGTCAGCTGACGTCATGCACGAATAAGAGGTGAAACTCACTGTAAAACCGGAGATCACTCTCTTTCCGGAGATGTAGTAGTGGAAAGAGGCAAAGCAGAGTCAGTGATCCTGATATAAGTGCCTGTTAATTTTTTTGTTTTGCTATTCATAGACAAGAGAAAGACGGCACAAAGAAAAGAAAAATAATATTAAATCATAATAAATCTCCTTTGATCAAAACCAGCTGTGTGGAAAAAAAATTATTGGGTCCTGTGGAAAAATAAATAGAGAGAAAAAAAAATGAAAAGAAACACAACGCAGAAGAACATCCGCTACACTTACTTGTTATATAATACATGAACTGGATTGAACCCATCCATCCATCATTTCTTTCTTCCAACCTTCCTTCCAACCAACAATGGTGGCTCAATTGTGGGTTTTTCGCTTGCCATGTGGAAGGCCTAGGTTTGGTTCCCAGCCAATGCCCAAACGCTAGCCACTGGATGCAATGCCAGTCCCAATTCTTGATAAAATGGGAGGTTTGTGTCAGGAAGGGCATGCGGTGTAAAACGTGTGCGGATCAGATGGTCTGATGTGGTGACCCCCTTGCCAGGAGCAGCCGAAAGACCAACATCTATCTATCTATCTATCTATCTATCTATCTATCTATCTATCTATCTATCTATCTATCTATCTATCTATCTATCTCAGTGTAAGAATCTATCCTAATGGAACCTTCAAAGCACTTTTGTAAGTCGCGCTGGATAAAACCATCTGCCAAATGCTTAAATGTTACGGGGTGTGTGTGTGTTCATTCACTATGATCTAGGCATAACAGTGCTAAATGCTGCTTGTTGTAGCTTTAACAGTCAAGCTACAGTAATTTACAATTCCACTAGGAATTTTTCTAGTTACTTAATTGTTTCTATATTTTGTCATTAATGATATTTATTGGTTACAGTAGAGTCATATAGTCTAGTTACTGTGGCTTAATTAAATTTAATGAATATACCTATAAATGTAAATCATCAAACCTGTGACTCTTCATTGTTATTTGTAATTAAACAAAATCTTAAATCTTAAAAGCATGTAAAAGATGAGAAACAAACAAAAAGCATGTGAATGAGTGTCACGTGAAACATAAACCCTAATGTGGTAGAATCATTCTGGGAAAAAAAGTGTCCTAAGTACTACCAAAGGATATTTTTGCATATAATGGTTACAATGTGTCATGTGCTCCATGTCTTAGTGCATACTGTATAAAAAACCCATTTTAATGTCCCCATGTTCAGAGCCATACATCATCACTCTCTCCACTAGGGACTTTCCAAAAGCTTTCTGAGCCACTTGACCAGCTGCTCAAATTTTCTCACACCACCCGTCCCTCACTACCCCTATCTCCCTCCCTCCCTTCGCCGACGCTCACTAATGGGGAACGGAGATGTCGTTTGGTGCCTCCTGTTGATAACATATAGTGGCAATTTTCTCACACAGCAGCTCCGTATTCTGGGTGTAGCCTGAACTTTGTGTTGTCGTAGGTGTACATTATTACCGTCATAACTCTGGGATGGAAAAAAAAGGCATTAAAAGGAAATATAGCCGCGCAGCCGTCCTAAAAGCTTAGTCAGTGCTGCGGGTCAGCCACAAATAAAACAGGTTTGATAGATGGTTTCTGCTTTGTGTTTTGTCTGTTTTTTTGTTGTTGTTTTTTGTATGCTTAATATAATGATCAGATGATATGCAAGTAATGCAAATTCTGTTCATCGATCGATTTACTGTAAGACACGCCCACAGTTTGATGCATGCTCAGTCAAAATTTGTGGTTTTTAATCTGGCACAAAACTGCTCATAACTTCACATCTACTCAACATTTTGATTTCATTTATTTATATACGTACAGCAAAAGGTTAATTGAATTCTGTCCAACCAGCTGTGTGTGATTCCGTAACAAATTCCGACTGGACAGGCAGACAGACAGACAAAGAATTTTCTGAGACTGATACAATAAAATACTATAATATTTCATAAAGATATCATAGAAATAGAGTTCTGACCAATGTACAGACAAAATTTTTTAAAATATAAATAAAAACCCCTTCTACATAAATTATTAGTGGACATTATTTAAAATACACTTTTTGAAAACTCTTTTAGAGAGGCAGACATTCATCATTTTCATCATATTCACAGGGCAAACAAGTTAAAAATCATGAGTCAGCTGTACCATGCTCCAAATATCGATTCTCATATTTGCATTTGGCCCCAAATTGGTGTGGCTTAAATACTAGATCGATCAAATATAGATTTTTCCAATATTCCTATCCAATTTTACTAAAAAGAAAATGTCCAATTTTATTCACATTACAAACGTGTCTAACACAGAAATAAATCTTTAATTGTGTCTGAATAAGAAAAAAAAAAAGAAACTAATTTCCATGATATAAAATGGATTATTTATGATGACTACACTACTATAGACACGAAGTACCCTAAGAGGTGGCAAGTGGGAGATTTAATAGCTACATATCTGGTGATGGATGCATGGATGGATAGATTTTTTTTAAGTGTTAATTATGGGAGTAACCTGGCCACTGATCTAACAGAATGAATAAAGGATCTTCCTTGACACCTGGTCAAATTAGAAACAAATGAGAGCATGTATTAGGCAAGGGGAATAACCAGGGACCTCCTGATAGAATATTATCATGGTACTTGGGTGCAAATTCAACTTGTATTGTGATCCTGTTACTGTAGTAACATGATTTTATAAATGTCGTGATTATTAAATTGTAGACTTAGCTGTTAATATGCTCCTGACACAGAGGGTGCTGTGCCGGATTATAGAGGAATGGCAAAAAATATAAATCAAAACTTTATTTCAAACAAGTTTTGGAGTCAGTGTGGCGATACACAAGTGGCCACACAAAAGAATTATGATACTTAACTGAATTGATTTTTTCCCACATCACTAGTGTATAACTAAAGTTGCACAGTACATAACACACTGCACAACATAATAGTGAATATTTACTACAGTACATGTCATTTTCAGGTAGAACTACAATATATACTTTATACTACATATGTTATACAGCAGACTGTTTTCTTTTTTTAACGGTATGTAGAGTGTGTGAGATTCAGTGAATTTCATGTTGTCCGGAAATAAGAGTCCTTTAGAGAAGCAAGAGTAGCATCGAGGACGTTACTGTTATAAAATAATTAAGAGAATCAGGTTCATTTGCCCATTTATGGCTGCCATGATGTAATTTGGAGCCACACTGTTTAAACTCAGTGATGTTCTTGTGGCCTCTCCAGACATAACCTTTTTTTTATTCTTTTCTTTTTTGCTGCTTCAACTTGTCCTCCAGTTTTATATTCCTCCTTGGCTTTTTTAATCTTCACTTTAAGCTCTCTCTAGGCTCGCTTTATTTCCTCCCTGTCTCCTTCTCTTTTGGTAAAGGAGTTTTCATCTCACTGCTGAGCTTTGGGTAATTGTTCAAAAAGTACTGTACAGGTTTCGAGACTGTCATACTGTCTAAACAGAAGTTAATATAGTCTGTATGTTTTTGACCTCACTGGGAGGAACATAGTGCACATCCAAGTCTACAATCTTATGCCATTTACGTAGATGCGGTGTAGAGGGGCATTCAAGTCAAACCGGGACTTTTGATTGTACAGAATAAAAGAACAAAGTTATGAGAGTAAAAACAGCCTTTATTTCTCTTAATCTGATACACTGATGCACTTATCACTTAAGATGTGCTGTAGGTGTGACAGAAGAGTTCAAGGTGGAGGTGGGTCTGCATCAAGGATCGGCTCTAAGCCCCTTTTTGTTTGCTCTGGTGATGGACAGGATGACAGATGAGGTAAGACAGGAGTCTCCATGGACTATGATGTTTGCAGATGACATTGTGCTTTGTAGCGAGAGCAGGGAACAGGAGGAGGAAAATTTGGAGAGGTGGAGGTATGCTCTGGAAAGCAGAGGAATGAAGGTTAGCCACAGCAAGATGGAATACATGTGCATGAAAGAGAGAGACCCAAGAGGAACGGTGAGGATACAGGGAGCAGAGGGTGCAGGATTTTAAGTACTTAGGGTCAACGGATCAGAGCAACAGAGAGTGTTCAAAGGAGGTGAAGAGGCGGGTACAGGCAGTTTGGAATGGGTGGAATAAAGTGTCGGTGTGTTGTGCGATAAAAGAGTATCAGCGAGAATGAAAGGAAAGGTGTACGGGACAGTGGTGAGACCAGCAATGCTCTACGGCTTAGAGACAGTGGCACTGAAGAAAAGACAGGAGGCAGAGCTAGAGGTAGCAGAGCTGAAGATGTTGAGGTTCTCTTTGGGAGTGGCAAGGATGAATAGGATCAAGAATGAGTTCATCAGAGGGACGACCCATGTTAGATGTTTTGGAGATAAAGTCAGAGAGGCCAGATTGAGATGGTTTGGACAGATTGAGGAGAGATTGTGAATATATCAGTAGAAGGTTGGAGCGCGAGGTTGGAACTGCCAGGCAGGAGGTCTAGAGGAAGACCAAAGAGGAGATTTATGGATGCAGTGAGAGACGACATGAAGTTAGTTGGTGTGAGAGAAGAGGATGCAGAGAATAGGGTTACTGTAGATGGAGGCAGATGATTCCCTGAAAGTGAACAGCCGAAAGACAAAGAAGAAGAAGCAGGAGCTATGATCGGACTGCCTGCTTCATGTCTGAAACACTGGCCTCCCAGGAACTCCTTTAACAGCCCAAACATGTGGAAATTGCTTGGAGTGAGGTCTGAATTGTACAGGGGATGATGAAATAACTCTAACATAAATGGTGCCGCGGGCAGTATGAGTATTTTTTTTTTCTTACAAAAACAGAACACCTTGAGAACGTTCTACTACTTTAAGCATTCATTCATGAAAGTCATATTTTGACTTGAATGCCCCTTATTTACACTTGATTTCACAAGATGTTTTCAATATTTACTAAAAAAAAATAAATAAATAAACTAAATAAATAATAAAATAATTGACTGAACCCATACTGTATACCTCCACATACAGTGCATATTAGTGGAGTTCTGGCTCCCACATCCAAAGTCAACAATAATAATAATAATAAGAAGAAGAAGAAGAAGAAGAAAAACGAAGAACTATAGCAACACACAGTTTGTCCCTCAAGTGGTGTGTATATGATTTTTTTATTTTTAGGTATTGTGTGTAAATGCCAGTATGTAATAAACAGTATGTCTTTGTATTTTCTCTATATTCAAGACAAAAAAAAAAATCAATAGAGTAATGTTAATTCTTCAAAATAGTAATGCCATGGGTAAATCAGATTTCTTCAACAAGTACTACAATTTCCCACAAAAAATAAACATAACTTTTATTAAAATGTGATCTAGGATAGGTAAATATACAATTTAAATATTTCACGTTGTCTAAACAGCGTACTTAGGATGAAAAGCCATCTCTTTAGTGTTTTATATACATTTTATAGCTGGGTTGTCTTAAAAGCTCTCTCTCACTATTAAAACCTTTTGGTTGACCACTGATCTCAATGACCCTCAGTTATGCAGATTGCCTAAATGTCTCCTTGAGTGACTTTTCCTACTCAATTCTTAAGGCAAAATCTTATTGGCACTTAAAACCTGGGGCCTTTCTGTTCTTCTCTGGTAATAGCAATGCATACACAGAGGCTGGCATGATTCCCATATCCCTCTGCGCTGGTCTCCAGCTCTTTCACATCAATGCCATGCTTTTATGGACCGTCCTAGAGTCTCTTCCTTTGTGGGAAAATTAATCATACTGGGTTTACAAGGCATGCAGGAGTCCTCCAGAGAAGCTGCACCTTGAGGATCATGGTCTCTATGATGGTTAAAGCTGCTCTCTCAAGGACTTCAAGGTTGCTTACTTTGTCCTGCCATATGATTCCTGAAAGAACTGAATAAAAGTGATCACATGTGGATTTGCTTGAGCTGCTTGATTTACTTGCTATCCATGGTCTATGTCTCAAATCGGTATTTGTACTTTGTACACCTTTATCTTTGTTGACAGACTGATGTTTTGGTGGTTCATTACACAGGATCATAACTGTACTCAAGATTAGCTGGACATGCTGATCCATGCTGCTTTATATGAAAATGCTCAGAGGCTTTTACAGTATGTGGGCCACCAGTATGTACCTACAGAAGTATGCACCCCATGGACAAGACAGTTCTGGGCTCATGCAAAGAGCAAGTTAATCAGGACATAGTAGATAAGCCTCTTTATATATATATTTTTTTTTTATAGTTTGTTTTTCCAGTTCTGGAGATGGGGTAGAGTGCCAAAGGTTCACCAGAAAAGATGACTCCTTCCATGCCATTGTGACAAAGACGAGTTTGTTCTATATAGCGCTTCATGATGTACCTGTACCATGTCAGAATCCTTATTCTATCTCACAGTGAATATCATGTCAGTTCTATTGTTGTTAGGTCAGAAATCGCACTGTGCCTACAGTAAATAGACCACTATTACTAGCTAACAAGATTTGGAATAACAGAGGCAAGAATTCTTCCAGCAATAAAAATAAAAACAAAATGCTAGTCAGTATACTGGTAACTTTGTACAGTTCAGAAAACATACCATCTATTGCAGGTGACTTTCTCAAGCTGATCTTGAGTGAATGGCTTTATTGACCTCCTTCAGTGTTGGTGGGGAACCAAGGGAATCTTGTACTGGGCTTTAAGGTATCATGTCCAGTGCTGCAGAATCCACAGTTAAGGTCATGTTCAGCAAATTGGATAAATCCTCTTGCCACCGTTCAGTAATGCTGTATTCGGCTTTGAGCAAGGTCATTCCATCAGAGAAATAAGGGGTGGTGCTGGGCTTTTCATTATACTCTGCACTGTTTGGAGGGCATTGAAGAATTCTTTGAGACATTTCCAAACTGCATATTGCTGCAAACATTATTGATGTCACTTCTCCATTCAATTCATTTTTATGGATATGGCGCATTTAATGGTCATTGTCGTGAAGCAGCTTCACAAAATTATGTTTTTTTGGAAGTAAATTAGAAAAGGTATATGGAAAATGTATGGAAAAGGTATAGGCTATGACTATTGGTTTAATCGGAATCTTCTGTGAATAAGGACATAAAGTCTAGAAGATCTTGCTGTTTGGAATTAGGTGGGCGCAGTGTGTGTTGGGCACTCCGAATTCATTCTCAGTACATACTGTACACTAGGGTAAACAAGAGCTGTTCATTTTGCCATGTGGTCCAATTACCCAGGTCTTGTTGTTATTGCCAATCCGAGCATTAAAATCACAGAGAAGAATAATTTTGTTGTTCATAGGGACTGACTTAACAAGGTAATCAGGGTCCTTATGGATACTGGTCATAGCTAGAGCACAGGCACTGATGAGAGTGGAATGTCGATTCTTGGTAAGAAGAAAAGTGAAGCTGCATCAGTCATTTATTACCAGTGCAGAAGCCAGGGAGTTGTTCAGCCAGTTGTTCAGCCAGCTATACTCACTTCATGAATCCTGTCCTTGTTTTCTGCTCTTTTGCCGTTCCAGAAAATTCATAGATTGAGCCTTTATTTGCTAGACTGGTCTCACTGAGGGCAGCAGTGTTCATTCTGTAGTGTGCTGGTTCTTTGGCTAAGATCACAAGGCTTCTCTGAAGCTCAACTACTTCGTCTCTTTCCGTGAATGTGAAAAGATGCTATAGGGGGGGGAAAAAAACCTCACACATAACAAGTAGCAATCATGATAAAGGCAAAGGAGCTTCCTAAAGTTTTCAAGGACGACATTATTAAGCAAGACTCGAAAAGGGAAAACAGCAGCAGTGGCATAGCAAAGACCTTAAACAATTGGTTTGATAATATGCAGGTGGAAAGTTCATGGAATCACAACTAATCATCTGTGAACAGGTGTGCCATGAAAGATTTCACAATACACTCTCAGAATAATAATGAAGAGGGTAATAGAGAAGCCATCAGCTACTCGAAAAGAGTTTCGCTGCCCTGGATGGCCTGAAAGCGGCAGGAACAACATTTATGCATAGAACAATAAAAAGTGAACTCTACTGCAATGATTTCCATTTCTACATCCCATGAAACCTCTTTTGCTAAAAAAGACGTACATAAATACTTGTCTAAAGGCATGTTTTTTTTTCATATACTCTGGTCTGGTAAATCAAAAACATAAGCTTTTGCAAATAAATCAGCTTGGCATGTCTAGAGAAAGAAGAGTGATGTAAGATTTCAAAACACCATACCAACTGTCAAGTACAGAGACTGGATCAGCATGATATCCTGCTTTTCTACTGTTTTAACATCAAATTAAATAAAGCAGAATATTATACTTGAGCTTATTAGAGTAGAATTGGCGTAGAAACTGAAACTGAGGAGATGATAGACTTTTCAACAGGACAATGGCCCCAAACATACAAATTAAATAATTCAAGAAGATCTTGCATGGCCTAGCCAGTCTTTTGACTGATCCCATTGAACATTAATGGAAAATTGAAAACCCATCAGAGTGATCAAAAGTATATCCTAATGCTGCCAAAGAGCAATATCACTAATCAGCCATAACTTTAAAACGATTAACATTAAAGCTATAGTACTGGCACCTTGAAGTGTGGCTCTATGGGGACCTCTGGGGATCTGCTATGGTGTTTATTGGTGTTATCAGTGCATCCTTTGGGTGCTGTGAGTTACAGGGTAGGGAGTCTCTGGATCAGACTTGTTTGTACAGATTTTATGGATGCTCAGTCAGATTGTGATCTGTGGAGTTTGAAGGTCATTTAGTAATATTTGGCTCCTTGGCCCTGCGTGTGGCAGTCCATAATGCACTGGGTGTTCTGGTGCCTGTCTAATGTTGCCAGAACTGACATAATCACCTGGTGGTGCGTAGGGAAAAAACCTGCATGTAATGAAATTCAGACTTTTTTAATACAAAGTTTTCAAAATGATAAACTTTTCAAAAATAAGAAATGTTTACCTTTTACACAAATAGTTTCTCAAATAAAATTCACTGATTTAAAAGGTGATGAGTTGAGGTAGTGGAGAACCAGTAAACGTTCCTTAACGTAGCAGCAAGAGTTAAGAAGTTATTGCAAAGGTAATCCAGTGAAGAATTTTGTGCAAAAGAGCATGTACAGGTTGGTGTGTACGATAGTTTGGTAGTGTAGGTCAGTGTGTTTGCGCTTGTGTTGATATGTCAGTCCAGTCTCAATGTTTTGAGGTAGTTGAGTTGAGTGATAATGTTTGTGTGTGTGTGTGCGTGTGTGTCCAGTCCAGTCCCTTTTTGTTGAGAAGACGGATGGCTTGTGTAAAAAAGCTTTTTAAGTCTGGATGTGTGTATCCGAATGCTTCGGTACCTTTTTCCAGATGGCAGGAGTGTGAAGTTTGTGTGCAGCGTGTGGTGTAGATGTCTTCAATAGAGGGGAGAGCGATCCCGATGATCTTCTCTGCTGTTCTCACTATCCGCTGTAGAGTCTTGCGGTCTGATATGGCACAATTCCCAAACCAGACAGTGATGCAGCCGCTCAGGATGCTCTCGATAGTTCCTCTATAGAAGGTGGTAAGGATCGGTGGTGGAAGCTGGGCCTTCCTCAGTCTTCTTAGAAAGAAGAGATGCTGTTGGGCTTTCTTGTGCAGGGAACGGGTGTTGAGGGACCAGCTGAGGTCCTTCTCCAGGTGGACATCCAGGAATTTGGTGCTTTCGACAATCTCCACAGAGGAGTCGTCGATGCTCAGTGGAGAATGGTCGCTTCATGTCCTCCTAAAGTCAACAACCATCTCCTTTGTCTTGTCAACATTCAGAGAGACAGGCTGTTGTATCTACACCAGTTAGCCTCTGCTCTTCCTCTCTGTATGCTGACGCTTCGTTCTTGCTAATGATACCCACCGCAGTCGTGTCATCAGCAAACTTGATGATCTGATTCGAACTGTGTGTTGCTACACAGTCGTCAGTCAGCAGTGTGAACAGCAGAGGACTGAGCACACAGTGTTGTGGGGCCCCAGTGCTCAGTGTGGTGGTGCTGGAGGTGTAGTTCCTGATCTGTACTGACTGAGGCCGTCCGGTCAGAAAGTCCAGGATCCAGTTGCAGAGGGAGGTGTTCAGTCCCAACAGGCTCAGCGTCCCGATCAGTTGTTGTGGGATGATAGTGTTGAATGCTGAGCTGAAATCTATGTACAGCATTTGAACGTATGTGTCCTTATTGGCCAAGTGAGGACGAGATGGAGTGTAGTGGAGATGGCGACGTCTGTTGAGTGGTTAGGACGATACGCAATTTGCAGTGGGTCCAGTGAGGGGGGCATCAGGGTCTTAATGTGTTTCATGACGAGCCATTCGAAGCATTTCATGATGGTGGGTGTAAGTGCAACGGGACGGTAGTCATTGAGACAGGACACAGAAGACCAGATTGTCTGGTCCAGCAGCTTTACGTGGGTTGACTCTGCGTAGATATTTCCTCACATCAGCTGTAGTGAGACACAGCACCTGGTCGTTCGGAGGAGGGTTGGTCTTCCTCGCCGCCACGTCGTTCTGCCTGTCGAACCGAGCGTAGAAGTTGTTCAGCGCATCTGGGAGGGAGCCGTCCCAGGCAGGTGATGTCATCCAGTAGTGAGTGATGGCTTGTAAGCCCTGCCACATGCGCCGTGATTAAGATGATAAAGTCTGCTAGACGATGACAATATGCTATGTTGAACAGCTAAGAGCAACTGCTGTTTATTGATTTCATAAATAAAATACAGTAAACATATTAATAATAAATATTACCATGACACATGAACTTTATAGGTATATAGGTATATACTAGCTGCTATTCATAGATTTAAGACTAATAGGCTATTTAGTCACACTTATTCAGCAGACATTCCAAGTATACTACTATTACGACTACTATTGCTACTACTACACTCAAAAAAATGAACATGGCTATCTGTTACATGTGCTAAAATGTAATATGTGTTTTGTACATAATTTCATGTTTCCAAGCTAAACGTGAATAAGTTATGTTGTATTTGCATGAAATTCAACAACTTAACATGTACTAGATTCAATCATGTTGAGATAAACCAACAAGATCTTGTCAATATGAAAACCGGAAATAGCAAAACCGGAAATATCGCGAGAAAAGAACACAGATGAGGAGCCAAACGTTTGGCGGTCGTGTGGAAAAGGTAAGCAGGAATGAATTCCCATCTTTCTAAATAGAAACGAAATACTGAACATAAATGTCACCTGTTGTTTAGCGATGTTTAGTTACGTTATTTTAGTTTAAGCTATTTCTTGTATTTTTAATCACACTTAAAATACTGACGGTGTCATGTCTCACTGTAATGATGGACGCAAGTGCAGGTCTTGAACAGGAAATAGTCTTTTATTACTGATAAACAAAACTCAAAATTCACTCCCAAACTATAAACCGTAAACGTAACCAAACAATGTCCAAACACAAATGGGAGTCCTTCTCCTTTTCTGTGAGAGATGCCGGGTTTCCTTCGCCGGCCTTATTCGTGAGAGCTCCAGGCTCTTTCAGTCCTGGACGGGAAAAAACAAACAAACAGACGGACGAACGGGTTTCGTGGTTTGTACGCACAACGGTGGACAGACATGGGACTCCGGGGTCGGCTGGTATAAATAGAGAGAGACAAAAGGATGCATAGGTGATCTTAATAATAAAGGGGAAAGACATACACACGTAGACACACTAGGGGGAGACAAAGCGCCGGCTCAGTAATCCGGGGAACTGGATCTCACTCCCCGAGGCCGTGGTGGTCCAGATGTTATAGTACCCCCCCCTCCAGAACCGGCTTCTGAAGGAAGGCGAGGGCGTCCCCTACGTCTTGCCGGAGGGCGGGGCGACCCGGAGGACGGGGAGCCGGGCGATCCGGCCGAGCTCGGTGAAATTCTGCGATGAGTTCTGGACTCAGAATGTCTCGTCCTGGGACCCAGCTCCGTTCCTCCGGGCCGTAGCCCTCCCACTCGACCAGGTACTGCAGAGCCCCTGCTCTCCTCCGTGAGTCCAGCAGCTCTTTGACCCGGAACGCCGGGGCGCCCTCTATTTCCACAGCCCCGGGTTGCGACGGTTCCGCTGTTCCTTCATCCAGTGGTCCCCGAACCACCGGCCTGAGAAGAGAGACATGGAAGACAGGGTGAATACGTAGGTGTGCTGGGAGTTTGAGTTTAAATGATACTGGGTTTACTTGTGCTGTGATGGGAAAAGGACCTATGAACCTGGGGGAAAGTTTTCTGCATGGGAGATTGAGGTGGAGGTCCCGTGTTGAGAGCCATACCCGATCGCCTACCTGGAGCGGACAACTCTCCCTTCGCCACCTATCGGCGTGTTTTTTAAAGCGCTGCACTGCTTGGGAGATCTTAGCGTGTGCATCCTCCCATACTTTCTCCGCTTTTTTAAACCACTGATCCACCATGGGAAGATCGGTGGGCGTGGCATCCCAAGGACATAGCGGCGGTTGATACCCAAGTACACACTGGAACAGCGTTAGGCCGGTAGAGGAGTGGCGCAGAGAGTTTTGTGCGTATTCCGCCCAGGTTAAACAGTCTGCCCATTCATGCTGTCGGCTGCTACAGTATGCCCGAAGATATCTCCCGAGTTCTTGGACAGTCTGCTCTGCCTGCCCATTAGATTCGGGGTGATAGCCCGACGTTAGACTAACAGTGGTCCCCAATTTCTGAAAAAATGCTTTCCAGACCCTGGCGATGAATTGGGGACCACGATCGGAAACAATATCTTCCGGTATGCCGTAGCAGCGAAACACTGAAGTGAATAGGGTTTCTGCCACCTGGAGGGCTGACGGGAGGGAGCGAAACGGGATGAACTTGCATCCTTAAGAAAACCTGTCCACTACTACTAGTATTGTGGTGTACCCTTTAGATACCGGCAGATCTGTGACAAAGTCCACGGCGATGTGGGACCACGGTCTGTTTGGTATTGGTAAGGGATTTAATTTTCCAACAGGAAGAGTACGTGGGGTTTTTGTGGTCGCACATACTGCACAAGATAAAACTACCCTCTTCACGGTTTCCCGCAGTTTTGGCCACCAGAACTTTGGTTCTAGTAAATGCTGTGTGCGTGAGACGCCGGGGTGACCTGATGCAAGGCTCGTATGAGCCGCGATCGTCACTCGTTCGCGTAGTGGCTCCGGCACGTAGGTTCGATTCGGAGGGCAGCCCCTAGGCGCGGGGTTGGACCGCGCCCACTGAACTATTTCTGACTCGATGTCCCACGCGATCGGCGCCACCACGAGTGATGATGGCAGGATAGGCTCCGGAGTGATAATGGGCTCCGGTGACGGATAATAGCGGGAAAGCGCGTCCGCTTTTAGATTTTTCGAGCCGGGGCAATATGTAATAGTGAATTGGAAACGCGTGAAGAAGAGCGCCCATCGGGCTTGACGTGAGTTTAACCTTTTTGCTTGTTGGAGGTACTCTAAATTTTGATGATCAGTGAGCACCGTGAATGGATGTGTCGCTCCCTCTAGCCAGTGTCTCCACTCCTCTAACGCCGCTTTTACTGCCAGCAGCTCTCTATTACCGATATCATAATTCCGCTCGGCAGGTGTTAGTTTCCTAGAAAAAAAAGCGCAGGGATGAAGTTTCTCAGGGTGGCCGTGGCGTTGTGACAGGACTGCCCCTATGCCTACTTCTGATGCATCGACCTCGACTACGAAGGGCCTTTCCGGGTTCGGTAGTTTTAACACAGGTGCGGTAGTAAATGCTGTTTTTAGGCGTTGAAACGCGCTTCGCGCTTCCACTGGGAACTCGCAAAGGCGTTTCGGTTTCCCTTTTAACAGTGAAGTGAGGGGCGCTGCCACCATACTGTAGCCCCGAATAAATCGCCTATAAAAATTGGCAAACCCCAGGAATCTTTGTAGCTCCTTAACTGACTTCGGTTCCGGCCATTGTTGTACCGCCGCGACTTTGGTCGGTTCCATCTCGACCCCCAGTGGCCCTATGTGATAGCCGAGAAATGCCACCTCCTTCTGATGAAAGGTGCATTTCTCCGCCTTCGCATAGAGCCCGTGTTTGCGCAGGCGACGAAGGACGGCAGTTACATGAAGAACGTGTTCCGAATATGACCGTGAATATATCAGGATATCATCCAGGTATGTTATAATGAAACGGTTAAACATATCCCGAAACACGTCATTCATGAACCCCTGAAACACCGCAGGTGCGTTTACCAGTCCATATGCCATTACGTTGTATTGATAATGCCCAGATGTAGTGCTAAACGCCGTCTTCCATTCATCGCCCTTACGCACACGAACGAGGTTATATGCGCTGCGGAGGTCGAGTTTCGTGAAGATGGAAGCACCTCGGAGTTGGTCGATAGCGGCCGGAACCAGGGGCAGCGGGTGCTTATATTTTACTGTTACTGCATTCAGCCCTCTATAATCAATGCAGGGGCGTAAGCCCCCCCCTTTTTTCTCTATGAAAAAAAAACCTGCCGAGGCGGGGGACGTGGACCTGCTGATGAGCCCCTGCTGAAGTGCCTCACTCACGTATTCCTCCATTGCCCTGGTTTCTGCCACTGACAATGGATAAACACGCGAGCAAGGAGGTGTCTTCCCCGGCAACAACTCAATCGCGCAGTCCCACGGGCGGCGAGGGGGTAGTCGTGCAGCTGCCCTAACACTAAACACATCCTTAAAACGCAGATACTCTGATGGTACATTAGTGATTACTTGGGCTGTCGGGCTTTCTATGGTGGTGGTTTGGACCGCCAATGTAGGCGGTGTACAGAATTTCGCGCATCGCGGGGACCATGAAGTGATGCGGGAATTGATCCAATCGAAATTAGGGTTGTGAGTGTTAAGCCACGGGAGACCTAGCACGACGGAATGGTCAGACTGGGGTAGCACGTAAAATTTTAGCTCCTCCGTGTGACCAGGGAATGTTAACCGGATGGGCGCAGTAATGACTTTAATAGGCGATTGATCCAGATCTCGACCATTCATTCATTCATTCATTTTCTATACCTCTTAATCCTGTGTTCAGGGTCGCGGGGGACCTGGAGCCTATCCCAGGAGACTTCGGGCACTAGGCGGGGTACACCCTGGACAGGGTGCCAATCCATCGCAGGGCACACACACACACACTCACACACACACACACCCAATCACACACTACGGGCAATTTAGGAACACCAATTAGCCTAACCTGCATATCTTTGGACTGTGGGAGGAAACCGGAGAACCCGGAGGAAACCCACCAAGCACGGGGAGAACATGCAAACTCCATGCACACAGAGAAGGGAATCGAGCCTGGCCGGGGAATCGAACCCAGACC
The DNA here is from genome assembly GCA_030522415.1 of Channallabes apus. NCBI lineage: Eukaryota > Metazoa > Chordata > Actinopteri > Siluriformes > Clariidae > Channallabes > Channallabes apus. The sequence continues at coordinate 14,842,375 of CM060109.1, forward strand.
CTGGAGGTGCAAGGCGACAGTGCTAACCACTACACCAGATCTCGACCATCTAGAGCTTTAATAGATATCGGATATGGAAGCTTCGACACGGGAGCTTGCAGCGAGGAAATTAGGGTGGAAGAGATGAAGTTCCCAGCCGCCCCGGAATCTATGAGGGGAAACACAGACATAACATGATCATGGAAATTTAACTGGGCTTTCACACAAAAAGGGTAATGCGTGCGGGGTGGTGTGTGTGTGTGTGTGTGGGTGCGTGTGTGCGTGTATGTGTGCGTGTGTGTGTGGGTGTGTGTATGGGTGTGCGTGGGGGTATGCTTGGGCGTGCGGGTGTGTGTGTGTGCGTGGGTATGCTTGGGCGTGTGGGTGTGCGTGTGTGCGTGTAGGTGTGTGTGGGTGTGTGTGCATGTGTTACTTTGCGCAACGGGCAGTCTCAGATGCGATGGTCAGTCCCCCCACAGTAAAAACACAGCCCTGATGTCAACCGCCTTCTCCTCTTGGCGGGGGAGAGCCGGGACGCACCCACATCCATGGGTTCCGGCCGGTTCGTTGCAGGCGCTACGGGAGGAGGTCGCCGCGGTGGTTCGCCGGTTCGTGTCGGGGCTGATCTAACCCCTAGCCGGGAGCGCTGGCTGCGCAGGTGCTGGTCCAGTTGGATCGCCAGGTTGATGGTTTGGTTAAGTGAGAGGTCCGTATCCCGGCACGCTAGCTCGAGTTGAACCTCGGGCTGGAGACCGTCCCTGAACCTGGCGAGCAGGCTCTTCTCGCACCAGCCACTCTCCGTAGCCATTACCCGGAACCGGATGGCGTATTCAGCGACGGGCAGATTACCTTGACGCAGCCTCATGAGACGTTGTTCTCCCGAGCGCCCTTGGTCTGGATGGTCAAACACGGCCTTCATCGCTCCGATAAAGCTGTCGTAGCAGCGTGCGAGCTCCCCACCTGTGCTCCAGACCGCCGCCGCCCAATCCATGGCTGGTCCTGTGAGCTGTTGGATGACGAACCGAATCCTTTGTTGGTCCGTCATGTCAGGATAGTCCGTCAGATACAGCTCACAGGCCATGTCGAAACGCCTGCATCCCTCGGGATCACCGGCATACCTCTCCGGAGGAGCTGCGCGAGGTGGTGATGGTGCGGAGCGCCTCGAGGGTCCGGCGGGGGGCTGGTCTGGTCGAGCGAGTTCCTTCACGCAGTGGGTGAGATTGCTCACTGCACGTGCCATGCTGTCAATCTCCCTTTGTTGCATCTTGACATACTGCATCATGGTGTCGTCCTCTGGAAGGGGGACACCTGCTGCGTCCGGGTAGGTCTGTCCATCTGTCATGTCTCACTGTAATGATGGACGCAAGTGCAGGTCTTGAACAGGAAATAGTCTTTTATTACTGATAAACAAAACTCAAAATTCACTCCCAAACTATAAACCGTAAACGTAACCAAACAATGTCCAAACACAAATGGGAGTCCTTCTCCTTTTCTGTGAGAGATGCCGGGTTTCCTTCGCCGGCCTTATTCGTGAGAGCTCCAGGCTCTTTCAGTCCTGGACGGGAAAAAACAAACAAACAGACGGACGAACGGGTTTCGTGGTTTGTACGCACAACGGTGGACAGACATGGGACTCCGGGGTCGGCTGGTATAAATAGAGAGAGACAAAAGGATGCACAGGTGATCTTAATAATTAGACAAGGGAAAAGACATACGCACGTAGACACACTAGGGGAGACAAAGCGCCGGCTCAGTAATCCGGGGAACTGGATCTCACTCCCCGAGGCCGTGGTGGTCCAGATGTTATAGACGCTTATATGCGCGTGCTTAATCTGCGGTTCGGTTCTGGTGTCTGTCTGTTCTCATGAGTTGTGAAGCGAGAGGAACAAAGTATAAATCTTGTTCATTTGCTAATTTAAATATCATGAATTTTAATTGAATATCTATCTCTGTATTTTTTCACAGGAGTTGTGACTGAAAGTGTGTCTGCATCTGACTTCAGTTTCCTGACCAACGGATCTAACGGTCATATTTAAAAGTCATAACGTACAGTTATAAAGTACAAAACGCTTCTGTTGGTGTTTTTTTTTTAATTAATACTTATTTGTGGTGTTTTATGTTTTGTACATCTTTTTAAATTGAGACCTCATTTGTAAGTTGCTCCTGGTGTAAAATAAAAATCTCCGTTTTATCCCATTTGTCTGCTTCCTTCCTTCACAGAATTCTGTTGACCAGGGCTTGAAATTTAAATTTACTTGAGTTATATCAACTTAATTTACAACTGAAAAATTTGTTGTACCAACCCTATTCATTTATGTTAACAGTATTAAATTATGTTGGACGCAGCTGTAGTAAATAAGTTAAATGAACCTAATAACATTACTTTGACGGAACCTAAAAACATTAAGTTGGGCCAAAAAAATTGCTTAATGCTGAACGAAAGCCATTAAATCAGGTGGAAATTCTTTCCATAATTTAATTATGTTCATTCAACGAGTTATTTTTTTGAGTGTACTACTACTAATAATAATCTATATTCATTATACTGTGTTTTTATTGTGAACTGTTTTGAGTAGTCTAATGTCATTTAGAAACTGATCCAATATTAACTTGATTTAATATTATTCTGAAAAAATAACATGTATAATAAAGGACATATTATTAAGCTCCAAATTTGTTAATTATTTACTTATGAAAAAAAGTTATACTTTACTCATAATGTACACTATATACATCTATGATGGAAATTAGTACACATGGCACACTTTTTATTCAAAACCTGATGTTTTTTGGCATTATTTGTGCTGTTCACTAGACTTTAGCCTGAGACATATCTAACAAGCTTTTCTAGACATCCATACATTAATTTTATTCAAAGTGTATGATTTATTATAAACAAAAAACTTACATTATTAAAAAATCATTTATTTGTATTAGTAGGACTTTTTTTTAGCTTACATTCTAGCTTGCACTCTTTGTTTGCAAGAACTGTGGACCTGAAAGGTTCTGTTGATTTGGATGGGAGATTTATCTGTTATTTCTCATAAGAAAGTTCACCACATCTCAAAATAGTCCATTTGATTAATTCATCCTCGATCTCTGAATACAAACTTGATACGCTCGGGACGTGACGGTGATTAATATTGGTTCCTGGTGCTCGAATCTTGCCTCTTTATTTTCATTTAATCAAGGCAGAGGGAGGGGATTAGCAGTGGCAGGAAGGGAGCGGGCAAAGAAGAGAGAGAATAATGCCATTTCAGGGGAGGCCTTATTTAATTTACTGCAGGTCGATGGAGGTTCTCCGATTGCCTCTCCCGGATTAATAAGTAACCCACACACGCTGTCCATCACTGCCCATCTCCCATTAGGCCTTAGAAATAGGCCTCAAATTGCCTCCTTGGAAGGAAAGCGCAGTCACATGCTCATTGTGTTTTCTGTCGCTTGCTCTTTTCATTTCCTCTTTCTAGTTCTTGCACCTTACTCCAATTTGCTAATTTTATTTTTTATCAATCTTTTTGTCTCACTTATATAAGTGTATGGAAGGTTTTCCTATTGAATTTATGGTTGAGCATCTGATAAACACTAATTATTCACTAATATATTCTACTTGTGATCAAAATCCTGTGTTTATATTAATATCTGGTGCTAGATACTGCTAGCATGCAGACAAAGCTGTTAATATAGGCATAACCATAAGGCATGACTGCTCTCTGGCATGGCTCTAGGAAGTGCTTAGAACTTGCATGAATGCATTACTCACTCACTCACTCATTGTCGTCTACACCGATTAATCCTGAATACTGCGCTACAGGGTGCCTATCCTAGGAAACGGGTCACGAGAAATTTGCCTGGGAATCGAACCCAGCCCCTGGAGGTGCAAGGCGACAGTGTTAACCACTGAGCCATCGTGCCACCTGAATACATTCAGAAACATTTTCTTTTGCACCAGAACTACCAATTTGCCCAGCTCGACCTGTGGTTTGGAAGCTGATACCTGGATTTATTTATTAACTTTAATTAATTTACTTTACAGGTGCTAGCTGCCGAGCTTAATATAAAACAGACGTCATTATGTTAGCTAGTTAGTCAGCCTGCTTGTCTATGATAACTTTCTAGCTCAGTGGGTCTCAACCCTGGTCATGAAGGATGAAACCCTGCATATTTTAGTGTTTTCCCCCTTTATCACACATACTTCATTTTAGATAAGGCTGGTAATTAGGTGATTTGTTGAATCGTGTGTGAGCTGAAAAAAAGAATTAAATCTACAGGATCCCTTCAGGACAGTGGATGAGAATCATTGCTCCAGCCCAAAACCTGAATGCAAGAGGTCTATACTAGAAAAGAGAAAAATTACTTTATACTACAAGTTTAGAATTGTGTAGAAATATGTATAACTGAGACATGCCTCTGTTTTCTAATTAGCACTCGAGACTGCATTACACCTGTAGAGCCCTGAATGACGACGTGCACAATGGTGTAATTACAGTACCTCCACTCTACTGAATATGTAAAATAGAAAACTTGTCTAAGATTCAGGGGGGAAAAACTACCATCCAGGATCTAGGATAGAACATGAAAAATGCTTGAAAACAAAATGTTGTGACCAAATATAAAGTGAATAACATTAGGTATATATTATTCATTCATTCATTCATTCATTCATTCATCTTCTGTACCGCTTATCCTGTTATAGCATCGCTGGGGGGCTGGGCTTATTCCTAGGAGACTTTGGGCACAAAGAAGGGTACAGTCTGGACAGGGTGTCAAGCCATCGCAGAACACACACACACACACACACACACACACACACACACACACACACACACACACTACAGGCAATATGGAAATGGTCAAATACCCTAATCTGCAAGTCTTCGGACTGTGGGAGGAACCTGGAGAACATGGGGGAAACCTAACAAGCACAGGGAGAACATGCAACTCCACGCCTGGGTATACTGTATATTATCACTCTCACTCACTCATCTTCTATACCGCTTTATCCTGTATTTCAGGTTGCGGGGGCCTGGAGCCTATCCCAGAAGGCTTAGGGCACGAGGCGGGGTACACCCTGGACAGGGTGCCAATCCATATCAGGGCACACACACACACACACACACACACACACACACACACACACACACACACACACACTCATTCACACACTATGGGCAATTTGGGAATGCCAATCAACCTAACATACATGTCTTGGGAGGAAACCGGAGTTCCCAGAGGAAACCCACCAAGCACGGGGAGACCATACAAACTCCATGCACACAGAGACGGGAATCGAGCCTGGCCGGGAATCAAACCTGGACCCTGGAGGTGCAAGGTGACAGTGCTAACCACTACACCACTGTGTATATTATATTATATTATATTCTAATAAAAATAAATGAATAGATAAATAAATAAATAAATATTCGGTAGTGATTCGGTTGTCACTCACTTTTTATATTCTTTAATTAAACACCATGGTATTATATAGACAATCCTTTAAAAAAAAAAAGTAACTTGTTGTAGTGTTGTAGGTCTATCCATGTCAGTATTTGATGTGTTGGGATGCTTTTCAACTCACAAGAGCTGTAACGAGTGGCTGTGATAACATCGCTTTCCTATTAGCAGAACCTGAAGAGTCCGGCCAGCCTCTTCTGACCTTGTTAATCATTAGGTCATTTCTGCTTATTCTACTAATGTTCATTATTTTCACAGACGCTGTGGTGTAAAAATCCCAGAAGCTGTAGTTGTTTTTTAAATACTTGAATAAATCTTTGAAAATATTGCACAGACATAATGGGTCCGGAAAAAAAAAAAAAACAAGCAGCATTTTATTTGTAGATAATTTGTAGTAAATTGGATGCCTTTACCATGACATCCCAAAAGTGAGGTTATTAAATTGTAATTTGACTAATGTGCTAATCTTGTGCATTCATTATGCTTATGCTTGATGCATTATGCTTTCATTTTGAGTTTCAAATTATGGACCTTTTGCACATGACATCTGTCATCTTAAACAACACTTATGACATATATTTCTTTTTTAATGTTTATTAACAATACTGTGTCAAAGAAATAGGAGATGTATCCCCAGAAGATCTCTGAATGTAGAATGTGTTATCTTAGGTTGTATCTGAACATGATAAATTGCTATACTGTATATACACATCCGAATGGGGAAAGCCAATCAGCTTTAGCAATGGACCCATAATTCAGGAGGTCCAAGATGACCAATACACCAATGTGCTGCCTTGTATCTGTATTTGTTTTATTCTGATTATATTTTTATATTGCCCGATTATATGTTTTATTCAGTTAGATGCTTTTGACCAACAATAAACTGTAAATGGACATGCATGTTAAAAAAAAAAGTGATCTTTATATTTGACCACTTGCTCATCCCAACAAGCTTCATATCTGAGTCACAAGCAACAGAAATAATGAAAATACTGATTAGTATGCCAGTTTAGAAAGGATTATCTCTCTCACAGGGGGCCTGGAGCCTATCCCAGGAGACTTAGGGCACGAGGCGGGGTACCTGGACAGGGTGACAATCCATGGCAGGGCACACAAACACACAGAATGCCAATTAGGAACACCAATTAGCCTAATCTGCAACTAGAGCACCTGGAGGAAACCCAACAAGCATGGGGAGAACATACAATCTACACACACACACACAGACCCTGAGGCAGGAATTGAACCCGGACCCTGGAGGTGCATGGTGACAGTGCTAACAATTACTCGACCATGCTGCTGAATGGATTATCTTTTCATTCCAAATAATATATACTGTAAGCATCTGGTTACATCGCTTTTTCGGGATATCATTTATACAGGAGTAAGAAATAAAATAATTAAAGTTTTAAAGAATTTAAAATAAAGTTTTAAGAAGAAGTTAAAGAAAAGATCTTGCTACCTAGACAGGTTCCGACTCGGTGTGAGTGCTGCTCATAATAGCACTGTTTTAAGTGTAATCTCAGGTATTAACGTACAGTAACCCCTGCTCCAGCTGGGGAAGCTATGAGGGACCCTCTAATTGCAAGCAGTGGTGGTTGAATAAATAATAAAACACACTCTTTAATTGCTAGTACCTGACTTTAATTGTCTGAATAATTTTTGCCCTGAATTAAGTCAGTGAAGATGCTGATGCTGATGGTGTCAGGAGGTTCAGCAGGAACTGACTCACTCGGTCTCCAGAAGGATGCTGGTGTTGATTGTTAACGACTCTGTTGTGAGGAACATTAGTGCTAGTCCTATTAAAGTGCGTAGTTTCCCTGGTGCTCGAGATAAATACCCAGTAGAACTAAATGTATCTGGTTTTAAGAGGAAATTTTTCAGACCCATTGCCACAAGGGTGCAGAATCATTAAGTAGGCGCTTTGCTTCAAAATTATAATTATAAAAAGAATATTTCCATATTTAAAAAGTGCTGAGTATGTCTATTTACATGAACTTAATATCAAATAATCTCAAATAATATTAGCATGGCTAAATTATGAAAAAATCACATAATTTTAAATCCACAAATATGACATTATATTTAAATGCTTTTAGGAATTAATTATTTATTTAATTGTATAATGTGTTCATTCATTCATTTGCTTTGATCCCAGGTACTGCATTTTTGTCCAATGTTCTACAACAGACTGTTTGACAGCTGGAAGGTTTATAGGACCTCAAAGCAATATTCAAGTGTCATACTAAATATACCCATACTTTAGAATGCTAGTCAAGGCATAGTTTGTTATCTTTAGTAGATTTTATTAATAGTGTGTAACTATTAAGCGCTCACCTGAACCGAGGTAGCTCGTTAGTTCTTTAATAAATAGTTGTTTGTTGTGGGAAACTGAGTTGAGCATTGTTTGTGATAAGTGGGCATTTGTTTTGTGTTGTTTTAGTTCAGTTAGCATTTGTTTTGTGGAGCTCTTTGGTTAAGTTTACATTTGTTTTGGTTAAGTATACAGTATATTGTTTGAGCCTCCGAGTGGTGCAGTGGTAAGGCGCTCGCATTATCATCTAGAGATCGCTGGTTCGGTTCCCGGGTGATGCTGTGGCCTCTCGCAGCCGGAGGCCTAGAGGGAGCTGATTGGCCGAGCTCTCTCAGAGGGGAGGGATGAGAGGTACGTCGGAGGAAACACGTGATAGTTTCCGGCCCTCCCGACTGAGTGGTTGTAGTAGTCTTAATGTGGGAGTCCGCCTAGTGATGGGGGGAGTAAATATTGTTTGTCTCCTCATCAGTGTGTCTCTCTGTTTGATTGTCCCCCTTGTTTAGTTACTGTTGCTGGCTTTGTGTTTCCATGTAAGTGTATCTCCAAGTAGGCTAGCCTCTAGTGTGTTTGGCTGCTAGTAGGTTGAGCCTCTAGTAGGCTTAGTCTCTACAAGAGGTTAGCATCTAGCATGGTTAGCCTCTTGTATGTTTAGCTGTTTGTCCTCTTATGTGATTAGTCTCTAGTATGTTTCATTCTTAGTCTGTTAAACTACTAACCTGCTTAGATCATAGTCTGTTTAGTTTCCTAGTCTGTCTTGTCTATTTAGTGTCAGGAGCGGGGGAAGGCAGGAGAGGGAAGAACCCAATAGCAGACACAGATTCTCTTAAAGGAATTTATTAGGGCACTAAAGGGTTAAATAAACAGCGACAGGAGGAGTGTGTATGTGTGGGTGTGTGCGTGTCTGTGTGAGTGAGAGAGTCGGCGCGCAGCAGGGAGCAGCGCGTGTATGTATGTGTGTGTGTGTGTGTGTGTGTGTGTGTGTGAGAGTGAGTGAGCGAGAGAGAGTCAGCGCGCAGCCGCGAGGGGGGGCGCGTGTATGTGTGAGCGCACGTGTGTGTGTGTGTGTGTGTGTGTGTGTGTACGGGGCGAGAGAGAAAGTCGGTGCGTGCACAGGATGCTTCGGGGAATACCTCGTGATGAAACTAGAGGACTGGGTGAAGACGTCAGAGAATCCTCCGTGAACCCGGAAGTGGAAGCGCACGAATTATCCTCGGTTATAGCGGGAGGAACGAGCGAGCGCTATGCGGTCCGCTTGTGATCAATCAGCGTCTTTAGCCAGGTAAGGGTCGATAACCAGAAGATCCAGCCACGTGAATGAACAAATCCAAAGGGCGAGTCCAGAATCAGATTCCTAATACAGGCAGGGTCATACACAAAAATCAGTCCGAGAATCAGGCAAGGTAACAGACGGAGAAGGCGAAAGGAAAATCCAAAGGGAGAGCTGGGTCGGCAACGAGTCAAAATACAGGGAATCAATAACACACTAGACGTAAGGCACACGAGTGAGACACTGCGGCGCCGGGTGGTTCTTTCAGTGTGCTTATAAAGCTAAGAAATAATTGACAGATAGGGTTCAGGTGTGTCTGAGCGATAGGTGGGCGAGTAGGGAAAAAAAAGCGAAGTGGAATTTAGGATCTGGAGGTGCTGGGTTGAGCTAGGTGGCTCGTGACAGTACCCCCCCCCTACGGACGCCACCTGGCGTTCTAGCCAGTGCGTTAGGGTGTTGGCGGTGGAAGTCATCAATGAGTGATGGGTCCAAGATGAATCTGGATGGAATCCAGCTTCTCTCCTCTGGGCCGTAACTCTCCCAATCCACTAGGTACTGGAGGCCTCTGCCTCGTCGTCGGACCTTCAAGAGTCTGCGTACAGTGAATGCCTCACCTCCATCGATGATTTGGGGAGGAGGAGCTGGGCGGGCGGGTGGATTCAGTGGGCAAGAGACCAGAGGTTTGATCTGGGAGACGTGAAAGGAAGGGTTTATCCGGCGCATGGTGGAAGGAAGACGAAGTCTGACAGTGCAGGGATTGATGACTCTAATGATGGTAAACGGACCAAGGAATCTGGGGGATAGTTTGCGAGAGGTGGTCTTGAGGGGGATATTCCGAGAGGACAGCATGACCCTTTGGCCCACTCGGTACGGCGGTGCCCTCGAACGGCGTTGGTCAGCTTGTCGTTTAAAGGCTGAGACAGACTGGCGGATTCTTGACCTTGCCTTCAGCCACACCTTCCGACATCGACGAACAAAAGCTTGGGCAGAGGGAACCGAGACCTCTTCCTCCTGAGAGGGAAACAGGGGCGGTTGGTATCCCAGACAGCACTGAAAAGGTGAGAGGCCAGTGGCCGATGTAGGCAAGGAGTTGTGGGCATATTCGATCCACGGGAGCATCCTATTCCAAGAATGGGGCTCCTTTGAAGTCATACACCGTAGGGCTGTTTCAAGGTCTTGGTTGGCCTGCTCGGTCTGGCCGTTGGTCTGTGGGTGATATCCAGACGATAGGCTTGGCGTGGCACCGATCAGCTTACAAAAGGCCGACCAGAAACGTGCAGCAAATTGTGGTCCGCGGTCCGATACGATATCCATCGGGAGTCCATGAAGCCGGAAAACATGAGTGATTAACAGTTCCGCTGTTTCCTTGGCAGTGGGGAGACCGGGCAGGGGAACAAAGTGAACAGCCTTGGAAAAACGGTCTACTACTGTGAGGACGCAGGTGTGACCTTCTGAATCGGGGAGCCCAGTGACAAAGTCAAGGGCTATATGGGACCAGGGTCTATGCGGGATAGGAAGAGGTCTGAGATGACCAGCGGGAGGCTTGTTGCTGGTCTTACTTCTAGTACATGTGTCACAAGCGTTCACAAAGCGGCGGATGTCGTCCCTCATGGTGGGCCACCAGAAGCGTTGTTGGACCAGAGCTAATGTGCGAGCTGCTCCTGGGTGGCAGGCTAGTCTTGAGCTGTGCCCCCATTCCAATATACAGGGTCGCTCTGCCCTCGGGACAAAGAGTTTGTCCCTGGGTGTTGCTGGAGGGCTGGGCTCTTGATGGAGTGCGGCTCTGACTCGGGACTCAACGTCCAGAAGTACTATCCCTACAAGGCATTGAGAGGGTAAGATGGTGGCCTCGGAAGCTTGATCCTGGAGTGGGGAGAAGTGACGGGAGAGCGCGTCGGGCTTGGTGTTCTTAGAACCCGGGCGATAGGACAGGGAGAAGTTAAAGCGGGAAAAGAACAGGGACCACCTTGCTTGACGGGAATTGAGGCGTTTGGCCGTCCTGAGGTATTCCAGGTTCTTGTGGTCCGTCCAGACCAGGAACGGCACCTCAGATCCTTCTAGCCAATGCCTCCATTCTTCTAGTGCGCGCTTCACTGCCAGTAGCTCCCGATCACCTATATTGTAGTTCTTCTCTGTGGGAGAGAGTCGGTGAGAGAGAAAACAACATGGGTGTAGCTTGTTGTCCTTGGCAGACCTCTGTGATAATACTGCCCCGACTCCTGAATCTGAGGCATCCACCTCAACGACAAACTGTAAGGAGGGATCGGGTTGAAGGAGAATCGGGGCCGAGGTGAAACGTTCCTTGAGCTCGTTAAATGCCTTGGCGGCTAACTCAGTCCAAGTGAATGCGACCTTGACAGAGGTCATAGAGATGAGTGGTGCGGCTACTGTGCTATAATTACGGATGAACCGCCTGTAAAAGTTGGCGAAACCCAGGAAACGCTGGAGCTCCTTGCGGGTGGTTGGGGCCGGCCTGTCAGTTACTGCTCGAACCTTGGCAGGGTCCATCTGAATCTTAGATGGGGCGACAATGAAGCCCAGAAAGGAGACTGTGCTACAGTGAAACTCACACTTTTCAGCCTTGACAAAGAGCTGGTTTTCGAGGAGCCTCTGGAGAACCTGGCGAACATGGAGCTTATGGTCCTCTAAGGAACAGGAAAAGATGAGAATATCATCCAGGTAAACGAAGGCGAAGACATTGATGAAATCCCGGAGTACGTCATTGACCAGGGCTTGGAAAACTGCCGGGGCGTTCGCCAGCCCGAAAGGCATGACCAGGTACTCATAGTGGCCAGACGGCGTATTGAAGGCAGTCTTCCACTCATCTCCCTTCCTGATTCTAACCAAGTGGTAGGCACTGCGGAGATCCAGCTTGGTGAAGACTTGGGCCCCCTGTAGGAGATCGAAGGCTGTGGACATCAAAGGCAGGGGATAACGATTCTTGATTGTGATATCATTAAGCCCCCTATAATCGATACAAGGGCGTAGGGACCCATCCTTCTTAGCCACAAAAAAGAAGCCCGCCCCAGCGGGTGATGATGATGGTCTGATGATCCCAGCAGCCAGGGATTCCGAGATGTACTTGTCCATGGCCTTTCTTTCATGTTGGGAGAGTGAGTACAGACGTCCCTTGGGAGGAGTCGTGCTGGGAAGGAGGTCGATCGCACAGTCATAGGGGCGGTGAGGAGGAAGAGAGACAGCCCGAGACTTGCTGAACACCATCCTGAGATCAGCATAATCCTGCGGAACCTTGGAAAGGTCAGGGAATTCCTCAGATGGGGCCGAAATGGGCGTGGGGCAGTGAGCAGACCTGAGACAGGAGGTCAAACAGAGGGAGCTCCATCCAAGAATGGAGTTACTCCTCCAATCAATCTGTGGGTTGTGACGGATGAGCCAGGGGCGCCCGAGGACTAGCTGGGATTGAGCCCTTTGCATTACCAGGAATGAAATCTCCTCCGAATGGTTACCCGATGTCCTTAGGGTGACTGGTGCAGTTCGCTGAGTAATTGGAGGAAGGAGCGTACCATCGAGGGCGCGGACTGATAATGGAGATTCCAGGGGAAGTGTGGGCACGTGCAGTTCTTTGACTTTCGCAGCACAGATTAAATTCTGGTCCGAACCGGAATCAATGAGAGCGTGAAGGACGCCGGAATGGTTATCCAGGAGAAGCATGACAGGGAAAAGTGAGCGGCTACTAGGCTGCTGCGCTTGGGGCGTCCCCTGCAGTGTGCCCAGGTTCACTGGTGGGGGTTGTTCCTTTAACGGGCAATGAAGGCGCAGGTGTCTGATCTTCCCACAGTAAAAGCACGCCCCGACCTGACTTCGACGTTGCCGTTCCTCCAGAGAGATCCGAGCATGTCCACCTTGCATGGATACGGCAGGAGGGTTGGCTGAAGTAGGTGGAGTTAGGGGGATGCTGGCTCTGAATTGGGGATGGTTAGGTGTGTGATGCCTTTCTCTGAGGCGTGAATCCACCCGTCCTGCTAAATCCATTAAACCGTTTAGGTCCTCGGGAAGCTGCTGAGAAGCCAATTGGTCCTTGACTGAATCTGAAAGTCCGTTCAGGAAGGTGTCATAAGAGGACTGGGTGCTCCATTGAGTGGCGGCAGCCAAGGTTCGGAATTCAACAGCATAGTCATAAGCAGATCTGGAACCCTGGCGAAGCTCCAGTAACCGTCTCGCGGCCTCCCGGCCTGTGTGAGAGCGGTCGAATACTTTCCTCATCTCCTCGGTGAAAGCACTGAAAGTGGAGCAGCAAGGATAGTTGGCATCCCAAATGGCTGTCCCCCATTCACGGGCTCTTCCTGTGAGGAGGGTGATAATATAGGCCACTTTTGAACGTTCAGTGGGGAAGGTTGATGGCTGGAGCTCGAGTAACAAAGAGCTTTGCGACAGGAAGGAACGACAGGATCTGGCATCACCATTGTATGGCTGGGGATTGGGCAGACGAGGCTCGTGCGGAGCTGAGGGTGTTAGGGTGGATGGAAAAGCAGCACATAATTGTAAAAGCTGGGTAGATAACCGAGATAATGTCTGGGAAATTTCCTGGAGGTCCTGCTGATGAGCATTTATCAGGGATCTTTGCTGAGCAACAGTATGACGCAATTTAGCATTGGAACGGGTCCTAGACCTGAGCTGAACCTTAGGTCGGAGGCTAGGCCGTGGGTAAAAGATGTCTGCTGGGTCCGTCATGGCCGCAGTGTACTGTCAGGAGCGGGGGAAGGCAGGAGAGGGAAGAACCCAATAGCAGACACAGATTCTCTTAAAGGAATTTATTAGGGCACTAAAGGGTTAAATAAACAGCGACAGGAGGAGTGTGTATGTGTGGGTGTGTGCGTGTCTGTGTGAGTGAGAGAGTCGGCGCGCAGCAGGGAGCAGCGCGTGTATGTATGTGTGTGTGTGTGTGTGTGTGTGTGTGAGAGTGAGTGAGCGAGAGAGAGTCAGCGCGCAGCCGCGAGGGGGGGCGCGTGTATGTGTGAGCGCACGTGTGTGTGTGTGTGTGTGTGTGTGTGTACGGGGCGAGAGAGAAAGTCGGTGCGTGCACAGGATGCTTCGGGGAATACCTCGTGATGAAACTAGAGGACTGGGTGAAGACGTCAGAGAATCCTCCGTGAACCCGGAAGTGGAAGCGCACGAATTATCCTCGGTTATAGCGGGAGGAACGAGCGAGCGCTATGCGGTCCGCTTGTGATCAATCAGCGTCTTTAGCCAGGTAAGGGTCGATAACCAGAAGATCCAGCCACGTGAATGAACAAATCCAAAGGGCGAGTCCAGAATCAGATTCCTAATACAGGCAGGGTCATACACAAAAATCAGTCCGAGAATCAGGCAAGGTAACAGACGGAGAAGGCGAAAGGAAAATCCAAAGGGAGAGCTGGGTCGGCAACGAGTCAAAATACAGGGAATCAATAACACACTAGACGTAAGGCACACGAGTGAGACACTGCGGCGCCGGGTGGTTCTTTCAGTGTGCTTATAAAGCTAAGAAATAATTGACAGATAGGGTTCAGGTGTGTCTGAGCGATAGGTGGGCGAGTAGGGAAAAAAAAGCGAAGTGGAATTTAGGATCTGGAGGTGCTGGGTTGAGCTAGGTGGCTCGTGACATTTAGCTCTTAGTCTGTTTAGCAACTAACCTTATTAGATACTAACATGCATAGCTTGTAGTCTGTTTAGTCTCCCTGTCTGTTTAGTATGTTTAGTTTGGTCTTGTTTGTTTTGTCCTAGTATGTTTAGTCACCTAGTATGTATGTATGCTTGTGTGTTTTGTTATTCATTTGTTAGTTATTAGTCGATATTATTTGTGAATGTTTTGTTTGAAACATGCTCCGCTCGTAAAGCCAACTTATTTTGTTCATGTTTGTTTTGTCATTAAAAGACTTGTAAGCGCTTTACCTCTGCATCTATGCCTCACCTCAAGCCCACATTCAACCCAACAACACCAGCACTCATGACAGTGACGGGGTGGCTACTACTGGCTTAGTAGTTTGCACCGTCGCCTTGCACGTCCGGGATTTGATTCCTGGCTTGGCTTTGTATGCATGAAGAATGCATGTTCTCCCCATGCTTGGTACAGTAGTCCAAAGACTGGCAGATTAGGGTGATACCAAATTGCCTGTTGTGTATTACCTCTGATGGATTTCTCTAAACCAACCCCCCCACCCCACCACCCAGAATGTATCTCGCCTTGTGCCCTGGCATTCATGGTATAGGATCCACGCTCCCATAAACATGTACACAGGATAAAGTGATATATCTGATGAGGGAGTGAGAATGTGTAACATATTGTGTCTTGTAGGATGGCATGACACAACACATATCATTTCTTCTTCAAAGCTCCAGGTTTCAAAGCTACATTATTATATAACCAAATGGCAGCATGGTGGTGTATTGGTTTGCATGTTCTCCCCCTGCTTGGTGGGTTTCCTGCAATAGCTTGGCACCCTGTCCAAGTTGTACACCAACTCATGCCCTAAGTCTCCTGGGATAGGCTCCCCGCGACCCTTAATGCAGGATAAAGAGGTATAAATGATGAGTGAGCGAGTAAATAAGACTAAACTAGCATGTAGCTTGATGAGCTAGGAAAATGCACTTCCTGAAAGAGTTAGTCTACAGTCAGTTAATTTAAATCTATACAAATTATGTTAGGAAAAAACAGAAAGGAAATAAAGCATTTATCTTCAGCAGAAACATTACCAAATACATTATGGAGACCTTTCAGACGTGTTTAAAAAGGAGTACAATGTCTGACCTTTAAAGTGCTTTTAAATAAAGCATAATGATAAATCCTGACTGATAGCAACCCATTCTTTTATAATCACGTCTTGTCAGAATTAGTGGGTTTTTGTTTGTCCACCCGCCTCTTGAGGATTGACCACAAGTTCTCAATGGGATTTAAGATCTTGGGAGTTTCCAGGCCATGGACCCAAAATTTCAACGTTTTGGTCCCAGAGCCACTTAGTTATCACTTTTGCCTTATGGCACGGTGCTCCATCGTGCTGGAAAATGCATTGTTCTTCACCAAACTGTTGTTGGATTGTTGGAAGAAGTTGCTGTTGGAGGGTGTTTTGGTACCATTCTTTATTCATGGCTGTGTTTTGGGGCAAAATTGTGAGTGAGCCCACTCCCTTAGATGAGAAGCAACCCCACACATCAATGGTCTCAGGATGCGTTACTGTTGGCATGACACAGGACTGATGGTAGTGCTCACCTTTTCTTCTCGACAAGCCTTTTTCCAGATGCCTCAAACAATCGGAAAGCGGCTTCATCGCTTGACTTTGCCCCGGTCCTCAGCAGTCCATTCACCATACTTTCTGAGGAAGATCAACCTGTCCCTGAATTTTTTTTTGGAGAGAAGTGGCTTCTTTGCTGCCCTTCTTGACACCAGGCCATCTTCCAAAAGTCTTCGCCTCACTGTGCGTGCAGATTCGCTCACACCTGCCTGCTGCCATTCCTGAGCAAGCTCTGCACTGGTGGCACTCTGATCCCGCAGCTGAATCCTCTTTAGGAGACGATCCTGGCGCTTGCTGGACTTTCTTGGAGCCTTTCTGAAGCCTTCTTAGCAAGAATTGAACCTCTTTCCTTGAAGTTTTTGATGATCCTATAAATTGTTGATTTAGGTGCAGTCTTAGTAGCCACAATATCCTTGCCTGTGAAGCCATTTTTATGCAACGCAATTATGGCTGCACGCATTTCTTTGCAGGTCACCATGGTTAACAATGGAAGAACAATGATTTCAAGCATTACCCTCCTTTTAACATGTCAAGTCCGCTCTAACCCAATCAGCCTGACATAATGATCTCCAGCCTTGTGCTCGTCAACATTCTCACCTGAGTTAAGAAGACGATTGCTGAAATGATCTCAGCAGGTCCTTTAATGACAGCAATGAAATGCAGTGGAAAGGTTTTTTTTGGCATTAAGTTAATTTTCATGGCAAAGAAGGACAATGCAATTCATCTGATCACTCTTCAAAACATTCTGGAGTATATGCAAATTGCTATTATAAAAACTTAAACAGCAACTTTTCCGATTTCCAATATTTATGTAATTATCAAAACTTTTGGCCACGACTGTACTTTATTACATCATGTAGAAAAACTTAAGTAAATCTTTAAATTTCAACATGGCGTCAAACAGTTTCCTCAAACGGCCAGAGTCTTCTGGAAGAAGTCCTTTGGAATATTGCTGACAAACTCTTGAATATACAGTCTTCCAATGGGCTTTGTCCAGTACGCCTCCTCCTATATGTAGCCCCACAGAGGGAAAAATAATTAATTGGAGGCCATTCATGAGGTCCACATTGTCCTGGAAAATGGGGTGATGCAAATAATGTCGCCAATGTTCCTAATTAATTTTCACCCACCCTGTATATAAAAATAAATTATTATTACCTACCTGTAAAGTTATCTTTATTTGAAAAATTAGTATGTTTAAACAATGTTAATGGTTTTAGTGTCATTATGCTGTAATTTATGCAACATGTGTTTTTCCGCTCCATCTTGCCTCCATGGGTTTGTTTCTTTTTTTGTTGTATTATTTTAAGTAAGTAGAAACCATGAGCTAAGAACAGGATCCCTCAGGTGCTATTCTGCTGATTACCTACAACTGCATGGCTGCGCGGTGTTCCGATCCGAAATGCACATGAGACCGCTTCTACAAGAAATAACGAACAGTAAAATGTAACACATGAGACTTGGTCAGCAATTGTAGCTTTTAGAGTTAAACATTAACGACAAGGCTTTTGCTTTTACTTATTAGATTTTGTCCAACTTTTGGGTGCAACCTGGTTGTTGCTACAGTCGCACAGCGTGAGTTTATGATGAGGTTCCAACTGTTAGCATTTATAAACGGAAACACTTATTGGAGTCATTTTTTTACTCAGGCAATGAGTGTCTCAGTGTGTCGTTGATATCTGGCGTGTTGAGCAGTAATGTCGTGGCACCTGCTGTGTTTCAGGAGTCATTACCCAGGAAGCAGATGATGGCAAAGTTCTGAAGCACGTATAATCACTAGTGTTCTGTGTATACTTACTAGCCTTTCTCGCTTTTCTTCACTCACTGAGCACAGCTCTCTCTCTCTCTCTCTCTCTCTCTCTCTCTCACCCACTCAGATATTAGAGGTATATTTCTAGATGTAAGTGACAATATGAACCAATGTGCTCTCACTCTAATTTATAAATCAGTTTGTGATGTGAATATACAATCATGTAGAAAAGTTAGTACCCCACCTTTTAATTTAATGTGCTTCTGTGTTGTTGTTTCTCTTTCAGCAGCTCCCATTGAGGGGTCACCACAGTGGACCAAGAAATCCACACAACAACATGGCACAGGTTTGATGCCCTTATTGACGCAACCCTTGGGACCGGCACTGCATACAGGTGCTGAGTTTGGAGCACTTGGTGGGAATTAAACCTGGTCCTTAATAATCTTAGTGGGTCTTAATATTAGGCAAGTATAACCTCAGACAAACAACACTATAACACATGTTTTGTCATGCCATTCTCTATTTAAAAAAAAAAACGTAAAAATAGAAAATATTATGTACCCCCATGACTCAATAGCTTGCAGATCTACCCTTAGCAGCAATAACCTGAAGTAATCGTTTCCTACATGATTATAATTTTGGTCCACTTTTCTTTACAACAGTGCTTCACTTATGCACAGCTTACATAGAGTCCCATCACAGTGTTTCAGTTGGGTTGAGGTCTGGACTGTGACTAGGTCATTCCAAAACCTCACCTCTTTTATTCTTCAGTAATTCTCATGTAGATTTACTGGTGTGCTTTGGATAATCATCTACAAACATCTACACTTTATCCATACTCCAATGTTCTTTTTAGATAAACGAGGCTTTCTCCTTGCAACCCTTCCAAACAAACCATACAGTACTTGTCCAGTCATCATCTAATTGTGCTGTCATTGACTTTAAAATAGAAAATGCAGAAAACAGAGAGGACTGTAAGGTCCGAGATGTACCGCTTGGGTCTTTTTGCATTTCTCTAAGTATTGCACAGTCTGACATTCTGACATCCACTCCTGGTAAGATTGTCAGTTGTCTTGAATGATTTCCACTTGTAAATAGTCTTTCTATGTGCAGCAACAGTTGCTTATCTCTTTTCCTCATTGCATTGTGTTAACAAGCACTTGAATGCAGACCAGCTCCATTTTTCTATTTAATTAATAGGTTCAGCAAAGGTTGTCTTTGCCTAATGTGGAGACCCACTATGATCAGATGATTTTTTATTATACTGTAATAATAAAAAAAACACCTTTAAAAAGGGGGATACTAACTTTTACACATTACTTTTTTGGTGTAGGCCACTAGATCAAGCCCATGTTTTACTGTCCTTAGGTACAAACAGTCTTCACTTTTCTTTATTTTAAGCAATGTAATTTTTTCGATCTTTTATGTTAAAGTGAAATACCGCATTGTGCAACAATTCTGACATCGTTTCTTTGTTTCTCAGAATTCCGACCCTAAACTCAGAATTAAAGTCAAAATTCTAAAAAGAAAAAGTTTAGGAAAAAACTAAAGAAACCAAATATATTTTTTTTAATGGTGGCCCTATTAATCTAACATACAAAGCTCTTTTCTAACAAGAGTAAAAGTTTGGTACTACAATTGTGCAAAATGTGCACAGCAAACTAGAAAGTGAGTATTGGGATGAATTCAGTGATCATATATAGGCTATACTGGAAATCACAGTATACCCCAGGGAATAAAATATTTTCCAGTAAAACAAAAATGATCTGGAGCTGGTGGCATACCAGTGTCCAACTATATACTGTTTGATAGCATTACAGGCAGACCTCATATAAAATTTCTATAGTAAAAATCTCTTCCTCTTTTCCCCTCGCTGCACACCTTAATGATGAATCAGAGACATTTTATCATTCCCATATTATTTTAATTGTTTCATATTCCCGCCTAACCAAGAGTTACTGACAAAGATAAAACTTATTCCCCAAGTCTCCCTTTTAAATGAGAACCTCTCCTGAGAAAAATTAAAGGTTTCCGCTGTCACAAATCTCTCTACAAATCATGGAGAGCCTTGTGAACATTTTTAAATATCCTGTAGTGTACCAGTGTTCATGTCGTTGTAAGCTGTAAAAGTTGTAAAAGTCCAAGCTTGCACATTCCAAAAAGAAAACTCCTGAGTTTCCGGACTCACTAAATTATATATTTCTGCTGTTATGTAGTGTTCTAAAAGAACACTTGGCAAAACTGGAGATGTCTATGCTGTTATTGATGGATTACTATAGATCAGGAGATCAGAACCACCTTTTTTGCAGCATTGCTTTAAATTAGCCATATTGGAAAGCTTGCAAGTACAAACTGTTCTTTGATTGTTTAAGGTCCTGCCACAGGACTGCAATGGAGTACATGCCAGGACTTTTACTGGGCCACTTCTTTTGTGTCATTCTTGCTGTTAATTTTCAGTTGTGCATACGCTTCAGATAACAGCCCTGCATATTCTCCTTCGGGATTCTCTGGTATTGGGCAAATGTAAGACATGGCTTCATATGAAGTTGTTAGCAGTGGTTAGCTCTTGATTAATAGTGGTCTTCAAACTGCAGCTCTCTCATGGTGTCATGTTTGCCTTTTTTTTTCTGGTGGTTGAATCATGAATTCTAGGGTTTACAATGTCTGCAGTTCCTGTGCTCTTAGGGGGAAAAAGTGAATGGTGTAAATTGTGTATATTTATTGTCTAATTTGCCTCAAGCAGCTATTTTCTTACCAGTTTTTAAGTATTTAAAATTACCTAAATTGTCTCATGTATTTATTTATAGCACTGAATAATAATAATAATAATAATAATAATAATAGTGTGTATTCCAAATTCGAATACTTATATTACTACTACTAGTACATAAATCATACTGTATGTGCAAGTCTATCTTAGTAATTTAAATTTGTTTATGTTCATTACATCAGCGACTGCATCTGTACAATGATTGCTGATAACATACTGTATCACACATCAAGACACATCACCAAGCAGGCTGACAGATTTTTTTAGCTCTAATGGATATCAAATCAACAATAAAATCCAAAATTATCATCTCTAAAACATCTGTCATATGCTAATGGGTCAGTGTAGATTTCAGAAATAAATTCATTGCTAAATACAAGGGGTTTAGCTTTGGTTTGTCCATTCACACCATTTACATTTATTTATTTGTGCATTCAATTCAATTCAATTCAATTTTATTTGTATAGCGCTTTTAACAATTGACATTGTCTCAAAACAGCTTTACACAATCAAAAGACTTATTTAAGTTCGTATGGAATGTGAACGTTTATGAATCAAAATGGTCAGATAGTCCCTGGTGAGCAAGCCGCGGGTGACAGTGGCAAGGAAAAACTCCCTGAGATGGTAATAGGAAGAAACCTTGAGAGGAACCAGACTCAACACCATCGTTAAGTTTGCTGACGATACGGTGGTGCTGGGCTTCATCTCCAACAACGATGAGTCGGCCTACATAGATGAAGTGGAGAACCTGGCACTATGGTGTGAAGAAAACTGCCTCCGACTGAACGTCAGTAAGACGAAGGAGCTGGTGGTGGACTTCAGAAGGGGACAACTGGACCACAAACCCCTCATCATCAATGGAGCTCCAGTGGAGAGGGTGAGCAGCTTTAAGTACTTGGGCGTCCACATCTCCGAGGATCTGACATGGACTGAGCATATCTGTGCTCAGACGAAAAGGGCAAAGCAGCGTCTGTACCACCTGAGGCAGTTGAGGAAGTTTGGGGTTTCCCCTGCTGTCCTTAAGGCTTTCTACTCGGGTGCTGTTGAGAGCATCCTAACACAGAACATTTCATCCTGGTTTGGGAATAGCTGTGTACAGGACAGGAAAGCCCTCCAGAGAGTGATCCGGGCAGCTGAACGCTGCTGCAGGTTAACTCTCCCCTCCATGCAGGACATCTACACCAGGAGATGTAAAACCAGGGCAGCTCGTATCATTAAGGACTTGTCGCACCCCAATAACGGACTGTTCAAACTTCTGCATTCAGGCAGAAGGTTCCGGGTCATTATGGCCAAAACGGAGAGACTCAGGAGGAGTTTTTATCCACAGGCGATTAGACTCCTCAACCATGATGGGCCACTCTCCCATTCATAGGACTGGTAACAGTTCACCCACACACTGCTGTGCTGACATTCCACACTGCACACTGCACTTTAGTCTGGACTGTAAGCATCACTTGCACTAACACCTTTATCCTGCTCAGATACACACTTTATTATTATGTTTACATTTGCACCTTTTTTTTTTTTTTTTTTTTTTTTTTTTCTCTATTTCTATTTATAGATTATTTCTTTTGTTTCTTGCTATTTGCACAAAGTAGGAGCGGTTCAGGATACATTTCACTGCGTGTTGTACTTGTATAACTATGCATGTGACAAATAAAGAATCTTGAATCTTGAATCTTGAATCTTGAATCAACAGGGAACCCATCCTCATCTGGGTGAAACAGATAGCAGGAAATTATCTGCATTTATACAGTGTGTTAGGTGGCAGGCAGTTCAGCTATAATAGTTGATGTTAATTGATGTTAAAATGGAGCCCAGGTAGTTATTGGAGACTCAGGTAGACTTGTAGAAAGTTCCAGTTCTGAACTATCGAATTGTTAAGTCCTCAGAGAAACAGCTGCCAACACCAATCGAGGCCAGAAGCATCTTCTAAGTAGAGAGAATCATCCCCAGACACCAGACACATCCCAAAGAGACACACGGGGCATCCATGTGACGAGATCTCCAACCAGAAGCGGGGCACCAGGATGGGTCAGACAGGTCCGGAGGGCAGAGGGAGCCTGGATCACTGGCAGCTCAGGAATGACATGTGTAGCTCGACAGAGAGAGAGAGAGAGAAAGAGTGAAAGGGGGAGACAGGGGGATTGAGGAAAGACAAAGAGGGGGAGAAAGAGAAGAAGAGGAGAGATGGCAGTTAGGTATGGTCACAGTCACATAATGTATAATGTGAATGTATATTTAC
Source organism: Channallabes apus (assembly GCA_030522415.1). NCBI lineage: Eukaryota > Metazoa > Chordata > Actinopteri > Siluriformes > Clariidae > Channallabes > Channallabes apus. The sequence continues at coordinate 14,865,380 of CM060109.1, forward strand.
TGTAGAGTGCAAGCAGAGACTCCGACAGGACTAACTATGACAGCACAACTAAAAGGGAGAGCCAGAAGGAAACACAATCATGAGGGCTCCTTGAGATGTAAAGCAAACAATCACCTCACCGCCTACCTCAGTAGGCGTGGCAGATCGTAAGAAACTAGCAGTTCGCTCAGATACTGCGGCGCGAGACCATTTAATGCTTTATATGTCAAGAGTAGTATTTTAAAATCAATGCGAAATTTCACAGGGAGCCAATGCAGTGAAGATAAGATAGGGGTGATGTGCTCATATCTTCTGGTTCTAGTGAGGACTCTTGCTGCTGCATTCTGGACTAGCTGAAGCTTGTTTATGCACTAGCTGAACAACCAGACAGTCAATAGGCAGTCAAAAAGGCATTACAATAGTCCAACCTAGAGGTGATAAAAGCATGAACTAGTTTTTCTGCATCGTTTAGCGACAATATATTTCTTATCTTGGCAATATTTCTGAGGTGAAAGAATGCTATCCTGGTAATATTATCTACATGAGCTTCAAATGAAAGGCTGGAATCTATAATCACGCCGAGGTCTTTTCCTGTTGCACTTGATGGAACAGAAAGGCCATCTAAAGTTATGGTGTGATCTAAAATTTTACTCCTAGTTGTATGCGGTCCTAACTTCTGTCTTATCTGGATTAAGCAGAAGGAAGTTAATTAGCATCCAATGTCTTATGTCCTGCACACATTGCTCAACTTTAGTAAGCTGGTTTGTCTCATCAGGTTTTGCTGAGACAAATAACTGTGTGTCGTCAGCATAACAATGAAAAATAATACCATGCTTACGGATTATGTTGCTCAGAGGAAGCATGTAAAGGGAAAAAAGCAGTGGGCCTAAAACTGAACCCTGCGGAACGCCAAACTCCACTAGAGAACAATAATCACCATTTAAGTCTACATACTGATAACAATCGGTCAAATAGGATCTGAGCCAGGAGAGGGCTGTACCCTTAATTCCTACTACATTTTCTAATCTGTGAAGAAGAATAGCATGATCAATGGTGTCAAAAGCTGCACTGAGTTAATTAATTATTCTCAACAGCGGTTCTGTTATTACTGGTACTATCTGTTTAAGAAAATGTGTCGGTATAGGATCTAATATACAGGTTTATGAATTTGCAGAAAAGATTAAATTAGTTCATTCTCTTCAAGGGGAGTAAAGTATTCTAGGCTCCAATCTGACATGGTTAGGTTAACATCTGCATCAATTACATTGTTCGGTTTCAAAGCCTCAATTTTATGCCTGATATTTACAATTTTATTATTTAAAAAAGTTCATGAAGTCCTCACTATTGCATGATGTTGTTGTGGAGATTTCTGTAGTGGTCTTATTTCTGGTTAATTTGGCTACGGTATTAAATAAAAATCTAGGATTATTATTTTTATTTTCTATAAGAGTGGAGAGATACATTGAATTCACAGCTAGGGTGCACTCATTTTTAATGACCATACTCCCTGACACTGTGTGTTCTCTAGTAAATATACATGTACTGTGGCATAAGAATTTGATCAATTTACTTGTACTGTAAGATGCTCTAGTTACTCCTCTGAGCACAGTTTGGAGTCTGCTTTGCTTAGCATTAAGGCCGAAACACGTTTTTGTTTACATCACATAATATCGCCAGTTATTGGATGTTGTTCTTTTTATGAGTACTGTATGAGCAAACACAAAAGCTTATTAAAAAATTAACTGTAAAATATATCCCAGTTAAATCATTCTAGCCTAATGACATACTGTATGTGCAATCAGTTCAAAACAAACTTCTAAAAAAACACTCCCCTGCTGTCTGGCATCCGCACAAAACATATGTGAGATTTATTTGTTTAATCAGCAAATTAGCCAGCAATTGTGTTCAAGGGTGGGAAAATATTCTGAGCCGTTAATGTGTCGTGTCAGCATTTACACTTGTATCAAAGTCAACCTCCAAGCCAAAATGGACTGAAGTGAAGGTCAAAGCAAAATGAGTTCCTACTTCAAAAATCAAATATAAATAGATTTTTGTTAAGGAAAATAATTTTATGTCATGTTTCCAGATTAAGACTGACTTTTCAAAATGGGACTAAAACTAGACCTAGATAATCTAGGTGAAATTAGATTTCTACAGAATATTGCAATAAAAATGAGGGGTAGAAATCTGCCTGTGCCAAATATTTACAAGGTAGCTATAAATTAATTATGTGGAAAACCCCTAAAGGCACATGGAAGAAAAAATACATTGTAGCAATAAAAATTAAGAAAAAAATGTAACCTAAGTGACTTATTGTTCCCTTTCAGGGGAACTTCGAGCCACGTAATGAAGTGACAGCACTCGGAAGAGTATAAATAGGTGTCAGACAAATCATCTACAGCTTCCTTCGCAAGCACAGAGACAGAACACTGATCCTCCACAAAAATACTGATCCACCATTATACTTCACGTACACTGATGCTCAATAAAGCTAAAACAGGGACTATGTGTGCGGCTAAGCGCTGTGTTCACCCATGCTCCAGGCTCATCGAGCCGGGTGATACACACGCTAGCAGCACTAAGCGGCTGAGGAGGAATGCGATAGCTGTGCTATCCTCTCCGGTGAAGCCCTTCGCGCTCGCCTGCGTTTGTTTACCTCGAAAGCAGGCGGTGTGCGTGCGTTTGTGGGGCTCCTGCGTTGAGCTGGAGGAGCGGGTCCTCAGAGGTTTCAGATCATGTGGGGTCTACTCCTCGCACTGCTAGCACTAGCCGCTAGCATGCCGCTAGCACTAGCCGCTAGTTTGCTGCTGCATCTCCAAGTGTCTGAGTCAGACATGGAGGATGAGGAGGGGCCAGCGCCGCATGTGGTGCACAAGCCAGTGAAACATGATCCCCCAATAGGTGATACAGAGCTGCTTGAGTATTTAGTTCAGGCTACAGAGAAACTAGATATTTCCTGGCCACAGGTTCAGCAGGAAGCACGAGTTCGAGGAAAATGGGACGAACACATCCTAGGACCTAGGACTAAACCCTCAAGGAGGCGTCTGCCCTTTTTTCAGGAAGTGCAAGATGAGCTAACAGCCATATTCCTAAAAGCCATATTCCTCTCGCGTTCTCGGCCCTTTCACATATGACTATTCTAACGTGATTCAGGGCCATGAGAGAGGTTATGGGGCGATGCTGGAGATCGAGGGTGATCTCGCGAGACATCTGTCTCCGACTTCTGCGTCGTCACCCCAGTCCTCCCATCCAGACCATGCCGTACATCTGCTAAAATCATTAGTACGGCTTATACTGCAGGGGGTCAGTCTGCAGCCTGCATGCACACTATGAGTCTGGTGCAGGCATACCAGGCTCACCTCCTGCAGGAGCTGGATGAGGGAGAGGGAAGATCTCTGCCTGGGTAGATCTATGGCGGCCAATGTGGTCGCATACAGGCATCTGTGGCTCAACCTGGCGTCTTTTGGGGAAAAGGATCGGAAGCTTTTGCTGGATGCGCCAATATCGCCTCCCGGGCTTTTCGGCGGTGCCATCCACAACATCGCTGCCACTATCCGGAGGTCTCAGAAGAACGAGGCAGCGTTCTCCCGCATATTCCCTCTCCGGACTGATTATGTGCATGCCACCACTGATCAACCCAGCACTAGCTCAATGTCTTCTCATCGTGACTCAGAGTGACTCAGAGTGTCACTACTCGTCAGCCCCTGCAGAAGGAGAAAGGCTCAGGCAGGCGGAGTAGGCCCAAGACCCTGATGGGTCCAGGTTGTGGCGGATCCCCTGAGGGTTTCAGCGTTCATCGGCCCATGTGGCTGTTACCGCTCCTCCTCGGCGACGGCAACCAGGAGCCACGAGCTTGGCTCTACTCAGCTCTTTGGAGCCCCCATCACCAGGAAACAGTCTCGTCAGGCTGGTTCCTCTAGTAGAACACATGAACGAGTGGAAAGCTCTTCCAGATGTGTCTCAGTGGGCTCTGCGTACAGTGGGAGAGGGCTACAGGTTCAGATGGTTCAAAAGCGTACTACGTACGCTAGTGAAACCGGAGCAGTCCCAGGTGATGGAAGAGGAGGTGAAGGCTCTCTTGGCAAAGGAGGCTATCGAAAGGATCCCTCAGTCCCAAAGAGAGCACGGTTTTTACAGCCGCTACTTCATCGTCCCCAAGAAGGATGGGGGACTGCGGCCCAATCTGGACCTGCGAGTTCTGAACCGCAGTCTGAGGAAGTAAAGGTTCATAATGCTAACGCTCAAGCATGTTGTGTCCCAGATCTGCCCGGGCGACTGGTTCATCATGATAGACTTGAAGGACGCGTACTTCCACGTCTCCATCCTTCCTCAACATCAGAAGTTCCTGAGGCTCGCCTTTTGGAGCGAAGCGTACCAGTATCGAGTGCTTCCATTCGGCCTAGCTCTGTCACCCCGCACCTTCACAAAAGTAGTGGATGCGGCCTTAGCCCCACTTTGTCTGTCAGGTATCAGAATCCTGAATTACATCAAGGATTGACTGATTCTTGCCCACTCTGCAGAAATGGTGGCCCATCATTGAGACCTAGTTCTAGATCACATGAGAGTGCTGAGGTTACGGCAAACGCCAAGAATAGGCTAGGCGTCGTCGTCACTGTAAGGAGCTTTCAGCGGCTGCTGGGCCTCAAGGAAGCAGCATCGAGCATAATACCGCTTGGCCTGCTGCACATGAGGCCACTCCAGTGGTGGCTCAAAACCAAGGGTTTCTCCTTCAGAGGAAATCAGTTCCGCGTAATTCGGGTTTCATCCCATTGTATTCGGGCTCTGAGGGTATGGAAGGAGCTGGGGTTCTTGTCCCTAGGCCCTGTTCTGCCCGGCACGTGCCACCATGTGACACTGACAACAGACACCTCACGAACAGGATGGGGAGTGATCTACAGAGGTCACTTCACACAGGACCTATGTAAGGAAGGCGTGACTGGCACATAAATGCTCTCAAAATTATGGCAGTCTGGTTAGCACTGAAATACTTCCTTCCAGATGTCAGGGGCCAGCATGTGATGTTTTGCACTGACAACACAACGGTGGTCACCTACAGTACATCAATCATCAGGGGGGTCTGCGTTCACGCTCACTGTGCAAATTGGCGTCCCAGATCATCTTGTGGGGCCGGGGCAAGCTCCTCTCATTATGAGCAATGTTCATCCCAGGGTGCCTCAATCAGGGAGCAGACCTTCTGTCCAGACAGAGGTTATCGGCAACAGAGTAGCATCTGCCCCCAGAGGTGGTCGAGATGATCTGGAGGGAGTTCGGGCGAGCAGAGGTCGATCAGTTTGTGTCTCACGACATGACCCATTGTCCGCTCTGGTTCCTTGTACATCCAGCGCCTCTAGGCCTGGACGCTTTGGTGTGTCAGTGGCCACGTAGACGCCTGTATGCTTATGACCCCGGTCGCACTGCTCCCGGCGGTTCTAGAGTGGGTCCGCCAGCGAAAGGTTCGGCTCCTTCTAGTAGCTGACCAGCCCAGGTATGGTTCTCGGACATAGTGTCTCTCCTGGACAGGCAACCTGTCCAGCAGCCGATCAGGAGGGATATATTGTCCCAAGCTCACAGATCGATTCTCTCCATCCAAGACCCAAGCTGTGGAATCTATGGGCGTGGCCTCTGAGCAGGCGCACCTCATAGACGCTGGCTTTTTCCAGGAAGTAGTCAGCACCATACTTAGGTCCTTTTGAAACTCTCACGGACAGTAACGAGAAGTGCGCGACACTTAAGTCCCTCCTCCTCCTGGCAATCTCGTCTCTCCGGAGGGTAGGTGATCTGGAGGCGTTCTCAGTAGCGGCGTCCTGCCTTGACTTTGCCCCTGGGCTAGTCAAGGCATTTCTACATCCCAGGCCTGGATATATTCCCAAGGTCCCTACTAGAGTGACCAGGCCAGTGGTGCCCAAGGCCTTTAATCCTCCACCCTGATGCTGGAACAGGAGAGGCTGAACCTTATACTGTATGCCCGGTCAGAGCTCTCCATCATTATGTCCACGCCTCCTCGGCATGGAGACGGTCTGACCAGCTATTCTCCAAAAAGGGGCATGCCAGCGACAAAGCATATGCTCAGTAGATGGATTGTGAAGGCCATCTCCATGGCTTACGGAGCAGTTGGCGAAGCCTCTCTGCTCTCAGTTCGGGCGCACTCCACCAGGGGTATGGCGGCCTCCAAGGCTCTGGCTGCGGGGGCGACACCTCAAGAGGTCTGGTCCACCCCGGGTGGTCCAACCCGCACACATTTGTTAAGTTCTATGCTGTCGACTTCGACCCGACTCTGTCCTCTCAGGTGCTCTCAGCTCAAGCCGGGCACCTATAAGCATGGCGGAGTGGGCGTCTCATTCCCCTTCAGGGAACTGGGGTTACAGACGTAACCCTAGAGACGTTTCATCACTAGACATGAGCAGAACAATCCTCATGATTAACAACAATCTTCTTTTAAAATATCTTAAAATGACACATAAACCTGTTTTCGGCCTACACTACAGTAACACTGAGATTTCAAGACCGAATAAATATAAATTATTTGGTTAGCAGTGTCTCGTCAACTACATGGTCCAAGTCAGATTCCCGTCTCTGTGTGCGTTGAGTTTGCATTTTCTCCTTATGTTTGGTGGGTCTCCTCTGAGTCCTCCCACAGGTTTTCTCCCACAGTCTAAAAACATGCAGATTAGGCTAATTGCCATTCCCAAAATTTCTGTAGTGTGTCAATGAGCATGTAAATGTGCACTGAAATAGATTGGCACCCCATCCAGGGTGTACCCCGCCTTGTGCTCCAAGTCTCCTGGGACAGGCTCCAGGCGCACCGTGATCCTGTATACAGAATAAAGTGGTATATACAGTAAGGGAGTGAGAGCTAAACTGTCTTAAAACAGTGATTTATGTCCCGCCTTTACGCTCAATGTTTCTAACCAATCAGAGGTGAGACGGTATTCTTGTTACCAGTCATAATGGCTTTCTTAACCTCAACAAGCTTATGAAGGGTTCAGATTTTGTAATGCTTTCATTAATTATCATTATTATTACTAAAAAAAAAATCACATACTGATACATAAATTCTGTTTAGACTGATACAGAGATTGTATTATTTACCTATATTCTGCTAAACATCACTATAAACACAAGAATCTAAGTCCTGTCTATGTGCTCTAGGTTTGTAGGCAATCACAAATAAGATGCAATTATTTTAACCAATCAAAAATGCAGAAGGTGGATTTCTTAACCTCACATAGATGCTAGAAAAAATTTATTCTTAAAAAAAAAAGCTAAAAGTACTTTTTTAGAAACAACTCTTCTTATATTGACCTGAATGTATTTTCATTGTTTTTTTTTCTCCTACATATCTATGGTTCAGTATATACTGTACAGTATGGTCACAAAAACAAAACAAAATCAAGACTTGGAAAAAAGTTAAATAAAAAAGCAAAAGCAAAAAAACAAATAGTTTCATCTGAGCTTTTGATTAAGATAGCAAACAGACACCATTTTGTCTCAGAGCTGTTTCAGACTGTGAACTCTGTCTCATTGAGGATTGTCTGTAATTAAGATTATTCACCAACAGCTTTACAGGACAGACATTCTCTATCATCGAGGCTGACTCATTTCTCCCGCTCCCCCACATGCACACATACATACAATATACCAGACTTTAGACATTTTATACATTCACTTACTGTACACACTGAAAATATTAAATATAATTGTAAATATTGCTATCTTGTGAACTATTTATTTTTTGTACAATGCACATGAGCTACTTCTGCGATTTGCTCGCATCTACAGTAAGAATGTTCATAGAATGGCGGATCATTTGTATTTGCAGAAATTCTTAACTTGAATGTTCGTAAGTTGGGGACTGCCTGTAATAGTGAATATGATAAGAAAATATGAGACTATAAATAAAATAAAAAAATTTTACTTTTAGAAATGTTCATGCATTCAAAGTCAATAATACTACTAAAAAGTGAAATAATGCTTAATTATAACTCAGGAAAAAAAGAAACGTCTGTTATTAGTCTCTTAGTTTTGTTTTGTTATGTTTTTCGTTTTGAGTTCTAGTTTAAGTTTTGAACCTCATTACCCATGGTGCACTTCGGTCAGGTGAGGGGAGCAAGGCTGGTGGGTCATTAGGCTCATGACTATAAATAGCCAGTTTAAGTTGAAGTTGTCGTCTAGCTTTTGTTATATTTATGAGTTTGGTGCTTGTTATACTTTTGTGTTTGTAAGGAAGTTTCAAGGTGCTCTAATAAAAAGGGCTTTTGTTTTATGTTTAATAAAAGAGTATTTGAGAACGACATCATGCCTCCAGCGATTATGCCACGCACACGCCTATCACCAAAGAAGCATGACAGAAAGCTAGACCTGTATAGTGGCATAGCGTAGGTCCTTCCCATGGAAGATTTTTGGGGGGGAGCAGTGACAATGGCGCCGGAGCGAGCGGTCTCAGGGAGCGGATGGCTGCCCATCCGGTGTGACGGCGAGGAACACAGGAAGGAGAGAGGAACAAGAAATCTCGCCATGTTTTGGGCGGAGCAGAATGAGGAGTGGATACAGAGCCTGCGGGAGCAGGTAGAACAGCTCCAAAACCTGCTCACCCAAATTCACAAGAGCCGCGCAGTGGGCTCTGATTTTTACGAGAGCAGGCTGTGTTCGTTACGGGAGCCACGCAGAGGGCTCTGATCGTCTTCGAGGACGGCACGCTTCTTCCCCTGCCTCCTGGCTTTGAGGACATTGTGCCAGCTCCTCTCCTCGACTTCGAGGACGTCACGTTTCCTCCTCCTCCGCCTCTCCTCGACTTCAAGGACGTCGCGTTTCCTCCTCCTCCGCCTCTCCTCGACTTCGAGGATGTCACGTTTCTTCCTCCTCCGCCTCTCCTCGACTTCGAGGACGTCGCATTTCCTCCTCCTCCGTCTCGCCTCGGCTTCGAGGACATCGTGCCCACTCCTCAGCCCAGCTCCGTGGACATCGCTTCAGCTTTGCAGCCACCGAGCTCCACGGACGTTGAGTCAGCTAAGCAGTGGCAAAGCGTCGCGGACAACGCATCAGCGCCACTGCTGCCAAGCCCAGTAAGCTCCGGGGATGTCGTTCCAGCACACCAGCTGCCGAACGGCGAAAGTGTTGCTTCAACTCCGGAGCCACCAAGCTCCGCGACCGTCGCGGCAGATCCTCAGCCGGCATGCGTCACGGACATCATGTCTGTTCCTCTGCCTTCAAGCGCCGTAGACATCAAGCCGGCTCCACCGGCTCCGAGCTTCTCTCCAGCTCAGCAGCTGCCGAGCACCAAAAGCGACGCTTCTGCCCACCTGCCGCCCAGCTCAACAAGTGTCACTGCAGATCATCAGCCCAGCGCCGAGATCGACATGCCTGCTCCTCAGCCCGGCGCTGAGATCATCAAGCATGCTTTTCAGCCAGAAGCCGAGATCATCAGGCGCTGTAAAAAGATTAAGATCTACATCCTCTGGGTGTAGAGGCCAGGGTCAGAACATTGGTGTGGGAGTCCTGGTCCTCTGATAACGCTCCAGAGGAGCGTTTTTAAAGGGGGGGTACTGTAAGAGCGAACCCCTAGAGGGCGACAAACGCCCCCTCTTAGTTTGTGTTTTGTTATGTTTTTGTTTTGAGTTCTAGTTTAAGTTTGGAATTTCATTACCCATGGTGCACCTCGGTCAGGTGAGGGGAGCACTCACCTGAAGCCCAGGAGGGTCATTAGGCTCATGACTATAAATAGCCAGTTTAAGTTGAAGTTGTCGCCTACAGTAGGTTTTGTTATATTTATGAGTTTAGTGCTTGTTATACTTTTGTGTTTGTAAGGAAGTTTCAAGGTGCTCTAATTAAGAGGGCTTTTGTTTCATGTTTAATAAAAGAGTATTTGAGAACGACATCATGCCTCCAGCGATTATGCCACGCACACGCCTATCACCAAAGAAGCATGACAACGTCCCTTTTTCAGGACTGTGTATTTCAACAATAATGTTGTAAAAAACTAAATAACTTTACAGATCTTCATTGTAAAGGGTTTAAACAATGTTTTCCATGCATGTCCAATTAACCATAATGAATTAATTAACATGCACAGCTTACAGAAAGTAGGCATTTAAGGTCACAGTTCTAAAAACGCAGGACACTAAAGAGACTTGTCTACCGACTGTGAAAAACACCCAAAGAAAGATGCCCAGGGTCCCTGCTCATCTGCGTGAACGTGCATTAGGCATGCTGCAGGGAGGCATGAGGACTGCTGATGTGGCTAGGGCAATAAATTGCCATGTCCGCACTGTGAGACGCCCAAGACAGCGCTACAGGGAGACAGGAAGGACAGCTGATCGTCCTCGCAGTGGAAGACCACGTGTAACAACACCTGCACAGGATGGGTACATCCGAATATCACACTTGTGTGACAGGTACAGGATGGCCACAACAATTGCTCGAGTCACACCAGGAACACACAATCCCTCCATCTCACAGTAAGAACTGACAAATCTGGTCCAGTCCATGAGGAGGAGATGCACTGCTGTACTTCAAGCAGCTGGTGGCCACACCAGATACTGATACTTTTGATTTTGAGCCTCCCTTCATTCAGGGACACATTGTGAAACATTTTTACTTTATGTCTTATGGTGTTGACTCTTTTAGTGTTCATACAAATATTTACACAAGTTTACTGAAAGTAAAAACAGTTGAAAATCAGAGGACGTTTCGTTATAATAATATATAATAATGATGTATAATGAGTATATATGAGTAATAATGAGTATATAATAATGATGCAACAATTACAAAATTACTCAACAGCTTCCTGCTCTGCAGAGTGATTTTGAAGTGTGAAGAGCATAAATATTATTTTTAATTTTTTTGGTAAAAAAAGAAATAAAAATCACACTAAAAACCTGATGATAAGTATGTGACCAATGAAATTTAAAGTGGGTGTGGGTTTGACCTTTTGTCTGAGGGTAATACAGTCCTTTTTGGGACCATAGCCGGCCTAGACAGGCGTTCCACTGAATCTAAAAGTAGGCAGCATCCTCTATGGCGAAAAAGTGAATCCATGGTGGTCGTTGATTGTATGTTTGCACAGGCAGTTCCGTCACAGGCAAGGAGAAAATGCTGGTCATAGTTGGAGAAACCACCTTGCATGCTGTAAAGTGGTATTATTTTTGCTATAATGGTTGTAAGGTACACCTAAAACCAAGTGCCAAAAAACCTCTGTTTTACATCCACCAGCAACTGTTTCCCGAGGTTCCATACAGAATAATATAGACTGTGCTTTGTAAAAAAAAAAAAAAAAGAGAAAAAAACTATTCAACCAGTACCCCAGAGGAACACATTCAGAAACACAAGCCCGTACCTCAGCTAGTCACTAAGCCACTGATCGATGAACCATTTGTGGCTGATGTTTAAATTGTTCTTTAAATAAATTTTCTAAAGTATTTATTGCTTGATGTGTTCCTCAAGCCACTTATTATATAGTATAAGAAACCTTGGTGTTTTAGTACCCTTACCCTGAGGCAAAAAACCTCATGAGGGGCCACATTTTATAATTTTTATATTATCAGGGACCCCAAGCTCCCAAAAACTATGACAAGTGGGGAAACCCACCAAGCATGAGGAGAACATGTAAACTCCATGCAGACACACCCAAGGGGGGAATCAAACCTTCTACCATGCCTAACCACTATGTCCCTATGCTGCTGTCCTGAACTATCCCATGACAGTAATTCCTCAATACCTCAATCAGCCTACATCTTTTAATAGACTAAAGATATTTTGTTTTATATCTGAATATTTTGTTCTTTATCTGAATCCCAGAAATAGGCTTGCTATTGACTTTCTTGAGTGTTCTTGGAAAACACTAGAGACTCCACTCTTGTTTTCCCGTTAGTGCCATGTTAAAAATGTTTAATTTTTCAAATAATTGATTTCAGAGAATGAGATGAATTAATGAATTAAATCTATAAAACAAACCATTTTGTGAAACCCAGGCTTTTAGACAAACGCCAGTATCTGTGGTCTTTGTTTGAAAGAAATTAATCAGAATATGTTAAATCCCTCACAGCATCTTCTCACTCCGTGCTAAACAATACATGATAAAAGCTCTCTAAGTATTTGACAGTACATATCTTCTCATGGTTTAAATGTTCTGTAATATTGCTCTACAAGGTCTATGGTCTATATATAATCCCAGTTTTCTGTTATTAACAATGAGTACTTTGTAATCTCAGTGCTAGGAAAATAAAAAAGTATCAAAACAGATACATATCCCAATCTTCCGTTCTTGGCAATATGTTAGAACAGCCTTAAACGAATTCCTTAACAGACTTTATTTTTGTTCACGGCGTGACATTTTCTCTAATTAAGATGCGTGATGAAATGTCGCTGGCTGCGGAGGGCTAGAGATGTACTGCTGAAAAACAAAAGCTTTATCCAGGACCAATCTGAATGGCAGCTGATAGAGTTCCCGGTGTTTGCTTAATGAGCAGAAAACCATGGGGGAGGAAAGCGAGATGTTCAGCTGCAGGAAAGACGAATAGAAAATTAGGCAAGAGGGACTTGGCAGTGTTCCGCAACTGAATTAAAACATTGTTTTAGTGTATGTAAGTACAGAAAGGAATTTGATATGAATAAGGCGATTTTCTTTTTTTTTAAGAGCAGTAAATGTATTACAAGTATATCATTCACTGTTAAAGACAACATATTACATTACATCACTTGCAGAAAATATTAAAAATATTATTTGTATGTTATTTGTGGCCTGTATAATATAGTATGAATGCTGTGGAACTGTGATAATGATATGCTTTGGGGAACATTACACCATTCAGATGAACTTATTAAGTATATGCCTGGATTAAACTTGGGTAGGATAGTGATTGACGAAATAAATGAAAGTTGTCGATTAAATGAGTCATCTGCCTTACCAGTAATGGTTAAATGATCGACTGATCTGGTTTAATTCCCGATAAACATAATACAGTATGTCTGAATGCTAGTTCAGTCAGTTGAAATAATTATGTGGTACTTGGCAACTGAATAATTGTTCTGAGATTTGGATGGCCACTGCCTTGTCTGAATTATAAATTAAGGCACGTACCAGAAACAGCAAGAAATTCTCAGCAGACTCACCCTCACTCAAGGTTACAAGGTCAATCAACTGATTTACAAAGTTGGGTGATACGACCCTGGACAGAAACCTTAGATCCAACCACAAGGTCACTCCAGAGTCATCTGGCAGCCAGAACAAGCAAGACAAGCTAACTGCCAGAGCATCTAACTCTGCACCTCTTTAAGCTCACAAAGAAAGGCAGTATTGAGTCTTCATGAGCAGGGTTACTCCAGGACAATTCCAGATGCTAAATGCTGTCAATAGAATCCCTGCCTAGTAAGACCTGCCACAGTGGTGGTCATATGGAAGCAGGCATTTACATAGATGTGAGAGTACAGGTACAGTCATGCTCAAAAGTTAGTACTCTCTTTTTTTATTCTACGTGTTTTTTTGTAAAAACATAATAAAAATTATAGACATGTCAGATAAAAAACAATATATAACCTTTTTTTCACTGTGCAATTATTTATTTAACAAAAATGACTAAATAAAAAAAAGCGTAAGTAATACTAATTACCCCCTTACAGCTTCCTTAGGATTTAAGAGGGTAGGTTGTAGCCTGTAGCCCCAGGTCCAATCCAATCTGACCATTTTGATTTATATTGCACAGATTTCCTTACACATTTCATACAGATTTCTCACATTTGTTTTGATTCTGTAAAGTTGCTTTGCGACAATGACCCTCGTTAAAAGCACTATACAAATTAAAAATAGATTAAATTAAATTGAAAGGAGGTATGTAGGATCTCTATAAAAGTAGAAGTTTTATCAGTTTGCTGGTCTGGAGCATTCAGGTGTGTGTTAACACAATGCCAAGAGGGAAAGATATAAGAAATGGCTTTAGAGATGCAATTGTTGCTGCACATTAATCTGTAAAGGGTTATAAAGCCTTTTCCAATTCAGAAAAGTGAGAAAGAATATTAGAGTATTAGAGTATTCAGAAGTGGAAAGCATTCAATACAACCAACAGTCTTCACTGAAATGGATGTCCCAGTACATTCACCCTAATGAAATGCTCAGAGAAAACAAACAAACAACAACAACAACAACAAAAAAACAAGAACTGCATCTCAGACCCTACAGGCCTCACTAAGTGTGATAAAGTCCACAGCACAATTTGAAGAAGACTGATCAAGTATGGTTTGTTTTCGGAAGAATAAAACCTCTCTTCTGTATAAAAAGAAGTGGAACACAAGACTTCTAGAGCAATGTGCTATGGACGAATGAGACCAAAGTGGAGTTGTTTGGCCTTAATGCTTAGCTCCATGTTTGGTGAAACCTAACAGCATTTTAGCAGAGACATCTCATATACCCCTTTTCCACTGCTCTAGTTCCCGTGCCGGTTCCCAATTTTGGAACCAGTGCCGTGCTTTTACACAGAAAAAAGTTGGTGCCGGTGCCCTAAAATAAGCACCGGACCCGGCCCCTACACTCTACTGTCTACGGTCTAGTCGGTAGAACCAGTGACGTCACGAGTGGTGAGCGGTGCGGAGTTATAGGGAGCGTAAAAAAAAGGGCGGAGACGCAAAGTCCATTAATAAACAAAAGCGCTATTAACAATTTGGACATCTGCCGAGATTCAGCAGAAATGGAAAGTGCTTTAAGAAAAAAAAAGTGTATGAAGAAATAAGAGAAGAACTAATAGTCGCAGGCTTCACACGAACAACCGACCAAATACTGTATAAGCTAGTTTCAGCGGTTATAACACGTCGAATAAGCTGCTTTTGGATACTGAAATACATTTTCATAGCTTGGAGAATAACCAGTAAATTGACTTCGGGCAAGTTCGTTTTTGTTTAGTGGGCGTGGCCTCCCCAGTGAAAAAAAAATGCACTTTAGTGTATTACAAATATATTGAAATCCTCGATAATACACTGCTAATATACTAACAAAAAGTTGTACCATCAGTTAATATATAAAAAGTATACTAACATCATGCTTTTACCAAATTTTGGAATTAAACTTTAAATATACTTAAAAATAATTGTATTGTAGTACATGTTCCAAAGATATATTATTGGAAAATATACTTTAAGTGAAAGGCTGGTCTAATTTCCAAAGTATACTTATTTAAACTTGTTTTTCAATATATTTTTTGTATATTTTTTTTAATATGCTCGAAATAATCATTGTACAAATGTACAGAAAGTATATATTAGAATACAAATTTTAATATACGGTAGTCTCAGTATATTATCAGTTAAATGTAAATGTACATATTATTAATATGTACTTATATGTAGTGCACTACTCTCTCGTGCGCGCGCTTTTAGACTCGTTTTTGCATGTTTTTGCATGCTGAAAATCACTTTTGCCGTTCAAGATAATTTATGTTTTTACTCCTCACTCTTCTGTCCGCTCACTGTTATAAAACTACACACAAACTGCAGCAGCGTTGTGAACTTTGCGACTATTCCAGCCAACCGGAGACTAGATGGCGCCCCACCAGCCAATCAGAGGCTGGAGGCGGGCAGATTCGGACTGTCCGTTCTCTGATTGGCTCCCCAGTTCTCCCATTCTAGCTTGAATTAACGGCTGACGGTGCATCATCGCGTGCGTTAGTTCGTATCGTTATTATTTTATTTTCATCGGCATAAGGTAAATTTAACGGTTTTAAATTAAGTACATACTTTAATCTATAGTTTGTATTGTCTAATGTGTTGTTGTTAATGTGTTATGTACTTTGCTTGTGGTATAATGGCTCTGTAGCTCTCGGCCTGTTTTCAGTCTCTGTGTAACAGAATCAACACACCAGGTTTAAACTAATACTGTACCTGTAGATTCTAATACTAATGTCTGTCTGTGTTCACACACCAGTTTATATTTTAGTTTGTGTGTTTGTGAGACAACCTGACTTTTGTTGAGCACAAATAAACTATAGTAGTGCTTTTTTGTAACCTTGTGCAAATTAAATCTGTTGAACTCATGAATAAAATCTGCCTCATAATTACTGATGTAATGCTTTTCAAAAACATGTTATAGTGTAGAAAATGCATTTAGCATATCCTAAATACTTAATGTACTGGTAACACATTTGCAATACAGTATTGCGGGCCGGCGGCTTGCGACCGTCGTGCCTTGCGGGAGGTGTTCTTTTTGTGTTCACCCTGTTTGGGACGTGTGTTTAGGTTAGTGGCTTCGGCCAAGTTTGAGTATGTGTACATGTGTGCTATCTCTACGTGTGTATGTGCTGCATTATGCTACCGTTCTCCAGTTCTAGCTAATAGGTGAGTGTGCGAGTGTGCGTGCGTGCGCGCGCGCGCCCGCTGGTTAAATAAACTACTCCCAGTCATTACATTGTGTAGCCACCAAACTCACTCGTCCTCCAAGTTCCCTGCTAGGGCCGTAAAACGCTACAGTATTATAGAAGGTTGTGTGTACTGTATGATACAATAAAGTCTATTTGTATTAACCACAAAGTGTACTTTTTTAGTATTTGTAATTGGCCAGAAGTGTAACAGCATGCTACTGCTGCAATAAGAATATACTCATAGTGTATTAATCATGTATTTGTAATGCAGTAAAAATAGCTGTAATGTACTTATAATACATTAAATATATACTTAAATTGTATTAATAATACTGTCAGGTATGTACGTTAGTACACACACAGCCATATACTTTAAGTGTACTAAAGTATACTTAAAGTTGTTCCACTTTAGCACACAAAAGTATACTTAATACACTTAAAATTGTGCTTTTGTACAATTTAATTACAACTTAAATACACTTAGTACAAAATTAGTTGTTCCAAAATAGCAAACTTCAAGTATACTAGTCATTAGTCTGGCTGCAAGTACATTTAAGTATGCTTTGGCATGCTAGGATTTAATATACTTATAGCATACTTTTTTTTTACTTGGGCTGTGACGTATTATCATGCAGCTCCCGCTGAGCTCCTGTCTAGTGTAAACGCGAGCCGGTTCTCGGTGGTTCCTAGTCCAGCACCGGCCGAGCATCAGTGTAGTGGAAATGAGGTAATACAGTACCTGTAGATACACTTGTCAAGCACGGCAGCTGAAGGGTGATGACATGAGCTTGTTATGCAGCCACAGGACCTGGGCACTCTGCAGTCACTGAGTTGACCATGAATTTAGAATATTAGAGTATTTTAGAGGATGGATTGGCACCCTGTCCAGGTTGTACCCCACCTCGTGCCCTAAGTCTCCTGGGATAGGCTCTAGGCCCCCTGCGACCCTGAATACAGGATAAAGCAGTATAGATGATGAGTGAGTGAGTATTTTAGTGGTACTTGTGAGGTGACAGCGAAAGCTTGGTCAAAACTGGGACAATGATCCATAGCACACCAGTAAATCTACATCAGTATAGATGAAAAATAAAAACATTAAGGATTTGGAATTACTTATTCAAAGTCCAGACCTCAACCCAACTGAAATGCTGTGGTGGAACCTTAAGTAGAGCTGATAAAGACAGATAAAGTCATACATGAAAGGAGTACTTTTAACAATTATTGCAGCTGAAGGTGGGTGTGCAAGGTTTTGAATCATGGGGGTACTTAGTATTAAATTTTTTCTTTTGTTAAATAATTACTGGCATGGTAATAAAGTTATATGTTGTTTTTTGGTCTGAAGTTGTATTTGCCTAATACAATCAGATGATATTTATTATGTTTTTACACACAAACACACACATGCAAAAAAAAAATTAAAAATGAATTGAAAGAGAAGGGGCTAATAACTTTTTAACATGACTGCAGGTCTAACCTGCTCTCTAGACGACCAGCTACAGATGGCTGTGGCGCTGCCTGGGAATTGAACATGGGATCTCCAGATGATGAGGTGAACATTTTTCTCTTAGGCCACTCAGGTGCCTGATTGTGGGGGGCCTTTTTTTATTAGGAATGAGATGTTTGGCAAATCTGTGTGCTTTGTTGAAAAGACCTTCCTTATGATCCTCGGAGTTGTACAGTCTAAGCTCCGGAATTGCTTCTTGGTTTTTAATGACCCATGCCTACCACCAGAATGTTAATTCATCCTGAGGGCCAAATGTGGGTATTTGTAACAAGCATATACTGTATAGGCTGTGAGACTTGGGCTGGGTTTGACTTTTAACCACAATACAGTAAACCAACACTGGCATTGCCACACAGTCACATCATGCCAAGTCAGAACTGGTAAATGGCAAGGAAAGTATGTGGTAAGCTTTAGCAAGATTATTTTTGTCCTAGCATCTCACTATAGCATGATCTATGAGGGAGGTCTCACCTGGTTAGGGTAATCCTGCTGAAATAACAATTTAGTTCATTTAATAGAGTAAGTAATGAGCATTTTCAATGTATTATGTGTTTGCATTTTAGCTACAGGGTGGTTAAGTGGACAAATGTTTAATTCTTTCAGAAGGGATTTAACTATGTTAATCCATCAATCGTATTATCACGACTAATTCAACCCGCTCTACCCATTCACTTCCCTCCAGCTAATGTCCCTGTACGGTCTGTAGATGACTAACACAGTGTCTCCTGTCCCTTTCTTCCTTTCATTCTTTTTGTAGGCAATTAGATTAGTTTTCCATTTATGTTCTATGTAAGTAAACACTGGAAAAGGTCAGGATGGAAATATCGACGAGTTTGCTTTTGCATGGTGACATTTGAGCTTTGAGCTCGCTCCTGTCTTATTAAGTATTTGATATCCGGAGAATGTGTGCAGAGATTTAGAAGGAAAGAAAAATTAAACAACTTCTGTTTATTAAAATACAAATTGTATACAATTTCTGGCCTGTAGAAGGACAATGCATGAAGGTCGGCTGCTTGAGGCTACACCAATCAACAAGTTAAACATGCTAATTAACATTTCTGTGTCAAAAAAATATACTGTAAACATTTAGTTTTAGACTGTGAAAAACTTCTGAAAAATTCTGAGAAAGTAGCTGAAAGAAAAAAAAGAACACAATAATTATTACTAAAATATAGTCTCATCCTACACACTGACTAAGTCACACACATGTTCTGATTCAATAATATATTAATGCATCAGCTAACTAATTTCTCAATGATCGTGATTATGAAGTGATAGGACAAAATGATAGTGTTAACTAATACAGCCGTTCATGACATGCATTGCCTTGGTTCGATGCTGTACAGTATATGTAGTTTATAACCAGGGCAAAGTCATAAAGAGTATCCTGTGTCTGTGTCTGGTGTTTCTAAATTTTTAACACCCTTGTTATCTCACTTTTGCTCTTTGCCAGTGACAGGATATTCAAATGCTTGCTTATGCTTAAGGTCACTCCTGAGACATGACCTATATGACTGGCTCCCCCTGTGTCCAATTGTAGGACTGACCTTACTGCTATTATACAGGCTGGATACATAGGACATTTGGATGAAATTCAGCAAAGGTGTAATCCCAAAAATGAAGAAAAAAAAAAAAAAAGAAAAGAATAAAAGCTGAATGTTTAATGACCTGGTATTAAAAGGTTGCTTTTTCTTGCCTGTGGCATGTCAAAAAGCAAACCCCTACACAGTGCAATGTGCCAGTACGGGTCAGTTCTGAATGTACTGTATATATGATTTAGTTAAATGATCTGTGATAGAGAAGAACCACTGCAGAGGTAATTTTTGTTTGTATGTTCGTTTGTTTTTGGATTATTGATTTATTCTATTAACAAATTACAAAAATTCATTATGGTTGAGATAGAGTTTGGATGAACAGCAATGACATTTTGGTTCTAAGCCTCAGCCAAATTACAATATTCAAATTGTGTCCAAGTCAAACTGGAACATTTGATGTGCAGAATAATTAACTCCCTTTATTTCTCTATATAAACCTCTGATACACAAATGCACTTATCCCAGTGTTTCACTAGTGCTTGGACACCATCAAGTTTACTTGGACTGTCTGGTCAACTGCTAAAATCTTCATGCTTGACCTTTCTTGGTTACTGCAGTTTCCTGGTTTTTGGGCCCTGATGCATACAGTACCTTTAATATTAGTGATAGGAAAACTATGCAAAGTTTAGCATAAGGCAGATACAGATGAATAAAATAAAATAAAATAAAATAAATGATTTCAAATGAATGCAGTATAAGACCAGTTTATGAGATGTTATAAATATAGTCTCTTAATTTTTTTCATCAAGTTGATGAACATCACACATGGGTATGAATTCACCCTTGTACTGTATTTTAAGTCATCTTGCTAACTTGTGATAAGATTCAGCAATTATACAGAATATATACTGTACATAATGTGGCATAGTGGTGTAGTGGTTAGCACTGTGGTCTTGCACTTCCAGGGTCTGGGTTCAATTCCTGTCTCTGCATGCATGGAGTTTGCATGTTCTCTCCATGCTTGGTGGGTTTACTCCGTGTACTCCAGTTTCCTCCCACAGTCCAAAGACATGCAGATTAGACTAATTGGCAAATTCCCAGTAGCATGTGTATGTGTGTGTGCCCTAAGATGGATTGCCACCCTGTCCAGGTTTTACCCCACCGCGTGCCCTAAGTCTTCTGGGATAGGCTCCAGGCGCACCATGATCTTGTATACAAAATAAATTGGTATAGACAATGACTGAGTAGGTGAGTGATATACAGTACATAATGCATAACTCTAGTGTATCAAAGCCGACCACATCCATGAATGAGAGTTTCTGTTGCCCAGTTTGGCTTTGCTCAAAAGACAATTTGGAATTGCCATCAGCAAAAGCTTGGTGGTATTTAGTTAAACTAAAGAATTTTAACTCCTTTCTTCAGTACCTTCACCGTGACTTTGATATTGAAAAGGTAGAATCTCAGCCTCATTTGAATAAATGTTGATGAATAGGATCCCCATTTTGAAATTGATTCATATGCAAAAACTTATTGATTTTAAATCTAGTAAAAAAGAAAAAAAAAGAAGCTGTTCATCTTTTGATGGAATGTCATAATACCCCAGTAGTCCTTGGAGTTGCGCAACCATGGTGAGTATTAGCATGCATATAAATAGAGCTCTAACTTGGATGATTATAATTTGTCTTTTTTGATGAACTCACTATTAATCCTTTATACCTTTTTAATTTAGTTGCCAAATTTCTGTTCTGGAATTTGTGGCATTACTGTCTTCAAGGGGTTCAAAATCTGTTACTGTATACTGCATACTGTAAATGTGAATACTAGTTAATCCATCATGATTTATTCATACCTGCTGAATGGAAAATCATCTCCATGGACTACATTCAAAGTATAGTTGCTGTATAGTGGAACTTTAAGATATTAGCGCATTTGTTTGTGAGCTCATAAGTCCCTGGATATCATAAGTCCCTGTGCATTTGAACTTGATGACTCCATATTATGTAGGTATAGAAGGGAAATGTTTCACAACCACACTATCTTTTATCATACTAATGAGGATGGATTTGTTTTTGTGTCTGGAAAGTAGTTCTTATGTTCTGCCATACAGTGTGTGCATCCTCTGACACTCCCTGGACTTTCTTGCCACGTGTTTTTGGATGCAGCTGCAATAAATCAATCACCGGTAACCTTCAATTATACATTCTAAGCACTCTGATCTCAACTCATAAGCAAAGATTATCTTTTATAACGTGTAACTGTTCCCATGACAGGAAAATTGGGACAGATATCAAATGAATTGATCCCCCAAAAA
Organism: Channallabes apus; assembly: GCA_030522415.1. NCBI lineage: Eukaryota > Metazoa > Chordata > Actinopteri > Siluriformes > Clariidae > Channallabes > Channallabes apus. The sequence goes on from CM060109.1 coordinate 14,887,049, forward strand.
TTAAAACATGAAGTAGTGAAATGACAGAAAGACAATTTAGCTTATAAGTGACTGATTGCAACAATGTAGAGCCTTCAGGCCAGACGCAAAACAAAGACGGCAAACGAGCTAGGCAACATATAAGAAAACAGTAAAGAAAATGAAAAACATAACATGCTATGTGTGTTTAACTGGAAGAAATAAAAAATTTACAGCAGCAGTGCACCACTAAATTCATAAAGGGACAGGAGTAGTGTAAAATTGACTTCAGATAATGACAAGCTCCATGCATATTAGAGTAATAAAAAGGGGAGTGAGCAGACAAGTGAGGCAGAAAGATGTAGTGGCCTTCAAGTCCAAACCTCCCCATCCCTATAAAGAGCTGGTAAAGAGCTGTATGGCCCTGGGGACAAGTCTGTCTATTAAGCAGCTCTGTAACAGAAGTTTGCAGCTAAATATATTCCTTTGCTTGACAAAAGTCCTATGCAGTGGGTTGTTGATGCTGATTATGATGGACATGGTGCATCTCCCCGCCAGCAATGACTCCAGAGAGTCCAACTTCAAGACTATGACAGAACCAGCTTGTCTTACGGCTTTGTCTGGACATAATGCATCCCTGTTACCCTTAAGACATAAAGGAATAAACTGGCAACACCTGCCTGGGAACATATCTTCAATAGGTCCCTTATCTGGTTAGTCAGCTTGTCATCTATTGTACAGTAGGTCCTCAACACCTCAATATTACTGTAACTCCATCAATGGAGCCAGGTAGCAGGACAAGCCTGTACAGTACTGGCAAAAGTCAAATCACCATCTCCTTGTCCATGATGGTGTTCAGCTGCAGATGATTTGACCTGCACCAGGCCACATATTCCTTGTGTCCATCTCTTCAGTAATGCTGCACACAATGGCAGTACCATCAGAGAACTTCTAAACGTTCTCTGATGGTACAGCCATGGTACTACTGTACTGTATATCAGGTTGCATTGAAAAGAATAAATGCAGCTGAAACATACTGTATAGATCACAGCAGGAATTGTTCAGTTAAAGGCTTTTAAGTATTTACTTATTAAATCCAAAAGATTTTTTTTTTTCTGGCAGTGAATGAAACATTCAGTGGTGGTCAGTATGGATATCTTTCACTGATTTAATGCTGCACTACTCCTTTTGTCAAGATGAGTTTTGGCATTTTTTTTTCTTTTAACAGGCTGCCCTTCTTGCTTAAAGCCATTTATGAAAAACCTATCATGGTCTATTAAACCTTTCAAGTATTAACACCATCACCAGGGTCATTAGAAGGTTTGTTTCCACAGGTAAGATTAGAAGGTTATCAATGTTTAAGGGCTTTTAAGTACATTCATAAAGAAAGAAGTGTCTAATTGATTGGAATGATCGTTCCTTTAAGTGGGGGATTTTTAATTATTCAGCCGCGATAGGATGACATGTCAAAAGAGTAATAAACAAACACACATTTATTACCATTTAATTGGAACACCTGCTTCCCAACCCATTGTACTGAATACATCATCCTTGGTTAGAACTGGGTGACCAATTTAATGTGACATCTAGGCTTGTGTGATATAATGAATTATTCACACCTGCACAATCTTACATGACTAAAGTGCCCAGTGGAACTGGCAAAACCATGTCGAAAAAAAACTTTACTTGTTCTACTCACATACATATTTTAGATTGAGTGCCAGATTGTTTATTTATGTATTTATTTATGAATATTTTCTTATCACAAGAGTTTAAATGTAGTTACAAAAGAGAACTACCAGACAGGACAATCAATGCACTACATTCTCTACAAAGCCCATGAAGTCCATAACCAGCTGTTTAAAATGGAGAGAAATTTTATCTTACGCACTTTATTCCCCCACATTATGTTTACTTACAGCAAGATTACCGCATATACGCTATTAAATATACTCAATGGTTCTGTCGGCTTACAGGATCAATCGAAAATTGATCAAATTAACACTTCTACTCAGCTTCAGTTGGCACTGAAAAACAAAAACATATATTCTGTTAAAATATATCCTATTCCTGTATTAAAGCCCAGTATTGTGTAGGTTCCTTTTGTGCTGCCTCGGCAGTTCATCTCCACAGTGAGTGACTCCACAAGACCTCTGGGCTGTGCTGTGGTGGTGTCTGGCACTGGGACATTGGCATTGGAACCTTTAGGTGATTTAGGGTGGGGCTTCCCTGGATCAGACAGGTTTGTCCAGTGCATTCCATTTGCCTGCAGGGCCCTTTGACCTGCAGGCTGTGATGTATTGTGTGTTCTGATGCCTTTCACTCATGGCCAACATTTACTTTTTTCATATGAGTTGTGCTTTTCTGTTACCTTAAACTGGATGGACTGGTATTTGGTCTGCATGGCCATGGGTAACCCTTGGGTTCCCATGATCCTATTTCTAGTTTACTGGCATATAATTTATAATCAAGGCTAATGTGTTAATGAAGTGTGGTGTTAATGTGATGAGTGTTCTGTGTAAAGATGCATACTGTAAGTCATAAGCACTGACCCGTATACAGGTCACAGGGGGCCCAGAGCCTATCCTCGGACAGGCGGGATACACCCTGAACAGGGTGGCAATCAATCACAGAGCACGCACACTACATGCAATTGGGAATTCCAGTTAGCATGTCCATGTCTTTGGACTGTGGGAGAAAACCGTATGCACAAAACACAGGGAGATCATGCAAATACCATGCACACAGACCTGAAATGAGAATCACACCTGGATTATGGAGGTGGAAGGCAACAGTGCGAAACACTAAGCCACCATGCAGGAACAAACAAACAAACAAAAAAACATTTCGAAGCCATGCATTATGCCTACCAATTTTCCCATCAACCTTCAGGTGGCAACAGCTTGATTCAGTTCATTTTAATTATGGGGTTACCTGAAGCTCCTTGGACCAAAGATAAATAGAGTCCTTTGGCTAGGTGGCTTTGTAGAATTTGCTGGAATATTTGTTTTTCATCTTAAACTAACCATAATATATCAAAGAAGAGCCCTGGGTCATTTCCTCCTATTAAAACAGCAGTCTGGCTTCATTACATTGTCAATTGCGCTTATTTGACCTTATTTGGCAATTGCGCTTATTTGACCTTCTATGACATGAATAGATGGATAATGGATTTTTTTTTTTTTTGACAAAAAAGTATAAAAAGTATAATGCACGAATACACTGATAAGCATAATCAAACAAAAATCTTGAACAAGCAGTGCATTGTAACCTTACACTCCTATACTTAAACACATCAAACAGATGGAGGAGGAGGAAACATAGAGAAGATGCCTGAGTCAGAGGACAAAAGGTGATCACGTCTTTGGTAAACAACGTGGATAAACAAGTCTGAAGATATGCTGGTGTTTCAGGAATCTGAAAACATCCCTTGCATCATCCTGCCAAAGCTATAACACTATTTAGCTAAGTTAAAGAAGATCTAAAAGGCAAAGAAATAAATTAAACATATAACTCACCTGATGTTGCTATAGAAAAGCTTAAGGATAAAAGCGTAATGGTATAACACTTAAACAACTCCATTGTGGATGTCTACACGGAATGAGAGATGCCAACAAGGCCTGGTCGTCAAGATGATTTAGTTTTCACAATATCTATAGCATTATGCATACTGCTGTCATACAAAAATAATCCCCTAGGTACTTCTTGCCAATTTGCCTCAGGTTCTGTATGCCTGGGAACCCTGTGGGTTATTGTATATCAAAGCACAGCTGCATATATAAATAGAACTCTGTTTCCCTTCTTCTAAACACAAGGGGCATTGAACAAAGCCTGGGTAAAATTAATTCACCCTAGCACTGGTTTAAACGGTCCTCTGAGATCTGCAGGCTAATGTGATGACATCTACCATCTACTTGCTGGCTAAACTTTCTTTAGTGAGGACCTTTGGTGTTACCGCACCACTATAGTATTCACAGGCACACACCTAGCTCAGGTCTCATTTTGGACGCTTTTGAAAGGTAATGATGAAATGAATGGAACTCATTGACATCCACAGTGCTGTTACATTTGAATAGGTGCCATACACACACACACACACACACACACACACACTTTTAACTGATTTTATAGAATAGAAATAGAATTGAAGGAACTGGTTAGTCAGTCTAAGGGACCAAACTTCCACGAACACTGGCATGGGCTTCATCTGGAGGGACAAATTCACTTGGAAGTGGGTGGCTAAGGTGTTTTGACAAAGAAAACAAAATAAGCATTAAGGCCTGATCAAGGTCATCAAGGCTGATCAAATCCTACACAGTGTAGGTAGAACCAGGCGTTAAGATGGTCTTGGACTCGGTGATACAGGCAGCTATTCTCTGATGACTTAAGACTGCATTTTCTTAATATTTCAGGACTGGAACACAACCAATAATGAATGGACTCCATTTTAACTTAAACACCTCTCCTCTTATATTGCAGCCTGCAGCTCAATCCCTGCTATCCGTTATCACCCAAATGGGTTCAATGTTGAGTCTGGTTCCTCTCGAGGTTTCTTCCTATTGGAATCTCAGGGAGTTTTTTCCTTGACAACGTCGCTTTCGACTCGCTTACCAGGAGCAAGTATCTGATAATTCTGATTTATACAAATTTCCTCACACTTTTATTCTGTAAAGCTGCTTAGCGACAATTACTTTTGTTAAATGTGCTATATAAATAAAACTGAATTGACTTCAATCATTAAGGAACAAAGCTGAATAATTGGTGGTGACAAGTGCTGAAACAAATCATTCTTAGCCTAAGGGCTATCACTGCTAGGATGGTTTATCCAAGAGCTTCACATGTAGCTGACCACATGGCTGGGCTACCACCAAGATGCATCCATGATTTCTCTCTAGTTGTACAGTATGATTGATCTTGACAGTGCTCCACATTAAGCAGTTAAGCATGCCTAGAGTGGTTAGACACAACTGAAAAGGATCTGTGCAAAGTATCTTTGGTGCTGAATAGGCTGGTAAGGATAGCTCTTAAAATGCTGCCTGAGTGGACCATAATATGCTGATGTCTGAGCATATTTAGAACCAACTTTATACTTCACAAAGCCAGAGGACTACCCACAATTCCAGCTGTTGTATGTTGATGTATTACCTGCCCCATTATAACAATGACATCTGACACATCTGATGTTTCTTTGGTGATTCTCTCTCTCTCTCTCTCTCTCTCTCTCTTTCTCTCTCTCTCTCTCTCTAGTGAAGAATAACCCCCAACCAGATTCTGTATCCTAGAAACACTCCATACTCTCAGCGAGCTTTTTCTATTAAGATAAGAAAACATCTGGGGGTCCAGATTGCATGTTGATGGGTTCTCTATGGAAAGCTTGCTATCCTAGCTAGACTAGAAGAATTATTAATGTGGTTGCCATCACCAGTCTAAGCACTCTCAGCAGATAGCGGCTGAACCTCTATTAGCCCGCTCATACATGAGAGCACACAGAAGCCAGTCTGACACACATGGCAGGGCTTTGTATGGCTGATTAGCCACGTGAGTACCAGCAGGGTAGGCTAAGCCAGCCATACCTGACATTGAGTATAAACCCATATCCTGCCCCACATGCCCAAATGCCAGAAGCAATCTGTTTAATTAGCTGCCCTAAAATTGACCACTAGTCTTCCAGCACTAGCAGAAGACTCGCCAATGTATCGTTATTGCTTGCTACATGTTGGACCGGAGAGTTGTCATAGCAGCCATGCTCACTGTTTGGCAACACAACACATGCATCAAAGCTGTCTGGCTCATGATTCATCATATAGCCAGAAAACCTACCATAGAGCCAGAGGATGGGGGAACTGGGGACCACAAGGAATTGTTGCGGTGAATCTGGAAGCTCGGCTGGTTGTTCATTATTAGGATGACTGGCTACAGAGCTATAAGGGCAGCTATCTATAGCAAGACTCATGGATTATTGATTAATTTCACCTTGTTTTACTTTAACATTTAGGGTGCTTTCACACCTACAAGGATTTGGTGCGCACCAAACGTGTTTGGTCCCTTGGTTCGGTTCGTTTGCATTGATGTGAATGCAATCTCAGTACTTTGGTGAGCTCCAAATCAATCGATCCGAGACCTGCCTGAAGGGGTGGTCTCGGACCACTTTATCCGCTCTACTTTGGTACGGTTCGTCTGATGTGAAAGCAACCCAACCAAATCTGACGAAATGGTATAGTTTAATGCACTTTGGGTATAAGGGTGCTTTCACACCTATAGTTCGATTACTTTAGTCCGCACCAGTTAGAAAAATGTTACAATGTAGTAAACAGACATTGGTACGGTTTGCTTCACATATGCAGTGTTCTAAATGAACCAAAATAGACCGCGAAGCCCATCGGCACCGGAAACAGGTTTCCTGATTTATTCATCTCGCCGACGGCGCATTGTGCGCCACTTCAGGGAGAAGAGATGTGCCCTCCTCCTGAATGATCATTTTGTTATTAGCCGGCGTGTAAATGTAGCTGTTTTTATGTGTCGTGGACAGTTGCTTTTGGATATGCTCATCCGACCATATCCTGTATCTATGAGGCACTTAATTTCTTCGGCACTCCACGTTTCTCCGCGGTTTGATTTCATCGCAAGTCGATAGCTTGAAAAATTTAATGGAGAATTTTACCCACAACCCCGTATCTCTTATATCCAAAGTGCATTAAACTATATCATTTCGTCAGATTTGGTTGAGATACAGGGTTGTGGATAAAATTCTTTTCACTTCCTGTTGACTCCATTAAATTTTTCAAGCTACCGACTCGTGATGAAATCAAACCGTGGAGAAACGTGGAGTGGCAAAAGAAATTAAGTGCCTCATAGAAATATGGTAGGATTAGCATATCCAAAAGCAACTGTCCACGACACATAAAAAGATCGCCGGCTAAAAACAAAATGATCATTCAGGAGGAAGGCATGTCTCTTCTACCTGAAGTGGCGTGCGATGCGCCATCTGCGAGATGAATAAACCATGTAAGAGCCATATCATACTTATGAATTTGTTGTTGTGTTTATTTGTTTTTACTTCATGTTATTTTACCTTATTCTACTTATTAGTTAAGCATTAAGCATTACGTTTATTACATAAGCCATAAGCTTTGAATTTGTTAGTTAAGCATCCATTTTGATAATCGTAAGTTGGTCTGTGATGTCATTCCACTATGACATGTATTTGTATTTCAGTTTACATGCGGAAGGCTACGGAAACACAAGCTTTTGACCGTAAGCTACCCGTAAGCAGATATATACAGTACAACAAAAGTGTTGTTATGTGCGTAAGCTAATCGTAATCCAAGATCTTAGTAAGATACAGCAAATAGGTTGTTGTAAAAGTCAGAAATTTACAAGATACAGCAACTGGTGTTGTAACTACAGTGGATTTACTCAAGACGACTATATGAAGTGTTGATTCTTTGATGCTGGAAAATAAAATATAAGAGACAAAGAAATCATCGGACTTCGGTTTTTCGTGTGAGTAAAAAGGGCAAACCAAAGATACGCGTCAAACCTAGTGAAATAATATGTCCGCATCCACAATAAACCAGGAAGCTGGTTTGGAGTCGCCGCCGCGAATCGTGTTCAAAATTAATTATCTAAAAATAATGAGTTGCACGTACCATGTAGTGCGCGAGAATCAGCGCCATGAGTGCAAAGCAAAGCTGTTCCTCCATGATTTTCTGAATAGTCTGGTAACCATTCCAAGCAAACCTTACCTTTTCAGTCTTCCTCTAATTGTGCTGTCATGGATGTGTAACATGCTTAATGAGGTCTGTAATGTCTGAGATGTAGTTGAGATGTAGGTCTGACTTTGCGGTGAATGTGCTCTGATGTCCATTCCAAGATTGCCAACTGTCTCGAATGCTTTCCACTTGTGAAAAACCTTTTTCTTGTTGCTGTATCTTACATTCTTAGTTTTCCGGGAGCTCTCGTTAGCTGACGGTCAAAAGCTTGTGTTTCCGTAGCCTTCCACATCTAAACTGAACTCTCTTTCATATGACAGTCACACAAAAGCATGTAATAGTAGAATGACATCACAGACCAACTTACGAGTGTCAAAATGGATGCATAACTTAGAAATTTAAAGCTTATGGCTGCCTGAATGAAATAACAACAAATAAGTAAAATAAAATAAACACAACACCAAATTCATAACAAGTACGATATGGCTCTTACATTCCAGCCCCTAATTGACAGGCATGGAGACTGACAATTACAATTTGTGTTTTTTTTTTTTTTTGATAAAGCCATTAAATCAAACATTCTTAACCTTCTAAACGTTGTAAATCTTTTAAGTGTGGAATATTTATCTCAGATGTTTACATTTGCATATCAAATCTCACAACATATTACCACACATTTAACCGTCCATTTCATATATGAGGCACAGCTTGTCGATGGGTCTTTCCAGAGTGTTGGTCTTGGTTTTAACTAGCAAACGTCTCACAAATCCCCCTTTGTCAGGGAACACTTCTGTGATTCGTCCCATGACCCATGAATTTCTTGGAGAAGACTCATCAATTATTAAAACTATATCTCCAATCGAGAGTTTTTTTTTTTTTTTTTAACCATTTTTGCCATACCTGGTGCAAGGGCAAGTATTCACGCACCCATCGCTTCCAGAGCAGGTCTGATAAGTACTGAACCTGCTTCCACCTGCGACGTGCATAGATGTCTTCCTTTTTGAAAAGTCCAGGGGGCAGGTTTGGCTCTTTTTTCATCAGCAGCAGGTGGTTTGGTGTCAGAGGTTCCAGATCTGTGGGATCATCCAAGACAGTAGTGAGGGGTCGGTTATTCATTATCGCTTCTACTTCACACATGAATGTATGCAGGCTCTCGTCAGTTAATGTTTGTTCTTTCAGTACTGATCTCAAGATCTTTCTAACTGACCTGATCTGTCTTTCCCATATTCTGCCAAAGTGAGATCCAGAGTGCGGGTTAAATATCCACTGTATGTTCCTTTGAGTAAGGAAGCTTTCAATTTGTGACTGATTCCATTGCTGAATAGCCTCGTGCAGTTCAGTCTCAGCGCCTGTGAAGTTTGTTCACTTCGCATAACTGACACCTGACCTCTCCTGCTTATAAAGCGTCGCATGGCATTCACACAAGAGTCTGGGTCAAGCGAATGAGCAATTTCAATGTGCACGGCTCTTGTTGTCAGACAAGTGAAAAGTACGCCATATCTTTTAACTTTACTTCTGCCTTGTTTGACCTCGAAGGGTCCGAAGTAGTCTACTCCCACATCGGTGGAGGGGGGGTGGTCTGGTATTACTCTGTCGAGTGGCAATTCTGACATTTTTTGCTCACATGCTTTAGCTTTAGACTTCCTGCATAATACACACCTGGAGAGAAACTGTCTTACGAGTGAATTAGCAGTCGGAATCCAGTATTTCTGCCGCAATTCTGCAAGCATGTAATTTCTGTCCTATCTTGTCATGAACGTCTCTTAATATTAACGTTGTGATATGTGAGTCTTTAGGTACAATGTCTGGGTGTTTAACATGCTCTGGCATTGCGGACCTGCCGAGACGTCCTCTGACTCTCACCAATGCATCCTGTAGCACTGGGTCCAGTTTGGACAAGCAACTGTTTCTTTTTACAGATGCCTTGCGTTTTTGCGGTGTGGGAATTTCCTGTTTGAATTCTGCTGCTGCTTTACCCTTTTGCAACGTGAGAATTTCTTCCTTAAAATTTTGTCTTTGAGTAAGCTTAATGATTTCGTTTTCTGCTTTTGTTAGTTCTTGAGCTGTTAGCGACTTGTGATTTTCTGTCTTTGGGTTATCTACTTGTGTTTTGACCCTTTCTGTTTTATGTTTGAGCATGTCTCTGATGCGAAGGATCCAGGCAACGGATCTTTTTAACTTGTGCCAATCAGAGTGATGATTCATCAATTTGCTCACTGCGTCTGCGCATTTTGTAACGCTCACAGTATTCACTAAAGCTGAGAGTTTAATTTCATCATCATTTTGTGTTATTGATGTGTCATGAATATTTTCAGGCCATTTGCACTCTGCTTCTTTGAGAAAGGAGGGACCATGGTTCCAGTTAACATTTTTCATGAACTTTTCACAGGATACCCCCCTGGAGGCAGAATCAGCTGGGTTTTCTGAGGTATTAACATACCTCCATTGCTGTGCCTTGGTTGACTCTCATATAATGGCAATTCTGTTGGCCACAAAGGTTTTAAAACGAAGTGTTTCATTATCAATGTATCTCAAAACAGTTGTACTGTCAGTCCAAAACATAGAGTCCAGCAATTTCAATTCTAGCTGTTCTTTCAACATTTTGTCATTTTTTACAGCGACCACTGCCGCAATCAGTTCCATTCGTGGAATGGTGGTTTGTTTCAGGGGTGCTACACGGGAGTTCCCCATCATGAATGCACAATGTGTAAGTCCATCAGCGTTTACTAACCTGAGGTATGAGACAGCTCCGTATCCCATTTCACTCGCATCCGAGAAGTGGTGGAGTTGTACTGTTGCTGTAACTCCGAAGTCGGCTGGTTTTATGCACCTTGCTATGCTGAACTCGGACAGTCTGTGCAGCTCTTGCAGCCAGGTTTTCCATGCCGTTGCAAACTGCTCGGGAATGTCATCATCCCAGGCTAGTTTTTCTTTACATAACTGTTGCATTAGAGTTTTGGCTGGCAGTATGACAGGTGCGAGAAAGCCTAACGGGTCGTATGTTGAGCTAGTGATTGGCAGGATTCCTCGTCTTGTCACAGGTCGTTGCTTTAAACTAATCTTAAACTTGAACATGTCTGAATCAATGCACCACAGCACCCCCAGAGCTCTCTCTATGGGCAGGGCATCTTTACTCAAGTCTAAGTCTCTCATGTCTTTGATCCTTTCGCTCTCGGGAATGACAGTCAGTAGGGCACAGCTACAGTATTGCTTGCCCATTTAGTGAGGTTGAACCCTCCGCTTGCACAGAGACTTGTGAGATCATTGTATAGGGCGACTGCTTGGTCATGACTCGAGACGGATTTCAGGCAGTCGTCTACATAAAAGTTTTTAAGCACTGTATTAACTGCCACAGCAGATGCATTGCTGCGGTTCTCTTCTGCTGTCTTTCTGTGGGCGAAGTTAGCAACACTAGGCGACGATTTTGCACCGAACAGATGAACTACCATTTTAGATTCAACTAAGTCTTGGTTCACATCTCCATTTGGCCACCATAGGAAGCGCAGCAGATCTGTGTTCTTCTCGGGGACTCTTACTTGATAATACATGGCTTCTGCTATTGTGTCCTTTTTCTTGGACTTTATTTTAACGGGTACAATGGGGAGGATGCAATTACCTCCAGCCCCAGTGAGCGCATTTGATTCATGACTCACTGCAGTTGTATTTGTTGTGTCACTTTTAGTTTCGTTTCTACGAGCGCTCGTAGCTGACTGCGCCGTGGCTGGCATGGCTATGTGTAGCATGCGTGGATGTGACTTTGAGCACAATGAACATTTTAATTTTCTGGTACAGTCTTTCCACAAATGACCCTTTCTTAAGCATCCGAAACAGAATCCGTTTCCTTTTAAGAATTCTACTTTGTCTTTGTATGTCTTATCATTTAATTGGAAGCAATCGTCTAAGACATGCTCCCCTTTGCAATGTGCGCACAGTTTAGTGAAGGCGCTGATAGGTGATGTACCGGCATTCTTCATTGTAATCAAGTCTTTGTGAATTTTACCAACCTGTCTGTCCTCGGTTGCCACGCTGACCCTGGGTTCTCCTTGGCCCCTTTGTTTGGGTCCTTGAAGGGATGTGTGACTGGGTTTTCTGTCGCTGGTTGCGGCGTCCAGGTCTGTAGAGTGCACGCAGCTTAGGTGCACGTTGCTCGATTCAGTGACTGCGCTTTCGTTCGCAGGCTGCGCTCGGCTGTTACTTGTTGAGTTGGAAAGGTGAAAGTGCGCGCTGCTCGGGCACACGCTGCTCGATTCAATGAGTGCGCTCTCGTTCGCAGGCTCCGCTCGGCTGTTGCATGTTGAGTTGGAAGGGTGAGAGTGCGCGCTGCTCGGGCACGCGCTACTCGGACGCGTGCTGCTCGATTCAATGACTGATCTCTCTGTTGCTGGCTGTTGTCCTTGAAGCACTCTTAATTTGGCATCGTGCATGGCGAGCGCTGTTTTGGTTTCCAGTCGTTCCTTTTTTGCCTTTAGTTGTGCCATTATTTGTGCTTCCTCTATTTCTAGTTGGAGACGTTCCTTTTTCGCCTTTAGTTGTGCCATTATTTGTGCTTCCTCTATTTCTAGTTGGAGATGTTCCTCCAAGGTTGCAGCTTTTGCTAACAGCGCTGCTCTTTCGGCCTCTTCTTTCTTTATTCGGGCTGAGGATGATGTAGAAGTTGCAGACCTTTTGGATGCTGCCGTTATCAGTGACACGCCGACGCCCGGCGAGACATCTTCGTGTATTCGCGATGTCACAGAGTGGCCCTTAATGTCTTTGGTGTCCACCTTAGCTATGAATTCTGTGCGGCCTTGGGCCTCAGGTGCTCCGCAGGCGACCTGATCGCGTTTGTGTTCGTCTTTACGAGTGTACACAAGCACATCAATGTTACTTCTCATGAAGTTCTCTCTTCTGTACTCAGTTTCAACGATGTTTAACTTACGTGCATAGTTCATACAGTAGGTGTCTTTAATGCAGTAGACATTGCATTCAGTCGAATTCGCTTGCCTTTTCTTGCATCCAGCGCCTCGTTGAGGTTCTTTCTGTTCATCTCGTGAAGCGCCGTTAGGCTCCCCAGCGAAGTGCTGGGAGCGTTGTCTTCGTTGTTCGGCATGGTGAAGTTCGACGGCTATTCTCTTTTACTTTCCCTTTCAGCGTTCACTTGTTTTCGTTCAAACAGCGGAAAAGCTTTTGACTTTATGTAGATGCGGTCATATTATTTCACTAGTTTTGACGCGTAGCTTTGTCTTAAAGTTTCACTCACACGACAGAAGTCCGATCTCTTTGTTTCTTGTAGTTTATTTTGTCAGCATCAAAGAATCACACTTCATACAGTCGTCTTGAGTAAATCCACTGTGATTACAGACACCAGTTGCTGCATCTTGCAAATCTCTGACTTTTACAACAACCTGTTTGCTGTATCTTGTAACTTACAGTCTTAGCTTAGGTACAGTGGTGTGAAAAACTATTTGCCCCCTTCCTGATTTCTTATTCTTTTGCATGTTTGTGACACTTAAATGTTTCTGCTCATCAAAACCGTTAATTATTAGTCAAAGATAACATAATTGAACACAAAATGCAGTTTTTAAATGACAGTTTACGTTATTAAGGGAGAAAAAAAACTCCAAATCTACATGGCCCTGTGTGAAAAAGTGATTGCCCCCCTTGTTAAAAAATAACTTAACTGTGGTTTATCACACGTGAGTTCAATTTCTGTAGTCACCCCCAGGCCTGATTACTGCCACACCTGTTTCAATCAAGAAATCACTTAAATAGGAGCTACCTGACACAGAGAAGTAGACCAAAAGCACCTCAAAAGCTAGACATCATGCCAAGATCCAAAGAAATTCAGGAACAAATGAGAACAAAAGTAATTGAGATCTATCAGTCTGGTAAAGGTTATAAAGCCATTTCTAAAGCTTTGGGACTCCAGCGAGTCGACCATTTTGGCCGACCAAAATTACCCCAAGAGCGCAGAGACAATTCATCCGAGAGGCCACAAATGACCCCAGGACAACATCTAAAGAACTGCAGGCCTCACTTGCCTCAATTAAGGTCAGTATTCACGACTCCACCATAAGAAAGAGACTGGGCAAAAACGGCCTGCATGGCAGATTTCCAAGGGGCAAACCACTTTTAAGCAAAAAGAACATTTAGGCTCATCTCAATTTTGCTAAAAAACATCTCAATGATTGCCAAGACTTTTGGGACAATACCTTGTGGACGGATGAGACAAAAGTTTAATTTTTTGGAAGCTGCGTGTCCCGTTACATCTGGCGTAAAAGTAACACAGCATTTCAGAAAAAGAACATCATACCAACAGTAAAATATGGTGGTGGTAGTGTGATGGTCTGGGGTTGTTTTGCTGCTTCAGGACCTGGAAGGCTTGCTGTGATAGATGGAACCATGAATTCTACTGTCTACCAAAAAATCCTGAAGGAGAATGTCCGGCCATCTGTTCGTCAACTCAAGCTGAAGCGATCTTGGGTGCTGCAGCAGGACAATGACCCAAAACACACCAGCAAATCCACCTCTAAATGGCTGAAGAAAAACAAAATGAAGATTTTGGAGTGGCCTAGTCAAAGTCCTGACCTGAATCCTATTGAGATGTTGTGGCATGACCTTAAAAAGGCGGTTCATGCTAGAAAACCCTCAAATAAAGCTGAATTACAACAATTCTGGAAAGATGAGCGGGCCAAAATTCCTCCAGAGCGCTGTAAAAGACTCGTTGCAAGTTATCGCAAACGCTTGATTGCAGTTATTGCTGCTAAGGGTGGCCCAACCAGTTATTAGGTTCAGGGGGCAATTACTTTTTTACACTTTTTTTGTAGGTTTGGATTTTTTTTCTCCCTAAATAATAAAACCCCTCATTTAAAAACTGCATTTTGTGTTTACTTGTGTTATCTTTGACTAATAGTTAAATGTGTTTGATGATCAGAAACATTTTGTGTGACAAACATGCAAAAGAATAAGAAATCAGGAGGGGGCAAATAGTTTTTCACACCACTGTATATAACAACACTCTTGCTGTATATATCCACTTACGGGAGCTTACGGTTACAACAACCTAGTTGCTGTATCTCACATTCTTAGCTTACTGGGAGCTCTCGTTAGCTGACGGTCAAAAGCTTGTGTTTCCGTAGCCTTCCACATCTAAACTGAACTCTCTTTCATATGACAGTCACACGAATGCATGTAATAGTAGAATGACATCACAGACCAACTTACGAGTGTCAAAATGGATGCATAACTTAGAAATTTAAAGCTTATGGTTTATGTAACAAACTTAATGCTTAATGCTTTACTAATGAATAGAACAAGGTAGAATAAATGAAATAACAACAAATAAATAAAATAAAATAAACACAACACCAAATTCATAACAAGTACGATATGGCTCTTACACTTTTCTTACTGTAAAATGGTGAACTCCAAATTGTTTGGAATTCCTTCCTTGTAAAATTCATTCCCACTTGGAATTATTGCGAATTCCTTCCGCATTGTGTTAAAATACACCTGAATGCTCCAGACCAGCAAAATGCCAAAACATCCACTTTTATAGAGGCCTGTACACCTGCTAATAATCAATTAATTAAAGGCACCTGGCTGCAACTTGTACTCTTAAATCTGTAGAAGGATTCCACGCATCGTGAAAAATCTATGACCAGATTTTTATTATTCCTTACACAAAAAAGAACAGGAATAAAAGCACTAAGTCATACACATGATGGATGTGCATATTTGATGTTATCTGTAGTTTAAATAAGTGTTATATCATTTGCATATCAGTTATCAGTAAGTTTATAATTGCAAAG
The DNA here is from genome assembly GCA_030522415.1 of Channallabes apus. Lineage (NCBI taxonomy): Eukaryota > Metazoa > Chordata > Actinopteri > Siluriformes > Clariidae > Channallabes > Channallabes apus. The sequence continues at coordinate 14,902,509 of CM060109.1, forward strand.
ATGAAACTGTAGCAGTACATTATATAGGTGTATAAACTGGTGAAGGCGTGCCCAGTAAAGTTACTGTATATGTTCTCACACTGCATGGCAATGTAGGTGTCAGAACTGAACTTCTGGATGTCTAAGTGGTGCTGCAGTGTTATTTTTACAAATAATTAGAGTAGTTTTAAATTTGAAAGTTTGGTCTGTTAGAGCAGGATAGTATCTATCATACGTTTATTGCTTTCTTGCATTTTTTCTAATTTCTTGCAGCACTGATTAGAGCAGGATTATTTTATCAGTGACAATCCCGGACCTACAGTACTATAGGAGAGAAAGCGAACAGGTTAAACCGACAGTCCACCATAGTGCCATTCCAAAACCTTTATTCTTTAATTTTTCAGCCATTATGATGTAGATTTACTTGTGTGCTTCAGATCATTGTCCTGTTGCCTGATCTGATTTCAACCAAGCTTGACTGTGTCTGTTCCTGAGTTAATAAACAAACATGTACTGTAGAAACATCTACATTTAGGCATTTGGCAGACGCTCTTATCCAGAGCGACTTACATTTTTATCTCATTATACATCTGAGCAGTTGAGGGTTAAGGGCTTTGCTCAAGTGCCCAACAGTGGCAACTTGGTGGTTGTGGGGTTTGAACCTGGGATCTTCCGAACCATAGTCCAATGCCTTAACCACTGAGCTACCCCTGGCCCTACATCTACATCATGTAAAACATCAACATCTGTTTTAATAACTGACTTAACATAAAATCTAGAAACTGAACACACAGCCAGCACCTTTGTTCTGAATCAAGAAGATCCATTACATCTAAAGAACTTCAAGAAACTGTAACTGATCATGAGTTTAATCCACTACTTAATTTCAAATATACAGTAGTTAAATACAGTCTTATCTCAATGGCAGACCAGGAACCCTTGTACTGTAGTTATTTAGAGTGTATAATGTTCACAAAATAGAAATAATAACAAATGAGAATGGCTGTTTTTAGCTGAAAGCCGTTTGGCTGCCAACCAAATTCTAGCCCATTCCCTGCTGGTGTGTTTATACTGCACAGCAAGTACACCCATTCAAACCTCCTTCATTTATTTCCAGGGTGTGACCATTAGATGTTCTCCAAACCCATTCATGCATAAACCAATGTGTGACTGCCTAAAGCCCGGTATTCACACACACACACACACACATGTGACTTTGTTTAGAGCCTGAAGTAGACATGTATATGCCTTCCAGAATTAAAATAGTTGTGGAGCTATTGACATTATCTTTGTATCACTGTTGTATTTTTAAAACCTGGGTACCTTCCCACATCTTCTTTAAAGATGTGAACACTTAAAGAAATACTCAAAACCCAATACAAATAATTTACCACAGTCTACTTATTGAGTAAGGTTTAAATTCAATGGCTATAATTAATATTTCTAATTAATTCAGTCCTTACAGTGACAAATGATGTCTACAGTATGTGCTCTATTCACAAAATACATGTAGAATGTGTGGAATTTTAGTTTGCATCTGATTGCATCTGAGACTAATACTTGCAGTTTTATAATTGTCTCTAGATGGGCATGATGCAGCTCTTCAGCTATGATGAAAATAAATAAATAAATAAAGACCTTGCAGGTGTCCCGATCAATCACCACTGATTCACATCACCGTGTAAGCTGATAAGCAAGTTCAATGAAATCTCTGAAAATGCATTCATGTTAAAACCAACTCAGCCTGCCTCTTATGACAAAAGCAGGCAGACTCATAGACCACTTCCACCGCAACCATACTGTACACACACTATGATCCCTTAAGTGTTTGTGCGTCTCCCTAGATATCACATATAACCAACACAGTGCTGTTTGTAAAAGGCTGAACAAACGTATCAACACGCAGTATTTACTTTGTAGATAAGTGCCTGTCTGCCATGGGTAAAGTTCTGACGCCACCCTTCAACCTCACAGCGAAATGCTTTAAAAACTGTTTAATCAACTCGGCTAATTTTGAGTAAAGGCATTTTGTTCTTATTGGTTTCTCTGGATCAACTTACTGTACTGGAGTATGAGTCCATCAACTCACCTGCTGTCAGTGCATCAACTCACCTCGCCATCATAGATGATTATGGAGTTAGAGCCGCTCTTCCACAATGCTAAACATGCCGTAGTCCCATAGACTTACATATCAAAGTACTAATAAAGTCAAATCAAAGGAAAAACATAGACTAAAAGAGGATATTTCAAGATGCAATTCACCCCTCTACATACCCCAGATAGCACTACTTTATCGGCCCAACGTCAGCAAAATTTTGGTAACCTCAACATTTGGCCAACGGCGGTGAATATGTTGGCATCAGTAATTGGCCCACCGTCATTTTGTCCGTTTGCCCACTGTTGGCCTATTGATGGGGCCAAACATCAGCTGACACAATGTTGGTTCAATAAATAATGGCAAGGTTGAAAATTGTCTTCTTCTTCTATACCGCTTTATCCTTCTATTCAGGGTCACAGGGGGCCTGGAGCCTATCCCAGGAGACTTCGGGCACAAGGCGGGGTACACCCTGGACAGGGTGCCAATCCATCGCAGGGCACACACACACATTCACACACTACGGTCAATTTGGGAACGCCAATTAGCCTAACCTGCATGTCTTTGGACTGTGGGAGGAAACCGGAGTACCCGGAGGAAACCCACCAAGCACGGGGAGAACATGCAAACTCCATGCACACAGAGACGGGAATCGAGCCTGGCCGGGGAATCGAACCCAGACCCTGGAGGTGCAAGGCGACAGTGCTAACCACTACACCACCGTGCCGCCTGGTTGAAAATTGGAAATTGGAAATTAACTTATATTGCTTTAGCTTTGTGCAGCAGGCTCTCTCAATGAAGCCATCACATCAGGAGCTCATATGAGGGTTGGTTACCAATCTAGTACATACATAGCATTGAAAGAAGTATATATCTAACTCAGTTGAATGTTTTCTAAATAATAAGTGTTAAATGATTGTGCTTTGTACTCAACTGTGAACACTGTCAAACAGGTCACTAGATGGCGCTAATCATTAAGGAGGAACCATAAACCCCACTGTGGCCAGGTGCTGCTGATTAAGTCCTGAAGCCAAGCTAAACATAAGCTAAAGTTTTGTTCCTGGTTTCTTCTAACTACAGGTGGGTTAATATTCCTCCAAAAGAGATGTAAAAATTCTTGAGTAAAACATACTGTTGAGAATTTGTTGTGGTAACATGAAAAGCATGCAATTAGTTGTTTTGCTGTATGGAACTGTAATGTAATGTGATGAGAAATATGTTTAGCTATGCACTATTATGTTAGGCTAATCAACCTGTTGCCCGTGAATACAGTAGCATACTGAGCCATATCGAGATTCTAACCATAATGATTGTCGCCAAAGTAAGTGCCGGAAACGTTAAAGGGCTAATATACAGAACAGTACATATTGTTTTGCAGATGCTGAGCCGCCTGATATAAAATAAATTTATTTTAATTCACCTTGCTGAGAGAAAAAGTCGTTGTACTTTGTTTATTTTGTAGTTTATCATCATAATGTTTGCATATACAGTATTTTCTTTGTTTGTAATAATTTCACCACAAATAAAATTAATACATCAATTTCTGAAGATTTAAATAAGTTTTATTATTATTGGCGATGATAAAGAGTCTAAGTTTAAGTTTCAATTTCCACCTTTGCCATAATCTACTGAACCAGCATTGTGCCAAAATTGGGCCTATCAACATTGGCCCAACCTACTGTATCTTTGGCTCCACCAACGAACCAACCAGTGAACCAACAGTGATGGCCTTCAGCAGTGTGCTATCTGACAAAATGTATCTTTGCCTCATTGCATCTCTTTGTCTGTTAAAAATCTCCCAATTTTTGTAATTTTTTTTTTTTTACAGATAGATGTCTTTATCCAAAGTGACTTACATTTTATCCTATTATACACCTTAGCAGTTAAGGGCCTTGCTCAAGGGCCCAACAGTGGTAACTTGGTGGTGCTGGGGTTTGAACCAGCGAACTTCTAAATAGTAGTTCAACAACTTAGCCATTGAGCTATCCCTGCCTAAGTGCACTGCCTACTGTAAGTGTCTGAACATTTTCTCAGCCAATCAGAAAGCAGGGAGTGGAAACACCCATCTTTAGGACCTAATCAAACATTTTCCACTTTCATTAATTTCTGATGAATAAAAAAACTACTCATCACTAACTGCTAATTGCTAACCTAGACTTCTTAAACATTAAAAAGGGGCTCTTGGTCCATGAGGTCACAATAGGAGAAAATCCAGTTAACTAGTTAAAGCCCTGGCCAATATAAGAGGCAAAAATGATATTCAATTGATCGACTGATTCATTCATTCATTTAGTCGTCATAGTGACATTTTCATAATAGGTCACCTAATTGGGTAAACTGTTAAACAATGTGTAATGCTTGCTCAATGCATTCTTTTAAAAACTATTTTAATAAATTAATTACTTCTGTCCTAGTTATTCATGTCTATTCATAAATTCTGCATTATGTATTCAAGTTATTTATTTTTTTATGCAAAACCATTTCATGTGTTTGCCTCTGTCAAGTCAATTGACACATAGTGTACCTTTTCCACCAAGACTGGTGCTGAAATGTGAAAAATAAAAACCTGATGCTCCTGATATTTGGGATTTATTTGGAGAGCATGAGAGAGTGACACGGAGCCTGAGAGCCCAAAAGCGTGTAAGATGACAGCCTTGATGTTTCGATGAAAAAAATGTAGACGATGCAATAACCAACCAATGGCACAATGTTTCAAAAGGCATACAAGGTCAGGAAATGTAAGCATAGTGAAATCGTTGTTATTTCTCAGGCTGACACTGGCACTGATTAATATTTAGGCAACGTGCTGCCAGACATGGCTCAATAAGCAAACTGTCTCCAGGCCTGTCTGAAAAGTTTTTCACTAATCTAAAATTTACTCATTGACATGAGAACAGTTTAAGTAAAACCTGTTCTGATAAAATTTTTATGGAACTTCAGTACTTAATTTTTTCATTCATTTTATAGAATATGAGCTTTAGGAATTTTTGTTGTAGGGTTATCAGATCACAAACGAACCCAATCAAACAATGGTCACACTCTTGATCTAATACTAAAACTAAATATCCATTCATCCATCTACTGTAGGAAGGGCTGTAATCCACCTTGAGGCTGTGGAGGTCAGTGGTGACCATTGTAATCATTCCTATTTTTACAACTGTGGTAACACCTCTAGTCAACATTCACACAACGGGCAATTTCTTGAAGATTTCTTTAGAAATATTAGCATGAGGTGCATCTTACTGTAGCTTCCAAATTATTCTACTCTAATATGGAGTTTGACCAGAGTCTCAACTACATCATGTCCACTTTCATATGACAGATCTCATACCTTTTTATAAAGTTTTCTACACTTTTAACTGCAATTTAATACAGCGGAACCCAGGCATACATAAGTTCTTAAAGGACAAATTTATCTTGCAATCCAAATGTTCCCATAAGAAACACGTAAATGTAAAGAAAATTACATGTAAATAATATAATCCTTTCCAGACATCAAAAATATTACCAATATTACCAATTCCCCACACAATAATAATATTTTTCAATATAAAAATGCCAGTAAATGTAAAATATGCAAGTAAAATAAATAGACATTAAAGCTTACTTAATCTTAATTTATGATTCCTCTTGGCATATCTTGGCAACAGTACCCTTACCAATGTAACAAGTTCCATACAATCATCATACAGTTTTTCTGCCCATAAAATCAAACAAATAAAACTTTAACACTTCCACGTAGGTTTTGAATGAATGCTGAAGGCAATGTTAGTATTGCGGGTTGACTCTCAAAACAGATTTTGCTGACTGAAAAATAATTGTAAACTTGCTTTTCTTGGCTTTCACTGACAGAAACAAATTTTAAATTATTCCTGGACTCTCTTACTTGGCTATTTGTATGCTGAAAATGCTTCATACTGTATGCTGAAGTAAATTTTATGCAAAAATTATATCCTATCATCATGCAAGCAATGTTCATTCATTCATTCAACTTCTATACCGCTATATCCTGTATTTAGGCTCACGGGGTCCTGGCGCCTATGCAGGGAGACTCAGGGCACGAGGCAGGGTACACCCTGAACAGCGTGCCAATCCATCGCAGAGCGCGCACACACACACACACACACACACACACACACACACTATGGTCAATTTGGGAACACCAATTAGCCTGATCTGCATGTCTTTGGACTGGGAGGAAACCGGAGTACCCGGAGGAAACCCACCAAGAACGGGGAGAACATGCAAACTCCATGCACACAGACGGGAATCGAGTCTGGCTGGGAATTGAACTCAGACCCTGGAGGTGCAAGGCGACAGTGCTAACCACTACACCACCGTGCCGCTGCGCAATCAATGTTGTTTAAGTAATTATTACAAAAAGCTTTTAAAACTTTCAAAAACAACCTATTACCAAGCAAAAGTTCTGCTGGGTGCACATAATATTATTTAAAAAAAATTCAAAAACACCATGTCAGAAAAATAAATGTTTTCTTGAGGTCACTTTACTCAAACGGCCTCTGCAGTTACCAGATCTGAATCCAATAGATCACCTTTGAGATGTGGTGAAATGAGAGATTCACATCATGGATGTACAGCCAACAAATATGCATAAACTTTGCGATGCTCTCATGTCAATATGGACCAAAATCCATAAGGCATGTTTCCAGCAGCTTGTTTAATCTATAGTACCATGAAGATCTGGAGGCATATATACAATACATACATATTAACCTTTTAACTGACAATATTCTTGGTGCTTATGTGAATTTTCTGCCTTGTGGAAAATACCTAAAACTCTATAAACCTGCCACACAGTGTTAGTGGAAGATGTGCTATTTCAGGTTCTTAATTAAAAATAATTAGTCTAGGACCCTTTCACCAAGTCTTCCTAATGTAAGGGTGTTGGTGTTCCAAGCCTTAGGCACCATGACTAGAAATAAAAGACAGCACGCTTAGAATTTTCTAGTGTCATAAAGCAGCTGGAGGTTGTAGAGGATATGAATAAGAAGAAACAAAGCATGGCTTTTTAGTTTGTGTGCCAGCATGGGGGATTGGAGAAGGAAAGTATTAAAAGAGAAGCATGGGGATGGGGATACAAAAACAGAGGGGACGATGAGAATGGAAAAACGTGGCAAAGTGATTTCACGCCTTAGTGAACAGGTACAAAACCTGATAGTGAGCCTGGAACTGGCCATTGCTTTCAAGCCTCCAGTGTATCCTTGCCAAACCATAGGAAGGTCAAAAGAGGTGTGCAGCATAGCAACACAAGGTCATTTGTATAAACTGCACAAAACACCACATTTAATAAGGTGAAGACTTGGATGGAGTCTGTGAAGATTTGTGTATGGAACCTACAGTATTGTTATTGACTTCACAAGTATACATCCATTAAGTTGCTAACTTAATAATCAGTTTGTTCTTGATTTGCATGAACTGTGTTGTTTCTTTTCCTTTTTATCAACAAAAAATTTAATTTTTTTTTCCTAAATTCCTTTTATGAAAAGCAGATGTACTCCAGCATTCTGAATCCTAAATGAACTCTCACTCTTGTGGGTATTAACCTCCTTGTCTCGTTGTCTCTTTAGATCATCTAAAGGCCTGATTGTAAGTCATTTATTCAGAAATACAGTAGCACCCCTGAAGCTGACTGCTCTGAGTTAGGCAGAAACTCATGCTTTATTAAGCAACAAGTCCATAGATTATTGATTAGAGTCTTGGCCACTTCTCCCTGCTGTCTCCACTGAGATTCTGCATGGGTAACTACATGTAGATGGCTGAGCATAACTTGTAGAGCATTCAGGACAATAGGGGCTGAATGTCGTTGTCTTTCAGATCAGCCTTCCGCAAAAGTCTACCTCAGTATATACGGTATACTGCGACCATAAGTTTAATGTTTTTTTTTTTAATTATTTCTTCTGAACACAGTGATTGCATCAGAAATGAAATGATTGCATCATCTTTACATAATTGAAGTCCAGTATGAGCTTATTATAATCACTTTTCGCTCAGTATTCAGGACACAAATTGGAAGGATATTCTAAACAAGTAATTAGTAAGAAGTTAAAAACGATCAGCAAAACTGTCCTTCACAATGCAGTTGTGAAATTTGTGAATTTGGGGACAAAAAGTAGTGTAGTTGCAAAGGACCATGTACTGTATACACATTGCCTGAATCAAGGCACACCCATTATATTTTTATATACTGTAACAATATTTGTTTGGCGGCATTTGCATCAGTTTGAGTAATTTAAATATTTGAGAAATCACTGCCCTGTCAGGATAGATGATGCCCATGTCATCTGAGAAGCAGACTTCCCTAGATGTGATAACCTGGTCATTCAGTACATTTAGGTTGTCAGCTGACTCCAGTTAATGTTTCTGAGTCTAGACCTGACTGACAGAAGCGACTTCAGATCATAACACAGTGGACACTATGCATGATGGGTGCATCGTTTCATGCACTGCCATACGCGCCCATTTTTTGGAATATGCTCCTTCTGGACTCAACAGACCACATGACCTTTGTCCATTGCTCCAAGTCCACGTTTTATGCTCATTAACAAACTGAAACCTTTTCTCTCATTAGTCCCACTAAGAAGTGGTTTTCTTACGGCCGCACAATGGTTTAGTCCCAATCCTGTGAGTTCTTGCCACTTTGTGTTTGTGGAAATTATTATTTTACTTTAACTACAACAAAATAGCTCCGATGCCTGCTGTAAGTTGTTTATGATGCCACTGTTTAAGTGATGTCGTTATGGACATTCGTAACAATCCTTCCACAAAGGTGACAGTTCAACACTACCCTTCCAGGCTGTCATAATGCATTGGACAGTTCTGAACCCAGTTTCATTACACTCCTTAGTTCTTGATCCAGGCCAATAATTTGACCATTCTGAAACACAGTAACAAGATCACGGGATACATTTTTTGATATGGTTTCAAATAAAGGAATGTGTTAAAAGATTTTTTGCTAGATGAAACATATTAATCATAATTCACATAATTCAACTTATTAATCACAATTTTCTGGCTATTAAAATTTTTCTTATTGAAATGCAGTGTGTGTGTGTGTGTGTGTGTGTGTGTGTGTGTGTGTGTGTTACATTACAAATGTATTACATTCTATAAAAAGCAGACAAAACTGATTTCTTGTGACTTATAAATAAAACCCCTCGCCATCTTTCTCAGTCGACAATGTTCTTATCTCTCACAGAGATAGCTCGATTAGCAGAGTGCTCATCTCTTCACCGCAAAAGCAGTGCTTTAGCCAAATGAGCCATTTGGGGGCTATAAGCTAAAAAGTTAAGTCTCTTGTTGGAGAGCAGAATGGAAAATGACTCATACATTACCCTTTTAGCATTTTAACCATATAACACTGGAAGCCAGATTTTCCAGGCATACATTCAGTAAATTAATGGACGAAATTGCAATGTAAGACATTTATAGTTTGGTTCTGGGCTCAACGCAGGGAAATAGGCAGATTTAGACCTTGTGCAATAATAGAAACATGAATTTAATTTAAAATTCAATAGGAATTGTAATAGCAATATAGTCTACATGGATGATTTTGTCACTGATAAATTATGGGGATCCGAGTGTTGGAGGATCCTGTCTGATTGTGGGTAGCTTTTTAAAAATTATAAGTAAGACTAGAAGATTCTTATATTATAGGTTTGTTCACACATAGGAGTATAGTGTTCACTGGGTTCTATACAGTATATAAAAATTAAAGATTGAATCCTTTAGAATGCTTTCCCATGATTCATCTTGGTGACAGAACTGTTAATCGCTCCAGTCAATTTGAAGGTAATGTAAATGAAAATATACAGGTATCATATGTAGCATATAGGCATGGTCATTCTTAGCAAGATACTCGATTAATACAGCTTAATAGAGTTTAATAAAGCTCTGTGTAGTTTGGGAGTGATTTTTCTCTTGGTAGACTTAGTCCTGGTTCTTCAGGTTGGTTGGATGTTGTTTGTTTGGTCCCTTCTTGCTTGTAACCACTTCTGTGTTGGTTCCTTTGTGGACTGCTTGCACTGATCAGTCATAAAATTAACACACAAAACATTAACACATTCACATTATCAATTATATACAAGTAAACTGGTGGCAGGAACATGGTCACCCATCTCTCATCCATGCCCGCAGGGACCAAAGGCCAGCCCGATTCCACAAAAAAGCCAATGCAAGTAATGCAGGACAAGTAATTTTGCACAACAGGCCCAAGGTCTGAGGATGAAAACCATTCCCATTGCATGATGCTTCCACCACCACATTTCATTGCTAATTAAGGTGTGGGCTGTGTTAGCTCTGTGCCATACATAGTACTTTAAAACATTTCTTTTTACTGAGAAAATGTTTTCTCTATCTACTTTTTTTCCTCAATTATGCAAATTCACTTTCACTCTTGCTTTGAGTTTTGAGAAAGGGGCTCGTTTAGGTAGAGCTAGTGTAGAATCACACTTGATGCTTACTGTAACTTTATAGATATATTTCAGACTCTTTTCCAAGAATTAGGAAATTATATCATCTTTAACTTTTTTAGAATGCTCTCGTCTTCATTTTGTTTTCCCGGGTGTTAAAGACATAAGACAACTTTGTCAGACCACTGAGGATGCATACGGAGATGGGGAGAGCTTTGTAAAAGCTGGGGAAAAAGTCAGAACAACCTGGAGCTGGGCAAGCTCAGGACGGTGGAGATGATGAATGTTCACAATATCCAACATCCCTGTGTCATCCATGGGGACCTTCAAGTTTCTGGGAAAATAATTTCCGATGACATGAAGTGTGAGAGCAACATTAAGTCCATCCACAACACTATAGCAACTGAGGAAGTATGATCTGCCACAGAAGCTGTTGATCCAGTTGATCCACTGCAGTCATTGAATCCATCCTGTCCACATCCATCATGGTCCGGTTCAGAGCAGTGACAAAACAGAATAGGAGCAGACTCTAGCAAGAACAGCAGGAAAAAAATCATTGGTGCTTCTTTTCCCATCCTTTAACACTTGTGCCCTTCAAGAAGCTGAAAACAGACAGGAAGAATCATTACAGATTCCTCACAACCTGCACATAACCTTTTCCACTCCTCCCCTCTGGCAGGTTCTACACATCCCTATACAAGACACCGGAGCACTTTCTTTCCTCATACAATCACCCTTATAAGCAGCTCACCAGGATCGTCTGCTATCTGCTATAGAGATATTAACACGTTTCCTCAGATGTCGCAACCTGTTTTATATTATATCTACAAATAGTTTAGTGATGTAATGTGCTGATGGATGTAGTTGTTGTTTGCGCTACCGCACACACTCACTCTTTATGTAAAATGTCTTTATTTAATCTGTGTAATGCTTTGATTTTCTGATTTGTCGTTGTATTACTTGTAAATAATACTGTCTGCATGTTGTCTGTATTGCCAGAGAGTCACCAAAGACCAGAATAAGTTCCTGGTGTGTGCTTACATAAATCTCATTCTGATTCTGATTAATGTTGACTTGGGAAATTCAGAGAACATGAATGAAAAAAAAAAACCTGGCTGGAATAATATGCTTATTTTTCATTTGTTATACAGACAAATCTGATGCAAGTCATGCTTCTACTACCTCAAGACACGTTGCTTATCTTCTTGAAACACCCATCAGCCAGACTTACTTTCCTGTCTCCTGTAATGAATAATCTATCTTTCACCCTTAGTTGCTCACTAGTTCATTGCAATAATTTCTTGATTTATTTAAAGACAAATAACTGAGTATTACACCGGGAGTGTACAGCACATTGTTCTTATAGCATGTTATTGATGCTTGTTATATTCATCTCATATTTAGTACTGTACACTTACACATGATGTATAACTATCTAACACAAGTGTCATGTTTTATAGTTTGTTGACTTCCTGTATTATTAGAGCAATTACACAGCAGGTCATGATTTATACTATACTTTCTAAATCCACACACTTCAATGAGACAGCTAAACAACGCTTATGGAATCAGATTTGAATTATTCAGGTTATTGTGCAAGGACATGGTGTAAAGCCACTGTTAGGAGGATTAAAGTCTTACAGATGTGGAGCGAACAGACAAGCTGTACTTTATTCTGCATTCACAATATCAAGCTTTGTCAGGTCTGATTTCCTTTGTACAATACAAGCACTGAGAAAGCTCTCTTCTCCAGGCACCGAAAAAAAAAAATGCACAGAGTGCTGTGACTTAAACTGATAGTGCCTGACACTGTTCTATGGGAGTCTTTCAAATAAAACCCCACTAAGTGAACTTAATTAGAATACAATTATGTCATATTTCTTGCATATTAAACAGTCCGTGCCTTTAAGCTACCATTCGTCCTGGACCACAATGAAGAGATAAAGAGCTCTGTTGGAGCAGAGCAATATCAAATGTTACTTCCCATATAATTAGCACAAAAAGAGAATGTCTTAAACAATATATTTTTTTAATTGCAGTAAGGAAATATGTATTTATCATAATGAAATTAAACAAGGAGAGCAGGAAACTGTAATAAACTAAACAAAAAAATACAATAATTTGTGTGACAACCATACACTGGACAAACCCACCATGACGTCACCCATAGGTTTTCTGCAAAGCGGTTTTAAACCTCAGCTGTGAGCGCGCCCGTCATTGCCATCCTGACAGGAACTGACTCCGCCTGAAACCCAGTTAATCCATAAATGGGCAAATGGGTATAATGAACAGAGCCTGACTGGAGGTTGGACCATGCCTACTTACCTCAGTTACCACAAGCTAGTTAGTTTAGCTTGTAACAGTCGGAGACAGGATTGACACCGCAAAGTACCACCGGACATAACCACAAGGTTGGCTGATCCTATTGCGGACACAGTGAAAAGACAATTTTTGTACCAGGCTGTGAACATATTTACTTCAGTATAGTATAGTTTGGACATTTTAACACAGTGTTTATCGGGATTGACTCACTTTTGCAGCCAGCTCCTTATGGTCATTCGAGGAACTGCGGGCTGTCAAACCTTTTTCAGAATGGAGGCTACCCCTTAGTGACAACCATTTGCTTTTTTGTTTTTTAATATAGGTCCCAGATAATACATGCAGATTTCATTAATATGTTGTGTTATTTAATAGCATACACATTTTTACTAACTTTTTTTGTTGGACAAATAATTCTTGTAAGCTTCATTTTTTGCTCATTCAACAATGCAGTGATTATGTCACTTACTCATCTTCTATACCGCTTTATCTTGGATACAGGGTCACGGGGGACCTGGAGAATATACCTGGAGACTTAGGGCACGAGGTGGGGTACAATCTGGACAGGGTGGCAATCCATCTCAGGGCACACACACTATGGGTAATTTGGGAATACCAATTAGCCTAATCTGGATGTCTTCGGACTATAGTAGGAAACCAGAGTCCCCAGAGGCAAGATCCAAGGTGATCGTGCTAACCGCTAAGCCACTGTGCCACCCTGCAGACATTGTATATACTAATAAATTTCCTATTCGTCCAACAAACTATAATTGCTTGATTTGGCTTAAAACATCAAATCCAGTCTCATAAGTAGTTACATTAAATGTGATATTGCAATTAAAGTAATTAGATAGTTGTGTACATAATTCCTTACGCCTATATGAAATTACATTGTAATGTGTGTAGAAAAACAATATATATACTCAGCAAAAAAAGAAACGTCCTCTGACTTTCAACTGTTTTTACTTTCATTAAAATTAATGTGTAAATATTTGTATGAACACTAAAAGAGTCAACCATAAGACATAAAGTAAAAATGTTTCACAATGTGTCCCTGTGTCAGTTCTTGCTGTGAGATGGAGGGATTGTGTGTTCCTGGTGTGACTCGGGCAGTTGTTGTGGCCATCCTGTACCTGTCACGCAGGTATATTTGGATGTACCCATCCTGTGCAGGTGTTGTTACACGTGGTCTTCCACTGCGAGGATGATCAGCTGTCCTTCCTGTCTCCCTGTAGCACTGTCTTAGGCGTCTCACAGTGCGGACATGGCGATTTATTGATCCTGGCCACATCAGCAGTCCTCATGCCTCCCTGCAGCATGCCTAATGCACGTTCACGCAGATGAGCAGGGACCCTGGGCATCTTTCTTTGGGTGTTTTTCACAGTCGGTAAACAAGTCTCTTTAATGTCCTGCGTTTTTAGAACTGTGACCTTAAATGCATACTTTCTGTAAGCAGTTAAGGTCTTAACGACCATTCCACAGGTGCATGTTAATTAATTGATTATGGTTAATTGAACATGCATGGAAAACATTGTTTAAACCCTTTACAATGAAGATCTGTAAAGTTATTTGGATTTTTACAACATTATTGTTGAAATACACAGTCCTGAAAAGGGGGCGTTTCTTTTTTTGCTGAGTATATATTTTTATAAGAGGTTTACATTAATTAGTCTTCAAAAATAGCATATGAAAATATGATCAAATTCACAAGACTGAATAAACTTATTTGAGATGAAAATAAGTGTGTCCTCTATATGTGGAGAAGTGCTTGACCTCCAGAGCAGCCAAACAAATATCACAGGAAATGTTCATATTCACTGTATTTAGAGTGCTTAAGGGTATATAAACATTTATTCTATCAGACTGAGTTGTCAGAAAATTTGAAAGTAGCATGACTTTAACTGTAGGCCATGGTTCTGTGAGTGGAAACAAAACATTCATAACCACAGCAGGCTCTCCTGTGTAATTGAGGAGGCTTTTCTTTATTGCTGACAAACTACAATGTGTGTAATTAACTTGGAGCTATTGGGGCACAGTTCTAAAAGAGAGCCTGTGATGGTTATTATGTTGTTTCTGTCTCAGCAGTTGTGTCATTATTTACAGTTGCACAATTAAAAAAAAAAACAAGAAAAAAATCAGAACATAACCTGTCACTGGTGGAAAACAAGCATTCTGCTTATTCATTCATTCATTCATTCATTTTCAATACCGCTTAATCCTGTGTTCAGGGTCGCGGGGGACCTGGAGCCTATCCCAGGAGACTTCGGGCACTGTACCCCGCCTTGTGCCCTAAGCCTCCTGGGATAGGCTTCAGGTCCCCCGCGACCCTGAATAGAAGGATAAAGCGGTATAGAAGATGAATGAATGGATGAATAATAATAATAATAATATGATGATGATGATAGTTATGATGATAAGAGAGAGCACTGATTAAATCCTGGCCAAAAAAATAAGTCCTCAAAAGTTTTTTACTAAACTATGATCTGGTGACCTGGAAGGCCATGTCATATGACTCATTTTAATTTTTATCAAACCATTCACTGAAGACTTATGCTTTGTCTTTCATCCTGGAAGAGACCACACTCCTCAGGCTCACTTTACTCATTCGCTTACTCACTCACTCACTCACTCACTCACTCATACTCTATAGCACTTACACTGTTTAGGGTCACAGGAAATGAGGGTCCATACTCACAAAGCTTCTTAGAATTCTCTTATAGAGCTCTTATCTTAGCCTGAAATGTCCTAGCTGGGAATCCTAGACTAAAAGTGATTTAGGAAACTTCTCAGAGCAACTTTGAGTTAGGAAAGTACAAAAACCTCTTAGTGAGGAGGTGTGGTTGACCCTGTTGTTAGGGTTGACATAGCAATTCAAGGACTGTGATTGGTTGCTAAAACAAAACCTTGTAAAGGCCTTAAAATGGACTTTTTGTGAAAATAGAATATATGATAATAGAATGGACAATGAAATCATAATGTTTGTATATAAAGAAAATGTATAATCATGACTACAGGTTACGTTATGCAAAGTTTTTGTTTGGATAAATATCTTAAACTTAATTAAAAAAATTACCTAAAACTAGTGAAATTATCTGTCCATGCAGCAAGTAAATTTTACTTGGTAAGAAATCTTGAAATAAGATTTTTAAATCAAGCAAACTGAGCAAACAAATCTTTGAATTTGTCAAAGAATCTTAAAAGAAGTTTTATTTTGTGAGACGTCTGGTGAAATAACTAATTTAGCTTATTTTAAGAGCTATTCTATCCAATTTAGGATTTCTGGACTAATAAAGACAAAATTATATACTCATGCTCAGTTTAAGATTATGATATAAAATCAAGTATTAAAAACAAGTAAGTAATTTTTAAAACAAGGCAAATTATCTATCATGTCTGAAAGTCAGATTTTAAATCATGGCAAGTGTCAGATAATTTGCAGTGTAAGAAAATGTCATGATTCTAAGAATCACTAAGAACAACTTTTAGTGAATATGGGTCTAAGAACCTAGTCAGTTTTACAGTCAGTAAAATTAGATGATATATGTTAGATGTACATGTAAACAGTTTTTGCATTTTTCTTTAAATATATACTGTAGGGCTGGCTGCTTTAATTTTAAATTCTTGATTTCTCAGTTTATTTAGTTGATTTCTCAGTTCTCAGCTTGTTTCTCTCAAAATTTTTTTGAAGGAAGGAGGACAAAAAACACAGTTCCTTGAGCTTAGAGCTTGTTTTCACCAATTTGTTTCCAATTAACCCTGCTGGGGATCAGGCTTCGCTTCATTGTGTCTGGGGCCACGCTTTAATGCTTTGCAATATCTGTTTGTATTTACTTAATGGGCGGGCTTGAAAAGGGTCCGGCATTCGGTAATCCTTTGATTTCAATTACCGCTCACAGCTTGGCTCTGCCACCAGATAGAAGAAGAGGTTATTCTCAGAGTGCTGCTCCCCCCGATCCCCTCCACCTCCCTAACCGGGGAATGCTGCTTCTGCATGTGAGACTGCTGTTCACGCTGAGCAGTTTATTACCCTTCACATTTCTGTGCTTTGCCATGAATAGTGCTTTTGTGGAAATCAAGAGTGTCTTATTTATTTATTTATTTATTTATCCATTTATTTATTTTTTATTTTCCACAAAAGCAATCCTAGTTGTGTTAAAACGATGCTTCTCTATAGACCTTTTGCAGTCACACCACCATGACATCAGAAGAAGGGAATAAAGATATTAATATTCAAGAGTTTGATTTTACCGTGATTACATCAGACCATGTGCAAATATGTGATTCCTCTTGGTTTCAGGGTATTTGCTAGCATTAGTGTTAGCTCTTTCAGTGCTTCTGTTGCAATTAAGATGATTCCATGGAATATGCTGTGCTTTACATTTCACAAAATGGTGTGCAGGTAATGTTAACTAATACTGATGTTTTAAGCTTTCTAATTAATAGCTAAATGGAAGATGGACATTGTTGACGTGCAATGCGTCTATACCCAATGGTATGGTTGTCAAATAATGTAGGGATTTATTAAGGAGCCAGATGTTTTGTGGTTTTCAATCTCACTTTTTTTTTTGTTGCTTTGGAACAATAGGATATTTTGTCACATATTGTGGACCCTTATAAATAAATTACTGTAATGTTTCTTCTTATTCTTCTTCATCGTCTTCGCCATTTAATTTCAAACCTGGCAACCATTCAGGATGAAGGCAGCAATGCTAGATTATTGGGAGAGCTCAAAATGCACATGACTAATCAGATGATTCTGCAGTGTTTCTGAAATGCAGTTAACCTAAACAAGTTTTTAAAATACATTTTGAAATATTCAACACAAATAACACACTATGTAAAAGTTTTGGACCACCCGATATGTTTTCATATTAAATTAAATGAATGACGTAGGCTAATGTGAAACAAATGTTTTACTGGGACAGAATGCAAAGTGCCTGAAAATTACACAGGTTTGTCACATCGGCAACAACCTCATTTCCCCTCTCATCCAATCAGCATTCACCATCATCAGTATAATAATCACCAGTCTGATCCTCTGTCAACATTTACACCTGTTTGTCGTAAGTTAGATTTTTTTTATTCTTCAATGATTTATAGGTCACTGTGTAGCTTAAAAAAACATTCTGAAACTTGTCAGGTACAGGGACTGGACTGAAAATACAGTAAGAGACAGAAATTAAATGAGGTCCCATATAATTATGGCATGATCATGCCAATATAATTATCAAGAGCATCATTGCCCTGATTTCTCCAGGTTGGTGTCTTTTATTGTAAAATTCTTCAAAATGCAGAACACAACAAAAGAAAACCCCGCTTGTCTTGTTTAGGTTGAGACTCTATACCCTGCGAGTCAGGAAATCCTCTTAGCATCTGTTTGCATCATTTATCTCTGTCAGGTTGCCTGTCATATGTAAAAAGATGAATCGAGCTTCCCTCTCCCCTCGTCAAATCGGTAGTCAAAACAGCAAGAGCCTAGTGGTAATTAGCTTTTGCACCTCAAACACACAACCACCTATTTGAGACGCTGTCATGCCTGTTGGACAGAAACCCAAGAAAATTTAAGTTCTTGTTACATAATACTTTGAGACAGTGGAGGCCTCACCACTTTTTGACATCAAAAGCAAAGGCATGTCACAAATATCAAAGCTTCCTGGGCAAAGTATGTGAAGTTTATCTCAACTGAATTGAAGTTCCACTGGGCTGTGTGTTCCAGACATTTATAAAGTTTGAAAACTGTGCTTAACTATTAATTATCTTATCAGCTAGCGGCACATGCTATCGACTTAAAACTACTAATGCTCAACTTACACCAAATTCTCCTCCAGACTCCACGTGAGCGGATAACCAGTTATGGCAAGACAATGCACACCTCTACCCAATCTCAAACAGGCCTCTTTTCAAAGAGCCCAGATTCAAACTCACCTACGGTAATGTATAGCTCCAGACTCGAGGTTATTGAGGGACGCAACTTCAACAATTAGTCATACTGGCGTCTTTTATCTTAGTGTTGGCCCTTTGCACCAGACTCCCCAAACCTCACCTTGACAAACACAACAATGTTTTCTATTACAATACTCACTAGAGATTGTCTTTGACTGGGGACACTGAAGTATGGCTAAATGAAACTAGGATCGACCCAACAGGAACACTGTGAAAAAAAAAAGTTTTACATGAACTTTTATAGAAAATAACCTTTTTTTAAAAACTACATACAGTGTACGAGGATTACAAGCATAATTTGTTCCGGAAGTTCATAAACTCGACAGATAAGTGCTTCCGTTTGTGCACTCAGGCGCTGTGTGTGTGTGTGTGTGTGTGTGTGTGTGTGTGTGTGTGTGTGTGTGTGTGTGTGTGTGTGTGTTGGTGTGAGTGAAGGAGCACAGTGTCAAATTACGCGCTCGCTCGCGCGCACACACACACACACACACACACACACACACACACACACACACACACACACACTCTCTGCCTTACACAGAAACTCTGCTCTGTCGCGGTTCTTTTCAAAGGAAAAGTGAAACACACACATGCTTACAAACACAAAATAAAATGTGTTTCGCACACACACACACGTGGTCACAGTGTTATAGTAAACAGTACACGCATGCATGGATGTTGATTTTATCAGTGAGAGACGAGCACTTAGACCCAGCAGGGGAGACGATTACCCACAATTCCGCAGCACAAGAGAGAGAAAAACCATTGGCTCAATTGTGCTCGGCGTCAAAACAAGAAGCGCATGCGTTATACATGATACTCGGTGCTCGTAAACCAAGACTTGCTCGTTTTTCAAGTCAAAATTTATTAAAAATCTTTGCTCGTCTTGCAGAACACTCATAAACCACGTTACTCGCAATCCGAGGTTTCACTGTACAAATCTCTGCATAATTACAGACATTATATGTAAATTATTAAGTCGACTGTTATTTTAAGTATTATTTCAATACTGAAAAAAACATTTTTCACATTTTTTAACAGTAAGTTACCATACTATTTTTACTGTGTTTTTTCTGTTTTCGTAAATTACATACAGCTTCATGTAAAATTACAGTAATACATTTAAATTAAATATGAAACTCATTAGATAAAGGATAATGTCCATACTAAAAATGTAATGTTTTTCTTTGTAATTTTGAGTTTTAGTTTTATAATACGTTGACAGTTTTTAATGCAAGTTTAGCATTTTTTCTTGACTTTTAAAAAGATTATCTACAGGAGGTGTCACAGATAAGGCAGCAGAAGCCCCACACTTACATGTAGGCTATAGAATCTGCTTCATGCCATCAATGAATGTACAGTAAAGATAATGTAGGAGACTCATACTCAGTGCAGCACCCATGCACACATTTGTAAATGCCACAAACGTTTGTTTTGATGACATTTGTTGAAAAATCTCCATGGCAATCTAGCCATCAGCTTTCTTAATATAGGCCTTTGTATTCTAACACAAAGATAATATATTTGCTGTGTAGCTGTTTTAAAGCAGTGCAGGTTGTGGACATGTGAACATGGGAGAAGAGGCATCCACTAGAGAGACAAGTCCATCACTAGTAAGTATGGAGTGCAATATACAGTACAGTAAGACTACGTTGAATCTTTTCATGATGATTTAAAAGGGAACTCCTTCAATTTTGAGACCAATTTTTTACGGGGTAGAGATCCTTTCTGTATTATCTCACTTACTGTATAACATTTACGAGCCTGTTAGTGGTGAAAATAAGTTGTTTACATATCCTGTTAGAATATATTACATTGCATTTTTGTTAATACTGCTTGTAGCATTCAAACTTGATACTGGACTGATTATGATAATGTTTTCTCATACTAAAAAAAAAAAAAAAGGTCCCAGTTGAAAAGTTCTTGAGTTTCTCTTTAACCTATCTAATATTAAATATGATTTCAAGTGCTGTGTCAATCTGCTTCTTGGGCAACAGAGAAAAAGAAATTTTTTTTCTTTTGAATCTAAGATGGGTGGTGTAGTGGTTAGCACTGTCGCCTTGCACCTCCAGGGTCCGGGTTCGATTCCGCCCAGGTTTGATTGCCGTTTCTGTGTACATGGAGTTTGCATGTTCTTCCCATGCATGGTAGGTTTCCTCCCACAGTCCAAAGATATGCAGGTTAGGCTAATTGGTGTTCCCAAATTGGCCGTAGTGTGCAAATAAGTGTGTGTGTGCCTTGTGATAGATTGGCACCCTGCCAAGGGTGTACCCTGCCTCATGCCCTAAAACTCCTGGGATAGGCTCCAGGGCCCATATTCACAAAGATTTTTAAGCCTAAAAGAATGACGAAATTCTAAGAAAATTCTTAGAATTATGACATTTTCTTAGAATTTTCCCTTAAATTTAGGACTAAATCTTAATAAAGATAAAAATGATTCACTAAACATCATATCCCTAAAAACAGCTCCTAAGGTAAAAATTGTTAAGAGTAGAGAGGAGGACTTTTAAGAGGCTTAAGAGTTTCTTCTATAGCATAGGACAAAGTTGCGGAAAGAAGAAATATTCTCCAAACACTTAATTTAATTTAAGATATCTCTTTAAGATGTTTAGCCTATAACAGAAACTTTGCATAAAGTAGCCTGTAGTCATGATCATACAATTTCTTTATATACAAACATTATGATTTCACTCTCTATTCTATTTTCACAAAGAGCGCATTTCAAGACCTTTACAGAGGTCAGAGGCAATTTTTTATCAGCCAATCACAGTCCTTGAATTGCTGCATCATCCCTAGCAACGGGGTCAACCACACCTCCTCACTAAGATAAAGGTTTTTGTACTTTAACTACTCAGGGTTGCTCTAAGAAGTTTTCTAAATCACTTTTAGTCTAAGACTCTAAGACTTGTATGAAATGTGAATGTATATGAATCAACTTATCAAATTATTCTAAAATCTTGAGTTTGTGTTAACACTTTATTGAATGTGTGTTCTTAGAAATGTATGAAAAATTTGCGAAATAACAGTGTTTTTTTGTTGTTTTATTCATTTTAAAGTGTTTGATCTTAAATTTAGGAAAACTTTGTAAAATAACAGGTTTTTCCTGCTAAATGTCTAATGCTGTTGCTTTATTGAAGTGTTAAATTGTATAAATTTGGGAAAAATCTGTAAAATAATGGTGTTTCACTACTAAACTTCTAGTGCTGCTTTTAATGAAGGTGTTTAATTGTATAAATTTAGGGGGGGAAATAACAGTGTTTCTCTGTAAAAGATTAAATAACAATTTCTGTAAATGTAATGTTTTTGCACATAATATGAACTAGAGTATTTTACCTTAATTTTATGGTTTTTGTTTGTTCTGTTTGCTGCCAGTCATTTGACCGTTCTTTTTTAAGATTTTTTTTTTTTTACTGTGAGGACAAACGCCCTTGAAACAAGAACACTGAAAAGTGTCCATCATCAGAATGAACTGTAGAAGTGCCCATTAATGTACCATGTCCATGTGATTTGCTGAAACAATACCTTTTTGTTCTGAAAAACACAACAATGATTATAAAGTAATGTAACAAGGACATTATATTCATTTTGGCTAAACAGGTTTGCATACAGTACCAGTTGTCCGGTTGTCTATAGAGACAATTCTCTGAATTCTCACTTTTAGTGCACAGTATGAAACTGATCTCCAACATAGCTCATCAAATTCACATCTAAACCAACACAATTATCCTGCACATACTGTACACAAAAGTGTTGTGAATACTGAAATAAGCTCCGTCCTCATCATATAATTAGAGACCTTGTGTTAAATATCAAGACCATAACCACCATACCAAGACCAAAATACCAAGACCATAACCAAATCATAGACATGTTCAATTATCCATTACCCTTTGTGCCCCCAGAAAGTTGCCTTTGACATTTAAATACGCCAGAACTTAAAAGTTTTTTTAATTTTTCATAATTACTACCGTGAATAATATGTTACATCGGCAGCAATTATTTCAAACCTAACTGATGCATAGTGTCCACTGTATAAACCTCTGGAGACAGTGTTATGATCTGGGGTTGGTTCAGTTGCTCAGGTCTAGACTCAGCAACATTATGTGGCAATAAATGAAGTCAGCTGAAGACCTGAATGTACTGAATGACACATCTACAGAGTTTTTCTTCACTGATGGCGCAGGCACATTCCAGGACTTAAATTGTGAAAGAGTGGTTCTGGGAACTGGCCATGCATTGTAATCGACATCTGGGAAGGATTAAAGTAGAATATTGGTTTCAGGCTTTCAGTACTGGCTATTGATGAATATTTGATAATGCCATACAGTATTCCAGGTATTTGCAAATGATGTTCTCTGGGACATTACTGGGAACTCGTTTATAGCCCATGTAGACAATATTCCGATTCTATAATTCTGATTCCTGCATCTGAGATCTTCCAGACATTACAAGCAAATATCTTTAAATATATAACCTGAACTTAATGCCAGTGATATGGTTTAGCGATCATATTGAGATATTTGGCCTTACTGTATCTTCCCTGCTACAATTAGTGTTAGAAAATCATTGGGGCATTTAAGATATTTCACAGATGATTTAGAACATCATGTCTCCCTGCTCTGATGGATAATCCCTGGTCCCTTAGCATAATACTAGCTCATACTACTAGTTTTAGCTCATGTCCCTGATGATTATTAAATGAATAAAACTCTTGCAATTGTAAGAGCAATAAAATGAAATGTATCAAGAATAGACCTTCAGTTATTAGAACATAGTTGTAGGGATTCATTAAACATGATTATAAACAACCAAGCAACAAAATTAATTTTTCCTGAGCATATGACAATTTTTTTTTTGCTTACTAAATACAGTAGGTATCTCAGTATAAACCTGAACAACACAGCAAGACTGATGTTTTCTAACTGTAATTAATTTAAATGACATCCATCACAGCCCTCAGGGTGCATCACTGGGGCCAGTTCAGAGATCTGGCCAGTTAATTAAACTTTATTACAGTCGGCTATGAAATACATCATCCACAACAGTGCTGAACTGAAGGATGAGGGGTAGGGGAAAGGCAATGAAAGAATTGGCTGCAGGATAACACTGTAGTCTGGCACCGCTATTGTTTCGCCAGCACGTGTCTGTGCTTTCAGCCAACTCCAAGTGTGTTTCCTGATATGGGGGCACACAGCAGTTTCTTTCTTGCCAACAGATGAAAAAATTATGAATTGAAATCTGATCCAGATCTTCACAGGGCCTGTTTTTCTTGAGTTGATGTTATCCCTCTATGGCATAGTGTTGCACTCAGGCAACAAACCACTATTTTGGTCCCCACACTGCCCCTTTTAATTTTTAAATTAATAGAATTTTTAAGTAAAACATCACACTAAAAGCCTTATAAAAACTTTGTGACCAATTAAATTTAAAGTGGGTGTGGGTTTGACCTTTTGTCTGGGGGTGAAACAGCCTTTTTGGGACCATAGCCGGCTTGGACACACTGTTAGCAGAAAGTGAAATAAATTTCACTTTTTAACATGTTTAAGTAAAAAAATAACATATAAAAATATCTGTGATGTACTTAAAAATGTCAAGAAGCGTGTATGATTGAGCAATTAGACGACTTTTGTTTGAACAATAACATGCATGGATGGAAATGTGCAGAGATGCTGTTCATACACAGAGATGGAAAATAATGAATTACATTTAATCGCATTGCTGTAATCGAGTATATTTTTTGTGTACTTCTACTACTTTAGTAGTTTTTAAAATCTGTAATTTTACTTAAGTATGTTTTGTTTAAACATTTATTAAGTATAAATGTAGGTGGGCACAATTAAATATAAATGTGAAGAGGCAAAATGAGGGAAGTAGTCTGGGAAACACTATGGAAATTTCTGAGCAAATCTAGTGTGACTATGGTTGGGTAGCATTTTAGCCCTTAAGGTGGGTAGCCAAAAATATTACTCAAGTAAGAGTAGCTGTACTTCATAGTTCTTAAAACATCTTCAGATGCACCTGAACACATCATCAGTGATGTAATCTGGGGTCCTTGAGCATTTCAGGTCTTTCAACATCAGACACCCATGCCCAGGCGACCCAGCCACGGCTGATCAGACCGCAACTTGTGTTCAGGTAGCACTCGCTTGCCCTTGATTGGTGGTAGATCCACCGGCTGCATTTCTCTGGCAAAAACAAAGAATATCTAAAGTGTAGAATAAATGGTTAGAAAAGTAATGAGACAAATGTAGCCGAATGTAGCGGAGTAAGAGTAGCGTTACTTCTTCACAAATCTACTCAACTAAAGGTACAAAGTATGGTGCATTAAAACTACTCATAGAAAGTGAGTAAATGTAATGGAGTGAATGTAACTCATTACTACCCACCTCCGCAGATGGATCAATATTTTCTGAAACAGATTAATCTATCAATGGTATTTATGAAGAATTAATATGTTTTTACATTATAGTTTTTCAATAAATTCATCCCATTCATTATCTCTGTGTTTTATCTTGTGTAGGGTCAGAGGATGTTCTTTTGATGTGAGCTTATGGTCCAGTCTCATCGCATACACCCTGGATTGGGTCCCAACCCATTACAAACCACTCAGGCTGGAGGCAAGGTTTGAACCCTGGATTGACAACCCTTGAGGTTTAAGACGATAAGGCAAACCACTAAACCCTCCATACCTTATTATCAGTCTAGTACAGAATTAGATTTTCAGATTTACTACTGCATGTTAAACATTTCTGAACACTTACTTCACGTTTAAATGAAAACCTGTTTACTCGGCATATACGGTACTGTGAACAGGAATTTGTTTGCAAGGGTCTAGGAAACCATTTTCTTGTCTGACATTTGTTGACTGTTTCTTGCAGTTTGTCAGGGCACATTATCCAGCTGAAAGAGGCCACCATCATTTGTTTTCATGACGGGGTGTACATGGTCAACAACAATGTTTAGGTAGGTGGTACCTGTCAAAGTAACATTCACATGAATGGCAGGACCAATAGTGTCCCTTTTGGGCAAAGCAGAACATTGCCAAAAGCATCACACTGCCTCTGCTGGCTTGCCTTCCTCCCATAATGCAACCATGTGCCATCTCTTCTCCAGGTAAGCAAAACACATCCACCCATCCGTCCATATATTGTGCACAACACACATGCATAGAGCCACCCATACAGAAAAGTATCTGCTGTATATGTACAGTATATAATCATAATAATTTTATGATCACATGTACAAATTGTCATGAAAGCCACTGACACCTTGGCTCCCAGAACCCGTGGCTCATTGTGGTTGGAGGCGTTGGGGCAAGAGCGAAGGACTGAAATAGAATGATGCACTTTGATTAATTTACCCAGAATGAAAGGAAATCAGTGAAAAAGTTATCCCGTCTTTTATGGTTACATGTACAAATAAAAAAAAAATACAAAATAAGAAATAAAGTATTAATAATAATAACAAAGACGGAACAAATAGGCTACAGTATGTGCACCTGACTGCTTAGATGGATGAAATATGAGCTGGCTAAAGAAAAACAAAACACGTACAGTAGCATCCAACATCGTATTGCAACAAAATATTCTAAATATTACCTGCAGCATAGTACTTCTGTTCTCCAATCAGTTGTCTGTGACTGCAGAATGAACTGAATATATACTTTATACACTGCCAGTAAAAATTGCACACTCTAATATTTCATTAGACTGCCTTTTGCTTTTATTATACAGGTAGCCATAAGCTTTTGTAATGTCACAACATTTATTTCAATCCAGAGTCACATTAATTTCTCTCCATGATTTTGTATTGATGATGGGAGAGTTAGACCCCTGCTTAAAGTCTTCCCCAACACATCTTAAAGAGTCTCTATGGGATTAAGGCCATGTGTGAAAATAATATCTCATCCTCCCTGAGCATCTCTCACAATTTGAGCCTGGTGAATCCTGGCATCTAGGAATAAACCTGAAAAAATCAATTGATGGAAAAACCTGGTCATTCAGTATATTTAGGTTGTCAGCTGACCTCATTTTTGGGCACATAACATTGCTAACATTGCTTCTGACTGACAGAATCAACTCCAGATCATAAGGCTTGTATGGTAGGCACATACCTTGATGCCATTCATCTGCCTCTCTTATTGCCCTGATGCACCCTTCACCCATCACTCTGGAACAGGGTAAATCTGGACTCATCAGACCACATGACTTTTTCCACTCACTCACTCACTCATCGTCTATACCGTTTTATCCTGTATTCATCGTTGCGGGGGTCTGGAGCCTATCCCAGGAAACAGTTCTAACCACTATGCCACTTTGACCTTTTCCAATGCTCCACAAATGTATTCTTTATTTTTTTTCATGATTATCCTCACTGATATGTGTTTTTTTAAGAATACACAGCTGTTTAATCCCAGTCCATTGAGTTCTCTTCATATAGTGCATGTGGAATCTACTGAGATCCACTGTTTGTTATGTATTTTCTTACAATTGCATTTAACTAAGCAGTTAAATGTTCTACCATCATGCTCATTCAGGATGTTTTTTCGGCCACATTACTCCCTCAAAGATGATGGTTCACCACTATCCTTAATGGTTTAATAATGCGTTATCCACTCTTAACCTTATATTAGTAGTTTTTCTAGCACTCTCCTGGGTTGTTTTCTTTGCTTGATGTAGGACAATAATTTAACTAATTATAATTCATTTAACTAATTAAATTAATGTGCTCTATAGTCAAATAGTCTATTTTGTCAGCACGTTGCCATTACATCCATGGTAGTTCAACATCTCAGTCCAGATTTAGTCCCCTTTTGCCCTTATAACAATTATCATGTATATGAGAAACTTATCCACTAGATTTTGGAGCATGGTGGTGTTCATCTGTGTTTATTCAGCCCCAAGTGCAATCACTGATGATGTTGCATGAGGGGATCTTGGGTGCAACTTAAGTTTTCAGTTCCCTAGCAAGGCTACACTCGATGCTGCGTGAAAACGCTATGGGAACCAGTTTGTCGCGTTGCCGGTCGTTGAAGCATGCTGTGAAAACACGCCAAAGTTTTTGGCTATATATAACCTCGACAGGTGACGTCATCTGATTAGATGTAGGTGGAGGTTATAAAAACAGGTGAGCCGGCAACGACCTCAGATCATTTGTCTTCAGAGCCTAGTTGTGAAGCGTGCTTGTGATAAACCAGCAAAATAAGAAGGTGTTTAACTCACCGATTTGACGAGTTTAAATCCCTCCGTGTGTGATAATCCATATCGGAGTGCGATCTCTACACTGATTCGACTAGTGCTGCGCGCGCCGCGCATTCCGTGAGAAGCTGCGAGCCGCCGCGCATTCCTGGCTTAAAACTCGTGCATCTGACAGAGCTGCGGCAGACGGAGGTAAGAAAACTCATTTCTTCCGCGTTGTCATCACGAGGATTTCTCTCTTTTTTACCGGAGATGAAAATAGCCTTAAGCACTAAAACAAGCAGTAGACGGCAGCTTCTGTCGGGTGGCCGGGGGGCGAAGCCTCAATGACGCTCTCCCCCCCCCCCCCCCCCTCAGCTCTCTTCATATGAGTTAACCCTTTCATGGAGTAGGCTGTATTCATGCTGTGTTTTTCATGCCATCGACTTATTTGTTTATTTAAATATAGTCGATATGGAAACGCGGGATTGTATGATGACGCCCAGATAGCAGAGACGCTTCACAGGCTATCTCTCTCCTGGGACATCATCCTCCCTGGTAAGCTTATACTTCCTTTCTAGCTGTGTAGACTTTTATCTGCCCTAGAGGGAAAAGCTTTTCAGGCAGTGGGTCAGCTTGGTGCTCCACTGCACACAGGAGGTCAGACTGATTTAAAAATTTAAAAAAAAAAAAAAAAAAAAAAAAAAAATATATATATATATATATATATATATATATATATATATATATATATGTACATGTATGTGTATAAAATAAAATAAATGGGGAATTTCCCCCCAATAGGGAAAGGCACCCAGAATTCCTTTTTAACGAATAAGTGTTCTCCCTGGCACCCCCAGGAGGTCGGCAACACCAGTCTCCAATAGGCTGTTAGTTCTTCGGTTTTTCCTGCCATGCTTCAGGATGCCGAACATCTAACATCCCCCCCCACCCCCCCGTTTAACCAAGCTGCCGAAACTTTTGCCCTTTTATGAGAAACTGGCAGCGTGGAAGCTACTGCCAAGTATATCTCCTTGGGTACTAAGCACTGGAGAGAGGAACTACAGGATTCAGTTCTCACTTCACCTTCTGTGTTTTCGATGGCGTGGCCTCCACTTCCATGAAACCAGAAAGTGCGCATCTGCTGACAGGCTGCCCGGGAAGGGGGCCATGGAACATGTTCCCCCACCAGACAGTGAGTCAGGCTACTACAGTCGGTATTCTTGGTTCCCAAGAGGAACGGGGGCTGCGTCCAATATTTCAGATTCTGCGGGCTCTCCCGCTACCTGAAAATCAATGAATACAGTTCAGTTCTTGACTGTAAAGGTGATTGCTCTCAACCCTACCAAGCGATTGTTTCTGACAATCGATTTAAGGACGCTTACTTTCATACAGAAACATTGCCACAACACAGGGAGATCCTGAGGTTCGCTTTCGGGGGCGAAGCTTACCAGTATCGGGTCCTTCCATTGGTCTAGCTCACCCGCACACATACAAAATGCACGGATTTAGCCCTGGTTCTTATGGAGTCCCAGGGCATCCGGTGGCTAGTGCTTCGACATCAGCATGTCGTCCTAGCTCATCTCTGTTCTCAGGACTGGGACCCAACGCCACGAAAGCGTGCTCTTTCCTGTGCAGAGGACAACACATTGGGTGCTATATGGGATTCGGTCGTAAGTGGGCACAGCTGTCTCCCGCTCGTATCGAACCCATTCTCAACACCCTCAAGGAAAACAAGCTAGACCAGAAAGTGACCATCACTTTCAGACATCCTAGCTCTCATGGCAGCTGTATCCACGGTGACACCTTTGGACCTTCTGCACATGAGAGCATTCTAAGTTGTGGCTAAGAACCAGGGGATATCACTAGGGCCAATCCCCAATATGGGTTACGCGCCAGGTGCTTCGTACCCTTTCTACGTGGTTCAGACCCCGGTCTCTACTCTGGGTCCCACTCTAAGTTCATCTTGTCGTCACTGAGGCTAACGACAGATGCTTCCCTCATAGGCTGGGGTGCGGTCTCTGATGACTGTCCAGCCCAAGGGAGCTGGAGAGGCTATCTTCTCGCATGGCACAGCAATTGCCTCGAAATGATGGCTCTATTTCTGGCCCTAAAGCACTTCCTCCAGCAGTTGAGAGGCTGCCATGTCCTAGTGAGGTGGACAACACTATGGCAGTCTCATATATTATCGCCAGGGCGGACTGTGCTCGCGCCGCTAACAGCTAGCGCACCAGGTTCCTGTACCAGGTTCCACATTCCAGCATGGATGCGGGAGCAGTAGTACTGTCCAGTCTATCTCTGACACACGGGGAATGGTAACCCCACTCCGAAGTAGTCAGGGAGAGATTTTCATGTAGCAAGGCGGACCTCTTGCCTTCTAAGATATGCTTCGCCTTTTACTGCTCTTCAGATTTACGTCCACCGCATCAGCTAGTGGCGTAGGTCAGAGCAGCTTCTACATGTTTTGGATGAGAGATTCTATTGCCCTCTCCTATGAGGCGTGTGGGTTCACTTCGCCTCTGGGAATCAGGGCTCTTTCAACCCTGGGGATTGCCTCATCTATTGCATTAGCAAGAGGAATTCCCCTGCAGCAAGTATATGCTAAGCAGGTAAACCCAGTCCACTGCCGAATTGTTTCAGTGCTGGAGTTTCCCTCCTCGGGTCTGTGCCCTAGTACTCTCAGGACGTACGTGACTGCATCCTCTCTCAACTATCTTCCGAAAGCTCCATAAACCCAACAGGCACCCTATTGCTCTTGAAGCCTTCTGTCCTCCGCGCTTACAGCTTCGGAGCAGGAGAGACTTCACTTGCTGTGTCCAGCTTGTGCTCTTCAGATCTATGTCCACCGCATCAGCTAGTGGCGTAGGTCAGAGCAGTTTCTACATGTTCTGGATGAGACGTGCTATTGCCCTCTCCTATGAGACGCGTGGCCTCACTTCGCCTCTAGGAATCAGGGCTCTTTCAGCCAAAGGGATTGCCTCATCTATTGCACTAGCAAAAGGTATTCCCCTGCAGCAAGTGTCTGCTAAGCAGGTAAACCCAGTCCACTGCCGAATTGTTTCAGTGCTGGAGTTTCCCTCCTCGCAACAGGCACCCTATTGCTCTTGAAGCCTTCTGTCCTCCGCGCTTACAGCTTCGGAGCAGGAGAGACTTCACTTGCTGTGTCCAGCTTGTGCTCTTCAGATCTACGTCCACCGCATCAGCTAGTGGCGTAGGTCAGAGCAGTTTCTACATGTGCTGGATGAGACATGCTATTGCCCTCTCCTATGAGGCGCGTGGCCTCACTTCGCCTCTAGGAATCAGGGCTCTTTCAGCCAAAGGGATTGCCTCATCTATTGCACTAGCAAGAGGTATTCCCCTGCAGCAAGTGTCTGCTAAGCAGGTAAACCCAGTCCACTGCCGAATTGTTTCAGTGCTGGAGTTTCCGTCCTCGGGTCTATGCCCTAGCACTTTCAGGACGTGCGTAACTGCATCCTCTCTCAACTATCTTCCAAAAGCTAACTATAAACCCAACAGGCACCCTATTGCTTTTGAAGCCTTCTGTCCTCCGCGCTTACAGCTTCGGAGCAGGAGAGACTTCACTTGCTGTGTCCAGCTTGTGCTCTTCAGATCTACGTCCACCGCATCAGCTAGTGGCGTAAGTCAGAGCGCCACTATACTGGGTGAGAGATGCATATTGCCCTCTCCTATGAGGCGCGTGGGTTCACTTCGCCTCTGGGAAGCAGGGCTCACCCAACCAGGGTGATCATCCCAGTCTCATCAGCAGGAGGTATCCCCTGCAGTAATTGTGTGGCGCGAAGGGTTGGTTCCTCCCCGCACACACTTCTTACAT
Source organism: Channallabes apus (assembly GCA_030522415.1). Taxonomy (NCBI): domain Eukaryota; kingdom Metazoa; phylum Chordata; class Actinopteri; order Siluriformes; family Clariidae; genus Channallabes; species Channallabes apus. Next base: position 14,934,279 of record CM060109.1, read on the forward strand.
TTATAAATCTGGATGTTCATGCTACTCCGGGCTCACTGCCCCCGAGTTAGCTGCCCAGGCATAGCTCTGAGACCTTCTTGGCTTTGTGCGCACACGCTACACAACCTTGGGGTCCAGACACCTGTAGTGCGGTGGCGTTGGTATTCTCGTTCCCATAGCGTTTTCACGCAACATCGAGTGTAGCCTTGCTAGGGAACGTCTCGGGTTACATTTCTGTAAACCTGTTCCCTGAAAGGCGGCAACGAGATGCTGCGTCGCAATGCCGCACTACCACGTGACCGGACGGCTGTTCAAACAAATTAATCTGAGGTCGTTGCTGGCTCACCTGTTTTTATAACCTCCACCTACATCTAATCAGATGACGTCACCTGTCGAGGTTATATATAGCCAAAAACTTTGGCGTGTTTTCACAGCATGCTTCAACGACCGGCAACGCGACAAACTGGTTCCCATAGGGTTTTCACGCAGCATCTCGTTCCCGCCTTTCAGGGAACAGGGTTACAGAAATGTAACCCGAGACGTTTGCTTAGTGGGGCTGAGGTCAGGACAAGCCATGTGTTTGCTTTGTATGCATTGTCATGCTGGAACAGATTCGTAGGTCCAACAAAGGGAAATATTCCTGCACTTCAGGGGCCAGCAGTTTGGGGAAGAACCATGTGAGTGTAGGTTTACATGATTAGATGTCTGATTAGATTTTGTGCATATAATGTATGATGGAATAATACAATATTACCTCACACAAGTTTTACAATGAAGTTATAAAAATTCATTTAACCAACTGAAAAATCAACAAAAATGAGCTAAAACAATGGCTACAAGTAACTTAACGTGGTGACTTAACTGTGAGAAATTTCCGATGTTGTTATACTTTTTTTTTCTTCCAGAAACAGCTTAATACAGTATATGAACTCTGGGGGTTTGTGTTATTCCAAAAAAGGGATATATCTCAGCAGAACTGGAGCAATCTGTATTGCTTCTAAATCCCTCCATTATATTTTAATCACAACAGTGGCAAAGGTTCCACTGAGAGTAGATAGAAAGTGTGCAATAAGTCGACCAAAAGAAGATTTAATCTGCACTTTCAAGCGTCCAAGCTCAGAATGTTGAACCTATTTACCTAGTTATTACCTTACGCATGGCAGAAGAGATAAAAAAAATAAGTAAAAAGTAATTAAAAAGTGTCTGCTGCCATGGGCCTTGTTCACACAGCACAACAAATCAAGTTAATTTCTTTAAATTAGGCTTATATTCAGTTTTTTATAATTGACCTAGTCTGGTAATTATTTCTCACTTACATGTTGACACTGTTGAATAAGATCGGCGACTGCGATCCAGCCCTTCTGGTTCAATATCAGTGTCTTACCTCAAAAATACGCTTCTGTAAGAATGGTCAAAAATTCCCACTCCTAGGCTTTGTAGAGTTGAAACTATTATAGCTGCAAAGGAGGTGGAGTCAACATAATATTAAACCCTATGGATTAAGAATTGGATGTTACTCAAGTTCATATGCATGTGAAGGAGAGCAAATACTTTTGACAATATAGTGTACGATACAGGTGTGGGTAATTGTACACATCCAAACATTTTGCCATTTTTGATGAGCCTGTTGACTACATTGCCCCTACTCTTTATATGCAAATTGCAAATAAGTCCAATGCAATGTAGTGTAATAGGTATTGTACATCTTTATGCCTTTTTAATGTTACATAAAACATTTAAACAGAACATGTTTCGTTTTGCTCATATTTTCACCTTGATCCCTGACTATTTTACTTCAATATTAAATAAACAGTAATAAATATTACATTCACTTTTGAGGAGAATAACAACAACTACACAAAAAAAAACTTACTGTGCTGTAAAAAAAAAAAAAAAAAAAAAATATATATATATATATATATATATATATATATATATATATATATATATATTTTTTTTTTTTTTTTTTTTTTCCCCTTTATAAAATGATAGCAAAATGGTACAATGGCAATACAGAACAATTTCCCTCTCTTTTGTCAAGGTGATTCCTAAATGTATTCTGAATATGTCACATTTATTGTAATAGAATACATTACTGAATACATTCATGAAAGCGTATTCAGCATTCAGCCATCAAGGCAAGGAAAAAAGAAATCAATTTCCTGCATATGTGTTTGCATTTACAGCCCTGTTATCACCACCTGCCATACCATTTAGAAGGTTCCATGGATACCAGCTCGTCTGTGGGTTCTCCATCTGTCCTTAACATAAGCCAGCTTACCTGGCCAAAACAACAGAGGAGCCTCCAGGATTGAAACTGGCCCTAATCCTGGGGAGTCCTGAGGAAATCTCATCAGTCCCACCTTATTTCATTGACTGAGCTCCATATATGAAAGAATCAGAGCAGACCTTGCATCTTTGCAGAGGTTTAGTGCAGTGTTTCAGTGGCTGGTTGTGTTAAACAGTCTAAATGGAATACAGAGTCGTAAGTCGAAACTTTATCTTTTAATTCTGAAAAGCAAATCATCAGGGTGAATGTTAATAAGTAGAAAGTAATTCATTATTTGTGGAAAGGCACGAGTGTAACGTGTATGCATCATTCTGCTGCAAGGTGGCTAATAAAATCCGACAGAAGCAAATATGGCTTATATTGACAATTAGATTTATGTCTAATTAGACTAGTTAAAAATCTAAATTTTTAATAAAAGACAGCAAGTTTTATTCAGGTTTATTTGACTTGAGTGAGAGTGGTCCCTTGTATTGTCCGATGTCTGCACTTGCATCCTCCTTCTACTCCATACATGACACCTTGAATATGCACAAGGACTTGAATATGCAATTGAATATGCAATAGTTTGTGCTGAACATAATTTATCAATGGATTCTATTTTTTTTACAAACTAGGGTCCCTAGTTTGATTCGGAGCTTAGGCTACTTCTTATAGAGCCTTAAATTCAGTATCCACCCAATTGTCCTTTTCAAGATTTTGTATTGTTACAACCAGGAATCAAGATGGAAACCACTTGTAACATCTTTGCCACCTCAGTCCGGGAGGAAATGATCTGGGTCACCGGATTACTGAGCTGCCGCTTTGTCAGGTCAAGGCGGTGCAACAATGGCCGGAACCCAAAACTCCACCCTTGTGCTTTCTTTTCATGGGAACTAAATCCTGCCGAACGCAACTATGATATTGGTAATAGAGAACTGCTAGCAGTAAAAGAGGCATTGGTTGGAGGGAGCTAAACACCCCTTTACAGTACTCACCGACCATCGGAATCTTGAGTACATCCAACAAGCAAAGAGACTAAACTCTCGCCAAGCCCGATGGGCGCTGTTTTTCACGCATTATCGCCCCGGCTCACGTAATAAAAAAGCAGACGCATTATCCTGCCACTATCCGACGCCGGATCAAAACCCAGATCCGAAAACCATCTTGCCATTGCCACTCGTGGTGGCTCCGATTGTGTGGGACATCGATTCGGAGATAGCCCAATTGACACAGTCACACCCTGCGCCCAGGGACTGTCCTCTGAATCGAACATACGTTCCGGAGCCACTACGCGAGCGAGGGACGATCGTGGCTCACACTAGCTTGTCATCTGGTCACCCCGGCGTTTCACATACCATCCACCTCTTAGAACCAAAGGTCTGGTGGCCAAAGTTGCGGGAAACCGTGAAAACAGTCGTTTCGTCTTGTGCAACTTGTGCAGCAACCAAAAGTCCTCATAGGTTGCCAGTTGGTAAATTAATGCCCCTACCCACACCAGACAGACCGTGGTCCCATATCGCAGTGGGCTTTGTGACGGATCTGCCAGTGTCAAAAGGGTACACGACTATTCTTGTAGTGGTGGATCGATTTTCTAAGGGAAGTCGTTTCCTTCCATTTAGTTCTCTCCCATCAGCCTTTCAGGTGGCAGAAACCCTATTCGAATCAGTGTTTCGCTACTACGGTATCCCGGAGGATATTTTTTCCGATCGTGGTCCCCAATTCATCGCTAAGGTCTGGAAAGCTTTCTTCCAGAAATTGGGAACCACCCCGAGTCGAATAGGCAAGCAGAGCTGACTGTCCAAGTGCTCGGAAGGTTCCTCCAAGCATATTGTAGTAGCTGACAACATGAATGAGCAGACTGTTTAATCTGGGCGGAATATGCGCAGAATTCATTACGTCACTCCGCGACTGGCATGACGCCGTTTCAGTGTGTGATAGGGCATCAGCCACCGCTCTGTCCCTGGGATGCCACTCCCACCGATATCCCTATGGTGGATCAGTGGTTTCAAAGAGCAGAAAAAGTATGGGAGGAAGCACACACCAAGATCTCCCAAGCAGTTCGTAGATTTAAGAAAAACGCCGATAGACGGCGGAGGGAAAGTCCGCCGCTCCACATAAGGAATCGAGTATGGCTCTCGACACAGGACCTTCACCTTAACCTCCCCTGTTGAAAACTCCCCCCAGATACATTGGTCCATTCCCCATTCTCACACAAACAAACCCAGTCACATTTAAGTTACAGCTTCCACGCCACATGAACATTCATCCGGTCTTTCACATTTCCTTTCTCAGGCCAGTGATTCCAGGACGTCGCAGAGCCTTCGATCCCCGGGGCTGTGGAGATAGCGGGCACCCCTGCATTCAGAGTAAGAGAATTACTAGACTCCCGGAGGAGAGGGGGCTCCCTCCAGTACTTGGTGGACTGGGAGGGGTATGGCCCGGAGAAACGGAGCTGGGCCCCGGCCCGAGACATTGTGAATGAAGAACTTATAACAGAGTTCCATCAAGCTTGGCCAGATCACCCGGCACCGCGACCACCGGATCGACCCGCCCGCCGGCAATTCCATCAGGCCGGTAGGTCCCCACTCCCTCCGGTCAAGTGGATTGAGCGCTCGCACCCCCCTCGGAAAGCCGGTCCTGGCGGGGAGGGGTACTGTAACATATCTGCCCCCTCAGTCCGTGAGGAAATGATCTGGGTAACCGGATTACTGAGCCGCCGCTTTGTCTCCCTCTAGTGTGTCTGTGTGTTTCCCAGTATCGGTATTAGCACTAAATCAAGTTCACCTGTCTACCCCTGTGTGTCTCTATACTGTATATCCCAGCCGAACTCGTAGCCCTTTGTCTGTTCAATGTTGTGCACCTTCATGTTTGTCAAAGTTCTCATGTGTGTTTGTGTAGCTTATTCCCCCAGGACTGAACGGTGTCTGCAGAGCGGGCATGGGGCGTTTTTTGAAGACATCTGTCCAGATCACGGCTGAGAGTGTTTCAAACCTTTGTGTGCGACGCAAGGCGGACGGAACTATTTCTGTTGTGTGTTTCCTTTTTTTTTTTGTACATTGATTTCGCCTAGCCCGCCTGCAGACCCAGCCTGGGGAAGAAGATAAAAACTCTTGTTTTCTTTTGTGTTGAAAGAATCCATATAATAAAAGTGTGTGCAACTAATGCCTGCATCTGCGTCCATATCTTCAGAGAGAAAGACATGACACCACTGGGATAGTCCTAAGACCTACTGTGGTGTGAAAAACTATTTGCCCCTTCCTGATTCCTTGTTCTTTTGCATGTTTGTCACACTTAAATGTTTCTGCTCATCAAAAACCGTTAACTATTAGTCAAAGATAACATACCTGTAATTGAACACAAAATGCAGTTTTTAAATGAAGGTTTACGTTATTAAGGGAGAAAGAAAACTCCAAATCTACATGGCCCTGTGTGAAAAAGTGATTCCCCCCCTTGTTAAAAAATAACTTAACTGTGGTTTTTCACACCTGAGTTCAATTTCTGTAGTCACCCCCAGGCCTGATTACTGCCACACCTGTTTCAATCAAGAAATCACTTAAATAGGAGCTACCTGACACAGAGAAGTAGACCAAAAGCACCTCAAAAGCTAGACATCATGCCAAGATCCAAAGAAATTCAGGAACAAATGAGAACAAAAGTAATTGAGATCTATCAGTCTGGTAAAGGTTATAAAGCCATTTCTAAAGCTTTGGGACTCCAGCGAACCACAGTGAGAGCCATTATCCACAAATGGCAAAAACATGGAACAGTGGTGAACCTTCCCAGGAGTGGCCGGCTGACCAAAATTACCCCGAGCGCAGAGACAACTCATCCGAGAGGCCACAAAAGACCCCAGGACAACATCTAAAGAACTGCAGGCCTCACTTGCCTTAATTAAGGTCAGTGTTCACGACTCCACCATAAGAAAGAGACTGGGCAAAAATGGCCTGCATGGCAGATTTCCAAGGTGCAAACCACTTTTAAGCAAAAAGAACATTAAGGCTCGTCTCAATTTTGCTAAAAAAACATCTCAATGATTGCCAAGACTTTTGGGAAAATACCTTGTGGACCGACGAGACAAAAGTTGAACTTTTTGGAAGGTGCGTGTCCTGTTACATCTGGCATAAAAGTAACACAGCATTTCAGAAAAAGAACATCATACCAACAGTAAAATATGGTGGTGGTAGTGTGATGGTCTGGGGTTGTTTTGCTGCTTCAGGACCTGGAAGGCTTGCTGTGATAGATGGAACCATGAATTCTACTGTCTACCAAAAAATCCTGAAGGAGAATGTCCGGCCATCTGTTCCTCAACTCAAGCTGAAGCGATCTTGGGTGCTGCAGCAGGACAATGACCCAAAACACACCGGCAAATCCACCTCTGAATGGCTGAAGAAAAACAAAATGAAGACTTTGGAGTGGCCTAGTCAAAGTCCTGACCTGAATCCTATTGAGATGTTGTGGCATGACCTTAAAAAGGCGGTTCATGCTAGAAAACCCTCAAATAAAGCTGAATTACAACAATTCTGCAAAGATGAGTGGGCCAAAATTCCTCCAGGGTGCTGTAAAAGACTCATTGCAAGTTATCGCAAACGCTTGATTGCAGTTATTGCTGCTAAGGCTGGCCCAACCAGTTATTAGGTTCAGGGGGCAATTAGTTTTTCACACAGGGCCATGTAGGTTTGAATTTTTTTTCTCCCTAAATAATAAAACCCCTCATTTAAAAACTGCATTTTGTGTTTACTTGTGTTACCTTTGACTAATAGTTAAATGTGTTTGATGATCAGAAACATTTTGTGTGACAAACATGCAAAAGAATAAGAAATCAGGAGGGGGGCAAATAGTTTTTCACACCACTGTATGTTAGACCAAAAGGTCTAACAATTGAAAGTGCATTTGTTTGTTTGTTTAAATTATTTAAACAAAATTTGGATAAAAACATGGTAAAAACCAACTTTGAGCATATTTGTGTGGGATGTCTTGATCAGCTACCAATTTATGAATCTTAATAGTCTTGCTAAGGTTGTGTCAAATACAATGGAAACAGTTAAAGAACATCATCATGAGTGGGTCATCATGCCCTTTTTGGTTTTGAACTTGAGTATATCTCACCTGTGGGAAAGTGAACCTCCTTCCCAGTCTCAAGTCTGATTGGAACAGGTTTTCCTACAGTATTCTGTATCCTGCTGCATCTATATTGTCCTCAACCCAGACCTTTCAGCCTACCATGCTTCACTGTAGGAATGGTGTTGTTAGGGTGATGTGCAGTGCTCGTTCTTTTGTACAAATACTCTCTAGCCTGGAGTCTATCAAACGGGACTCTGGGAACTTGGCAGGGTATGGGATGGGGTGCCAGTCCATCACAAACCACAATCACATCCTCACACTCTTTCACATACTATAGTTTAAAATTTGCAAGTTCCAATTAGCCTAACCTAAATGCATTTCGACTGTGGGTAAAAAAATTGAGTGCACAAAACTGAGGTGGGGTTTAAACCTACCATGCTACCCTGGCCTCTTAACATTGTACAGTATGATATAATTGTCATCCTATATTATAGAATGTTCCATGTCGCATCACCCCTACTCTATGATAGTGGGGGCAAACACCAACCTTATACAGCATTAACAGAACTACAGCAGCAACCAAAATAAAATTCCCACCAGAAATCGATGAACATCTCCCACTAAACATTCAATATAAACATGCTTTAAGTGTTTCAGGGAAGACGTTATCTTTAAATAGATTCTGAAGTGCACACTGTTTCATTCAAATGGACCTCAAGTAAAACCACTGAAAACGTAATTGGTCTTTTCTGTTGCTGTTTATTCGGCCATTATAATGCCTATGCTTCACACGAGTGAGGGTGGTTTTCACTTGTATTTTTTTTTCCAATCCTTATTTATAAGTTGTCTTAAGGCTTGTTGCAATACAATTATCCTCAATTCCAACAACCCTAGCAGTTTAAGGAAAAATAAAGATAAAAAAATAAAAAATTACAGTGTGGTGTTAAGATTTCTTGTTTAGTCTCAGTAAAATAAAAAAAAAGTCCACAAGAATATAAGCTGTACTGACAAGCACTGTTGAAAATTTAATTTCTTCCCACCCCTTTTCGTCCTCCTTTCTTGCACTTTTATAATTTCCGTTATGGGTTGATAGAAAAAGAAATCTATGTCTGACCCTAGACATGAGCCACAGGAAAGCAATTAATAGAAATCTGCGTGGGTGGTGTGAGTTGACAAGGGAAGTTGCACAGACGTGCGGGCAGGGGCTCCGGGGTGGTCACATCCAGACGTGCTCTTTAGAATAGAAATGACACAGGTGTCTGATGCTTGTTAAGGAGCTTCTATAATGTAGTGGACAAGTCGAGGGAGTTAAAGCACCATGACATTGTGTCATTTCTGATCAGCTTGAAGTGTTTTTCAGTAATTTCCATCTCATCTTCTTAGTCCTACCCAACTCAGTCTGCAGATAGATGAAATGTGCTGTGCCACTTGCAGTGTGCTGTCTGGATTCTGTAATTAGGCTCGAGTAGTGAAACACAGCCATGTTTACAGCCATCATTCACGCTGTGCCCTCTTTTACAGTAAACTGAGTTGCCTTAACCAATTCACACCCAATTATATAAATGTATGTGTACAGTATAATGTGTATGTATTTATTTAGATAGGTAGATTCTGTATATACAGTATACTGTATATCCACTCACTAATGTGGCAGCCCCACAATGTATACGTTGAAACAAACAATAATGAGCGAAAATTTAAAAAACTATGTCTGTGATACCCATGGCATAATTACAGTTCGGGTGGTTTGTGTATTTCTGAAACTGCTAATCTCCTGGGAATTTCACACACAACAATCTTTAGAGCATGTAAAAGAACTGCAAGCTGAAACCCCTTGTTGAAGAGCGAGCTCAGAGGAGAACGAGCAGACTGGTCTGAACTGGCAGGGACTCAAAGAATCACTCTTTACATCCACAGTGAGCAGAAAAACATCTGAAAACAAAAACAAACAAACAGACAAAAATATGCAACGTATACAATATGTCAAACCTTGAGGTACAGTACAAAGACAGTAGCCATATCGGGTACCACTTGGGTCAACCAAGAACAGAAATTTAAGGCAAAACTGGATGGGACTGGAGGACTGGGAAAAGAACATTGACTAAAGCTCTTCGTGGTTGTATGCACCGTGCTGCAGCCACAGGATTGGCTGTATAACTGCATTCACCGCACTACCATGGTGACAGTCACCACACTGGACAGCAGGAGTAATGTTCAAGTTGGTACCAAAAAAGGTACTCCATGAAAGGAGTGTTGTCAAGGGGTGTTGAGTGCTGATGGTTGCTTTATAACATGAAAGACATCATTGTTTTTTTTGCCTTTCTATCATGGCCAGCATTGACTTTTTTCAGTGGGAATAGAATGGATGAGCACGACTTTTTTTTACCCGTGGGCACACGTGAGCCATGAATGTCTATGTCACGTGATAGTATTATGTCAAGTGCATTTGCAAAACCCATTACGCACCATTATGAAATCCCAGGAAAGCAAGACCAAAACGTACCTCTGCTGCAGAGGAGAAGTTTATTTAGAGTTTCATTTCATTCCATTTCAGGCTCAGAAATCACCAATTAACAGCGAGCACCTCAGATTAGAGTCGTTATGAAGCTTTACACAGCATAAGTATCAGATAGATCTCAATATCAACTGTTCAAATTAGATTATTGTGTATTATCGATACATGCCTTCAGTATTGTTTTAAAAAGTAGAAAGGAGTTAAAAACAGCAAAGACTGTGGAATTAGAAGATCTTGGTGTCCAGACTTTTAACCGGTAGTGTGTATGATAAAGTCAAATGAACAATGTTTATTTAAAATATAATCCTACATTATGCAATAAGCTGTAATTTAGCAGTCAGAATGATGTAAATTTTGACCTTGACACCAGAAGCCGCCATGTTCAGATTTTTTTTTTAGCATGCAAGACAGGTGTCTCAGTTGAGCGATGTACATTGTCATTCTCAAATGGTGAGGTGTGTAGTCAGTGTTTTAGCTTAAAAAAAAACAAATATGTCTGGGTATTAAATAATCAAAAGCTAATACTTGTATATGGTGTTGGGAACTTTTTCAGAGACCAGGAGACATTGGGATATCATTCAAGCAGTAGTTATTCTTTATTGAGAACTCGCAGAGTGTCGCCGTAGTCATCCAAGTCTTGCCTAAAAACTCAGCTCTGGAGAGTTTATACTTTTCAGGGGGTAGGGATACAAAGAGGTGGAGACATTCTAAACAAAGCATAGTGTAGTACAGGAGTCAGCCTGGGAACGGAAGTTCCCCAGCCCTGATCTCATCAGCATAACAGTGGCTTTCAAATGTACTGTATAATCTAATCAGCCTGACAGTATCACCCAAACCTTTACATTATCATAGAGACAAAGGCCCATCCTGGCCTTGAGATTACTGTAGCATTCACATTGACTTTGGGTCCCTACCCAGTGGTCAGGACACCTGGGCTACCAGACTTGGATCTTCTTAGAATGTCACCATATTTACCTTAAAATGTAAAACCCAATGTATATAACTCTCAGTTTATATACTATTATAGTTGGAAGCTAGATTTAACATTTTATAAATTTGTAATCCTACAATGGTGGCTTAGTGGTTAGCACTGTTGCCTTGCACCTGCAGATGCTGGGTTTGATTCCCACATTGGATATATGTGCATGGAGCTTGGTTCTTTGGTTTCCTCCCACAGCTGAAGGACATGCACATTGGGCTAATTGGTGTTTCCAAATTGCCTGCAGGGGGATGTCTGGAGAAGGAAATGGCAACCCACTCTATTATCCTTGACAACTAAACCCCATCGACTGCTTGTAGGAAGGCCTGGTGTAGTATGGTCCATGAGGTCACAAAGAGTCGAACATGACTGAACTACTAACAATACTTGTATATGTGCAGCAACTCATTAAACTGTACTGAAATCTTACGGAACTGTGACTTCAAAGCCGACATCCGTACCAAGCTGTGAGTTTTGTTGACCGTTACATCTAATTAAGGATACCGTTATACTAAGGATCATACAATTATAATGACATTTCTTCAGCTGGAAACTCACTACTCAGCTAGGTCAGATGCCTCCAGGTGATAACCCTCCAGCTTGCTGTCACCACTGGCACTAATGAAGTTAAATATGTACAGCCTAGTGTAGCTTTATGAACACATGACAGCTTACCATCTCAGATATCAGCCTTGTTTCAGCTGACATGCTCGGGTAAAATCAATGGTGAGAAATTGAAATGTTGAAATGGTCAGGACTTTTGCTTAACTTCTGGCTGTTCTTGACATTTGGCAAATTTACTCAGCTACTCTAGAGTGTGTGTAGACATGCAGAGGTGCGGAGTATCTCGAAATCAATGTATTAAAGAAAAGCTTTTCGACACTGTCATGCTGACAAAATACAATAACATATGGAATCAAAAGACAGCTTTTAGTCAATTTCATTGAAAGTAATATATTTTCAGCAACAACCACAAAAGACTTATGAATTCAGTTTGACTGTGTGTACAAGGACGCTGGGAAATGAATTAAAACCAGTACAAAACCCAGTGCTAATGGTTCCATCAGTCTACGTATAATCATCCTGTCTATTCTCACTTTTCATTAATCCACATGAATGGTGATTAATGACTTGCCGTTTGATTTATCTCATTTTAATGGAATATAAAAAGCAAACATCCGATGGATCTGTGTATGCTTAACTGTCCATGAAGACGTTAGCAGGAGGCTGAAATGATTATGGCAACTAATGAGCTTGCCTGTGATGCTTTTCATAACCAAATCAATGTGAGATTAGACTCGCATTGTTGGTTCGACTTGTCAAAATTAAATACGCACCAGGACATTGTGGAGAATCTCATGCCAGAAATATACACTCACCATACACTTTATTAGGAATACCTATACATTTTTTCTGTTATCTTATCTATTTGCACATGCAGATACAGATAATAAGATGATTTATTCAGATAATAAGAATAAAGAACATGTCTGATCTTTGTGACAGCAAAACAAACAAAACGTGAATTTGCTACGTGCCGAGGACTATGCTGAATACAAGCATAAATTATGACTCTTTCTCACAATCACACACATTGCAGAGCATGAGCTTAAACTTAATTAAGTGAAAACTCACATTTCCATACAAAAAAAACCCTTTTGATTTTGTTTTTAAATGTTTTAAGTTCACTGAACGCCTGAACAAATACTAAAATTCTGCCTGCTTGCACTCGATCACATGTTAGTTGTTATATTAATCAGGTACAGTATTATTATACCCATGTTGTTGGTTATAATAGCATTGGGGGGAAATAGCCTGGTATGGTCTGGTACCACTGAAAGCTTCAATACTGAAAAGAGGGGAGAGAAACTGCCTGCCAAAACTCACATTCAAACCAGCCGTGGAAGTACTTTCAGCAAAAAAAAAAATCACAGTACAGTATATCATCTTAAACAACACATACCGTATATACCTAGTCTTGTCATGCACACTCAATCCACGACCGGCACTAGGACCCGGAAGTAGAGCGGTCGTGAATCAGGAAGTATAAAAGGAGTAAATAAACCATAGCAGAACGCTCAGTCATTGAGTTCGGCCCATGTCGGTTCGTGCTGCGATCAACCAAACTGTGAGTACTCACCAATTTTGGGTTATTGCTTTCTGCTATTGTGTGTGCATCTACAGGACGCGGGTTAAATTTGTGTTTTTCCCTTGCTCACCCTTTGTGAGAGTCCTTATCCTAAATCGCGGGGATATCCTACCTACTCGCTTCTCTCCGCGTTTGGGTTCACCATCCACGCTACATTGGGCTAACCGCTAAAGCTACATCTTCTGGTCCCTCAGGTTAGTACATCCGAGACAGAATGACTGAGCCTCCCGCGGTGAACCCAGCGGATCATGTGTGTCTCTGCGGCGTTGTGGATCAGCATGCCGCGCTAATCAATCAGCTAACCGGGGAGCTAGCTTCTCTGCGCCATGAGGTCGCCGAGCTCCGGTAGGAGAATGCGGATCTCCGCGCGGCTGTTGATGGCGTGGCTGCCCGGTCGCACGCCCCGGAGGCCGCGGCGCCGCCTCATCCCCCCTCCCCACCTCCTTCTGATGTTTTTCTTTCTCTACCAGAGAAATGGAATGGCATTGACGGGAAATGCAGTGTGTTTTTGACAGCGCTCGAGTTGGTGTTTGAGTTCAATTCCACCAGGTACTCCACCGACCGGCTACGCATTGCACTACTCGTTTCGTTGCTAATGGGGCAGGTAGCAGAGTGGGCCACGGCAGTTATCCGCGCTGATACAGATACCGCCCATTCCTACAACGAATTCACCCGTCAGTTCAAGCTCACCTTTGAACACCCTGCGGGTGAGGTGGAGACCGACTCAAAGCTTTATCACCTGCGGCAGGGAGGATTGTCCGTGAGTCGCTATATCCTGCCGAATTTCGCACGCTCGCCGTCCAGACCACCTGGGGAGATGCAGCGCTCCGGACATCCTACTACGAGGGGTTGGCTTCCAGGATCAAGGATGAACTAGCCGGGCGAGAGCTCCCTGCTACCCTGGAGGGGCTAATCCAGCTAGCCCTGCGGATTGACCAGCGCCTCCTCTCTCGCCCAAGGCCATCCCCTAGAACCCTGCCGCCAGCACCTACCTTCACCCTCAACCCCCCACGACCATCTACTTCCGCCACCTACGCCACACCTGGTCATGTCGGTTCTCCACTTCCTGCCGTGGTTGACACAGGAGCCGGGGAACCCATGCAACTAGGACGCGCCTCCCTGACCGTATCGGAGCGCGCACGCCGATTTAAAGAGGGCCTGTGCGCCTATTGTGGCTCCGTGGACCATCACCAGGCGATCTGTCCCCTACGCCCGGGAAACGCCCAGCCCTGGTGAACGGAGGGACAGATTCACTGGGCCCTCTTCAGATCTCCACCACCTTCGACAACACTAACGCTCGTCTTACAGTTCAGATATCCCTCCAAATTGGCCACAAACGAGTTCAAAATACCGCATTCGTCGACTCCGGGGCAGCGGGTAACTTCATTGACTCATCCTATGCCAAAAAATTTGGGGTAAAAATTGAGGCGTTATCCCAGCCCATTCGGATCACATCGGTGGACGGTCGCCCCCTCTCATCTAGTCCCATCACCGCCCAAACCCAACTCATCACTCACAACTCCGATTCCATCTCACTTCCGTATCATCGCCACCTATCATTCTGGGATATCCATGTCTCCTCCAACATGACCCTCTCATCTCCTGGACTCAGAACAGGATTCTACAGGGGGGCGCAACCTGTAACGAACTCTGCCTGCGGGCTTCGGCTGGGACGTGCTCTAGGGAGTCCGAGGCCCCCGACGTCGACACCAATGCCATCCCAACCATGTATCGGGACCTGGCTGAGGTCTTCTGCAGAAGACACACCACCCACCTTCCACCTCATCGCCCATATGACCTGGCGATCGACCTCCAGCCGGGTTCTATACCGCCCCGCGGCCACCTCTACTCTCTCTCCACCACCGAGACGCAGGCGAGGCCCTCCTCATCGCCAGCCGCCGCGGGGTTCTTCTTTGTGAAGAAAAAAGGAGGAGAACTTCGTCCATGTGTCGATTATCGGGGGCTCAATAACATCACCATAAAGAACCGACACCCATTGCCTCTTACCAACTCTGCCCTGGACGCCCTCTCTGGCGCCACCATTTTCACAAAGTTGGACCTGCGGAGCACCTACAACTTGGTGCGCATCAGAGAGGGCGATGAGTGGAAGACGGCTTTCATCACACCCACGGGACACTACGAAAGTCTGGTAATACCATTTGGCCTTTGCAATGCCCCCGCCTCCTTCCAACATTTCATCAATGACGTTCTCCGGGACATGTTAGGGCGGTGGGCATTCGCATACCTGGAAGACATCCTTATTTATTCACAAACTATTGAAGAACACACCCAGCACGTCAGAGCAGTTTTAAAGAGATTACACGCCCATCAACTGTAAGTTGGAGAAGTGCGCTTTTCACGAGCGCTCCACCACGTTCCTGGGTTTTGTCATCTCGCCCCAGGGTGTGGCCATGGACCCACAGAAACTCAAAGTTGTGCGTCATTGGCCCCTACCCAAGACCCTTAAGCAACTTCAACAGTTTCTCGGGTTTGCCAACTTTATCGTCGCTTTATCCGGGACTACAGTACGGTTGCTGCCCCCCTAACAACTCTGACCCGACCCTCACCTTCTCCGTTCACTTTAAACTCTGCCGCCATCTCAGCCTTCCAGAGACTTTGTCAACGTTTCACCACCGCACCAATTCTTCTTCACCCAGACTCAAGCAAACCATTCGTTGTGGAGGTGGACGCCTCAGATGTTGGCGCTGGGGCTGTTCTCTCCCAGTGAGGTCCAGACCAAAAACTACACCCCTGTAGTTTATTCTCCAAAAAATTTTACATCACTCAGCAGTGATACGGGGTAGGGGACCGCGAGCTGCTGGCCATAAAGTGGGCTTTGGAGGAATGGCGTCACTTGCTCCAGGGCACCAGAGAACCATTCATCGTCTGGACCGATCATCAAAATTTCATCACCATCCGCAATTTAAAACAGCTGAACCCGAGGCAGGCGCGATGGGCACGATTTTTTCGAACATTACAACTTCCATCTGTCATACTGCCCGGGTTCAAAAAACACCAAGGCCGACGCCCTCTCCCGTCAATACGAAGAGGACATCACCCAGGCCGAGCCCGCGCCTGTCCTCCCACCATCCAAGATCATCGAACTTCAACCACTTCCTGTCCCCCGTTGGCCCTGGTCGCACATTGCCGTCGATTTCATCACGGGCCTGCCGGAATCCGAAGGAAAAAACACCATCTTAACCATCGTCGATCGTTTCTCCAAAGCCGTGCACCTGGTGGCCCTAACCGCACTCCTGTCAGCCAAGGACACCGTAGAACTGATATTAGAGCACGTAGTCCGCCTGCATGGGTTCCTCAAAGACATCGTCTCGGACAGGGGGCCACAGTTCACTGCCCGGTTCTGGAAGGCCTTCTGCCGTCTGATCCATTCCACCTGTAGCCTATCTTCTGGGTACCATCCCCAGACCAATGGTCAGATGGAGCGGACCAACCAACAACTGGAGCGCTATCTGAGGTGTTTTGTGGCGAATCGTCAGCGCTCCTGGGCATGCTACCTCCTATGGACTGAGTTGTCCCACAATCTACACGTCTCATCTGCCACCAATCTCAGTCCGTTTGAGGTATGCCACGGTTTCCAACCTCCGATGTTTGAACATCAAGACCCGGAGGTTGATGTACCCTCAGCCCAACAGTTGGTCCACAGGTGTCGGCGGCTCTGGACGTTGGTGAACCAAGCCATCCGACGAGCCAACACACGCTACGCTACTCAACATCGCCGTCGACACCCCCCGGGACTTTTGTATAACGCAGGTGACAAGGTATGGCTATCCACAAGAAACCTCCATCTACACACCGAATCCAAAAAACTGTCACCCAGATTCATCGGACCATATCGCATTCATCTCAGAATCAACCCTGTCACCTACCGGCTCCAGCTGCCTGCGGCGCTCCGAATCCACCCCGTATTCCACACATCCCAACTAAAACCCTTGATCACTTCACCCATGGTTCCACCCACCCCCCCTGCTCCTCCTCCCCGAATCATCGACGGCGGTGCCGCTTACACCATACGACGGATCCTCGACTCGACGCCCTCGGGGCAGAGGTACTCAGTACCTGGTTGATTGGTAGGGCTATGGCCCCGAGGAGCGGTCTTGGGTCCCAGCGCGTTTCATCCTCAATCCAGAATTAATTCGGGACTACCGTCACAGGGTATCCTCCATCTCAGGACCGTCTGGAGCCGGTCCTGGATGGGGGGTTATTGTCATGCACATTCAATCCACGACCGGCACTAGGACTCGGAAATAGAGCGGTCGTGAATCAGGAAGTATAAAAGGAGTAAATAAACCATAGCAGAACGCTCAGTCATTGAGTTCGGCCCATGTCGGTTCATGCTGCGATCAACCAAACTGTGAGTACTCACCAATTTTGGGTTATTGCTTTCTGATATTGTGTGTGCGTCTACAGGACGCGGGTTAAATTTGTGTTTTTCCCTTGCTCACCCTTTGTGAGAGTCCTTATACTAAATCGCGGGGATATCCTACCTACTCGCTTCTCTCCGCGTTTGGGTTCACCATCCACGCTACATTGGGCTAACCGCTAAAGCTACGTCTTCTGGTCCCTCAGGTTAGTACATCCGTGACAAGTCTAACTACCAAGTTTCCGCTAAAATGTCGCAGGTGACGGACATCCAGTGCAGGGAGTTTTTGGGCAGCAGACTTTTGTTGTAAAATATCCAAAGTAAAATGTGTAGCAAAATAAATTGCAATGGTTCAGTATACAGTATTACGTACTTTATGTCAATACTTTGATTTGAGCATCCATGGATTTAGCTGTTTATGAGAGGTGCTGGAATCAATCTCCCATAAATACAAAGTAACAACTGTGTTTTTGTTTCTACTTGGAGAAGTACTTTGTGGTGCAAAATACTTCATGTTCATTTACAAGCTCCAGCAGTAGTTTTGATGTGCATTGGTGTCTAGCTTTGAACAAGTTCACCACTGTAGTCTGAGTTTGAGTCCCAGTCAGGTAACCGACTGCTTATTCTGAGGGGTCGTACAGGCCAGTTCACTTTATTTCAAAACTGTTGCCAGTACAAATTGGCAGTGTGGTTAGCACTGGTTTGAACCTCAAAGGTAGGGGGGTGAACTGATGGAATGTCCTAATTTTCCATTGTGTACGATTGTATGTGCATTTGTGCCCCCTAAATTTACTGAGATAGGCTCCAGGACCCCTTCTACTTTATAATTAGGCAGCACAGTGACTTAGTGGTTAGCACTATCGCCTGGTGATTAGCACCTCTATGTCCTGGGTTCGATTCCCATGTCGGTTCTGTGTGCATGGAGTTTGTATGTTCTTCCTGTGCTTGGTGGGTTTTCTCCAGGTTCTCTGGTTTCCTTCCACAGTCCAAATACACACAGAATAGCCTAAATTGCAAATAGTGTGTGAATGTTGACCGGTGGTCATATAAGATGGGAATAAGTACATTGGCATCTATGGTCCCTAGTTGGACTACAGAGGTTACTTGATGTATGAATGAATGAAATCTAATTAAATACTATTGGAAAATGTTGTAAAACTTATAACATTGTGTATCTATCATGCTTTCAAAAAAAATGTATGACATTAAATCAATATTGGTCCCACTTTTTTTTATCAAATTAATGAAAATTTTCCAAAACAAACCAATACAGTTGTACTTACTCTAGGAACAATATCTTATTTCTGACCTGCTTTCAGAGATTGCAGTGGTCCGTAAGTGACGAAACTCCATGACAGCAAGGAGGCACACCTTGACCCAAGTTTCATGAATTCCAAAAAAAGCCCTTTTATTTCAACAGGCATGAGAGTGGGACCATCTGGCAAGTTCCCCATCAACACCCCCAGCAAGCATCATCATCATCATTGAGACTTAGAGGCCTCCTGCACAGAAGATTCAACAAGACACTAAAGACTGAAGTGTCATAAAATTAGGATCACAAATACTGTATGCAATCGCAGTCAAGTAAAAAATGTTCCTGTAGAATTTTAGTACTGAAATTGAGAACAAAAGGATGGAAGTTTTCCCCTTTCCTCTCTCCCTGGTGATAACAGGACACCTAAACTCCTGCCAAGCGCCTGTAATGCACCAACAGATTTAAATATTCAAATATGCAAATGAGAACACTCTGTAAGTTTGGCTTTCAGAGCAGTTTGGTTCATGTTTTTTTTTTTTTTTTTTTTTTCAGAGTTGAGAGCAGTTCAGAGCGCGCGCTTGGTGTGTTCGGATGCAGAGAGTTTTTTCTTAGTTTTCTCAAGATGAACTAAATTCAAAGACTCTCAAGTCTCGCCTTTTCTCCATAACATGTCAAAGATGCGTGTTTTTGTACACTTTGGGTGATATAAAAATGTTGTTGTATTTTTATATAATTTTTTCTCCCTTAACTTTTACAACTTTTCATCCATCTGCTGCTTCGGCAAATTATGCCTCGACTAGCAGCGCCAGCATGAGCTATGTCATGTCTCCATAGCAACGGCGATAAGTAACTTCCTTAGTTTGATATCCCTTGGTGAGATTTCATTTGCAAATATTATTCTTGTCTTTCCAAATTTTAAAGAAAAAAGTGTCCTTTTTAGATTTTTTAGTATATAGTAAGATGTTGAGGAATAATCGAGAAAATGTATTTATGTCTCTGAATTTGGCTGAAACTTGCATACAAAAAAATGAAGAATGCAACCCTCTGTAGGCCCTGTTAGTGCACCAGTTTGCATTTCTCACATGGAGATGATATTTAAATTAATATTTAAGTATTATCTCTAGTGTTATTAAAAGACCACTATCATGTAATGATATCAGTAATGTCACCCCGCAGCCATGCTCAACATCTGGAAAATGACAGCAATTAGCAATTCAATTACCTGATTAGTTGAGCGCTGCTGCTTTTCTTAAAGCCTAAGCTTTCCTCCCAGGACATCAAAATCCAAATGCCCTTCCCCTGAGACACCACACACACTCATACACGGATAGCTTTTGCTCTTCATCTGCTAAACCTTTTCTCTCCTTTTAATGGCTTTTATATGTATCGCATGATGAAGGGTCGAAGCTGCTGCCTCAGCATAAATGATCTCACGGAGTTACTGAACTGTACTTTAAATCCACACCACTCAACCACCGGTTGCACAGCTGGGAATGATAACCCTTTCCCATAAGCCCCTGTTCTGATTTGTTTATTAATGGCGAGGTTTCAGGCTTTACTGGTGACTCACATGGCACTGATGCGGTTGGCTTCTGTTATCACAGGGTATGAGTTCATGAAGTCTAATTGATATTTAAAGCTATGGATTATGCAAAAATTTGCCCTTGCTGCTAAAATAAGGCAATTTGCAGTAATGCAAATCAGTTCAGAAAAAAAATAATAGAACACATGGGTTATGGGTTTTACAGTATGTTGAACCAAATGTGTTAGGAGGCTTGAACTACCCAGGAATTAGTGAATTTTGACCCATGACTGGGTTGTTCAAGGTTTTTTTTTCTTATACTGTATAATGGAATTATTTCTTGACTTTGCATTATATTAAGCAGGATGCACTTAAATAATAACTATTCCATAACTATAACCATAAATAATAACAATACTATACTATATACAGGAAATGGTGAATATCACAACACATAAATAAATAAATTAATTAATCAATTGATTAAGGAGGTGTTGTGGTGCAGCAAGTAGAACTGTTGCTTTACAGCTCCAGCATGTCCTGATTGATCCTGGGCTCAGGTTACCGTATGCCCCAAGTCAAAGCGAGTCTGATCAAAGTATTTTGGTTTCCTCCAGCTTTCTAAGAACATGCTCATACTGTAGGTGAACTGACTAAGCTCTGTTATCCCGAGGTGTAAATGTGGTGAAAAGGTGCACATCGTAATTGTATTTCCCTCTTTGGATTTTCAGTAAAGATGAATGAAAGAATGAAGATTCATCCAAAATGCAACAGTCACACCTGAGTGTTTATGATACTGACATGAGTCCAGAAATCAGAATCAGAGTAAAACCACTGGGATACAAAAATGGTAAGTGATGGGTTCTGTGTGCAATTTGCAGTGCCTCTGCTCAGGAATGGCTGGTCCAGTTTATCAAAGATACGTTCACATTACAAGCCACATTGTTGTGGCACAATCCTGTTGTTTTGGTCAGACTGGATTCACATGTCACAACTATTCTCATTCATAATTACAAGTGACTTTATCTGACTCTAATGTGAACGCATGGGCACATCGATACGTCTATGCTCACACCGTCTGGCACTGCAGCAATATTTCCTCATTTCATGTTTAGAAATGATGTGAAACACTGCTCTATTCCTCTATTTGCTCAAGTTTTGTAGGACTGACTAAATATCTATTAAATCACAGATTTCACGTTCCCTGCACTGACTACTTTCTCCGCTGTCCTCCGTTGTTAAATGAAATCTCTGTGCAGCCGGTTCTGATTGATGACATCAGCAATCAAAAAGTCATTCAAATTGCATGACCAACTTTCCTATACTGACTAAAAATAAAAAAAGCAGCTCTGTTTCACATTAGGGTCAAGAATCTGATTTGTGTCACCCCAGGCTGGTAATATGAACATCCTTATCTTCGATCCCTTTTCCATAATGTAAACATTGTTGTGTTCAAAAGAATGTCTCTTGTTCTGACCAGAGGGCACATTATTTTAACCACTCACACATTATTATTATTATTATTATTATTATTATTATTATTATTATTATAAATTAGCCTAATGTGTATGTCTTTGGACTGTGGGAGGAAACCTTAATTCAATTCAATTCAATTTTATTTATATAGCGCTTTTATAACAATAGTCATTGTCTCAAAGCAGCTTCACAAAAATGAAAGAAAATTTACAAAAAAAAATAAAATAAAAATAATTAAAAAAAAATAAATAAATAATAATAATTTTAGAAAAGAAAATAATTGGAAGTGTGTATGTGTGAGAAAAATGTGTAGATAATAATAATGAGACGAATGAATGAAATCTCTCTGATGACGGCCAAGGGTGACGGCGACGGTGGCAAGGAAAAACTCCCTAAGATGGCATTAGGAAGAAACCTTGAGAGGAACCAGACTCAACAGGGAACCCATCCTCATTTGGGTGATAACAGATAGAAATGATATAACATCTTGTGTGTTGTGCAGGTGAAAATTCAATATGACAGAAATTATTTAAATTGTCATGAAGACCAGTTCAGCATAGGGACGAGTCAGTAGGTGCAGAGGGCATATGAGGTCTGGATCACTGGAAGCACAGGAGCAGCATGTGTAGCTCCAACCATCATAAAGCTGAATCCAGCTGGAGCTGGTCCTTCACTGGACGCCTCAGGAACCTCGCAAGGTCTGCCTTTGTCTACTGAAGCTGGCAAAATCTCCCGATGCCTCGGGATGAGTAGTACCCAGAGAAAGCCCACCAAACATGGGAAGAACATGGAGAAACTGGAGGTTTCTCTGGGTACTCTGGTTTTCTCCTACAGTTCAAAGACATGCAGATTGGCCTTTCCAAATTATTTGTGTGTGTGTGTGTGTGTGTGTGTGTGTGTGTATGTGTGTAGGTGTGTGTGTGTGTTTTGGCACCCTTTCCAGGTCCCGTACCTGGCCTCATGTCCTAAGTATCCTAAGTTATGTTTCCCCCACAGACCCAGCACTGTGTACAGGATAAAGCGGTATATACGATGATTAGTGAGTGAACATGATAGATTTGTCAAGACACTAAAAATACTGTTAATTTGAAATTAATCCAGTTACTTTGATGCGACTACTGTACATGTTGCCTCAAGAGCTGCCCACAGTTTTAAAGGAGAAGTATGTACAGTGTCTCCAGAATGTCTCTATGATTGCTTCTCTTCTTGCAGAAGTTCAACATCAAGTATACTGTAATCCAATCAGAATGAGATTTCTGACACTCATTTTACTATTACGCTCTACAGAAAGAACATTATGTAGTTGTTCTGACTATTATTTGAAAACAGAATAGTTAAAAAGAAGCATGACTACCTTTAACATGTTTTCCCCAATCATATCCTTCTATTAAGCTTCATTCCTGTTGCGTGTGATTTCCAGTTCATCCTGCTAAAAAAGCAAGTCTAGAGTACAATGCTACCACCACCATGCTTGACCACATGAATGATTTTCTTGATGCTGAGCTGTAATCAGTTTGTTCCAAATATTATGTTCAAATTTTTGACTAGATTGCCATTATTCACACAAATTCTTTTTAGTTTTTAAAGCCCTCAATCGTTCTGTCATGGCTTTTCTAAAATGTTACTTCCTGATGGCCATAAGGCCAGATCTGGGATTAGATAATGATGTTTTTTCTTCTGTATCAGCCAGCAAGCTCTGTAACTCTGTTGTGGTGTTATTGGATTCTTTGATACGTCTTTGACAATTGGTCTTGGTAGAGTCTGGGCTGTACCATTGTTTCACATTTTTTTCATAATATATATTTAAGGGCACTCCTAAGAAGGTTTAACCTTCTCTATTTTGCCACCCTCTAACTTAATCTTAAAGCTTCATGGCCACTTCTTTTTCTTTTTGACAGGGGGACTCATCTAATCTGCAATTTTAGCATCCTAACATTTAGAAATATGTGGGGTATTGACGTTAAACTGGGACTTAATTGTGCAGAATAACAGAACAGGCTATGAGATTAAAAGCTCCCTTTATTTCTCTATATAATCCCCTGATACACTTATGCACTTCTCTAGTGTTTCACTAGTGCAAGGTAAAAATCTTCCTCAGTCTGCCAGAGCCATGATCAGACTGCCGGAATTATGTCTAAAACCCTGGCCTCCCAGGAACTGCATAAATGGCCCGAACAAGTAAAAATACAGTCAGGACTGTGCAGGAGAAAGTGGCAATAACTCCCAGTCAAGTTCATGTAGCGTGTCAGTTTAACGCTTGTGTGTGCAGTTCCCACACATATGCGCCTCTTCCACATTCTTCATTGCAAGTACAAACTATTAATCTTCAAGGATCAGGTGTTCCACTCGCTAAATGTTCACATGAACAACTGCACTGAGCCACCTCAGCTGGGATTGTCATTCACGGATATAGGCATTGTTTAAAACAGTTACATCGTTCGCCTCATACTGTTCGTCTCATCACCGTACTGTCTTCTGTAAATGTCAATCAGTTTTACGCCCCAGGACTGCAAATCCCAGTTTGACTTGGATACCACTTGTACTTATTCTCCAAGGATACAACTGGACAGAGATCCACAGATTAATATAACATATCTTTCTGATCTAGAGTTAATTCAGATGACTTTCCTTATGGTACCTCACTGCTTTAGACCTTTGTAAGCCAAATACTAAAATAGAACAACCTGAATTTTAATGTACAGCAGTTTCAACAATGAAATGAGAAAAAAAATAAATTAAGGATGCAAAAGTGATTTCTATGGGTATAGAAGCAGGTGTAGAGAGTTACAGTGATGGGCATCCCAACTGGAGTCTGATGATGTGATGAACAGTAGGAGCTAATGGCGCAGGTGTTCTTTATCTCAGTGATAGCATCACTCAGTCTCTAAATGTTATAATAATGCTGTAATAATTAGCCTCAAGCTCTGCAGGCCAGCTGAATACTGATCAATGACTTACCCGTTATACACAAAGGTTTAGGCAGGATTGATAATTAGTCTTTGTGTTACCAGATGTCATTACACAAATTAAGGCCATGGTAGTAGGTGTGGTAATTATCTTCCTCCTCTATCTGTCTCTCTCTCTCGTTGTGTAAACAAAGATTCTCATTTTTCTGTTTCTCTTACTTTTGGAGACAGTCAGTTATGTCTTAGATTTTTGGTGTATGAATTGTGTTGACAATTAAACAGAAACTACTATATAAATTGTGTTGGTGTAGAGGTGGGACTCACCAAACCAGCTTCAGTGAACCTTGGCATGGATTCCACAAAAAGTTGTACTGAAGAGATGACTTTTATTATTATTATAAAAGATCTTTCCATAATAACTTCTAGGTATTTTATTTGGTGAGTGAGATTCAGTCATTCATGGTACAGTTTTCATCTTCATTCAATCAGGCTATATGTATTTGTGGTGAAGTCATTCTGGAAGAGGCCACACCCATAAAGATACATTTGTTTCATCATAGAACAAAGATTATTAATTAACACATGAATTGTCCAGATTATAAATGAACGAATGAATGAATGTGGGGGGAGGGGCTTGTGTGAGCATTTGTGTTTCTGAGTGTATACAGTACAGTATGTGTGCATTGTACTAAAATATATTAGAACCCATGTGTGTGTTTTATATGTATATACTGTAAGATGCCTCTGATGTCGTCTCTGGTTCAAGAGTGGCTTGATACAAGTAATGTGAGAGCCGAAGCCTGGATATGTCTATGCGTGGTGGCTCTTGAAGAGCTGACTCCAGCTGCAGTCCACTCCTTGTGATTCTCTGCCAAATTCTTTAATGGGCTTCGTTTCACAATCCTCTCAAGGCTGCGTGTATCCCTGTTGCTTGTGCAGCTATCGCATTTTTTCCTTCCATTCAACTTGTCATTAATGTGCTTGGATACAGCACACTGTGAACAGCCAGCTTACTGAACCAGACTGAGAGACCATTTAAAGGCTCAGGAAAACCTTTCCAGGTGTTTTGAGTTAATTAACTGACACCATGAGTCTTCAATATTGAACATTTTTACAATACTCTGAGAAATATTCTGAGAATTAGAATTTTGGGTTTCCATTAGCTATACGCCATAATCATAAACATTATAAGAAATAAACATTTGAAACATACCAGGTTGTGTGTAATTAATTTATATAATAATATATGAGTTTCACTTTTTGAATTGAATTACTGAAATAAATTAACATTTTCATGATATCCTAATTATTTATTGAGATACATTTATTTTTTGTATATATAAAAATACACTACTATACTGTATATTGCCAAAAGTATTCACTCATTCACTCACACATCCAAATCATAGAAATAGTAAAATATAAAATCCTTAAACAAATCACATGCAGTTTCTAGAAAACTGGCTGTTTTTAACAAAATCATCAGCAGTGTAAGCAAACCAATATATGACAATGTGAACACATTCAGGACTGTTCATCTGTATAGTATTGTGCAGAAGTAATGATTTAGTGTCACCTAGAAAAGGATGGATTTCCTTTTGAGTATGATTGAAGTCTGTTGCTCATCTCATCCCAGACGGCATTTCCTCGCCTCCTTATTTGTTAGGAATCTAAATATAAATCTACATCCGGATTTCTGCAAAGCTGCTTTGCAACAATGTGCATTGTTTAAAAGTGTTATACAAATGAAATAAAATAAACTATATTTCCCTATAAATGAATGTCAATTCCACACTTTCTTCCATTTGAAACTTCTTAGACCAACACTGGCCAACTTTTCACAAGCAATTAAACTAGTCCCGTAGGATTTAATTCTGTTCAAGCCAGATTAAATATTGGGAAAAACACACACACACACACACACACACACACACACACACACTATCTGATATTGCCTGGCTCTAGCTTGCTTTAGTTTGCTTCAGTAACAGACAGGGAATTGTGGGATGTTCTATCTCCTGGAAACAGCACATGACTTTCAGGGATGAAGATTCATGATACCACAAAACGGTAATGGCTGTATTTCACACCTATCAAAGCTCTGATTGGAATGTAGGGACTGGCAGGTTGCTAGCTTGCTGGAAATGCCATTTTGACAGAAGAAGAGAAGACGTGAAGACAGTGAGACAAATGTGATTTTCTCAGACATAGCAAATCTGTCTGAAACCCTTTTTTTGCAGGGTATAGGTGTTTGGTCATGTGTATATCTTTATATTTCTGTATATACAGTATGTAGAACATTTTTAACAGTGGCACAATGGCTTGGAGGTCAGCATTGCCTGTTGGTCAAACCTCAGGTTTGAGGATTCAAAAGTGCCTTCTCCACTTCACTGTATTATGGAAATTGTGTTATTAGCTGCGTTCAAAGCCAGGCCTCTACCTTCAGACCTGTCCAATTCAGGTGTCCCACCTGAAGACTAAGCTCCTGCTGGTATACAGTAGCTCTTAAGGTCACTGAGGCACGCAAACCCCCTGACCACCAATACGGTGGCAATCCCTCAGGGGGGAAACTGAAAAATAACAATTCAATAAATAAAACAAAATAAAATAAAATATCCTTAATCCAGATTTGATCAATCAATGACATAATATTTATCTTAGCTGGATGGTATAAAGTAAGACTTAACACACTATAACTAGAATATTTACAAAACTGAAAGGTTGTCTTATGAATAATAAAACAACTAAGTTAAAGAAGATAAGCTATAGAACAGATCATATTATGTTTTTTTATTTATTTATTTTATAGTAAATGAACAGCTCTCTTCTCTCCAATCCACTCTTGCTACGTCTTGACTAATTTGCATACAGACGGTGATTGGATGTTTACTGAGGGCTCAGGGGTGTGTGTGTGTGTGTGTGTGTTAGCCGCCCTGAG
Source organism: Channallabes apus (assembly GCA_030522415.1). Classification (NCBI taxonomy): domain Eukaryota; kingdom Metazoa; phylum Chordata; class Actinopteri; order Siluriformes; family Clariidae; genus Channallabes; species Channallabes apus. Next base: position 14,961,709 of record CM060109.1, read on the forward strand.
TTGAACTGTTGTAATTTTATTCCACTAACTGATTGCCCATCATGCTTATTCAGGATTTGTCCAACCACATTTCTTCCTTGAAGATGGTTCAGCACTATTCTTCCAGGTTTTAATAATGTTTTTTTTTTCAGTTCTTTTTCCAATTTTAGTAGGTTCAGAAATCTTTGCAACAACTAAGGATACATCTTCTAATGTGATTATTTAAGAGATGACTGCAGCAGATAGAATTAAATAACATGTTACAAGCTAAACCATTTTAATCACTGCTGTAATTATCCAATGCACAGCTTTTAACTATATGCTTAATTAAATCCAGGTGATTACTTTTTTTTTGTTGGCCGGGCAGTGTTCGAGTCTTTTTTTTTATGTTATCAATATTTGATTACTGGGACTTATATTTCTTTCAGATGTTGATTTCACTAGACAAATTATAGTCATAGTCTTGTGGTCATAGTAGCTGAAAACTTGTTAAAACTTTTGGGGGTGAACTAGTGAAGAGTAATTGGCCACCAGTTCACTGTGCCAGATGCACAGCAACAGTGTCACTGAAAATATATGGTCCTCATTTGGAGAAAAGACTTTTGGGAGACTTTATTTAGGTCACAACGTCTCTCTCCCTCTCTCTCTCTCTCTCTCTCTCTTTCGGTTCTGTATTAATTGAAGTCATTACATTATCAGGGAAAATATGCATATGAGGGTATGTGAGATAAATACTGTATTTCAGATCCAGTTCTCATTCTTCTACTTAAGAGCCATTGTTATTGAAGTGGAGTGTTTTTTGGAAATTGGGTCAGTTAAGCAACCAGATGTTTGGAGGACAGCTAAGGTGAATATAGTGGTGGAAATGAGAATTTGGGAACTTAGACATGGTTGCTCAAATGTTATTCTCCATGTGGGTTTTCAGGGCAATCTTTTTTTTTTTTAATTAGAAAGAAAGTAAGAAAGAAAAGAAAAAAACGGGTAGAAGTCAAAAACCTACAGGTTAATCTCTCCCCAGAAAAAAAAAAAAAACGGTCTCAACAGTTGACTGATGGTACATGGTTAGTAACCAGATGACGGACTAACAGGAACTAAAGCAATTTTTGCAAGGATAAGAGTGCTGGATAAGAGTGTCTGCCAAATGTCTGAATGTTAATGTAAAACGTTCTTTTGATTTTTCCAATCAAAATACAATACTACAGTATATACACTATTCTGAAAATGCATTAAACTGTAAATCTGTATGTGTTTCATATTTTAATTTGGACCTTACTATACATTCAGTATGCATGGTAGTGGAGCTCTGTAAAATGTCAAAGCCTTACAACTGAAAATGTTCTTATTAGGGTCCTGTGATTAGACAACTGATGCATGCTAACTAATTAGCCACATAGAAGTACAATGGCTCAGCAGGGTGAAACAAGCAATATTCATTAAGGCAGTCAGTCGGGAGCAATATCTATTGTATTTGCTGGTTGGAAAAGCTGAAATTAGCACACATTTTCTCTTCAATTGCCCGGTTCTCGGCTTCATTCAGACACCCTGTGGATTGGCTTAGGAAGCGTGTCAGAAATGCATCAGTATGTTGTTATCTGATCACGTGACCACAAATTAGCCAGCTCTATTAACTCCAGCTACAAAGAACAGGAATGTTATAATGCTCAGATGCAGACTTTATGAATATGTGTTTCTGAAGGTAAGGTCAAATCAATCAAGTTGTGCAATGTAATTATGTTTCCATATGTTCAGGATATACATTATATTTTTATGGGTTTGGAAAAAAACTGAAATCTTTGAAATTGAAATCTTGAAATTATAGTGCCGTGTTTAAAAATTCCCAACCAACCTGAGCTACAGTGGTGTGAAAAACTATTTACCCCCTTCCTGATTTCTTATTCTTTTGCATGTTTCTCACACTTAAATGTTTCTGCTCACCAAAAAAGATAACATAACTGAACACAAAATGCAGTTTTTAAATGAAGGTTTACGTTATTAAGGGAGAAAGAAAACTCCAAATCTACATGGCCCTGTGTGAAAAAGTGATTCCCCCCCTTGTTAAAAAATAACTTAACTGTGGTTTACCTGAGTTCAATTTCTGTAGTCACCCCCAGGCCTGATTACTGCCACACCTGTTTCAATCAAGAAATCACTTAAATAGGAGCTACCTGACACAGAGAAGTAGACCAAAAGCACCTCAAAAGCTAGACATCATGCCAAGATCCAAAGAAATTCAGGAACAATGAGAACAAAAGTAATTGAGATCTATCAGTCTGGTAAAGGTTATGAAGCCATTTCTAAAGCTTTGGGACTCCAGCGAACCACAGTGAGAGCCATTATCCACAAATGGCAAAAACATGGAACAATGGTGAACCTTCCCAGGAGTGGCCGGCCGACCAAAATTACCCCAAGAGCGCAGAGACAACTCATCTGAGAGGCCACAAAAGACCCCAGGACAACATATAAAGAACTGCAGGCCTCACTTGCCTCAATTAAGGTCAGTGTTCACGACTCCACCATAAGAAAGAGACTTGGCAAAAACGGCCTGCATGGCAGATTTCCAAGGCGCAAACCACTTTTAAGCAAAAAGAACATTAAGGCTCGTCTCAATTTTGCTAAAAAACATCTCAATGATTGTTGGACCGACGAGACAAAAGTTTAACTTTTTGGAAGGTGCGTGTAACGTTACATCTGTCGTAAAAGTAACACAGCATTTCAGAAAAAGAACATCATACCAACAGTAAAATATGGTGGTGGTAGTGTGATGGTCTGGGGTTGTTTTGCTGCTTCAGGACCTGGAAGGCTTCCTGTGATGGATGGAACCATGAATTCTACTGTCTACCAAAAAATCCTGAAGGAGAATGTCCGGCCATCTGTTCGTCAACTCAAGCTGAAGCGATCTTGGGTGCTGCAGCAGGACAATGACCCAAAACACACCAGCAAATCCACCTCTGAATGGCTGAAGAAAAACAAAATGCAGACTTTAGAGTGGCCTAGTCAAAGTCCTGACCTGAATCCTATTGAGATGTTGTGGCATGACCTTAAAAAGGCGGTTCATGCTAGAAAACCCTCAAATAAAGCTGAATTACAACAATTCTGCAAAGATGAGTGGGCCAAAATTCCTCCAGAGCGCTGTAAAAGACTCGTTGGAATTTATCACAAACGCTTGATTGCAGTTATTGCTGCTAAGGGTGGCCCAACCAGTTATTAGGTTCAGGGGGCAATTACTTTTTCACACAGGGCCATGTAGGTTTGGATTTTTTTCTCCCTAAATAATAAAACCCCTCATTTAAAAACTGCATTTTGTGTTTACTTGTGTTATCTTTGACTAATAGTTAAATGCGTTTGATGATCAGAAAGATTTTGTGTGACAAACATGCAAAAGAATAAGAAATCAGGAGGGGGGCAAATAGTTTTTCACACCACTGTATTTTTTAATATGGTTTTAAAAAATTAAGTAAGGCAGTAGGCTTAGGCAGCAGGCTTAGTAGTTAGCACTGTCACCTCCAAGGTCCAGGTCCGATTCCCGCTTTGGGTCTGTGTGCATGGAGTTTGCATGTTCTCCCCTTGCTTGGTGGGTTTCCTCCGGGTATGCCGGTTTACTCCCACAGTACAAAGACATGCAGATGAGGTTAATTGTTCCTTCCAGTGCCCATAGTGTGAGTGTTTGTATGTCCAGTAATGGATTGGCAGACTGTCCAGGGCGTACCCCGCCTCGTGCCCTGGGATAGATTCCAGGCCCCCTGTAACCCTGTACACAGGATAAATGTGCTTGTCAATGAGTTAATGAATTGATCTATTCTCACAAGTATTCCTCATTTACATTTACATATAACATCTTTATAAGTTTATTTTTATTTCACACCCATGATCACTATAGAACAAAACTAAATTGAACACCAATCAATTTTTTCTTTGAGGATGTCTAAAGTCAGAATTAACCCAGAATTATCATTGCATTAACTATGATTTCTTCTCGACTATGATTTCTTCTCACTTTCACAATACTAATCCTGTTTCATATCTAAGTATTAGGGTTGTTCCGAATCCGATACTGGTATCGGAAATGCTGCCGATACCACAAAAAAAGCTGGCATCTGAATCGGCAAGTACTTGAGTCCACGTACCGATTCGATACCATTTTCCTAAACATAACCTATTTATGCCCGCTAGCTTAGCTTACTTAGAGTGTCACGGCGTGCGCCTGTGATGGGCGTGCGCCCAAATTGATATCGCACCTCGCTCACTAGTTAGGCGGCCTCCCCCCCCCTCCCCTTTAGGTATGTGAAGTAGCAGGGCCGCAGAATCAGGCAACGGCCCATGAGCTATCGGCGCTATAAAACACAGCGGGGAGTGTAGCTCGGGGTCTGACTGTTGGGAAGCTGGACTTTGCGACGCAGTGGATTTTATGAGAGACAGTGGCACAAGAGCGGGGCGATGTGATGCGCCCCAGAGACTTTAAAAAGGGGGGGCGCCTTTGATCTCCGCGAGAGGAGCGCGTGAACGAGCTGCGCGAGCTCCCGCGGCACCTTCACTTCCGCGTAGAGCCCGCCTTCGCATCCCTGCCGCCGAAGGGGAAAAGACCGCAGAGAGCCTTTAACCCTTTCCTTCCCCATTTTTCTAAATAAATGACCCTTTTTCCTGTAAGACCTCGCCTGGTGTCCGCGTTTCATGGTGTCGCCCGTGCACTTAGGGTCAAACCCGTTACACAGGGCTAGTAGTATTTTACTTAAAAAAGAAATTATATATTTATTATGTATATATATTACCTTGTTACTTTATGAGCTATGGATGTGTAATTTACAGGATAAGATCAGTGTGTGTTTTGTTCACACACAGATATGTCTGAGGAATCAGACATGTTAATGATGTCATCATTTCCATATTTCAATAGTGATTATGACATCATTTCCATATTTCAGTAGTGATGACATAATTTCCATATTTCAGTAGTGGTAAAATTTACACAATAGAAAAGTAATGATAACTTGATAAATGATAAACCTGACATTTACAAAAACTTAAATACACAGATTGATTTCTGAAGTCTCCTCGTTAACACACACTGACAATGCTTCCATCTAAGCACATGCATTTCTTTTTTTTTATTATTATTATTGACCTTTGCTGTGTTACTGACATGGATCTGTTCTGCTTTTGGGTTTTAAGGGTTTTAAAGAGAAAATGTTCTCAGCATGGAACAACATCAATTCTGAAACATTAAAATAAAATGATCTTATGCAGCTTATAAAGTGTAAAGTCAAAGGCACCTATTTGAGCATTTGTTATAATTTGCGCTTTTACATATATTTTTATATTCTCTATAATAATACAGATAAAATAGGCAATATTTTTAAGAACACTGGGCTGATAATGTAAATAAATATTTGAATTGGATTATTGAGAATTATCCTTTTTAATCCTGTTTTAGGAATGGGAGTCGTGAATTTGGGTGTAATTTAATGGATGGGATGTTGTCTGAATTTGTTTTCTGAATATCTGCCTTTGAATGTCTACCTGATGTTTCAGTATTGGTCCCGTGAATGTAAGATCCCTGTGTGCAGCCATCAAATGAGGCAGGTTTTAGTGAGCAGAAAGGCACTTAGACACCGCCGAAAGCTCTGACCTGCGTATACTGTACTCCTGTCTACATGTGCCAGCAGGTAGTGAGAGATTTAAAAATACCTAACAGTGTTGCAGCATTTCATTGCTTACAATCATTGCACATAGAGAGGAGATAACTTCTTTCACAAGGTCACTGTACAAAGTTTAAATAAATAAATAAATAAAGATCTGTGAATGTGGTGGAGATCAGTGAGATGGTGAGCAATAAGAGCAGAAAAGCACAGAAAGTGTTGCATCCCATTTGATCACTAGACACTTTTCGTCGGCTTCGTATAACAGGTCTTTATTTACAGTGATACACCATTTTATCTGTCACAGCCATGGAATTTATATTTCCATCTTATCGTTTCGGGAGCTCAGCGCATCCATGAAATATTCACAGAGCAGCTGGCAAAGCAGGAAAACGCATTTGTGGGTCTAACAGAAACGTGACTCTTTATTTCACGCAGTCTGAAGTAAATGGAGTGAGATGGATCAGTTTCCTTTTTTGACCATCTAACATTTCAAAAACCTTTCATTTAAGGTTCAAAAAGATAAAATGAATGATTAGGAAAGTCAAATTAAACTCGCGAGCACTTAAGAAGAACAATACTGTGTCTGAGCACAACGTGCATGCTAATTATAGTGCGTGGAGATCTATCTAGCCATTTAAATGTTCTGGTGTCTCCCACAGCTCAGTAATGCATGTGGCACAGTGGAAATTTCTGTAACCTATTCAGTAGCCACCCTCAGGTTTGATTCCTTGCCCAAACAATGTGTTTTTATAAGTCTTTTTCAGCACAAGTGTCCTCTGCTGCTGTCTAGCTAATAGTCAACTGGTACCTAGAGGCATCCATCCATCCATCCATCCATCTAGGAACCTCAGTAGTCCGACTAGGGGCCATGGAGGGTAATGGCAATTATCATTGTATTTATTCCCATTTTTACAACCGTGGTAGGACCTCAGGTCAAAATGTACACACACATTCATACACTACAGGCAATCTGGGAACGGCAATTAGCCTAATTCCTCCCTACCAGGTTTTAATAACCAGTTCCCTTAGTTCAGAAGTAAACTGACATAAATTCTGTTTTTGAAAACTAAATCCTTGCCAGTTGTGAGGGTTGCCCACTAGAGGGCAGTGTTTTTTAGTTGTAGTTTTTGTTCCTAGACTCAGTTTCCCAGAAGCCTCCTCAGTCAGGTGACGTGGATGCTCACCTGAACTGAGGAGGGTCATTAGCACTGTTATAAATACCTGTTTGTTCTGGGAAACTGGGTCGAGCATTAATTTCTGTTATGTGGGTTTTGTTTTGTTCTTTTCTGTTTTAGTTTAACAGTATGGTTGGCCTTTTGGTTTCAGGAGCACTTTAAGTTAAGTTTGTTTATATTAAGATGTCCTTGTCTTTGTGTCTCCTAGCAGGATTAGCCTCTAGGAGAATTAGCCTTTTGTGTTTACCCTTTTGTGTAAGTAACCCCCATTGCATGTTTAGCTAGTAGTCTGTTTAAATACTAATGAGGGTGATACTAACATGTTTAGATCTTAGTCTGTCTAGTCTTTGAGTCTGTCTAGTCTCCTTGTCTGCTTAGCTCTTAGTCTGTTTAGGTACTAACATCTTTAGCCACTAACCTTTAGAGTTCTTAGTCTGTTTCATACCTAGTCTGCTGTGCACCCTGTCTGTTCATTCCCTTGGGTCTCAGGCTACTAGCCTGTTTAGCCATTAGTCTGATTAGCTATGAGCTAGCTTAGCAGCTAATGTGCAGAACAGGTGGTAGGCCTAGCCAAGCCTGTCTTGTGTTTCTTTATCCCTTGCATGTATAGTCCCTTGTGTTTAGTCCTCTAGGCTGTTTAGTATGTCTTGTCCAGTTTGTATCCCATGTCTGTATTGTGTATCAATGTATGTAATCCCTAGTCTTTTGTCTAAGTGTTTGAGTTCTGTTTCTTTATGCTCCCAAGTTTAAGCCAACTTCCTTTGTTCATGTTTTGTTTTGCTTGTTTGGTTTATTATTATTCTCATTAAAGACTCTTTTCTGTTTCACTGCATCCCCTCTGCATCTATGCCTCAACACCAAGCCCACAGTCCAACACCATAACAGAACATGACACCAGTTAATAGCTTGCAAACAACGCACTTTGTGAAACTTGTTTGTTACCTGCAATAGAAGACGAAATCGTATGTAATTTTGTTCCCCCTTTGTCTTAATAAATCCTTTTTCATATTTATTCAAATATAAAATTAGCAAACCTACTATTTGTTTTTGTGTTTCCAAATGTATTTGTTTTTGGTTACATTCCTGCTTACAGATAAACCTGTACAGGTTGTTCCAGACTTAAAAACAAAACAATTTAAACTGAAAATCAATGCAGCAGAAACATCCTGGCCCCCTGGGGCTAATATGGAATTCTAGACCCAAGATAAAGCGAGGTACAGTACTGTATGCTGGCAGGGGGAGTTTAAACAGGAGGACGGGAGATGGAGCAGGTTTGCTAGGCTGCTAATAGCTCCTCTATATAACCCTCGCCATTTTGTACTAAAACTAAATTTAAAAAAAGAGCACTTCGATACTTTGGTCTGTTTAGTAATTTAAAAGTTGCGGTTAAATCTAATTGCCCATCTTTGTTTAAGAAGAGTAGAGTAAGCTTAGGCAGCTAACAGTGAACAACAAACCTAGCTTCTTTTGTGTGGATATGAGTGTTGCCATCCTTAATTTTATTCTGTTTAGAGATTTATAAGTGACTGATATACTGTATGAATATCATGGGTTGTTTGCTTTTATATCATAGGGTATGATCACAGACACCACATTCACTGTAAGAAAGGAGCATGGCTGGGTGTGGTTCTGCAGTACAGTAACGTGGGTCTGCAATAACAGCATGTGGTTCTGCAGTAACAGGATAGTGGTTCTGCAGTAACAGGGTGTCGTTCTGCAGTAACAGGGTGTGGGTCTGCAATAGCAGCATGTCGTTCTGCAGTAACAGGAATGTGGTCCTGCAGTAACAGGGTGTGGGTCTGCAATAACAGCATGTGGTCCTGCAGTAACAGGGCATGGGTCTGCAATAACAGCATGTGGTTCTGCAGTAACAGGAAAGTGGTTCAGCAGTAACAGGGTGTGGGTCTGCAATAACAGCATGTGGTTCTGCAGTAACAGGAAAGTGGTTCAGCAGTAACAGGGTGTGGTTCAGCAGTAACAGGGCGTGGGTCTGCAATAACATGTGGTTCTGCAGTAACAGGAAAGTGGTTCTGCAGTAACAGCATGTGGTTCTGCAGTAACAGGGGTGTGGTTCAGCAGTAACAGCGTGTGGTTCTGCAGTAACAGGTGTGTGGTTCCTCAGTAACAGGATTGTGGTTCTGCAGTAACAGGATTGTGGTTCTGCAGTAACAGGGAGTGGGTCTGCAGTAACAGGATAGTGGGTCTGCAGTAACAGGGTGTGGTTCAGCAGTAACAGGGCATGGGTCTGCAATAACAGCATGTGGTTCTGCAATAACAGCGTGTGGTTCTGCAGTAACAGGGTGTGGTTCTGCAGTAACAGGAATGTGGTTCTGCAGTAACAGAAATGTGGTTCTGCAGTAACAGGGGTGTGGTTCTGCAGTAACAGGGGTGTAGTTCAGCAGTAACAAGGATTTGGTTCAACAGTAACAGGATTGTGGTTCTGCAATAACAGGGTGTGGTTCTGCAGTAACAGGGGTGTGGTTCTGCAGTAACAAGGACGTGGTTCTGCAGTAACAGGGGTGTAGTTCTGCAATAACAGCATGTGGTTCTGCATTAACAGGGGTATGGTTCTGTAGTAACTAATCCACATAGATACTGACGTGGCGTCTGATGAGCAGTGACACAAAAGGAATTAGTAGAGTATCAACACACTTTAGTGACCTATGGTAATTAAAAAAAAAAAAAAAAAATATATATATATATATATGGGAGCTTTAACGTGCAACATTTGTTTCTGACACAGTTAATAAATCGTTGTGTTTCTAACACAAAATTCCATACCAATTGATCGCACAGATAAGTGGGAATATGAAACGAGAATGAGATGCCAGATATCTACTGAACTAATGTAAATAAACTCATAGATTTGTGTGTGTGTGTGTGCCCCCAAACCTCAGCCACTGGATGCAGTGCCAGTCCCAAGCCAGGATAAAATGGGAGGGTTGCATCAGGAAGAACATCCAACATAGAACCTGTGCCTGTGGCAACCCCTCGACCGGGTACAGCCGAAAGACAAACTAAAAAATCTTTTTCCTCTCAGGAATATTGTAAATGTAAGGAGTAGCAGATTAGTTGTAACAGTATGTAAATAAAGCAAAGATAAATAAAAACATCTGATTTGTTTTTGTTTTACTGTATGAATGTATACCTAGAGTATGTGCAGGTGTGGTTAGCACTGTTGCCTTGGACCTCCAGGGTCTGGGTTTGTTTCCTGGCCAGACTTGAGTTCCACTTCTGTGTGCATGGAGTTTGCATGTTCTCCTCGTTCTTGGTGGGTTTCCTCCAGGTACTCCGGTTTTCTCCCACAGTCCTAACATATGCACACAGAGACGGGGAATCAAGCCAGACTGGGAATCGAACCCGGACCCTGGAAGTGCAAGGCGACAGTGCTAATCACTACACCACCATGATGCCAAGTACAAGCTACTATTTTGTAAATTCACACCAAGTCAAAAACAAAAAGACAACAAAGAACCACACAAAAAAGTTCTGTTGTACTTTGATTGACTGTCGGGACAGTGAGAATCATCCACATACTTTCTTGTGCTCATGCTGAGATCTCGACAGAATCACAAAGTGACATGATGTAGCATTTGTAATGAATGCAGCTGTCATTTATCCACCTTTCCCTTCTTATTATCGCCTCTTGGAAGTCAGACCACGTCAACCTGACTTTCCCTCATTAGCGCTGCTAGGTTCCATCATTAACATCACATCACTTACTGTTCACTCCACTGTTCACTCGGAAAACGTGCTCTGCGTTGTCACTCAGCATTTCTCTTTGCGGTTTCTGCCATCTATCATCAAAAACAAGATATATATATTTTTTAATTATACCACATTTTTTATACAGGAGTAAATAGAATAAATATGTTTCTACTGAGAACTTTTAAACAGTATGGAGACAAGAGAAGGAAAAACAAACCAAAAAAATAAAAAAGAGAAAGTTCACATGGCTTTTAAGTGAGCTGGGATGACAGACAGAGGTAGGGGAAAGAGAGGCAGAAAGAACTGGATGTGAAAAGAAAGTGGACAAAGTCAGAGAGGTAAAGAGCAAGAAAGAATGGTAGTGTGAGCAAGTGCCTCTGTGGCTGTCTGAAAGTGATGGCCATTAAAAAGAGGCCAGCTCCACTGCTGTCATGTCTCAGCCTCTGGGCTCGGTGGGATTAAAAAGGACTGCAAAGACAGACACCCACGCTCCTGCTATCTGTAGCTCTCCACACTCTTACCAACAACCCCATATTTCCTTTCTCACCCCCCCTTGTCGCATCTTGGATTTCACTAATTAGTTGCTTTGCCATCCTTTCATGTCTACGTCTTTTTTCTTTATTTTGAGCATGGTGAGGTATGTTTTGGTCTTGACCTAAATTAATAGCATTTTAGTGCATGTGCATGGATTTTTTTCCAAACACTCGATTTGCTTAAATATATTTCGGTATCCACCAAATATTTTAAATTGGTAGGTTTTAGTTCTCTAAAGGGAATAAATGTTATTTTGATGTGATTGCGATCAGATTTTAAATCTTAAAAAAAAAAAACACACATCATGCACACTCTTTTCCCTTTCCTGTGACTGCTTAAAATGAGTGCTCGATTACATATTTCATGCCCAGTCATGTTCTTCTGACTTGTAAAAATGCTAGAAGTGTCGACTCTGCAAATCACTGTGAAATCATTTTGCAAGTCAAAAAAAAAAGAAAAAAAGGGCCCTGAAGTACAGCGATGCCTTAACCTCATCACTGAGGCTGTAGTTTTAATAATGTCTGTGTGATGACTCTCTCCATACATATTTTTTCTTCAGATCTAATAATTTTAAATCTAGTGAATATACCAAACAGTGGTGCTTGGAAAAAAAAATATTGCACGTACCTGTCCTATGTCTATGATCTCCTTTCCCAATACATCCAGTCAACCCCCTATGCTTGCTTTTTCACTGGAACCCACGATCCTTGAAAATTGACGGTCAACTTGCCATTAACTCGATTGGCCATTATTGTCATATCCCCTGTATAGTTCTGGCCACACTTTAAGACATTTCCACATGTTTGGACCATTAAAGGAGTTCCTGGGAGGCCAGCATTTCAGACATGAAGCAGGCTCTGGCGTACTGAGAAACTTTCAACCTTGATGCACTAGTGAACCGAAGCACTAGTGAAAATCTGGGATATGTGCATTAGAACAAACAAAAGTCCCAGTTTGACATGAACAGCCATTGTGTTTTCAAAGAATCCTTAAATGTTCGTGTCTATTGGCCGGCCCTGGTTGTGAATGACAAGCCTTGGCAGAGTTTGCATAACCACAATTACATACATAACTTGCATTTACAGCTTTTCACGCCATCTACTATCAGGTATGGAGGGATCCATCTGTGTGACAAGGAATGAACAGAGGGTCAATGGTAATGTTTTATAACCTGGAAAAGGTTTATGATAGCTGCAGCATAAAAGGCAAGGAGCAGCAGAACTCATTGTAATGCTCATGATCATGACACACTTCTTGTAGAGTGACAAGTCAGCCCAGTTATAAGCCATGCTGACTATGTCCACTACACGCTACTGTACCCATCACAACCATGTGTTCACGATCTCCATTAATAACCATATTCGACTTGCTAAGCTTTTTTGTTTGGGGGAACAACAGCAGCTAGCCAGCATTCCTACTACGCACAATGTACTCTCCAGTTGAGTAACTCTCCAGCTTGCTTCCGCCTCTTTTCCCATGAACACTCAAAACAAACCCATCCATCATATCGTCCATTCCTACTACATTGCTAGTTCACGTCTGATTATAATAATATTGCACAGCTGATTGCTCTACTCACAGACAAAGTGCTCCTCTAGGCTATGTCATATTGCCTCAAGTAGCAAAGATACTCCAGTTTTTATGATGGTTTGTCAAATCCTTCAAATGGAACACCTCCTTGCCATTAAGCCTTGCTAACGAGCCAGAAGCACCGCTGTGTATAGCATAGAGTTTTGGACACTTGCCGTGGGTGAAATGAGTGTGCACTCATTATGCACAACTCTGACCTTGAACGTTTTTCTTGCATAATATTGGCTCAAGCAAGCAGCAATACGAAGTCTATCAGCACTCCAACCCAATATTTCACACTGAATTCCATGTGCACTCTTAGAAAATCACAGTGGAATGCCAACCAATGTCTATATTAGAATGCATATACATGAAATGATATAATGACTATAATTGTTAATTGAAAGTTTTTTTTTTTTGTTTTTTTTGCATAATGGGATGTCAGTCGACATCTAATTTTAATCAAAGATTCACAAATTGCATCAGACTAATAATTATGCTCTGCATTAAAGTGAGATATAAGTATAGCAAATGTCCTGGAACAATTTATTCTTTTCATTAGGGGCAGAAAAAATCCACATATAGGATTTGTTGGATGAGCTGATATTTGAGAATTTGCTGAATGATAAAGAGGCGGCACAGTGGCTTAATACTGTAGTTAGCCTTGTCGCCTTGTACCTCCAGGTTCCATGTTCAAGATTCAAGATTCAAATAACTTTATAAATCCCAGAGGGAGATTGCTTTGTCTTGGTTATACAGTTGCTTTGATTAATTTACTGGGAAGAAAGGGAAAAAAATTGATTAGGCAGAAAAAAATAAAATTAAAGAATAAAAATTTTTAAGAAAAATAACAATAAATAGAAGTAAAAGTATTTTGAGTTGTGGGAACAGTAGTGTACTAAAGTATTATTGAACAGTAACTACTGACAGTCCCTATCCCGTAGATAATACGTTACAGAGATTAGTTATACTGTATAATTGTATGGCCATCGGGAGAACAGATCTCCTGTGTCACTCTGTAGAACACCTGTTTACATGTTCCTGTTTACATGTTTTCTCCTGTTACATGTTCTCTCTGTGCTGGTACTCCGGTTTCCTCCCACAGTTCAAAAACATGCAGTTTAGGCTAATTGGCATTCCCAAAATGCCTGTAATGTGTGAACTAGTGTGTGTGTGTGTGTGTGTGTGTATTTGTGCATGCCCTGTGATGGATTGGCACCCCATGCAGGAAGTACCCCATTTCTTTCCCTAAGCCTCCTTGAATAGGTTCAAGTCCCTGTATACAGAGCAAAAGTAATATAGGCGATGAGTGAGTTAGTGAGTAAATTATAAGGCGTGGAAGTCATCATAAATTAATAGAATTTTCTAGTGTCAAATAAATACAAAAGGTTTATCGTAGAAAAATGTGTGTCCATTAGCAACCAGAAATACAAAATTCAGACATTGGCATTGAAGTCAACATTGACCCAAGATACAGTCTTCTTGCTTGTCCAGCGAGTCCAGGTGCAGCCAAAAGTTGTTGAATAGTTTGTGAATAGTTTGCCAACTTACTGTGTGCAACTCTGGAATACCAGCGACAGTAGTGGCAGCATTTTCTGTAACATTGTTCAAATGACAACATCAAATTAGTCCGTCTTGTCTTTGGCATGGTCACTCTTGGCCTTCCAGACTAGGGCGATCAGCAGTGGAACCAGTTGTTCTGAATTTGTTCCATAACCTGGAAATGCTATTTCTGACAAATCCAAAGCATCTGGCGATGTTTGCTTGCTTTGCACCAAGTTGAATCATTCCGATGGCCCTCTCTCTCTCTCTCTCTCTCGCTCTGCTGGCATTGTCATCACTGCATGATAGTGTGAAGACAAAATGCACAGTCTGAATGTTTTCCTCACTTGTCAGCTGGATATAATTTCATGGCAAATTTTGTGCATGCGCATGGTGTCCTTTAGGAAGGTGTGAGGTTATCTATGATAAAGTACCTCTCTACTGGGCACGATGGTAATTTTACCTCACCTGTGTCGAGGCAAACCAAATTATGAACTAAATATTCATGTTTTCAGGGCAGTACAAAATTTTTGTACAGTTTCTATTATCCATGAATGTATTTTATCTGAATATTTTCCTTTTCATCATTCACATAATGTCATGTTGCCCATTTTTTATTTATTCCTATTGAATGTCTTGTGCTATAATGTTACATCTGATCTAATATCAAAACATCAGCATATTGTTTATTGCATGATGCCTAAAGAAAAGTGCTTGTATGTAAAATTTGTCTTATACATGTTACTGAAAACACATTTCTACTCAAGAAAATCCTGGGAAACATGAGAACATGATCACGCAGGGGGATTTGTACAATCCAAAAGGCACACCCTGACAATCAGCTTGAGTGGCTGCAGAACCTGAGTCTGATAACAATGACCTTTCTTTCTATAAATATTCATGAGGTATAACATAGGGCTTAAACTTCCATCGTCATATTATTTTTGTTAAGTCTGAATACAGGCATAAGTATACAGTAGGTCTAGGTTATGCAGTAGGTAGTTGTCACTGAATGGATTCTGACAGTGAATGAATAAATTACAGTACCTTTTTTAGACAGAACTGTATTCAAAAAGAAAAGATATAAGGTTGCACAAAACAGTGCCACAGTGGATTTTAAGTTAAATATTTAAGATGTGATTACAGTATACACTTTTAGGTTTATTTCAAGAGGATTAAAACAACATATTGCATTAAACTTTTAGGAAATCCTTTTTCTTTTTTTTTTACTCATATAAATGGTATAATTTATCCAAGTGGAGAACACTCTGGAGGTAGGCGTATTATTGTCCAAGTCTACAATCAAAAATCATTGATACATTCAATCACCTTCTATACCACTTATCCTGTACAGGGTTGTGGGGGTCCTGGAGCCTATCCCAGGAGACTTTGGGCTCGAGGCAGGGTACACACTTGATAGGGTGCCTGTCCATTACAGGGCACACACACACACACACACACACACACACACACACATATACAGTACTACAGGAAATTTGGGAGCACCAGTTATCCTAATCTGCATGTCTTTGGACTGTGGAGGAAATACAGTACCTGGAGGAAACCAACCAAGCATGGGGAGAACATGCAACCTCCATGCAAACGAACCCATGGTGGGAATCAAATCCTAGATCCTGCAGGTGCGAGGCCATAGTGCTAGCCACTATGCCACCATGCTGCCCAATCAAGAATCAATATAAATCAAAATTGTTTATCTCAAGATGGTGGTTCTTCTTTGCATTTGAGCCCTTGGGGGTGGCTGGAGGAAACAACTGTCCCTCAGTGTCTTCCTGAATGGTGAGCCACTAGTTCTTCAAGTCTTCCTCAATTTGCTTGAGCAATGTTTTCTTTGGTGTTGAGCGTTAAACTCTCCGCTGAGTGGTTTTCTCTCTCTCCAGAAGAGTCTATATAGCATCTGACTGTTGTTTATTCTGCAAACATGCCCAAAAAGGCATAATCTTTGTTTTTGAATATGGTCTTTAATTGTTGCAACTGTCTCAGATGACTTTGTTGGATATGCAAAATCACAGATAGAAACTCCTAGGAACTGATGCAGGCAGCACATTTGGAAAACCGCCTCGGGTTACTTTGCTGTAAACCTGTTCCCTGAAAAAGCGGGAACAAGATGCTGCATTAAAACGCTATGGGAACGCTCTTCACGCGACCGGTTGTTGAAGCATGTGTGTCAAACACGCCAAACATTTTGGCATATACAGTATAACCCTGGTCAGGTGACATCATTTGATTAGGTGCAACTGGAGGTTATAAATAGGCATGAACCGGAAACCTCAGGTCAATTTTGTCTGAAAGGACATCCAGTCACGCATACAGTGCGGCATTGGAGCGCAGCACATCGTTCCTGCTTTTTCAGGGAACAGGGTTATAGCAAAGTAACCCAAGACATTCCCTTTCAAAAGTTACACTCAATGCTGCGTGAAAACGCTATGGGAACGAGAATACCAACGCCGCACCACTGAAAGTGTCTGGACCCCCAGCGTTGTGTAGTGTGTGCACAATCCCCCAAAGGGGTCTCAGACATCATACTGGGATACTGGAATTGCAAACTACAGTATAAAATCTGACAAATGTGTGCGGAGAGGACCAACCTGCCTCATCACACACTTGCTGCAAGCGGACGCCTCTTACCAGATCAATTGATGAGGCAAGCCCCCTGGTCGAATGGGCCCTAATTACTAGAGGTGAAGTCTGCCACGTGCATCATAGGCTAGGGCAATATCATCTCTCACCCAATGTGACAGCATTTGTCTAGTGGCGGCCGCCCTTTACGTCACCATGCTAGTGTGGTGAATGTACTGTAAATCTGAAGAGCACGAAGTGGAGACAGTAAGTGAAGTCTTTCCTGCTCCGGAGCGGACAGAGGCTTCAAGAACAACTGGATGCATAGTCGAGAATGGAACCTTCGTAAGATGGCGGGGATGAGGATGCAGAATAGCTTTGACCAGGCCAGGGGCAAAGTCTAAGCAAAATGGGGAGGCTGACAAAGCCTGCAAATCTCCAATTCTCTTCAGAGAAGTAACGGCCATGAGAAAAAAAGTCTTAAGCGTCAGAAGCCTGACAGGCGCTGACTCTAGTGTCTCAAAGGTGGTGTCAACCAACCCTTCTGGCACAATAGCTAGATCCCAAGAAGGCACTGTCGCTCTAGTGGGCGGCCTCAACCGTTTAGTTCCATAAATAAGCGGGCATCATTCTGTGCTTTCCACAGAAACCCCATCAGTCAGGACATGACAAGCCAAAATAGCGGCTACGTATGTTCTGAGAATACTAGGACAAGCCCGAGGTCAATTTTCTTGTAGAAACGTCAGCACTGAAACAATTTGGCAGTGGACTGGGTCTACATCTTTTACTATGCACCAATTTTCAATAAACTCCATTTGAGGGCATAAGTTCTTCTAGTGGAGGGAGTCCTAACACTGTATAGTTTCAATTACACTGGCTGGAAGACCAGCCTCTCTTCACTGGTCCCCTTCAGGGGCCAGACGTGAAGGTAGAAGAGCTCAGAACATGACAGAAGCTCCCTCCTCACAGGAGAGATACTGTATAAGACCTGAACACCACAAACTGGTCGGCCAACGGGGCGCTATCAATATGAGGCACAAGCCTTGTTGACGGACCTTTGCCAGGACTCCTGAGAGCAGAGCTATGGGAGGAAATGCATAAGACGCAGTCTGGGCCACATATGTGCCACGCGAGAAGATGACCTCTCCAGATCCCTTGGGCTGGACAGCCATCTAAGACCGCACCCCAGCCCTTGAGGGAAGCGTCTGTCATTTGAAGCTTGTGATGACAACACGGACCTAAAGTGGGACCCAGAGGTTAGATGTTTGGCATCCTGAAACATGGCAGGAAGGAACCGAACACCTAAAATTTCAGACCGCTGCTCCCCAAAACACCAGTGGTGGTGGAGATTGAACCACAGCCTCCTGAGGGTGCCAGGAAGGAGTCTATATTCCTTATTGAAATTTTTACGTGCCCCTCCCTGGGGGGAGACATCCCCATGGTCCTGGGCACGTAAGCCTCAGGAGTCCTTTTTAGAGGAGATCATGCTCCTCAGGTCTGGCGGACTGCGAAGCGTGACTAGTCCCGCCCCAATCTCTACGAGGGGATGCTTGACTCACCACACTATCCTTTTGCACTTCATGCCTGGCGAGAACCGGACCTGGTCAGGACTGGGTGGCCAACAGTCCCGACTCCTGAGCACAGCAGGGGAGAAGCCTCACAAAGGCCTGCTCGTAGAGCTTCGCCTCCCGAAACCTAGTGGCAGCAGTGTTTATGCTCTGAAGTGATAGTTTCCATCTCCGCGGAAGCGAGAGAGAAACTTTCTTCCGCCCCTTCACAAGAAGCGCTCTTTAGAAGTGGACGGAAAAGGCTCATGATCTGGCTCTAGAGATTGAGAGAAAAGGAAGATTCCATCTCATGCACTTCCGCCAGATCTGCACACGAGGAATGCGCCATGGCTTGCGGTTTTGTTTTAACGACGGCGAGCCTAGCGTGAGGGAGATCGCAATGCTCATATGCTCCCTCAAGCCCGAGGATAGCGTGCTCTTCCCCCAAACACTGAAAACAGAAAGCATGGAGATCGCCCTCAGTGAGATATCTTTTACACGGAGGGACGGCACTCCTGTCTAACTCTGCCATCTTTCTGGCGAGTAATAAGACACTTTCTATTTTTGCTTTCTTTTTGCTTTGAAAAAGTGCTTGCACACACACACACACACACACACACACAATGCAGTCCTTGAAGACAAAAAGACCTGAGGATGTTTCCGGTTCATGCCTATTTATAACCTCCAGGTGCACCTAATCAAATGACTTCCCCTGACCGAAGTTATATATGCCAAAATGTTTGGCGTGTTTGAGACACATGCTTCCACAACCGATTGCACGAAGAGCGTCCCCTATAGCATTTTCTCGCAGCATTGAGTGTAGCTTTTGAAAGGGAACTTAAGTTTGTTCAGATCAGATATGAGAACCTCCATGTTTCATGTCCATGGAGCACTGGTTACACTCAAGAACAAAAATGCTACGTTAGACTTTGCTTTTAAACACTTGAAAAGCCACAAACGTGTAAAAGCCGAAACTGACCCCCCACCCCACAAATATGCAATCAATTCAATACTTTGTTACTTCCAACAATACTTGCAATACATTCAGTTGTCTACCCTGTCACATTGGTTATACCGTTCTGTACCTGAGTACAGTTGTCTGTCCACACACTGTGATACAGGAAGTGAAATGAAGTACAGACAACCCCAAATGAATTACAGAGTAATCGATCTTCTTGCACTTGATGTCATGTGGTTGCCTTACGAGGATGCATAAAAATTTCGCTGTGAGAGAAAATGTCTCCAGTAGGTTCTGGGTCTGGTCCAGGGTTCCCATGTATAGTGGGATGTTCCTGATACAACTCTAATGGAAACACAATCCACTAGACAGAGAGATCCTGTGTTTGATCCAGAACCTGCTGGAAACATTTTATCTCATGTTCTGCTTGGGAACATCAGGGGATCTCCACAGGAAGAGCTGGCTGAGGACTTAAAAGTCTGAAATGAATTTTTCAGCTTGTGGCCACCAAGAACACCACCAGGAAAAGCAACGGTAAAATAAAGAATTAAAAGTATCAACTTACAGATTTTGTCAGTCACAAAGGCTTTGTATTCTTCATCAAACAGTCAACAATTGCAGAACATAGATAACTCCATCATCATCATCATCATCATCAATGTTCTTGCTCATCTTGCTGCAGTAGTTATTGCCTGGTAATTGCACCAAAGTGTTCTCTAATCCATTTAGGTAACTCTTTGTTAGATATTTCATACACAGTAAATGGTCTCCTGCGGCAGTTGTACAAGTCCAGCACGGCCAATTAGAAATTGAACCATTGTATAATGCAGAAATGCATGGCAAAAGAGGAACTTGGGATATACATACTATACACAAGCCCTACATTTGAGCTTGTGACTCAAAGTCAAAGTATGTAGTCTTAAAAGTAATTAATTTAATAACAGTGCAGCGCTTTTCCAAGTGAAAAAATCCAATCCGGTAGTTAATCAGGTAATCATCAGGTAGCCTTTTCGTTATTTTTGGCTCCGAAATACACCTCAAATGCAATTATAAGTAAAAAAATGCACAATATTGGAGTTTGCATGTTCTCCCTGTGCTTGCTGGGTTCCTTCTGGATACAAAGACAGTAAAGACATGCAGATTAGGCTAATTGGCATTCCCAAATTGCCTGTAGTGCGTAAATATTATATGTGTGTGTGCCTTGCGATGGATTGACACCCCCGTCCAGGGTGTACCACGCCTTGTGCCCTACGTCTTCTGGGATAGGCTCCAGGCCCCTGTGACCCTGGATAAAGCAGGCAAGATGAGTCAAGATGATATAGCATCCATATTTATTTTATGTTGGATTTATTTTAACTGTACATAGGATATTCACACAGACTTATGGATAGATTTTATTGTAAAATGATATCTATGTGTAAATCTATTTCTAAATCAATGTTGTTGTTGTTTTTTAGGTCCACTGCACTTCTAAACTAATAAGATAATAAAAACATTAGCAATTTCACATTTTTAATTTGGTATAGTCCGAAACTCATAGTTGTAGCTTTTTTAACCTGAAAGATTGTGTAATAAATTGCACTTTCCCCAAGGCTGTGGGGCATCTGTCTACAGCCTGAACAGCCAGTGTGTGTTCGATCACCTCGGAGCGATTGTGAAGTCTCGTTGCCAGAGAGATGCCAAATAAATTTTTCCACTAACCCTGAATCTGCGAAAGCTGTGAGTTGTACCTGCCTCAGAGTGAGAGAATTACACGCAGCAGCATTACACTCAGTTTAAATGAGTGGAGGGCTTAGGGGCTACCACTGCTCCACTTACTAGAAGGCTTTGCTACTTCTACTGAGTGCCTGTGTTTAAATGTAACTCTGGGCAATGCTTAGAAAAGATTCCTTTGGAGCCAGAATAAGGCAGCTGCATTAAAAAAAATCCCCCCCATATTTATTACCACCGGTTTGGGCATGTCTTCCTTCTCAGAACAGACAAGATGAAGAAAAGGAGCCATAAAAATTACTTATAATTAGACAATATAAATGTGGATTATTTATTAGGTTTTATTATTATTATTATTATTCACTCACTCACTCATTGTCTTTACCCCTTTATACTGTATACAGGGTCACAGGGGGCCTGAATCTAAAAAAACTTGGGGCACGAAGTGGGGTACACCCTGGACAGGGTGCCAATCCATCACACGGCCCGCACACATACACACACTTTGGGAATATCAGTTAGCCTGATCTGCATGCATTTAAGGTGTGGAAGGAAACCGGAGTACTTGGAGGAAACCCACCGAAGGATGGAGAGAACATGCAAACTCGATGCACATAGACCCGAGGCAAGAATCAAACCCTGACCCTGGAGGTGCGAGGTGGTCACTAAGCCACCGTGCTGCTACCTCAATTAAATAATTAATTATTAAATAAATAATTATTTAAATATTCTAAATAATATACAGTAATACATCAATCCAACCTTTATACTTTAGATGTTTACAAACTAACTTGAAAAAGAAATCTGAACTGTGTATGCAAATCTATGAAGGTTCTTCAAAAATATCGTCCTTGTGACTACCTGGTCTCTCTGGTCTTATATTTCAAACAGTGACTCATTTGGTGTACTTAGCAATTTTAGCCTACTTAGCAATTCTCACTTAGCATATTTTAAAATGCATGGAAATAACCATGCAACTGCATTAGCATATTATAAAGTAGATAGGCTAAATTAAAAATAAACGAATTGAAGCTGTGACCTTGCAACAAGGTTTTTAAAGACACACACACACTGCCCAAACTTTGCAAAAAATCACTTATAATCCAGAACACAATATAGGGATAGCATCTCTTTCTTTGTTCAATAGAATAATAAATAAATAATAATAAAAAAACAACAAGAGACTCTTTTATACACTCATCTACAGCATTGTAAATAAGAAAGGACCCAAACGCTTGTGCTTTTATGATTGTCGAATGTGCCTGCGCTGAGTGACTCAATTGAACTTGTATTGCTTGAGGCCTCCTGGAGAATAGTGCTCATCAAATGGAGCAATAGGGTGTTCAACGTTTAGGGGGAGAATAGGAAATAAGTAAACTAATGAGGTGTGGTGATTGAAAGCATCTCAGTCGGGGACAGAGAGCAGTAATGCTTTTGGCATCATTAAAGCAGACGACATGATGGAGAAGGTAACGTGTCAAAAAACGCCTGCGCTGTTATTTTTCATAACGTTGGGCTCGTCGGTGGATGAGCAGGTGACTGATGTGTGTGTGACGGTAGAGTACATGAGCCTGGGTGATTTTGACTAAAGGTTAACCTTATACAGGTGTAAATGCGGGAGGTTTATTTGTCAGCTTGGTTGATGATGGAGGTTTTGCTATTTGCTAAAGATAATATATCTTTATAATATATATAATAATATATATAATATATCTTTGCTATTTGCTAAAGATAATATATATATATATATATATATATATATATATATATATATATATATATATATATATATATATATATATATATATTGATGCTCATGTGATGATGATGATGATGATGCTTTGTTTGTTTTGGTGAGAAAACATGACATCATATTTCAAAGACTGCTAGCTTTTGCTTCTATCGTTTCATTTTATAAAAATTTTATTGACATTTATAGAAGACTTACATTTACAGAAAACTTCAAGCACATTATGGTGATGAGACTGTTAGTAAATAAAAAGAGATTAGACTCACATTTGTATGGTGCAAATGTTAGAAAGCAAACATCTGTGAAAGACGATCCCGGGCAGAGACGACTCAGAACCCACTGCAGTCGTTCCCGTGAACATTCAGCGAGTGGACCTTCTGATCTGAGGGATTCTGAACTGTACACACAATCATTCATCAACACCACATGTACAACATGAACTCAGCTGGGAGTTATAGCCACATCCCCCAAACAGTCCTGACCCCGCTCCAACCCATTTCCACAAATTGGACCATTTAAGGAGTTCCTGGGAGACCAGGGTTTTAGCTGTTACTCAGGCAGTCTGATCACTGACAAACTTTTTACCTTGATGCTATCCAAGCACTAGTGAAACACACAATAAGTGCATTAGTGTAACATAAATAAAGGTAGTTTTTAGTTTCATAATTGTATATTATATTTAATGATAATACCAAATATCATACATTCACCAATCACTTTTTAAGAACACTTACATATGCATGTAATTATCCAATAAGCCAATCCACCATAATACAGGTGAAGAAATACAGTTAATGTGATCTTAATGACTGGCATGATATGCCATGGTAGTTAGTGCCAGGAGAATAAATATTACAATATTTTAACTGAAGATCTCACAATAGTTTCTAGGCTTTACACAGAATGGTGCTACAGTATGTGGTGATGCTGTGGTATCTACATAGCTGGTTTGGGCTATGGTATGTATTATTCAAATAAGCACTGGTTACAATCATGTTAAGCAGAAAAGCATCTCCAAACACACAACAGGCAGAACATTTAGGTAGTTACAATAGTGAACAGACTCAGCTGGATCTAACTACATTTTGGCCAAGTGGGTTATGAGATCAGTGGCATTGGGAATGACACTGGTGAGAATGATTCTGCCAGAGATGAGTTTGATTCTCATCTCTGGCTTTTGTTTAGAGTTGTATGTTGTCCCTGTGAATAGTGAGTCTCCTCCAGGTACTCTGGTTCCCAAATTACCTGTCTGTGTGTGCTTGTGTTCGATGGTGCATTGACATCCATATATATATACACCTTCATAAGTCATCAGTGCACAAAGCAAGGTCCATAAAGATGAGCGAGTGAGGTGTGGAAGATCCTGATGTCAACCCGATCTAACACCTTTGGGATGAGGAGCAGAGACTGCGAGCCAGGCCTTCTTGTCCAACATCAGCGTCCGACCTCACAAATGGAAGAACATCTTCCTCTGGAAGAACG
The DNA here is from genome assembly GCA_030522415.1 of Channallabes apus. Lineage (NCBI taxonomy): Eukaryota > Metazoa > Chordata > Actinopteri > Siluriformes > Clariidae > Channallabes > Channallabes apus. The sequence goes on from CM060109.1 coordinate 14,985,876, forward strand.
GTGAAAAACTTGAATAAACACGCTCCTAAACCTTGTGGAAAGACTTCCCAGAAGCATATATAGCTGCAAAGGGGACGGGGCCACCATCATATTAAACCCTATGGATTAAGAATTGAAGAATTGGAAGTTACTCAAGTGCATATGCATGTGAAGGCATGAAAGCAAATACTTTTGGCAAAATGTATATACAATGTCTGTCTGTATGTCTATCTGTGTTTTGTAAGGAGCAGAAGAGAAGGCTCAGCAGGTTTGAGCTCTGACAGTGAAATTGCAGAGGAAATAATGATTTCATGCCACCATTTGTACCCGCTCCAAAAAGAGGAAGCCTTTGCCAGATCACTCAGGCTGAAACATTGCGAGGCACTTAATCAAGCAAATATCAAGATTAAAAAAAAGAAAAAAAAATCACACAGATAACTAATTAGAAACTGTGTAAGCAGATGCAATCTGGAAAGCATTTGTTTTCTGACATCACTAAACAGTGTTATTTATTTCAGTCCAGGCCTGAAAGACTTGCGAACGCTCTGGTGTGATGATCTGAGAAAGCAACCTGATAAATCATTGTGAGAGACATGTCAGTGTTCTAAACCAGATACCTCATCATAATGAATGAGGTCAATATCATAATATTGAAAAAAAAAATGTCTTCAATGCATGACATTCAAGGTGTTATTGTATTAATTTCTCAGAAAACAAATCTATTTTGTTGCTCACTTGCTTCAACATAAACTTGTATTTCAGCATACTGAAGTGTTTGTTTATGACAATTACTGTATCAAATAAGAAATTATCACATACAATAGTCTTCATTACGTGCACTTCTAGCAATTTATTCAATGAGTTCAATGTGTGTGTGTGTGTGTGTGTGTGTGTGTGTGTATGTGTGTGTGTGTGCGTGTGCTTTAAAGGTCCCCAAAGCACACACACACACACACACACCATACACATACACCATACGCACATAATTTTTAATGTGTTAATGCACTAATGCATTTGATTATACTGCCTTATCTCAATCCTTCTTCGAATGTACTGTTTAAGTTTCTATGTACATCTTCAAGCGAATGGCATTGCTGAGAAACAAGTCAGGAGGTTCTGGGACCTTCTAATATAAGGAGCCATGGGATCTTATATGAGGTCACAATAGGGGACAAATCTAATTACTTTTTTAAAACTCTTGCGAATGCAAAACTAAAAAAGGGCAAAACTCAGCAAATGTTCTCGATCCGCCATGATCCTAACTGCGAATAAAGCATTTCCTGAAAATAAATAAATTGGTGAATTGGGTTTAAAAGACATTACGGCAGTCAGAGAATCTATAGAACAGTAATCTATTTTTAACTTTTGCTTATGATCTGCTCAAGAGTCCCAATATAGGAAATAACTTTATTTTCTTTGTCCTTCTTTTGAGTTTTAAGTCTATTTGACTTTGTAAATGTAATCGATTCTGACAGATTGCATAGCATCATTCTTGTCTTGATGTCCAGAGGGGATTCCTTATTTAGATGGACACTGGCCTGGAGACAAAGTCAGAGGGACATATAAAGTCAACTAAAGGTGTACTTGCTTTTGGCTGTTTTTAAAACTCCCCCTCTCTATTTTTATTTCTTTTTTTTTTTTAATCGCCCTGTCCTTCACAAAGAGTCTCAGGAGGAATCAGATGTCACTGTATTCATTCGGCTCTAACAAACTATCTGGATTTGATTCCCAGCTCCCACACAGGATGGGCCTTGGGCTTTAATCTTTAAAGGTCAATATCTGCTTATGGTGCATTTATTTATTTGAAAGGGGCTGAGTGAGTATCTTTTTCAGTGGCTGTATTGAGTCACAAAAGCACACAACTTGATGTGTGTATCTGTTCCTTTAAAATTGTCTACTTGACTTTCAAAGGATTGGATCATCCTACAAAAGGCAAATCTGTTTTCTCTTCTTCGATGTAATTCACTGTTTGAAAGTATGACACACGCAGTGTGCTTTCTAGTGTTTCCACTAGAATTCAGCATATCTGCATCAAATACCAAGCAGATCATTTAAAGTTAAATAGACAGACAGGTTTAATGGTGTAATTTGAGCAGGCAGTTATTTAATACTTATAAAAAATCAAGAATAAAGAGGTTGTGTATGTGTTTTGTCTAACACCAGTAGTTGTGAAACCATGAAATAATGTAGTTTTGTCCGGTTGTATTAAACATGTAATCAATACTTTTGTAGAAATTAAACACTCAAAATAAGCATCTGTATAACTTGAAAACACATTTTACTGGTTATTAATTTCCAACATGCTGTATTGAATGATAAAGTTTGAGGGGCATTCAAGACAATCTAGGACTTGATTGTGCAGAGTAACAGAACACAGTTATGAGAGTAAAAAAACCCTTTATTTCTCTACTGTACAGTATATAATCCCCTGCTACACTAATGCACTTATTCCAGTGTTTCACTAGTGCTTGGAGAATGTAGACCATTTTCTTGCTAGAGCTCTGATTGAACTTCACATCTGAAATGCTGATCCCCCCCCCCCCCCCCCCGGATCTCCTTTAATGGCCCAAACGTGAAAATGGCTTGGAGCGAGGTGAGAACTGTACAGGGAAGTGATGATAGCTCTGGACAAGGTACGTTCATGGAGAGGTTATCCATTAATTTTGGCGTAGGAACTTTAAATGTAATCGATTCTGACAGGGCGGCATGGTGGTGTAGTGGTTAGCACTGTCACCTTGCACCTCCAGGGTCTGGGTTCGATTCCCCGGCCAGGCTCGATTCCCGTCTCTGTGTGCATGGAGTTTGCATGTTCTCCCCGTGCTTGGTGGGTTTCCTCCGGTTACTCCTGTTTCCTCCCACAGTCCAAAGACATGCAGATTAGGCTAATTGGCGTTCCTAAATTGCCCGTTGTGTGTGATTGGGTGTGTGAGTGTGTGTATGTGTGTGTGTGCCCTGCGATGGATTGGCACCCTGTTCAGGGTGTACCCCACCTAGTGCCCGAAGTCTCCTGGGATAGGCTCCAGGCCCCCCGCAACCCTGAACACAGGATTAAGCGGTATAGAAAATGAATGAATGAACGATTCTGACAGATTCTATAGACACTCTATGGACACTGGCCTGTAGACAAAGTCACGGGGACATATAAAGTCATCTAAAGGTGCACTTGGTTCTGGCTGTTTTTGAAACTCTCTCTGTATATTTTTTAATTGCCCTGTTCTTCAAGAATAGTTGAAAAGCACAATTTTGTTACAGGTCTTCCACTCGCTGTCATGCACACTCAATCTGCGCCCGGCACTAGGACCCGGAAGTAAGGCGGGCGCAAAACCAGGAAGTATAAAGGAGGTAAACAAACGATGGCTTATCGCTCAGTCATTGAGTTTCGGCCCATGTCGGTTTCGGCTGTCCGTCTGCTAACTGTGAGTACTCATTATCTTTGGTTTGGTTTCCTGACATTGTGTGTGTATCTATAGGACGCGGGTTAAATTTGTGTTTTTCCCTTGCTCCCTTTTCGTGAGAGTCCTTATACTAAATCGCGTGGTTATCCTGCCTACTCGCTTACATCCGCGTTTGGGTTTACCATCCACGCTACATTGGGCTAACCGCTAAAGCTACGTCTTCTGGTCACCAAGGTTAGTTCATCCTGACAGAATGACTGAGCCCTCCGCGGTGAACCCAGCGGATCATGCGCACCTCTGCGACGTGGTAGATCGGCACGCCGCGCTTATCGACAAGCTAACCGGAGAGATCGCTAATCTGCGCCGGGGCCTCCGGGACGTCGCGGCCTTGCGCCGCGAGGTGGCGGAGCTCCGGCGGGAGAACGCGGATCTCCGCGCGGCTGTGGATGGCGCGGCTGGTCGGCCTCCCGTCGCGGCGGCCGCGGTGCCGCACCAGCCCCCCCCCCCTCCTTCTGACGTATTCCTTGCACTTCCAGATAAGTGGGATGGCACCGACGGACGATGCAGTGTGTTCTTGACTTCACTAAATCTGGTTTTTGAGTTCAATTCAACCAAGTACTCCACCGATCGGCTACGCATTGCTCTCCTCGTATCATTGCTATCCGGGCAGGCAGCTGAGTGGGCCACGGCAGTGCTTAGATCAGACTCTGACACCGCCCATTCCTACACTGAATTCACCCGTCAACTCAAATTGACTTTTGAACACCCTGCGGGCGAGGTGGAGACCGACACCAAGCTTTACCATCTGCGGCAGGGAGGATCGTCCGTGAGCCGCTACACCGCAGAATTCCGCACCCTCGCGGTACAGACATCATGGGGAGATGCCGCGCTCCGGACGTCCTACTACGAGGGACTGGCTTCCCGTATCAAGGACGAACTAGCCGGACGAGAGCTCCCAGCCACCTTGGAGGGATTAATTCAGCTCGCCCTCCGCATTGATCAACGCCTCCTCGCTCGTCCGAAGCCAGCCCCGAGGACCCTGCCACCTACCTCCACCTATGCCCATACTCCATCTCGACCTCCAACCACCTTCACTCCTGCCACCGCTGAGAATGTCGGATCTCCACCTCCTGCCGTGGTTAACACCGGAGCCGGGGAACCCATGCAATTAGGGCGCGCCTCCCTGACCGTGATGGAACGAGAACGCCGGTTTCGAGAGGGTTTGTGTGCCTATTGTGGGTCGGCGGCCCACCACCGAGCAATCTGTCCACTGCGCCCGGGAAACGCGCAGCCCCGGTGAGCCGGAGGAGAGGCTCACCGGGCACCATCCACCTCTCCACCACTACCAACGCCACCACATCTCGCCTCACGGTTCAGGTAACCCTCCAATTTGGCCACAAACGGGTCCTAAGTACTGCGTTCATCGATTCGGGTGCCGCAGGTAACTTTGTTGACTCTACTTATGCCAAAGAAATGGGGGTGAAGATTGAGGCGTTATCCCAGCCTCTTCACATTACATCAGTCGACGGTCGGCCCCTCTCCACCAGCCCCATCACTCACCAGACCCAACTCCTAACCTTCATCATCGACCAACACCAGGAACAGCTGCAGTTCTACCTCACTCCCATCTCGTCTCCCCCCATCATCCTCGGCTACCCCTGGCTGCTACAGCACGACCCTCTCATCTCCTGGGCACAAAACCGGATCCTCCAGTGGGGGCCGACCTGCACCGAACTCTGCCTGCGGGCACAGGCTGGGACGTGCTCCAAGGAGTCCGAGGCCCCCGAAGTCGACACCGACGCCATTCCACTGGAATATAGAGACCTGGCTGAAGCCTTCTGCAAGAAAAGAGCCACCCACCTACCACCACATCGCCCATACGACCTGGCGATAGAGCTTCAGCCAGGTTCCATTCCCCCCCGCGGCCACCTTTACTCCCTATCGGCCACCGAGACACAAGCTATGGAGGAATACGTCGCCAACGCTCTACGGCACGGCACCATCCGGCCTTCCTCCTCGCCAGCAGCCGCGGGGTTCTTCTTCGTTAAGAAGAAAGGGGGCGAACTTCGCCCGTGTGTCGATTATCGGGGGCTAAACAAGATCACCATTAAAAACCGACACCCCCTACCGCTCACCAACTCAGCCCTGGACGCCCTCTCTGGTGCCACTATATTCACGAAGTTGGACCTCCGGAGCGCCTACAACCTAGTGCGCATCAGAGAGGGTGATGAGTGGAAAACGGCATTCATCACACCCACTGGACACTACGAGAGCCTGGTCATTCCCTTTGGACTCTGCAATGCACCCTCGGCCTTCCAGCAGTTTATCAACGACGTCCTCAGGGATATGCTGGGCCGATGGGTGTTCGTCTACTTAGACGACATCCTCATTTACTCCCATAACCTCAAAGAGCACATCCAACATGTTCGGGCCGTCCTAAAGAGATTGCTCGCTCACCAACTGTACTGCAAGCTGGAAAAATGTGCCTTTCACAAGCACTCCACCACGTTCCTGGGTTTTGTCATCTCGCCCCAGGGTGTGGCCATGGACCCACAGAAGCTCGAAGCTGTAAGTCACTGGCCCCTACCCAGGACACTCAAACAGCTTCAACGGTTTCTTGGGTTTGCGAATTTCTATCGTCGCTTCATCCGGGGCTACAGTACAGTTGCAGCACCACTAACCACATTGACCAGACCCTCGCACCATCCTTTTCGACTCACCCCCTCCGCCAACGCCGCCTTCCAAGAGCTGTGTCATCGCTTCACCACCGCCCCCATCCTTCTCCACCCCGATGCCAACAAACCTTTCGTTGTGGAGGTGGACGCGTCGGATGTGGGCGCCGGCGCCGTTCTCTCCCAGCGAGGTCCAGACCAGAAACTGCATCCTTGTGGTTTCTTCTCCAAGAAATTCAATCCCACTCAGCAGCGATACGGAGTAGGGGACCGCGAACTGCTGGGCATAAAGTGGGCCTTGGAGGAATGGCGTCACTGGCTCCAGGGCGCCAGTGAGCCGTTCATCGTCTGGACCGACCACCAGAACCTCATCACCATCAGGAACCTAAAGCAGCTCAACCCACGACAGGCACGATGGGCCTTGTTCTTTGAACAATATGACTTCCATCTGTCCTACCGCCCGGGGTCCAAGAATACCAAGGCCGACGCACTGTCAAGACAACACGACGAGGACCTTCCCCGGGCGGAACCCGTGCCTGTCATCAACTCTTCCCGGATCATCGCACCCCTTCAATGGGATTTGGAGACAAGGGTCCGCCAGGCACAGGCTGCGGAGACCGAACCGGCAGGCATGCCGCCTGGACGACTCTTTGTACCCCAGGACTTAAGGCTGGAAGTTCTCCAATGGGGGCACTCTTCTACCGTCGCCGGACACCAGGGAGCTCGAAGAACCCTGTCCTTCATTGAACGGGCGTTCTGGTGGCCCGCCATGAGAAAGGAGGTCACAGAGTTCGTTCAGGCGTGCCCGGTGTGTGCCAGGGCCAAGGATACGAACCAACCATCTCCTGGAGAGCTCCAACCCCTTCCAGTTCCTCGACGGCCCTGGACGCACATCGCCCTGGATTTCATCACGGGCCTGCCGGTTTCCGATGAAAAAAACACCATCCTCACCATTGTTGATCGGTTCTCCAAGGCTGTGCACTTGGTGGCCCTCACCGGACTCCCATCAGCTAAAACCACCGCTGAGCTGATAATGGAACACGTAGTCCGCCTGCATGGGTTCCCCAAGGACATCGTCTCGGACAGAGGGCCCCAGTTCACCGCCCGGTTCTGGAAGGCCTTCTGCCGTCTGATCAACTCCACCAGCAGTCTGTCATCTGGTTACCATCCCCAGACTAATGGTCAGACGGAACGGACCAACCAACAACTGGAGCGCTACCTAAGATGTTTTGTTGCTGATCGCCAGCGCTCCTGGGCCCGCTACCTCACATGGGCTGAACTGTCTCATAATCTTCATGTGTCCTCTGCCACCAACTTAAGCCCATTTGAGGTGTGCTACGGTTTCCAACCTCCGATGTTCGCCCATCAAGAACCGGAGGTTGATGTACCGTCGGCCCAACAGTTGGTCCGTAGGTGTCGACGGGTCTGGAATCAAGCCAACCTCGCTATCCAGAAAGCCAATAAACGTTACATCACTCAGCACCGCCGTCGACACCCTCCGGGACGCATGTACCACGTAGGTGACAAGGTATGGCTATCTACACGGAACCTACATCTGCACACAGAATCCCGAAAACTTTCGCCTCGCTTCATCGGACCATACCGCATCACAGTTCGAATAAATCCTGTCACCTACCGGCTCCAGCTGCCTGCGGCGCTCCGGATTCACCCCATATTCCACACATCCCAACTCAAACCCTTCATCACCTCCCCGATGATTCCACCCACCCCCCCTGCTCCTCCTCCCCAGATCATCGACGGCGGTCTCGCATACACCGTGCGTCGGATCCTCGACTCGCGCCCTCGGGGCAGAGGTACTCAGTACCTGGTCGATTGGGAGGGCTACGGCCCCGAGGAGCGGTCTTGGATTCCGGCCCGGTTTATCCTCGACCCCGAACTAATTCGAGACTACCGTCGTCGGGTATCCTCCACCTCAGGACCGTCAGGAGCCGGTCCTGGACAGGGGGGTACTGTCATGCACACTCAATCTGCGCCCGGCACTAGGACCCGGAAGTAAGGCGGGCGCAAAACCAGGAAGTATAAAGGAGGTAAACAAACGATGGCTTATCGCTCAGTCATTGAGTTTCGGCCCATGTCGGTTTCGGCTGTCCGTCTGCTAACTGTGAGTACTCATTATCTTTGGTTTGGTTTCCTGACATTGTGTGTGTATCTATAGGACGCGGGTTAAATTTGTGTTTTTCCCTTGCTCCCTTTTCGTGAGAGTCCTTATACTAAATCGCGTGGTTATCCTGCCTACTCGCTTACATCCGCGTTTGGGTTTACCATCCACGCTACATTGGGCTAACCGCTAAAGCTACGTCTTCTGGTCACCAAGGTTAGTTCATCCTGACACTCGCGGAATGTTCACAGTAATGGCCGCACTGGGCTCCAGCACCGGATCGTCAATCACAGATGTAATCCTTAAATCTTTTGTTCCATTTTGTACTCTTACTAAGTAAAGAGTCTCTTCACCACACTGTGTTTGAAATCTTCTTTAAATGTCAATTGGTTTTGCACCTTCATTCACCAGAAATTTCACCATAAGTCCTGGTTTGACTCACACACACACCTATCTGAACTGCTTTTCATAGACCAGACTAAAGTTTATGTTACATATAAAGCTGAAATGAATTAATCTTTTCCCTGGTGACGGGATTCAGACTTCCACAATCATTAATGATTACCGCAATATGAAACACGACAGTTTATGTGCAACACTAATCACATTTTTGTGTATTAGTGTTATGAAACAACGTCCCATTACATGGCCCAGAGCACAACTACAGCTTACAAACATGGCCACCAAGAACCCCCCATACACGCACTCAATTCTGCTGCTCATCTTCACATAGTATGTAAGGGCGCTTATCTGGCTCACCCAATTAATTGTGAAGCAATGTGCTGCGTCTTTTCAGTCAGGCAATGTGTTTTTAACTCTTTGATATGCCCGTGTTGATCTAGTGTGTAGATCTTTTGATTATGGTTGTGCCTGATCCCTTTTGATGTGCTTTATCCTTCACTTGCTCTCTACCTGTTTTCTGATTCTGACTAAGCTTTTCATGTTTGCGTTGATTGCCTGAACTTTTTTGCTAAACGTGAGCTGACATGCATTTGCCTCCTCAAGCCTTACCCTTATGAACCCTACATATGGAAAGAACATGTGCAAAACATTAGATAATCGAAAATGATGGTTCACTTCTGTCCTTCCATGTATTGATAATGCATTGGGCCACTGTTAGCCATATTTCAGCAATCTTCTTAGTTGTTTTCTTTGCTTGATGCAGACCAACAATTTGACTCTTTTGGAAAGCTCTGCTTAGTTAAATTCAAGGTACAGTATGTGTACCCCTTTTTTTTAAATATGAAATCAAATTTGACAATGAAAGGAAATTTATTCCATCATATTTCCTAGGTTGTGCTAAAAACATTAATAAATACTATTAATAGAATTAATAAATACTACTACTGCACATAAGATACTGTACCACACTACTACAGGAAACCGATTCCATGACTTTTTAAGTTAAAATGGTTTCGTATTGTCTGGTGCTCCATGCCCACAGGTGTAATGAGTTCAGTTTGTCGAGGCTTCTTTATTTAAGTTTCATATCAGTCTTATCTAGTCGTCTAGCACAGGATCTGTCATGTGTCTTATTGCTCTTGTAGTGAAACTCCAAGTCAGTGTCTCGTGTCTGATTCCTGTTTGGGTGGGTTTGTTTGCCTTCTTTAATAAACATCACTTTCATCACAGTTTTAAGGGTTAACCAAACAGTGCTTGTCCTTTAAAAGCCCATCACTCAAACTTTAACAATTTGCCCTATGCAAAACCATCGTAATGTGTGACCATGATCTTTTAATAAACTACATCAATGCACCAGTGAGTTTGGCCGCATAACTAATAAATCCTGTAGCTCTGAATGAAAATATCACAGCGTGAAATGAAAATGCAGCTTACATCTAATGCCAAAAGGACTCCAGACTTATTGTTTGAATAATGAACTTTATTGTTAAATGAACAACCATTCATTCACCAGACAGCACAGCCCCAAACGTGACTCTAAACCATCAAAAAGCATACCCTGATTGGGAATAATGTGTCACTCCTTGTATTTTTATTCATTGCAGTCAACCAGAACAATGTCTGGCAAAGGGCCTTTATGGTTGAGCCTCGTGGGTTTGCCATTAATCAACACTAGAAGTCAATTGCCCAAGCCCTCTCGGAGAAAACCAACAGAGAGATGGATGTCCATGAGAAAGGCCCAATCACTCAAATTGATGTCAATGTGAAAACACAGTAGGGGGCTTGGGTTGCCAGTTGCTAAACAAAGGATTTAAAAAGAACTGATGAACAAAAAAGCATAAATGTGACACTATGGCTTTACTTCTTTCATAGTGCTGTTTTTCTTTACAGCTTTTACAACAACGGGAGGTTTAAGTGTCATTAGTTAACACCAATATGCTTATTGGGACAATAAAATCCAATGTGTATAATATAACTCAGCATGAAGCTAAATCAATGGATTATGTGTATCCCTTTTTCATATGGTGGAAATATTTAAAGACCTTATATATTTATTAAATCACAATCTTGTAATACTTTAAAATGGATAGTTATAAAAAATAGCATATGTTATCTCTTCCACACAATTATATTTTAAATAACTAATAATTCATAATCATATCAATTTTGTTATAGAAAACATTTGTATTAGACAATTTATAGCATATAATGTCCATTGCATCCAAAATATGCAATAATTTTTGCTATTTATGCTCTTTAAAGCCTTTATAATGGTGATGTTTGTTAATTGGTGATTTCTGAGGCTGGTAACTCTAAATGAACTTCTCCTCTGCAGCAGAGGTGAGGTACTGTAACTACTTGCTTTCCTGGGATGTTCTTAATGAGAAACAGTTTCATCATGGAGCTACAGTATGGATTTTGTAAATGCACATGACAATACTGTTCCAGAACAGCTGACCTTCATGTCTTAAAATAATAGCTGACTTAATTACCTAATGTCATTTGTGTTATTTTATAATCCAGTATTGTTCTACTGACAATCCATCACAGGGTACACACACACATGCACACACACACACACACTTCAGGCAATTTAGCCAATTAGACTAATCTCCAAGTCTTTAGACTGTGAGAGGAAACTGGAGTACCTGGGGGAGACCCACCAAGCACACGGGGAACATGCAGAATCCATGCAAACAGAGATGGGAATCGAACCCAGACTCTGGAGACCCTGGAGGTTACAGTGCTAACTACAATCTTCTAGAATGTAGAAAATAAATCCAAACTTTTCACTGGTACAGTATTTCTCTCTAATTGCACAGACACACAAACACACGTGTGCACAAACACACGAACAAACACATAACCCAAATTCTCCAATGTGTTGTGGACTTTACAGTGGATCAGGGGTGCAACATTCTGTGAAACTCATTTCTCCTCAAAAGTCCAGGCAGTAAATCACTTGAAAGCCATAATGTCATTGACATGGCCCATCAACCCTTAGTTGTCATTGTTTGCTTTTGGGATTCAACCTTTCAAAGCAGCTAGCAAAAATAAAATTAGGAAACTTTTAGAAGTTTGACAGAATGATAAGATGTGGAAGAAGAAAAACACCAGTTCGCGAGCAGAACAAAAGTCACATACACATCCTTGTATTGGGTCCAGTTTCCTGAGATTCCATAAACATCTTGGACTTTTATTTGGTTCCATGTTTAATGGTAATCTGAAATAGATCTGAATATAAGAGGAGTGTGATGGATATGACAGAGTAAATGGAGTAAATTCAGTTGTGTAAAGGCAGAATTGTAATGTACAGTATATACATTATGTACACTACAGGTGTGAGGACTTTGCTAACAATGAAACTTTATTACCGGAAAGCTTTTTCAAACATATAAATACTTCATGGGGATATTGGGTTATATCTTAAATAAATAAATAAATTAATTAATTAATTAATTAATAATCTGAAAAGTATATATATATATATATATATATATATATATATATATATATATATATATAATTAAAATATATATATATATATATATATATATATATATATATATATATATATATATATATATATAAAGTAATAACTTTTTGTCAACTTATTTTTCTTTGTCAACTGGCTTATCCTGGGTCTCATTCTTCTACGAAAGAGAATTGTCTTTTCATTAATCAGATATTTTATGTGTCATATGGGCTCACAGGTCATAATGCGGAACATGTTCTCCCATCTCCGTCCTCTTATTTCCCTTGTTGTCTTCTCTGTAACTTCCTGCCTCTCCTGTTGCTCATGATTCATTGTACAGTCTTTGTTTTCCATTTATCCCTTAGGCCCTGTTTCTTTGGCTTTTTTTTTAACCGCTCTTGTTCCTTTCTATTTCTCCACTCAATATCACCTTGGTTTAATTAATCCCTACCTCTCACCTCCTAACCCTGGCACTCTTTGCTGTCTTTACACATTTAATTCCAGGCCATTCTCTTCCCCCAATTATCTGCCGAGACGGATTCTCAGGAGAACGATCAGAATCCCTGAACCCCTTCAAATAACCAGACGTACACAGAAACACACACACAGACACTAAGTGGCAATTCCCAAGACTCGCACACTCCCTCTATAATGGTGGCTCAGCATCATGCTGAAGGATGTCATAATAATCCGTAGGCTACGGTCTCTTCTGCATATCAATTTCCTCCTACGGTGCTCAGGGATAGAGGCGAAAAGTCGACTTCTTTCACTCTTTTCTCTCCGTCTCCATCCCTTTTAGCTCTTCTCAGTGTCACTGGTTCTCAAGAACACTCGTGTCCACTTCGGGACAAGGTTGGATCATCCTCCAGGTTGAAACAGCTCTTGTGGGATTTGACAAAAATATCAGATGTAATTGTTCCCGTCTCTGTAGTGCTGGAATCGGCAAACTGAACTGAGTTGTTGGAGGAGCCAAGTTGAAAGCGAGGGTATTTTAATGCTGGTCTCCTGTGAGTTTTGAGTAAGTACTGTTCCTTTGTGAAGTTTGAGTCAGTTCCATTTCCCTGCTCTTGTCATTTTATTGTCGTGTTGTTTATTATTAGATTATTATTACCACCACCTTTTTATTTTTATTATTAAGAATGTATTCCAAGGTTTATTGACCCCGTAAGGGACAGCACAAACTTAAAAAAGTACATCAATTAGCAAACTTACAAATCATTAAAACTCAAAGATGACACTGTCATATACAATATTAAGGGTAATATTGAGATATTAAATATTAAGATATTTTTGAATGGGATGGTCCAGATAAATTCTCCTGCCTATTATCTAACATTCAACCTGAAATTCTGTCTAGAGGACACCTTTGCCTCAGCATGCATGTACTGTAAATTATGTTTTACTTACAATGATTGATTTCCATGATTCTATCATTTGACTGTAAAACATCTTTTACTTATTATTTCCATAGGGGAAAATATGTACAAGGGGTGTGTGAAAACAAACGATGTTTGTGCCGAACCATCAAAAGTAAGACATGCTTTTTCCCAGAGATCTACTGACTGTCCAGCTTTGTGTAGTGTCCAGTGGTTTGTGTAGACCAAATACACTATAGAGCCAAATGTATGTAGACATTCATTTTTTAGCCACAATCCCTGGTGCATAAAATCAAGCACATTAAGATTCAAGCCTTAAGATTGAACCGACTACCTTCCCATCTGCAACCCAGAGCCGTAACGATTTGAGCTGCCACTGCCCCTTACTGCCCCATATTTAACAGCTTAGCAACTTTAAATGTGGCAATGTTGGATAACCACGGTGGATTTACTCAAGACAACTGTACGAAGTGTTGAATCTTTGATGCTGAAAATAAAACAAGAGACAAAGAGACCAATGGACTTCCGTGTCGTGAGTAACTAAAGACAGGAAAGAAATATATGCACTAAGGCTGCACTAAGGCTGCTTTCACACTAGACATCATTGATTCATAACATGCATGGATGTGTTTGCTCCACCACTGGCCAGCTTTTACATCCATAAGATTGTTTGGTACCAGAGTAAACTTTCATATTAACACTCTTTGAAAAAAAAAAAAAAAAAAAGCAGTATGGCAGTATGCATCTAGTTGGCTTGTGAGTTGCCAATATACAAATCAGGGGACAAAATGTACAGCCTGTCCCTGTCACAAATGGCTTCCTACTCTATCAGTTATGGTTGTGTAGTTCAGAGGATGAGATCAGCAAGTGCTGCAGACCAGTCTATTGATGTTGTCACATTCTTACCAGTTATGATCCACTTCCATGTTCAGGCTTTTATAATTGAGTTGAGTCGTGCCTGGGTATGTCCTAATGTGCTTGAAAACAGCTTTTCAAGTAGACTAGAGCAGCACATGGAGTGTCCAAATTGCAAAAACATAACAAACCTTTGGGTCAAGCTTACTGTCCAATGTTCATCCCCGAGACTGTAGTATGAAAAAAGTACAGGTTTATAGCACAGTTTGGGCAAGGCCCTTTACTGTTCTTGGATGATTGCACCATGTACGAGTGTGATTTGATGAGTTTAGAGTGGAGGAACTCCAGTGGCATACAGTGGCGAGGCCAGACAGAATAACTTTGAGATTAATTGCAGTATCGATTCCCAGGCAGTACTCCCATCCAACATCAGCGGCTGACTTCACAAACACCTTTTTGGATAAATGGACACAAATTCCCATAGACACACTTCAATAACTCTTGTAGGAAACCTTCCCAGAAGAGTCGATGCTGTCATTGTGGAGCTGCAAATGGTAGCTATTTCCACATTAATGTCTATGGTGTTGAAATGAGATATCCAAGTTCAAGTTCATATGGATCAAACAAACTCCAACAAATCTGGACAATGTTAGCCCATCCACCAGACAACATGTTTTTAAGCTGTGGAGGAAAAATAATCTGGTTAAAATGATTCATTTACCTACAGTAGAACAGTTTCATGAAATACAGTAGCAGGTCTATTGCAGTTTTAATAAGGATGACTGCGAAGTGATAGAAGTAAAAATAAAACTATGGTTAATCTAATGTTAACGGCTGAGTCCAATGACAAAAACCCCAGGGATTTAAATAAATTTTACAGGTTTAATTAAGCTTTTTTTTTTCCCAGCAGACACTATTTTATATTCTCCTCGCTGTTTCACCGTGTGTTAAAAATATCAGGATCTATATGTTCTGGGCTGTTGATAATGGTGTGATTTATTCATTTATGTATGTACCTTGATTTAATTATTTTATTAAAATAAATAAAGAAAAAAAAGAAAGTAAGCTGTTGCTTAGCTATCCTTCCAAACGTTCAAATTTCCATGATGATGCATGAAAAATGAAAGCATTGGAAGAATTAATCACAGAAAAACAGCTTTTTACCTACAAGACGAAGCAACTGTACAAATCCATTTGATACGTCATCCAGTAAATGAAAAAATTTATATCGAAGGGAATTATTATATCAAATACATGAAATCCTGAAATAACACTATATCTAAAAGTATAATGTACCAAGTAGCATCTAATGGTGCTGCAATTTAGCACACTGTTACTGCTGTTTATCAGTAGATTGTGATCAGAGCAGCGGAATGAGCTGCGGAGTAAAATTAACCAATCAGTGCCAGAGCAATCAGTGCCTTAGAGACCTAATGCAAAAACATTTCCAGTATTTATTCGGATCTTGTAAACAACTCTTTCTAAAGAAGCACTCAACCAGAAAATGAGCAAATCGAGGCAACATTGTAATAATAAATCAACATCCATTATGACAAAGGGTGTGGTGCATCGTGGCTTTCAGAGAAATTGCTCGGTGAACTGCCAGAATTTAACAAACAACCAGACACAGCCTCAAGCACGTTTAGTCTGTACAGGTCTACACACCACTGCACACAACTCGCTCAAACAGTGTGCAAACTTTCCCTTCAGACAGGTATTGTCTGGGATAATGAATACGCGAAGAAATATACGAGGGGCCCTGAAGGACAGTAACATCACCTGCAGTCATCCCTCACACTTTTGAGACTTTCAAGCTCCAGACGAGATGCACAAACTAACGAGCTGACTAATGACTCAAAAAAAAAAAACACCATTAACGATTTGCTTATTATCTTAAAAAAAAAAAAGTTATTATTGTAGTTGTATGAAGTTTAACTTCTGATTTTTTCCCCCCACTATTTTCACTTAATACCTACATTCGGTGACCTGGTGATATTTGTGTCAGTGAGATTTATCCCGTGGATCATCTCTACCTAAAGAAAGAGATGGAACAGCACTTTACTGTCTTCAGCTTTCTCACCTTCTCATCTCTATACTTCGCTTTCATGCTCCTACCAATTTCACTGCCATCCCATCCCGCTCGTCATCAGAGCCTCTGCCATAACTCTGCCACGTAACTGTCGTATAGCTGCATTGCTTTCCTTGAACCTTGACTTTACAGTTTTTCTGTTTCCTCCACTTCTAGGTTGGATTTCTCATTAATACGATGTCAATTGTGGCAGAAAAAAAGGGAGAAATTGAGCTGTTGTTCTCTTATTTTTAGGAACAAACTGTAAAATATTTGCCACATTGATTGTTTTTTGTTTTTTTTTCCTCTTGTTGTAACTGAACTTCTAATGTCCTCCCCATTAGATTGGTACACAACTTATAATATAGAATTTACTAACAACCGAGAACAATCACAAATCATTCAATATGCATTAAACACATCTCATGATAAACACTTGAGAAAAACTTTGCAGAAAATTTCCATAGATATTTGTGCACTAGGAAGAGTCACAAGTGGATGTTATACAGCATATCACTGTATTATTGTATAATATGGAGCTGTCAACACCTACTGAGGTGAAACTGAACCTTGGAGAGGATCAGGCTGATGATGCTCTAACCTGATGATTATTTATTGTTTATTATGTTCCTCATGACTTTTCACCTCTTTCCTTGATCCAATTTGCTGCTAGTGACTCACTTATAAATCACAATCTATTCATCCATCCATCTAGGACCCTCTGTAGTCCAACTGGGGACCGTG
Source organism: Channallabes apus (assembly GCA_030522415.1). NCBI lineage: Eukaryota > Metazoa > Chordata > Actinopteri > Siluriformes > Clariidae > Channallabes > Channallabes apus. The sequence goes on from CM060109.1 coordinate 15,002,961, forward strand.
GAGGCCTTCTTCTTCTTCTTCTTCTTGAGCTTCTTCTTCTTCTTGACTGTGGAGGCCAATGGTGATTATTGTATTTATTCTCATTTGTACAACAGTGGTAGAATCTACGGTCAACATTCACACACACACACACACACACACACACACACACACACACACACACACACACACACGCGCGCGCGCACACACACACACACACACACACACACACACACACACACACACACACACACACTCTACAGGCAATTTGGGAATGCCAATTATCCTGATCTGCATGTCTTTGGACTGTGGGAGGAAACCGGAGTACCGGCAGGAAACCGATCATGGGGAGAACATGCAAACCCTATGCACGTGGGAATCGAACCCAGGACTAACCACTAAACCACAAGCATGAATTTGCTATATGTTTATTAAAACTCAATCAACATGGTTAGCTACATCCAAAACTAAAGTTAGACCATACCTAGCTGGACCACCCAGGAGCCCCCTGGATAATCACTTCCCCTCCCCAACCTGTGAGGGCAGCCTATTTTGAGTTATATACTTAAATTATTAATTTATTTATCATGTTTAATATCTCTCTCTCTCTCTTACTGTCCTGCCTTCTTTCCTTCTCCCCCCTTCTATCGGTGTCCTCCCTCTCTGCTCCATGCTCTCTCTTTTTCAAAGGCAATCCCTTCACCCATTACCCCGGTGCAATTTCTCTCTCTCTCTTTCTCTCTCTCTCACACACACACACACACACACACACACACACACACACACACACACACACACACACACACACACACACACACACACACACACACACACACACATTGGTCACATATTGCTTGTATTTTCATCGTTTATCTTGTTATTTAGCTTTTTTTCTGTTTTTTTTCTTGCCTTTGTTCTGTTGCCTTTTTTTTATTTGTCTTGTATTTGTGATTTTGCTTATCTACTATGTACTGTCTTTTGTTGTGGGGGAAAAAAAACATCAACCAACATAGTATTGATACTAAATTTCAAATGCTAATTACAGTACCATCATCAAAGCTATAACTCCATCACAATGGATTAAACAGCCTGCTGTTTAATCCATTGTGATGGAGTTATAGCTTTTTGCAAAATCACATAAACTTCACACTGATATACTGCAATCCAAGCAAGTGTAGTGAAATATTTTCTTTTTAAATTTTGTTCCTTAAAGAAATTCCCTTAAATTATCAATTTGCAATACTTGGTTCATCTGAAAAGGTTTGTTTTAGTGAAAACTGTAAAAACAGAGTTATCTCAATTTGAAATCAAACTGTTAATTTGTTAATAATTAATGCATGGTCTTAGTGGATTTTAAGTCTAAGCAGCACATTTCAATGAACAACAATCGGCACACATTCCAACACCGTTTCAGCTGCCAACTTTTGCATTTGCGTCAGTTCAGTTGTAAAACTTTCCTGAGCATGTGCCACTTGCCACTTGCTTGTGATTAAGGTATTTCCTGCTTCTCACTTGCCTTTCCCACTTTTCCACCCCTTTTTGCTTATGTTATTCCACTAATTTGACTAATTAAAGTTAGCCCCAGGGAGAATTAATAACATGAATATGCTCACAGCGTGAGGAAGCATCAGTGTTTATCGAAAGTTTGAAATGTGACGTTGTTGTCGTGATGCTTTGGATCTTTAATTGGTATCATTAGTTTCTCCCATTAATGGGATGAGGCTGAGGCTGAGGCTAAAACTCACAGCACAAGAACGGAGAGCACATTTGAGCAATAAGATGCACAGGATTATACGGGCACATTTGTAACTATTTGTATGGAATTTGCAAATTGCAAAAGTTAAGGTTACCCTATAATGTGCAGAGAGTTCATAGCGTTTCTCACAGCTTTTCCAAATATAAATCTTCACTTATTACTCAAGCTCAATAGTGATGGCTAGAAATACATACATGGTTCCAAAGCACTCGGATATACAGTATACAGCTGCTTCGTTATGAAGTTGTTGAACAGCTTTACAGTTATGACTACAAATCAGTCCAAACACTTGCTTATCAATTTACTGTACAATGGTGATCACAATCTGTTCCTTAGTACAGATCCTGCTCTGGAAGAAATAAACAATCCATCAATGCCTTTGTGTTATCCGTGCTATTTTGCTAAGAAGATATACAGATGCAGATTGTATTTGCTCTCTATATACGCCACATATGATTGACACCAGCACAATGAATGATATAATATCATTAGCATTCACAACATTAAATGATATATCAAAGCAAAGTGCAGGCGCAGATGGACTTCTTAGCTTCAGGGGGCAGAGCAGCTGGCATGTCTGACAGCTCTCTGGCACTGATCCAAGCACGGCGAAGGAGCCACGGATGGCACGGTGGCATTGCCCACGTCTTTGTGGGGCCCGCTTCTATGCCGTCTGGTGGGCTGCCCGGACACTGTCATCGCTTGCGGTCCAAAAGGCTGCCTGGCACGCGCAGGTCACAGCTGGTATTGGTGGACACACCTGTCGCCATACTGTCAACCTTCCTAGCATTCTGGACACCGCAGGAATGACAATGGTGACCGCAACCCGGGTGGCATATTTACCAATGCTGTGCCGGGAGACTTGTCTTCGGGGTATGATTATATTTTTAAATATATTTCTGTTGCTGGTAAGGTCATGGATATCCTATGTCAATTTCAGAGATATGCTAATTGCGTTATATTTCATCACACTAAAATGAGATTCATGCTTTATTTAGTTTGTGTTTTTAAAGTTGAAAGTTAATCAACAGCGGCTTCTTTTAGACCTAATTACAACTAAAGCCTAAATTTAAAATGATGCTGCCATGTGACTAATTGGCCTAGTGTGACTTTAAAAAAAAAAAGCCACCTTTAAAAATAGACTGTTTCCATCTTTCAGTGGTCACTCAGAGAGAGAGAAAGAAAAATGACTATGATTTAGTTTAAACAATTATAACCAGCAATGCATTCACATATTAAACCAGTTATAAATGAATAATGTCATGTACAGATACATCTGATTAATTTGGAACAATTAGTTTTTTACACATATATATATATATATATATATATATATATATATATATATATATATATATATATATATATATATATATATATATGTGTGTGTGTGTGTGTGTGTGTGTATCCTGCGATGGATTGGCACCCTGTCCAGGGTGAACCCGCCTAGTGCCCGAAGTCTCCTGGGATAGGCTCCAGGTCCCCCGCGACCCTGAACACAGGATTAAGCGGTATATAAGATGAATGAATGAATGAATGTGTGTAATTGAAAACGATGTATATTGAGATGTATCAGTTTGGGTACCGATGCAATGATTAGTGCATTATAGCTTAAGCTACATTGAAATTTATAGTACAGTACATAAATAAACAGTGCTGGTTGTTAGAGTAATTGGATTACTTTTTGTACTTACTGTATTTCCACCACGCAAAACTGCGAGGGTGAGAACGGGGTATTAGTAGTATTATTAATAGTAAACTTGGCTGAGTGATGATGGTAGAATAATTATAAAGGTCTTAACTAAAACAACATGCATAAGGAGTCACGAAGGAGTTTTCATTTTCTGCAGTGGAAAAGTACACAAACTAGTTACTTTTATCAGAAAGTAACACTATAATGTAACTGATTACATTTTAATTACAGTAATTATGTAATGTAATTAGTTACTTTTAAAAGTATCGTCGCCCAACACTGTTGATCAATCAATAAATAAAGCACACTGAGACTCAGTAATATCACAGAAATAAAATAAGAACAAGGCTTTTCAATTAGTTATTTTAGCAAGTACATGAAATAAAAATAAATAAATAAATAATAATAATAATAAAAAAGACTGACTTGTTTGGGTAACGAATTTCACACCTAAAAACATGTTCAGTATTTTTGGTATCGTATTAATTTGCTGCAAGCCGTCTCGAAGTGTCTGCATCTTATCATTAATTTCAAACATCAACTCGAACCAAAAGCGGGAATCTCTGATCAGCAACACAGCTGTGTTATTAGACAACTTGTTTACACAATTTAAAATACTGCAGATGTTTAGGGAGAGGTAAAAAAAAGAAAATTAAGAAAATATAAGAAAATTTTGCCTGAGGCTCTAATATTCAGGGAAATATTTGATATCAAATTAAGGTTAGAATTCCAGCAGGCACACTGTGTATTGTGGCACAGATGATGTGTTTTAAAGTTCTCTAGAATATTCGGGCTGTGTGTGTGTGTGTCTGTGTGTGTGTGTCAACCCAAGGATTCATTACAGACCTAAAATCCACAAATATGCCTATTAATTAGCATGATTTGTCAACGTAAAAGTCATTCCTCATTCCATTTCCATTCTAATGCAAATGAGGCGAGAGATAAATAAAGTAGATTTTGTGGAGCGTGGGGTAACGCGGTAATTTTCGGAATTCGGAGATGTGACCCAATAATGCCGCAGCCTCCTTTTCTCTCTTGCTGCCACTGCAATTCAACACTGATTATGGTTTCACGCTCACGCAATTTGAATATTTACCTCGTGCCAACCGGTTCGCCCCCAGCTCATTTACATTTTGATTTGCATGCCAATAGGCGGCAGGTTCGGGTAATAAATACGGAGCGTAATCAGCGTCATTCATCCAAGGCCGAAATGAAGGTTCGGGGGTTTGTCCTGAGCACTTATCCCATCTAATGGTGGACATGTAGGCATGAGGGGTCATGCATGCTAATCATGAGAGAACGCAGGTGCAAATTGGACACACTGTGTGACTGGTTGTCTCGCAAAGTAAAACAGGAGTTGGGTCGCTCGACTCGTGCCATCTTGATTGTGATCCTCAGCTGTTGTCTCGTTACAGACACGGATACGTGACGAGAATGCTGAGATTTTTTTTTTTTTTGAAAGTTGCTTTTTAAATCTGCTATGATAAGGCTTCCATAATAAGGCTCACAGGTTTCAGCTCACCTTCTGTCTAACTTACATACTGTATACTGATTCATGACGATTTGCTCTTATACAATAAATAAATAAAAAAACTGAAAAGCTGCTTTATAACAATCTGTAGTGTACAGAGGTCATTTACATTCCAGCATTTGGCAGAGTGACTTACATTTTATCTCATTATACATCTGAGCAGATGAGGGTTAAAGGCCTTGCTTAAGGGCCCAACAGTGGCATCTGGGTGGGCATGGGGTTTGAACCTGCGACCTTCCGAACCATAGCCCAATGCCTTAACCACTGAGCTACTCCTGACCCCCTAAGTCACTAACAGTAGTAACCCATACTCTCTTCCCAATTTCATACTGTAGTTGAATAAAATTTTTAGTAAAAGAAAAAAAAAAAAAGAGCTGGATCTATTAGACTTGAATCTACTCAAGGCCTGTTTTTGATCTCTAAGGATAAAATAGGATTAAATAATCAAATCTTACCCACCACAGGGTGCTGCATGAAACCATTGTGGTTTTAACATTGAGAATTGCGATCAGAGGTCACCTACAAAGAGATTTGAGGTTTAAGACGCATTACATTCAGACGAGATGATTTTTATGTGAGTTGATGTTTTTCATGTGAAACTGGAAATAGCCAGGACTTTAGTTTGTATTGTATTCTTAACTACATAAATTATATCACACTCACATTGTTACAACTAAATAGTATAAAAACCCCTATATATATATATATATAATGATGTTATGTTTTCATATGCAATAATGCTTCCTTTATTTCCTCACTGAAATAACACAGGAACAGTCAATCCCATAATGGCGATAGTTGTCACAAGTGGGCAAGATATATTTGACAGCAAATATCTTTTGAATTTTAAGGAAAGACATGCCCCTCAATTCCTTGCATGCCGAACTTGACCACGCAAATTAAAAAAAAAAAAACAAAGCTCAAAGTTTTTTTTCTTCTTTTACATCACTCAGTGTAACTCATTGGGGCAGTCGCTAACCACAACACAATTTCATGAGCTATTCAAATTTGATAAGATGGAGAAGAGAAAGCGATAAGAACAAAAGAAGGGATGTCACACGGCTTTCTACATCAAGCCTTCGTTTAATCATCTCTGGCAGGCTAATTTCAGATCCATAATCATTCAGATGAAAATTTTCATTGCAATTACCCGAGCACTATAGAAAACAGGAAGCGACTGTTTGGAGTTGCATCATCAAGAGTGCAAATGGCTGAACTGAATCACGTTTCAGGTTCTGGTGGTGCTGTTAAGCTGATTACATTTAATGACAAACTGATTGAATCTCGGAAAGGAATTTTTTTTTAAGTCATTATAAATTATAATTGATTTTTACAAGAGACATTTAAGTCAAACTGGGATTACCCTATTTTTTATTTAGTGCTTTTATTGCACTTATCCCAGTGTTCACTAGTGCTTGGACACAATCAAGGTAGAAAGTTTCCTCAGTATGCTGGATCAATGATCAAACTCCCATCTTAGACTTCCCATCTAAACATCTGGCCTCCCAGGAACTCCTTTAATAGCTCAAATATATAGAAATGGCTTGGATCGAAGTCATGACTGAATGGAGGATGTGGCAATAACTTCGAATTGAATTGTAATTAAATCAAACCGTATAATTTATTGAACATTTTTTTTTGTTCTGTTTTTTGGATGAGATCTGATCTAGCAGTTGCGATAATAATCAAGGGGGAAAATACGAGGGAAAGAAAAGGGTTTTAAGGAGTCAGGAAGAAACTTAAGGGAAAAAAGTAGTGAGGGTGTGCATGTGCGGGTCCATAAGCAATGCCCAGCTGGTATGTGGGCACTTGGCTGCAGAGTGAGGGTGATGGGCAGAGTGGCAGGGTGAACCTACAAGGGAAACACCTCTTGTAGGCTCTTCAACATGGCTATTGCGGTCACAGCCAACCAGTTCCGCCCAGATCATCTTGGGTGCGGCCGCACAATTCTCAGCCAACATTGGCTGTTGCAGCTCTGGTAACTGAACTGGCGATTCTGGCTGGGATAGGGAGGCAAAACGTTGAGTGCAGAGGCCTTTAAATTTTTGGCCACTGGATGACGAAGGCTGGCTCTTGGCAAAAGTGAAAGTCTGGCACTCAAACGGCGGAGTTCAGCCCATCTGCCTTTGAAGTCCCTGGGCGCATGGCATTGCCTCGCTAGCATACCACTCTCTACTTTAACATCCGCAACTTTAACATCCGCAACTTTAACATTCGTCACATTTTTCTCGCTCCCAAAACTCCAGACTCGGATTTTGGACCCCAGGCTAAGCTCCTCGCCTAGGTAGCCTTTGGAGTGAGAAAGCGGCGAGGAAAGATTTAGGCGTACACCCATCACTGGTACACCCCGTAACATGCATATAACTTTGTCAAAAGCAAAAAGGGTTTAAACTATAAGACACTTTGATCTAATGTGCTGTTGGATGCAAAGATTATATGGCTGATCTTTTCATTCATTTATAGCATCAAAAAAGGCTATTCGATCCCCATTGGAAATTGAAATAGACTTTTTGCATGCTATGCACCGTTAAATACCCTTTTACAAACTTTAACAATACATTCATATTGCACAAGATTGCATCATTATATGAAAGACGTTCCACAAATATCACACAAAAATCACAAGGGAAATCATTTTCATACTCACCTGAGCACACATGGACTGTCAGAACACATAATCCTCAACTCTGCTTTTTGTTAGGGCCTAAAGAGAAAACAGATGAATAAATGAGCGGGTCTTTTCTTGAGGCCTTCATTCATTCAAAAGTGAACAACAGCATATGCAATAAATAAGTCATGAAACGGCATGTATAGAAGCGAGCTGGTCACAATGGATTTCCATGTCCTTTATGAAAAATGCAGTGCTTTAAAGCATAAGCTTTTCCGTTTTAGTCTAAAAGCTCCATGCGATCACTGGTGCTTTACGGTTTTCACAGTAAAATGTACAAGAATGTGAGATACACAGAGAGATTTTTGCTAACTGATTACAGTACGTCTGATTAAAAGGAAGATAAAGAGAAGAACATGCCTGGGATTGTGTAACGATGGTCTCCTATGATTGCTTAAACTCTCAGAGTCTCAGCTCCTTCAGATATTCATCTTAAAGCACATTATCCCATAACTACTATGAATTATTCAATGACTACAGCGAGCTCATAGGAAATACGTGTAGATACAAGACTAAGAAATGTAAAGCTTAAAAGAGGTGCATCCTGGGCTTTCCTGCTAATTTGAAACTCTATAGAAGGCAGAAGCATTTTTATGCAATTCTGAGTTGGAACAAAGTACAATGATTGAGCCTTTCTCTGTCAGTTTCTCCTAAATGAAGTTTGTAATTTAATCAGCACATTTAAAAGCTGTGCCAAACGACCACCTCAGGCCTGGAATACCTCATGAAAAACATATACCATTTTTCAGCAATGTACCTTTAAGCTTAAGAGGTGTTTCATATCTTCTGCTTTTTTTTTTGTTGACAAGCAAAAATTAAACACTTTTCATTATTTTTTTATTTTACTTGTACTGCTTTAATTTTCCACACCACAATGTGTTGCAGTATTTTAATTTTAAAAAATAAAATACAATAAATATACAATAAAAATACAATTACGCTAATTAACCTAAACTGCATGTATTTGGACTGAAAGAAACCGGAGTACCCGAAGAAAACCCACTAAGCACGGGGAGAACATGGACCTGGACAATAGAAGTGCAAGGTGACAGTGCTAACCAATAAGCCAGATTTGCACTGAAAACGTGTAAATGTGAATGCTGAAATCGAATCTTTTGTGGCATATACTTGGCTGCTAGAAGTGTTATGTCAGTTAGATAGACATAGTTTGGAGATCTCTAGTTCCAGCGAAGAAATATCCTTGTAAACCTGCCATGCAATCTCCTCCATCCCCACAGGAAGTTCTTCAGTAATCACATACTGAAATCATTCATGTTCCATGTTCGTAACTCAAACACAAATCACTATAGGTAGACTAAAACAAGTGTAAAATCTGTTTGTGTTTATTTGCACAAATTCAGTATTTGCCAATGTGATCTTCCCTTAAAGGCTGAATGTACAGTATACTTTCATCTTACTTTCATTTTAAACAGAGCTGGATGATTACCATGATATTATTTCATTAAGTCAATTTCAGATCCATACTGTAGCCTTCTCTTTAGAAAGAGAAACAGACTCATATCATATCAAAAACAACACCAAAACACACAAGGTTTTAGATAAGCCCTGTCTTAAAAGAGTTTTACTGTAACTTGAAGATAAATTTGTGTGCACAAGTATACTTTGCCATCTTTATAAATAAGGAAGATGATTACCCCGACAAATTTGCATTGATGCCTTTGGGATTTAAGGGCATACAAAAGTCTATGAGCTTGGAGCAGCAGAATTCACAACACATGAGTCCTCATCAGGTTATTCAATAAGTGAACCCTCTAAAGAAATATTCTACTTTAAAAGTCCTTGACACAGTCCAGTACTTAATAAATGATTCTTTACCATAGACATACTGTATACATAAAGAGTAAGAAAGAGAAAAGTTTGTATTGAATTTATTGAAACAGCAAGGTAAATTCTGCTGAAATCTTTAATATAGACTAAAGACATTTGGGTTTGCGATCAAAAGGCGAATACAATGCAATAAATAGAGCAGACTGTGTGTTAATTAATTTAGAGCATGTTTTGATTGAGCCGACCTATTTTTTTCCCCATGTATCAAAACATTGGAACATGTGACTGACTGGCATTTCTTCATGCCAGGTGAACCCTGATAGATTGGCAGCTCAGAATGTTTACTATGAATTTATGGTATGGGTTTTTCCAGTGAGGATTGCACTCGCTGTTAAAAAAAAAAAGGATCAACCACCAGAGATCTGTCTTTGGGGACAAAAGCAAATGGACTGGAGTTTCCTACAGCCTACCTGAGCCTCCAATAACAAACTGGACTAAATTTTAAACACATCTCCTGACGCAGAGCAACCCCTGGTAACCGTTTCACCCAGATGAGGATGGGTTCCCTGTTGAGTTTGGTTCCTCTCAAGGTTTCTTCCTATTATCATCTCAGGGAGTTTTTCCTTGCCACTGTCGCCATCGTCTTCGGCTTGCTCATCAGGGACAGTCTTATCATTTTGATTTATACACGTTCACATGTCATACAAACTTAAATAATTCTTTTGATTGTGTAAAACTGCTTTGCGACAATGTCAATTGTTAAACATTAAATTACTAAACATTGAGCATACAGTAGCTGATACAACAATTTGGATAGTTCTGAAAAAGAAAACAAGCACTGGCGTATTAACAACCAGACATGGAACAGTACAGAAGGATGAACCAGCAGCTCTTAATGACTAAAAATATGTGAGAGCTGTAAAGAAGAACCCAAAGACAACAGGCAGAGACATCACCAACAACCTCCACAGGATATCACAAGGTATCACAATTCACTGATTGAAGAAGTCCAGAAGGTAAGAATCAGTCAGATTTCAAATAACAAGGATTAGTCACTAACACTGTGAAACAAAACTCTCTATCAATGTGATGAAAAGTGTAGAGAAAGAACGGAACTGCTCATGAATCTGAAACGTTCATACTAATCTATATTAATGATAGCAGAATTAATTTACAGACAAATGCCTCCAGTCGAATCAGGAGGAATTTCATTATGCAGCAAAACAACACAAAAACATTCTTCCAGCACAAAAAAAAGAAGGAAAAGGGGAGGGTTTTAGTCTGACCAAGTAACTCATCAGACCTTAACTTTACTGATCAGCAACTTGCTTCTTGAAGAAGAGACTGAAAGGAGAAACCCCCAGAACAACCAACAACAACTGGAATAAACTGTGTCAATAGCTTAAAAAATGCATCACAAAAGCAAAATGCTGACGTTTTTGGAAAACGAGTGGGTTGTTGAGATGATGATGATGACGATGATGCAGTTGATACTTCAAGCTAACGTTCCAATACTTTTGCTCACCTTAGGATCACAACATAAAGCATGCCCATTATTATGTTTAAAAAATGACTAGAGAAATGCTTGAAGTGTTCACCACGCCTTGATACGTTTACTGTCCGATGCTGATGCACTTGATGCACAACTACGTACACACAGCATGCATGATGGGGTCTGAATGTTCTCTCATGAGCACTGTCCTGAGACTGCTACATCAAAGCCACTTGCATGTTACAGTATACAGTATACAAACAAAAGTGTTCCAGCGAGCCATAGGAAGTTTAATAAACATCTGACATACAGTAGAACAAAGAGACAGAAACACCTGTATCACCTGTAGTGTTTTACATCCGTATTATGCATAATTTTCTCATTTGACACAACACACACATTGTGTCCACCCTACTGTATATACAGAACTGCCAGCCAAATGCCTGGTAGTGCCAGCATGCAATAGAAGCCCCCTTGGTATTATTACATTGAAGTTTCAGAGAGAAAAAGGTGCTTCCTGTCACTTCTAATCTATTGAATGTCAGTCAGGTAATCAGCTCAATTTGCCGCTCTCTGGCTGCTTCTAATTTCCTTGAGACCTCAGAATGAAGATCTTAATCAGTGTTTGCAAGCAGCGGTGAAAAGCAGATCCTGGAGTGACTGAATGACTCATTTAGAAATGTGCAGGTGGAACATGTCTAAGTGTCATTTAAGACCAAGCAGGCATATTTTAAACAAATCTCTTACACACAAAACAATAGATTTTCACTTGATAACATATTTCCACTTCTACACGAAGCCAATGAAAGAAATGACGGTTAGTTTAAGTCATGCTCTCTCTTCATGTCGAAACACACCTCGTTCTCCTGCTATTAACAGTGAAAATATGCATGAAAGGATTCTCCTGTCACGAAAGTTCCCTGTTTTATTTATTTTTTAGTTTCTCGTTTATCAGACATCTGCATTGTCAGAAGTGTTTGCTAACCACGACCACAAATACGTGTCTTATATTTAGAATTCAAATATCTAATTTAGTCCGTTCATTGTGTCCTAAAATTGCTGAGATTGCAAAATCTAACGCGTCAAAATTTTCCATTATGTGCCACAGATCCACTGTAAATAGGCCTGCATAAATATCACTATCAGCTCATTCATTCATTCAAAAAAAAATAACATTTATTTCTAACTACAAGTTCTGCCCATGAAAATACTTTGTCGCAATGAGTTTTTTTCTTGCTTATAAATGTTTTTATTTTTTATTGCGTGCTTTGGCATATTTTGTCCTCTTTGTCTGTCTCCTGGGAAAATAATGTAATCTACACTGTAATCTGCATTTACTCTGTATTTCACATTCCTACTATGTGTTTAGGTCCAAAACAATATATTTTATGTGTAAGCACTAGATAATATACTGTATAGGTTAAATAATTGATATAGATATATTTTGTGTTAGAAAGTAAATGACTTTCATACAATATACTTTGTAAAAGGAAAGTTTTTTTTTTCTCATGGACATCAGAATCTGCTCTCTTTCATTCTATATCACTTATCCCAGGTGGGGTTCACCCTAGACAGCTTCCCAGTGGATCAAAGGGCATGAGCACCAGGGCAACAGTGCCAATGTGGTGGTGGAGGAGGTGAGGTTTGAACCTGAGACCTTCCGATCAGTAATGCAAAGCCTTAACCGCTGAGCTACCTCTGGGCTTTCAGCCTCTTTTTTCTTCACCTTTGATGTTAGGTTAAGCTTCTCATCTATTCAGAGAAATCCCACCTTCAGAATTATTATAATTGGTTGCAGGAATTTAGTCTCATCTAAAATTGGTTAGATGCTTTACAACGTGTGAAAGCCAAGCCAATCAGTAGTGTGGATGAAGCAGAAGAAAGCATATTTAATGTTAATCTCTTGTAGGGTAAACATGTGCAGAAACCAAGGTCCCCCAAGGTCACTGAGCTGTTTGCATGATCCATTTTCCATTCAGATTGGGCGATTATTTCCATTATTACTGGAATTTTAGAGTCCATGTAAACGCCGTCTTGCATCAGACTGTGTCACACAGCGAAGATTTTCCTCTAACGACCCATCATGGTTTAATCCTAATTAAATCAAATGTGTGACATGGTTGCATACTTTTAGATAAACGTTCCATACATATACAGTACATGCACATACACATATTGTATGTACAGTATAGACCTTCAAGACATGTTTTTTTCCCTAAAAATATCTAGAAGTTGTCACCAGAATATTTGTCATACAGCACACTCTGCCTCTGCTTCAATGTTCAGAAAACTTTCCACTGGTGAAATGCACAAATTTGGTGATTTTTTTTGACAGCTGTTGAACTCCCTATCCTAGACCTCATGTCATCTCTCTCTCTCTCTCTCTCTCTCTTTCTGTGCATGCATTTATTTTCAGGCTGAACTCCAACACACAATCTCACATAGGGCTTAAATATTTGCACCATAGTTAGATAGTGTTTAATATTTGGGCTTGTGTTGATTAATTTTCAGTAACAGCAGCAGCGACACTAGGACCGACTTAACCCGTCGTAAAATAAGCTCCTGAAATGCTCATGTTAAAAAACGTGATATTCCTCTCCAGGCGGCGCGGTGGTGTAGTGGTTAACACTGTCGCCTTGCACCTCCAGGGTCCGGGTTTGATTCCCCGGCCAGGCTCGATTCCCGTCTCTGTGTGCATGGAGTTTGCATGTTCTCCCCGTGCTTGGTGGGTTTCCTCCGGGTACTCCGGTTTCCTCCCACAGTCCAAAGATATGCAGGTTAGCCTAATTGGCGTTCCTAAATTGCCCGTTGTGTGTGATTGGGTGTGTGAGTATGTATGTGTGTGTGCCCTGCGATGGATTGGCACCCTGTCCAGGGTGTACCCCACCTAGTGCCCGAAGTCTCCTGGGATAGGCTCCCGGTCCCCCGCGACCCTGAACACAGGATTAAGCGGTATAGAAGATGAATGAATGAATATTCCTCTCCTCTCCCATCAACCTTACTGCCCTTCTCCCATCATGTCACCCGATGTGATGCTCGATCGCACCTTTCCCCCCCCCTTCCCCTGTTTGTTTAACTGCCTCGTTATTTATTCACCGAGCCATCTTGTACTGATGTGATTAGCATGAAACCTTTCAAAACCGAATTACAACGAGTTGATATTGTGATTATGGATGCACTGGATGACTGCCACCTTTGTTATACAGGAAATTGCACCATACTTTGTGCACCTGCTACTTATTCTGCCGTAGCTCACTCATCTCTTTCACTCTCCTCTCCAAAATGAAAAAAAAAGTTAAAAGCACTAACCTGGCTCCAACTCACATTTTTTAACAAAGACATCAAACCAATATTTAGTCTTTCTAATTGAACTTCCCACTCGCTGCCATCCGGCAAATCTCATCATTTTTCAAATCTATTTTCACCTTGATCTTATGCAAAGTTCATGCTAATCCAGGATGACATTATCTAAATGACATCAAAGAAAAGCTAACTTTTGAACACTTCGTACTGTTTCATACAAGCTCGCGTACTTCATTCTGTGTTTAAGTAAAATAGGCAAAATATGTCTCGAATCTTTTTGGCTGAAAGCCTCAGCAAACTATTCTCCCCCTCTTCACCCTCCCTCTCACAAAAAGGCTTTGATGGCCACCCGGGCCCACTTTAATGGGGGTCCAATAATCCTTGACATCTGCTCACCAGAAAACACACTCAGATAAATAGCAAACATGGCTAATCCGCTCTAACTGGCTGTGTTGCCTGTTTGAGGGCAGGTCAATCTATCTTCGTAATCAGCAGTTTGTTTGTTAACAGAGGAGAGATTGATCTTTCCCAACAGCCGCAATCAGCAACAAGGTAGACGCTCGGAGATGCAATGAGTTACTTTTTAATTGCGGTTCGCAATGACTTGGTTCAGTGATGCTGAGGTTCTATGCATTTGATGTGTGTGTGTGTGTGTGTGTGTGTGTGTGTGTGTGTGTGTGTGTGTGTGTGTGTGTGTGTGTGTGTGCGTGTGTGTGTGCGGGAACAATATTACTGGGTGATTTATCAGAAGATTAATTTTCAATGCTAATGGAGCCTTTGCACCATAACATAGATTTTAAACTCTTCCAAACACTGTGCTTATTGGCAGATGAGCAAATTATACAGGTTTTTCCTTTAAGTCTTTTAAATCAAAGCTAAGGGAACTGTGGTCATCGACTGGCCTTTTAAGGAAAATGGTTTGTTTTGCCGATGTCTGATTGATCTGATGTCTTCTTGCCGTTGACCTCCTCCTGTCTTGGTGTGCTGATTGAACTCTAAAGGATAAATCAGGGAGAGTTTTTAGATCAGTTCATTGATCTTTCTCAGAAGTACTGAGGTCAGATCAGTTCCCATCCAGTGTTTATTCTGCTCCCTAAACAGTTCTCCCCAAGGTATCATTTGGCTATTATCCACAGATTAATGCAGAAACTCTATATAATGCATAGTGTTTTTTTTTTTTTTTTTTAACTCAGTACAATTACTTGCCATGACATTGTTTTATTTAAGTCTTCAAAATGTATTTCATCATATTACCCACATTGTTACACATATGGAATCCATCCATCCACTGTCACCGAGGGCCTGGAGCCTATCCCAGGTGACTGGATGGGAAGCCAAACTATCACTGGGCATGAGCACACACTCAAAATCACACACTACAGGCAATTTGGAAATGCCAAACAACCTAGAGAGCATTTTTTTTGGACTGTGAGAGGAAACCCACCAAGCACAGGCAGAACATGCAAACTCCAGATATTCTAACCCCCAACCGTGGAGGTGTGAGATGACAGTGCTAAACACTAAACCACCATGCCACGTACGTATACAGTAGGTGAAACAGTGAAAATAAAAAGTCTGCACACTTTTTTTGAGGAAAAAAAGAAATCCATATAAATCATGTTAGAAATGTATTCTATTTTATTTCCAACATGATAATGAATTGAACTCAATTTAAAAGAAGATTTTGAGTTTAATATTCATTAAAAACAACTATTAAAATAGAACTGGTTAATTTGTAGCATCCACATTTATAAACATTCAATTTTGAAGTAAAGTTTGAAGTAAAATATGTAAAAAGTAAATCACTCCAAATCACTTTGGATCATTAGAATCCACAAACTGTTTGCTATTAGCCAGGGTATACAGTATCTTCCATATATCAAATACTGTATACGCACTAAGCAGCCACAACATTAAAACCATTAACATTAAAACCTTTATTTCTATTCATTGCCAAAATGACCTTCAGGCCCTCAGGTGATCTCCAGTGCACAGCTCTTATTAAGCCATTCCACAGATCTTTTATGGGATTGAGGTCTAGCCCCAGTCAAGACTTTGATCTTCCTTTTTCTGAAGCCAGTTCTCGGTTATATTCATGTTTGAAGGTAAGATTCTTCTTCATGTTCTGCTTTTTGACACTCGCCAACAGGTTTTATGTCAGAGCAGCTTGATATCTCAGATGAAAAGAAGCATAATGCTGACACCACAATGCTTGAAAGTATGAGGGGCAATCATAAAATTGTTATTATTGCTAAGAAAAAAATCTTGTCATGAAAAGGAACATTGGTCGTGAGCTTAGTCCTTCTCTACATATCCTCTACCTAAGGTGACACACTTCAAATGGTGGAGACCATCTTTAAAAAAAATAAATAAATAAAATTGACTCTTGAGGAAAATTTCCAGCTGGATAATCACGTACCCCAAGTCGTACGCAAGTTTCACTGTTTCATGAGCTGAATGGGCTGACGTGTTGTCATGACACACTTCATATATAGGTTTATATGACACGCAGCATGCATCCTTTAAATGAAGTAGACATATTGGTTCATAAAGCTCTACTACTCAATCACTCAAGTACTGTGGTATGAGACCATTTAATTCTTCAGTAGTAATATAAAATCAGTGTGAAATTTCACTGGGAGCCAATGAAATGTGGATAAGATAGGAGTGTTGTGCTAATATCTTCTGGTTCTACTAAGGATTCTTGCTGCTGCATTCTGGACTAACTGGAGCTTGTTTATGCACCTACAGTAGAAGTACGTCCAGACAGAAAAGCATTACCATAATACAACCGAGATGTGATAAAAGCTGGGGGGGGGGACGGGGACTATTTTTTTTGCATCATGTAGTGACACTACAGTATGTTCATTATACTGGCAATATTTCTAAAATGAAAGATTTCTATCCTGGTAATATTATTTACAAGAGCATCAAATGAAAGATTGGAATCTATAATCATCCAGAGGTATTTTACTGTTGCACATGAAACAGAAAGGCCATCCAGAGGTACTGTGTGATCAAAAAGCTTACTTCTAGCTGCATGTGGTCCTAGTTCCAGTACTGTACTTGTCTTGTCAGGATTAAACAGAAGGAAGTTCTAATGTTCTTTACACATTCCTGAACTTTATTAAGCTGGTGTTTCTCATTAGGCTTTGCTGAGGCATACTGTATAACCCTGTGCCATTAGTATAACAGTGGAAACTATTAATATGATTAATTAAATTAAATTAAATTTTATTTGTATAGCGCTTTTAACAATTGACATTGTCTCAAAACAGCTTTACACAATCAAAATAATTATTTAAGTTTCTATGGAATGTGAATGTGTATGAATCAAAATGGTCAGATAGTCCCTGGTGAGCAAGCCGCGGGCGACAACAATTATGTTTCCAAGAGGAAGCATGTAAAGAGGAAATACAGTAGCAGTGGGCCTAAAATATATCCCTGCTGAACACCAAACTTCACTTTACTGTAGTACACATAAAGTAATCTGTAAAATAATACCTGATCCAGGTCACGTAAGCAAAAAAAAATGTAACCTCAATTAGACGCCAGTAGGAAGTCATTTACTGCTTCTACCAGCGCTGTCTCAGTGCTGTTGCGTGGCCTAAATCCTGACTGATATATTTCATGAATGTTATTGTATGTAGGTACAGTACAGTATGTAGAAAGAAGCTGCTGTGTTACAACCTTTTCTTGAATCTTGAAAAAATAAAGGGGATGTTTAATATCGTCTTACAGTATAGTTGAACAGCTGACAGGATTCAAGGTCAGGTTTCTTAATTGGGGGTTTAGTAGATTTAAAAGATTTAGTGAAGAATTGTCTATATTTAAAAGGGGGTTATTTCTGGTATAATTTGTTTGAGAAAATGTGCAAGTACAGGATCTAGTAAACAAGTTAATTTTCTTCAACGTTGCATCGTACTATGGTGGTTAAGCAAAGAGCTACATAGTTGTACGGGAAACGCACCCCTGGTTGTACTGGCATGAAAGGAGAGCATTCTGGATTATAAAAAAGCTCTTAGTGTTGCTAAGTATCAAAGATATCAAAGTATCTCTCCACTCACACAAAAATAATCCTAAATTCGTATTTATTACTGTACTGGGAATAAGACCACCATAGAAACCTACATTGTAGTAGTTGTGAAAGATAGTAGTGAAAACTTTCTCCAATAATAAAACTGAAAAATAATTTCTTTATTCAATTTTAGGCTTTAAATCCTAAATTCTGGATTAAAAGCAAACATAAACACATTGATGCCAGTGATAATCTAACTATATCAGATCAACACCTTTATTATATATATTTTTTTCTTTTATTATTTCTTTTGTTTCTCTTATTACCCTTCAAAAGACTAAACTTGTTTCACTAATCTCTTTAGCAAACTTATTTAACTTAATAACTAACTAGTCACAAGTGTTTCCCAAAACCATAGTACCTGCGTCGCACTTCCATGGTTAGAACTTTGTTGGTTTGAACCGTAGTTCTTCTTCTTCTTCGATACAATGGCGGAGTAGTGCAATAGGCACATATCGCCCCCTACTGTATAGTGTGTTTATTTTTTCTCTCTCTCTATTCGGCTCGCATTCAATGCGCTTTCGCAGTGACGTAACGTAGAAGTGGTGTAATAATGTCACAAACGCAACATTTTTCATTTTTCAATATTTCATTTGAACTCATTTTTTATTTGGTATTGATACATCAGTACAATTAAAATAAAAAGAAATGATGGGTTTTGAAAACGCTGGGATTGTGTTGTGAACACCTGTTACCTATTTTGCTCAATATTATTTCCTATATAAGTCCCTTTACATACAGCCATGGTTTAATGAGAGTTGACGTGAAAAAATGACACGAAAACCACAATTTACTAATTGGCTAAAAAAAAAGAGCTTGCAGTTACAAATTCGGACAAAAAATTGGAATGAAATCGCACAAAAAATGTATGCTTCTGGGAATGGGTATGAGAGAAGCCCAGAGGAAGTCAGAAACAAGTGGAGGGACTTTGCAGGTGTGACCAACTTGTGGCTCAGCGGTAGCTGTTCTGCTCGCGGGGTGTGGACGGCCCGGGTTCGATTCCCAGCCAGTGCCCAAACCCCAGTTTGTTGATTTATTTGGGTACATTCATTGAATTTGTATTGAGTAATATTTTAAATAGGCTTACATATATTGAGTAATATTTTAAATAGGCTTATACTATGGTAGTGCATAAATTTTACAATTTCTTAGTGCTTAACACTTTGTGCACTGTATATGTTGAATACGTGAACAGTACAGATAACATTCATTATAAGTGAAAACCTCTAACATACTGCTACAAATATTGTTATGAGACATTTCTCTTTGGGTATGTTTAAAGATACTCAGTTAAAAACTCACCTTTTCTTCGCACGAACGAAACCAAGGCTGTGTTCCAACCGGCATAAATAATGCTTCTGTAGGGCACTTCGAAGGGAGAATAATTGCGATGGTACCGCTGTTATATCGTTTAAAGTGAATTTGTAATCAAAATAACCGAAAAATTAATAACCTAATATCTGAGCACCAAAACATTAAGTTTTCCAAATCGCTCAAAGTGGTTGGGAATTTTTTTAGAAACTAACAGGGCGTAGGGTCGTTAACTGTGAATAGAACACACCCAGCCGCGGTGAGGAACTATGCTTCTAACCACAGGTCGAAGGCTGTAGTTCCAACCACGTAAGTTTGCGACGCTGTTTGCGAATGTTCGTTTGAACTATGGTTTCGGGAAACACCTAGTTGTTGAACTATGTTGGTAACGACGGAACTTGCGACCATAGTTGGCTAACGATGCTTTTGGGAAACGCACCCCAGATTAGTTTGACACCATTTACATTCTAGTTTTACTCTCTAAGTATTCTTCTTTTAACTGGTGATATATTATCTACAGTATAACAGAATGTTGACTCTCAGCATTCGGTCGCCTGATTGAGTTCTATGCAGTCATGTGGTGTCTAATCATAGCTGAGGGATGTCCATGTGTGCAGAGTGACCACTACCTACAGCTTCTTACAGTTTTTTTTTTTATTTTTTTTATTTAACACAGCCTCTAAGAAAAAAAACTGAGGCAGAGAATGGTGTATGCAAATTATTCTTTTTCTTTTTTAAATTTTCTCCTGGACTGACTGGACATCAGTTTTGATTCTGACAGTGACACAACTTGTTCTGCCACATTGTCTAACCTTTTAGGTTTTAATCATCTCAATACCCATGGTCGACGCAATACTTTTGATATACTGTGGAAATGAAAGGACTACACATAGAATCACAGACGTGATTGCTTCGCATCGTGCCTAAGCGGCTCACAAAACATCTTTAAGAATCGCACTGTTGATCTAAGAGAAGATTATAGAGCGTTTTGTAAGCTGCTTCTGAACCATGGTTCTCCCAGGCATAACAGTGTAAACTTTTTAATTTCCACCATATATCAAACGCCACATACAATACATACAGTGATTTCAAATTTAGATGAGTTTGCTAATTACGTGCATCTTCTGATTCATGTTTGAGGAAGCAGCTGGTTTAATCATAAAAGATGCAGCTCATAAACTTTACTGTGTCATTCGTTTTTATTTGCACCCCTTTCTAAATTTCCCCCCTATTATACTGTAATTCTTCATTTAACTCACAATCTTTTATTCCTATTGTCACTTCACCGTGCTTCTATTTTACTACAGCCACCCTAAAAGCAGTCATTGTATCATTCATCATGGTATAAGAGCCATCAATAAGTCATGTCGTCCTCTCCTTTCCTGATAATGTATTCACTGCTGTTCACACATCAGATTTCTAATAATTTCCTAGGAGGTCCACAACGTGTATCATTTGGACTCTTTCCCTATTTACTGAAAGCTTATATACGGAAAGCTTATATACATAACCTCATAATGGTGCACACAAAAGCAAAGATGCAGAGAAAAGTGTAATTAAAAAATAATAATAACATTAATAATAATTATTATAATAATAATAATTATTATTACTATTATCTATTATTTAGAAACAATCCAAAGAGGTGGCACAGTGGCTTAGTGGCCTTGCACTTCGATTCCTGGCCAGGTTCAATTCCCGCCTTTGTGTTTGCATGGAGTTTGCATGTTCTCCCCGTACTTAAAGAGTTTCCTCCTGGTACTCCAGTTTTCTCCCACAGTCCAAAGACATGCAGGTTAGGCTAACTGGCAATCCTAAATTGTCTGTAGTGTGTGCGTGGGTGTGTGTGTGTGTGTGCGCGCGCTATGACAGAATAACACCCCATCTAGGGTGTACCCCCCTTCAAGTCTCCTGGGAAAGGCACAGGATAAAGCGGTACAGATGTGAGATAAGTAAGAGAAGACTCAAAGATACACACATTCATTTCTATTTTACTAAAAAATAAATCAAGTGGGTAATGTACTTAATTCTATTTAATTATATACCATTTGTACATTTTTTTTTTTGCTCAAGTGAACTATTTTGCAGAGTGGAAATTCTGCTCTTTATTTAAATATGAACACAATATAATATTCCATCAGAAAATTTACTATGTGTAGCTTTTACATATTTCTATTACGTCTATGTAAAAAAAAAAAAAAAACAAGAAAGAAAGTTTGTAAATGTACATAATTATATGTAATGAGTTTAACATGAGCATAACTTTTTTTTTCTTTTTCTGTCCAGGGCAAAACTAATATTTTATTTATTAATATTTTTTTGTAATTATTTTGTTTTTATCCCTAAAATAAATTAATGTGACATATTTTTCTCTACAAACCTTGTTTTGTGAGTTCAGGAATACAATTTTCAAACATATCCATTTTCTCAGAACATTCCAGGTATGTACGGTATCACAATGAGTAGCTGATAAAGATTTCTTTTAGAAATTCAAGAATGTTGAAGAACTTATGATTATATACATACAGGCACACACAGACCTACAAGAAGGTCAAGAAGCTGCAAGCATTCTCCAGGCACATTCTACTATGCATTCAGACTAGGGCGGACCAAAAAATAATAATTCTGTGCCAGAATTTGCTAAATTGTGTGAAACCTACAAGGCATGTTTCAGAATGCTGCACTTTGAACACCACTACCTTAATAACAAAATGGACTATATAATAAAAATATGATGTTAGACTATATTTTCTAGACTTTTACAATATAAGCAGTTACAAAACAACACACACTATACATGAGCAAGATGTTAATCACATTGTGTTATTTACGTAAGTTACTTACCAACGAGTCTTTAAATACATATTGGTACATACGGTATAAGTTCATACTGGATTTATGTTGAAGAAACAGTCCTTGTGAAATTTGGTTGAGTTAAATCTTTTATCAGCAATGTGCAACTTTACTCCTTTTTACAGGTTTTTAAAGCTTAAGTGGACTGGTGGACGTTTGTGACGGCTACATCGCCCAGTAATTTCCACATCACTGCTTGACTGAGTTGGGGTCAAACTGGCAGCCGGCAGCTAGCTGTCAGTGTCAAAGGTGTTATCCCAATAGAAGGCCTTCAGAGGAATGTGTCATGTCAAAGGGAAATTCCCACACGTCCAAGACAGACCCAGAGACAGAAGTGACATGGCAAATAAGACCCGGGTGCGTGATGGGCAATGGCAAAGCTTGACAGTCTCAGAATTGCAATTCATTCACTAAATTCCCTCTTTAGTAGCAAAGGGAAGCTGCAAAGTCAATTATTTCATACTTTAAATAGTAGGTCTGGAACCTTGTTTTTTTTTTCTCTTCTTCTTCTTCCTGTCATTGACTTCCAGCATTCGGTGGTGACATTTTAAATGTTCATAATGATTCATGCTTAATAAATATTAAAGGTGCTTTATAATTCTGCACAGGTCATTACCAGTCAGACAGCAGCGCAGTAACCCACATTAAATTAGGATGACACTGTAATTACCAAGAATTAATTGTAGTACTATATTAAAGCTTTAAGAGGCATATGAGTTTAGAAAATGTTTTTTTTTATGATAAACATAATAATTAACGCCTGTCAGGAGAGGAAATTGTGACCAAATCTTTTAAAATCTTCTTTTTTTCTTTTTTTTTTTTTTTTGTCATAGCAGAAGATGTTAAAAATCAGAATTGTTTTTTGTTTCGGGATTAAGAACATAAAAAAGCAATGCATTTACATTGACATTTGCATACTTTAAAAACATGCTTATTCTGAGTGACTTGCAGAATAGATTTGCGTCTTCCATTAAACCAACACAGAATTAGGGAAGAGTCTACGAATACTAATTATAAAAGAAGTTTATACAGAGCAGCCATGTGTGTGTGTGTGCGTGTGTGTGTGTGTGTTTTTTACCCTCTGAATGGCTGGCATGCCATTAGTGGTGATTTGACCAACCCTGTGGTCAGTGTCCCCAGGATAGGCTTTGGTTCCCCTAACCTTGACCGAAATAAAGCAAAAAGTGAAAGTTTATTCCAACACTTGTATGCAATGCATATATAATATAAATATATCCATTTAATATGTTAGTGTAGTTAAAAGATCTCAAGAGGAATTAATTAATTAGTATCAGGATTAAGAATGAATGATTGGCTGATACTGTAGGCCGATGTAATACTAACAAAAAGCCTTTTTTATGTTGTGTGTGTGTGTGTGTGTGTGTGTGTGTGTGTGTGTGTGTGTGTGTGTGTGTGTGTGTGTGTGTGTGTTTAGAGCACACATGTACTGCTTCGTATAACGCACGCTTATTATGTGCACGCGTGTAAAGCAAAAGCAAGTCTCATTAGAGAGATTAAAGATCCATTTTCTCTCTCTCTCTCTCTCTCTCTCTCTCTCTCTCTCTCTCTGTGTCAGCCTGTACTCATTCTGTTATGTGTGTGTTATGTTCACATAACACGTGGGTCAATGTAGATCTATCAACCCACCTTCTGACATCTATTTGTGAGCTGGGAAGAAATGGTAGACCCTGGAGGATAGCAATGTGGACATGGAAAACCCTGACAAACTCTACAAAGAGAGTAATCTGAACTCAAGCTCAAATACGTAGGGTTGCTGCAGCATCAAGCAATTTACCTCTGGGATTAATAAAGTTCTTTAAATCTTGAATTACAACAATCTGCATGTTAATGCTACTTAAGAAGCTGTCTATTGAAGCTACCTAGGATTAACCTTAGTCTGGTTAAATTCCTATCTAAAATATTAAAGTATTAACCCTTTAATGGTCTGATCACTATAATCATATTGAAAAATGTGTTAACCTTTACGTGATGGAGCCAACTCTATCACTTGGTTGAGGAAGGCTAAAATTATTTAAAATGTTTTTAAAAAGTCACTAGATAATAGCATACCAAGAGCAATAAAGTGTGTGTAACACAATAAATAAATAAATAAAAATATTGTGCTGCTGAACCACAACACTTTTTTTTGGTATATGTAAATATATTAAACAATTCTTTTATATGAGTAAGTTAAAGCGATAATAAAGGACAGTTTTTTTCTTCCTCTCCTTTCCCTTACATTCAGACCATATTGGCACCCTCGTGAGAGCTCCCGAATGCCCTCGGCAGAGATGATGATATGTGATGGACTGAAGCCATATATTTTATATTGTATCTGATGGCAATGTCAATTTTGTATAGATTCCTTCAGATTGTCTCTCCCTCTGTCTATCCGCTTCTCCCATGCCTCAGCTCTTTTGTCCTTTTTGACCTAACCTTCTCTGATTTCATTTCAATTCAGCTTCATTTTTATATTGGTCTCTCTTTTATGTCTAATAGACACTGTCCCAAAGCAGTTACAGACCACTCTCTCACTGTCTGGCCATTTCACCGTTTCAGTTTTTATTTCTCTTTATCCATCCCCAGCACAGATCTCATGCTGTGAGTCCGCCCTGGGCCACAATGCTCGTCCGTCTGTCGCAATTGGACATGGCCCACGCAAGCCAGCGGCATGCTGGGAGGTTGAGCCCACCTAAATTGTCAAAGAAAAAGCAACCTGCTGTTCACTGTGGGTGCTTTAACTAAATTTAACACACTCCCGAGCACAAGAAGGCTGGTGTACATTGTTCCAGTGCCCTTTCTGCGGTTGTGCCTACCGTAGCCTTGCATTAATCACATCAAGCTGAAGTCTATTCAGCCATATTGCACAACAAATGCTTGTTATTATCAAGTTGTAGTTGTAAGAATTGCGAGTTTGATAAGTTGATTATTAATAAATAAATACATTTAATAAAAAATTAATACATTGTTGTTATGTTAAGAATCTGTATAGATCTATCTATCTATGTATCCTCTCAACGATTTTGTGCTGATGATACATTTTATGAACAGTTTGGCAGCAAAATGCAATAAACACCATATTTTGAGTTTTACTCATTCTGGCAAAAAAACATTTTCTGACACACTAGGTTTTCTGTAATAAAACACACAAAAACACAAAGCTTTCTGTAAAGACAATCAACTTATTTTATTCTGTCACGTGATTGTAGAGATATTTCCCAATGTGCAGACCATAGGCTGCCCAGGCATTCAAAAGGGTTCTGAAGCAGGTGAAAACCTGGCCAGTAGGCCTCTTCATTTCAGGACTGTTTTGAGAACACTGACTAGAACATGTTCAGGGAGGCTGCAACTTACGGCGACTTAGAGGAGTACACATCATCAGTGACCAGCTCCATCAACAAGGGACAGTGATGACACGGCATATGGTGGACATCATCACCTGCCTGTGACAGTGACAGCTCCCTCCCAGATCTGCTGAACAGCTTAGTAGTTTGCAGATCTTCTTAACCGTTTAAGATACTGCCATCTCCACCAATCTCTATCTGGCCCTCACATACCTAGACAAAAAGGACACCTACGGTCGAATGCTGTACATAGATTTCAGTTCAGCATTCAATACTATCATCCCCCAACACCTCATCAGGGAGCCTCAGCCTGATGGGCCTGAACACTTCCCTCTGTAACTGGATGCATGACTTTCTGACCAATCAGTATGGATAGGAACTGCACATCCAGCTCCACCACCCCTAGCACTGGGGCCCCCCAGGGCTGTATTCTCAGTCCCCTGCTGTTTCCTGTATTCTCAGTCCCCTGCTGCTATATATATTTTCCCCTATATTTTGTAATATTTTTATTATGCCCTCATTTGTACAGTTTATTTTACTAGTTAAATTTATTTTCTTTAGTATTTCTTTTTATTGATATTTATTCCTTACGTATAAGCTTTTATTTTCTTTTTAAGGTCACTGGCTGTCATATAAGCATTTCACTGCATATCATACTGTGTATGACTGTGTATGTGACAAATAAAATTTGAATTTGAATCAATGGAGAGAAAGATAGATAGGTGGAAGGAGACAGAGGGGGAGAGAGAGAGGGAGAGAGGGGGAGAGAGAGAGACAGAGTATGGGAAGGTGAGCGTGAATGAACAGATGCAATAGGAGACAGGAAGATAGCAGCAGGGAAGATTTAACACGTTAATATCAGATCTATGAGGAAGAGAGCAAGAGAGTAGAAATAACTCCTTTATATATAAAATAATTCTAACATCATGTAAAATTATTTTTAACTGTTGTCAAAGCTATACCCCACTTGTATTGTGAAGACACGCCCCACAGAACTGGGGGGCGGGTTCAGTAGAGGTCATTAACATTTAAAGGAGCATGTACTGAAATAGGTTGCTGAGAACAGAGCTACTTTTTACCAGGTAAAAGTAATGTTTTTTTTACACAACAATTGAGAATTTTTAAGTAAAGTATATTACAAACTTTTCATTAGAACCCTAAAGAATCATATTATCCTATGCAAAATTGAGACTGTATGTCCCCTTTAAGGAATGTAAAAAAAAAAGAGTTTAACATGTTTTTAGTTAACGG
Source organism: Channallabes apus (assembly GCA_030522415.1). NCBI lineage: Eukaryota > Metazoa > Chordata > Actinopteri > Siluriformes > Clariidae > Channallabes > Channallabes apus. The sequence continues at coordinate 15,030,008 of CM060109.1, forward strand.
TGTATTTTTGAGACGTTTCGGACAATCCATGGAGGTCATAAATTGTAGAATATTTGTAAGTATAACATAAGTGTAAAATAAACTGCTAAATAAACACAAATATCCACTGTCACACTTAAAACTCTAGGAAAAGTCTTCAAAGGAAAGTGGTGCTTATTATAACTGCAAAGGAGAAATAAATCTGGATTTGGAGTACATACAGTGTACATGAGGAGTGCCTGTTAGCTGTCCGCATGCTTTAAGCCATATAGTGTATATTTAATCAATATCACACTGGAGGTCATGCTGTTGATGCAGTTGTAGGCACAAAGGTGCAGCCAGCGTGACAAAGGCATCACAGCCATGCTGATACTCAGTATAACACCAGGATTTTGAGTGTGAGATTGCTTTTATACAAAAGTGTTTTTTGCAAACACCATTTGTGATTAACAGATTATGACTTTGTTCATTCATTAATTAATTAATTAATTCATTCATCTTCTATACCTCTTATCCTATGTACAGGGTTGTGTAAAGCCCGGAGCCTAGCCCAGGAGACTTTGGGCACGTTGGGTACATCCTGGCTATAATCCATCACAGGGCACACACACTTACACACTCATTCACACACTATGGGCAATTTGGGAATGCCAGTTAGCCTAATCTGCATGTGTTTGGACTGTAGGAGGAAACCGGCGTACCCAGAGAAAACCCATCAAACACGGGGAGAACAAGCAAACTCTATGCACACAGTCCTGAGGCGCGACTCAAACCCTGACCTTAGCTTTGTACTTGGATGGTGCAGAAGCAATTCAACAACAACCTAAAAGCAATTATTAAGGAGACAAAGTGTTGTTTCAGGTCACATAACATATCACATATCATATGTCTTCTCACTGAATGCGCTTCCGTGACTGGTTTTGAATGTAGTTTTTGGCAGGCAGCTGGTCTCCTTTCTTTTACTATCTATTATCAAAAGACGAGGACGGATGTATCTCATCCAATCAGTTTGCTCGATTGAAACTAACTGTTGTATAATTTTGCGTTACATAAGTTACTATGTAACTGCCTCTGAATTTCAGTAGATTTTTTGGTAACAAAAAAAAAATTCTACTGTTTATCAGAATACACATAATTTCCCCTTCTTTTAGCAGGATGAAGCAAAGTTCTTGATCTGTTCTTATGTCTCCTTTTAAGCAGTTTTGACCCAAAGTGCCTCATGTCCCAGATCACAACAAGCAGCTTACACCATTCCATCTACTCAGGACTCACAACCAGGGATTTGGAATGGTTGATTCATCTCGATCCATATTCGCTTATCAGTTAAGCGCTATATTCGGCACCGCATTACGCTCTTGATCTTCTTTGACAAGCCTAAGCCTGCCATGATGGGGGAGATTAGCGCAAGAAAAAAATGTGATTATGACTATGATTATATCTGTATGCTTATTGAAAGGTTTCGTGTGTTTATCCGCTGGCTGCCTCCTCGCAGCAATGAAAATAGAAGAATGGAGTGGCATAAGCTCTTCCTGGCTCAACTATTCCAACATGCAACACAACACCTTTATGAACAATTGAGCCTGTTTTTTAAAACTATACAGTATGAAACACTGCATGATTTCTTAAAAGCTGCATTAACATGCATTGATGAAATTAGGCGTACACAGAGCTCAAGATGGAGTTCAGGTGGTTCAGCTGGAACGAGTAATGCAAATGACCCACAAAGTAATGAGACACACAGAAGCTGAGACACCCAGCCAGAGCGTCACTTCGCATGCACTTGTGATTCAAAGCAAAAATGGTAGCATTGCCCAGGGATCCAAATCCTCGTTTATCCAAGAGAGCTCTTTAAAACCACAAATCTCTCAGCACTGCTTGATTAATGACAGTCCATGTAATGGTGTTTATTTAACAGATTGCGACAAAAGCAAAGGAAATCGTGAATGAGGAATCATTTGCTGAGATAAGATTGATATTGGAAAAAAAAACAAAAATTGATACAAAGGATAATTTTTTTTAAATATGAAATTAATATTGTTAATCTGATCTAAAGGCAAGTTTAGACCAAACACATGCATTGAACCAGATGCTCTGAAAATAAAGCAGACTAAATGACATAGCTATAGCACTAATGAAAGAAAAGCATTGGGGGTGTGGAGGAGAGATAAAGGAAGTGGTCGGTGGAGAATTCCTGATTACCAGATTATCACCACACACAAATCCCCGCAGGCAATCTATGAAAAAGAACATATTCTGAACACGTCCCGACCCATGGCCTCTCCTTGCATAGTAATATGGCCACGCACTAGAGAAAATAATTTGCAGCAAGATGTTCAAGATGTAGGAGGACAGCAGACAAAGTGAGTCTGGCATCTGATACCTAGAGCCTGTGGACATGCCCAGGGGGAAAACAACAGCATTCTAATCTGCTGAATTGGATGTGCTTTTAGTCTTTATGCTTGACCTTACAGAAATTCTAACAAATCAGATTAGACGTGCAACGATCCCAAGTTTCAGGGACAGGTCTTTTTTTTTTTTTTTTTAATAAAGTTCCTGCCAAAAGTGGTGTATAATAACAAATACAATATAATATTAAAACCACTGACAGGTGAAGTAAATAACATTGATTTTGTCACCCTCGTAGCACCTCCAATTGGTGGATTGTATTAGGAAGCTGAATGAATGTACGGTCAACTCCCAAAAATTATATATTGAAGATAGAGCAAATGGGCTAGCGTAAGGATCTTAGGGTCTTTAACAAAGGGTCAAACTGTGATTGCTAGATTATTGGGTTTGAGCGTCTCCAAAACAGTGGTTCTTGTGGGATGGTTCTGGAATGCATTGGTTAAGTTGTCATAGTAAAGACAACTAGTAAACCAGGATCATGAGTACCCAAGGCTAATCAATGCATGTGCGGGTTGAGGACTAACCATTCTGGTCCAATTTCACACAATGTTTACCTTTAGCGCAAATTTCTACTGTTGAAGGATTTATTTATTTATCTATTTATTTTTACCATGCAACTTCACCAAGGGTTTAAGTGATCTCCGATCACGGTTATTTCTTATCTGGCCACATTTTGCTCTACTGAAGCTGACAATCCAGCACTATCCTTCTAGGTTTTAACAATGCACTGTATAGTTTTGTTTTTCAGCAATCTCCCTAGTTGTCTTTACCTGATCCACACCAATATAATTTTACCCTTGTGAAACATGTGATACGTCTTCTGACATGGCTGTTTAAGAAATGACAAGTTACTCACTCCATCAGTTATGGATATTAAAGAATTGTTGCCAACTAATACATATTAATCATTGCCATAATTATCCAAGCAAACCCTCTAAAGTATCTGCTTATTTAAATGCTAATATAGCCTTTTTTTGTACTAAGTACTTGGTATGTTGCTGTCACAAAGCTTGTCTGTGCTCATAAAGTAAGTGTGTATCTGTATGGAGTTTTGTAGTTAACTTTATCAGCTATGCCGCATATGAATTGCTTCTGGGATCAGAGAGACTGCTCTGAGGTCCCTGCATGTCAAACTGTATTAATATGCACAAAGTAAAGCTAACACCACTACTCTACTGTAGCACTGGTCATTGCCCTTGTAACTAAATTTAGTGCCCAGTGTGGTTTGGGGCTCTTAACACCAGTCTGACTGTTTCTGGTGTTGACTTAGACAAAATATGCATGAGCTGGTTCAGAAAAACGACATGAGGTATCTGGGTCTAGTGCTGCCTATCTTTGACACTAGATTCAGTGATGGTAAGTGATGCAAGTTAAAAATGTGTACTTTCTTACTCTGTAGTGGACAAGTATGTGAATATGTACAGTAGTGTGCAAATACCTTGAACTTTATTCATAACAAATTAAATCCTGTAGACTAAATTAAATACATGTGTTTACTGCGACACTTTCAAAATAGATTTTTATGTAACAACCTCAGCAGCAACCTCATTTCCCCTCTCGCCTGTTCCAACCACTCAGCATTCAGCAGTATACAGTACTAATCACTGGCCTGATCATCTGTCATAATTTAATGCATGAATGATTCATACGCATTTTTATGTAAATCGTCTTCTGTAATATTATTTATTTATTAATATATTTTTAAGTTATGTTTGGAAACCTAGTAAAACACCTAAGTTTAGGTTTCCCTTGTGTAAATAATCAATCTCCCTTCAACTGCAGCTGTCTTCCTCCCTGGCCTCCAGCCCCAAGCTCTCATCAATGTGTGAAAGTGATACCAGTGTGAGGAAGTAAACAATGCATCATCATCATCATCAGCATCATGTTTAGGACACCTAAACTTCCTGGCCGTGAATATAAAATAGAACACAGTTGAAGTCTGCTATTTTCTGTAAGTCACTCTGGATATGAGAGTCCACCAAATTTCCAAATGTAAATATAGGAAAAATATAGGATATATTATATGCTTTAATATCAGCTTGTGTGTGCACACATACTCACAAGCTCTACCAAGTATAGCCTTAAACTTGTCTGTCATTTTTTGTGTGAGAAAAAAACACACATTTAATTTTGTATAATTGTATTATGTTTTTTTCAAGTCCACATGCTTTCCCAAAATCTCTCAGCTGGAAAAGGGTTCATTCTCATTGGCTGTTTCCTTGCCAATCAGAACCAGGCAATCAGAATTGGCCTTCTCCCAGTCTTTGATTGGTCTGGTTTTGTAGCACATTTTCAGGCTGTGCAGTATCGTCTGAGATCTTGATGAAAGGAGAAAGAGTTTAAGTGAGTTTAACATTTTTTTTCTCTGTTCGGTAAAGAGGCTCTAATATGAAGCCATATGATGCGACTTGTTGAGCAGCAGTGCTACCTAACGCGGGTGTAGGGCAAGAGTTTGTTCTGCGGTGCCAGTTGCCTGTGTTTAATACTGTATTGTGAGAAACGGTCCTGTCTGTTTGTTTCATATTACTAAGTGTAACATTACTTGATTGAAAATTGTGGGATTCATTAGTCTTGTGAACATATACTGTATCTCCCAACCCTGAAAACCTAGTGCCTCCCACTGAAGCTGTTCTGGAGCTGGCCCTGATCTAAGCTATTCAATTTACCTGGCTGATCGTTGTGTGTATATACAGTGGCAAAAGGTGGTTCTACAAAGTATTGACTCAGGTGGCTGAATAATTACGCACACCTCACTTTGTAGTTATTTATTTGTAAAACATGTTTGGAATCATGTATGATTTTCGCTTCACTTCTCACGTGTACACCACTTTGTATTGGTCTTTCACGTGGAATTCCAAAAAAATTGATTCATGTTTGTGGCTGTAATGTGACAAAATGTGGAAAAGTTCAAGGGGGCCGAATACTTTTGCAAGTGTATACAGTGGGGCAAAACAGTATTTAGTCAGCCACCAATTGTGCAAGTTCTTCCACTTAAAAAAATGAGAGGCCTGTAATTTTCATCATAGGTATACCTCAACTATGAGAGACAAAATAAGAAGATAAAAAATCCAGAAAATCACATCAATTTATTTGCAAATGGAAAATAAGTATTTGGTCACCTACAAACAAGCAAGATTTCTGGCTCTCAAAGACCTGTAACTTCTTCTTTAAGAGGCTCCCACTTGTTACCTGTATTAATGGCATCTGTTTGAACTCGTTATCAGTATAAAAGACACCTGTCCACAACCTCAAACAGTCACACTCCAAACTCCACTATGGCCAAGACCTAAGAGCTGTCAAAGGACACCAGAAACTAAATTGTAGACCTGCACCAAGCTGGGAAGACTGAATCTGCAATAGCTAAGTAGCTTGGTGTGAAGAAATCAACTGTGGGAGCAATTATTAGAAAATGGAAGACATATAAGACCACTGATAATCTCCCTCTATCTGGGGCTCCATGCAAGATCTCACCCCATGGGGTCAGAATGATCACAAGAACTGTGAGCAAAAATCCCAGAACCACAGAGGGGTGGACCTATTGAATGACCTGCAAAAGTAACAAAGGCTACCATCAGTAACACACTGCACCGCCAGGGACTCAAATCCTGCAGTGCCAGACGTGTCCCCCTGCTTAAGCCAGTACATGTCCATCCCCGTCTGAAGTTTGCTAGAGAGCATTTGGATGATACAGAAGAGGATTGAAAGAATGTCATATGGTCAGATGAAACCAAAATAGAACTTCGTATTTGGAGGAGAAAGAATGCTGAGTTGCATCCAAAGAACACCATGAAGCACGGGGGTGGAAACATCATGCTTAGGGGTTGTTTTTCTGCAAAAGGACCAGGATGACTGATCCGTGTAAAGTAAACAATGAATGGGGCCATGTATCGTGAGATTTTGAGTGAAAACCTCCTTCCATCAGCAAGGGCATTGAAGATGAAACGTGGCTGGGTCTTATAGCATGACAATGATCCCAAACACACCAACCAGGCAACGAAGTAGTGGCTTTGTAAGAAGCATTTCATAGTCCTGGAGTGGCCTTGCCAGTCTCCAGATCTCAGCCCCATAGAAAATCTTTGGTGGGAGTTGAAAGTCCGTGTTGTTCAGCGACAGCCCCAAAACATCACTGCTCTAGAGGAGATCTGTATGGAGGAACGGGCCAAAATACCAGCAACAGTGTGTGAAAACCTTGTGAAGACTTACAGAAAAATGTTGACCTCTGTCATGACTAAATACTTTTTTGCCCCGCTGTATATATATGTTTACATTTTCTGAGACTCAGAAACGACTCGTTGGTCGGTGGTTTATAGTTATGATAAAAATGAGTAAGCGTAAGAAAATTCATGACCTGGGCAACTGTGTAAGACTCTTAAACCTTTTCAGTGTTAGGATGTAATATCCATACTGTATTTTTGTAGCATACAGTATATTTTATTAATGATGTTAAATGAGTTGTTAGAGATATACAGTAAACTTGCAACAGGAAACCCAGAAGAAAAAAATTAATTAAATGTAATTAAAATACTTTCTATCAAACCCTGATTATGATAAATTAAAAAAATGAAATAGAATCCTTATTTATTTGGTTTATAAATAAAAGGAAGGTAAGGAAACACATCAAACCTGGACAAAAATCTGTTAGCAAAACATCTTGGACTTTAAAGGCCAACAAATCATACTTGACGTGTTTGATCCCCTTTCAAGTTGTCAGTGATTTTATGCCGAAAATCTACAACATGACATAATTTAGTCATAGATTATTATGCATCTAATCAGTCTCACCAAAATAGTTTTTCAGCCACAGAATGACAGTATTGGTATAGAAACTTTGATTTTCTAGTGATTTAGTGTTTTGTTATGCTGTTTAAAATCTTAGTTCATGTAAATAGTCTTGTTCAATTACTCTATTGTGCTTCATTTATTATTAAAATTAAAAAAGCCTGCTACGCATCTGAAAGCTGGCCTCTCAGGAACTCCTTAAATGGCCCAACAGTGTATCTGTAATGTGCAAGTGATGGTGCAAGATTGTGCGTGCAGTTCACGGGAACGTCTCGATTAATTCTCGATCTTCTTTAAAACATTTGCACCATTAAATGTTTTACTGAGGCTAAGAATCACATCATTGTAATGGCAAGTCAATCATGAGAAACTTCCTGGCTTGACTTGAATGCTTCTTTTATTGTTGGTTATGTAATTTGATGCATTTTAGAGACATTTCCCTGAAAGTGGTTTGCAATGCTTCCCTGTTGTTGTTAAAGATGCAGGTCCTCTTTTCACAGCTGAAAAAAAGTGTTGCAGTGGGGAAAAAAAGTGAAAACTTGCAACAAGCAGTTAACATTAATTGACATATTGCCACATTCTGGCAAGAAACAGACCTTGACAGTGTACATGCTAATTAGCTAATTATGTGCTGGGTTTTTTAGAATACAAAATGGGTCCTTTAATTTCTAACAAATTGGACTGGAAAGTAATTTTCACTGCACTGAAGTCGGGCGGACCTCAGCAGATTTAAATCAGAGATCGTGCTTTCTATCCATCATTCTCTCAACTGCCACTGCAAATGAATTGTCGCCAAATGACATGCACCATGCCGAGGTTTAAGGATTAAAAAAAATGCAGAGAAAATGTATTTTTATTCATTCTAACAGAGACTGCTGAGGTCTGGATGTGACTCATTGGTGCATCTTGCTAAGTGCTTCAATCACTGTCAGCACACACCGGTATGTTCACACTTGTTTTGTGTGATGGAGGTGAACCAGGACAGAGCGGTTATGTAAATCGCTCGCCGATACTGTTCCGCCGCTGTGCGCTTTCATCTTCCGATGTTTATGAACCGCTGCTTGCTTTGTCTGATTTGTCAGCTGCTCAGGTATCAAAGCAGTTGTCATGGAGCTTTTTTGAAAGTGTGTGTGTGTGTGGGGGGGGTGAATGCCACTGCCTTTGATTATACCGCAAGAACATTATGCCTCGTTTTATTTGAAAGATTCAGTTCTATAATACGTTCATTGGCACTGACGTCTCGTCATTTCCTTCTTTACAGCAAAGTCTGAGATAACATACAACAGCAGCAATTAATTTCATGAGCCTGTAAATTCTGGCATAAGTAACATTTATATGTTTGTATATGTACTGTATGATGATTACTTAAATTAGCCCCATGTTTACACAATTTCGGTGATTTATTACACCAAACATCACATTCAGAGCATTTTTGTTCACTAGCATCCGTTTGATGTCAGATTTTTCCTCTTTTCTTTCACACTTGACGTCTATGGAAAAGCTTTCTTTTTAGCATCTCGAAAACACTATGTGGTAATCTTCAAACAATTGCCTTGAAATTACACTCATCTCAGTGCAGCTGTGCTCACTCAGGCCACAGGTCTCAGGCTCCACATGACAAGACACAGAGCCGACAGCAGCGAACTAGCCACCTGCTACAGTAGCTAACATTTCCTAGGTAACTCAAGGACAGAGTAACAAAGGCAGCACAAACCCAACTCTGAATCAGACGCTCATCAATATAAATGCAGCGGACAAGACCTGGCATAGATGAGTAACAAAAATGTACATCATTCATCAACTAGCGTGGCTTGCTGTCATTTTAACAGCTAGCTAGCTAAAAAAAACTAACTAAAGCTAAATATATAGAGTATACCAACTTTCCCATGTTTCGAATTATCCTCTTTTAGTGTCTCATGCTGTTCTTTATGCTTTCAACAGCACACATTCTCTTTGTTTAACCTCCACTAATAATGCATCTATAAGCATCCTTTTGTCTATGTATACACTAGACAGGCAACAGTCTTTCTCACAGATTTGCAGCTAATACATCCTTTAGAATATACTACATGCAGACTATATCACTGACTACTTTTATCTTTTCTATTCTACTTTTCTTTCATTGTACTGTATTTTATACAATAACAGTTTTATTGTTTTTTTCTGTTCTTTTTTATGACATCCTTATTTTTTTATTTCAGCCTCATTAAAAAGTAAGCATGACAATATCTTAAAGATATCGTTATTATACACCGTTTGAACAAGTCAACACAAATCAAAATGTGTTAATGTTCCAGCTGAAATAACATTCAGACCATGCATTCTGACTTTCATGATATTCTCTCTTTTTCATGGAAACAGAACTGTATTTTTTTAGCCAATCAAATCACAGGAAATAAAATTGCCCTGTAGAACAGTGTAAAGGGTCAAGCTGGACGAGTATGGATGGATGGTTCCGTCTGCGTGCCACATCGGACAACGGCTATACATCCGCTGATTTTGTGGTAGTTATTGACAGGGTCAGTTGGCCAGCCCGTCACACGATTGGATCTGAGCACTTAGGGTGAAGGACCTTACTCAAGGGTCCAATAGTGGTGACCCGGCAGTGTCGGGGCTCAAACCGGGGACCTCCTGGTCAGCAGTCTAACAGGGAAGTTTGAACAGTCTTTTATGGACAAAATTGGGTCATATTTTGTCTGTGTTCATACATTAACGTGTGAGTGTTGGACAGGCCGCCCGTGACCCTGTATACAATATATATGTACTATATATATATATATATATATATATATATATATATATATATATATATATATATATATATACTCCCCTATTCCTGCTAATAGATTCATCTGTGGGCAGCAGACAATAATAATGTGACCTTCACCAGGTTGGTATTGTATCCCTAGACTTTTATCACCACAATTTAGTTTAACTTTAAGCCTTTAGAGATTCTCCTGTTTAATTATTTTCCTAGGCAAAAATACTAATGTGATTTTCTCTCCATTGTCACATGGCTAATCCCATACTTTAAACAGAGCAAAGTAATAAATAAATAACACTCCATTTATAATATTCATGATTTACATAATAATATAATAAAGGAAATCAGTTTCCAAACATTTCCTTGTAAAGCAGCCAATAAAAATAAAATGTATATTCTTACTTTTATTATATTATATACATAATATGATAGGAGTAACCACTATAATCTGTCCAACTCTGAATTATGAAACGTTTTTTTTTTTTTTTTGGTGAGCACTCCACTGTTACACTGACACTCTGACTCAGCAAAGGAACATTTTGTTCGAGTGCATAGTTTAACAGATGGCCTACAATTACCTCAAAATGGCCCTTTTTGTCACTGGGGCTTTAAAATGAGCAGAGAATTCATTACTACATGGTGCTTCTGAAAGGTCTGTGAAGTGTAGTCTGCCCTTTCAACTCTGCCATCATATTAGCCACGATACATCAGGTAATTAGATTTGTGACCAGCAGGTTGGCTAAACTGCAGAGCCATAATCATATAATGTCAGGAAGTCGGCCATTAGGCAAGCCTTTGTTTGTGGGTTGAACAAACACCTCATCCAACCAATAACCAAGCCCTTCCCATTTGCCCATTCACAGATTACCTAAGGGTTTAAGCGGAGTCAGCTCCTGCCAAGATGACGACAACTACTGTAGAGCTCCCACAGTTGAGCTTTAAAACCGCTCTTCATACAGTATAACCTATTGTCGTGGATGACACGGAGGGTTTGTCCAGTTCTTATACAGTCTATGGCTAAGACCAGAGGGCTTTAAAATTGCATGGTCTCTTTGCACATGCTTATGTTAAAAGTGTTTTAATCATTGAGATTAGGTTTGGGTCAAAGTTCATAATAGCTTAGTATAATAGTTAGACTTGAGGCTAAATCAAATAATTGAGGCTAGGCTTTGATGATGGTTAGCAATTTGTGAGATTAGACTTTGGATCAGGGTTGATACTCGTTTAGAATAAGCTTGGATCAGGTTAAACATTAGCTGAGATATGAGTCAGAAACAATCTTGGTTCACAATTTGGCAAATCTGTCCTCTAGCAAGGTTATAAAAATACAAATTGGCAAAAGTGTCAATTACTAAATACACTACGGAAACTGTATGTATTTATTTTATTTTACATAAAATGTATAGGTAACCATATTATTTTTGGTGTTTAATAGCATTCATATTCAAATGCTTTTAAGTTCCATCAAATAGCTAGTTGGATCCCAAACACGCTTACAGAACATTGTGGGAAGTGCAGATAATTTTCCAATTTTTTTAATAATTTCCATTCAATACGGCTCTCACTGTCTAATTCCACAACCAAATCATTCTGCGTGTCATCTTGTTATTACTTCATACTATATAATGCTCTTTTTTTTTGGATAACTTCAAGTTGTTTTCCTGGACCCCTTCCACAAACTAATCCCCCAGTCCATGGCCCTCATTAATTCCCTTTCTTCACTTATTTGCTGCTTCATTTTCTGCTTCATTTTATAACTTTTATCCAAAATGCTGCCAGTTGCACGCAATTAATATGAGTCGCCATAACCAGTTTGTTTCAGGGAGGGCCTCCAATTAGCCTGTCTGTCACTCACTGATCCCTAATTAGAAATTATCCCCCGTTAATGGCTCCAAATGCTGATGCAAATGGAGAGCGTACCTGCCAAGCAGCAAGTGCAGGCCCTAGTGAATACCTAATTAAGTTCTACCAAGCGTTGACTTCTGGCTCAAAACCACAGCACTTAACTGCTCGGAACTGCACGCACTGAAATCGGCATAAATTTTTTCTTAAGAAATAAAGCTGATGATACTGTACGTATTGACTAAAGATGCACCTGATAAGATATATTAGTCGCTGAATCTTAAAGACAGATCAATCCGGCTCTAATTAATTAGGAAGCCAAAGAGGTATAAAATCAGTCATAATGTTCAAAAGCAGGTAAGAAACAGGTGAAAATAAATGTATTGTACAAATATTTGGTCTAGAATGAGTAAATCAGAAAGGATAAAGTAATATATAAATATATATATATATATATATATATATATATATATATATATATATATATATATAAATATCATAGAACAGATCATTTTTCCACATGCTTGGTGGGTTTCCTCTGTGTACAGTACTTTGGTTTCCTCCCACAGGCCAAATACATGCAGATACTTGATGTTCCCAAATTGCCCTGCATGTAGTGTGAATGTTGACTGGAGGTCCTTCCATGGTTGTAAAGATAAAGAGTAATAAAGAATAAATACAATGCTAATCACTACTCGCCTCAAAGGAACCTACAGAAGTTCCTAGATAGATGGATGGATGGATTGTAAAAATATAATTTTAAAAACCTGTCCATTTTTTTTTTACCTGTTGTGATTGAACGCTTCCACAAGCAAACCACATTCGACGTCCCCATAGTCTCTCTCACCCTTTCTCTCTCTCTCTCTCTCTCTCTCTCTCTCTCTCTCTCTCTCTCTCTCGCAGACTCACACTTTGCTATAATTGCTCATTAAAATATATCTTACAGGGAAACAAAAATCAACAATCTCCAGAAACAAATCTGAAGTCGGTCCCAGGTATTCTGTACACGCGCCACAATGTGTCACGGTAGCAAGCAAGTCTTTCTTCCTGGTTTTCTTCCTGGAAGAGACAGCGTGTGAGTGCCAAGAGAGTTCCCCATCGAGTCAGAGAGACACATTGTCGCGGATGCGGCTATTGATTTTCAGGTGCTTCTCTAACTGACAAGCTGTCAGTGCCACTCAGGGGAACGTGTCCACACAACCAAGTGGAATGTGAAAAGAAGAGGAAAGAGGGGAAAAAATGCCAACAGCAGCACAAACTAAGAGCTGGAAGTCATACAACAAAGTTATATGGTATGAGAGAAGCTGTTGTGAATTAACATTTGTCCTGTTTGCGATGAGGTTTTAAAGAAAAATACCATATAATGCCTTTTAAAGGTACGTTTGAAGCATGTATGTGGTGACTAAGCTATAATGATCAGGAGGCGGCAGCCACTTTAAACCTCGCCTTGGTGGGTAAAGCATTCGAAATAGATTCCATACAACACTTAGTATAAAAGTATATATAGTATTTTAATCTAAAGACACACATTATGATTTATGTTTTGTGCTGGATTTTGTTATCAAACCTGATTTCAGAAAGTACCTTTACGACATCACGTACGAATGAACAGCGAATTGTGGCTGGAGACAGACTCATAATTAAACAACTAATGGCGAGGATGCCCATAATTCCCTCTATAAACACCAGTAACAGCTTTAATAACATGACAACGATGCCTCCTTGCCAGTCTGTTCATTTTTAATCGGTAAAGCCAAGAGCTTTGGCGCCGTCCCAATTCTCAAGCATCACTGAGCCAGTGCCTATGAACTCCATTGAGATCCCAGGAGAGGTTATCGAAGCATGAAGCGCACCACAAATCTGTAATCAGTACAAACCTCTGCCATGCCTCAGTGCTTACTATTCCGTAACCATTTCCAAGAGACTCTGCAGGGCCATGCTGCTGTTTCCTCAGGGACCTGTAGCTGTCATTCTGGGCTCGAAGCTAGAGTCAAGATGATGACACACATGTATACACACACTCATACTCTCACCTCTCAGTCTTCACCACAAACTTTTCTCCCTCTCACCTTTTTATTTCATACCTGATCAGACCATGTAACATTCACAATCTCAGAACACACCCTCTGAAAAAAACAAGAAGAAGAAAAAAACACAGCTTGTTCTAAAAGGGCTTCAGGGCGAGTGTTCAGTAGGAGTAAATGCAGCAGGTCCGATTAGTACTGAAATTGGGCAGCTCAGACAGATATATTCATCTTTTATCCTTACTGTATGTCTGCTGGGTGTTTCGTAGCTTTTAGACCTTCTCCTGTGCCGGGAGACGTCGAGAAAATGTCATGTAATGAAACAGCAAATCTAACACATTTTAAGTGTTAAAACACTAAAGGGACTTGAATGAGAAAAAATGCATAGCAGAAAAAAATAAATATGCAGAATGTAAAAATGTTTATTACAGGAAATCAGAAAACCCCAAGTATGTTATATACATCTGTGCTTTTTCTATTGTACTTAAAATTATTATTTAAGTTCCGCCTTTATGCTTAGAAATGACACCAAATTCTTGTAACCTTATGTAATCATAACACAGAGGATTTCTTAACCTCACACAAACTTGCTAATACAAGTGTGAATTATTCACACTCTGTACATATTTTAATTAACTTAGAAAAGACAAATACAGGGGGCCCCCTGAGTGGCGCAGTGGTAAAGTGGTCACTCTATCATCCGGAGATCAATCTGGAGATCTCAGTCTCGTTCCCGGGTGACGCTGTAGCCTCTCGCAGCCCAGAGTCCAGAGAGCTGTTGGGTCGTGCTTTCTCAGCAAGTGTTGGAAGGCTCTACAGCCAATCGCGGGCATCTGTGAGCTCACACAAGCGAAGGGATCATGATATCCTCCGAGTGTGTTTCCACGCACCCAATGGTGTGTGAGACAGCAGTTCAAAAATATGTACAGTAGTCGACTGGCATCACATAGTTCGAAGGAAACACATGACATGATAGTCTTCGGTCCTCCCTGCCTGACTGGTGGTGACTGATAGTGATGGAAAGGAACTGGACACAACTAAATTGGGGAGGTGGGGGGATCCCCCTGATTGCTTTATCAGAAATGCACCTGCTTTCAGGTTCTGCTTCTTGATGGCTAACACTTGAGCAACCTCACTGGACTTTCTTTATCTATTCATACACACTTCTTCATGAAACACTTTGTCTATACTGGTCACAAAATCTTCGACAAACTGCACGCATCACAAGTAGCCTTGAACAGAAAGCACAGATAAAGAAATACTTAAAAGACAGGTTAAATAGAAAAACAAGAGGTGTAATATAACCAGAATGCAGATAATTTATGACTCACTCTTATAGAAGCTGGGTAATAGCTGTGCAAGCATCCTGTTTTGATTATTTCTGGAGTCATCATGATTATTTATAAATCTCTTATTTGATAAAAATGTATTTGTGACTGAATTCTTTCAAATCCATCATAATGCAGAATGGAAGATATCTCAAGCTCACAAAATCCTTTTGAGGGGGGCGAGGGGGTTATTTTGTATTTTTAAATTATTTTGTGTTATACTTTGCAAAGAAATAGACAACAAAGAGTGCTTGTCTAGCAGTGACGCTCCTTGCACTGACTTGGATATACTCTCTCTCATCTCAGCCAATAAAAAGAGTTTTCTCTATGTTTTTTTTCCCTCCTGTTATGTTCCTTTCTTCTTATTATTTTTTTAGGTGTCTCCAAAAAATGCTCCCTAGATTTCTTACTGCTTTTCTAAAATGTAAAATAATTATACCATGTATTATACCTACAAATAGTCAGCATCAGTCAGTAGCATCATGCTCAACTTGAAATTGGCCCTCATAATTTTCAGATTAGACGGGTGTAGAAGCTGATAGACTTTATTTTCGCAGTAGGTGTTTTAATTAATACAAATTTGTTTGATACAAATTTTTTCCCCATGTATTTATATTCTAATTTTAATTTTGAATGGTGCACACAGACACCCGTCTCTGTTTAGAGTATTTGGTTTATTCCAGCTGGAGAGCGTTGTATAGCATCGCAGCCACGCTGCTGTGTAGCTGATACTGCACACAATTGCATCTCATCGCACGACATGATGACAGTATGAGGTATAAATAGCTTATAGCTTTAGCTTATAGTATTCTGTATACAGGCTCGCATTGGATGGGGTACCAATACAGGGCTCACACATACTGTACACATGCTTATTAACACACTCTATGCTTTTTAGAAAACCCAGTGAGAACATGAAAACCCCTTGCACACAGACCCTGAGGCGAGACTCGAACCCAGACCGGAGGTGCAAGGTAACAGTAAAACCACTAAGCCACCATGCTGCCAGATCAGAATTAACTGGTAACTCCATAAGTGAGGAACATTTAATGTTAGAATTAGCTTGTTTTCTTTTAAGATATTTCATTTATCAAATAAATTTAAGCACAAAATATATCCTACAATTGGCACCCTGTCCAGGGTGTACCCTGCCTTGTGCCCTAAGCCTCCTGGGATAGGCTCCAGGTCCCAGCGACCCTGAATAGAGGATAAAGCGGTATAGAAAATGAATGAATGAATGAATGAATGAATGAATGAATATATCTTACAGCAGGAGATGGGTATAACATTTTTGTAAATGATGAGAATGTCAATCTTTTTTGCTTAACTTTCATGGACACTTTTCATTTACTTTTAAGTAAAATGACTTGTCATCCATTCATCTAGGAACCTCTGTAGTCCAACTAGAGACCGTTGAGGCCAATAGTGACCACTGGAGACCGATGGTGACCATTGTACTGTAGTTGTTCCCATTTGTACGACCATGGTAGAACCTCTGTTCAACACTTACACACACACTATGGACATTTTGGAAACACCAGTTAGCCTAATCTTGATGTTTATGGACTGTGGGAGGAAACCGGATACCCCGGAGGAAACTAGCCCAGCACAGGGAGAACATGCAAACTTCATGCACACCAGTGGCGGCTGCTCTAAGACTACAAGGGAAGCTCCGATTCCTCTACTATGTCAGAAAATAAAAGTGCACTAGAACGCGTTCAACTTCATGACTAGCTCGTTCAGAATCAGGTATTTATTGTAAATTGTTTGACGCGATTTTCTTGCAGGTGAAGTGGTACGACGAACTGCTGCACTCTGTATTGTTTGCTGGTGATATAAACCATTTTTGTTTGTACAAATCATTCTTTAAATAATAAAAATAACATATTATAGCGTTCTTGACTTTGCTCCTTGTTTCAGCATTTTAAAGTTAGTTTATATAATTAAAGTAGCTCGTGGAAGGGGAAACTAGCCAGCTAGCTTTGCCTGTTTCAAAAGCTAGCAGCCGCCACTGATGCACACAAACCTGTAACGGGAATTGAACTCAGGGCCTGGAGGTGCAAGGCGACAGTGCTAAACACTAAGCCACCAACTTAAAGGTTGAATGGCAGATTATTAGGCTCAAGCATTTATTTCTTAAAAAAAAAAAAAAAAAAAGCAAAAATAATCTACAATTTCCTTCAGGATTAATAAAGAGCTGTCTCAATCGTCCAGTACAATATGATAATTTCAAGCTAGAAATGAGTAAAAATAGACTGACTTATGTTGCAGTTGATTTATAATAAACCGCAAGAATTATTGGATGAATTTGCTGATATTGAAGATATTTTCACTTTGCTAGGATATCGTTTTCTGCAGTGTCATTAGTGTTGTTTTGTGCTGCTGGTTGCGTGGGTACAGTACGTCCTAGTGCTTCTGCAGGTAGGAAAAAATGCTCAGCCTGATTTAATTTAGTATTTATCGGGTTTCTTTTGAGTGAGAGTGAATGTAAGGCTGATTATAAAATGAGAATTTGACCAACATTAACCTTTGCCTGATGTACAATCTTTTGAATATTAATATGAAATAGCTCATGAAAATTCTTTTAAAAACATCTGCAAATTATGCATAGCTGAGACTCTTGGAATCCTAATATACCTTTATTGGATTAAAAGCAGAAGCAATGAATGCATGTCTGGACAGTCTACGAGGGACGTCCAGGACTTTTGATTATTGTGCAGAATAAAATAACTATGAGAGTTATGAGAGTATTAAAAAAAAACTTTATTTCTTTATATAATCCTCTGATACATTAAAGCACTTATCCCAGCGTTTCACTAGTACTTGGATACAATCAAGGTTTTCAAGAAAGTTTTCTCAGTATGCCAGAGACATAATTGGACTGCCTAATTCACATCTGAAAACCTGGCCTCCCAGGAACGCCTTTAATGGAAATGGTTTGGATCGACGACAGGACTGTATGGGAGATGTGGTGATAACTCCTAGGCGAGTTTCTGTAAAGTAGTGCTGGTGAATGAATGTGTGTACAGTTTCCACAGTTAGATGTGTCTCTTCTGCAAACAGGCGACAAGTTATCTGTCGATTTTCTCTCTTTTTCCTCCCTCTGAATTTTCAAAGTGCAGTCGGCTCTGAGTCACCTCGGCCGGGGTCGTCATTCAATGTCAAGTTTTATGCTTTCAGACCATGCTTTTCAACATGAATTGACTTGAACAACCTTCAAACATTCTACATTTTAAAAAGTTGCAGAAGTAATCTGAATCCGATGAAGGTTGAGGTATAAAAGCATCTGTAGGCCCTTTGCAAGTCTGAAAATAAAATGCAGAATTGCACTGCTTACCTTCTCTCTTTCTAGTACCAATGCTGATTGAGGTACAGTGTCAAGGTACAGTAACTAATGATCTGTTGTCTCTTTTCAGTTTGTCAGAGGAAACCCTTGTGTTAGGATGAAAATGGTGCACTAGTAAACATTTATGAGATAACTGAGGTGCCTTTATGATCCACAGAGGTAGTGTGGCGGTCACAGAGCACGCCTCAGGGTATACCCTGAAGCAGCTGCTGAACAGAAATTGTGAGATGTAATATGTAAATGGTATTAATTAATAGGTAAATGATATGATCTGGCAACTATCTCTCCTGAGTGTCGTAGCTCACGTTAGAGGAACTTTCCCACAAGCTGGCCATCATGATCTGCACCTGTTCATCATTTAGGTCCATATTAAATGGAACGTTTGTCCTAGATGACTCGCATTTCTTTTCTTCTTCTTCACTGTCTATGACATTATTAGTACAATGCTTTAATTTATTTGGCGTTCTCAAATTGCCTGTAGTGTGTGGATGAGTGTGTGTATGTGTGTCTGCCCTGCGATGGATTGGCACCCTGCCTCGTGCCCTAAGCCTCCAGGGATAGGCTCCAGGTCCCTGCGACCCTGAATACAGGATAAAGCGGTATAGAAGATGAGTGAATGAGAGTGAGATTCACTGTGACAGGCAACAAAACACCTAAAGATACAAATGCAAACCTTGGTTGTTTATGTTCCAACCTCAGCAGCGACCTCATTTCCCCTCTCGTCTGTTCCAACCGCACAGCGTTTAGCATCAGCAGTACACTAATCACCAGGCTGATCATCTCTGATTATATGCACCTGTTTCTCACTGCTTCATGCCTTAAGTTAGATGATTTAAAAACTGCTCAGGTACAGGGAATGAAGTGAAAATGAAAGCCAAACCAAGTCCTTCAGGAACTATTCCTCAAAATTACATTAAAACCACAAGAAATACTGGTCCTTTGGAAGAAATGAGGGGTGACTCATGACTTTTGTAGAGTTCTGTACATCTCCTGAAAAAAAAAAAAAAAAGCATTATGTACAAGAGTGCTTTTTATAATTCTCTACAGAATAATGTGTCTGCTAATTATCTGCCAAAACAGGCTAGTGGAATAAATTACTAAGAAAAAGCTGATTAAATATACTGCTAATAATATTACGTGTCTTATTGCCCACTTGTTACTTATACGCAGGTTCACTTGACATATTTTCACAGTTTTTAATATGAAATTAATTCTGGATATAAAAAAGTTAGACTCCTTTAACATTGACTTTATTAATAAACTTGGAATGGTAATACCCAATAAAACTTAATACATATAAACTGAGTCATTTTGATTGAAGGCATATTGCAGGACATCATTATATTTACATTTACAGCATTTGGCAGATGTTCTGATGCAGAGTGACTAATATAAGCGGTTTGAACTTTTGATCATTAAATATATCCTTATTTATTGTACTGATTAGAACTATGATCAGGCAAAAACTTCGAGTTGCCAAGTGACAGTCAAGAAACCTTAAGGATTTAAAGAGGATGTGAAAGAAAAGTTGACCAAAAGCCTTAATGAGATGTGTGCAAACCTGGTAACCAACAACAAGAAACGTCTTACCTCTGTGCTCGCCAACAAGAGTTTCTCCACCAAGTACTTAGTCATGTTTTGCTTTCAATCAAATACTTATTTACATACATACATACATACATACATACAGTGGTGTGAAAAACTATTTGCCCCCCTCCTGATTTCTTATTCTTTTGCATGTTTGTCACACTTAAATGTTTCTGCTCATCAAAAACAGTTAACTATTAGTCAAAGATGACATAATTGAACACAAAATGGAGTTTTTAAATGAAGGTTTATGTTATTAAGGGAGAAAAAAAACTCAAAATCTACATGGCCCTGTGTGAAAAAGTGATTGCCCCCCCTTGATAAAAAATAACTTAACTGTGGTTTATCACACCTGAGTTCAATTTCTGTAGTCACCCCCAGGCCTGATTACTGCCACACCTGTTTCAATCAAGAAATCACTTAAATAGGAGCTACCTGACACAGAGAAGTAGAGCAAAAGCTAGACATCATGCCAAGATCCAAAGAAATTCAGGAACAAATGAGAACAAAAGTAATTGAGATCTATCAGTCTGGTAAAGGTTATAAAGCCATTTCTAAAGCTTTGGGACTCCAGCGAACCACAGTGAGAGCCATTATCCACAAATGGCAAAAACATGGAACAGTGGTGAACCTTCCCAGGAGTGGCCGGCCGACCAAAATTACCCCAAGAGCGCAGAGACAACTCATCCGAGAGGCCACAAAAGACCCCAGGACAACATCTAAAGAACTGCAGGCCTCACTTGCCTCAATTAAGGTCAGTGTTCACGACTCCACCATAAGAAAGGGACTGGGCAAAAACGGCCTGCATGGCAGATTTCCAAGGCGCAAACCACTTTTAAGCAAAAAGAACATTAAGGTTCGTCTCAATTTTGCTAAAGAACATCTCAATGATTGCCAAGACTTTTGGGAAAATACCTTGTGGACCGACGAGACAAAAGTTGAACTTTTTGGAAG
Source organism: Channallabes apus (assembly GCA_030522415.1). NCBI lineage: Eukaryota > Metazoa > Chordata > Actinopteri > Siluriformes > Clariidae > Channallabes > Channallabes apus. The sequence goes on from CM060109.1 coordinate 15,051,017, forward strand.
GTGCGTGTCCTGTTACATCTGGCGTAAAAGTAACACAGCATTTCAGAAAAAGAACATCATACCAACAGTAAAATATGGTGGTGGTAGTGTGATGGTCTGGGGTTGTTTTGCTGCTTCAGGACCTGGAAGGCTTGCTGTGATAGATGGAACCATGAATTCTACTGTCTACCAAAAAATCCTGAAGGAGAATGTCCGGCCATCTGTTCGTCAACTCAAGCTGAAGCGATCTTGGGTGCTGCAGCAGGACAATGACCCAAAACACACCAGCAAATCCACCTCTGAATGGCTGAAGAAAAACAAAATGAAGACTTTGGAGTGGCCTAGTCAAAGTCCTGACCTGAATCCTATTGAGATGTTGTGGCATGACCTTAAAAAGGCGGTTCATGCTAGAAAACCCTCAAATAAAGCTGAATTACAACAATTCTGCAAAGATGAGTGGGCCAAAATTCCTCCAGAGCGCTGTAAAAGACTCGTTGCAAGTTATTGCAAACGCTTGATAGCAGTTATTGCTGCTAAGGGTGGCCCAACCAGTTATTAGGTTCAGGGGGCAATTACTTTTTCACACAGGGCCATGTAGGTTTGGATTTTTTTTCTCCCTAAATAATAAAACCCCTCATTTAAAAACTGCATTTTGTGTTTACTTGTGTTATCTTTGACTAATACTTAAATGTGTTTGATGATCAGAAACATTTTGTGTGACAAACATGCAAAAGAATAAGAAATCAGGAGGGGGGCAAATAGTTTTTCACACCACTGTACATACATACATACATACATACATACATACTGTGCAGTACATACAGTGGGGAAAATTATTATTTGATTCAAATAATTATTGGGTAATAATAATTACTTTTAACTTGATCTTTTTAAATTAGAGCCACTATAGCTCTGAAATTTTTTTTATGCCACAGCAAAATAATAAAAATGTATTACAGGTGCATGTATTGTTAAATTTTTTGTGAACTGCTGCCAATATTTCTCCTGAATTCAAAACATAACTACATTCTGACATATGTATTCTTATATAGAGTGTTATTTAGAGGAAATTACATCATCACAACACATCAAAATAACCCAAGATCATGCAGTATTTGCAGGGCTTTAATAGCTCAAATAAAATGAAATGCAAATAAACTGTAAACAAATGATGTTAATGCTTTGGCTAAATAGCATTAAGAACTCAGTATTTGATGGAATATAATAACCCCGATTCGCAGTTACAGCTTTCATGTGTTTTGGCCTTTCACTAGTTTTTTACTTTGCTGTTGGGTAACTTTATACGAGTCTTTTTTTTTTTTTTTTTTTTTTGCGAAAAAGCAAACAGTTCAGCTTTGCCTGATTGTTTGTGACCCTCCATCTTCCTCTTTGTGACATTCCAGAAGTTTTTTAAATAATTAAATTGTAGTGCTCTCTTATATTTTTCCAATTAATTTTCCCAGAGCCTGTATAGTGGTTTAAACTGTTTTAGTAAAGAATAGTAATGTGCTTAACAACATGGCAAATTTAATTAAATGACTTTTTATTTTAGACAACAGAAATAAATTTGTAGTCTGTGTTTATACAATTTTAAATTCATACCTGTCTATCATACAGGAGCGCTTACATTTTACAATTATTTCAAATAAATCATAATCAAATTTACAAAACTTAAATTATGAATTTATTTAAACTATATATTTCATATATATTAGCTACAAACCTTCTTATTTAGTTGAATCCTCAAAAGCAACAAGTGAGATATCAAGGTCAGATTCTGAGGATGGCTTGTTAAAAAGCTCTCCATTATACAGTTAAATGGTGCAGAAGATTTGGTCAGACCTCCATCATTTTGATGTTCAATTAATTAATTTGTAGAGGGCATGTCTTGGTTCTTGTTCATCGTTCTCTAGTGTGTGTGTGGGTGGGTGTATGAGTGTGTGTAGGTTATTCATCCTCATCCAATCATACTGTTCTCACAGAAAAACACAAACTGTGACTTTTGTTAAAGATGACAGTCTCAATAAAGCCTGTTGTTGTGAGCTAATTTGCATGCTCATACCCATATCCGTTGCACTCAGTTTTCTGCACCTGACATGTCAACTCCGGCAATCAAGATTGATGAGATCTGGGAAGGTTGCGTCATTAGGAGCTTGTTTTTTTATTCACAAGTAATCGGATGGCGAGAAGGGATTGCAAACTGATGTGACAAGCAATTGGCAGTGAGTGCAGGGTCACGGACAGAGGCAGTGAAATGGTGAATGTCAGGCCAATCACAGACATCGTGTTGACCAAGGATAAAACATCCAAACATAAAAAGCAATGAAGAATACTGCAGAATAGGATATATGAGATGATAAGAGAGAAAAGGAGAGACAGAGTAAAATCTGAAGATTTGCCCCAACTAACAGCCATGGAAATGGTGAAGTAGTGAAGCTGTAAGTGGTAATGACACCTCGGGAAGACATCCTCAGCTATGTATGATGAAAAACTGTTGTAAAAGGGAAGGAAAAAATGGTTTGTTCTGGGCTATACTGTGCAGTCTAAATCCTATTACCAATCACCTTCACATACAATCAGGACTAGTTGGTATGAAATGTTGGTTTGATGCCCATGATAAATTATTTCTGTATTTTGTTTAGATATGTACAGTATGCATTTAAATCCTGATTGAATTAATTAGACTTGCAGGTAGCATGCATTCAAGCCTGAGTAGATTCCCCATCCATCTTATCATTATTATTATTATTATTTTTCCCAAGCCTTATTGTATTGCATCTCTGAAAACATCCTCTGTAGACGCCAGAATGAGCGGGTCGAAAGGCTGAAATTTGTAAAGTGCAAGCGAGCTCTTCCAGATTTTTGAGGTAAAACATGAAATGAGATTACTGCTTAATGTTATTGTTTTTGCTGAAAATGACCATCTTAATATTTCAGCTTTTATTATGTGACATTTTAAGATGTATTTTAAGAACTTTTTTTGTCAACTTTTTTTTCCCTTTTTTATTACCGTTTAAATTCAATTCAATTCAATTCAATTCAATTTTATTTATACAGTGGTGTGAAAAACTATTTGCCCCCTTCCTGATTTCTTATTCTTTTGCATGTTTGTCACACTTAAATGTTTCTGCTCATCAAAAACCGTTAACTATTAGTCAAAGATAACATAATTGAACACAAAATGCAGGTTTTAAATGAAGGTTTACGGTATTAAGGGAGAAAAAAAACTCCAAATCTACATGGCCCTGTGTGAAAAAGTGATTGCCCCCCTTGTTAAAAAATAACTTAACTGTGGTTTATCACACCTGAGTTCAATTTCTGTAGTCACCCCCAGGCCTGATTACTGCCACACCTGTTTCAATCAAGAAATCACTTAAATAGGAGCTACCTGACAAAGAGAAGTAGACCAAAAGCACCTCAAAAGCTAGACATCATGCCAAGAGCCAAAGAAATTCAGGAACAAATGAGAACAAAAGTAATTGAGATCTATCAGTCTGGTAAAGGTTATAAAGCCATTTCTAAAGCTTTGGGACTCCAGCGAACCACAGTGAGAGCCATTATCCACAAATGGCAAAAACATGGAACAGTGGTGAACCTTCCCAGGAGTGGCCGGCCGACCGAAATTACCCCAAGAGCGCAGAGACGACTCATCCGAGAGGCCACAAAAGACCCCAGGACAACATCTATAGAACTGCAGGCCTCACTTGCCTCAATTAAGGTCAGTGTTCACGACTCCACCATAAGAAAGAGACTGGGCAAAAACAGCCTGCATGGCAGATTTCCAAGGCGCAAACCACTTTTAAGCAAAAAGAACATTAAGGCTCGTCTCAATTTTGCTAAAAAACATCTCAATGATTGCCAAGACTTTGGGGAAAATACCTTGTGGACCGACGAGACAAAAGTTGAACTTCTTGGAAGGTGCGTGTCCCGTTACATCTGGCGTAAAAGTAACACATCATTTCAGAAAAAGAACATCATACCAACAGTAAAATATGGTGGTGGTAGTGTGATGGTCTGGGGTTGTTTTGCTGCTTCAGGACCTGGAAGGCTTGCTGTGATAGATGGAACCATGAATTCTACTGTCTACCAAAAAATCCTGAAGGAGAATGTCCGGCCATCTGTTCGTCAACTCAAGCTGAAGCGATCTTGGGTGCTGCAGCAGGACAATCACCCAAAACACACCAGCAAATCCACCTCTGAATGGCTGAAGAAAAACAAAATGGAGACTTTGGAGTGGCCTAGTCAAAGTCCTGACCTGAATCCTATTGAGATGTTGTGGCATGACCTTAAAAAGGCGGTTCATGCTAGAAAACCCTCAAATAAAGCTGAATTACAACAATTCTGCAAAGATGAGTGGGCCAAAATTCCTCCAGAGCGCTGTAAAAGACTCGTTGCAAGTTATCGCAAACGCTTGATTGCAGTTATTGCTGCTAAGGGTGGCCCAACCAGTTATTAGGTTCAGGGGGCAATTACTTTTTCACACAGGGCCATGAAGGTTTGGATTTTTTTTCTCCCTAAATAATAAAACCCCTCATTTAAAAACTGCATTTTGTGTTTACTTGTGTTATCTTTGACTAATAGTTAAATGTGTTTGATGATCAGAAACATTTTGTGTAACAAACATGCAAAAGAATAAGAAATCAGGAGGGGGGCAAATAGTTTTTCACACCACTGTATAGCGCTTTTAACAATGGTCATTGTCTCAAAGCAGCTTCACAAAAATTAAAGAAATTTAAAAAAAAAAAAAAAAAAACTATATATAGAATAATTATATATAAAATAATAAATAAATAAATACAATTATAATAGAAAATAAATAAATAAAAACAAATAATAATTATAGAAAAGAAAATAATTGGAAGTGTGGATGTGTGAGAAAAATGTGCAGATAATAATGAGACAAATGAATGAAATTTCTCTGATGAGCAAGCCAAGGGTGACGGCGACGGTGGCAAGGAAAAACTCCCTGAGATGGCATTAGGAAGAAACCTTGAGAGGAACCAGACTCAACAGGGAACCCATCCTCATTTGGGCGATAACAGATAGAAATGATATAACATCTTGTGTGTTGTGCAGGTGAAAATTCAATATGACAGAAATTATTTAAATTGACATGAAGACCAGTTCAGCATAGGGACGAGTCAGTAGGTGCAGAGGGCAGATGAGGTCTGGATCACTGGAAGCACAGGAGCAGCATGTGTAGCTCCAACCATCATAAAGCTGAATCCAGCTGGAGCTGGTCCTTCTCTGGATGCCTCAGGAACCTCGCAGGGTCGGCCTTTGTCTACTGAAGCTGGCAAAATCTCCCGATGCCTCGGGATGGGTAGAGAAATACAGAACAGATGGGGAGAATTAGCGTAGTTGCCATTCGGTATAGGTGTACTGGAGTATGAGTACTGGGATGAGTTATGTGTATGCCAGATTAAAAAGATGCGTCTTGAGTCTACTTTTGAACTGAGAAACCGTGTCTGCTCCCCGAACACTGTCTGGAAGGCTATTCCAAAGCTTTGGAGCTAAATATGAAAAAGCCCTACCCCCTTTTGTAGATTTTGAAATTCTGGGAACTACCAGAAGTCCGGAGTTTTGTGATCTTAAGGCGCGTGGTGGATTGTAGCGTATCAGAAGACTGGTTAGGTATGTGGGAGCTAAACCATTTAAGGCCTTGTATGTAAGTAATACTATTTTGTAATTTATTCTAAACTGAACAGGTAGCCAGTGCAGGGATGATAATATTGGGGTTATATGATCATATTTTCTGGATCTAGTGAGAACCCTGGCAGCTGCATTTTGGATTAACTGAAGCTTGTTTATTGAGGATGCAGGACAACCACCTAGTAATGCATTACAATAGTCCAGTCTGGAGGTCATGAATGCATGAACTAGTTTTTCTGCATCAGATACGGATAAGATGTTCCTAAGTTTAGCAATATTTCGAAGATGGAAAAAGGCTGTTTTTGTGATATTTGAAATGTGATTTTCAAAAGACAAGTTACTGTACAGTACATCCTTCTAAGCGCAAGCTGAATTTTGAAAGCTGTTGTGTGCTGGTTTTTGGGCCAATAAGTAATATCTCTGTCTTATCTGAATTTAATAAAAGAAAGTTATTGGTCATCCAATCTTTTATGTCCTGGACACACTCAGTTAATCTAGACAGCTTAGGTATTTCGTCTGGTTTAGTTGAGATATATAATTGGGTATCATCAGCATAACAATGGAAACTAATCCCATGTCTTCTAATGATGTTACCCAAGGGAAGCATGTATATTGAGAACAACAGAGGTCCTAAAACTGACCCTTGTGGGACCCCATATTTCACTGGCATTATACCAGACGGTTCTCCATTTAGATCTACAAAATGGTAGCGATCAGACAGGTAAGATCTAAACCATTTTAATGCCTGTCCCTGAATACCTATATAATTTTGTAAGCGATCTATGAGAATATTATGATCTATAGTGTCGAATGCAGCACTAAGATCAAGCAGGACTAGCAATGAGATGCAGCCTTGGTCTGAAGCTAAAAACAAGTCATTTGTAATCTTAACTAGTGCAGTTTCTGTGCTATGATGGGGCCTGAAACCTGACTGAAATTCTTCAAGGATGTTGTTAACCTGCAAGAATGTGCAAATTTGAGCTGATACTACTTTTTCTAGTATTTTTTATATGAATGGGAGGTTTGAAATCGGTCTGTAATTTTTTATTTCATTCGCGTCCAAATTAGATTTTTTAAGAAGCGGCTTAATAACTGCTAACTTGAAAGGTTTAGGGACGTGACCTAGATGTAATGAAGAATTAATAATGTTTAGGAGTGGCTCTCCAACCGTAAGCATCACTTCTTTTAAAAATCTGGTTGGGATTGGGTCTAACAGGTACGTTGTTGATTTAGCCGAGGTGATGAGTTTATACAGCTCTTCCTGTCCTATACCTGTAAAGCAGTGATAATCTAAATGTGAAGCTATAGGCTGAACTGGATCGTGAGATACTATTAGAGGTTGAACCTCCATTATTTTCTTCCTGATATTATTGATTTTTTCATTAAAGAAGTCCATAAAGTCTTCACTTCTAAACTGTGATGGGATACTCTCTGCGGGCATCTTAGGTTTTGTTAGGCGAGCCACTGTACTAAATAAGAACCTGGGATTGTTTTGGTTTCTTGCTATCAGTTGGCTAAGATGCTCGGTCCTAGCAGTTTTTAGAGCCTGTCTATAGCTGCACATACTGTCTTTATATGCAATTCGAAAGACTTCTAATTTAGTTTTCCTCCATTTTCGCTCGAGGTTACGGGTTGCTCTCTTTAGGGCGCGAGTATGACTGTTGTACCACGGTGCCAATGTTTTATCTCTGACTTTTTTTAATCTGATGGGAGCAACAGTGTCTAATGTACTGGTAAAAATAGTGCCCATGCTGCTAGTCACTTCATCTAGATCATCTGCATTTAGGGGTCTAATATGAAATTGGGACAGATCCGGCAGATTACTTGTGAATCTGTCTTTAGTGGTGGGATTCATATTTCTAACAGATTGATAACGTGGGGAGACACAGCTAATCTGTTCTACGGGTAGAGTATATGTCAGGAGGTGATGATCTGTGATAACATCACTTTGAGGTATGATCTCTATATTAGAGACATCTATACCATGGGATATAATTAAATCTAGCGTATGATTAAAGCGGTGAGTTGCTCCAATTATATTTTGCTTAACCCCAAAGGAATTTAGTAAATCCATAAATGTGAGTGCTAAAGCGTCGTTAGCATCATCTACATGAATGTTAAAGTCTCCTACTATCAATACTTTGTCAGAGTTAACCAATAGGTCTGATAGCAGATGTCCAAATTCTTTAAGAAAATCGCCATATGGCCCCGGGGGTCTGTACACGGTGGCCAGGGTAAAATATAGCAAGGGTTTATTACGTATTTCATTTAGTGCAACATTAATGATAAGCACTTCAAATGAATTAAACCTGGGCCTTATTTTCTGGGTAACAGTGAGTACATCATTGTAGATAGTGGCGACACCACCACCGCGACCAATTAGACGGGGCTCGTGCTTATAGAAATATCCTGACGGAGTAGACTCATTCAGACCAAAATATTCATTTGGTTTAAGCCAGGTTTCAGTGAGACAGAGTGCGTCAAGGCAATAATCTGAGATAATTTCATTAACTCAGGCGCAAGGGATCTAATGTTGAGTAGTCCAAACTTTAGAGGTGGATTTTGACTACTTATTTTGCCTTTTTCTGGTTTTATGGTTATCAGATTGTTTCGGGCAAATTTAACAAATTTATTCTTTTTTCTCAGTATTCGGGGAACAGACACAGTTTCTATAGGACAAGCTATGTGTGTTCGTCTATCACTACGGTGAGTTGTGATGTGTCTAATATGTTTGGAATCTACAGTATGACTTACCGCCAGTCAGATGGTTCGTAGTGTTCTGGAGATGTTGTCAGAGAGGACCGCTGCTCCAGCTCTGCTAGGGTGTAGGCCATCGGTGTGATAGAGCCTAGGACGCTCCCAGAAAACATTCCAGTTATCAACAAAGCTTAATTTCTGTTGTTGACACCAAGATTGTAACCATTCATTAAAAGCAAATAATCTACTGAACTTCTCGATTCCTCGCTGAAATGTGGGAAGCGGTCCAGATACGATGATCCTTGTCGTGGGTGATGTGCTGCGGACCTTCTCGACCAGGCTCCTGAAGTCCTTCTTTAGGATCTCCGTCTGCCTCAGCCTGGTGTCGTTCGTGCCGGCATGAAGAACCACAGCTCCAATGTTCCTCCTCAGGGCAGCAGGCACCTGTGCAGCAACATCAAGAACACGTGCACCAGGTAAACAGCGTGTGTGCACCTTACCTTTAGCCGTGGTAGCACGCACGTGACGAACGATGGAGTCTCCGATGACCAGGACGTCGTGTGCCGTCTCGCGGAGAGGAGCGAAGCGGTTTTGGGTCGAGATGTCGAAGACGGGTGGTGGTGGTGGAGGGGGAGAGGTCCTCGCCCGGGGCTTGGCGTGCTTCTTCCGCCGCTGCTGTATCCAGGGTCCGTGATGTCCCGGCGCCGGGGTGTAGGAAAACTGGGTGGGCTGCGTCCTTGGTGTGTTGGACCTGGGCAGAGAAACACGCGGGGTTGAGGTTGTAGGAGAATTCTCACGCCGAGAATTTACCTGGGACAGGTGAGCGTCGGTCTGCGTCGATTCCAGCGTGGCTTTCCGCTGCTGTAACCGGGCCAGCTTCACCTGTAGCTCACGGATCAGCTTCTCCACGGCCTCCACCTCCAAATCCACCGAGTGCAGCTCCAATGTCTCCTCACCTGCACTCAGAGGCAGAATCACAACCGACATGGTGTCTAAACACGGAAAATAATCGGTGTGAGGAAGCGAAAACAAGCTTTACAAACAAACAAACAAACGTGATAGCCGGGCTAGCGATGCTAATGCTAATTAGCGATGCTAATGTAAATTGATGGTCATACTAAGATGATTTCACAATAACCAACCTTGAGAAAAAAAGAAGAAGCAGATAAAAAGTTTCTTATTGTCATATTTTCTGTCATTTAAAAAAAAATCATGAACAGATTGTAAAAAATTTTTTTTTAATGACAGAAAATATGTCACTAAGAAACCTTTTTTCTTTTTTTTTTCTTTTTATCCTTATAATAATAATTTTTTTATGATGGAAAATTCTGCCACTAATATGTGGACCTGACTGAAACAGTTGCTAATTATATTAAAAATTATTATTATTATTCCCCTTGCCACGGAACGGTGTAACGGAGTAACTCTGGTTTAAGGGGTTAAAAACCTTGCCTGGGGCATCTAGGCAAGGTTTCTACTGTAGAGCCCGTGATACTGACATGTGTCTAAGATGTTAAAACCTTGCCTGGCTTTGTTACATGCTGTACGGTTGGCCTTACAGCTTTATCGTGCACATGTTCATAGATCAACCTTTTAGCTATGAGCACTTTGAGATTGTACACAGGAGCTTTTGTCCAGCAGGTTTATACCACTTGGAAATCTACCGCTTGCATTTCTTTCGGTGAAAGAGTATACCTCAAAATAATGTAGCAAAATAGTGAAGCTGCTTCTGTTGAAGTAAAATTAATTTTTTTTTCTTCAGGATTTCATCAGTTCATGATTCATCTAGTTATATTCATCTCACAAGAGGAAGTGCTGTTATTTTTGACTGCATCACAGCTGTACTGATAATCGGCACAACAGCGCAACCTCGAACGTGATATTGATTTTGTACAAACAGCTTTTATTATCAATACCTTAATGATTTTTCTGTTTATTTAACCCATTACTAGCTAACCCCCATGGATATATATATATACTGACTAGATGTCACCTTGGGCCTCAAGCATACGTCAACATCGACGCCATCTTGGGTCGGGGATCTGAAGGAAGCGCCAAAGTTTCCCAGCATTGTTTTCAAAGAATGGTTAACCTGCGTTATACACTGTAGCCTAATCATTTAATAAGCTGTTGTAAATACTGGAAGATGTTTTCACACTACATACACACGTTGTTTGTTTTTGTGTTACTGTATATAACCATGTTACACTGGGTCATTGTATTGCAGGCTTGATGTACAGTACAAAATAAACCAGTACAATTCAAATGTTTTAATTAACATGTATTTTTAAGTATGGATATCACACCATTGTAACCATTTTGTGTGCAGTAGACTAGCCTAAGGTAAGTAACAATAGTTAATTTTAAGTTCACTGAAGTGGAAGAATAATCAACTTATATAAACTAGTCTTGAAGTAGATTAATATCAAAAGCATATATTTTCTCTGGACTCGATCATAAATACATGACTCTCAGTTGGAACAAACCAAAAAACAAAACAAAAAAATCATTTGAGATTTGGAAGATTTATGACGATTTAATTTCTGCCTAGATGCAGATGTTCGGTTCCCCATCATAACATTCTATTGGTCAGGAAGTCCAACCCCCACTTGTTTATTTAACTCATACCTTTTTCCCCCCACTCCACTTTGTTTATTTAACTCATACCTTTATTAATTAAAATTTTGCTCTATTATTTATCTATTTATTTATATTTTATATATACTTTATTTTATATTATTCATGTTTTTTTCATATCACTATCAGCATCATTGTAATTGTTTTGTGCAATTGTAGAACAAATTAATTAGTTATGTAGGTGTGTCTAAGTATTGTATTGTATATGATATATCATGTAGTTATGATAGAACATAGATTAATTAATTATTTTACTTATTTGATATAAGTAAAATAATGAATTAATCTATGTTCTATCACAAATATATGTCTGACATTTATAATAAACCAAACGGCTTGAAAATTGGTTGAAAATTAAGCAAACTAAAGTGATTTTAATCATTGATACTGTAGTTCATACTACTAATGCAGCATAGACGCGACTTCCCCCGACCCAAGATGGTGGCCGCACTGACTCATCGCTCCTATGGACAGCAGTGTCAGAGGCAACATCTAGTCAGTATATATATCTATGGCTGACCCCAACTTGCGGAGCTGGCGGCTGACAGCTAGTGTACATAGTTAAAGGGGGAAATACAGTCCCAAATTCTTCATTTTAAATTCTTCCCAGAACTATATAACCAAAAGATGAGAAGAATAAACCATACAGGTGGTGGACAGTTCTTATGGGATTTACTTTTCAATTTAATTTCCAGAATTTCATCTAAGTTCGAGGTTCAAGGGTTAAATCCCAATAAGCTAGTGCACTATGTAGGGTGTACAATTCCTTGTTCCACACACCAAGTAGTGCCCCTGATCAGAGATTAGGGAAGGATTTGGTATTAAGCCTTGTGTTAGAAGCTAGTTAGCTTTGTAGCTTGCATTAGCCATGAAGAGAACAACACAGCTGGTTCAGAGGTGTTTTGGAACAACTTTGGAGGGTTTTAATAAGAGGACGAAGTTACCAGATGTGTTTTCTTGATGAAAGTGCCTCCGTGACTGGTTTTGAATGCTAGTTTTGGCAATCAGCTGCTCTCACCTCATTCTCGTAATGTTGACCATACTGAGCTACTTTAACCCATGGTGGCAACCACAGTCAGTATTATTAACACTAGAAGCGCCGAGCACGGTCATTTTGACCGCAAGGGGGAAAAAAAAAACTTGATCAAAATCCAGGACCCTCCTTTCATGACTTTTCCTAGATCTGTGAGCTTAATCACCCTGCATGCTTAAATTTTCTAAATCGCACCAGTAAAAGCCAGTATAAAGCTATTTTGCTCTTATTTACGTGAAATTCTGGACAGCTGCGCGGCGGCATGACGTTTTCTGCCTTTTCCAACCTGCGATTCTCATTACTCTCAGCAGATGGCGCAAGGGATCGCGCATACTATCTATCCGTCATTCAGTGAGCATATGGAACTCATATGGATCATATGGATCTCATATGCATATGGATCTCAGGTTTCACTCCATATATGCAGTTATATATACTGTGTATATATATATATATATATATATATATATATATATATATATATATATATATATATATATATACAAACCGGATTTCAAAAAAGTTGGGACACTAAACAAAAAACTGAATGCAATGATGTGGAGATGGCAAATGTCAATATTTTATACAGAATAGAACATAAATCACGGAACAAAAGTTTAAACTGAGAAAATGTATCATTTCAAGGGAAAAATATGGTGAATACACAATGTCATGGTGTCAACAAATCCCAAAAAAGACCAGTTTCTCAAGTTTAGAAATAGGAATGCTCTCCCATTCTTTGTCACACCTTCCTCTTTATGATGTGCCAAATGTTCTCTATAGGGGAAAGACCTGGACTGCAGACTGGCCATTTCAGTACTCGGATCCTTCTCCTACGCAGCCATGATGTTGTGATTGATGCAGAATGTGGTCTGGCATTATCTTGTTGAAAAATGCAGGGTCTTCCCTGAAAGAGATGACGTCTGGATGGGAGCATATGTTGTTCTAGAACCTGAATATGTTTTTGCCTTTCCAGACATGCAAGCTGCCCATGCCACATGCACTCATGCAACCCCATACCATCAGAGATACAGGCTTCTGAACTGAGCGTTGATAACAACTTGGGTTGTCCTTGTCCTCTTTGGTCTGGATGACATGGCATCCCACATTTCCAACAAGAACTTCGAATCATGACTTGTCTGACCACAGAACAGTCTTCCATTTTGCCACACTCCATTTTAAATGATCCCTGGCCCAATGAAAACGGCGGTGCTTGTGGATCTTGCTTAAAAATCGCTTCTTCTTTGCACTGTAGAGTTTCAGCTGGCAATGGCACGGTGGATTGTGTTCAGTGACAATGGTTTCTGGAAGTATTCCTGAGCCAATTCTGTGATTTCCTTTACAGTAGCATTCCTGTTTGTGGTGCAGTGTCGTTTAAGTGCCCGGAGATCACGGGCATCCAGTATGGTTTTACGCCCTTGACCCTTACGCACAGAGATTGTTCCAGATTCTCTGAATCTTCTGATGATATTATGCACAGTTGATCATGATAACTGCAAAGTCTTTGCAATTTTTCCACTATCTTTCTGCCCAACATTGTGGGAATTGGTGATCCTCTACCCATCTTGGCTTCTGAGAGACACTGCCACTCTGAGATTTTATACCCAATCATGTTGCCAATTAACCTAATTACTGTTAATTGGTCTTCCAACTCTTCGTTATGCTCAAATTGACTTTTTCCAGCCTTTTATTGCTACTTGTCCCAACTTTTTTGGGATTTGTTGACACCATGAAATTTGGAATCAACATATTTTTCCTTTAAAATGATACATTTTCTCGGATTAAACTTTTGATCTGTCATCTATGTTCTATTCTGAATAAAATATTGACATTTGCCATCTCCACATCATTGCATTCAGTATTTATTCACAATTTGTTTAGTGTCCCAACTTTTTTGGAATCCGGTTTGTATATATATACAGTATATATATATATATATATATATATATATATATATATATATATATATATATATATATATATATATATATATATATATATAAAATATGCTTCCGTGAAATATTGACAATTCGCCATTAAGAATTTTGAAAAGAATCGTTTTAAGAAAATTAATTAGTTTGTTCAGTCTACTTTAAGCTTCTGAACATCCCGAATGTTTTTTTTTGTGTGACAGTGCCTGAGGATATAAAGCTGGGAATCGAACCTGGGTCTCCCACACGGCAGATGAAACACATACCAATGAGGCACCAGCGACCCAGAAACCCTTAGTAGTATATAGCATACATCATGTAAATCAATCGAATCATTTTCGATAAGTTATAAACCTTTCAATACGTTCTATATTTTATAATGGTATTAGTTTTTGTTTCAATAAATATTCTATATTTAATATCAGTAGCGTAATATTTCCGCAGCAGCAGCGACAGGTATCCGAGGTGCTTATGTTACCATACTGGGAAAAGTGAAGTTGTTCAGTTTGTGGTAGATCTGATTTATTCAAACAAAATAATAGAGCTTTATATCCTCAGGAAGGTCATTAAATTGTTTTAGCGATAAGCACTGTCACACTAAAAAAACATCCGAAAAGTTCAGAAGCTTCAAATATAATGAACAAACTAATTAATTTTCTTAAAACGTTATAAACTTAAGTAGAGACTTAGTGACACCCCTTAGAGCCTCTGTAATAGGTTTTCTCAGTTGAATATGAAAAAAAAAAATACCGATGATTATCAACGCGGGAATGAACGGCGCATAGCCCAAGTGCAAGTTGATCTTGGAGCTAAACTATTTGCTTTCGGTGAAAGCGCCATCTAGCGATCATTGTGTGTCAGCAACAGCTTCTCATTCAAAACAATAGGCGGTCAAAACGACCATGAACCACGTTATAAGTAGGTCACACTGGCCTGGCGCTTCTAGTGTTAACAAGTGTTAGAACACCTGTGACATGTAGTGATACATGCTGTTTATAGTTAAACTCCTCAATGACACTATGCTCCATATCACCACTTACAGTATGCAATGCCTCTCGTCCCATCAGATAACTCATTCAAAACTACCTTTTGTATGAAGGAGGTTATACTACGTACACCACGCAGATTTCATAACAAACTTATTTTTCTACTCATAGTTATATTTTCATGTAGTGGGTGAAAGTTAGCGTTGAGACACGATTTAATCAAAACTTCTGATGATTTCAGTGTTACAGGTTGAAATAAAAGCCTTAACTAAAATAAATTATATTAAATGCTATAGTGTGTCACACACTGTTAACAATCTTACGTACACACCACTGAGTTCAGGTGTAAAACATTTGTCCTACAGGGTTTTCGGCAATTAAGTAGGCACATTCTGAGTGCAAATTGCATTGCTTATCTCTTCCTTTCGTATTTTAGCACTCCAGTAGCAGCACAAGGATCCAATGTGGTCAAAGCTGATAATCTCTTATCTTATTTTCTCCACTTTAAGCAAAGTTTATCCTTGTAGGCCATGGGTGAAAACATGTTTATGCTACCCTAATGGAGTGTACAGTACTTCATCAGTATTTCAACTTATCCAAATCTCCCCCTCAAACATGACTTTTCTGTCCTTTAATTTCTCTTCACATTCACTTTCACTTAAGTGATGTAATACTTGACCCAAATGCTGTGATTTCATCATCAGCACCACCATCATGGTCCATGGGTGCTTTGCCTGTTTGTGTAGATGGCTTGTTGAATTGTTTCTCTCCATTCAATTCTATCTTCTACCATCTTCTATCTTCTGGCCAATTAACCAAATCCACATGTCTTTGGACTGTGGGAGGAGACCGGAGTACCCAAAGGAAACTCACCAAACATGCAAACTCCATGATTACAGAGCCGACGCAGGAATCAGACCTTTGACCCTGCAGGTACGAGGACACAGTGCTAACCACTACACTTCCGTGCCGCCCGCAACCAGTTTTATAAATAATAATAATAATTAAAAAAAATTATTTCCTTGTTTGATATCATCTGTCTCCATATAATCTGTCAGATCCAGTGGTAACACCTTATTTCAAAATCCATTAGTCTGTCTATGTGAGTCTTATTGCAGGTGTGTCTTTTGCTTGTATACAACAGTACAGTAGAACCTCGGATTGCGAGTAATGTGATTTGTGAGTGTTCCGCAAGATGAGCAAAGATTTTTAATAAATTTTGACTTGAAAAACGAGCAAGTCTTGGTTTTACAAGTACCGAGTGTCATGTTGCACTCAAGCACTTCTTATCTTGGGCTGTGCCCACTTCCGGGACAAATTATGCTCGTAATCCAAGGTTCCACTGTACACTGGAGACACAGATTCATAGTAATTTAAGCTTTGTCTTTTTTTATTTATTTGCTTACTCATCAATAAAACATTGTGAAAACCTTCTCTTATGCTTTTCTTATCTTAATTTTACAGTAGGTATATTCTTTCACACTATTTATCTCAACACTGTTAGTTTTCTTCCTGGGATTCCTGTTTCTCTAAACACTAGGTCTTTGTTTTTACCAATGTTGATTCTCAATGCTGACATCTTGCTAGCCTCATGTAAAAGGTCCCGTTGTTTCTCGATCAGGTCCACAGCATCTGCAATTCTCAAGTTATTTTTTATATAAAGTCACCATGCATCGGTACCTGTGCCTTGGTCATACTGTGATGCACATGATGAAAATATCTGCAAGAGTACAAGGTGATAAGTTCATATACAATGCAAACTTTCAAGCTTGGCCTCTTTGTCCGTTCTACAAATACAATGTTATCTGCTATGTGTTTGCGTTGTCTGCGATTTGAAAATGTCACTGCATATTGAGCAACGCAGAAACGCTTATTCACACCAGTTAACATTTAGCAGAAAGTCAAGAGTTTCAGAGTGTACAGCAGGGGTCATCCAGTGGTGCGGATAAGGGTCCGGTGATGTAAAAACATTCATCCTGGAGCATGATCCTAGATCATTGTTTAAAAAATTCACTTCTTTTTTTCTTTTTTCTGCTCAACCACACCCTAGATTGTATTTAGCTACTGTACACAACTGGCTCAACAAAAAGATGTGAACTACAGCCTTATAAATATAAAATCGATGTAAACACAAGCCATTAAGTTCAGACATGTGTTTAAAAGAGTTTTCAAAGGTTAGAGATTTTTTTCCACACAATCCTCTGTATTAACTCCATTAGCTTTTAGTCTGCGTAAGGGCAGATGTCTGGTGCTATGACAACAGTCTATATTGGCTTAGTTGCTATATTTGTTGATA
Organism: Channallabes apus; assembly: GCA_030522415.1. Classification (NCBI taxonomy): domain Eukaryota; kingdom Metazoa; phylum Chordata; class Actinopteri; order Siluriformes; family Clariidae; genus Channallabes; species Channallabes apus. Next base: position 15,068,228 of record CM060109.1, read on the forward strand.
TATGGATCACTGTATTTTACAAACATTATGGTTGATATGGATAAACTGATTATATGCCTGAAAGACTGTTGTTCCTCACTGCTGTACCCATGTGCCCAGGCACTCCTCAGTATTAGGCGGTTTAGGAGCTGGGCCTCTAGGAGAGCGCTTATGAATGCTTCTCTTTTTTTCAAATTTTTTGAGCACTTGAATACACTGAATAACAAAATGCATCCCTGTAAATTAGTTTTAAAAAAACATATATAATTATAATAATTTAAATTACTTTTGTTATAATAACTGAGCCACAAAATAATTTAATTCCTTAGAGATAACAGATGGAAGCTTATAAGAGCAAAAGTAATCTGAGGATACATTTTAGAGATGAATATGTGATAGATGACAAATATTCTTTTAACAGTTGATTGATGTAGGAAATCTTAAAAAAAATTTTAAAAACATTATAAGCTACTGTATTATAATCAGAATAAAAATAAATCATATTTTTTTAATAGACATCAGTGTCAAATTCATCATCAGAGAAACATCAGAGTTGACCTTTCCTTGGACTGCCATTTTTAGCTCTTCAAGCCAACAACAGTGTTCCATATCAATGAATGATGTCCTTAACTTCAAAACCTCCCTTGAGATATAGATGTGAAAGAAAAAGAGAAGAGACTCATGGTTTCATGTTTTATAGATACGGTGCTCTCTTTAGTAGTAACCGATCTGATTTTATATTGTGTACCTCTATTTAGAGTCCTTTGGAATGACAAGGACAATTCTTTAGTTTTTTTTATATAAACTAAAGACATCCAGGATCATAAATGGAATATGAAAAAAATAGATTATAATTTAAACTTTTATATTTTAAAAGAATTTCAAATAGAAGTCTTAAACATAGTAGCATATATAGCAGAAATATAGACCCTAAAGCACTCTAAAGACTTTCTCATACATTATGTTTTCCTAGAATTTTGTACACAATTCATCATGTTCATGTACACATACTGTATTTTGTAAGTTCATTTAAATAAGTCCACTACTCCAGCAAATACAAATGTAAATTTAGCAATTAAAAAACAGTTGAAATACAGCCCAGTGCAATATTCTGTTTTTTCCCTCCTTCATCTTTTTTTTTTTTTTTTTCGCTTAGCAGCTACATATAAATGAACACCACTGTGGGTTGCATTTTGCTCCAAACTTAGACAGAGAAGTCACACACTGGGATTAACAGTACGCTAATTAAATGAGCACCCCGAGTGACATAACACCGAGCACAGAAACAGTAGGGGAGACTAATTTGCAGGAAGCTGCAGAGATCCAGACCCACACATATTCCTTTTTTTTTTTCGCTGTACATTTGCTTTAGCCCTGCATATACACCAATTTAGAAAGCAGGAATGCCAGAACATATAGAATCATATCTCATAGCAGAACATTTACCAAGTCCAAATCGCCAATTATTCTGAATTTAAGCCAGAATGTTAGAGAAATAACACATTAAAATCTCTGGACAGCTGTCATGTTGTAAAATAAACACACAAAATGTCCGGTATGTATTATTTTAGTTTTGAATATACTATCCACTAACATTTTTTAATAGTTAATGGAAATAGAATACAATAATTTGGAATCATTATCTCTACCATGCTTCAGTAATATAATATAAAATAATATACTGTACAAAAAAAAATATTGTCCTAAAGTAGTTCTAAGCAATGTGTTTTTGAATAGTATGTAAAAAATAAAACTTGCGCTGTGTGCTATTGTAGGAAAATTAGACAGCAGACAATTTATGTTATGTACAGTTTAGAATGAGAGTATAGTTTATATGTTCATAGTAATATTTAATGTTGAGTAATATCAGCGAGCTGATGTCATATTTCAAATGTTAATCAAGTGTTAATCAATGTTAATAATTCAAAATATTTGAATATGCTGTATGAGAAAGACAGAAAGAAAGAAAGAAAGAAAGAAAGACACAAAGTCCTTAACCTAACGTTAAAATGCAGACTGTGTCACGTTTCTTACGGTGTCTGCGTCGGAGGTGTGTGCGAGGCATGATCGCGGAGGCGAGCTGACGGTTTAACAAAGTTCTTTATTTTTTGCTTTGAACATAAACAAACCCACTCCAACACAAACTAAACTTAAGACTAATGCTAGACGCCTGACTGAGATTCAGTCAGGCTATTTATAGAACTAAACATAAATCAACTAATAATTGGCTTACCTCGGTTCAGGTGAGCTTCTACGTCACCTGACCGAGGTGCAAACTGGGAAATGAAGTTTAACCTTAAACATAAAACAAACTACAAAACAAAAACCAAAACCGGGCGTTAGGCGCCCTCTAGGGGTCAACCGTCACAGTACCCCCCCAAAAAAAATGCTCCTCTGGAGCATCCTCGGAGGCCCCGGACACCCACCCCAATGTCCTACCTTCCACCTCTTGGCCAGGAGGCTGGGTGACGGGGCTGGAGACGTGCTCGGCGGTGGCAGGGCTGGAGACGTGCTCGGCCGTGGCAGGGCTGGAGACGTGCGCGGCCGTGGCAGGGCTGGAGTCGTGCTCGGCCGTGGCAGGGCTGGTGACGTGCTCGGCCGTGGCAGGGCTGGTGACGTGCTCGGCCGTGGCAGGGCTGGTGACGTGCTCGGCCGTGGCAGGGCTGGTGACGTGCTCGGCCGTGGCAGGGCTGGTGACGTGCTCGGCCGTGGCAGGGCTGGTGACGTGCTCGGCCGTGGCAGGGCTGGTGACGTGCTCGGCCGTGGCAGGGCTGGTGACGTGCTCGGCCGTGGCAGGGCTGGTGACGTGCTCGGCCGTGGCAGGGCTGGTGACGTGCTCGGCCGTGGCAGGGCTGGTGACGTACTCGACGACGGCGTTGGAGCGGTCACTGCGCTCGACGACGGCGTTGGAGCGTGCACGGCGCTCGACGACAGCGTTGGAGCCTGTGCGGAGCTCGACGACGGCGTTGGAGCCTGTGCGGAGCTCGACGACGACGTTGGAGCCTGTGCAGAGCTCGAGGATTGCGTTGGAGCCTGTGCAGAGGTCGAGGATTGCGTTGGAGCCTGTGCAGAGGTCGAGGATTGCGTTGGAGCCTGTGCAGAGCTCGAGGATTGCGTTGGAGCCTGTGCAGAGCTCGACGATTGCGTTGGAGCCTGTGCAGAGCTCGACGATTGCGTTGGAGCCTGTGCAGAGCTCGACGATTGCGTTGGAGCCTGTGCAGAGCTCGACGATTGCGTTGGAGCCTGTGCAGAGCTCGACGATTGCGTTGGAGCCTGTGCAGAGCTCGACGATTGCGTTGGAGCCTGTGCAGAGCTCGACGATTGCGTTGGAGCCTGTGCAGAGCTCGACGATTGCGTTGGAGCTTTTGCAAAGCTCAACAGCGGCGTTGGAGCGTGCACTGCGCTCGACGACGACGTTGGAGCTTTTGCAGAGCTCAGCAGCGGCGTTGGAGCGTGCACTGCGCTCGACGACGACGTTGGAGCTTTTGCAGAGCTCAACAGCGGCGTTGGAGCGTGCACTGCGCTCGACGACGACGTTGGAGCTTTTGCAGAGCTCAACAGCGGCGTTGGAGCGGTCACTGCGCTCGACGACGGCGTTGGAGCGGTCACTGCGCTCGACGACAGCGTTGGAGCGGTCACTGCGCTCGACGACGGCGGTGCAGCTTTTGCAGGGCTCAACAGCGGCGTGGGAGCGTGCAGTGCGCTCGACTGCGGCGTGGGAGCGTGCAGTGCGCTCGACTGCGGCGTGGGAGCGTGCAGTGCGCTCGACTGCGGCGTGGGAGCGTGCAGTGCGCTCGACTGCGGCGTGGGAGCGTGCAGTGCGCTCGACAGCGGCGTGGGAGCGTGCAGTGCGCTCGACAGCGGCGTGGGAGCGGGCAGTGCGCTCGACAGCGGCGTGGGAGCGTGCAGTGCGCTCGACAGCGGCGTGGGAGCGTGCAGTGCGCTCGACAGCGGCGTGGGAGCGTGCAGTGCGCTCGACAGCGGCGTGGGAGCGTGCAGTGCGCTCGACAGCGGCGTGGGAGCGTGCAGTGCGCTCGACAGCGGCGTGGGAGCGTGCAGTGCGCTCGACAGCGGCGTGGGAGCGTGCAGTGCGCTCGACAGCGGCGAGGGAGCGTGCAGTGCGCTCGACAGCGGCGTTGGAGCGTACTCGGCGCTCGACAGCGGCGTTGGAGCGTACTCGGCGCTCGACAGCGGCGTTGGAGCGTACTCGGCGCTCGACAGCGGCGTTGGAGCGTACTCGGCGCTCGACAGCGGCGTTGGAGCGTACTCGGCGCTCGACAGCGGCGTTGGAGCGTACTCGGCGCTCGACAGCGGCGTTGGAGCGTGCCGTGCGTTCGCTAGTTCCACGTCGTCCTCAAAGCCGGGAGGCGGCGGCAGAACAGGTGCATGGGACAGCGGCTGCTGGCGTGCTAGCTCGCTGTCCTCGAAGCCGGGAGGCGGCGGCAGAACAGGTGCGTGGGACAGCGGCTGCTGGCGTGCTAGCTCGCTATCCTCGAAGCCGGGAGGCGGCGGCAGAACAGGGGTATTGGTCGTTGGAGCTTGTGCAGGGCTCGACGGCGTTGGAGCGTGCCCGGCGCTCGACTGCAACGTTGGAGCGTGCACGGCGCTCGACTGCAACGTTGGAGCGTGCACGGCGCTCGACTGCAACGTTGGAGCGTGCACGGCGCTCGACTGCAACGTTGGAGCGTGCACGGCGCTCGACTGCAAAGTTGGAGCGTGCACGGCGCTCGACTGCAACGTTGGAGCGTGCACGTTCGCTCGACTGCAACGCTGGAGCGTGCACGGCGCTCGACTGCAACGTTGGAGCGTGCACGGCGCTCGACTGCAACGTTGGAGCGTGCACGGCGCTCGACTGCAGCGTTGAAGCGTGCACGGCGCTCGACTGCAGCGTTGGAGCGTGCACGGCGCTCGACTGCAACGTTGGAGCGTGCACGGCGCTCGACTGCAACGTTGGAGCGTGCACGGCGCTCGACTGCAACGTTGGAGCGTGCACGGCGCTCGACTGCATCGTTGGAGCGTGCACGGCGCTCGACTGCAGCGTTGGAGCGTGCACGGCGCTCGACTGCAGCGTTGGAGCGTGCACGGCGCTCGATTGCAGCGTTGGAGCGTGCACGGCGCTCGCTAGCTTGCACGGAGACTGGATGATGGACGCGCCGTTTTGCTCTTCGCGCAGACACGGCGCGCAGTCTTCCTCCGCGACAGGCTCAGGCAGTGGTCGGGGGATGAGCGCATCGTCCAGACCCGGGAGAGGGATCACTTCCGGGGCTATAGACTGGTTCTCCCGAACCTGGACGAACTGCAGTTGGAACTGCAGCACCTGCTCGCGCAGGTCACGAATGCGCTCCTGGTTGGACTCCGCCCACTGCCTGTAGAAGCCTACCTCGTCGCCGTGCTGAAGCGGCGTCCAGTCCTCCGTGCTCAGCTCCGGTGTGCTGTCCGCGCCACCTTCAGGCAGTGGCCGTGGGAGGAGTGCATCGTCCAGATCCGAGAGAGGGATCGCTTCCGGGACTACAGCTTGGTTCTCCCGAACCTGGACGAACTGCAGTTGGAGCTGCAGCACCTGCTCGCGCAGGTCATGAATGCACTCCTCGTTGCGTTCCGCCCACTGCCTGCAGAATCCTCCCGTCTCTCCCTCGGCCGCTACACCTCTCGGCGGTGTGCGCCGGATGACGGGTCCGCAGCCTTCCCAGCTTCGCCTCGCCTGTCTCTCTCTGGCTGTCATGCTGTCCTCCCACGAGCTCGCCGGCTCGATGTGCTCACCGCTTCTCCATACCTGCTCCACTTCCATTTCGCCGTGCTCCTCGCCGGCCTCCAGCAGTTCCGCCAGCTCGTTGGAGATGATAATTTCTCCTCCCGAGTAATTCCCTAGGAGGAGATCCTCCGCCATGCCTCTGGGGGGGTCTAGCATTCTGTCACGTTTCTTACGGTGTCTGCGTCGGAGGTGTGTGCGAGGCATGATCGCGGAGGCGAGCTGACGGTTTAACAAAGTTCTTTATTTTTTGCTTTGAACATAAACAAACCCACTCCAACACAAACTAAACTTAAGACTAATGCTAGACGCCTGACTGAGCTTCAGTCAGGCTATTTATAGAACTAAACATAAATCAACTAATAATTGGCTTACCTCGGTTCAGGTGAGCTTCTACGTCACCTGACCGAGGTGCAAACTGGGAAATGAAGTTTAACCTTAAACATAAAACAAACTACAAAACAAAAACCAAAACCGGGCGTTAGGCGCCCTCTAGGGGTCAACCGTCACAGACTGTGGCATGTCCTGAACACATCCCTGTTTAAATATTTATTATGGAAATGATAATGTATTAGAATTAAAGCTGTGACTTGATTTAAAGTCAGAGCTGCTGTTATCAAAATCATTTCTACTAATGGGCAGAATAATAAAAATAAAAAAAAACAGGGAACCCTTAATAAATTCTCTTTATTCAATGGAACTCAGCTTAAGTCGTAAAGGTCAAAGCAATTACTGCTTATGCATGAAAAGATTTTTGTCTCTATGTAATGAATAAAATAAACATATAAAATAAAAAAAGGAAAAACTACACATAATTTACAATCAAAAGCCCTATGCTAATTTGTGTGCAATCCACTCTGGAAAAATTCAACACACCAGATGTATTTTTTTTTTTCCACTCCCTGCCTGTTCCTTCACAGTGTTCAAAACAGAAAAAGTATAGCAGCCAAAATAAAAATAAATACCTTTTCTAATTCTTGAAAATTAAAGCTTAAAGAACCTAATTTATATCTGATAGTTTTAAAAGCATTAAACTGTTCAGCAACTGGCAGCAGAATTTACCATTTAAAAATACACCTTAAAAGCAATTGTACTGTAAAATGTCACTTAATGACTATTTTATACATTTGTATATGAAATTTAGCACATGCTTAAGAGGATGATTCTTGATGGGTTCTTGGGGGGCAGGTGTATACAGTAGGTGTAGATATGTAAATATTTTTGCCTTTTAACTTGATACAAAATTTCGAACCAGAGTTAAAAAGTTGTAATTGTCTACAACAGGATTTCATATGAAATAACTTTAATGTTCATTTATTCAACACGATTTATATTAAGCAGCTATAACTTGCAGTATTGTGTAGGTTCCCCTTGTGCTCCTGGGCAGTTCAGGCCCTTTAGTTCATGACTCTACAGGACTTCTAGGGGTGTACTGTGGTGTCTGACACCAGGATGTTAGGGGCAGATCCTTTGCTCTGGTTTGTGGGGTTGGGTCACTAGGGATCAGACTTGTTGGTCTGGCACATGCCATGGGTGCTTGTTTGGATGGAATCTGGAGTCAGTGACATTGTGCTCTGACATTGTACTGTGATGCACTGGGAGTTCTGGTGTCTTTTTGTTATGGCCAGCATTGACTTTTGACTCTACAATCCCACAGGCATAAATGTGCTTTGATCTTGTCAACAGTTTATAGGTACTACATAATCGATAATCACTGTCAGTAAATAAATGCTTTGGCTGACCAGTATATATGACATGTCGTGAGGTGAGGTGAGGAAAGGTGAGGTGAGAAGGCATCCATGTAATTATTTGTTAGTGTTATTAACAGAAGAGGATGCAGAAAAAAAATATGATGTGATTCATGGGAATAAGCAAACAAATAACAACTTGCGCAAGACCAGACGGGGCTCTGGAAACAAAAAAAAAAAAAACGTAATATCCTCTCAGGGACTGGGCCCTTACCGAGGATTTATATGAGAGAGAGGGGTTTGTGTTTTTGTGCTTTGCACTGTGAACTAGAACTAAGAGCACATGAACTGAAGAGCGTCACTCTCTCTTTCTCTCTCACGACAACCTTATGGAGGCAGATGTTGGGTCTTTGCCTCTGTCTCTCAACTTTCTGCACGCTTGTCTTTTCTTTTCATTGTCTTTGGCCCTGATACCTTACCGGTGCTACCTAATGATCACTTGAAGTGCGGAGGTATCAGAATGGCATGCGGCGTATCCAGGCTGATTGCCTTGCGGCATCGATGCCTAGCAACCGCTTAAATAAAAGGTCGTGCCTCTGCCTGAACAGCGCAGTGTATTCAATTCAATTCAGTTTTATTTGTATAGCGCTTTTAACAATTGACATTGTCTCAAAACAGCTTTACACAATCAAAAGAATTACTTAAATTTGTATGGAATGTGAATGTGTATGAATCAAAAATGTTCAGATAGTCCCTGGTGAGCAAGCCGAGGGCGACAGTGGCAAGGAAAAATTAGGTATGGTCACAGTCACAATGTATAATGTGAATGTATATTTACTGTAGAGTGCAAGCAGGGACTCCGGCAGGACTAACTATGACAGCATAACTAAAAGGGAGAGCCAGAAGGAAACACAAACATGAGGGCTCCCTGAGATGTAAAGCAAACAATCACCTCACCGTCAACAAACCTGAGTGATCAAATGAGAGTGAGGAAGACAGCATCTAAACATACCAGTTCACCATAATACTCTACGTCCATGAGTCCCCCAGATCTGCTCCTTTACCTAAGGCAAATCTATTTATAAAAATGCTTGGCTAAATAAATAGGTTTTTACCCTAGACTTAAACACTGAGACTGTGTCTGAGTCCCGAACACTATTTGGAAGACTATTCCATAATTTTGGGGCTTTGTAAGAAAAAGCTCTGCCCTCAGCTGTAGTTTTCATAATACGCGGTACTGACAAGCAGACTGCATCCTTTGACCGAAGTAGGCGTGGCGGATCGTAAGACACTAGCAGTTCGCTCAGTTACTGCGGCGCGAGACCATTTAATGCTTTACATGTCAAGAGTAGTATTTTAAAATCAATGTAGTGAAGATAGGATAGGGGTGATGTACTCATATCTTCTGGTTCTAGTGAGGACTCTCGCTGCTGCATTCTGGACTAGGTGAAGATTGGTTATGCACCTAACTGAACAACCAGACAGTAAGGCATTACAATAGTCCAACCTAGAAGTGATAAAAGCATGAACTAGTTTTTCTGCATCGTTTAGCGACAATATATTTGTTATCTTGGCAATATTTCTGAGGTGAAAGAATGCTATCATGGTGATATTATCTACATGAGCTTCAAATGAAAGGCTGGAATCTATAATCACGCCGAGGTCTTTTACTGTTGCACTTGATGGAACAGAAAGGCCATCTAAAGTTACGGTGTGATCTAAGATTTTACTTCTAGCTGTATGCGGTCCTATGACTAGAACTTCTGTCTTATCCGGATTAAGCAGAAGGAAGTTAATTAGCATCCAATTTCTTATGTGCTGCACACATTGCTCAACTTTAGTTTTGGTTTTTCTCATCAGGTTTTGTTGAGACGTATAGCTGTGTGTCGTCAGCATAACAATGAAAACTAATACCATGCTTACGGATTATGTTGCCCAGAGGAAGCATGTAAAGGGAGAAAAGCAGGGGGCCTAAAACTGAACCCTATGGAACGCCAAAACTCCACTAGAGAACATGCAGAATAATCACCATTTAAGTCTACATGCTGATAACGATCGGTCAAATAGGATCTGAGCCAGGAGAGGGCTGTACCCTGAATTCCTACTACATGTTCTAATCTGTGAAGAAGAATAGCATGATCAATGGTGTCAAAAGCTGCACTGAGGTCGAGTAAAACAAGCATAGTTACACAACCCTGATGGCCAATAGGAGGTCATTTACTACTTTAACGAGTGCTGTTTCTGTGCTGTGATGAGGCCTAAATCCTGACTGATACAGTTCATGTATGCCATTTCTATGTAGATATGAGCATACAGTACAGTAGCTGCTCCGCTACTATCTTTTCCAGAATCTTAGAGATAAAGGGGAGGTTTGATATTGGCCTGTAATTGGACAGCTGACAGGGGTCGAGGTCAGGTTTCTGAATTATTGGTTTGATAACTGCTACTTTAAAAGATTTTGGAACATAACCAATGCTGAGTGAGGAATTAATTATTCTCAACAGCGGTTCTGTTATTACTGGTACTATCTGATTAAGAAAATGTGTCGGTATAGGATCTAATATACAGGTTGATGAATTTGCAGAAGAGATGAGTGAAATTAGTTCATTCTCTTCAAGGGGAGTAAAGTCTTCTAGGTTTGAATCTGACATGGCTAGGTTAACATCTGTATCAATTACATTGTTCGGTTTCAAAGCCTCAATTTTATGCCTGATATTTACAATTTTATTATTAAAAAAGTTCATGAAATCCTCACTATTGCATGATGTTGTTGTGGAGATTTCTGTAGTGGTCTTATTTCTGGTTAATTTGGCTACGGTATTAAATAAAAATCTAGGATTTTTTTTATTTTCTTCTATAAGAGTGGAGAGATACGTTGATCTAGCTACACTAAGAGCTTTCCTATAGTTCAGGATGCTCTCTTTCCATGCTATTTGAAATACTAACAATTTAGTTTGACGCCATTTACGCTCTATTTTCCAAGTGGTCTGTTTTAAAGTGCGCGTGTGATCATTATACCAAGTGTGATCGTTGTATTGTCACGCGGCTCCGCCCTTCATGAGACAAGTGTATCCTTATACACCTTTTAATCTGTTAATTAAACACTCATACCAGTATTAAACAGTTAAAAAGTCAGTAAAAAGATCCCATACTGGGTCCTTAAGGTAACAGTGAAGTGAAGAAATTAACAAGACACATTTTGTGACAGCATCACTGTGGCTTAGTGGTTAGCACTGTCAGCTCGCACCTCCAGGGTCCCAGTTCGATTCTCGCCTCAGGTCTGTGTGCATGGGGTTGGCACAGTGCTTCATGGGTTTCCTCCCACAGTCCAAAGCAGGTTAGGCTAATTGCCATTTCCAAATTGCAGGATAATGCAGTATAGACGATGAGTGAGTAAGTGACACTTTGTGGCTTTGTAACCTCAAAACATGCTCCTGAAATGACTAGCCAAATCTTTACCACAATACTATTGTGAGCTACATTACACTTCTCTTCATACAACATGTTGGTTTCTCTCATTTCTCCCCAAACGGTTCTCAAATCCTCTCTAACTTCTTTATTGTTCAGCCAGCGACAGACAAACCAAGCACCATGGTTCCTGTGCCCTCATTTTTCAGCCACCAAGGCAGGCAGCCCTCTGAACTTTAATTAAAGTGGAAGACTTAGGAAAGCCGTCGAGGTTGGTGGAGAGGGATTAACTCTTATCTCGCTGTGTCAAAAAGTCAACTTTCAGCATGTCCAGACAAACACGCTATGGATCTCAGCACATACTTTACCTGCCAAGATGTTCTGCGGCTTGGATCACCTGACGTACACTTATTCTCCTGGATGATGAAACATCACAGAGCTGAATGTGTCAGCTCTGCCAAAAAACCCAGGATGGTTAGCAGCACAAAGTGACTGATTAAAGTAAGCAAGAGTCAAAAAAGTCACTGTGAATTCCCAGCTGTGTTTGTGCAGCTCGAAAGGTGAAGGAATTGTATTTTTCCACCTCATTAAAAGTTCCATTCTGCCAAGTCACTGTAACTCTGGAAACTCTGATTTAAAAAGCCGTCACAGAGCACCGTGAGTGTGTACTCTTGGCTGGAGTTTAACAACACCGTGATTGTCATTTTCTGTGCAACAAATGGTAATTTCCAGTAAGGGTATATTATACAGTCTAATTGGTTTTAAGTCTTTTTCTTTTGCTTAGATGCTTGAGGATTGGTAGAGAAAAGGAGAAACAACTTTAATAAGGTTTGCAGCTTTCAGATCCAATTAGCTATTAAATGATTTCAATCATTATGCAAAAGTCACACTTTCTCTGCATTCATATGGGGCTCTAGTGCGAGTGCACAAAAAAGGGACACACTCCCTGTTTTTTTTAGTCCTTATATAAATTTGATTCTATTGGCCTTGGTTTAAACAAGCTAATTATATCTCTCCCCTAATGTGACCTCATACACGGAAATCACACACACACACACACACACACACACACACACACACACACACACACACACACACACACCCTTGGGGTATGGCTCAGCAGTAGAAACTGAAATGCTGCATTTGAAAAAGGAGCGAATTAAGGTTAGTTTGAGGTATGACAATAAGGATTATTTTAGGAATATTTTAGCTGGAACATTAACACACACGCATGCACACCTGTGTTAATTTGTTAAAGTAAAATTTGGAATCTTTAAAATATTCAGAGAGATTTCTTTCAGGTACATGGAGTCAGCGCAGAAACAGACATTCTTCTCTTAACAACCTAACCGATCCTAAGACTTGTTTTTGTTTCTTATTACACCAGTCTGAGGCAGAACAAATGTTTCTGAAACATGCAGCAAGCACCGTGACCTGTTTCAATAATGGATTACAGATTCTAACACAGATTTTACACTTAAGCCGCTTCCTACAGTATCTCTCCTAATCTGATGAAATATTAATTATTCACAAAAATCCCAGAATCCCTCTTAATGTCCAGCGTGCATATGCTAATACCATCGTGTCTAGCAGCAATAGCAGAGATATTACAGGGGTTCTCAGACCGACATAATGAAAAGAAAAGCCTATTTGTGCTACTGCATAGTCGCATGCCTGTAGGGTGATAATACTATTTTAATAATAAAAAAAATTATATTTGTAATATCCCGGTAATATTAAAATACTTACTTGTAATATGGAAAAAAGCTAACATGGGGTGAAAAAAAAAGCAAAACACAGACAACATTGTCTTCAACACTTCAAACGCAGGATGCAAGAAAAGCTGTGTTCTGTTCTATAGTCTACTGTAAACACTTTTCCCAACACTATTCCTCTGTTCGTTCCTCCATGCCACGAATTGCTTCTAGCATGCGAATATCACACTACAGAAATATAATCTTAATAAATAAATGAATAAAACAAAGGTTTTGTCCGTACATTCGTCAGAACTTTCTCTTTCAATGAAAAAAATGATGTCTGTATGTCTGTATGTCTGTCCAGCCAGAATTTGTCACAGGATCATGCAAAACTGGCAGAACTGAAGTTAATGAAACTTTTGCAGTACTTAGATTTCACTTATGCACCATAAGTGAAATCAAAATGTTGAGTAAAAGCGATGTTATGAACATTAATGTGGCGGATTTAATAACCTTCATTAAAATAAGCTACTAATAGGATACTAGCTCAATGTAAACAAACATCTGCACCAATAGATATTAATTAGAAAATATAAACTGAATATTTTTACTGGGATTAGTTCATATTTTCACTTTGATCCAAATTGGCTGTAGTGTGTGAATGAGCATGTGTGTGCCCTCTGATGGTTTGGCACCCTGTCCAGGGTGTACCCTGCCTTGTGCCCTAAGTCTACTGGGATAGGCTCCAGGCCCCCCGCGACCCTGAATACAGGATAAAGCGGTATAGATGATGAGTGAGTGAGTGAGTGAGTGAGTGAGTGAGTGAGTGAGTGAGTGAGTGAGTGAGTGAGTGAGTGAGTGAGTGAGTAAATTACTATTAAAATGAATGTAAATGTGAATACATGTGTTGTTGTTTTTTTTTTAAGATGGTGCGGTCACGCCTACATGTTTAATATTGTGCGTTTTATGTGCAGATTGATATTTTGTGCAATACTAATGATTAATTGATTTAATGCACAGTATTTGTATGATTTATAGATTATTTGTATATTGTAATATTAACATTCTGTCATCATTAATAATGAATAATAATGGTGCACAGGCTTACTCCCAGGTCTCTGTGAGGCGTTCCACTCACTGAATGAGCGTCATTCACAAACATACAGCCTTCTTTAAAATGTTTGCACTGTTCAAATGGTAAACTGCGGCTAAGAGTCTCATCACTGTACTGTGCTAGAAGTCACCAGATTTTCATTCACCAGAAATTTAATTATACCGTAAGTACCAGTTTGAACGCTTTAAACGCCTATTGTATATTTTACTTTAAACGTGTTAAGCATGTGCTTTACCTTCTACTTCACTTAGAATTTACATTATGCAAAAGGGAAACATACAAGGTCAGCAGAGTGTATTGTTTTTAGAACTGTACACAATGAAGAAAATTTTCCTAAACTTGACTTGGTTTTTGCTAGTTTGCTATAAACAAACTTAACTTTATCCAGAGGTTTGAATAGAATTATTTAAATTACAATAGACAATTATTATGTCTACACAAGGGCAAAATAATATTAGAATATTAATGGTATTTATATTAGAAAAATTAGAGTTGCTGATTTTTTTTTGTTGTTGTTGTTGCTGATTGGTTGCACTGTTGCCTTGTGATTACTTTTTAAAACACGAGGTCATTTCGATTCTCGGCAGTCACCCGTAATCATTCTCCATGAATATGCAATCATCTTGTGTGTACTGCTAACGTTTCAATCAACGCAGATAAAAAAATATTAAAAACATCTGCCAGAGGGAAGGAGAGTGTTTAAGACTGAACGGCTGATGAGGCCTCATTATGAAACTGTAAGCAGATTATAAAAGAACATCAGCATCAGAAAAGCATTTGGCAAGCATGTATTTGGCTCTGACTGCTCTGGCACACCTCTTCATTTAATTTGTCCTGTGTGTGTGTGTGTGTGTGTGTGGTGCAGAATAATAAATGCCCCCCACGACTGCTGGCAATAATGAAAGCACAGTTCAGGAACATGCTACAATTGTTCCCCGGTGTTGATATTTAATTGCATGCTAGTCTGGATGGAGCAACCCCGCAGCAGACGGTGGTTCAGGAGGCTTTAGTTGTCTTGAATGAGGGGGAAAGGGAAGGTGGGAGTGCAAAAGAATAGTGCGACAACATTTCCAGGTGCAGAGGGCAGCGGTGTCAGAGTAGAGAGTGGTGGTGGTTGCAGTTGGCCAGGTGGTGTAGCGGGGGTCGGCAGTAGGGCGCAGCGGCGGGTGCACCGGGACTCTTCCTTGGGCTGCGGGTGTGAAGGGTCTTGGCCGGGGCATGCAGCTGAGGGAGAGCGCCGCTGTCCTTGGTGTGGCAAGATAATGAACAGAAAGGATCAGCTTCAACACAAAACACGAAAGCTTCTCACCATCTGGTGATCATGGAACACTTTTAACTCCTCCAGTCTTCTCTTTTGCCTTGCTTTTATTTGATCTCCAATACATTTTTCATCTATTGTCTGATGATGGAAAAATCTCTTTTGATGTTCTAAATCCAAAATGTTGGATTTATTCCCTTAATATTTTGTTATCATATAAGGGGCACAGAAATGTTTGTGTCAGGTAAACTTAACATTTTTATACTGGGAGTTCAAGTCAAACCGAGACTTTATAACAGAACAGCAGAAGAACAGAACAAGTAACAGCAAGAATAATAGGTACAGTATGAAAAGGAAAACTCCCGTTATTTCTCTATATACAGTATTCCTCTGCCACACTAATGCACTTATACCAACGTTTCACTAACGCTTAGATCCTATCAAGATAGAAAGTTTTCTCAGTATGCCGGAGCCTTGATCAGACTGTCTGCTCAAAACAATGGTCTCCCTGGAACTCCTTTATCGGCCCAAACAAGTAGAAATGGAGACGAGCCGTCAAGTGGCGTTGGTGAATTATTGTGTGTACAGTTCCCACAGACAGATGCGTTTCTTTCACAAGTTAGTGACGAGTTAACCATATATTTTCAAAGATCAGGCGTTTCACTTGCTGAATGAACTGCAGAACTGAAGCACATCAATCGGGATTATCAATGAGTCTCATCACCGTACAGTGCTTCAATTCTTTTGTAAATGTCAATCGGTTTTATTCCTCCATTCACAAGAAATTTCACCACAAGTCCCAGTTTGACTTGAATGCCCCTTGTACTAACCTTTATTTATACTGTATGATACACTATAAGGCTGTTATGGTTAATTTATACATCCATTATTTTTTAAAGCAAAAATACTGCATTCATTTGCAATTCATTTTTGTGAGCAGTGTGTGCGTCTTTTCTGTCAATTTTTTCCCACTTTCTGAGTCTAAAACCTGCTGAAGCAAGATGCGTTTATCCCATTTGATACAATTGCACTAACAGAGCTACAGGTTCTGACAGACTTGCAAACAGAAGTAACAGTCCAAAATAGCAGTGAGCAATAAAAAAAAAGTATGCTTATCAAAAACAATAAAAAGAAAATAAAAATTTTCCACTTGTATGGCTAAAACAAGCACATCTAGATATATCCACACCTATAATTGTGCTGGTCATTTTTTTTTCTAGACTTGAAATTGCTTTCAGTGAGAGATCAGTACGCATGGTTGAGTGTGAAATCCACTTTCAACCATAACTGTGGTCCAGGGAAATGAACCATACCTTAAAGTTAATTATTTGTTGTGCATGCTGCTTGCCACTTTTATATGTTGCTTCATGTAAATGCCATTCAAGACAGAAAACACATGGAGTCATGCTATTAATGGAAAATAATTAACATCTAATGCAAGAGTTAATTTTATCAGCCCAGAACTTGATTGATTTCAAATTGCAGTGTCTCCTGTCATGTTTATACATCAGCAATTTGTCAAGTATTTTTTTAATTCACTTCTTTTAAATAACGTACCTGAAACACTAGTTACATGTTGTCTAATGTCCACCAAACTTGTGTTATAGCAGCTGTAAACATACACTCCTGACCTTTCTCTGTTTTTCATCTATCTTGAAGCTGATAAAAATAGAAAAACACCATGGCTTGTCATGTTAATGAAAAGCCAAAGTGTCTTTTATTTTATTTTATTTTATTTATTATTACTGTAGGTTTAAATTATGTGTAGCATTCATTATATACTACGTGACAGTGTGAATGAGCTGTTCATTTCTGGACCCCTTTTTGCCTCCTTCTGAATTCTTCATGGCATAGATTAAACAAGGTGCTAAAAACATTCCTTAATTTTTAGATCTCCCATTCCACCACATCAGAGAAGGGTTCTTCTCTATTGGACTGATGAGGCTATTAGAGTACAAAGACCTCATTGACATGTTCAAAAAAACAATTTGAGGTGATTTTATCTTGGTGCGTTATCCTGTGGTCATAAGGAGACATGGAGGACATGGTCAGTAACAATACTCAGAAGGGCTGTGGCATTTAAACTGGTCTAAAAGTATACCAAGAAAATCTCCCCCACACTATTACACCACCACCAGGCTATTTATGCCAGATTCTGACCCTACCATCCAAATGTCACAGCATACTGTAAATCAAAACTCATACCAGACCAGGCTATATTTTTCCAATTTTCTATTGTACAAATTTAGTAAGTCCATGCAAATTAAAGGATCAGTCTCCTGTTCTTTGCTGTCAAAAATGGCACCTGATGTGTTCTACTGCTGCTGTAGACTACTGTATCTGCTTCAACCTTGAAAATGCTGTGTGTTCAGAGATGCTCATAGGCATACCTCAGTTGTAACAAGATGTTATTTGAGTTACTGTTGCCTTTCTATCGGTTTCGACCAGTCTGGCCGTTCTTCTCTGACCTCCGACATGAACAAGGCATCCTTGCCCCGAGAACCGCCACTCACTGGATAATTTCTCTCTTTCAGATGATTCTCTGTATACCCTAGAGTTGGTTGTGCATTAAAATCCAGAAACACTCAGACAAACCCGTCTGGCGCCAACAAACATAAAATAAAAAAAAAGTGATGAAAAAGTCAGATCTGTGTCACATACAAGGAAATACGATTGGACTGAAATTTGGGACACTGTTGCCTGCAGCGTAACCTTGTGTCACATTCTTTATCTGAGCTGATAAAAAAAAGTGAACAAGGTGAACCTTCAGCTTCAAGGAGAGGATGAAGACATCCAACACGTGATCGGTGCAGAGAATACACTTAAGGTGAAGCTGAGTGTGTGGGTCACCCATCTGAGGAACTGAAAGCTGGCACACTTACCAAAAATGGGTATGATATCTGACAATGATGCATTTCAACCTCAATCTCGTATGTAGACATGTAGATAGAGTTCATCCAGTGTTTTTAATGGCTGAATTACACTGAATAGGATGTGAGATGATATCCTTCAGCGATCTCTGTGAGGTGAACATTTGAACTTTAGTTTAAGTTACTTTGAATTTAAAAGCTGTAAACTCAGTCTATGCACCTACTGTATAGACTCTGACTTACAAAGAATGTGAGACATCTTAGATTTACCATGTGACTAGGTATAATTTACACGAATAGGTATAATTTAGAAAAGAAATTATAGATTCTACCATATGTTGAATTTCTGTTGCATACTTTGAAGGTGACACAAGTAAATTACCATGTATTTTTGAGTACAAACTTGCAGGAAACACTTGATAATTACTGTGTTCCACTTATCGTTGTTAGTAGTAGTGGTTTAAGTGGTGCTATACTGTAAATGTTCTAGCACGACCCAGGTCCTTCACCATGAACAACAAAAAAAAAGAGCAAGATCATAGTCATGGATTACAATGTAGATTTGGACAGTCTATCAGTGACAAGTGTTTACATTTCATACAGTATGCACTGCAGGTGGATTAGTAGTTAGCAATGTCACCTTGAATCTACAGGGTCCGGGTTCAATTCCCACCTTGGGATCTATGTGCATGATTCTCCCTGTGCTTGGTAGGTTTCCTTCAGGTTCTCCTTCAAGTTCTTCCTACAGTCATTCAGGTTAGACTAATTGCCATTACTGTAGTGTGTGTGTGCCCTGCAATGGATTGGCACCTCATCCAGGGTGCACCCCGCCCAAGTCTCCTGGGATACGCTCCTGGTGCCCCCTCAATAGGAGGATAAAGTGGGATAGACAATGAGTACACTGGAGATAAATGTGTTTATGTCATAATATAATATAATATAATATAATATAATATAATATAATATAATATAATATAATATAATATAATATAATATAATATATGTGAACATTGGTAATACACTCTTTATATAAAGAATATACTTTTTGAAATGGTATGTGAAGAAAATATAGAATATACTACTGTATATATATATATATATATATATATATATATATATATATATATATATATATATATATATATGAATGATTCAGTTAAGTATCTATACTTATAAGATAAAACAGCATAGACTACGAAAAATGCAATTAGAAGGATGATGATAAAAGATAACAGTGAAGCATCCGTGGTCTTAAGGTGTACTCTAGAGTTGAGCAGAGCAATGCTTGTAGAGAAGAAGCTGGCCCTGAGCCTAATGGTTCTGAAAATCATCCTGTATCACCTCCTGAAAGGAAGGAGGTTGAACAGTTTGAGACTGGGATGGGAGGATAATGGGCCATGCTCTACACAGATGCCTCTTGTAAGGAAGATATGCAGTGGCTGGGATTTGGACACCAATGATGTTTTGGGCGGTTTTCACCTTTGCAGGGTGTTTTCAGTTTTGTTGTTTTAGACACTGTGGAGCTGCAATAGCACACTGTGAAGCAGTTGGCCTGGAGGATCTCATTTGTGCAAGGGTAGAAGATTGTTAAGGTTTTTGAAGATAGAAGAACTTCCTTTAGTAGTAATATACAGCAAATCATCAATGTTGACGTAAGACCCGGAGTTTTAAATTCACAAGCGCAGTGTTTATATGGGTCCAGTTGGGTCTATAGTTGGGTTTGTATGGGTCCAAATGAAAGTTGAATCAACACTGGAGATTTTACCTTGTTGTATTATTATTGGTTGTAGAAGCAGCAGTGGAAGAACAAATAATATTAGAAATAGTCAGATTGAGATGAATTAGTGGTAAGACTAGAAATATTCAACAGTAGTAGTAGGTGTGGTTGTAGTAGTAGCCATTGTATTTACTAGTAGTGGTGATAGTAGTAACCTGGATGTAGCAGTTAGTTTATTAGACACATATTAGTAAAGTAAAAAGGTAATATAGCAACAGTAATACTGATTGGCAGTCATATTAATACTAATAAGTATTATTTGTATTAGCAGTAATAAGAGTAGATTAAATTGTTGTGATCTTTTTGTACAATTACGGGCTTACAAATGTTGAGGTGCACAGGTCCATGCATACAGTACCAAACTCTCCACTCCCATGTGTGATGCAGACTTTGACAGGTGGCTCAGATCCTGCCTAATACCCCGCCCTCCTCCCACACAGACACCCAGCAGATGGACACTGTGAGCTAGTAAGATGCCAGACTGGCATCTCTCTGTGCCACAGCCTCTCACCTGGTCGCCTCCGAGGTCATCTCTGCCAGCCTTGGGCATCCACTCAAACGCAATGGAAAGAAAAGCAGATGGTTAGAATTTGCAGTATTGCTTAAATAAACAAATAAATAAATAAATAAATATATATATATAAATAAATGTGTCAAGTGCATCAATGTATCATGAGGTCAGGTTATGTACAGTATATTTTTACAATAAATAAAATATATAGATTTCTTAATAAATATATACAGCTCTTGAAAAAGCAAACATTAGGCATAAACAGTAACATACTTAAAACATACAATGAATAAATTTCGATGATAACAATTACCCTGCATGTTAAGAGCTTACATGCTTAGTATATTTTAATGAAATTTGCAATGTATGTGGGGGTGGAGTTGGGATTTTGACATTTGGAAAAAGGATCAATTATTATTATTATTATTATTATTATTATTATTATTAATAATATTAAAAAGTCTTATAGTTTAAAATGAGATTATTAGAGAATCATCATCATCATTAAATGAGTTTCTTTTAAAAAATAATCTGCTCCTTTGTGGCATTAGACTTTTAGACCTTCCTATACAATCCGCCTGTTGTTTTTGCCTTAAGGTTATGTTTTGAGTGATCGAGCGTATCCCATATTGGCACTGATGTCAAGCAAAGTGTCCAAATGGACTCCAGAACTTCACAACCCAAACCAGTCCATTGTTTTTGGGGGAGGAAGCCAGGCCACCCATCTGTCAGGGTGCACACAAACACACACACTGTAACCAGTAGCTGGCAGCTTGACCCAAAATAACATCTGCGATCTTTTGCTGCCTAGGTTCATTATGCAATATTCATGCCCATGGGAGCAAGTGTGAGACCGTGAGGAGCCCAGTGGCATCCAGAAACACAGACATGCTGCTAAAAGCAGATTTAGCTCAAATGTTCAAGTGTATATTAAAAGATATTAAAAGGATGTAAGTTTAGAGCATCAGCGAACATCAGATATACAGTAATACTGTGTTTCCTAAAAAGTAAGCGAAATTACATACAGTATGTAACGGCATAAAACACACCAAAACACTCATTTTGCAATATTGCATACTGCATTACAGTACATACCCTTCTTTAAAAGTTTGATCTTGCCTTCTTGGTATGATCTTGGTTAAAGCCAAAATGATGTTGCACTCTGTTACTGCCACTGCAGTCAGAATCTACAGGTAGCTGTTGCTTAAAATTCATTCCTCTCCATGCTTGGTGAGTTTGATGGGTACTCTGGTTTCCTCCGTCTGTGGGTCCCGTGACCCACAGATGAAAAGTGAGTGAGTAAGGACATTATGCGCTTTGGTTGTTGTGCAAACATGATGTTGTATACCCAAAAAAAGCAATGTGGAACACCGTAATGTAACCTTCTGTTTCACCTTCAAATCAATCCTCACTTTTTTACCTTTTGCTCCTGCCATGACTAGAACTAGTTTCATCAAATTCTGTTAACAATAAAAGCACATTGTAGAAGTTACATCTACAGAACATGTTCTTTATAAGAAGCACATTCTTAATCCCAAAAATGCAGTCACTAGTAAGGATGCTAAAGGTGTCCTTTACAGCACATCTCCCCCTACTGTACACACGCTATAGTTGGTCACAAGCTTTTCATCTGTACTGTATGTCTACTGTAGGGCTTCATCAAATAAGTCCTCAAAGTGAAAGTATAATCACTGAGGATAAAATAAGGCATGGGCTTGTCATCATTGGTCTTGGGCTCTGGTGGAGGAAAGTGATCCTTCAGCTCACTGTCATTAAATAGTCGAGCATCTGACATATGTCCCATTCCTCCCATTTTAACGGGATGGTCTGAGGTTGTTATCAAATTTTTATGTAATAGTTCTCACTAATCAATTGCTTCTTTTATTTTATTTCACTTTATGTCAGTAGCGACAGTACGGTTTCATTATAAATTCTTTAGGACTTGGTATATCATTCACAAATTGGTATGTCATTCACAAAGTTCCTCTCATCCTGCCCTTCTGAGAGAGCTCGGCCAATCAGCTCTCTCTAGACCTCCAGCTGCGAGAGGTTACAGCATCACCCGGGAATCAAACTCGCAATCTCCTGATGATAGAACGAGCACTGTATTTGGTTTCAGAATCAGAGAATAAAGAAACAGATGGCACCGGTTACATTACTGTGGGGTCATCTTTACTGAATATACCTCAAGTAACATTCTGAATAAACAAGAATCACATGTAGAAGGATCAGCCCAAAGAACCCTTAGTGGTTAATTGGTGGCTCAGTGGTGAGTTTCCATCTGCCACATGGAAGAACCAGGTTTGATTCCCAGCTAATACCCTAAGGGCATCCCAGTGCTGGTTCCAATCCTGGATGAAAATGGGAGGGTTGTATCAGGAAAGGCATAAAAAACCTGAGACAACACCTAATGGGAGCAGCCAAAAGAACAAGAAGTTGAGAATGTTTTGCAAAATGAAACCAACTTATTGCAAAAAAATAACATGTCAAACGTTTAAGAATAAGCATTCCATTAATGTATTCCATACCAAATTAATTGCCTGTGTATCATGATGCTCAATTTGCAGTTCAGTGAGAAATAAAATGCATACAGGTGTGCATCAGAGGGAAAGAATAACAATCAAATTAGTCAGCTGTTGTCACTTCTGTTGTCAGAAGCAATGCTTATCATCTGTAATGATTAATGCAATCATGAATAAAACAGAAAATTAACTTTCTGTTTCTGTATTTGTTTTTTCAAATCCCCAAATATCACTTTCAATTCAACATGTCAACAACTACAAACTACCAACACCGAGGTCAGTGTGAAGCTACCTGCAATTCAGCAGCCATGAAAAGGTGGAAAGGAAGAGGCCAAGTGGTTTAAACAGTAAGAGAGGGAAGTGAGGACACTGTTAGGAAACTGCACTACTAATTAACCACAAAACGTTTCACCAGACTCTCAAAGTGGGAAAAAAGAAAGGAAGAAGTACTGTGCCTTTTCAGTCAACCATTGAGCTTTACTTTTCCAATGTCCCTTTACAGTTACTATGAGAAAGGAAAAAAAAACACCTCTGTTTCTCAAAATACAATAACAGATTGGGGTAAGATGTCAGCTCGGCAGCTTTCTTCCAAATTACACAAGTCGAGAGGGAAGAAAAAGAAGTCTAACCAGCTGTTATTGCTTTTATGTCATCCATTAGTGAGCATCCTGTCATGTGTACTCATCTTTAAGAAATATTTCTCTAAATACCATTTTCCCCTCTAATGGTGCAGGCTCTTAAAAATAGATCAATTGAGTCATTATTGCAGAATAACAAGACAAAGACTAATAACAGTAGTTGGGATGAAATGGTTATATTTAACAAAACCACAGGAAGTTGTAAAACAAATCTATAAGCAATAAAATCAAATGTGCAATTGATGCAACATTTAGTGAAGGCTTAGTTTTACAGGATCTGGTTTCTAATAATAAAAAAAAACAGCCATGGCATTTAAATGTCTTTTTGAAAGGTCAGATGTTACTCTTCGTCCTTCGGTTAATTACTGAACTTCGTGAATGCAGAGAATATGGCTGTTTTTGTTCCCAAAACAAAAATCACAAGTGTGCAAAGAAACTCTTAGCTAATAGCAAACTCTATACTGCAAGCTTCCCTTCTAGACTGATTTCAATGCTCTTTCGTTATCTCAAGGCAGCTGACATGGTGAGATGTTTGTGTCTCGATACGGCGGCGTGATCACCTGAAAAGGCAAGGTGCCTAATTAACTTTGACTGCAAAACCACATCTTGAACAGATGTTTGAGAAGAGTCCTGTCTCCATTCTTTAATTACAAATCTGTATGAGTCCTCTTCAATTTGCTGATAAAGATTCACAGATTGGGATAATGGACCATAGTGATGTATATCAGTGCTGGCATTAGAGTAACTTTAATTAAAAGAGAAACTTGGAAGATAATGTGTTTATGGGATAAATAAAACAAGTTTGGAATTTATACATAGATAGATCGACTCATGGGTAGTGCAGAAGGTTGTGAACGTAAGGACTATCTCAGGGGAAGGTTCTTAAACAGATGTGAGGGGAAAGGTCAGGGAAAGTAAGAAAAATAATGAAAAATACAAAAAGCACAAATGGTATTTTCCGCCGGGATTAGAGTCACTGGGTCCACTGGATCCAAGCCTGGTAGTGTTATCCATAGATGAACATCTAAATATCCAGTCCACACACTTGAAAATACAATAGTATCAAAGATCCATTTTGTGGGTTCGCTACCAGCTAGATGAAAAGTGCTCCATGAAGACATGGTTTACCAAGGTTGGAGACATTTCAACTCCAATGAAGACCTTTGGAATGAACAGAAACACACAACTCTAGGAGGAACTGCTCCCAAGACCTCCTAGAGTTGTGTCTATTTATTATATAAAATAATATATACCGCTTAATCCTGTGTTCAGGGTCGCGGGGGACCTGGAGCCTATCCCAGGAGACTTCGGGCACTAGGCGGGGTACACCCTGGACAGGGTGCCAATCCATCGCAGGGCACACACACATACACACACTCACACACCCATTCACACACTACGGGCAATTTAGGAACGCCAATTAGCCTAACCTGCATATCTTTGGACTGTGGGAGGAAACCGGAGTACCTGGAGGAAACCCACCAAGCACGGGGAGAACATGCAAACTTATATAAAATAATTTGTTTTATAATCATTGCAAGTGACTGACACTAATTTGGAAATGGTTTAGCACCGATAGATGATAATGAACAATGATACCAAATACACCCAGTCAAAATGACCATATTTACAAGCTACCAACTCATAAACGCCTCTTCTCCAGGTGGTATTTTAGGCACTTTCTGACAGCCCTGATATCTTGGGCCGAATGGGAGCCACCCAGATGTGCTGCAGCTGTCATGGCTGCCAGCAAGTGCGACAAGCCACCTTTTGTTCTGGGACTTTTTTTCCCCCCCTGGTATCAAAATCACACAAAGCTTCATAAAGCCCCAACTGTGAACATCACATTCCCACTAATTCATTGCATTAGTAAAGCAAGATAAAACACAATATATAGAAAAGATGTGTTGTCAGACATTGCTTTTGTTACTATTCTAGTTTCCACTCCCTGTTTTTGATCACTCAACTGCCTTCAGCAACTCATCTATCCCCTCAGCTCATCTAACACACTCCATTTCATAGCTAAAAATGGCTAGAAAGCTGGTGGAACACTAAACCGTATCAGGACTCACAAAATTAGAGTTTACACTGATTGAGCTCACATGGCATTTTTAGAAAGTATAATGAGGAGGAAAGATTTTTAGTTTGAAGACGAACTCCAAAACTTCTTGTTCTTTATACTCATAATAGATTTATGATTTAGATAAGCAAAATGGGTTTGGGGGACATTTTCCACATGCACGAAGCTTAATAATCACTCACTGACTATAAGTTTAGAAAATCATAGTGTAAAGTGGGCTAAGGTATTGAGAGAAAAGTGAAATTCAATGTTTTAATGGCATTCTCCTTATTATTATTATTATTATTATTATTATTATTATAAATAATGACAATCATGACATTATGATTCTTTTATGCAATGAAATTACTGTACAACAATCGATATTCAGTCCAAAGTTTTTAATTTTTTATAACCTGCTGGACACAGAGTCAAAAATATGTCTGCAATACCCTGGTGTTACTTGCTCAATCCCTGATTCTAATGAATTTAATGATAGCTTCCTGAAGATCATGTAAAGAAGATTGCTGAAGATACTGCCTTCTTCACCATTGCCCAACTGTTTGCTATTAGCTTTAGGTATAGAGATGGCCCAGACCATGGCTCCAGAAAATGAATATCACTAGAGCAGTGGACTCAAACAGTTAAGGCTCTGGGTTACTGATCGGAAGGTTGGGGGTTCGAGCCACCAAGCTCTCACTGTTGAGCCCTTGAGCCAGGTCCTTAATCCTATCTTCTCCAGAGGCGCTGTATCCTGGCTGATCCTGTGCTCTGAAGCTGTTCTTTTGCAAGGGAAACATACTGTATATATGATACCCGGTATGGCGCGATTGGTGATTAATTCTGTACTGAAATATGTTAGACTGTTAAATTAGCACTATATGTAAAATTAAACTTAACATATAATCACAAATCCATGAAAAAAAGCATTCTATACTCACCACAAGATTGTACACTACCCGCTAGATCCCATTGGTTGCAGGATGGATGTATAGGCGTTCCGCAAAATTAGAGAAAGATGAGGAAACTTTTGTTTGCACATGCGCAGTGAGTGTATGTAGGACAGATTCATAGGTAGGATGAATTTATAGAAGACTGGCTAAAGGTTTTTTACCACTATGCCGCCTGACCTGATTGGTCAAACGGAGTCATGTGATTATTGTTGCTGCGTCTGATTGGTGAAACATAGTGATGGGAAGTTTGAATTATTTTAGTGACTTGGTTCTTTGAATCTCGTTCATCAAAATGAACGAATTTTTTGAGTCATTTAGTTCATTTCGTTCTTTTGATCAGAAATAAAATTAAATGTTGCATTTCAAATAAAAAGACCCCCAATACGTCTACAGTACATACACAAATTTTGGCTATAGTTCCAGTAATCAAAATGTAGCGCGGCCACATAAAGGGGCAGTGAATCAGCAGGGGAATGATGCTAGGGCTAATGTTGCTCACCTGCACCAGCAAACTGGCCCCAGTCGGGTATTTTCGTCCCCATGGCAACGATGCATTCGTACTGGGGTTAAGCTCACGCGCGCATGCGCAGCTGTGCCGTGAGAGAACCCCGATGACCTATCAGGTCACGTGTGCCGGTATAAAGCCGGAACCGGCATGACGTTCGACACGGAGAGATGAGTCAGCGCGCTGCAGTAGTTTTGCCATTCAGTACCCTTCTCATACCGTTTCTTCGTTCTCCCAGATTTACCATCATTTCTTGGTGAGAACGAACCATCTCTCCTGTATACCATCCCATTCATTCAATAGCACGGACTTGGACATTCATACATACGCACACACACACTCGCACACACTACTGACATTGTATATATTTGTTTATATTTTGTATATATTGTTTTTTCGTTGCACTTCATTTGTTTGTTTGTCTTTTGTAAATAATACACTTTGGTTTGGTTTTGGAATTTGTTGTTGTCACCGTCTTTCCTTGCTCCGCGAAGGTTGCGCAATACCGGAAGTGAGTGTAATCTGCCCGTATATAGATTTATATACCCGTTTTAGTGTAATTAGCTCTAATAATAATTCTGAGCGTTACAAAAATATTACAATGCAGCTAAGGACATACAGAATTATAATAAACAGAGCGAGTAGCTCACCTCTCATATCTTCCAGTCTGAGTGGTTTGTTCTTTTGAATCTACTGCACCGCATAGCGTCTATGGGAGTCACGTGACAAAAGAACGAACAACTCGGAGTAGAAGAGTCATTAAGAAATAATCGCTCAGTTCTGTTTCCTGTACATAACCTACAGAGGTTTTGTGATGATTTGCGCATGCGCGCCCAGTAGAAAATGAACGAATCACTCTCTCCGAGACTACTTGTTCTTCTGAGTCACGTTAAAGATTCGGTCAAAAAGAACAAATCGTTCATGAACGACCCATCACTAGTGAAACAGTCATGCAGTAGATCTACCGGCTGCGTGTTTACAATAAATGGTTAGAAAAGAATCAAGTATAGCCGAGTGTAGCGGAGTAAGAGTAGCGTTTCATTTTCAAAGTAAAAAGTATGGTGCAGTAAAACTACTCATAGAAGTAAATTTCTTCCCAAAAAGTTATTCAAGTAAATGTTACAGAGTAAATGTAACTCGTCACTACCCACCTCTGCAAATAGGCTAGAACTAACTGGTAAACAGAGGAAACTGTGATACATATATATGGATGGATGCGGTCACATTATTCCACTAATTTTGACACGTAGCTTTGTTTCAGATTCGTTACTTACGACACAAAGTCCATTGAGTTCTTTGTCTCTCGTATTTTATTTTCCAGCATCAAAGATTCAACACTTCATACAGTCGTCTTGAGTAAATCCACTGTGGTTACAACACCTGTTGCTGTATCAAAACGGTTCAAGATTTGCTTACGCATACAACAACATATTTGTCATATTTAGCTGATTACGGTTAGCTTACGGTCAAAAGCTTGTGTTTCCGTAAACGTCCGCATCCAAACTGAACTATTTTACCATGCAATAGTCATACAAATTCGTATAACAGTGGAGTTTCATCACAGACCAACCTACTACAGTCAAAATGGATGCTTAACTAACAAACATAACAGTAAATGCTTAAATGATAAATAGAATGCTTAGTGCTTAACTGATCAATAGAATAAGATAGAATAAATTTAAATAAAACAAACACAACAACAGATTCAACAGATCCATATTACATAACAAATGTGATATGGCTCTTACATACAGTATAGGTACTAATCTTAGTCACCATTGCATGTCAAATGTATCATGAAAATGTGGTAGAATATGAAAAAGTGCTATTTTCACTGTACCTTCAAAAAACAATAATTATGTTAAGTAACTTAAAGAAACCAAACCAGATTGTTCAGCATGCGACAGCTGCAAATCCGACTTCCATCACCTGAGTCATCTGTTTTATTGAGACATGAGAATCTTCGGGGCGGCATGGTGGTGTAGTGGTTAGCAGTGTCGGTTTGCACCTCCAGGGTCTGGGTTCGATTCCTGGCCAGGCTCGATTCCCGTCACTGTGTGCATGGAGTTTGCATGTTCTCCCTGAGCTTGGTGGGATTCTTCTGGGTACTCTGGTTTCCTCCGACAGTCCAAAGATATGCAGGTTAGGCTAATTGGCATTCCCAAATTGCCTGCAGGGTGAGAGTGGGTGTATGTGTTTGTGCCCTGTGATGGATTGGCACCCTGAATACAGGATATAGAAGATGAGTGAGTGAGTGAGAATCTTTGGAATTCTCTTTAGTACCAGAAGGACCCTACCAGGCAAAACCCCTTTCAGCACTGTGGAAAACAAACCAGCCATTGAATACACACGCACACAGACACTCAAAACATTCTGCACCTGTGCAAAATTGCATTTTCAGATTCCATTCTAAATTGTGTTTGCCCACTCGCGAGCATTGCTTCCTTTCTCGATCTGACCATTTTGGTTATCAAACAAAGCCCAGGGTCTCCATTTATGAGGAAAGGTGTTGACTCAGAGTCTACAGGTGCTTTATATTCATGCTCAGACATGTTGACAAAATCACTAGAGACTCAATAACCTTGCATGAAATTTGGATTCTAACTACTACACAGCAAGGGTGAGCGTCCTGATTAGAAATAAGAGCACACCTGCTAAAGGCTTTGCTTAGGAGTGCAGATGCAGACACAGAGGCTTTCATTCTGTGCGTCTGCATGTTATTAATAATTGCCTTCTTTTTAAACGAAATAAATAAATAAATGTTCATTTTAAAAACCTAGAAACCATTTGCTTTTGTACTTATTTGAAAGAGTTTGAAGTAATACCACTTCAGGAAACAAAGAACCTTCACTTATTTAAAAAACAAATGCCTGAAGGTTACCTTTTTTTAAGCATGTAAAAGAGAAAATACTATGCCACTTTTCTGCCGTACATGAAGTATTTTCGTCATAACTACATCCAAGTGCATGAGACACAAAGCAGCTGATACACTTTACATGTTTCTGACTAAAAGAATCATTAATGTTGAAGGTTGCTATAAATTATGGAAAGTTTTTCGCAACACAATATAATCACTAGAATGAATAAAGCTCAATGGAATATTGTCTCTAAAAAGCTATAGAGTTTTTATAAAGCTAGTCTTTCAGTTGAAAAATGAAAGTCTGAAGTTGGTCTTATGCCATGTCAGTCAAAATTATTGGATCAAATTATTGATCTGCATCATGGATAGAAATCATTCAAATAACTAAAATTGGAAAATCTGAGAAGGAATAGTGCTGAATCGGAAATTAAAACATGAATAACTGTGAACAGCCATGTTGTGGGAATGTTACTTTTTAAAGTAACTAATTACTTTACAAAATTCTTGTCTTCAAAAAGTAATCAGTTACATTACTGCGTTACTTTCTGATAAAAGTAACTTTCAGAAAACTGACTCTGGGTGTGTTTCAGAAAAAGTTTGCCAGATTAATGTGCAAAAACTACTGTATATAATAAAACTATATAAGCTACATAACCTTTCTATTTAAGCGCACTCACAATAACAAAAAAACTTTATGATTTTGTAAATGTTTGAAAGCAACCAAGGTGAGCTGTTCTGTATTGTTTTTGGTGAACCGAAACTCCATGGATGCTCGCCTCACAGACGTGAAAAAAATATGTACTTATATAGAAAACTAAATGTCTGCTTTTATATAAACTAATGGAAAAACGTAGACGATGTAATTCATATGAAAAGTGGATTTTTGGCGCATCCACTGCTGCAGAGACGACGAGATGACATGATTAACTTATTATCTTTAATAACTGATGGAGGTTTTAAGCTGTATACACACGTACAGTATTCTGGCCTAAACAACTCAAAACTACACCTGTGACACAATAGCAGTAATATTTCGAACATCTTGCAGGCTGCCATTTGGAGAAACGAGAGAATAATGAATAAACCAATTGTTGGGTCAAAATAACCCAACCAGGTGTTCATTTGTAAATGACCCACTACATCTCATTTGACCCAACATGAGCAACACAACAATGTGTTTAAAGTACCTGAAATAACCCAGAACTTAAATATCAATAAACAGATACAGAGATGCGCTATATAACAGTTTATATTTTGTACAAATAAAGTTGTCAGCTAGTGAACTTGATCTAAACAACAATTAACTAATGTTTTTTTTTTTAAACTGCAGTGATTGAAAATGTCACTTTGCACCACCTGGCGGTCATTTTACGATTGACTTTGAAATGCAACTGATTGATTTTGGCCGCTGTCTTTTTTACACGCCTGTAATAACCATCCCGATTGGGTACCTACTGTAGTTTGAGTACTTTTCCATTGCAGAAAATGAAAACTCCTTCGTGACTCCTCATGCATGTTATTTTAGTCAAGACCTTTATCATTATTCTACCATCATCACTCAGCGAAGTTTGGCCCATAAACTGTTACCTACTCATACCCTTATCTGACCTACGCAGGTTCGCGCGATGGCCCTATAGTCCTCTCACTGCATAGGTTAGAAAGGGGTATAACTACAGGAATAACAGGGGGCGCGGGTTAATGGGGGCGGGACTTGTAGGACACACACACACACACACACACACACACACACACACACACAATAACGGATTTGGAATGACTGCTGTCTGGCTCACAGATTGCACAAATTGTCGGAATAAGGGATTAAATTTTTTTTTTAATAACTACACAAGTACTTAAATGGTGGACCTAACGTGTTAGGTAACGTGTGACGACCGGAAAGTACTGAGTAACCAGTGTATAATATCCATGGAGTTTTCTTCCCTCAGAGCATATTATTCTTACCCATCTACAGTATCCTGCTTTATTCTGCGTGAAGTCTGGAGCCTATCCCAAGGGACTTATGAAGGCCATCCCAGGAGGGCGAGACCAAAACCTACCTCTGCGCCCAGACAAGAAGTTAATTTAGAGTTATCAGCCTGAAAAATGACCAATTAACAGCACCTCAGATTAGAGGCGTTATGAAGTCTTTACAGAGCAGAAGTAGCAGAAACATCTCAATATCAACTGTTCAAAGGAGATTAATGCATTTTTTGGACACCTTCAGCATTCCTTTACAATGTAGAAAGAAATAAAAATCAGGAACCATCATGGAGTTAGAAAGTGATCTAAAACTTTTGAACGGTAGTGTATGTTCGCGGGGAGTCTGGAGCCTATCCCAAGGGACTTACGACACAAGACGGGGTACACCATGGACAATGTGCCAATCTATCTCAGGGTACACATACACACACTTTTGGGAACACTAATTATCCAAATGTCTGTGGACTATGAGAGGAAACCGGAGTACCTGGAGGAAACCCACCAAGCACTGTGAAAACATGCAAACTCCATGCACAGAGACTATAGGCTGGAATAGAACCCGGAACCTGGAGGTGCAAGGCGACAGTGCTAAACACTAAGCCACTGTGTCGCCTTCCATGTTATACTCAAATAGTGAAGTGGTTCTGGGAGCATGAGGAATCATTTTCACACATAAATTGGCAACCGCATTGTGGGAATTTATAGGAAAGGTGCCGGTATTTGACTTAAAACCATCTCTGAAATGGAAAGCACCTTATAAGATTTCCTGTTCACTCTTTAAGTACTATATAGGACTGTTTTGGGAAATGGTAATTCTATAAATGCGATTTATTTGCATTTAATCACAAGAAAACCTACCACCATTAACCTTGCCCATCCCTCAACCAAAAATCTTTCAACCCCATGTGCAACTTTGTGACTGTGTTAGTTCTTCAAGTTCTGCACGTTGAACTCATGGACAGCTCTAGGCTCTTCAGGCAAGAGGCAGATATCAAACAACACTGGCTGTTCTCACACAGAGGGATTACCTTAGCAGACCCCTGTGAAGCTACAGAGACACTATCCATACTGATCACAAAGACGGCTAGATCACACAGTCTGCAATATAGGAGCCAATTAGGGATGAAAGCTAGCTTCAGTATCTCGCATGAGGGAAAGGCTTTTTGTTTCTATCTCTGCGAACAAGAAAGATCTTTTCATCATTTCTGAAAGGTTGACTGGTTAAACTAAGTATTGCTGCTTCTTATTCAATAAACTCAGCTTTAGGACTGTGCTTATGGCAAATCCATGACTGTGATAAATCAGGAACTTTTGGGTAATGATATGGAAAAAGGAATCTGTATTGTTGTGGGGTTGATATAAGATTAATGAAATGAGGAATCAATAAAGCACTGCCTAATATACAGTATGTATGAACTAATACTCCACAAACTATAGGGCTGAAAATGAATCATACAAAAATGGGTTGGATATGAAATATTGATAAAGAGAGTGTAATGATAATGTGTGTGATGTATAACACTGTTAAATTATTTGAAATTTATTTAGTGTTGCACTAATTTTTCCGGTTTCAGGTTTGTAATTTGATACAGGACTTCATGTTTTATTTACTGAATAAGTGGCCTCTCCATGCTTCCTCTAGGATTCCCTTTCTTGCTCACATTGGTTCCTGAGAACAATTCGTTCCCATGAGCTTTCCTCCCTCAGGGAGTTCAACATGTCAGAGATTGGATGAGTTTGACAGACAGTCATCCAGGCAGAAAGCTAACCGTCTCAGTTACTCGGACAACACCTGATGCCACCAAATGACAGCGTTATGGCTATTAATATTTCAAAAAGGGCCTGAGCACAAATAAAAAAATGGTGCGTTCGTATATAGTTTCCACAGACTTACATAGTAATGAAGTTAAGCCGCTTCTCTGTCACTTGATGATCGATGTGTATGCTGTTGCTGCTGCTGCTGTAATACTTCGCCTGCCTAAGTTGCTTGCAATTCTACTAAGAAACATGAAGCATTTCTCAACATTTTCTAGAAATCACACATGGATAAGGGCTAGACTGAGGTGCAGTTTTACGAGGACTTAAATTTTTTTTTGTTATGCATACAGTGTTCTGATTGTTCTGCATGGCTTCCCACATCAATAAGTACTTCATATCTTATTACACAAATCTCAAACAATTATTCCCATGCACAACAAATGTCCCAATGCACTCCATTTAATGAGAATTACTGCAGCGGAAAAGCAACAAGCACTTAACGCTTAAAATGGATATAACCTTTCCTCATTTATGTTTTGACCATGGGGCAAAGGAGTCCAAATGACCAAATCATGTGGTTCCTTGATTGACCTCTACGAGCTGGCAGCAAAAAGAAGTCGGTCCCCATGGACCCCAATGTTAAAATGCCCATCTTTCCAACAGAAATAAACATGTTTGCAGCTTGGTAAAAGTAAAAACAATATGGATTATGGAGTTCAGTCAATTGCAAAGTGATGTTTGACATCATAACATTTTGGCTTAGCTGAAGCTATGCTAGCTACCTTGCAGTAGCTGAGGTAGATATGTTCCATCTAACAGCTGGGCTCCATTTCCTCTACCCATTTGCCCATTTATGGATTATCCAGGGCTTAGGTAAAGTCCGGGAGGGCCGGCTAAGATAAAGAGAACCAGTCTCCAAAAAACCTATGGTTGTTCTCAAGGAGGGTTTGTAGAGTTTATGATTTTGACCCAATGTCGATCTGTTTCCCAGTTTGCTTTGGTTTTGTTGTTGCGATGGCTTAATGAGTACAGTAGCAGGGTTGTTTCCTATCTCCAGGGTTGGGGGTTCAAATCTCCAGTTTGCTTGTGTTTGTGGAGTTCTCCATCTGCTTGGTGGAGTTGCTCTGGCTCCGTCCAAAAACATGCAGTGTAGTTTGAAGGCACTTTAAAAGTGGTGTACTGTATGATTGAGTGTGCTGTGTCATCGGTTTGATAGCGTGAATTACACTAATGTGCCTCTGTACCAGAAAGGTATTTAGAGGAGCATTTGTGAGGAATATTTGTTTATAGTTATTATATCATTTTATTGGTTAGACCTACACTAACACTATATGGACAAATGTCTGTTGTCCATTCATACAGTATGTGCTCTTGTCTCAAACGCAAACAGTGGACTTAAATTATATTTATTTATTTATTTTTATTTTTTTATTTTTTTTACATATTTTTATTATACATTTTAATTTAGTTAAATATTTCATTATTTACTTATTTTATAAATACACCACAAGTTTACAACAAGGCTGTACCATACAGACAAAAACATGCCCAGAGTTAGCTAACATGCTAACTAGTATTAGTGTCAACAAGGATTTTCAGGATATCATTCGAAAGAACAATTTGTACAATTAATTGTTGAGTGTTTTGCTTCGAGTCACTGTTATTTGGCTACAGCTGAGAAAAGGACATTTATTTGCCTCAGCTTACTTCTGAAATAGATAAACACCTAGCTAGCATTATGCTAACATTAGTTGATAAGAGGTGCAAACAAACAAAAACGCTTGATCATGTGTCTACAATGCAATGTGGTCCCTAGGCTATCCTAACCTGTTGTACGTCTACACGCCTGATTTTGAAGATAAGCATTTTAATTCATTATACTGCAAGATAATGAACAAATATCGGGAGCTTTCAAACTCATTTGTGACTGTCACATTTGACAGGAATATATGGAGACAAACAGAAAGTTTTGGAAATGTTTGAAATGGATTAAAGCAAGCACGTCTGATTTTTAGGACGTCTGATGTAAACAGAAAAAACAGAAGCAAGTGTCCAACAACAATACAGGCTACAAAGATGAACGTGAAGCATGAGTGTGAGAGAGACTTGAGGCTGCAGTCTGTTTGCTGTAATGAGATGGCTGGCTGCCCACATGAAGTGAGGGACAGGTGAAGAAAGCAAAGCCACCATAGCTACATCTTAGCCACCACCTGAGTCAGACTTGTCCTGTCAGCTCCAAAGCTAATTGGCACCTGCAGAGGAGAAAGAACTGGTTCTCACACACGCACACACACACTCACACACACACACACACACACACAGTCCTTTCTCTTTACTCCAGAGAGCCATCTATTAGGCAGCCCACCACTCATTCAAACTTAGCCGTGACTCGAGCGCAACTCACGGAATCAAAACAGGCCTGTTATTATTTTGTGATTCGAGAAGCATAAGTGTGTGGGTGACTTCAATAAACGTGCAAGAAAGTTTCTCAAAGTGTTAAGAGTGTCGTGCAATTTGCAGCCTTGACTCACTTTCTAAGGCATACGATGTCACACTACTATGCCAAATATATCAACAAGAACCAAATTGGTGAGGATTCCACAGTTCTTATAACACTGCCTCCAGGATAAACCATTCCCAACACTCCAAAGCTTTCATGCAGGTTCAGGCTGGGGCAAAGCACGGGGAAAAAAAATACTGCCTGAGGACTTTTCGGCTGTATCAGGTTTCAAGAATATAGTACTACCGCAAGGTGCCAAAATGGAGTTTACTGATTGGTGTCTTCCTTGGTTATTGGAAATTACACATATACATATAGGGAGAAATATTCAAAATTCAAATTCAACATTTCCAGGTTAATGATTTAAAGGTAGTAGTCTTAGTTTTCCAGAGCATTCCTTTATTTAAACCTCATTTA
This sequence comes from Channallabes apus, assembly GCA_030522415.1. Lineage (NCBI taxonomy): Eukaryota > Metazoa > Chordata > Actinopteri > Siluriformes > Clariidae > Channallabes > Channallabes apus. Next base: position 15,104,471 of record CM060109.1, read on the forward strand.
AAATAACACTAATGCATAACAACTATGTAAGTTGTAATAATTCCAATAATTAAGGTTGAAGAATGAGAGCGGGATCCTGCTGCGAGGCACAAGCTTGTTATACACTCAGATTTGACACACACCTCGGCATGGTTCATTTGCCCCTCAGGACCACGTACTGGAGCGTATTTTCCCCTCCCACATGCATCAACAATCTGACGGAGATAAGACGACCCTATCTCACAGAGTAAGACTTTCATTACCTCTGCCGATAAGCCCGAAGCGAAATAGGTGACATTCCAATCACGTTAAGACTAGCTTTCCTCGGCAAGAGGGTCTCTGAGTGAACTGACAGGGCCGACTCAGAATGATGATCTCCAGACGTATCATAACGTTAACCTTTGTTATACAAGCTCGGATATGTATGCATGTTTTATAGACTATTTATAGATGCACCAAAACCAAACCATAATTCTTTTTTATTTTAATTAAACACAGAATACCAATTGTTAAGTTAATACTTGCATATCCCAGCATCTTGCAGTGCAACAGTGCAGCAATTGGAGCAGACAGGGTTAAGGGCCTTGCTTAAGGGCCCAAAAGCAGCAACCTGGCGATAAGTAACTTTTTTCTATAATAGAAATTTTTATTCTTTATTTTTATTTTATATTTTAATTTGACAATAGTGCCAACAACAATTTAATAAATTTTATAATTAATAAAATTATAGTTCTTCTTCTAATATATTCCTGATTCCATAATAACAGCTCATTATCTGAGACTTCTATGGACGATGCTACACATACTGTATCCTAAGACAAACAATAAACCATTTTAAATCTCTGCTTCTATTTTAAAAAAGAAAAATATAATTACTGATTTGGTGAAACATTCTTTAATAGTTTATTTAATCGTCTTTTTGTAAGGCTCAGGAAGTTTTTGACAAAGGGAAAACTTGCAGAAAGTTACATGACAAGCAGTGCATTTTTTTTCTTTCTTATGAAGCTCAAGAGAGAGGAAAAAAGCAGAGGCTGGTGTTGGAGCGACTGTTTGTAAATGCTATAACAAGTAAAAAAAAAAAAAGAGCTGTCTGTAAATATAACTGAAAGTGAATAAAAAAAGTATTGAAAATTTGACTTGGTGTAAGAGAAATAAAACAAAAAAAAAGGACATTATACGGCAGTTTCTACTTTTGCAGCTTTCGCAGCTTTTCTTTTTCTTTTTTTCCTGCCAAACATAAAATGCAAAAAATAATAATGCATTTTTAATTAATTTAATTAATTGATTAAAATTTTACATGCTAAACAGGGAAGCATGGTGGCATAGTGTTTGGCACGTTTGAGGGGTTCGACCCGACCTGCATGGAGTTTGCTTGTGCTTGGTGGGTTTTCTCCCACAATCTGCAAAGACATGCAGATTAGGTCAATTAACGTTTCCAACTTGCCCATAGTGTGTCTGCTTGTGCCCTGCAATGGATTTTGACCCCATGTAGGGTGTACATTCCGCTGGGACAGGCTCCAGGCCTCCCACAACCATGTACAGGGTAAGCGGTACAGAGAATGAGTGAGTCAGCACCATACACTAAGTGGCTAAGCAGGTGAAACTGAGATGTCCACGTAATTATACTCTTGTATCCACATGCTAAAAGTCAAAACAAGCTACAGCCTCACATTGTGCCTAAATTCAACAGAATTACAAGCAATAATTTTAAAATAGTGAACATTACAGCTTTAGAATCCAGTTTTAGTTTAGTTTTAGTTTGAGTTTTAGTATTTTTGCAAAACCAGCTTAAGAAAGCTTATTCCTCATGGAGAAAGCAGGCAGATGTGAAATGTTTACACATGTTTCGGGCAAGATTTTCGGCTTCACTTAGAAAAAAAGTATAAAATGGTGCCTCCTGGGCAGAGCTGAGCCCCGAGTCAGAGGAGGGTCTCAGCACCGGTTGGTTTTTATGAATATAGTGTTAAAAGGAATTTTCAAAAGAAAAGTGGGTGGGATGTTTTTATCCTGTTAAAGCGCACCACTTTGCTTTGCATCAGGTTGCATTGCACCACTCCAATTATAGATTTTATTTTCTATAACAGCACACCCGGTTGTGCTTTGCTCTTTTTTAATAAACCAATATTAAAAAAAAAGTAAGATAAACACATAAAAGCTTGGAGATCCCCCTGCATCTTTAATATATGGAAGAAAATAGCTAAATACATGATATATATATAGTATACTGAACAAATCTTTCAAGGAGTTTTGATATCCAGTGGTGAAACTAAGCTACGCAATAATAATTTCTGATATGCTTTAAAAACGAAAGGAATTAAATATTAAAATGAGCCATTTTTGCACTGAATAGAATGTATAGGGTTAAAGGAAGAACCACGAAGGGAAAGGTTATATTTGGTTTTGACGAGTGAGTCTGCCAAACCTGCTATCCCAACTCTCCCTTTTTCAGCTTCACCTCACAACCTTTTAGTTATGAGTCCATTTCAGTTCCTTTCCTGTGCCTTGAGTATTTGCTCCCTCTTCATCATCACAGACTCGGCACCTTTTTTCCTGTCAGGAAGTAATATCGTTGAGTTAATAAAGTGGCTTGAGGAAATGTTCATATAATGTACATGGTTCAGCATTATCCTCTCTCTCTCTCTCTCTCTCTCTCTCTCTCTCTCCCTCTCACTCACTCACACACACTGCCTGTAAGAAAGATAAAGTTTTTTTTTTTCATTTCATTTCTTCACCTTAACATGAGACAATGCAAATTACCTGCTCATATCCTTTTTTTTTTACTCACTGCTGCTGATTTCATATTCAGGAGATATTAATAATCTATTAGGCAGCACGTAAATGGTTGACAAATGGCTTCTCACTAATTTATCCGTATTGTAAAATTCAATTTTGCAAGTTGAAAGGACCCACCTGACCCCTTAATGCATCTTATTCTAGTTTTAACAAGTTATTAAATTATCTTTCACTGAAGAGATGGAGATCATGAGACTGGAGCTACATACTCTATATGAACAAAGCACGCTGAGCGGAGTGGTGTTGAAAAAGTGTATAGCATTCCATTGCATTGTATTGCATGATGTGCAAGTCTAAATAAGTTGCATTTCATGAGACATGTTATTTTGGGAAATTATAATGATATATATCATTGCGTTAAAATGCTTGATGTCTATTGCTAGTCCACAAAATTCCTTCCAGCATTTAACACTTGTTTCAACCTACTGCTATTGCTGAACAATCTACGTCATGAGAAACACAGAGTGGCACAACGATAAAGTGCTTGCACCTTCTTCAATCACGTAATATAAGTTTGAATCCCATCTATGCCCCTGAGTCAAGGAAGTAAAAATTGCCCGTACTTCTGAGTTGAAGTGATGGCATACTTTCTTTTCCTAAATGGTGTCTGTGAGCTGAAAAAAATGCACTAGCTCTTCATGTTCGCCTTAACCATTTGAATTGAAGAGAAACATGTGAGGAACAAGAGAATTACAGACTCGTTACAGAATGTGAAATACGTATAAAAAAAAAAAACTGACAGTTGGAACAGAAGTGCCTTTCCATGTTCATTCTCAAGACCTAAAATAAATCCTGGTTAATTAAGTTAAAAGTGTCCTAACATTAACTTTTAGTCATTTTTAGTGTAGGAAGTAGGAAGGAACGGGAATTTCCAGGGATCACCTGATATGATATAATCGTGATACCTGAGTGCAGATTCCATTTGTATTGTGATTTTTATGAATTTTTAACATTCCTAAACAAATATACTAAATCTCCAACATACAAACAAGTTGCATTGTGAAATCTTGTTCGTAAGTCTAATTTGTATGCAAGTCCAACAAACATTGTCTAAGTACTATGTAGGATACTAACACAACTGGGTTACACAGTATAAAACTAACTTGTTCCATGTTCTTGTCCTTGTTCTTTAAAATTGTGGCAGTTGTCGAACAATTCATTTTTGTCTTTTCACCTCGCTCCATTCTCCCAATTATTTTCACTTTTGTCTATAATCGTTGCTTGGCACTGCGTAGTAGTACCAGCTTCATCGCCGGTGCTTTGCTTGCTTGCTTCCCGACATCCACATGTTTTTATCTTCTAAAGTTCATAACTCGAATGTTCACACGTAGGTGGAGTTATTGTATGGCAAATCATTTCCCCCTACCTTACTGGATGCTGTGCCACCTGACAATGTGTGAAAAGTTTAGGGTGCAAGATTTGTATGATTATAAAGGAACAGAAACATTTTACCACCACAAATTAAAATATACATAAATTAAAAATGTTTTGAAAAAAAATTTGGAGTCATTGTGTAAGTGAATAATTTTTTCCCCTCGTCATTATTCTCTATTGTGTATGTGTGTGTGTGTGTGTGTGTATATATACAGTATATAAACAGAAATGTGAGAAAATATCAATCCCTGCTTTTCTGGGCTAGGGCTTTACCAAGCCAATTACAGTAGATATTCCCATGTTATGGCCTCAAATAAGATAATACACCCGACCAGCTTGTTGCTCACCTCTGCTATTGTCATGTTCTCTGGCTTATTCAATAAGGACGCAAGATGCAGGTTCAAGTTCAAACTCAAATTCACGTTTTATTTTCTCTTCTTAATTTAAAGTTCTTTTCCTTTTTAAAGTCTTGGGTGAAATATGAACTTAAAATAAAAAACAAACACAAGCACGTAACACACGAAACACAACGAAACAAAACCGGGAAGCTCCTCAGGGAACCTCCTCAGGCTGGGTCTGCAGGCAGGCACAGTTACACAAGCACAGTCCTTTCCTTCCAAGAAACACACAGTAGTAATCACTCGAGATAATGGCGCTCACGCCTCACGTATCAGCATTGACTTTAATCCAAGATACCTGTCATGACAGGTCTTACCCCGACCCTGCAGACTCGGCTCAGCCCTGAGGAGGAGACACGCACACACAGAGAGGTGAGGAGACACAAAGCAACATAACGTGAAGACAACAGTGAACGGACAAACGTGTCCGGATCTAACTGGCATTTATAGAGACACACGAGGGAGTGACACAGGTGCACATCCTTCTGCTGATGAGGGGAAGACATAACACGTTCACACACTAGGGGGGGACAAGGTGCGGCTCAATAGTCCGGAGACCCAGATCGTATTTCCCCGGACCGTGGTGGCACAGATGTGACAGCTATTCTCTGTTGGGGCGTGGCTTGACAGTAGATAATTGCCATAGACACCAAAATGGTGCATTTGGAAGAGGAGTGAAATAAAGTAAACAGTTCTGTGTGATAAAATGCCTTATCTGAGTGGTCACCTGTAGCATTTAAAACACACAACTGTGAAAAAAAAAACTTGTTAAGGAAATAGTAAAATAGGACCTGACCAGAGTTGTCTGGTTGCATTTAGATAGCATGTTATACTGATTTCTCACTTTTGACCAGCAAGCCGTAGTCCAGACACCATGTGCTTTTCATATCAAATGTTAATATAATACCTGCAGCAGAAAAAGAAAACTCTCTATAAACTTGGTGTCGAGCCCTATATTTACCATGAAACAACTAATTTTTCACAGCTGACGCACAAAGGCCACAGTCATAATCCTAATCGATGGCCTTGGGAGCCGCAAGACCAATCCATTGCTCAGTCACAGAAACTTGCCTTGCGCTGTCTTCCTGCGCCTGAGGATGGCACGTGCCAGGCCAGTGACTTTTTTTCCAAAGTAAGCAGTCCACTCGTGTGTTCCTTGGAGGAAACAGGAGTTTTAAATGGAGTATTGATTGAATGTGAATGGGGAGCATACATAGAAGCAGCGCGACGTTCAGTTATTACAAACTGCCTTAGCGTAGGCTAAGCACAGCGTGATCAATAGTGATTTAATTGTGCTTGCTCTGGGAAAAAATAGTCTCATAACGAGAGACAGCAAAAGACACCAAAAGAGCCTAAACTATTTTAGTGGGAAACGGTTTGTGTAACCTGGAGTTTAAATCATCATGGTTTTAATGAATGTAAGCCAATACCATTTCTTTTAAGGGGTTCTGCACTTTAAAACAACTTTTTTCAATACACTTGTTTATGACCATGTTCATATCTGATTGCTGAGAGAGAGAGAAAAAGTTGAGGAAGCCGAAATGAGCCAAATTCATAGTATTTTTCCTTAGTATTCTTCTCATAAAAAAAATGTTATGTGTTCACCAAGCACAGCCCATACATTTTTAAGAACACACATTATTACCTCTTACCTTTCAGGTTTTGTGCAAATGAATTAAACCATACTTGAGCTCCATGTGTTATAGTAAATTAGGCTCTACAGTAGCTACAGGAGTGCATAAGAATTCATTAACATGACATGGACGTTTACAAATGTCAACATATTTCTCATAATTTTCACCAAAGAAAAATGCAACAGTTTGGGGATGTCAGTAGATTGCCAGACTGATGCACTTATTAACCCAGTGTAAGTATCTATTCAGTGATGTAAACTTTAAAGCACTTTTTGTAAGTCGCTCTGGATAAGAGCGTCTGCCAAATGCCTAAATGTAAATGTATTACAAGTAGCCAGCATATGCAACCAAATATAAAGCCTTATTTTTCCACATTTTGTCACATTACAACCATAAATGTAAATGTATTTTATTGGGATTTTATATGATACACCGAAACAAAGTGGCAAATAATTGTGAAGTGTAGGGAAAATGTGAAATGGTTTTTAATTTCTCTTACAAATAACAATCTGAAAAGTATGGCATGCACTTTTATTCATCCCCTTTTATTCTGATACCCCTATCTAAAATTCAGTGCTACCAATTGGCTTCAGAAGTCACCTAATTAGTAAATAGAGTCCATCTGTGTGTAATTTAATCTGACAGTATAGATACAGCTCTTCTGTGAAGCTCTCAGATGTTTGTTAGAGAGCATTAGAGAACAAACAGCATCATGAACCCCAAGGAACACACCAGACAAGTCCAATCCATCTTCCGAATGGCACAACTGCAAACCTACCAAGACATGGCCATCCACCTAAACTGACACACCACAGAGATCAAGGTGGGAGAATCTGTGGAAACAATACAGGAAAAAATACATTTGTGGTTGTAATGTGTCTAAATGCAGAAACGTTTAAGGGTTATGCATACTTTTGCAAGACACTGTATTTTAATATCCAGTTCCAATTATTTTGCTCATCAAAAGAGCTATGTCCTCTGCCACCTACTGTATGTTCTGAGCAATTGTGTTAAAAAAATTATTTCTAATCTATGGTTTCATATTTATTTATTAATCTTCAAACCAAATGTTTCCAGTGTGTAGCAAAAACGAAAGAAACGACCTTGCTGTTCCAATACTTTAAGAGTAGATACAATATGTTGTCAGAGAGTCAATATTTTGGTATGGCTTGGAAGGCAACAGGGTTATGCTGTAAGATGGTTTGTTACAGATAAGAATTCTTTGATTTAAGAAGACAAGGAATACAAAAACACAGACCAAATTATAGGGTAAAAAACTGTTTTTGGAATGACAGGGTACAATGGCATGGTGGAGAATGATGCAAATCATAGCAGGAAAAGTATGATTCAGTAACTACTGTATTATGCATATTATATTCATGATGAAATTATTAGGGAAAGTATGCAAGAGACAAAACAGGAATGTAATCCTGGACCCATCAATAGGTCATGAAAGTTTACTTGAGGGATTAAAGTTCTGCTCGCCTGCATTCATATGCATACAGTATGAACTTGAGTAACATCCAATTCTTAATCCATAGGGTTTAATATGATGTTGGCCCTGCCCCTTGGCAGCTAAAACAGCTTCAACTCTTTTTTTCACCTTCCTACGAGGTGCAGTTCAAGTCAGAACAGGGTGATCCCCAAACTATTCCCACAAAGTTGGGCGCATGAAATTGGCCACAATGTCTTGATACATGTATGCTGAAACATTAATAGTTCCTTTCACTGGAACTAAGGGTCCGAGCCCAACACTTGAAAAACAACCCCACATCCTCCCTCCACTTGAACTTGGTGATGTAAGGTTTGGTTGCAGCTGCTGAAGGCCACATGATGTTTGGAGGCATCTGCTGACCCAACTCTACCATTCCGTGGCTGAGTTGCTCTCATTCACAATCATTTTCACTTTGTTATAATTCCTCTAACAATTGACTGTGGAATATTTAGTTGCAAGGAAATTTTACAACTGGACTTATTGCACAGGTGGAGCCCTATCACGGTACGCTGGAATTCACTGAGCTCCTGAGAGCGACCCATTCTTTCACAAATGTTTGTAGCAGGGGTCTGCATGCCCAGGTGCTTGATTTTATACACCTGTAACCATGGAAGTGACAACCAAACAGCATTTCAGCAGAAACAAGCGCATACCCACTGCCAGGCACAATGGTCAAGGGGTGATGATTTGAGCTTGTTTTGTAGCTCAAGTAGCTGACTATGAAATGTAAAGCTGTCTGTCTAACAGCTGAAACTGGGTCAAAAGTGTGTCATGCAACAGGATAATGATCTGAAGCGCCCCAGTAAATCAGCATCAAAATTGCAAATAAAATAAAAGAATCCAGGTTTTGGATGGTATAGTCCAGACCACAACCCAATCAAAATGCAGTGACTATGCCTTTTCATATTAGCCTAGTTATGCCGTACTGTGTCCCAGTCTTATCCTGCTTTATGTTTGTAAGTCCTGTCCATATATCTTGGGTACCAACGTCAAAACCACATCATTTGTTCATTTGACCTTTGCCTATTTAACTAGAATATGAATTATCCTAGTTTGCTGCTGCCTTCTTGTGTACTGACGTCTTCTAATATTATAATGTAGCATTAATTACCCACATGCCATCATTTGGCTTTTAATCTAATATAACTCAAATTGACAAGAATTGAAGCGACCTTGTCGGCAAAATTGACCAATCAAATGAAGGACACTAAAATGAATTTCTATCTGTCTCCCTCCTCAGTAAACTATAAAAGGTAATGTGACTCAGTGATATTAAATATGTATGGGCGTACTCTAAGGGGATCAGGCGCCCTGTGGCCACCCATGCAAAAATGTCATTTCTGCAGCTACGATAAGGAATTAGTCAATACAGACATCACCGTGGGGATCTGATAAGCCTTCATCACTTCATGGCACTTTTCAAACTTTTCTTTAATACTTTCTCTTCCCCCCACCAACCTCTCGACACACACTTCCTTCCTTTCTGTAATAACAGCCCTTTTCTATTGATGAGCAGAAAATGAAGAATATGAGCTTTTAAAAAAAAGCAACAGTAAGATCTTGTCCACAGAGCCACTCCGTTCTTTTTATGGAAAGATAAAATGGAAATTGGGGTGTTTAATATGAAAAAGATGAATAGGCTTATAAGGAAATCAGACATGTTCCATGAACTCATGTGGACAGGTTAATGTTGACTTGCTGCAAAGCTGTATATTCAAATGCAAACAGTAGGATAATGTTGGGTATATTGTATCAACACAGTGTTGCAAATTTGTAAATAATAATAATACAAATGGAAAGCAGATGAACATATTTATGTCTGAAAAAGGTCACATTATGAAAATGTACTTTTTGATAAAAAAAAACATAAAAAAACATAAAAAAATGTAGGGGAAAAGCAACAAAAAAATCCTCTCCCTTTTTCTTCTTTACATTTCCACATATTTTCTTTAAAAGTCCCACCCTTCGGACACACCACTAGTCATGATATTTAAAATATTTTTTGAGTAACCCGGTTCGGAGCATTCCCGAAGACGAGCAAAATTTTTAATTTTTAACATTAATTTAACATTAATTTAATCTTGATAATTGAGCAAGTCTTGATATACAAGTGGCAAATACCATCAAGTATCATGTGGCATGCATGCGCTTCTTGTTTTGACGATGAGAGTCACGTGATCACAACTGAGCCAAAGCCTCTTTCATTTTTTGTTTGTATGTGTGTGTATATGCTCGCGTGGGGATGGGGTGTGAGTGTGTGTATGCACTCGCGCAGAGGTGTGTGTGTGTGTGTGTGTGTGTGTGTGTGCGTGTGTGTGTGTGTGTGTGTGTGTGTGTGTGTGTGTGTGAGTGTGTACTGTACAGTATGTGTGTGTGTGTGTGTGTGTGTGTGTGTGTGTGTGTGTGTGAGTGTGTACTGTACAGTATGTGTGTGTGTGTGTGTGTGTGCTCGCGTGGGGAAGGGGTGTGTGTTCGTGTGGATGTGTCCTACACAGCACCCCCCCTTCCTCCTCTCCTCCCTCTGGTCTCGATCACTGCAGCTAGGATTGTTTTTGTAGTAAACTGGGTTTATTGTTCACCTATCCACTAGATGGCAGTAGTGATGCTAATGGTAATGATTTGCACGTTCAAAAAGAGGCGACAACAAACAGCTAAACGTGGGATGAGATCATGTGTGTCATTAGTTTTTGTTGTAACTATTTCATGTTCCCATTATTTCTTACAGAGAAATGCGCTTTGATATATGAGTGTTTTGATATACAAGCATACTTCCGAACGAATTATGCACGCAAACCAAGTAAATTTCAGGACTCTCCACTGTCTTCATGTTATTCTCCTCACCTTTTGACTACATAGTATTGGTAAGAATTTAAAACTGCTTTTACCCCAGTTAATGACACTAACTTTCAGACACTAACTTTGGTCACCAGCTCTGCCAGTGGCGGTAGTTACTGTAGTTCATCGCTGCCTTTTGTGTGACATCGACTAATTAACTTGAAAAGATTTTTAAAAGATGTATAATATGTGTTTTAAATATCAGTGATGAGCAGGCTCTTAGTGAATTTAAATTTCCTAAAATTGAGCATGTTAGGAATCATTTGTATCATTTCAAAGCCTATACATTTAAAATTAAGTTATTTGAATTTTGACTAGAAGCAGACTTCCTTGAATCACTGTACAGTATTTAAAACTATGACATATCAAGTGAATATATTTGACATGATAATGTAATTAATGTCATTTTCACAGCCATCTACAACAGATCCGTGCAATATGTCCAAGCCATATTTGGTGTTACGATGGTTTCCAGGAACCTGCCAAAAACTGATGTGTAAGCACAGATGGCCATTATGGCAACAAGTGACAACATCCACAGCGTGAACAGAGTCTTGACAAGAAAAAACAACTATACAACCTGCTCCTGTGCTAAACCTTATAAGCGATATAATATAATAATTGGATGCCGTTTTATTCTACTTCATAGGCGTAGCATTGCAAGCAAAGCGTCAGCCCTGACCCTGACCCTCAATCTCACCATAACCTTAACCATTTCTAAATGTGAACATTCATTTTCATGAATGTGTAATCAGGATATAATTTTGAACATCATTTTTTTTTATATAAAATCTGTGCAGTACTGATTTAAAGCCACCCCACCCACCCCAGCCTCCCCCATTCCAATCACTGGTTCACTGAGACACCTTTCAATCTAAAACACCAATATGCTCATCGAGATGACTCTATATTTCTTTTTTCCCATGAGTACTTGCATAGTAGTTCATTACATAAAGTTTTCAGGAAACAGACTGATTAAAATGCACCGAGACATTCCACCGGAGAATACTAATGTTGGATCGCGAATACTTCAAAATCTGTTTTAAAAGGAGTATTACAAGCTCTCTCTCTTTCCCTCTCCCTCTCTCTCTTTTTCTTGAACCCACATGTTATATCATCATTGACAGTTACATCTTAGTGTCCCGCCTCCCTTTTTTGCTCTTCTTAAAAGTGCTGAAGCATGAGCGCCTCCATATTCCAAGTGTGTCCATGCGTGACGGGCAAGACTTCCACGCCATGGCCATACTACTGTATACTAGAGCCTCCTTTCTGTCACGCAAGCCTTCACCAGACAGTAATTCCGTAATCAACGTGTGAGCTGTTGCTTAAATGTGTTAAACCCCCAAGGGTGAAGAGGTTAGGGGTTTACAGTTTATTGCAGGCGGGCAATGTGAAATCGGGAAGTGCCAAAGAGGATCAGAGGAAGGATTCAGGACGGATTTGAAACATAGGCTACACATTCAATGACTGAGGCTGCTTGCTTCTGTATACAGTAGAGTCCAGTCAAAAAAGGTTGAAGTCACTATCAGGCAATGCAGTGTTTTACAATTCTACATAGTTGGTAATATTTATTATCTAAAAATACAATATTGGAAAGCGAAAGATTTGACTAAAGACCACATGGAACTGGTTCATAGAGCTAAGACACCCCAAAAAACCCTGATTTAATTTACTTAGTTATTTTTTATAGGGGTTGCTACAAAACAGCAACTCTAAGAAACTTATCTGGGAAATCAGGAGCAAGTCTTAGGTGCACATGGTGTTCTGGTTCATTCCAAAACTGTTGTGGGTTGAGGTCAAGGCTCTGTGCCGGACACTCGAGACATCCACTCCAACCTTAATACACGTTGTGTTCATATAGAGAACATTTTGTCCACTTGGGTAGTATAAAGGTGGAACAGGTTCAGGCCTCATATTTCCACCAAAAGGGAATGTATGAATAGATATTATATCAAGTATATTATATCAAGTAAACTAAATCTGGTTATGGCGTTGATCAGGAGGTCTCAGGTTTAAACCCCATCACCACCACCAATCTGCCACTGTTGGTACCTTGAACAAGGCCCTCAACTGCTCATATCTACAAAAATGTTTTGACAGACATCTGCTGCATTGCTGCTTGTGAGAAATGAACTCTGTACATCACATATTGTACACACTGTACACATCCAAATTCTAAGTGCACTAAGTTATAGCATGGTCCATGAAGCTAAGCTGCACTTGTGTGGTGGAAAAGTGCTACTTGTGTAAAGATTAGATTAGGAAAATATGTTACTGTGCAAGAAAAGGTGTTATTACAGAGACAAGAAAGACTAGCTAAGTATATACTGTACAGTACAACAGACAACTTTTTTGTTTAGTTTTTTTGTAGAAACTGTTATACATTTTTATTTTGTAACTTTATTATTAAGTCAGTGGAAAGAAAAAAAATTCTGATTTCCTAATATTAGTATTCCCGCAAAAATGTTAATCTTACAGGAAAATATCTGTAGGCCAGAAAATAAAGCAGCATGTTATGTAAAATACCACTTTTCAGACAGAAGAAAAAGAAAACTTCTGGGTTTTGCATGCATGAATAAAGAAGCAGGTATGGATTTATATTTTATCATATAATTTATTTTATTATTATTATTAATTATACAGTATACCATTACTGTTTTTTTTATAGTATTTGTCTGAATTAATGAATTAAGACATCCGTTCTTTATTTGCATGTGCCCAAGAAATATATATAAAATAAGTCACACACTAAAAGATTTATTCAATGCGTTGAAATGATTTGTCATGCTCCCCAAAACACTCTTTTACAATCTGAGTCCAGAATATGCTCTGTGCCATCAGGGAAGAAAAACTCCACAGATGTGATACTCTGGTCATTCAGCTACATTAACTTCATTTTATTGACACATACAGTAACATTGCTGAGTCTAGACCTCAGCAACTGAAGCAACCCCAGATCATAACACTGCCTCGAGAGGCTTGTACAGTGGACACTATGCATGATGGGAACATCACTTAACCCTTCTTACCCTGACACGACCATCGCTCTGGAATAGGCTCAATCTGGACGCATCAGGGCCCGGTTTCTCGAAAGCTTCTTATCGCTAAGTAGTTCTATAGTTGTACCTTAACCTCTCTCTTAACGTTATGGCGCATTTCCCGAAACGTTCTTACGCTAAGTATCTCTTAGCTAAGTCACACGTTCGTAAGGTTGGTCTGGACCAACCTTAACTCATTCTTAGCGTAGTTTCAGCTCAAGACGCTAGTCGCCGCCACTGAGCAGCAGTCTTTATAAATCAGCGGTGTATGGAAGCACATTATGGCACGTTATCAAAGTCGTATTAATGATGCAATATACTGTAGGCCTGTTTAAGAATGTTATTTTATTTGATATCAGAACTAATAGAGTGACTTTTAATTAGCCTATTTCATAATGTGACTAATGCATTAAAATTGGCAATCACTATTAATATTAAACAGGTGGCGAACAATTTGGCAGCGAGCGTGGTGTTGTGTTAAACAAAAGACGGCGCGGTCCGCCCTTTTCATATTTTCCCCGTGGTCGTTATTAAAAAAAAAAAATAATAAAAGTTTTACCTTCCAAGGCAACAGATTATGGAGCTTCTTGAGCTGCTCAGACCTGCGCATGCCAGGCCAACGCGTCGTACTTACGCTCTACGTCCCGGAGTCCAGCTGCTCTCTGCTTTTTGTTTAAAATATGTTTCCTTGATCATTAGCCATTATCCATAACTTTATGGTTTTTTCTTTTGAAACGAAATTTTATGAAATTTGATTTAGTTAAATGAGAAAATAACCTTGGGAGTTTCAGACCGCGCATCCATTAATTTTTCTGGGTGATTGTAATGTGTAATACCCCTATTCACTTATGCGGTTTGACTCGCTGTGAGATGCGGTGTTATACCCCTATCTCACCTGTCTCGCGCTGTGGACATGGCTTGATCATGATTCACCCCGAGTTTTGCGCTGTGATTACGTTTCCATCTTTCCACGTGAAAAATTCAACGTTTAATTGTTTGCTGGTCCTCGCGGAAGTTTGCAGACCATGTAGAACTTCGCAGAACGTTAAAGGAACGTCGTGGCCAATCGCGGCAGCTCACGGAGATGAGTCAGGCCACACAGGTGAGATAGGGGTATTAGGTACCGTGATCTGCCTCGAGTGACCGGCGCCCAACGGTCCGCAAAGACCTGCAAGGTCCGCGAGCTTCCACATGTTAAACATGTTTATTTTTTTACCGTGGTAAAATGGAAACGTAATAACAGCAACAAAACTCGGACTGAATCATAATGAACCGCACTTACGGCCCCGCGTAGGTGAGATATAGGGGTATTAAACCTCCACTCTGTCATCTCATCGTATTCATTCCATAAGTGCGCTATACAACCCCAACAACTGACATGTTTCACATTGTTTCTGAAGCTGGTGAAGAGTGTTATCAGCTGTTTGTCCATCAACTATGATTGTATACACGGTTCGTTTCACGGCCACAGGTTACATGAAAATATTAGTGACAGTTTGGTGATTTAATTTATATATTTGTCTATTATGGCATGTTATTGATAAGTTAACCCATGTCGAAATAAACGCTATTAAAAGAATTTAGTGCAATGTTTAATTTGCATATAAAGTGCCGTTTTTCTTAACGCTGTCATGAAAAAGGAGTGAAAAATCGATTCCTGAGCAACCGATGTCAGCTAATACAGGACCTTCACTGTAGACAGCGCCTTGTAACGTTGGACGTACAAGACAGCGACTTAAGAAGACTCCTAAGAGACAGTTCGAGAAATACACTTAGAAAAGTTATCCGACCAAAATTACCCCAAGAGCGCAGAGACAACTCATCCGAGAGGCCACAAAAGACCCCAGGACAACATCTAAAGAACTGCAGGCCTCACTTGCCTCAATTAAGGTCAGTGTTCATGACTCCACCATAAGAAAGAGACTGGCCAAAAACGGCCTGCATGGCAGATTTCCAAGGCGCAAACCACTTTCAAGCAAAAAGAACATTAAGGCTCGTCTCAATTTTGCAAAAAACATCTCAATGATTGCCAAGACTTTTGGGAAAATACCTTGTGGACCGACGAGACAAAAGTTGAACTTTTTGGAAGGTGCGTGTCCCGTTACATCTGGCGTAAAAGTAACACAGCATTTCAGAAAAAGAACATCAGTAAAATATGGTGGTGGTAGTGTGTCTGTGGTAGTCTGGGGTTGTTTTGCTGCTTCAGGACCTGGAAGGCTTGCTGTGATAGATGGAACCATGAATTCTACTGTCTACCAAAAAATCCTGAAGGAGAATGTCCAGCCATCTGTTTGTCAACTCAAGCTGAAGCGATCTTGGGTGCTGCAGCAGGACAATGACCCAAAACACACCAGCAAATCCACCTCTGAATGGCTGAAGAAAAACAAAATGAAGACTTTGGAGTGGCCTAGTCAAAGTCCTGACCTGAATCCTATTGAGATGTTGTGGCATGACCTTAAAAAGGCAGTTCATGCTAGAAAACCCTCAAATAAAGCTGAATTACAACAATTCTGCAAAGATGAGTGGGCCAAAATTCCTCCAGAGCGCTGTAAAAGACTCGTTGCAAGTTATCGCAAACGCTTGATTGCAGTTATTGCTGCTAAGGGTGGCCCAACCAGTTATTAGGTTCAGGGGGCAATTACTTTTTCACACAGGGCCATGTAGGTTTGGATTTTTTTCTCCCTAAATAATAAAACCCCTCATTTAAAAACTGCATTTTGTGTTTACTTGTGTTATCTTTGACTAATAGTTAATTGTGTTTGATGATAAGAAACATTTTGTGTTACAAACATGCAAAAGAATAAGAAATCAGGAGGGGGCAAATAGTTTTTCACACCACTGTATATCTTAAGAGTCTTCTTAGCGCGCGAATAGTGTGCGTTATCGAGAAACCGGGCCCAGATCATCAGATCCAAAGTCCTAGCAATTTTACACTTGTTTTTGATGAGTCTCACTAACAAGTAATTTTCTTTTGGACAAACAGCTGTTTAGTTACAATGGAAATGGTCTTAGTTTCACTATTAAACATAGCTCTTGTTTTTACTGTTGATTTATTACCATATGCAATTTCATTGCAAGTATTTAGGTGATCTCCTTTCATAATTTTTGTCCAATCACATTTCTACCACAAAGTTGATGATTCACCACTGTCTACTGGTTTTGATAGTGTTTTAACCCAGTCGAATCTCCTTAGTTGTTTTCTTTGCTTGATGCAGCCCAGTAATTTGACCCTTTGAAATAGCAATTTTTTTTTTCATTTTTTCTTTTTTGTTTTGGCCAGGAAGTGTACAGTACACTTTGCTCATTACACATGGCACCAATGATTTCTTAACCTAAAATATCTTGACCATATCTTGGAATAAATCGATCAATGTCTTCTAGTTGATGCCAAGGGTTGCTTCCCTTATGGTAAACAATGATGAGATGGATTCTTCGAGGAGCAACTTAGCTTCCAAATCTTTATTAGTAAAGCTACCGTTTTTGGATGAAGTACTTCTGAGTTAATTAAACCCCAGAGGCTTGTGTAGCATTTTAGTAGAATTAGACCAACAGCTTAACAGCCTAAGGTCATCAATAGCCCCTGGTGCATGAGATGTTTGTGTAGACATCTAAAATCGGACAGAAATATTCCTTCAATCATTTATTACTCTAAGCATTCATACGAAGGTCAGCGTAATAAATAGAGTCAAACAATCCAGTTTTTAGTCATCGTTAGCATTTGTAGCCTGAGCATATGTCCATGATAACATTTGGTCTCGGGTAATGAGTGCCTTACACTTCTTGTTGACTTTCCTCCAGTTCGCACCCATTTTCTTCATTCACAAGCTGTTCATCAGAACTCACAAGTGAGGTGTGAACATTCTTCTCAAACCACTCTTCAGACAGAGTGACAGAGTAGCTTTGACTATATGGTCATGTTTGGAACAAATATTATATGATGGGAACATTTATCTCTTTAGTGAAGAGTAGATTTTAGACTGATCAGGCACGAACTGCATTAGCGGTGCCCTTTTTTTATTCTGTAGCTACAGAACCCTTTTATAGGGAACGGATTGTCCTCTTATGTGGGAGCTGTCTCCACATCCTGTAACCAAGTGAAGCATGAAAGATTCATTAACAGTGGTACATTAACTATACTTCCTCAAGAAAGTTCTCTTAAGGAGAGAGAGATAGAGAGAGAGAGAGAGAGAGAGAGAGAGATATGGTGGGGTAAAGGCTGCAGGTCAGCATGCTATAAAAGTCATTGCTTTTCATGGCCTTGCCTGCATGGGAGACCTCCCACTCCACCTCAGGCCATTAACTCCTCTTTATAGGCCATGGTGGGGCTGCTAAAATGGGCCCCTGTAATCCTCCCTGCCACCTTCACCTGCCCTTCTAACACCCACAGTGAGAGAAGATGGCAACTCACAGCTAATATGCCAACCTGTTAGCTAAAGAGACACCCAGGTGTCTTGGGGAAAGCTTGGGGAAAGAGTCGTCCACTAGGAGTCAAAGGACGGGTCGCATGATGTCAGCAAAAACATGATGAAATCGCGGTTAATACTCCAGTCCACAAGTCCGGCAAACTTTGAGTAAAGAAAACTTTTTTTTCACAACCAGCTCCATTTTCTGGCCCAAGATGTTTTTGGGGGCTGTCTCATGTATATTTATATATATATATGCCCCTCATACAGCACCTCTGACATCAAAGCCAAAACCGATTGGAAAAATAATTGTCTGAGAGGTTCACGGTTCAGTGGAGTTGGTGTCGCTCTCTAGCTTTAAGCATGATGGAATAGCAGATAAATATTTTTTTAATAATAATAATAATAACAAACAGAAGAACAACAATAATAGTACTACTACTAATAATAATAATTTTCTCTGGGTTTCTCCAGTTTCCTCCCACAGTCCAAGGACATGTACTGTAGATTAGGCTAACCAGCGTCCCCAAATTGCCCACAGTGTGTAAAGGCGTGTGCGAGTGTGTATGCATGTGTCCCCTGTGATAGACTTGGCACCATGTCCAGGCCTCCTTGTGCCCACTGTCCCCTGGGAAAGATTTCAAAGTTTTCATGACTCTGTACAGGATAAGCCGTATGCAGAATACTTTTTCAATTAATATTAATAACACGATTACTACTACAACTACTACTAATAATAATAATAATTATTATTATTATTATAATAATAAAAAAGAGATTTTTTTTTTATTTCTTGTTACTCCAGTTTTAGTGAAGACAACTAAATATGACAGGTCCTTTTTGATTTATGATCCTGTTTGGTAAAATGTGGATGCAGCAATATTTAACGTTTATGAAGCAATGACTTGCAGTACTGGGTCAGTTTTATTGATTACAATCTGACAAGTGTTTGAAAAGAAACTCTGAAGAAGAAGAAGAAGAAGAAGAAGAAGAAGTTAATTGGATGATATTAATTTAATAATGAATGTTTTTTTTTCTCGCCTGGTGAGGAAACTAACACAGAGACAGACAAGTCTGCTTTTCTTAGCTTTCTGGGGGAAAAAAATCAGTGATCTCAGCCTGCTGCTGGCCCATATTACGCTGTCAGTCGTCGTCTTACTGTCACTCCCTGACTCACGCTCAGTGCCATTCCAAACACACACACACACACACACACACACACACACACACACACACACACACACACACTCCTCATGATCCAGACTGAACCGTTTGTACTTGCTAGTGTCTATTTCAGAAAGTCAGGCAAGGAGGAGCACTAACTTCCAATACATCAACTGATGACTCTTTGCCTATTTTTGTAGATTCTGCTTCCAAGTCAGAGGATTACATTTCTAATTTCAAATGTCATTATAATCTTTTTACCATGAGCATACCCAGATCCCAGTCTAAATCTGCTAATGGCCCGATTTGTGTAACTTGTAACACGTCAAACAGTAGAGAACATATTTCGGTTGCCCTAAATACCCTTTCTTTTATATTTTCTTTGCTTTTTTTTTTGTTTTTTTAAATCTTCTTCTAATGGCTAACATAGTCTCATTATTTTAGCCACAGAGCTGTCTCATCTATACACCGGTTCCCCACTGTGCCCCTCATACAGCCATTTTGCCATCAGTGTCAGAACCGATGGGAAAAATAATTGTCTTGGAGATGGAGCCGAGCCGTGTGAGGGGTGGTGCAGCTTTCGAGGTGCCACAGCTCCCTCTGCAGGACGATTCTAGTGTGATATCCACGCCCAAACTTGAAGATACAATATAACATTAACAGATATAATGATATTCTAGACCGGTGCTTCTTAACCCTGGTGCTGGAAGAAGTGCAGCCGTGCACATTTTACTGTTTACCCTGTATTTGTCACAGTTCAATTCAGAAAAAGGCTGTTAATTAGATGATTAGTTCAATCGCTTGCACTGAGAAAACACTAAAATGTGCACGGCAGGGGGTCCCCAAGGACCAGGGTTAAGAAGCGCTGCTCTAGATATTTAATTTTACACAAAAACTATTCCTTTTTTTACACTAAGAATCACCTAAATATCACTAATATAATATAATGTTTTTTTTTTTAAAGTGTGCATGGGTGAGGAGAAGAACACAAAGTTCTTGCATTCATTTGTATGCAAATAGAACATAAGGGTTAAATAGAAACCATAAAAATATGCACACAGTATATAGTTTTATATTGTCAGTAAAGCATCTGTCCAAAAATACTGGTCCATTGTAATCCGTCTTGAGAGAAATACATTTTTTTTTTTTTTTTTTGGCTTGACAGCTGTAATCTCAGTTTATGAGCTGGACCTGAGCAATATTTCATGGCTGAGGAGACATGATAGTGTTTTCTACCTTTCTCTATATTCTCTGGGAGAATATAAGAGCTTTTCTAGCATGCCGAGCCTGCTGCCAAGCCACTGCTGTCATGCTGAAGCCTGTTGTTTCAGCTCAGCCAGCAGTTGTCTTTTCAGAAGGAACAATGGCACGAGCCAATCGACTGTGCGCAGGATCTGTTTGAAAGCTCTTTCACATGGCCGAATTTTAAGGCAGCTCTTCAAATCACCGGCCAAATACCGAATCTGTGCGCTTCCAACGAGCCAAGCAACTAATTAGAGTGTAATTATACAAGGACTTTGGTCAGTGTAAGACAGGCTTCTTCAAGCTGTTCCCTGCAGGACATTAATGCATGAATTGCATTGTGTAGCGCCTCTTTTGCAAGTTAGTGCCCTTTAAGCTTATTTACCATACAGATTTGTGGCTTTTGAGTTCTTTCTTAAGATTGTTAGTTGTTGGCAACGTTGTGTATGCTCATGGGGTATCCAGCATTAACTTAGTCATATCATACTATAGTTACAAGCAGCTTTACAAGTCAAACTGCGACAAGTGATGAAATTTCTCATGAATGAAGGCGTAAAGCCGAATGACATTTACAGAAGACTTCACGCACAGTATGTTGATGAGACTCTTAGCTGCAAACTTTGTAAAGAACGACATGAATAAAGCACTAAATGAAACTATAAAAGCACTAATGAAACACTGGGATGAGTGCATTAGTGTAGCAAGGGATTATATAGAAAGAAAGAAGTTCTGTTATTCTGCACGATCAAAAGTCCCAGTTCGACATGAACACAGCTCACAAAAGGAAATAACCTACTCATTGTCATCATCATCTATACCGCTTTACCTTGTATACAGGGTCTCAGGGGGCCTGGAGCCTATCCCAGGAGACACAGGTTGGACAGGGTGCCAATCCATCACATGGCACACACATATTCATTCAGACAGTACAAGCAATCTGGGGATGCCAATTAGCCTAATCTGCATGTTTTTGGACTGTTGAAGGAAACTGCATGCAAACTCCACGCATGCAGATCTGAAGCAAGAATCAAATCCTCAACCCTAGAGCTGGAAGCCGACAATGTTAACCACTACACCAGCGTGACGATCGATAAACAGAAAGTCTTCATCCTCCCTTAAAATGTAGTGTCCCTAATTACAACCCCTCTGTGATTCGTAAACATTGAACATTTAAACCTCAAGTAGACATTGAAAACAAATGTTAAATGTGAAGAAATATTTTGGCATAAAACACACACATATTCCTTGGCACGCAAATACTGTAACACATCATGAAGCAAATTTGTACCTAATACCCCTATCTCACCTATGCGGTTTGACTCACGGTGAGATGCGGTGTTAGGCGCTCCGTGAGGTTCTGTAAAGACCGCAAGTTTCTGCGAGGACCGACAAAAAAATTAGACATGTTTGGAAAGATGGAAATGTACTCACAGCGCCAAAAACTCGCGGTGAATCATGATAAACCGTACTTATGGCCACCGCGCAAAACCGCGTAGGTGAGATAGGGGTATAAGAGCTGCCATTGTGCTCCTCTCATGACCTTCACTCACAATTATTCACATTTATATAACAATGTTCCAGTATATATATATATATATATATATAATTTTTTTTATTTAAATTTTTTTTACAAATGTAGCACACTTTACCTATTACCTGAAACCCAATCTCTTAATATCCAATGGATGTAAATGGCTAACATTTTGTGGTCCTTTTGTTGTTTTCTCCTTGTCACTGTTGTGTCCGTGTTGCTCATTATCTTCTTATAGATCTTAATTTACATTCAGATTTCTGTAACTGTGTCGATTGTTAAAAACACCACATACTGTATATAAAACAGAGTCACTGACTCATTTTCTATGCCACTTATCCTCTACAGTATCATGGAAAGGTATTACTGTACTAGGTGGTTGTCCTCCATCCTCAATAAACAAACTACATTTAATCCAAAATCTCACCAGATTAAGAAATTATGATCATATAACCCACAATATTGCCATCCCTGCACTGGCTACCTGTTAAGTTTAGAATTGATTACAAACTAGCACTACTTATGTAAAAGGCTCTAAAAGGTTTGGCTCCCAAACCTGACATGCAGTGCTCCTTAAGATCACAAAACTCCGGATTTCTGGTAGTTCCTAGAATCTCAAAGTCCACAAAAGGGAGTAGAGCAATTTTGTATTTAGCTCCTAAGCTTTGGAATAGCCTTCCTGATGGTGTTCAGGGCTCAGACACAATCTCTCAGTTGAAAAGTTGACTAAAGACACATCTCTTTAGCCTGGCATATGCATAATTCATCCCCTAACCTCGTATGCCAGTACATCTACATGCACACTCTCATCTAGTGCTGCTAATATCATGCATGGCAGCTACGCTAATTCCTTTCCACCTGTTCTTCCTTTTTCTACCTATCCCGAGGCATCTGGAGATTGTGCCAGCTCCAGTAGACAGAGGCCAACCCTGCGAGGATCCTGAGGCATCCAGAGAAGGACCACCTCCAGCTGGATTCTGTTCGTGATGGTTAGGAGATACACATGCTGCTCCTGAGCTCCCAGTGATCCAGACCCCCTCTGTTCTCTACACCTGTCTGACTCTTCCTGGTGCCATCCTGGTGCTTAACTGGACTCTATATTAACTCTGTTATATTGAACTTTCAGCTGACACACAGTATGTCTGCAAAACAATTCCTGTTATCTGTTATCACCCAACTGAGGATGGGTTCCCCGTTTCTTCCTATTATCATTTCAGGGAGTTTTTCCTTTCCACCGTCGCCCTCAGCTTGGTCATTAGGGACAATCTGAGCATTATGATTTATACACATTTACTCACATCTCATACACATTTGCATCATTTTCTTTAGATTTTGTGGAGCTGTTTTGAGACAATGACCATTGTTAAATGCGCTATGTAAGTAAAATCCATGGTGGTGTAGTGGTTAGCACTGTTGCCGTGCACCACCAGGGTCTGGGTTCGATTCCCAGCCAGGGTTGATTCCTGTCTCCGTGTTCATGGAGTTTGCATGTTCTCCCTGTGCTTGGTGGTTTTTCTCCCACAGTTACGCAGAAATATACAGTATACAGGTTAGGCTAATTGGCATTCCCAAACTGTGCATGTGTGTGCAACTTGTGATGGATTGGCACCCTGTCCAGGGTGTACCCTGCCTCGTGCCCTAAGCCTCCTGGGATAGGCTCCAGGTCCCCTCAACCCTGAATACAGGATAAAGTGGTATAGAAGATGAGTGAGTGAACAACCTGGATGAAGTGCCAGTCCATCGCATGGCACAAGCATGCACACAATCACACACTACAGGCAATTTGGAAGCACCAATTAGCCACTGTAAAAACTCCAACTAGATAAATGTTGAATGAATTAATATTGTATTGTAGGTTCAACTTCTTACAGTGGATCTTGTTGAGACAACAGGTAACAGAGACTCAGACTGAATAAACTAAAAAAAATTAAGCTGAGGCAGCAATTTACCTTCACTGCAATAACGTAATTTATAAAACCGCCACCTTCTTCCCCCACTGAAGCTATCAAACTACACTCGGGAGGTGAGGAAGTTTTGTGATCTGGGTAAGTTTTTATTTATTTAAATGAAATATGTTTCAGTTAGCTTACAGGTACTTCAGACAATTAGTGTTATATAAGTGAATTAACGTTAGGCTTCATGTTACCGGAGGACCGGAGTAACTCATTTAACAAGCTAAACCTTTATAAACATATTTGTCTTTTCCCCCATTTTTGCCCTGACTTTCTCCCAGCAACATCATCCTGCTCAACCCCAGCACACACAGCAGCATGAGCTTGTATGAAAGCTCGAGGAAAAAACCCAAAAGTATTTAAAAGTTAAGGAGTAGCCGTGCTTCAATACTCCGTAAGTTAAGGAATAGAAAAACTGTCAGAGTTACTAATGCTTATCTATAAGTACGATATCTGTTAACTTATTCGTAACAAAAAAACTAATTAGTTTTAAACCTGGTTAGTTTAAAACATCACTCCAAACATGTAGGTTGTCCTGAATGACAAAGAAAACCTTTAAAAATATCAAACCCTTTTAAATATGAATCAATACATAGCTAGATACACATCAACACATCATTAGAATTGTCACAGAAACAGTCTTTTACACACTGGTGGTCTATAGCCTTATTTATATCTTAAATTTGTATCATATGTTGTAAAATTGATTTATCTTCATCTTTACATGATTCTGTGTTCTTTAACCTGAGCTCCGCTGTAGAGGATTAGAGTCAGAGGGGTGACGTCTGGCCTTTTGGATCTACTGGAGAATCGTGAACAAGCTGTTGGTGGATGCTGTAGTCCTTGAGGGCCTGGGTGACTATGCAGCAGCTTTAGGACTGCAGTGTTTCGACAGGTTTGTGCTCTAGACATAAAGTTCCAAAAGGACTGGATGGACAACTATGAAGCCATCCAAACCATTTCTATTGGACTTGGAGAGACACACTCCCCTCAGATTCACATACTGAGAAACAAACTCTTGTTGCCGTAGACTCTTTTTCATGTCTAACACTTCAGGGGGAAATGGTTCATCTTTCCAATTTTTAAAAATGGTTGTGATATTGTAATATGAAAGAATCAGTACTGTAAGATACTGATAAACAGCTGGTGTCATAAGGTATTTTATTGACATTTAAGCAAAATAGTTTGTCTGTTTCAGATCACTGTTTTACCTTTGAAAAATAGTAGTTTTGGGAAAATACTTTTTTTTGAAGAAGAAGAAAAATAAGTTTTCTTATTGTTCATTGTCAGGGTATTGTTAGGCCAATTTCATAGAAAAACAATCACTTGAACCAACTACATCAATGGACTACAATGGAAGACAACTTATCTTTTAAAGTAGATAAAAAGTCAACCAGAGAAATATAATTAATTGAGCCCACAACCAATACTGCTTGAGCTGATTTAAATATTTGAAATACAAGTTGAGTTTTCAGATTTTGAACTGGGTTCATGTTGTGTCAACTAAACAGCATTTTGAAATAATTTGTTTGGCCAGCAAATTTCTCTAAAAGTTGAGTAAGCTTAGAAAAGCTGTGCAACTTGTTACTAAACTTTTTTACGTTTAGGCAGCTTGTTTATTTATTTATTTATTTATTCATTTTTACAGTGTGAGGGAGGCAAACTCCACGCACACAGACTCGGGGAGTGAATCAAACCCTCATCCCTGGAGGTTTGAGGTTACAACTAGCCACAAAACCACCATGCTGCCAAAAGTCAATCACAATTACTGTAGTTGAATGATGACTTTTTTAACATAGATAAAATTACTTTTTTGTCCATTAACAAAACAACAGCATGAAATTATTTCCTTGCAGGGTTCTAGGTATTAATATGAAAGACATATGACTTAAACTACACCGTATGCATGTGGCCATTCAACCTTCAACTTCCAAATATTGATGAAATGTTTGACAAGGAACAATGAGCAGAAGAAATGATATGAATTTAATGATAATAATGGCAGAAAATAGTCAGAAAATGTTCTAAATAATGAGTATTTAATAACAAGGTATTTCTTATTCATGTTCCATTGATCTTTTTCAACTAAATAATAAATACATTGACTATTATCCCTCAGTGGACATAATGCACTATATGACCTTTGGTATGTCCTTGAGTTCTTGAGCGTCTGTTCTAACATAAAAATCACCTCCAGTTCCTCACACTCTGGTTTCTGACTGGACCGGACTCAATCCTGCAAAGTCAATTTCTATTCTCAGCATGTACTGTACACTGAAAAGATGCCAATCACGTCCAGTTATGGACTTAAGAAAATAAAACAAAAAAGGCCATAAGCTATCAATCACGGCAGTTTACCAACACTCAGCACTTACATTTCTACATTTCTCTAATCTATCATAAGCGATGTACCAATGCGAATATGGATACTGTAATAGTCAGTGATAATCTTATGATAAATTACTCGGGCTTGTAATTGTAAAAATTTCTTAAATTGATGCCTATCAATAAAAGCCTCACACATTATCCCTCCATTTGATATCAATTCAACCAGCACAAATAGTAAAAAAAATATAAATATTCTGCAGAAGAGAAAAAATCTTTATTGTTTTGTTTTTATACTATATCTGTAGCATAACAGTTATTTAAAAATGTCTTTACAGCTAAAAGAAAAATTTTCCATTTCCATTCGAGCACTTCTGTGTCTGGGCATGCTAGGTTATGTGCTGCAGGATGTGCTTTAAGTCTTTCTATCAAATAACGTGTCTTGGTAAGGTAAAGAAGATAATTCTGCACATCATATAAAACTTTGCAGACTAAAGTAAGGGTTTTCTCCAACGGTCCCAAATCATACGGATTAGGAAAACTGCCATTCCGAAATTCCACATAGTATAGTGTGTGTGTGTGTGTGTGTGTGCCCTGCAATGGCCTGGCACCCCATTCAGGGTGTACCTCACCTCCTGCCCCGAGACCCCTGGCATAGGTTCAGGCTTCTCATGACCTTATACAGGAAAGAAAGTATATCTGGTCACAATTATGGAAATATGTTTTTAATGTTCTGGCTGATTAAAGTACGTTAACAATGGATGCATGAAATAAAAAGGTAAATACCATGAGTATATGATTGATTTTACATGCTTGACGAGGTTCAGATGTCACAGCATTGCCAGGGAGATAACATAAGGGATTCATTAATGACAGCACTGAGGGGATGGCAGACCTAAATGTTTAAATGCTACACCCAGCACCTGCTAAATCATCTCTATCTCCAGTAAATACCTATCTATAGGGAGTAGTCTAAAAGCACAGGGCATGGAAAGCAGTAAAATGTTAATGTTGCTCGTTGCTAGCAGCAGGTCTTCATTCCAGCTTATTTTTACACTTAGAGATGAAAGCAAATGGAGATTTTTTTTTTGTACACTATGTGTGTTTTTTTTTCCCCTTGAAAACACAATCTTTTTTCCAGAAATGAAAATCGAAAAGGCCAGCAACCTTAGTACTTCCCTCAAGCTGTTCTGGTCATGATACAATGCAAAACACTGCCATTAATAATAAATAATAGCCAAACCCATTTTAGTCGTTCTTACATCATGTGAAACGACTTCGGCGCGGCTTCACGGCCTCTCCTTCCCCAGTGATTACGCTGAAGTATTGAATGCTGCTTGGAAACTAACTATAGATAGGTTCTTTCTTGACCTTCTTCGCTCTCTCTTTTTCTTTCGCTCCCAGCTCTCTTTCCTTCCATCGCCTCAGCAGGCTCACTTCTTTTTCCATCTGCCTTGTGTCACGGGCTGATCAATGAGAGGGCACAGTGCAGGTCTCTGCCTGACAGGACCGTGTTTCATTTTCCCTTCTCATCTCCTTTACAGTGGTGTTCCTTTCATTTCTCTCTCTTTTCTCTTTTCTCTCCATCTCTGGTCACGGATGGCACTTACAGGCGTGTCCCAGCAGGGTCGAGATGGATGACAGTTTGTCAGAATTCTCCTGACGAAGCTTTTCGATGTTGCCTCTGTCTGCCGTTACCCATCCTTGTTGCAGCTTAGAATGATACATGAGATCTTCAGATGGTATAAATGTTTAAACGTTTGTAAACGGGTAACACCCACAGAGCTATTGTGGTGATTTAGGAAAGTGTTATTTGTTCAGACCAAATTTTGCAGTTGCTGGAAGGAAAATAAGAAGAGTCGAGTGGGAAACACAGCTACTAAGCGTGGGCAATAACACCAGCAGCTACAGAATATACTAAAGTTGTGGTAGCACTTGACTTTAGAAATGTGTGTTCCAATAGGCATCAGCTACCAAAAAAAGGGGATCTTTAATACAAAATTACTAAATTATTTTTTATTATTATAATTCCCAGGCATTTAAATGGGAGTTTCCAGCAATCATGTAAAACAAATTGTGGGGGGAAAAAAGGATTTTTGTCCTTTACCCATTTTAGAATTGGCTATGTTTTAAACAATACAAAGTGATTGTTCCTGTATTGTGATGTCATATAAGACGCGCACCCTCCCCAGGCTTACTGTTCTCTGGATAGGTCGTGGCTCAGCAGTAATTCATTTACACAGACACTAAAAATTACTTTCAGTGGAGTGAAATCATGGAAACTTGAGGCATGAAAAAATTTATTATTTAAGAAGTATCTTAACTGAAGTATTAAAAGGCACACTTTGAGGGAGCTCTGAGATCTGTGATAAGTTGTTAAAGATATGGTAAAATACGGGACATTTACTGTAATGTCAGGTACATTTAACAACTGAAGCAAGTGAGACAGATTTGTGTTATGACACTGATTTATTTTAGAATGTCATAACAAATGACTTTAACTCTGAGGGAATGTCTGGTATATTGGGGTCATACAATGGCGGTGATGAGGTCACATACTGTAGCGAACCTAAAGCGGAATATTATTAGGGAGAAAAAAGGTCACGCTAACATAAAGGCATGCCATGAGTAATAATAATAATAGTAATAATAATAATGGGTTGAATATGTACAGTATAATAATCATGTGTATTTAACTGTAAATTAAAGTTTATCCATCCATCCATGAACTTCTGTAGTCCAACTAGGGATTGTGGAGGCCAATGCTGACCTTTGTATTTATTCACATTTTTATGACTGTGGTAGGACTTCCAGTTACAGTAATATTCACACACTATGGGCAATTTGAGAATGCCAGTTAGCCTAATTGTTATGTTTTTAGACTGTGGGATAAAACCGGAGGACCTGGGGGAAACACACCAAACATGGGGAGAACATGCACACAAATTAAGGGCGTTAAATTAGGGTCAGTTTGGTCTTTTTAATGCTTATCATGTTATCACAAGTAGGATTTTATTTCATGTCCTATTCAACTCAGATTATATGGAAAGTCATTTAAGCGATTTTGCCCTTGGTGTTTTGTCACTGCTTGTCTTTGGTCATTTTATATTAGTTTTTATTTCACGCTTATGTACTGTGTTTTTCATTTGCGCCCTCTGAACTTCCTACCAAATCATAAATGCAACTTTTGGCAATAAATTGTAGTGTTGGCATGAAAATCAGCATGACACAAATGAATGACAGACCCAGAATTAATAACTAGGTGTTTGGTGGGGTGAGTGGGGCGGTTCTACATTCTGATTAATAAGAAACAGAAGAATTGCCTGAGATCATCTTGTGCACCAAATACATCCTTCAGATATTGGGAAAAAATGTGATTAAACAGCTTTTGATGTGACATTAGCAATGCACCCCATGCCAGCTGGAAAATCTGTAATCACAGTCAGAAATTGTTTTCATAAGACAATAATAACAAGATCATAAACACTGCATCCAAATTAATGAGAAATTTGCCAGTCTTACTCCAACATCATAGAAAATTAACTTCATCTAAACTTGGCCCAGGGCAAAATAATATCAATTTTCATTGCATTTATTTTTCATTGTTTTGTGCGGTTACTCTGATCATGAAGTTAATTGGGTATAAAAACATCCAAATCTTTGTTCCTGATGCCTCTAGCCTAAAGAATATTAATTAGATAATTAGGAGCTGGAGGGAATATAACACACATTAGTCCTGTCCCTGTTTTAGATGCCTGACAGCCATTTAGCGTAACTTTTTTTTTTTTTTTTAATTTGGGGGGGGGTATTATTTTTGATTAAAGCTAATGAAATTTGTATACATTGTTTACATATGTTGTGTGTGTATATATATATATATATATATATATATATATATATATATATATATATATATATATATATATACAGTGGCATAAAAAAATATTTGCCCCTTCCTAATGTTTTCTTTTTTTGCACTTAAATTATTGAGATCATCAAACAAGTTTTAATATTGAACAATGATAACTTAAATAAATACAAAATGTGTTTTTTTCAATTATATTTATTTTTTATAACTTATTAAGGGGGGAAAATCTTTCCCAACCTACCTGGCCCTATGTGAAAAAGTAATTGCCCCCTTGCTAAATCATGAAAGTGTGATTTTTGACTCATTTTCACTTTCCTCACCCAGACCTGATTACTGCCAGACCATTTGAATCAAGAAATCACTTAAACAGAACCTGTCTGAAAAAGTTAAGCAATTAAAAAAAAATGTTTTAAATAAACGTGATCTAAAGAAATTCAAGAGCAGATGAGAAACAAAGTAATTGACATGTATCAGGGTTACCAAGTCATTTCTAAAGGTTTGGGACTCATTTGGGACATTTGGTGAAAGTCATTATTCATAAATGCAGAATACTTGGAACAGTACTAAACCTTCCTAGAAGTTGCCGCCCTACCAAAATTACTATATGAGCACAATGACGACCCATCCAGGAGCTCATAAAATAACCCAGAATAACATTAAAAGAACTGCAGGCATCTACTGTAGGCCTAAGTTAAGGTCAGTATTCATGATTCAACAATAGGAAAAAGGCTGGGGGGCAAAAATGGCATCCATGGAGTTCTGAGGTGGAAGCCACTGCTGACCAAAAAGAACACAAAGGCTCATCTCACATTTGCCAAAACCATCTGGATTATTCCTAAGACTTTTGCAAATATTCTCCTCTCCCACTGGAGACACCAGGCAGTGACATTAGCATCCCTGATCTATTTATTTGGAAGAGACAGACAGGCTCATTATCACACTTAGATGATAAGCAGCTCATTAGGACCAGTGAGACACCATTAACTATTTAAATTCAGGTGGTACAGAAGAGCCACAGCTCTGCTCTAAAGTTCATATTTGCATGGTGGTCCAATGGGGCAAAGATATTATCTACTGTTTCTTTAGAAAAGAAAGAGAGGTGAATAAATAAAAGCCTGAATATGGGGTTGAGATGGACTGGCCAGTTCTCCTTGGGGAGCTTATTGTGTAGCTCTTACATATCAATATTATGTCTATTTTACTGAAATAAATTACGTTTATAAAGTACTTACATTTAAATTTAATAGGTTTAACCTAAGCATACATGAATGTTACTTCCCATTGCTTATTTTTGTTCGACATACATTAATTCATTTGGTACATTGTTTATCCTGCACAGGGTCGCAGGAGGCCTGGGTCAGTAGGCGGGGTTAATCCGTGATGAAGGGCCAGTCCATTGCAGGACACAATCATACACAGACTCACACATTCATTTACACAATACGGACAATTTGGAAACACCAATTAGTCAAATGTCTTTGGCCTGTGTGTGGGGGGGAACCAGAGTACCCGGAGGAGACCTACAGTACCAAGCACATGGAGAACATGCAAACTCCACACATACAGACCCAAAGGAGAAACTTGAACCCTCGACCCTGGAGATGTGAGGCCACAGTGTCGACAAAGCCAGTGTCCCACACTTGCCTGTTTAATCTAAATGGAAATTCTACCCTTGACATAAACATGTTGATATTGCAGTTCAGGATGTCGGAAAAATCTGACTCTGAAAATCACAACAAAAACATTCAACAGACAGTATGATCTACAATTTATTTATAACTGTAAAACCCGGTCTTTGCAAAGGCTGATGAGAAGGAGGACTCCAGAGACAGACACACTTTGACAGAGATTTGGGCTCACTTTATTTTTCTCACTAGCGCTTTTCACTATGCTTTTAACCTTGAATAAAAAAAAAAAACAGAATAAAACTAAATTCCAGGGCTTTTGCCCTGTTCCAGTTCATCAAGACTTTCCAGGCTCATGTTTCAGTACGAGTGTGGGATATGTGTGACCTCTATCAGCTTTCTTTCTTTCTCTTTTTCCTGAAAAGTAAGCTATATGAACATGCACAGGTGCGATTTATCATGCATTATCTGCCAGTAATTTATTAGTCGATTTGGGATGTAATGTGAGCACTTAATCACCTGGTGCAAATTCACGTAGCCATGTTCCAGTGAGCTTACTTCTGTCGGTTGTGTTAAATGCCTGCTGCTTACAGTATGGTGCATATAAGAATGCAATTGAATGCATTGCTATATAATGTATTGTTTGTTGTGATTAACGCTTTAGAGCTAAAAATCATCACAATTAGGATTTGACCCTGTGCAGGGAAACCCCATTAGATTTTGACTCTAACGCCGTAACCTCTAGCCTCATAGAGCAGGGAGTGCTGGATTGTTGTTTTTTTGTCTGGCTATAAACATCCCTCTTTTAGGTGACTCAAGGTGTGTAGTTTTGCTGTCAAGCCTAGAATGCTTTTACTGTAGTTCCTGCCTCAAAATCTTTTCTAATGACTTTTAGGATGCCACAGGGCTTGCATTGATTGAGATCAAAGCATGTGTGATATGAGAGAAGTTACATGGTTCTGTCCGGATCTCTTCCGGGACCCTGACGTCTTTTCGGAGATAACCTAGAAGAGCACCTATGCTGGAGGCTTCTGAGTATCCCATTGGATAGTCCATTAATACTGAGACAAAGTGGCGCACGTGCAGTTTATTATAACAAGGTCCATGCAAATTCTTTCAAAGAGAATCCAAATTATGGGTAGGAGGAACAAGTGCACTTTTTGGTGGCTGGTGGATTCACCAATTTTTCACTGTGGTATCTGGCACCAAAATGTTAACAGGAGATAATTTAAGTTAAGTTGTCAGGTAGGGCCTCTACGGATCAAACTGCTTTCTCCGACATATCCTAGAGACCCTGGATTGGATTAAGATTTGAAGGACGATTTAACAGTAGTCATGTTTTATCAAACCATTCATGAAGATGTCTGGGCTCATTATCCTGTTGGAAGAGGCCACAGCCATTATGGAATCCCACCGCCAAGGAGAATGTTGACCAGAGTTTCTACAATGGTTGTAAAAATGGGAATAAATACAATGGTCACCATTGGCCTCCATGATCCCTAGTTGGACTACAGAGGTTCCTAAATGGATGGGTGGATGGATGGATGGCTCACCATGGAGAAGTGTACTTGGTCTAGTACGGTAGGTGGTCAAAGTAACCTTCACATGAATGGCAGCATCCATGATTTCACAGAGACTGTCACACTGCCTCTGTCTTTATGCCTTTTTTCCATATTGTATCTTGGGACCATCTTTTCCCTGGGTAAAGCAGTCAGCTAGTTGACCACATGTGTGCCATGAGCCTCAAGTAGTCTTGAGCTCATGACCGTAATGCCAGTTCATGGGTTCTCCTTAATTGGGCCACTATTGGTCTGTATTAAGTATTGCATAAGAGGACCACCCTAGAAGACATGACATTTTGGAGAACCAGGAGGTCTAGGCATCCCAATTTGCCCCTTGTCAAATTATTCAGATCAAATCACTTGCCAGTTTTTCCTGCTTTCATCACATTAAATTTAATAACTCACTGTTAACTTTCTGTGTAATATATCCCACCCCTTGACAGGTGCTAGATAATGACGAGATAATTAACTTTAAGCATTACATATACACAGACAAGCAAAAAGGAAATAGACTCCTTGCTGTACATCATTAATAACCAAGCTAACAGAAATAATTTTTTAATTCTTAGTTCTTGGACTAATCTGGTGAAGCTTTTAAACAATGATCCTTCTTAACAGGTGCATGTTATGTATGTTCATAATACTACTACATACAGTAAATGACACAAATTTTACCTGATGTATCTCCAGGTGAATTGTAAAGCAAATTATGAACAAGCTAAGAATTTTTTTGTCTATTAACAGTTAACAAAATAGTTTTAAGAGCTAGTCCCTGAATTAAACTGAAAAATCATCTCATGCCTTTAGGAAATGCTGCCATGAAACTAACTTGTACTTGCATTACAATTAAAAACTTGGTTGCCTCCCCCCCCCCCTTCTTTTTCTTTTTTTCCCCATGAACTCACAAGAAGGCACGGAAAAGCAAATGTTTCATCAAACCTCTATCCTTTCTTTCTCGAGCCATGCCTGCTGTTACACTCAAGGCTAATGTGATTGTGCTTTAGATAACAGCAGTATTGACAGATGGCTCATTAGGAAACAGGAATTTGGCTTTACGATTGCATGCCGAAACCTTGAAACTTGTTTACTGCTACACAGAATCTTTGGAAAGACAAGCTTTAGTGATGCGGACCCACTTCCTGTCTATCTGACTAAGCTTGTTGCCATGGAGACAAAGATCTGGGGGTGAAAGGTTGCTGGAGAAAATGATGACTGCACAATGAAAGCCCTGGAAGTGCCATCAACTGACTGGTAAGTAAAAATGAGTTGTTATTAACAAACACTGCATAACTCTGTTATTAATTGAGTTGACTAATTATTATTACTAAAGTGATGTAATTAATGGTATGGAACCTTAATTTACATATAACCATTTTGGTGTTTGGTGGAACAAAGATCATTCTTTAAGCCTCTTTAAGTGAACTATATGCATATGGAGCTACATGTTTATTGGCGGTGGGTTGGCACCAGAGTTGGAAGGTAACCAAATTCTTTTACTGTGTTACTTAAATACACATTTTATGTGTCTATACTTTGCTTGTGTAATTTTATTAGTGGATACAACAAATCTCTGTACTTTCTACTTCACTACATTTCTGCATGAAGTTGCATTACATAACCAGGGTGGTGTGTTGTATTTGAAGCGGTAATATTACCCCCTGATGTCTATTATGCATAATCGCATGATTTGTCAGGTGACTGAATTAAGAAATGAGGACAGTTGCAGATGGTGACAAAACGGTGACATCTACGGTCCGGAATGGGAGAGAGAGGGAGAGAGAGAGAGAGAGAGATGACTTAAAGGCTACAGTGGGCTATAAACACTCATTGCATTTGCTACTTACTGTAAGTACATTTGAAGGTGAGTACTTTTGACTCAAATAAAATTGTAAATAAAACCTTTTTTATTTTTTATTGATTAATATTCTATCTACGGTATCTGTATGTTAAGTACAGGATTTGTGTACTTTGCCCACCGGTAACCCAGGGTGTCTTCTGCGTTATATTATTATCTGCAGATAATGTATTATAATAATATAAAAATTATCTTAAAATAATCAGGTTCATACCTCTACTCTGTTTTTAAAGTACATGCATCTTTCACAGCATAAATATTGATGCAACACTTAGACTTAAAATGTCCAATTCAGTTTCTCTCTAAATGCGGGATGTACTAAATTTATTTAACACAGAATACACAATGATGTCAAATATGTCTTAAACTACACCAGTCTTCTCTAATACCAGTCCAACATATCGTGTGCTTACAGGCAGGAAGGAACAGACAGAAATAGCACCTAATACACTGAGCCAAAAACAAATGATGACATAAACAATTACCACCATGTGTCCAAAGAGTGCATGTGCTACACTATGCGATGTAGTCCATACACAAACAAGATATTTCAACAGCTTACAGTGCCATATGAGGACTGTTTCTGTATCACCAGAAATTAGTGTGTTGTTTAACTAATATGGATCAACTTAATAAAAAAAAAAAATAAGAAGAAGAATAATCTGCTCGTTTAGTTTGCCATATCACCAGGTTCCAGAAAGGCCTCGCTGAATGTAATTTGAAAGTCAAACATTTAGAAAAGGAAAGATCCACATTGCCACCGTTTCTGCCATTACCGGAAGATGGGACATCCCTTTATCTGCCGTCTCTTCTAACGCCTGCCAAGCATTGCCCAATCACATTACAGCCTTATTGATGTCAGCTATTACCTACAATGCCCGCCGTCTCCGTGCCCCAGTGCGGATTAAAAAGAAATAGAGAAAGGGATAGAGAGAAAGTGTATGTGAGAGAGAGAGAGAGAGAGAGAGAGAATAAGGAGGCAATAAAGCACACTTATGAAGACGTATGCTCACAATTTCAATAATTTTATATTCCCGCCATTTGAGGAGCTAATGATAAAAGGGTTCTCTCCGTAAGTGCGGCTAACCTAATTTCAGGCCTCAAAAATGTATTGGAAGCTCGGGCCAGCGGTCAGACCTCTTCTTAATGCCACACTTATGGATTGCTCTTGCCTGCAGCTCAGAGTAAAATCCGGGATCCCTTAAAAGCCTTCTTCTCTGATCTTTAGATTATGCTAAGTAATACTGTGGCAATGGATTTCACTGCCAGTTACGGCAAATGTAAGTGAGGTGATTCACTCAGTCGTGTAGTGTCTAAGAATATTTTATTTTTTATTTTTTTTGTATATAATGAATCTGATGTTTGATCATCCCTAATGGAACATTATGCTAATTGCTCAGGAAGAAAGAGTGCAGGAAGCACGCTGATCAAGGATAAGTATTTTGCATTTCATGTAATCGATACGCTCATACAGATGGAGGCTGATGCAAATCAGTGTACTGACTTTTCGAACCAGAATTCTTGAGCATCATCTACAAAGCGAGCATGCAGTTTTGCTTTACTGGGAATTGACCCAAATATGACCTTTCCTCATATATCAGCTTTGCACGTCTTTTTTTTCCCCCTGTGAAATCTCAGTCAGCGCCATCTGCATGGGTATTCATAAGGAGGAATTCATCCATTCAATTCAATTCAATTCTGTTTTATTTGTATGGCACTTTTATGAACAGATGCTGTCGCAAAGCAGCTTTACAGAAATGAAATCTATGGATATGAATTTGAAAAATGTAAGTAAAAACTACCAGTTTGTCCCTGATGAGCAAGCCAAGCGGGACATGGCAAGGAAAAACTTCCTGAGATGACAAGAGGAAGAGACCTTGAGAGGAACCAGATGCCATTTGGATGATGCCCAATAGTGTGACCATGAATCACTTTCATGCACTCATTGTCCATAGTACTTTATACAGTGTACAGGGTCGTGGGGAGGGGAGGGGGGGCAGGGATGGGTGTCCTGGAGCCTATCCCAGGAGACTGAGGGCATGAGGCAGGCTAAACCTGGATGGGGTGCAAATCCATTGCAAGGCAAGCACACACACTCACACACTCATTTGCTCATATCAAGCAATTTAGGAACGCTAATTAGCCTAATCTGTATGTCTTTGGACTCTTTGAGGAAACCAGAATACCTGGAGTAAACCCACCAAGCAGGGAAGAACATGCAAACTCCATGCACACGGACCTGAGGTGGGAATCAAACCTGGACAGTGGGTGGGCAAGGCAACAAGTTCAAGTTCAAAAGGCTTTATTGTCGTTTCAACCATATACAGTTAGTACACAGTGAAACGAAACAACGTTCCTCCAGGACCAAGGTGCTACATACAACATAAATTTACAACATAAAATAACAGAAACACTAAACTAGCTAACTAAAGATGCCTAGTTAGCTGGCTAGCAGAGACAAGACAGATAGACCTAACATAAATTACAACATAAATTTACAAAACTAACTAGCTAAGTAAAGACTACAGGTTTTGCAGACAACATAAAGTGCACGTGCAAATGTGCAAACAAGAGCAACTAAAAGGGTCAGTGCAATGAACACGACATAACATAACAGAATAATATAACAGAATAATATGATGTTGAGGTAGTGAGAAACTGTAAACATTTCCTAACACGGCAGCAAGAATTGAGGAATTAGTGCAAAAACTAGTCCAGTAATGATTATTGTGTAAAAGAGATAAACAGTGAAGCATTTACAGGTTGGTGTGTACGATAGTTTGGTAGTGTAGGTCAGTGTGTCTGCGCTTGTGTTGATATGTCAGTCCAGTCCCAATATTTTGAGGCAGTTGAGTTAAGCTGAGTGTGTGTTTTTTTTTTGTGTGTGTGTGTGTGTGTGTGTGTGTGTGTGTGTGTTTATCAGTCCAGTACCTTTTTGTTGAGGAGACGGATCGCTTGTGGAAAAAAACTGTTGCATTCTGGATGTGTGTGCCCGAATGCTTCGGTACCTTTTTCCAGATGGCAGGAGTGTGAAGAGTGTGTGAGAGGAGTGTGTCCGATCAGCCACAATGCTTGTGGCTTTACGGATGCAGCGTGTGGTGTAGATGTCTTCAATAGAGGGGAGAGAGACCCCGATGATCTTCTCTGCTGTCCTCACTATCCGCTGTAGGGTCTTGCGGCCCGATATGGCACAATTCCCAAACCAGACAGTGATGCAGCCGCTCAGGATGCTCTTGATAGTTCCTCTATAGAAGGTGGTCAGGATCAGTCGTGGAAGCTGAGCCTTCCTCAGTCTTCTCAGAAAGAAGAGACGCTGTTGGGCTTTCTTGTGTAGGGATCTGGTGTTGAGGGACCAGCTGAGGTCCTTCTCCAGATGGACGCCCAGGAATTTGGTGATTTCGACGATTTCCACAGAGGAGCCGTCGATGCTCAGCGGAGAATGGTCGCCTTGTGTCCTCCTAAAGTCAACAACCATCTCCTTTGTCTTGTCAACATTCAGAGATAGGTTGTTGTTGTTTTTACACCAGTCCGTTAGCCTCTGCACTTCCTCTCTGTACGCTGACTTGTCGTTCTTGCTAATGAGACCCACCACGGTCGTGTCATCAGCGAACTTAATGATGTGATTCGAACTGTGTGTTGCTACACAGTCGTGAGTCAGCAGTGTGAACAGCAGGGGACTGAGCACACAGCCTTGTGGGGCCCCAGTGCTCAGTGTGGTGGTGCTGGAGGTGAAGTTCCCGATCCGTACTGACTGAGGCCTTCTGGTCAGAAAGTCCAGGATACTGTTGCAGAGGGAGGTGTTCAGGCTCAACAGGCTCAGCTTCCCGATCAGTTGTTGGGGGATGATAGTGTTGAATGCTGTGCTGAAATCTATGTACAGCATTCGAACGTATGTGTCCTTCTTGTCCAAGTGTGTGAGGGCAAGATGGAGTGTAGGGGAGATGGCGTTGTCCGTTGAGCGGTTAGGACGGTACGCAAATTGCAGTGGGTCCAGTGAGGGGGGAAGCAGGGTCTTGATGTGTCTCATGACGAGCCGCTCGAAGCACTTCATGATGGTGGGTGTAAGTGCAATGGGACGGTAGTCATTGAGACAGGACAGAGTAGACTTCTTGGGCACAGGGACCATGGTGTTGGCCTTGACACGGGGCATCCATGCGACGAGATCTCCAACCAGAAGCGGGGCACCAGGATGGATCAGACAGGTCCGGAGGGCAGAGGGAGTCTGGATCACTGGCAGCTCAGGGATGACATGTGTAGCTCGACAGAGACAGAGAGAAATCGGTCAAATAGGATCTGAGCCAGGAGAGGGCTGTACACTTAATTCCTACTACATTTTCTAATCTGTGAAGAAGAATAGCATGATCAATGGTGTCAAAAGCTGCACTGAGGTCGAGTAATACAAGCATAGTTACACAACCCTGATCAGAGGCCAATAGGAGGTCATTTACTACTTTAACGAGTGCTGTTTCTGTGCTGTGATGAGGCCTAAATCCTGACTGATACAGTTCATGTATGCTATTTCTATGTAGATACAGTATGAGCATAGCTGCTCCACTACCATCTTTTCCAGAATCTTAGAGATAAAGGGGAGGTTTGATATTGGCCTGTAATTGGACAGCTGACAGGGGTCGAGGTCAGGTTTCTTAATTATTGATTTGATAACTGCTAATTTAAAAGATTTTGGAACATAACCAATGCTGAGTGAGGAATTAATTATTCTCAACAGCGGTTCTGTTATTACTGGTACTATCTGTTTAAGAAAATGTGTCGGTATAGGATCTAATATACAGGTTGATGAATTTGCAGAAGAGATGAGTGAAATTAGTTCATTCTCTTCAAGAGGAGTAAAGTATTCTAGGTTTGAATCTGACATGGCTAGGTTAACATCTGTATCAATTACATTGTTCGGTTTCAAAGCCTCAATTTTATGCCTGATATTTACAATTTTATTATTAAAAAAGTTCATGAAGTCCTCACTATTGCATGATGTTGTTGTGGAGATTTCTGTAGTGGTCTTATTTCTGGTTAATTTGGCTACGGTATTAAATAAAAATCTAGGATTATTTTTATTTTCTTCTATAAGAGTGGAGAGATACGTTGATCTAGCTACACTAAGAGCTTTCCTATAGTTCAGGATGCTCTCTTTCCATGCTATTTGAAATACTAACAATTTAGTTTGATGCCATTTACGCTCTAATTTCCGAGCGGTCTGTTTTAAAGTGCGCGTGTGATCGTTATACCAGGGAGCGAGTTTCTTATCTATAAAAATAATTTTTCTTTTAGCTGGAGCTACATTATCTAAGGTACAACAAAATGTCGACTCTAAATATTCAATCGCCTGATCGAGTTCTGTGGGGTCAGATGGTGATCTAATCGAAGTTGGTAACTCTGGGAGATTACTGATAAAACTGTGTGGTAGTTGATGTGAAAGTACGTTTAATACGGTAGCGCGGTGCTGTGCGTACATTATCACTGTGACACACTTGAATTGAGACAAGATAGTGATCTGATATAACTTCAGACAGTGTAATTGTGAATACATTTCTTATACTTAATCCGAAGAATATTATTAAGTCTAAAGTGTGACCTGGTTTATGAGTGGGTCCTACTACACACTGATTTACGCCTACGGAGTCCAGTATGGACATAAATGCTGTTCTCAGAGGGTCTTCTGGATTCTCAAAATGAATGTTAAAATCTCCAGCAATTTACACTTTGTCTACAGAAACGACTAGGTTTGTGATGAAATCTGCAAATTCACTAAGAAATTCAGAATACGGCCCTGGAGGTCTGTAAATTATAATTAGTGGAATCGACAGAACTGCCTTAATATACTTAAATACACTTATGTTACAAAGAATTTCAAATGAGTTAAATTTGTGTCCGTGTTTTTGTACGATAGACAGATTATCATTGTAAATAACTGCGATGCCTCCTCCTCTACCAGTTAACCGAGGCTGGTGTATATAGCTGTTCATTTAGAGCTACATACTCGTCCTGTTTAACCCATGTTTCAGTTAAACAGAGTATATCAAACTCCTGATCTGTGATAATTTCATTAATAGTAACCGCTTTTGATGCGAGAGATCTAATATTTAACAGTCCTAGCTTCAGATCAGAGGTGCCGGCAGAGCTGCTCAGAGAGATGTTGAAGATGTCGTTGAGAACATCTGCCAGCTGTTCAGCACATTCTCTGAGCACTCTGCCTGGGATGTTGTCTGGTCCAGCAGCTTTACGTGGGTTGACTCTACGTAGAGTTTACCTCACCTCAGCTGTAGTGAGACACAGCACCTGGTCGTTCGGAGGAGGGGTGGTCTTCCTCGTCGCCACATCGTTCTGCCTGTCGAACCGAGCGTAGAAGTTGTTCAGCGCATCTGGGAGGGAGCCGTCACAGGCAGGTGATGTCGTCCTGTAGTTTGTGATGGCTTGTAAGCCCTGCCACATGCGCAGTGTGTCGCCACTGTCTGTGAAGTGGTTGTGGATTCTCTGGGCGCATGCACGCTTCGCCTCTCTGATGGCCCGAGAAAGTTCGGCCCTTGCTCTTCTAAGCGCCTCCTTATCTCCCACTTTGAAGGCAGAGTCTCGGATCCTCAGAAATGCACGCACTTCTGCAGTAATCCACGGTTTCTGGTTGGGTCGTGAGATGATGCTCTTGGAGACAGTGACGACAGTGACGTCATGGAATTAGCATAACAGAGATGTGGTCTGAGTAGCCGAGGTGGGGCGGGGCTCTGCCCGATATTCGCCGGAGATGTTTGTGTAAACAAGATTCAGCATGTTTTCCCCTCTCGTTGCAAAGTCCACATACTTATGGTGAACAGTGCTAATCACTAAGCCACTGTGTTTTACTTGAATAAAAGTAAAGATACTCCGGGAAAATTATTCCACTCAAATAAAAGTAGTCCCATATTTAAAGTTTTTCTTGGGCAAAAAAAGTACAGGAGTATTTACCGTTAAAATTACTTAAGTACTAAATATACTGAGCTTAAAGGATTAGCTTACAGTAGCCTTAAAGTCGATGTCTCTCTCTCTCTCTCTCTCTCTCTCACTTTCTTCCTTCCTGACTGTGAGTATAATTATTTGCCACAATCCGCAACCATCTCTACTTCTGATTTCAAACACCTGCTATATGAATAAGGAAGGCAAATGATGTGATTTTGCAGAAGAGCCAGCAGGGGGCAACATTACCACTTCAAATACTACAGATCACACTGATTATATAATGCAGTGCCCTTGCTGAAATATAGTGAAGTAGAAAGTACAGATATTTGTTGTTGGACGTAGTGGAGTAAAGGTAAAATGTTTCTAAAACTACTCAAGTAAAATGCAGATACATGACATATGTACTTAAGTACAATAATGAAAAAAAGGTATTTAGTTGCCTTCCACCTCTGATTATGTCTGTATTCTCTCAGTTTACCAATATAAATGAATAAATGGAATAAACACTGTGTAATGAGTAAGGTATAAAACTTTGGCAGGGCACACCATGAATTGTTTTATTATACTTACATTACAGCTATTCGCTAATGATTGCAATTTTTATTCTAACAAATGAAATTTAATTAGCGACCAACACATCACGCTTTTCATCCATTTATAGTTACAGGTAAGGTTGTGTAATGTTCATGAAACAGATTATCTCCTGTTTTCAGTCACATTATAGAAGATATAAATAGACACTCATCTCTCTCTTTCTTGTACTGTAAATTAATTTCAAAGACTATCCTGTGCAGAAATCTTATTAACACTCAAGACTTCTTCCATATTTGTATAAAGTTGCATAAAATAATAAAGTTCATCATATCAATTAGTACTGCTACAATTAGTATTTTACTCCTTATTACATAATTAAACTTTTTTTTTAAAAACTGTTTATTACTAGACTAGAATTACTACTGCTCA
Organism: Channallabes apus; assembly: GCA_030522415.1. Classification (NCBI taxonomy): domain Eukaryota; kingdom Metazoa; phylum Chordata; class Actinopteri; order Siluriformes; family Clariidae; genus Channallabes; species Channallabes apus. Next base: position 15,147,449 of record CM060109.1, read on the forward strand.
GGTCTTTATAATGAGCTACCAAAACAATAACATATTAGAAAAATTAAATAACAATTTAATATGAATTTTTAATTAATAAAAATGTAATTAAATGCCCTTGTGTAAATTTTACGAATTTGATAGGTTGTTGATATTGATATGTATTCACTTTGATTCAATTGAAATTAAGCATACTGTAAACTTACCTTCATTATAATTAGTTTTGTTCAACCTACATGTTTTACTTAAGAGACAATTATGCCTTTAATTATGTTGAAACATGATTTTTCTTTTCCTGTATGAAAGGTAATAAAAGGTGTGAAAGTAATATTTAACAAACTTGTTCCTGCCCTAGAGATCCAGATGGCCAGCATTGAGACCATTACCTTACTTATCCTACAGTATCCTGTATGACACGCAGATTCAACTCAACAATAAATCATCAAGGACGTCATAAGCCAACCGTGGTGCCAGAGGAAGAAATACAAGATACATATTTACAGATCCACAGCTATTCCTCCACACCATAGATCATCACATAAAAGCAAATAATAGCACAAGACAATAGACAATGTTAATTTGGTTGCTTTCCAAATCCTTTGATTGCTTTCCAAATATTAATCACTTCCAAGATCTCCCTCAAAAAAGAATGATATATTATTTTAATCCATTTAACAACCTCATCCCAAGCTGCTATCACAGTCGTCCAGGGCATCTTCCTCTAGTTTCACCCACAGACAGCAGGATGTTAGTCACTGCCTCCTAAAGAGTCTGCTTTATAAATAGTCGAGCTGAATCATTGGCCTCAATAAACAGGCTCAACGACATTAGGCCGGGCGGAATCTATTTACCGGAACTTCTCAGCGATATATTGGCTCGCAGGAAATGGCAAATGATGAAATATGGTTAGGAAAGGAGAGTCTGAGTTTGTGAAACGCAGGTTGGAAATCCGTGGCCTAATGCGCCCATTAACCTGACGATACCCAACGTGATACTAGCAAGAATTATGCTCGAATTAGGGCGGCGAGAGAGCAGCGATGAGCAGCGATTTAATACGATCATAGCCTAGGCGATAATATTATGTTTCAAATAAGGGCAGGGGAACCGTCATTTACGTCGAATTGGAAAATGTGTTTATCAGATTGTAATGTGATTTGGTTTCCCTGCACCTGCTGCTAGTCTGCTCAATGATGCTAGCTCTGAGTAAGGCTTCCAGAGCTGAGGTTTATTTGCAGATTTTCTTTGAAAATCAATAGTCATGACAAGACTTACTTAGGGAAAAAAAAATTTCCTTTTTGCATCTTAAATTAAAAAGAATCTCAGCCCGAAGTGAATCCATGCTAAACAAGACATATCGTCCAAGTTCAGCGACTCTGCTTCATAACTTTGCAGAAGCCATTAGTCGGTCATTTACGGCGAGTTTTTCACTCTGTGTGTAACAATCATGTAATGTCTGCTATGCTCCACGGGTACAGCGTCTCTCCTGATGCATGACTGATCCGTAAACAAGCTCTAATTAGCAGGCGCTAATGAGAGTGAAAGAGACAATCAGAAGAGCATCTGATGTCCCTGCAGTACACCGCTGTTCTTCGCAAAGTCGTTAGAGGTCATGGGCACCCCACCCCTTTCTTCGATGAGTGACACTTTCTCAAGGTAAATTCGTGTTTGTCTTCCTTGCATTCTGTCTCTCTCTCTTTCTCTCTTTAAGGTGGTGCCTTGGCTCATCGCATCATTCATTAGATTACAGCAAGCCATTAGTGTCTTTAGCCGGCTTGGGAACTTGCAAATTCATTGTGGCTCCACGTTTGCATATAAAGCAGACCGGAGTGTCTTGCTAAAATACTAATGATAGGATGAGGTTCAAAATTATACAGAACTTTGGACTATTAATGAGGGTTCCAAATGAATCTGTCCACTCTTGAGTTTATTCCAGCTTGACATTTCATTGCCAAAAAGACCGAATTTGGTGTGCAGGTCAGGTATTGGGCAATCCTTAATTGTAGCATTTTAGAGGATTGAGTGTGCATCGAGCCTTTTGAGGTATTTATTTATTTGTTTCACACAAAACCAGAGTGTTTAGAGACAACTTTTGTGTGCAGATACACAAAGAGAAAAATATATAATCAGGTTTATGAAACAAAGCTTGCGAATGTAGCTCTCATCACCTGTACTGCCTTCATTAGTCTCAGTCCTGACTTCCCCAGTGTGCCCTCCTACCGGCATGGGGATATTGATGTTCCTCTTAGTTTATGCTTCATTTGACTTCTTTGCCTTAAGATGCAATTGATGATTCCTTTAAGGACTATATAAATGCTTGTAACAAATAATAATAGCCCTATTGATTGATTTCTCTATTCGCTATTTATAGATCAGCAACGTAATCGAGCCACTGTAGAGCCATGAATGTGGATGTAATAAACAGTCTGACTCCATAATGAATAGTATACAGTACGTTAAGATTAATTCATTTTTTTTTATTTCTGCAGCCACACCCGCAGTGTGTAGCAGTGATAGCTCAGAGGGCTAAGGCACTGAGTTACTGATCGGAAGATTGGCGGTTTGATCCCCAGCTCAGCCAGGTTGCCATTGTTGGGCCCTTGAACCCTATCTGCTTAAATGATTTCAGCAAATGGCTGCAATATAACAAAGAGTGAAAAATCTAAGGGGGTCTGAATACTTTCTGTATATATATATATATATATATATATATTGCTGAAATCATTTAAGTTCATTGTTTTTTCTCATTAATGTACACACAGCACCCCATATTGACAGAAAAACACAGAATTGTTGTTTACATTTTTGCAGATTTATTAAAAAGAAAAACTAAAATATCACTTGGGCCTAAGTATTCAGACCCTTTGCTGTGACACTCATAAATTCAACTCAGGTGTTGTCCATTTCTTCTGATCATCCTTGAGATGGTTCTACACCTTCATCTGAGTCCAGCTGTGTTTGATTACACTGATTGGACTTGATTAGGAAAGTGTCTATTTAAGACCTTACAGCTCACGATGCATGTCAGAGCAAATAAGAATCATGATGTCAAAGGAACTGCCTGAAGAGCTCAGAGACAGAATTGTGGCATGGCACAAAAATTCTGCTGCACTTAAGGTTCCTAAGAGCAGTGGCCTCCATAATCCTTAAATGGAAGACGTTTGGGACGACCAGAACCCTTCCTAGAGCTGGCCGTCCGACCAAACTGAGCTATCGGGGGAGAAGAGGCATGGTAAGAGAGGTAAAGAAGAACCCAAAGATTACTGTGGCTGAGCTCCAGAGATGCAGTCGGGAGATGGGAGAAAGTTATAGAAAGTCAACTAACACTGCAGCCCTCCACCAGTCGGGGCTTTATGGCTCATCATATACACAGCATTTTCACCATGTAAATGAACAAACCAACAACCTACACTCAAAACTAAATCTTTTTTTGCATGCAGAATGATTCATCCATGACATTAGGAAATAGGAAGTAAGATCACGTGGCATGAAGTAATTATTATGCATTATGATGAGGCAATCCACTAAACTATTTCAATTTACAGCATAGGCCAGCTTCCCATTTCCAGACTTACAGAACTGCTTTGGAGGCCATCAATCTAAATTTTTAAAATGTTTTATATTACTCAACACCACCAAAAAAGCTCCAACTCCAAATCCCCCCAACCTTTTAAAATGCACATAAAACCATTACATCATCAATTGCATCAAGTTGCATACTGTACAAAAAATAATTATTGTAAATTAAAGGTTAAATCTAATCAAGCACAACTACATTGATGTTACATATTTATTTCATTATTTTAAGTGAAATATTTTAATGTTAGAAAAAAAGACCTTGATAGCCACTTGATAGTAATTTAAGTCCTGAAATATGGACAGGCCATCAGGGAAGAAAAACTCCATATCCTGTGATATCCTGATGATTCAGTACATTCAGGTCATCAACTGACTTCATTTTTATTGCCACATAACGTTGCTGAGTCTAAACCTGAGCAACTGAAGCAACCTCAGATCATAACACTGCGTCCAGAGGCTTGTACAGTGGACACCATGCATGATGGGTGCCCATGCGTTCCCTTCTTACCCTGACACGCCCATCGCTCTGGAATATCATATCCAGACTATATAAGATCTGGACTCAATCCGGACTTGTCAGGTCATGACCCGTTTCAATTGCTCCAAAGTCCAATCATTATGCTCCATAGCAACCTGCAGGTTTTTTCTAATTAGTCTCTGAGTGTGTTTTTAACTTTTTTTTATAATGCTCCTTTTTATGTTAAAGAATTATTGTCTTTTATCTGGTGTACACACACATACATACATACGTACATACATACATACATACATACATACATACATACATACATACATACATACGCAAGAGAAGGCATTGCCCCTGGCTCGTCCCAGTGGAAGTTGCTCGAATGCCGGGCTGCTGACTGACCACTTATCCTGTCTGCTGCAATCTGGCCTGCACACACTGCTCTGACGAGCTCAGGCTTCCACTTGACTGCCAAGCTGAAGACAAACAAGACCTGTAGACCTGTGGGAATAGACTGAGATAAGATGTGTGCAAGTGTGTGTGAGTGTGGAGGACTAAAATCAAAGAATTATTTATATAAATAACAAGAACTACTTGGATATCGTGCATGTCTTTCATTGAAAGAAAATCTATACCGGCATGCAAGAAGTGAATAGGCAACCTTGTATTTCATATGATAATACTGTATGTAGTGTATGCATTAATACTGTATGTCTTGCTATTAGTATAACTAGGGTTTGTTTTCTTATTTTCTAGACTGTGAAGTGACAATTCTGAAGATTTTTTTTTCAATAAGAAGTGGCCAGATTGTTACCAAAGACAAATAGCTAGAAATCTTGAAACACTCTGTTGTTATTAATATTATAGTACAGTCTTTAAAAAGAAAAAGAAAGATATTGAAAAAAAATAAAAACAATGCAGTCTCAACCTGGTAGTAGTACCTGGTTCATATCTGGTGAAAACAACCCTTTTATTCAATGCCCATAGGAAAGTGGTATATACAGTAACCTGTCACTTTCAACTTATAATCATTCAATAATGCACAGTATGTGTGTAACTGCTTTGAGCTTTGTTAGTGAATGCAGATCTGTAGGACGAAACAATTCCAAGCTCTTGGCTGACTTGCACCAAATGATACCAGACACAGCTGAGCCATGGCCTCTGAGTTCAATAAGGGGCTGTCGCTTGTGGCAAAAGCCACTCATGTTCTCTCAAATTAAACTGACAGCTCAAGGCTGTACGTGGCAAAACAGATTTGCACATCATGAGGAATGGCTTCTAATAGCTGGAAATGCGGTTTTCGATAACAAATGGGGAGGCATGCAAGGGGAAAATTATGATAATGATCAGAAGGTAATAAAATCTGTATCTATCAAGTGGCTGAACGTGGCATCGCGCTGGTAATGTGCGTTCTCAGAAAAGCCTGAGGAAAGATCTGATACAGACGGTAACCTCAAAAATGATGCTTCATGTCACCATTAGAAATAATTAGCAAACAACGTGTAGGTGGATTTGCGCAGATTTCATGCTTCACTTAGTATTGTCAAAAGTCACAGGTTCATTTTCAATAACATGAGACAGGGATGTGCGCTAGTTAAATGAGCATTGCGTTTTTTTAATGATTATTATTTTATAAGTGCTAGTCCTCAAAACAAATCACAAAAACATGTAAAAGTTACAAATTCCCAAATGACAACACCAGGCATTAGCAAGGCTTTTAAAACCTTTTTATAAATTTATGCAAGCTTCTCATACAAAACATATTTGACAAAAAGGCAATTAAAGTGCTCTAACTTCTGTTTTCAATTAAAAGCTGACAAGAGAAAATTTCACAATTTATTAGCATCATTTGTCTCCACTCCTGAATAAGTGCAAGCACAGTTTATTCAGTGCTAGTTAGCATAACATTATGTTCATTTTCATTTAGCTCACACAGCAAAAGACCACAAATAGTGTATTTCCAATACATGCAATTTCAAACTGGATGAAGATGTTGGGCCTAAGATAGCCTCGGGTGATCAAAGCACAATTACTGATGAGAACATTACAGAAGATCTGTAAGAGGTACAAGATTTTGAGATCCTAAAAACACTGTTGCAAAAAAGAGGCAATCTCGGCTCCTGAAGGGCCAAAACATGCAGTCCTTTCAATAACCACTAGGAGCTGGCTCTAAAAGTGAATTTATCCCAATGGACCTCCACTCTCACTCACTGCCTACGTATACCGTTTCATTCTGTGTACAGGCTCGTGGGGGGCCTGGAGCCGCTTCCAGGAGACTTATGCCTCTTTTCCACTGCATAGAACGGCACGACACGGTTCAGTTCAACTCACTTCAGTTCGGCGCAGTTTGGCTCGGTTTGCTCTTCCACTGCAGTGTAGTAACACTTTAGCCTGGGCGGGATTACTCACGCGCGCGGCGCCGCTACTGCCGTGACGTCATCGTAAGCGCGCCACAAACACACACACAACAATGGAGCATATCGACGGCATGGTGTTCTTCATTCTCGGCATGTGGATGTTTTTAACAGCGAGACGAAGGAGTTTGTTTCAAAAGAGGCCGACGGTTAATACAAAAAGGTGCGTGCGATCCTTCTCTGGCTGTTTCTAAATATAGCGGTTCTGTTGTGTCTCGTGTCGCAAGTTCGGTGACGCAGTAATGACGATTTTCTCCGGCTAATCAGTGACCAGCGTGTTTACACGTCACGTTTTGGTAACGGTTCGGCGCGCTTGGAACCTCGGGCGAGGTGGTACTAAAAAAAGGAACAGGTACTATGTACTGGTCCCAGTGGATAACCCCCCAAAAGTGAGTAGAACTGAGCCGTGTCGTGTCGTACTATGCAGTGGAAAAGCGCCATTAGGGCACGTTTGGGAACTCCAATTAACCTAATCTGCATGTCTTTAGACTGTGGAGGGAAACTGGAGTATCAGGATAAAACCCACAAAGCACAGAGAGAACGTGCAAACTCCATGCACACATCCAAGACCCGAGGGGGGAGTAATAACCATTATAGACTAATACAAAAAAGGTTTCATCTCGATAGCTACATTTCTTGTTCATGACAACTGTAGGGGTTGAATTTTTAATTGATCAATCACTATAATATTAAGCCATAAAATTCTGCATAATTAGGGACATGGCTGATTTGAGTGACAGCTGCATCACAACTGCTAGCTGTCTGCTATGCATCACTTTAGTTAACCAGCTAACCAGACTTGCTGTAGTTTAACTTATCTCATGAAATTTGTTAAGTTCAATTAAATGCAAAAAATACAGTAGCATATGTTACATATGTAACGTTAGACACCTTAGCATTTTCGCTATGCTAATGCCATGTACAGTAAGTTGGCATGTTCCAGCTAATAGCCAGGATCAGCTGTCAGCTCCTGCCAAGATGGTGACGACCAGAGCTCTCACAGTTGTGCTTCAAAATCGCTCTTCAGAAATCGTATGAGTGACATCACAAAGAATTTTGTCCAGTTCTTTTCATAAGGTCTGTGGTTCTAAATTCTATCAAGAAGCAGAACCTTGGTCACACCTGGACACAAACCATATAGGATTTGAGATGGATGTCACGGTACATTAGGTCACGCCGAGCCAAGTCATGATCACTTCTTTCTACATTCCATTCCACAACTTTCATTTTGCTGCCTCATTCGCTGGCATGAGCACACCTGGTTCAGATTTCATTCATCACTTTCATTATATATAACTCACCCACAAACAACCATTCCTTGCCAAATTATTGCATGCTCATAACCTGTTGTTCGTTCACGTCTATGCCAAATTATTTTTGCTCTTTCATGCTGTCGACCCTTTTTGTCCCAGGATACGCTTTTTGCTTCGCAATTTGGATTTTTCACTACGCTAACGTATATAGCGTTAGCTTTGATCTTTTGCTTCTGCTTCTGGACCACGACTCTGCTGCCTCTGCTACTCAGATTACAGGTGTGTGGTTCCTGATCCAAATTTGATCACTAGCACTAGTGGTGAGACCACAATCCGCTCTCACTCTTTGCATTAGATTCACCATACGTTCTGTGGCCTTTGATCTCTGATCCCTTTGCAACCTGCGTGTTGGATTCAGCATGCAAATAGAAGCCCGGACCCTCATACAGCCACCATCTCTCATCATTCCCTAAATTGATCTTCAGCCAGTATCTATTCACACTGCTGCCCACCTATGACTGCTGTTTCTCTGCTTAAGTTTCTCCGGTTTTCTTATCTGGCATATTCCTCATTAAAATCAGTAAACTCAGTCTGATCTATTCTGTCTGCTTTTGGGTCCTCCTGCATTGCACGGTCAGTGTCTCATGACAGAATAATTCGGCCAGCATGGACCCAGTGAATTTAGGTCAACTCAGGACCGCCTTGGAGACACAAGGGCACCCTCCTTGGCACACACCATGGGGAGATTCAGCAGGTTAGTCAAAACCTGAGGTCTATGGCGGACGAACTCACCGTGCTCATTTCCCGGATTGAACATTTTCAGGTCTCATTACCCCCAGCTCCAGTTCTGGCTCCACCTACTTTCTGAGAACCTCTGGCGACCTCTTGTGGATGGAATGCTTGCGCTATGTGCAACGGGTTTTTTCATGGACTGAGCGGAACAGTCAAGGGGGAGCTCTCGGGAGCTCCCTTCACAGAAGGAAGACTGCATTCAATACACCCAAAGGTCACTATGAGTACCTAGTGGTTCCCTTCGGGTTGACCAATGCTCCTGCTGTTTTTCAAGCCCTGTGTACCTGGACGACATTTTAATCTGGATCTCCAGCGATTCTTGGAGTTTTCCAACTTTTCCAGATGTTTTGTTCAGTGGCAGTGCCCCTCACTACGCTAACATCTACTAAAGTCCCTTTTCTCTGGAACAAGCAGACTGAATATGCATTCACCGTGCTAAAGCGTAGATTCATGTCTGCATGGATCCTAATCATCTTGGATACATCCCTCCAGTCCGTGGTGGAGATGGATGCCTCCGAGTCAGGAGTTGGGGCTGTCTTATCTCAAAGATCACACAAGGACAACAAGTTACACCTTTGCTTCTTCTTTTTCCATCGTCTCTCCTCTGTGAGAAGAATTATGACATACTGTAGGAGATCAGAACTGTTGGTGGTTAAACTTGCCCTAGAGGAGTGGAGACTGGTTGGAGGGAACTGTCTCTCTATTCTTAATCTGGACCGACCATAGAAATTTAGAATACCTCAGATCAGCAAAGAGACTCAATGCCTGTCAAGCCAGGTGCTATACTTTTCTAGTTTTAATTTCACACTCTCGTATCGCCCTGGCTCCAGAAATATAAAACCTGATGCCCTGCCTTGACAGTTCTCCATGCCCCAAGAACTGACGCTGATTGAGTCAATCCTTCCTCCTCATTGCCTTATGGCAGCTGCGCTCCTGAATATTGAAACACAGGTCAAGAGAGCTCTCGATCAGGAACCAGGTCCGAGCAACATTCCCTCCAGTCTTTCTCTTCACCCCGGCACCTGTCCGACCTCAAGTGTTGGAAGTGTTGGTCTCGGTTGCCTGCCACTCTGGGGAAGCCTGCACCTTCCCTTCTCAAGCAACAATTTTGGTGGCGTTGTATGAAGGACGAAGTTCTGGGGTTTGTCAAGTAAGTCAAGCAATAAACCTCCTGCTGGTCTTCTGAGGCCGCTCCCGGTTCCTCGCCAGCCTTGGTCTCATATTGCTCTGGACAGCAATACCTGCATCCTGACAGTGGGGGAACGATTCTCCAAGTATGGCCATTTTGTTCCCCTGCAAAAGCTTCCATCAGGCAAGGAGACAGCTGAATTGATGATTCTCCACGTCTTCAGCCTATAAAGACACGGCTCTGGCTCTCCACGTCTCTGGCTATCACCATCAGTCAAATGGGCAGAGACTTAACCAGGAACTGGAGAATGCCCTAAGGTGTATGGTGTCCCGTGATGCATGTACTTTGAGCAGAACCCTTTCCTGGATGCGCACAACTCACTACCAACCTCTTTAAACAGGCCCCTCTCCTTTCCAATGCTGCTTGGGCTATCAGCCACCCCTGTTTGGTCCCAGGCCAGGTCCTGCCTCCTACACACCATCAGCTCCTTCAAACAGCCACCGGACCAATGCCACTCAGCAGCCCCCAGGTACCGGGTGGGTCAGAGGGTGATGCTATCTGCATGAGATATTCCCATTAAGACAGCCTCTTGGCTCATTGGCGCCTAGATTCATCGTGCTGTTCAGGATCACTAAGGTAATTAACCCTGTTTCCATCAGACTTTCCCTACCCCTCACTATGCGCTGCATCAACCCAACCTTTCATGCCTTACAACTCAGATGACTGGTACCCAGCCCATCACAGTACGTCAGATGATGCCCACGGCTCGAGCCAAGTCATGATCACCCACGACTTCTTTCTGCATTCCATTCCGCTACTTCCGTTTTGCCGCCGCATTCGCCGACATGAGCACACCTGCTCCGGATTTCATTCATCACTTTCACTCTATATAACTCACCCACGAACAACCATTCCTTGCCAAACTATTGCATACTCATAACCTGTTGTTCATTTACGTGTATGCTAAGTTATTTTTACTTTCATGCTGTCGCCCCTTTTTGTCCTCGGATACGTTTTTTGCTTCGCGATTTGGATTATTCTCTTCGCTGACGGATATACCGGCTTTGGCCTTTCGCTTCTGCTTCTGGACCACTACTCTGTCTCTGCTAGTCAGATTACAGGTGTGTGTTTCCTAATCCAAATTTGATCACCAGCTCTTCAATCAACAATCCGCTCTCACTCTTTGCATCGAATACAACTTATACTCTGCAAACTTTGATCTCCAATCCCTCTGCATGGTGCTCTTAACCTGTGCGTTGGATTCGGCACGCGCGCTGCATCTCTCATTCCCTAACATTGATCTTCAGCCACTATCTATTCACACTGCTGCCCACCTCTGATTGCATCCCAACTGCTGTTTCTATGCTTAAGTTTCTCAATTTTCCTTATCTGGCATATTCCTTATTAAGTTCATATACCTCAGATGGGTTCAGGTCTCAACGAAAGTGTGTCTATTAATGCTTCAGCAACACACCGTTTAGATAATGCCTTTATTATACCATAAAATTGCTCTATTTCACTCTTTTTTCACACACACTATTTCTGTGTCTATGTAAATGAGCTACTGCTAAACCTTGCCTACTAAAAAAACTGCAAAGCTGAGCAACAAGCTTGGAGATGGTTTCTCTTACATAATGTCATATTAAGGGGAAAACCTAGACATTTTTAGATACAGATGGTGTCAAAAAGCTTTTAGCACTTTCAATGGGTTTTGAATCCCATTTAGTTCATAATACAAAGTTATGCCTGTCTCTGGGGAGTAAAGTGTGTCCTTTAAATGGCTGCAGTAGTTGAAATGACTGGAGTGTGGAGTCTCAGTCACTCACTCGCTCATCGTCTATACTGTTTCATCCTGTATACAGGGTCGTGGGTGGCCTGGAGCCCATCCCAGAAGACTTTGGGCACGAGACAGAGTGCCAATCCATCGCAGGGCACACACAGACACACACACTCAAACACTCATTCACACCATTAAGCCTAATCTGCACCCACCAAAGAAACCCACCAAGCAGATCATGCAAACTCCATGCACACATAGGCGGGAATCGAACCTGGCTGGATATCTAATCCAGACCCTAGAGGTGCAAGGTGACAATGCTGACCATTAAGCCATCATGCTGCCAGTGGAATAAAAGTGTGGACTAAAATATATAAATAATTTTACAAGTATATGTCATTTAATGTCACGGTTACCTTTAAATTATTTAATATTAATGTCTGCTACAAAACATAGTGGTTAGTATGAACAATGTAAATCTAGGCAAGTGCACTAGATTTACTACATGCAAAACTGTTCTTATGATTGTTTAATGCAGAATTAGTAACCAAAGCAGTTTGTTATTGCGCTGATGTGTTTCGTAGCTTGAGGGCAATTCTGGGAGTCAAATCACTCAGGAAATTGCGGCAATATCACATTACAGTGTATTTGCTGCCAAGAAGAAGTGAGTTTCTACTGGAAAATTCACTGCATATAGCAAAATGCATTTTGCTTTCTATGTAGAGAAAACAAAAAGATATTCTATTTTTCATGCCATGCTGTACATTTCTATATAATCCTTATTCTATAAATACTTTCACCCTTATGAATCACTTTGCTGGGTATGATCAAACAGTGTGAATTCACTTCAATAATCAGAACAATCATACGATTCAATCCTGTATTACCTAAAACCCAATTCTCTAGATAAGTCTCAGAAACTGTTTTATAAATGCCTCATTTTATCCCTAGCACGTTCTTAAAGTACTTTGTGCTATAACAACTCAAAAAAGTTGAATTTTTTTTTTAATAAATAAATAAATATTTATATATATGTATAGGCAGTAAAGTGGCTTTGGTCTTGGCTCACTATTACATCACATGATGCTCTAAAAGCTATGCAGTGCACGGATTCTAAATAAGAATGGTTCTATTGAGATAAATGCTTGCTGCTCAAATGAGCAGTAGATAAATCCTACCATGTTATTAAGCAAAAGGTAACCGTGTGTGTGTGTGTGTGTGTGTGTGTGTGTGTGTGTGTGTGTGTGTGTGTGTGTGTGTGTGTGTGTGTTGAGGGGGGTATCAAAAGACTGCTGTACAAGAAATCCATATTGTCAGTAAAACTGTGCTGTAAAGATCATTGAAAATTTCAAAGCAGGTAAGGAGTTGTACATATGTTTTGCTGACTTGGTTCTATTAGTATCATTGATGATGAAAGTCGAATGATATTTGTCATTCGCACATGTCTAAGGGTGGTTTAGTAACTGTTTTTTCTTTGATATCTCCTTATTCTTGAAGGCTGGAAAACAACAACATGGCTGTGCTATAATACACTATAACCACTATGGCTATCCTATAATATATCACAAAACTGTAGAAACATTGTATGTATAGAGTATGTATGTATCAGCCATAATATTCCAACACAAAAGATTAAACACAGTGTTGTTCGGGTCCCTCTTTTGTGTTCTGGCCCCACGGGTCATGACTCCACGTCATGACTCCACATAGCGGTGTGTTGTGGTGTCTGCTGCCTGGACATTGGTGACTGATCCTTTGGGTGCTGTGGACTGTTTGTCCAAGGCATTCCATGGATGTCCAGTAAGATTGACATTTGGGGACTTTGAAGGCCAAATAAACAAACTTGAGCGTTTTGCCCCGCTAAGCTTCACTTGTGGCAGGCTGTTATGCACTGGGTGTTCTGTTGCCTGTCTATTGTGGCCAGAATTGATTTTTATTCTTTCTTTTTTTTTTTGACGATTTGTGCTGCCTTTTCTAAATGATCAGAATAGACACCTTTGATCTTGCAGGCATGGGTGAGCTTTGGGTGCCAAGGATCCTATCACCAATTTAGTTGTGTATAGTTGGTGATCAATGTTATTCACGTTACCTTTCAGTAGCCATAATGAAACTGCTGATCTTTGTAGTACATTACATTGGACAAATGATAAATGGACTATTTCCTAAGCTCAATCAAAAATGATTTACAATACATAAATGCCAAACTTCTGACAAGTAGTATGTTCATTTATGCACTCGATCCTTGGTTTGGGCTCCTTTAGTATGAATTATCGTATCAATATGGCATGGCATGGAGACGATCAGCCTGTGGCACTGCTGAGGTCTGCAACTGAAGACTAGGTTGCTTTAATAACAACCATCACCTCATCTGAAACCTGAAACACTTCACAAAAAGGAATGGCAACATTACAAAGTGGTAAATGCTTTACTGTTCAAATTTTTTTTTAATGTGTTGCAAGAACCAACATTGGAATATGTGTTTATTTAAAAAATAAAAAATAAATCATAAGGAACAAATAATGTGCTGTTGTGTTGTCTGCAATGAAATACAAGTCAAAGTAAATTTAGAAATCACTACTTTCTTTTTCATTTGCATTTTCCATACTGTTCCAACTTTTTCTGATTTGGGGTTGTATGGGGTTGTAAAAGATGAAGACTGAGCAACCATACTCTTTTTTAATGTATCATCCACACATACTGTATGAGAGACAGGTTTTTCATTCATTCATTCATTCTTGCAGTAAGTACATTCTCTTCAAGAGGTCATTGCAAAAGTCTTGTATCATCCATGCTGTGTAGGATGTGAGATGTGTTTTTCCCTTTCACTTTTTCTATGTCTTCACCATCTTGCTAACTTTTTATTTTATTGAGTAACGTTGTTTCATATGTTTGCACAATAGCTACAGTCTAGAATGAACCGGAATCAAAAACCACCTTCCAAAATTATATTTTACAGTTAAAGCTCATGCACCAAAGTTTTCTGAACCAGTACATATAGAATAGAATAGTGACTAAGATTAGAACACAAGTCATTCTGGGACATTCGGACACTGAAGCTATGGTAGAGGCTAAGTACAGTACTGTATTAACAGTAGTCAAGGTGGTGTTTATAACATCCAACTTAAAACCATGGTAAAATGGTGAACGCTTGCTGTGTTAACTGCCATGTTATGAATGTCATGGAAAATGTATCACTAATGGGGAGAGGTTTTTTTTTTTTTTTTTTTTAGCTTTCCAGCTCAGAAGCAAAACAGTGGGACTCGGGTTGCCTAGGTAGCAATGAGTCGTCACATGGTATGAGTAGCAGCTGTAAGACAGGTGGTGCTGTATACAGTATCAACCACCTTCAGCAGCATTTCCCGACACATGTTGATGTGTTCATGCCATTTTCACACAGGTAACGAATCGCATTAAACTGTTATGCAGTCACCACTATCTGCACATACATTACAACTAGCTGGCTGCATACAGCAGTTACTGTACATAACTATTCAGTCTGTTTTAGGCAAAGCAGTTCATGAAATGCTAGAGTGTCATCCTGTCTGCAGACCGTCATTACCCCTTGGGTAAACAAAGCAACACACTGAGTGCTTTAACCAGAAGGATATGGCAGCAAGATTTCACAGGGAATAACACTGCACCTGTGACTTTCTGTCTATCTGTCCAGGGATCAGGGATGAATAAAGCTGCACCACGTGCAGTGACATGTACGTATATGTTGTATGCCATTTACTAACTTAATAAATCAAGTGAAATACTTCTGAATCTGTTTGTTGCAATACAACATTAATTAGTGCAAGTTTGTCATACCAGTGGGAAATTCAAATTCAATGGGTAAGATAACATAAGGTACAATGAAATAAGATGTACCTTTTTTCATCCAACAATGGGGAAATTTCTATGTTACAGAAGAATGTGATAATGTAGAGACTGTAGCTTTCGGCAAGGGGTCACCACAGCGGAATATCCAGTCCGCACAACAACTTGGCATGGGTTTCACGCCGGATGCCCTTCCTGACGCAACCCTTCCATTCATCCGGGCTTGGGACCGGCACTGCATCCAGTGGCTGGGGGGTTTGGGCACTGACTGGGAATCGAACCCGGGCCTTCCGCATGGCAGGCGAAACACCTACCACTGAGCCACCAGTGCCCTATGTAGAGAGATAGGGTGTACAGTATGTAGAGACATAGTACAGATGGTTAAATACAAAAGATAAGAAACAAACAATACAGTAGTTACACTTTCGAACAAATTGCACTAGGTAATATTGCACAGATTAAAATGGAGATAACAGTGTGCATCATGGTGACTGGTTCACTGGCAGCAGCTCTGATTGTGCAGCCTAATTGCAGCAGGGAGAGAAGACCTTCTGTATCAGCATAAATAAGGAAAGTGGCAGTGCAAACTTATAACTATATAAAGGTAAAAACTTCTAAGAACTGAATTCTTCTTGCGCTGAAAAGTCCACAGTCCCACACCAATCTTTGTGCTCGTATCGATCGAGATTGTTAGTTTCCTTTATTTTTTTTCTAAGCAGCATTCCGGTGTTCTGTAAGGAATGTTGCATGGGATTTTCACTTGGTGCACTCCTGTTTTTTTTTCTTGTGGTTGAAGAGCCTTGACCTAAAACATGGTGACCACCAAAACAAAATGCACTGCACCAAGATTTCTTTGCCTATTCTCTATTAAACTAGCTATAGGAACAGATAACAGTCTTAGGGACCGGCTGTCTCATACTGTATGTGCCACAATCTTGAACCACAGATAATTGCATGGAAAGAAAAAGAAAAGGAAATATGTCATGCAAGGTTGAAGTGAATGCACTGCTGTCCAGGTGCGCTCATTCATGTCGCCCTTCTTTACAGCAAGCCTCAACGTCTTGGGCTCCAGGTAATGTAACTTCCTGCAAGATAAACGAGCTTAGCATTTTAATATGTCTGTCTATCATTTCCATGTCTGCACCTTTCGTTAAGGCTCATTTGGCAGGAGTATGCATAGGCAAATCATATATTTTATACTGTTCCGTTTTGGCACTGTGGATTTCTGCACGGTCTAATTTTTAATACCCAAATCCCCTCTTAAGCCTTCAGTCCTACGACCTCCTTGACTAACTGCTCAGATAGAGAACAAACATTGTAGAGTCTGTAGTGCTATGAACAGTGCTCTCCCTTCCCTACAGTGCTGCCCTAGTTGAATTTCCAGACAATGAAATAAAAATTCAGATCTCTGAACCTTACCTTGACCTTGCATGGGGGATTCCTAAAGCCAAGGCCTGGCTTTGCTGGCATTGCTCTGCAATGATCTCCTGCCAAGCAGTTGACATTTACATATGAGATTCGCAATAAAATATTTGACGTTTTAAAGATGGCCATATTGGCTAACATGGCTGAGGAGTGGCGCACCTGACATCTGCATGTGGGAACTGTACATACAATTACTGTATTTACTTGCACATTACAGGAACTTGGCTGGGAGTTCCAAGACATTTTGTTCCACATGTTTGGGCCATTACAGGAGTTCCTGAGAGGCCAGCATTTCAGACATGTTGGAGAACAGATCATGGTTCTAGGGTACTGAGAAAAGTTTTACCTTGATCGTATCAAGCAGTGAAACAAGGGAACACATGGAGAAGTAAAGGGAGTTTTTACTCTCAGAAATGAGGCACAACCAAAAGTCCTGGTTTGACTTGAAGAGTGTGTGAATTTTTTTCTTGGATGTTAAAACTGTAGAAATGCACAGAGTAAACAACACAGTAGGAGCAGTAACCTTCTAGCTACAGCTCTGGAATGTCAGCGCTCCAGAGACGCCAATTTGTATTAAATATTTATCCGAGGCTTAGTTCTGTAGCTGCTCCACTTACATTGTTATTGAAGCAAAAAGCAAGACTCACAAATGAGACACATTTCAGAAACTGAAAAAAAATTTTTTTACCAGTGCTCACATTGTCCTTCATCCTGGTCCCTCATGTCCATTTGTTGTATAAGTGGGGGCATATAGAAATGTTATTGGAGCTGACACTGTGGCTGCGCTGTGGTTTCCCTGTATTTCCCTCTATTTTGACCGCCATGCTAACATTTCCTCAAATCCTCTTTGGATTACCATGTGTTTGATGAGTACTTTACGTACCTAATCACTTTAACACTCCACTTGGGCATCCTCACTGTTGTGCCATATCTGGATTGTTATAATCCATACCACCAACTAGCACATACTGTACAGCAATGTCATGAACCCTATTAATTTTTATGATTAATCACTGTAGTCTTTATTGCTGTAGTATGATCTCTAGTCTAAGGGCCATGATTTGTGTGCAGTAAATGTTGGGGCATGAAGAATTAACACTCATGTACTGTACTGTATGTGTTGAAGAGGACTATGTACTGCTGGATAGTTTCAGAGCAAATGAGATGATTGATGTAAGATGAGAAGAGAAAAGAAAATGGGGTCATTTTATATTTCATAAAATTCCTGTTAGAGATTGACAGGGAATTAATCATTGATGGATGGCCAAGTGACACTAGCTATATATAATTTGATGCCTCATTGTGGTTTAACCCAAAAAGATTCCAGTTAACATGGCCTAGGAATAGATAAATAAATATGTAAATAAATATTCTGAACATGATCTAATATTGCAGTTTCTAGTTTCAGCTTTTTTCCACAACTCTGATTGTTTTCACTATTTCAAAGGACATTTCTCAACAAGCTTTATTTATCATATTTTGCAAATATCTAAATATCATTTGGTTAAGAACTAAGGATTTGACGAGGCTGTTTTGAGTATTCAGTATTCTCAGATGTCTAAAATGGAGCACAGGATAAACATAGCAGATGAGAGCCGAAAGAATAGAAGATGAGGTGGAGCACGGTTGCTGTCGCAAGGTTTCGGCAGTGTACACCTTGTCATATTTGCATGTGAAACCCTAGATATTCTTCTCTGTTCTTTGCGTTTAAAGTAAAAAAAAAAAAAAAAAAGCATCATAACACTTAATCGTGTTGCATCAGTGATGGATACTATCTTCAGAAAACAAGCCGTGTACAACTATGGATTTGAAAAAAGCTTATGCTGGCAAGAAAAACCAAAGGCTTGTCAGATTAAAACTTGCCTTGTGCAAAGTCAGCTAAAACTATGAGATTCTACTTCTCCTCCTTTATCTCTATTCCAACTTTTTTTCCATTGAGAGAAAGTAAAAGAAAAGTTTTTCAGCTTCATGAGCGTTACTGTATGATACGTACGTCACGAAGCAGGGCAGGAAGTGAGCATGAAGAATTAACAGCTGTAACACTAAAATTTTTAAACGAATCCTTATCACATATTAAAACTTGTGAAGTTATGTATTTAAAAAGTTTTTTTAAAAATTTTGTTTAAAAGAATCTCAAATGTTTCGAAACAGCTTTTTATTCAGTGTTTTTTCCTTATTTTTACACTTTTCAACATTGTATACTAAAACTGAATACACTGAAATTATGACAGAAGAAATATGGAACTGGGTAGCAAAAAATGTGTAAATTTTTTATATCTTAGACTCTTTAAAGCAGCCACCTTTCGCTTTGATGACAGCTTTGTACACTCTTGGCATTATCTCAGTCCAACTCATGAGGTCATAACCTGGAACCTAATTTGCCAATAATCTCAAAGGAGTCCACAGTGGTGCTGAGTACTTCTTGGCTGCTTTCCCTTCACTCTCTAATCCAACTCATCCCAAACCATCAACTGGATTTACATCGAGAGAATGTGGAGGCCAGATCATCTGAAGCAGCACTCCATCACTCTCTATTTTGGACAAATAGCTCTTCCATAACCTTGAGATAAGTTTGTGATCAGTGTCCAGTTGGACAAAATGGTTAAAATGTGTGCTCAATTTTGACACCAACAGTGACACCAGCAAAGCAGCCCTACACTATCACACCTCCTCTCCATGATTCACAGCGGGAAACCAAACATTCAGGAACCATCTGGTTGCTTTCTCGCTACTGTACGTTTGGTTCTCACTTTTAATAATGGTCGTTGTCACAAAGCAGTTTACAGAATCAAAAGAAAGTTTGAAATCAAAGGACAGAATTTTACTCATCTAATGTCAAACCATTGTGTTTCTTGGCCCAAGCAAGTCTTTTCTGCTTGTTGTTCTTCTGAAATAATGATTTACTTTTCGCAACATCCTCTGAATGTTGAAATGTTGAATGTTGAAATGTTGAAATATTTCCGCTGCTTGAATTCTCAGAAGCATTTATGTGTGGTTTCTGAGGCTGGCCGTTCTAATAAACTTATCCTGTGCAGCAGAGGTAGCTCTTTGTCTCCCTTTCCTGGGAAGGTTCTCATGAGAGCCAGTTTCATCACAGTGTTTGATGGTTTTGGTGACTGCACTTGGGGATTCATAAAAAATTCTTGGATTACCTGACCTTAATTTTTTTTACTGATGGAATTTATTTTCTCTTTACTTACATGAGTCTTTCTTGCCATAATATGGATTTGTACAGTAGTTGTAGTAGCACTAATAGGGCTATCGACTCTAGACACCTAATGTTCTAAAGGACATTAAGATGGCAGGACATGTCAGATATTAACTCTTGACGGCACATCTGTGAATTAAAAACCATGTGATTACCTTGTGGATCTGATAAGAGAATACCGTAAGTGTGCCAAGCTGTCATCAAAGCTACTGTAAATGTTGCTACAAGCCAAAATCTAAAACATATTCTGGGTTTGTTAACACTTTTTTTCTTTGCTATATAATTCCATAGTTTGGTTGTCTTCAGCATTAATGTACACTGATGAAAAGAATAAAAAGAATAAAAAAAAACACTGAAGGAGAAGGTGTGTCCAAACTTCTGACTGGTAGTGTATATTTAATGCTATATTATATAACACCATATTGCCAAAAGTATTCGCTTGCCTGCCTTCATATGCATATGAACTTGATTAACATCAGATTCTTAATCCATAGAATTTAATATGATGTTGGCCCCAGTGGCGGCTGCTCTAAGACTACAAGGGAAGCTCCGCTTCCTCTACTATGTCAGGAAATAAATGTATTTATATTGGTTTTAATAAAAGTGCGCTAGAACGCGTTCAACTTCATGACTAGCTCGTTCAGAATCAGGTATTTATTGTAGATTGTTTGACGCGATTTTCTTGTCATACATTTCCGTGCCGCACATCGCGTTAAACCCTGCTGAAGCCCAGCTTCACTGGAGCTCTATGGGCAGCACAGAGGAGCTTTTTTCAATGCAGAAATGCTGGACGGTAATTGGATAAATGCATCAAAATCGTCACTTCCAGGGAAGCTCAGCTTCTCTGGGAGTGAATGGAGCAGTGTGCGGGCCAGGATGCTGGGCTGCTGCATGATGATTGGAGGAGCTGTTTAATTGATTGACAGCATGTCTTAAGTATACATCAGCGCTACAGAGATTCGAGTTCAGTCCCATGTGGATTTGCAGGTGAACTGCTGCACTCTGTATTGTTTGCTGGTAATATAAACCATTTTTGTTTGTACAAATCATTCTTTAAATAATAAAATATATATATATATTATAGGCGGCACAGTGGTGTAGTGGTTAGCACTGTCGCCTTACACCTCCAGGGTCTGGGTTCGATTCCCCGGCCAGGTACGATTCCTGTCTCTGTGTGCATGGAGTTTGCATGTTCTCCCCGTGCTTGGTGGGTTTCCTCCGGGTACTCCGGTTTCCTCCCACAGTCCAAAGATATGCAGGTTAGGCTAATTGGCGTTCCTAAAAAATTGCCCTTAGTGTGTGACTGAGTGTGTGAGTGTTTGTGCCCTGCGATGGATTGGCACCCTGTCCAGGGTGTACCCCGCCTAGTGCCCAAAGTCTCCTGGGATAGGCTCCAGGTCCCCCGCGACCCTGAACACAGGATGAAGCGGTATAGAAAATGAATGAATGAATGAATGAATATATATATATTATAGCGTTCTTGACTTTGCTCCTTGTTTCAGCATTGTAAAGTTAGTTCAGAAACAGAAAGAAAAATGAGGGTGAAGTAACTTCACTTACTCACTCAACGTCTACACCACTTTATCTTGTGTACAGGGTTGTGGTGGGGGAGGGGTGGTTGAGAGGCTGGAGCCTATCCCAGGAGACTTAGGGCATGAGGTGGGATACACCTTGGACAGGATGCCAATCCATCGAAGGGCGCACACACACACACACACACACACACACTCACTATTGAGCCACAATTTGGGAACGGCAATTAGCCTAATTTGCGTGTCTGCTGACTGTGGAAGGAAACCGGAGTACAAAAAGTTTACTTAAGTGAGACTTAAACTGTTAAGTATTCTGTAAGGAATAAAAGTTCATAGTGTCTCTCTCTCTTTTTCTCTCTTCGTCGCATAAAGCTTACTAACTGCTGCTGCTGATGGATGCATGTGATACTTAATATTTATGAGTTGGGCTTCAGACGCATTGATGCAAACATTTTTATCTCCTCTCTGACGGCTTGTGACTGCAATCAGGCTCCATCAGTGAACAGTTGGTAGCCTCAACAAAGCGGACTTCATGTTAACTAAAAGACATTTTATGGTATGCAGTTGCACTTTTCGCACACATTCATAGAAGGGATTTATTCACAGTCGTACGATCTGGTATCACGCGAATGAGGATGGTATTCCCTTTCGAGTCTGGTTCGTCTCAAGGCTTCTCATGTCATCCCATGATTTTTTTTTACTTGGCATCATCGCCTGTGGCAGAAAGGCTGATTGCATCCTTTAAATTGAATTACTAAACAATGTTGATATTGCACAGGAACACAACTGATTGAATTGGTGGCAGATATTGAATCTTACTTTGGATGTAGTTGAAAGATTTGGTATGAAAAGCATGAAGTCTGATCTTCAGGTAGAAATCAATCACTCACTCCTCGTCTATTTATCCTGTATACAGGGTTCCAGGGGGACAGGGCTACAGACAATTTGGGAATGCCAATTAGCTTAATCTGCATGTCTTTGAACTGTGGGAGGAAACCCACCATGCACAGAGAGAACATGCAAACTCCATGCACACAGAGGCAGGAATCGAACCTGGCTGCTGGGAATCAAACCCGGACCCTGAAGGTGCAGGGTGACAGTACTAACCACTAAGCCACCGTGCCACAAATCTCTGAAAACAAAAAATCTTAAGTAGAAAAAAATATATATTTTCCATCTTCCATATTTAGTTTTTGTTCATTCATCTTACATAACCTTTTACAACCATCAAGAACATCTCATGTTTTTCACAAACTTATTATAATTAAAAACTAAACGTGATGTTTTATGGCTTAAAATAGTTTTTTTTCTTTTCTTTGTTTGTAAAATGTAATTACATTCTGTAGACTTTACAGTATGTATCGTATTCCTACACAATACTTTCACCCCTTACCTTTTATAAATAGACAGCATGTCCCAAAACATTTCCATACATAAGGTAAATGAAACATTTTGGCTTAAAAAATGATCTTAATTTACAAAACAAACATACATGATGTTGTTTGTGGACATCCACTTCTTGATTGGTTTGTACCAGTCTACCAGTTTGTTAGGGTGCTTTCACACCTATAGTTCGATTGCTTTAGTCCGCACCAGTCAGAAAAATGTTACAATGTAGTAAACAGACGTTGGTACGGTTTGCTTTCACATATGCAGAGTTCTAAGCGAACCAAAATAGACCGCGAAGCCCATTGGCACCGGAAACAGACTATTTTCAGAAAATCGCGCCACTATCAATAATCATGGAGGAACAGCTTTGCTTTGCGCTCATGGCGCTGATCCTCGCGCACTACATTATACGTGCAAATCATTATTTTCAGATAATTAATTTCGAACACGATTCGCGGCTGCGACTCCAAACCAGCTTCCTGGTTTATTCATCTCGCCGACGGTGCATTGCGCGCCACTTCAGGGAGAAGAGACATGCCCTCCTCCTGAATTATCACTTTGTTATTACCCGGCGATCTTCCTGCAGATCCATCAGGTAATCCGTTGGCCGATCGAAACAGCCCAGCCACACATTTTTTCATCTTTAATGTGAATACAGAGAGGCACTTAATTTCTTCGGCACTCCACGTTTCTCCGCGGTTTGATTTCATCGCGAGTCGCTTGAAAAATTTAATCGAGTCATCAGGAAGGGAAAATAATTTTACCCGCAACCCCGTATCTCTTATACCCAAAGTGCATTAAACTATACCATTTCATCAGATTTGGTTTGGTTGCTTTCACACCAGACGAACTGAACCAAAGTAGAGCGGATAAAGCGGTCCGAGACCACCCCTTCAGGCAGGTCTCGGATCGATTGATTTGGTGCGCATCAAAAGTGCCGAGATTGCATTCACATCAACGCAAACGAACTGAACCAAGGGACCAAACACGTTTGGTGCGCACCAAATGCTGTAGGTGTGAAAGAACCCTTAATCAAATTTGCCAATAGTGTCATATGTTATGTGTTTGGCATGTTTCCTGATAAAGTAAATTGTAAACTTGTAGTAGTTTCCCAAACGTAACTTCGATACATTCCTCTTTTTATCAAAGACAGCATTTTGTTAATCTGATGACATTATCAAATACTCAGTACGAAAATGTTCCTTCCAATAACATATTCTCTGTTAAATGGCTGTGTTTGTTCAGGCTGTCCTTCACCAAGGCCAGCTAGTGAGAGCTTAACGTCTGTTGCACTTGACATTCCAACAGCTGTGAGTGTCTCACACATTACTGCAAGTGTGAACAAGATCTTTCCTTCTTCATTAAGGCTCCAGGGATTGACTGATAACATCAAGTAATTTCTGATGGAGGAGGGTATAAAAAACACTGGACATCAAGCACGGTACAGTGATGAAACTCTTAGCCGCACTAAAACATTTAAATTGTGCAAATGTTTTTAATGCAGGCTGCACATCAGTGAATGAAACTTTCTACCTTGATGGTATCCAAGCACTAGTAAAATGCTGGGATAAGTGCATTAGTGTAACAGGGGATTATATATAGAAATAAAGGAATTTTCTTGTTCATTCATTCATTCATCTTCTATACTGCTTTATCCTGTATTCAGGGTCGCAGGGACCTGGAGCCCATCCGAGGAGACTTAGGGCACGAGGCAGGGTACACCCTGGACAGGGTGCCAATCCATCGCAGGACACACACACATACACATACTCAGTCACACACTACAGGCAATTTGGGAACGCCAATTAGCCTAACCTGCATATCTTTGGGCTGTGGGAGGAAACCAGAGTACCCGGAGGAAACACACCAAGCACAGGGAGAACATGCAAACTCACGCAGAGACGGGAATTGAGCCTGGCTGGGAGTCGAACCCGGACCCTGGAGGTGCAAGGCGACAGGGTCTATGTGCATGGAGTTTGCATGTTCTCCCCATCCAGGGTGTACCCCACCTCACACCCTAAGTCTTCTGGGATAGGCTCCACGTACCCCACGACCCTGCCTACAGGATAAAGCAGTATAGACGATGAATGAGTGAGTGCGTGAGTGAGTTTAACCGAAGGGAAAGGTGTAACAAGCTGAAACTGTAAAGAAGCTTGATGGGAAAGACTTTGGTTAAGACTCTGTACAGTGGGAGCCACGTCAAACAGCCGCTTGGAGCATGATAGATCCATGACAGGATCATGACGGCACCATGCACGCTTCGTTATTGAGATTATTTATTGTTATTGTTGAGATAGGGATTTTGGGTTTTCATGAGCTGTATGCCACAATCATCAATATTAAAACAATAAAAGGCTTGAACTACTTCAGTTGTGTGTAATGAATCTAAAATATATGAAAGCCTAATGTTTATCAGTACATTACAGAAAATAATGAACTTTATCACAATATGCTAATTTTTTGAGAAGGACATGTAGGAAGATTTTAGAGTTTGAAAACATGATGAAATAAGATAAACTGATATTCATTGCCTGTATGAGCAACAGTAATATCCATTATTCATGTAAAATATTTCAAACGCAAAGAAACAGGAAGCTGAATAAAATGTAAATCAAATAAAAAAATTAATTGTTTACTATTTCAACATACATAGTCTAACAATTTTGTTGTCATTTTTCTGATAATTCTCCCTCCTTGTTTACTGTATGCACTAAAGCACGACAAACAAATGCTTAAATACGCCTAAGAGTAAAGAAGGAAATAAAAATAAATGAATAAAAGCTGCAGCAGTGCAGGTGACACGGTCACACACTTGTGAGCGCGCGAGCCTGCGTCACATCTTGTCTACGCAGTCCGCGTGCTTTTACACGCTAACGCCACAGACCGTGCGTAAAAGCATTTGGTGAATGTCGCTCCTGCGCCGCTCACTGGCCTTTCTGTGCGTTTCCGGGTCTGCTGCGGCGCCTGGTGCTGTGTTTTTTTTTTTTTTAGTACCGAGCGGAGAAGAGATGCACACGGCACTCGAGTGAGGTAACTATATAAAAAAACCCGCGATTTTGTTTTCACACACTCCCACAACATGGACCCGAGCGGCGTATCGACGCGTAGCCAGCCGGTGGCCTTGTATATCTATTTGAGTTTATTTCATATTAACCGATAACACCGAGGCGGAACTGTGGAAGATCCTGGGCTTCTCAAGCTCGCTTTA
Organism: Channallabes apus; assembly: GCA_030522415.1. Classification (NCBI taxonomy): domain Eukaryota; kingdom Metazoa; phylum Chordata; class Actinopteri; order Siluriformes; family Clariidae; genus Channallabes; species Channallabes apus. Next base: position 15,173,416 of record CM060109.1, read on the forward strand.
AGCGCACATTGCGTTGACGTGTGCCTTTACGGACCCCTTAGCTTAGCTTAGCCTAGCCTAGCCTAGCTTGGCTTACCTTAGCTTTAGCCCTCATCCTGTCGTATGTGATTTTTTACGCTATTTGTTTACGATACTAGCTGCCAAACCAAACGGGCCCTAAAAACGAGAACAGCGCTAACGTTTAATAAAATTGTTCGAGTTGTATTACGTTATGTTATGAGTACGTATCTATGTGTGCGCACGCACGCTCGTTAACGCGTGCTGTTTCTCGTGATCTTTTTTTTTTGACAATTTTAGCCTTAGCTAAAGAAAAGATGTGTTAGCGAGGTGAGCCAGGCAAATTAATAAATAATTAAGTATTAAACCGTGTTGTTTATTTTGTTGCGAAACTCTGAGAGGAGGAGGAGGGGGATGATTGTGGTTAGCTAGTTTAAATGGCTTCTTTCTTTACTTAACCCTTTCAATGCTCTCAAATGTATAGTTTTATTTCGATTCGATTCGGAGTTTCTTCTTAAAGGAGTTTTAACAGAACCATAACATATTTGTGTGTGTGTATGTTTTTCATTAAAGTTACTTATTGTAACTGAAGGGAACTTCCTAACTTTTTCGGCCATGTGACTCCCGCTAATTAAATTGAACTAAAATGCTGCAAAAGTTTAATACTTGTATTTTTAAATTAGAAATGTATACAAGAAATACATATTAATCGTTTATTGTTTGTCTTTAAGTCAGATTTATCCCCTTGATTTTTATAAACATTTAAAATCAATGAAACGGTTAATACAGCCTGGGCTGTGTCTCAATCCGAGCACTGTTTGTAATAATGGCGCGCGCCAATTACTAGGTTTATCATTATGTAGTATAGTAGCGCAGTGACCCTATCTAGTACACTTATTCGCGGATGGGAACGGGTTAGGGTTAACCCTAGGGCCCGGACTGTTTCTTGCCACATGGTTTGTCAGTGGTGTTATTCACTAATTACAGCACGGTATTGGGATTTTGTAATAAATAGATGTAAAGGTTATTTATTTACATCATCCTGCATTCGCCACATAGTACTCATAGTTTTGGGGGGAAAACCCTTACGTATTAACTTCACCAGAAATGATGTGCAACACGTGTGACATCACATTAAATACAAAACAGGATGTGTGAAATGTCTAAACTTGTTGCTTTACAATGTGTCACAGAACAGATGGATTTAGACCAAGTTGTACATGTATTGAAGTTTGTGAAACTGGAAAAACACTATACTATCTTCATACATGTACAACAAGGTCAGGCAGGATGTGTGTTTGGGTTTGGCATTTTTTCTGTGAACTGAGATGCCGGGAAATACGTGTGATGAGATCTTGACTATGGGATGCGCAGAATGTCTTATCTGCTCGTTTTGGTGTTTGAGTGATGAGCGCACAGCTGCCGCGAAAGTGTTTTGAAAGTCTCTATACGTTGGTGAAATGTAACCCATTTTCACTAAATGTAACTTACTTTTTTACTAAGTCCTCAGCTGTTTGTAAGCACACGCCATTGTCTCTTGTGTCCCAAGTATTAATTTAAACACTTTTTGTAGATCTTTTGTACCCAGTGTTTACCTGTACACTATTAGTATGGTTTTGGATTTCCCTGACATGTTTATTAAGTAATGTTACGAGAGGACGTTTTTAAAAACACATTTGCTGTATGAAATTGGCTGTACCAAAAGTAATGCAAAAGTGGTAATTTTTTTTTAACTAAATTTGTCCATAGGGTGCCTCTTCTTCGGTACAAAGGTACTACTCAACATAGTCTCTATCCTCTATATTTATTTGAACCATTATTGAACTCAATTCCCGAATGCTCTTTGTAAAAACCCCTTTGTCACAGACAAACAAGTTTAAAGAAGGGGAAACGGGCATTGAAGACAGAGGATTTGAAAGTTGGGTTTGATGATGGTGCAAATGTATCGCTTTTGTGATAGAGAGACGGTGTTGATAATACCTTCGTAGAGAAGTAGAGTTACTCTACCAACACTGAAGCGACCTGTCAGTTAACAAAACTTTTTTTTTTTGCATTTCTATCAGTTCATTGTTTTGTGCTGTACTCCTTTGGTGACATAACGTGCAAGTAAGCTCAACCTGTGGTCATAATTCAATAAGTTCCTCAAACCCCTGCAGAAGCATTACTTCTTCGATGAAAGATGATAAAAAGTATTTGATTGATGGTGCTTATAATTAGTAATCTAGTAACACAGTGTAATAATCTATCTAGTAATGGAAAAATCAGAGTACTTTTGTAAATCGCTCTGGATAAGAGCATTTGCCAAATGCTTAAATGTACGAGTTCTCTTGGGGCGTCTCTTAGGGTGTTGGAGGACACTTAAACCCAAAGTCTGCTTCATTTTGATAAGTGAGAACACAGTCGTTCCGTGCTCGGGCATGATATCAGATATGAAAGCTCTTGTTTTACTGTAAAATTGCTTCCTGTATTCTATACTGATTTTTAAAAAAAGTCTTTTCCACATGTCCAGACAGGGTTATGTATTACTTGCTGCATCACTACATTGTAGGCTATACAATGTAAAGTATAGGATCCCAGAGACACTCTGGTAATAATTACATCACTCCATTCACTTGTGTGAGACTAAGCCAGGCTTAAGATGCTTGGTCAGAACAAGATATCCTGACTACAGTGTGTTCCCCGGATGGTACTGTGTCACTTTCTATAACAGTTGGTTCCAGCGTTGAAGGAAAAAAAATTGTGGATGAAAAAAAAAAATGCACCAATAATTTTTCAGTGGAGAAAGAAACTCAAGTTCTGTAGTTCGGTCATGATAACCCAAGAAATAAAGACTTTTTGTTTCCAATACGAAATTGTTTGTACAAGAGGAAATCTTCAATGCAGCATTTCAAATTGTGAAGGCAAGTTAGAGGCATGGAGATTAGTTTTATATACACCTGGTGTAAATTTCATGGATTGCTCTAGGCATGTGGCACTTAGGGCTTGGAGTAAAGAAAAAATACTTTTTCAGAAAGGCTCATCAGTTTATAGCCCATTCCTGACTCATTTACGTTTAGTGATGCCGACAAAACTCCAAAAAAACGGTCAAATCCTCAGAGCGTCTGCCCTGTGGCCTCCTCCTAACTGGACGTGCCATGAACACGTCCCCAGGGAGGCGTCCTGATGGTATCCTTAAGCCAGCTACCCTTCTGGGGAAACCCACTTCAGTCGCTTGTATCCATGATCTTGTCCTTTCGCTCCTGACTCATGCTGTGAATAAGGGCAGGAATGAAGAGCTTTGCTCTTCCAGGTACATGGAGAGCTTTGCTGTTTAGCCCAAATCTCTTTTCAATTACGGTCGAGCGTTGTGTTTGTTAACTTTCCTCAAATCAGCGCTCTAACGAGTCTCTGCTCATTTCATTACCTCTGGATGAACTCCAGCTCCGCTCCGTGTTTATGAGCTTTATGAGCTGCGACAACAGCCGATGCGGTATCAGTGCAGCTCAGTGTCTTGATTTATTAGTAGGTCCTGCACACTGGATGACACACACGTGAACGCACACATGAACACTCCTGAGTTCCCTTTTGTTGTTGTTTTTAGCACACTGCTTTTGTCACACACACACACACACACACACACACACACACACTTGGAGTATCCAGATAAACACATTATCTGGATACTCCAAGTGTTTGTGTGTAATTGCTACAATGACGACACACACACACACACACATGTACAGCAGCTCTTTATTTACTCGAAAGCTAGTGTAAACCCTAAAATAAATTTTTGTAACTTTTTAAAAATTCAATCTGTAGTTTTTGTGTCTTCTTTTCCCAAACAGACGTGTTATTGTCGTGCTTCTGGCACTCGGCTGAGCAGATTTTGCACCAGTGTGATTTTATTCGCTCTCTATCTGGCTCATGGTGCTTTTTTATTTTTTTAATTAATTTATTTTTTTAAGCCAGATGTGCATGCAGATGTGTGTTCAGGCGAACTCTAACGATATTGATCAGAAGTTGCCTATCCAGTAAGATATACAGTCATGTTCAAAAGTTAGTGCCCGTCCCCTTAATCACATTTCCAATACTCCAGAATACTCTGATATACGGATAAGTTCATGGTTGTAGGGTGCCCAGGTCCTGTGGCTGCAAAACAAGCCCAAATCATCACCCCTCCACCACCACCACGCTCGATGAAGTGCGTAGCAGGTGTATAATGTGTTTATGCACCAGTTTTTTTCCCCACAGGTCTAAAATATACTTTGGGTGGTAGTCGACAGAATGGGCCGGTATTATATAGAAAGAGGGCTTTATATTATTTATTATAACTTATGCAATATGATTTAAACCAACTATACAAACATGACTTAGTAAAAAGGAAATAGCACATAGTCACATGTTTTTATGGTTGTTTTTGCTCATTTCTGTGACCAGTAATAATAATGCGTGCATTTTTAGTTCTGCATTTTTGCAATGCCATTTCCATATTCCTGCAGCAGTACAACTTATACGTTTTGAAAGTATTGACAACTTCGGTTATACATGACACAAGATGATGATTATTATTATTATTATGATGATAAATGACTTCAGTTCCTATCTGACTTTCCCTGTAGGTTGTAGATCTTATCATAAAGTTAACAGAAGTTAAGCCTTTATTTCTCACATATACATTACAGCACAGTGGAATTTCTTCTTCGCATATCCCAGCGTAACTGGGGTCAGAGTGCAGCCATGATACAGCGCCCCTGGATCAGATAGGGCTAAGGGCCTTGCTCAAGGGCCCACCAATGGCAACCTGGCTGAGCAGGGGTTCGAACCGCCGATCAGTAACTTGGTGCCTTAGCCCTCTGAGCCACTACTGCGCCGCCAGAAAGAAGTTGGCAAACACTTAATAAAGTCAGCATATTGTTGTAAGTGCAGTTTAACAGCAGTGTAAATGTACGCGCACATCGATCCGTATGCTCTGTTCCTGAGTCGGTTTGACATGGAATCAAGGTGGTAGTTGCGCCTCCCGGTACAGCACGTGCATGTGGTCTAACCGAACTGTCATCGAACATCAGCCCAATCTTCACTGCAGCTGTTATTTTCCTCCTCCGTGATAACTTTTGAGTTCAGATCTGTCCACACCTCTGTTATTTGGACATGGGTTATTATTGCGCAATACTTGAGGCAAACCTGATTAGTTATCGTTTAAGAATGTTGCCATGACCTAGCTTCAAGTTCAAGTCTCTTAACCACAGCACATCTGTGTGTGTGCGTGTGTGTGTGTGTGTGTGTGTGTGGGGTTAGAAGGGGAAAAGGAACACTAAAGTAAATAAATAAACCAGAGAAATGGGTTTACTGTACACTGATGCTTTTTGTGAGACCTCATATGGTTGATGCTTTAATCCAAAGTGAGGCAGCTGAGACAGGACACTGGGAGTAGGTCAACATACACATTTAAACGGTCCCATAGTTCCCTCAAAAGTGCACTGGTTAGTGCTCCAAATGCACCGTTTCAGAGTCTGTGTAAATGAGCTACTGCTGAGCACTAAGCCGGGGGAGGAGGATCTTCCCTTCCTATATGATGTCACATTGGTGAGTGGGGTGGGTGGGGGGGGGGGGGGGATCTGCAGTATTTGTCTTGTTTTAAAACTGGCCAATACAATAATAGAAAAATAAATCCTGCTTTTTGTCCTTTTATTTATTTATTTTTTTTATCTGTGATATGTATTAAAAAAAAAAAAAAAAAATATATATATATATATATATATATATATATATATAGGTGCCCTTTAAAAATAGTCCAGAAGAATGATGGTGCAGAGAGCAGTTAAGCTTGGGGTTCACAAACTGGAGCGCATTTGATGTACAGATAAAAAGTCATTTTATTTATGAAGAAATAGACAGCCAGCTGTGTTTTGTTTTTCTTCATTTGTCCATTTTATAGGTTAACATTAAAGTCACTGTCCTGAGATTTCTAGCGACGTTCAGGCCTCCAAGAGAGTTTTGTTCACAGTAAGATTTCTCAGAAGTTCAGTTTGTTTTTTCCCTCCGAAAGAAATTGGTCACAAAATCCACAACAAGAGCGAAACACAGGGGGAAGCAAAACTTCTCCATTGGTTAGATTAGAGTTCAGGGTGTTAATTAATAAAACAAAACGTACACATTTATACAAAATAAATAAATGAGTCAGTTAATTGAGTCACATGTTAAAACGTGTCGGAGTGTGTGTGCTGTTTGTGTTTTTACCCGAGCAGTAAATGAGCACAAAGTTTTACTTTCTGTCTAACTTCACCAGCTCCTCAAAAAAACCTTTAGTTGTGACGACTAAGTGGAACGACTTTGAGGGGAAGTCCAGAAAAACGCAAGCGCCTGAGAACTGAGCAGAACGATGTATTAATATCGCCAGACTGAGCAACAGACTTGTATAGGCTTGGATTTAATCACCATTTTACAAATTCTGCTCCCCTACAGATTTTCCATCACATACGCTAAATAAAGTATTGGCACCCTGGGCTTTGTTTCGGTCTCTTATCCTCTACCTAATAAGAGCCATAGGAGGACCACCGCGTGCCTTTTTATTATAAAATAAACCCCATGTCAAGCCAAAAATCAGTTTTTGAGGTGAACTGTACTTATCGAGTGCATGATTACAGTATAGATGCTGGTGGTATTATTATTATTATAATTTTTGTTTGTGGTTATTTAGTTTTCCTCATTAGTGAAGACAGAACAGAATTTAATGTGCTATGTAATGTTATACGGTACGCTCATCGTTTGTTGGATATCATTATTTTTGTTTGTTTACTAGAATAATGGATGTGCAGTAGATTTTGCTTCCTCGTCTCCAAACCAGAATGTCACACACACACACACACACACACACACACACACACACACACACACAGCTTCTTCTGTTCCCCACCGTTTCTACTGGTTTTATTTCAGGTGTAAATTTGTAAATATTTGCTAAATATTAAGAAAAAGTGGGCGATTCAGATATTTATCTAATTTTTCAGAGGTTAGTAGCCGGTTTACAGGACCATCGGACCTTGCGGTCATGGAAGCCGAGCTAATTTTGCGGCAAACATCCGAGATGGGCGTAAACATCGATTCAGCTATGAATCATGATTCCGTTGTGTGGAAACTTTATGGCGTTACATTTTAAAAAATCGCGCACAATAAAAGCCCCCCGATCTGTTTTTCTCTTCAAACTTTGTACGTGAATTAGTCTCAAACCCACACATTATATTCTTTGAAATCCTACAGGTGGTGCACTCAGAACTATTTACGCATTTTTTTATTATTTTTTTCATCCTGTGTGGTAGGAGCGAATTATTTGCTGAGTTTGATTAGAGATAATAATAACGGCGGACCTGACCGAGATACATGCTGCTCAGTAAACATGTAGTTCATTTAATTTGAAGTTAAATGTTAAACTCTTGTATTTGAAGTTTGTTCGTATTGTTTAAATGCTGCACTTTGTTTTCAAATGAGAAACGGGCTACGTTTAATTACTCAGCGAACCTTTTTAAAGGTCTAAAATTGTGACAAAATCTTAACATATACAGAATCGCAACTCAGAATTTTTAATCGGATCAGCACCGAGGTATCGTGACAGCATTGTATCTTGTGGTGACTGATGTAAACATCATGATCACGCAGAATGCTGTCATAAAGGTGCCTCTTAAATTTTTACAAACACAACATTTAACTTCAAATTAAACTTTAACAATTACATTTTTAACAAAGTGACTTCAACCCTCTAAAACTTCAGCCCCATTCGTCGAAGCATTCCTAACGCAAATGTCCACAGCGCCCTGATGTCTTTACAGCATGTGGTCGCCCCTGTAGCTGATTAACCTAAATCCCCCTCTCCACCCACTACTATGCGTCCTAGTCCACCAACCGTGCCTTTATAAACCCAAAAAAAATGCATCGAGGCGAGGGAGTCGAGCCTCTGCACGGTGCTGTAGAGGAGCACGTAAAGCTGGTCATCTCAGTCCTCCTGCTTCTTCACTCCAGACACGTCTCCGGGTGTAAGGTATGCACTTTACCCCCGTCCTGGGCACACATGTGTCCGTCGCGGCCTTGTGATGAGTTCGCTTGAGCGAGTCTTTAAAGAATGTGTAGCTTTCACTCTTCAGCATTTCACTTTATTCTAGGTTTGTGGGTTTGTACTGCTTGTGGAAAAGGCCTGGAGATTTCAGCTCGAAGGTGACGGTCAGGTCGGAAGAAGCGTCTTTGGAAAGCGGTACTGTCTGTTAATGCTGGAACTTTAAAGTATTAATAGATTTTTTTTCCAGAATAGTGTGTACATCTTTATGACCCTGAGCTCTGCATTTATTTACAGTTTACACATGGCATCTGCTTGTTGCATGTTTTTTCGTTTAAAGTTCATGTTTTTGCCGTTTACACACGAAATCCTGTGAATCTTTAAGTGTGTTTTGACAGGTTGAGCTCGAGACTCCGATCCCCTCTGACCCTGATAATCTTGTTGGTCATCTATCTGGGCTGTGTGTGTTTGGTTTTATGGTGTGTCTGTTTATTTTAAGGTAGGTGTGTGTGTGTGACTGAAGGATCAAGGATTTTTGGGCTAGGCTCTCCACACCCCAGGCATTTCTTTTCTTTTTTTTTTTAACATTCCCCAAGACAGGTTGGTCTCTTTAGACAGCTGGGATTCGGTGGATATTTCAACCTCATGACCTTCAGGTGATCTGAATTTTATTCGGGAAATCTTTTAGATTAGAATTGAGTTAGAACGAATCGATCCAGGTGCATCGTGGAACGTTTTTGTTTCGCCTGCTCTCGATCCGTTTCATAGATGTTTTCGATGTTTTCTCCAGTCATTTGTATTACAGCAAGATCCTACATGAGTTCCTCGACTTTGACACTTTTTGCACTGCAGCATTAAATCGAGAGAGAGCAGAGTGTATGGAACCGACACAGCGCTCTCGGTATCGATGCAAACCCTGATTAACGGCAAGTTCTACAGAAGTTTGGTCAACTAAATCCCTCGAACATCTCCACTTTGCTTAATTTCCCCAGCCGTCGCAGAGCACACACTGTTTCCTGACCATCTGCCATTGTCTTCCGGCGCATCTGCTCGTCGTTCCTGACCCTTTGAGGGTTTCCCAAAACATATCTACATTCAGAGAGCTGATACCGCTCATGTAGACTATTGTACTTCTGTTTTTTTTTTTTTTTTTTTTGTTCGACCGGACAGGAAACGGATTGCTCAGGTTCTCCAAGCTCATGAAGGGGCAGGCAGTGTGATTTCGTAAGGTGTGTAGTCATACGTCAGGAAAGGAAGAAAAAAAAAAAAAGCAGTCAGACGTCACTGTCTTGCGTGTGTCATGTTGATGATAAAAGTCTGTTTACTCCGATCCGGGAGAGGGACTATACCGGAGAACATGAATCAGATTTTCTTCCCGGTTTATAAACAACCTCATGTCCTAGTCGCTGCATCACATCACATCGTTTAATGTGTGATGTACAGGGTGTCAAACTCAGGAACCGCTGCGAGGAAAACTACATCGACTTTTGTATTCGTTATTTATAATATACATGTTCATCCCTTATTTTCTATTCACTTTCTCAACTGCTGTAATGTGTTAATTTTCGTATTTCCTTCTTCTAATTTTTATTCCACGTATTTGAGTTTGATATATTTGCTTAACATCATCTCTTTGTATTGTGAATGTACCGTGTCGATACTCGTCAGAGTTTAGTAAAGTGCTGTGTTTTGAATAGTAGTCTAGAGAATGCTTGATTTTTATATTTTCATGCACAAAATTTAAGCTTTTTCAAGCTAAAAAACAAGATTATTGAGCTTAAATTTCAGTTTAAATCAATTTAGCTTAAAAAATATATATGTTTCCATCTGTGGCCTGAACAAACAACACATCAGCATGAAACACTTCCGTGCTCCATACCTATCTACATTTTTTAGGTTAAAATTAAATCAATCAACCTCATACTGTCTGCATTTAAACGTGTATGAGAGCTAAAGTCGGCAAACCATGTTGGCCCCGATATCAACATAAGTTTGTTTGAATCAGTCACCCATTTGAATGATTGATTTCCGTGAACTCGCAGCTCAGTAGGTGTTTATACTGTGTTTTATAAATTCTTACATGCCTGCCTCCTGGGGTCTGTGTGTGTGTGAGAGAGTTTACGAATTAAACAAATGAAGCAGGGTGTTATTTATGTGATAATCCAATCGGATAATCGAGACAGATTTACTAAATCCTCGGCAGTCTGGGTTACATGTAGCGCACCGGACCAGGGATGGATTCGTGCCTGCAGAGACGAGGAGAGCACATGAGAGTCATATGAACTCAGCTGACTTAAAGACTTTGGGAAGTGGGTTTATATGGGTTGTTGGTTTTTTATTTATTTATTTATTTATTTTTGCACTTCTCAATGATATGTCTGATCTTCTAGTGGTTCTCATTCTGCTACAATTTACAATAAATTAAGAATTGATTAAGAATCATTAACAGAATTATCCCTCTGACCCCTCCTCCAGCACCCCCCCCCCCCCCCCCCTTTCACCAGAGGAAGCGCTATTCATGCATATGTTGCGCAAGTGCCCGTGAGGAAGTTTTTCGCGTCAGACTCGGCTTCATGCCGTTCGGCTTTTCCACAGCCCGTTCTCATGGAGCGTGTACACCCGACAGCATGACGCTGTTTCGAAAGAGCAACTGAACCTTTCGTGCGTTCTCCATTCATTAGTAGTGCAGCGTGTCATACGGCACATACGCACTTATGGATTTGTCAAGATTCAACTTTATGAGATTAATAAATGCAACGAAATTAATATTAATACCGGAATCTGGTTTTGCTTCTTGTTTAGATTCAGACGAAAGTGAAGAGCTGGGGAAACCGTCTTCAGAGCAGGACCGGGGCCAAAGTGGCGGGCTGTGGATTTACGGTATGTTCTGGTAAATATTAAGCAAATAAAATCAGGTTTTCATTCTTCAAGTCTTAAAGTTTTCTTAATAAAATTGTCCTGCAGTGCTCTCAGGAGCTCCTGACCCTTGGCTCGGGAGGATGTTTTTAAAACTTAAAAAGTGTCTGCCTGAAACTTTTTTCCGTCTCTGAATTTATCAAAGGCCTGAGGCGACCTGTTTTCACTTAAGCAAATACATTATGCATTATGTACGTTATGCAGATTGAGCAGCTAATGCATTTTAAACAGGTACCAAGAGAAAAAGGAGGTGTACATCTGTGCGAGGTTTCAAGCAAGTAGTTTGATCTGAAGTTAACGTGACAAAAGAGAGGCCTCGTTTATTAGCAATGTATTTACAGCATTCATTCACTTATCTTAAATATCTGCTTGGTCAGGGGTGTGGCAATTTAAATCAGGCCGTTCGTTTCTTTCTCCTGAGGAAATAAATCCGGTTGTACAAATATTCCCCGACTTACGAACGAGTTTCATTCCGGAAACCCGTTCGTAAGTATGATTTGTTCTTAAGTCTGACAAAGTGAGTCTTGTGTTCGCCTTTGACACGAATATACAATTTAAAGCGTACCAAACCATTTGACTAAATCTATGCCCTTTCCCCACACTGCCATCATGTGGCCAAAAAAACTTAACTATGCCTAAGAAGATGGATAGATAGATCGATAGATAGACTTTATTGATCTCGTGAGGGAAATTATTGTGTTACAGCAGCAGCAGGTTACACATACAGCAATGAGGGGGGAAACATGGCAATTCAAAGTAAGAAAAAAAGATGAAATGCACAAATGAATCTCAGAGTTTAATGTTGTCATTGCACCTTTAAATCGCGAGGGGAGTCCCGGATGCCGGTATGTCTCAGAGCTGTTTTCCACTGTATTGGACTGTGAACTTTTCATTGTCTTGTTGAGGATTTTACGAAATTAGGATCATTCACCACCAGTACAGACATTTTCTGTCATCGTGGCTCCCGGATTGATTCATTGAAATCGGTGAGGCCGACTCATTACTCCCACACGCACGCGCACACACACAATCTGTCGGACTTTAGACATTTTATATATTAATTTACACACTGTAAATATTGGTATCTTTTGCACTGCAGGGTCTTTTTTTTTGTTTGTTTGTTTGTTTTCCCTCATAGAGAGGCGTATGTAACGCACAACACAGTAGGAATGATGAATATACATCTATCTGGTGCTGAACATGTGACATTTCTACAACATCTCTAAGCCTCAAAGAAATACTCTCAGCCCCGTTCATCCGCGCTCGCTTTTCCAGCAGATTCCGGTCTGAGCCGAATTGTCTCATGATTTAAAAAATTTTTTCAACACGCGCTTATGCTAGAAAAACCCCTTTCACAGGTAACAAAGAGCACATTGAGCATGCAACACTGCAGCATTTGTGAGGCAGGATTGCCCTGAGAATATCCTGAATTATTGCCCTATCCTATCTCCTCCAGGGTTCAGAGGTCACTCTAGTTGCATGTTTATAAACACTGTTCAGACGAGCTCAAAATATTGCACCAATATTTGAAAGTGAAAGCCAGATTGCCGTCTCGCTCCCGTGTCTCTAATTTGCTTGAGCTCGTCATTCGGGAAGCACACACGCAGAAGACGGTGTAAGTACTACACTTGACACACCGAGGCAGGGGAGTCTCGTTCAAGTGGCTTCCTTCATGTGTGTTTATTTTATTTTATTATTTTTGCAGCCGATCCTTACGAACGGTTATGATTTCATTTATTTAATTTTTTATTTATTTTTTTACACTAGCATGTGATCTAGAGTTGTGCTGGTGACACTTTTATGATTTCTGTCTGCTTTGAAGTGGAATAAAGAAATATTTAGGCAGCAATCTTTTCATCCTAGCTTAGAATCGTGCCGCCCGAGGTTATCGCTGACCTCAAAGTGTGTAAGAGGTTTCTTTTTTCTTTTTCTCCCTCCAGGAAGAACAGCGTGATACTGATTGTGTCTTGAACGATAGCAATTTGATAGAAAATTTCATCTTTCAACGTGATGTAGTTGTACGAAAGAAGATTTCTGTGTTGCATCAATATTCCTCCAAGTCGATCCGTTGTTCTGAAATAAGACCGCCGGGATCGACGTCTCTGTCGCACCGTCACCTTTTGATGCCGCCGATCTGGAAAGAATAGAATATCCATGGGTTCTCATTCAAGACGCCGTCGGCTTCTTTTGCTCCTAATCCCTTGACGCACCTGCATTTATTTCTGTATTTGAAGATTGTGATGGAAACCACATTTTTTGCTTGCTCTCTCCTTTACAATGCATGCTGATCCAAACGACACTTATCCACTGCAATGTTTTCTTTCTATCAGAAAGATTCTCCCACAATAAAAAAAAAAAAAGAAGTGACATCTGTTTCCCCTGGCTGAAATCTTTTGTGCTACTTGTGTCACTCGTGCCTCTGTTAACGTGTCTCCGTCTCCAATGTCAGGACGTTCAAAGTGGAACAAGTTTTTTTTTTTTTTTTTTTTTTTTTTTTTACAGGAAACATCTGTCGATCATCCTCAAGCTTTATATGCTCTTCTGGGTTCTGCCTCAGTAACAGAGTTTACCTTTTTTTTATTATTTTTTTTAATATATATTAGATCTAAGTTGGAAGTTTATATTCTATTATATTATATTCTATATCTATTTTACATTAGATCCAAGAAAAATGTATAAGAAAAAAATGTGTTACAGCGAATTTAAGCCAATATGATTTGTAAAGGTTTTTTTTTCTTCTTTTGTTTAGTTTTTATACATTTCCAGTTGGAACATTCCCGCCCCCCCCTCACGTATTTTCATGAAAACCTCTAGCGCTGTTTGAGTTCATGGTGATCTAGTGTTTTTGGGTGGTATTGAAAATACATGCTGGTATGATTTTTAAAAGATTCTGTAAAAAAAAAAAATTATGAGAACCCTGAAGTTTATTTTTTATTCATTACTATTATTATTATTATTATTATTATTATTATTATTTTGGTAGTTAGTTTGCTGATACTTGACCTGCCTTGCACTTTGCGGTTAAGTATATTTCAATTCTTTTGTAACAAAGCTCTTCTGCATCCATTGTTTATTCTCCTACTGCGAGACAAAAGACAGGACTCATCTAAAGTTGTTTCTAGATAACTCACCTGGGGATATGTCTCTGCTTCTGGTTTTGTCATTTGATCCAAGAGATAATCTATTTCATGTTACATGAAAGCTTTTAAAGAAAAAAATAAAAATAATGTGTTTCTTGTATTTATTGTCTTTGCAGTGGTCTCGCAGTGAAGAGACGATGAGAGTTCACGCACACACCAGGTTTTGCTTTCTCTGCGTCTTCACCCTCCTCTTCCATCAGTGCACACACTGTCATGAAAGTGACCATCAACACCATCATCACCACCATCACCACCACACTGATGACCACGACCATGTCCACAATGACCACCAGATATCAAGGGATTCTTACGTGAGCCCACGAGATCACCCAGCGCCCAAGAACCAGAAAGAAGCCGCCGAGCATGAGCAGCAGTTCTACATCAAGCAGCTGTTCCGCCGCTATGGCCAGCAGGACCGGCTCAACTTCAGCGGCTTCCAGAGCCTGCTGCTGAGCCTGGGGCTAGGCGAGGTGCGAGTTGTGGAGCTGGACCATGACAGCTTGGGCCATGACCACGTTGCCCACCTGGACCTTCTGGAAGTGCAGGAAGGACTGCATTCGCATTCAGCTGGTCATTCACACCCGAAGCATTCTCATCACAACCACCACCATCACTCTCATGGAGAGGCTGATGGAAGCTCATGTAGCCCCAATGTCACTGCAGTAGCCACACCTACTGCGGAGAGCAAGCATCATGGACGGAAGGATCACGACCACGATCAGAAAACTGACACTAGAAGCGTTGAACATGATCACATACACAACATTCATGAACACTCGCATGATCACTCGCACGAACATGATCATGAACAGGACAGTACTCCGACTGAAACCCCCGACCATGACCACGCACAAGACAGTCTCGAGCGGTCACATGTTCACTCGCATGACCACACGAAGAAACAAACCAGCGAGCAAATGCAGGAAACCAATGACCTTACTGCATCATCCTTAGAAAGCACCTTCCCCAGTAGCCATGAAGACAAACCACAGCCTCATCACCATAGCCATCACCACCATGAACACCCCCACCCTCACCACTACCACCACACTCCAGACCAAATGATGCCTACACAGATGACCTCGCCATCCCTTCAGATTAGCAATTCTGAGGTGCTCGCTGTGCAGCCCTCCGGCCAGCGTCCTACCTCCACGCCCAAGAGGTTCAGGAGGCAAGAGAAGGGTAAGGGACAGCGTGGACGAAGCAGCCCTTCCATGAGCCCTGGAGTGGAGCATGAGCTTGAGCATCATTTGCACCATCAAGGACCGTCCAGCAAAAAGAAACGCGCAATACCAGAAGAGCTCATGAGTTCAAACTCCTCTTTGGCTGGTCGGTTTGAGGACAAGCCTCACCAACATGAGGAGGTAGCCGTAGCCCACTTTTAATTAATTCAGCTTTTAATTAATCATGAACCAAATCTCAGTCTTTATTCCTGATCTTGTGTTTCAGTGCCTAAATCTCACCGAGCTGCTGCACCACTACGGCTTGAGTCCCGACTCGCTCATCTCACCAGCGCAGTTCACCTACTTGTGCCCCGCCTTGCTCTATCAGATAGACAGTCGCCTCTGCATCCACCATTATCACCAGGTCGTTCAGGAAGCGCCACCGACCTCAGGTACACGCTCACGCTAATAAAATCACCATTGTCCTCATTGTTGTGTGCTCGAGGGCTACGTATCAGACTCTCTCACACCTGCACTGGAACTGATACAGCACACTCTGATCCAGTGTTCAGAGCTGTTCAACTTTTCTTCCTCCACGTAATACGTGCAAACTCGAACCCGCTCAGGAGTCTATGCGAAGTTTAACTACATGGGTTATTCATGTGTTGAACAGACCTCATACTGTACAGTCGTAACAGATCGGCCCCGCTGATATCAGAGCCAAGCGGCTGAATCCCGTACGCCAAACGGAAAGGCTTAGCTAAAGTCGAGGCTTTCATGTATAAATTATTTATGTGCCTATCCAGATTCTTCCAGTTTAAACATGTAAAAACAGTCAAATTGCATAATATATATGAAGTTTGATTCTGTTGAATATTTAAATATCACAAGTATAGGGATTTTCCAAGGCACAAGAAGGAAAAAAACTTAAAAGTTCACTGAAAAGCATAGAAAACTCTAAAGCACGCCCAGACCTTATGTAACAAAATAGTATTTTCTGAACCTATATAGTATGAACTCGAGCTGAGTAATTATTATAATTTTTTTTTTATTGTCTTTTGTTGAATCACTTCAATTGCTTGATTGATGGGTCAGTTTTCAATTCAGGATCAATTCACACTTTTTTATTTATTTATTTATTTATTTTTATTATATAGGTAAACTTTAAACTGTTAAATTGTTCACATTTCCAGCTTAAATTGTCACACATCCATTTTTTTACCCCAATGTCACAGAAATCTGATTAAAATTTTTTTAAGGCAGTTCGAACGCACAAATCTGATGTTTTTCAGACCGGGTCTGAATCACTTTCGTATTTTCTATTCCTAGATGGATACATGTTCATGTGACTTTTTGCTAAAATCGGATCCATTGTTTGACATGAATGAGCCGTCTCATAAACTCACCACCCAGATGGCGTATCAACGTGCACTCGCGTCCTGTTTCAGAGGACTGACTCGTGCACATTAGAGTCAGACAAAAGTCACTCATAGTTACAAATGTGAACCGTCATGAAAAATCCGAATTCAACACTGCGGGCTGTAATGTGAATGATGTTATCCGATAGAATTGATCATTAAAACTGTACCAGAGCCTCTGCAAAAAAAATGCACACTGCTCTCATCTTTCTCGGTTTATGAGATCATCGCTCTCTTCCTCTACTTTAAAGATTATGGGAGGTTGGTGAGACACACAGCATTTCAGTACATATTAGATACATTTAATAGGTTTAAATATTTCCTACAGTAAATTAGACCATAAACATTAGTGCTATCAAATGGAACAATACCCATAAAACGACATTCTGCCTGGTTTTATCCTGTATATTATTATCCCCAGATACTGAAGCACATTACTGTATGTGAACAGTATCTTGGCTATTTACTAAATAAGGTTATCTTAGGTCATGTACTGTAGTATGGTGTTTAAATGATATTCAAACAGCATAATGTCTGATTTTCAAATATATGAGCAGGGACTATCTGTACTTATATATACATATTTATTTACTTATTTATTTTAAGGTGACATATAAGTATGTGGACAGGGTTAAATATACGAAAGCGTGTTTTTTTTTTTTTTTTTTTTTTCCCCCTAATCAATGGCATCTCCTGGTTTGTTTGGTCTGGTTTCTTTATCGTCCTGTACATTTTATCAAAGGTTTACAACTCGCTGTAATAAAGTAGTAAAATCATTGGACTCTAACAATCGACGTTACGGAAATAACCCTCTGGCGGAAACACACCAAGCTTTTGTTTTTTTTACTTTTTTTGTTTATTACAAATAGAATAATCCACACAAATATGATATTAAAGATAACTACACAAGCCCCAGTGTAGTGTGTTCGGGTATCTGGGATATTTCTGCCCCCGGAATCAATAGTCATATTATTTTAATCCTGGCAAAACGAAACAACATGTCCAAATGATGGTGTTGAATCTGATTTGATATGACGTGTGAGGGTTCAGCGTGAATGATGCCTTTGTCGTTGCCGGTGTGTTCCCCGAGGAAAGCGATCATATGCCTCACTCCGCCTGTTCCGTGGGTGCGAACACTGGAGACATCTTACATCTGCACAAAAAGTTATTAATACTGAAAATGCCGGAGATAATGTTGTGGTGTTGATGTGCAGAAGCAGATAGCAGATAATCCCCCCCCCCAAAAAATTTTTTTTTACCTGAGCTCAATGGCTGTTGTGGAGATCCTTTATAAAGACGGTGTCACAAAATCTTCGACAAATTCTATAATGACACGTTTTAAACGTTAATGTGTGTGAGTTATCTATCAGCTCAGTGTGAACTTATGCAGAGGATAGAAGGCTCACATAAACAGAGGTATAACAGGAGCGATGGTGTGTCTTCAGAGATGATGCTGAAAAAGATAGGAGGGGTTTGCAGCTGGATCTTGAATATGTAATTAGACAGACAGACGGACGAACGACAATTGCTTGCCAGTTCTTAAGAAAGAAACAGGAAAGCCTAATTATGTTGCTATCCATCTGCCATCACTGGTCAATAATCCCATATAAATTTTTCTTCACTGTAAGTACTGTACGATTAACCAGCCATTGAGATTTGCATCATCCAATACCACTCAATTTAAAAATGACAATTTATTTAGTGTTTTTTCATTTATTGCAATAGGCTTTTGAAAAATATAAACGGCATCATCTAAAACTAATGGTGCGAACAGAGTTTCTCCATTTCAACATGAAACGACGGTGCAACTAAGAGGTCAACTCCAAGTACCCTCTCTGTTTATGGAGTGTAATATAAAAAATAATTCTTACCTTTAAATAAATTATACTGTGTCTAAAAGCTTTACATAAGATCAGTATAGTGGTGGCGTAGGAGTTAGCACTGTTGTCTCATACCTGCAGGGTAAAGGGTTCGATTCCCACCTCTGGTCTCTGTGTGGAGTTTACATGTTTCCTCCGGGTACTCCAGTTTCCTCCCACAGTCCACAGACATGCAGATTAAACTAACTGCCGTTCCCAAAAATTCCCTGTAGTATGTCAATGAGTGTTGTAGTAGTAGAAGGTGTAGTATGTGCCCTGTGATGGATCGGCGCCCTGTACAGGAAGAAATAGGATCGACTTCCCGGGACCTCGTACAGGATAAGCGCTATAGATAAACACTTATGAATAAATTTCGACATTTATATGTGTTAAAACTTAAACGTTTTTTTTTTTTGTACATCATTAGGTGACAAGTATTGTATTGATGCACTGACTAAATATTTTTTTTTAATCCATACATATAATAAAACTGTAAAGTTGGCATGTCTGTCCATTGAAGATATTTGCCAATAAATAATTTGTGTTGACGTAAGATGAGTAATAGAACACATCAAGATTTTTTTTGGAGCTTTTATCTGGCTGTTTAAATAAAAATACTCTTGTGTCACAAAAAGAAAAAAAAAAGAAAAGGAACAACCCTGAAAAATAATCAGATGGCACTGTACATTTTTTTAAATAAGCACTTATGCTCATATCTGCTCAATAAATGCAATCTCACATCATCTTTCCACGCGCTTCACGATGACACGTAAAAATTTTTAGTTAATTCCAAAATGTAACAGATTGCGCTGTACATAAAAACGCCTATGAGAGTGTGCAATTAAATTAACACGAACGTATATATGCACATGCAGTATCACGATTAAATTATGAAAAACAAACGTTACAAAATTGTGTTAAAACTAATTGAGAGCAATCCAGAAGAATTTTTTTGTACTCAACTTTTCTGTCAAAACATTAATTCATAATCCATTGAAAAGATATAGATATACCACTGATTCACCCACTGACCAGTGATAAATTAATTAATGTGTTTAAATAATTGTTCTAGTCATTAGAAGTTGGGAGAAGTGTGTGTGTGTGTGTGTGTGTGTGTGTGTGTGTGTGTGTGTGTGTGTGTGTGTGTGTGTGTGTGTGTGTGTGTTTTACGGGGCACAAGCTTGAGGGTGCTATTTATTAGGCTTGTATAATTAGTGCTGTGTGTCAGTGCGTGATTGCTTTTTCCT
The DNA here is from genome assembly GCA_030522415.1 of Channallabes apus. Classification (NCBI taxonomy): domain Eukaryota; kingdom Metazoa; phylum Chordata; class Actinopteri; order Siluriformes; family Clariidae; genus Channallabes; species Channallabes apus. Next base: position 15,193,179 of record CM060109.1, read on the forward strand.
CCAGAGATAGTGTGCAGCTCTCCTTAACGAGTGTCAATCCTTTACAAGTTTATAGTTCATAATTTTCAGCTGTTCCCTTCAGAGTAATAAAGTTTTAGCAAGAAAAGTCATAATCCTCCCCCCCCCCCCCCATATTACGATGGTACATATTAATAAAAAATTTCAAATTGTGGAGTCACAAACTCTAATCAGCATTGTTGTGTCAGTATTATGAGGTCTATTAACACCCCCCCCCCCCCCCCCCCGAACTTAATACTTATTTAAAAAGCAGAACTCTGCGTATTGTGTTGGAGTTAATAACCTAGGCATTTCAGTCAAGTAAATGAATTAACGCTGACCTTGTGCTAGGAACAGGATCTGCAGTTGTTCTAAACAGTATCACTCGGTCTCCTCCGTGGATGACCTTTAAAACTTTTAAATAACTCTCATTAAAATACAATTAAGTGATTGCCTAATGAAGTTAATTTCGCACGCTACAGTCGATTAGCATTTCAGCATATTAATCAGGGCTTCCATTGTAAACTTAAAACCATATCCTGACTGTCTACCTCAGTCTAAACTTGGAGTCCTTTCAGTAGTTTCAAAAGTCTGCATTGGAGAAAAGTCTTAGGTTTGGTTTCTCAGTACACATCAGCCCTGTTCGCATGGGTTTAGTGTTATCTGGGGACCTCGTGTGATTTTAGAAATGAACCCCCACCAGATTCGAGTTTCGTAGCACGTGATGAGCGAAGTCTGTGGTTTTTCGTTAATTTCCTGACACGTCTCCAGGACATGTCAAGTGTGCTATTTTGGATAGGCTATTGTTTGGAAATGTCTTGTCATCATAGGCCTAGCTGTATGATATAGACAGAAGGAGTGTTCCTTACCACATCCTGCTAGACATCCACATCCATCGAATCATTCTTTTTGCCTTGGCTTTTCTGATGTTCTGGTGTTCAGCTTTCTCTTTCTGCACATTGTACTGTTGTATGGAGTATAGCGATATAACAACAAAGCACTCCATCCAACGTAGTCTCCATTCTTTGAGGAAGATGGAAAAAAGGCGCACAAGGAAACAGAAACCTTAAAAAAAATGTATAACCTTATTAAAAAAAATTTATATTCGCACAGGACTATTAATATTATCTCAGGACCTTGGTGTCAGGTGTAATACAATAGGTCATCTGCGGGAGAATCTTTCCTTTACCATTTACAGACATGGCTGATTTGCATAGTTCGTTCAGGGAGCGTGCTTGTATATCAAAGCAAATTTCCCTGTAGGGAATAATGGAAACTCTGACGATTTGTTCCAGTGTGCGTGTTTTTGTTGGCCCCTGTAAAGACTAGTAGTTGTAGGTTGACAACATTCTCTGTCACACTCACTCACACACACACTAACGGAAACAATGCTCTGTAGGGAAACTTCTTTAACAAGTAACCTCTCTAATGATACTGAGCATGGGAGACAATTACCCATAATCCAGTAGAGTGGGAGAGAGAAGAACCATTGTGTCTCGGTTGTGATCACGTGACGCTTGACAAATTGCATGCATACTACTCGTCTTGTTGCTTGTCTTGCAAAACGCTCGCAGACCAAGGGTCCACTGTATTCCATTTGTCTTTGTTTGCATTTATTGATTAGAAATGTAGTGAAATAAAAAAAAAGGGTTCGTGTATCACATCCAGCTCTATCTTTTTTCCTTGCTAATCAGTCCAGTTATCCAGAACACACATAGCTCTTTAGTTAATGTTTTGCTCCTTGAGGCTCAGTTGGGTTGTTTGTCTCTCTGTAATTAAACTGCACCGTAGTTCATATGAGAGCGGATGGAGAACACCTCGCTCATATGCTCATACGAGTTGTTTTGAAGTTCGAATGCCGTGTGCTCGCCTGCACAAACAAACCACATGTTCTGTTCAAACAAATAACTGCGACCTGACATTATGATCAGAGCGTATTATTATTATTCACACACTCGGTCAGGTGCGATGTGCGTATGTGAGGTAACATAAGTGTTTATATCCCTCTAATGGTAAGTTGGGCTTTGCATTGATGTTCATGAAACTCCGCCCCCATGATCTACACGATTTACCACACCTTTACTAAAGCACTACTTTAAAAAAAAAAATGTATTATTGTTTTTTTCTCATGTTCTTGAAAAAGTGATTAAAAATGTGACTATTGTCCTTGTGGAGTAATGGCCTGTCATTCAGTTGATGTTATTTACATTTCAGCAGCACTGAGTACACTTGCTCTTGTTATTGCAGCATTGATCTGGGTGTGGGGCTTCGTGTCCATCACCGTGATCAGCCTGCTGTCCCTGCTGGGCGTCGTGCTGGTGCCCATCCTCAATCAGGCTTGCTTCAAGTTCCTGCTCACCTTCCTGGTGGCGCTGGCAGTGGGCACGCTGAGCGGCGATGCCCTCCTCCATCTGCTGCCTCACGTAAGACCGAATGATCTTTCTGCCTGAAGAGGCTGAGTGACATGTGTTTAATGACCATTGATTGCGTTATGTCCTGTGATGTCAGGTGTAAGCGGTAAAACTCGGGTGTCGTGTCTTCTGTCACAGTGCTTTGAGCTTGTGTGTTTTTCCGTCTTCCGTTTTTTCAGTCTCAAGGAAGCCATGACCACGGTCACGGCGAGCACGGGCACGAGGCTGACGACACGGATCTGCTCACGGAGTTCGATGGCGTGTGGAAGGGCCTGACTGCGCTGGCAGGAATCTACCTTCTGTTCATCATTGAGCACTGCATCAGGATGATCAAACATTACAAAGACCACGGGGTACGAGGCTATTTCAGACAGCACAGGGACTGCTGTGTAGGGTGGAGGCTATTCAAATCCAGAATCAAGACAGAATAACTCATCAGTGAAGGACTGAGAGAGAGAGAGAGAGAGAGAGAGAGTGCATAGTGTAGAGTAGAGGCATAAAGAGGACACATTATGTCAGGCACAAACACGACCTAGTACAAGTAGTGTGTGTGTGTGACAGAACAAAGGATCCAGTATAATCTTTGTTTTTAGGATGAACCCACTGAACATTGTAATGTGTTGAGCTGTATTCAGCTTAACTGGTTATAAAAATTACATAAATATTGACAAAATGGAAGTGGTGTTTGAGTCAAACCAGGACTTTTGATTGTGCGGAATAACAGAACACAGTTATGAGAGTAAAACCTCCCTTTATTTCTCTATATAATCCCCTGATACACTAATGAAAACACATTGCATCCCAGTGTTTTCTCCGTGCTTGGACACCATCAAGGTTTTCTCAGTACGCCAGAGCCATGATCGGACCGTCTGCTTCAAGTCTGAAACTCTGGCCAAACGAGGAAATGGCTTGAAGCGAGGTCAGGGCTGTACGGGGGATATGGCCATAAATCGCAGCCGAGGTCCTGTAATGTGCAAGTGGTGTTGGTGAATTATCGACTGTGTGTACAGAAATGCATCTATTCTGCAAGTTGGTGCAAAAGTTATCCAACGATCAGGTGTTCCACTCGCTGAATATTCACAGGAACAGCATTTACAAGAAGGTTCATCACACGACCTCCGAGTGGCGCAGTGGTAAAGTGCTCGCCCTATCATCCGGAGATCACGGATCGATTCCCGGGTAATGTTGTAACCTCTCGCAGCCGGATGTCTAGAGGGAGCTGATTGGCCGAGCTCTCTCAGAGGGGAGGGATGAGAGGTACTTAAGGTATTAATCACAGCTCTACAGCGAATGAGCTCATGCAAGCGGAAGGAGCAGATAGCGCTGTCCTCCGAGTGTGTTGCGCTGTCCCCAATGGTGCGTGAGCGAGCAGATGCGGTCGGCTGCCGTCACATGGTTCGGAGGAAACACGTGATAGTCTTCAGCCCTCCCGACTGAGTAGTAATAACCTTAATGTGGGAGCCCCCTAGTGATTGGGAGGAATTAGACACGACTAAATTAGGAAGAAAATCTGGGGGGAAAAAAAAAGTCCTGGTTTGATTGGTTTAAAAAAAAAAAAAAAAAAAAAAACCTTCGTATAATGTGATTTACTGATACAGTGGGCATTTCTGATGCAGAGGTCAGTCTTGCTTGCATTGATTTTACTAAAATGTTAGTATTGCTCACTTGACTGTATTATTTCCAGTTTACTTAATCCAATAACACTATTTAACACAAAAATGCAAATCAGCCATTTGTAGACTGATTGATTAACTGCTGGTTGAAATATCCAGAAAGGACGAAATGTAAAAAAAATTTGGTGATTTTTGTTGTTTTCCTGAAGTATTCATATGGTTTTGTGTGTGCAGGGTGGCTTGTGTCGGAGGAAAAAGAGGGGTGAGGATGGGAAGATTGGGAAAAAGCTGTCGGACCACCAACTAAACAGGCGTTCAGATGCGGAGTGGATGAATTTAAAACGTTTAGATGAAGGTAAGTCCCTTACCAGGATACTTAAAAAAAAAAAAAAAAAAACTATAAGACTTCAAATGTGATTTAGATCTATTGCATTAAGACAGACATCATTTGAGAAAGACTTATTTTCGTGTTTAGTGAAGAGGGTTTTTAAAAGACCACCTGACTCACCATTTCAGACACTACAGTGTCATCATAGTCTATTTACAGGTTGTTTTTTATTTACTGATTCAGAAATCTGCTTTTTCGCAATCAGCTTCCCAGAGCGACACGCCGATGATGGAACCGCAGCCTCCAGATTCTCCCAGCAAGACTCCTCTGGCCATCACGGACACGGAGCAGTCTGCAGCCGCAGAGGAAACCGGCAAGAAGGTCAAAACGAAGAAGCACGGCCACGGTCACGGCCACTCGCATCAGGGCCACTGCCACTCGGAGAAGGAAATGAAAGACGCTGGCATCGCTAGCATCGCCTGGATGGTCATCATGGGAGACGGCATGCACAACTTCAGTGATGGGTTAGCTATCGGTAAGGCGTGTTGAAATGTCAAGAAGTTTACTGTGTGTTTACTGTTTTTGTCATTGTTTCCAGTCTAATGAGCACAAATGCCTGTGTGAAATCTGGCATATTAATATAAAGAGGTGAATATGTGACTAATAAAAATATCTATGGGAACAAGACGTATACAGTAGGTTTGTGAACAAACAGACAGCGAAGTAGAACTATATTACAGATTATTTAATCATTTCTTTACCACTTAGAGTTAGTTGTTATTTTAATATCTAATTATCTAATATCAAAGTTTGTGGCCTATTATATAACTCTGTTGATATTATACCATCTTGTACCACAGCAAGGTTTAAAGCTCAAATCTGATTGGTCAGAAATTGTGCATTATTTTCATTTATCAGCATCGGCTTGGACAGTATCTCTGGCTGTAACGTGAATAGTAGGTTTTGGTTTATGCCCTCGTATAATACAGTTGCATCTGCAGTTAATCAGTTATGGGCAGGGGTAGCTAAGAGGTATAAGGCACTGAGATACTAATCCAAAGGTCAGGGGTTCGAGACCCAGCTCCACCAGGTTACCATTGTCGGGCCCTTGAGCAGGCCCTTAACCCTATATAACTGGTTACGCAAAAAAAGCATTTAACTGTGCGAAAATGTATACTTAACAAATAAAGGCTTAACTTAATCGAAAAATTAATCAAAACCAACATTCAGAACCTTATATCGATGGACCGTTGCCTTACAACTAGGTACCACAATATCCTATAAGTCATGATAATTGACTACGACTTGTTTAACAAAAGAAAATCCCAAGAATTTGGAGTAAAAGCTTTAATAAAGATGTTTGCTATACACAGACTCGTTCTTTAACATTAAAAGACCAGTTCAAAGAAATCGGTGAAAGTCCCAATATTGTCATGACGTTCATGTTCACGGTGAGTATGTAAACTGAACCGGGCATGGTATCATTAGTAATAGGCCAGCTAATACCAAAGAGTCTACAGCCGATACTGACTGATAGAATAGTCCTTAATTATCCTGAAAATAGTCCTAGAAATGTCCAGGACACATTTTTAATACTTATGGAAAGTTTCCAGCCTTAGAAAAGTCTATAGGACGGAGGAGTTCCTGGTTTTAGCTTTCTTTGTAAAATGATGAGAGAGAGAGAGAGGATGGTGAAGGTGACTGTTTATCACACCAGTTAGAACAGGAACTTGTCTCTCAGATGCTCCACATAATTAAATCTAACTATAAACCCTTTAAACCTGCAAAGTGACGTTCATTTATGAACCAATGAAAAAAAAAAGTGTAATTCTTTGACAAACCGCTGTAGCACTAGTGAATTAATACACATTAATCCAGACGGTGCTGTTACAAAATAATGCACCCTACAGTGTATCACGCCACATAACACCCCTAGGGGTTCATTAGTTACTTTAAACAGTCAGCGTTGACACAGATGTGCGTTTAAAGACAAATTCTTTAAACAACCAAAAATGTTGGCAGCACGCTCATTAATGGTGGTCACTGTGGCTCTAGGGTCGAGGGTTTGATTCCCACATCAGGTCTGTTTGTGTGGAGTTTGTTCTCCCTGTGTTTGGTGGGTTTCCCCTGGTTATTCTGGTTTCCTCCAACAGTCCAAAGACATGCAGAATATGATAACCCTACCTCATGCCCGAACACTCCCGGAATTGTCTCTAGTCTTCCCATGAAACTGTACAGGATACGTGGTTGAATGACTGAACTTAAAATTTACGAACTATGGACTCTGACTTATTTAAGATCTGTATTCTGTGTTACAGGTGCCGCGTTCAGTGCCAACATTACAGGGGGCATCAGTACATCTGTCGCTGTCTTCTGCCATGAATTACCTCATGAACTGGGTAGGTCGTTTGTCAAAACTATTGCAAATGTTGACTTTGTTAAAACCGATGTAGGAAACTGAAATACACCCCAGCTGTCATTCTTTCAAAACGTACAGTGTATTACCGTTCATGAGCTTGAACAGACATCTGAGAAGAAAGTCTCTTCCTATAGTCCTCTAAGTGTTACTCATCTTTGTCATAGTTTTAAGTAAAAGAAAAAGGAAAAGCATGCTTTATTAGTCATTTAGGCTTAGGTAAGTGTTCGACTTGCAGTTAGCATTTACACTGGCATTTACAGAGTTTAACAGACGCCCTTATCCAGGGAGACTCCCCCCCCCCCCCCCCCCCCAAGTGCTTTGTAGTCTTTATCGAAATCGCTTCACTAGGTCAAGGACTAGGAGAACCATCAGTTCAGAAAAGCCTGCTGGGAAAGCTAGTAGAGCAAGAACAGGGAATCACAAGCTCAAGGGATTGTTATTAGAGTAAATATTTCATAATTCACCTGCTTGGTGAGGAGGTAAGTGTCTTCTAAAGGCCCTCAAATTTGTGCGAAGTACTCTGGGGCAGATATTTGTTGTTGTAAAGCAGCGTGAAGGTTCTCTTCAAAATCATCGCATGGTTCTGCTTGTGGTTGTCATGAGGCATGTCTTAAATAAAATGTAATCTAGAAGACAGCTTGCATTCAAAGCAGGTTTATTATTGCTGGCATTGTAACAGGTTTACTCTGTCATGGTGTAATTATACCATGCTTATTGCAATAGTGGCTTTTTTAAAAAATTGTATTCGATGTAAAATTTTGGATTTGGATTTTTTCCAGATTAAGTTCTTTCCTTAAGTGTGGTGTGTGTGTGTGTGTGTGTGTGTGTGTGTGTGTATGTATATATATATATATATATATATATATATATATATATATATATATATATACATATATATATATATATATATATATATATTTTTTTTTTTTTTTTTTTTTTTTTTTTTTTTTAATTTTCAAAAATATCTATAAAATAATTATATTTCTAATTAATAATAGTCTTTTAAAATGGGGGATTTGATCTGACAGTATGTTCAAAAGTATGTGAACACCTGACCATTGTACCAACTTTACACTTACAGTATAATAAACTCCACTCTTCTCTCCTGGGTCCAGTGGAGGGAAAGACATTTGTACACCTGTGTGCTTTTAACTCCGTGGTTTCTATGAGAGCCGGATATCTAGGTAATGGCCAGTTACAACCAACATGCTAAAAATGCCAAGATATACTGTACACAGTAGTTAAAATCATGAGTAATGTTTAGAGAGAGATACATCCGAGAAAGTAGTTGCTTGTAGTGGCTTCAGACATCCCGACCCTTCTGTATTTAGTAAAAGGAAGGTTAAGCTGTCCTTAAGGATGCTGCCAGTCACTATGAATCACTCCTATTGCTTTCCTGCAACAATACCATGCTGTAAAATTTCTCCTGCTTGTGTGAGTAATGGCTTTTCATTTCCAGTGATGCTTCTTGCATCCAATATCGATTGATCATTTCGTCCCAGACATCAGCTGGGGAAAAGAGTAGTCCCATCTATCTCTCCATGTGCATGTGCCTCCTTTCATGTTTAAATGGAAGCAAAACAAATAGAAACCGAAATGGCAATGCCATAGATCGATCAAGGCTGAGACAACAACAACAAAAACTCAAATATTCTGTAGTGTTTGAGGTTATCTACTCGGAATACGAGTTTATTTTTGGGGTAATAAATAGAAGCTCATTTGTACGCCACAGTTACGTTCACTCATCAAGAACATGAAAATGATTGCAGTATTCACTCCTGGTATTCCTCTTGAGAAGTATATTTGTATAACATAGTGTATATGTTTAACAGAAAAAAACCTGAAGAGAGCATGTTTTAAATTACATTGGAACCTCGGATTACGAGCAGAGTTTGTTCCAGAAGTGGGCTCGTATTCCAAAACGCTTGTAAACCAAATTTCCCCTAAGAAATAATGAAACTCAAATTATTCGTTCTGCCCAAAAAAATAAATACATAAAAAAATGTATACAAAATATAAAGTAAAAATAAAATAAATTAACCTGCACTTTACCTTTAAAAAAAGTTAAAAATAATCCCGACAGATGTGTTTCCGTTTGTTTGTGTGTAATGTGCGTGCACACACACACACATTAAAGGAGAGACTGTTTTATCGGAAAAATTAGCTAGTCACACTCGCATGAGCGCATACTAACGGAATCACTGCTGTAAAGTAAAAAAAAAAACTGAGAGAAAGCACGTTGACTCAGTTGTGATCACGTGACACTCGGCATCAAAACAAGAAATGCATGCGTCATACATGATACTCGGTACTCGTAAACCAAGACAATGCTCGTTTTTCAAGTCAAAATTTATAAAAAAAAAAAAAATCTTTGCTCGTCTTGCGGAACACTCGTAAACCATGTTACTCGTAATCCGAGGTTCCACTGTACTTGGGTTTCTGATCTTACCGGTTTTACACTTACACGCTTAGATTATCTATTGAGTTGTGCTGAAAGTCAGAAAATGTCTTTTAACTTGCCAAGCCTAAAGTCTCGTAACTTCCTGATATCATCGATGTTGATTGTCTACAGCTGGTAAAAAGATTTGTTTGACAGCACTGATCGGATTGACCAACATGCCACTCAATGGGAAAGTCCAAGGAGCTCAGTACAGATCTGAGAAGTAGGAGAGTCAGAAATGTTTATTTCTAAACAGCACCAGGTTCTCTGCCTACAGTCGGCCTACAGAAAAAGTTTATGATGTTACTCAGCTTCCAGACATCGTGGTCTGAGGCGGTTTTGCCGCCAGTGGAGCTGGTGTACTGAATAAAGTTGATAGAATAATGAAAAAGGAGGACTACTTCAGGATTCGCAATCTCAGATGATCAACTTCACAGTTGAAATTTGGACAAGATTGAGGGCTCTGGCAGGAAAATGACCACAAACAGTCCTCAACAAAAACTAGACAAAACTATTTATTGTCGAATAAATAAAACAGGTTAATATTAAGCCTTTGGTGACTTAACCCTATTGAACAGTCAGATCTGGACAGAATAATGGAAACATTTAATTGAGCTCAACTAATTCTGGCAAGAGGAGAGGTCAAAAATCCAACAAAAAAAATCAATTGCCGTGCCACGTTCATGATAAGTTTTCATGTAAACTTCTGACCGCAACCGTATACATGTTTCTGTATGTCTGGGATTTTTTTTTTGTTGAATGACTTTCACTAGCTTGTGTTGTTTGTGTTTATATTTGTGCCATCCTAAGGGAATGATGGGTCTGCCAGCGCCTCTTTTACGAAGCACGACACTGTGGTAATGAGTACTCTTTTGCACCTCGAGGCACAGCTAATTTCCTTCGCCGACTGTTTTAATTGTGCCTGTCGACACAAGGGAAGGCAAGAGCTAGTGCACAAGCGGCGCACAGTTGAGGCTGTCACGTCTCCACCGCTTTTCCTGAGATGGATTGATGCATGAGAGACACATTAATGCATTTTAGACAGTAATTAGCAGGGAAGGAGGACAGGACACATGGCGTAACATGAATCTAGGCCAATAATCGACTCTTTTGGCGCTTTTACTCCGTCTTGCTCAGGGATTGGAACCGAGTGCCATTTGGCTGAGTTCATTTTTAGCATTCGTGCTTTCATGATGAGTGCAGTGGAAGTGTGTATACACTCACTAAGTTGTGCCGTGTGGCGGTGTGATGTATGTCTCTGACACCGTGCCTCTTCTTGCCTCTAGGTGACTTTGCGGTGCTGCTGAAGGCCGGTATGACAGTAAAGCAGGCTATTGTGTACAACCTGCTGTCAGCTCTCATGGCCTACTTCGGCATGGTGATCGGCACAGCTGTGGGTCAGTACACACACAACGTCACAAGCTGGATTTTTGCCATCACTGCCGGCATGTTCCTTTATGTGGCCTTGGTGGACATGGTGAGTATTTATACACTCCTCAGACGTTACGGAAGAAAAAACAGCATTTAAAGCTGCAATTCCTGTTGACGTCTAAAGCGCAGAAATGTTTTTTCTGTTTTTTGTTTTTTAAGCCATTATCCAGACAATTGTAATACAGCGGAACGAAAAAAGAAATGCATTTAAACAGTAAAGTTGTGTTCTAGATGCCAAATGTGCGTGAATTTTTATTCAATCTAAAATCAACGATATCTAACGTGAATTCGATTCTGTTGTCCAGATGCCTGAGATGCTGCACGGCGATAGCGAAGAACACAAGCGCTGTCAGCTGGGACACTTGGTCTTGCAGAACGTAGGCATGCTCACAGGCTTCGCCATCATGCTGCTTATTGCCATCTTCGAGGACCGTATAGTGTTCGACTTCAACTTCTAGCTTCGTCTCCACGCCAGCAGCGTCCTCCCACACAACATGGCACGAAGCATCCTCACGTCTCAGTTCGTGTCCTTGTGTCTTCATTTGCTCTCTACGAGGGCCTCCGTGGCTTATAACGGACCAGCAGACGAGAACATTTCCAATTCGGCTTCATTTCCCCTTCCGTCGCATACGGGTTTAAAACCCAAGTAAGCACAATACAGATGCAGAAACATGCAGTAAACGTCTCTCTCTGTCCTCAAAAGCTCAAAGCGCATGTCTCAGTGCTTGTCTTAACATGTGTATCAGTTTGCGAACATCATCTAAATATCATATCAGTGAGAAGAAAGTCTGAGAATGAAGGATTATCCCCTTCTATCCCTAATGATCCGTCATGATGTCGATCAGACTGTTGAGAGAGGCAGCTAGCGCAGACATCCATCCATCCGTCTAAGTCTAGTAGTGCAGAGTTGTCGTCGTTATTTGTAGCGCACTTGCAGGCCCATTCATGAAGAAGTGTACCGTCTCTTGCCGTGTTTTGTCTCATGTTGTCATGTTGGAGCTAAAGAGCCACTTAAAAAATCTTTACATACTGTCCCCGGAACGGATGGCAGTCATTGTTTGCAAAAAAAAAAAAGGATTAAAAACTAGTCTTAGTGTGCTTTTCAGCAGAAGTTGTGTAGATTTGAGATGTTTTCATTATGCTGTAGTAATTCTACTGTTCCTAGTTGGAGGAAGCGCACTACCTTTACGACTCCCTTCAAATCTTTTCATCAGCAAAACCTGTAATGCCATCTGTCTGGGTGTCTGAGTATTAGTTAAAAAAAAAAATAAACATGCAAGGTGTTTTAAAACAAGGTTAGAATACTATAAAAGTCAAGCTGCTAAGGAGTAGTGTTTTGTTAGCATCGGCCAGATCACCACACAAGATATTTATTAGTTAGTGTCAATCAATCAACCCATACTAATTTATTCTTTTTTTTGGTTTATAAATGAAAGGGTTTAATACTGTTTGTCATTACTGTAATTACCGCTCTTTCTTTCAGGTTGCTATACTGGTCGAATCAAGGTTATTATTATATTTCACCCAGGGTGCTATCTGTATATGTATATCATGACAACAATCAGAAACAGTTCTTTGAAAGCGGTTAATAGATTTATCATGTAAATGCAACAGTTTGTCTGTGGCTTCTCTGACAATCCAAACTACCAGGTTCAAATATCCAAACTCCTCTTCGTCTGTTATTAGGCTAATTTGAACTTCAAATTTCACAGATTTCACGTCCTTGTCATCTAAACGAATGGTGGATTATTATTATTTTTCCTGTAATACGTCATACTATTTTGAGAACACTTGCCGCAGAACTGAACTCATCAACCTATCCACCGTACATTCCACTGGTCGTGGTGTGTGCTGCTCGATTAGCTAACAGAAGATAACACTCCTATTCTTTGATATGTTCTTTTGAATGTATGTATAAAGATCAGTCGCCTCCATTTCACCGACATTCTCAAATGGACCTGAAACATGCATGTGGCATGAGCTGAATGGAACACACTTTTTTTTTTTCTTTTCTTTTTTTTCCCCCCTTCCTGTTTTGGTCAGTGTTTAATTTCTATTAAATAGAGTATGCTGAATATTGAGTGTTTTGTTGGTTTTGCTTCACGGTTATTTGTGTGTGATAAAACGTCAGCACTGTGAGGTAGACTTTGGGGCAGCAAGTGATGAAGAAATTATTTCAGTGTTCACCTTGATCATGCTGTAGTTTGATCAGTTGAACCAAAGCAGAAGGTGGTTCAAACTTTTACTTTAAAGAAAAAAAACATGAGAACTTGCCCCAAGGCATGTAATATGATTAACAAGATCTTGTATAACACTCATTTCCATTTTAATTTACAACATGGTAGTGCAGCTTGTATCTGGGGGGAAAAAAATCATAACAGTAATACTAAAATGTCTTTGTTTTTTTTTTTGTTTTTTTTTAAATATGAAAAATACTTCCTTGCTTTAAAGATGAAAAAATGTGAAGGATCTGACCTTGTTTTTTCTTTTCTTTCTTACTTTGTTTTTTAATTATGCTGTTTTGAAAGCCTGGGTGTATAAATGTCTTGGTCACATTAGTCTTGCTGATATCTCTCTGTCTAGAAATAAAGGGGTAACACCAACTTTTGTTGTGTTTTTAGCCTGACAGGTTTCAGGATCTGTAAAGGAAGTACTGGGTGAAGTCTCCCACTTAAAAGTAACCTGAAGAAATGAAGAAATTTTTTTTATATATATATATATATATATATATATATGCGGCGCGGTGGTGTAGTGGTTAGCACTGTCGCCTTGCACCTCCAGGGTCTGGGTTTGATTCCCCGGCCAGGCTCGATTCCCGTCTCTGTGTGCATGGAGTTTGCATGTTCTCCCCGTGCTTGGTGGGTTTCCTCCGGGTACTCCGGTTTCCTCCCACAGTCCAAAGATATGCAGGTTAGGCTAATTGGCGTTCCTAAATTGCCCGTAGTGTGTGATTGGGTGTGTGAGTGTGTGTATGTGTGTGTGCCCTGCGATGGATTGGCACCCTGTCCAGGGTGTACCCCGCCTAGTGCCCGAAGTCTCCTGGGATAGGCTCCAGGTCCCCCGCGACCCTGAACACAGGATTAAGCGGTATAGAAAATGAATGAGAAAAAAAAAAAATATATATATATATATATATATATATATATATATATATATATACTTTTTTTCAGCTGTCATGTGAAGAATCTGAATCCTCTGATGTTGACTATGAGCTTTCTGGATTATTTTCATTACAATAAAAATGTATTGAGAGTGTGAACAGTACGAGCGGACAGCAGAGACCAGTCTTTTTTGATTGATTTATTTTTAAACAGCTTAATTGTATGTAGTGTTTGTGAAATGGGTAAATGTTAGTATAATTGCTGGATTTAATATGCCACAATGGCAAACTTCTTTGTGAGTCCAGCTGGCAGAACAGAACAACTCCATGCCGATTCTAGTGCTCAGTTGATATGTCTGAGTTGAGGCTCATGGAGACGACATAATTGGTGGGCTGGCCCGTGGTGGACAGTGTGTCCCCATGTCTGACATGTAGCACAGGTGCTTAGGGATGTCCTGCTTCTTCATGGGCTTGAGCTGAAACTATAACCGAGCTAATCAGTGAGGAGAAACATTTTGATGTGTCAATCTGCTCCTGATGTTTTTCGATTCCGGTGCAAAATCACAATATTTAAATCTGTATATATTTTTTGTCACTATTTGTGTTTTATAGCTGGGAATTTTATTTCCAATTTTCCCTCCGAACGTTTACACTATACAGCATTAACACTCCGAAATGGTGTAAATGATCGAGGAATGTTCAACCTAAGGTTTCTGCAAAAAAACAAAAACGTTTTTGACATTCTACTGGGACATTTAACTATATGTATTGTATCACTGTGCATCACAGGTGTTCTTACAATCGTTAATTATACTAACTGTCGATCATAGCAAGGGTGAAAGAAGTGGAGAGCAGCTGCTTGCCAAAAACCAGTCACGGAAGCACATTCAGCATGAAATAATGAATCTGATAGCATTATGTCATCTGAAATAACACTTTGTTTAATTAGCAATTGCTTCTAATTCATTCCCTCTGAACCAAGGATGAATCCCAAATAACTCTTTAACGCTCTGAACAAGGGATTTTACACCCTACCACACTAGTTTTACATTTAACCCTATTTGGAATTTAAACCTAAAACCTTAGAAGCTCATGTTTTTTTAATGCGGTGTAAATTATAAATATTATACAGTGGTATTCAAAGTAATAGCAGTGTGTTGAAAAAAAGTGAGTAAAGCTCCATATCCCTATAATAACTTTTAAATTATTTAATTTAAAACACATAAATGCATTGGACTCCCTGTACATTCTATTCTGAATCACAACATGAAGAAAAATGTGCTAAATGTATTATTAGTTTCATGTAAGTGAAGAAAAACAAATATTAGTCTGTTCAAAATAAATTGCAGTGTGGAGTTTAATTAGAGAGGTAAATTATTCTGTGAAAAACAGGTGTCCAACAATGTCCCCTTATTTAAGGATAAATGCAGAAAAGGTTGTCCTGTGCATTTCTCTCTGAAAATCAGAGTAAAATGGGTCGTCCAGACATTGTTCAGAAGAACAGCGTACTTTGATTCAAAAGTTGATTGGAGATGGGAAAACACAAAGAAGTGCAGAAAATGATACCAAATCCATTTTTAAGCTTTAAAATGGAGACCAAAACCAGAAAGATGTGGAAGAAAACAGAAAACTACCATTCGAATGGATCGAAGAATAACAAAATTGACTCAAAGAACATCCAAAGTTACCTGTTAGTGCTGTTACTATTAGAAGACGGCTATGTGAAGTCAAGCTATCAGCAAGAAGCCCCCACAAAGTCCCATTGTTGAAAAAATGACGTGTGCTGAAGAGGTTACAGCCAAAGAACACATTGACTGGCCTAAAGAGAAATGGTGCAATATTTTGTGGACTGATGAAAGCAAAATTGTTCTTTTTGGGTCTAGAGGCCACAGACAGTTTGTCAGGTGACCCCCAAACACTGAATTCAAGCCACAGTACACTGTGAAGACAGTGAAGCATGGAGGCACAAGCATCATGATATGGGGATGTAGCTTCTCGTACTATGGTGTTGGGTCTATTTATCACATTTCAGGGATCATGGATCAATTTGAGTACATCAGAATACTTAAAGAGGTCATGTTGCCTTATGCTGAAGAGGAAATGCCCTTGAAATGGATGTTATAACAAGACAACGACCCCAAACACACCAGTACTCGAGCAGCTTCTTGGTTCCAGACCAACAAGATTAACGTTATGGAGTGGCCAGCCCAATCCCCAGACCTTAATCCAATAGAAAACTTGGGCTGACATTAAAGATGCTGTTTCTGAGGCAAAACCAAGAAATGCAAAGGAATTGTGGCGTGTACTACAATTGTCACAGACGTAAAGCAGTTCTCAGAAACCTGGTTATACAACTAAATATTCAGTTCAGAGATTCACAAGAAAGATTAAACTTCAAGCATTTGTGTTTAAACGGTAAATTCATCACTTTATAAAGATGAGTGATGACACTGCTATTGTTTTTTTTTTTTACAGATTAATATTTGTTTTTCTTCACTTACATTAAACTAATAATACATTTAGCACATTTTCTTCATGTTGTGATTCAGGATAGAATGTGCATGCTGTCCAATGCATTTATGTGATTTAAATTTAAAATGTGATTTAATAAGTTATTATATGGATATGGAGCTTTACTCACTTTTTTCAACACACTGCTATTATTTTGAACACCACTGTACGTTTATCAGGACTGTCCACCACCTTCATGTCCACCACCTTCATGGTTTATTCTTCTCAACTTTTGGCTATGCAGTACCATGAATTTAAAACTACTTTCACTCCTGTTAATACTGCTTAATTAAACTAGATTTATTTTATTTTAAAACAAGTTGAAAAAAGAAATCTCCCAGAAACCAAATTAGCATTCACTGTGAGCACTGCCATGTTGAAGTGACTTCATGGAAGCGCAAATCAGCAAAATCAGAAATCTTGAATAAATGTTAAGCTGGAGAGCAGTTTTAACAGATTTTTTCCTTTTTGAAGTAGTTTGGTCATCAGCATCAACACTATAATAACAGATAGCTGACTCTATAGTGCTAGCTGGAAACATGCGAGATACTGTAATGTGTGTGTGTAATGTACAGTATTGAATCAACTTTTTTTTACTATTAAAGTTCAGGTGAATAGTAGGAGATTGGCCATAAATGAAATTTTGCTCTCGTCCAAGGACATATCGTTTGGTTCTGACCTGCTGGTTCGTCCTTAATGTTGCTAGTGTGAACCAGTTATGGAGAAGGAACTAGAAACACCCTGGACTGGGTGCTAGCACACACATTCATACACGTTTTAACCTTCAGGGGCAATTTAGGGATTTGGTTATTTATATAGTCCAAAATACCCAAGGAGAATCTTATCCTATAAAAGCTGTTTCCACCTTGAAGTTTGAGTTAAACTAATTATTATTAGGTCTTGGATAAAATACTGTATTAATAAACCTTGATGTTCCACCAATTAGGTCTTAGTAAAATATATTACTTAAAAGTTAAAGAGAAAACTCTTTATAAAATCAGGTCCTTTTGCCTAACTCCAAATGTTAACCATAACCCAAACAGCCTAAGTAGTTTTATGTGGGAACTAAAGAAGTGTAAGTTTCGAGTTGTTGAGACATTTAGTTAATTTCAAATAAGCAAAATTTGCAGCTTTTATAAAAAAATAAATAAAATTAAATAAAAACAAGCCATAAGATTTCCTTTAGTTACTGAGGCTAAGCCTAGGATTAAGCGTTAATTACCTCAATTAATAATGTGTGTGCATATGTTAGTTGAAAGCCTGTAAAAAGCTTTGTTATAAAACTTTAGCTTCATGTTAAATTTGGATTCTTGGAATCAATCACCTTGGATTTTCTGACTATTAACCAGCAACTGGTGTGTATTTCAGCAGCATGAGTATGAAGGAGAAAGTCGCATTATACAGTAAGTTTGGGGAGAAAAAAACAGTACTGTATATCCACTTACTGCAATAGTCATACACTTTTTTTTATAACTTTGTAATTGGAATGTCTTCCAATCAGTCTCAAACAAAGACAAAGTCAACTTTTTTTTTTTTGTTGTTGAGTTTCTGAGCTGAAATGGCTTTATGCCTTTCAAAAGCCCCAAGATAACACCCAGCAAGACAAAAGCTCACCATGTGTGTTTTGTCTCCTGGGTCACAGCAGCTATAATTAATCATTCGGATACTCAGTGTAGCAAAGGCTTTTGGGTATTGTACAGAGATGAAAAGCGTTGCCTCCCAGGAGCCGAGCCACATACTGTCTGGAGGAACTTTGTTATCCTATCCTCCCCCGTGTGCTGTGTTTGTACTGCAACACATTTTCAATTCGTCGTGTTTACATGACTTAACTGAGAAAGTTGCACATTGATCATGCAACAGAAACTTGGAGGAATCTCTCCGCCGGTCAGGGATGTAGTAGTTTGTTCATTTAGCCCTTTAATGCCAAGTTTGAACAAGTACCCATGTGTACGGAAACCTCCACACGACACGTGTGCTCATCTCGGCCACATTGAGATGTGTACAGGATAAGTTGTAAAGTTCTCCTGCACAAAGTCTGAAAAGGGGAAATGTCCATCAAATGATCAACACTATCATAAAGTAGGCCATGGTGATAAAAGTGTCATGTAATACCAGTCTTCTGGGACTGATACTGCATGACTCCGGAGATACAACCTAAATCTTTTTTATTTCATCAACGGTTTGTTGGAGCAATGAGCAGAACATTTTCAGCTTAGATATATGGACACACTAGTACCTTAAAGTTAGATCAGGTGTCCTGGCACTCAGGCTATTGATGTATGAGTCTCATTTTCTTGTCTGTGAAGTTAATCTGTAAAGTTTTAGTAATAGCAACACTAAGTTATTTATTTTCTCTAACAGCAGCCGTGACAGTAGTGGTGGCTGTAAATCTTTTTTTTTCTTTCTTCTAATCAATATAATTCTTTTTATAGCAGTTTACAGAGATGGTATAATTGAACCTCAACATAAACTAATACAATATATGTGTGTATACATTGAGGGCCAATCTATCTATATATACACTACCGTTCAAAAGTTTTAGAACAGTTTCTAACTCCATGATGGTTCCTGATGTTTATTTCTTTCTACATTGTAAAGGAATGCTGAATCTCTGCAAATAAAAAAATGCATTAATCTCCTTTGAACAGTTGATATTGAGATGTTTCTGCTACTTCTGCTCTGTAAAGACTTCATAACGCCTCTAATCTGAGGTGCTGTTAATTGGTCATTTTTCAGGCTGATAACTCTAAATGAACTTCTCGTCTGCAGCAGAGGTAGGTTTTGGTCTCGTCCTCCTGGGACGGCCTTCATGAGAGCCAGTTTCATTATGGTGCTTGAAGGATTTTGCAAATGCACTTGACGATACTGTTCTTGCAAGAACTATTACAGAAAGGCCGACCTCTGTGTCTTAAAATAATAACTAACTGGTGTTTTTGTTGTTGGTACGTAATTACCTCATTTCATATGTGTTATTTTATAGTTTTGAAATCCCCAGTATTGTTGTAGAATGTAGAAAATAAATCACTAAACAAAAACAAAAAATTTTGCAAGTGACCCCAAACTTTTCAACGGTAGTGTACAGTGGTGTGAAAAACTATTTGCCCCCCTCCTGATTTCTTATTCTTTTGCATGTTTGTCACACAAAATGTTTCTGATCATCAAACACATTTACCTATTAGTCAAAGATAACACAAGTAAACAGAAAATGCAGTTTTTAAATGAGGGTTTTTATTATTTGGGGAGAAAAAAAATCCAAACCTACATGGCCCTGTGTGAAAAAGTAATTGCCCACTGAACCTAATAACTGGTTGGGCCACCCTTAGCAGCAATAACTGCAATCAAGCGTTTGCGATAACTTGCAACGAGTCTTTTACAGCGCTCTGGAGGAATTTTGGCCCACTCATCTTTGCAGAATTGTTGTAATTCAGCTTTATTTGAGGGTTTTCTAGCATGAACCGCCTTTTTAAGGTCATGCCACAACATCTCAATAGGATTCAGGTCAGGACTTTGACTAGGCCACTCCAAAGTCTTCATTTTGTTTTTCTTCAGCCATTCAGAGGTGGATTTGCTGGTGTGTTTTGGGTCATTGTCCTGCTGCAGCACCCAAGATCACTTCAGCTTGAGTTGACGAACAGATGGCCGGACATTCTCCTTCAGGATTTTTTGGTAGACAGTAGAATTCATGGTTCCATCTATCACAGCAAGCCTTCCAGGTCCTGAAGCAGCAAAACAACCCCAGACCATCACACTACCAACACCATATTTTACTGTTGGTATGATGTTCTTTTTTTTGAAATGCTGTGTTACTTTTACGCCAGATGTAACGGGACACGCACCTTCCAAAAAGTTAAACTTTTGTCTCGTCGGTCCACAAGGTATTTTCCCAAAAGTCTTGGCAATCATTGAGATGTTTTTTAGCAAAATTGAGACGAGCCTTAATGTTCTTTTTGCTTAAAAGTGGCTTGCACCTTGGAAATCTGCCATGCAGGCCGTTTTTGCCCAGTCTCTTTCTTATGGTGGAGTCGGTAACACTGACCTTAATTGAGGCAAGTGAGGCCTGCAGTTCTTTAGATGTTGTCCTGGGCCTCTCGGATGAGTTGTCTCTGCGCTCTTGGGGTAATTTTGGTCGGCCGGCCGCTCCTGGGAAGGTTCACCACTGTTCCATGTTTTTGCCATTTGTGGATAATGGCTCTCACTGTGGTTCGCTGGAGTCCCAAAGCTTTAGAAATGGCTTTATAACCCTTGCCAGACTGATAGATCTCAATTACTTTTGTTCTCATTTGTTCCTGAATTTCTTTGGATCTTGGCATGATGTCTAGCTTTTGAGGTCCTTTTGGTCTACTTCTCTGTGTCAGGTAGCTCCTATTTAAGTGATTTCTTGATTGAAACAGGTGTGGCAGTAATCAGGCCTGGGGGTGACTACAGAAATTGAACTCAGGTGTGATAAACCACAGTTAAGTTATTTTTTAACAACGGGGGCAATCACTTTTTCACACACACAAAAAAAAAAGGAATTTTTTCTCTCCTTTAATAACGTAAACCTTCATTTAAAAACTGCATTTTGTGTTCAATTATGTTATCTTAGACTAATTGTTAACGTTTTTTTATGAGCAGAAACATTTAAGTGTGACAAACATGCAAAAGAATAAGAAATCAGGAAGGGGGCAAATAGTTTTTCACATCACTGTATATAAGCCTTTAGGCTGTTGGCTTGGGGAGCTGAGGATTTGTGTTCAAGACCCGCTGTCAGTGGGTTGACACACCCAATAACTACACAGCCACTGTGAGATCCAGGCCCAGATAAAATGGGAGTGTTGCTTCAGGAAGGGCATCCAGTGTAAAATCTGCAACAAGTTGTTGTGCAGATTGATGGTCTGTTGTGGTGACACCTCGATGGGAGCAGGCAAAAAACTAACAACATACACACTATTTAGACAAAACTGCAATGACATTGTATCCAAATACAAATATGGAGTCGGTCCCTCTTTTGCAGAACTTTTTCCACTCTTTGTTGGAAGATGTCCACAAGATTTTGGAGTGTTTCATTCGTTCTGTAGAGCATTTATCAGGTCAGACACTGATGTTAAACGAGAAGGCCTGGCTTGCAAGCTCCGTTCTAGTTCATCCCAAAGGTGCTCGATGGGGTTGAAGTCACAGGGCTCTGTGTTAGGGCCAGTCAAGTTCTTCCACATCGTAGAACTCATCAAACCATGTCTTTATAGTCCTTACTTTGTGCGCTGGGGCAGAGTCATATTAGAATAGAAAAGGGCCTTTCCTAAATTGTTTCCACAAAACAATCTTAACTTGAAGTATTAAGATTGTCCTTCACTGAGGATAAGGGACATGAAATCAATAATTAATAGTTTTGGAGAAATACTTTTATCCATACAGCCACAGATACTCATCCTGTTTACCTGAGCTTCATCATTCTAAATAAATAAAAAGGCATATATAATAAACTACATACCACCACATACTTTGTCAAAGATGTTTTGACAAAAATATGATCAATTGTGTGTTTTTATTGTCTGAAACACTCGCATGAAGGAGCTCTGACCTTTCTGGAGGACAGTCTAATAGGGTGATGTCTAAAGACCAGCATGACAGTGCTGTATGTGATTTATGTTTTAAATTTTACCCTGTTGATTAACTTACATAAGCTATCAGGGTGATGCACAGTATGTAACCAAGCCTAAGGAAATAAATAATGAGTAAGGAAATTATGAATACTTACCATGGGTATGGTGTCATGGAGGACCTTGGGGTAAGACTCCGCCAGGAGCTTTTTTTTTCCCTCTGTCCCAGCGTGCCCCATCCAGGAACAAAGCATGAATGTAGATGCCTGCCAGGGATGGTAGAGACACCATGGGTTTTATAAACACCCACAATCATGAACTGCAAACATGCTAGCTCTCTCTGGAACTCGCTCTCTCACGCTCACTATCTCACACACACACACAAACTTTTTTTTTTTTATCATTTTACACACCCTGAGTTTAGCCTGAAGAAGAAGCCCTGGGGCAGACATTAAGGACTCTGAAAACTTGGTAAACACTAGTATATACCCAGACACACACACACCAGCTGTCAATCTGTGTGTGTGCGTGTGAGTGTGTTCCTGCATGCATGCAGCCCCCTGAGGAACAAGAGCTTCATCACATGCTGATGAACGAGCGACAGGGGTCTGATGTAAAAGAGCGAGGTAATGTTGACTCTGATTGATAGCCCGTGGGCACGGCAAGGGGTTAATGCGTCCTCACTCCTCATGCCCCCCCCCCCCTTCATCTCGCAACTCCTCTCCTCTGCTCTGTCATGTTCAGTCAGGTTTTAGTCTTCCTTAATCCCTTTATTTTCTATGTACAGTATATATCCCTATCTCTGATTGTCCCTCTGTGTATCCATCTGTTTGTCTATCGATTTCAATCTGTATGTAGGATATACAGTATACAATACAGTCTGGAACTCCATATGTTTCTCTATCTTTATTAATCCACCCATATCTAGCCATCTTTTCCTCCATCCCAACCAACCACTTCAATAGGAACACCTTCATACTTTAACTGCTCATTCCTGAAATGATCCCATCAACATACAAGAATAAAGATAAAGATCTTTAGTTAATGTTTCTGTCAAAAACGTGGACTCAATGACGTCTTCCTGAGAAACCAGTGCTCTCCTGGGAGGTTCACAAACGAGAATCTATAGACTTTTACACTATTGTGTGAAAAAAAAAGACACTGTGCCAGTCCTGTGAACAGAAACACCTTCATAATGAGTGACAGGTCAGAGGAGAATAGCTACACTGGCTCAAGCTGACAGTAGACCATGGGAACTCAAATCATCACTCTCGATCACATATAACCTCGAGGAGCAGAAAAACAACTCAGAATAGACTTTTGAAGGAGATCCTGCCTCATATCAACTGGTCCAAACTGGTGTTGGTTGTATAGTGGTGTGGTGTGCGAAATCTTTTCTTAGTACACACTGGACCTGGTAGTGCCAATCAAGCATTGTTTGAATGTGACAGTCTATGTGATTATTCTTGGTGTGATGTTCATGTTTATGGTCACAGTTTTATAAGAGCTTCAATTCCACCATGATAAGACATCACGTCACACTCTGGTTCAAGTCTCGGACTGTACAATACTTCAGTGACCGCTACAGAATCCGCATGGCGTCGCCAGAGTAATTAAAGCCAAATACTCGAGATTTAAAATCAAATTAAAGTCTTTATAGGAAAAGTCATCTTTATAATCCATGCTGAAAAGCAGCCAGTGGCGCAGCTTGAAGTCTGTATGAATGCTAACGAGTTATTTACAGGAATGTGATAATCTACACATTAAACCAAACATCAAAAAGCTTACTACCTTGTAGTAGTGATTACGCAGGATTATGATTAGAGTGCATGTTTAAATCAGATGGTGAGCATGTGACTCCCCCTTCCCCTCCCCCTCCCCCTCGCCCAAGCTCTTACTGTACGTACGCTGGAATTCTCCGTTTTTGTCTTTTAATTGTTTTTGTTAACTCTACAGCATCAGGAAGTATGAATTCATCATAAGAACAAGTACTCATCCAAGTAGGAGTGCAAGTGCTTATTAAGATCCGTTTCATTCATGCAGTTGTGTCAGCTTAATGAAACCTCATTTACATTTCAGAGGTAACAAAAAATAATATTGCTATGACACCGTTTATTATCACACATCAATAATTGCAAGGGAAATGTGTGTAAGTACTTTAGGATAATTACTGCTCAGCTAAGCATTTCTCATTAAAAGGCACTGAAAAGCCGAACCGGTAAACACATCTGTAACTGTATCTCGACAGAGACAAGAAGTGCTCTCCGAGGTTCGACTAAAAACGACACAACATTTGGACAGGAAAAATATGCATGCTGCTGCAATGCTCTCACTTCTGTATGATTGTCAGACATTGGAATAGAAAAAAAGTAGATAATTAAGAGAACATTTGCATATCTACTGTGTGCCTAATTACTTGCTCGCGGTATACGAGTGTGAGCGCTTAACTCCTGGCTGAGTTTGGTGTGGGGGTGTGGGTTAACTGCATCAAGTTGTCTGCTCACTCACTTATGGACTAGACCGCTTTATCCTGCTTATAGGGTTGCGCCTACCCCAGGAGACTTGAGGTGTGAGGCGGGGTACACCCTGGATGAGGTGTCAATCTATCACAGGGCACAAACACATACATATACTCATTCACACACATTACAGGGCAATTTGGGAACACTAGATAGCCTAATCTGCATGTCTTTTGACTGTGGGAGAAACCCGAGTACCTGTAGGAAACCCACCAAGCACAGGGAGAACATGTACAGTAAACCCCATGCACACTGTCTCTGAGGCAGGAATCGAACCTGGACCCTGGAGGTGCAAGGCACCTGTGCTAACCACTATGCCACAAGTTGCCAAAGTATGCCAAAATGTGAAACAAGCTAATAGGTATAATAAAGTTCACCTTATTACTTATTATACTTTGACTTTTCCCTGATATAATCTCTATATACTGTATATATATATATCTGGAACCACTTATAATAACATCTCTGTAATTCTTCTATACAGGTAAACCACCCAGTTTTTGTTAACTACACTGTCAAATTCGACATCACGCACAGACACATTTCTTTCTTGCAAATTCATACACTGTGTGAGATTTCATTTTCCGCCTACTAACTAAAGCGTTCTACTGCCCTCCTGAGGTGCAGATGATATGCCACCACATCATGTTTAGCTCAGGTACAGTTATTTCGGAGTGTACCTCCAGGTCTGGCACGTTCTCTAACTCAGCACAGCCTGAGCTCACCTTTAAGAGCCAGGGCGTCTCCAGGAACTTATTGATGTTTCCTCTAAGAGGTTTGAAGCTCGGGTTCCACATTTTTGGAACATGGCACAGCAGCACACAGCAGAAAAAAAAAGTAACTGTCCACTGTGTGGACACCTAAACGAAACATACTGCTTAAACCTTAAGAAAGTCCATTCTAAATTCAAAGCATGTTTTAAGAATTTTGAAGAATGTGCCTTATTTTTTTTTATCTGAGACCTGAACACTTTTGGGATACAGTGGAACTGGAGTCTCCTCAACATCATTTAGAATTTGTTAATGTTTTTTTTTTTTTTGGATAAAACTGTAAGGGTTAGTTTTATCCAAACAAAGTGAACAAATTCTTCACCTTTAGGCCTAAAAGCTAATATAGAATTTGTTCACTTTTTTGGATAAAGTTTTATCCAAAAAAAAAAGAAAAAAAAAGCAAACAAACTCTTCTTCACTAATTCAAGTCTGGTGTTGCTCAGGACTCAGGACCTACAGTATATAGTCTATATGGTCAGGCATGCTGATGTTTGGGATGTTGAGGAGGCTCCAGTTTCCACTGTATCCCAAAGGTGTTCAGTGCGGTCAGGGCTGAGTGCAGGACACTCAAGTTCTTCTACTCCAACATTGGCAAACCATGTGTTGTCATGCTGGAACAGGTTTGCAAGTAAAGGGAAACTGTTTATCTACATCATACAAAGACATTCAATACAATTGTGTGCCTCCACCTTCGTGGTAACAGTTTGGCGAAGGAACTGTAAAATATAAATATTCCTGTAATATAAACACTGTAGTTCTTTACGGACATTTAGAGGTGTTTCATTCCACCACCTTGGTGCCAGAACAGATTGTGGTATCAGTCAAGCATTGCAGGTACCATTGGCAATGCAGGTACCACTGGACTACAGTGGTATCTTTCTTATGGGGAAACTTTCATGGAACCTTAGAGGAGCCTTGAATGAATTTTAGGGGCTCAGTGGAACCTTGAATAAATGGATTTTGGAGAGTGAGGAAAGCTTTGAGACCCGTCTGAGGCTCAGAGGAATCCATTGGATAGCTTGTCCACACTTTTTTTTCTCAGTCATAAAGCCTTTGATAATTCTGTACAGAACACTGTGACATTGGCTTCACTTAGCTGTGACTTCGAACATTTACAGCACTAGTCTGTTCAACATTTAACATTTACAGTATGTACTTTTAAATCCTGTTGATCTGTAATGATGGTAAAGAGGACAGTTCAACAGGATTTAAAAGTACTTACTACACACTACTTGCAATTTGGGAACGCCAATTAGCCTAATCTGCAGGCCTTTGGACTGTGGGAGGAAACCCACCAAGCGCAGGGAGAACATGCAAACTCCATGCACACAGAGACGGGAATCAAACCCGGACCCTGGAGGTGCAAGGTGACAGTGCTAACCACTACACCACCGTGCCGCCCAGATATATAGTAAATAGTCTTAAAATGCTTTTGTAATTCTTATATGTTTTATTTCAGAAGTCAGGAATGCATGTATTTGTGTTTATTTCCTCCATGAATAATGTATTATAAACTAGCAAGTCTGAATTAATTAGCCTCATGGGAGTTTCCACTTGGCAGGAAAGCTAACTGGTATTGAGAAGCTGTCAGTACTAAGAGCAGATTTTGTACTTCTTTGAGATAAAAGTATGCCTGAAGTTACATTGTATTCAAATCGCCTGCTGAAATGCCACGCGTGTGTGAGCTGCATAAAACTCGCATACTGCTTGAAGTAACAGCATTTTAAAGTTGAACTTTGGCCAACTGTCTCCATGTTCCCCCTCAGACAAAATTTAATCTAACAAGAGCTCATATTGCGAGGCTGTGCGCAAACAGCAGCCGAGATTAAAGGACGGCCGCCTCTTCATCTTCTCCAGAGGATGCGGAGTTAACAAGCGCAGGAAAGCGCAGCGATGTGAAAGAGAAAGAGAAGAATGGAAAAGGGAATAGAGAGGCTAAAAATCATGAAATGAGAAGGGGGGAAAAAAACAGAGTGACACCCTGGGGCAGGGTTCAAGCAGGGAGTTGGAGGAGATGAAGAGGATTATATTAGGGTTAGATTATAGGATCAGGGGCCACAGGGTGTATTCAGAAGTACTGCTCTCTCATCAAGACAGAGGACAGCGTTAACCAGGATTGGAGCTGTCAACCAAACAGCAGGAGGAGATCCAGCACAGGTACAGAATCTTCAGGGCCAGGCACACTAACAAGAAGTGTGACAAAAAAAACACTAGGGCAGCTGTCACACACCATCTATTTAAAATGTACTCATTTTAAATACATAGTACTCTTTAAGGCTTTCCTGTACGACATTGCAGGAGGCCAGGACCCTATCTCAGGGGACTCGGGGCACAAGGCAGGATACACCCTGGATGTTATGGCAACCCATTACAATGCGAAAGCCTGCACACATTCACACAATTTGTCCAAATCTACATGTCTTTGGGCTGTGGGAGGAAACTAGAGCACTCAGAAGAAACCCATTTATCACATGGAGAACTTCATGCATATAGACCCGAAGATGGGACTCTGGAGGTATATCCTGGAGGTATAAGGCCACAGTGCTAACCACTACATCACCATGGCGCCCTTAAAGAGTCTTTTACGTATGCTTAAATATGTTAATAATTCATATTAAACCCTAATAATGTGTTAAATGGGAGAGAAAGACTATTTGTATCAATCCTTCATATGGAGTGATTTGAATAATGTTATAGAGTGGTATAAAAATGGTTGAGTGTTTCTAAAATGGCAGATGACATTAACAAATCTGTTGGTATTTATTGAACAATATATTCATTGTTCTTTAGTTCATTTTAATCAGAAGTTGGACAGAGTGAGTGTTTATAATATCACACATGATTCAACTGAAAGTTCACGGCTGACATTAATATATTTAACTGTAAAACCAAATCAATGACCTATATTTTTCCATAACATAAGGTTCCCTCAAGTTTCGTCAGAAAATCTAAAGCTTGCCTAAAATTTCTGGGGTTTGTCAGTGACTGTAAAGTTCCTGTAAAGTTTCTCAGAAGCTCTAAAGCTCCTCTGAAGCTTCTTTACAGTTCCTCAGGGTCAGCAAAGTTCCTCTAAGATTTATCTAAATCTCCACAGAGCTTGCAAAGCTCATCTAAGCTTCTGAAAGATTGCTGGAATAGTGGTACAGTAGGTTCTTCTCTGCCTCCAAAGCTAATCTAAGGTTAATCTAAGGTTCTTCAAAGCCTTCAAAGTTTACCTAACATTTTTATAAGGTTGCTTTGAGCCTAATAAGTGTCTTAAAGATTTTTCTAAGGTTCTTCATAGTAAGTTTCCACAAAGCCTCTAAAGCTAATCTAATGTTTTTCTAAGGATCATCAGTGCTACCAAAGCTTGTCTAAGGCTTCGTTAAGGCTCCACGGAACCACCAAAGCTTGACTGAGGTTCCACTAAGGTCCCCTTGGAGGCTTTAATAGGATTAAATGCTTCAATAGAGTCTTTAAAGTGACTTTAGACCTAGACCTCCAGAAATATTTTCTATGGCTCCACAGAGCCCTCAAGTGCTTTTAAGATTCTTTCCTTCTGAGAAGGTTCCTCAGGGCCTCGAAATGTTCCTCTGGACATTGATGGCTTTCTGGATATTGATGCATGAAACACAGGTTGTCAGTGACAGCTTGTTGAAGCAATAAGCATCAGCACTGTGTTCATGCTCTGCTTGTAACTGGTAGGGAAGCTGTACATGGCTGCATGCATGTCATGGTCTTGTGGCAGTTTTACTTTGCTTGCAGTTCATTCTGCAAAGCCTCAAAGTTCGTACCTGAGCCTGCATACGCATACATTAACAAGCCAGGGGTCAGGGGTAGCATAGTGGTTAAGGCATTGGACTACGGTTCGGAAGATCCCAGGTTCAAACCCCACAACCACCAAGTTGCCACTGTTGGGCCCTTGAGCAAGGCCCTTAACCCTCAACTGCTCAGATGTATAATGAGATAAAAATGTAAGTCACTCTGGATAAGAGCGTCTGCCAAATGCCTAAATGTAAATGTAATGTAACAAGCAATGACGTCTTGTGGTTCATTAGAAACTTTGAACAGGTTTTTAGATAAGTGTCTCACAACCTATTTTTAAGAGTGTGACTACTGCAGCCGTCAGTTATACAAGCTAAATTAGATCATTAGCAGAACACTTACATTACAGCAAGTAGCAAGAGACAGCCCTTTTTCATCAGTTACATAGAAACAAATGTCTGCAAAACAAAACATCTGCCTAGATAAACAATTGCATTTAGTGGAAAAATTTATAATGTATAAATCACAAATCAAGCATTTCCACATTTCATTTACATACTATTCATTGGTGGTAGGTGGAAAGATTCTCGCCTGCCATGCGGAAGGTCCGGTTTCAATTCCCAGCCACTGGATGCTTTACAAGTTGCAAAACCTCAGTAAAATAGAAGGGTGGCATTAGGAAGGGACTGTGCCAAGTTGTGTGCAGATCGGATGGTCTGCTGTAGCAACCCCTCAATAGGAACAGCTGCAAGAGCAACCACTAAACACTCTGGTTTTGCTCATCTTTCTCATCATTTTTACATGATGGTTTAAAAAATATAAGGCATAATGCTGAAAAGATAGCCCTGCAGCCTCAGTTGTTATTTATGATTTTAATTGACTGACATTTCATCCAGGATTGACAGAAATGAATAAAGATCACAAATAAGATTTTTTTCATATGCATATTGTACATTCAGCATGGTAATTGCAGTCCATACCCCATCAAACCTGAGTGAGCAGGATGCTGTCAAACACGAGCTACAGTATATCTCCACCTGGTCATTGGCGATGTCAGTGTTGGCATTCATGCCAAAGATTTCTGGTGAGGGGTACAGTGGGAGTGCTTTGGTGTACTCTATGTAGCTGTTAAACTGCAAAAGAAATCCTGTTGCACACATCCAGAAAGCAAGACACTAAATAGCGATGGCGCACTTAAAGCACGCCACCCACGAGATTGCTGACATTTATAATAATGACTATGCAAATCAACGTTCATGAATAAAAGATTCCTGCAGAAAATGGCAAATAAAACCGAGCGTAGATTATACATGTGCTCGCAAATAAATTAGGCAGCGGCCACTGGTGGCATCCCACCGTGCACAGTTATTGAACTTAGAGCTCATTATGATTTTCAGAACTTTTTGGAATGAAAAAAATTTAAATAAAAAATGAGTGGGCAAGTGAATCAGAAATTATGCATTTTGCATTGCGTTGGCATTACATATCTTAGTTATTTGATCTAAACATAAAGTTCTGGTCATCATTTTTCATTTCGACCGCGTGCTACTTAAATGAAAGGCACACAATTCAGCAGAAGATTGAGTGGAAAAACTGTGATGTTTAAAATATTAGTCCATTTATACCATTACATAGCAGCAGTAAGCAAAACAGAAAGACAAAAAGCCTCTTTTAGGAAGCTAGTAGTAAATTCCACTTGGGTTGAATTTGTACTATGTTTTAGATCTTATTAAGGTTGAAGATGGAGAGGATGGTGCAGAGGGTCTGGTGGTCCCATTCATCCAACCTCCATCGTCATGTAATGCAGTGCATTCAACAACACTTGGAATATATACTCAGCAAAAAAAGAAACGCCCCTTTTTCAGGACTGTGTATTTCAACAATAGTTATACAAATCCAAATAACTTTACAGATCTTCATTGTAAAGGGTTTAAATAATGTTTTCCATGCATGTTCAATTAACCATAATCAATTAATTAACATGCACCTGTGGAATGGTCGTTAAGACCTTAACAGCTTACAGAAAGTAGGCATTTAAGGTCACAGTTCTAAAAACGCAGGACACTAAAGAGACTTGTCTACCGACTGTGAAAAACATCCAAAGAAAGATGCCCAGGGTCGCTGCTCATCTGCGTGAACGTGCATTAGGCATGCTGCAGGGAGGCATGAGGACTGCTGATGTGGCTAGGGCAATAAATCGCCATGTCCGCACTGTGAGACGCCTAAGACGGCGCTACAGGGAGACAGGAAGGACAGCTGATCATCCTCGCAGTGGAAGACCACGTGTAACAACACCTGCACAGGATGGGTACATCCGAATATCACACCTGCGTGACAGGTACAGGATGGCCACAACAACTGGCCGAGTCACACCAGGAACACACAATCCCTCCATCTCACAGCAAGAACTGACAAATCTGGTCCAGTCCATGAGGAGGAGATGCACTGCAGTACTTCAAGCAGCTGGTGGCCACCAGATACTGACTGGTACTGACTGATTTTGAGCCTCCCTTCATTCAGGGACACATTGTGGAACATTTTTACTTTATGTCTTATGGTGTTGACTCTTTTAGTGTTCATACAAATATTTACACATTAAGTTTACTGAAAGTAAAAACAGTTGAAAGTCAGAGGATGTTTCTTTTTTTGCTGAGTATATATATATACAGTACACACTACCCTTCAAAAGTGTGGGGTCACTTTCTAACTGATTTTTGTTTCTTTCTACATTGTAAAGGGATGCTGAAGGCGTACAAAAAATGCATGAATCTCCTTTGAACAGTTGATATTGAGATGTTTCTGCTACTTCTGCTCTGTAAAGACTTCATAACGCCTCTAATCTGAGGTGCTGTTAATTGAGTTATTCAGGCTGAGTTATTCAGGCTGATAACTCTAAATGAACTTCTCGTCTGCAGCAGAGGTAGGTTTTGGTCTCGCCCTCCTGGGACGGCCTTCATGAGAGCCAGTTTCATTATGGTGCTTGACGGATTTTGCAAATGCACTTGACAATACTGTTCTTGCAAGAACTATTACAGAATGGCCGACCTCTGTGTCTTAAAATAACAACTAACTGTTTTAACTTGTTTTTATAAACCGGTTACTGGAATTCTTCACTAATTTGCTTATATTTTATTTTTAAGAATTTGTCAATTTAAATTATTCTCCAATGTTAGTATGCAACTAAATTAGACTGAACAACATTCCAAACCACTGCTCTTCATAATTGTGTAATTACATTGGAATGTTACCATGACAACAAGCATTATACAGTACAATACATGTTTTAAGGAATTTGTAATTAAACTAATAAATCTAAATAGACAGCACAAAGTTTTGTTTTCACTCTGCATAGGGATGTTTTAATTAAAGTAAATGAGAATAAAAAACAACTAGTGACATCTGTTTTTTTTTTTATTTCACATCATCCAGCTATAAGACAGCTAAATATATAGACAGGTGACAAATTGAGAAGAAACTTTTAGAAGAAGGTGTTCTCCTCAAGTGTAAATATGTGTGCTAAAACACCATTCTTTCAAAAGATATTCCCTTAGCTAGTGTTTTGCTGATGGCTGTGGACAGCGCTGTCTAACACGTCACTCGAAAAATCTCACATTTATGCGTTCAACTGACTAGGGATCTGGTAAATGTGAAAGCCTTAGCATATGGTTTAGATCATTTTCATCCTTATCAATCCATTTCTTGAGTTCTTGTGCCCCACTTACAGACATCATCCTGAAAATGATCTGATAGATTCCTTCTTATAAACTATGATGCTTTGCCTGTCAAAGTTTTTTTTGCATCTGCCTTGTCTTATTTCCTGCTATCAGGATCCTGGATATGTTTTGGGGTGCTATTGCATACTTTAATTCATCTCTTTTTAAATAATGCTTTTCATCATAAATGATTTTATTATAATAATAATAATGATATTGGACTGTACGTACATTATCTATAACAGACACTTTAATGACCATGTCTCACATCGCAGCCTTCTTTTGCTTCTGTCTCATTAATTAGGAACAAAGCAACAACCTATGCTCGTCTCATTTTCACACCAAAGATCCCTTTCATTATGTGCAACGGTGCTACAGTAGGTGTCATTTGGCAAGTTCAGCACACTTCGGAGGGGCTTCAGAAATGGAAAGGTGGAGCCGGTGACGCTCAGATCGTGACATTTCCTGCTGAAATTTCCCTTGCTAATGCCACGGAGGAAATGTCAGCATGTTTTTTTTCTGGGGGGGTTCTTGATCAGTTTATGCAGAGTGCTTGTTTTGAAAGGCATAGTGAGAGTAGCATGGAGGGCGGCTCTGAAGCTGCGGAAATGTCAAGGGTTTTTTTTTTTATGCTTCTTCAGAAGGACTTATGAAAGGATTGGTGGGGTGCGTGAAAATGAAGTCGGAGGCACGGAGAGATTGTGTTAAGAGCACATGTGATAGAGTGCAGGCGGGTGAGAATTGGTCTATGTCAGTATAAAAAGAGGAGCAGAAGTGGATGGTGTGTGTGTGTGTGTGTGTGTGTGTGTGTGTGTGTGTGTGTGTGTGTTCAAGTGTTGTCACTTTATACCAGTCTAGGAACATATGCACTTGTTGGACAGGGATTTGAAGGATGTTCCAGCCCAGAGGACAGATCTTCCTTTGCTCTTCGGTAAGGGCATGAAAGAAACACAAAGCTTTTTGAACGCTGTCTAAAACACATGCACACAAATTAAACAATTACAAAATCCACACAATTACCAGAGTAAGGAAAATTCTATAAATCTTCTTTTTCGCTTATCAGCTATGTTTGGATCAAATGCTTTGGATTTTAAAAAGGAGGCACGCTTCCATAAATATTGAAGAGGCTAAAATAATTTGCTCTATTATTTATCCTTTTCTCACATACTCTCTCAATCACTTCTTTTTAAGACTAGTTTTGCCAAATTCTTCACTTACTGGCTTTGAGTTGCTGTTTAAGAATTCTGAATTGGGGGGTGGGGGGTGGGGGAGGGAGTTGGGGTCGGTATAAAGGGAGCCAATAATTTGGGAAAGCTAGTTATCACAATTGTTTTGTGGTTCCAGGCGAGGCATAAGCGCAGAGGTAAAGACTTTAAAGATGTTCAATTTAATATAAAGAAAACATAAAACAAACATACTTCAAACATGAACAAACCAAGCATGACTCTATGAATAAAACAAAACTATGAACCAAATCAAACTGAACATGAAACTATGAAAATAAACCACAAAACTATGACAAAACAAAACAGCAGTATAGCTTAACTCAACAGAACAGATGCAAGACAAAGAAACAGAACTTAAACAGGCTATTTAAAATCAAACTAATGAGCCAGCTCGGTTCAAGACTACCAAGGTGGCGCCAGTGAGGTCGGCTGCCGTCACGACTGCGCCGACCACCTTTTCTTTGTTTTTGTTCTTTAAGTTAGTTTTCAGTGTTTTAAAATCGGCAAAATCACCACCATTGAGTACATTAGGTATGATAGAGACACTCTTGTTTCTATTGGTATACAATGTACTCACAATTCGACAGTTTTAACTCCGGATCCGAGCTGGCCGAGTGAGATCCTGAGGGAGAACAATGGACGCGATGCGAAGCGACGAACCCGAGGCAGACGAGCTGGCGTGAGGAACAGGCTCAGGGCCCGTGCACACCGCACACCTCTGCCTAGTATCCTGCTCGCCAACGTCCAGTCACTGGAGAACAAGCTCGATGACCTCAGGGCCAGGATAAAGTTCCAGAGAGACATTCGGGACTGCAATCTCCTCTGCTTCACCGAGACATGGCTGAACCCAGCGGTGCCAGACCACGCCATACAACCAGCTGAGTTCTTCTCGGTTCACCGCATGGACAGGACGCGGGACTCGGGGAAGTCAAGGGGAGGCGGCGTGTGCTTAATGGTGAACAACAGCTGGTGCAACAGCGCGAGCGTTGTTCCTCTTACACGCTCCTGCACACCAAACCTGGAACTACTGTCCATCATGTGTCGTCCATTTTATCTTCCACGGGAGTTCACATCGGTCATAATCAGTGCCGTTTACATACCACCACAAGCGGACACAGACACTGCCTTATGCGAGCTGCATGAGGCACTCACACAGCACCAGACACAACACCGGGACGCTGCGCTCATTGTGGCGGGGGATTTTAATAGTGCCAACCTCAAACGCGCAGCACCGAACTTTTATCAGCACATCACCTGCCCCACCAGGGGCGAAAGGACACTGGACCATTGTTATACCACGGTCAAAGACGGTTACAAGGCACAATCTCGTCCAGCGTTTGGTAAATCCGACCACGCCGCCATCTTCCTCATGCCAAAATATAAACAGGAAGTTCCGGTCCTGAGGGAGGTCGCGCGCTGGACGGACCAATCGGTGGCCGCGTTACAGGACGCACTCGATGACGCAGACTGGGACATGTTCAGAAACAGCTCCGAGGATGACGTCAGCGTGTTTACGGAAGCGGTTGTGGGATTTATTGAAAAGCTGGTAGACGATACGGTAGAGAAAAAGACTATCAGAACGTTTCCCAACCAGAAGCCGTGGGTGGATAAAACCATCCGCGATGCTCTGAGATCTCGCACCGCCGCCTACAACACGGGACTTGCGTCGGGGGACATGGAACCGTACAAGGCTGCGTCATATAACGTCCGGAAGGCGGTGAAAGAGGCGAAGCAGCGCTACGGGAGAAAACTAGAGTCACAGCTTCAACAGAGTGACTCTAGGAGCCTGTGGCAGGGACTGAGAACAATAACTGACTACAAAGCACCAGCATCCGGTATGACGAACGCGGACGCGACTCTGGCAGACGAGCTCAACATCTTCTATGCTCGCTTCGAGGCTGCAGCTAAAGACGCTAGCGATGCTAATGCTAACGGCGCTAATGCTAACGGCGCTAATGCTAGCGGCGCTAACGGCTGCAGACAAGAAGACACTGCCAGCACCGGGAATGCGCTCATCATCTCCGAGCACGACGTGAGGAGAGCCTTCAAGAGAGTGAACACCAGGAAAGCAGCAGGACCAGACGGCATCTCAGGTCGTATTCTCAGAGCCTGCGCAGACCAGCTAGCACCTGTGTTCACTGAGATATTCAACATCTCTTTATCTCAGTCGGTGATCCCCACATGCTTCAAAGAGTCCATCATTGTTCCTGTTCCAAAGAAACCACATCCTGCTTCTCTCAATGACTATCGCCCTGTAGCCCTCACCTCAGTAGTGATGAAGTGCTTTGAACGTCTTATCAGAGACTTCATCATTTCTTCACTACCTGACACACTGGACCCACTACAGTTTGCATACCATCAGAACCGTTCCACAGACGATGCAATCTCTCATCTCCTCCACACATCACTCACTCACCTGGACACTAGGAAAGGGAATTATGTTAAAATGCTCTTCATCGACTACAGCTCTGCTTTTAACACCATAATTCCCTCAACACTCACCACCAAGCTGGAGCACCTGGGACTGAGCTCATCTATATGTCAGTGGATCTCCAATTTTCTGACTGGCAGACCACAGGCAGTAAGGATGGGCGGACATGTCTCAGCTACACTCACTCTCAGCACTGGAGCCCCCCAGGGTTGTGTTCTGAGCCCCCTGCTGTACTCTTTGTACACCCACGACTGCGTGGACACTACCAACTCCACCTCCATCATCAAGTTTGCTGACGACACCGTCGTGGTCGGACTGATCACCAACAATGATGAGTCGGACTACCTAGAGGAGATTGGAAATCTGGAGAACTGGTGCCAGAGGAACAATCTCCTCCTGAACGTCAGTAAGACAAAGGAGCTGATAGTGGACTTTAGTACAAAGCAGGAGAGGAACTACCAGACCCCCGTCATCAACAGGAGCCCAGTGGAGAGAGTGGACAGCTTCAGATACCTCTGTGTTCACATCACGCAGGACCTGTCATGGTCCTGTCACATCAACACCGTGGTGAAAAAAGCCCGGCAGCGTCTCTACCACCTCAGACGCTTGAGAGACTTTAGACTGCCCTCCAAGGTGCTCAGGAACTTCTACTCCTGCACCATAGAGAGCATCCTGACGGGAAACATCTCGACCTGGTTCGGGAACAGCACCATGCAGGACAGACGAGCTCTACAGAGGGTGGTGCGATCAGCCGAACGCATCATCCGCACTGAGCTCCCTGACCTGCACTCCATCGACAGCAAGCGGTGCTGGACTAAGGCCAGGAAGATCATGAAGGACCTCAGTCACCCCAGTAATGGACTGTTCTCTTTGTTGCAGTCTGGGAAGAGATTCCGCTCCCTAAAGGCCAACACAGAGAGGCTGAGGAGGAGCTTCTTCCCGCAGGCGATAAGGTCTCTCAATCACAATCACACCTCCACACAGGACTAATAACATCTTTTAAGCTCACAACACTGACTGGACAATCATGGACACATTCATACACACTTGCACTAAATACTCATACATCTGGACAATTGCACATGTCACCTTTCATGCATATTTGCACAACCACCGACACTTTAATTCTATATACATATATACTCTACCCTATATTCTATATTTTTGCAATATTTTATTATGCCCTTATTGCACAGTTAATTTTACTAGTTAAAATTATTTCTTCAGTATTTCCTTTCTATTGATTATTTATTTTACATACAAGCTTTTATTTTCTTTTTTTTAAGGTCACTGGCGGTCGTATAAAGCATTTCACTGCATATTATACTGTGTATGATTGTGTATGTGACCAATAAAATTTGAATTTGAATTTGATTTGAATTTGATTCAGGTTAGTGCTCCCATCACCTGACCAAGGTGCATCCTGGGAAATGCAGTCCAATAAATAAAAACATAAATTGTCTCCGGGCATAAGGCAACCTCTAGGGGTTATCCCTGACACTTGGCTTTTGATTGTCTCATTTGTCATCTTGACAGGATCCTGAAAAAGAGCCACAGGTAGGTTAATTAAGGGTTAACTGGTTAGCCACAAACGGAGGTCTGACGAAGTGGTGTGTGGGTGGAACTCCTGGATATATTATTTAGAAGATTTGTCAGTGTTCACACAACTCAGTACTCATTAATGAAAGGAAAGGAAATGAAATGAAATGTTATTTATGTACCCCTTTTAAGAATAGATAAACCTGTAAATAAAAATACTGGATATAAATTGAAAAGTTTAGCAAATGGATAATATTAGAAATGTATAGCTTTATTAATTTGTCCCTAATAAGCAAGCCAGAGGCAATATTAACATTAAAAAAACTGCCCAAGATGACATGATGAAGAAACCTCAAGAGGAACAGACGCAAAAGGCAATCCATCCTTTTTTGGATGACACCGGGTAGCATGTGACATAACTCAGGGGCCTTGTAAGTGAAAGCTCTGGCCCATGATGTAGTCTTCATTACACAAGGTACCAGCAAATATCCTGATTTTCTTTAATCAACTTTTTTCTTTAATCAACTTTTTGATTTTGATCTAGTGCTGGAGTACATTTACATTTACATTTAGGCATTTGGCAGACGCTCTTATCCAGAGCGACTTACTGTACATTTTTATCTCATTACACAACTGAGCACTTGAGGGTTAAGGGCCTTGCTCAAGGGCCCAACAGTGGCAACTTGGTGGTTGTGGGATTTGAACCTGGGATCTTCCGAACCGTAGTCCAATGCCTTAACCACTGAGCTGAAATCAATAATCATGCCAGGAACTACTTTCTGGGCAACCTACAAAACTTTCAGCTCATTCAGTTTTTATTCAATCATTCTGATCTTGTTATCCTGCAGTATCGTAAATACTCTATAGACTCTGTAATAAACCATATTGACCTTATAGCTGTTTGTTTTTCTTCATTCCAGGATTTCTCTTCCCAGGTCCAGCACCAGGCATGGGCAACCTGTCTACAACCTGACCACATCCTGGATGGCTATTCTGAATTTTGCAGATTTACAGCACCACTCAGATGTCTTCCCTTACCTCGATTTCAAATCATATTTCTTACAATATGACCCTGGATATCTCTCTTTAGGTCAGTCACTTATTTAATGAAACATTATGTGCAGTAGATGCTAGCAAATATGCCAGTGTTATCCCGGTTGTTTAAATAGGGCTGGAGTTAAAGAGGGCACATCCAACAACAAGAGCTGGAAGAGCTTGTGGACCAATTATCTGATGTGTTCTCAACTGAGGCTGGACATGCAAACCTGATCCAATGAGACATTAAGTTTTGCCAAGTGCAGTGGTCCGCCAGTGCCCCTACAATGTCCATGAGGCATGATGGGTGTCACTGAGGAGTCCGTAAGCTTGATCAAGATATTCATCTTTGTGTCTTTTGAAAGCTCAGCCAGGTATTTAACTTTGACAGCTATCCTCTTAACTGAGTAGATGATCTACTGGAGCTCCTGGGGCAAGCATGCTTCATTTCAACCTATGACCTAACTTATCATCTAGGCTCAAAACATCTTTTAGTACCACCAACTGCAAGCACCAGGTTCTCTTATTTGGCCTCCACCAGCCATGGCAACATTTCAACAGTTCAACATTAGGCATGGTCCTACTGTATGTCACTACCATCACTATACAGCTGTAATTAGGGACAAAGGATGATAATATCATGCGAGCCCTCAAAAGGCCCAAGTGGAGAGACAAATATACTTGTACATGGCCTCCATGTTTATAATAATTTTTATAGTGCCCACACCAGCAGATAGCTCGGAGTTAACAACAAAGCATTCATCCTTCACCAAGAGACACGAGCAGAGGATTGCATTGAAAGCTGACTGTGACTGATGACATGTTCATATTCATTGATAATCACAACAAGGTTTTCCAAGATAACCTAGTTTACTGAAATGCTTCATTTATTTTAGACCATTTTTTAAAAACATAATTGGGAATGCCTTTTGGGTTATACCTCCACATGACAAACAGAGTGTCACCTAAAATGGCAGGTATTATTTTAAACAAGAAGAACAAATGGTATTAAGT
This sequence comes from Channallabes apus, assembly GCA_030522415.1. NCBI lineage: Eukaryota > Metazoa > Chordata > Actinopteri > Siluriformes > Clariidae > Channallabes > Channallabes apus. Next base: position 15,232,996 of record CM060109.1, read on the forward strand.
CAACTATGGCTTCTCTTGTTGGAAATGTGCTCAAATGTTGTATGTTTGAGGCACGCAGCCTCATTTTGCCTTAACAGAATCAAATTAATACATTTTAATACATTCTGATAGACATTTATAGATGTCTATATGCTAAGTACTTTACATTAAAAACTGGGTGACTATAAATGAATTTAGCTAATTAAATATTTAAACTGTGTATGTTATATTAATTGTAAAGAGTTTGAAATCTATTAGTTCTAAAACCTCAGTTGATGTTTCTTTAATAAAATTTTTGTAAAGATTGCAGGTATTACGATGGTAGTGAAAAGCCAACAATCCTTGTTGTTTAAGCACGTTGACACTGAGGCAGAAATAGAAGTGCAACTTAGCCTTCTCTAAGAGTGATTGGCACACCTTGACATATAGCGAATAGGTGAAGTGGTCTCTTGGGACCTTCAATCTAGCCGCCCAGACATATAGGCAAGAAAGGAAGAAGTGATATGATCAAATGCTAAAAATGTTCACAAAATTAGATTTTTTTGTAAATGGGTGCAATGGCTTAAAATATACAACTTATTGTAACTTGGTGGATTATTATTTTAATAAAATGTAGATTTTTTTTGGGAATCTTATCTTGTGCTAAAGTAAGTTCAGCATCCCCTTTCGCAAAATATTTTAAGCTCATTTTTAAGCTCTTTTTTTATTTTATTTTATAAAGCTCTTAAAATGCAATAAATCTATGTTACTAGTTAAAATAATTGCTTTTCTTAAAAATGGCACATCATTTATTTCAAGTTATGTGTCCATTCCATTTTCATAATGTTGAGTTGATTTACAAAAGGTTCCATCAACCCTTCCCCAAAATTCTGGTTCTAGGTGATTTTTATGCAAGTCCTAGCAATTCCAGCACTTCCAGCCAGCACTTCTCCCTACTGTACCTCCACCTGTCTCTTTTTGTTCTTGTAAGTGATTAAAGGCCCATCAGAATCTTTCAAAGAAGAAGTTGCAAGATGCAACGTTCCCACTTCCCAGAATCCTGTACTGAACAGAGAGGAGACCCATGAATCTTCAGCTGCTCACTAACTCTGTCTTGGCTTGTGAAATATAGGGAGCAGAAAGCCTTCGCACCTTATCTGCTCTCCAGAGTACTTCTTGAGACATGTGAACCATGTGGCAGCTGGCTGGGGTAGGAGTGGTGATGTGAATGGCACCAAAATGGTGGCTTCAGATTGGGAAAATGTGGTATGTAGCTTGGCCATGGGCTGCATAATTGACTGGAGAACCAGCTCTAGCTCTTGATGCATGTGTTGCTGTATTGCTGCTGGTTCATTTTAAGGCTTCTGTTCATTCAGTGACTTAGCCTCGTCAAAAACAAACCACAAAAAACTGGGACATGAAAGGTAACCTGACAAAGTATACACCCCAGAAGGGCAGATGGCTTGGTAGAACAAACTGGCAGATACTACACAGAGTTTTTACTTTGTAGTGAGTGAACTGACAGTCTTTTTATACTGTGCGAGTTTATGTGGGTAATTAAGTGTGAACCTCACTGGTTTTTGATTTTGACCTTGAAAACCCAAGTTTTATTTACTTTTTATTTGTATTTAAATAAAAAACATTGTTACCTGCACATGCATCTTCAAGATATTAGGCCTGATAGTTTGTCGGCCATGCTGGGACTTGTGCATTGAGTCTAGGAGCCGTTTTTGGCAAGTTCATGACTAAAAGATGGAAACTAAAACTATCAGCTACCTCCAGTGTAATTTTAAACATTCTGAAAGGGTAGAAAGAATATTAAAATTATAATTATAGATTAAAAAATGGCTATATACAAACCGGATTCCAAAAAAGTTGGGACACTAAACAAATTGTGAATAAAAACTGAATGCAATGATGTGGAGATGGCAAATGTCAATATTTTATTCAGAATAGAACATAGATGACAGATCAAAAGTTTAATCCGAGAAAATGTATAATTTTAAAGGAAAAATATGTTGATTCCAAATTTCACGGTGTCAACAAATCCCCAAAAAAGTTGGGACAAGTAGCAATAAGAGGCTGGAAAAAGTAAATTTGAGCATAACGAAGAGCTGGAAGACCAATTAACAGTAATTAGGTTAATTGGCAACATGATTGGGTATAAAAAGAGGTTCTCAGAGTGTCTCTCAGAAGCCAAGATGGGTAGAGGATCACCAATTCCCACAATGTTGCACAGAAAGAAAGTGGAGCAATATCAGAAAGGTGTTACCCAGCGAAAAATTGCAAAGACTTTGCAGTTATCATCATCAACTGTGCATAATATCATCCGAAGATTCAGAGAATCTGGAACAATCTCTGTGCGTAAGGGTCAAGGGCGTAAAACCATACTGGATGTCCGTGATCTCCGGGCCCTTAAACGACACTGCACCACAAACAGGAATGCTACTGTAAAGGAAATCACAGAATGGGCTCAGGAATACTTCCAGAAACCATTGTCAGTGAACACAATCCACCGTGCCATCCGCCGTTGCCAGCTGAAACTCTACAGTGCAAAGAAGAAGCCATTTCTAAGCAAGATCCACAAGCACAGGCGTTTTCATTTGGCCAGGGATCATTTAAAATGGAGTGTGGCAAAATGGAAGACTGTTCTGTGGTCAGACAAGTCACGATTCGAAGTTCTTGTTGGAAATGTGTCACACACACTCTCCCTTGCTCCGTTGTTGTGAGAGTCCTAAGATTAAATCGCGTGGTTATCCTGCCTTCTCGCTTGCTTCCGCATTTGGGTTTACCATCCACGATACATGGGCTAACCGCTAAAGCTAAGTCTTCTGGTCTACTCCAGGTTAGTTCACTGACAGAATGACTGAGTCCCGCGCGGTGAACCCAGCGGATCATGCTCGCCTTTGCAACGTGGTGGATCAGCACACTGTGCTTATCGATAAGCTTAGCGCGGAGATCGCTACTCTCCGCCAAGGCGTCCGTGACGTAGCGGCACTGCGCCGCGAAGTCACGGAGCTGAAGCGGGAGAACGCGGAGCTCCGTGCGGCTGTTGATGGCGCGGCTAGCCGGCCCCCCGTCGTCATGGCTGTAGCGCCGCACCAACCCTCCCCCCCTCCTTCTGACGTATTAATTTCTTTACCAGATAAGTGGAATGGCACGGATGGAAAGTGTGATGTGTTTTTAACAGCGCTTGATTTGGTGTTTGAGTTTAATTCCACCAGGTACTCCACCGATCGGCTACGCATTGCACTTCTAGTCTCGTTGCTAACCGGGCAGGCAGCTGAGTGGGCCACGGCGGTTCTCAAGTCAGATTCAGATACCGCTCACTCCTACAATGAGTTCACCCACCAGCTAAGACTCATCTTTGAGCACCCCCCCGGCGAGGTGGAGACCGACACCAGGCTCTATCATCTACGGCAGGGAGGTTTGTCCGTGAGCCGTTACACCGCGGACTTCCGCACACTCGCTGTCCAGACCACCTGGGGAGACTCCGCCCTCCGGACAGCCTATTACGAAGGGCTGGCTTCTCGCATAAAAGATGAACTCGCGGGTCGAGAGCTACCTGCTACGCTGGAGGGCCTCATCCAGCTGGCCCTTCGGATTGACCAACGCCTGCTGTCTCGTCCCAAGCAGGCCCCTCGCACCCTGCCGCCTGCCACACCCATCATCTCCTATGTCCCGTCACGTCCTTCAGCACCTTCCCTTCACGTTCCGGCATCTGAAGCTCGACCCACCGCCACTACTTCTGTCGGATCTCCACCACCCGCTGTGGTTGACACGGGAGCCGGGGAAGCCATGCAATTAGGGCGCGCCTCCTTGTCCACGGCAGAATGGGCACGAAAATTTCGGGAGGGACTCTGTGCTTACTGTGGGTCAGATGCACACCACCGAGCCATCTGCCCCCTCCGTCCGGGAAACGCCCAGGCCCGGTGAGACAGGAGGGAAACTCGCCGGGTCACCTTCAGATCTCTCCCATCATCAACAACATCTCCCGTCTCGCGGTACAGGTACATCTCCAGTTTGGCCACAGACGAGTCGGAAGTACTGCGTTCATCGATTCCGGTGCCGCAGGAAATTTCATTGACTCTAATTACGCCAAGCAACTGGGGATGAAAGTTGAGGCGTTATCCCAGCCGGTTTGGATCACCTCAGTCGATGGTCGCCCCCTATCATCCAGTCCCATCACCACACAAACCCAACCAGTCACCATGATCATCAACGAGCAGAAAGAACTAATCCAGTTCCACCTCACCACCATCTCATCTCCACCCATCATCCTCGGGCACCCCTGGTTACTCCAACATGACCCACTCATCTCCTGGACACAGAATCGCATCCTTCAGTGGGGGCCGACCTGTTCCGAACTTTGCTCCCAAGCACCGGCTGGTACGTGTTCTAGGGAGTCCGAGGTCCCCGATGTCGACACCAACGCCATCCCCGCCGTCTATCGGGACCTGGCTGAAGTCTTCTGTAAGAGACGCGCCACCCACCTTCCACCACATCGCCCTTACGATCTGGCGATTGACCTTCAGCCAGGCTCCGTGCCCCCCCGCGGCCATCTCTACTCCCTCGCTGCCACCGAGATGCAGGCGATGGAGGAGTATGTGACCAACGCTCTCCGCCAAGGCACCATCAGGCCCTCGTCGTCGCCCGTCGCCGCGGAGTTCTTCTTTGTGAAGAAGAAAGGGGGCGAACTTCGCCTGTGTGTCGATTATCGGGGGCTCAATAACATCACTATCAAGAATCGTCACCCATTGCCTCTTACCAACTCTGCCCTGGACGATCTCTCTGGCGCCACCATTTTCACGGAGTTGGACCTTCAGAGCGCCTACAACTTGGTGCGCATCAGGGAGGGTGATGAGTGGAAGACGGCATTCATCACACCCACGGGGCACTACAAAAGTCTGGTCATCCCCTTTGGTCTCTGCAGTGCTCCCGCCGCCTTTCAGCACTTCATCAATGATGTTCTCCAGGACATGCTAGGGCGGTGGGCATTTGCATACGTAGATGACATCCTCATCTACTCCCGCACTAAGGAGGAACATGTCCAACACGTCAGAGCGGTATTAAAGAAACTGCACGCCCATCAACTGTACTGTAAGTTGGAAAAGTGCGCTTCTCACGAGCGCTCCACCACGAGTTTTGTCGTCTCGCCCCAGGGTGTGGCCATGGACCCGCAGAAGCTGGAAGTTGTGCGTCATTGGCCCCTACCCAAGACTCTCAAGCAGCTTCAACGGTTTCTCGGGTTTGCGAATTTTTATCGTCGCTTTATCCGGGACTACAGTATGGTTGCAGCACCCCTAACTGCTCTGACCCGTCCATCAGCTCATCCATTCAGCCTCAACCCAGCGGCCGTCAGCGCCTTCCATCAACTATTTCACCGCCGCCCCCATTCTTCTCCATCCAGACACAAGTAAGCCATTCGTTGTGGAGGTGGACGCCTCAGATGTGGGCGCTGGGGCTGTTCTCTCCCAACGAGGTCCAGATCAGAAACTACACCCCTGTAGTTTCTTCTCCAAAAAGTTTGACACCACTCAGCAGCGATACGGGGTAGGGGACCGCGAGCTGCTGGCCATAAAGTGGGCTTTGGAGGAATGGCGTCAATGGCTCCAGGGCGCCAGGGAGCCATTCATCATCTGGACCGACCACCAGAACCTTATCACCATCCGCAACATGAAACAGCTCAATCCGAGACAGGCGCGGTGGGCCCTGTTCTTCGAACATTATAACTTCCATCTGTCCTACCGCCCGGGGTCCAAAAACACCAAGGCCGACACCCTCTCCCGCCAGCATGAGGAAGACGTCACCCGGGCGGAACCCGCGCCTGTTCTCCCATCCACGAAGATCATCGCACCTCTCCGTTGGGATTTGGAAACAAGGGTCCGCCAGGCACAGGCCATGGAGAACGAACCGGCAGGTGTGCCGCCTGGACGTCTCTATGTGCTACCCACCTTGAGGAGCGAGATCATGCAGTGGGGCCACGCCTCGCCCATCGCTGGACACCCAGGCAGCCAACGGTCCACCCAGTTCATCAGGCGCGCCTTCTGGTGGCCCTTGATGGCCCGGGACATCAATGAGTTCGTCCAGGCGTGCCCAGTGTATGCCAGGGCGAAGAACGTAAACCAACCAGCTTCAGGGGAACTCCATCCACTTCCCGTCCCTCGTCGGCCCTGGTCGCACATTGCCGTCGACTTCATCACGGGCCTGCCGGATTCGGAGGGAAAGACCACCATCCTGACCATCGTCGACCTTTTCTCCAAAGCCGTGCACTTGGTGGCCCTTGCCGGACTCCCGTCAGCCAAAGACATCGTCTCAGACAGGGGGACCCAGTTCACTGCCCGGTTCTGGAAGGCCTTCTGCCGTCTGATCCATTCCACCTGTAGTCTCTCATCTGGATACCACCCTCAGACTAATGGTCAGACGGAGCGGGCCAACCAACAACTGGAGCGCTACCTGAGATGTTTCGTCGCCGATCGCCAGCGCTCCTGGGCTCGCTACCTCTTATGGGCTGAGTTATCACATAACCTCCACGTCACCTCAGCCACCAATCTCAGTCCATTCGAGGTATGCCACGGTTTCCAACCTCCGATGTTCGAACATCAAGAACCGGAGGTTGACGTACCATCCGCCCAACAGTTGGTCCGCCGGTGCTGACAGCTCTGGAACCAAGCCAACCAAGCCATTCACAGAGCCAACACCCGTTACACCACCCAGCATCGCCGTCGGCACCCTCCGGGACGGTTGTATAACGTAGGTGACAAGGTGTGGCTTTCAACTAAAAACCTCCACCTCCACACAGAATCCAAGAAGTTGTCACCCAGGTTCATCGGCCCCTACTGCATTCACCTACGGATAAACCCTGTCACCTACCGGCTCCAGCTGCCTGCGGCGCTCCGAATTCACCCGGCATTCCACACCTCACAGCTCAAACCCTTCACCACCTCTCCAATGATTCCACCCTCCCCCCCTGCTCCTCCTCCCCGAATCATAGACGGTGCCCCGGCCTACACCGTTCGTCTGATCCTCGACTCGCGACCTAGGGGTCGAGGCACCCAATACCTGGTCGATTGGGAGGGCTACGGCCCCGAGGAGCGGTCGTGGGTTCCGGCCTGCTTTGTCCTGGACCCAGGACTTATCAGGGATTACCATCATCGGGTATCCTCCGCCCCAGGACCATCGGGAGTCGGTCCTGGACAGGGGGGTACTGTCACACACACTCGCGCCGCGACCGGCACAAGGACCCGGAAGTAGCCAGGTCGCAAAAGCAGGAAGCATAAAAGGAGACAAGATGGCGGTTCACGTCACTCAGTCATTGAGTTTTGCCCATGTCGGATCAGCTTGTATCGCTTCCAATTCGTGAGTACTCACTATCTTGGGTTATCTTTCTGCCTAGAGTGTGTGTTTATAGGACGCGGGTTAAATTTGTGTTTTTCCCTTGCTCCGTTGTTGTGAGAGTCCTAAGATTAAATCACGTGGTTATCCTGCCTTCTCGCTTGCTTCCGCGTTTGGGTTTACCATCGACGCTACAAGGGCTAACCGCTAAAGCTAAGTCTTCTGGTCTACTCCAGGTTAGTTCACTGACAAAATGTGGAACGCCATGTCATCCGGACCAAAGAGGTCAAGGACAACCCAAGTTGTTATCAACGCTCAGTTCAGAAGCCTGCATCTCTGATGGTATGGGGTTGCATGAATGCATGTGGCATGGGCAGCTTGCATGTCTGGAAAGGCACCATCAATGCAGAAAAATATATTCAGGTTCTAGAACAACATCTAGTCATCTCTTTCAGGGAAGACACTGCATTTTTCAACAAGATAATGCCAGACCACATTCTGCATCAATCACAACATCATGGCTGCGTAGGAGAAGGATCCGGGTACTGAAATGGCCAGTCTGCAGTCCAGATATTTCCCCTATAGAGAACATTTGGCGCATCATAAAGAGGAATGTGCGACAAAGAAGGCCCAAGATGATTGAACAGTTAGAGGCCTGTATTAGACAATAATGGGAGAGCATTCCTATTTCTAAACTTGAGAAACTGGTCTCCTCGGTCCACAGACGTCTGTTGAGTGTTGTAAGAAGAAGGGGAGATGCCACACAGTGGTGAAAATGGCCTTGTCCCAACTTTTTTGGTATTTGTTGACACCATGACATTTTGATTCACCATATTTTTCCCTTAAAATGATACATTTTCTCAGTTTAAACTTTTGTTCCGTGATTTATGTTCTATTCTGAATAAAATATTGACATTTGCCATCTCCACATCATTGCATTCAGTTTTTATTCACAGTTTTTAATTTGTTTAGTGTCCCAACTTTTTTGGAATCCGGTTTGTATATACATATATAATTATGGATAAAAAAATTTAAGTTCCAACAGAATAACTACTTTAAACTTCAAAATAACATCTTAAATGTTGAGTGAATCAAAATTTAAATATTGTCTAAAGCAAGTAATTGGATGAACTTGTTTCATGTGCTGCTCAGCATTATTGATCAAACGATTACATTCTTTATACAGGTTCAAATTTCTTTACCTCTGATGTTAGTGACCTAGACTAAGCTGTGAAGTAATGTGTATTGTCAGCTAATTGGTCATAAACACAAAGGAGAAATACCTTAATAGGATTTTTTTTTAAATTCCAGATCCTGATACTGAACAAATTTAAATTATATGTGTGATTGTTTGAAGCATAAAACATCGCTGATAATTGTAGGTGTCAATGATGGTTAATTTAAAAACATTTCTCTTTTCTATTTTAATTTAAATCTCATTGCCCATCTCATGCAGATTAACATCTGTTATCTATCAACCAGATGTGAAGGCTTGTGTAAGAACATATATACAGAGCTTCCAAACATATTGTTGTACCAAAACTAATCAATCCAATATGTCTATTCAGATTATTGGCTTCTAAAGGCTCAAAGAAACATCATCATCAACTGTGATGATTCATGTGTTTCATACTGTATGTACGCAAAAAACACTTGCGTTAACACTTGCTTTTGAAAAGCTGGGATATGTAAAGAAATATTTTCACTGTGCAGTAATGTACCATATGTTACAAAAATAGGCCTCACTTAACTTAAACTTAAAAAAGATAACCTAAGGGTTTCTGAAGAATTTTTTAAAAAGCAGAACCTCTGCTCTGCTCTTGCCGATGAGATTGATGTATCAGCTGAGTGAGTACTGGTACACAGGGTTCAATGTTAACCAGGTCAGTACAAGATGGGCTTGTAGCCCAAACATGTTTTATCAATCTTTCTTTCCATCACCTCAGCCACAGCTTGTTTCTCTGATATATTACTGGCCAGCACTTTAAAGGAGGAGAAAATGTCTATAGCTGCCTGTCCTTCAGAATCATCTCTTTTTATCTAAATTCGTGATAATTTACAGTAACAGCATGGGGACATTTAAATATATGTATAACTGTGCATATTAATCACCAGCAGAGGTGGAAAGTAACGAATTACATTTACTCGCGTTACTGTAATTGAGCAGCTTTTTTGTGTATTTCTACTTTTTAAAGTAGTTTTAAAAATCTGTAATTTTACTTTTACTTAAGTACGTTTTGTTTGAAGTATTGTAATTCGCTACATTTTAAATCATATTCGCTACTGAGTAAAAAATAAATGAATGAAAATGCTAAAATAATGAAAATATTATGCTTTGTATAAATGCTCCGTTGCGCTCGCGTGTGTGTATCATGTCCTGGTCGCGCGCCGCTCCAGACTCCACTCCAGGTTTTCTGACATCGGCATCTTCCTGACTTTCCACACGGTCGCTTCCGCCCTGAGTGACGTCATCGACTAACGCGACTGGAGAGAGACGCGGGAAAGATGAAAGAGGTTGTGATTTTGGCGTTTTGACATTTGGTTGTGTATTCTGGTTTGATTTTTTGCCTCCAATTGACTTTGATTATTGCTTTGTCCCTATGGTTTGGTTGGTCTTTGTATATATTTATAGATAATTTCACTGTATGTCTGTGCACTCACTAGTAGCAGGGGCGTGGCTGCCATTTATTTTTGGAAGAGGGAGTTTATTTGGGAATTTATTTGCTCAGGAATAAAATAAAGATAGCTGACTACCTTATTGTACGGAATGATGGGGGGGGGGGGAATAAAATTATATATACATAATATATATAAGGTTATCAAAGCAGTCCCACAGCTTAATCATTGCTAAAACAATCCAGTGAAATATTAGACTGTGAGACTTTTTTGAGCCAGGTATTTTATATAGTTTAGCTTAGGTTTATATTTTATATAGTTTATATAGGTTTAGGGAGTCCGGGAAGGTACCTGTATTTTTGTTTGTGGTTTTTTTTTTTTGTTGCAGGTAATCTAGCTACTAAATATAAATACCATTTTGTTTATTATTTTGGCCTGGGTCCATCCTGAATCTGATCCTCCTCCTGTTGTGTGTGTGTGTTTGAGTCTGTGTGTGTGTGTGTATAAAAACCTCATTTTTTCATCAGTTAATGATTGGATCTAGTTCTTTCTGCCATATACCACCATTTCCATACAGTTTAAAATAGAACCCTGAACCATTCTTTTGCTGTATGACCCTAGACTGGGACGTAACACCATATTTAAGTGACCACTTTGATTTTCAAGCACAAGAAAGACAACAGCTTTATTATGCAAAGGTGTTCCTCCAGTTAAAAACAACTAGAACCCCCCCCCCCCCCCCCCCCCCCCCGCTGTTAAAAAAATACAAATAAAAAAGTAACTCGGTAACTTTTACTCTGAGTACATTTTTTAATGAGCTACTTTTTACTTTTAGTTGAGTAGATTTTTATAAGGGTAACTTTACTTGTACTTAAGTAAAATTTCACTGAAGTAACAGTACTTGTACTTGAGTACAAAATTTTATTACTCTTTCCACCTCTGATCACCAGCATGGTTGACAGAAGGTCTGTAAAGTCCAACATACTGAGATGAGAGCAACTGCCTGGGTGTTTGTGTGTGTTTGTGTGTGTGTGTGTGTGTGTGTGTGTGTGTGTGTGTGTGTGTATGTGTGTGTGTGAGAGAGACAGGGGATGGTACACTCTAACAAACTAGCTTTACATTTAATCCGATTTGGGATTCAAACCCGGAACCTGGACGTTTAGAGCCGATATCACAAAGCAAAATAAGTGGAAATATAAAGAGAAACTTATGAGATTTACAGGACTGTCCACCATTTCCATGTTTTCATTCATTCATTCATTCATCTTCTATACCGCTTTATCCTGTATTTAGGGTCGCGGGGACCTGGAGCCTATCCCAGGAGACTCTGGGCACGAGGCAGGGTTCACCCTGGACAGCGTGCCAATCCATCGCAGAGCACACACACACATTCACACACTATGGTCAATTTGGGAAAGCCAAATAGCCTAATCTGCATGTCTTTGGACTGTGGGAGGAAACCGGAGTGCCCGGAGGAAACCCACCAAGCACGGGGAGAACATGCAAACTCCATGCACACAGAGACGGGAATCGAGCCTGGCCGGGAATCGAACCCAGACCCTGGAGGTGCAAGGTGACAGTGCTAACCACTACATCACCGTGCCGCCCATTTCCATGTTTTATTCTATTATACTTCTTTTACCCCTGTGAATTATACTAACTGCCAGTCGCCCATCAGTTCTCTTTGTCTCGGAATGATATGTGCTGGTAGAGAAAAATAACTAAGGAAACAAATCATAAATTTATTGATAATAAATGGTGTTTGTGGACATTTTGTATGAATACAATATCACACTCAAGGTCTTGCCGTTCTACTCAATATAGCGAAGCTGTAATGCCTTTGGCACTCATGGACACCGGTCCAGTACACCCACATGTGCTTGTTGAACATCCCATTTCACATTCTTAATTTAATCTCACCTTGCTTTTATTATATATTTTACTCCTCTGGGAAGGCTATTCGTAGGCAATATTGGAGAGTCTCTAGGTATTTGTGTTCATTCAGCTGCAAGAACATTAGTGATGGTAAAATGTTGGGTAAATTATTTTGGGTAAAGAGGTCTGGGGTCCAGTTGGCATTCCAATTCATCCCAATGGTTTTCAGTGGGGTTGAGGTCAGGACCACTTCAACATTGGCAAACCATGTCTTTATGGAGTTTTTTTTTTTCCACGGGTCACTGCCATGCTTAGTACTGTATTACTTACAAACATTTCTTATCCTACAAACCCTTTTCCGATGCTATGTCTGTCTTTCGGACATGGGGAAACGTGGATTTTTCTTTCTTGATGTGATGTGGTTGCTAATCACAAGAGCCTTTCTCTAAGGCAATGAGCTTGGCCTACAGACTCCTGCTACTGTATGTACTGTAGTCAATTTCTACACCTGAATTAGAAATATCTAGTTTATTGATGTCCTTGAGTTCCTTAAGGTCCATTTTGAATTCTTTGTTAGTTTTGTAGGTTGTGTTTGTTGGGTAGCCTCCAAATGAGTGATGTTTTTTTGTTTTTGCATGTTCTTTGGAAGATAATTAGAGCTGTAGTGCTATTTGTTTGTACCGAACAACACCTATGACAGGTACATTTGTACATGTATATAAGAATGGCGGGACTCGAAACACCTCACATATTTTTCTTTGCTGCTCCAAAAGTGAAGGATGTTTTTTTTTGTTTGTTTGTTTTTTAGCTTTCAACACATGAATATTCTCCATGCTGCTGTGAGACTAATGTCAGCTTTTAGGTTTTTCTTGCATGTTACTTAATGGATGAGTTGACGCTGTGAATCAGTCAACACCGTAAATTTTGCTACAACAACTTAGACCATTCTATTTGTTTTTTAAAAGTTCTCTTCCATGCCACGCATATTATTGATGGCTCTTCAAAATGCAGCAGCACTACACATATCAATATAATACTCAATTGTGAATAATATATACTGTATTTCACAGCCTACATATGCTGAAAATATACTATAAAAACAGCCAGACATTTTATAGTCAAAGTAGAATAGTGGTTCAACTGGAGGGTTTTTAGTTTGTTTGAAAGAAGTTTGTGTTTTGGAGCTCATTGAAGGTCTGAAAAGCCTGGTTTGAAATAGTATTATTTAAAGAAGCATTGCTCAAATGTGTAAAAAATTTACCTGATATTAGATCTCTATTATTCAGATTTCCATCTTAATTGTAGTTTTGTCATTTAAATTCCATTGATCATAGTAAAAGATTTTGCAAAGTCCAAAATTATTGTTGAGTATCATGTTTCTTTCTTTCTTTCTTTCTTTCTTTCTTTCTGTCAAATTCCAGATGTAACCACTTTGAGTTGTGAAAGACAGGACTTTATTTGACTTATTGCCTGTTGAGTAAAATAATGGTACAGAGAAGGATCATGATTAACTCTTGTATCATTTAGATTTTGTCATCTACAGTATACAGTATATCTTGTACTATTACAGGTTAATTAAATGCATAACTTAGATTGACAGGGCCTTAAAACATGACATGTGATGCAGACATCTGGCATCTGAATACAGAATACTGAAGATGATTATGAAAATTTATTTTTTGTGTGTGCATGAGACGTGTTGGTTTGCTCTCAATAATCAGGAAAGTGCTAAATAAATATATATAAAAATTAATTCAATTTGAAATATGAAAATGAAATACTGAGATTTGTAAGATCTCAAAATGGCTTTCAACAGACTGCAGCTCTTAGCAAAGAAGACACAAAGATCCTCTATTACTGCAAAATCTTTTAATTTGTAAGGATGTTAATACTCAGAAAGAGAACAATCCAAGTAGCATTTTCAAAGATTGCGTGACGTCCCTTCATTTAGAAATAGAAATCTTCCACATCTAAATATGGGAATGCGTATTTGAGCACATCTGATATTCTAGGGCTTATTATTCATGACAGATGAAGACAGAGACAGCTCGCTGCATGAAATATCTTTGCATCTGTTTGCTGGGGGGAAGCTAATTCATTAGGGGTGCGCACACACACACACAGACACACACACAGACACACACCTGTTCCCTGCAGCTGTGTGTTGATGGCTCAGACGTGAACATGCAGCAATTAGGCGAAATAGATCAGCATGCTCTTGCATGCGACTCCCTTACAAATGTCCAGATCTAATGCCTCGCACCATTTGCGTTTATCTACAGCAATTTCTGCTACTTATGCTCTTTCTGCTTTTTGCACAGTCCACGTTTCAGAATTGTAGTTATTAAAGAATATATTTACTGTATTATATGCTGATGCTTACTAGTATCATTTTATCTGATACATCTGTCTGTAATCTGGTACTTATCCTAACTATTCTGATTGCACAGATTTTTTTTACAATCTAATATTTAATAAAAAAAAGTTGTACTGATAGGACAATAACTAAGTTATTATTAAATAATTATTTAATCTGGTTTAAGAGAAAATATTAAAACAGGTTTATATCACTCCAGGCTAATAATAATAATATTTAGTAATGTTTTATATTTTTGCGAGGATGCCAGCAGCAGCAGCAATTTTTAACAGTCAGCGCAGTTTCTATGGTTTTCAGGACCCATTAAGAGAAATTATTAATACCTACTGAGAGAGAGAGAGAGAGAGAGAGAATTTTGCTTTTTTTTTTAAAAAATGGGATTACGGGGAAGAGGAGAGGAGGGAAATGGCATCTTGGGTCTTGTCTGTGGTGTAGAGTCCACTTGTCAATAGCCTATGGTGAAGTTAAGAATGGATATGAAACAGATCCCTCCCCAGACGCTCCATCAGGTCTTTGACTCTAGACACGCCCTTAGTGTTCCATTTTCACCCCTTTTAAGTACAACACATTATAAAGCATACTTTTCAGGATCTGGGTGAAACCCCTCAACTAGATTGTCTTTTTGGTTACGGTAGACTGACGTCTTGATATCAGACATCAAGTTTGTAATGAAGGGCATACCTTTGTCAGAAAGACCAACTTAGCTAAATAGAAGGACTAACCCCCCTTATGGAGAGGGGCTGCCTTAGAGTACTGTGTGGCATATACTGTATAGTCCATGATGACAAAGATCTATTTACCTCCTTTAAGGACGGTCTCAAGCTTTCTAGCTCTAGTCAGCCATTAGTGATCCGGAGCACAACATTTAGCAGGGCATTGATGGAATTCTGCCTTGACCCAGTCATAGTCAGTGGCCGAGTCTTAACAGTGAGAAAAGGGGTGAGGACTGGGGCCTGCTCTTGCTGCGACCAACCTGATTGGAATGCTTTGACATCATCCTCAGTGGTGAGCACTTTGACAGGAAGCACTGGTAGAGTAGAATGGGTCAGGGAGAATGGCTTCATTTACCCAGCAGTCTTCAGGTCAGCTCTTGCTCGATATCCTGCTGCTACAAGAGATGGTGGAAAACTTGCTACATACAGTAGCTGGTTCTGGATGAGTGGTCATGCCTGTATTTTTAGCCAGTGTAAAAACTTGTAGCAGCAGATGCAGAACAAAGACCCGAGTGAAAAAGCTTTTGCTCTTTTGTTTTTAGTAAGGAGTAGCGATGTGGAGAGGAGTTGAGGTGCTGAGATTCAGTACCCTGGTCTCGCAGAGCTGCAGTTAGGGCTGAAGGAGAAGCCCTCTGAGGAGCTTGAAACTCTTTATTGGAAAATCAGGGTTGCTGGCATGAGAAGCGTCATCATCTAGGTGAGATAGAAAATGATTATAATGGGAAATGGTTTCCCAGCCTGCCTGTGACCATGTAGTTTTCTCTGGCACAAAACACTGCTTGTGCTGAAACATCACTGTTCCTTCAGCACCACTGTGACAGTCACATGCTCTGTTTGACCATCCACACAATATCTGTTGAATTAAAAATTTCTGCAAATTTTTACAACATTTTAAACATAATTGCAGCAGCAAATAGCAAAACTGATGCCTATAAGGAGAAGATTGCGGGTGACTTTACAACATCTGAAGAATTCGCTCATTTCGTTCTACATATGCTACTCTGGTGCTTATTCAGTCCCATGTTATTTCAAGACTGGACTACTGCAACTCACTCCTGGCAGGTCTGCCTCTGTCCAGCATTTGTCCTCTGCAGCTGATCCAGAATGCAGCCGCACATCTCGTTTTCAACCTTCCCAAGTTCTCCCACACAAGCCCACGTCTCCGCTTCCTCCACTGGCTTCCTGTAGCTGCCCGCATCAAATTCAATGCTGATGCTTGCCCACAATGCTAAAAACAGCCCAGCACCCACATACCTCTCAGCTCTAATCACACCCCACACCGCACCATGTTCCCTCCTATCCTCCAGCACTACTAGATCTAGGTGGAATGAACTTCTTCTAAATGTCTGTACAGCTGTCTTTAATGTCTTTAAATGATGACTAAAGACCTATCTGTTTCTTCAACATTTGGGTTAATCTCTCTCCCAACAAAACAAAGAAAAAATGTCTTCTCAACAGTGTTTCATTGATGGTACTTAGTTAATAACCTAGTAACTCCGCGTAAGGACGTATCCAATGATGGAAACTTCAAAGCACATTTGTAAGTCACTCTGGATAAAAGCATCTGCCAAATCCCTAAATGTAAATGTAAAACACTTTTTGGATGAGTAACAGTGGCAATTGTTAAAAGCGCTATACAAATAAAATAGAATAGAATTAAATAGAACTGTTAAAGGAATTCATTGTTTTCTGGCAAGCTAGCTAATTAATTAAACAGAACCAGTTCTTGTTATTGTGTCCTGCTGTTGTCAGCCACACATCTGTGTGTATGAGATGGAGATATTGGCTGTAGATGTTAGAGACCCAAACAATCTGAAAAGCTTTGAAAGCAGTGAAAGCCACTATTATGATCTCTCTATGATTCTGTAGTTTCTCTTTAATCTAGTGGATGGCAAAGGGGGACAAATGGCAGTGCCTTAGCCTTAAGTTACGCTCGGCACTGGGGCACTGTCTTTTGTCACTAATGCTATATTCTAGTTTGGAGAGGGCAACCTTTAATCATAGGATTAAATCAAAGTTATCTGTGTTTGTAAGCAGGGATGAGGAAGCACAAAGAGAAGTGTACATGTGTCAGAACATGCTGTACTGTATCTTTATCTGAATAACAGTCTACCTTAAGATCTGCTAGGTGGCAATGTACAAATTTTCAGTATGCACACAAATGTGAGTGTTCATATCCACCTTTAACCCAGATAGTGTGATTTGCATAGCTTGCTGGTGATGTAGAAGTGAAAGGTGGAGCCTCCCAAACAGATACACACACCAGAATGGGCACAGCTGGTTCCTGCAGCACTAGAAGACCACTATTCATTCCATGTAGCAGTACAGGCTGCCATTTCCAACTTTACATTTTATGAAAGTATGTATAGATAGTAGATATCATGATTCACAACATTATCTTTGTAACACAGAGAAAAAACAATGTCATTTACAATACTGCCAACCTTACTAGTGAATGACATTGGATAAAATAGCAGGAAATGTAACAGCAGATGTAGAAAGTAACATCCCCCAATTCCCCCAGCACACCCCCAACTTTCTGGTCATGGATGATAATGCTCCACCACATCGTGGCAGAATTGTCACAACTCGACTGCAGGAAGTTGGAGTGCCTCATATGGTCTGGCCATCAATGTCCCCTGACCTGAACCCCATAGAGCACGTCTGGGACCAGTTGAAGCAGAGACTGGATGATCGTACCCCACCCCCATGTGACCTGGCAGAACTGCATGTAGCACTTGTGGAAGGAGTGGAACGCATTGCCTCAGAACAACTACATAAGGCTTGTGAGGAGCATGAGACGTCGCTGTCAAGCTGTCATTGTGGCAAATGGTGGAAACACTCGCTACTGACATTGTCAATTTTTTTTATTTGGGGCTATTCCTGTTATTGTCTAAATGTTTGCGGTAATAAATATTAAACTAATGAAAATTGTGTTTCTTCTCATACCTTATTAGTAATATAAACGGGAACTTTTACTTATTTCATTCAAATTCAGAGCAAATAGGAAAAGCACTCATGTAAATAACAATATCCCTAACTTATTGTGAGTAGTGTAAAGAATTTAAAAAAATATATAATTATATAGAAAGTTTATGAATAATTATGTTTAATATCTAGCCTTACAAATGAGAACCAATGTTTTTTTTCTTGTCCCTCATTTTGACATCTAAATATTTTTTAGTTATCCATCCTCTCACTCTTTTGTGCTCTCTCTCTCTCTCTCTCTCTCTCTTTCTCTCACACATGCCAAGTTGAGTGCATGGTTTGGTGTAAAACCCATTTTTATTCCTGCTCAAAAAGCTGACAAAAAAAAAAAGCTTGCAATAACACCTATTTACTCAAAGGCCATACACGGCTGCTGAGGTGGGAATTAAAGCAGTTCTTCTCATCATCAGGGCTAAAAACAGTAAGTACTAAGGGAATCATTCAAACACAAACGGAACTGTCTAGCCTATTCTTGTTTTCTTTCTTCCTCTTTTCTCTCAGGGAAAGGGCTGACAGGCAGGGAAAATGATCACAAAGTAGGACTGGGTTTTGTGCCCACCTTTGAGCTGCCCTGGAGGATCAGACATGCAAAAATTATGCGCAGATGCTGCTTGTAGGCAGTGTGCGTTCTGGAAATAAGCAAGATTGTCATCGCCCTGAGGTGTAAACGTGAGCATTTTTCAGTTGTTTCAGTTCACGCTTTGAGTTTGTTTCAGGTTTCCTGGTGAAGAGAGACCCCTGGAGAGAGGGGGCAGTATTACACCTGTGGCATAAATATCAGAATATATAGCAGAATTGATCAAATTCAAGTAGATTCGACTGCTTTTTGTTGACGGAACAGAAATAAACGTATTATATTATGTCTGAAAAGTCCGCTGATATTCAGTACACTAGCACACTTGGTCATGTGATATTGCTAAATCAATGCACTCTTAATATAGTACAGTTTTCATAATTGTAATAGAAACTGTACAGGGTTTCTTATGGCAGTCTGCATTACATAACCTCATCTAAAAATAAACAACCTAAATTATATTCACTTATTTATCATTCGTCTTCACTGTCCACTTCAGGGTGATCCTGGGCATCCTCTGGGAATGCTGGGAATATAGCAGGAACCCATGCTCAGGATCAAAATGTGCGTTAGCAAAGTGCCACCATGACACTACAGTTACAGTAATTTGTGTGGGGGAAAAAATGCTTGTGAAAAACACTTTTTTGTTTAGTGATATAAAAATCTGAGACTATTCCAGAGGTGTTTTCCTCCCAATGTGATGCCACAATTATATTCAGTTGAATGCATTTATTTTTATGCTTTTCTTCTACTGGAACTAAGAGGTCCAATCATCTACCATCATGCACAAAGCAAGATCCATACTGTAAATATATGGTTTACCTTAGAGGAAAAGAACTTGAGTCTCCTTGACAGAGCCCTGATGAACTGCAACAGCGACTGCGCCAACGGATTAGGGTCTGATTAGTCTGACCTCACTAATGCTTTTGTACAGCTACGCATCACAATCTAGTGGAAAGCTATCTCAGAAGAGTGGATGCAAAGTGACTAAACCTGGAATGGGATTAAAAAACAAATATGAATGTGGTGATCTACAAACATCTGGCCATTTAAGTTATGGAACTATAAACAGATAAGATCATCTGTGGTCATCGTATGGTGTTTTTTCTTTCTTTTTTTTTTTTTTAACTAAAAAGATGAATAGTTTTTGGCAAGTTTCTACTCTTGGATTGCATTTACAAGTTAGTGCCAACCACTGGGGTGAATTCACTGGAAATTCACATGGATATAACCATGGAACCCCATGGAAACATGCTAAACAATTACTGAAAGTTAACATACCATGTAGTGTACTATCATTACAGTATATCATTACAGTCCAATATTATATTGAAAAACAATAAGAGGCTAGTCACCTAGCGAACCGAACTGAATGCTGTTCTTGCGTGTTCTCACATAATTGCCATCAATAAGCTTGATAATGTGCAGGTTGTTGGCATTTCCATGTTCTTTATCCACTTGTTTGCTTGGCCCTGGAAGTCAAGCATGGGAGGTCATCATCCAGCCATCCTGCACATGTACAGTAGCATTTGTGATGAAGATGAAGTATATTGTAAATGATAAAGATTAGAACGCAGAACAGAAAACAGTTTTATATTTTGAAATTCAAACCAAATCGTTTTCCCCACACATTTATCTTGAGACCGGCTTCACCTTCAACAGCATCAAGAACATAGTCTCACTCTTCCAGTGCACATATTTTCTATTTTGAGGACATATTGTCTCCAGAATGTTATTACATTATTTCTCAAGAATAGCACTTCTTTAATCTTTCCTCACCGACACAAACATAATTCACTTCTCAATATTACACACTGCAAGAAATGGCAAGATTTTTTTTTTTTTTTTTTTTTAAATATTGTCACATAGGCTCTTAAACAGCATTATATTGCTTCCTAAAAATACCATCAGCTATTGCCTTGTCAAATCTTGTGTAGTGCACAAAAAAAGCTGGTAAATTCTGTCCCTCTATAAATATATAATAATATGTTCTATAATATAATCTCACTCAGCAAGAGTTTTTCTCTCTCTCTCTTTCTCTCTCTCTCTCTTTTTTTTTTTTTTTTTTTACTTATTTATATCACACTCATTGGACATTCTGATGATCTTGGATCAATTTCACAAACTTAGCAAGTAGAAACATTTATGCTATCAAGTCTTCTTAGTTTGAACTTTCAGTTCAGTGAACCGTTTCAGTGTTTTATGAAGATAACTCCATTTTAAGAAAAAAAAAATTATGTAAATATTAATTATTTATAGTGTTTATAAAACTGTTATGTGAAGCAAATAAATAGTACAAATTGTAAAAGAATATTTTGATACTCATGAAGTTGGTTGATGTAATTGTTTTTTTTATTTATTTTAAGGCTAATTGGCGTTCCCAAAGTGCCCATACTGTGTAAATGAGTGTATGTGTGCGTATATGTGTGTGTGTGCCCTTTGATGGATTAGCACCACATTCATGGTATACCCTCCCTTGTGCCCTCAGTGTCCTTTGAGAGGCTCCAGGCCCCCGTGACCCTGAATACAGGATAAAGCCATATAGACAATGAGTGAGTGAGTGAGTGAGTGAGTGAGTGAGTGAGTAATATATATCAAACACTTGGTGAGTGGCTGGTGTCTATTAAGGTTATCACAGTACAAGTGCACCATGTAACATTTTGGGGCATCATCTAACCACCCATATATACTTGTCTTCTATGGTGAGAGTTCAGAAAGCTCAACAAGAGAACGGGAGGACCAAGTGTAAGGAACCAGACATAACATGGTACAGGATAGAGACAGAATATCAAGCAAAAATCTAAAACAAAAAAAAGCGCACGATACAAATGTTATTAATCGATTTGCATTTCAGTGAGGGAAATAAGTATTTGATCCTCAAGCAAACAACAATAATTCTGGCTCTCACAGACTGGTTATGTGCTCTTGTGGTATACATATTAATTTAAGAAGGTGCTCCTAACAACAACGCGTTATGTGTATAAAAGCCACCCGACCACAGAATTTCTATCTTCCATTCAAATCTTATTAATATCGGCAAGACCGAACAGGTGTCAAAGGAAGTCAGGGACAAGACTGTAGACCTTCACAAGACTGGAATGGGCTACAAGAACATGATCTAGAAGCTTGGTGAGAAGGAGACAACTGTTGGAGTGATTATTTGTAAATGGAAAGAAATACAAAGTAACTATTAATCCATGGGGTATATACATGGGGTAAGAATAATCATGATAAAAATGAGGGATCAGTGCAGGACTACAAGGAAGGAGCTTGTGAATGATCTCAAGGCAGTTGGGAGCACAGTCACCAAACAAAACATTGGTAACGTGATATGCCGCCAAGGAATGAAATCAGTGCAGCAAGGTCCCCCTACTCAAGAATGCACATGTACAGTACAGGTCCATCTGACGTTTGCCAATGAACAGAAGGATTGGGATAAAGTGAGACCAAAATTGAGCTCTTTGGCATCAACTTGAAACTCTGTTTTTGGAGGAAATAAATGCTGACTATGACCCCAAGAACACCATCCCTACAGTCATTTCGGAGGTGGAAACATCATGCTTTAGAGATGGTTTCATGCTAACTTTGCTGCATTGAGATGTTAATGGCCATGTATTTTAACACTTTGGACGAGAACCTCCTGAAGATGGGTCGTGGATGGGTCTTCCAGCATGCAATGACCCAAAACATACTGCCAAGGCAACACAGAAGTGGCTCAAGAAGAATAACATTAAGGTCAAAGAGTGGCCTAGCCAGACTTCAGACCATAATCCTATAGAAAATTTATGGAGAGAGCTGAAACTTTGAGTTGCCAAGCAGCAGGCAGGAAATCTTAAAAAGTAAAAAAAAAAATCTGTAAAGAATAGTGGATCAAAATGCAGTAAGTCATGTATAATTTGAGGATCAAATACTTATTTCCCTTATTGAAATGCAAATCAATGTATAACATTTGTGCCTTTATGGATTTTTGGTTGATATTCTGTACCATAAACCTATGATAAAAATTATAAACCTTTAATTTCTTTGTAAGTGCGCAAATGTAGAAAATCTGCAGGGGATCAAATACTTACAGTATTTCCCCTCTGTACTGTATATGCGTAGTCTCATTCACATACTTACCCATCATCTATACTGCTTAATCCTGTATTCAAGATCATGGGGGCCTTACAGCCTATCCCAGGATACTTAGGGCACAAGATAGGGTACACACTGGACAAGTTGCCAATCCATCATAGGGTGCACACACACGCACACACACACACACACACACACGCGCGTGCACACACACACACACGCGCGTGCACACACACACACACACACACACACACACACACATACACACACTCTTTCATACACTACAGGCAATTTGGGAACACCAATTAGCCTAATCTGTATGTCTTTGGACTGTGGGAGTAAAACCGGAGTACCTGGAGGAAACCCACCAGAACATGCAAACTCCATGCACATGAATCGAACCCAGACCCTGGAGGCAATTTTTGACAGACACAGATTTCAATCAGTGACACTATTTGTAGTATTTAAGTCACCAAATTTCTGCACATGCCTGCTAAACAGGTAATCATAAAAGAAATCAAATTGTGTCACTTCACCCTTGGCACCCAGCGCTCCCGGACTCTGCTCCAGTGGTAAGCAAGAAGGAACAGTAATTCTTTTGGAGTGAGCCCTCTAGGAAGCCCTTCTCTGCTAAAGAAGCAGTGATATTAACCCAGAACTCTGACTTCAAGCAAACATTATGGCCTTCAAAGAGTCTACACCTTTGAAGGCCATACAGCTAAGGTCTACATCACCCAGCAAACGCACATCGTCACCTTTAATGAAATTCTAACTGAGTACTACATACAGTAAAGAGACTCTGGAGTTGTGAAGCAATATTCCGAACTTCACATGTGTCTTTACTAAGCTGTTCTGTTCCTAGTTTTGACTTTTGCTGTTAGTCTGGTTCTTGATTTCGTCCTCGGTGGTATGTAGCTGTTTGTACATCTCCTGATTGTGCCTGTTTTTTGGACTTTCGATTTTTTACTTGTTTGCCTTTTGACTTGTTTGCCTAAAATCTCTTTTGGACATAAATACATTTTCGAATCTGACTCATTTATAATGCCATTCTAATCTAATCTGACTCTTTTATAGTGCCAATCTGATTATGCTGGATCCCGTGGCTCTCCTGGAAACACTGGGCGTGTTTCGGCAATACACCCTAGACAAAAACGTCAGTTCAGCACAGGTAGTGCCAGTCTCATGCATATTAATTTCAGCTTTAAACTGGGCTGGAGAGTTAGGTTCCAAATAAAAGCATGTCTAATCTCTAAGCAACAGTGATAGCTACTATATTACCTCTCTTCTGTGAACTACATTTTTCTGTGGGTTCTGACAGCAGGATATCTTGTTCCAAGCTGTTAAGAATATTGCTTGTGTATATTTGATATCACTCCCACATATCGCAAAATTGAACACAGCTTGAAGAAGCAGAAGTTATACTAAGCACAATTTATAAGAAGGAATGAGCACGTACCTCCAACTCTCCTGGCGCAAAAGATAGCAATGGGCAGTGAAACTAATTAAATAATGATTTTTTTTCTCCTAAGAATCTCCCTGAGGGTTTGAAAAAGGAAGTATAACTAATCTGAAATATGAAGCACAAAAACGCATAGCATAATCCAGTGATCTAATGGAATGCTGGGCTGGTTGGTTGACTTTCTTTTTTTTAATTTTTTTAAAACCATAATTGTTTGTTCACACAAGCATAATATACCATCGGTGTTTCTTATACAGTAGAAGAAGTGTCTGTGAGAACACAATGAAGTTAAAGTGCTCTTGCTCCCCTAGTCACTACTCTAAGTTCACAACATTATCTCACAGCATGCTTCCAAATATTTTCTCTGGGTTCATTCATTTTTCATAGGCTTGTGTGCCAATAATGACAAAGAGACTGCAAAGGCATTTTAATATTGCTCCTCATGTGTCTCATAAAAAATGATTAAGTTAAATATTTAGAAACGCAATGCTTGTGTTGCCTGGGTCACATCAAACAAGGAGCTTTGAGACAGAAATGAAATGGAGAACCAGGCTGGGGTGTCATATGTTTTATATTTGTCTCATATTTGTCAGGCTACATATTTCAGAGAGAGAGAGAGAAAGAGAGAGAGAGAGAGAGAGAGAGAGATTACTTTCATTATAATGTCTCCACAACAATAATAACCCAAACACTTTGAAACTGAGGCAGAGTACGAGTTCCCATGTCGAAATCCACTTACACAAAAAGCATGTCTTTGAAAAACGAAACCACAGAAAGACACAGAAAAATTTTCTTTTTAGGGAAACTAAGGTTGAGCTATGAGATTAACTTTTCTGATTGTATGATTGTATTAATAAAGCCTGATTTTAGAATAAATAAATATGGCACAATGGTGTAGTGGTTAACACTGTCGCCTTGCACTTCCAGGGTCCGGGTTCGATTCCCGGCCAGGCTCGATTCCCGTCTCTGTGTGCATGGAGTTTGCATGTTCTCCCCGTGCTTGGTGGGTTTCCTCCGGGTACTCCGGTTTCCTCCCACAGTCCAAAGACATACAGATTAGACTAATTGGTGTTCCCAAATTGCCTGTAGTGTGTGAATGAGTGTATGTGTGTGTGCCCTGCGATGGATTGACACCCTATCCAGGGTGTACCCTGCCTTGTGCCCGAAGCCTCCTGGGATAGGCTCCAGGTCACCGCAACCCTAAATAGAGGACAAAGCGGTATAGAAAATGAATGAATGAATGATCTCTCTCATCATGTGCCAGTTTAGCAAATTGCTTAGAGCAGTTAATCATTCAACAGAAGCATTAAACAAAAAGGACTTATTAATTGTTGACAAAATTATCTAATTATAACATTATATTTATCTAATTATAAAATTTTTATCTAGTGTTTTTTCTTTACTGTCTACTGTTGCTGCTTGGATGGGAACTCGATCATCAATGCTGTGCCACAACCAAAACCTTGACTGTTACCTTTCTTCTTGGCCGAAATATTTTATCCACCAATGCTATACATGAAAACACCTGAACACAAAAAAGGAAAGCTGAGTATTAAAAATGAAATCTTTCTCAAAGGTAGCATTTGGGGAAGAGTTAGACGTTGCCCCTGTGCATGTGATGTTCGATATGCTTGGGGGAGCATGGCATAAACAATTTTCACCATTGAACAGGGAAAAGACAGCCTGAATAAATAAATAAATAAATAGCAGACAGAAGAGACAAGGGAAAGAACAGAAGACAAAACATGAAAGGTAGTGAAATAGGGCAGAAAAAGACAGAAGGGCCCTGGTGATGTGTTAAAAAAAGAAAAAAAAGAAAAAAAAACCCAGGTCTCATAAACAAATCAGAACGGTGTGTTTGGGTGTGCAGGAGGGGAGTTTACGCTTCTGTGTGTACAAAGAGGGTGGGTTTAGAAGAAACGAGAGCTTCACTTTTCTGACTTCAAAGCAGGAACAGCATGATGCACTGAAGAAAAGTGCACACAAAGGCAAAGCCATAGGGCTTTTCAAGACATCTGAAGATAAAAGGTTCTATGTAAAATTTAAAAAAATGAAAGATATAAACAAAGCCCACACAAAAAGACCATCAAAAGGGACAGAATTTGTAATCAGTTAAAGTCTAATTGTGTTTTGTCTCTTGGAATGTTTGTTTCAAGAAGGAAAAAAGGAAAAAGTGTTTGCGCACTCCCACACAAATAGATTT
Organism: Channallabes apus; assembly: GCA_030522415.1. NCBI lineage: Eukaryota > Metazoa > Chordata > Actinopteri > Siluriformes > Clariidae > Channallabes > Channallabes apus. The sequence continues at coordinate 15,259,168 of CM060109.1, forward strand.
TTGCAACCATGAAAGAGAAATGTCATAAAATATATTTATCAATGGCAATAACCAAAGCAGACTATTTTTGATGCAATTATATCATATTTCTCTGTGTGTGTGTGTGTGTGTGTGTGTGTGTGTGTGTGTGTGTGTGTGTGTGTGTGCTGGGGGATACAGGTGTACCTCAGTGGTAAGGCTGTGGTTCAGAAGGTTCCGAAGGTTCAAACCCCACAACCACCAAGTTGCCACTGTTGGGCCCTTGAGCAAGGCCCTTAACCCTCAGCTGCTCAGATGTATGTATAATGTGATTAAGATGTAAGTCGCTCTGGATCAGTGCATCTGCCAATGCCTAAATGTAAATAAGCGGTGAAGAAGGTGAATTAATGAATAAATGGCTCAACTTGACTCAACCCTGTATATCCGTACTTAGCTTCCTTAGTCCTATTTCTTAACACCCAAATGCAATGCGTTCTTCTCTGACTTTTCTTCTAATACAATCTCTCCATTTAAGTAATCTCTAAATCTAGTGTAGCATTGTGCTGCTCTATAGTCTGGCAGAGAACTAAGTCTGCATATGGAATGAAGCATTCTGGGAGCTTATAAAGAGGCGCACCAGAAGGCATGCATGGCATTACAGGAGAACTACTGTATGTACACACAAAGCACTGGCTGAAGGAGCAATGAAATTTTTTTATATTTTATATTTCTCAAGCTGAATCTATTATTATAAAATTAAGGATTATGGGCTACTCATGTAAGCCGTTACACTTCATTCTGTTCGTCATAGAATTTCTTGATGTTATAAGGCTAAGAAAAATAAAAACAAACTCATCCTAACATGTAGAACACAAAAATTTACCTTATAGACAAGTCCAGGATTCTAGAGAAAAAAGTCTTCCTACCAAATTATTAAATCTATACTGTGATAAAATGATGGATGGAGAGTGGCATCATTGGATTACTCCCACCACCTGAGAATTACAAAATCATAAAAAGACAAGGGGAAGTACATCAGACACCATTCTATTCAGGTATTGTGTTAATTCATGAAAACAAAACCCTTTCAGGAACAATATAATGGCATGCAATGCTTTGAACCTTGTTTTTTTTTTTTGATGGATGGTGCATAGTCATTGAGTTTATTCACATTCTGTGAGAAACATCCAGACACACCCAGGAGGCCTCATGGCACACGTCATACCGGTTCCAGTGGTCCAGCCACTGGCGCAGAAGCTCCACAGGAGGCTGAGCAACGTACGTCTCTCTTGCAGACATATTCACATCATCCACAAACACCACCTACGTACACAGAGAACACATTCAAGCTAAATAATGTGCTTTGGCATCATATCATAATGCGTGGACCATGCTATAAGATCTATAATCAGTGTTTAACCTGAGACCTTTTTCGTCCATAATCGTCCTTAAATAGTCATCCTCCACACTAAAGGGTTTGCAGTAAATAAAACACCTTCAGATTATTCAGCCCTAGACCTGGAAGCTCCCCAAAGAAGCACACACAAAACAGAACACACACACACACACACACACACACACACACACACACACACACACACACACACACACACACACACACACACACACACACAGGTGTAAAAATAACAAACATGTTGGAACATGGAACAAAATTTTTTTAAACACCCACCACAAAAAGTGACCTATGAGGCTAATAATTTTACAGCAATGAAGAAAAAAAAATCATGAAATCATTGGGAAAAAAATAGACTTTCCAAAATCCAAAAGCAATTTATTGATTAATCAATGAATATCATATCCGCTAATGTGGTTTACACATGATGGAGTGTAGGAAATAAGCAATAAATAGTAATAAACATGCAGCAAATTATATAATATTATAAATTAGTATTATAATATAATTAGTAATATAAATACAACCATTACAAAATAATGTTATAGACTGCCTAGTGCCCTAAAAAACTCAAAAACTAATATTTTGTCGGACTGCCTTTTGCTTGATTATGGCCACCGGCATTGTTTCCATAAGATTACGCCATTTTTGCGTACAACATTTATTTTCAAAGTTAGATACGTTTTTCCAAGATCTTAGGTGATGATAGGAGGATCAGACTGTTGCATCTTCTCCAGCACATTCCAAAGATTCTCAATACGGTTAATGCCTGGAGTCTGTGTTGGCCAATTCACATGTTAAAATGATGTCTCATGTTCACTGAACCACTCTTTCACCATTTGAGCCTGATAAATCCTAGTTATTCTGGAATACACTCATGCCAACAGGGAAGAAAAAAAATCCATTGATGGAAAAACCTGATCATTCAGTATATTTAGGTCGTCTGCTGAACAATTTTTTTGGGACCTGACCAACTGAAGCCCCCCCAGGTAATAACACAGGCTTGTATGGGAGGTACAGAAAAACTACTTACTGCATACATTAAGTTGTTAAATAACTTGTTGCAAGCTGAAACATATTAATTCCTGCAGTAATTATGAAATGTAAGGCTCTTACCATTTTAGGTCTTATCTTTCCTTTTTCCTTTTTGGACAGGCAGTGTGTTTAGTATTATTAAGCACATACTATTATAGCAGAAACAAACAAATATTCATGCTCATAAAGAGATCACTATGTCTTGCTTCGAATTTGAAAAGTAATCTGACAGAGAAAAGTATTAGAAAAGCTTATTTTAGAATCTATTTAAATAAAAAAGTGAATAACATATAATAATCTTAAAACATAAAAAATTTAATTAAAATTATGTAATAATGTCATATAATATATAGAATCACAAACTTTCATGGCATCTTTTTTCCCAGCTGTACATCTCTTTGACCGTGAGTAGCTTTGGTTTGGGCAGAAAAGTTAATTAGCAAAGGATTGTACACTTGTTGAGTCGTTTCAACAGGAAATCCTGTGGAGCAACAAAGAGTTTTCATTAATCTCACTGGAGGGGTCTGGACCACAAGCTCTGCAGATACTGTATACAGAGAAATGTCAAAATGCTAACGTTGTAGGTTAGAGAAGGTAGACAAATAGCATATGGTATCATTGCAGAGAATATGTGACATTAAAAAAGTGGACTTTAAAATCTTTTATACTTTTTGGAATTAATAATTTAAAACAACTGCTGCTTTAAATATCACAAATGTCTACAGCTGGCAGGACATTTATGACATATTAAGTAGGTGCATCTGGAATGGTTTTATTTAAACAGTTAGTACTAATGACACTTCACACTTAACAACAGCCACTATTTTCTACGGGTCTAATAATTACCCACCAATAAGTGGAAATCTGTACATCTCTGCTTTGGAATGATAACATCCTGCATTTAACAGAGCCAGAACCATGTAGTGAAATCACTTTATGGTTCCTAAAAGCGCCAAGCACCCTCATTTAACAAGTGACATGATTTCACATCCACTTTCTCAATATGGCCATTAAAGTCATTTGCAGCCATTAAAAAATTCATCCTGGAAGTTAAATGTTGTTTAAGAGGTTTTTTTCTTAAGTACAGGGTACTTTCACATATATTATTGAAAAGCCCTTGGTTCTGCAGATGAACAAATATGAAAAGTTAAAAAGGAACAGTAAACGAGAGACGGAGTTTCAGATGCTTAGTGCCTGCTTGTTCAAAAGGATGTAAACATAATCGTTGCAAAATGGCTGCTTAAAGTGTTATGACGCTATGAATCATTCTCAGTCCTTGCAAAATGAGGACTGATCGTCTTCTTCTCAAACACACCATAAAACACGTTCTGTTTCATTCTTCAGTGAAAAACTACCTCCGGACGTACTTTGCCCCTGCACTTGTAACCGTTAATCTATAGTAAGCACAAGTAGGCTCCTACATACCATGGCTGAGTGTGTGTGTGTGTGTGTGTGTGTGTGTGATGCGTGCGTGCTTGTGTGTAAAATATGAGTGTAACGAGGCGGGTAATGGATGAGGCTGTTAGTGTGATGGATCTCCAGCTGGTCGCGCCGAAAATAGGAGTCGTTTTCCTCTCCTACCCTCGGCTAGAGGGATAGAACGAAGGAAAGGTGCACGGCAGGGCGCTGTCGGTCTCGGCCCGTCGGCTCGTTTATCACAAGATGCTGTCATGTGCACACATGCAACACACAGATACACACACTAGCTCCAGCAGCGATAACGTACTGAGAGTGTGAGTGAGAAGCCCCCTCGGTGCTAAATGTATTCACTAAATTTGTCTCAGGTGGACAAGATCCCACAAGGAATTGTTTATTTCTGTATGCCTTCAGTTGTTCCTCAGAGGCTGATTAATTAATTTTATTTTTTTAAAGAAAGGACCTGATGAATCAGTGTCACAGTGAAAAGGGGGACATCGTTCCTATTTCCAATTCCACTAGGTTTAACAAAATTTGAATCAAGGAGACAGATGAAAGTGTTCAGATGAGCTTTCGAGTGTTTATTTCATGCCATACCCCTTGTTCAACTAATGAAGTGTTACAAAATGAGGTGGTGAATGGAATCACATGTGGATGGGTGTGATGAGTGTGCCACATCATATCTTGCAACTTGCACTTCAATAAGATTATTATTCACATTATCAACATATGTATGTTATACACATACATATGTCTTGTTATGATTGATCTTATATTGTCGAGCTGTTTTAACTGTCTTTAGAGCACTTTTATCCCCTTTTATCCACTACTATTATCCAAGAATTTAATAGATTTTTCCAGACACATTTACTATGATGTACAAGCTCTTGCCGGATCCTCTGGGCACTACAAAGATGATGGGCTTCCGATGCGTGACAAGCAGCTTCATCAGAGCCACGTAGGGCTCTGTTTCTCAATGAACTGCACGTCCCTGGGGATCGGTGGTGCCTGCTTCAGCTGCTCGATCCACAGCTCCCATCTGCCTGCACCCTGAGTCAAATCACAGAGCTGAACATTTATTTATTTATTTATTTATTTATGCACATTCAGAATTTGTGCTGTACTTTATTTGCAGTGCAGTTTTTTATGGATTTGAAAGGATGGATCAACTGGCTTAAACCAAAGAAAGAAAAAAAGAAAAAAGATAAAATTCCAGATATTCCACCGCGATATAGAGACTAACACAGAGACAGGTTTGTATAGATGATTGCACATTGTATATAACCTCCACTCTTATCACTAGATTTTTGGAGCACTGCTGTGTGTATTGTTGAGCTCAGGCACAGATGTTGATGATGTGCTGATTTTTGGTGTGAAGGTCTGAACTGTTATCAGGGATCTAGTTAATCCCAGAAATGTACAGTACAGTGGGTTTAAGATCAGAGCTCTTTGCAAGAAACTCAGGTTAATGGTCAAGGGCTAAATTGTGTTACCCAAATGACCGAAACATAGCAATTCAAAAACTGTAGCTCTTGTGGGATGTTCCCAGCCTGCAGTGGTCAGGACATACAGTATCAAAAGTGGTCAGAGGAAGGAAAATCAATCAACTGAGTGCAGGGTCATGAGAAGCCAATTTTCAATGATGCATGTGGGGAGCAAAGGCTGGCCTGTATAGTCTGATGCAATAAAAGAGCTACTGTAACTCAAATTGCTGCTAAGGTTAATGGTGGTTCTCATAGAAAACTGTTAGAACACAAAGTGCATTAGTGCTTTGGTTGTAGAAGGAGGACTTAATCAATATTAGGCGGGTGGTCATAATGCTATGGCCGATCAGTATATAGTTAAGTGTTCACATAACTTTTGGACATTCTGGCAGTAGCTAAGTCTATTGCCCTAAGTGTATAACTCTACTTTGCCACATAGTGGAACACCAAAACTAGATTCTTTTGAGGAAGATCACAGCATTAATTTATTAGATAACTTCTAAATTAATTTGGTTAGATAGAAGCATACATAGTTAAATTAATAAATGGATTCATTCCTAACTTTTTTTCCTACGTTGTTATACTCTGCCAGGCCTGAAATAGAGCCAATCTCATTGTTTGTTCTTTTCATGGTCTTTCTGATTTCAGCTGTGTCTTTAGTAACTGAATGCAGCTCATTTGGGTTAATGTGTGGAGATTAGCAGTTTGTCCACCCTGGAATTATGTATTACAAACACCAATGTTTCACAGACGCTTGTATAATGAGCAAGATAATTATAACTATAATGGGATCATTTTAATTGGCTGATGATATTTCCCCTCTACAGTTTTTTATTTCATTACATTGATTTAGAATTTTGTTTCGATACTGCCACCTAACTCTAGAGACTTTTTCTTCTTCTTCTTTTTTAAGTATACAGTGTATCATGTCCTGACCTTTCTGGACTTATATACAAATGTGATGATACAATAATGCTGATGTATGTTTTTCACTTTATGATAGCTTATTTAAGCTTTTATTATCTCAGTGGAATGATGGAAATGGAATGATTACATTTTTATAACAGCAGCTCCGACAGCAGCGCTCATTTCAAGCCATGTCCAGGTTTATATTAATGCATTTGCAGTTGTAATAAAATTTTGTTTTTATAGTAACGTTTTCTTATATTAGCAGTGTATTAAAGTTGATTTTTGCACACAGGAATCAACTGTTCACCGAAAGAAAAAACATGATATAAAAAAGGCTCTTATTCCAGATATCAGAAGACAGTATTTATGTTTACATCATAAATAAATATGACACTGTACATACAGTACAATACGTATGAGTCACTGTACAATGACTTACAGACTGCATGACATCTATAAGCTGTTTTGCTCTTCTGATCTGATGTGCCTGTTACTGTGCACTTTACATTAAATAACAATTCATTTAAAAGCATTAAATTAAAAAGAAGCATTAACAAGAAGCATATCAAAATCTCTGAAACATATCTACAACTCTGAGGCGCTTTCAGTATCCGTCTGTTTCAGTAAGCTTTGTTCAGTAAGCTTTGTATGTTTCAGTAAGCTTTGTCTGTTGAAACAATGGATGAAACCTGACAGAATTACTTACAGTATTTCCATAATGTAATGAGGTATATGAAAGTGATGCATTTAGCCAGGTTATGAACAAAGCCTTAGTCAGAATTAAAGCTCACTCACAAAACTAATCATGGGACAAATCAACTTATCACATTTTTACAAGAAAGGACAATTTGGATATACATATATAATCAATCAATTTCCTCACTTCCACCACTCCATTTCTTGAATTTACAGTCCTACAATAGGATATAATGTTTCGTTGTAGATTCAGAGATGCATTTTTGTTGCCCAGGTTTTTCAGCAGCAGCTTGCTACTTAATTCTTGACAGATGATCGCTTCATACTGTAATGTCACTGTGTAACTACAAAATGGTCATTTAACCTCTAAAGTCCAACTTCCTTTGTGTTTGTGAACTTCTCCAGTCCAAATAGGTGTTAATACCTGTATAACATTCAGAGGAAAAAGTTGAGAGAGAAATTGTTTCTGATATTTTGATTTTAAAATGAAAATCTTTTACATGGAAGACAACATAATTTACATAATGCTTTCCCCATTATGTAAATGTGACTGACCTCATTGATGACCTCTGGAGGGAAGCTGGGAACCGAGTTGCTAGGTGCTTCTATATGCTCTAGACCAATGTTTTTCAACCACTGTCAGTGTGCCGTGAGAGATCGTCAGATGTGCCGTGGGAAATTATTCAATTTCACCTAATTGGTCTAAAACATTTTTTGAAAATTAATGTTAAAATTTTTGAAAATTAAAGTCTGCAAATAATATGCCATTGTCGAGTGTCCCGCGCTGTCTGCACCGGCAGAGTAATCATGTCATACTCTTTCATATCAATATGTGGCAGCAGATAGCTAATTGCCTTGTATTTCAAGATGAGAATTAGTGATTGAGCTTCTCAACCCTGATAAAACCTAAAAACAGAGAGGGACTGAGCTGTTGAGAAAGATCTTCGGCTACGTTTACACTGCAGGTCTCGATGCACAATTCTGATTTGTTGCCTATATCTTTCGGATTAAAGGAAGTTTTTTGCGGTTTATGAAGAAATGCAAACATTTCCGCGTAAGTTTTATTTTTTAAGCATTTTATTTTTGCTTTTTTTTCCCGCATTTTCCTATGTATAGCATGTAGGATCATGGGATATATCCGGTCCTCCGAAGCGTAAAATGGACGCGGAGGAAACGAACTAGATGCGTTTTCGTTGCGTTGGGATTTGAACGGCAAGAAAAAGCTGCATGCAACATTTTTTTTTACCCCGTATAAACACGCAGCCGGACAAACGCACGTCACCAAAGCCCGTATGAACTCTCTCATTGACTCCTATGTGTAGAAAACCCTCGGAGCTTCATCTGCGCTCACAAGACACTACGAACGGCAGAAAAACGCTCGATTTTAACGCCCGTGTGAACAAGCCCTGGGAGGTTCTTGTGCTACACACTAGCCAAGATAGACGAAGGTGAAATACTGTATGCTTAACGCTAGCTCTGCGATATAGGCAACGTTTGCGAAACGTCACCATGGTTTTAAAACTGAGAAGCATATGCTTTATTCACCAAATACTGATTTCTTAATGGTATTTAGCCTAAATAAGCATTAACACAAGGCGAGTGTAACATAACGTTACGGAGAATAACATTACGTCATTAAACCGCAAAGAAGTCGCAATTTTAATGACGTACAGAACACAATGCCTCAGGAAATCCGATCTGTCTGTTACATGACAATCACATTAGCAGAGGTGGAAAGTAACGAATTACATTTACTCGCGTTACTGTAATTGAGTAGTTTTTTTGTGTATTTCTACTTTGTAAAGTAGTTTTTAAAATCTGTAATTTTACTTTTACTTAAGTACGTTTTGTTTGAAGTATTGTAATTCGCTACATTTTAAATGATATTCGCTACTGAGTAAAAAATAAATGAATGAAAATGCTAAAATAATACAAATATTATGCTTTTGCGCTCGCGTGTGTGTATCATGTCCTGGTCACGCGCCGCTCCAGACTCCACTCCAGGTTTTCTGACATCGGCAGCTACCTGACTTTCCACACGGTCGCTTCCGCCATGAGAGTGACGTCATCGACTAGCGCAAACATATGTAAACCGGAGAGAGACGCGGGAAAGAGGTTGTGATTTTGGTGTTTTGGTATTTAGTTGTATATTCCGGTTTTGACTTTTTGCCTCCCATTGACTTTGATTATTGCTTTGTCCCTTTGGTTTGGTTGGTCTTTGTATATATTTGTAGATAATTTCACTGTTTTTGGTTTAGGGAGTCCGCGAAGGTACCTGCATTTTTGTTTGTGTGGTTTTTTTTTGCACATAATCTAGCTACTAAATATAAATACCATTTTGTTTATTATACCTGAATCTGATCCTCCTCCTCCTGTTGTGTGTGTGTGTGTGTGTGTGTATACAAACCTCATTATTTCATCAGTTAATGATTGGATCTAGTTCTTTCTGCCATATGCCACCATTTCCATACAGTTTAAAATAGAACCCTGAACCATTCTTTTACTGTATGGCCCTAGACTGGGACGTAACACCATATTTAAGTGACCACTTTGATTTTCAAGCACAAGAAAGACAACAGCTTTATTATGCAAAGGTGTTCCTTCAGATAAAAACAACTAGTTTGATATTTATATCTGCTCATCTTTTTTGAACTATGCTAGAATGCCTCATCCCACCCCCGCTGTTAAAAAAATGTAAATAAAAAAGTAACTCGTTAACTTTTACTCCGAGTCAATTTTTTAATGAGCTACTTTTTACTTTTACTTGAGTAGATTTTTATAATGGTAACTTTACTTGTAAAATTAAAGAAAAAAATCTAAATTTCACTGAAGTAACAGTACTTGTACTTGAGTACAAAATTTTATTACTCTTTCCACCTCTGCACATTAGCACATATCTGATTTATATCAGATTTATTTCCACATATGTAGGAGGCCTGAAACCGATCACGAAATATCGGAATGCATGCGTTTTCTTTCTTGTTTACACGGACATGGAACATATACTATTCGGCTTCGCCTTTTTTCTGCAATTTTTGGAGAACGCGCGAGTTTCCTAGTCTAAGAACAATGAACGGAATTCACCTCCAAGCAACTAAAACTCCGACACAGAGGTACGTTATCATGTCTATCATTCAGCTTGTTCAGTGTGTGGAGTGCAGGATGTTTAGACATTCTTCCTCCGTCATTAGTGATAATTTTATTTGTGATAGGTGTGTGTTAGTGAGCACTCTGACGGAGAAGATATTAGCGTTAGAGGAGCGCATCCAGACTTTAGAGAGAGTTAGAGAATGTGAGAGCAGCGTTATTCCCGTAGCGGACAGTCTGGGTGCCACAGGCGGAGATAAACAGCCCCCGACTCCGGCATTAGAGCCCTCACAGTCGGTGACGACTCGGCGGCATACTCGTTCAGCCAAAGCTAACGCTAAGGCTAGCCCACCAGAGCACACCTCCTCTGCGCCTCACGTGTCCAACAGGTTTGCTCTTGTCAGTGATGCACCCGCTGAGAAACCTGAAAGAGCTCTAGTTATAGGAGACTCTATACTGAGACACGTGACATTAGCTAGACCTTTAGGGGTGCCAGCGGCAGTGGTTAGGTGTATCCCGGGAGCCAGAGCACCGGACATAGCAGGTAATCTTAGGGCTCTAGGATAGCACAGGTTCTCTAAGATAGTGGTACATGCTGGAGCTAATGATATACGCCTTCGTCAGTCAAAGGTTAGTAAGAGTAACTTTACAGAGGTGTTTAAATTAGCGAAGGCGATGTCCGATGAAGTAGTATGCTCTGGTCCCATCCCAATGAGACGTGGCGACATAGCTTACAGCAGGTTATGGTCGCTGAACCGCTGGATGTCCAGGTGGTGCTCCAAAAATAATGTGGGCTTTATAGATAATTGGAAGACCTTTGAGGGCAAAGCTGGCCTGTTAGGGCGGGACGGTGTCCATCCCACTCGGGAAGGTGCTGCTCTCATTTCCTTTAGTATAGCTCATAGTCTCAGTAGAGGTCTAGTTAATCGGTGACAATCCAGAGCCCAGGCCAGGGAGCAGACAGACAGGCTAAACCAACCGTCTGCTAGCTGCATAGAGTCGTCACTCAGGGTTCACCATATTGAGACTGTGTCTGTTCCCCGAGCTAAGCAAAAATGTAGAAAGACTCAAAGTCTGTTTTAATAATCTAAGACTATTAGCCAAAGACCACAAACTCGGATCATACTGAATGCGCAGCCGGCACCTCTGATCTGAAGCTAGGATTGTTAAATATTAGATCTCTCGCATCAAAAGCAGTTATTGTTAATGAAATTATCACAGATCAGGCGTTTGATACACTCTGTTTAACTGAAACATGGGTTAAACAGGATGAGTATGTAGCTCTAAATGAAGCTAGTGCTCCTGGATACAGCTACATACACCAGCCTCAGTTAACTGGTAGAGGAGGAGGCGTCGCAGTTATTCATAATGATAATCTGTCTATCGTACAAAAACACGGACACAAATTTAACTCATTTGAAATTCTCTATAGTAACATAAGTCTATTTAAGTATATTAAATCAGCTCAGTCGATTCCACTAATTATAATTTACAGACCTCCAGGGCCGTATTCTGAATTTCTTAGTGAATTTGCAGATTTCATCTCAGACCTGGTCGTTTCTGTAGACAAAGTGTTAATTGCTGGAGATTTTAACATTCATTTTGAGAATCCAGAAGACCCTCTGAGAACAGCATTTATGTCCATACTGGACTCCGTAGGCGTAAATCAATGTGTAGTAGGACCCACTCATAAAGCAGGTCACACTTTAGACTTAATTATAAGAAATGTATTCACAATTCCACTGTCTGAAATTATCTCAGATCACTATCTTGTCTCCATTCAAGTGTGTCACAGTGATAATGTACGCACAGCACCGCGCTACCGAATTAAACGTACATTCACATCAACTACCACACAGAGTTTTATCAGTAATCTCCCAGAGATACCAACTTCGATTAGGCCATCGTCTGACCCCACAGAACTCGATCAGGCAACTGAATATTTAGAGTCGTCATTTCGTTGTACCTTAGATAATGTAGCTCCAGCTAAAAGAAAAATTATTAGAGATAAGAAACTCGCTCCCTGGTATAACGATCACACGCGCACTTTAAAACAGACTGCTTGGAAATTAGAGCGTAAATGGCATCAAACTAAATTGTTGGTATTTCAAATAGCATGGAAAGAGAGCATCCTGAACTATAGGAAAGCTCTTAGTGTAGCTAGATCAACGTATCTCTCCACTAGAAGAAAATAAAAATAATCCTAGATTTTTATTTAATACCGTAGCCAAGTTAACCAGAAATAAGACCACTACAGAAATCTCCACAACAACATCATGCAATAGTGAGGACTTCATGAACTTTTTTAATAATAAAATTGTAAATATCAGGCATAAAATTGAGGCTTTGAAACCAAACTATGTAATTGATACAGATGTTAATCTAGCCATGTCAGATCGGAACCTAGAATACTTTACTCCTCTTGAAGAGAATGAACTAATTTCACTCATCTCTTCTGCAAATTCATCAACCTGTATATTAGATCCTATACCGACACATTTTCTTAAACAGATAGTACCAGTAATAACAGAACCGCTGTTGAGAATAATTAATTCCTCATTCAGCATTGGTTATGTTCCAAAATCTTTTAAAGTAGCAGTTATCAAACCAATAATTAAGAAACCTGACCTCGACCCCTGTCAGCTGTCCAATTACAGGCCAATATCAACCCTCCCCTTTATCTCTAATATTCTGGAAAAGATAGTAGCGGAGCAGTTATGCTCATATCTACATAGAAATGGCATACATGAACTGTATCAGTCAGGATTTAGGCCTCATCACAGCACAGAAACAGCACTCGTTAAAGTAGTAAATGACCTCCTATTGGCCTCTGATCAGGGTTGTGTAACTATGCTTGTATTACTCGACCTCAGTACAGCTTTTGACACTATTGATCATGCTATTCTTCTTCACAGATTAGAAAATGTAGTAGGAATTAAGGGTACAGCCCTCTCCTGGCTCAGATCCTATTTGACCGATCGTTATCAGTACGTATACTTAAATGGTGATTATTCTGCATGTTCTCTAGTGGAGTTTGGCGTTCCTCAGGGTTCAGTTTTAGGCCCACTGCTTTTTTTCCTTTACATGCTTCCTCTGGGCAACATAATCCGTAAGCATGGTATTAGTTTTCATTGTTATGCTGACGACACACAGCTATACGTCTCAACAAAACCTGATGAGAAAAAACATCTTACTAAAGTTGAGCAATGTGTGCAGGACATAAGAAATTGGATGCTAATTAACTTCCTTCTGCTTAATCCGGATAAGACAGAAGTTCTAGTCATAGGACCGCATACTGTACAGCTAGAAGTAAAATCTTAGATCACACCGTAACTTTAGATGGCCTTTCTGTTCCATCAAGTGCAACAGTAAAAGACCTCGGCGTGATTATCGATTCCAGCCTTTCATTTGAAGCTCATGTAGACAATATCACCAGGATAGCATTCTTTCACCTCAGAAATATTGCCAAGATAAGAAATATATTGTCGCTAAACGATGCAGAAAAACTAGTTCATGCTTTTATCAGTAGGTTGGACTATTGTAATGCCTTACTGTCTGGTTGTTCAGTTAGGGCATAAACAAGCTTCAGCTAGTCCAGAATGCAGCAGCGAGAGTCCTCACTAGAACCAGAAGATATGAGCACATCACCCCTATCCTATCTTCACTACATTGGCTCCCTGTGAAATTTCGCATTGATTTTAAAATGCTACTCTTGACATACTGTATAAAGCATTAAATGTTCTTGCGCCGCAGTATCTGAGCGAACTGCTAGTGTCTTACTGTACGATCTGCCACGCCTACTTCGGTCAAAGGATGCAGGCTGCTTGTCAGTACCGCGTATTATGAAAACTACAGCTGGGGGCAGAGCTTTTTCTTACAAAGCCCCAAAATTATGGAATAGTCTTCCAAATAGTGTTCGGGACTCAGACACAGTCTCAGTGTTCAAGTCTAGGCTAAAAACCTATTTATTTAGCCAAGCATTAAATAGATTTGCCATAAGGTAAAGGAGCAGATCTGGGGGACTCATGGACATAGAGTATTATGGTGAACTGGTATGTTTAGATGCTGTCTTCCTCAGTCTCATTTGATCACTCAGGTTTGTTGACGTTGAGGTGATTATTTGATTTACATCTCAGGGAGCCCTCATGTTTGTGTTTCCTTCTGGCTCTCCCTTTTAGTTATGCTGTCATAGTTAGTCCTGCCGGAGTCGCTGCTTGCACTCTACAGTAAATATACATTCACATTATACATTGTGACTGTGACCATACCAAATTGCAATCTCTCCTCCTCTTCTCTTTCTCCCCTCTTTCTCTTTCCTCTCTCCCCCTGTCTCCCCCTTTCACTCTTTCTCTCTCTCTCTCTCTGTCGAGCTACACATGTCATTCCTGAGCTGCCAGTGATCCAGACTCCCTCTGCCCTCCGGACCTGTCTGATCCATCCATGGTGCCCCGTTTCTGGTTGGAGGTCTCGTCGCATGGATGCCCCGTGTGTCTCTTTGGGATGCGTCTGGTGTCTGGGGATGATTCTATCTACTTAGAAGATGGTTCTGGCCTCGACTGGTGTTGTCAGCTGTTTCTCTGAGGACTTGACAATTCGATAGTTCAGGACTGGAACTTTCTACAAGTCTATCTGAGTCTCCAATAACTACTGGACTCCATTTCACATCAACTATTATAACATCAATTAACATCAACTATTATAGCTGAACCTAACACTTAACACTGTATAATTCCAGATAATTTCCTGCTATCTGTTTCACCCAGATGAGGATGGATTCCCTGTTGAGTCTGGTTCCTCTCAAGGTTTCTTCCTATTACCATCTCAGGGAGTTTTTCCTTGCCACATCTGAACATTTTGATTCATACACATTCACATTCCATACAAACTTAAATAATTCTTTTGATTGTTTAAAGCTGTTTTAAGACAATGTCAATTGTTAAAAGCGCTATACAAATAAAACTGAATTGAATTGAATTGCCTATCCGATATGTGTCACATATGAGCCAAAAATCGGAATTGGGTCACATTTAACTGAAAGTGTAAACGTAGCCATGTCTTTCTTCAATTCCTGCCAGGATATCAGCTCTATGTTCATCCAAACAGGCCCAGGTTTCACATTGAGTAGGTAGAAATATGAAAGATCAAAAAAGACTGTTCCCTTTCAAAGGCTTTCTCTCGATACTGCGTGAAAACGCTATGGGAACCATTTTGTCACGTTGCCGGTTGTGAAGCATGTGTGCAAACACACCAAATTTTTGGCTATATATAACCTCGGTCAGGTGACGTCATCTGATTAGACGCAGGTGGAGGTTACAAATACTACTGAGCCGGCGACAAATCTCAGATCATTTGTCTTCACTTTGACCTTGTTGTGAGCGTGTCTGTCTTTAAACCAGCAAAATAAGAAGTGTTTAACTCACCGATATCGGAGTTTTAAACAAGATGTCCCTACGTGTGTGATAATCCATATCGGAGGGCGATCTTTACTGCTTCGATTAAAAAGTGCTCACACGCCTCGCATTCCTTGAGAAGCTCCGAGCCGCGGCGCATTTTGGTGCTTAAAACTCACTTCCTCGTTGGATCAGGAAATCCCTCTGTCCGCTCTCAAGCGCGCCATGGGCTTCCTGTGAATGGGTAAGGATAAACATCCTATCTTGCTTAAACCGCGGAGATGGAATAATCTCCAAGCACTAGGAAAACAACAACAACAACAACAACAAAAAAAAATGGCAGTTTCTGTCGGGTGGCCGGGGGGGGCGGAGCCTCAACGACGCGCTCCCCCCCCCAGCTTTCTCCATATGAGTTAACCCTTTCATGGAGTAAGCTGTATTAATCCTGTGTTTTCCTGCCATTGACTTATTTAGTTGTTTAAATATAGTTAATGTGGAATCGCAGAGTTATATGATGTAGCCCAGATAGAAGAGACTCTTCAAAAGCTATCTCTCTCTTGGGACATCATCCTTCCTGAAAAGCTAATACTTCCTTTCAAGCTGTGTAGACTTTCATCTTCCCTGAAGGGAAAAGCTTTTCAGGCAGCAGGTCAGGTTGGTGCTCCTTTGCACACCATGGTGGTTTTGCAGGCCTACCACGCTACCTGCTGAGAGACTTGAGCACTGGTGGGGCTCTTTAGATAGGGCGTATTGGAATTACGCTGGGCCACAGACTTGTCTCTGCGTGCAACAAAAGCAGACGGCTCGTGCTATCGGCCGTTTTATGGCTGCGATGGGTTTCGCGCGGAGGCACTTGTGGTTGAATCTTAGGCGCATCAAGGATAAAAATCGTGCATTCCTCCTGGATGCCCCTATCTCGCCTTCCAGCCTGTTTGGCGATATCGTTAACTCGGTCGCCACTAGGTTCATGAGGTGAAGTTATATGAACAAGCCTTCGGGAAATTCCTTCCCCGCCGTGCTCAAAAGTCGGGACTGTCTGCCACCTAGTCTCGACCGGGTCTGACACTTGCGAGGCGTGAAACACAAGGAGTGTGTTTTTGAGCCTGCCACCCCTTTTGGGGTACGACGCGCCTCACTATCAGCCTCAAAAAGGGTCGGACTGGCATATTGTCTTCTTCACAAAGAAGCCCTGAGGTTCATGTGCCCAGGACCATGGGGGTGCCCCCCCCCCAATGAGGAGATGCACGCAGAATTTCTTTCAAGAATGAAGTGGTCTCCCTGACACCCCCAGGAGGTCGGTGTTTTTGCTCCGCCACCACTGGTGTTTCGGGCAACACCAGTCTCCAATAAAGTGTTAGGTCTTCGGTTTTTCCTGCCATGTTCAGGATGCCGAACATCTAACACCCCCCCCCCCCCGCCCATTTTACCAAGGATACTAAGCACTGTAGAGAAACTACAGGACTCAGTTCACATCACCTTCCGCGTTTGAAAATGGCATGATCTCCACTTCCATGAAACCGGAAAGTGCACATCTCCTGACAGAAGTTGCTTGGGAATGGGGCCATGGAACATGTTCCTCTACCAGACAGTGAGTCAGACTACTACAATCAGTATTCCTTGGTTCCCAGAGGAACGGGGGGCTGCGTCCAAATTTTTAGATTTCGCGGGCTGTACCGCTATCAAAATTAACAATACGGTTTCAAAATGTTGACTGATAAAGTGATTGCTCTCAAATCCTACCGAGCGATTGATTTGTGACAATCGATTGAAGGACGCTTACTTTCATATAGACATATTGTCACAACACAGGGAAAGACTTGAGGTTCGCTTTCGGGGGCCAAGCCTACCAGTATCGGGTCCTTTTCAGTTGGTCTAGCTTTCTCACCCGCACATATTAAAATGCATGGATGTAGTTCTGGCTCTTATGACTACCACGGCATCCATATTTGAATTACATAGACGACTGGCTGGCCCAGTCGCATTAGCTAGCGCTTCGACATCAGCATGTCGCCCTAGCTCATCTTGTTTCTGAGGATTGAGACCGAACGCCATGAAAGCGTGCTCTTTCCTGTTCTGAGGATTTGGGTGTCACATGAGATTCGATCGTAAGTGGGCACAGCTGTCTCCCGCTCGTGTCGAATCCATTATCAACACCCTCAAGGAAATCAAGCTAGACCAAGAAAGTGACCATCACTTTCAGAGAACTTAACTCTCATGGCAGCCGTATCCACGGTGACCTTTGGGGCTTCGGCACATGAGAGCATTTCAGTTGTGGCTAAGACAGGGGATTTCACTCTAGGGCCGATCCCCAACAAGGGTTACACGCCAGGTGCTTCGTACCCTTCCTATGTGGTTCAGACCCCGGTTTCTGATTCTGGGTCCCACTCTAAGTTCGTCTTGTCGTCGCAGATGCTAACAACAGATGCTTCCCTCACGGGCGGGCGTGTGGTCTTAGGTGACTGTTCCAGCCCAAGGGTGCTGGAGAGGCCTTCTTCTTGCACGGCACATCAATTGCCTCGAAATGATGGCTCTATTTCTCGCCCTAAAGCACTTCCTCCAGCAGTTGAGAATGCCATGTCCCATTACGGGTGGACAACACTATGGCAAGTCTCATATATTAATCGCGAGTGCGGACTGTGCTCGTGCCACTGAATAGCTAGCGCACCAGGTTCCTGTCCCTCAGCGCGATTTACATTCCAGGGCATATGAATGTGAGAGCAGTTGTAACTGTCCAGTCAATCTCTGACACACAGGGAATGGAAACCCCACCCCGAAGTAGTCAGTCAATCTGGGAGAGATTTCATGCAGCAGAGGTGGACCGCCTTGCCTCGCAAGATCAGCAAATGTCCCGTTTGCTTCTTCCTGACTCTGGATCTAGTATCCCTCTTCAAGAGCTTATGCCCTCAAATGGAATGTTTTTAAAGGGTGACACTGGGTGAGAGATGCTATTGCCATCTCCTATGAGGCACGTGGGCTCACTTCGCCTCTAGGAAGCAGGGCCCACTCAACCAGGGGGATCACCTCATTTATTGCACTAGCAAGAGGTATTACCCTGCAGCAAGTGTGTGCTAAGCAGGTAGACCCAGTCCACTGCCGAAATGTTTCAGTGCTGTAGTTTCTGCAGGAAAAGCTTGTCCTCTGGCTTGTGCCCTAGTACTCTCAAGACGTACTTAACCGCGTCCTCACTGAACTATCATCCGAAAGTTCCATTTGTAACAAGCACCCTACTGTTCTGAAGCCTTCTGTCCTCCGCCTTTTACAGCTTCGGAGCAGGAGAAACTTCACTTACTGTCCAGTACGTGCTCTTCAAATTTACAGTACGTCCACCGCATGAGCCAGTGGCGTAAGTCAGAGCGCCACTATACTGGGTGAGAGATGCCATTGCCCTCTCCTATGAGGCGCGTGGGCTCACTTCGCCTCTAGGAATCAGGGTTCATTCAACCTGGGGGATCGCCTCATCTATTGCACTAGCAAGAGGTATTCCCCTGCAGCAAGTGTGTGCGAAGCAGGTAGACCCAGTCCACTGCTGAATTGTTTCAGTGCTGGAGTCCCTGCAGGAAAGTTGTCCTCGGGCCTGTGCCCAAGTACTCTCAGGACGCACGTAACTGCATCCTCACTGAGCTATCGGCCTAAGTCCATAAACAACATCACTCTAATGTTTTGAAGCATTCCGTCCTCCGCCTTTACAGCTTCGGAGCAGGAGAGACTTCACTTACTCTGTCCAGTACGTGCTCTTCAGATTTACGTCCACCGCATGAGCCAGTGGTGTAGGTCAGAGCAGCCTTTACATGTCTTGGGGCCGCTGGAGCTGCCGCCACTACACTGGGTGAGAGATGCATATTGCCCTCTCCTATGAGGCGCGTGGGTTCACTTCGCCTCTACAGTAGGAAGCAGGGCTCATTCGCCTCCGTTTGCACCAGCAAGAGGTATTCCCCTGCAGCAATTGTGTGACACGGAGGGTTGGTCCTCCCCGCACACATTTGTTACATTATAATCTGGATGTTCATGCTACTCCGGGCTCAGGGAAAGCCCCGAGTTAGCTGCCCAGGCATAGTTCTGAGACCTTCTCGGGTTTGTCCGCACACGCTACACAACCTTGGGGTCCAGACACTTGTAGTGTGGCGGCGTTGGTATTCTCGTTCCCATAGCGTTTTCACGCAGCATCGAGAGAAAGCCTTTGAAAGGGAACGTCTCGGGTTACTGTACTGTAACCCTGTTCCCTGAAAAGGCGGGAACGAGATGCCGTCCTAAAGCCACACTACCACGTGACCGGATGTCCGTTCAGACAAATTAATCTGAGATTTGTCGCCGGCTCAGTAGTATTTATAACCTCCACCTGCGTCTAATCAGATGACGTCACCTGACCGAGGTTATATACAGTATAGCCAAAAATTTGGCGTGTTTGCACACATGCTTCACAACTGGCAACGTGACAAAATGGTTCCCATAGCGTTTTCACGCAGCATCTCGTTCCCGCCTTTTCAGGGAACAGGGTTACAGCACAGTAACCCGAGACGTTTTCGTTGTGTTTATTTGATTCCTATTCAAGACACTTTGATAAGAATGACTGTATATTGTTAATATAGGCCACAGAGTTAAAATTTTTTCACAGTTTCGTTTGTCGAGCCTTGTGATTTTTTTTTATTAAAAATATACCTTGGCTCAAAAAAGGTTGAAAAACACTGCTCTAGAATGATCATGAGTCTTTCTGGACATCTTTTAATTTTCCAGAAATTTTTGTTTACAATGTTCAGGAAATCAAATAAATTTTAACCATAAAGGCCGTATCCTGAATAGAATTGAACTGTAACTGGAGTATTGTTACAGCCCGAGATCATACAGCCTTATATTACAACAGTCTTAACTCATTTTAGTCAAACAAACATATAACAAATTAAAATAATTATTTTAAATCATATTGCAAGTCAAATCAAGCTAATATTACATTTAAACAGTGCATACGCTGATATGTACGGTATAGAGTCTAGCACAATTGTATTTTTCATACATTGTATTTCAGAAAAAGTTAGAACTGAGCAAGCTGGTTTCAGTGAAACGCCTACTGTACATGATATTGAGCAAATGGCATTTGAGTTGCTGTGAGAAACAGGCATTAGGAAAATATATATTTTTTAAAAGTTGCTCTGAGTTTGATGTATTGTAGTATTAAACTATTTACATCTTGTTTCAGAGTAACATTGAAAGAGTTACTAAGCTCTAAACTTAATCATAAAATATACAAAAGCGCCAAATGGCTAAATAAGAATAACAGCACAACTTTATTTTTCCATTATTATTCTATGTGACATTTTGCTTCTGCAATATAAAAAGAATCTTGCATCATGAAAGCGATCATCGCTCTGCTGCCACAGGCTACAGCGTCATACTTATAACAGCAGAATACAGCACAATGCATAATAACTAAAAATATATTTAGGCAATATATTACTACCAACTGTAATGTTATTAAACTTTCATTTATCCATGGTTCACTGCTGACCTAACACTAACTCAATCAACTATTTTGGGATATTTCTAAACTGGATAAGGGCTTAGAAATGAAGGGAAATGAAGGGCTTAGAAATGAAACTACTGAAAAGAAGTACTACAGGAAGTTAATACAGAATTTCAACTCCACATGTGTAATTAACTCTTTTTCCACTTGCAGTATGTATGTATTCACAGACACTCTTCATTAGGAACACCTGTTCAAATGCTCGTTAATGCAAATATCTACTGAGCCAACCACAAGGCAGCAACTCACTGCATTTAACAGACATGCTCAAGATGATCTGCTAAAGTTCAAACAGCACATCACAACGGGAAGGAAAGGTGATTTGAATACTTGAGTGTGACATGTTGGTTGGTGCCAAACAGGCTGGTCAGAGTTTTTTTCAAAACTGCTGATCTACTGGGATCTCTAGGGTTTACAGAGAATGGTCTGAAAAAAGAGAAAATATCCAGTAAGAAAAAGCCTTGTTGATTCCAGAGGACAGAGGATTATTGCCAGACTAGTTGAAAGGCAACAGTAACTCAAATATGATCTCGTCACAACCAAGATATGCTGAAGAGCATCTCTGAATGTACAACATGCCGAACCTTGAAGAAAACCAAACCAGGTGCCATTCGTGTCTCCTATGAATGAGAAACTGAGCTAAAAATGTCTACTGTATATGGACCAAAATCTTTGTTTGCATCAAGTTGTTGAAATAATTCCACGAAGACTTAAGGCAGTATACAAACCGGATTCCAAAAAAGTTGGGACACTAAACAAATTGTGAATAAAAACTGAATTCAATGATGTGGAGATGGCAAATGTCAATCTTTTATTCAGAATAGAACTAGGATGACAGATCAAAGGTTTAATCTGAGAAAATGTATCATTGATTCCAAATTTGTTGACAGTGTCAACAAATCCCAAAAAAGTTGTGACAAGTAGGAATGAGAGGCTGGAAAAAGTAAATTTGAGCATAACGAAGAGCTGGAAGACCAATTAACAGTTGTAAGAGCCATATCACATTTGTTATGTAAGATGGATCTGCAGAATTTGTTGTTGTGTTTATTTTATTTTATCTGTTTTATTTCATTCATTCTATCTTATTCTGTTCATTAGTAAAGCATTAAGCATTAAGTTTATTACATAAGCCATAAGCTCTGAATGTGTTAGTTAAGCATCCATTTTGACAATCATAAGTTGGTCTGTGATGTCATTCCACTATGACATGTATTTGTATGACTGTCGCATGACAGAAAAGTCAGTTTAGATGCGGAAGGCTACGGAAACACAAGCTTTTGACCGTAAGCTAAGAATGTAATTTATAAGATACAGCAACTAGGTTGTTGTAACCGTGAGCTACCCGTAAGCAGATATATACAACGAAAGTGTTGTTAGATACGTGAGCTGAACACAATCAGATAGATATAACATAGGTTGTTGTAAAAGTCAGAAGTTTACAAGATACAGCAACAGGTGTTGTAACCACAGTGGATTTACTCAAGACAACTGTATGAAGTGTTGAATCTTTGATGCTGAAAATAAAATACCAAGACAAAGATATCATCGGACTTCAGTTCTTGTGAGTAAATGATCCAACCAAAGCTACGCGTCAAAACTAGCGAAATAATATGTCCGCATCTACATTAAAGTCAAAAGCTTATCCGTTGTTTTAAGCGCGAAGATAAGTGACTGTTGAAATTGAAAATGAAAGAGGATTTGAGTGCTCTGTACTTCACTATGTCTGACGGCGAGACCGACACAGTTACAGTTGAGTCTGAGCGTGAGACGGCGCTCGAGTAAGAAGATGCAATATGGAAGCTTCAAGAATTAATGAGAATTCGAGAAGAAAAGTGGAGTCAAGTAACTGCACTATCCAACGAAATAAGGTTGTACAACGTTGAAATTAGGTACCATACAGACTACAAAGAGCTGCTAAAGAACTTTACTCAGAGCAATAGAGAAGTGCGATTGCGTTTAAACGAAAGCGAACGCGAACTGGACCAGCAGACTTGGCACAGGCCCAAATCACTGCGCATTACAGAATTAAGGAAAAGGTGGATCACTGGATAGCGGACACCAAGTGCCACTCTATGACGTCGCGAACACGCGAAGAGGCGACAGCATGTACAATGTACAATTGCACAATTAGGGATTTGGCAGACGCTCTTATCCAGAGCGACTTAAATTTTTTATCTCATTATACATCTGAGCAGTTGAGGGTTAAGGGCCTTGCTCAAGGTCCCAACAGTGGCAACTTGGTGGTTGTGGGGTTTGAACCTGGGATCTTCCGAACCGTAGTCCAATGCCTTAACCACTGAGCTACCTCTGTCCCAGATAACGGCAGCGTCCAAGAGATCCTCCGCATCATCTACAGCATCATTAACTCGGCTAAAAAGGGCAGAAGCTACTAGAGCAGCCCTGCTAGCTGAAGCACTAGCCTTAGACCAACGGCAGAAGCTGGAAGAGCAGGAGGCGCAACTAGAAATGGAAAAGGTAAAACTAAAGACACAGAAGGAAAGACTGAGACTTGACACGGAGCTCGCAAAGGCCGCAGCTGAAATAAATGTTTACTCTGAATACGACAGCCGATCGCCCGCGAGAAAGAGCGCACTCATTGAATCGAGCAGTGCGCGCCCGAGCAGCGCGCGCCCGAGCAGCGCGCACTCTCACCCGTTCAACTCAAAATGCAACAGCCGAGCGCAGCCTGCAAAGGAGAGCGCATTCACCGAATTGAGTAACGCGCACCTGAGTAGAGCTCAATCTACAGACTTAGAACACAATGAGCTTTACGAGTACAGCGTGCCCACGGAACACAAACACGCCTCGTGGCAGCCCGTTCGAGAGTCACATTTCGAGGCAGCCCGTTCAAGCGAGCCCATCAGTGCCAGACCTACAATGGCAAGTACTCAAAATGAATGTCCCATCCTGGACAATGAAAAGTTATGTCAGAGCTTCGATACAGTACATTATCGAATGGCAACGCTCTACGGGGCACCGCACTCAGGCATGCCCATGAGCTCAAACCCACAAATGACAAGTACCCCGAATAAACGTTCTACCCACAACAATGATCATCCATGGCAGGGTTATGATGCAGCACAGCATCAAATGCAACGCCAGGCAGTTCACCCAGGCGCGCTTGCAAGTATAAATCAGCAACCGATAAGCACCTTAAGAAACCCATTTAGTATGACAGAATACACTACTCAAGACAATGAATACTTGCGTCAGAGCCTCGACACAGTAGGGCAGGTGCAACGTCAAGCAGAGCTCACCGAACTGCTCGCGAGAAGCCACATGCTGTCAACTTTGCCCCAGCGCAACATTCTTCCGTACAACGGGGACCCGTTTAAATTTTCATCCTTCATGATATCCTTTGAGCGTTTCGTTGAATCCAAAGCTGACAACGACGTTGAAAGGCTGTCCTATCTAGAACTGTTCACCACAGGCGAACCTAAGGAACTTGTAGCGAGCTGCATGAACATGACAGATGGCTATGCAAGAGCAAAGAAATTGTTGACGATAGGTTTGTTAACGAACTAAGAATTGCAGCAGCATATAAGCAAAAGGCAGCTAAGTGGCCAAAAATAAAACCAGACGACGGAAGGGCATTAAGTGCCCTCTCCTCGTTCCTGACAACCTGCCAAAACGCCATGGAGAACCGTGAATCCATGGATGAGTTGAATAGCAGCCAGTGCATGAATGACATTCTCACAAAGCTGCCTCACAAGCTGATTGACAGGTGGAAGCTTCGCTCACATCAGCACTACGAGCTCCACGGAACAAGAGCCAAGTTCACCCAGCTGGTGGACTTCATCGATCAACAAGCTAGACTGTACTCCAATCCGTCCTTCGCTGACCTGGACGCCGTAACCAGCGACAGAAAACACAGTCACACATCCCTTCAAGAACCCAAACAAAGGGGCCAAGGAAAACCCAGGTCAGCTTCGCAACCGAGGTCAGACAGGTTGGTAAACATTTCAAAGACTCGATTATAAAAGGGACTGCCAGCGCCTTTACTAAACCGTGCGCACATTGCAAAGGGGAGCATATCTTAGACGATTGCTTCCAATTTAATGATAAGACACACAAAGACAAAGTAGAATTCTTAAAAAGGAATGGATTCTGTTTCGGATGCTTAAGAAAGGGTCATTTACAGTGGTGTGAAAAACTATTTGCCCCCTCCTGATTTCTTATTCTTTTGCATGTTTGTCACACAAAATGTTTCTGATCATCAAACACATTTAACTATTAGTCAAAGATAACACAAGTAAACACAAAATGCAGTTTTTAAATGAGGGGTTTTATTATTTAGGGAGGAAAAAAAAAATCCAAACCTACATGGCCCTGTGTGAAAAAGTAATTGCCCCCTGAAACTAATAACTGGTTGGGCCACCCTTAGCAGCAATAACTGCAATCAAGCGTTTGCGATAACTTTCAACGAGTCTTTTACAGCGCTCTGGAGGAATTTTGCCCCACACTGCAAATTATCTGACACTTGCCATGATTTAAAATCTGACTTTCAGACATGATAGATAATTTGCCTTGTTTTAAAAATTACTTACTTGTTTTTAATACTTGATTTTATATCATAATCTTAAACTGAGCAAGAGTATATCATTTTGTCTCTATTAGTCCAGAAATCCTAAATTGGATAGAATAGCTCTTAAAATAAGCTAAATTAGTTATTTCACCAGACGTCTCACAAAATAAAACTTCTTTTAAGATTCTTTGACAAACTCAGTTTGCTTGATTTAAAAATCTTATTTCAAGATTTCTTATCAAGTAAAATTTACTTGCTGCATGGACAGATAATTTCACTAGTTTTAGGTAATTTTTTATCAAATGTAGTAATTGTTTCTTATTTTTAGACTAACAATTTTTGCAGTGCACTCATCTTTGCAGAATTGTTGTAATTCAGCTTTATTTGAGGGTTTTCTAGCATGAACTGCCTTTTTAAGGTCATGCCACAACATCTCAATAGGATTCAGGTCAGGACTTTGACTAGGTCACTCCAAAGTCTTCATATTGTTTTTCTTCAGCCATTCAGAGGTGGATTTGCTGGTGTGTTTTGGGTCATTGTCCTGCTGCAGCACCCAAGATTGCATCAGCTTGAGTTGACGAACAGATGGCTGGACATTCTCCTTCAGGATTTTTTGGTAGACAGTAGAATTCATGGTTCCATCTATCACAGCAAGCCTTCCAGGTCCTGAAGCAGCAAAACAACTCCAGACCATCACACTACCACCACCATATTTTACTGTTGGTATGATGTTCTTTTTCTGAAATGCTGTGTTACTTTTACGCCAGATGTAATGGGACACGCACCTTCCAAAAAGTTCAACTTTTGTCTCGTCGGTCCACAAGGTATTTTCCCAAAAGTCTTGGCAATCATTGAGATGTTTTTTAGCAAAATTGAGACGAGCCTTAATGTTCTTTTTGCTTAAAAGTGGTTTGCGCCTTGGAAATCTGCCATGCAGGCCGTTTTTGCCCAGTCTCTTTCTTATGGTGGAGTCGTGAACACTGACCTTAATTGAGGCAAGTGAGGCCTGCAGTTCTTTTAGATGTTGTCCTGGGGTCTTTTGTGGCCTCTCGGGTGAGTTGTCTCTGCACTCTTGGGGTAATTTTGGTCGGTCGGCCATTTGTGGATAATGGCTCTCACTGTGGTTCGCTGGAGTCCCAAAGCTTTAGAAATGGCTTTATAACCTTTACCAGACTGATAGATCTCAATTACTTTTGTTCTCACTTGTTCCTGAATTTCTTTGGATCTTGGCATGATGTCTAACTTTTGAGGTGCTTTTGGTCTACTTCTCTGTGTCAGGTAGCTCCTATTTAAGTGATTTCTTGATTGAAACAGGTGTGGCAGTAATCAGGCCTGGGGGTGACTACAGAAATTGAACTCAAGTGTGATAAACCACAGTTAAGTTATTTTTTAACAAGGGGGGCAATCACTTTTTCACACAGGGCCATGTAGATTTTGAGTTTTTTTTTCTCCCTTAATAACGTAAAATTTCATTTAAAAACTGCATTTTGTGTTCAATTATGTTATCTTTGACTAATAGTTAACGGTTTTTGATAAGCAGAAACATTTAAGTGTGACAAACATGCAAAAGAATAAGAAATCAGGAAGGGGGCAAATAGTTTTTCACACCACTGTATGGAAAGACTGTGCCAGAAAAATAACATGTTCATTGTGCGCAAAGCCACATCCTCGCATGTTACACATAGCAGTGCAAGACACGGTGCAGTTAGCCACAAGCACCAACGAAAACGAAACTGAAGGTGACACAAAAAATACACCATCTGCAGTGAGCCACGAATCAAATGCCCTCACTGGGGCTGGAGGTAATTGCATCCTCCCCATAGTACCTGTTAAAATAAAGTCCAAGAAAGGTGACAAAATTGCAGAAGTGTATGCATTTATAGACCAAGGTAGTTCCGCCACATTCTGTACAGAGTCGTTAGCAAGGCGATTAAATGTACAAGGCAGAAGAGTTAAAATACTGCTGAGCACCATGAACTCAACAAAACTTGTAGAAAGTTACATGCTCAAGGATTTGGAGATTAGTAGCCTGGAAGAAAACACCTTTATTGAACTTCCCAATGTGTATACACAAAAGAATATCCCAGCTACAGTGGAAAGTATTCCACAACAGCACGACATCGACCAGTGGTCCTACCTTAGCGAGGTAAAGGTGCCCCAGATTAGCGCCGGAATTGAAATTCTCATAGGAAATAAAGAGCACAAACTCCTAAAACCATGGCGAGTAATCAATAGCTGGCATGAAGGGCCATACGCGGTGCAGAGTGCTCTCGGATGGACTGTGAACGGGCCTCTCCGAGAACCCGACGAACCATTGATTGTTACAGTTAACCGAACCTCTATTGAAAGTGTAGAACGAATGCTGATAGAGCAATATGACTATGATTTTCCCGAACGAAATTGTGATGATAAGGCACAGGAAGAGGATTATCAGTTCTTAGATCTCGTTAATAACTCTTTGTAGTTCACAGATAATCACGTCTACATCGGCCTCTCACTTAAGAAAGCATCCGTTCAAATGCCCAACAACCGAAATGCAGCCAGCAGCGTGCGCCCGAGCAGCGTGCACTCTCACCTTTCCAACTCAAAAGGCAATAGCCGTGCCCTACTGACTTTCATTCCCGAAAGCGAAAGGATCAAAGACATGAGAGACTTAGACTTGAGCAAAGATGCACTGCCCATCGAGAGAACTCTGGGGGTGCTGTGGTGCATTAATTCAGACATGTTCAAGTTCAAAATTTGTTTAAAAGAACGACCTGTGACAAGACGAGGAATCCTGTCAATCACCAGTTCGATTTACGACCCCTTAGGTTTTCTCGCACCTGTCACACTGCCAGCCAAAATTCTAATGCAACAGTTATGTAAAGAAAAACTCGCATGGGACGACGACATTCCCGAGCAGTTTGCTAAAGTATGGAAAACCTGGCTGCAAGAGCTGCCCCAACTGTCCGAGTTCAGCGTAGCAAGGTGCGTGAAACCAGCCGACTTTGGAGTTACAGCTACAGCACAACTCCACCACTTCTCGGATGCAAGTGAAATGGGATACGGAGTTGTCTCATACCTCAGGTTAGTAAATGATGATGGACTCACACATTGCGCATTCATGATGGGGAACTCCCGTGTAGCACCCCTGAAACAAACCACAATCCCACGAATGGAATTGACGGCGGCAGTGGTCACTGTAAAAAATGACAAAATGTTGAGAGAGCAACTAGACATGAAATTACTAGACTCGATGTTTTGGACTGACAGCACAACTGTTTTGAGATACATTGACAATAAAACACTTCATTTTAAGACCTTTGTGGCCGACAGAATTGCCACTATAAGAGAGTCAACCAAGACAAAGCAATGGAGGTACGTCAATATCTCAAAAAACCCAGCTGATTCTGCGTCCAGGGGGGTATCCTGTGAAAAGTTTATGAAAAACGTCACCTGGATTCACGGCCCTTCCTTTCTCAAAGAAGCAGAGTGTAACTGGCCTGAAAATATTTATGACACGTCAGTGAAAGAAAATGATGATGAAATCAAGCTCTCAGCTTTAATGAACATTATGAGCATTACAGAAAGCACAGACGCAGTGAGCAAATTAATTAATTATCACTCCGACTGGCACGACGACTTTTTGAAGTTAAAAAGATCCGTTGCCTAGATCCTTCACATCAGAGACATGCTCAAACAAAAAACAGAAATGGTCAAAACACAAGTAGATAACCCAGAGACAGAAAAGCACAAGTCTCTAACAGCTCAAGACCTAACAAGAGCAGAAAACGAAATCATTAAGTTCACTCAAAGACAAAATTTTAAGAAAGAAATTCTCACGTTGCAAAATGGTAAAGCAGCAGCAGAATTCAAACAGGGAATTCCCACACAACAAAAACGAAAGGCATCTGTAAAAAGAAACAGCCGCTCATCCAAACTGGAACCTCTGACACCAAACCACCTGCTGCTGACAGCCAAACCTGCCCCCTGAATTTTTCAAAAAGGAAGACATCTATGCACGTCGCAGGTGGAAGCAGATTCAGTACCTATCAGACCTGCTCTGGAAGCGATGGGTGCGTGAATACTTGCCCTTGCTCCAGGAACGTCAAAAATGGTTTAAAAAAAAAAAAAAAAAAACTCTCGATTGGAGATATAGTTTTTAATAATTGGTGAGTCTTCTCCAAGAAATTCATGGGTTTATCGGATGAATCACGAAAGTGCTCCCCGATGAAAGGGGACTTGTGAGACATGTGTTAGTCAAAACTAAGAGCAACACCCTGGAAAGACCCATTGACAAGCTGTGAAACGGACTGTTAAATGTGTTATAATCTGTTATGAAAATTGATATAAACACCTGAGATAAAATTTAAATGTTTAAAGGATCTAAAATGTTTTAGAAGGTTAAGAATGTTTAATTTCATGTCGTTACAAAAAAAAAAAAACAGAAAATTGTAATTGTCAGTCTTCTTGCCTGTCAATTAGGGGCTGGAATGTAAGAGCCATATCACATTTGTTATGTAAGATGGATCTGCAGAATTTGTTGTTGTGTTTATTTTATTTTATCTGTTTTATTTCATTCATTCTATCTTATTCTGTTCATTACTAAAGCATTAAGCATTAAGTTTATTAAGAGCTGCTAAAGAACTTTACTCAGAGCAATAGAGAAGTGCGATTGCGTTTAAACGAAAGCGAACGCGAACTGGACCAGCAGGATTGGCACAGGCCCAAATCACTGCGCATTACAGAATTTAAGGAAAAGGTGGATCGCTGGATAGCGGACACCAAGGGCCACTCTATGAAGTCGCGAACACGCGAAGACGATGTCTCGCCAGGCGACAGCGTGTCACAGATAACGGCAGCGTCCAAGAGGTCCTCCTCATGTTGCAGGTGAGCAACATTAGCTCCTTCTTCTTTCCCCTGCTGTTTAACTGCCCCTTTATGTGGCCGTGCTACACTCTCTCTCTCTCTCTCTCTCTCTCTCTCTCTCTCTCTCTATATATATATATATATATATATATATATATATATATATATATTATATTATATCTCACAAATGATCACACCTGGACTTCATTAGATAATTACTGCAGTGGCTAATATGGATTAGCAGTGAACTATGTAACCTTAACTGATGCAGTAAGTAGCTTCTCATTTCTTAAACATCTTTGTCAGAAAACACATCCTGTGGCCAAGAAAACAACTAAGAACTAAGACTGCTGAGAATGGAAAAACACATTATTAAAGCCTTGAAAGATAGTGGTGAATTATCATCTTCAAGGAACAAATGTGGTAGGAAAAACATCCTGAATGAGCATGATGGGAGATCAGGCATGTCTTATCAATTTCTATTGAAATCAAATTGTCAAAAGAAATAACAGTAGAACTCATGGCTATGTTTAATAAGAGCATTTCCACACAGATAATAAAAAGCGAACTCAAGGGACTGGAACTATAAAAATCAGTGGTTGATAGGAAAACCACTTCTCAGTGAGGCTAATCAGAAAAAAGGCTTCATTTTGCTAGAATTGTTGAGGTCATGTGATCTGATGAGTTCAGATATACACTGTTTCATTAGAATGGGTGCATCAGGGTAAGATGAGAGGTGCATAAATTGATGCACCCATCATGCCTAGTGGCTATTGTGCAAACATGTGGAGGCATGTTATGAACTGGGGTTGCTTCTGGTCAGGTCTAGGTTGAGAGATTTTGTGTGCCCAAAAAATTAGGTCAGCAGACTACTGTACTTCTAAGTGACCTGTTTTTTCAAACAATGTATTTTTGGATTTTGGAAGTTGTAGTTTAAGTTGACGATGCCAGGATTCAAATGGTGAAAAAGTGGCTCAGGGACCATGAGATCATTTTCACCCACGGTTTGGCCACCACAGACCTTAACCAGGGTCCAGACTTTAAACCCATTGATAATCTTTGGGATTAAGTGATCCGACTCTTACATCATCAATACAAGATTTTGGAGAATAACTAATTAATGCTACTTTGCACCAGCATGAATGTTGTGACATTACATATGTTTTTTAAAATGATGCCATGGCCATAATCAAAGCAAAAGTTTTTTTTTTTTTTTTTTGGCTAGGCAGTGTCTATTGACTAGGAAGCATAGGATAAACTAGGAGAGAGACACAGAAGGTAAAACTCTTTCATAGGCTAATCAATAATGCTACACTTCGGGATCAATCTTGTTTTGTGCCCTGATGATATGATATGTTAGTCTTAAGGGGCCAGGTGGAAGAAAATGATCACACCTAAAAAGAAAGTGTATTGACAGACAAAGAGAATACAATTGGTTGCAGAAGAAACAAGTCCATAAGGGTGCCAGACACGAGCTGGCAAGTACACTATAAGGTTTATATCAGGAGGAAAATAAAACTTGAATAATGTTGTCATGCGTCTCTCTCCCACTCACACATACACAAACAACATAATGCATCAAACAGTCAAAGAAGATACAGGCCAAGCTTCAGTTAATGTTTACATCAAGCATCAGAATGAAGAAAAAGTGTATTTTGTGTGACTTTAACCTTGGCATGATTGTTGCAAGTAAACAGGCTAGGATTATTATTTCAAATCTTTTGAGCTCCTGGGATTGTCAACTGCAATGATCTCAAGAGCTAACATGGAATTTTGGAAAGAATGAATGAATGAATGAATGAATGAATAGCTCTCTTATCAATACGATATTATCCAAGAAAATGCCATGCTAAGACGGATAGTAAAACAAATGATCACTTTTTAGTTGTGAGCAGAAAGGTACAGCAGCATGCACAAATCTTTAAGATAGGCGGACAAGACCGTATCAGCATCCACTTCTGTCAATCAAGAATAGGAATCTGATGCTCTTATTAGCACTGACTCTGCACAGTTGAAGGCTGTCTGTTGGAGCTGTTGAAGCGATCTTCATATATTTGAGTAGATTTCAAATTGTTGCTAATGCATTTTTACTATTTTTATATGGAGCACTAAGTGGGCTTTCATAATATCGTTGATGTACGTATGTATGCCAAAGTACACACACTGTATAAGAAAATGTAAGCTCAAGCTGAAAAGCAGTAAAAAGAAAAACAAACAAAGCTTGCTGATTGTTTTGAACACAGAACAGAGTGCTTGAAAGTCTTGGGTGTTTGCCCATAGTAAAGCAGTTCAATTATAATTCATAAAAGTATGTGTGTGCCCTGCGATGGATTGGCACCCTGTTCAGGGTGTACCCCGCCTAGTGCCCGAGGTCTCCTGGGATAGGCTCCAGGTCCCCCGCGACCCTGAACACAGGATTAAGCGGTATAGAAAATGAATGAATGAATGAATTAATTAATTTTATTCAGGGTAACGTAACTGATGTGCCTAACTTTTTCAGCTGGTCCTTCTTTTCACTGAATGTACATATTGACACCATGCACAAGGGAAAAACAGGTTTCCCCAGGACTCTTATTAATGTTTTAGCTGTTTACATCTATACGCTCAGATTCTCGAAATAAAAGCATGCTTCCAAGCATGGTTTTGCGCACACACACATACACCATAAAACTACACAGCAAAATAAATAAATTAATGAATTAATTCAACATCTTCTTTGTCTATCGGCTGTTCCCTTTCAATTCAGTTTTATTTGTATAGCGCTTTTAACAATTGACATTGTCTCAAAACAGCTTTACACAATCAAAAGAATTATTTAAGTTTGTATGGAATGTGAATATGTATGAATCAAAATGTTCAGATATTCCCTGGCGAGCAAGCCCGAGGGCGACAGTGGCAAGGAAAAACTCCCTGAGACGGTAATAGGAAGAAACCTTGAGAGGAACCAGACTCGACAGGGAACCCATCCTCATCTGGGTGAAACAGATAGCAGGAAATGATCTGCATTTATACAGTGTTAAGTGTTAGGTTCAGCTATAATAGTTGATGTTAATTGATGTTATAATACTTGATGTAAAATGGAGTCCAGTAGTTATTCGAGACTCAGATAGACTTGTAGAAAGTTCCAGTCCTGAACTATCGAATTGTCAAGTCCTCAGAGAAACAGCTGACAACACCAGTCGAGGCCAGAACCATCTTCTAAGTATAGAGAATCATCCCCAGACACCAGACGCATCCTAAAGAGACACACGGGGCATCCATGCGATGAGACCTCCAACCAGAAACCGGGCACCAGGATGGATCAGACAGGTCCGGAGGGCAGTGGGAGTCTGGATCACTGGCAGCTCAGGAACCACATGTGTAGCTCGACAGAGAGAGAGAGAGAAAGAGTGAAAGGGGGAGACAGGGGGAGAGAGGAAAGAGAAAGAGGGGGAGGAAGAGAAGAGGAGGAGAGATTGCAATTAGGTATGGTCACAGTCACAATGTCTAATGTGAATGTATATTTACTGTAGAGTGCAAGCAGGGACTCCGGCAGGACTAACTATGACAGCATAACTAAAAGGGAGAGCCAGAAGGAAACACAAACATGAGGGCTCCCTGAGATGTAAAGCAAACAATCACCTCACCGTCAACAAACCTGAGTGATCAAATGAGACTGAGGAAGACAGCATCTAAAACATACCAGTTCACCATAATACTCTACGTCCATGAGTCCCCCAGATCTGCTCCTTTACCTTATGGCAAATCTATTTATAAAAATGCTTGGCTAAATAAATAGGTTTTTAGCCTAGACTTAAACACTGAGACTGTGTCTGAGTCCCGAACACTATTTGGAAGACTATTCCATAATTTTGGGGCTTTGTAAGAAAAAGCTCTGCCCCCAGCTGTAGTTTTCATAATACGCGGTACTGATAAGCAGCCTGCATCCTTTGACCGAAGTAGGCGTGGCGGATCGTAAGACACTAGCAGTTCGCTCAGATACTGCGGCGCGAGACCATTTAATGCCTTATATGTCAAGAGTAGTATTTTAAAATCAATGCGAAATTTCACAGGGAGCCAATGCAGTGAAGATAGGATAGGGGTGATGTGCTCATATCTTCTGGTTCTAGTGAGGACTCTCGCTGCTGCATTTTGGACTAGCTGAAGCTTGTTTATGCACCTAACTGAACAACCAGACAGTAAGGCATTACAATAGTCCAACCTAGAAGTGATAAAAGCATGAACTAGTTTTTCTGCATCATTTAGCGACAATATATTTCTTATTTTGGCGATATTTCTAAGGTGAAAGAATGCTATCCTGGTGATATTATCTACATGAGCTTCAAATGAAAGGCTGGAATCTATAATCACGCCGAGGTCTTTTACTGTTGCACTTGACGGAACAGAAAGGCCATCTAAAGTTACGGTGTGATCTAAGATTTTACTTCTAGCTGTATGCGGTCCTATGACTAGAACTTCTGTCTTATCCGGATTAAGCAGAAGGAAGTTAATTAGCATCCAATTTCTTATGTCCTGAACACATTGCTCAACTTTAGTAAGATGGTTTTTCTCATCAGGTTTTGTTGAGACATATAACTGTGTGTCGTCAGCATAACAATGAAAACTAATACCATGCTTACGGATTATGTTGCCCAGAGGAAGCATGTAAAGGAAAAAAAGCAGTGGGCCTAAAACTGAACCCTGCGGAACGCCAAACTCCACTAGAGAACATGCAGAATAATCACCATTTAAGTCTACATACTGATAACGATCGGTCAAATAGGATCTGAGCCAGGAGAGGGTTGTACCCTTAATTCCTACTAAATTTTCTAATCTGTGAAGAAGAATAGCATGATCAATAGTGTCAAAAGCTGCACTGAGGTCGAGTAATACAAGCATAGTTACACAACCCTGATCAGAGGCCAATAGGAGGTCATTTACTACTTTAACGAGTGCTGTTTCTGTGCTGTGATGAGGCCTAAATCCTGACTGATACAGTTCATGTATGCCATTTCTATGTAGATATGAGCATAGCTGCTCCGCTACTATCTTTTCCAGAATCTTAGAGATAAAGGGGAGGTTTGATATTGGCCTGTAATTGGACAGCTGACAGGGGTCGAGGTCAGGTTTCTTAATTATTGGTTTAATAACTGCTACTTTAAAAGATTTTGGAACATAACCAATGCTGAGTGAGGAATTAATTATTCTCAACATCGGTTCTGTTATTACTGGTGCTATCTGTTTAAGAAAATGTGTCGGTATAGGATCTAATATACAGGTTGATGAATTTGCAGAAGAGATGAGTGAAATTAGTTCATTCTCTTCAAGAGGAGTAAAGTATTCTAGGTTTGAATCTGACATGGCTAGGTTAACATCAGTATCAATTACATTGTTTGGTTTCAAAGCCTCAATTTTATGCCTGATATTTACAATTTTATTATTAAAAAAGTTCATGAAGTCCTCACTATTGCATGATGTTGTTGTGGAGATTTCTGTAGTGGTCTTATTTCTGGTTAATTTGGCTACGGTATTAAATAAAAATCTAGGATTATTTTTATTTTCGTCTATAAGAGTGGAGAGATACGTTGATCTAGCTACACTAAGAGCTTTCCTATAGTTCAGGATGCTCTCTTTCCATGCTATTTGAAATACCAACAATTTAGTTTGACGCCATTTACGCTCTAATTTCCGAGCAGTCTGTTTTAAAGTGCGCGTGTGATTGTTATACCAGGGAGCGAGTTTCTTATCTCTAATAATTTTTCTTTTAGCTGGAGCTACATTATCTAAGGTACAACGAAGTGTCGACTCTAAATATTCAGTCGCCTGATCAAGTTCTGTGGGGTCAGACGGTGGCCTAATCGAAGTTGGTAACTCTGGGAGATTACTGATAAAACTCTGTGTGGTAGTTGATGTGAATGTACGTTTAATACGGTAGCGCGGTACTGTGCGTACATTATCACTGTGAGACACTTGAATGGAGACAAGATAGTGATCTGAGATAATTTCAGACAGTGGAATTGTGAACACATTTCTTATAGTTAATCCGAAGAATATTACTAAATCTAAAGTGTGACCTGCTTTATGAGTGGGTCCTACTACACACTGATTTACACCTACGGAGTCCAGTATGGATATAAATGCTGTTCTCAGAGGGTCTTCTGGATTCTCAAAATGAATGTTAAAATCTCCAGCAATTAACACTTTGTCTACAGAAATGACCAGGTCTGAGATGAAATCTGCAAATTCACTAAGAAATTCAGAATACAGCCCTGGAGGTCTGTAAATTATAATTAGTGGAATCGACTGAGCTGATTTAATATACTTAAATACACTTATGTTACTATAGAGAATTTCAAATGAGTTAAATTTGTGTCTGTGTTTTTGTACGATAGACAGGTTATCATTATGAATAACTGCGACGCCTCCTCCTCTACCAGTTAACCGAGGCTGGTGTATGTAGCTGTATCCAGGAGGACTAGCTTCATTTAGAGCTACATACTCATCCTGTTTAACCCATGTTTCAGTTAAACAGAGTATATCAAACGCCTGATCTGTGATAATTTCATTAACAATAACTGCTTTTGATGTGAGAGATCTAATATTTAACAATCCTAGCTTCAGATCAGAGGTGCCGGCTGCGCATTCAGTATGATCGGAGTTTGTGGACTTTATGTTAATTAGATTATTGAAACAGACTTTCTGGGTCTTTCTACATTTTTGCTTAGATCGGGGAACAGACACAGTCTCAATAAGGTGAACCCTGAGTGACGACTCTATGCAGCTAGCAGACGGTTGGTTTAGCCTGTCTGTCTGCTCCCTGGCCTGGGCTCTGGATTGTCACCGATTAACTAGACCTCTACTGAGACTATGAGCTATACTACAGGAAATGAGAGAAGCACCTTCCCGAGTGGGATGGACACCGTCCCGCCCTAACAGGCCAGCTTTGCCCTCAAAGGTCTTCCAATTGTCTATGTAGCCCACATTATTTTTGGAGCACCACCTGGACATCCAGCGGTTCAGCGACCATAACCTGCTGTAAGCTATGTCGCCACGTCTCATTGGGATGGGACCAGAGCATACTACTTCATCGGACATCGCCTTCGCTAATTTAAACACCTCTGTAAAGTTATTCTTACTAACCTCTGACTGACGAAGGCGTATATCATTAGCTCCAGCATGTACCACTATCTTAGAGAACCTATGCTGTCCTAGAGCCCTAAGATTACCTGCTATGTCCGGTGCTCTGGCTCCCGGGATACACCTAACCACTGCCGCTGGCGCCCCTAAAGGTCTAGCTAATGTCACGTGTCTCAGTATAGAGTCTCCTATAACCAGAGCTCTTTCAGGTTTCTCAGCGGGTGCAGCACTGAGGAGAGCAAACCTGTTGGACACGTGAAGCGCAGAGGAGGTGTGCTCCGGTGGGCTAGCCTTAGCGTTAGCTTTGGCTGAACGAGTATGCCGCCGAGTCGTCACCCACTCGCCCCGCTGTGAGGGCTCTAATGCCGGAGTCGGGGGCTGTTTATCTCCGCCTGTGGCACCCAGACTGTCCGCTACAGGAATAACACTGCTCTCACACTGTCTAACACTCTCTAAAGTCTGGATGCGCTCCTCTAACGCTGATATCTTCTCCGTCAGAGTGCTCACTAACACACACCTATCACAAATAAAATTATCGCTAATGACGGAGGAAGAATGTCTAAACATCCTGCACTCTACACACTGAACAAGCTGAACGGTAGACATTATAACGTACCTCTGTGTCGGAGTTTTTAGTTGTTTAGTTGAGGAAACTCGCGCGTTGCGAAACTTTCGCGGCAACAATACGAAAACAGGAAGCTACCCCTTTCAGGGGTCGCCACAGCGAATCATCTGCCTCCATCTAACCCTATCCTCTGCATCCTCTTCTCTCACACCAACTAACTTCATGCCCTCTCTCACTGCATCCATAAATCTCCTCTTTGGTCTTCCTCTAGACCTCCTGCCTGGCAGTTCCAACCTCAGCATCCTTCTACCGATATTTTCACAATCTCTCCTCTGAACATGTCCAAACCACCTCAATCTGGCCTCTCTGACTTTATCTCCAAAACATCTAACATGGGTTGTCCCTCTGATGACCTCATTCTTGATCCTATCCATCCTTGTCACTCCCAAAGAGAACCTCAACATCTTCAGCTCTGCTACCTCTAGCTCTGCCTCCTGTCTTTTCTTCAGTGCCACTGTCTCTAAGCCGTAGAGCATTGCTGGTCTCACCACTGTCCTGTACACCTTTCCTTTCATTCTCGCTGATACTCTTTTATCACACAACACACCTGACACTTTTCTCCACCCATTCCAACCTGCCTGTACTCGTCTCTTCACCTCCTTTGAACACTCTCCGTTGCTCTCGACCATTGACCCTAAGTACTTAAAATCCTGCACCTTCTTTACCTCTGCTTCCTGTAGCCTCACTGTTCCTCTTGGGTCCCTCTCATTCACACACATGTATTCCGTCTTGCTGCGGCTAACCTTCATTCCTCTGCTTTCCAGAGCGTACCTCCACCTCTCCAAATTTTCCTCCACCTGTTCCCTGCTCTCGCTACAAAGCACAATGTCATCTGCAAACATCATAGTCCATGGAGACTCCTGTCTAACTTCATCTGTCATCCTGTCCATCACTAGAGCAAACAAAAAGGGGCTTAGAGCCGATCCTTGATGCAGACCCACCTCCACCTTGAACTCTTCTGTCACACCTACAGCACATCTTACCACTGTCTTACAGCTCTCATACTGTACATGTCCTGCACCACTCTAACATACTTCTCTGCCACTCCAGACTTCCTCATACAACACCACAGCTCCTCTCTTGGCACCCTGTCGTACACTTTCTCTAAATCTACAAAGACACAATGCAACTCTTTATTACCTTCTCTGTACTTCTCCACCAGCATCCTCAAACCAAATACTGCATCTGATGTACTCTTTCTAGGCATAAAACCATATTGCTGCTCACAAATTCTCACCTCTGCCCTTAACCTAGCTTCCACTACTCTTTCCCACAGCTTCATTGTATGGCTCATTAGCTTTATACCTCTGTAATTGCCACAGCTCTGCACATCTCCCTTGTTCTTAAAAATCGGCACCAATACACTTCTCCTCCATTCCTCTGGAATCCTCTCATTCTCCAAGATCTCGTTAAACAAACTTGTCAGAAACTCTACTGCCACCTCTCCTAAGCACTTCCATACCTCCACAGGTATTTCATCAGGACCAACAGCCTTTCCACTCTTCATCCTCTTCAACGCCCTTCTCACCTCACTTTTACTAATATTTGCTACTTCCTGCTCCAGAACAGTCACCTCTTCTACTCTTTGTTCTCTTTCGTTTTCCTCATTCATCAACTCCTCAAAGTACTCCTTCCATCTTCCCATCACCCTCCTGGCATCTGTCAGTACATTTCCATCTCTCTTTAATCACTCTAACCTGCTGCACATCCTTCCTATCTCTATCTCTTTGCCTTGCCAACCTGTACAGATCCACCTCTCCCTCCTTACTGTCCAGCCTAGCATACAAGTCCTCATATGCTCTTTGTTTGGCCTTTGCCACTTCTACCTTCACCTTACGGTGCATCTCCCTGTACTCCTGTCTACTCTCTTCAGTCCTCTCAGTGTCCCACTTCTTCTTGGCTAGCCTCTTTCCCTGTATACACTCCTGGACTTCCTCATTCCACCACCAAGTCTCCTTGTCCCTTTTTCCCTTACCTGATGATACACCAAGTATTCAATTCAATTCAATTCAATTTTATTTATATAGCGCT
The DNA here is from genome assembly GCA_030522415.1 of Channallabes apus. Classification (NCBI taxonomy): domain Eukaryota; kingdom Metazoa; phylum Chordata; class Actinopteri; order Siluriformes; family Clariidae; genus Channallabes; species Channallabes apus. Next base: position 15,299,217 of record CM060109.1, read on the forward strand.
TTTAACAATGGTCATTGTCTCAAAGCAGCTTCACAAAAATTAAAGAAATAAAAAAAAAAAAAATTATATATAAAATAATTATATAATTATATATAAAATAATAAATAAATAAAATTATAATAGAAAATAAATAAATAAAAACAAATAATAATAATAATAATAATAATAATTATAGAAAAGAAAATAATTGGAAGTGTGGATGTGTGAGAAAAATGTGCAGATAATAATGAGACGAATGAATGAAATTTTTCTGATGAGCAAGCCAAGGGTGACGGCGACGGTGGCAAGGAAAAACTCCCTGAGATGGCATTAGGAAGAAACCTTGAGAGGAACCAGACTCAACAGGGAACCCATCCTCATTTGGGCGATAACAGATAGAAATGATATAACATCTTGTGAGTTGTGCAGGTGAAAATTCAATATGACAGAAATTATTTAAATTGACATGAAGACCAGTTCAGCATAGGGACGAGTCAGTAGGTGCAGAGGGCAGATGAGGTCTGGATCACTGGAAGCACAGGAGCAGCATGTGTAGCTCCAACCATCATAAAGCTGAATCCAGCTGGAGCTGGTCCTTCTCTGGATGCCTCTGGATGCCTCAGGAACCTCGCAGGGTTACCTGTCTCCCTGATCACATTGGCTGTAGTTGTCCAGTCAACTGAAAGCATCTCCTGACCACCCATAGCTTGTCTCAACTCCTCCCTAAAGACTACACAACATTCTTCCTTTCTCAGCTTCCACCACTTTGTCCTCTGCTCTGCCTTTGTCCTCTTCACCTTCCTCACCACCAGGGTTATTTTACACACCACCATGCTGTGTTGTCTGGCTACACTCTCCCCTACCAACACCTTGCAGTCACTGATCTCTTTCAGATTACAACGTCGACACAAGATGTAGTCCACCTGAGTGCTTCTGCCTCCGCTCTTATATGTCACCCTATGTTCCTGCCTCTTCTGGAAGAAAGTATTTACAACTGCCATTTCCATCCTCTTTGCAAAGTCCACCACCATCTGTCCTTCTACATTCCTGTCCTGAAGACCAAACCTGCCCATCACATTTTCATCACCTCTGTTCCCTTCCCAACATGTCCATTGAAGTCTGCACCAATCACAACTCTCTCATCTCTGGGGATGCTCTGCATCACTTCATCTAACTCACTCCAGAATTTCTCCTTCTCTTCTAACACACATCCTACCTGTGGAGCATAACCACTAACAACATTGAACATCACACCATCAATTTCCAGCTTCAGACGCATCACCCTATCTGATACTCTCTTCACCTCTAGAACATTCCTAACAAACTCCTCTTTCAGGATAACTACTCCATTTCTTTTCCTATCCATACCATGGTAAAACAACTTGAACCCTGATCGTAAGCTTCTAGCTTTGCTACCTTTCCACCTGGTCTCCTGGACACACAGTATATCCACCTTCCTTCTCTGCATCATATCAACCAACTCTCTTCCCTTCCCTGTCATGGTCCCAACATTCAAGGTCCCTAATTTCACTCCTAAACTCTTGCCTTCCTCCTCTCCTTCTTCGACCAACAGTAGCCCAATTTCCACCGGCACCCTGTAGGTCAACAGCACCAGTGGCGGTTGTTGTTAACCCCGGCCACGACCGATCCGGTATGGAAATTATATTTCTAATTCGCATCATTGATTTGGCAAATGTTTTACGTCGGATGCCCTTCCTGACACAACCCTCTGCATTTATCCAGACTTGGGACTGGCACAAGAAGACACTGGATTGCGCCCCCAATCCATAATCCAAATTCAATATCATTTGTATTAATTTCAACTATATACAGCTGGTAGAGTTCACACTGAAATAAACCAACACTCATTCAGTACCAGAGTGCAACATTAAACAGCATAGAGACTATACAGAATTAAACTCTAGGTTTACATGTTTTTGAGCCACTCAGAAATTATTTCGTAGCTGCAAACAAAGTGAAGTATCACATGGCCTACATTTCTAAGGAGATCTTTGCTTCCTGCCATCCATTTTGCAATGCACATAAGCCATGACGCTACTTTACTGGCATCAACGTTACAGGTTTTGCTGGAATTGAAACATGGTCACACTTTCAGGTTGCAGGTATTGTGGAAACAGCACAGCTTTATTTCTTTTGTCCAACTATATATATATATATATATAGCGGCACGGTGGTCTAGTGGTTAGCACTGTCACCTTGCACCTCCAGAGGTAGGTTTTGGTCTCACCCTCCTGGGATGGCCTTCATGAGAGCCAGTTTCATTATGGTGCTTCTTGCAAGAACTATTACAGAAAGGCTGTATCTTAAAATAACAACCAAATGTTGTTTTTTTAATTACCTAATTCCATATGTGTTATTTTATAGTTTTGAAATCGCCAGTATTGTTGTAGAATGTAGAAAATATGAGAAATTTGCAAATGACCCCAAACTTTTGAATGGTAGTATATATATATAAAGGAAAACCATCTAACATTCTTGTACATATTTTTCAATGTTGGTACAACATAATTTGATTTACAAAAGCACCTACAATGAGTAAAAAGTGTAATATATTGACGACGACACTGTGGACCCTGAAGTGCTACAGATAGAACAAGAGAGCAATTTTCTGGCTCGAGAATCTTCAATCTACTTTCTACACAATATTTTGTTTATAGTTATGGTGCAGGGTGGGACACCAGTCTGACACAGGGCTTTAAATGCACACAGACTGGTCCACAAACTGTCAAATAATTGTGAAGTGCAAGGACAATGATGAATGTTTAAAAAAAAAATTGTTACAAATAAAAATCTGAAAAGTGTGTCATGCCTACTGTATGTATTCAGCCCTTTACTCTGATACCGCTAACTAAAATCCAGTGGAAACAATTGCTATCAGAAGTCACCTAATTAGTGAATATAGAGTCCAACTGTGTGTAATTTAATCTCAGTAATAATATACTGTAGCTGTTCTATGAACACCCTTAGAGGTTTGTTAAAGAACATTAGTGAACAAACAGCATCATGAAGCCCAAGGAACACTCAAGGTTGGTGACTGATGTCGGAGATGACACCTAATGTAGGCTATAAGAGATCATAGGGTCTTCTTTTATGAAGAAGAGGTGCGAATGAAGGTAGCTTGGAGGTATCACTGACCCAAAAATGTGAAGATGAAAACTCGCATTGTTTTACAAGCAGCTGGAATGACTTTGTAGTCTTACACTGAAGTGCTAATGGGTCCCCACAGCCTTTCTTCACAACATGAATGATAGCATGAACATTTCATTAATGAAAGCTGGTGAGAGAGCATTAAGCTTTGTGATTGCTCACAGGGCCTTTATTTCAGAGTTTTACTTTAAAAAATAATTCATTCATTCATCTTCTATACTGCTTCATCCTGTATTAGGGTCGCGGGGACCTGGAGCCTATCCCAGGAGACTCTGGGCACAAGGCAGGGTACACCATGGACAGCATGCCAATCCATCGCAGAGCACACACACATTCACACACTATGGTCAATTTGGGAATGCCAATTAGCCTAATCTGCATGTCTTTGGACTGTGGGAGGAAACCGGAGTACCCGGAGAAAACCCACAAAGCACAGGGAGAACATGCAAACTCCATGCACACAGAGACGTTCCCGTCACTTCCAGGCTATCTCTCTCCTCTGACATCATCCTTCCTGAAAAGCTAATACTTCCTTTCAAGCTGTGTAGACTTTCATCTTCCCTGGAAGGGAAAGCTTTTCAGGCAGCAGGTCACATGGGATTCGATCGTAAGCAGGCACAGCTGTCTCCTGCTCGTGTTGAATCCATTCTCAACACCCTCAAGGAAATCAAGCTAGACAAGAAATGACCATCACTTTCAGAGATCGTAGCTCTCATGGCAGCAGTATCCACGGTGACACCTTTGGGCCTTCTGCACATGTGAGCATTTCAGTTGTGGCTAAGACAGGGGATTTCACTCTAGGGCCAATCCCCAATAAGGGTCACGCACCAGGTCTTTCGTACCCTTCCTATGTGGTTCAGACCCTGGTTTCTGACTCTGGGTCCCACTCTAAGTTCATCTTGTCATCACAGATGGTAACGACAGACGCTTCCCTCACAGGCTGGGGTGCGGTCTTAGATGACCGTCCAGCCCAAGGGACCTGGAGAGGCCTTCTTCTCGCGCGGCACATCAATTGCCTCTCTATGATGGCTCTATTTCTGGCCCTAAAGCACTTCCTCCAGCAGTTGAGAGGCTACCATGTCCTAGTGCGGGTGGACAACACTATGGCAGTCTCATATAATAATCGCCAGGGGACTGTGGACTGTGCTCGCGCCGCTAAATAGCTAGCGTACCAGGTTCCTGTCCCTCAGGGCGATTTACATTCCAGGGCATATGAATGTGGGAGCAGTTGTACTGTCCAGTCCTTTATGCGTTTTTTTTCTGATAGTTCTGCTCGGGAGACTTGGCGAGGGTCCATCAACAGCGTTTGCGCCTCTTATTGATAGCGCCCTGTTGGCTGACCAGAGTGTGGTTCGCTGATCTAGTATCCCTCTTCAATGGCTCACCATGGGTGATTCCAATGAGGTGGGATCTTCTGTTTCACGTGCAGGGGACGATATTTCATCCCCGGCCCGAGCTTTGGAACCTTCACTCTCGGTCCCTGAATGGGACCAACTAAGTCAAGCTGGTCTTTCAGCCAGCTTAATTAAGACTATTCCAAGTGCTAGGGCTCCCTCCCCTAGAAGAGCTTATGCCCTCAAAGTTGGTACATGACGAAGCACCTTATAGAGAGTGTCTGTGAATCAGACCCAGTCCACTGCCGAATTGTTTCAGTGCTGGAGTTTCTGCAGGAAAAGTTGTCCCTGGGCTTGTGCCCTAGTACTCTCAGAATGTACGTAACTGCATCCTCACTCAACTATCTCCCGAAAGTTCCATAAACCCAACATGCTCCCTATTGTTTTTGAAGCCTTCTGTCCTCCGCCTTTACAGCTTCGGAGCAGGAGAGACTTCACTTACTGTATCCAGTACGTGCTCTTCAGATTTATGTCCACCGCATCAGCCAGTGGCGTAAGTCAGAGCAGCTTTTACATGTTTTGGGGGGCGGCCGCCACTACACTGGGTGAGAGTTGCTATTGCCCTCTCCTATGAGGCACGTGGGCCTCTAGGAATCAGGGCTCATTCAACCAGGGGGATTGCCTCATCTATTGCACTAGCAAGAGGTATTCCACTGCAGCAAGTGTGTGACGCGGAGGTCCTCTCTGCACACATTTGTTAGATTTTAGTTTGGATGTTCATGTTACTCCGGGCTCACGGGTCCTCGAGTCAGCTGCCCAGACATAGTTCTGAGACCTTCTCGGCCTTGTGTGCACAGGCTACACAACTTTGGGGGTCCAGACACTTGCTGTGCGGCGGAGTTGGTACTCTCGTTCCCATAGCCTCGTCTCGGGTTACTCTGCTGTAACCCTGTTACCTGAAAGGTGGGAACGAGATGCTGCATCCCAATGATGCACTGCCTACGTGGCATCAGATGACGTCACCCGACCAAAGTTATATAAGCCAAAATTTGGCATGTTTGATACACACATGCTTCACAACCGGCAACATGACAAGATGTTCCCATAGCGTTTTCATGCAGCATCTCGTTCCCGCCTTTTCAGGGAACAGGGTTACAGCAACGTAACCCGAGGCGTTTTCAATTATTAATTTCAAATCCATATTTAATCTAAAAAAGGGAAAGTGCCTGTAGATCCAGACATTTGGTCCACCACTGTTTCTGTCAAGGGCATCACGGTGGTCACACCTTGCACCTCCAGGGTCCGGGTTTGATTCCTGGCCAGGCTTGATTCCCGTCTCTGTGTGCATGGAGTTTGAATGTTCTCCCCATGCTTGGTGGGTTTCCTCCGGTATTCTGGTTTCCCCCCACAGTGCAAAGATATGCAGATTATGGTAATTGGCGTTCCCAAATTGACCTTAGTGTGTGAGTGTGTGTATGTGTGTGTGCCCTGCGATGGATTGGCACCCTGTCCAGGGTGTACCCTGCCTCATGCCCTAAGTCTCCTGGGATAGGCTCCATGTCCCCGCAACCCTGATTTCAGTATAAAGCGATATAGAAGATGAGTGAGTGAGTGTTTCTGTCAAGGTTTTGTTTAGATTGTGGATGCTTCCTAAAATGTATGACTATATGTTATTGGGAGATATTTATATACATAAATAGAATATAACTGAAGAAGCCTCAGTTGTAAGCACCCTATAGCATTATATAGTATGTTACAGGAAATCCCTACACACTACAAGTCACCCCATTTTAAGGTCCCTAACATTCACAACAACAGTACTATGACTACTTTATGTAATTTTCTGACATAAAGATTTAGAAAAAAACAAATGCTTTTTCTTCAGGAGGAATAATGTCAGCAGTGATTTATGTGCTAAATTACATGGGCACCTTGGTCCCTTTGTGGATGAGCTGCAGGGAGGGGGGCAGCATGTGGTCCAAGAGGTCAGCGATAAGGTATTTCTCCATGCAGCTCAGTGTGGCCAGCAGGGTGTTGAGCCAAGACATCATTAATGGCCTCTAGCCCAGCATAAAAAGCTCCATCAAGACATCTGCACACAAACATGATCAGTTATCAAACTGTCACATTTAAAAATACACAGATTTCCTTTGTTGTTTATATATTTTTTCCTGCTAACTGATCCATGGTGTTACAGTATGTTATACTCCTGATTTATGACTATTTTCTGTCAACTGTAAATAACAATGGACCGATCATTTAACATCAAAGCAGTTATAGCCTATTAGTTAGTGTTCAGTATAAAAAAGACACTGGACCTTTGACCTGATTTAATGATATCCTTAAATAATAACAAAGCATACTTTATATAGAAACCTTGTATGTAGCATCAATGAATGTGAATTATTTAAATCCTTAAAATCTCCTTCCTCTGTATGTATGTATGTATATATATATATAATATAATTTTTTCCTCTGTAGCAGCTGAATTTGAATAAATGCTGGTGAATTACAAGCACAGATATGGGGCACTGGGAGTTATAGGGAGCTAGTTGGGACCTTACTGGATCCACTAGCTTTTAAGAGGAATTGTAGTTGGAGTGAGGGGATGAAAGCTTAAATGAGAGTTAGTGAGATTTATATAAAGTCTGGATAAGGGGGAGAGAGAGAGAGAGAGAGAGAGAGAGAGAGAGAGAGAATAACATGAGGCTGAGAGGCAGAAAAACCCCAGAGAGATTACAAGAGGAAAAAAAAGACTCTTTATGTTGCAGCCAAATCCTTTCATTTTGTGTCACATCGCTCACATTTTCACACTTTTCTGTCTTAGCTCTCTCAAGGCAAAAACACACTGCCTGTAATCAATATCAACTTTAAACTGATGGCAGACTCTGTTCACTTGCACACAAACAGACAAACACACACACACACACACACATAATGTAGACTGTTGCTATTGCTTTCTTTTGTCATGTAATTTTTGTCATTTGTGCCTGTGCATATTTAATCCAAATATGATTACCTTTAGGGGATTTTTTTTTTTCAAGTCTTTTTTTTTTTATCTTTCAAGTCCGTATAAGTACTTTGCAATTATAAATTTTCCTGCTGTGCACACTGACTGTAAAGTTTGTCACCCAGAGCACAAGTACAATGTAAGCAATAGCAGCCAATAATTCCACATCCCACTTTCAGGTAGGAATGTGAGAACCTGGAAGTTGCTGTATGGTTAGATCTGGTGAAAAAAAAATAGTTATATATCTACCAAATACACCATAACTTTAAAAGATACAAACTTGAAGACTGCAGAAGCTTCACATAAGTTTCAGGATCTCGCAAGCATTTTTGCGTGGAACAAAGGTTGTGGAATTTAGCTCAAATTAATTAGATTCTATTTGTATTCTAGTTGACAAACTTCACATTCAGTAGGCAGAGCAGAAAACTTTATAATGAGCAAGACATAATGTCATGTTCCTATATTACATTCACTCAAATTTTAACATATAAACAATATGTGTATGCATGTTTTTACATTTTTGAGGAGATCAAATTCACCCACAGGAATAGTACTGTACCTTGGCATAGTGATAGTGGATAGTTACAAATGTGACTTTATGAGGACATTCGGCTCGTCCCCACAACGGAAGGTTTATGTCGTTTAGATTTTTCTTTGAATTTAATAATATCAGTCAGATCATTTTAAATTTTTATTTAACAAAGCATGATCACTTTACATAGAAATTTTTTGTACATACCTTTTCATGCTGCAAGTGGTACATTAGCAAAGTGTGTTAATAAACTGAAGAGTTTTTTTTACCCAAACTTCTGTCTTGGATAAAGGGCTTCTTTGCACACTAACTTCTATTGATGTTTCTAAAAGCCAGTGTCAGTGTCATTAAAATCTAAGGATGAAGTGCCTAAAAGGAAGAGACTTTTGAAAAAGGAGGGATGATAATGGATTTCTCATAGCTCCCTTTTTAACAGGCTCACTTCAGAACCCTACCAAAATACCAGAGATAATCTGATTTGTGGTGCTTTTTACCTAAACATCAAAGTAAAAATTTGCACATGACATGCCATTTTTATGCATCTGTGATGAGTAAATAGAGGGATTCATTTTCATCTTATTTCATCATATTTACATCAGAAACAAGTGGTATCCGGTGGCAACATCCATCCAGTGTTTCTGATTCAAACACTGAATCACTGTAGCTAATAATGACTCTGTTGACATTTCGACTAGAGGTTCTTTCTTGGCTTTTTCAGCTTAACCTTGATAGCTCATCTTCATTTTCACTACAAAATGAAACTAGAAACCTTATATTCTTTGACTATATATTTATTTTTTATTTTTTAATATAAGCCACTATCAAACAACCCCTTTATCACCATGTTTCCAGAAAAGGTTACAATTCATCATGCCACATCAAGGATCTTATTCATGCAGAAAACATATTCATGAAGTGTTTGTGTCTCCTTGTTTGGAACACGTTCATTAATCAGAATCAGAAATCTTTATTGATCCCGCAGGAAATTGCTTATGTGATGACTGCCATAGCACACAAAGACACAGAGACACACAAACAACATTAAATAGAATTAATAAAATAGAATAAATCTGAATAAAATCTGTAAGCCACACGGCTGAATGAAAAACTACTGACATAAGTGGAAGTTTGAAATAAGTTATTGCACTTTAAATCAATGGTAATTAAGTACTATTAAGTAATATTAAGTAATGAAAAGTAATATTAACCAAGTAGTAATAATATTGCACATGAAGACAATTGCACATACTGTAACGGTTAACCACTAGAGGGCGCCTAACGCCCGTTTTTGGGTTTTTCTGTTGTAGTTTGTTTTGAGTTGCATTTTGACTTCAGTTCCCAGATTGCCCCTCGGTCAGGTGACGTAGAAGCTCACCTGAACCGAGGGAAGATTAACGAGGTAATTATGTTTAAGTTTAGTTATAAATAGCCTGGCTGGACTCCAGTCAGGCGTCTAGCAACCGTTACAGAAAGTTTAGTTTGTGTTGGGATACTTGTGTTTATCTATGTTTAATTTGAAAGAACAAAAATAAAGGACTTTGTGAAACCGTCAGCTTGCCTCCGCGATCATGCCTCGTAAACACGGCCGACACAGACACAGTAAGGGGAAGATGCGTGACAGATTGCTAGACCACCCAAGAGGCATGGCGGAGGATCTCCTCCTAAGGAGTTACTTAGGAGGAGAAATCATCATCTCCAACGAGCTGGCGGAACTGCTGCGGGCTGGCGAGGAGCCCGGCGAAGTAGAAGTTTGGCAAGGGTGGAGAAACATTGAGCACAGCGAGCCAGCGAGCTCAGGGGAGGACAGCATGACAGCTCGAGAGAGAGTGGCAAGGCGAAGCTGGGAAGGCTGCGGACCCGTCGTCCGGCGCACACCGCCGCGAGGTGTGGCAGCCGAGGGAGAGACGGGAGGATTCTGCAGGCAGTGGGCGGAACGCAACGAGGAGTGCATTAATGACCTGCGCGAGCAGGTGCTGCAGCTCCAACTGCAGTACGTCCAGGTTCGGGAGAACCAAGCTGTAGTCCCGGAAACGATCTCGCTCTTGAATCTGGACGATGCACTCCTCCCACGGCCACTGCCTGAAGGTGGCGCGGACAGCACACCGGAGCTGAGCCTGGAGGACTGGACGCCGCTGCAGCACGGCGACGAGGCAGACTTCTACAGGCAGTGGGCGGAGTCCAACCAGGAGCGCATTCGTGACCTGCGCGAGCAGGTGCTGCAGCTCCAACTGCAGGAGAGCGCCGTGCACGCTCCAAAGCTGCAGGAGAGCTCCGTGCACGCTCCAACGCTGCAGGAGAGCGCCGTGCACGCTCCAACGCTGCAGTCGAGCGCAGTGCACGCCCCAACGCTGCAGTCGAGCACCGTGCACGCTCCAACGCTGCAGTCGAGCGCAGTGCACGCTCCAACGCTGCAGTCGAGCGCAGTGCACACTCCAACGCTACAGTCGAGCGCAGTGCACGCTCCAACGCTGCGGTCGAGCGCCGTGCACGCTCCAACGCTGCAGTCGAGCGCCGTGCACGCTCCAACGCTGCAGTCGAGCGTCGTGCACGCTCCAACACTGCAGTCGAGCGTCGTGCACGCTCCAACGCTGCAGTCGAACGCCGTGCACGCTCCAACGGTGCAGTCGAGCGCCGTGCACGCTCCAACGGTGCAGTCGAGCGCCGTGCACGCTCCAACGGTGCAGTCGAGCGCCGTGCACGCTCCAACGCCGCTGGTGAGCTCTGCAAAAGCTCCAACGTCGTCGTCGAGCGCAGTGCACGCTCCAACGCCGCTGTTGAGCTCTGCCAAAGCTCCAACGACCAAGACACCTGTTCTGCCGCCGCCTCCCGGCTTTGAGAACGACGTTGAACTGGCGAGCGCACGGCACGCTCCAGAGTCGTTGTCGAGCGCACTGCACGCTCCCACGCCGCTGTCGAGCGCACTGCACGCTCCCACGCCGCTGTCGAGCGCACTGCACGCTCCCACGCCGCAGTCGAGCGCAGTGCACGCTCCAACGCCGCTGTTGAGCTCTGCACAAGCTCCAACGTCGTCGTCGAGCGCAGTGCACGCTCCAACGCCGTCGTCGAGCGCAGTACACGCTCTAACGCCGCTGTTGGTCTCTGCAGAAGGTCCAAACTCGTCGTCGAGCTCTGCGCAAGCTCCAACCTCGTCGTCGAGTTCTGCACAAGCTCCAAACTCGTCGTCGAGCTCTGCACAAGCTCCAACCTCGTCATCGAGCTCCGCACAAGCCCCAACGCAGCCGTCGAGCTCCGCACAAGCTCCAACGAAGCCGTCGAGCTCTGCACAAGCTCCAACGCAATCGTCGAGCTCTGCACAAGCTCCAACGCAGTCGTCGAGCTCTGCACAAGCTCCAACGCCGTCGTCGAGCTCTGCACAAGCTCCAACGCCGTCGTCGAGCTCTGCACAAGCTCCAACGCCGTCGTCGAGCGCCGTGCACACTCCAGAACCGTCGTCGAGCGCACTGCACGCTCCCACGCAGCAGCCGAGCGCACTGCACGCTCCCACTCTCACACCGTCTACGAGCGCAGTGACCGCTCCCACGCCGTCTACGAGCGCAGTGACCGCTCCCACGCCGTCTACGAGCGCAGTGTCCGCTCCCACGCCGTCGTCGAGCGCAGTGATGCCTACGTCGAGCGCAGTAACCGCTCCAACGCCGTCGTCCAGCGCAAGGTCAGCTCCCGCGCCGTCTACGAGTGCAGTGACCGCTCCCACGCCGTCTACGAGCGCAGTGACCGCTCCCACGCCGTCTACGAGCGCAGTGACCGCTCCCACGCCGTCTACGAGCGCAGTGACCGCTCCCACGCCTGCGTCGAGCGCAGTGACCGCTCCAACGGCCGCGTCGAGCGCAGTGACCGCTCCAACGCTAGCCTCGAGCGTAGTGACCGCTCCAACGCCTGCGTCGAGCGCAGTGACCGCTCCAACGCCTGCGCCGAGCACGTCTCCAGCTCTGCAGCCGCCGAGCACGTCTCCAGCTCTGCAGCCGCCGAGCACGTCTCCAGCTCTGCAGCCGCCGAGCACATCTCCAGCTCTGCAGCCGCCGAGCACATCTCCAGCTCTGCAGCCGCCGAGCACGTCTCCAACTCTGCAGCCGCCGAGCACGTCTCCAGCGCGTCGGCAGCCGCCGAGCACGTCTACAGCGTGTCGGCAGTCGCCGAACACGTCTTCAGCTCAGCAGCCGCTGAGCATGCCTTCAGCCCCGTCACCCAGCCTCCTGGACAGGAGGCGTAAGGTAGAACATTGGGGTGGGTGTCCGGGGCCTCCGGTGATGCTCCGGGAGGAGCATTTTTTGGAGGGGGGGTTATGTAACGGTTAACCACTAGAGGGCGCCTAACGCCCGTTTTGGGGTTTTTCTGTTGTAGTTTGTTTTGAGTTGCATTTTGACTTCAGTTCCCAGATTGCCCCTCGGTCAGGTGACGTAGAAGCTCACCTGAACCGAGGGAAGATTAACGAGGTAATTATGTTTAAGTTTAGTTATAAATAGCCTGGCTAGACTCCAGTCAGGCGTCTAGCAACCGTTACAGAAAGTTTAGTTTGTGTTGGGATACTTGTGTTTATCTATGTTTAATTTGAAAGAACAAAAATAAAGGACTTTGTGAAACCGTCAGCTTGCCTCCGCGATCATGCCTCGTAAACACGGCCGACACAGACACAGTAAGGGGAAGATGCGTGACACATACAGTGGTGTGAAAAACTATTTGCCCCCTTCCTGATTTCTTATTCTTTTGCATGTTTGTCACACTTAAATGTTTCTGCTCATCAAAAACCATTAACTATTAGTCAAAGAGAACATAATTGAACACAAAATGCAGTTTAAATGAAGGTTTACGTTATTAAGGGAGAAAAAAAACTGCAAATCTACATGGCCCTGTGTGAAAAAGTGATTGCCCCCCTTGTTAAAAAATAACTTAACTGTGGTTTATCACACCTGAGTTCAATTTCTGTAGTCACCCCCAGGCCTGATTACTGCCACACCTGTTTCAATCAGGAAATCACTTAAATAGGAGCTACCTGACACAGAGAAGTAGACCAAAAGCACCTCAAAAGCTTGACATCATGCCAAGATCCAAAGAAATTCAGGAACAAATGAGAACAAAAGTAATTGAGATCTATCAATCTGGTAAAGGTTATAAAGCCATTTCTAAAGCTTTGGGACTCCAGCGAACCACAGTGAGAGCCATTATCCACAAATGGCAAAAACATGGAACAGTGGTGAACCTTCCCAGGAGTGGCCGGCCGACCAAAACTACCCCAAGAGCGGAGAGACAACTCATCCGAGAGGCCACAAAAGACCCCAGGACAACATCTAAAGAACTGCAGGCCTCACTTGCCTCAATTAAGGTCAGTGTTCACGACTCCACCATAAGAAAGAGACTGGGCAAAAACGGCCTGCATGGCAGATTTCCAAGGCGCAAACCAGTTCGTCCAGGTTCGGGAGAACCAGTCTGTAGCCCCGGAAGCGATCCCCCTCCCGGGTCTGGACGATGCGCTCACCCCCCGGCCACTGCCTGAGTCTGTCGAGGAGGAAGACGTCGAGCCGTGTCTGCACGGAGAGGAGAGCGCAGTGCACGCTCCAACGCTGCAGTCGAGCGCAGTGCACGCTCCAACGCTGCAGTCGGGCGTCGTGCACGCTCCAACGCTGCAGGAGAGCGCCGTGCACGCTCCAAAGCTGCAGGAGAGCGCCGTGCACGCTCCAAAGCTGCAGGAGAGCGCCGTGCACGCTCCAACGCTGCAGTCGAGCGCAGTGCACGCTCCAACGCTGCAGTCGAGCACCGTGCACGCTCCAACGCTGCAGTCGAGCGCAGTGCACGCTCCAACGCTGCAGTCGAGCGCAGTGCACACTCCAACGCTACAGTCGAGCGCAGTGCACGCTCCAACGCTGCGGTCGAGCGCCGTGCACGCTCCAACGCTGCAGTCGAGCGCCGTGCACGCTCCAACACTGCAGTCGAGCGTCGTGCACGCTCCAACGCTGCAGTCGAACGCCGTGCACGCTCCAACGGTGCAGTCGAGCGCCGTGCACGCTCCAACGCTGTCGTCGAGCGCAGTGGACGCTCCAACGCCGCTGGTGAGCTCTGCAAAAGCTCCAACGTCGTCGTCGAGCGCAGTGCACGCTCCAACGCCGCTGTTGAGCTCTGCCAAAGCTCCAACGACCAAGACACCTGTTCTGCCGCCGCCTCCCGGCTTTGAGGACGACGTTGAACTGGCGAGCGCACGGCACGCTCCATAGTCGTTGTCGAGCGCACTGCACGCTCCCACGCCGCTGTCGAGCGCACTGCACGCTCCCACGCCGCTGTCGAGCGCACTGCACGCTCCCACGCCGCAGTCGAGCGCAGTGCACGCTCCAACGCCGCTGTTGAGCTCTGCACAAGCTCCAACGTCGTCGTCGAGCGCAGTGCACGCTCCAACGCCGTCGTCGAGCGCAGTACACGCTCTAACGCCGCTGTTGGTCTCTGCAGAAGCTCCAAACTCGTCGTCGAGCTCTGCGCAAGCTCCAACCTCGTCGTCGAGCTCTGCACAAGCTCCAAACTCGTCGTCGAGCTCTGCACAAGCTCCAACCTCGTCATCGAGCTCCGCACAAGCCCCAACGCAGCCGTCGAGCTCCGCACAAGCTCCAACGAAGCCGTCGAGCTCTGCACAAGCTCCAACGCAATCGTCGAGCTCTGCACAAGCTCCAACGCAGTCGTCGAGCTCTGCACAAGCTCCAACGCCGTCGTCGAGCTCTGCACAAGCTCCAACGCCGTCGTCGAGCTCTGCAAAAGCTCCAACGCCGTCGTCGAGCGCCGTGCACACTCCAGAACCGTCGTCGAGCGCACTGCACGCTCCCACGCAGCAGCCGAGCGCACTGCACGCTCCCACGCCGCCGTCGAGCACAGGGCACGCTCTAATGCCACTGGTGAACTATGCAAAAGCTCCAACGTCGTCGTCGAGCGCAGTGCACGCTCCAACGCCGCTGTTGAGCTCTGCCCAAGCCCCAACGTCGTCGTCGAGCGCCGTGCCCGCTCCAACGCCGTCGTCGAGCGCAGTGTCCGCTCCCACGCCGCCGTCGAGCTCAGGGCACGCTCTAACGCCACTGGTGAACTATGCAAAAGCTCCAACATCGTCGTCGAGCGCAGTGCACGCTCCAACGCCGCTGTTGAGCTCCACCCAAGCCCCAACATTGTCGTCGAGCGCCGTGCCCGCTCCAACGCCGTCTACGAGCGCAGTGTCCGCTCCAACGCCGTCGTCGAGCGCAGTGTCCGCTCCCACGCCGTCTACGAGCGCAGTGACCGCTCTCACACCGTCTACGAGCGCAGTGACCGCTCCCACGCCGTCTACGAGCGCAGTGACCGCTCCCACGCCGTCTACGAGCGCAGTGTCCGCTCCCACGCCGTCGTCGAGCGCAGTGATGCCTACGTCGAGCGCAGTAACCGCTCCAACGCCGTCGTCCAGCGCAAGGTCAGCTCCCGCGCCGTCTACGAGTGCAGTGACCGCTCCCACGCCGTCTACGAGCGCAGTGACCGCTCCCACGCCGTCTACGAGCGCAGTGACCGCTCCCACGCCGTCTACGAGCGCAGTGACCGCTCCCACGCCGTCTACGAGCGCAGTGACCGCTCCCACGCCTGCGTCGAGCGCAGTGACCGCTCCAACGGCCGCGTCGAGCGCAGTGACCGCTCCAACGCTAGCCTCGAGCGTAGTGACCGCTCCAACGCCTGCGTCGAGCGCAGTGACCGCTCCAACGCCTGCGCCGAGCACGTCTCCAGCTCTGCAGCCGCCGAGCACGTCTCCAGCTCTGCAGCCGCCGAGCACATCTCCAGCTCTGCAGCCGCCGAGCACATCTCCAGCTCTGCAGCCGCCGAGCACATCTCCAGCTCTGCAGCCGCCGAGCACATCTCCAACTCTGCAGCCGCCGAGCACGTCTCCAGCGCGTCGGCAGCCGCCGAGCACGTCTACAGCGTGTCGGCAGTCGCCGAACACGTCTTCAGCTCAGCAGCCGCTGAGCATGCCTTCAGCCCCGTCACCCAGCCTCCTGGACAGGAGGCGTAAGGTAGAACATTGGGGTGGGTGTCCGGGGCCTCCGGTGATGCTCCGGGAGGAGCATTTTTTGGAGGGGGGGTTATGTAACGGTTAACCACTAGAGGGCGCCTAACGCCCGTTTTGGGGTTTTTCTGTTGTAGTTTGTTTTGAGTTGCATTTTGACTTCAGTTCCCAGATTGCCCCTCGGTCAGGTGACGTAGAAGCTCACCTGAACCGAGGGAAGATTAACGAGGTAATTATGTTTAAGTTTAGTTATAAATAGCCTGGCTGGACTCCAGTCAGGCGTCTAGCAACCGTTACAGAAAGTTTAGTTTGTGTTGGGATACTTGTGTTTATCTATGTTTAATTTGAAAGAACAAAAATAAAGGACTTTGTGAAACCGTCAGCTTGCCTCCGCGATCATGCCTCGTAAACATGGCCGACACAGACACAGTAAGGGGAAGATGCGTGACACATACGTAAGTTATTGCCAGTAATAATGTGATTTAGCACCCAAACAACAAATAATATTCATTCATTCATTCATTCATTCATTTTCTATACCGCTTAATCCTGTGTTCAGGGTCGCGGGGGACCTGGAGCCTATCCCAGGAGACTTCGGGCACTAGGCGGGGTACACCCTGGACAGGGTGCCAATCCATCGCAGGGCACACACACATACACACACTCACACACCCAATCACACACTACGGGCAATTTAGGAACGCCAATTAGCCTAACCTGCATATCTTTGGACTGTGGGAGGAAACCGGAGTACCCGGAGGAAACCCACCAAGCACGGGGAGAACATGCAAACTCCATGCACACAGAGACGGGAATCGAGCCTGGCCGGGGAATCGAACCCAGACCCTGGAGGTGCAAGGCGACAGTGCTAACCACTACACCACCGCGCCGCCTACACATAATATTGCACATAATAATGTTTTAACACCTGGTAAGAACATTCCACAGTACTGCACATAGTAGACTGTTGCACATCATAGCAAAAATAATGCACACAGTCTTCCACACACTGATTTAACCCATAATAAATAAATATACAGCAAGAAGCAGCAGGCTATTGCACGGATTACTGTGTGGGTGTGTGACTGAGGGAGGAGTTGTAGAGCCTGATGGCAGTGGGAAGGAATGATTTTTTGTGGTGTTCAGTGGAACACTTTAAGCTGGGAAATCTGTGACCAAAGGTACTTCTCAGGTCGTCTACCACATTGTGGAGTGGATGATCTACAGTAAATTGTCCATGATTGACTGAAGTCTGGACAATGTTCTCCTTTCAGCCACAATTTGTTTCTCAAATTAAAGAACATAGATCACAATATTCTTGAAGACTGAATATTTTTTGGACATTGGAAATGGATTGTCATATCTCAGACCTTAGAGATTATTATTCATTCATTCATTCATTTTCTATACCGCTTAATCATGTGTTCAGGGTCGCGGGGGACCTGGAGCCTATCCCAGGAGACTTCGGGCACTAGGCGGGGTACACCCTGGACAGGGTGCCAATCCATCGCAGGGCACACACTCACACACCCAATCACACACTACGGGCAATTTAGGAACACCAATTAGCCTAACCTGCATATCTTTGGACTGTGGGAGGAAACCGGAGTACCCGGAGGAAACCCACCAAGCACGGGGAGAACATGCAACTCCATGCACACAGAGACAGGAATCGAGCCTGGCCGGGAATCGAACCCAGACCCTGGAGGTGCAAGGCGACAGTGTTAACCACTACACCACCGCGCCGCCGAGATTATTATTATTATTATTAGTAGTAGTAGTAGTAGTATGTTCATTATTATTCAGTTTTCATGCAATCCAAAGGTTTGGCATCCCACAAGGCTGTGGCTTAGCCCCATTAGGTTTTTCTCTATTTTGGCAACAAATTAGTCAAAATTGTGTGTGTATATATATATATATTCATTCATTCATTTTCTATACTGCTTAATCCTGTGTTCAGGGTCGCGGGGGACCTGGAGCCTATCCCAGGAGACCTCGGGCACTAGGCGGGGTACACCCTGGATAGGGTGCCAATCCATCGCAGTATATATATATATATATATATATATATATATATATATATATATATATATACACACCCTAAAAAATGCTGGGTTAATATTGGACTAACTAAATGCTGCAGCCAGCAAGATGGGTTATTTGTTTAACCCAGCAAGATGGGTTAAATATTCAACCCAAATGCTATGTCATATTTAACTATAATGCTGGGTTAATTTAACCAGCAAAATGGGTTATTTGTTTAACCCAACAAGATCTCTCTGTGACTTAAGATATCTTTTCTGCAGAACAAAACTATCCAGCCCTGGTCTCATTTTAACATACAAACACTGTCTATGACTTTTCAGGTAGGCCTCGCTATTTCATAGCAACATTACAACATTACTGAGAGCAGCGCTGGTCATTATCTCCCAACGTCAGGATGTAGGGGTACGGCCTTGACACTGCAGCCACAATGTTGGTTCCAACCTTAGAAAGAAAGAAATGAAAAAGTTAATTTTGTTGAATAGCAAAGATTAAACTGAATAAGACTATTTATTTAGTGTGAAATAGGATTGATACAAAAAAAATACAAAGCTGCCCATTAAGATAGGGTATAGGTAACCTAAAACAAAAACATGGAGACAGCTACTACCAAACATAAAACAGCAAAATAAGCATGGCTTTTAGGATACAGCTCTTTATGTCAGACTAGTTGATATTGTGGTCTGCATTGATTTTAAGCTAATTACCGAAAAAATTTCATAGCTTGCGTCATACTGGTACATTACAATCACCAAAATATTAATACTTCCATCTAGTAGTTATCTGTACAGCTGTGGTACTTTTTCCTGTAGTTGGCGCGCTGACTGAAGAGGGCTAAAGAGCGTTACTGTAGCTTACATGCAATTACTGGTGATACATTTGCATACTTGCCAAATAGGGAAAGGTGTAAAATATTGTTATAACTCGGGAGAAACGCAGGAGAAATTTGACCGCAGAGTAAATTACTAGCTAGTGAAAAATGGGAGGGTTAGCAGGTCTGTATATTTGTGAGAGGGTCAGTGTTTTGTAACACACCAGCATTTTATTGTCTCAAGCAGTGAGATTAATAAAGTTCTAAAGTGCCTAAATGCCTCCGTCATGCTAGCGCTACAGTTAACAGTTTAGCGTTCATTCATCACTTCACCATCTTCGTAACCCTGCAAACATTCTACAGAGAAAGCTAAAAAGCTCAGACATCTTAGCCGTTTCTTTCATACACAGGTGGGGTGGCTAGCAGCTATTCTCAGCTAAATTATCATCCAGTACCTCAGACCAGCCGGAAAGTTTGTGTGAAACCTTAACACGGTAACAGTAATAAATGTTACATATAGTAATAATTTTTCAGTCATATGTGAATTAGGTGAGTGAAAATGTGTATACAGACCTTGTATTTAACGCCATTTCCCCTTAAATGTCCGAGGAGGATGAACCCTCATCAGCGGTGTGCGAGCTCAAGAGACACGAAGCTGAGTCACAGCCGCTGAATCCATCGGTGAACTTTGGGGGAGGGGCCGAGCAAACTTCAACCCAGCAGCTGGGTTACACAAAAACTACCCAACTTTCTGAAAATAACCCAGAAAAATGACCCAACAGCGGCAACCCAGCGTTTGGGTAGAAAAAACAACTCAGCATTTTTTAGAGTGTAGTATTAGCTTCCAGTGAAATGCTGATAACACACGTTCAGATGAGTATTTTTTTTTTATATATACATATTTTGGAAAGGTGGGGTGCGGTGCTCAGCCTAACGGACGGGACTCTGTGTGGGGACTGATTCTGATTCTGATTCTGACTTCGGCGTAGCTAGGTTGCTAACACCTAAACCACAGCCGCATGAAAAAGTAGCACACACCCGGGGGGCAGAACTTCCGGAGGCTGCGCCACACAAACATCTGGTACATGACCGAGCGAGCGTACTAAGCGAGCTTTTGAAACATAGCAGCGCGGGGTTGAATTCGACACAGACAGACACTTTGAGATCGTTCATTAACGAATTTGCGGATGTTTTCGCGGTAGATGAGTGCGATTGCACCCATACCAATCTGGTGCAGCACACGATTGATACAGGGAACGCAGCTCCTGTTCGGTTGCACCCGAGACGCCTCCCATTAGATAAACGGGCTGTCGCCAAACAGAAGCTGCGTGAGATGGTCGACTCAGGCGTCATTGAGCCAGCGTCCGGACCGTGGTCTTCACCGGTTGTGCTTGTGCGTAAGAGGGACGATTCTTGGCGGTTTTGTGTCGATTAAACGAGGTGACGCGGAAGGACTCATACGCGTTGCCGCGGATAGATGATGCACTGGAACATGTCGCAGGCTCGGCTTGGTTTAGCTCATTGGATCTGCGTAGCGGATATTGGCAAGTAGAGCTCGCTCCGGAAGACCGCCCTAAAACCGTGTTCTCGATCGGGCAAGGGCTATGGCAATTCCGGCGTATGCCTTTCGGTCTATGCAACGCCCCGGCTACGTTTGAATGGCTGATGGAGAAAGTGCTGGTGGATATCCCTCGGAACCGTTGCGTCGTCTACCTAGATGATTTACTGGCAATGAGTTTGAGGTCGCGCTAGCTAATCTCCGGGAGGTATTTTTGGCCATCCGACGGGCGAACTTGCGGCTTAATCCTAGGAAGTGCCAGCTGTTGCGGCAAGAGACCGCATTTCTGGGCCACATAATTAGTGCTAACGGGATTGCTACCAACCCAACTAAAATCGCTGTAAAGTGCAGAATTGGCCAGAACCGGTAAATGTGCCGCAGCTGCGCACTTTCCTCGGGTTAGCCTCGTACTACCGCTGGTTTGTGAAAGACTTCGCCACCGTCGCCAGTCCATTGCACGGGTTGACAAAGAAGAACCAGTCGTTCCGCTGGGAGGTTGTACATGCGCGCACGTTCGCCCAGTTGCGTGAAGCCTTGGTCACGTGTCCCGTCCTCGGTTATCCAGATGCATCGCGCGCGTTCATCCTTGACACAGACGCGAGCGATGTAGGGCTGGGGGCCGTACTGTCTCAGGTTTCCGGTAACCAAGAGCGGGTTGTCGCATATTTCAGCCGCGCGTTGTCTGGACCCTAGCGGAATTATTGCGTCACGCGGCGCGAGCTGTTAGCTGTCGTCGCGGCGTTAAAACATTTCCGGCCGTACTTATACGGGCAAAGCTTCTTGCTGCGGACCGATCACGCTTCGCTAGTTTGACTGCTTAGCTTTAAAGAACGCGAGGGGCAGTTAGCGCGTTGGCTGGAGTGCTTACAGGATTATAGCTTCACTATTGAACACCGAGCCGGGAAGCTACACGCTAACGCAGATGCGTTATCCCGCCGGCCATGCAGCGAAGCGCGTTGTCGGTATTGCGAGCGGGTCGAGGAGCGCGGTTGCGACGCAGGCCAACTTCCGGAACCACTGATGCACAACATACCTCCCGGTAAATCCTCCGGACCCCCCGGGGGTGATCAGCCGACCGTTCCGGCATGCAGCCGAGTCACTGCCTCGTCTAGGGCACCTCCCGCAGTCATCTCACCTGTGCCACAGCTGGACAGTCATCAGCTCGCTGCCAAGCAGGAGAGTGATCCGGTTCTGAGCAGTTACACAGCGATCAGGGGCGCAACTTCGAGGCGGAGGTGTTTGCGGCGGTGTGCGAACGCCTCGGGGTGAAAAAGACCCGACCACCCCACTTCATCCACAAAGTGAAGGCCTCGTGGAGCGCTTTAATTGGACGCTCACCACACAACTGGCCCTACTTACCAGCGATCTGCAACGCGATTGGGACAAACATTTGCCTCTCGTGCTTTGGGCATATCGCACAGCAGGGCAGGAGTCATCGCAGCTAACGCCAGCTGTTCTAATGTTTGGCCACGAGCTGCGCACTCCAGTGGACCTTGTTTTCGGACCACCTCCACAATCGGATTTACCCACGGAAACTGAGTTGGATTATTTTTGTTCTTTGAAAGAAAAACTGTTCCGTGTTCACGAGTTAGCGCGCAAACACTTGGCGGACGCCGGTGTTAAACAGCGCCGGGTTTATGACACTCACAGCCGGGGGCGAGACTTTGCGCTGGGAGAGCAGGTATTGGTTTATTCCCCTAGAAGGAAGAGAGGGCTATCACCCAAACTTATGTCCCACTGGGTGGGACCCTGTACGGTGATCGCTCAGCTTTCGGATGTCGTCTACCGGGTGCGGCTGGCGGGGCGAGCGCGGATGATTGTGCTTCACCGAGATCGCTCCCTACCAGCCGCATGCCGGCAAGACAGCAACTGCTATGGAGGCCGGACCGCCTCAGGCTAATGTTCACGCGTCTTCTACAGCAGGGCTCCGGCGTTCACAGCGCCAGCGCCGACCGCCTGCACGCCTCAGAGACTGAAGTATTAGGGGTGACCGGGGACGGTCACAGCTCGGGTGGGGGCAGTGTGGCGTGGGCGGGGCTGGCGACCGGCGGTTTTGGGCCAGCATTCTGTTTGTGTTCACCCTGGGTGGGACGGTTGTTTTAGGTTAGCGGCTTCGGCCAAGTTTAAGCATGTGTGTGTGTGTGTGCTTACCTGTGTGTATGTGTGTTGTGCTGAGAAATAAATTACTCCCAGTCATTACATTGGGTAGCCACCAAGCTTACTCGTCCTCCAAGATCCCTGCTAGCGTCGAAAAACGCTACAATATTTTACCAATTGACAGCAGACACCAGATTTAATGAAGTTAAGCAATGTTGAAAGGATATTAAACACTACCCATCAGGAACTCTATCATTGGATGACCATTGTCATATAGTTGTATTATGTATAGTAATGTTATAGTTGTAACATTCCGATCACATTCACTATAAACAAATAACTTTTTTGAAGTCGAATATTGAATGAATGTCCCAAACACATTATTGCAAATAAAACCTCAAAACTGCTAATTAACCATGCTTTTGGTTAAGGGATGCACAATGTCTGACTACATCCATGGTGTAAGGATTTAGAATTCCAATCAGATATTGGGACAAGCACAACAGCTTCCTGCACTCTCTCCTCTCATAGTGCAGTAATGTTACCTCTTGTTTAATATTCTTTTATAAATATTACTGTGAGGTGCATTTTGGCTCCCAAATTACTGCACTGTATTGTGATGCTGGCACAGCATCCAAACTGCATAATGTCTGCTTTCACAGAGCAGTAATGGTCTGGTATTTTTTCATGCTCATTGTTATGTACCTGCATTTGCAATCAACAATATGTTCCCTTGTGGTCTAGCGGTAAACATGTGGAGCATTTACTGCCCTGATCGGAGTTTAAATCCTGCTACAGAAATATATATATAGTCAGCAAAAAAAAAGAAACGTCCCTTTTTCAGGACTGTGTATTTCAACAATAATGTACACCTATACCGAATGGCAACTACGCTAATTCTCCCCATCTGTTCTGTATTTCTCTACCCATCCCGAGGCATCGGGAGATTTTGCCAGCTTCAGTAGACAAAGGCCGACCCTGCGAGGTTCCTGAGGCATCCAGAGAAGGACCAGCTCCAACTGGATTCAGCTTTATGATGGTTGGAGCTACACATGCTGCTCCTGTGCTTCCAGTGATCCAGACCTCATCTGCCCTCTGCACCTACTGACTCGTCCCTATGCTGAACTGGTCTTCATGACCATTTAAATAATTTCTGTCATATTGAATTTTCACCTGCACAACACAAGATGTTATATCATTTCTATCTGTTATCGCCCAAATGAGGATGGGTTCCCTGTTGAGTCTGGTTCCTCTCAAGGTTTCTTCCTAATGCCATCTCAGGGAGTTTTTCCTTGCCACCGTCGCCGTCACCCTTGGCTTGCTCATCAGAGACATTTCATTCATTCATCTCATTATTATCTGCACATTTTTCTCACACATCCACACTTCCAATTATTTTCTTTTCTATAATTATTATTATTTGTTTTTATTTATTTATTTTCTATTATAATTTTATTTATTTACTTATTACTTTATATATAATTATTCTATATATATATATAAAATGGTTTTTTTTTTTTTTTTGTTAAATTAAATTTCTTAAATTTTTGTGAAGCTGCTTTGAGACAATGACCATTGTTAAAAGCGCTATATAAATAAAATTGAATTGAATTGAATTGTACAAATTCGCAGGACACTAAAGAGACTTGCCTACCGACTGTGAAAAACACCCAAAGAAAAATGCCCAGGGTCCCTGCTCATCTGCGTGAATGTGCATTAGGCATGGTGCAGGGGGGCATGAGGACTGCTGATGTGGCTAGGGCAATAAATTGCCATGTCTGCACTGTGAGACGCCTAGGACAGCGCTACAGGGAGACAGGAAGGACAGCTGATCATCCTCGCAATGGAAGACCACGTGTAACAACACCTGCACAGGATGGGTACATCCGAATATCACACCTGCGTGACAGGTACAGGATGGCCACAACAACTGCCCGAGTCACACCAGGAACACACAATCCCTCCATCAGTGCTCACACTGTCCGCAATAACTGACAAATCTGGTCCAGTCCATGAGGAGGAGATGCACTGCAGTACTTCAAGCAACTGGTGGCCACACCAGATACTGACTGGTACTTTTGATTTTGAGCCTCCCTTCATTCAGGGACACATTGTGAAACATTTTTAGTTTATGTCTTATGGTGTTGACTCTTAGTGTTCATACAAATATTTACACATTACGTTTACTGAAAGTAAAAACAGTTGAAAGTCAGAGGACGCTTCTTTTTTTTGCTGAGTATATATGGGCAAAGTATTTAGTCAGCCACCAATTGTGCAAGTTCTCCCACTTAAAAAGATGAGCCTGTAATTTTCATCATAGGTATACCTCAACTATGAGAGACAAAATAAGAAAAAAAATCACATGGTTGATCCAGAAGAGGATTGGGAGAATGTCATAATGTATGGTCAGAAGAAACCAAAACTTTTTGGTAAAAATACAACTTGTCATGTTGCATCCAAAGAACACCATGCCTACTGTGAACCGTGGGGGTGGAAACATCATGCTTTGGGGCTGTTTTTCTGCAGAGGGAATAAAAGAATAAGTGGGGCCATGTATCGTAAGATTTTGAGTGAAAACCTCCTTCCATCAGCAAGGGCATGAAGTTGAAACGTGGCTGGGTCTTTCAACATGACAATTATCCCAAACACACCATCCGGGCAACAAAGGAGTGGTTTCGTAAGAAGCATTTCAAAGTCCTGGAGTGGCCTAGACAGTCTCCAGATCTCAACCCCATAGAAAATCTTTAGAGGAAGTTGTCCGTGTTGCCCAGCGACAGCCGCAAAACATCACTGCTCTAGAGGGGATCTGCATGGAGGAATGGGCCAAAAATACCAGCAACAGTGTGAAAACCTTGTGAAGACTTACAGAAAACATTTCACCTCTGTCATTGCCAACAAAGGGTATACAGTATGACAAAGTATTGAGATTAAATTTTTTTATTGACCAAATACTTATTTTCCACCATAATTTGCAAATAAATTCTTTAAAAATTCTACAATGTGATTTTCTGGATGTTTTTTCTTATTTTGTCTCTCATAGTTGAGGTATACCTACTGTACTGTATGGCCTCTCTCGTCGTATTAAATAGGGGAACTTGCACAATTGGTGGCTGACTAAATACTTCTTTGCTGTTTTGCAAAGGAGAATGGGCAAGGATTTCAGTCTCTAGATGTGCAAAGGTGGTAGAGACATACCCTAAAAGACTGGCAGCTGTCATTGCAGCAAAAGGTGGTTCTACAAAGTATTGACTCAGGGGGCTGAATAATTACGCACACCCCACTTTGCATTTATTTATTTGCAAAAAATGTTTGGAATCATGTATGATTTTCATTCCACTTCTCACGTGTACACCACTGTGTATTGGTCTTTCACGTGGAATTCCAATAAAATGGATTCATGTTTCTGGCTGTAATGTGACAAAATGTGGAAAAGTTCAAGGGGGGCAAATACTTTTGCAAGCCACTGTATATAGGTCACCAAAATATAGTACAGTACACAATACTGTACACAATACAGTAAATGTTTCTATGGCAGTCTATACCACATAATATGCTTATAAAACTGCACAAAGTCAACGTGAGACCAATACTTTATATTGCATTTTAAAAAAGGATTTTTATATGCAAATGCTTCGTTTTATTTTTAAAGGCATCACTGCTTCATAGCATTTCTTAGCATATGTGAGGATTTTTGCACAGTACTAAACTTTACAGCATATGCACGTAATATGACTTGGCTGCAAGGTTTTGGTATATTAATGCTCTGTATGGGCACCTAAAATCAATGACTAATAATTAAAACTGATTTTACTGTTTAATAAATGTAGACATTTGGTTAACTATAAATTTCTCTTGGGTAATTATGGAGTTTATAGAAATAGAAATTATGATAAACTGTGATGCTTTCTGGTGTGATTATAAAACCTGTCCCAGGCAGTTCCCATTCTTCTAATAGGAACAAGTCTGTGCTTCTGTCCACTTAGTGTCTCTCATCGTGGCAGGTAACGACACCTCCATGTCAGGAGTTCAAAGATGAGGCTTATTTAATGAGACAGATACTTTTTTTTTTGTGTACATGTAATGCTCAAGTATTGTGCTCATGTTTTCTATCTACGGCATTAAATATCAGCCACTTTCTGTCTTTAGTCTGAAGAGGTGAGAAATATTTTCTTCCTGACATACAAGAAGAAATAACTACATCATTAAACTGACATAATTAAAGCAGGTAGAGCAGAATAGTACAGTGATAAATTTTCTTAAAGTGCCTCACTACCACAGTAACCTACATGGAGGTTTGATACTTGCCCTAAAATATTCTGTTTAGGGCTTTGAAAATACACAATCAAACCTGGTCAAAAAATTCCCATTTCAGAAGGGTTAGATTATTGGGATACATTGAGCAAAGAAAACAACTGAAAAGATTTGAATTTTTGTAGAGAAATTGTGGTCTGAAAATAATCATGAATGGAGATCACCTGATGAAGTTGCATGGTAACACATTAACAGTAAAAAAAAAAAAAAAAAACATATCTTATGTTTTATAGTGAGCGTATTGAATAAAAACTGATTTTTAATTAGTTTGGCTATTACTTAAACAAATATATACAGTATTTTATGCTGGTAATCATATCTTAGCCTCCTTTCTGTTTCCTTTATTCAATTAGGATAAATAAATATATATTTTTGGCTTTTTGCTTTAAATAAGTAACCTTTCTTGAATACAGGGGTTGGACAAGAAAATTGAAATGCATTTTAGACCACAATAATACATTAGTATAGTGTAGGGCCTCCTTTTGCGCCCAATACAGCACCAATTCGTCTTGGACAGTGGCCAGAGGGATTTTGAGCCATTCTTCTTGCAGAATAGTGGCCAGGACACTATGTGATCTGACTCACTCCTCCAAAACACCCCAAAGTGGCTCAATAATATTTAGATCTGGTGACTGTGCAGGCCATGCACTGTAAAAAATTTCAACAGTAAAATACCGTATAAATGCTACAGAATAAAACCATATTTCACAAAATTTGTAATTAGTTTTACAAAGTAAGACCTTAAATTTTACAGTTAAAAACATATGAAAATATGGTTTATTGCAGTAAAATAAAAAAAAAGTTATGGATGTACAGTAACATAACTTCTCTCAGAGAAGGTCTATGTCTATATAAAAGGTCTAGTTTATTACTAAACCAGTTTATATTTTTCTGAATTTAAAAATCAGAAAAATATCTGCCCTGTTAAAAATAAACCATAAAAATTTTACGGTAAGAAAATGTAATTTTGCCAGAAATTTACCATAAAAAATACAGTAGCAACGTTATTGGTTGTACAGGATTGCACTCATTATACTGTATATTTTACGAATTTTAATATTTTTATCTATGGTTTATAGTCATCTAATTTACATGTTTATGTTATATTAAAACAGTTTAAGGTAAAAAACTGGCAGCTGTGGTTACCAGAAATTTACCGTAAAAAATACGGTAGCAACATTATTGGTTGTACGGGATTGCACTCATTATACTGTATATTTTAAGGATTTTAATAGTTTTTTCTACAATTTATAGCTGTCTAATTAACCAATAACTTTAAACTTTACCTTTGATCACTGTGGCAAGGACAGCCGCTAGCACGCGCCACTTTACCTGCCCACCAGATCTGCACGTCCTTCCCTTTTTCCCTTCCTCTCTCCTTTAATCCTTTCCTTCCCTAATTAAAATGACCCCTTTTCCGTAAGACCTCGCCATATATGCCAAACCCATTACAAAATACATGAACATATTTAACACTATGGAACGATATCGCGGACAATATTCAAATGCAATTGCAAATTGCATTTGCAATTGCGTTTCCCATATGTGGACGCACAAAGTGTGCCATAATTCAAATGCAATTGCAAACTTTGCATTACCGTTTGCTGATTCGCCTTTGCGAGCTCACACTGACTGCCAAATTTCAAATGAAAAAGAAAAGTCCATTTGCATTTGTATTTCCCAGGTCTTACATGTCATGAACCTGTCATATTTAAATATCAAAATCAATTACCACGTTTGCTTTTTCACTTTCTCTGCGCCGCGCGTCAAGCCGGCCAAAATTCAAACGCAATCGCTAATCCATTTGCAATTGCATTTCCAACACGTTACACAGAAACCTGTCAATCAGTGTCAGGGGCGGGTCTATACTGTGGGGCGGGATTGTATGGGGAGTGACGTCACTCGCACTCGCCGACCAAGAGGGGGATATTTGAGCACTGGAGGTGAACCGAGATTATCTCATTTGTTTATCAAGAAATAAACACACAAAAATGACAAATCGCATATTTTCTTGCTCCGGAGTGGACAGAGAAGTTTTTACAAATAAAAATATTTTTAGATCTTCTCCTGTTACAGCCTGCTGGAGCTAAATCTTTCAGGAACGCTGCGTACCGGTGTTATGCACTAAAATGCCTCCCTGCCACTGATTGCACCCCCACAAAATCTGTCAAATATATGAGGACATCACAATCAAATATTCATATTATTATTATCAAATATAATATATGAGTATTATCACGAAGCGATTTTTATTATAAATAAGAAATATAAAAATATACATGTACAACCCCTGGCAAAAATTCTGGAATCACCCTCTCAGAAGATGTTCATTCAAATGTTTAATTGTGTAGAAAAAAAAACAAGCACATACATGCCACAAAACTATTTTCACTCAACAATCCAAACTTCTGGCTGTATAAAACACTTTAAAAAAAAAACAAAGAAAGATAACTATAGTCAACGACAACTGTTTTAACAACTCAAACAGAGGAAAAAAATATGGAATCACCATGCACTTTGCATTTCTACAACTGCTAATTAGTCTACAGTTAAAAAAGAGTGCTTGCACACATTAGGGATGTGTTGAACCAAGATGATTGACATAACTCATAGCTCCAACAGGAGAGATGTCAGGTGAAACAAAGGAGAGAATTATCAAACTTCTTGAAGAAGGTAAATCTTCATGGAATGTTGCAAAAGATGTTGGTTGTTCCCAGTCAGCTGTGTCTAAAATCTGGACCAAGTACAAATCAAATGGAAAGGTTGTAAAAGGGAAGCGTACTGGTAGACCAAGAAAGACATCAAAGCCCCAAGACAGAAAACTTAAAGCAATATGACTTGAAAACAGAAAATGCACAACAAAACAAATGAGGAACAAATGGGCAGAAAGTGGAGTCAATGTCTGTGAACGGACAGTAAGAAATCGCCTAAAAGAAATGGGATTTACATACAGAAAAGCCAAAAGAAAACCATCATTAACATCTAAACAGAATAAAACAAGGGTTCAGTGGGCTATAGAAAGTCAATCTTGGACTGCGGATGACTGGATGAGAGATATATTCAGTGATGAATCACGAATCTGCATTGCGCAGGGTGATGATGCTGGAACTTTTGTTTGGTGCCGTTCCAATGAAATTTATAAAGACAACTGCCTGAAGAAAACATGCAAATTTCCACAATCATTATTGATATGGGGTTGTATGTCAGGTAAAGGTATGGGAGACATGACAGTCATTACATCTTCTATAAATGCACAAGTTTATGTTGAGATTTTGGACACTTTTCTTATTCCATCAATTGAAAGGATGTTTGGTGATGGTAGCATCATTTTTCAGGATGATAATGCATCGTGCCATAGGGCAAAATCTGTGAAAACATTCCTACAGGAAATACATATAATGTCAATGGCATGGCCTGCAAATAGTCCGGACCTTAATCCAATTGAAAATCTGTGGTGGAAATGAAAGAAAATGGTCCACGACAAGGATCCAACCTGCAAAGCTGATCTGGCAACTGCAATAAGACAAAGCTGGAGACAGACTGATGAAGTATACAGTTTGACATTAGTTAAATCCAGGCCTCAGAGAATTCAAGCTGTTATAAAAGCCAGAGGTGGAGCAACAAAGTACAAGTAGTGTTTTTATTTGGTGATTCCATATTTTTTTCCTCTGTTTGAGTTGTTAAAACAGTTGTGGTTGACTATAGTTATCTTTCTTTGTTTTTTTTAAAAAGTGTTTTATACAGCCAGAAGTTTGGATTGTTGAGTGAAAATAGTTTTGTGGCATGTATGTGCTTGTTTTTTTTTCTAAACAATTAAACATTTGAATGAACATCTTCTGAGAGGGTGATTCCAGAATTTTTGCCAGGGGTTGTACATGTATATTTTTATATTTCTTATTTATAATAAAAATCGCTTCGTGATAATACTCATATATTATATTTGATAATAATAATATGAATATTTGATTGTGATGTCCTCGTATATTTGACAGATTTTGTGGGGGTGCAATCAGTGGCAGGGAGGCATTTTAGCGCATAACACCGGTACGCAGCGTTCCTGAAAGATTTAGCTCCAGCAGGCTGTAACAGGAGAAGATCTAAAAATATTTTTATTTGTAAAAACTTCTCTGTCCACTCCGGAGCAAGAAAATATGCGATTTGTCATTTTTGTGTGTTTATTTCTTGATAAACAAATGAGATAATCTCGGTTCACCTCCAGTGCTCAAATATCCCCCTCTTGGTCGGCGAGTGCGAGTGACGTCACTCCCCATACAATCCCGCCCCACAGTATAGACCCGCCCCTGACGCTGATTGACAGGTTTCTGTGTAACGTGTTGGAAATGCAATTGCAAATGGATTAGCGATTGCGTTTGAATTTTGGCCGGCTTGACGCGCGGCGCAGAGAAAGTGAAAAAGCTAACGTGGTAATTGATTTTGATATTTAAATATGACAGGTTCATGACGTGTAAGACCTGGGAAATACAAATGCAAATGGACTTTTCTTTTTCATTTGAAATTTGGCAGTCAGTGTGCGCTCGCAAAGGCGAATCAGCAAACAGTAATGCAAAGTTTGCAATTGCATTTGAATTATGGCACACTTTGTGCGTCCACATATGGGAAACGCAATTGCAAATGCAATTTGCAATTGCATTTGAATATTGTCCGCGATATCGTTCCATATAACACCCCAGTGCAGTGTGCACTTAAAAACCACAATGCAGGACAGAGGACATAAACAATTTTAACATGTGTGATAAAATAATTTTTTTGTGTAAAATTGTAATAAAAGCCCTTCTATAAAATTATATGCTTAGATTGTCTACACAAAACATTTACGTAAAATGTCCACCCTGACACTTGTATATTTGATTTTGAGAGTTGAAATATTGTTTTGCTGTCTTTATTAAAAAATACATGGGGCCATGCTGATGTCCGAGTCTTGAATAAATTTTGATGGGTTTAGATAATTTGATTTAGGTTTGTATTCATCAATTAGTATAAAAGTACTCTTAATAGTTTCTTACTCTTAATAGTTTCTTAACAGTAAAATCCGAATGCTCAGTAATGTATCTTCTCTCTCTTTTAGCTCCCAGCTAGTGTGATAAAATTATGCTTTCACAGAATTGCTGAATGAATTCATTGTGGTTCTTCATTATAAAGAAATAGTCCAACAATGACAGCAATTGTGTAGGCAGCATGGTGGTGTAGTGGTTAGCACTGTCCGCCTTCCATCCAAAAGATGCTTCCTTTTTTTGTATCGTTGCCACGAAAGTTTTACTTTGTCGTGAGTAACCAAACACGTTTTTACAATAATAATATTAATAGCAACTATTTTTTACGTTTCCATACTATTGGGCTTCGCCTTTTTAAATTTTTTTGCGCTTTTTGGTGAACGCACAAGTTTCTTCATCTAAGAACAACAAACGCAATTCAGCTCCAAACCATTAGATTTCTTCTTCTTTGCCTTTCGGCTGTTCCCCTTCAGGGGTCGCCACAGCGAATCATCTGCCTCCATCTAACCCTATCCTCTGCATCTTCTTCTCTCACACACTGCATCCATAAATCTCCTCTTTGGTCTTCCTCTAGACTTCCTGCCTGGCAGTTCCAATCTCAGCATCCTTCTACCGATATATTCACATATACAGTGGTGTGAAAAACTATTTGCCCCCCTCCTGATTTCTTATTCTTTTGCATGTTTGTCACACAAAATGTTTCTGATCATCAAACACATTTAACTATTAGTCAAAGATAACACAAGTAAACACAAAATGCAGTTTTTAAATGAGGGGTTTTATTATTTAGGGAGAAAAAAAAACCCAAACCTACATGGGCCTGTGTGAAAAAGTAATTGCCCCCTGAACCTAATAACTGATTGGGCCACCGTTAGCAGTAATAACTGCAATCAAGCGTTTGCGATAACTTGCAACGAGTCTTTTACAGTGCTCTGGAGGAATTTTGGCCCACTCATCTTTGCAGAATTGTTGTAATTCAGCTTAATTTGAGGGTTTTCTAGCATGAACCGCCTTTTTAAGGTCATGCCACAACATCTCAATAGGATTCAGGTCAGGACTTTGACTAGGCCACTCCAAAGTCTTCATTTTGTTTTTCTTCAGCCATTCAGAGGTGGATTTGCTGGTGTGTTTTGGGTCATTGTCCTGCTGCAGCACCCAAGATCGCTTCAGCTTGAGTTGACGAACAGATGGCCGGACATTCTCCTTCAGTATTTTTTGGTAGACAGTAGAATTCATGGTTCCATCTATCACAGCAAGCCTTCCAGATCCTGAAGCAGCAAAACAACCCCAGACCATCACACTACCACCACCATATTTTACTGTTGGTATGATGTTCTTTTTCTGAAATGCTGTGTTACTTTTACGCCAGATGTAACGGGACACGCACCTTCCAAAAAGTTTAACTTTTGTCTCGTCGGTCCACAAGGTATTTCCCCAAAAGTCTTGGCAATCATTGAGATGTTTTTTAGCAAAATTGAGATGAGCCTTAATGTTCTTTTTGCTTAAAAGTGGTTTGCGCCTTGGAAATCTGCCATGCAGGCCGTTTTTGCCCAGTCTCTTTCTTATGGTGGAGTCGTGAACACTGACCTTAATTGAGGCAAGTGAGGCCTGCAGTTCTTTAGATGTTGTCCTGGGGTCTTTTGTGGCCTCTCGGATGAGTTGTCTCTGCACTCTTGGGGTAATTTTGGTCGGCCGGCCGTTCCTGGGAAGGTTCACCACTGTTCCATGTTTTTGCCATTTGTGGATAATGGCTCTCACTGTGGTTCGCTGGAGTCCCAAAGCTTTAGAAAAGGCTTTATAACCTTTACCAGACTGATAGATCTCAATTACTTTTGTTCTCATTTGTTCCTGAATTTCTTTGGATCTTGGCATGATGTCTAGCTTTTGGTCTACTTCTCTGTGTCAGGTAGCTCCTATTTAAGTGATTTCTTGATTGAAACAGGTGTGGCAGTAATCAGGCCTGGGGGTGACTACAGAAATTGAACTCAGGTGTGATAAACCACAGTTAAGTTATTTTTTAACAAGGGGGGCAATCACTTTTTCACACAGGGCCATGTAGATTTGGAGTTTTTTTTTCTCCCCTAATAACGTAAACCTTCATTTAAAAACTGCATTTTGTGTTCAATTATGTTATCTTTGACTAATAGTTAACGGTTTTTGATGAGCAGAAACATTTAAGTGTGACAAACATGCAAAAGAATAAGAAATCAGGAAGGGGGCAAATAGTTTTTCACACCACTGTACATCTCTCCTCTGAACATGTCCAAACCACCTCAATCTGGCCTCTCTGACTTTATCTCCAAAACATCTAACATGAGTTGTGCCTCTGATGAACTCATTCTTGATCCTATCCATCCTTGTCACTCCCATAGAGAACCTCAACATCTTCAGCTCTGCTACCTCCAACTTTGCCTCCTGTCTTTTCTTCAGTGCCACTGTCTCTAAGCCGTAGAGCATCGCAGGTCTCACCACTGGCCTGTAAACCTTTCCTTTCATTCTCGCTGATACTCTTTTATCGCACAACACACCTAAAACTTTTCTCCACCCATTCCAACCTGCCTGTACCCGCCTCTTCACCTCCTTTCCACACTCTCTGTTGCTCTGGACCGTTGACCCTACTTAAAGTCCTGCACCTTCTTTACCTCTGCTCCCTGCCTCACCGTTCGTCTTGGGTCCCTCTCATCCAAACACATGTATTCCATCTTGCTGCGGCTAACCTTCATTCCTCTGCTTTCCAGAGCATACCTCCACCTCTCCAAATTTTCTTCCACCTGTTCCCTGCTCTCGCTACAAAGCACAATGTCATCTGCAAACATCATAGTCCATGGAGACTCCTGTCTAACCTCATCTGTCATCCTTTCCATCACCAGAGCAAACAAAAAGGGGCTTAGAGCCCCTTGATGCAGACCCACCTCCACCTTGAACTCTTCTGTCACACCTACAGCACATCTCACCACTGTCTTACAACTCTCATACATGTCCTGCACAACCCTAACATACTGCTCTGCCACTCCAGACTTCCTCATACAACACCACAGCTCCTCTCTCGGCACCCTGTCATACGCTTTCTCTAAATCTACAAAGACACAATGCAACTCTTTATTACCTTCTCTGTACTTCTCCATCAGCATCCTCAAAGCAAATACTGCATCTGATGTACTCTTTCTATGCATGAAACCATATTGCTGCTCCCAAATGCTCACCTCCTGGCATCTGACAGTACATTTCCATCTCCATCTTTAATAACTCTAACCTGCTGAACATCCTTCCCATCCCTATCTCTCTGCCTCGCCAACCTGTACAGATCCACCTCTCCCTCCTTACTGTCCAGCCTAGCATACAAGTTCTCATATGCTCTTGGTTTGGACTTTGCCACTTCTACCTTCACCTTACACTGCATCTCCCTGTACTCCTCTCTACTCTCTTCAGTCCCACTTCTTCTTAGCTAGCCTCTTTCCCTGTATACAATCCTGGACTTCCTCGTTCCATCACCAAGTCTCCTTGTCCACTTTTCTCATACCTGATGATACCCAAGTACCCTCTTACTGTACCTATCTCCCTGATCACATTGGCTGTAGTTGTCCAGTCACCTGAAAGCACCTCCTGACCACCCATAGCCTGTCTCAACTCCTCCCTAAAGACTACACAAGATTCCTCCTTTCTCAGCTCCCACCACTTTGTCCTCTGCTCTGCCTTTGTCCTCTTCACCTTCCTCACCACCAAGGTTATTTTACACTCCAAACAACTAGCCTCAGGTATGCTATAATGGATAATATTCAGCTTGTTCAGTGTGTGGAATGCAGGATGTTTAGACATTCTTCCTTCGTCGTTAGTGATAATCTTATTTGTGATAGGTGTGTGTTAGTGAGCACTCTGACGGAGAAGATATCAGCATTAGAGGAGCGCATCCAGACTTTAGAGAGGCCTAGAGAGCACGAGAGCTGTGTTATTCCCATAGCGGAAAGTCTGGGTGCCGCAGGCAGAGATAACCAACCCCGACTCCGGCATTAGAGCCCTCACAGTGGGTGAGTGGGTGACGACTTAGCGGCATACTCGTTAAGCAAAAGCTAACGCTAAGGCTAGCCCAGCGGAGCACACCTCCTCTGTGCTTCACGTGTCCAACAGGTTTGATCTCCTCAATGAGGCACACGCTGAGAAACCTGAAAGAGCTCTGCTTATAGCAGACTGTACTGAGGCAAGTAAAATTAGCTAGACCTTTAGGGGCACCTGCGGCAGTGGTTGGGTGTATCCCGGGAGCCAGAGCACTGGACATAGCAGGTAATCTTAGGGCTCTATGTTATCTAAATTGAGACAAGATAGTGATCTGAGATAACTTCAGGCAGTGGAATTGTGAATAAATTTTTTACACTTAATCCGAAGAATATTATTAAATCTAAAACCTGCTTTATGAGTGAGTCCTACTACAGTACACACTGATTTACTCCTAGTGAGTCCAGCGTTACTCGCAATCTGAGGTTTCACTATATACTGGAACTGATGAGCCGAAACAAGCTACGCCTGGACCAAATTAAGACTTAAAAATAATTTTAAAAATAACACAGTCGCTAAACCAAAGAAACCAAGAAAATGAGCTATGAAATTATAAACAGGGCCAAATAATTTGGGAAGGTTAACATTAATAATTGACCTTAGCAGAATAATGTTCTGATTCACTTCTGGAAACTTCAGCTGTGAAATTTCAATCATACAGTGAGGATGTGCAAGAAAGAGAGAGGGAAAAAATACAGAAAGAACCAAATGGAAAGAAAACGGTTACCCTCGAGGTTAACCTTGAAGTGAATGACTCATCACACATACAACTATTTGATGTCATTTGGGAAAAATCTCATCCACCCACTCCCCTTGTGCATTTTTATTTTTTATTTTTTGCTCATTCTTTACCATCGCTGCCATTTACGGTTTGAGCCCAGGAGGCTAAGCGCACATACTTCTTTACTCCACAAGTCATTCTATGACAGGACAAAAGACTGCAATCCTGAGTGCGATGGTGCAGAAAACAAATTGCCATCGAAATGCCACATGTGCATTCGTTTTCAGAAAGCTGCATAAAAAGACACCGTGCTCAACTGGAAAAATAGAGACTGAAAAGGTACGGGGAGTTTTTCAAGTCAGTGACTTTTATTACCTCCTGAAATTCCCTTGATTTTTGCTAAATGCCATTTATGGGGCTTAAATGCTACCTTTACAATGAGGGACAAGATCAAACTGATGTGTACATTTTTCATTCTAATAAAAAAAGCTTAGAACTGTAAGGTAAAAGATCATCTGACATGAGTACTTACCTGCTTTACAAATCCATTAAGACCTAAAAGTGAAAAATGGTTTTACTTGCCGTTTCACTC
Organism: Channallabes apus; assembly: GCA_030522415.1. NCBI lineage: Eukaryota > Metazoa > Chordata > Actinopteri > Siluriformes > Clariidae > Channallabes > Channallabes apus. The sequence continues at coordinate 15,336,449 of CM060109.1, forward strand.
ATTTGGTTGTGAGCCGTAAATAGAATGAAAATGAGCTGAGTATTGGAAATTTTAGATGAAGCAAAAACCCTCTGCCTATTTGGCCCTCTCTAATGATATAGTAAAAGATTTACTTTTGGCTCAGACAACTGAGCCAAAAGCATCCAGAATACAATGTTTAATTGCTGTAATATCAAGAAAAAACATTTGGCAAAAATTAACAATAAACAACATACCCCAAAAGAGTGATTCATCAATGGCAGCTGGAAAAAATGAGAGCAAGAATTAAAATGTAAATAAATTCACAAGGCTTGTAAATGTGATGTGAAAGGAGCCTATTGTCATGATGCAGGTGTTGAGAAAGCGGACACAGATGCAGGAGTGGTTTGTCACATGTTTTGACTCGTCTTTATTTTAATTTGTTTCTTTTCTTTCGTTTTTTTGAACTCAAAAGTTTCCTTCTTACATAAAAAACTCAGTAAAATAAAGCAAACAGAAACGAATATCAAAAGATCAAAACGAAAAAACTGAAGGGAGACGCGATCTCCTCATGCAGGTTCAGCGGGTCGGCTGACTCTCTTCTTGCACATAATCCCTACGCCCCACGGAAGTCCAGGGCAGGTTTGCTTCACGAGAGGCGGGCGTTGCAACTTGAACTTGAACTTGAAAATAAACAGAACTCACTTTCGGGTTTCAGTCCTCGATTCGACCCTGCTGCTGCTTAGTTCTACAGAGGAGACAGGCATACAGTGGTGTGAAAAACTATTTGCCCCCCTCCTGATTTCTTATTCTTTTGCATGTTTGTCACACTTAAATGTTTCTGCTCATCAAAAACCGTTAACTATTAGTCAAAGATAACATAATTGAACACAAAATGCAGTTTTTAAATGAAGGTTTACGTTATTAAGGGAGAAAAAAACTCCAAATCTACATGGCCCTGTGTGAAAAAGTGATTGCCCCCCTTGTTAAAAAATAACTTAATTATGGTTTATCACACCTGAGTTAAATTTCTGTAGTCACCCCCAGGCCTGATTACTGCCACACCTGTTTCAATCAAGAAATCACTTAAATAGGAGCTACCTGACACAGAGAAGTAGACCAAAAGCACCTCAAAAGCTAGACATCATGCCAAGATCCAAAGAAATTCAGGAACAAATGAGAATAAAAGTAATTGAGATCTATCAGTCTGGTAAAGGTTATAAAGCCATTTCTAAAGCTTTGGGACTCCAGCGAACCACAGTGAGAGCCATTATCCACAAATGGCAAAAACATGGAACAGTGGTGAACCTTCCCAGGAGTGGCCGGCCGACCAAAATTACCCCAAGAGCGCAGAGACAACTCATCCGAGAGGCCACAAAAGACCCCAGGACAACATCTAAAGAACTGCAGGCCTCACTTGCCTCAATTAAGGTCAGTGTTCACGACTCCACCATAAGAAAGAGACTGGGCAAAAACGGCCTGCATGGCAGATTTCCAAGGCGCAAACCACTTTTAAGCAAAAAGAACATTAAGGCTCATCTCAATTTAGCTAAAAAAACATCTCAATGATTGCCAAGACTTTTGGGAAAATACCTTGTGGACCGACGAGACAAAAGTTGAACTTTTTGGAAGGTGCGTGTCCCGTTATATCTGGCGTAAAAGTAACACAGCATTTCAGAAAAAGAACATCATACCAACAGTAAAATATGGTGGTGGTAGTGTGATGGTCTGGGGTTGTTTTGCTGCGTCAGGACCTGGAAGGCTTGCTGTGATAGATGGAACCATGAATTCTACTGTCTACCAAAAAATCCTGAAGGAGAATGTCCGGCCATCTGTTCGTCAACTCAAGCTGAAGCGATCTTGGGTGCTGCAGCAGGACAATGACCCAAAACACACCAGCAAATCCACCTCTGAATGGCTGAAGAAAAACAAAATGAAGACTTTGGAGTTGCCTAGTCAAAGTCCTGACCTGAATCCTATTGAGATGTTGTGGCATGACCTTAAAAAGGCGGTTCATGCTAGAAAACCCTCAAATAAAGCTGAATTACAACAATTCTGCAAAGATGAGTGGGCCAAAATTCCTCCAGAGCGCTGTAAAAGACTCGTTGCAAGTTATCGCAAACGCTTGATTGCAGTTATTGCTGCTAAGGGTGGCCCAACCAGTTATTAGGTTCAGGGGGCAATTACTTTTTCACACAGGGCCATGTAGGTTTGGATTTTTTTTCTCCCTAAATAATAAAACCCCTCATTTAAAAACTGCATTTTGTGTTTACTTGTGTTATCTTTGACTAATAGTTAAATGTGTTTGATGATCAGAAACATTTTGTGTGACAAACATGCAAAAGAATAAGAAATCAGGAGGGGGGCAAATAGTTTTTCACACGACTGTAGGTAATCCCACAGTGAGACCCACACACACATACTGTACATACAAGGGGTGAAACACTACAGTGGACGGACAAGACGCCGCGGCTTTGGCTGGCTTAAATAGAGACACACGGGGATGAGACACAGGTGTACGTGATTTGTGATTTTGGATGACATACCCATACAGACACACTAGGTGGGGACAAAGTGGCGGCTCAGTAGTCCGGCGACCCAGATCTTAATCCCCCGGACCGTGGTGGCACAGATGTCACAGTACCCCCCCCCCCTTCAGGACCGGCCTCCCTTGGGAGGCGAGGGCGGCCCCGGCGTCTTACCTGAGGAGGTCGGGACTCGCGACCGGAGTGGACCGGCCGACGAGTGGGGCGCCCCGGTGGTCGAGGAGCCAGGCACTCCGGCCGATCTTGGTGAAACGTGGTGATTAATTCGGGGCTTAAGATGTCCTTGGCCGGGACCCAACTCTTCTCCTCCGGACCGTACCCCTCCCAATCCACGAGATATTGGAGGGACCCTCCTCTCCTCCGGGAATCCAGTAACCTAGTTACCTTATACGCCGGGGTGCCCTCTATGTCCACGGGTCCAGGGAGCGAGGGTTCTGCGATGCCATCGTCTAGGGGCCCCCGGACCACTGGCCTTAGAAGGGACACATGAAACACTGGGTTAATACGAAGGTGTGGTGGTAGTTGAAGTTTAAATGACACAGGGTTGACTTGTGCTAAAATAACAAAAGGACCAATATATTTGGGGGACAGCTTACGACATGGGAGGTGAAGGTGAAGGTCCCGTGTCGAGAGCCACACTCGATCACCTACCTGGAGCGAAGGACTGTCCTTCCTTCGTCTATCGGCAAATTTCTTAAAACGAGACACAGCTCGAGAGATGTGTGTGTGTGCGTCTTCCCAGACTCTTTCCGCTGTTTTAAACCACCGATCCACCATGGGAACGTCGGTGGGGGTGGCATCCCAAGGACATAGCGGAGATTGATATCCTAGTATGCACTGAAAGGGCGTTAGGCCGGTCGCGGAGTGTACTAAGGAATTTTGAGCATATTCTGCCCAAAGCAACCAGTTAGCCCAGTCGTGCTGCCGGCTACTACAGTATGCCCGAAGATATCTCCCGAGTTCTTGAACAGTCCGCTCTGCCTGTCCATTCGACTCGGGGTGAAAGCCCGAGGTTAGGCTAACTGTGGTCCCCAACTTCTGGAAGAAAGCTTTCCAGACTTTGGCGATAAACTGGGGACCACGATCGGAAACTATATCTTCCGGCATGCCATAGTGGCGAAACACTGATGTAAAGAGAGCTTCGGTTACCTGGAGGGCAGACGGGAGGGAGCCAAACGGGATGAAACAGCACCCTTTTGAAAACCGATCTACGACTACCAAAATAGTGGTGTACCCTTTAGACACCGGCAGGTCCGTGACGAAGTCTACAGCGATGTGTGACCACGGCCGATTCGGTGTGGGTAGGGGCATTAATTTCCCAACGGGTAGGCTACGCGGATTTTTGGTGGTAGCACAAACAGCACAAGACAAAACAACGGGGCCGTCCCGTGCGCGCCGAGCGATCTCATCATCTAGATCACATCACCGGGGCAACCACGAGCGGCGCAGGCAGAATAGGCTCAGGAGTGACAGCAGGTTTATCAGCGGGGTAATAGCGTAATAGTGCGTCTGCCTTCTTATTTTTTGACCCGGGTCTATAGGTGATATGGAACTGGAAACGCGTGAAGAACAATGACCACCGGGCTTGTCGCGTCTTTAGTCTTTTTGCTTGTTGGATATATTGGAGATTTTTATGATCGGTTAACACGGTGAATGGGTGTTTGGCGCCCTCTAGCCAATGTCTCAACTCTTCTAACGCCGCTTTCACTGCTAACAGTTCTCTATAGCCGATATCATAATTTCGCTCAGCAGGTGTCAGTTTCCGAGAGAAAAAAGCACAAGGGTGAAGTTTCTCAGGTTGCCCATGGCGCTGGGATAGTACCACCCCTATCCCAACCTCTGACGCATCTACCTCAACGAAAAACGGCTTCTCGGGATCGGGAAGCCGTAAGACAGGTGCGGTGGTGAATGCTTTTTTGAGTTTGTTGAAAGCAATCTCTGCCTCTGCCGAGAGTGTCTTCAACGTTTTCAGTTTCCCCTTCAACATCGTGGTGAGGGGCGCAGCTACCGAACTAAAATTACGAATAAATCGTCTATAAAAGTTTGCGAACCCGAGAAAGCTCTGTAGCGCCTTTACTGACTGGGGTGCCGGCTGTTGTGTTACCGCCTCCACAACGTATGATTATTAAATGACAGTGATGCTGGTAAACAAAAAGATGAGTGTGTGCGTGGTGGTGTGCAAGCAGTTACTTTAAGGAGAGGACAGGAGCTGATTTTGTGTTTGTCCCCCCCGCAATACAGGCACAACCCCGCCGTCATGCGCCTTGACCTTTCGGCTGCGGAAAGATGAGACGAGCCTATCTCCATGTCCTCTACTGAGGACCCTTCGCGTTCTGGAGGTTGCAGCTAAAGAGGATTCATTCTCCGGCCCGACTCCGGTCGTCTATTGGGTCGGAGTGGTGGACGCCGTTGTTGAGAGCGGACATGCTGGTCGAGCCTGATTGGCTAGCGCGATGCAGTCCTCCAACATGAGCTCTGCATCTCGGCATGCGAGCTCTAGCTGGATGTCAGCGTTCAGACCGTCTTGAAACCTCGCCAACAAGCTCTTCTCGCACCATCCGCTCTCGGCTGCGAGGACCTGGAATCGGACAGCGTATTCTGACACAGGAACGTTACCTTGTCGGATCCTCATCAGCTGCTGTTCCCCAGTCTTCCCCTGGTCGGGGTGATCGAAAACGGCGCCCAGTCTAGAGCTCTTCCTGTGAGATGTTGGGTGACAAAGCTCACCTTTTGCTGGTCTGACATGTTGGGAAAGTCCGTCAGATATAACTCACAGGCAAGAAGAAATCAACGACATCCCTCCGGATCACCTCCATACCTCTCAGGCGGTGTGGGGCGAGGAGCTGGCGGTGGGACTGGTGATGGGGGAGCAGTCGGAGGTGGCTGGGACGTGGCCAGCTGGCTGACGCTGCACGCCAGATCGTGGCAGGGGAACTCCTGCTGCGTCCTGGATGGTCCGTCTATCTGTCATGATGCAGGTGTTGAGAAAGCGGACACAGATGCAGGAGTGGTTTTGTCACACGTTTTGACTCGTCTTTATTATAATTTGTTTCTTTTCTTTCGTTCTTTTGAACTCAAAAGTTTCCTTCTTACATAAAAAACTCATAAAATAAAGCAAACTGAAACGAATATCAAAAGATCAAAATGAAAAAACTGAAGGGAGACGCGATCTCCTCATGCAGGTTCAGCAGGTCGGCCGACTCTCTTCTTGCACATAATCCCTACGCCCCACGGAAGTCCAGGGCAGGTTTGCCTCACGAGAGGCGGGCGTTGCAACTTGAACTTGAACTTGAAAATAAACAGAACTCATTTTCGGTTTTCAGTCCTCGATCCGACCCTGCTGCTGCTTAGTTCTCCAGAGGAGACAGGCATAGGTAATCCCACAGTGAGACCCACACACACATACATACAAGGGGTGAAACACTACAGTGGACGGACGAGACGCCGCAGCTTTTTCTCTTTTTACAGACACACTAGGTGGGGACAAAGTGGCGGCTCAGTAGTCCGGCGACCCAGATCTTAATCCCCTGGACCGTGGTGGCACAGATGTCACACCTATCAGGTCAATTCTAACAAAGAAAAACAATAACTTGTGTTTTAAATGTTAATCACTCATCAAATTATTCATCATTTGCAACTTGCTAATACATAGTGCAAACTGTACCACTGTAAAGGCAAAATTTGTGTAAACCCTAATTATTTGAATAGTTACATTTTAGACAAATATTTTTCCTAGCCAAAAATAAATTTCTTTTAGGTCTTTTGAACATCCTGAATGTCTGATGAAGTTGACTTACCTTCATGTTTCCAGCGATGGTCAGGACAGATTTAATGACCCCTCATATTGTAATCATACTGTAGTGACTCTGAGATGCAAAGGCAGAGGTGCAGAGGCGATACAGTATGTGGCCACAATCTTCTTTGAGAGTGGGCAAGCGATTACAAAACCACAAGAGTAGAGCACTGTCTCGGTGAGCACAATGTAATCGAGCATAATCATGGCCACAGGATGGAACAGGGCCTGAGGCAAAGATTTGAAAAATGTGTTTCTTAAGAGTTCTACATTGACTGGCTATAAGTCCATATAAATATCTCCAAAAACAACATTTGTCTGCCATCATTAAAAAACTGCAAAGAAAAGGAGAAAATGTGTGATGAGAACATTTTAATACATTTAGCTAGATAGAATATTTAGTTACTCTTTTATTTTTCATAACCTACAGTAAGTGTTGCTGGGTCTCACTCTCTAGTCTATTTTTTTGTTACTGATTTGTTTCATATTTTATGGTGTCTAGTTTTTTTTTCTTAAATATATGGCATTATCTTTAATACACGCATTTATTTGGCGTTCATTTTACAGTATACAGTATTTCAAAAACATGTTCAATATATATAATGGCCTGTTTATACAATCCACAAACTATATACCTTACAGTTTAAGAGTATTACAACTAGACAAGCCTATGTAATAAAAAAACATTAAAAAATAATGCATACTAAAGCTTCAGCAGTTATATGCCCTAAAGATTAAACCTTTTTGATCCAGTAAACCTTGGTAATTCAGTAAAAAGTTTAATTGACTTGAAAACTTGCACTACTGCCATTCGACAAAAGGAACTCTTGCAGGAAAATTATTTGAGTGAGTGCCAGCTGTATTGCAAGTTTTATCTCCATCCCTGCAGATGTCTCTGGATATCCATGATATTACCATGAGTGCCATTAGTTCCACTTTGTGAAGATTCTTCAGCCTTTGAAAAGTGAATGACGAAGGTAAAAGCCAGGTCTGTGAGGTGTTTCAGATCTAAAAATAGTTATTAATGGATGTGATTGAAATACACTTGTGCAACACACATGCTTTTATCAGCCAGTGTCCTTGATTTTCTTATACATGTTGTACCTTCAGGTTTTTAGGATGTTCAGAACAACCTGCATATTCTGGGATCATAGTAATGAGTGATAATAGAAGGGGATATCAAAAAGTTTCAAGATTAGTTCTGTTTACAAGCTCTGTTTTCTCACCCTATGTCCTCCCACAGATGACCTGGCAGTCAAATCCACTATTGATGATCTGGCCCATGGGGACAAATATTCGAAGCACAATACCGAAAAAATTTAAAAAGAACATGACCGTGCACTTGGTCGAGAGGCAGACCTGGCTCGCCTTTTTTGGCGAGGGGTCATCTAAGGCATGCTGATGGCATGGGGATGAACTTGGCAGCACATACCGACAATGTGTATTGACACACAGACAATGGCAGCAATGTTGTGAATAGTTTTCTGATGACCATCATGCAGAAGTTGCCAAATGATGTCGACATTTTCATGGGCTGAGCTTGTCGAAGGCTGTCTTAATGTTTTTATTTGATGTTTTTTTCTCTCAAAACACCTCGAACTACGCATTGCAGCATCGCCGTAAACTTGTTGAGTCATGTCAAACATCTCTATGGAAGATTTGCCCAGTTTCACACAGAATTTCATGTTTGCTTTTTGTTCAAACTTTCTGTCCATGATGGAATAGCAGACATGGTAACGTACGTGAGTCAGAATAGAACCAGTTGCATAGCTCCCGATGTAAACATCCCTACACAGAAACATGGATTTCTTAGAACTTCTATAAAGCTTTAACAGACACAATGCTAATGGGGCTGAAATATTTATTTCAATGAGTGTATAATCAGGACAATATGTTTCTAAATGGAGCCTTCATTTCATCTAACTGTCCATTCAATTATTGGTAAAGCAATTTAGATCTTTACAAAAATGGATTTCCATTTGGAATATGTTTCATTTCTGACACTAGTGCCTGACAAGAAAGGTTAAATACAATTCAGAACTCGTATAAAGGTGTCATGATAGTTACTTAATGACCATTTGATTTTGACGACCCAAATACAAGATGTAGTCTAAGTGGATTAAATTAAGCATGAATAAATTTGAGAATGATCAATCAGCATGACATTCTTGCTAGGCGTTTTATATAGCAGATGAAAAAGTTCAAATCATTAAAATTCGGTAAGAGCTGTGATGAAAGACATAATGACCCCTTTTTTGTTAAAGTCTCTTTGTGGCTTTCTGGGATTGATCTGATTAGGACAAAGCATCACAGATCTACAACATTTTCAACAATTAACAGAGGTTGCAAATAAACAAAGTACAACACCTGCAATTAAAGTTCTACTCACTTACTGTACTTACAGTGGTGTGAAAAACTATTTGCCCCCCTCCTGATTTCTTATTCTTTTGCATGTTTGTCACACAAAATGTTTCTGATCATCAAACACATTTAACTATTAGTCAAAGATAACACAAGTAAACACAAAATGCAGTTTTTAAATGAGGGGTTATATTATTTAGGGAGAAAAAAAATCCAAACCTACATGGCCCTGTGTGAAAAAGTAATTGCCCCCTGAACCTAATAACTGGTTGGGCCACCCTTAGCAGCAATAACTGCAATCTTTTGATATAGAGATTAGTGTTGTATTAATTGACCCTATGCAGATGTGCATGTGTGATCACAAAGTCTACACACACACACACACACACACACACACACACACACACACACACACACACACACCCCTCTGAATGGTGAGAATTGACTGTGCCACAGGTGCAGTTGAACTTTTCCCACATGCAACAGAATTACAACAAGCAGATAAAGTCAAATAAATAAATAAAAGTTGTTCTCTACTTTTATTTGTCTAATGTGTTTATCATATTGTTCCCTCAATGTTCTATATTCTAACAAGCATAGTCTTGAAGTCTATAGTAAGAGAAATTGACATATTACATAGCCTCATTTTTATTTCTGTTGAAAGTGGATAAAGTACACAGTTGTCTAAATTACATAAAAATGAAATGGCAGCACATGTTTGTTTACAGCTAGGAACATGTGCAGCCACTGGATATGATGAACATTTACTGCCTATCTATGAGGAATCAGTACTTTAAGCAGGCTATACATCCATAAATGATGCTCCCATGAACGTAGTAGGGTATTTTATAGAAAATAAAGGTCGTTTTTTGCCTCACTTAAATGTTCCTTGTTGATGTAGTATGTGTGGCGTACAAGATTAAGTCACATGACTTAGCCCTTAGTATGGCTCCAGATAGCATAAATCTTTGAGTCTTTGGCTTATAGATACAAAAATATTTAAGAGCAAAATCAATTTTAAAAAACTTAACCCATTTCATAATGTAACCAGGCAAACAGATCTAGCCACACTAACTGGTTGGTGTGTGAAATTGGCCATTTAGGACATTTAATTTTCTTGTCAGTTGTCTATATGCCTTGATGAAATTTTAGCATTACTTAGCATGGTATTTTACTTATTTTTCCTACTGTGTCAGAATTTTGTCCAAAAGTTATTGGTATATCAGTCTTCAAAATTTGATCAGAACGAATGCCTTTGCTAGCCTTAGTTTTGCAGTACGGTGGCTTAGTGGTTAGCACTGTGCTTGCACCTCCAGGGTCAATGACCTGCCTTGACTCTGTGCATGGAGTTTGCATGTTCTCCCCATCCCAGTCGAAATATATGCAGATTGCATATTGCAGTTGGCTAACTGGCATTCCAAAATTGCCCATAGAGTGGTAGCACAGCAAAAAATACTATCGATTCATCTAAGGTAGCATTTTCTGACACATTTTGTGACATTGATTTTAATGTTATGAGAATTGTTTTAACATGTGGCACTTCCTGGCACATTGTTTTACTAATGTCTGTCAGTGTACAAGTTTACAAATTAATCTTGCAAACCAAATAAAATATCCAATAAAAAAACAAATAGAAAAAAAATCTTTCAATACTATATATTAAGTTACCAGTCTAAGGTACAGTAGAAGTAGCATGAATTTAGCAACAGCAAAACAAATCTATGAAACATTTGATCTGCAAGCGCAGTGAGCTTGGGTAGAACATAATGATATGTAGAATGATTTTATAAAACAACAGTACAGGAAAACTGTTGTTTTACAAAAGGAAAACTATTACATCTGGGCTTCATTCAATTACAAGAGTACTTGTAAAATGTTTGCTAAACAGTTAATGTGAGTTGTCTAATGATCAGCCTGTAAGCACTGTTATAATTTAATAATTGAACTCAGCACTGCTGTACCGTCACACAGACTCCTGTACTCTCTGCCGGCAGGCACACGGTAGAGAGGACAGAGTCTGTCGTTGCATGCCTTTTAAAATTTCTATGTGGGTTCTGGTCACTACTGGTGACTGTCTGAATAAAAAATAGTCACAAAATCAAAACATTAGGTGCACCGGAGTCCATTTCAGTCCCCATCTGGAGCCCTGCTGAGTGGCAGTATAGTGTATAAATTGTTTACTGCAACATGCCCTGAAGGGACAAAAACAGGTGAAGGAAAAGTCCAAGAGTGTATTATAAAACAGATATGTACTACTTTACTATATCTAGGAGAAACTCTGTTCAGTAAATGTCATGCTTTACTGATCTCATGAGCATAACCTCAAAATAGCATCCACAACAGACTAACAGAACTACATGCTAGCCAAACAAGGCAAAACTAGGCCAAATCAACAATATTATCTAGTTTAATGAGCAATTTTTTTATTGTCTAAAGAGACCAACACTTTTACTACAACGGGGTATACAATAAAATGTTTGAATAAAAAGTCCATTACACCCAACCTGACGAAGATATTAAGTATCACTGCTCAACTCAGAGTGTGATTTATAAAGGAGCTACACAAAGGTGTCACGCTCTCAGTGCCTTCGCGCTGATCAGGAACCTTTTGACATTTCCTTTCCCACGCTGTCAGACTCTCATCACGTGGTCATGCTTTCCCACGCTGTCATCGCTCCTCCCGGACCGCCCCGCCGGCACACCGGTTTCTCATCTGGCGCTGATTTCACCCAGCTTATAAGGAAGCGCAGCGCGCTGCCTCGCGCTGGATTATTGTGTGTTTTTTTGGCCATAGTTTTCTCGCGTTTCTGTTCATGACTTTTCACGTTGCCGACCTCGCTTGCTTCTCGTTTTTCCCCTCGCCTCCCGATTTGGATTATTGCCACGCTTGGATTTAACGGCTTTGAACTTTCGCTTTCGTTTCTCGACCACGGCTCAGCTTCACGTTTTTTGCTCGACGCCCTCGCTGACTGATCACACGGCTTTGATCTCTTGCTCTCCTCCTCGACCACGGCTCAGCTTCACGTTTTGACTCGACGCCCCCGCCGACTGATCACACGGCTCTGATCTCTCGCTCTCTACCTGCAACTGGGTCCACTTTCACAGTCCACGTTCTGCATCACGACAGAATAATCCAGCCAGCACTATGGACCCAGCAGGGTTAGACGGAATGCGACGGGCACTGGAGACCCAAAGTGTGCTCCTCGGAAAGAACCAGGAGGAACTCATCGCCACGAGACAAACTCTAGCTGACGTCATCTCCCAAGTACAACTGCTCCAGGTACCTACAGCTCAGACCTCACACTCCAGAACACCACGAGAGCCACGCCTACCAGCCCCTCCCACCTATGGGGGAGAACCAGGAACTTGCAGGTCCTTCCTCTCACAATGCTCACTGATTTTCGAGCTTCAAACCTCCTCCTTCTCATCAGAACGTTCCCGGGTGGCCTACATCATCACGCTACTAACTGATAGAGCCAGGGAGTGGAGTACAGCCCTCTGGGAGGCTCGCGACCCATGCTGCGAGAACTTCGACAACTTCTCCAAGGAGATGAGGAGGGTCTTTGATCACTCATTCGCCGGCAGGGAGGCTGGAACAAGGTTATTAAGACTTCATCAGGGATCCCGCTCTGCTTACGACTATGCCATCGAGTTCCGCACCCTAGCCGCTTCTAGTGGATGGAATGACAGAGCCCTAGCGGATGTCTTTCTGGAAGGGCTATCAGAAGCTCTTAAGGATGAGCTCATCTCCCGTGAAACCCCCACGGACCTCCACGAACTCATGGATCTCGCCGGGCGGGTCGACTCACGTCTCCAGTTGAGACGGCACCCCAGAATAGGGCACGCGCCTCCTGCCCTGCAGCAAACCGATCAGGAGGAGCCCATGCAGCTAGGCAGGACCCGCATCTCTGACGAGGAGAGACGCCGACGCCGCCTACAAGGGGCTTGTTTTTACTGTGGAGCTTCAGGACACAGGCTTAAAGACTGCTCATTAAAAGGGAGGCCCCCCCTAGTCAGACTGGGAACACTAGAAGGCTCCCCTCCTGAGAGATTTCCACAATCACGTCCCCTACTTCCCGTAAACCTAATCATCGGTGGTCAGGCTCACCCAATTCAGGCACTAATTGACTCCGGCTCCGATCGAAATTTGATCAGCGCGAATACGGTGAGAGCATTAAAGATCCCTGGCTTACCACTAGACACTCCGCTCGCCGTTCAGGCCTTGGATGGGAGCCGGCTTCCACCCATCATACTTAGAACCCCACCGTTAACCTTAAGAACGTCAGGGAACCACTCTGAGGAGATCTCCCTCTTCATTATGGAGAAATCACACGCCGCCTTGGTCCTCGGACTTCCCTGGCTAGCCCTCCATGGACCCCAGATCGATTGGAACAAGCAAGTCATCATGGGTTGGAGTCCCTCATGCTCCACGACATGCCTGCACTCAGCACTCCCTCCAACTCCTATCCTGGCCACGCCCCATGAAACCCCGGACATCTCCAGCGTACCCACCGAATACCATGATCTTGGGCAGGTCTTCAATAAGACCCGAGCCATGTCACTTCCGCCGCATCGACCATACGACTGTCCCATTGATCTTCTCCCGGGCACCTCTCCTCCGAAAGGCAGACTTTACTCTCTGGCACACCAAGAAAGAGAGGCCATGAATAAGTATATCACAGATTCCCTCGCCGCCGGAATTATTCGTCCATCCTCCTCGCCCGCTGGGGCAGGATTTTTCTTCGTCAAGAAAAAAGACAAGTCCCTTCGTCCATGCATTGATTACAGAGGGCTTAACGAGATAACCGTCAGGAACCGCTACCCGTTACCTCTCATGGCCACCGCCTTCGAACTTCTCCAAGGGGCGGACATTTTCACCAAGCTCGACCTACGAAACGCTTATCACCTCGTCCGCATCCGGGAGGGCGACGAGTGGAAAACTGCCTTCAACACACCCACTGGGCATTACGAGTATCTGGTGGTTCCGTTCGGACTGACCAACGCCCCTGCCGTATTCCAGGCCCTCATTAATGACGTTCTCCGTGACTTCTTGAATTCCTTCGTGTTCGTGTATTTGGACGACATTTTGATTTTCTCTCGAGGCCTGGAGGAGCACCGGCACCACGTTCGCCAAGTTCTGCAGAGGCTCCTAGAGAACAATCTCTTTGTTAAAGCCGAGAAATGTGAGTTCCATACAACTTCCACAACGTTCCTAGGGTTTGTCATCTCTCCCTCCAGACTGGAGATGGAGCCCGCCAAGGTCCAGGCCGTCTCCAACTGGCCCACGCCAGCCTCTCGACGTGACCTCCAACGGTTCCTGGGGTTCGCGAACTTCTATCGCCGCTTCATCCGGGGTTACAGTTCTGTCGCCGCCCCCCTCACCTCCCTGACTTCCCCCAAGACACAGTTCTGCTGGAACAACGAGGCAGACAAGGCCTTCGCGGACCTCAAGAAGCGGTTCACCTCAGCCCCCATACTCACCATACCCGATCCATCTCGCCAGTTTGTGGTAGAAGTGGACGCCTCCAACACTGGCGTTGGGGGAATTCTCTCCCAAAGATCCCCGCGAGACAACAAGCTGCACCCCTGCTCATTCTACTCCCGCCGTCTATCTCCAGCTGAGAGGAATTATGACGTAGGCGACCGAGAGCTCCTGGCCATCAAGTTAGCACTAGAGGAGTGGAGACATTGGCTGGAGGGGACCGAGCTTCCCTTCATAGTGTGGACCGATCACAGGAACTTAGAGTACCTGCGCACCGCCAAAAGACTCAATGCCCGCCAAGCTCGGTGGTCGCTGTTCTTCTCAAGATTCAATTTCACCCTGTCCTACCGCCCAGGTTCTAAGAACACTAAGCCTGATGCCCTCTCACGTCAGTTCTCCCTCCCACAAGATCCCACACCATGCCAACCCATTCTACCATCTCGTTGTCTCGTTGCCGCCTTAGAGCTAGACATCGAGACCAAAGTCAAGCAGGCATTGACTCAGGAGCCCGGCCCAAGCAATGTCCCCCCAGATCGCCTCTTTGTTCCCCCCGGTCTGCGCCCGCAGGTCCTGGAGTGGGGTCATGGATCCAAGCTGTCCTGTCACCCAGGCTCTGCCCGAACGCTCTTTATCATACAACAGCGTTTCTGGTGGTCCACGATGGGGAGGGATGTCTCCAGCTTTGTGGCAGCCTGCGACATCTGCACCCGCTGCAAACCCAACAACCGTCCTCCGGCTGGCCTCCTCAGACCCTTACCCATAACTCACCGTCCCTGGTCGCATATTTCGCTGGACTTTGTAACAGGGCTACCCTCATCTGACGGAAACACTTGCATCCTGACCATTGTTGACCGCTTCTCCAAGTCCGTCCACCTAGTCCCGCTCCCCAAGCTCCCGTCCGCCAAAGAGACCGCAGAGCAATTGATATTTCATGTTTTTCGTCTTCACGGCCTCCCCACTGACATAGTTTCAGACCGTGGCCCTCAATTCACCTCACGCTTCTGGGGGGCCTTTTGTAAACTCATCGGAGCCTCTCCTAGCCTATCTTCTGGTTTTCATCCCCAATCCAACGGCCAAACAGAACGAAAAAACCAAGCAATGGAAGTCTCCCTCCGGTGTATGACTACTCGTGATGCCACCACCTGGAGTAAGTTTCTCCCGTGGGTCGAGTACGCTCACAACTCCCTGCCATCTGCCTCAACGGGCCTCTCTCCGTTCCAGTGCTGCCTGGGCTACCAACCACCACTGTTCCCCACTCAAGAGGAGGAGGTAGAGGTCCCCTCGGCACAACACTTTATCCGCCGCTGCAAAAGTACATGGTTACGAGCCAGACGATCCCTGCTGCAAGCATCCCGCTTATATAAGAGACAGGCGGACCGTCATCGCTCCAAGACTCCCAGGTATCACATAGGAGACAGAGTCATGCTCGCCACCAGAGACATTCCCCTAAAGACACTTTCCCGCAAGCTCTCTCCCCGTTTCATCGGACCCTTCACAATAACCAGGATAATCAACCCGTGCGCTGTCCGTCTCCTACTCCCATCGTCTATGCGATGCATCCACCCCACATTCCATGTGTCCCAGCTACGACGCATTGTAAACTGTTCTCTCTCTGTAAACTGTTCCCCCACATGCAGTTTGTAGCATGACTGTTATCCCTACACTTGAGAGAGATGCAGTGGAAAGTGATTGTGATAGTGACGGTTCAGATCAGGAATATTTGGGAGAAACACACCATTTTTCAGCAAGGCTGCTGAATGGGATAGCAGAGGTGACATTTCAAGGAGATGACAACAAGCTGTTATGCCCCCCATACCCCCACTGCCCAATCCAGGTCTTACCACACAGATACCTCCCTCTTCTCTTACCCAAGCACCTGGCACTCCATGTCACTCTACACAGGCATTTACTACTCCCTCTCGTATCATGCGGGCACCACCCCCTCCCTCTCCTCCTCACCGGGCTGGGTCTACTCCATCTCGTACCACGCGGGCACGCCCCTCTTCCCCTCCTCATCGCCGGGTTGATGCCACTCCAGGTCCTTCCACTCCATATGCGTTAAAGGAATTACCAAAACACAGTAACAAACGGAGAGCTCCCATTGAAAACATTCCCAACAAGGACAGAGTTTTTAAAAGATCCAAACGCCCAGCTGCATCAAACATTCCTGATTTTGTGACCTACAGACCAACAGCAGCAGAATGCATCAAACAAACCAACCCTGATCCACTTGATTTGTTTTTGTTAATGTATCCTCCCACCCTAAGGGAACTCACAATTAAAATGTCAAATGCATACTCCATACAGACCAAAGGCAAAATGCTTGACCTGACCATGGATGATTTGCTGACTTTCTATGGGGTCCTGCTTACATCTGGGTACAATTGTGTGCCACGGCGGCACATGTTTTGGTCATTAGACCCTGATGTCTACAACGAAGCCATCTCCAATGCAGTGAGAAGGAATAGGTTTGATGACATAATGGCTTCAATTCACATGGTGGATAACTCAAGGGCTACAAATGACCCTTTCTACAAAGTGCGACCCATATTCGATGCACTAAATGAATCTTTCAAATTTATGCCATACTCAAAATGGCTGTTAGTCGATGAAAGTATGGTCCCTTATTATGGCAGGCACAGTTGCGAGCAGTTTATCAAGGGGAAGCCAATCAGATTTGGCTATAAGCTGTGGAGTCTTGCATCATCTACAGGGTACATGTACCATATGGAGCCTTACTGTGTAACGCTGGGATTATTATAAAACCTTTTGTTACACAAATACGGATTCGGGAATCTAGGAATGCGCTGTTAAACCCCACTTCCGGTATTGCGCAACCGCGGCGGGACAAAAATAGACGTAACACAAGAGCAAGTAGTGAAAATAAACCAAAGTGTATTATACAAAACAAACCAATAACCAAACAAACACGGTGCACCGAAACCAATATATACAAATATAATACAATAATAAACAATGTGTATGGTGTATGCAGGGGTGTGTGAGTGTGTATGAGTGGAAGTCCAGGGTGTAGTGTATTGCGGAAATGAAATATGAGTTGGAGAGATTTATTCTCTGCCTCACCAGGATTGATGTCGCCACTGGGAGCAAGAGTAACGGAATGAGAGGTGAATAGTGAGTGTCCAACGAGATTAATCCAAATACTGATCATCCGAAGGGAAGCAACCTACTAACTCTCTCTCAAAAACACACAGCGCGCTGGGGAAATCTCTCCGTGCCGGCTTCCTCGCCGGTTCCGGCTTTATGCCGGATCATGTGATCAGTTCTTATCCGGGTCCCTCGCGGCGCGATCGCGCATGCGCGTGGGAGCTTGCCCGGTGACCAACACTGTCATAGGGGAAGTTTAAAACCGTTCGGGCACATCTTAGGCTACAGGTGAGCAGCATTAGCTCTTCAATTCATTACCTATATATAAAAATGTCCCTTTATGTGGCCGCGCTACATAGACCCCCCCCCCCCCCAAGCCTCCGGCGTCTGAGGAGAACGTCCGTAAAAGCGCTTTAAGTTTACCACATTAAAAGTGTCAGTTTTTTGTGGATTGCCCCAAGACACAGTGTAATTAATTGGTCCTCGTTTCTTTGTAATTTCAGCTGGACCTTCCCACTTAGGCGCTAGCTTGGCTGAAAACATTTTTGCTGCGGAGGAGAGTGGGTGAGTTTTAATCCAAACTAGATCTCCCGGTTGAAAGTGCGCATCTTTCCTCCGGGCATTGTAGTATCTGGCTTGTTTGGATTGTTGCTGTTTTACTCTTAGTTTCACCTCCTCTGTGATGCGTTGTTGCCTTTCAAGAAGCGAATAGGCTGTATGATTGGGTGTTGGGGGATGGTTAATGAGCCTTTCCAGAGGACCCTTAAGCTGTCGCCCAAGTGTGAGTTCTGCAGGCGTTTTCCCAGTGGTTTCCTGTTGGGCAGTGTTGATGGTGAATCTCAGTTCCGGTAACCATTGGTCCCAGTTTTGGTGGTGGTCCCCGACATATGAAGCGATCATCACCTTTAAAGTTCTGTTTACTCGCTCAGTCAGGTTGGTTTGTGGGTGGTAGCTCGTAGTTAGCTTTTGGACGCTCCCCCATGTTTGGCAGAGGTGTGCCAGCAGCTGAGACGTAAACTGGGGTCCTCGATCGGATACTAGATATTTGGGGACTCCCCATCTAGTAAAGATTTCTTCTCTCAGTACCTTTACCAGCTTTGGTTGGCGTCTTTACATCCCTAAGGGGAAACATTTCCACCCATTTGGTGAAATAATCCACCACCACCAAAAGATATTCATTCCGCCTTTTACTTCTTGGAAAAGGACCCATGATGTCCAGTCCCACGGTGTGTCCCGGCTCTGGAACCATGGTACTCTGTAGTAACCCACTGGGTTTAGCGTTGTCATTTTTGTATTGTTGGCACACGCTGCAGGTCCTCACATAATGCCATACGTCCTTCCGCACCGTCGGCCACCATGCTACATCTAATAACCTTAACAAGGTCTTTAGTTGCCCTAGGTGTCCTCCCAGTGGATTGTCGTGATAGTAGTGCAGAAAGTTATTGATTAGTGACTGGGGGACAACGAGCTGAAATTTTTCTCCGTCTCTTACGGGTACCCGGCGATATAACGCGCCCTGATGATGTTCGAAGGAGACCCTCTGATCTTTTATGCCTCTTGGGTGATCTTTAGAGAGCAGCTCCGTGATATTGGTGTCATTCAGTTGCGCTTTGGTTATCTCACACAGGTCAGTTGGTAAGTCGGATGACAATTTTGTGGTTATGATGGCAATTCAATTCAATTCAATTTTCAATTCAATTTTATTTATATATCGCTTTTAACAATGGTCATTGTCTCAAAGCAGCTTCACAAAAATTAAAGAAATTTAACAAAAAAAAAAAAAAATATATATATATATATATATATATATATATATATTATATATTATATATATATATATAGAATAATTATATATAAAGTAATAAATAAATAAATAAAATTATAATAGAAAATAAATAAATAAAAACAAATAATAATAATAATTATAGAAAAGAAAATAAGGCAAGACATGGAGCTGTACCTACTTGTAGCGGGGGGGGCGCCCGGGAAAGCGCATCGGGTCCCAGATTCAGACAGCCTTTTCTGTGATGTACTGAGAATATGAACTGCTGTAGGCGTAATGTCCATCGGGTGAGACGAGAGCTGGTTTTCGGGCAGTTGAAGGCCCATGACAGGGCGGCATGGTCTGTAAAGACCTCGAAAGCGCGACCTTCTAAGTAGTGTCTCCACTTTTCTACAGCCCAAACCACAGCCAAACACTCCTTCTCTGATGTGGAGTAATTCTGCTCAGCTCCTCTCAACATTCTCGATGCGTATGCTACCGCTCGTTCTCCTTCTGCTGATTTCTGGGTGAGAATGGCTCCCAGGCCCACTTCGCTGGCGTCTGTGTGTACTTGGAACGGCATATTTAGGTTTGGTTGAATTAGTACTGGTGGGTTTTGAAGAGCGTGTTTGATGTTCTCCATGGCGTTCTGGCATTCTTCCGTCCACTCCCATTTTACTCCCTTCTTTTTCAAATGATTTAATGGGGATGTCATATCGGCAAAGTGGGGAATGAATTTGTGATACAATCCGGCGAGACCCAGAAAACGCTGAAGAGATTTTACGTCTTGTGGAGGAGGATATTCAGCCACCGCCAGGTTTTTCTCTGGGTCCAACTGCACGCCTTCTTCGGAGATGATATGGCCTAGGAACTTCAGCCGCCTTTTGAAGAAATGACATTTCTTCATTAATTCAGGTGCCACACTATGTAACGCTTGGATTTAAAAAACCGCTTGGTTACAAAAATACGGATTCGGGAATCTAAACAGGGGCTTGATAACAACACTTCCGGTATTGCGCAACCGCAGCTGGACAAAACACGACGCGACACAAAACAATTATAATAAATTAAACCAAGTGTATTAAACACGACAGACAGATAAATAAACAAACACGGTGCACCACAAACCAATATATACAAAATATATACAAATAGAAAAAGTGTGTGCGCGATGTACTGTATGCGGGTGTGAGTGTGTGTGTATGATTGTCCAGTGTCTGAAAAAACGGCAATTGGGGTGAAATGGTGAGTTGGAGAGATGGGTCGATCTCACCAGATAAAGATGGTAGGTCTGGGAGATCGAGAAACGGAATGAGCTGGGTACTGAATGAAATTAACAAATAGTAATCCTCAAACAGGCTCTCAGTCTCAAAAACCATGCAGCGCGCTGTCTTCATCTCTCCGTGCCGGCCTCACTGCCGGTTCCGGCTTTATGCCAGACCATGTGACCCACGTCGCTTCCGGGTTCCCTTGCGACGCGATCGCGCATGCGCGGGAACTTGCCCGGTGACCAAACCACTGTCAATGGGGAACCAGAAACTGCTAGGGCACGCCTTCGGCCACAGGTGAGCAGCATTAGCTCCATAACCAATTCCCTGTGTATGAAGGAGTCCCTTTTGTGTGGCTGCGCTACATAGACCCCCCCCCCAAGCCTCCGGCGTCTGAGGAGAACGTCCGCACAAGCGCTTTAAATTCGTCACACTGACATCGGCTTTTTGTGGGTAGCCCCAAGACCTTGTGTATTTAATTGGCCCTTTTCTGGTTTTTTTCTCTGCTGGACCCTCCCACTGGGGCGCTCGCCTTGCAGAATCTCTTTTTGTTGTGGAGGAGTGTGGTTGAGCTTTTCTCTACACAAGTTCTCCCGGTTGAAAGTGCGCTGCTTTCCTCCGGGTATTGTGATATCTGGCTTGTGTGGCTTCTAGTTGTTGTGCTCTTTGTTGCACCTCCTCCTGGATAAGTCTTTGTCGGGGTGATGACGGATGTCCTGTCTTGTGTCGGTGGCACATGCTGCAAGCTCTGGTATAACGCCAGACGTCTTTCCGCACAGTCGGCCACCACGCCACCTCTAGTAACCTCAGCAGGGTCTTCAGTTGGTCCCCAGTGACCTCCCAGTGGATTGTCATGGTAGTACTGAAGAAAAATCTTCATTAGAGACTGGGGGACAACGAGCTGAAATTTCTCTCCTTTCCTTACCGGTACCCGGCGATATAGCACGCCCTGACGACCTTCGAAGGGGACCCTTTGATCTTGTATGCCTCTTTGGTGATCTTTGGAGAGCAGCTTCGTGATAGTTGGGTCGTTCTGTTGGGCTCTGATGATCTCACTCAGGTCGCTCGGAAAGTTGGAGGCCTCTTTCGTGGACGTGGTGGGTAGACGTGGGGTGTCAGCTCCTTTCAGCGGCGGGGGTGCTCGGGGTATGGCATCTGAACCCGGAATAAAGCGGTCCACGCCGTCTTTCTCTCCCCTAGCGCCTCTCTCCACCTGCTTTTCCATGGTGCTCGCCGCTCCTCTTAACGCCACTCTCGTGTTGATGTTCTCCCTGGTTCGCCTCACTGGTTCGTCCTCTAAGATATCAGGGTTCCCCATGAGACAGAGGGCGGGGTGGTCATCGGCGAAGTCTCCGTGGCGTTGCGTTGGCTGCTGTACCGGAGACCTCAGGTTGTCTTCCTCTTCGTCGAGGTCGTCGTCCAGTATGAACGCTGCCATGAACGCCTGTTTAAAAGACTCCCAGTCCTTTACCTTGCCTTTCTCCGTCTTCCACCAACTGAGAGCTGGCCCTCGGAGAACTGTGCCGAGGGTTCCCAGCAGCTCAGGTCGGGTCAGGGGTCTGATCTTTAGGTACTTCTCCGCATGCTCGATGAAGTTCCTCACCTCAGCTGTCTCTGACGCGTCACAGTAGGCTGGAAACTCCACGCAGATGGATGGATGAGCATGCAGAGAAGAAGAAGAAAGTGGGGAGGAGAGCAGAACCGAGGAGTGAGCTGGAACACCAGGAGGAAGGTCGGCGATGGCATGAGTGCTTGGTAGCTTTACCTTGGCTGTCGCTGTAGTGGTTGGAGTGCTGGGACGATGTTGTGTAGGAGATGGAGGGGATGCAGGGGTGCAGGCCTGTAAAAGTGGGCGTGTGGTGGGCGTACTAGTGAGACGCAGTCTCTTCATCCGGTTTTCCCAGATGACGTCACGGCGTAGAAAACAGTCAACGATGGCTCTCTCCATTTTTTCGAGAGCCTCCTGGCAGTAGCGCTGCAGCCCTTCCAAGCTCGCGTCCACTGCGTCACGAAGACTGCTTTCCCTGTTGAGACTGCTGTCTATGGATTGTCTATAATCCAGCTCCATGGAGCTCACTTTATCAGTAAGCGCCACCATGTCCATCTTGCATTGATTAAGTTCAGTCTGTAGTGTGTGTACTACAGTGGTTACAAAATCGGAGCGTCGTATGTAACGTCGCCGCCGCATTACGGGATGTGCATTTGCTGTGCATTTGCTGGCTTTTACCACTGAGTGGCGCTATATAACTACAGACTGACGCCTCATGCCTTAGTTCATTCTCTGCCTCAATAATACACGTAATAGCCGATAACCAGAGGTGGAAAGAGTAATAAAATTTTGTACTCAAGTACAAGTACTGTTACTTCAGTAAAATTTTACTTAAGTACAAGTAAAGTTACCATTATAAAAATGTACTCAACTAAAAGTAAAAAGTAGCTCATTAAAAAATTTACTCAGAGTAAAAGTTACCGAGTTACTTTTTTATTTTTATTTTTTTAACAGCGGGGTGGGATGAGGCATTCTAGCGTAGTTCAAAAAAGATGAGCAGATATAAATCTCAAACTAGTTGTTTTTAACTGAAGGAACACCTTTGCATAATAAAGCTGTTGTCTTTCTTGTGCTTGAAAATCAAAGTGGTCACTTAAATATGGTGTTACGTCCCAGTCTAGGGTCATACAGCAAAAGAATGGTTCAGGGTTCTATTTTAAACTGTATGGAAATGGTGGTATATGGCAGAAAGAACTAGATCCAATCATTAACTGATGAAAAAAATGAGGTTTGTATATACAAACACACACACACACACACACACACACAACAGGAGGAGGATCAGATTCAGGATGGACCCAGGCCAAAATAATAAACAAAATGGTATTTATATTTAGTAGCTAGATTACCTGCAAAAAAAAAAAAAAACACAAACAAAAATACAGGTACCTTCCCGGACTCCCTAAACCTATATAAACTATATAAAATATAAACCTAAGCTAAACTATATAAAATTCCTGGCTCAAAAAAGTCTGACAGTCTAATATTTCACTGGATTGTTTTAGCTATGATTTAAGCTGTGGGACTGCTTTGATAACCTTATATATATTATGTATATATAATTTTATCACCCCCCCCCCCCCCATCATTCCGTACAATAAGGTAGTCAGCTATCTTCATTTTATTGCCACATAACATCCTGAGCAAATAAATTCCCAAATAAATTCCCTCTTCCAAAAATAAATGGCAGCCACGCCCCTGCTACTAGTGAGTGCACAGACATACAGTGAAATTATCTATAAATATATACAAAGACCAACCAAACCAAAGGGACAAAGCAATAATCAAAGTCAATTGGAGGCAAAAAGTCAAACCAGAATACACAACCAAATATCAAAACGCCAAAATCACAACCTCTTTCATCTTTCGCGCGTCTCTCTCCAGTCGCGCTAGTCGATGACGTCACTCAGGGCGGAAGCGACCGTGTGGTAGGTCAGGAAGATGCCGATGTCAGAAAACCTGGAGTGGAGTCTGGAGCGGCGCGCGACCAGGACTTGATACACACACGCGGCGCAACGGAGCATTTATACACAGCATAATATTTTTTATTGTTTTATCATTTTCATTCATTTATTTTTTACTCAGTAGCGAATATGATTTAAAATGTAGCGAATTACAATACTTCCAACAAAACGTACTTAAGTAAAAGTAAAATTACAGATTTTTAAAACTACTTTAAAAAGTAGAAATACACAAAAAAGCTACTCAATTACAGTAACGCGAGTAAATGTAATCCGTTACTTTCCACCTCTGCCGATAACATCAAGTGAAACACTGTAGTTGACCGAATTCATAATCACAGTACTATAATTACAGTACAAACGTAGAATTCAAATTAAATCAATAAGATCAAATAACACCAAGTTATTATTATAACAGGCTTACTTCGTCAATTATCAAAGACGTACGCTTGCTTTCAAAGAAGTCGAGTGGCTTATTAACGTCTCTGGTGTGCATTGTCTCTAAGTGGCCGCTTGGTGTAGCGGATAGAACACTCGGCCAGTGATCTACAAACGCCGGTTCGAGTCCCGAGTGATGTTTTAAAATTGTTTTATTTTAAAACTAACTAAAATGTTTTAAGTGCGCTTAAGGTAGAGTCTTATAAAGGCTATGTAGACTTATATAGTTTTATTATATATTTTTTGCACATTAATCTGAGTCCTCATCTGTTAGATCCAGTGGTGTCAAAAGTATTCATATTCATTACTTGAGTAGAAGTATAGATACTAGGGTTCAAAAATACTTCTTTAGAAGTTGAAGTATCAACCCAAGCTTTTTACTTAAGTAAAAGTTTAAAAGTACTGGTTTCAAAACTACTTAAAGTATAAAAGTAAAAGTACCGTGAGGGGCGACAAAAGCATTAAGGTCTCGCTTCCTGATCATGCAACGGGGGGGGGGGGGGGGGGGGGGGGGGGTCGTTGTGCGTGTTCTGATCATGTGACGAGGGGGGGGGCGTTGTGCGCGTTCTGATCATGTGACAAGGGGGGGGTTGTGCACGTACTGATCATGTGACGCGGGGGGGGGGGGCTATGTGCGCGTTCTTATCATGCGACCAGAGGGGTTGCGCGTTCTGATCATAAAAATAGAGTAACGAGGCTGTTTTTAAAATGTAAGGAGTAGAAAGTACAGATAATTGCTTAAAAATTTAAGGAGTAGAAGTAAAAAGTCGGCTGAAAAATAATTACTCCAGTAAAGTATAGATACCCAGAATTTCTACTTAAGTAAGGTAACGAAGTATTTGTACTTCGTTACTTGACACCTTTGGTTAGATCTGTTTAGTTTTTTTTTTCCTGCCGGGACGAATGCGCGGTTCCATCCCTTTCCCGCCTATTCAGGGAGCCTACGGAGTGAGCGATTAACCATAGTCGAATCGATTGGTGTGCGTCCAACTCACGTTACTCGTGTGCTATTAATGCCGGCTGGTGATAATTAACGTTAATATGATCTCGGACTTGCTCACGATGCTCAACATCTATAAAAATAGCAAAGTATTGTGTATAGAGTGATAAAAAAAAACTATCTAACGCATGTTAGAAAACATAATTTCCTGCATTTTTTTTTCTGCTTCAGGAGTCAGTCTGTTCTGAGACAGTGAGAGTAGAGGACGGGGCAGAATCAGAACCAGGGAGGGAGCCGGAGACAGCAGAACAAAGAGATGATATTGCCAGCACCAGCACAGGGAGCACAGTTTTTAGTTTAGATCTCATGTTTACATTTTATTGTATGTTGATGGCTTGACTGTAAACAACATAAACAATGCAATAAATTTATAAAAATATATATTTATTGTCCCCCCTGCTGTTAAATGAAATTTGCGTTATTTTACGTTAATGTTACGTTATTACATTATTAACGTCGACAGAATAAAGTAAAGTTTTATTTCTGGAATTGATGCACGGGCTTCATCTTAGGCTTTTTTTTCTTTCGGTTCTTTCGTTTCTCAGCGCCGGACTGTTGATGTCTCTTTCCAGGACCAGGCATATCGTTCAATTATTATAATTCTTTTGGCCAAATACTGTAGGCAGCCGTAACAGAGGTGAGGGCGCGCGCGTCATCACGTGTGCTTAGCCGACTCTGCGTTCACCATAAACTTCAATATAGACGTTTATATTTTTGTTTATTTGTATATGTATGTTATTAATATTAATTTTTTAGAGATTGTGTGTGTGCGTGCACGGAGAGTTTGTGTTGATAAGTGTATGTCGATAAGTTGATAAGTGTATCAGAAAGCATTAAAATGTTCATTTGAATTAAAATGACACACACACGTCTGTATATACAGTATATCAATTACATATATATCAATTTCATTAGTTCGTTCATTCTATTTGAAGCTTCGGATGTTTGTTTTTTTGTTGGTTTGGTTAGATTAGTTCTGAACTCGCTTCCGTGAAACTATCGCTAAAACAATGTGTGTAAAACAAGAGTGTCATAGTCCATTGTTAGTTTTAATGATCTGGCTGAAACTAATTATCACTACATAAGTACCCTAACACCATTGATCATGAGTCTCAGCTGAACCTAATTCTATACTTGTAACAGAAAATGTAGATGCAGATTCCAAATGTGTATTTATATAATAGATAGATAGATAGATAGATAGATGTGTGTGTGTGTGTGTGTGTGTGTGGGCTCTACGCAGGGGCAAGAGAGGGCAGCGCACCCTTAAATGTCTGCACATGTTAATA
Organism: Channallabes apus; assembly: GCA_030522415.1. Lineage (NCBI taxonomy): Eukaryota > Metazoa > Chordata > Actinopteri > Siluriformes > Clariidae > Channallabes > Channallabes apus. The sequence goes on from CM060109.1 coordinate 15,362,964, forward strand.
TATTCCTAAAATGTATATATTACAAGTTGATAAACTGATCTGCGGTAGCGGAAAAATCCGCTGAAAATGACATGCTGCAGCGCACGCGCGCACACACACATACACACGCGCGCACACACACACACACACACAGACACACCTCCCTTGAGCCCTGCGTCTGTCGGATTTCAGCGGTCACGGGGTGGAAAGACTTTGAAGCAGTTTATATATGAATCTAAGCTTGAACTTATCAGCATTGTAAATATATAATACTTTTCAAATAAAATCGCTATTACTTTGACCCTGAAGTTTAGTTTAGCACACACAAAAAACAGAAAAGTCATTTCTGGTAAATCAACGGAATGTGTAGTTTATTTACAGTAATTCATTAAAAAATGAATATACATTGTACAGTACACGGTAAACACGGGAAAGATTACAAAATGAAAAAACAAACAGTGTCTACTTTATAAACAGCTTAGTATGTGCGTCGAGATGCTGAAATCCCTTGCATGTTTTTGCTTCCAAGTGGAGAGATATTTGACCGATAGCCTAGAACAAAAGATCTATAGGTGTGATCACAACCCCCTCCGACCGACCGTGCCATCAATCACTGACCACCTCAGAAGTTCCCTCCAATGTATGGCTGCAATACTTGTTTTGCAAGTATTTTTAACACCATTCAAAGGCTTACAAGTTCCATTCAACATATAATGATGTCTCCACATGTTAATATATTCCTAAAATTAATATATTACAAGTTGATAAACTGATCTGCGGTAGCGGAAAAATCCGCTGAAAAAAGCACAGTCTACAGCGCACGCGCGCACACACACAGACACACACACACACACAGACACACCTCCCTTGAGCCCTCGGTAAACATCCAAGCACTGAGGCACGCAAATCCCCTGACCACAATAAGGTGGCAATCCCTCAGGGGGGGAAGATGAAAAATACAAATTAAATAAATAAAACAAAATAAAATATCCTTAATCCAGATTTTATCAATCAACGACATAATATTGATCTTAGCTGGATGGTCTAATTCTCAAAACCGTTTAACCTAAAGAAAAACTTAACACACTATAACTAGAATATTTACAAAACTGAAAGGTTGTCTTATGTATAATAAAAAAACCTCATAACTCAAAAAGATCATATTATGTTTTTATATATATTTTTTTGATTTTTTTTTATAGTAACTGAACAGCTCTCTTCTCTCCAATCCACTCCTAAACCACAGTCTCCTATTTCTCTGTGCGTGCTCTGGAGCCTGTGAATGAATACACGCAGCGGAGGTTTTGTAAACTGTAGAGATACAATAATTTTACTGCTGGAAAATCAGCATTTTATCTAATTTGAAATATAAACCTAATATTATCTGTTACTTAATATATTTTCTTTTGATGATGACCATAACAGCCTACTGTATTTCATTATTTATAATAACACAAAAACAATATTACAATATTTGATATTTTAATATAAACTCGGTATCATTATCCTCCTTGTGTATGTGTAAAAAACATTTGATTTGTTCTATTTTTTATTCTGATAGTGTGCTCAATTTGTTTCTAGTAATTTATATATTTAAATTCGGATGCCTTTTACTGTTACAAATTTAACTCTTTGCTGTACAAGCCCTTGTGTTGTTGTTTGTGCTGCTGTTCTTTAATAATACCAATAATCAGATACAAACAGTCTGTCTAAACGAAAATTAAGCAATGCTTCTTAACTCATCATTATGTGGATATTTTTCATGTTCGTTGGATAAAGTATGTACTGTAATGATTTGGTCTACTCTGTACTGTATGTGCGTGAGAGAGAGGGGTGTCGCGGTCGTGAAACAAAGGCTCATTTCAGCTCATTCAGTTTCTCTGAATGGATAGGTGAGAACAGCTGATTCACGGTGAATAATTTGCATTTGAGTGTTGCCAAGTGAAAAGAAGACAAACATCAAGACGAACAACATATAAAACTGAGACAATATTTTAAAAAGAATCGCAATCAACCTGAACAGGTAAGCTGGAATAAAATCAGTAGCAGCATTAACTAAAGTAATTAGTAATTATTAGCTGCTACTGATTTTATGAACTCATCACGGTTAAATACGTGGGTCACATGGGACTCATTACGGTTGTATATCGTGCTCTGAATAATAAAATTTTTTGTTTGCTGTTTGTTTGCTGAGTAAAATTAAAATAGAACAATTTTTTAAAACAGCATTATCCAGGATTCAAACCAATGCTTTGTAAATCCCTGACCGAGCGCTCTAACCGCTACACCAACCAGGCACTAAGAGACAACACACCTCCGTGACGTTAATAAGCCACTCGACTTCTTTGAAAGCAAGTGTTAAATAAGTAACGAAGTAAGCCTGTTATACAATTATACTATTTGCACGTGTATTTTATCTGTTTTAAACTTGGTGTCATTTGATCTTATTGGTTTAGAAATGTTTGTAAAAAAAACTATTGTTATCAAAAATGTAACAGATGTAACACCGGACTTCATTACCCACAATGCATCTCCCGCACTGGACTACACTGCCGTAAACAGCTGTCGTAAATCAAAACTCCCGGTACTGCAGATGGCCACCACTTTTCATCAGTATAATGACACACACACACACACACACACACACACGCAGCAGCAGCAGACCGAGCCGTCACTCCCCTAAATTTAAAGAATACAAACTGGTTGCGTGCGAGTTTGCTGTTTTTTCTATAGTATGCTGAAGCAAAATCAAAATACAACAATTTTTTTTATTTTAATTTTGCTATAATTAAAATAAAATCATTTAAAACATCATCCCTCGGGATTCGAACAGGCGCTTTATGTATCACTGACCGTGTGCTCTAACCGCCACACCAAGCAAGCACTTAAAGACTATGCACCCAAGTAACGTTAAATAAGGCAAGGTTAATAAAGCAAGCTCTGGATAAGTGACGAAGTAAGCTTGTTATAATAATAACTTGGTGTTATTTGATCTCATTGGTTTATAAATTTATATTTAAATAAATAGTAAACTTTCCCGATTTCGTTATAATTTTGTTTGATGAGTGGGGCTTGAAAATTCTCTTGAAAAATATGGTCATTTATTTCAGTTAATAAATCTACTATAATTTTTTTTTACTCATTATTGTACGGTACACATTAATAGCTCTGGTTCAGATTTTTCATGTTTGTTGTGGAAATTACCATCACTGTTGTATTTACTGCGATGAATGAAAATGTCACTTTGCGCCACCTGGCGGCCATTTTACGAATGACTTTGAAATGCAACTGATTTATTTTGGCCGCTGTTGCCTTTAAACGGCGGTATACGCGGCGAGATCGCCATTCCAATTTTGTAACCACTGTACCTCAATATCAGACCCATGAACAATAAACTCATCATCATCATCATCATCATCATTATTGTCATTATCATGGCTATCTGATATATATAAAGAACTAATCAATGAAGTTAATTCAGTTGTAGGATTACGGCGTGTATCCAAAGCATTCTCTACATCTACCAGCATGTTAGTATCCACTACACAGTCGGCCTTAGCAGCACTACTAGCATTAGCCTTAGCTTTAGCACTAGCATTAGCGATGTTAACATTATCGTCCATTTTGTTCAGCCACATCACACAAAACCGGAAAATATCCCAAAATACAGATTCCCCGTACGGGCCACCACTATGTAACGCTGGGATTATTATAAAACCTTTTGTTACACAAATACGGATTCGGGAATCTAGGAATGCTCTGTTAAACCCCACTTCCGGTATTGCGCAACCGCGGCGGGACAAAAATAGACGTAACACAAGAGCAAGTAGTGAAAATAAACCAAAGTGTATTATACAAAACAAACCAATAACTAAACAAACACGGTGCACCGAAACCAATATATACAAATATAATACAATAATAAACAATGTCTATGGTGTATGCAGGGGTGTGTGAGTGTGTATGAGTGGAAGTCCAGGGTGTAGTGTATTGCGGAAATGAAATATGAGTTGGAGAGATTTATTCTCTGCCTCACCAGGATTGATGTCGCCACTGGGAGCAAGAGTAACAGAATGAGAGGTGAATAGTGAGTGTCCAACGAGATTAATCCAAATACTGATCATCCGAAGGGAAGCAACCTACTAACTCTCTCTCAAAAACACACAGTGCGCTGGGGAAATCTCTCCGTGCCGGCTTCCTCGCCGGTTCCGGCTTTGTGCCGGATCACGTGATCAGTTCTCATCCGGGTCCCTCGCGGCGCGATCGCGCATGCGCGTGGGAGCTTGCCCGGTGACCAACACTGTCATAGGGGAAGTTTAAAACCGTTCGGGCACATCTTAGGCTACAGGTGAGCAGCATTAGCTCTTCAATTCATTACCTATATATAAAAATGTCCCTTTATGTGACCGCGCTACAACTGTGGAGGTCGCACTCACCTTCCTGATACAGGCCTTGGACAAGGCCCAAGTGTTGTCCTGGTTCTTGCTGTACCGGCTGAGGTACCTCCTGTGTGCCACTTTGTGCATGACAACCTGTTTACATCTCTCAGTCTTCTTGATGAGATGACACAGCGTGGTTATGGGTGCCTTGGCACACTCAGGCAGTGTCGTCTACACAATGTTCCATTCACTGATGTTAAGCAATTCCATAAAGAGCCTCGTGGAACAACAGAGATCCTCACTGAGAAAGAGAAGCTGCTAGTACGGTGGAAAGACAACAATGTGGTGACCATAGCATCAAATTCTGGAAAGATGTTTTCTGTGGTTCCTGTCAACAGGTGGAATAAGGGAAAAAAAGGCTATGACAAAGTTCTACAGCCCACATGTGTCTTCGAGTACAACCAAAATATGGAGGGTGTCGATGTGGATGATCTGAATGTGTCCAGATACATGTCAATAATAAGGTCGAAAAAATGGTGGTGGCCAATCTTTTCTTGGACTCTTCATAGCGAAATGGTCAACAGCTGGCTGTTCTTGAGAGATGTGATGGGGAGTGAATATGATCTCTTGGCCTTTCAGCGACGTGTGGCAATGGGTCTCTTAACAAAATTTGGCAAACCAGCCCTTACCCAAGGAAGACCATCAGCTATGAGAATGTCAGTCTGCAAAAAATGACAATGGAAAAGATCACTGGCCTGAAAACAAAGGAAACCGTTTCCGCAGATGCAGATGGTGTGACAAGCTGCATGGATGTAAAAAGTGTGGTGTGCCTCTCCATATTGAATGCTTTCAACTTTTTCATGTAGGATGAAGTTAAAAGACAAAGAAAAAATGACCACTCATTGAATGTTTTTTTGCATTTTATAAGTGTTATGAGTTACAGTATTTCCAAGATAAGTTTTGAAAAGACTATGTCAGTTGAAGTCACAGCTATGTGTGGGTTTGTTGGTAGGGTTATGTTGCAGTGGATGGGGATGACAGTTAAAAAGGGCATGGTGTGTGTTCAGGGGGTCCCTGCTGTTAAGTAAGAGTGATTATGTTATGATTTATCTACAGGATTCTGTAAATGAAAAAATATTAAAAGGCTTAAATTGACCACCATGTGAAAGTGTGTCTCCTGTTTATGCTGATGTATTTATTGGGGTATTATAACCAATAGCAACGTTTTTGCTATATGCACAATAATAAAGTTATGAGCAAAAAAACTTAACCATATCTCATTATTCTGTGCCTAATGGGCACTGTAATTACTCATTTCATTTTAAGATTTCAAGTGTGCAAATACACTTTATTGACCAATTTATATGAATTTTTCCAAGAAAGGACTATGTTGTTTCCTGTTGGTCACAATTATGACCGAACATAAAACATTAAATTTTACCAACTTAATCAAAATAAAATAAAAAAATACACAATGTTTGTGCATTAGGAAGGTCTCAGGAGTAAAACCCATGTAATGAAATTTTATAAAAAAAAATTTGGGATTAAACGGGTTTTAAACTCCTCCACTTGGGGCAGGATCTCACTCCCAACCCTGAGAGGGCACTCCACCCTTTTCCGGCTGAGAACCATGGCCTCAGATTTGGAGGTGCTGATTCTCATCCCAGCCGCTTCACACTCGGCTGCGAACCTATCCAGTGAGAGCTGTAGGTCACAGGGTGATGAGGCCAACAGAACAACGTCATCTGCAAAAAGCAGTGACCCAATCCTGAGCCCACCCAAACTGTACGCCCTCAACGCCCTGGCTGCGCCGAGAATTCCTGTCCATAAAAATGATTAACAGGATCGGTGACAAAGGGCAGCCCTGTCGGAGTCCTACTCTCACCGGAAACAGGTCCGACTTACTACCGGCAATGTGGACCAAGCTCCGACACCGGCTGTACAGGGACCGGACAGACCTTAACAGGGAATCCGATATCCCTTACTCCCAGAGTACCCCCCACAGGACTCCCCGAGGGACACGGTCGAATGCCTTCTCCAAGTCCACAAAGCACATGTAGACTGGTTGGGCAAACTCCCATGCCCCCTCCAGGACCCTGCTAAGGGTGAAGAGCTGGTCCACTGTTCCGCGACCCGGACGAAAACCACACTGCTCCTCCTGAATCTGAGGTTTGACTGTCCAACAGACCCTCCTTTCCAGGACCCCTGAATAGACTTTCCCGGGGAGGCTGAGAAATGTGATCCCTCTGTAGTTGGAACATACTCTTCGGTCCCCCTTCTTGAAGAGGGGGACCACCACCCCGGTTTGCCAGTCCAGAGGCACTGTCCCCGATGTCCATGCAATGTTGCAGAGACGTGTCAACCATGACAGCCCTACAACATCCAGAGCCTTGAGGAACTCCGGGCGGATCTCATCCACCCCCGGGGCCCCGCCACCATGGAGCTTTTTGACTACCTCGGCGACCTCTGCCCCAGAGATGAAAGAGTCCACCTCTATGGAGGTCATTCTCCATGGCCTCCCCAAACTCCTCCCACACCCAGGTTTTTGCCTCAGTAACCACCGAAGCTGCATTCCGCTTGGCCTGCCGGTACCTATCAGCTGCCTCCGGATTGCCACCAGCCAAAAAGACCCGGTAAGACTCCTTCTTCAGCTTGATGGCATCCCTCACTGCCGGTGTCCACCAACGGATTCTTGGGTTGCCACCGCGACAGGCACCGACCACCTTACGGCCACAGCTCCGGTCGGCCGCCTCGAAAATGGAGGCGCGGAACATAGTCCATTCAGACTCAATGTCCCCCACCTCCCCCAGGACATGGTTGAAGCTTTGCCGGAGGTGGGAGTTGAAGCTCGTCCTGACAGGGGACTCTGCCAGACGTTCCCAGCAGACCATCACAATACGTTTGGGTCTACCAGGCCTGACCGGCATCCTACCCCGCCAACGGAGCCAACTCACCACCAGGTGGTGATCAGTTGACAGCTCTGCCCCTCTCTTCACCCGAGTGTCCAAGACATGTGGCCGCAAGTCCGACGACACGACCACAAAGTCAATCATCGAACTGCGGCCTAGGGTGTACCGGTGCCAGGTGCACATATGGACACCCTTATGCCTGAACATGGTGTTCGTTATGGACAATCCGTGATGAGCACAGAAGTCCAATAACAAAACACCACTCTGGTTCAGATCGGGGGGGCCGTTCATCCCAACCACGCCCTTCCATGTCTCACTGTCATTCAATTTCAATTTTATTTGTATAGCACTTTTAACAATTGACATTGTCTCCAAACAGCTTATATACTTGTAGAAAGTTCCAGTCCTGAACTATCGAATTGTTAAGTCCTCAGAGAAACAGCTGCTAACACCAGTCGAGGCCAGAACCATCTTCTTAGTAGAGAGAATCATCCCCAGACGATCCGGATTAAGCAGAAGGAAGTTAATTAGCATCCAATTTCTTATGTCATGCACACATTGCTCAACTTTAGTAAGCTGTTTTTTCTCATCAGGTTTTGCTGAGACATACATGTATAACGTGTCGTCAGCATAACAATGAAAACTAATACCATGCTTACGGATTATGTTGCCCAGAGGAAGCATGTAAAGGCAATTAACGTTTGTCTACAGAAACGACAAGGTTTTAGAGGAAATCTGCAAATTCACAAAGAAATTCAGAGTATGGCCCTGGAGATCTGCAAATGATGATTAGCAGGATCGACTGAGCTGACTTCATATTTGTAGCTACACTTGTTATGTTACTATAGAGAACTTGAATGATTTGTGTCCGTATTTTTGTATGACAGTCAGATTATCATTGTAAATAATTGCGATGCCTGTGAACCGCAGAGGAGGTGTGCTCCGGTGGGCTAGCCTCAGCGTTAGCTTTGGCTGAACAAGTATGCCCCCGAGTCGTCATCCACTCGCCCCGCTGTGACGGCTCTAATTCCAGAGGCGGGGGCTGGTTATCTCCGCCTGCGGCACCCAGACTGTCCGCTACGGGAATAACGCTGCTCTCGGGCTCTCTAACTGCACTGTGATGTGCAATGTTGCTTGTCTTCCAAACATAATGTGTATTATGGCCTCCAAAAAATTTCATTTTGGTCTCATCTGTCCAGACTACAGTATATTCTTCCAGTATTGTACAGGCTTGTCCAAGCACATTTCTTCTTCAGCAACGGAGTCTTGTGTGGGGCGAGTGTGCATGCAGGCCCTGGCCATAGAGTGCATTACTTATTGTTTTCTTTCAAACAATTGTACCTACTAATTCCAGGTGTTTTTAAAGCTCTCCATCAGTGGTCCTTGGACAACTCTTCCAACTCTTCTCAACTCTTTCTTTTGGTGAAATTATATTCTTTTCATTTGCAGATTATGGACCCAAAACAGGTCATTGGAACATTCAGGAATTTTGAAATATTTCTATAACCAATGGCATCAGTATGTTTTGCAACAATAAGGATGTGAAGGTCTCGAGAGCTTTGCTTTTACCCATCTTGAAATGTTTAAATTTTATTTACAGTATATAGAAATGTTTCTTGTGTGACACCTTTATATACAACTTTTTATAGGTTATTATTTGGGACTGAACCAGCTGATATTAATTTGCACTGACAAGGGTCAGGATTGATTTCTAATTATTGATTGATTTCAGATAATGTCACGACTGTCCATTCCTTTTTGCACCTTCCTTCTTCTTCATGTGTTAAATACTTTTTTGCTGTGTCATTTCACATTATTACACATACCTTAATTTATAGACATCTTTTTACCAACATCTGGTAATGGCAATTTAATATCAATAGCATCTTTAGAAATATATTTACTGTGAATATTATATTTGCTGGTGAGATGTTCAATACTTATTTTACACTCTGTATGATTGTGAATATTTTTCTCTGTTCCTATTCCTCTCACACATGCAATTATTAATTAATCATGGTTGTTAGCCTTGAGTATGCTTATGAGTATAAAAAGCACTATATGGCAATGACAACAGAGTGACAATGACAATAGAGTGACAATAATTTAATGTCACTCAAAATACTTACATGTAGTTCCCCCTTTTCATATTATTACACAATGTTTACTATTATCCATAGGAGAATAGTACTACACATTGTGTAGTACTACACATAGTGTAGTATTATCGCTCACTCTCTCTTTTAATGCTCCATCTGGTGTCTGATTTTTATACCAAGTTTAATGTATCATGTGCAGTTGATATGGCCAGTGTGAGTTTGTTTCAGGTCTCAGCTGGGCTTAGTGTTCATCAAAGTGATTTAAAAGAATGCTTAGGATTAAAACTTTCACAATTCTTTTAAAACATCAGGACAATAAGGTATTCATTAAACAGTTTTGGCTTAAATCTGAAAATTTGACACATTTCACCTGTCGCACTCTATTGGCCACAGCTAGCACAAAACATTTACATTTACATTTAGGCATTTGGCAGACGCTCTTATCCAGAGCGACTTACAAAAAGTGCTTTAACGTTTACACCACTAGATACATACTTACATTGGGTTAACTAGGTTAATAACTAAGTGCCATTAGTCCAACACAACTGGGAAGAGGGATTTTTTTTTTTGGGGGGGGGTTAGTCCAAGTACTGGAGAAACAGATGCATCTTGAGTCGTCGTTTAAAGATAGTGAAAGTCTCTGCTGTATGGACATCTAGAGGAAGTTCATTCCACCACCTAGGTGCCAGAACAGAAAAGAGCCTGGATGAATGCTGCCCTCGATCCCTGAGAGATGGTGGGATGAGGCGAGCAGTGCTGGAGGATCGGAGGGAACGTGGTCCAGTGTGTGGTGTGATTAGAGCAGAGAGGTATGTGAGTGCTGGGCCATTTTTAGCTTTGTAGGCAAGCATCAGCGTTTTGAATTTGATGCGGGCAACTAGAGGAAGCCAGTGCAGGGAGCAGAGGAGTGGGGTGGTGTGGGAGAACTTGGGGAGGTTAAAAACGAGATGTGCTGCTGCATTCTGGATCAGTTGCAGAGGACGAATCGTGGACAGAGGCAGGCCAGCCAGGAGTGAGTTGCAGTAGTCCAGTCTTGAAATAACAAGGGACTGAACAAGCACCTGAGTAGCCTGTGAAGAAAGAAATGGGCGAATTCTTCTGATATTGTAAAGAAGAAATCTACAAGAGCGAGTAAGGTTAGCGATGTGTGGGGAAAATGACAGATGATTGTCCACGGTTACCCCAAGATTGCGGACAGTGGCTGAAGGAGTGATTTGGTTGTTGTCCAGGGATATCACAAGGTCTTGACCTGAGGATGAGACACAAGGGATGAACAACAGTTCAGTTTTACTCAGATTGAGCTTTAGCTGATGTGCAGTCATCCAGGATGAGATGTCTGCCAGACATGCTGAGATCCGGGTGGAAACCTGAGTGTCAGAGGGAGGAAAGGAGAGAGTAAGTTGGGTGTCATCTGCATAACAATGGTATGAAAATCCATGCAATGATATGACTTTACCAAGAGACCGGGTATAGAGGGAGAACAGAAGAGGACCAAGTACTGAGCCCTGTGGGACACCAGTAGAGAGTCTACGTGGGGCAGATGTAGATCCCCTCCATGTTACCTAATATGACCTATCTTCTAGGTAAGAAGCAAACCATTGCCACACTGTTCCACAAATTCCAAGGCTTGTAAGAATAGATAATAGAATATTGTGGTTCACTGTGTCAAATGCAGCTGGCAGGTCCAGGAGGATGAGAATAGATGACAGTTTAGCAGATCTAGCAGCATGGAGCTTCTCAGTGACTGACAGAAGGGAATGTGCCTGTGGAATGTGCCACTTTGAATCCAGATTGGTTGGGATCATTAAGGTTGTTCTGTGAGAGATAAAGAGACATTTGGTTATAAACAGTTCTTTCAAGAATTTTGGAAATAAAAGAGAGAAGTGATACCGGTCGATAGTTGTTAACTTCTGATGGGTCCAGGCAGGGTTTCTTGAGGATGGGAATAACCCTTGCCTGCTTAAAAGCAGCAGGAACATGACCAGATGATATGGAATTCAATTCAATTCAATTCAGTTTTATTTGTATAGCGCTTTTAACAATTGACATTGTCTCAAAACAGCTTTACACAATCAAAAGAATTATTTAAGTTTGTATGGAATGTGAATGTGTATGAATCAAAATGTTCAGATATTCCCTGGCGAGCAAGCCCGAGGGCGACAGTGGCAAGGAAAAACTCCCTGAGACGGTAATAGGAAGAAACCTTGAGAGGAACCAGACTCGACAGGGAACCCATCCTCATCTGGGTGAAACAGATAGTAGGAAATGATCTGCATTTATACAGTGTTAAGTGTTAGGTTCAGCTATAATATTTGATGTTAATTGATGTTATAATACTTGATGTTAAAATGGAGTCCAGTAGTTATTCGAGACTCAGATAGACTTGTAGAAAGTTCCAGTCCTGAACTATCGAATTGTCAAGTCCTCAGAGAAACAGCTGACCACACCAGTCGAGGCCAGAACCATCTTCTAAGTATAGAGAATCATCCCCAGACACCAGACGCATCCTAAAGAGACACACGGGGCATCCATGCGATGAGACCTCCAACCAGAAACCGGGCACCAGGATGGATCAGACAGGTCCGGAGGGAAGAGGGAGTCTGGATCACTGGCAGCTCAGGAACCACATGTGTAGCTCGACAGAGAGAGAGAGAAAGAGTGAAAGGGGGAGACAGGGGGAGAGAGGAAAGAGAAAGAGGGGGCGGAAGAGAAGAGGAGGAGAGATTGCAATTAGGTATGGTCACAGTCACAATGTCTAATGTGAATGTATATTTTCTGTAGAGTGCAAGCAGGGACTCCGGCAGGACTAACTATGACAGCATGACTAAAAGGGAGAGCCAGAAGGAAACACAAACATGAGGGCTCCCTGAGATGTAAAGCAAACAATCACCTCACCGTCAACGGTGATAATGGTTGATGATGGTTGTCGTGAAGGGAAGGAGGTCTCGTGAGATTGCCTGGAGCATTGTGGAGGGGATTGGGTCTAATGAACAGGTGGTGGGATTAGATGACGAGATGATCTGCTGAATCTCATCAGATGACAAGTTGGAGAATTCTGTTAAAGGAGGAAAGGGAAGGTCCTGAGGTTCTGCTGTAGGAGTTTGGTTGGGAGCGAAGGACTGGCGGATTGCTGCAATCTTCCCATCGTAGAATGTGGCAAAATCGTCAGCAGTCAGAGGAAGGGGCAGGAGGAGTCGGTGGGTTGAGTAGTGAGGAGAAGATGTTGTGGAGTTTGCCAGGATCATGTGCAGAGGCTTCCAGCTTTTCTTTGAAGAAGGTAATTTTGGCAGAAGTCACTTCACATGAGAATTTGGAGAGAAGTGTCTGGTAAGAGATGAGATCTGCATCAAGTTGCGATTTCTTCCATCTTCTCTCTGCAGTTCTTAATTCTCTCCTGTTGTTGCGTAGTACAGTACATCAGATAGCCAAGGAGCAGGACAAGACGTCTTCCTTGGTTTAGATGACAGCGGGCAAAGGAGATCCATGGATGAGGAGAGAGAGGAGAGGAAAGTTTCAGTCGCAGTCTCTAGTGGTAGAGAGGAGAAGGAGTCTGGGTCTTGGAGGGATGATAGGGTGCATGAAGACACAGAGGAGGGTTTTAGGTTTCTGCGAGAAAAAGAGAAATTTTGGTGGTTAGGTTTACATAGAATAGGAAGGGTTATGGTGAAGGATACCAGGTAATGATCAGATTTATGAAGAGGAATAGTAGTGACATCCGTGACTGGGCAAGGGCGGCAAAAAACGAGATCGAGAGAATTCCCTGCATTGTGTGTGGGAGGGCTGTTGTTTAGAGTTAAAGAGAAGGAGTTAAGGAGAGGGATAAGGAAAGAGGATTGTAGTTTGTCAGATGGAAGGTTGAAATCTCCTAGAACAGTGAGAGGAGTGTTAGCAGAAGGAAAAAGACTAAGAAGAATGTCCATTTCATCGAGAAAGTTTCCTAGAGAGCCAGGAGGACGGTAAATAACTAAGATGTGGAGGTTAATTGGAGAGGTTACCTTAACTGCATGAAATTCAAATGATGAAAAACTGAGATGAGACAGGGGGATTGGCGAGAAGGACCATCTCTTGGACAACAGGAGACCCGTACCACCACCTCTACCAGTTTCTCGTGGAGAGTGAGAGAATACATAGGCAGAGGATAGGGCAGCCGGTGTAGTCGAGTCCTGAGGAGATATCCACGTCTCAGTTAGTGCCAGAAAGTCAAAAGAGTAATGGGTAGCTAGGGCAGAGATAAAATCTGCTTTCTTTACAGCAGATTGGCAGTTCCAGAGCCCACCTACCACCAGTGCAGGGCAATGAGACAGTACTGGAGGGTAGATGAAGTTTTTGGGAGATCTGCCTCTGCTGTGTGAGTAAAAGCATCTTGGTCTGTGAGAACTGACATAGATAGATTGAAGACACATGCTAGACTGAGGTAATTCTCTGTAAAACTTGTAATTTCATGGGACACAAGAGTTTGAGTCAATTCTCATCTGTGGGACTCACTTTTTTTTTGCTGCCTCTTGCCGCTCAGCATTCAGATGCATATACAGTAACTACAGCAACTAACCATAACCAATTTATTGAATTTTGGATGAATAATCTTTTATTAAAAGTATTAAATGGTACAGTACACATAAACACATAAGGCACTGAGGCTTTGCACTAATCTGCAATTCTGTATGTTCTGTACAGTTAACTTTGGTAATCCATCTTTTTTTAAGCTTGTAAAGCACAATCATGCTTCCTTACCTGTCTCTTTCATTTGATGCTAACCTGCTGTGGGGTATGAAAAGCAGCCATTCAACAAGATGTGGGTTAGGTTTAAAATTTTAGTGTTAATTCACTAGAAGTAAAGTGATAAAGTCACAATTCTGCATGCTAGAAACGGGAACAAGATGAGGTTTGTTTAATTGCAGGTCAGAGTGTACCTTTTATACACACACACACACACACACACACACACACACACACACACACACACACACACACACAAATATATATAAGTATACAGGCTAAACATCTCATTCGTATGTGTGCTTGGTGAATAAAACCCTGCCTATGATCCATAATGGCTGTTGCTCCTGCTAAAGTTTTTACATCTCTGGATTCATCATCAAACAAGCCAGGCTTGCCAAAGTCTCTGTTGCCATGGTAACAGGCAATGTTCTTTTCTAGCTTTTGACCGCATGCCATCTCCTGAGTACCTAAAGTACATCTTTATACAAACAAGGAGAAGCTCCTCTAAATTTGTACTTGCTTTCTTTCCTTTGCTAACTACAGTTTTCTTGTCGGATATTAGAGAATTTTGTGCTGATTAAAGTATTTAAAATGTGCTCTTAAGAATTATGTAAGATACAACAAGGGCCTTCAGGAACTCCTAAATTTAAATGCACCACTCTGAAAAGGGTTGTGATGGCAGAGAGTATTCACATGCTGGCAATTTGGTTAAAAATTAATTAATTATGTACAGCCATGGCCAAAACTTTTGAGAATGACCCAAGTATTAATTAAGTTTGCTGCTGAGAACTGCTGCTAAGTGGCTCTGGGAGCACAGCATTACCTTGCTGTTAACATGTGGTCTCAAGTCTCAAGAGGCAGGTGGACAAACAATAAATCACAAATTCTGGCAAACTCCAAGCATTGATTATTCAATTCAATTCAATTCAATTTTATTTATATAGCGCTTTTAACAATGGTCATTGTCTCAAAGCAGCTTCACAAAAATGTAAGAAATTTAACAAAAAAAAAAAAAAACATTTTATATATATATATATATATATATATATATATATATATATATATAGAATAATTATATATAAAGTAATAAATAAATAAATAAAATTATAATAGAAAATAAATAAATAAAAACAAATAATAATAATAATTATAGAAAAGAAAATAATTGGAAGTGTGGATGTGTGAGAAAATTGTGCAGATAATAATGAGATGAATGAATGAAATGTCTCTGATGAGCAAGCCAAGGGTGACGGCGACGGTGGCAAGGAAAAACTCCCTGAGATGGCATTAGGAAGAAACCTTGAGAGGAACCAGACTCAACAGGGAACCCATCCTCATTTGGGCGATAACAGATAGAAATGATATAACATCTTGTGTGTTGTGCAGGTGAAAATTCAATATGACAGAAATTATTTAAATTGTCATGAAGACCAGTTCAGCATAGGGACGAGTCAGTAGGTGCAGAGGGCAGATGAGGTCTGGATCACTGGAAGCACAGGAGCAGCATGTGTAGCTCCAACCATCATAAAGCTGAATCCAGTTGGAGCTGGTCCTTCTCTGGATGCCTCAGGAACCTCGCAGGGTCGGCCTTTGTCTACTGAAGCTGGCAAAATCTCCCGATGCCTCGGGATGGGTAGAGAAATACAGAACAGATGGGGAGAATTAGCGTAGTTGCCATTCGGTATAGGTGTACTGGAGTATGAGTACTGGGATGAGTTATGTGTATGCCAGATTAAAAAGATGCGTCTTGAGTCTACTTTTGAACTGAGAAACCGTGTCTGCTCCCCGAACACTGTCTGGAAGGCTATTCCAAAGCTTTGGAGCTAAATATGAAAAAGCCCTACCCCCTTTTGTAGATTTTGAAATTCTGGGAACTACCAGAAGTCCGGAGTTTTGTGATCTTAAGGCGCGTGGTGGATTGTAGCGTATCAGAAGACTGGTTAGGTATGTGGGAGCTAAACCATTTAAGGCCTTGTATGTAAGTAATACTATTTTGTAATTTATTCTAAACTGAACAGGTAGCCAGTGCAGGGATGATAATATTGGGGTTATATGATCATATTTTCTGGATCTAGTGAGAACCCTGGCAGCTGCATTTTGGATTAACTGAAGCTTGTTTATTGAGGATGCAGGACAACCACCTAGTAATGCATTACAATAGTCCAGTCTGGAGGTCATGAATGCATGAACTAGTTTTTCTGCATCAGATACGGATAAGATGTTCCTAAGTTTAGCAATATTTTGAAGATGGAAAAAGGCTGTTTTTGTGATATTTGAAATGTGATTTTCAAAAGACAAGTTACTGTCTAATATTACTCCCAGATCTTTTACTGCTGAGCTGGTAATAACAGTACATCCTTCTAAGCGCAAGCTGAATTGTGAAAGCTGTTGTGTGCTGGTTTTTGGGCCAATAAGTATTATCTCTGTCTTATCTGAATTTAGTAAAAGAAAGTTATTGGTCATCCAATCTTTTATGTCCTGGACACACTCAGTTAATCTAGACAACTTAGGTATTTCGTCTGGTTTAGTTGAGATATATAATTGGGTATCATCAGCATAACAATGGAAACTAATCCCATGTCTTCTAATGATGTTACCCAAGGGAAGCATGTATATTGAGAACAACAGAGGTCCTAAAACTGACCCTTGTGGGACCCCATATTTCACTGGCATTATACCAGACGGTTCTCCATTTAGATCTACAAAATGGTAGCGATCAGACAGGTAAGATCTAAACCATTTTATGCAAGAATGGGCTGCTATCAGTCAAGATGTGGCACAGAAGTTGAAGTTGACAGCATGCCAGGGCGAATTGCAGAGGTCTTGAAAAAGAAGGGTCAATACTACAAATATTGACTCTTTGCATAAACTTCATGTAATTACCAATAAAAGCCTTTGACACTTACAAAATTCTTGTAATTAGCGACAGGACAGTGGCTTAGTGGTTAGCACTGTCACCTTGCATGGACCTCCAGGGTCCATGTTCGATTCCTGCCTCATATCTGTGAGTGGATTTTGCACGTTTTCCCTGTGCTTGGTGGGTTTGCTCCGGGTAGTCCGGTTTCCTCCCACAGTCCAAAGAAAAGCAGATTAGGCTAATTGGCGCTCCCAAATTGCCCATAGTGTGTGAATGAGTGTATGTGTGTGCACTGTGATGGATTGGCACTTTATCTAGGGTGTACCCGCCTTGTGCCCTATGTCTCCTGGGATAAGCTTCAGGCCCCCACAACTGTATATCCAGGATTGACATTAAGGATGAACGTTTTTAGGGGAAACTATCAAAAAATATATTGTCATATTACAAATGCAGTCAGAAAAATAAAACTTTGGAGGAAAGTATATATGATTATATATGATCCCAGACTTTTCTGTCATAACAACACTTAGAGGAATTGTGAAAAATCATCACCCCTCTCACCGATGCTGCTACAGGTCAGAACAACTTTATGCTAAACTCTACTCACACACTGTAGTGGATGAAATTTCACATTATCCTGCAGTTTATTGCTTTTTCCTAAAAGGGGGCCTATTATGCAAAATGAATTATTAAGTGTATAAGCCTATTTCATACATGCAGGAGTCTGACGAGAAATCTCACTGAGAGCAATTTTCCTCTTTACAATCTCACCAATCTTGACAAAAAAGCTACAGAAAAATATGTCAATGTTTTTTCTTAGACTATTCACAATAGAAAGAATCAGAGCTTTCCTGGACTTCTTAGACTCACTCCTGGGGCAGTTCTAGTTACCCCCAAAATTGTGGGTCTCTCCTGGTTCTCAACGGTGCGGGATATCTCATGCCTTGCTCATGACTCTCTTGCTACACTCCCCTTGTATTTGCAGGCTTCTCATTGAGCACTATTTGATTCTCCCTGTACTATTGCTCCTCATTTTTGCTGTCTGCAAAACCACAGGATTAGCCGATATTTCTCATTCACTTGATGAGAATTTCTTGTTCTTCTCAAAGCTCCCATCAAATCTGCACAACCAAAGTGTAATGACTTTTTTATAAATAGATTTGCCATAAGGTAAAGGAGCATATCTGGGGGACTCATGGACATAGAGTATTATGGTGAACTGGTATGTTTAGATGCTGTCTTCCTCAGTCTCATTTGATCACTCAGGTTTGTTGACGGTGAGGTGATTGTTTGCTTTATATCACAGGGAGCCCTCATGTTTGTGTTTCCTTCTGGCTCTCCCTTTTAGTTATGCTGTCATAGTTAGTCCTGCCGGAGTCCCTGCTTGCACTCTACAGTAAATATACATTCACATTAGACATTGTGACTGTGACCATACCTAATTGCAATCTCTCCTCCTCTTCTCTTCCTCCCCCTCTTTCTCTTTCCTCTCTCCCCCTGTCTCCCCCTTTCACTCTTTCTCTCTCTCTCTCTCTGTCGAGCTACACATGTGGTTCCTGAGCTGCCAGTGATCCAGACTCCCTCTGCCTGTCCTATGGACCTGTCTGATCCATCCTGGTGCCCGGTTTCTGGTTGGAGGTCTCATCGCATGGATGCCCCGTGTGTCTCTTTAGGATGCGTCTGGTGTCTGGGGATGATTCTATCTACTTAGAAGATGGTTCTGGCCTCGACTGGTGTTGTCAGCTGTTTCTCTGAGGACTTGACTATTCGATAGTTCAGGACTGGAACTTTCTACAAGTCTATCTGAGTCTCGAATAACTACTGGACTCCATTTTACATCAACTATTATAACATCAATTAACATCAACTATTATAGCTGAACCTAACACTTAACACTGTATAAATGCAGATCATTTCCTGCTATCTGTTTCACCCAGATGAGGATGGGTTCCCTGTTGAGTCTGGTTCCTCTCAAGGTTTCTTCCTATTACCATCTCAGGGAGTTTTTCCTTGCCACTGTCGCCCTCGGGCTTGCTCACCAGGGACTATCTGAACATTTTGATTCATACACATTCACATTCCATACAAACTTAAATAATTCTTTTGATTGTGTAAAGCTGTTTTGAGACAATGTCAATTGTTAAAAGCGCTATACAAATAAAACTGAATTGAATTGAATTGAATTTTCTACAGTAGCTCACAGAATGACCAAGAAGTTACATTCTGCATTCAGAGGAATGTGAAGGACAAACCACTGCAGTTTGTGAGTATAGACGTAATAAAGAAGAAATCATATAAAGTATAAAGAAGAAATATAGAAGCATGCTAAGCTGACCAAAATATGATTTCTAATTTGATTGTTTCAGTGTTTATCTCAGTAGTATATTTTCAATATTTTCTTTTCTAAAAATTCTCTTTCATTTTTGTGAAGCGCTATACTGTATAAATAAAATTTAATTTAATTGAATAGTATTACAGTAAGATTATATACTGTAGTTATAGTGTCTGTTCATATTATTTATACTGTACTACTCAGTCTGCTTGTTTTCAATTTAGACTTGTTGACTTCCTTTCGTTACCTAATCCACATACAGTGGTGTGAAAAACTATTTGCCCCCTTCCTGATTTCTTATTCTTTTGCATGTTTGTCACACTTCAATGTTTCTGCTGATCAAAATCCGTTAACTATTAGTCAAAGATAACATAATTGAACACAAAATGCAGTTTTTAAATGAAGGTTTACGTTATTAAGGGAGAAAAAAAACTCCAAGTCTACATGGCCCTGTGTGAAAAAGTGATTGCCCCCCTTGTTAAAAAATAACTTAACTGTGGTTTATCACACCTGAGTTCAATTTCTGTAGTCACCCTCAGGCCTGATTACTGCCACACCTGTTTCAATCAAGAAATCACTTAAATAAGAGCTACCTGACACAGAGAAGTAGACCAAAAGCACCTCAAAAGCTAGACATCATGCCAAGATCCAAAGAAATTCAGGAACAATGAGAACAAAAGTAATTGAGATCTATCAGTCTGGTAAAGGTTATAAAGCCGTTTCTAAAGCTTTGGGACTCCAGCGAACCACAGTGAGAGCCATTATCCACAAATGGCAAAAACATGGAACAGTGGTGAACCTTCCCAGGAGTGGCCGGCCGACCAAAATTACCCCAAGAGCGCAGGGACAACTCATTCGAGAGGCCACAAAAGACCCCAGGACAACATCTAAAGAACTGCAGGCCTCACTTGCCTCAATTAAGGTCAGTGTTCATGACTCCACCATAAGAAAGAGACTGGGCAAAAATGGCCTGCATGGCAGATTTCCAAGGTGCAACCCACTTTTAAGCAAAAAGAACATTAAGGCTCGTCTCAATTTTGCTAAAAAAACATCTCGATGATTGCCAAGACTTTTGGGAAAATACCTTGTGGACAAAAGTTGAACTTTTTGGAAGCTGCGTGTCCCGTTACATCTGGCGTAAAAGTAACGCAGCATTTCAGAAAAAGAATATCATACCAACAGTAAAATATGGTGGTGGTAGTGTGATGGTCTGGGGTTGTTTTGCTGCTTCAGGACCTGGAAGGCTTGCTGTGATAGATGGAACCATGAATTCTACTGTCTACCAAAAAATCCTGAAGGAGAATGTCCGGCCATCTGTTCGTCAACTCAAGCTGAAGCGACCTTCGGTGCTGCAGCAGGACAATTACCCAAAACACACCAGCAAATCCACCTCTGAATGGCTGAAGAACAACAAAATGAAGACTTTGGAGTGGCCTAGTCAAAGTCCTGACCTGAATCCTATTGAGATTTTTTGGGATGACCTTAAAACGGCGGTTCATGCTAGAAAACCCTCAAATAAAGCTGAATTACAACAATTCTGCAAAGATGAGTTTGCCAAAATTCCTCCAGAGCGCTGTAAAAGACTCGTTGCAAGTTATCGCAAACGCTTGATTGCAGTTATTGCTGCTAAGGGTGGCCCAACCAGTTATTAGGTTCAGGGGGCAATTACTTTTTCACACAGGGCCATGTAGGTTTGGATTTTTTTTCTCCCTAAATAATAAAACCCCTCATTTAAAAACTGCATTTTGTGTTTACTTGTGTTATCTTTGACTAATAGGTAAATGTGTTTGATGATCAAAAACATTTTGTGTGACAAACATGCAAAAGAATAAGAAATCGGGAGGGGGGCAAATAGTTTTTCACACCACTGTACCTAATACTGCAACTCCTAGACTGTGTAGTTGACAAAGACCTATCTCATTATAGTCTCTTGTAGTCTGAACAGTGGGAGAAATAGAGAAAAGGTGGGCCTTTGTTTTTTGCCTTTCTGACAGATAAAAATATTTCAAATAAACATGTTCCATAAGAAGTGACATGCAGAAAAGCTCCACAGCTAAAAACATGCAATCTAACAGTAGTGATGTCAAAAGAATGACTAAAACAGGTCACCTAATAACGACAGTCAAATTAACTCATCCTTTAAGACTATCCCTTATGATGTTAAAGCAGAATGTCAACTGTGTACTGTATTATGAAGAAGCACAGACGCTCTGTCCTCATTCAGTCTCCATTTAGCCCAGCTTTCCCAGTATTACTCTGATGGATTCAAACCCACTCGAGCACTGTTCAAAAATTCAGCCATCTTTAAAGCTCTGGATCTGGTTAAATTCTCAAAAGAAATGACAACAGAGTACAAAGAGATATTGTGCACGTGTGTGTGAGGTAGAAAGATGAATGAGCCTAAAAAAGGGCATAATCAAGCCAGAACACCAGGAAGAAAAGGGGGGAAAAGAGAGACTGTGATTATGAGATTTGTGGAACTAAAAGTCTCTGTGTCGGCACACACATTCATTATTAAACAAATACCTTGGGTGAAATAAGACAAGGATTGCTTATCAGCCAAGGCTATGCTCAAGGGAGCCGGGCCATAATAAGTAGGCCAGCATGTCAGACGGAAAAGAGATTCTATAATTAAATTCCCACAGTAAGTACAGGATTTTCAGAGGCTCAAGAGGAGTTTTTTCCAGGGCCAAGCACAGCTAAATTGCTTTTCATGTGTCCTTGCTCCTCTGGTCCTACTGTGGGTATAGTATGGGCTGCTGATAAGCGAATTTTGATTAATGTCATCAGAAGAACAGACTTTATAACAACACAAAACAGTTCAAGATTAATTACTTGATCATATGCAAATTTAATTTAATTGATGAGAGACCCTTCGGTTCATAACTGATGGAATGGTGGACTATTTTAAGGTATTTATATTAAGTAGCTACAGTATCTAGCGTCGAGTTTGCATTATATAAAACCTCGCTATGAACTTGTATTCTTTCAAAAAAAAAAACTAAAATCTTATACATTCAAAAGAATTTACAAGTCCGGCAATTTACTGTAGGAACACCAATTATCCTAATCTACATGTACTGTATGTTGGAGGAGTACCTGGAGGAACTCCACCAAGCACGGGCAGAAAATGCAAACTCCATGCACACAGACCCGAAGCAGGAATCAAACCCTTGACACTGGAGGTGCAAGGCGACAACGCTAAACATTAAGCCCCCATGCTGCCCATGTTGTTGAAGTTTTGGCTTTATGAAGTTTATTAGGACATACAGTGGTGTGAAAAACTATTTGCCCCCCTCCCGATTTCTTATTCTTTTGCATGTTTGTCACACAAAATGTTTTTGATCATCAAACACATTTACCTATTAGTCAAAGATAACACAAGTAAACACAAAATGCAGTTTTTAAATGAGGGGTTTTATTATTTAGGGAGAAAAAAAATCCAAACCTACATGGCCCTGTGTGAAAAAGTAATTGCCCCCTGAACCTAATAACTGGTTGGGCCACCCTTAGCAGCAATAACTGCAATCAAGCGTTTGCGATAACTTGCAACGAGTCTTTTACAGCGCTCTGGAGGAATTTTGGCAAACTCATCTTTGCAGAATTGTTGTAATTCAGCTTTATTTGAGGGTTTTCTAGCATGAACCGCCGTTTTAAGGTCATCCCAAAAAATCTCAATAGGATTCAGGTCAGGACTTTGACTAGGCCACTCCAAAGTCTTCATTTTGTTGTTCTTCAGCCATTCAGAGGTGGATTTGCTGGTGTGTTTTGGGTAATTGTCCTGCTGCAGCACCGAAGGTCGCTTCAGCTTGAGTTGACGAACAGATGGCCGGACATTCTCCTTCAGGATTTTTTGGTAGACAGTAGAATTCATGGTTCCATCTATCACAGCAAGCCTTCCAGGTCCTGAAGCAGCAAAACAACCCCAGACCATCACACTACCACCACCATATTTTACTGTTGGTATGATATTCTTTTTCTGAAATGCTGCGTTACTTTTACGCCAGATGTAACGGGACACGCAGCTTCCAAAAAGTTCAACTTTTGTCCACAAGGTATTTTCCCAAAAGTCTTGGCAATCATCGAGATGTTTTTTTAGCAAAATTGAGACGAGCCTTAATGTTCTTTTTGCTTAAAAGTGGGTTGCACCTTGGAAATCTGCCATGCAGGCCATTTTTGCCCAGTCTCTTTCTTATGGTGGAGTCATGAACACTGACCTTAATTGAGGCAAGTGAGGCCTGCAGTTCTTTAGATGTTGTCCTGGGGTCTTTTGTGGCCTCTCGAATGAGTTGTCCCTGCGCTCTTGGGGTAATTTTGGTCGGCCGGCCACTCCTGGGAAGGTTCACCACTGTTCCATGTTTTTGCCATTTGTGGATAATGGCTCTCACTGTGGTTCGCTGGAGTCCCAAAGCTTTAGAAACGGCTTTATAACCTTTACCAGACTGATAGATCTCAATTACTTTTGTTCTCATTGTTCCTGAATTTCTTTGGATCTTGGCATGATGTCTAGCTTTTGAGGTGCTTTTGGTCTACTTCTCTGTGTCAGGTAGCTCTTATTTAAGTGATTTCTTGATTGAAACAGGTGTGGCAGTAATCAGGCCTGAGGGTGACTACAGAAATTGAACTCAGGTGTGATAAACCACAGTTAAGTTATTTTTTAGCAAGGGGGGCAATCACTTTTTCACACAGGGCCATGTAGACTTGGAGTTTTTTTTCTCCCTTAATAACGTAAACCTTCATTTAAAAACTGCATTTTGTGTTCAATTATGTTATCTTTGACTAATAGTTAACGGATTTTGATCAGCAGAAACATTGAAGTGTGACAAACATGCAAAAGAATAAGAAATCAGGAAGGGGGCAAATAGTTTTTCACACCACTGTATTCATGTGTCCCAAAAACAAGGTCATTTTCTATATATAGAAATGACTGTCATTTTACAAATTGTGAATTTCTGTTCTACAACTTTCAACCAAAGCTACTGTAAGTTTCATACAGATGTACAAAACAGTGGTGGTGCCATCTGCTAAAAATGTACCAAGAGCCAGACACTGTTTTGATTGTGTAGCTAATGTATAAGAAAAGTTATAACAGCCTTTGGTTTTTTTGCCAAGTTTTTTTTTTTTCATCTTGTGATGTTGTTTAAAATCTGCCAGAAAATATCTGATCTGTTCTGATCTCTACAATAATTTAATATGACTTGATTTCTCTGCCGGGTTTTAATTATAATTTTCCACCAAGAGGCACTGACTTTAATCTCAAGTTAAAATTATAATAAAAAATTATAAATCTATAAATTATAGATTTTTTGTTTTGTTTTTGTATTTTAATGGGCTTATTTAACGGATGGACTGACATTATACTGGAAGCAATCCAACATTTAAATTAACTGTTCAGAATCTCCAGTCACTCAATGTTGGACAGAAAGAATAATCAGGAGGGGAAAAAAGGTTTTCTTTTTCAGGTATATATTCAAGCTTTAGGAGCTTTACAAGCTTTTTATCGCTGCCCACCACAGACAAAACATGATTCAGAATCAGAAATGAATGCCTGATTTAAAATGTCCCTAAACTACCTAAGTGCGATAATTTTTTTCTAAGATCTTGATAAATCTGCAACATTGGTCTTGCCTCAGACTGAAATGTTCTATATCCAGATAAAACTAGTGTAAAAATATGACAAAGCAAATCCACATCTAGTGTTAAATCACAGTTACGCATGCTAAGAAACTTCAGTGGACACAAATCACTTATTTAAAATTTAAACAATGTGATGGTTTTTATTTGCACCAAATTTTTTTCATTAGTTCATTAAATTTAATTCTTAAATGATTGCCCTTAGATTATTATATGAATGCATAAACACAGCATGTTAATCCAATGAGATTTTTAAACATCCTGCTTACAAATGTAGCTGTTTCTGCTCTGTGGAAGTTCTTCTCATGAAGACTCTGGAATGTGAGCTTCTACAATCAGGTTAAAGTACTGAGCTGACATTTAGTAAATCAGTTCATCTCCATAATTTCATTATATGATTGGAGATGAGATTCGAACACCCAACCAGGAGTGAGGCAACAGTGATAACCTCTAAACCACTATGCCATCCGTATGGCGTTCCAAACATTAAAATTACTTAGGAGGGTTATCCTTAGTACAGAAACAGCTAAATCTGTGGGCGGTGAAGCAGATATATTAATTTTATATGAAGTATGGTACCATTTTCTATCATGGAAAAAATGAAGGCCAACCTTTAAGCATAAACATCAAAGCCTCTTGAATTAATTTCTGCATATAATCAAAATAATACAGAGTCAGTATGAAATAGCCAGTATTATTTTTTTCAGGCACAATTCAAACAACATATCAAGGGATGAAACAGCATATGGTGTACAATCAAAATGGGCTTATACCATCATTTCAACAGCTGTCTCACATTCACTGCTTTTAAGTCAAAAAGTTTGTATAGCATATCAAAAGGAACTACTCCAATCCAGCCTCTGTGCAAAAGGTTGAGTTAAAGGTCTGTCCTTCATCCGAGACAAAGCCAACAATTAGAATCACTTCCTTCCCATCTGCCCTTCCTCTCTCTCTCTCTCTCTCTCTCTCTCTTTACTCTGTTCATTGAAGTTTGAGAGAAACTAATAATTGGCCCCTGAGCCTTCAAATTCTGATTGCTATTGATTTTCTATTAACCACGTCTGGGTGGTTCGGAGTTGAAGTCTTCGTGAGAGAAGTTTAATCATCACTTTGAGATGAAACATGATTTCTGAAAAGGGAACCTTTGAATGTGTAATGAAGGGATGGTAATAACCTAAAGCCTCCTCTAAATCAGCTTTTTCTGTGCAAGAGAAAGGTGATTCTAATGAAAGGGAGTGTGGAGAGGCAAGATAGGAGAGCTGTTTTATTATGTTGGAGTCGAGGTGAATCAGAAGGAACAGCTGCCTACACAAAAAGACATTAACGTCCTCTTTTAAATGAAGTAATCAAATTATCGACCTTGAATCAGATCAAGGATATTCAACTTTTTTCTTTCTTTTAGTAATTATACACTTATTATACATTTGAGTAAGATTGAGAAACCAGAAAAAGTTGACTATTTCCTATTGTGTTCCTTCTAGTCTTCCCTTTGAGAAACGTGGATGGGATGGTGAAAAAGCGTACCTTGTTTGCTCTAAAGGGTGATCCATGGCTTTTTAAGACCGGGAGCAAAGCACGGAGAGGCACAAGACTTAATTAACAGGATGTGTTCAAAAAAGGTCTGTGTATTTAAACACATATGCAGTCTTTTGTCTGTTCATATGTCTGATGAA
The DNA here is from genome assembly GCA_030522415.1 of Channallabes apus. NCBI lineage: Eukaryota > Metazoa > Chordata > Actinopteri > Siluriformes > Clariidae > Channallabes > Channallabes apus. Next base: position 15,389,545 of record CM060109.1, read on the forward strand.
AAGAACTGCTGGAAAAATGGTGGGAAAAGAGAGACACCATGTGGAGATTTCCACGTTGCAGTTTGATATTGACTCCAAGGCTTGAAAAAGCATGGTGCTGCACTTTGACTGCAATAAAGCTAAATGATCCGACTTCCCCTGTACAATATGTATATCTAAGCCATGATTAAATCCAATCTGTTTTTAACAATTTCTGAACTTTTTGTTTATTCATCACTGACAGGAAGAAGGTCACTGAATGTAGGTAGTTGTGAGTATAACAGAAGCTGTGGTAAACATAGAAAAATCGAGAGATATTTAAAGAATTAAACTCCATCCTCACTTCTCATTTTCTCCATGATGTGCTAGGGTCGAGGCCTCCAGACAAAATCTATAATTTCTATTTGATGGTGCTGCCTTATAGGTTTTTATGTCTTGCGACATCAGGCTATCGACGTGTTTCGTTTCACAGCGGATGAGAATGGCAACTACACCCTTTAGATTCTAAAAATGAGTAGTGTGTGTGTGTGTGTGTGTGTGTGTGTGTGTGTGTGTGTGTGTGTGTGTGTCAAAACAAGAATGATTAGAGTCTGTAACCCCTCTCAGTAGCATGAGTGTGTTCTCATCTGGCATGACAAGTCATTTATTTCTACACAGACAGAGCCATAGCGTAATATCAAGTCAGATATTGAGTCATTTATGGATCCATGACTACAACTAAAAAATTTTCTACCTTCTTCAAATAGTGATTAGATACTGTAATGATCTTACAGATCTTAATAGATCTTTTTCTTCAGTAAGCAGCAAATGTACTGCATGCCAGCAGCCAAGCAAAATGACTTCCAAACCATGGACTTGATTCTACAGAACAGAGTTTTATAATAATTTTAAAACACACACACATTCACAGTTTGGGAAATTTGGGAATGCCAATTAACCTATTCTTTGTGTCTTTGGACTGTTGGAGAAAACCGATGTACCTAAAGGAAACCCACCAAGCCTGGGGAGAAAATGCAAATTCCACGCACACAGACCCAAGGTGGGAATCGAACCCTCGACCCTGGAGGTGTGAAGCCACAGTGCTAACTGATGATACGACTTTAATAAATTATTAATATTATTTTGCAAAGCAATATAACTCCACCCTATATAATTAGGCAAAATTTATAAATCAACATTTGTGTTCGACATTTCAAATTGCCCGTAGTGTGTGAATGAGTGTGTGTATGTGAGTATGTGTGTGTGCCCTGCGATGGATTGGCACCCTGTCCAGGGTGTACCCCGCCTTGTGCCCTAAGTTTCCTGGGATAGGCTCCAGGCCCCCGCGACCCTGTATATAAGGATAAAGCGGTACAGAAAATGAAATGAATGAACATTTGTGTTCCTAAATATTCAATCAAGTATCAGTAATATACAGTCATGTAAACATAATAAAAAAACATCTAATTATAGTGGGTCTTAGGATTAGGCAAATACAACCTCCGACAAACAACAACATATAAATTTTTCAAGCTGCCAATATTTACTTAACAAAATAAAACACTATAGCTTCTGGTGGCTTTTCAGATACTTTCCGAGGAGAGACAGGTCCCAAAAAATCTCCTTCATCTTCTTAGCTGATCAGCAGGAACATGTCTCTTTGTTGTGACTGTTCTGCCTTGAGGAAATCCAGGTATTGTTTTTGCTTTGTCTATATATAAAATCTTTTCAAATCTCCCATATTAAAATGGACAGGCCTAAGCAGAAAGATGCTGCAAAAAAAGCCATGAAAGTAATCGCTTAAAAGTTTAATGGTGGGATGCCTCCAAATGTGCAATGGTTTCTGACATGTTTGCTGCAGCACCCTTTACCTCATCATAAGTGCCAAAGTTTGTGCAGCATCATCAGACAAATGTAGATAAGCTGGTGGTGAGTCATGGAGAAGAGCAGGTGTGTACTGTAATCGATGATGAGGACATGCAGAATTAGGAGGAGAGGGTAGCTGAAATGGTAATGAGTAACTTATGATAACATGGACTCACTGGGAGGGAAGAGGGAGGTAGCCTATCTTCAGAGGTGGAAAGAGTAATAAAATTTTGTAAAAAAAAAAGTACAAGTACTGTTACATCAGTCAAATTTTACTTAAGTACAAGTAAAGTTAACATTATAAAAATCTACTCAAGTAAAAGTAAAAAGTAGCTCATTAAAAAATTTACTCAGAGTAAAAGTTACAGAGTTACTTTTTTATATTTTTAACAGTGGGGGTGGGATGAGGCATTCTAGCATAGTTCAAAAAAAGATGAGCAGATATAAATCTCAAACTAGTTGTTTTTAACTGAAGGAACACCTTTGCATAATAAGGCTGTTGTCTTTCTTGTGCTTGAAAATCAAAGTGGTCACTTAAATATGGTGTTACGTCCCAGTCTAGGGCCATACAGCAAAAGAATGGTTCAGGGTTCTATTTTAAACTGTATGGAAATGGTGGTATATGGCAGAAAGAACTAGATCCAATCATTAACTGATGAAATAATGAGGTTTGTATATACAAATAAAATGCACACACACACAAACACACACACACACAACAAGAGGAGGATCAGATTCAGGGTGGACCCAGGCCAAAATAATGAACAAAATGGTATTTATATTTAGTAGCTAGATTACCTGCAAAACAAAAAAAAACCTCACAAACAAAAATACAGGTACCTTCCCGGACTCCCTAAACCAAAAACAGTGAATAAATTCCCTCTTCCCAAAATAAATGGCAGCCACGCCCCTACTACTAGTGAGTGCACAAGCATACAGTGAAATTATCTACAAAGATAAAGCAATAATCAAAGTCAATGGGAGTCAAAAAGTCAAAACCAGAATACACAACCAAATATCAAAACGCCAAAATCACAATCTCTTTCCTCTTTCCCGAGTCTCTCCGGTTTATATATGGTCGCGCTAGTCGATGACGTCACTCTCAGGGCGGAAGCGACCCTGTGGAAGGTCAGGGAGATGTCGATGTGGGGACAGTCAGAAAACCTGGAGTGGAGTCTGGAGCGGCGCGCGACCAGGACATGATACACACACGCGAGCGTAATATTTTCATTATTTTAGCATTTTCATTCATTTATTTTTTACTCAGTAGCGAATATTATTTAAAATGTACTTAAATAAAAGTAAAATTACAGATTTTAAAAACTACTTTAAAAAGTAGAAATACACAAAAAAGCTAATCAATTACAGTAACGCGAGTAAATGTAATTCGTTACTTTCCACCTCTGCCTATCTTGTCCCACCCTAGGAATGTGTGTGTGTGTATGAATAAACCTCAAGAATGAGAATATTGTTATTGTTTTTTTTCTTCTTTTCTTTAATTTAATTCTGATTCTCTCTGTGCTTGGTGGGTTTACACTAGTTTCCTCCCACAGTCCAAAGACAGACTAATTGGCGCTTCCAAATTTCCCCTAGTGTCTGTCTGAGGCTGTGTGTGTGTGTGCCCTGAAATGAACCCCACCTTGTGCCCAAAGTCTCCTGGGATAGTCTCCAGGCCCCCTGTGACCCTGTACAGGATACACAGTACAGAAGATTAATTAAATGAATGTACATTGGTGTTGTCTTACTGGACCGATTCTGGATTGTAGTGGTGGGCTGCCTTTACCTAAAATGCGAGGGCTGATTTTTATTTTCTTCCTATCCACCATTGTTGGTGAAGATAGAAGTGATATATAAATACCGGTGAAAGATCCTCTTTCAAGAGAACGTGAAACCTCTATGAAATCTTTGGCATTTTCTGTCTAAAGATTAATTAAATAGGCATTTAATTAATGCCAATGATATAAAATTACTGGTTTTTAACAAAATTTCCTTCTGCAAGGCATTCTGGATAAGGCTGTGGTTCTGTCTCATCAAAGTAAATTCCATAACTGCAAAAGTACATTCTTTTCTATGTAAATGCAAAAAATTCATCTCCATTGATAATATTATGTAATCTATTAGTTACTTGTTCTTTGTTGCTTGTTGACTTCTGTTGGCCATAATCAGAGGTGGAAAGTAACGAATTACATTTACTCGCGTTACTGTAATTGAGTAGCTTTTTTGTGTATTTCTACTTTTTAAAGTAGTTTTAAAAATCTGTAATTTTACTTTTACTTAAGTACGTTTTGTTTGAAGTATTGTAATTCGCTACATTTTAAATCATATTCGCTACTGAGTAAAAAAATAAATGAATGAAAATGATAAAATAATAAAAATATTATGCTTTGTATAAATGCTCCATTGCGCCGTGTGTGTGTATCATGTCCTGGTCGCGCGCCGCTCCAGACTCCACTCCAGGTTTTCTGACTGTCCTCACATCGGCATCTTCCTGACCTTCCACACGGTCGCTTCCGCCTTGAGAGTGAAGTCATCGACTAGCGCGACCATATACTGTATAAACCGGAGAGAGACGCGGGAAAGATGAAAGAGGTTGTGATTTTGGCGTTTTGATATTTAGTTGTGTATTCTGGTTTTGACTTTTTGCCTCCAATTGACTTTGATTATTGCTTTGTTCCTTTGGTTTGGTTGGTCTTTGTATATATTTGTAGATAATTTCATTGTTTTTGGTTTAGGGAGTCTGGGAAGGTACCTGTATTTTTGTTTGTGATTTTATTTACTTTTTTTTTTTTTTTTTGCAGGTAATCTAGCTAATAAATATAAATACCATTTTGTTTATTATTTCGGCCTGGGTCCATCCTGAATCTGATCTTCCTCCTGGTGTGTGTGTGTGTGTGTGTGTGTGTGTGTGTGTGTGTGTGTGTGTATACAAACCTCATTATTTCATCAGTTAATGATTGGATCTAGTTCTTTCTGCCATATACCACCATTTCCATACAGTTTAAAATAGAACCCTGAACCATTCTTTTGCTGTTTGGCCCTAGACTGGGACATAACACCATATTTAAGTGACCACTTTGATTTTCAAGCACATCAAAGACAACAGCTTTATTATGCAATGGTGTTCCTTCAGGTAAAAACAACTAGTTTGAGATTTATATCTGCTCATCTTTTTTGAACTACGCTAGAATGCCTCATCCCACCCGCGCTGTTAAAAAAATAAAAATTACTCTGTAACTTTTACTCTGAGTAAATTTTTTAATGAGCTACTTTTTACTTTTACTTGAGTAGATTTTTATAAAAATTTCTCTGAAGTAACAGTACTTGTAATTGAGTACAAAATTTTATTACTCTTTCCACCTCTGGCCATAATTACCTAGTAATATAATAATAGCTCTTCTTTGGTTTGAATTGTGAATGGGATTCCAACAGTAAGATAAATGTTAGCACTCACTTTTTATTGCAAGTAATTTCAGTAGATGGATGAGTCCATCCTCATACTTCACTAGCGCACGGATATGCTCCTAGTAGTGCACTTTTAACACACTGAGGCGTAAGACCTGTCAAATTTACCAACAGTGACAAAACCTAGTATAAATCTTTGAATTTTTATGGCATTTTTTATTATCATTAACCCAGTATGATTTTTGACCGTTTTTTTTATCCTTAAATGTTTTAACTTAAGCAAGTCCATATCAGCAACAAACATACAATACAGACTAGATAAAGACTAGATATGCAGTTTATGTTAATAAAACTTGAAGTCATATTGTAGCGCGGCCACATAAAGGGGCACTCTTTAACAGGGAAATGATTGAAGAGCTAATGCTGCTCACCTGTGTCCGAAGAGGTGCCCTAGCGGTTTCTGTTCTCCCCTTTGACAGTGTTGGTCACCGGGTAAGCTCTTGTGCGCATGCGCGATCGCAACGCGAGGGACCCGGATGTGAGTCTGATCACGTGGCCCAGCATAAAGCCGGAACCGGCGAAGATGCCAGTACGGAGAGATTACTACAGCGCGCTGATTATAGAGAGAGTTTGTTGATGAGTCTACAGGAGTACTTTTCCCCGGTCGGATTATTCCTCAAGGACATTCACAATTCACCTCTCGTTCCATTACTCGAGCTCCCAGAGTTGTCATCTATCCTTGTGAGGCCGAGAATTATCTCTCCTGTGTATCATTTCACCCTCCGCCATAATACACACCTTGGACTTCCATTCATACACACACACACCCCTGCATACCCCATACACGTTGTTTATATTTGTATTATATTTGTATATATTGGTTTTGGTGCACCTTGTTTGTTTGTTTGTTGGTTTATTTTGTTCAATACACTTTGATTTAATTCACTACAAGCTTTTGTGTCGCGTCGTATATTGTTCCGCTGCGGTTGCGCAATACCGGAAGTGTGGTTTACCAGCCCATATTTAGGTTCCCGAATCCGTAATCTTGTAACTAGCGATTTAATACTAATCCAAGCGTTACATAGTGGTGGCCCGTACGTACGGGGAATCGGTAGATTTGGGTATTTTCTGGTTTTGTGTGGCGTGGCTGAACAAAATGGACGCTAATAATGCTAATGCTAGTGGTGCTGTGAAGGCCGACTTTGCTATAGCTAGTAATGTGATGGAGGAGGTAGATGATGCATGCATGATGCGTAACCCTACAGCTGAAATAACATAATTGATTAGTTCACTATATATATCTGATAGACATGATGATGACAATGATGATGATATTATTGCTCATGTGTCGGATATTAATGTTGTGCACACAATGCAAACTGAACTAACTCAATGCAAGACGGATGTGGAGGCGCTCACAGACAAAGTGAACAAAGTGAAAGTGTTGGAGCAGGATTTTAGACAATCCATAAACAGCAGTTTGAACAGAGAAACCACTTTCCGTGAAGCAGTGGACGCTAGTTTAGAAGGGCTGGAGCGCTACTGCCACGAGGCCCTAGAGAAACTGGAAAGAGCTGTCACTGCCTGTTTTCTGCGACGTGACGTAATCTGGGAAAACCAGATGAAAAAATTGCGGCTCACGAGTACGCCCACCATCCAAAGGTTACATGCCTACACCCATGCATCTCTCCAATCTCCTGCTCTACATTCTCCCAGCACTCCAATCACACCATCTACAGCAAAGGTAAAACAAACAAGCAGTCATGAAACATACGACATTCCTCCCTGTGTTCCACCACACTCTTCCACTGCCCAGCCCAGAACTGCTAGGAACCCTCAGCACTGTTCTAAGAGGACCTGCTCTGAGCTGGCAGAGAAAGGCAAGGTGAAGGACTGGAAGTCTTTTAAACAGGCTTTTATGGCAGCTTTCTTACCTGATGACTACCTCACGGAAGTGGAGGAAAATTTCAGGTCTCTGGTACAGCAGCCTGGTCAGACTTCGCCTATGACTACCGCGCCCTCTGTCTGAAGTGGAAGCCTGATATCTCAGAGGAAGAACTAGTGGGGCGAATCCTGAATAACATTAACCCAAGGGTGGCAGGATGTCTGAGAGGAACAGTGAACACCGTGGAACAGCTCGTGAAGATTGGTTCCAGTGTCGAAAAAGACTGCAAGAGCTACAAAGACTACTGGCAGAAGGTGAACTCTCAGCAGAGCAAGGAAAAGAGTCATAAGAAGGCAAGTGAGCGAATTCCTTCAAAGCATGCAGCGGGACTCTCCATTGCTCAACCACTACTAGCTCCCTCTCTCCTCCTGGTTCCAGTAACAGTGAGAGGAAGGAAGGTGAACGCGGTGGTGGACACTGGAAGCTCCTACACGCTGATGAGTGAACACCTATAGAGGCAGCTCGGCGATCAGGAGGACCCAGTTGACGTCCCATCACCTCAGAAGTTTGTCATGGCTGATGGCAAAATACATCAAGCGTACACTCATCTCAGGCTACGGTACAAGTGGCACACCACAGAATGTGAGCTGAAGACGTACATCATGAGCGCGTCGACGCGCACCTGGCCTTCTCACTGATCGTGGGACTCGACTTCTTAAAAGCCACGGGAGCCATCTTGGACATCGCTAGGGGAGAGTACGGCCTGAAAACAGAGGTGGGAATCGTTTATCATGCGTTTATAACGTCCCAACCCCACTCTGCACCATCTACGTCGGCGCAAAGGAGATACACTCATCTCCCAGCGACAGCCAATTTGTACCTCGCCTTACCGGTGACTCCCAATGATCTACTATGCACTGAGGAAAACACAGAGAGCTTGACATGTTGGGACACAGACAATGCTGAAGAGCTGCTGAAACTAATGGCCACTTGGCCCCGCACCACCTCCAACACCCAGCAGCAGAGAGACACAAAATTACTTTATTGGACGACACACCATTCAGATCCCGAGCCTACAGAGTATCACCACTGAAGAAGAAAATTATAGATCAAGTAGACCAGATGCTGAAGGATAACATCATCCAACCTTCATGTTCACCATGGTCTTCCCCCGTTGTTTTAGTACCTAAACCCGATGGGACTTACCGTTTCTGTGTCGATTTTAGAAAATTAAATAGCAAGACCAAACCTGATGCCTATCCAATGCCAATAATACATGACATCATAGAATCACTGGATGGCACCTCCTGGTTCTCAACATTGGATCTGCAATCTGGTTACTGGCAGGTGGAGATGGAGAGAGACAGCTGTGAGAAAATCGCCTTCATCACCACCAAAGGGCTATTTCAATTCCGTTCCATGCCCTACGGCGATTGATGGAGAAAGTTTTGGCGGATCTAAGAGGAAAATATTGCTTTGTTTATATAGATGACATCATAATTTACTCCCAAACACTGGAGCAACACATAAGACATCTTAATGCAGTATTTGCCAGACTTACCCAGGCCAACCTCTCCCTCAACATGAAGAAATGTCATTTCTTCAAAAGGCGGCTGAAGTTCCTTGGTCATATCATCTCAGAAGAAGGCGTGCAGTTAGACCCAGAGAAAACCAGGGCGGTGGCAGAATATCCCCCTCCTCAAGACTTAAAATCTCTTCAGCGTTTTCTGGGCCTCGCCGGCTGGTATCATAAGTTCATTCCCCACTTTGCAGATATCACAGCTCCATTAAATAATTTAAAGAAAAAGGGAGTAAAATGGGAGTGGACAGAAGAATGCCAGAACAGCATGGAGACCATCAAACACGCACTTCAAAACCCACCAGTACTAATACAACCAAACCTAAACCTGCCGTTTCAATTACATACGGACGCCAGCGAAGTGGGCCTGGGAGCCATCCTTACCCAATATGCAGCAGAAGGAGAACGAGCAGTAGCTTACGCATCGCGAATGTTGAGAGGAGCTGAGCAGAATTACTCCACATCTGAAAAGGAGTGTTTGGCAGTGGTCTGGGCTGTAGAAAAGTGGAGGCACTACTTAGAAGGTCGCGCTTTCGAGGTCTTTACAGACCATTCCGCCCTGTCATGGGCATTCAACTGCCCGAAAACCAGCTCTCGTCTCACCCGATGGACGTTACACCTACAGCAGTTCATTTTTACGGTACATCACAGAAAAGGCTGCTTGAATCTGGGACCGGATGCACTTTCCCGGGCACCCCGCCGCTACAAGTGGGCACCGCCCCATGTCTAGCCACTAAATTTTCATCTGAATTACCCAATGACCCAATGTGACATAACCCAAGCACAAATGAATGACCCAACAATCTCGACGCTGCTCTCTAAAGATCACCCAAGAGGCATACGAGATCAAAGGGTCGCCTTCGAACGTCATCAGGGCGCGTTATATTGCCGGGTACCAGTAAGACATGGAGAGAAATTTCAGCTAGTGGTCCCCCAGTCACTAGTCAAAAACTTTCTACATTATTATCATGACAATCCCCTGGGAGGACACTTGGGACAACTGAAGACCCTGCTGATGTTATTAGATGTGGCATGGTGGCCGACTGTGCGGAAGGACGTCTGGCACTATGTGAGGACATGCAGCGTATGTCAGCAGTACAAAACTGACAACACTAAACCTAGTGGGCTACTACAAAGCACCGTGGTTCCAGAACCAGGACACACTGTGGGATTGGACATCATGGGTCCTTTTCCAAGAAGTAAAAGACAAAACGAATATCTTTTGGTGGTGGTGGATTATTTCACCAAATGTTTCCCCTCAGGGATGTAAAGATGCCAAAACTCGTAAAAGTGCTGAGAGAGGAAATCTTTACTAGATGGGGTGTCCCCAAATATCTAGTATCCGATCGAGGACCCCAGTTTACGTCTCAGCTGCTGGCACATCTCTGCCAAACCTGGGGGAGCGTCCAAAAGCTAACTACGAGCTACCACCCACAAACCAACCTGACTGAGCGAGCGAATAGAACTTTAAAAATAATGATCGCTTCATACGTCGGGGACCATCACCAAAACTGGGACCAATGGTTACCTGAATTAAGATTCGCCATCAATACAGCCCAACAGGAGACTACTGGGAAAACGCCTGCAGAGCTCACACTAGGTCGGCAACTCAAGGGTCCACTCGAAAGGCTCATCAGTCACCCTCCAACACCCAACCGCACAGCCTATTCACTACTGGAAAGACAACAACGGATCACGGAGGAGGTGAAACACAGAGTAAGACTACAACAATCCAGACAAGCTACTGTAGATACTACAATGCCCTGAGGAAAGATGCGCACTTTCAGCCGGGAGATCTAGTTTGGATTAAAACTCACCCACTCTCCTCCGCAGTGAAAAGATTTTCAGCTAAGCTAGTGCCCAAGTGGGAGGGACCAGCTGAGATAAAAAGGAGAAGAAAACCAATTAATTATACTGTGTCTTGGGGTGATCCACAAAAAAACGACATTTTCAATGTGGTAAACTAGAAGCGCTTTTATGGACGTTCTCCTCAGACACCGGAAGCTTGGGGGGGGGGGGGGGGGCTCTATGTAGCGCGGCCACATACTGTAAAGGGGCACTCTTTAACAGGGAAATGATTGAAGAGCTAATGCTGCTCACCTGTGTCCGAAGAGGTGCCCTAGCGGTTTCTGTTCTCCCCTTTGACAGTGTTGGTCACCGGGTAAGCTCTTGTGCGCATGTGTGATCGCAACGCGAGGGACCCTAATGTGAGTCTGATCACGTGGCCTGGCATAAAGCCGGAACCGGCGGAGAAGCCGGTACGGAGATACAGCTACAGCGTGCTGATTATAGAGAGAGAGTTTGTTGATGAGTCTACAGGAGTACTTTTCCCCGGTCAGATTATTTACATTACATTTACATTTAGGCATTTGGCAGACGCTCTTATCCAGAGCGACTTACAAAAAGTGCTTTAAAATTTACATCACTGGATACATACTTACACTGGGTTAACTAGGTTAATAACTAAGTGCCATTAGTCCAACACAACTGGGAAGAGGGATTTTTTTTTTTTTTTGGGGGGGGGGGGAGGTTAGTCCAAGTACTGGAGAAACAGATGCGTCTTGAGTCGTCGTTTAAAGATAGTCAAAGTCTCTGCTGTACGGACATCTAGAGGAAGTTCGTTCCACCACCTAGGTGCCAGAACAGAAAAGAGAAATTCCTCATTTAGGAAGGAATTCACAGAGGATTATTCCTCAAGGACAATTACAATTCACCTCTCGAGAGTATAATCTCTCCTGTGTATCATTTCACCCTCCGCCATAATCAGAGGTGTCAAGTAACGAAGTAACAAATACTTCGTTACCTTAATTAAGTAGAAATTTTGGGTATCTATACTTTACTGGAGTAATTATTTTTCAGCCGACTTTTCACTTCTACTCCTTACATTTTTAAGCAATTATCTGTACTTTCTACTCCTTACATTTAAAAAATAGCCTCGTTACTCTATTTTTATGATCAGAACGCGCAACCCCCCGCCACCCCCTGGTCGCATGATAAGAACGCGCACAACGCCCGCCGCCCCCCCTCCCCCCACAGGGTAAGAACGCGCACAACGCCCCCCGTACCCGGTCGCATGATAAGAACGCACACAACGCACCCTTGCACCCCCCCCCCACCCCCGTCGCATGATCAGAAAGCGAGATCTTAATGCTTTTGTCGCCCCTCACTGTACTTTTACTTTTATACTTTAAGTAGTTTTGAAACCAGTACTTTTAAACTTTTACTTAAGTAAAAAGCTTGGGTTGACGCTTCAACTTCTAAAGAAGTATTTTTGAACCCTAGTATCTATACTTCTACTCAAGCAATGAATGTGAATACTTTTGACACCACTGGCCATAATACACACCTTGGACTTCCATTCATACACACACACACCCCTGCATACACCATACATGTTGTTTATATTTGTATTATATTTGTATATATTGGTTTTGGTGCACCTTGTTTGTTTGTTGGTTGGTTTATTTTGTTCAATACACTTTGATTTAATTCACTACAAGCTTTTGTGTCGCGTCGTATATTGTTCCGCTGCGGTTGCGCAATACCGGAAGTGTGGTTTACCAGCCCATATTTAGGTTCCCGAATCCGTAATCTTGTAACTAGCGATTTAAAACTAATCCAAGCGTTACAATATCACTAACAAGACTGGTCCCAATAAATGAGATACAAATGTAAGTCGCTCTGGATAAGAGCGTCTGCCAAATGCCTAAATGTAAATGTAAGTGCGCTATACAAGCCCAACGACTGACATGGTTCTCCTAGGTCGTTGTATAGGCCTAAACATTAGAATATCTCTGTCAAAAGTTAACTGGATGTCCAAGCTAAAATGTTGTATTGCTGATTAATCTTGATTTATCTAATGATTTATCTAATCTAGTGAACTCAGGTCGCAAGATTGGAAGACAACTTCTCTCGCAAGCACAGCAAACCTTTTTCAAACACTCATCATCAACATCTCAGACTAATGTCGGTACTCTGCTACTACAAACATGTCTTTAAAAATAAACGTCCACCTAAAACATTCTTTAATTTCCTTGTGGATAAATAGAGCAACATTTTGCATGTAGGTTTCTTATTGCAATAGGGAATCAGTTTTTCTTCAGACACATGAAGGCTGACAAGTAATGTCTTGTCTTTGTGCCACATGATTACTTAGTCTTAAAGAAGACACACACTTGAGACTGGGGAGCTTGGATCATCCTCGACACTTTATTAGCAGCAACATATTAAAAAAAATTAAGAAATAGGTGCATACACTACAAATGACATGCAAAAACTATTTACACACACCACACACGGTCACTGGTGTGACTTTTGCTCAGCATCTATAAAAGAAACAAAAACAGACAGATCAGATTATGAACGGTCAGTAAATGAACATCAAAATATGAACAATGAAAAACTGGCTTACCTTCAGATGGCAGAAAGATTGGAACTGAAGGCCTTTTGAACTGCGCCTCTGCCAGGGCATGCTGTACATGCTGTTGTTAGGCCAGCTTCAGCTTGACCCTCCTCAGCTCCAGTGAATGGCGTGCGAGGTTGTTTCCTTCTGTCAGCTGACGCTCAATGTTATCCAACCTTTGCTCAATGTTATGCAACACCACCACTTTCGCGTTTGAGATTTACGAGTTCCTCGCTAGAGCGGCATGGTGACAGTTTGCGTGCTGTGCTGTAGTGACGTCGTCCTGGCAAGGAGAAGGAGAGGAGAAGGTACTGCAGGCTTCTGAGAAACCGGGGAGCATGATGTACTGGGAGGTGGCGATGGTCTGGCCTGTGAGCATGAGGCATGCTCGGCATCACCTCTTCTCACATAAATGCCCCCTGGGATTCCATGAGAGGCTGATTCTCCCATTACTGCCAGTGCGACACTGAACTGGACCCAGCACCTGTTCTTGCCCGGTCTTTTCGTACTGCAGCAGCTCTCACCTTGACATGACATTTTCTCCTGACCTCCTGCTAGTCTCTGGGTGCACCTGAACTGGAGGCAGCCATCTTCCTCGCAATCTCACTCCAGAGTTCTTTCTTAGTGCTGTTGCAAACATTGTTTCTAAAGCTGGCGAAGAGTGTTGCCTTGTGGGTGAGCACCTCGTCCAGCAAAATTTCTAGTTCATCTGATGAGAAGCCTGGTGCCCTTTTCTTTCGTTGCCTCTTCTCTGCCATCTTCTCCATCTTATCCCTCTCTCTGTTTCGTGTAGCTAGATTGCTTATATTGAAGGTTTCAACCAATGAAAACATAAAAATATTAGCGACAGTTTGGTGATTTAATTTGTATATTTGTCTATTATCGCATGGTATTGATAAGTTAACCCATTTCGAAATAAACATTATTGGAAGAATTTAGTGCAATGTTTAATTTTCATAGAAAGTGCCGTCTTTCTTAACGCTGTCATGTAAAAGGAGTCAAAAATCGATTTCTGAGCAACCGATGTCAGCTAATTCAGGACCTTCACTGTAGGCAGCGCCTTGTAACGTCGGACATAAGAGGCAGCGACTTAAGAAGATTCCTAAGGGACAGTTCGGGGAACATACTTAGAAAAGTAAACAACTTACGTAAGCTATATCTTAAAAGTCTTCTTAGCGTGCTAAGAGTGTGCCTTATCGAGAAACTGGGCCCAGTTTAGCTGTTGCTGAACCATACTTATGGCCACCGCGGGAAACCGCGTAGGTGAGATAGGGGTATTAAGCATTACAATCAATCAGAAAAATTAACGGATGCGGTGTTTGAAACTCCCAAGTTTATTTTCTCATTTAACTAAATCAAATTTCATCATAAAATAATACATTTCAAAAGAAAAGTCCATCCACTCATGAATGATGGCTAATGATCAAGGAAACATATTTTAAACAAAAAGCAGCAAGCAGCTGGACATCGGGACGTGGAGCGTAAGTACGACGTGTTGCCCAGGCAAGCGCAGGTCTGAGCAGGTCAAGAATAAATAGCCACCTCAGGCAAAATACAGTATGAAAAGGGCTGAAGTTTTGCCTAAAGGAAAAATTGACCCAGTACGTCACGGAGACGTCTGCTAAAGAGCGTATCATCTGGTAAACATCGCGTTAATTTTTTTTTATTGTCGTATTTTGATCGTCTGTAAATCGCCTGTTTAATGATACATCGTCTTTACTGTACGTCTATACGACGTCTCTTTATCATCCGAAATTTGATGGTACGTGGACTGGAAGCTGCAGCATCAGCTATGACTTGAATGATTTAAGGGGAAATACGTGAATTTATTTATTTTTAACATACTAACATACTACTCATACTATTTCATATAAATATATGCCAGAAATAGCGAGAGTAGTATGCTAGTATGCTAATCTGAATTTAGCCAGGGTTTTAGCTATAGGCATGTTACTAGTAGGGACTCACTGTTTAAGTAGAGAAGTTGAGAGAGCAGCAACTTCAGCAAAGTAAAAGGCAACTATGGCAGAAGCAAAAAAAAGGGCAATTTGGAGCCCCATTTCAAAACCGCGCACAAAAGCTACGATGCAGATTTCCGGCTAAATCAGCTCTACGCAGCCGAAAAGTCTGGAATTGAAGAGGCAGTTAGCAGCACAGCAGTTCATTTTCACCAGGCCAAACACCAAGGGTAAGGCTGCAGCTATACTGTAGCATCTTATCGCGTCAGTCACGTTCTTGCAAAACACAGGAAGTATTTCAAGGATGGCGAAGTTGTGAAAGAAACATTTGTCGCGGCTACAGACGCACTATTTGGTGACTTCAAGAATAAAAGTGATATCATAGCTGCCGTTAAGGACGTGCAATTATCCCGTGGCACTGTTACACGGCGATGTGAAGGAATGTGAGGGATGTCGAGGTGCAGTTAAGGAAGGATATTGAACAGTGTGAATGTTTTTCTCTTCAAGTTGATGAGTCGACTGATGTTGTGGATGTGGCACAGCTGTGTGTTTTCATTAGAATGGTTTTTGGAGACATGGGTGCAAAAGAAGAGCTAGGTTTAGGGTTAATTACTTTCAATTGTCACTACAATTAGACTGTTTTATTATATATGGATTAGGGCTACTTTCTGTTTGTTTTGTGCACATTAAATATGTAAATATGACTTCAGATTGCCCTCTAAGGTGCTCAGGAATTTCTACTCCTGTACCATAGAGAGCATTCTGATGGGTAACATCACGACCTGGTTTGGACACAGTACCATGCAGGACAGACGAGCTCTACAGAGGGTGGTGCGATCAGCTGAGCGCATCATCTGCACCGAGCTCCCTGACCTGCACTCGATCTACAGCAAGCGGTGCTGGACCAAGGCCAGGAAGATCGTGAAGGACCTCAGCCACCCCAACAATGGACTGTTTTCTCTGTTGCGGTCTGGGAAGCGATTCCGCTCCCTGAAGGTCAACACAGAGAGACTGAGGAGGAGCTTCTTCCCGCAGGCGATAAGGTCTCTCAACCGCACCACCACACAGGATTAACCACATCTTTTTAAACTCCCAACATTGACTGGACAATCATGGACACATTCATACACACTCACACTACATATTTATATATCTGGACCATTGCACAAGACACTTTAATAAGTCACTTTTTATGCATATTTGCACAACCACTGCCACTTTCAAATATTTCTATATTTCTATATTTTGTAATTTTTTTTATCATGCCCTTATTTGTACAGTTTATTTTAATAGTTAAATTTATTTTCTTTAGTATTTCTTTTTATTCATATTTATTCCTTACGTACAAGTTTTTTATTTTATTTCTTAAGGTCACTGGCGGTCGTATAAGCATTTCACTGCATTTCGTACTGTGTATGACTGTGTATGTGACAAATAAAATTTGAATTTGAAATATGCTATGAATGGCAACTGGCTTTCTGTTTGGACTGGTAGATCTCGGCACACTTGAGAAATAAAAAAATAGATATTTGTTCAAAAAACGTTGGGCACCCCTGCCTTAGAAGAAAGAAAAATTACTATTTTTAAAGCTGTAACAAGCTCAGACAAAAGCAACGTAAAACGCCAAACGCTCTCTTGTGGACGCTGAGTGTAACTACACAAGGGAAAATAATGATAATTTCCCTTGTGTAGTTACACGCAGCCTCCACAAGAGGGCAGTGGAAGGTTTAAATTACGTTTCCTAATAACGGGGAAGGAAATACAAGAAATAATGGCTACCATTTTAAAACAACATTTGTTATTTTATCTTATTTTTCTGACAAAAAAAAGTAAATTATACATTTGCTGTACTCCCCCGCTGCTTGAATAAAACGGTACAGCCCGGTGTTGTGCATTAAAATGTCTACAAGGCACATCGCGCTTTTTCAGACTACATTGACTTAACACTAGTATGCTTAAAATAAACAGAATATAGATACTCACGTTTAAATTTTTACCAAGATAATACAGTTACATTAATCTTTATTTCAGATTATTAATCATGAATGTTAAATAAAATTCAAAGCAGTAAACAACGCTGAGTTGTGGCCATTTTCTCATGCAGTTACATGCAGCGTACACAAGAGGGCAGCAGCGAATTTATTTTTGTCTTGTACAAGCTTTTACAAACGATTTTGAACGAAAATGACGACAGGGTCGTTATACGCACTGGCTGCGTTTCATTCTGCTGTGTTTTTTTAAGGGTGCTTTCTACTTCCTGTCACTTCCTCCGTGCGTTACCATGGTAAAATAAGCATCTCGGATACCTGTCGCTTCTGCTGTGGAAATTTCACACTGCGGACATTAAATATTTATTGAAACAAAAACAATTATAAAACATATACTATTGAAATGTGTATAACTTGTCTGAAGATTATTATTATTAGTATTATTATTAGTATTATTATTAGTATTATTATTATTATCCGGAACGACCATAACGCACTTACTGTGTCGATTAAGAGAACTTCTATCAAAAATAATTGCACCATTCAGACCACCCTGCAGGATCTACTGTATTTGGCAGACGTCCTTATCCAGAGCAACTTACATTTTTGTTTAATCTCATTTCACATCTGCGCAGATGAGAGTTAAGGGCCATGCTCAGGCTTTAATAATATTTTGGAAGATTCTTAAAAAAAAATTCCAGTAATCAGCAATTTCCTTTCTTGTTATTTCATTCTCCAACTTTAGTTTGCCTTGATGCAGCCCGATAATCTGACCCCTTTTGGCCAGGCAGTGAATATGAACATAACTTTTCATCCCACACAACACCACTCTGGAACAATAGTTTTACTGTATGCAAATAAATCCTTATTTTAAAACAGTTGGTATGATTAAAAAAAAAGGTATGACTGATGTTTTCAAGTGTATAGTGTCCTCGATTATCAACAACTCTGTATTCATCATAAATTCAGTCCCTGAAAATCAGACTTCCCTAATTTACAGAAAGCTCTACCTAAAGAATGTGTGTTTCTAACAAAACGTATAATAGCACATCAGACCATACAGTATGTTCCATGTCTCTTGCATATCCTAATCTACCTCAAGTAGATTTGGGGTAATTCAATAGCAATCAATTTTGTATTGAGACGTTTCCATTTCAATCCAATATGTTAAAGTGTGTGTGTGTGTGGGGGGGGGGGGGGGGGAATGAAGGGAAAACGGTACTATTGGTAAAGATGTAACAAGTTCAGACAACTTAAAACGCTGAATCGTAGTCATTATTTGTCCTCATGCAGTTACGCGCCGCGACCACATGTCAGAGCGGGTGGTTTAAATCACATTTCCTAATCAAATTCAAATTTTATTTGTCACATACACAGTCATACACAGTACGATATGCAGTGAAATGCTTATACGACAGCTAGTGACCTTAAAAAATAGTAAAAGTTTACATAAGAAATAACTATGAATAAAAGAAATACGTTAGAAAATAAGATTAACTAGTGAAATGTACTGTACAAAGTAAAATATACTTTACAAATAAGAACAAAATATCAATATAAGAACAAAATATCAATATAACAAATATATAAATATAGAAAAGAAAATAGGAATAGAAATTTTTTGTCAAAAGCAGAAATTTAGAATTTTTTAAATAAATCATACTCATGAAGAAGCACAAAAGCTGATAATTTGACAATATGCAGTCTAGATTTCTTCGATATTTGCTAGTAAGTACTTTGGTACGACAAAATAATTGATAGCCTCTATGGGGAGTTAGTGTTTTAGATAAATGATTCTATATGAGCTTAGAAAAACACTACATGGCAGAATTATTTAAGAAACTATTGTTGGAACACAGCTTTACCAAAAAACTACAAAAGAAACCACCTTCACAAATATATATAGTTGCTGTATCTCCCGGAGAAGGGATGCCTTTTCTTGTACCCTTTGGATGTCTTAATGTTATTACATAGTTCTGCGCCAAAATAATGTTTTAAACTGCAAATACATTTTAATCTTTTAAATAAAAATAAAACAATATAAATTGGTGTTGTCCAGGGTTTAAGTTCTGGGAATCTACAATCTAAAGTTTCTTAAGGTTGCAGAAAAGATTTTTCGTGGTGAGAGTTTGAATTTTGACACATCATAGAAGGAGGTGAAAAAAATGGGGCTATGGATATAGCGACCGTTCTCCTACATGAATCTGGTGGGTATATCCTTTTTTTGCTTCTTTTTCAGCCATTCTGATTACTAGTGTGCTTCGGATAATTTTTATCATTGTCCTGCTGGCTCTCTTGAGGAAGATCTGCTTCCTTGTGATATTTTATGAGGATTTGTGTTCAACATAACTCCTTAAAATATGAGTGTACAATATGAGAAATATGGAGCGGCCGCACTGATGCTTTGTATGAAGCCCATTTTATCACTAAACATGACGATGTGTGTGGCCAAAAATATAATTTGACCACAACACAAATGAATAGTGACTGAACGAATAGTGCGCAATTTCTCAAAATGTAATACTGTAATATTGAAAATATTTAATAAATTATTTGTAACACAAATGCCGACCGTGACCAATAGTTATTATGCAAAGTCTTTTTTTCTATAGCTACTTCAAAGTGCTGGTCCGCCTTTTCAGTATTCGTAAATATGATGAGATGCGTCATAATGGGAAGAGTGGCCTTATTAAATCACGGCACTTCGACTAGATTCATGTCAAAGCTAACAACTTTATTATATTTTACGTATAAGAAGATTATCTTTGTTGGTAAGTTAATTTGTTAATTTTAAAAAATTAGTATAAAATAACGGATTAGCGTGCGCTCGGTCCGCCGTGACGTTTTTTCGAGCTGTCGGCGTTCAGTATCAATCATTTCATAAACCACCATAATAGGCGTCAACTCTAGTAAACCATCATCCTAAATTTACTTTACTAAAGCGTCTGAGCGTTATTTTTTATATTTAGTATAGCCTACAACCCGAGTAAAATGGTATTAAGGTTTAGTATTGTAAGTGTAATTAACCGTTTGTATAAACAAACAATGAATTAATAAATCAAAATCACGTCTTAATATTACAATTAATGAATTGCCTTCTTATATTCTTTTCATGGATTCCATTTTTTAAGAATTAATAAAACAACCACAATGATGATCCTTTGGTTAAAATATGGCCTCGGGTACAATTTGTGCAGTTTTATCAGGAAATTAACTGCTTAGTTTCCCTGAAAATCCTACAGAATTAGGGAATCTGAATCAGCCTTCTGAGGACTTTGTTGCAGATGCATCCATTTTCCGGCATGCAAAACCCAGAAGCTTTCTTCTTCTATTTTATCGTATTCAATTTATATAGTCAGTTTTAATATTAGCCAGTTTTCATATAAGAAATAGTAAATTGAACTAATGTTAATTAAGCTTTTTTTTTCGACAGACTTCATGAGGATTTTTGAATCTTTAAACGAGTGCATTTAGAAATTAATATCATGGATAGTAAGGTAAGATTTTAATCAACTCAAACAATGCAATACATTTTCATGCACGTTTAACTTTCCAAAATGTTTTACATTTTTATATTTCCTAATTTCGTTTGCATTCATTCACAGCCTTTACTGAACAGCAAAAAATTTTCAAGCCGTCCCACTAGAGGGCAGTGGGAGACTGACAATACATTTATAGTCAATTCAATCTTTAGTCATTATTATTCACAAGGCAGATCCAGATACAGGTCCAGATTCATAATATAGGACTACATTCGAAAATTTTAACATATACGTTATATGCAACATGTGACAAAAAAAAATAAATAAATGGGATATTCCTTTTCACTGACGTGTTGTTATGTAAAATAATCCATACAAAGCAGAAACGCCTGGTTTACATTTGGCATTTTGATTTGCCAAGTGTTGCTACATGTGGAAGATACACACTGATGAGCTAAGGACCTCTTTAAAACTGTCCATCCTAAAGGTGCATCTTGAATAGATTTTTTTTTTAGAAGAAAATAAATCATTATTCCAAAAAAAATTTTTTCTCCATGCAGGATACAGGTAGGAAAAATCCGTCTCCGGAAGAATTCCCAGAGCCATCCTTAAATTGTCTGCAACAATATCTAGGGGTGAGTGATAAAAGGGCACAGTCAATTTGTTTTTTAATTCATAAAGCAGTATTGTTTCAGTGTCTGTACTGTATGAAAAAATATTGTCTTATGTGATGTGCACTCAGAGTTGTGAGAGACCTGTGTCCATGACGGAATGGAAACCGGATGCTTCGATTTTCAGTAAGGAGACCACTTTACATCATATTCATACATCAATTCTTGAGTTGTGTAATATCATTAGTTTAACTGATTTTCCCATTAGATGTACCAAGTTGGGTCAAGCCACCAGACAGCAGAAGATGCAGTACAGTCACAACTTCGGACTTCTTCGAACAATATACAGACATGATAAAAGACCGCGCAGAGCTTCGCCGGAATCTTGTCAATATGTTCTTGTAATTATTATTTTTAAAAATTGTCAGCACCAATAACATCACCAAATTCTTAATGAGTATTTAATTTTTTTAATTATCAGGAGTTATTATAATGTTTAAGGTCCCATATGATTGAGTAATATATATTTCTTTATTTAAAAAACAGTATAGTAACTGTGGTAAAAATGTTTGGGCTGTAAGTATGAAAAAAGACACTAGTTTCCCCTGTTTTTACCCTATTTTCCCCCTTTATGTTACCTGTGTATTGATAAATATACAGTATAACTAAATTTTAAAATGGTTTTCTGTGCTGCACATGATTGTAAGATGATTTGCAATTATTAATTAGTCCACTTTGACTGGCATAGGGGGGAGGAATCAGAAACAAAAGAAGGCTTACAAGAGCCACACAGTTCTCAAACATCATCTGAAAAAATGGTGGTAAGTAGTTGCTATAAACAAAACTGCAATTTATTCTGCATGAAAAATTGTTCATGTTTGATAAAAAATAATTAGGTAATATAGAAACAGAATGCAGATTTAAACAAAATCACAAGGCACAGTGATCTACACTATGATTGCCATTAAATGAATCATGAAATTGTCTTGTATTGTAACAACATAATATTCATGCAGCAGTAAACATAACCGTAAGAATGTGATTTTTCTTTTTTCTATTTTTCCCATTCTTCCCCAGAGATATAATAACTTCATTCAGTACGGACTTGATATGCTGTACTTAGGCTCTATGGAAAATTCCTGGATGGAAGCAATCTTGAGCCGCATACCATGTCACCTGAAGAGATTAACAAGATCCACTGAAGTTCTCACAGATGAGATAATAGATGAGTATCGGCTGAGCGAAAAGAAAGCTATACGTAAGCAATATGTTATATTTCATATCATATATAAACTGATGGAGGTGAACATGCTTTACCTATACAATGTAACACTACAACTCGTTCTAGCGTTACTTATAGCTTTAATTAATAAGCATGTTCTTTACACACATAAATTGATGGATCATTTATTGATCATCTTGATGGTCTGCATAGCCAATTTTTTTGCAATTTTAAACAAATAGTTTCTTTCACTTGCAATTTCTAAGGTGATGCAATTTAGAAAAAATCAATAGTGTATGATAGTAAATTGTTATTTCAAATAAATTCTACATTAGTTTGTATTGCCTACCCATGAATAGTTAGCAATAACAACATCTACCTTTTGCAGTGGATTTTTTGCTACAAGAACAAAAACAGATGGAAGACCAGGAAGAAGACACACTTCCACCTCACAGACAAGAGTACGATTTCCAATCTCACTGAATTTCCATATAATATTATACTTATTATACTATCTAAGGTACATAGTTTGTGAGGAATAATGCAGGACATGGCCTCCTATTATAATAATCCTATTTATAATACTTCATGACAGGGTTATGTGATGCAGCAATGCAAAGTGTTAGGGCCATATTGCTGATTATTTTCCTGTAACTGCAGCTTGATTTTTTCCTTTTTTATTCCTTTAATACCACCAACCAAGCTGCCTTTATTAATACAGAGACACAAGATCTTACAAAGGAGTGATTAAAAGTTTGTAGGATTTATATTGAATTTGGCTTAAACTGTTTTTCAGGATAGCAGTTATACCTAAACCATGGGAAGCATCTTTTTATCAGGTGCTAAATGTGATGAGACAGAATCTCCATGCCATCAATCCCATCATGCAGTCTGTGATGAAGTTGTGGCATATGTCCTTCAAGTAAGTGTAAACACTGTTCTGTATATACATTTATGTCCTGCTTTTTGAGAGTTTCAGGATTTAAAGGATTTACATTCTTCTTTTGTCTCCGTTTCCTTCATCTTCATACACAGGGATTTACGTCTTCTGGATGTAACAGAGTGCCATTCACAAGATGAAGCTTTGGAGCTCTTTGTCTTTCAGCAGATTGTCAACAAACACATTGAAAGTGCTCAGGACACTCTGCTAAACAAGTAAGCAAACAGCTATTTTTTATTTTTTTTTTACTTTTCCCTCCCAGCAGGTACTACCAATAGAATCTTATATCCTTATCATTTCGATTAAAGCATAGGCTGAATTAATGCTAAAAACAATTATTCAGTTGAATTATACTCAATTTCTATAATTCACAAATATTTTTGTAAATGTAAGTAGAAATTGCCTACTGTAGGTTTATGTAATATACCTTGTATATGGGTTTATGTAGTATACACACTTCATAAAAAGAAAAATAGCATGATATATATTATATTAATATCATAATATTACCATGTCTATCAATATAATGTATAGCAACAAATTTAATATTAAAATATTTAGTCCTTTTTTCTTTTTTCTGAAGCTTGTATACAATTTTTTTTGGCTGACTCTTATAATAGGAAGTGGTAGAGATAATAGGATTGTTTGTACCGTATAGAAATCCTGAAAAAGAACTCTTTTGGATAAAACAGGTGGATTCCTGAGGTGCAACAAATCTGCTACCAGGGAAATCGGCGCAACTTGGTACCCAAAAGTACTGATCCACCACGGCTGCAATCATTCTTCAACTGCATAGCTGCTTTAATGTCTTCTCAGCTCCAGAATCTGGCCTTGGAGTCTATTTATGACTATACACACCTGATAGTTCCAGATCCAGTAAGACATACAGTACATGATATGTGCTGATGTTAACTTCTTAAACTTCCAGCTGATTATTGGTCTGTTACCCTTAAAGCACAGTGCTGTGAATTTCTCAACAATGGTAAATTTACTGGAAATGGTAACCTTGAGGAGAGAGGACGATTAAATGGTTACATTTTCATAGCTTGATATCACATTTTCAATACCTACATGTTTACCAGTCACTCATGCATCTCCAGTCAAAAACCTACCTCAGTAGGCATTTCCTTCAAAACATCCTTTAGTGTATTGATGTATATACGTACAGTATAACACGTCCCTACATGCAGTTTGTCACGTTCTGCTAGATGTTGGACTGTGGGCTTGGTGTGGAGGCATAGACGCAGAGGGGATGCAGTGAAACACAAGCATCTTTAATAATTATAAACAAAAATCCAAACATGAACAAAGGAAGTTGGCCTGAACTTTGGAGCATAATATAAACAGAACTCACACACTTGGACACCAGACTAGGGATTGCACAACTAATATACAGTACAGACATGGGGATACAAACTGGACGAGACAAGACACACTAAACAGACTAGAGGACTAAACATGCAAGGGATAAACACACACACACACACACAAGACAGGCTTGGCTAGGCCTACTACCTGTTCTGCACATTAGCTGCTAAGCTAGCTAGTAACTAATCAGACTAATGGCTAAACAGGCTAGTAGCCTGAGACCCAAGGGATGAACAGACAAGGTACACAGCAGACTAGATATGCAACAGATTAAGAGCTCTAAAGGTTAGTGGCTAAAGATGTTAGTACCTAAACAGACTAAGAGCTAATCAGACAATGAGACTAGACAGACACGATGACTAGACAGACTAAGATCTAAACATGTTAGTATCACCCTCATTAGTATTTAAACAGACTAATAGCTAAACATGCAATGGGGGTCACTTACACAAAAGGATAATTCTCCTAGAGGCTAATCCTGCTAGGAGACACAAAGACAAGGACATCTTAATATAAACAAACTTAAAGAGCTCCAGAAATCAAAAGGCCAACTATAATTAAACCAAACTAAAACCACATAACAGAACATAAATTAATACTCGACCCAGTTTCCCAGAACATACAGCTATTTATCCTATGACTAATGAGCTTCCTCAGTTCAGGTGAGCATCTGCGTCACCTGACTGAGGTGCCTTCTGGGAAACTGAGTCTACAAACAAAAACTACAAAACAAACACTGCCCTCTAGTGGGCAACCCTCACACAGTTATCAACTCACTTCTCTTCTTATGTCCATAAAGAGATAAGTATAAGTTTAGTCGAGTTTCGATTTGCTAAATACAAATCAGGTCCATTCATGAAAAAAAATCGTCCTGTAATACCAAATGTACTATTGTATGCTATATTGTAGCAACACTATCTGTAACATTTGACTGACAAAGCATTTTTGCTTGCCAATGATTCTTCTGTATATTCAAGTGTTCTTGAATGTGTTTTCTGGGTAATACTTTTCTCTTGTATATTTGTGCATCTGTTATTTTAGAACATGTTGCATTTAATGTACTTTAAATGTTTTTGCTTTGACCTCATGCAATTAATTCATTTATTTTCTTTAAAGCATTCAGTTAAAGCCTATGAGCATCCTGGATTTGTGCTGCGGCTGATCGTGAAGCAGAACAAGATCCTATTTGAACCAGAATTCCAGGACTTTGAAGAAATTCTGGTTAAGGTCTATGATGCTATGTTGACCTGCATCAGCTCAGTGCCTCGAGTCGAGACAAATATGTACTCAGAATGGGTAAGAGTAATTAAATTTCTAAAAGCTTTCTTTCAAGGAAATGGTAATTCTTGTCCCCCTAAATGCTGGAAAACACAATTTTGTATATTTCACTGTTTGATGTTCATACAATGATTACATTTTCTACACAATGCTGTATTTTGATTTTCTGTTGTAGCCAGGCACGGAGCATGCCGAAATCCTCAAACCTGTTATCCGGCCTGAAATGCTGCAGGCACAAAAGGATGAAATTCAGCGGGTGATACGTGAGGAGAGCATTTTGCCAACTGAACATGTGCACTTGTACGACAAATTTGCTCTGCTGGTATCGCAAGAGGCCAATCAGGATGTAGAGCAGTACTTGATGGAGGAACATTCCTACGAGGACTTAATAACAGAGGCAACACGCTACCAGGAGCTGGCTGATGAGATCCAGTATGACTACAGCAAGGTCATTTTAAGTTTTTTGAGGTCTTTGTTTGTATGGATACTAATTAAAAGGCTTTTTTTTTTTTTACCATATTTGCATTTTCTTCTATTAGACTGATAAATGAGATGCAGTACATGGAAAAAAAAAACTTTTTTGCGACAACAATGATTTATTCAGTGTTTTTTCACACAAAAATGTATAACCATAACACAATGAAATAGTGTTTATTGAAATTGGTCTTAAACCGACCGACAACTATGGAAGTAACAATACTGTATTATACAATCCTATAGCTCAAATTAACCTTTTATTAGTAAGACTTGCGAAACATGTTAGGGTTAGAGATTTAAACAGAATTTGTCATTGTTGTTAAATCTGACAGGTGGTACGCATTGGTATGTTTGAATTACACTGCCAGGAGCTTATCCGTGTACTCGTAAATCGTGCGGAGGGACTCAGGGAGAAACTGGTCACCCATCTGCTGAAGGACCACCAGACTTGCAGTAGAAAGTGAGTGCTAATATTTCTCTCATAGTTGGAATACAATACACAATTCAAACTAAATAGATGGCAATAGTGTTTTATCCATGACCAACAATAAAACAATAAAGAAACAGTCAACAAATAAAAAGCAAGTACTGTACTTATTTGTTAAAAAAAACACAAAAAGTAAAAAAAATACTGTATTTGTAATAGTGACTGGTTTAGTAACAGTCTGATCACACTTTGTTTGTTAATGAACCTTAACCACCTCTTCATGACACATAATTTCTCAACACAAACAATTTATATATCTTAAAACAGTGCAATCTAATTCTATTTCCTCACCCCTGTGTGTGTGTGTGTGTGTGTGTGTGTGTGTGTGTGTGTGTGTGTGTGTGTGTGTGTGTGTGTGTGTGTACAGATTATGTGAAGAATTTGAAAATATCCAAGCAAAAGCCAAAAGCATTCCTTCTAACACACAAGAGCTTGTTGCTCTTAAGGTGATACTGTACATCCAGATTTATTACCACTTTTTCACTGTGTTTTACTTCACTAAACTCTAGTTCTGACCTCCTATTTTCCCTCCATTACAGGTCTATATCAAGAAGATTAAAACGGATGAGATGCCCAAAATGCAGCTCCAGCTCAGCAATTGCAGCAATCGTATCTGCTTCTTGGCTGGTTATGGGATTTCTTTAATAGACATAAACCTGAACAAAAAGCCCTACCAGTGTTACATGGGCATGACTTTCATCTTCACCAAGCATGAGGAGATTGTTATGGAGAAGACTATGGAATTTCAGGATTTCCTTAGGGTAAGGGACCTCACATAGGTACATCACAACAAAGAAACTTTACCCAAATTTGGAGTAACCCAAATATTAATTTCAATAGCATATGTATGCAACTATCATGTATACACTTCGGGAAACAAGAGACAGGAAACAAGTAAACATGGAGAACAAGGAGATGTGTTAGCATTTATGATCTGAATTAATGACTATATTTATTGCTCACAGCTGCGGTGCAAGAAGTTTGTGGAAGACCTGGACAGCTATGCCAAGCAGGTGGAGGAATTTCCCTCTTTTGGGGATCCATCTCAACTCGGCATGTATCTGAAAAAAGCCCAGATTCTCAATTCCAGGCTGGAGACAGCCATGGAAAAAGTAAGTCAGGAAAACCCCAGGTTGTTCATTCACTCCAGTAAATGATGACGTCTCATTAAAGCATTTAAATCATAAACTTCAACTGTTTAAATTAATCTCAGTTTCCCAGTTCTATATGTCCTGTATATCCTAATGCTGGCTTTGATAATGATTAATATTATTATAAACAAATATGTAGAAGCAGATTGACCTGAGCATCTGTTTCACCTCACTTTTATTTTGATTTCTTCTCTGCAAGATTGATGGCTTCAATTTAGAGGAAGAAGTATTTGGATGGCCCATCACCCAGTACCCTCTACGTAAGACAGTGCATGACCAGCTGCTCCCCTACCTTCGCCTGTACCAGACCGCTACAGAGTTTCAGACTGAATATCGTCGGTGGCTTAAAGGCCCCCTCACGTCCCTCAACCCTGACAAGGTGGAGGGTGATGTTAGCAACTACTGGCGCTCATTCAACAAATTGGAAAAAAGTTTGCAAGACTCACCAATGGCTCTTCAAATTCTTACCAATGTCAAGGCTCAAACTGAGGATTTCAAGCAGCACATCCCCTTAGTTCAGGTACTGCATACAGTACATATAAATGAATATAAAATATTTAGATTACTTAATGGATCAGTTGCCACACAAAACCCCCCAAATCATTTTTTCGTACCCCGTTCCGCAAGACGAGCAAAACTTAATATATTATCACGTAATAAATTATGAGTTGAAAAACGAGTGAGTCTTGATCGAGTACCAAGTATCACCGAGTATCATGTGGCACGCATGCGTTTCTTGTTTTGTCACGTGATCACAACTGAGCCAATGGTTCTTCCCTCCCTTGTGTTGTGGAATTGTGGTTAATTGTCTCCCCTGCTCGGTCTCAGTGCGCATCTCTCACTCATATAATCAACATCCCAGCACACATGGACTGTTTACTATAACACTATGATCACGCAAAAGCAAGTGTCATTAGTTTTAAAGATCCAACTAAAGATCCAGACACACTAGATGTTAAAGATCCAGACTCTCTCTCTCTCTCTCTCTCTCTCTCTGTGATTCTGTTAGTGTGTGTTTCCCCTCCCTCCTCCTCTCGCCTTCACACACACACACACACACACACACTCAAACGGAAACATTGCTCTGTCGTAAATCTTTTCCAAGGTAAAGTGCAGGCTAATTTCTTTAATTTTTACTTTACAGCAGTAACTCCGTTAGTGTCCGCGCACTCGAGTGTCATTACAGAGGTTCCTTATTAAGTTTCCCGATAAAGTAATGTTTCTGTTAGTGTGTGCGTGAAAGTCGTCCCACATAGTTGCCTCCTCAAATAAGAGAGAAGGGAGGGCTACTCTGTAAGACGAGAGGAGGGAGGAAGGGAGAGCGCACAAACCCACACACATACACAGCACGTGTGCACAAACACATTAATGCAAACACTTCCAGTGGTGGGAAAAAGTGTTGGCCCCCTTACTGATTTCTTGTTTTTTTGCATGTTTGTCACACTTTAATGTTTCAAATCATCAATCAAATTTAAATATTAGTCAAAGATAACACAAGTAAACACATCATGCAGTTTTTAAATGAAGGGTTTTTATTATTAAGGGAAAACCAAATCCAAAACTACATAGCCCTGTGTAAAAAAAAGTTTGCCCCCCTGTTAAAACAGAACTTAACTCTGGTTTATCAAACCTGGGGGGTGTTCATCATACGTCGCTAACTCATTTAGCTGGATTTGATTGTTGTGGATTTGTCCTGATCTTGGATTGTTTCGTTCTTCGACGCTCATCTCGCATTTGCTGTCATAGCAACATGTCCGTAAGCTTGAACCTGCTCGGTAGCAGGTTTATTTCATGTAAACAGGATTAATGCTGCGCTCCTGCCGGGTTATGATTGGTTGAAATGGTGAGGTCACATCTGATTGGTTAAAGTGCACGACTGACGTGGACTGACTCACGTGGGGAAAGAAAAGTATCTTGCATGCATATATATATATATATATATATATATATATATATATATATATATATATATATAATTGCTATCAAATATTATATTAGAACATAAATTCATAGGTTTTTTATTATTATAGTAAACTCTAGGCACGAGACAGCCCTCAAGACCATTCATTCAAATTCTTGTATAATGTTTATTTTGTAACACATTTATTTTTCAGGGGTTTGTCATGAATATGCAAATAAATATTTATATATATAATTTAAAAAAACTTATAATGAAAAATTGGACAAAACTAATTTTATTATAAAGTAAACAATATAAAAGTATACACGTTTTTGAAAAAAATATTCATATTTCTATTATTCCATATACAACATATTTATTTTCATATTTCTTTTATTTTATTTTCTCATGTAATTTGTAAACCATATGTGCATATTATGTTCTAATATAATATTTGATAGCAATTATGTGTGTTTGGTGGGGAGGGGGGATCCATGGCAGGGAAGCATTTCAGCGCATAACACGTGGGGGGGGGCATTTCAGCGCATAACAGGTGTTACAAAAAAAAAATAGAGCTTGTTCTTTTGTCATTTCGTCAACCAATCAAAGGGGTTGTGATCAGTGTTTCTACTGTCGATGCATATCGCCTTTTAAACCAACGCACGAACGCGCAATAATCCTAGACAACTCAATCCGGCCATACTAATCATCAACAACAGGTGTGCTCGAAGAACCGACTTAGCCGGAGCGTAATTAGCACGATGATCTTAGATGTGTCAATTCATCCCGGATGTTTCAAGCGACGTACGAAGAACACCCCCCTCAGTTCAATTTCTCTAGCCACACCCAAGCCTGATTACTGCCACACCTGATCGCAATCAAGAGATCACTTCAATAGGACCTGCCTGACAACGTGAAGTAGACCAAAAGATCCTCAAAAGCTAGACATCATGCCGAGATTTCTTATGGGGGAAATTCTCTTTGATATATGAGTGTTTTGATATACAGTACAAGGACTAATTATTCTTACAATTCAAGGTTCCACTGTACATGATTTGATATGCTATTTGCTTCTTCTTGATCTAAAGTACCGATGGTCCTGGAACTCATAGCACTTGTTTTAAAGCCTTTAAATATACTGTACTATTCTTTTAGCGTTTTTAAGAAACAAAAGTTAATTGGACAAATGGATACTAATAACACTTTATTCTTTGCTGGTAGACAGCTTGGTTTATGGCTTCACTATAGAGCATTTTGTATCTAAAATATTTTTATTCTCCAGGTGTTGTGTAATCCAGGCTTGCGAGACCGCCACTGGGAGGCCTTGTCAGCTGTGGTGGGTTTTTCCGTGAAGCCCTCAGAAAAGGACGCCCACATGTCCCACTTCATTTCTATGCACCTTGAGGTTCACTTGCCCAACTTTGAGGGTATCAACGAAGCAGCCAGCAAAGAGTACTCACTGGAAAAGGCCATGGAGAGCATGGTTGTGGAATGGGCAGAAATTAATTTCAACGTGCTACCCTACCGTGAATCTGGCACGTCCATTCTGTCCTCAGTGGATGAGATCCAAATGCTGCTAGACGATCATATAGTCAAAACACAGACGATGCGTGGCTCATCATTTATTAAACCCTTTGAGGCAGAGATACTGTAAGTGGCTTTTAAGGCAAATTACACACTGTAATTACACTGTACGTTTACAGAGAAGAACTCTAATATGGCTAACATCACTTGCATTCATAGACAAGATACAAAAAAGTTCTGGATTTGAATCTGAAGCAGTTGTTTAAAGTGGTAAAAAGTATTTTTTTGATGTAATGAGTAATCTAACGAGTTAGGTCCGCCATTTCAGTACTCAGTTATTTAGTTAGTTTTTCAAGAATGTAGACCATTATTTAGACAATTTATTTAATTCCTGTGTCAGACAGTAGTCATTCCCAATCCATTAGTGTGTGTGTAAAAGTCATTCTACAAGCCCCGCCCCTGATAACCCGCCCCCCGCTGTTATATCCCTATCTAACCTATGCGGTTTGACTATGCAAGAACTGACGCGTGGAAAGATGCGCTCTCAAAACTCACGGCGAATCATGAGGAACTGTACTTACGGCTACTGCGAGAAACCGTGTTGGTGAGATAGGGGTATTAGTAGTTAACAGATTATGGGCCAAACTTCACTGAGTGATGATGGTAGAATAATTATAAAGATCTTGACTAAAACAACATGCATGAGGAATCACAAAGGAGTTTTGACTTTCTGCAATGGAAATGTACTCTAACTAGTTACTTTTATCAGAAAGTAAGGCAGTAATGTAACTGATTACTTTTTAAAGACAGTAATTTTTTAAATATCATTAGTTGGTGAATAATGCATAAATGGCTAAAGAATACAAAATATCAGTATCTTTTAGGGACAATTAAGAGATATTTACTCTGCAAAACCTTAAAGAATAGATTATAGGGGTAAATAATAATCTGGGTCTACCATCACTGGTTTATATTTAGTTAAAAATTTATGATGCAAAATCTGTGGTTTGTTAGACAGATGACTTAATCTGTCGGTTTGTGTTGTAGTGACTGGGAGGGCAAGCTGCTGCTGCTGCAGAATATTTTAGACGAGTGGCTAAAGGTTCAGTGCACATGGCTCTACCTGGAGCCCATTTTCAGTTCTCCAGACATCATGGCCCAGATGCCAGAGGAGGGACAATTCTTTACCACAGTGGATAAGACCTGGAGGGACCTCATGAAAAAAGTCAGCTTGGTAGGTCGATTTTATATGTAATTCTTTGGTCATTAGCAAAATGTAGAATTTTGCAGTTCTAATGATAGATACTCAGTTGGTTTACAATATTAATGAAGTTGTAAATAACGGAATCTTAAGAGTTATAATCTTACTAGTTATAAATTAGTAATGATGTCACGATTCTGCTATGATGTTGGACTGTGGCCTTGGTGTGGAGGCATAGATGCAGAGGGGATGCAGTGAAACAAAAGAGTCTTTAATAATAATCAAACAAACAAAACATGAACTAAGGAAGTTGGCTTAAACTTGGAGCAAGCTATCAACAGAACTCAAACAATTAGACATAAGACTAGGGATTGCCCAACTAATATACAATACAGACATGGGGATACAAAGTGGACGAGACAAGACACACTAAACAGACGAGAGGACTAAACACAAAGGACTACACATGCAAGGGATGTTCTGCACATTAGCTGCTAAGCTAGCTAATAGCTAATCAGACTAATGGCTAAACAGGCTAGTAGCCTGAGACCCAAGGGAATGAACAGACAAGGTACACAGCAGACTAGGTATGAAACAGACTAAGAACTCTAAAGGTTAGTGGCTAAAGATGTTAGTACCTAAACAGACTAAGAACTACAGTAAGCAGACCAGGAGACTAGACAGACTAAGATCTAAACATGTTAGTATCACCCTCATTAGTATTTAAACAGACTAATAGCTAAACATGCAATGGGGGGTTACTTACACAAAAGGGTAAACACAAAAGGCTAATTCTTCTAGAGGCTAATGCTGCTAGGAGACACAGAGACAGCCTGCACCCGAGGCTGGGTGGCGGAGGCGGCAATGGCTCGTCCTCGGGGCTGAGCGGCGGTGAGCTCACGACGTCGTCGGGTGGCAGAGGCAGCACTGGGCCGATGCCGTAGGCCGGGCGGCGGAGGCAGTGCCGGATCGCTGGTGTAGGCCGGGCGTTGGAGGCAGTGCTGTGTCGCTCTTGCAGATGGAACGATACCTGCAGCACTAAGTCGCCCTCCAAGCCGGGCGGCCGATGCAGCACTGTATTGTCCTCCCGCCGGGCGGCCTCTGCAGTACTGTGGCCTCCTTTGACACCGGGTGGTGATGGAAACACGCTCTCGAAGTCCGGCGGTGGCGGGTCGCTGTCACCGCTGCAAACGAAGCTAGAGAGCGTGGTGAGGGTTTTCCCTGGCGAGGTCCTGGCTGGGTTCTGGGGACATGGAGCCTCCCCTGAGGCGCGCTGGCGAAACTGGAGCCTCCCCTGAGGCGCGCTGGCGAAACTGGAGCCTCCCCTGAGGCGCGCTGGCGAAACTGGAGCCTCCCCTGAGGCGCGCTGGCGAAACTGGAGCCTCCCCTGAGGCGCGCTGGCGAAACTGGAGCCTCCCCTGAGGCGCGCTGGCGAAACTGGAGCCTCCCCTGAGGCGCGCTGGCGAAACTGGAGCCTCCCCTGAGGCGCGCTGGCGAAACTGGAGCCTCCCCTGAGGCGCGCTGGCGAAACTGGAGCCTCCCCTGAGGCGCGCTGGCGAAACTGGAGCCTCCCCTGAGGCGCGCTGGCGAAACTGGAGCCTCCCCTGAGGCGCGCTGGCGAAACTGGAGCCTCCCCTGAGGCGCGCTGGCGAAACTGGAGCCTCCCCTGAGGCGCGCTGGCGAAACTGGAGCCTCCCCTGAGGCGCCCTCACCTCCAGTTCAGTCCCCTGTTTTGACGTGGGTCAAGCTGATTATCCCCTGTCAGCTTGCCCCGGTGTTATGGTCCCAGCCCCCCCCAAAATTTTCTCCCGGGGGGGGGGGGCCCTCTGCTATGCCTTTTGTTAGGTCGAGCATTCTGTCACGATTCTGCTATGATGTTGGACTGTGGGCTTGGTGTGGAGGCATAGACGCAGAGGGGATGCAGTGAAACAAAAGAGTCTTTAATAATAATCAAACAAACAAACAAAACATGATCTAAGGAAGTTGGCTTAAACTTGGAGCAAGCTATCAACTGAACTCAAACAATTTGACATAAGACTAGGGATTTCCCAACTAATATACAATACAGACATGGGGATACAAACTGGACGAGACGAGACACTGTAAACAGACTAGAGGACTAAACACAAAGGACTACACATGCAAGGGATAAATACACAAGACAGGCTTGGCTAGGCCTACCACCTGTTCTGCACATTAGCTGCTAAGCTAGCTAATAGCTAATCAGAAAATGGCTAAACAGGCTAGTAGCCTGAGACCCAAGGGAATGAGCAGACAAGCTACACAGCAGACTAGGTATGAAACAGACTAAGAACTCTAAAGGTTAGTGGCTAAAGATGTTAGTACCTAAACAGACTAAGAGCTAAGCAGACCAGGAGACTAGACAGACTCAAAGACTAGACAGACTAAGATCTAAACATGTTAGTATCACCCTCATTAGTATTTAAACAGACTAATAGCTAAACATGCAATGGGGGTTACTTACACAAAAGGGTAAACACAAAAGGCTAATTCTCCTAGAGCCTAATCCTGCTAGGAGACAAAGAGACATAAACTAAATCAAAGCAAATACAAACTTAACTTAAAGAGCTCCAGAAACTAAATGCCAACTATAATCAAACTAAAACCAGAAGAAAACAAAACCCACAGAACAGAAATTAATGCTCGACCCAGTTTCCCAGAACAAACAGGTATTTATAACAATGCTAATAAGCCTCCTCAGTTCAGGTGAGCATCCACGTCACCTGACTGAGGTGCCTTCTGGGAAACTGAGTCTAGGAACAAAACTACAAACTAAAACACTGCCCTCTAGTGGGCAACCCTCACAAATGAATGATTAATATTAATGGACTGTCAAGACAAAGTTTTTATTTTTATTTTTTACATTTAGTACATTATAGAAATGTAAGAAGCTGTTTTTTCTGAAGAATTAAAACCGTGAATAGGAGATGTTGATTGGAATGCAGTATTTTTATAGCTGACAGCTTAGGAAATTTAAATCAGGCATTCATACTGACTCTAAAGCTCATTTTGTCTCTTGCTTTAGGACAACCGTGTCTTGGCTGTGGTTGGCATCAATAAGATGTTGGAGAACCTTACGAAGAGCACAGAGCTCCTGGAGCTTATCCTGAAAGGCCTGAACATATACCTGGAAAAGAAGAGACTCTTCTTCCCTCGCTTCTTCTTTCTGTCCAATGATGAGCTACTGGAAATTCTGTCTGAGACAAAGGACCCAACCAGGTACAGCATGAAAACAAATCAAATTCAATTTGGTCTGCCAATATTTTAAAACAACAGAAACTTTTTAAACTATGTATTCTTTTTTCATTAATGTGGTAGAAACCAAATTGGGGTATTAGTTGTTTTTCTAACACTAATCTGACCATAATTATGCTGGGATTTAATATAAAGAGGAACGTCTTGAAAACTCATTGTTAGAAGTTAAAACAGAGATTAGAGTCAGAGAACATTCTTGCCATTAAACATGTTGTTTCTAAAAACTAATTGTACACAAAATTATAATAAGCTCACAGTAGATAAGACCTTAGCCCTGTTCAATTTGTGCATCCTCCAGAGTGCAGCCTCATCTAAAAAAGTGTTTTGAGGGCATTGCCAGAGTTGTGTTCACTGACGTGCTGGACATCACACACATGAAGAGCAGCGAGGGAGAGATGGTGGAACTGGTGGACATCATCTCTACATCTGAAGCCCACGGCCAAGTCGAGATATGGCTCTCCCAGCTGGAGAGTGGCATGCTGAAATCGCTACACAAGGTACCAGACAGTTCTATTTTAGTCCCTGTATGTATATAAAATTTTTCTAAATAAACTTATCTAAATAAACTTTGTATTTTATTGTGCTTTGCAGGTGATAGCAGAGGCACATGAAGCGTACCCTAAAGAGCAGCGTAATGACTGGGTGAGAGCCTGGCCAGGTCAGACAGTACTGTGTGTGTCTCAAGTATACTGGACCAAACACATCCATGAAGCCTTGGCAAAGGGACCAGAGGTTGGTAGCACACACACACACACACACATATTATGGCATGCTGTTTAGGCAATTATTCATGAGAGAATTAAATGAACTTGAGAATATTGAAATAATACAACTGCCTCATTTTGATAACCTATTTAGTGTCTTACATTTAATGTATTCCTGTAAAAATGGTTCCCCTTAAAGGTAACTTGAGAACACAACTTTGGTTCTATTCAAACTTCCATCTAGAAACTTTTTATAATGAAACTTGCTATTCAGCACACCTGATGGCTCTTATTATTGTCACGTTTCGGGTGTCTGGGTCATCGTGGCATAAATGCAGAGGCAGAGAGTGACGGTTTTAGAATGTTCTTTTAATGATTATTCAAACAAAAGAAAGAACACAAACTAGAGTGCAACCAAAATAATTGAAGGCAACAACTCTTACAAGAACAAAACACTCGAATTTAACCATAACAAATGCTAGACATCAAACTGAACTTAAACAGGCTATTTATAATAATTAGCCTAATGAGTCACCTCGGCCCAGGTGAGTGCTCCCATAACCTGACTGAGGTGCATTATGGGAAATGAAGTTCAAAACCTTAACGAAACCAAAACACACACAATAAGTCTGGGCCTATTGGTGCCCTCTAGGGGTTATTCAAATTAAAATTTTATTTGTCACATACACAGTCATACACAGTATAATATGCAGTGAAATGCTTACACGACCGCCAGTGACCTTAAAAAGAAAATAAAAGCTTGTACGTAAAATGAATATCAATAAAAGGAAATACTAAAGAAATAAATTTAACTAGTAAAATAGACTGTACAATAAGGTACAAGCTTTTATTTTTAAATATTGCAAAATATAGAAATATAGGCGGGGGGGGGGGGAGTATATATATAGAATTTAAAGTGGTTAACCCTTACAATTATCCCCTTTAAATGTTTACGCTTACCACACACAGCCAGGTAACCGTGCTGCAGTAATGAAAAGCTGCTAGGGTAAAAAAAATAGTAACACGTTACAATTTCTAGATTAATCACATGCGTTAACACGTTAATATTGACAGCCCTAGTGTTTACAGTAGTAATTATATATAGTATCGTTCCTTTAGTTTAAGTCTTATCTTCTCCCCTTCCCCCTTTTTTTTCTTAGGCTCTGAAAGCTTATTTGGATCAGAACAACAAACAGATCGAGGACATAGTGGGGCTAGTGCGTGGGAAACTGTCCAAACAGAACCGAGTGACTCTGGGAGCGCTGGTGGTGTTGGATGTGCATGCTCGTGATGTCTTGGCCTCACTTGTCCATCAGGGTGTAGATGACGAGAACAACTTTGAGTGGCTCAGCCAGCTGCGTTATTACTGGATGGTAAGTATGTGTAACGTGTTGTTACGCCCCGGTCTAGGTCGGGCCGTAACAGGAGTGAAAAAAAAGAAAGAAGGGGGTGAGACCAAAAGTGCGTTTGCTTAGTGTTTATTTACAATAAGGTGAATAAGCAAATCCCAAAAGGGTGGCTGTAAGCTTCAGAAGCCGACAAGGCCAAAACAATAAACAAAATTACCTCTATCTAATACCAAAGGGACACAACTAACCTGCACCGAAAATAAAGAAACAGAATTACAAAGTTCTTCCCTCACCTCCCTAACTAACCACAAAACAAGAAAAACAAAGTGCAAACAAAATGGCGTTGACTCCTTACTAAGCCACTAAATAAATATATACAAAAAATATATACAAAAGTATCAACAACCAAACGAACAAAAACAAAGAGGGCAAACACAAAAGCGTAGTCAAAACAAGCAAAATGGTCATACACGGAATAGGCAATCGAAAACCAAGCAATTATCAAAAAGGGGAAAATCAAAGAGTAGTCAGAAACGAAGCAAAAGGGTCATACACAGAGTAACATTTAGGATCAAGCTAAGATAAGCAGTAAGCAAAACCACGGTCTGTAGCATGGTGGTCTGAAGGCCTTAAGTAGGCCTCTGGGTGTCCTGGAGAACCAATCAGCTGGGAGGAAACGGGACCAACAAAGGACAGGCAGAGCAGCAGCCAATAGATTTCCAGGCACACTGAAGAGGGTGGAACCTGAAGCAAGGGGAGACACACCCTATCCCACCACCAGCAGAGACATAGCAGAGACAAAGCCAGCTTAACCAGACACACAAAAAACAAATAAATCCAATATTGTAACACGTGTATATGCTTAAAGACAGCATTGTGTCTTTCCAAAATCAGCAAAAAAAACTATTCACTTTAAAAAACTATTAATGTTCAATTAAGAACATTTAGGATATAATCTTCTCCCCATATTATAATTTGAGTGAGGCATATCTGTGAAAGACTTTCATCTTTTCAACATTTCTCTTTATATTTAAAGGAGGACCAACTCCAGACCAAAATGATTAATGCCGGCCTGCCTTATGGCTACGAGTACCTGGGTAACACACCTCGTCTGGTCATCACCCCTCTCACTGATCGCTGCTACAGGTCAGAACAACTTTATGCTAAATTCTAAACACACACTGCAGTGGTTTGTCCTTCACATTTCTCTTTCTATTTCCACATAATCCAGTTCAAGTTTTGTGGTCTTAATATTGCTTTTTCTTTAATTATGTAAAACCATGATATTAAGTCCTTTAAGCTATTGGATATATTGTTTATTATACTGGCTTTTCTGACTGGAGAATATTAAGACCACATTATGATCATAAATGCTTTTCATGTAAAATGGAAGATATTTTGTAGAACATTTAAAATGATAGGCTGCGCGGTGGTGTAGTGGTTAGCACTGTCGCCTTGCACCCCCAGGGTCTGGGTTCGATTCCCCGGCCGGGCTCGATTCCCGTCTCTGTGTGCATGGAGTTTGCATGTTCTCCCTGTGCTTGGTGGGTTTCCTCCGGGTACTCCGGTTTCCTCCCACAGTCCAAAGACATGCAGATTAGGCTAATTGGCGTTCCTAAATTGCCCGTAGTGTGTGATTGGGTGTGTGAGTGTGTGTATGTGTGTGGGCCCTGCGATGGATTGGCACCCTGTCCTAGTGCCCGAAGTCTCCCCCGCGACCCTGAACACAGGATTAAGCGGTATAGAAATGAATGATTTTAAAATGATCAAAACATACCATATATTCTTCTGTGTAACTTCTTACCATTCTTAACATTTAGTTCTGGTTATAATTGATGGTCCAGAATATAAAACAAAAAAACAGTATATAGCACTCACTAATGGCAGTAATTTTTAACTTACAGTAATGTTGACCTGATGTTCGCAACAATATTATACTGTAACATAAATTGGTTAAAATATTATTGTTTTGTCTTTTGATGATTTTATGTTTGTAGACAGACTTTATAAACTATTTTTTTTTTCAAAAAATTTATATAAAAATATTAAAGATTAAAGTTACATATTTAATAATTTTACCATCTTGATTTGTGCATGTCTTTCTCCCTAGAACACTTTTTGGAGCGCTGCACCTGTATTTGGGAGGAGCTCCTGAAGGCCCAGCAGGTACAGGGAAAACCGAGACTACTAAAGATCTGGCCAAGGCTGTAGCTAAGCAGTGTGTCGTCTTCAACTGCTCTGATGGCCTTGACTACATTGCCCTTGGAAAGTTCTTCAAGGTCAGTGACATTTACCAGAAGTCTGTATTATCCTTCAAAATACATTTATGTTAAAATAGGTCTTTTTACAATTCTATTTACACTGATGTAACAACAAAAAAATACATGTGTGAATTAAGTTCTTTGTCTGACTAAATAATATACCTAATCAGCAGCTCATGGTAAATTTTGTTGTACATAACAGAATGCTTAAATTATACTAGATTCTTGAAAACATTATGTCGGTATTAATAGATTAAGTGATAAATACATCAGACAATAAAGTTTAACAATTTTTTTTATTGTTTTTAACTCATGGATTGGTTGTTGTAGGGCTTGCTAGCCTGTGGTGCTTGGGCATGCTTTGACGAGTTCAACCGTATTGACCTGGAGGTGCTGTCTGTGGTGGCGCAACAAATTTTCACCATTCAGAGAGGTGTGTAGAGTGCCTGTCTACCATTTACATGATCACATGCATAGTATAAATAGGGTCAGTAAATACAACACTATACAGAATATCAAGTTATGAGTTGATATACTCATGAAAATGTTGGACTTTTCGGGACCACATGTGATTCTTGTGATGTGTTGTTCTGAGCCCCAGAAAGCCAAAATAGACATTATTTAGTAAGAAATGTCATTATATAACCTTTATCACAGCTCTCCATGAAATTTTAATGATTTAAACTTTTTAGCTGCTATTTAAAATGTTATTATGGACTAAATGATTAACTGAAATTTTGTTGTAAGAATATTAGATATTTAAAAACTGGATTTCCCTTTATGATATCTGAATCACTTCATGCATAATTAAATTGAGAGATAAAATCAAGGCTATGTAGAAATATATGATACCGATTATGCACTCATTCAAATAAACATTTTAGCCCATTAGCATTGTGTCTGCTAATGCTCTAAGAAATCAATGTTTCTGTATAGGAATCGCAACTCATTCCGAGATGCTGATGTTTGAGGGGACGGAGTTAAAGCTTGACCCGACTTGTGCTGTCTTCATCACTATGAACCCGGGATATGCTGGCCGCTCTGAGCTGCCAGATAACTTGAAGGTACAGTACTACCTGTATAATAAATCTAGAAATTATTTAAGTAATTTGATTGTTCAATTAAATTTGGATATAATATCCCTCTTAAACTGGCATATTAAATATATGAGCTTAAAGCCAGTCAGTGAAGAGCTTTTAAAACACACATTTTTAAAATCTTTGCATCAGGCCCTATTCCGCCCTGTGGCCATGATGGTGCCAGATTATGCCCTGATCGCTGAGATTGTGCTGTACTCTTGTGGTTTTGTAACTGCTCGTCCACTCTCAAGGAAGATTGTGGCCACATACCGCCTCTGCTCCGAGCAGCTGTCCTCTCAGAGCCACTATGATTACGGTATGAGGGCCGTCAAATCCGTCCTCACCGCTGCTGGAAATGTAAAGGTATGTTCAAACGTTCAGGATGTTTAAAAGGTCTGTTGGTCAATGCTTACAATGTTAAATACATTGTC
Source organism: Channallabes apus (assembly GCA_030522415.1). Lineage (NCBI taxonomy): Eukaryota > Metazoa > Chordata > Actinopteri > Siluriformes > Clariidae > Channallabes > Channallabes apus. The sequence continues at coordinate 15,431,324 of CM060109.1, forward strand.
TGTCAAGATAATCTGTTCCTACTATGTTTGCTTATTTTATCACCCAGATTCAGTCTGTGTTTGTTTTGTGTTTGAAATATCATAGCTTAAGTATCCTGACGAGAATGAGGACATTCTTCTGCTGAGGTCCATCATTGATGTTAACCTTGCCAAGTTTTTGGCCCATGACCTGCCACTGTTTGAGGTAAAATATGCATTAGCATGTTTAAAATGTCATCTATCTACAGTATATATCTTTTATTCCATACATATAATAAAATGTAAAGCTAGTGTGAAGATATTTGCAAGAAAACAATTTGGGGTGATGAAAGAGAAATTTTTGTTTGTCTTTTGTTCACACATCAGGTCAAAACTACTGAACAAATTTTCACAGGTTTATTTGTTTGTGTTTCATCTCAATCAGCCCACGGGAAGAGAAGATATGCTACTTTGAAATTTAAATGGAAAACGTCTCGGGTTACTGTGCTGTAACCCTGTTCCCTGAAAAGGCGGGAACGAGATGCTGCGTGAAAATGCTATGGGAACCATTTGTCTTGTTGCCGGTTGTGAAGCATGTGTGCAAACACGCCAAATTTTTTGGCTATATATAACCTCGGTCAGGTGACGTCATCTGATTAGACGCAGCCGCAGGTTATAAATACTAGTGAGCCGGCGACAAACCTCAGATTAATTTGTCTGAACGGACGTCCGGTCACGTGGTAGAGCGGCATTAGGATGCAGCATCTCGTTCCCGCCTTTTCAGGGAACAGGGTTACAGCACAGTAACCCGAGACGTTCCCTTTCAAAGGCTTCCTCTCGATGCTGCGTGAAAACGCTATGGGAACGAGAATACCAACGCCGCCGCACTACAAGTCTCTGGACCCTAAGGTTGTGTAGCGTGTGCGCACAAAGCCGAGAAGGTCTCAGAACTATGCCTGGGCAGCTAACTCGGGGACCGTGAGCCCGGAGTAGCATGAACATCCAGATTATAAATGTAAGAAATGTGTGCGGGGAGGACCAACCCTTGTGCGCCACACAATTGCTTCAGGGGATACCTCCTGCTGGTGCAGACTGGGACGATCACCCTGGTTGGGTGAGCCCTGCTTCCCAGAGGCGAAGTCAACCCACGCGCCTCATAGGAGAGGGCAATATGCATCTCTCACCCAGTATAGTGGTGCTCTGACTTACGCCACTGGCTGGTGCGGTGGACGTAAATCTGAAGAGCACGTACTGGACAGTAAGTGAAGTTTCTCCTGCTCCGAGGCTGTAAAAGACGGAGGACAGAAGGCTTCAAACAATGCTTTTAGGTGCATCCTGCAGAAACTCCAGCACTGAAGCAATTCGTCAGTGGACTGGGTCTACCTGCTTAGCAATACTTGCTGCTGGGGAATACCCCTTGCTAGTGCAATAGATGAGGCGATCCCCTGGTTGAATGAGCCCTGATTCCTAGAGGCGAAGTGAGTCCACGCGCCTTATAGGAGAGGGCAAATCATCTCTCGCCCAGTATAATGGCGCTCTGACTTATGCCACTAGCTGATGCGATGGACGTAAATCTGAAGAGCACATACTGGACAGTAAGTGAAGTTTCTCCTGCTCTGATGCTGTAAAAGGCGGAGGACAGAAGGCTTCAAACAATGCAGTTAAGTACATCCTGAGGGTACTAGGGCACAAGCCCAAGGACAAGCTTTTCCTGCAGAAGCTCCAGCACTGAAACATTTCGGCAGTGGACTGGGTCTACCTGCTTGGCACACACTTGCTGCAGGGGAATACCTCTTGCTCATCCAATAGCTGAGGCGATCCCCTGGTTGAATGAGCCCTGATTCCTAGAGGCGAAGTGAGCCCACGCGCCTCATAGGAGAGGGCAATAGCATCTCTCATTTAGAACATGTAGAAGTTGCTCTGACCTACACCACTAGCTGATGTAGGTGGATGTAGATCTGAAGAGCACAAGCTGGATACAGCAAGTGAAGTCTCTCCTGCTCCGAAGCTGTAAGCGCGGAGGACAGAAGGCTTCAAAAGCAATAGGGTGCCTGTTGGGTTTATAGAGCTTTCGGAAGATAGTTGAGAGGGGATGCAGTTACGTACATCCTGAGAGTACTAGGGCACAAACCCGAGGATGGAAACTCCAGCACTGAAACAATTCGGCAGTGGACTGGGTTTACCTGCTTAGCAGACACTTGCTGCAGGGGAATACCTCTTGCTAGTGCAATAGATGAGGCAATCCCTTTGGTTGAAAGAGCCCTGATTCCTTGAGGCGAAGTGAGCCCACGCGCCTCTTAGGAGAGGGCAATAGCATCTCTCATCCAAAACATGTAGAAGCTGCTCTGACCTACGCCATTAGCTGATGCGATGGACGTAAATCTGAAGAGCAGTAAAAGGCGAAGCATAATTTGCAAGGCAAGAGATCCACCTTGCTACATGAAATCTCTCCCTCACTACTTCGGAGTGGGGTTTCCATTCCCCGTGTGTCAGAGATAGACAGGACAGTACTACTGCTCCTGCATCCATGCTGGAATGTAAATCGCCCTGAGGGACAGGAACCTGGTGCGCTAGCCATAGTGTTGTCCACCCGCACTAGGACATGGCAGCCTCTCAACTGCTGGAGCAAGTGCTTTAGGGCCAGAAATAGAGCCATCATCTCGAGGCAATTGATGTGCCGTGCGAGAAGAAGGCCTCTCCAGCTCCCTTGGGCTGGACGGTCATCTGAGACCGCACCCCAGCCTGTGAGGGAAGCATCTGTCATTAGCCTCAGTGACGACACGATGAACTTAGAGTGGGACCCAGAGTAGAAACCGGGGTCTGAACCACATAGAAAGGGTACAGTACGAAGCACCTGGCGCGTAACCCTTATTGGGGATTGGCCCAAGTGAAATCCCCTGGTTCTTAGCCACAACTTGGAATGCTCTCATGTGCAGAAGGCCCAAAGGTGTCACCGTGGATACAGCTGCCATGAGAGCTAGGATGTCTGAAAGTGATGGTCAATTTCTGGTCTAGCTTGTTTTCCTTGAGGGTGTTGAGAATGGGTTCGACACGAGCGGGAGACAGCTGTGCCCGCTTACGATCGAATCCCATATGGCACCCAATGTGTTGTCCTCTGAACAGGAAAGAGCACGTTTTCATGGCGTTGGGTCTCATTCCTGAGAACAGAGATGAGCTAGGATGACATGCTGATGTCGAAGCACTAGCTACCGGATGCCCTGGGACTCCCGTAAGAGCCAGGGCTAAATCCATGCATTTTGTATATGTGCGGGTGAGCTAGACCAATGGAAGGACCCGATACTGGTAAGCTTTGTCCCGGAAAGCGAACCTCAGGATCTTCCTGTGTTGTGGCAATGTTTCTGTATGAAAGTAAGTGTCCTTAAATCAATTGTCAGAAATCAATCGCTTGGTAGGATTTGAGAGCAATCACTTTGACAGTCAACATTTGAAACTGTATTTATTGATTTTCAGATAGCGGAAGAGCCCGCAAAATCTGAAAAATTGGACGCAGCCCCCGTTCCTCTTGGGAACCAAGAATACTGACTGTAGTAGCCTGACTCACTGTCTGGTGGGGGAACATGTTCCATGGCCCCCTTGCCCAGCAGCTTTTGTCAGCAGATGCGCACTTTCCGGTTTCATGGAAGTGGAGAACACGCCATAGGGGGTGAAGTGAGAACTGAATCCTGTATTTTCTCTCTCCAGTGCTTGGTACCCAAGGAGATATACTTGGCAGTAGCTTCCACGCTGGCAGTTTTTCAGAAAAGGGCAAAAGTCTCGGCGGCTTGGTTAAACGGGGGGATCTTAGATTTTCGGCATCCTGAAACATGGCAGGAAAAAAACGAAGAACTAGCAGCCTATTGGAGACTGGTGTTTCCCGAAACACCAGTAGTGGCGGAGCAAGAACACCGACCTCCTGGGGGTGCCAGGGAGAACACTTCATTCGTTTGAAAGGAATTCTGGGTGCCTCTCCCTATTGGGGGGGGGCACCCCCATTTATTTTATTTTTTATATATATATATATATAAAATAAAATATATATATATGATATATATATCAGTCTGACCTCTTGGGGCAGATGGTGCAACGCGGCGCACCCCAATCTTTACGAGGAGGTGCCCTGGTCCAAAAAAAACACCCTCCTTGTGTTTTTATGCCTTGCAAGAGTCAGACCCGGTCGAGACTGGGTGGCCGACAATCCCGACTCTTGAGCACGGCGCGGAGGGAATTTCCCAAAAGCTTGTTCGTATAACTTCACCCCAGAACCTAGTGGCGGCTGAGTTAACGACATCGCTAAACAGGCCCGGAAGGCGAGATAGGGGCATTAAGGAGGAATGCATAATCCTATCCTTGATCCGCCTGAGTTTTAGCCACAGGTGCTTTCTGCGAAAACCATAGCAGCCATAAAACGGCTGATAACACGAGCCGTCTGTTTTGTTGCACGAAGAGACAAGTCTGTAGCTCGGCATAATTCCAATACGCCTTATCTTGAAGAGCCCCGCCAGTACTCAAGTCTCTCAGCAGGTCAGCCTGGTAGACCTGCAAAACCGCCCTGGTGTGCAGTGGAGCACCAAGCTGACCTACTGCCTGAAAAGCTTTCCCCTCCAGGGAAGATGAAAGTCTACACAGCTAGAAAGGAAGTATAAGCTTTCCAGGAAGGATGATGTCCCAGGAGAGAGATGTGAAGTGTCTCTTCTATCTGGGCGTCATCATATAACCCCGCGCTTCCACATCGTCTATATTTAAATAAATAAATAAGTTGATGGTGTTGAAGTGCTTAAGGCTATTTTCATCTCCGCGTAAGCAAGAGAGGAATCCCCATGATGAGAATGCGGAAGAAAGGAGCTTACCTCCGTCTGCCGCAGCTCTGTCAGATGCACGAGTTTAAGCCAAGAATGCGCGGCGGCTCGAAGCTTCTCACGGAATGCGAGAAAGCAGCACTTAACCGAAGCAGTGTAGAGATCGCACTCCGATATGGATTATCACAAACGGAGGGATATCTAGTTTAAACTCTAGTTTTAAACATATTGGTGAGTTAAACACTTTCTTATTTTGCTGGTTTAAACACAGACACGCTTACAACAAGGTGAAGACAAATGATCTGAGGTTTGTCGCCGGCTCGCTAGTATTTATAACCTGCGGCTGTGTCTAATCAGATGACGTCACCTGACTGAGGTTATATATAGCCAAACAATTTGGCGTGATTGCACACATGCTTCACAACCGGCAACAGGACAAATGGTTCCCATAGCGTTTTCACGCAGCATCAAGAGGAAGCCTTTGAAAGGGAACGCTCTTGTATAATAAAATATCTCAAACTTCAACAGATGGTGTTGTACATTTTTTAACACAGACTTATGAGTGTGCAATTGAAATCATCTTAATAAACTTGATCTCACACCTTCATTTCACGCAAAATTTCAGTTCATTCCAAAACTGATCGCATTGCTAGGCACATCTAGTGTATAATATATATATAGGCTCTAACATGTATGCTTTTGACATAGAGTTAATGGTTTTTATGAATCTTAGTTCATGTTTTTGTGTGAGCACCAGAATTCAGATTTTAATTTGTCACAAATTTATGTCCTACTCTTTATCCCCATTTGCTTGGCTAATCTCCTGTAGGGAATCACTTCAGATCTCTTCCCTGGTATAAAACTTCCCAAACCGGACTACACTGTCCTGCTGGATGCCATAAGCGAGAACTGTGAGAAGATGAACCTGCAGATGACAGATTTCTTTACAGAGAAGATTCTGCAGATTTTTGAGATGATGATAGTGCGTCATGGCTTCATGATGGTGGGAGAACCATTCGGAGGGAAGACATGTGCTTATCGAGTCCTCGCTGGTGCCTTGAATGATGTCTGTGAAAAGGTGACAAGCTTTTTTTCTTTCTTTTAGGCGGTACAGTGGTGTAGTGGCTAGCATGTTGGCCTTGCACCTCCAGGCCCTTGCGACCTTGTACACAGTATAACCAGTATAGAAGATGAATGAGTGAATTAATTCATTATTCTTGGTCCTTTTTATCTACAGCTAGTTTTAAAATTAACAGAAAGGGTAATTTTGATTGTATAATAACCATAAAATTTTATATTCTGGTGTTTGTTACAATATCTGTTTAAAAACATATGGATAACGCAGTATATTCTACTACTATGGTATATCAACTTCAGAATTATTGGCCCCTTCATGAAAAAAAATCATAATATACAATTATATCTTCACAGCCAATTATAAGGAAAAACTACAGTACCTAGATGGTTAACTCTTCTAACTATGTATTAAATTAAATTCTCTCCAGGGTCTGATGGATGAGAACAAGGTTCAGATCACTGTTATCAACCCCAAGTCTATCACAATGGGTCAGCTGTATGGTCAGTTCGACCCTGTCTCTCATGAGTGGTCAGATGGTATACTTGCTGTGAGCTACAGAGTCTTTGCCATCTCTCAGGTACAGTGATTAAGTGATTGAAATGTGCACTTAAATCCAGTGGTCAAAAGTATTCACATTCATTACTTGAGTAGAAGTATGGATACTAGGGCTTAAAAAGACTTCTTTAGAAGTTGAAGTATCAACTCAAGCTTTTTACTCAAGTAAAAGTACTGGTTTCAAAACTACTTAAAGTGTAAAAGTAACATGAGGGGGAAAAAAGCATTAAGGATAAAAGCTTAGGCTGTGCCACAGGCCTATATACTGCACTAACACCTCATTAAAAAAAAAAGAAAAATGTGTTGTTTTTTTGTTGTATTTTTTAACGGCCATAGTGATTTGGGATACTGTATATGACAATTGAAAAAGAATGCATTTTAGTACAATGCAAATACATTAAAGAACCATATATGTGTACTACTGAGCATTAACATGTTTTATGGATAAGAAGATACAGTATGATGACTAGTTGCCTATAAGTATTTTAATGGTGCAAAAAGTCAAACTTCAGATGCATGCCATCAGTAAACTTTATTGGAATGTAAATGTACATCCAAGCTTACAGTAGCTGCAGGAATCTGTGAGGGCAACATACAAGAAAATTAGTGTACCCAGGGCAGGCTTAGTAACAAAATTACCCTTGTATGGTTGTCTACAATAAACATTAGTGCTGTCAGAATGAATGATTAATCCAAGTGATTAATCCCCCCCCCCCCCACCCCCAATTTTTTTGGGGTGTTAATATATATATATATATATATATATATATATATATATATATATATAATCATTCCTGTTACCTTCCTGGTGCTGTTACCTTCCTCGCTGGTGCTTGGTTGTGACATTTCGCTCGAATCTTGAGTCTCTATCACGGACATCCTCGTCTACTTATCACAACTTTATACCTCTATCTCACCTATGTGGTTTGACTCACAGTGAGATGCGTGAGTCATTTAAAAAAAATTAAACCTTAATTTTTCACACGGAAAGATGGAAACGTAATCACAGTGCAAAAACTCGCGGTGAATCATGATGAACCCTACTTACGGCCACTGCGCGAAACCGTGTAGTTGATATAGGGATATAACACCGTATCTCACAGTGAGTCAAACCGCATAGGTGAGAGAGGGGTATTATCAATCGAAAATGCTATTTTATTCAAACATCCTTGCTGGAGCGTGTGATGTGACTTCATGTGCAGGTGTGATGGATCGCGTACCAACCAATAGTGTGTCGGAATGGTATGTTTATACTTCTCATCCAACCACAATCGAATTCGCTCCATCTGGATGGCGCGATTTATCCAGATGTTTTTTTTGTTTGTTTTTTGAATGACAAGCTGAAATAAAATAGCAGTAACAAGGTTATTTTTAAAATGTAAGGAGTAGAAGTAAAAAGTCGGCTGAAAAATAATTACTCCAGTAAAGTATAGATACCCAAAATTTCTACTTAAGTAAGGTAACAAAGTATTTGTACTTCGTTACTTGACACCTCTGATCTGTAGCTTCTTTACATAAGTTAAAAAATGCCAGAAAGGAGGCAGAATATAATAACTGGCTATATGTAACTACTATCGTCTCTAAAATATACTGTACATTTTAATGGGATGTCTTTAATCTTTTGATGTTTAATATTCAATTAGTAAATAATAATGCTCCCTTCCACATCTTAAAGTCTAATTAGTATTATGAAGAAGCCTATAGCATTTCTTACACAAGTGCCGGCAGATGCATATATGTCATAGACTTTCCCTACTATCACATGCTTGCTACCGACAGTTACCAACATGGAAATTCATCTAGCTTGACTCTTCATGTATTTATGATTTAGCAATAATCACTATTTCTCCTCTTTTCAGACTCCAGACAGGAAGTGGTTGATTTTTGATGGCCCTGTGGATGCTGTGTGGATTGAGAACATGAACACAGTACTTGATGACAATAAGAAACTGTGCCTGATGAGCGGTGAGATCATCCAAATGTCTCCACAAATGAGCCTCATTTTTGAACCCATGGATCTGGAAGTGGCTTCACCTGCTACTGTAAGAGTCTCTACGAGTGCATTTCCTGTGTTTATCAATAATAACAGTATATAATAAAGAATAATCTATTTTCTCGGTATGCTAAGCTGCAACAGGTTTCAGGTTGGCATACAAATTGCATGTCATTCTGCAAATTTGTGCTTTGCTGTTTAGGTAAAAAGATTTTAAATATTTTTCAATGAAAGGTAGAACTGATTGGTTGTAAAAGAAAAAGTCCACTGTTATTTTCAACTGAGAGAAAGAGACATGTCACAGCCCTTCTAATCAGTTAGCAGAAAATACATAACAGGACTAAAATCACAAACACCACATTTTGATAACTGGCGGTGTTTGTGTGCAGGTGTCTCGGTGTGGAATGATCTACATGGAGCCTCATATTCTGGGCTGGAGGCCATTAATGATCTCCTGGCTCAACACATTGCCATCCACACTGAGCCTTGAGCAGAAAGACCTCGTCACTGAACTCTTCGACCGTATGATGCCACCCTGTCTGCAGCTCATACGCAAGGGGACCAAGGTATACATGCAATTTAGCACACACATTACTGCTATAATTTTTTCTACTGGCGAAAAAGATTTTTTTGAGAAAATGTGTTTATCATTAGGACTCATTTGAATTTTAATTTAAGACTAAAAAGCCTTTCCAGCTTTTAGTGAAATAAAAATTTGATCTTCACATTTTTGAGTCAGTGATACCTCCAAGCATGCACACATCACTTCTTCATAAACGAGAGATCTGACCACTAGCTCTTTCTGCTTTATTACCTACATTAGGAGCTGTCTCCAACATCAGACACAAACCTTGCACGCTCCCTGATGAACCTGATGGATTCCATGATGGATGAGTTTAAAGATGCGAGCCAAATGAAGGGCATAAGCGAAAGAGATGTGTGCTCCTGGCTTGAAGTGAGAGGGAACTCAAACCACACACGTACTGCCTAGCATGTTGTACACAGAATTTCACATGATCTCCTTGTGTACCCAGGTTGCCTAGTATTTTCAGATAGGATAAAATGAAATAAGATAAGATATACCTTTATTCATCAGCGAGTAGGGAAATTTCTTTGTTACAACAGCAAAGAAAAAATGTGCAAATAGAAAATAGGGACAGTACAGTGTATAAAGACAACAAAAAAAAAGAAAACAATACTATAGTTGCACTTTCAAACAAATTGCACAAGGTCCAACACATTGGACAGTTTCTACTGTATACTACAGTACACATGCCAAACTAAATTGGTTCTTTATATCTGCCTCTTTCTCTTGGCTAGGGTATTTTTGTGTTCTGCCTGGTGTGGTCAGTGGGTGCCAGCTGCACAGAGCCTGGGAGAGTGAAGTTTGATGCTCTAGTGAGGGAGCTTCTTACAGGTGCTCTGTCTGAGAAGACAAGAGCAAGTCATGGCATCTTGGAGCACAGAGAAGCACCCAGCAAGCAGCTCACAGTACCCTTACCTGCAGAGGGGACTCTCTACGATTATTACTTCATCAAAAAAGTTAGTAGCACTGAAATGATGGGAAAAGCCTTTCAGATGTTGCCTGTAATGGAAGCAATATATATATATATATATATATATATATATATATATATATATATATATATATATATATTTTTTTTTTTTTTTATGTAAACATTCAATGGGTCTTCAATGTTTTAATGGCCATTTTGTTCATACAGTAACATTTTGACAAGTTGTTCTTTTGTTAAAATAAGGTACCAAGCAGCTGTCTGTTATTTAAGCAAAAAAAAAAAACACACAATATGAAATGCTGTTATAGGGAAATAATCAATAAATAACTGATAATGTGTTGGAATGACCCTAAAGGTAATTATAAGAACTCAGTTTTATTCCCTTCATACCCCAGTCATTTGCTGTTATTTAAGCAAAATCACGCTAGAAGAAGTGGCGATAACCAGCACAACAGCAACACCCTCAAGTGTCATATTCAGCTTCCCAAACACGGTTTTATCACGAAACTAACCGGGATTATCAGAAGACTTAGCACTAGCGGTTAGCCCTTTGTAGCGTGGATGGTAAACCCAAACGCGGAAGCAAGCGAGTAGGCAGGATAACCACGCAATTGAGTCTAAGGACTCTCACAAAAGGGGAGCAAGGGAAAAACAAAAATTTAACCCGCGTCCTATAAACACACACTCGAATCAGAAAGTAAACCCAAGAAGGTGAGTACTCACGAAATGGCAGACGGATGATCTGAACTGACATGGGCGAACTCAATGACAGAGTGATTCGCCATCTTGTTTCCTTTTATGCTTCCCGGTTTGCGACCGTCCTACTTCCAGGTCCTAGTGCCGGCCGCAAAACGGGTGTGTGTGACAGGTTTATTATCAAAATATTATGATTTATTTGTTTATTTAACCATCCATATTCATGTCATATCCTTCTGCCACTGGTGTGGTTTTGAAATGGTCTGCAACTAACAATTAATGATCAACAGTTAATGTTATAGTAGTTAAAAGGGGTGAAAGTAGTTTAAATTCTTTACCAGTACCATGTAATCAAACGTTTCTCTTTATATTTCCACTTATTCTGCTTTAGAATACAGTGGAACCTTGGATTGTAAGCATAATTCTTTCCGGAAGCAGGCTTGTATATCAAAACACTTGTAAATCAAATCGGATTTCCCAATAAGAAGTAATGGAAATTCAGATTATTTGTTCCACAGCCCAAAATAATAAACACATAAACATGATTCATACAAAATATAAAGTAAAAATAAAACAAATTAACCTGCACTTTACCAAAAATAAATCCTGAAAGATAAGTGTTTCCATTAGTGTGTGTGTGTGTGTGTGTGTGTGTGTGTGTGTGTGTGTGTGTGTGTGTGTGTGCACATAGGCGCTGTGCAACCGTGTGCGTGTGTGTATGTTTGTGTGTAAGGCTAAAGTAAGAAGAGAGGAGGAATGAGACCCTCTGCTCTCCCTGAGCACGGTGTCCAGTGATGTGCGTACAACAAAGTGCAGTGTCAGCTGACAGAGAGAGAGAGAGAGAGAGAGAGAGCATAAATAAATCAACACAAGCAAGCAATTCAGAGATTTTGGAAGCAATTATAAAGTGTTGTGTAAAATGACAATACTATCAGACGTATTTTCTTGCTAAAATGCATTCGTGGCTGCTTTTGAATGTAAATTTTTGTACATGTATGTAACTGCTCTCACATCAGTACTGCAGACCATACTGACCTTCTTTCATACATGCTGCGACCTACAGTTAGTGTAACGGTTGTAGGCCACCTGGGGCACAGAGTGATAAATGTAGTTAACCATTCCAGTGATGTTACCATGCATTATAGACTCCTGCAGTGCACCCTGTCCATGTAAATGGCTTGCTCAGAAATAACTGGTAAATTGTATTTATGCCTCAGAAGCTTATCATTCTCTCTCTTTTTTTTTCTTTCTCCCTTTTCCTTATGTGATATCATTAAAATAGAGTTAGGATCTGTTAGAACACTAGGGGGCAAAATAGAGTTATAAACTCCGGGGCTTAAACTTAGTTCCGGGCAGAAAGTAATTTTTATTTATTATTATTATTATTATTATTATTATTATTATTATTATTATTATTATTCATTAATATTAATAAGAAATTAATTATGTAGGCCACATCTATTGGTTTGTATAGATTCAGGACATGTTTACACAACCTGTTTGTGAAAGTGGAAATGTGGTCCACTACTTCAAATGAGTCTTTTACAGCAATTATAACTTTATTAACAGGATAGGTAAATACGTATTTACTTTTTTTCCATTCATAATGTTAATGTAAATGCTAATGTGCATGAATAAATAAATGTTTGTTTAACTCTGTGATTTGACTAAGGGTCCAGGCAGATGGGAACTGTGGATTGAGCAGCTAAAGCAGGCACCACGGATCCCCAAAGATGCGCAGTTCAATGAGATTATTGTTCCCACAGCAGATACAGTGCGGTATACAATCCTGATGGAGATGCTAACCACGCACCAGAAGCCAACCATATTTGTGGGGCCCACAGGAACCGGCAAGAGCGTGTACATCACAGTACGTGTTTAATAAAAAAAAATCTGTTATATCCTTGGATAATAGTGAAATACTCAAAGGACAGTAAAAACAGTCACAACAAGACTATGTACAATACAGTGCTCCCTGCTTTTCAGAAAAGCTTGAAATGAAATTTCTAAAATTAAGGACACTGGTTCTGCACATAAACACACACGACACCCCCGGTGCTCACGTCCAGCAATTTCGTTCAACAGTAACCATACAGCATTGCAATGTTAAAGAGAAAAAACAGGTGCATGTGACTATTTATTCCAGTTGGTACAATGGACATTTAAAATATTCAACTAAACAAATGAACAAGCGAACAAATGAACAAAAAAGAAATAAAGCCTACATTACCCGGCAGCCAAATCACCTTCATGCTCTCCAGCAACTCTATGTAGCACAGTAGGGGCGTAGCACAGAACTTCGGGGCTAGACATGAGAGGTATCATTAGGGCTCCTTCCTTTTTTGGCCAATACCTCTCATAATTCATTCCAGAATTACAAGGGCCCTTTTGTTAGCATATGAAAATATGGTTTATTGCAGTAAAATTTATGATGTACTGTATTTATAAAAAGGAAGATCTCAGAGAGGGTATTTGTTACTAATATCATGAAGCATCAGTTTATATTTTACTAAACTTTTGTTGATAGACTTTAAAAGTCAGAAAAATATCTGCTCTGTAAAAAATAAACTGTTAATTTTTTACGGTAAAAAAAACTGGCAGCTGTGGTTACCAGAATTCTACCGTAAAAAATACGGTAGCAATGTTTTTGGTTGTACGGGATTGCACTCATTATACTGCATATTTTAAGGATCTTAATAGTTTTTTCTACGGTTTATAAATAAACAGTAAATAAACGTAAATTTTACAGTAAAAAACTGGCAGCTGTGGTTACCAGAAATTTCCTGTCAAAAATACGGTAGCAATGTTATTGGTTGTACGGGATTGCACTCATTATACTGTATATTTTAAGGATTTTAATAGTTTTTTCTACGGTTTATAGCCGTCTAATTTACATTAACCAAGGACTTCAAATTCGTGAATGGTATTCCGCTCTTTGATCGCTGTGGCAAGGACTGCCGCAAGCACAGGCCACTTTGCCGACGCCACCGCTCACCTGCCTGTGCCCACATGCCAGCAGGGCACTGCCCACCAGATCTGCATGTGCACACCTTTCCTTTCCTAAGTAAAATTACCCCTTTTCCGTAAGACCTCGCCACATGTCCGTGTTTGTTGTTGCCCCCCCTTGTGCCAAACCCTTTTCAAAATACATGAACTAATACATATTTAACACCCCAGTGCAGTGTGCACTTAAAAACCACAATGCAGGACAGAGGACATAAACAATTTTAACATGTGTGTGATAAAATATTTTTTTGCGTAAAGTTTTTAATAAAAGTCCTTCTATAAAATTAAATGCTTAGATTGTCTGCCCAAACCCTTAAAAATGTCCACCCTGACATTGTATATTTGATTTTGAGAATTTAAATATTGTTTTGCTGTCTTTATAAAAAAATACATAGGACCATGCTGATGTCCAAGTCTTGAATACATTTTGATGGGTTTTGATAATTTGATTTAGGTTTGTATTCATCAATCAGTATAAAAGTATTCTTAATAGTTTCTTAACAGTAAAATCAGAATGCTTAGCAATGTAACTTCTATCTCTTTTAGCTCCCAGCTAGTGTGATAAAATGATGCTTTCACAGAATTGCTGAATGAATTCACTGTGGTTATTCATGATTTAAAAAATAGTCCCACAACGACAATAATTGTGTAGCAAGCACGGTAGTGTAGTGGTTAACACTGTCGCCTTCCACCTCCAGGGTCCGGGTTCGATTCCTGGCCTGGCTCGATTCTCGTTTCTGTGTGCAAGGAGTTTGTATTTTCTCCCCGTTCTTGGTGGGTTTCCTCCAGGTACTCCCCCCACCCAAAATACAGGATAAAGTTGTATAGAGAGTGAGTTCTGAGCTATAAAAAAGATGGAAATAAACCATTATTATTACAACATACTGTAAATCTTTAAATTAGATAGTTCTGAGCTGTAAAAAACATGGTTATGATGCATATTTGTTACAATGTAAACCCTGGAATTTGACGGGAATAAACTGTTTTTATAACAACATAAACATGTTAATTAGACAGTTATAAACCGTAAAATAACCAATTAAAATCTGTAAAATATACAGTATAATGAGTGCAATCCCGTACAACCAAAAACATTGCTACCGTATTTTTTACGGTATAATTCTGGTAACCACAGCTGCCGTTTTTTTTACCGTAAAATTGACAATTTATTTTTTACAGTCTACTAAAGCACATCAACTAGATATCAAATAGAGAGAGCTTCTCTCTCTCTCTGATATCTGTCTGATATAATTTGGTATGATGTATGATTGTGAATCTCTTGGTTTCTCTCTCATCGTGCACACATGAATCTCTCTTAATCAAGTCTTTTAGCCTTTTAGTGTTCACATAAATATGAAAGTGCTATGTTTGTCACGATGGGGCTGAACAGGGGTGAACCCAATAGCAAACAAACGGCGATGTTGAGAGATTTATTGGAAACACAGAGGTCTGAGAAAGGCAGAGGCAGCAGGAGCAGGGGAGAGAAGCAGTGAGTGTGTGTGCTTAGTGACTGGAATGAGAGAGTGGGGAAACCCCCAGCGACGAGACAGGGGGCGGGGCTATTACGTGAGGGAGTTTCCACAAACCCGGAAGCTAGACACGGGGAATCCTCTCCGGTTAGTTGAGCGCCTCTCGCTGTCGAGCCGCACAGCGCGTCGTGGATGAACAGCGGGATTAAGCAGCTTGATTTCCTCGGTGGAAACAGAGGTCGGCTCGCAATGCGCACAAGTTTCACAAAGTTCGTGAACACGGAGGAGGTCAAACGCGGAAGTGCTCGTCTCACGGGATGAAAAGCTGGCTTGTGGAGAAGTATGCGAAGGCTGAGAGGAATCGTTTTGCCAGGCGGGGGTTCGGTATCCAGTAATCCAGCAGCGAGGGTGAACAAATCCAAATCGTGAGTACTACAACAAAGTCCAGAGAGCATGCAGGGTCGTACACGTTAATCAGTCCGATAATAGCCGAAGTACCAGGGGGCGAAGACGAGAGAAAAATCCAGGAAACAGGCAGGGTCGAAAACGGGCTAGAGTAAACAAAAAAAAAAACACTTTGCAAACAAGACGCGAGGCACACGAGTGAGACACTGCGGCACCGGGTGGTTCTTTCAGTGTGCTTATAAAGCTAAGAGATAATTGACAGATAGGGTTCAGGTGTGTCTGAGCGACAGGTGGGCGAGTAGGGAAAAAAAAGCGAAGTGGAATTTAGGATCTGGAGGTGCTGGGTTGAGCTAGGTGGCTCGTGACAGTACCCCCCCCCCCTACGGACGCCACCTGGCGTTCTAGCCAGTGCGTTAGGGTGTTGGCGGTGGAAGTCATCAATGAGCGATGGATCCAAGATGAATCTGGATGGAATCCAGCTTCTCTCCTCTGGGCCGTAACTCTCCCAATCCACTAGGTACTGGAGGGCTCTGCCTCGTCGTCGGACCTTCAAGAGTCTGCGTACAGTGAATGCCTCACCTCCATCGATGATTTGGGGAGGAGGAGCTGGGCGGGCGGGTGTATTCAGTGGGCAAGAGACCAGAGGCTTGATCTGGGAGATGTGAAAGGAAGGGTTTATCCGGCGCATGGTGGAAGGAAGACGAAGTCTGACAGTGCAGGGATTGATGACTCTAATGATGGTAAATGGACCAAGGAATCTGGGGGACAGTTTGCGAGAGGTGGTCTTGAGGGGGATATTCTGAGAGGACAGCATGACCCTTTGGCCCACTCGGTAAGGCGGTGCCCTCGAACGGCGTCGGTCAGCTTGTCGTTTAAAGGCTGAGACAGACTGGCGGATCTTTGACCTTGCCTTCAGCCACACCCTCCGACATCGATGAACAAAAGCTTGGGCAGAGGGAACCGAGACCTCTTCCTCCTGAGAGGGAAACAGGGGAGGTTGGTATCCCAGACAGCACTGAAAAGGTGAGAGGCCAGTGGCCGATGTAGGCAAGGGCATATTCGATCCACGGGAGCATCCTATTCCAAGAATGGGGCTCCTTTGAAGTCATACACCGTAGGGCTGTTTCAAGGTCTTGGTTGGCCCGCTCGGTCTGTGGGTGATATCCAGACGACCAGAACTGTGCAGCAAATTGTGGTCCGCGGTCCGATACGATATCCGTCGGGAGTCCATGAAGCCGGAAAACATGAGTGACTAACAGTTCCGCTGTTTCCTTGGCAGTAGGGAGACTGGGCAGGGGAACGAAGTGAACAGCCTTGGAAAAACGGTCCACTACTGTGAGGACGCAGGTGTGACCTTCTGAATCGGGGAGCCCAGTGACAAAGTCAAGGGCTATAAGGGACCAGGGTCTATGCGGGATAGGAAGAGGTCTGAGATGACCAGCGGGAGGCTTGTTGCTGGTCTTACTTCTAGTACATGTGTCACAGGCGTTCACAAAGTGGCGGATGTCGTCCCTCATGGTGGGCCACCAGAAGCGTTGTTGGACCAGAGCTAATGTGCGAGATGCTCCTGGGTGGCAGGCTAGTCTTGAGCTGTGCCCCATTCCAATATACAGGGTCGCTCTGCCCTCGGGACAAAGAGTTTGTCCCTGAGTGTTGCTGGAGGGCTGGGCTCTTGATGGAGTGCGGCTCTGACTCGGGACTCAACGTCCAGAAGTGCTATCCCTACAAGGCATTGAGAGGGTAAGATGGTGGCCTCGGAAGCTTGATCCTGGAGTGGGGAGAAGTGACGGGAGAGCGCGTCGGGCTTGGTGTTCTTAGAACCCGGGCGATAGGACAGGGAGAAGTTAAAGCGGGAAAAGAACAGGGACCACCTTGCTTGACGGGAATTGAGGCGTTTGGCCGTCCTGAGGTATTCCAGGTTCTTGTGGTCCGTCCAGACCAGGAACGGCACCTCAGATCCTTCTAGCCAATGCCTCCATTCTTCTAGTGCGCGCTTCACTGCCAGTAGCTCCCGATCACCTATATTGTAGTTCTTCTCTGTGGGAGAGAGTCGGTGAGAGAGAAAACAACATGGGTGCAGCTTGTTGTCCTTGGCAGACCTCTGTGATAATACTGCCCCGACTCCTGAATCTGAGGCATCCACCTCAACGACGAACTGTAAGGAGGGATCGGGTTGAAGGAGAATCGGGGCCGAGGTGAAACATTTCTTGAGCTCATTAAATGCCTTGGTGGCTAGCTCAGTCCAAGCGAATGCGACCTTGACTGAGGTCATAGAGATGAGTGGTGCGGCTACTGTGCTATAATTACGGATGAACCGCCTGTAAAAGTTGGCGAAACCCAGGAAACGCTGGAGCTCCTTGCGGGTGGTTGGGGCCGGCCAGTCAGTTACTGCTCGAACCTTGGCAGGGTCCATCTGAATCTTAGATGCGGCGACGATGAAGCCCAGAAAGGAGACCGTGCTACAGTGAAACTCACACTTTTCAGCCTTGACAAAGAGCTGGTTTTCGAGGAGCCTCTGGAGAACCTGGCGAACATGGAGCTTATGGTCCTCTAAGGAACAGGAAAAGATGAGAATATCATCCATGTAAACGAAGGCGAAGACATTGATGAAATCCCGGAGTACGTCATTGACCAGGGCTTGGAAAACTGCCGGGGCATTCGCCAGCCCGAAAGGCATGACCAGGTACTCATAGTGGCCAGACGGCGTATTGAAGGCAGTCTTCCACTCATCTCCCTTCCTGATTCTAACCAAGTGGTAGGCACTGCGGAGATCCAGCTTGGTGAAGACTTGGGCCCCCTGTAGGAGATCGAAGGCTGTAGACATCAAAGGCAGGGGATAACGATTCTTGATTGTGATATCATTAAGCCCCCTATAATCGATACAAAGGCGTAGGGACCCATCCTTCTTAGCCACAAAAAAGAAGCCCGCCCCAGCGGGTGATGATGATGGTCTGATGATCCCAGCAGCCAGGGATTCCGAGATGTACTTGTCCATGGCCTCTCTTTCATGTTGGGAGAGTGAGTACAGACGTCCCTTGGGAGGAGTCGTGCTGGGAAGGAGGTCGATCGCACAGTCGTAGGGGCGGTGAGGAGGAAGAGAGACAGCCCGAGACTTGCTGAACACCATCCTGAGATCAGCATAATCCTGCGGAACCTTGGAAAGGTCAGGGAATTCCTCAGATGGGGCCGAAATGGGCGTGGGGCAGTGAGCAGACCTGAGACAGGAGGTCAAACAGAGGGAGCTCCATCCAAGAATGGAGTTACTCCTCCAATCAATCTGTGGGTTGTGACGGATGAGCCAGGGGCACCCGAGAACTAGCTGGGATTGAGCCCTTTGCATTACCAGGAATTAAATCTCCTCCGAATGGTAACCGATGTCCTTAGGGTGACTGGTGCAGTTCGCTGAGTAATTGGAGGAAGGAGCGTACCATCGAGGGCGCGGACTGACAATGGAGATTCCAGGGGAAGTGTGGGCACGTGCAGTTCCTTGACTTTCGCAGCACAGATTAAATTCTGGTCCGAACCGGAATCAATGAGAGCATGAAGGACGCCGGAATGGTTATCCAGGAGAAGCATGACAGGGAAAAGTGAGCAGCTACTAGGCTGCTGCGCTTGGGGCGCCCCCTGCAGTGTGCCCAGGTTCACTGGTGGGGGCCGTTCCTTTAACGGGCAATGAAGGCGCAGGTGTCCAATCTTCCCACAGTAAAAGCACGCCCCGACCTGACTTCGACGTTGCTGTTCCTCCAGAGAAATCCGAGCACGTCCACCCTGCATGGATACGGCAGGAGGGTTGGGTGAAGTGGGTGGAGTTAGGGGGATGCTGGCTCTGAATTGGGGATGGTTAGGTGTGTGATGCCTTTCTCTGAGACGTGAATCCACCCGTCCTGCTAAATCCATTAAACCGTTTAGGTCCTCAGGAAGCTGCTGAGAAGCCAATTGGTCCTTGACTGAATCTGAAAGTCCGTTCAGGAAGGTGTCATACGAGGACTGGGTGCTCCATTGAGTGGCGGCATCCAAGGTTCGGAATTCAACAGCATAGTCATAAGCAG
This sequence comes from Channallabes apus, assembly GCA_030522415.1. Lineage (NCBI taxonomy): Eukaryota > Metazoa > Chordata > Actinopteri > Siluriformes > Clariidae > Channallabes > Channallabes apus. Next base: position 15,450,846 of record CM060109.1, read on the forward strand.
ATTTGGAATCCTGGCGAAGCTCCAGTAACCGTCTCGCGGCCTCCCGGCCTGTGTGAGAGCGGTCGAATACTTTCCTCATCTCCTCGGTGAAAGCACTGAAAGTGGAGCAGCAAGGATAGTTGGCGTCCCAAATGGCAGTCCCCCATTCACGGGCTCTTCCTGTGAGGAGGGTGATAATATAGGCCACTTTTGAACGTTCAGTGGGGAAGGTTGATGGCTGAAGCTCGAGTAACAAAGAGCTTTGCGACAGGAAGGAACGACAGGATCTGGCATCACCATTGTATGGCTGGGGATTGTGCAGATGAGGCTCGTGCGGAGCTGAGGGTGTTAGGGTGGATGGAAGAGCAGCACATAATTGTAAAAGCTGGGTTGATAACCCGAGATAATGTCTGGGAAATTTCCTGGAGGTCCTGCTGATGAGCATTTATAAGGGATCTTTGCTGAGCAACAGTATGATGCAATTTAGCATTCGAACGGGTCCTAGACTTGAGCTGAACCTTAGGTCGGAGGCTAGGCCGTGGGTAAAAGATGTCTGCTGGGTCCGTCATGGCTGCAGTGTACTGTCACGATGGGGCTGAACAGGGGTGAACCCAATAGCAAACAAACGGCGATGTTGAGAGATTTATTGGAAACACAGAGGTCTGAGAAAGGCAGAGGCAGCAGGAGCAGGGGTGAGAAGCAGTGAGTGTGTGTGCTTAGTGACTGGAATGAGAGAGTAGGGAAACCCCCAGCGACGAGAGAGGGGGCGGGGCTATTACGTGAGGGAGTTTCCACAAACCCGGAAGCTAGACACGGGGAATCCTCTCCGGTTAGTTGAGCGCCTCTCGCTGGGTTGCTGGGTTGAGCTAGGTGGCTCGTGACAATGTGAGGCAAATAGGTTAATGTCACTGTAAATAATCACATCTATTTTCCTCCTTCCTCCTATGTCATTACCATCATGTTCTCTTTTAATGTATTGTAACTTTGCTGTGGTCTGTAAATGCATTTAAATGTCAATTTAATTTAATCATATAGTTGATCTGGTAGCGGCACAGTGGTGTAGTGATTAGCACTGTCGCCTTGCAACCTTGTTTTAAACATACAGGTCCTTCTTAAAAGATTTGCATATTGGGATGAAGTTCATTATTTTCTGTAATGTACTGATAAACATTAGACTTTCATATATTTTAGATTAATTACACACAAACTGAAGTAGTTCAAGCCTTTTATTGTTTTAATATGGATGATTGTGGCATACAGCTCATGAAAACCCAAAATCCCTATCTCAAAAATTAGCATATTTAATGCGACCAATAAAAGAAAAGTGTTTTGAATACAAAAAAAGTCAACCTTCAAATAATTATGTTCAGTTATGCACTCAATACTTGGTCGGGAATCCTTTTGCAGATTCTTGTGTCTTGTGTCTCTCAACTTTCTCTTCACAATATCCCACAGATTCCCTATCTTGGGGTTCAGGTCAGGAGAGTTGGCAGGCCAATTGAGCACAGTAATACCATGGTCAGTAAACCATTTACCAGTGGTTTTGGCACTGTGAGCAGGTGCCAGGTCGTGCTGAAAAATGAAATCTTCATCTCCATAAAGCTTTTCAGCAGATGGAAGCATGAAGTGCTCCAAAATCTCCTGATAGCTAGCTGCATTGACCCTGCCCTTGATAAAACACAGTGGACCAACACCAGCAGCAGACATGGCACCCCAGACCATCACTAAATGTGGGTACTTGACACTGGACTTCAGGCATTTTGGCATTTCCCTCTCCCCAGTCTTCCTCCAGACTCTGGCACCTTGATTTCCGAATGACATGCAAAATTTGCAACCTGTAGCCCATTTCCTGCACACGCCTGTACACGGTGGCTCTGGATGTTTCTACTCCAGACTCAGTCCACTGCTTCCGCAGGTCCCCCAAGGTCTGGAATCGGTCCGTCTCCACAATCTTGCTCGGGGCCCGGTCACCTCTTCTTGTTGTGCAGCGTTTTCTGCCACACTTTTTCCTTCCCACAGACTTCCCACTGAGGTGCCTTGATACAGCACTCTGGGAACAGCCTATTCGTTCAGAAATTTCTTTCTGTGTCTTACCCTCTTGCTTGAGGGTGTCAATGATGGCCTTCTGGACAGCAGTCAGGTCGGCAGTCTTACCCATGATTGCAGTTTTGAGTAATGAACCAGGCTGGGAGTTTTTAAAAGACTCAGGAATCTTTTGCAGGTGTTTAGAGTTAAGTAGTTGATTCAGATGATTAGGTTAATAGGTCGTTTAGAGAACCTGTTCATGATATGCTAATTTTTTTTTATTTTTCATGAGCTGTATTCCACAATCATCAATATTAAAACAATAAAAGGCTTGAACTACTTCAGTTTGTGTGTAATGAATCTAAAATATATGAAAGTCTAATGTTTATCAGTCCATTACGGAAAATAATGAACTTTATCACAATATGCAAATTTTTTGAGAAGGACCTGTACACACATACTGTACACATACAGTATGTACATGCATTGATCTATCCATTCATCTTTGAACTAAGTAATTGGAATAAGCCATGCTGTGTTGCACTTGAGGATTTGGGCGATTTGTAGTGTACTTTTCAGGTTACTTTCGTTTCTGTATCTTGCGCAATAATCTGGCAGATAACTGCTCATAACTTTTTAATGAACATTTTGATTTGAATTTTGATTCATTTAACTTCAGGCAAATACACAAATACTGACAAAATTTCATTAAATTCTGTCAGTTCTTAATAGACAGACATACAAACTGACATACAGACAGAAAATGTTCTTGTCCTTCAATGTATAAAAAAGATATAATTAAAAGAGCAAGTTCTGACCATTGTGCAGACACAACCTTTCTTTTATTTACAATCGAATCTCAAAAAATTTGGGAATTTTTTTATTTAAATATAATGAAAACTAAAACACATGAGCCAATATTTATTTCACGATAGAACATAGACAACATAAATGTTTAAACTGACAAATTGTCCAAATTTATGCCCAAAATGAGCTAATTTCAAATTCAATGTCTGCTACAGGTCTCAAAAAAGTTGGGACAAGGCCTGTTTACCATTCGTGTACTGTAGCATCTCCTCTTTTCATTAAGGTTATGAGTTTCTAGAGTTTCGGTGTTGGAATTTAGTCTTTTGAAATTCGTGCAATGAGCTCAAGTTTTTAAAGGGTACCTATATGAATTTAAATGAATTAGATGAAGTGTGGATTTGTAAGATGTGCATGTGTCACAATCATCACATCCATTCATACCAGATTGCATTCCCCACCTCATTGGTGGAGAATTTTAGGACACCAGCTTGTACCTGTTTTTCTCCTCCAACCTGCAATATGAGGCTTTCAACATTTATTGGTATATCGTCAGAACAAGTCAACTCTGGTGTGATTAACTGACTTTTTTCATTTCTCTTAAGGACTTTCTTTTAAAGCGGCTCAACAAGGATATATACAATCCTCTGCTCATCAACTTTTCAGCCCAAACCTCAGCCGCTCAGACTCAGAACATCATCATGTCCAAGCTGGACAAAAGGCGAAAAGGAGTTTTTGGTGCCCCACTGGGACAAAAGATGGTATGAATTTTCAATACATTCTACATAGGATATGATATTATGTTACATTTATTACTGTTTTTATAATACATGTTTTGCTTAGATCTAGAACTATTTATTTGTTATTACTTATGTAGTAAGCAGCCCAAAAGGTTGGATGATTCAAGGCCATCTCTTTTTATCTAGATAAAAAGTTTAAAATGTAATACAATTATATATACATTTTGTAGCGTGGTCTTTGCATTTGGATAAGATGCTAATGCATTATTTTATTGTAATATTTGTGTGTTGCTTAAATGTGTTTTCTGTGTAGGTGGTGTTTGTGGATGATGTGAATATGCCTGCAAGAGAGACGTATGGTGCTCAGCCTCCTGTTGAGCTTCTGCGCCAGTGGCTGGATCACTGGAACTGGTATGATATGAAGGACTGCTCTACAATCCACCTGGTGGACATCCAGCTGATGTGTGCCATGGGTCCTCCTGGTAAGACTGGGTATCTCACACAGAATGTGAATAATAACAAGGAACAAACTCTAAGTGACATCCGGTTTTGTCTTTTGATTTTTGTTATCAAAAGGAAAGTCTTAATTTGTCTTTTTGTAATTCTCAGGTGGTGGGAGGAACCCAGTGACAGCTCGCTTCCTCCGGCATTTTAACACAGTAACAATTAATGAATTTGATGACAAGACCATGCAAACAATTTTCTCTAGAATCCTGGACTGGCAGTTAACTATACGGTAACTATACAGTGACTGTGGTATATAAGTTATATTGATTTCCTTTTCTGAATCTTGAGATGTATTTCACTTGTTCATTTATTTTAAATGTATAATGTTAGATCTGTTAAGTAACTGAATAATGATTAAAATAACTGCTCATAGCTTAAATTAGTATTTAGCCTATAATTCTAAATTTTATGATAATTTTGTGTGTTGGGTGTAGTCTTCCTTCGATTTGCATACTTTTCTAAAATAAATGTATACTTGTATAAATGTATACGTCTGTTTTTTAGATATCCCTTTCCTGCAGCATTTGCCATACTCACTACTCAGATCGTGGGTGCCACCCTGGCAGTGTATCAGTGGGCCACCAAGAACTTGCTGCCTACCCCAGACAAGTCACATTATCTTTTCAACCTGCGGGATTTCTCCCGTGTCATCCAGGGAATTTGTTTATCTTGCCCAGAGAGTGCAGATGACCCCAAAGCTATTAAACGCTTATGGGTGCATGAGGTAGGAATAATAAAAATAAGATGTAGTTTAAGACCCTAATATTATGATAATATACTGGAGACCTGTTCTAAGATATTGAGAGAAGTTCTGGCATAACATTGTTTCAGGTGCAGAGAGTTTTTTATGACCGCTTGGTTGACCCAGCAGACCGTACCAGGATCGTGGAGTTCTTAGAAACGGTCTGCAAGACCCAATTAAAGCAGGATTTCCATCAGCTCTTCAAGCACCTTGACTTTGACTCTGATGGACGCGTAACTGAAGATGACTTGCGCAGTCTCATGTTCTGTGATTTCCATGACCCCAATGACCAAAACTACTGTGAGGTTAGTGACCTCGATAAGCTACGGCAGGTGGTTGAGGCCCATTTAGAGGAGTTCAACAACATCAGCAAGGCTCCCATGAAACTTGTACTCTTCCGATTTGCCATCGAGCACGTCTGTAAGATCTCTCGCATCCTAAAACAGCCACGGGGACATGCACTCCTAGTTGGTGTGGGAGGCAGTGGTCGGCAGTCCCTGACTCGCTTAGCAGCTCACATGGCTGAAGCTGAGCTCTTCCAGGTGGAGATCGGCAAGAGTTATGGGATGACAGAATGGCGTGATGACCTTAAACAAATTATGCGCAAATCAACATTTGGGGATACCCATGGAGTCTTCCTCTTCACTGACACCCAGATCAAGATGGAGTCATTCCTCGAAGATGTTAGCAATATGCTCAACACAGGTGAAGTTCCGAATCTGTTTTCTGTGGATGAGAAGCAAGAAATCTGTGAACGTATGCGGGTCCTGGATCGTCAGCGGGAGCGGGAGAAGCAGACAGATGGAAGTTCTCTGGCATTGTTTAACATGTTTGTAGAGCGATGTCGTAGTCAGTTGCATGTGGTTCTGGCCATGAGTCCAATAGGTGACGCCTTCCGAGGTCGTCTGCGACGTTTCCCTGCACTTATCAACTGCTGCACCATAGACTGGTTTCAGGTAAGCATTGAATTATTATTTTTTTTGGTCTCCTGGATGTACCATTGATGGGACAGTTGGGATAATATTACTTACACTGTAAAAAAAAAAGCGTAAAAAAAACGGTCAAATGACTGGCAGCAATGGCTGCCAAACAAAAACCGTAAAATTAAGGTAAAATACTCTAGTTCATATTATGCTCAAAAACATTAAATTTACAGAAATTTTTATTTTATATTTTACAGAGAAACACCGTTATTTTACAGATTTTTCCTACATTTATACGATTAAACACCTTCATTAAACGATCAGCAGTAGAAGTTTAGCAGTGAAACACCATTATTTTACAGATTTTTGCTAAATTTATACGATTGAAGACCTTCAATAAAGCAACAGCACTATATGTTTAGCAGTGAAACACCATTATTTTAAAGATTTTTCCCAAAATGTATACGATTTAACACATTCATTAAAACAGTACTAGACGTGTAGCAGCAAAATGTTTTTATTTGACAGTTTTTTCCAAAATTATTACAATAAAACAAAAGCATTAGGCATTTAGCAGGGAAACACTGTTATTTACAGATTTTTCATAAATTGAAGATCAAACACCTTCAAACAAAGCAATAACACAAAACCCCTGATATTTAACTTTTTTCCCCCCATAAATTCCTATGAATACACATGTTCAATAAAGTGGTAACACAAACTCAAGATTACAATATTTGTAAAAAAAAAAAAAAAAATTATAATAAAATAAATAGTCTGTATAACTGACACAGTATAGTACAGGTATGATGCAAAATACAGTAAAAAGAAGTTCAGTTTTATAGCATTACAGTAAAATCCTAAAATGAAATAGGAAAATGAAAAACAATGAAATATTTAGACTATTGTGCTATAACAGTGAAAAATTCTCTCTCACAAACTTAAACATTGCTGTGAAATATCCTTGACTAACAACCTATGAAGAAATCAATTTTAAACAATATTCTCAATGTTCCAATTAATGTTGGATTGGAAACTTATTACAAATATAGTACAATGTGGTCCCTTTTTAACTCTATTGTTCTTATATAATGTATGTGTACAAATAACTTAAACTTTTAGTTCAGAATCTTAATGTCTTAGTGCAATTAAGTCAAATCTAAAACATACCAAAATGGCAAAATGGACGGTCCAGTGTATCCAAGAAAGACCTTCTTCCAAACAGGCAGTAAAGAACTGTATCCTTGGTGCATTAGGGTGGATTGGAAGAGAGAAGAAAATAACACATTAAGATCTTAGATTTAAAAGAAAAACGTGGCAGTATTAATAAATGAGCTTTGTTTACAGCATCAACAATAAGAATTAAAATAAGAATAAAAAATATCTTACCGTCATTGTCTCTTGAGCTTGCAGGTATTTTACATTTCAGAGTCTTCTCCTCTGTCCCTCAGAGTCTGCTTTCCTCCTCACCTGTAGATCAGCAGCGTGTCTTCACTCCTCTGAATTTACACACAACCGCTTACTGGCTGCTGAGTCACACCATCCCTGCGCGCGCTAAACATTTGAAGGACGCCTGTTTCCCATTGGCTGGTTCATATCACGTTACGTCTGTACCTGAGCAATAAGCGTAGGCGTTTTCCGCATCAGGTCCCGCCCTCACTCGCGCGCTTATTTAAATGCGCCAGTAATGAAGAGGTAATTAGAATATCTCCGCCTCCGGCTGCTGATCAGCCAATCAGAAACAAGATTAGAATGTTCCCGCCTCCGGCTTCTGATTGGCTGTCGCATTTAACACGGAGAGTTCATGGAGTTTTCTCTAATGTTTTTGGTACAAAAATGACACCATAGTTCCCCTAATACAAGCTAAATATCAAAATGTAACTTAAAGCGATGCTTTAAAACAGCTACACAGCAAATACATTATCCTTGTGTCAGAATATGCAGGAATGCATTAAGAAAGCTGATGGCTAGATTGCCATGGTGATATTTCAGAACAACTGTAATACAAAAATATATATATTTTTGATAAGTATCAGTCTCCTAAATTCTCTTCACATTCTTTGAAGGCATGAAGCAGATTCTATAGCCTACATGTAAGTGATAATGTAAGAATAATCTTTTAAAAAGTCATGAAAAATGCTAAACTTGCATATTAGAACTTAAATATCAAAGTATTATAAAACTAATATGATTTACCTCAAAATTACAAAGAAAAACAATAATTTCTTTGTATGGACATTAACCTTTATCTAATGAGTTTTGTATTTAATTACAATTTATTATTGTAATTTTACATAAAGTTACACGTAATTTACAAAAACAGAAAAAACACAGTAAAAATAATATGGTATTTTTACTGTTAAAAAATGTGAAGAAAAAAAAATTTTTCAATATTGAAATAATACTTAAAAAAACAGTCGACTTCGTAATTTACAGATAATGTCTGTAATTTTACAGAGATTTGTATGTAGTTTTAAAAAAAAAAGGAAGACTACTATAAAATTTGAAAGTTTTTTTCCGTACATTTAGGACTTTTTTTTTTACAGTGTACAGTACCTAAATGTACAGTAGCTTCACAAGTGTTCAAGTACAAGGATTTTATCTTGCAATATCTTGCTAAATTTTTTATTATCATATATCATATCATATCTCCAAATGAGGATGGGTACTCTTAAGGTTTCTTCCTACTGCCATCTCAGGGAGTTTTACCTTGCCACCATCACCCTCAGCTTGCTCATCAGGGAATACCTAATAATTTAGATTCATACACATTTTTCACATTTCATAAAAAATTCCCTAATTTTCTTTTGATTGTGTAAAGATGCATTGTAACAATGACAACCGTTAAAAGCGCTATAAAAATAAAATAAAATTAAATATTTCCAATATTGTGAGTGTGAAAGTGAATGTATAAATGTCTAAAGTTCGGTATATTGTCTGTGCGTGTGGGGATCCAGTCGGCCTCACCAGTCTCAAAGAATCAGTCCGGAAGTTGGATGATAGAAAATGGCCTGTGAAGCTGTCCTGATGGTGAATAATTCTAATTTCGTAAAATCCTCAACAAAGCAGTTCACAGTCCAGTACAGTAGCAAACAGCTCAAAATGAAGAGAAACCAGAGGGGAAAAAGTGACAAAATGGCGTCTACAGTAGGATTCCCCTCATGATTTAAAGTCGCAAAGACAACATTTCACTGTAAGATTCATCTCCTTAGGCATGACTGCGGTTTTTGGACACATGAATGGCAGTGTCGGAAAGGGTACAGATTTACTCAATTGGATAAAGTATCTGAGCATCTAACCATCACCCTTTTGTGTGTTCCCCATCTGTTGCCACAAAGTTGGATGCAGGTTGTGGAAAGGAAATGGAGCTTAGGTCTAGAATAGGATGTGATGGTCAGGTGTTCAAAAAAACTAATTGTTCATGTAGTAAGAAGCATGTGTTAAGTTCCATATGACTGCTTGTATAAAAGAAATAAATGTTATAAGTGACCAAGGGGAGGGGCTCCAATAAAAGAGGGCTCTTATTGTGAAGAGGGGTCGTAAAGAGAATGTTCTAGGGGGTGACGGAAGGAAGTTGAACTTGTATGTGTGTAAGCCTGACGGCTAGATGTAATAAAGGTGTTATTGAATAGTTCCTGGTTTTGTTGTTTAACGGTTAACAGCATGTATGCATCTGTTGCTAGGATTCACCATGTTTTTTTTTTCTTTTTAGAGCTGGCCCGATGACGCCCTACAGGCTGTGGCATCTCGGTTCCTGGAAGAAACCGAGATGACAGATGATGTCCGTAATGGCTGCATAGACATGTGCCAGAAATTCCACATTTCCACCATCAATCTTTCGGGGCGCTTTCTGGTTGAGCTGCAGCGCCACAACTATGTCACTCCAACTTCCTACCTGGAGCTCATCTCCACCTTCAAAGTCCTGCTGGAGTCCAAGAGAGCGTAAGTGTATTTACGCATGTCCATGATAGTGTCATTAAGTATGGTGTCAATTTATATATGTGAATTTTAGCTGATGTAAAACATTTCAGCATGTACTGTATATTACTTTAATAAAATATTCTCTTCTCTCCAGTGAGGTAATGCAGCTAAAAGAGCGCTATGAGGTCGGTCTGGAGAAGCTTGATTATGCGGCAGCTCAAGTGGCCACCATGCAAATTGAACTGGAGGCACTCCAGCCTGAGCTTCGCGTGGCTAGCAAAAAAGTGGATGAGACTATGGTGGTGGTTAACCGTGAATCTGAGGAAGTAGCCAAGAAAGAGAAGGTTGTTAGTGTGGAAGAGGCAGAGGCAAATGAAAAGGCCACAGCTGCCAAAGCCATCAAAGATGAGTGTGATGCAGACTTGGCTGTTGCTATGCCCATCCTGGAGTCAGCTCTAGCTGCACTTGATACACTTACTCAACAGGCAAGCAAAGACATAACACACAAATACTACTGTATACATGCAAGTACATTGTGTTAATAACTAAAAATTTTGTCTGCTTTTCTGTAGGACATTACGCTGGTGAAGTCCATGAAAAACCCTCCAGCTGGAGTCAAACTCGTGATGGAGACCATTTGTATCCTCAAAGGCATTAAACCTGACCGCATCCCTGATCCTTCCACCCCGGGCAAAAAGATTGAGGACTTCTGGGGCCCAGCCAAGAAGCTTCTAGGTGACATGAAGTTCCTCCAGAGTTTGCATGAGTACAACAAAGACAACATTCCACCTGCTTACATGATGATCATCCGCAACAAATATATCTCCAACCCTGACTTTGTCCCCGAGAAAATCCGGTCAGCATCCACTGCAGCTGAGGGACTTTGCAAATGGGTCTGTGCTATGGATGCTTATGACAAGTGAGTGTTTGTATAATGCGCAAACAAATTAGCATCCCAAATCATACCACTAAGAGAATGCTTTCCATTCAATTTAATTAAATTCCAATTTTGTTTATATATCAGTTGTAACAATGGCCATTGTCGCAAAGCAGTTTTACAGAATCAAACCATTATGGAAATAAGTTCTAAAAATGCAAGGAAATATGTATAACTTATAATTAACAATTGTCTCTGAAGAGAAAGCTGGGGCTACGGTGACAAGAAAAAAGCTCCTTGAGAGGAACCAGGCTCAACAGGGAACCTCAGTTGGATGATATCAGATAGATATAGCAGGGATTAACTTTATATAATAATATTTGTAATTATAATGTGCAATATGAGGTGGAAAGTTCAGCCTATAAAACAATTGTACGGCCAATACCCAAAGTAGATTTTGAGATTGGTTCCGGATTCAGCATGACTCATAATGGGAAAATACAGGCAGCATTTTTTAATTATTCTTTAGGGCCAAAGGTGTTTGAAAAGATTACGGTGAAATAAATCATCTCTATAATATCTTCTCTCTCAGGGTTGCAAAAGTTGTGGCCCCTAAGAAAGAAAAGTTGGAGCAAGCAGAAGCTAAGCTGAAGTTAGCCACAGAGAGTCTCCAAAAGAAGCAGGCAGCTCTAAAGAAGGTCCAAGATGACCTGGGAAAACTTCAGGACACTCTGGAGGACAACAAGAAGAAGAAAACTGACCTGGAAAATGAAGTTAGTCACAATAATATTGTGTCAGTAGAAAGTATTTAAAAATCATGTAGTAAAATAAGTATAATTTTAAAATTGGATTATGAGCTATAAATGTGTCGAGTGCAGAATATCATTCATTCATACAGTCTTAAACCAACCCCTTTGCAAGCCGTTATCATGTTTTTTCCCACGCCATCATGTTTTTTCTCATACCCATGGGACTGCCTCTCCCTCACACAGGATGCTCATTCACTGCTGATTACTACAGGTATTTAAGAGAGCTAAGCATGTGCTTCAGTGCTGAATTATCATGTGCTTCTTAGCCCAGTTTTTCTCATACCAGTTTATTTCATGCGTTCATGGTGTTGACATGCTTTGATAAACTACTGACTTTGATCTCTTATTTCCACTTTTGACTATGACTTTGCCAAGCAATCAGGATAATATACCACGCTGACTACATTTACAATTTTGAACTCTAGTTTTCATTTCTAGACCACAATTCTGCCTAAAAACGCGGCTTTGATGGCTAACTGCGCTTCTTGTTCTGACACCGAGCGTCACATCATCACAACTGAGCCAACGGTTTTTCTCTCTCTTGCGGTGCGGAATTGTAGGTAATCGTCTCCCCTGCTTGGTGAATACCGTGTGTGTGTTCGTGTGTGTGTGTTCGTGTCGTGTGTGTGTGTGTTTGTGTGTGTGTGTTCGTGTGTGTGTGTTCACTTACACCAACACACACACTCTCTCGGCTTTACAGCCCCCTCCTTTCAGGTTCCCAAACAAACACACAGAAACTCTTCTCTGTCGCGATTGTTTTCATACAGATCTGGCCTTTAAAATCGCACGTTTTGAGAAAAGGGATCCCGCGACTTGCCGCACTCATTACCTGTAGGGGGCAGTCGTGTTTCAGTCTGAAGTATTGTGTGGCTACAATTGTGTCTAGTATTGTGTTCTCTCTCTTAGGCACCCATTGACAGCAAGCGACAGAGCTCATAAACGTGCCGAGCTCAAACTGTAAATACTGATATGTATTTATTCTTCATTTTCTTCTCTCCTTCAATGATGGTTCTTCTTTGACTGCGCTTTCTCCATTAAGTATTATTATTAGTAGTAGTAGTAGTAGTATAGTGCTCTGAATTTATTATTCAAAGATTCAAAGAACTTTATTTATCCCAGAGGGAAATTGCTCTTGGTTATACAGTTGCTCAGATTAATTTACCGGGAAGCAAGAAAAAGTTAAGTTAGACAGGAAAATAAAATTTAAGAAATAGAAATGTAAAATTCAACAAAAAATAACAATAAATAGAAGTAGAATAGAATAGTAATTAGCTCTGGCACATAATTTAGTTACCTATTGCACTAAAACCTTAGTGTAAGCGAAAAGAAGTATTGCACAAGTGTATTATAATCAGATATTGCACTTAGAACATTGAGTTGTGTGAACAGAAGTGTCAAAGTGTAAAATGTTATTAGTTATTAACCAGGAACTACTGACAGTCCCTGACCTGTAGTAAAAATGCTATAGGGAAGAGTTATAAAATTTTATGGCCGTAGGGAGAAAAGATCTCCTGTGGCGCTCCGTAGAACACCTGGTCATAATTAGTCTCTGGCTGAAGTTGCTCCTCTGGTCGATGATGAACTCCGTATAGCGGGTGAGAAGGATTGTTCAAGATTGTGCGTATTTTGGCCAGAATCCTCCTCTTTGCCACGACATCAACAGAGTCCAGATCAAACCCAGGACAGATCCGGCCCTTTTAATGACCTTGTCCAGTCTGTTTCTGTCTGCTGCTTTTATGTTACATCCCCAGCAGACCACCGCAAAGAAAACGACACTCGCCACCACAGATTCGTAAAACATCCGAAGAATTGTATTACAGATGTTGAAAGACCTGAGCCTTCTCAGAAAGTACAACCTGCTTATTATTCTTATTATTGTAACGCACCCGCGCGTGTGTGCAAAAAGACTACAAAAATGTATGATATGTTAACCTAAAACATTATTGTTTTATTGTGTTTATGCGCTTTAAATATACACTAAACAATAAACACTGCCTTGTGCAAAGTGAAAGTGAGTTGCGCGTGCGGCTTTTTGATCAAAAGGCTGATAAACACGTGCAGATATGAGCAGATTTATGGATAAAACTACAGACATGAAATGAAAAAAAAAAACACAATAATATGTGCTACTCGCTGAATACACCGCGACAGCATGCAAAATCCCCACACTGTAAAAAATGAATACTGAAAATAGTTGTTGGAAAAAAGAAATATATGTTGGGCTAATATAATGCTTGTGTCAAAAAAGAAAAATATGCTTTCTCAATGATTGTATAAATTTCATTACTCAACTACGAAAGTTTCATCAAGGCAACGAGTATAACTGTGTTCATGAAACATTTAACTGCACACAAACAATTTTATGTTGGACGAACAAGAGGGACCTCTGCGCATGCGCAAAAGCGGTCTTCCAGAATTTTCGAACTTCCCGCTATTTCCTCACGAAATGGTGAGTACTTCATGGAAACTAACTGTCCTGCAAAGTAATCAGCAATTTTAGCTTTATAACATATATATTATCCAGCAGCAAGCTTTAGAACATTCTATTTTCGAGTGTTTATTTACATAATTTGGAGTGTTACAGTAGTTATCTGGCAATGCACTCGTTTCAGCTCCTAACGCATTTTTTTTTCAGATGGTATGTACATTGACATTTTTGTTAATCTATGAAACCGCTAAAGTTTACTTACGTTACATGCATTTTAATCATCTTAATGACTGATAATTTCAAAGGCTATTTGAAAAAGACGGCACGTTAGTGCACCACTGAGGGAGCTTAATGTTCTCACTCCTTCATCATTCATTAACCTTATATTGTCTGAAAATGGTTATAATGGATAAACGGACATTTTTTTGTCTAGGATTTTTTAATTATTGGCACATTTCACTATAGTTGTTTTATGGTTTTGAACTACAAACGGTTACTTAATTAGTTATTCATATATTTTTCTTTTTGTATTTCAGGTATTATAGGGAGAATATCTGGGAAACAGTGCTTACTGCATCTGCAAACCATCTTGGAGCTTGGCAAAATTATTTCACATGTATTTTTTTTTTTTTTATCTTAAACCATTTCTGAGTTAAAGCAAATATTTTATTATTTTCAAATAAGCCACTGCACGTTTTTACTGAGAAATATCAGTATGTTTTGTTCTACAAGGCAGAAGTCTATTTATCCAGTATACTGTTTTGACTGAGTGTGATATTAGTAAGCTTTGTAACATGAATGTTAAGGGCACAGTTTCATTCTTGCATTTTGGAATGTTATTTGCATATTTTGTTATAACAATGCAGCAGTTGTTTATTTGTTGAAATAGAGTAGCTGGATTGCACTTAATCAATGTTGATAGTCTTTAACAGGTGTTTAAAGTTTACATTTAAAAAAATATTCAAATTTAGAGGAATGTGTCATGTTATTTGAAATGTGGCAACAGTGAATAACCTACTCAAGTAAACTTTAAGATGTTAATTTTATAATTATGCAAGCATAATTTCCAATTCAAAATGTACCTTTCAGTCAACTTGGAACATTTAATTGACACAACATTATATTTCAATTTGAGACTGCTTGTTGGCCTAACTAGGCATGTTTATTCAGCATAGAACATTTAGTTGACAGAATGTTTCATTTCAATTTGTGTGTACATTTAGAGGTTATGGAACGATATCGCGGACAATATTCAAATGCAATTGCAAATTGCATTTGCGATTGCTTTTCCCATATGTGGACGCACAAAGTGCGCCATAATTCAAATGCAATTGCAAACTTTGCATTACCGTTTGCTGATTCGCCTTTGCGAGCGCACACTGACTGCCAAATTTCAAATGAAAAAACAAAGTCCATTTGCATTTGTATTTCCCAGGTCATACACGTCATGAACCTGTCATATTTAAATAGCAAAATCAATCACCACGTTTGCTTTTTCACTTTCTCTGCGCCGCGCGTCAAGCCGGCCAAAATTCAAACGCAATCGCTAATCCATTTGCAATTGCATTTCCAACACGTTACACAGAAACCTGTCAATCAGCGTGAGGGGCGGGTCTATACTGTGGGGCGGGATTGTATGGGGAGTGACGTCACTCGCACTCGCCGACCAAGAGGGGGATATTTGAGCACTGGAGGTGAACCGAGATTATCTCATTTGTTTATCAAGAAATAAACATACAAAAATGACAAATCGCATATTTTCTTGCTCCGGAGTGGACAGAGAAGTTTTTACAAATAAAAATATTTTTAGATCTTCTCCTGTTACAGCCTGCTGGAGCTAAATCTTTCAGAAACGCTGCGTACCGGTGTTATGCGCTAAAATGCCTCCCTGCCACGGATTGCCCCCCCCCTCCCCAACATAACCTCTATCAAATATTATATTACAACATAAATTAATAGGTTTATGATTTACAAATTGCACCAAACGAATTTGATTATAAAATAATCTATATAAAAAAAACACATGTAGTATAGGAGGAAAATATATTAATTATATATTTTCATATACAACCCCTGGCAAAAATTATGGAATCACCCCTCTCAGAAGATGTTCATTCAAATGTTTAATTGTGTAGAAAACAAAACAAGCACATACATGCCACAAAACTATTTTCACTCAACAATCCAAACTTCTGGCTGTATAGAACACTTAAAAAAACAAAAACAAAGAAAGATAACTATAGTCAACGACAACTGTTTTAACAATTCAAACAGAGGAAAAAAATATGTTGTTGTTGGTCTTTCGGCTGCTCCCGGCAAGGGGTCGCCACAGCGGAATATCCAGTCCGCACTACAACTTGGCACAGGTTTTACGCCAGATGCCCTTCCTGACGCAACCCTCCCATTTTATCCGGGCTTGGGACCGACACTGTATTCAGTGGCTGGGGTGTGGGCACTGGCTGGAATCGAACCCGGGCCTTCCGCATGGCAGGCGAAACACCTACCACTGAGCCACCAAAAAATATGGAATCACCAAATAAAAACACTACTTGTACTTTGTTGCAGCACCTCTGGCTTTTATAACAGCTTGAATTCTCTGAGGCCTGGATTTAACTAATGTCAAACTGTATACTTCATCAGTCTGTCTCCAGCTTTGTCTTATTGCAGTTGCCAGATCAGCTTTGCAGGTTGGAGCCGTGTCCTGGACCATTTTCTTTCATTTCCACCACAGATTTTCAATTGGATTAAGGTCCGGACTATTTGCATTATATGTCTTTCCTGTAGGAATGTTTTCATAGATTTTGCCCTATGGCACGATGCATTATCATCCTGAAAAATGATGCTACCATCACCAAACATCCTTTCAATTGATGGAATAAGAAAAGTGTCCAAAATCTCAACATAAACTTGTGCATTTATAGAAGATGTAATGACTGTCATGTCTCCCATACCTTTAACTGACATACAACCCCATATCAATAATGATTGTGGAAATTTGCATGTTTTGTTCAGGCAGTTGTCTTTATAAATTTCATTGGAGCGGCACCAAACAAAAGTTCCAGCATCATCACCCTGCGCAATGCAGATTCGTGATTCATCACTGAATCTAATTATCATCTAGTCATCCGCAGTCCAAGATTGTCTTTCTTTAGCCCACTGAACCCTTGTTTTTTTCTGTTTAGATGTTAATGATGGTTTTCTTTTGGCTTTTCTGTATGTAAATCCCATTTCTTTTAGGTGATTTCTTACTGTCCGGTCACAGACATTGACTCCACTTTCTGCCCATTTGTTCCTCATTTGTTTTGTTGTGCATTTTCTGTTTTCAAGTCATACTGCTTTAAGTTTTCTGTCTTGGCGCTTTGATGTCTTTCTTGGTCTACCAGTACGCTTCCCTTTTACAACCTTTCCATTTGATTTGTACTTGGTCCAGATTTTAGACACAGCTGACTGGGAACAACCAACATCTTTTGCAACATTCCATGAAGATTTACCTTCTTCAAGAAGTTTGATAATTCTCTCCTTTGTTTCAACTGACATCTCTCGTGTTGGAGCTATGATTTATGTCAATCATCTTGGTTCAACACATCCCTAATGTGTGCAAGTACTCTTTTTTAACTGTAGACTAATTAGCAGTTGTAGAATTGCAAAGTGCATGGTGATTCCATATTTTTTTCCTCAGATTTGTGTGATTCCATATTTTTTTCCTCTGTTTGAGCTGTTAAAACAGTTGTCGTTGACTATAGTTATCTTTCTTTGTTTTGTTTTTTAAGTGTTTTATACAGCCAGAAGTTTGGATTGTTGAGTGAAAATTGTTTTGTGGCATGTATGTGCTTGTTTTTTTTCTACACAATTAAACATTTGAATGAATATCTTCTGAGAGGGGTGATTCCAGAATTTTTGCCAGGGGTTGTACATGTATATTTTTATATTTCTTATTTATAATAAAAATCGCTTCGTGATAATACTCATATATTATATTTAATAATAATAATATGAATATTTGATTGTGATGTCCTCATATATTTGACAGAGATTTTGTGGGGGTGCAATCAGTGGCAGGGAGGCTTTTTAGCGCATAACACGGGTACGCAGCGTTTCTGAAAGATTTAGCTCCAGCAGGCTGTAACAGGAGAAGATCTAAAAATACTTTTATTTGTAAAAACTTCTCTGTGAATCTCGGTTCACCTCCAGTGCTCAAATATGCCCCTCTTGGTCGGCAAGTGCGAGTGACGTCACTCCCCATACAATCCCGCCCCACAGTATAGACCCGCCCCTGACGCTGATTGACAGGTTTCTGTGTAACGTGTTGGAAATGCAATTGCAAATGGATTAGCGATTGCGTTCGAATTTTGGCCGGCTTGACGCACAGCGCAGAGAAAGTGAAAAAGCAAACGTGGTGATTGATTTTGCTATTTAAATATGACAGGTTCATGACGTGTATGACCTGGGAAATACAAATGCAAATGGACTTTGTTTTTTCATTTGAAATTTGGCAGTCAGTGTGCGCTCGCAAAGGCGAATCAGCAAACGGTAATGCAAAGTTTGCAATTGCATTTGAATTATGGCACACTTTGTGCGTCCACATATGGGAAACGCAATTGCAAATGCAATTTGCAATTGCATTTGAATATTGTCCGCGATATCGTTCCATAAGAGGTAATCAGCACAGCAAAAACAAAATAGTTTACACAACTTACATTGAGCCAACTAAAAATTTTAGGTGCAACAGGTCACTAGAAATTTTTTAGTTGGAGTAGCAAGAATTTTTTTACAGTGCAGGCTTTGACTGCGCTTTCTCCATTCGTTAGTACTGTAGTAGTACAGATTAAAAAAATGCTGGGTTTCTGTAAACACATTGTTCGGTTGTTTATGCTGGGTCAAAATTCTGTTATTTCGGGTACTTTTATCACAAACGTTGGGTTGCTTTTGCTATAAATACTAAAAGTGCTGCATGATTAAACTCAATGATTAATCTTCTCCGTTTTGTCCCTACACCTTTGTGTTTATGCAGTAACCCATGGGTGAACACGATGATTTAAGAATTTAATTAAACACGAATATATATATATATATATATATATATATATATATATATATATATATATATATAAAAATATAAAAGTGGCATTTTATTTCAAATCCAACATTTTAATGGTCGTCAACTCGCACGTTCTGCGATATTCCATTGTCATTCATATTGCCGCAGTTTTACAGCCCTTTACTAAAGCATTCGCTAGTTAGTAAGTAAGTAAGCATGTCCCGGGTCATCCCTTCCCCATGTCCCGGGTCATTCCACCTGACTGCGACGCCAACGAGCAGACTCCCCGAGGTGGGTGGGAGGGCGGGCAAGCTTAAATTGACACCGAAGCCAGGCGCCGGGTGCAGCAGCGGCCTGCACCCGAGGCTGGGTGACAGAGGCAGCAATGGCTCGTCCTCGGGGCTGAGCGGCGGTGAGCTCACGACGTCGTCGGGTGGCGGAGGCAGCACTGGGCCGATGCCGTAGGCTGGGCGGCGGAGGCAGTGCCGGATCACTGGTGTAGGCCGGGCGTTGGAGGCAGTGCTGTGTCGCTCTTGCCGGTGGAGCGATGCCTGCAGCACTGAATCGTCCTCCAAGTCGGGCGGCCGATGCAGCACTGTGTTGTCCTCACGCCGGGCGGCCTCTGCAGTACTCTGGCCTCCTTTGACACCGGGTGGCGATGGAAGCACGCTCTCGAAGTCCAGCAGTGGCGGGTTGCTGTCACCGCTGCGAACGAAGCTAGAGAGCGTGGTGAGGGTTTTCCCTGGCGAGGTCCTGGCTGGGCTCTGGGGACATGGAGACTCCCTTGCGGCGCGCTGGCGGAACTGGAGCCTCCCCTGAGGCACGCTGGCGGAACTGGAGCCTCCCCTGAGGCGCGCTGGCGGAACTGGAGCCTCCCCTGAGGCGTGCTGGCGGAACTGGAGCCTCCCCTGAGGCGCGCTGGAGAACTGGAGCCTCCCCTGAGGTGCGCTGGAGAACTGGAGCCTCCCCTGAGGCCCTCTCACCTCCAGTTCAGTCCCCTGGTTTGACATGGGGCAAGCTGATTATTCCTGGTCAGCTTGCCCGGCAGTTATAGTCCCAGCCCCCCCCCCCCAAAAATTTTCTCCCGGGGGGGCCCCTCTGCTATGCCTCTTGTACGGTCGAGCATTCTGTCACGTTCTGCTATGATGTTGGACTGTGGGCTTGGTGTTGAGGAATAAATGCAGAGGGGATGCAGTGAAACAGAAAAGAGTCTTTAATATTAAAACAAACAAGCAAAACATGAACAAAATATGAACTAAGAGTTGGCTAAAAACATGGAGCATAATGTAACAGAACTCAAACACTTAGACATAAGACTAGGGATTACATACATCTAATACAGTACAGACATGGGGATACAAACTGGACGAGACAGGACATACTGAACAGCCTAGAGGACTAAACACAAGGGACTATGCATGCAAGGGATAAACAAACACAAGACAGGCTTGGCTAGGTCTACCACCTGTTCTGCACATTAGCTGTTAAGCTAGCTCATAGCTAATCAGACTAATGGCTAAACAGGCTAGTAGCCTGAGACCCAAGGGAATGAACAGACAAGGTACACAGCAGACTAGGTATGAAACAGACTAAGAACTCTAAAGGTTAGTGGCTAAAGATGTTAGTACCTAAACAGACTAAGAGCTAATCAGACAATGAGACTAGACAGACACGAAGACTAGACAGACTAAGATCTAGACATGTTAGTATCACCCTCATTAGTATTGAAACAGACTACTAGCTAAACATGCAATGGGGGTTACTTACACCAAAAGGTAAACACAAAAGGCTAATTCTCCTAGAGGCTAATCCTGCTAGGAGACATAGAGACAAAGAGACATAAGCTAAATCAAAGCAAATACAAACTTAAAGAGCTCCAGAAACTAAATGCCAACTATAATGAAACCAAACTCAAACAGAACAAAACAAAACCCACATAACAGAAATTAATGCTCGACCCAGTTTCTTCTTCTTCTTCTTCTTTGGAGTTTAACGGTGGCTTGCATCCGTAAGTGTTGCACTACCGCCACCTTCTGGTTGATTCTCCTTTAGTTGTTTCTTCTCTCTATTTCCAGGTTATTTCCTCCACATCTTATATTCTATCCAGTAACCAGTAGTAACTAAGAAGTTACAAATGTTTTTCTTTCCTCGCCCACTCATCCCACTTTTCAGTATATCTTTTATCTCTGTCCCAACCAGTCCACCTTTTCTTAATTCTTCCATCATTTTTCTCCTTTCTTCTTCATATCTTCTGCAATTTATAAGTACATGTTCTATGGTTTCTTGTGTCTGACAAACCTCACAAAAGCCAGTGGGATGCTTCCCTATAATGTATAATGTACTATTCAGATTACTGTGTCCAATTCTTAATCTTGTCATTGCTGTTTCTTCTCTTCTTGTCCCTCCCCAGTTCCTCTCAGTTCCAACTTTATTTTGAATGCCATATAAATGTCTCCCTTTAATTTCCCAATCCCACTGCTGTTGCCATTCTCTCACAGCTTCTTTCCAAACTATACTTTTCCCCTCAGCCTTTGACATTTTTATATTTACTTCAATTTTATCTTTTTTTGTTGCATGTTTGGCTAATTTATCCACCCTCTCGTTTCCTAAAATACCTATGTGGGCTGGAGTCCATATGAGTTGAATCTCTTTACCTTTTTCTTTTATTCCCATGTATATTGTCAATATTGCATACACCAAGTCCTGACGGCTATTGGACATCCCTGATCTGAAGCTGTACAGTGTAGACAATGAGTCACTTCCAATTAAATATTATAATTTTTTCCTCCTTTCCAATCCATTCTAATGCCATCTTGATGGCATACAGTTCGACTGTATACACACAGTTCGTTCGATGTTCTTTTGCTTTCTTCATTTCCCTGGTTACCTATAAAAATTGCAGATCCAGTCCTTCCAGTTTCAGGTTCTTTTGATCCATCTGTGTAAATCTGAATATGGTCTCTATACATGTTCCACATATCTATAAAATTCGTCTACTAGGTCTACATTACGATTTATTGATTTGATTTGATGCAATTTAAAATCAACTTCCATGGTTTCCATTTTCCACACTGGATAGTCAGGCCATATCACCGTTGGACAGAACTCTTTTTCACTCACCCCCAAATCTCTAGCTGACTTATCTCCTACCCACCCGAAACTATTCTTTTGTTCTCTTTCCTTTTCCCAACAAGTTTGTAGCACTTTCTTCGTGGGGTGACTGTCTCTATGTCCCTTCAAATTAATCCAATAATTTACCAGCAATTGCTTACGTCGAATGTTTAAAGGCATTTCTCCTGCTTCCACCTGAAGCGCACACACTGGTGATGTTTTTACTGCACCTAAGCATAATCTCAAAGCTCTAGCCTGTATTTTATCAAGCCTTGTAAGTACAGATTTGGCTGCTGATCCATATACCACACTCCCATAATCAATTCTTGATCTTATTAGACTTACATATATATATATTTCAGTGATTGATAGTCTGCACCCCATTCCAGTCCTGTTAAACACCTCATTGTGTTTAGTACTTTTTTGCATTTATCCTCCACCTTCCTTATATGTTCTGCCCAGGTTAACCATGAGTCAAAATGCACTCCCAGAAAGCAAAATTTATTAACCTTCTCCAACCTATTTCCGTATAATTTTAAATTAATCCCCTCATGAATTTTCTTCCTAGTAAAAAACATTACTTTATTTTTTTCAACAGAGAATTTAAAGCCCCAATTTATTCCCCACCTCTCAACCTGCTGGATACCTTCTTGCATTTTCTTAACTATATACTCCACATTTCTTCCTCTTTTCCATATTGCTCCATCATCCGCAAACAAGGATCTCCCCATGTTCACTTGTATATTTCCATATATGTCATTTATCATAATTGAGAATAACGTGGGACTTATTACACTCCCCTGGGGGGTTCCATTCTCTACCATACGTTTGCTAGACATTTCTTTTCCTATCCTAACCTGAATTGTTCTGCCTTTCAGAAAATCCCTAATCCATTTAAAAATGTTTCCTCTAATTCCCATTTTATGTACCTTAATCATCAACCCCTCTCTCCATAGCATGTCATATGCTTTTTCTACACCAAAAAATACAGCTACAACTGTCTCTTTATTTATTTGAGCTTTCCTTATCTCATCTTCCAAGCATACCACTGCATCCATAGTACCCCTCCCTCTCCTAAATCCGCTTTGATATTCAGTCATCATACCTTGTTTTTCCATAATATACATTAATCTCTCATTTATCATTCTTTCCATTAGTTTACAGATATGTGAGGTCAGGGCAATGGGTCTATAGTTTGATGGCTTACTAGACTCTTTCCCAGGTTTTCTTATTGGAATAATAATGGCTTCTTTCCAATTTTTTGGCAATTTACCTTCTTCCCACACTTTATTGTATAGTATCAATAATTTCTTCTTCCCTTTTTCACTCAGATGCTTTATCATTATATAACAAACATCATCTTTCCCTGGTGCAGTCTTCCCAGTTTTTGCCAGTGCTTTGTTTAATTCTTCCATTCTAAATGGTAAATTATGTTCACCTTCTTCACTTTCCATTACTTTCAGTGCCTCCAGATTATCAGTACTAGTTTTCTCTCTACCCCTCTTCCCTTCTTCAGATAGATTATTTGAGCTGTGAACTTGGGCAAATGTATTTACCAACATTTCAGCCTTTTCTTTATTTGTAACTGCGACCTCATTCCCATTGTTCAACACCGGGTAGTTCCAATCTCTCCTTTCTCCACCCATCTTTTTAATCATTGTCCACACTTCTCCTATTTGGGTAGAGTCCCCAATTGAACTGCAGTAATTCCTCCAACATAATCTTTTTGCTTGTCTTACCGTTTTCCTTACTATTGCTTGTGCACATTTATACTGTATCATATGCATGAAATTATGTGATCTTTTCATTACTTTAAACGCTTTATTTCTGTTTTGAACTGCTTTCTTACATTCATCATTCCACCATGGTACTTCCTTTCTTTTTATTTTACCTTGACTTTTTGGGATAGCTTCTAGCGCTGCTGTTATTATGCTATGTCTTACTTTATTTTCAAGCATTTCTATATTGTCATCATGTTCAAGCTGATTTAAATATTTGTCACTTTCTTTCTGAAATTTATCCCAGTCAGCTTTTTCAAATACCCATCTTCCTCCTCTTCCTTCAAAAACTTGTGGTATATTTATCTTGATTTTACACAAAATTGGATAGTGATCACTTCCTACTGTTCCTTCCTTATACACCTTCCAATTACACATTGCTGCCACACAGCTAGACACCAATGTAAGATCTAGAGCAGACTCCCTTCCAGTACTAACCTCTATTCTTGTTTTAGTTCCATCGTTTAAACATACTAAATTTTTTTCCTCTAATAACTCTTCTATTACTTGCCCATTTATATCCACTTTTTCACTTCCCCACAATGTATTATGTGCATTGAAGTCCCCACACCATATAACATTATTACTACCTTGTCCCTTTATTTCCTCAAGCTGATTCATTTGCAGTCTTCTACATGGATTATAAAAATTTATGATTACACATTTCTTCCCCATACCCCATACTTCTACTGCTACATACTCGCATTCACTCCCTATACCTACCACCCTGTGCGGCACTCCTTCTTTCACAAAAGTAACACACCCCCCTCCACTACCATTTACCCTATCCTGTCTAATTGATACATACCCATATATGACAAAATCTAAATTTGGCTTTAGCCAGGATTCCTGAATACATATAATGTCTGGTTTTTCTTTGCAATTAGCAATAAACTGTTTGAACTCTTGCCCGTTTGATATCAGGCTCCTTGCATTCCATTGTAGGAGCAACAGTAATGCAATAATTAACCCACACATGTTATCTCTTGACTAGCCTGTACACTTAACTCATCCCTCACCTCTTCCCATTTCAAACCTGCCATATCTAGGTGATGTATTGCTGCTTTTACTATAATCTGAATTCTTTCCGTTTTAGATCTGGTTTCAGCTGTAGCATTTATTACTCCTGCTATGAAGGTCACCATTTTCTTCTTCTCTTCCCACTGAGCTTTACGTTCTTGTGGGACTTCTCTCATCTCTCTCTCCATAGTTTCCCTTTTGCGACCTTTATTTTCTTTTTCTGACCTTTCAATAGCCTCAGAGTAAGAAAGGTTTTCCTTTACTTTTATTTGCTGTATTTTCACTTGCTTTTTCATGATTTCGCATCCCCAAAATGCAACACTGTGACTACCTCCACAGTTACAACACTTCGGTTCCACTTCTTCTCCACATTTTCCATATTCGTGGTCTCCACTGCACCTGGCACATCGTCTTTTTCCTTTGCAGACCCTAGCTATATGCCCAAATTCTTGGCAATTATAGCATCTCATTGGCTTAGGTGTAAATTCCCTCACTCTATATCTCATAAATCCATAGTATACCTCTTTCTGCACTTCCTTTGATTCAAACTCAATCAAGACAGATTCAGTTTCTACTTTTCCTACTCCCCTTGTCAGTCTTACTGCGCTTTTAACTGACTTGTTTTGTGCCTTCATATCTTCAATTAGCCCTTTTATATTTACAGTAAGAGGAATTCCGTATATCACTCCCTTACTTCCACCCATTCTTCTTTCTCCTACTCTTACTACTTTGACTATTTTAATTTTTCCCATACAACTCATCTTCATTGCCTTTTCCATCTGCTCCACACTATTACAACCTATAAGTAAATTTCCATCTCCCAAGATTCTTGCATATTTCACTTCTCCTATTTGTCCTCTTATTATTTTTGTTAATTTAAGTGGGTCCATTCTCTTAACTCCTCCCTCTCCTTCAAATCGTACTACTATATTAACCATTCTTTCTTTATGACACTCTCCTTCATCATCTCTGCCTTCACTTTCCGTTCCAATTGTGCTAGCCTCACCTTTTTTCTTTCTCTTACGACTAGTACTTTTCCTTACTGCATTTCCTCTCCTTACTTCTTCCCAATCACTTTCTCTCCTCTCATCACTACCAGTTCCCTCTTGCTCACTATATTCCATACCATCCGTACTCTTCCCCGCCATTTTGATAAAGCTGAAATGATGTGGCCGATGCAGAAGTTGCGGGGAGACACCGCTACCGGACCTATACAGGCCCTCGGCCGATGCCTCCTACACCACTCCCCACTCGACTCACCAAAAAACTTCAAATTTCTCCACCCCGGATGTTCCACGGAAGTTGAAGAGCAACCAGCTGTTCTCCGACGAACAAAATCCACAATTTCTTAACCTAATACAATCTCAAACACACTCCGATCCACATCCAAATACTACAACGTCATAACACTTTCCTCTCGACCCAGTTTCCCAGAACAAACAGGTATTTATAACAGTGCTAATGACCCTCCTCAGTTCCGGTGAGCATCCACGTCACCTGACCGAGGAGGCTTCTGGGAAACTGAGTCTAGGAACAAAAACTACAACTAAAAAACACTGCCCTCTAGTGGGCAACCCTCACACTTCAGCGTAGTAAAAGTACCCTAGCATGAGTTTATATATAATGAAAATATTATGTATAAAGAAAATATAATTTATGTATTTATATATATATATATATATATATATATATATATATATATATATATATATATGTTTAATTAAATTCTTAACATTTTAATGGTTAGTGATTGTTGCAGACATTCACACAATTTTTGGGAGAAGGGATTGGCTTGTACAGGCGGCGCCCCGCTGTAACCAGCAGATCAAGGGAGCAGTTATCGGCTATGACACGTAGCCTTCTGAGTTTGGAGGCCAGAGTTGGTTGATTGGAACACCCACACCCACAGCCTTAACAAAAGGCAGCATTTTGATCCAACGAATGATAAATGCGTGCGAAAAAATGCAGACATGAAGGACTATACTCAACAAGAATATAGAGAATAAGAATCATGTTTATAATAAGATAATTAATTAAATAATAAAACTGTATCAAATAAGAACGTTATTTAAAAGCCAGACAGACCAAATTTCTCATTCACTGCTGAAGTAGTTAAATATGCTTATACTGTAGATACGTAGGTTACATTTTAAAAGTACAATCGCAAGTAAATTACAAACTGCATGTAATGTTGTAAAATATGAATAAAACAGTATTAGACACAAATATATGATATAGTAGTACAGTATATACTGTATGCAATGAAAAAGCTATTTACACATGAGTGCTCAAATGTAAAGTAAACGCAATTATTAATTTATTGTGTATATTAAACTTCATTCAGCCATTTAAGTTATATGAAGAATAACGTTCCTACCAGCCCACTATTATTTTCTGTTCAAATTTAAGGATGCCCGCGTGTGTGCAAAAAGACGAATTTTATAAAGAATACAAAAGTGTATAATCTTTAATAAAGTTAGCCTAATCCAATATTGTTTCCAATGCTGAAGCAAACATGATTTTGTTTTAGTATATTCTTTGAATACAACGCGACAGTGCGCTCTGAGGTGAAGCGCACCCACACTTACTGTAATCCCCCATCTCACCTTCATGATAGGTGTGAAGTTATCAAACCGGTTTCGCTGCTGGGGGAATTCGCAGAATTGGGGGTTTTAAAACAAATTAACAAGACCGAGCAGACGTCTCTGCCTAAAATGTATTTCACCAGCAAAACATAAATAGAAAAATAAACATAAGTAGATATAAAATGTTTAATGGTAACAATTAAATCAGACTTCATAGTTGGATTTGATACTTTGAGTGTAATTCATAAATTTAGCGTAGTAAAAGTATCCTAGCATGAGTTAATATATACCTATATCAAATAAAATTTCATATTATACACACACACACACATTGATGCGGTTTCCTCAGCGCGGGGCTCAAAGGGCGGAATTCCAGTGTCCTTGTTTAAAGTCCCTGGGGCACGTCACATCGCCCCACTCACATGCCACATTCCTATTCTCCACCACATCACGTACTTCCCGGACCTCGGACTAAACTCCGTGCCTTGCTTTTATAATGTGGAGTGAGCCCGAGATCATATTAACATTAATTATCGCCAGCCGGAGTGAATAGACTGCTCCGTCCCTTTGCCGCCTATTCAGGGAGCCTACAGAGTGAGCAAGTAGCGATAGTAGATTTGGGGGCACACCCATCACAGGCACACGCCGTGACAGATCATCATACTTTTCTTTAATAGTAAATAATGACCCCTGTTGCACTTGTACCACCGCTGGCAAAACCTTATGAAATTCAAGTTAAACATTAAACGAATTTACAAAACTTTATGCGTGCGATTAAGCGCTGATTCTACGTAGGAAAGTAAAGAGGAGGATCACGATGCTCAACATTCCGGAGCCCAAACCCCATTTAAATAAAATTTACAAATATTGTAAGTAAATAACAATAGGCCACGTTTAGAAAAGCATTTTTATTTAGATTATAAAAAATAATCCTGCATCTGTTTTAGGTGTTCCAGCTGCCACTGTTCTTATGGCTCTGTCAGAGTAAATCATTCAGTAGCAAGCCTGTAAATTTCCATGTAAAACAGGTACAGTGGTGTGAAAAACTATTTGCACCCCTCCTGATTTCTTATTCTTTTGCATGTTTGTCACACAAAATGTTTCTGATCATCAAACACATTTAACTATTAGTCAAAGATAACACAAGTAAACACAAAATGCAGTTTTTAAATGAGGGGTTTTATTATTTAGGGAGAAAAAAAATCCAAACCTACATGGCCCTGTGTGAAAAAGTAATTGCCCCCTGAACCTAATAACTGGTTGGGCCACCCTTAGCAGCAATAACTGCAATCAAGCGTTTGCGATAACTTGCAACGAGTCTTTTACAGCGCTCTGGAGGAATTTTGGCCCACTCATCTTTGCAGAATTGTTGTAATTCAGCTTTATTTGAGGGTTTTCTAGCATGAACTGCCTTTTTAAGGTCATGCCACAACATCTCAATAGGATTCAGGTCAGGAATTTGACTAGGCCACTCCAAAGTCTTCATTTTGTTTTTCTTCAGCCATTCAGAGGTGGATTTGCTGGTGTGTTTTGGGTCATTGTCCTGCTGCAGCACCCAAGATCGCTTCAGCTTGAGTTGACAAACAGAAGGCAGGATTTTTTGGTAGACAGTAGAATTCATGGTTCCATCTATCACAGCAAGCCTTCCAGGTCCTGAAGCAGCAAAACAACCCCAGACCATCACACTACCACCACCATATTTTACTGTTGGTATGATGTTCTTTTTCTGAAATGCTGTGTTACTTTTACACCAGATGTAACGGGACACGCACCTTCCAAAAAGTTAAACTTTTGTCTCGTCGGTCCACAAGGTATTTTCCCAAAAGTCTTGGCAATCATTGAGATGTTTTTTAGCAAAATTGAGACGAGCCTTAATGTTCTTTTTGCTTGAAAGTGGTTTGCGCCTTGGAAATCTGCCATGCAGGCCATTTTTGCCCAGTCTCTTTCTTATGGTGGAGTCGTGAACACTAACCTTAATTGAGGCAAGTGAGGCCTGCAGTTCTTTAGATGTTGTCCTGGGGTCTTTTGTGGCCTCTCGGATGAGTTGTCTCTGCGCTCTTGGGGTAATTTTGGTCGGCCGGCCACTCCTGGGAAGGTTCACCACTGTTCCTGGTTTCTGGTTGGAGGTCTCGTCGCATGGATGCCCCGTGTGTCTCTTTAGGATGCGTCTGGTGTCTGGGGATGATTGGGGATGTGGTCAGCTGTTTCTCTGAGGACTTGACAATTCGATAGTTCAGGACTGGAACTTTCTACAAGTCTATCTGAGTCTCGAATAACTACTGGACTCCATTTTACATCAAGTATTATAACATCAATTAACATCAACTATTATAGCTGAACCTAACACTTAACACTGTATAAATGCAGATCATTTCCTGCTATCTGTTTCACCCAGATGAGGATGGGTTCCCTGTCGAGTCTGGTTCCTCTCAAGGTTTCTTCCTATTACCGTCTCAGGGAGTTTTTCCTTGCCACTGTCGCCCTCGGGCTTGCTCGCCAGGGAATATCTGAACATTTTGATTCATACACATTCACATTCCATACAAACTTAAATAATTCTTTTGATTGTGTAAAGCTGTTTTGAGACAATGTCAATTGTTAAAAGCGCTATACAAATAAAACTGAATTGTTCCATGTTTTTGCCATTTGTGGATAATGGCTCTCACTGTGGTTCACTGGAGTCCCAACGCTTTAGAAATGGCTTTATAACCTTTACCAGACTGATAGATCTCAATTACTTTTGTTCTCATTTGTTCCTGAATTTCTTTGGATCTTGGCATGATGTCTAGCTTTTGAGGTGCTTTTGGTCTACTTCTCTGTGTCAGGTAGCTCCTATTTAAGTGATTTATTGATTGAAACAGTTGTGGCAGTAATCAGGCCTGGGGGTGACTACAGAAATTGAACTCAGGTGTGATAAACCACAGTTACAGTAAGTTATTTTTTAACAAGGGGGGCAATCACTTTTTCACACAGGGCCATGTAGATTTGGAGTTTTTTTCCTCCCTTAATAACATAAACCTTCATTTAAAAACTGCATTTTCTGTTCAATTATGTTATCTTTGACTAATAGTTCACGGTTTTTGATGAGCAGAAACATTTAAGTGTGACATACATGCAAAAGAATAAGAAATCAGGAAGGGGGCAAATAGTTTTTCACACCACTGTACATCTGTATGAATAAATTGATATGATGAGCTATTGATCAGTGACTTATGTAAATGACTCAGTTCAGATATAAGTAAATGGAAAGAAAGTAAATGGCTGCGATGTTTCGGGGAGGGACGTGCTAATGACGATTTGGTCTGCTGTGTGTGTGTGTGAGAGAGAGGGGTTTCAAGAGGTCTTACATACTCATGAAAAGTCCATAGTCATGGATTATTCAGTGAAACAGAGGCTCAGCTGAAAAATGTGACATCAGTCACTTAACCCCAAATAAAAGGTCTTTCTGAATGATATAGTTGTAAAATAACAGATGTACGGTGGTGCGAACTGAATACTAAACCTAAACCAGGCACGAGGATTAATAAACCAAGATAGCCCCATACCCGTTTTTTTTAAATAAAAATACCAAAGAATATTATTGTGTATATACTGATTAAAAACAATGCAATTTATGCTATCATAAGGAAAATCTCAATTTCTTCCATTCCAAGGATTAAAAACAGTAACAATGTCAACTTTAGAATCTAGAATCCAGAAGATTAAATTTACACAAATTTAAAAAGGGGCCTTAAACACTGAAAGTCTTCAGAAGAGCCTCAGATTCAAGAGGTTTTTAAAGTGTGGAGAGGTGCATTTCAGTTTCTCTGAATGTATACAGTAGGTGAGACCAGCTGATTCGCACCTGGGGAGAGTGAATAATTTGCATTTGAATGTTGTCTGGCATTGTAAAGCGCATACAGTGACACTAAAAGAACAACCTAGGTTGAGCGCTGATTAGACTATAGGAAATGAAAGAGGAGGATTTTTATTTAGACTATAAAAAAATTAACCTGCGTCTATTTTTAGGTGTGCCAGCTGCCACTTTTTAGTTAGAAGTTTTCAATAAAAATTTTATAATGCCCACATGACATCAAACATTCCCCTTTTTAATATTTTAACTATTAATGTTACTATTTTAGCTGTTACTGGTTCATTTACTTCAAAATAACATAAAAACAAGAATACAAATTTTTTTTTCTAATTTTGTTGACTACATTTGGGCCGTGTAACGGGGTTGCACTCGCACCGCGTAGTAAAATCCACTGTAACCCAACAAACCCCGAGTATTTTATAGCGTGGGGTGCAAGCCCGGGATCATTAGCACGGATAGCTCACCAGCTGTGCCTAATTCCGCAGCCCCGCTACTTCGCATATCTGAAGGGGAGGACGTCTAACTAGTGAGCGAGGAGCGATATTGATTTGGGCGCACGCCGTGACGGACTGAAAAAAACTATTGTCCTCAAAAATGTAACAGATGAGGACTCAGATTAATGTGCAAAAACTATATAATAAAACTATATAAGACTACATAGCCTTTATAAGACTCAACTTTTATTGAAGCGCACTCACAATAACGAAAAAACTTTGATTTTGTAAATGTTTGAAAGCAAATAAGGTGCGCTGTTCTGTATTGTTTCTGGTGGTGAACTTGAGCGCGTAAGAAAATGAACGCAAACGTTTTTTTAAATGGTCAGAGTCAGTCTGCTTGCTGTTTTCCCGACGTATTCATAATCATTAGTCTACTTCTGCTGGTGCGCTCTGGTAAACTTTATGCGTACGGCTGAGCGCTGATTAAAACTATGTAGTAAATTAAAGAGGAGGATCACGATGCCGAATCGAAGTCCTGAGCCCAAACCTCATTTAAATTAAATTAACATATATTATAAGTAAAAAAACAATAGCCCACGTTTAAAAAACGTTTATAAATTCTTTCCGACATGAGTTGGCCCAGTGTTATGCGCAGAGCGTCGGGAGATTTCCTGAAGCTCCGAAATCGCTGGGGCATTTTTTCTAAATAGATGCCATCTTTAATAACTGATGGAGGTTTTGAGCTGTATACACACGCATTTTTGAGGGGTTTAAAACTAATTAATAAGTCCGAGCAGACCTACATGAAAGGTGAGAAGTGGGATTACAGTACTGTAACTGAGCGCGCTGTCCCGTTGTATATACTGTACAACACCTTTTTGATAAAAACGCTGCCTTTTGTAAAGTAAAAGTACTTTCATAAATAAAGTCATAAATTCACAATCACATCACATTCCAGCTATTATTTCCAGCCGTGGTTAAATAATGGATGAAATAATTATTCAATGCTGGACACAAACAGCAAATATGATGATTATTATAAAAAGCCCGAAGAACTTCGTGTTCATAAAATAATATTTACTTAATATGATAATATATATATTGTTCATTCATGTCTTGATGTCGACACATTTTTACGTTTTAAATAAGACATGTTGGCATATTCACGAATCAGGACATTCGCATAGTTACAGTAACACTATCAGGAAATGAAATTAATTTCAAGACTATTTAAACCGAGGCATTGCCATGTCTTTCATTGTTTTGTCCTTGTTAAGACATTACAAGAACTATATAAGAAACTTATTAGGAATTTTAAAGCACGATTTTGGGCATCTCATTTCATCATTATGAAAATAATATGATCTGTTTTAAAACAAAATAAAATTCATGTTTGCTTCACCATTGGAAACAATATTATTTTGGGCTAAGTAATTATACACAATTCTTCGTTGTACTTGGTCAGGCTTTTGGATAAATTCCTTCCATGCGCCATTTGGCGGATATTCAGTGAAGCACAACATATTTATTTAAATTCACGAAATGTTGCTTATGGCAAGTTGCGGCATGTCGCGCGCTAAATTGCGGCATCTCGCGGGAAAACACGCGCATTCTTAAAGGCCACATCTGTACGTGAGGCGCTTTGTAATTTTTTTTTTTGTTGTTGTTGTTTTACTTTACAGCAGTGATTCCGTTAGTATGCGGTCACGCGGGTATGACTAGCAATGTTCCTTGCAAATTTTTAAACGGTTTTAAAAACGGTCTCTCCGTTAATGTGTGTGTGTGTGTGTGTGCACAGCGCCTGCGAGCACAAACGGAAACACTTATCTGTCGGGATTTATTTTTACGTTTTTTTTTAAGGTAAAATGCAGGTTAATTTGTTTTATTTTTACTTTATATTTTGTGTTAATTATTTTTATGTATTTATTTTTTTTTGGGCTATAGAACGAATAATTTGGGTTTTCATTATTTCCTATGGGAAAATTACACTTGGTTTACGAGTGTTTTGAAATATGAGCCCACTTCCGGAACGAATTATGCTCGTAATCCGAGGTTCCACTGTATAATAAAATATAGAAAAATAATAAAATTAAATATAGAAGAGTTGAGATGTTATGTAATGTAGTGTAGATGTGCGAATGTGCAGAATATTGTGCAAGATTGCAGTTCAAGTTCACAGTACACCGGTATGCAAAATGTGCAAATGTTTCATGTGTGAATGTGTGTAATGTGTGTGTCCAAGTTCAAAGTTCGCAGTTCGGTGGTGTGCAAAATGTGTAGTGTGCCATATAAGCAATGTGGTGGGTATTAAGAGAGCAGCTCAGAGTGGTAATTCCTATGTGATGTTGTGATTGAGATTCCTTATAGCCTGCGGAAAGAAGCTCCTCCTCAGTCTCTCTGTTGCCCTTCAGGGAGTGGAAGTGCTTTCCTGACTGCAACAGAAAGAACAGTCTATTGTTGGGGTGGCTAAGGTCCTTCTAAGGTCATCTTCCTGGCCTTGGTCCAGCACTGCTTGTTGTAGATCGTTGAAGGTCAGTGAGCTCGGTGCAGATGATACGCTCAGCTGATCGCACCACCCTCTGTAGAACTCGTCTGTCCTGCATGGTCCTATTCCCAAACCAGGTTGAGATGTTTCCCGTCAGGATGCTCTCTATGGTGCAGGAGTAGAAGTTCCTAAGCACCTGAGACTGCAGTCTAAAGTCTCTCAGGCGTCTGAGGTGGTAGAGATACTGCCAGACCTTTTTCACCACGGTGTTAATATGTCATTTCACCATGACAGGGCCTGCATGATGTGAACACCAAGGTATCGGAAGCTGTCCACTCTCTCCACAGGGCTCTCGTTGATGACGGGGGTCTGGAAGTTCCTCTTCTGCTTTGTACTAAAGTCCAACTATCAGCTTTTTTTGTCTTGCTGACGTTCAGAAGGAGGTTGTTCCTCTGGCATCAGTTCTCCAGACTCCTAATCTCCTCCATTAAGGCCATCTCACTATTGTCAGAGATCAGGCCCACCACAACGGTGTCGTCAGCAAACTTAATAATGGTGGTGAAGTTTGTAGTAGCTACGCAGTCGTAGGTGTACAATGAGTACAGCAGGGGGCTCAGCACACAACCGTGGGGGCTCCAGTGCTGAGGGTCAGGGAGGCTGAGACATGTCCACCCATCCTTACTGTCTGTGGTCTTAGGAAGTTGGAGATCCACTGACACATAGATGGGCTGAGTCCCAGGTGCTCCAGCTTGGTGGTGAGTGTGGAGGAAATTACAGTATAGTATTAAATGCTGAGCTGTAGTCGACAAAGGGCATTTTGACATAATTCCCCCTTCTAGTGTCCAGGTGAGTGAGTGATGTGTAGAGGAGATGAAAGATGGCATCGTCTGTAGAGCGGTTTGGGCGGTATGCAAACTGCAGTGGATCCAGTGTGGGAGAAAATTCTTCCACCTGTTGAAAGTTGCCTATAATTTAAAATATCAAACAGTTAACAAATTTCTTACAATCAAAATTAAAGAAGATTTCAGACGCCACACAGAACTGGAAGAAGTAAGAGGATTTATTGCAGCAATAAAACCCAGTGAGCCGCACTTGCAATGCTTAGGTCATAAATACAAGCACTGTCAAGAGCAGACTGAATTCACAGTAAAAGCACACACCTTTTATACACTTCATGAGAAGGGGGGGATGTCCCAGGGAATTTCCCGACCCCTCCTCTATACACTCATTTTGCTGACCACATCAAAATTTTATTCCATTATAATCCAGTTCTATCAATTATTTTATTCCAGTTTCTACAAGTTAATTCTCCCATTATAATTATATTTATCTTGTCTTGTACCATTACATCATACACCTCGCTATCTGACTCCTCTCCATGCTCATAACTTTCTCCATTATAATTTTTCATTAATAATTATTTATTATCTTTACACTTTTCGTATCTTTTTATAAAAATATAGGAGTGTTGCTTGTTTTCAAGACTTTTTCCTCGTGTTTCTTTGGTTTATTCTTCATTTCTCAAAAGACCAGCCATGGGTAAGCATCTCCTTTATACTACTGTACTTAATTTATTTATTACTTATTTGCCTTATTTTACCCAATTCAATGTTTTTTATACATTTTATTCTATTTTATAGCTAACTGCAACTTCTCCATTGATGACATCATCCCTGTGGATGATTCGGACAGCCAGGGCAGTTCAGATCATGTTCCCTCCGAGGACTACAACCCGACTGAGCCAGCTGTGGGTCCGGCCTCCGTGAGTCCTGACCGATCTGATTCTGAGTTGTCTGAGTCTCTGATGCAGTATCTACGAGATAAAGGTTTTACTTATTCTAAAAGGGATGAGTCTAAGCCTGCTCCTTCTAAGAGACGGCGTTTGGATGTTGAGAGTCCTCATTGTTCTTTTCAGCCAGTGAGGGCCACGTACAGCACTCCCACTCCATCTAAGACAGCCTAGATTTAAAGTAAGTGTGAGTACTCAGACTGATTTAAACGTGTCTGTTAGTACACAGACCAATGAAACTAATTCCATTGGTGTTCAAACAGATTTTCCTCAGGCCTCTGTGTCTATGTTAAACCGTGGGGTCTCTGAGTTCATTCCCCTTACTGACCTTCCTCTAAGTCGTCCTAGGCCAGAGAAGGCGTGATATGTAATTTAATTTCTCTAGATGCTTACCCATGGCCCCCTATCTTGTATGTTTTTCATTGGGCCTTTTTATACTGTTGTAAGTATTTTATGTTATTACCATGTAGATACGCACTTTTATTCTGTGTCTACTCTTATTAAACTATGTTTATAAGCCTGTTTCTGTGTCTCTTTCTGTGTCTCTTCTTATCAGCTCGTACCAGTCTACGCACACACATACTGTATACACTGTCCTGCATGGAAATTCCCTTACACATATTTGCCATGTATAGTTTCGGTGGTAACGACTTATTACATTGTTTTTCTCGTGCCTCCGGGTTTTTATGGCCTGATCATCTATTCAATTCAATTCAATTTTATTTATATAGCGCTTTTTTACAATGGTCATTGTCTCAAAGCAGCTTCACAAAAATTAAAGAAATTTAACAAAAAAATAATAATAATAAATAAATAAATAATAATAATAAATAAAATAAATAAATAAATAATAATAATAATTATAGAAAAGAAAATAACTGGAAGTGTGGATGTGTGAGAAAAATGTGCAGATAATAATAATGAGACGAATGAATGAAATTTCTCTGATGAGCAAGCCAAGGGTGACGGCGACGGTGGCAAGGAAAAACTCCCTTAGATGGAATTAGGAAGAAACCTTCAGAGGAACCAGACTCAACAGGGAACCCATCCTCATTTGGGCGATAACAGATAGAAATGATATAACATCTTGTGTGTTGTGCAGGTGAAAATTCAATATGACAGAAATTATTTAAATTGACATGAAGACCAGTTCAGCATAGGGACGAGTCAGTAGGTGCAGAGGGCAGATGAGGTCTGGATCACTGGAAGCACAGGAGCAGCATGTGTAGCTCCAACCATCATAAAGCTGAATCCAGCTGGAGCTGGTCCTTCTCTGGATGCCTCAGGAACCTCGCAGGGTCGGCCTTTGTCTACTGAAGCTGGCAAAATCTCCCGATGCCTCGGGATGGGTAGAGAAATACAGAACAGATGGGGAGAATTAGCGTAGTTGCCATTCGGTATAGGTGTACTGGAGTATGAGATTAATGGATGAGTTATGTGTATGCCAGATTAAAAAGATGCGTCTTGAGTCTACTTTTGAACTGAGAAACCGTGTCTGCTCCCCGAACACTGTCTGGAAGGCTATTCCAAAGCTTTGGAGCTAAATATAGGACAGGAAGAGCTGTATAAACTTATCACCTCGGCTAAATCAACAATGTGCCTGTTAGACCCAATCCCAACCAGATTTTTAAAAGAAGTGATGCTTACGGTTGGAGAGCCACTTCTAAACATTATTAATTCTTCATTACATCTAGGTCACGTCCCTAAGCCTTTCAAGTTAGCAGTTATTAAGCCGCTTCTTAAAAAATCTAATTTGGACGCGAATGAAATAACAAATTACAGACCGATTTCAAACCTTCCGTTCATATCAAAAATACTAGAAAAAGTAGTATCAGCTCAAATTTGCACATTCTTGCAGGATAACAACATCCTTGAAGAATTTCAGTCAGGTTTCAGGCCCCACCATAGCACAGAAACTGCACTAGTTAAGATTACAAACGACTTGTTTTTAGCTTCAGACCAAGGCTGCATCTCATTGCTACTGTAGTCCTGCTCGATCTTAGTGCTGCATTCGACACTATAGATCATAATATTCTCATAGATCGCTTACAAAATTATATAGGTATTCAGGGACAGGCATTAAAATGGTTTAGATCTTACCTGTCTGATCGCTACCATTTTGTAGATCTAAATGGAGAACCGTCTGGTGTAATGCCAGTGAAATATGGGGTCCCACAAGGGTCAGTTTTAGGACCTCTGTTGTTCTCAATATACATGCTTCCCTTGGGTAACATCATTAGAAGACATGGGATTAGTTTCCATTGTTATGCTGATGATACCCAATTATATATCTCAACTAAACCAGACGAAATTGTCAAGATGGACTAACCTGAGGTGACCAGAAGACGTAGCTTTAGCGGTTAGCCCAATGTAGCGTGGAGGATAAACCCAAACGCGGAAAGAAGCGAGCAGGCAGGATAACCACGCGATTTAGTTTAAGGACTCTCACAAAAACGGAGCAAGGGAAAAACACAAATTTAACCCGCGTCCTAAAAATACACACACAATAGCAAAGACAAAACGGAACCAACATGTGAGTACTCACGGTTTGCTGAAACGACAGCTGGAGCTGACATGGGCCGAACTCAATGACTGAGCGGTAAGCCATCGTTTGTTTACCTCTTTTATACTTCCTGGTTTTGCGCCCGTCTTACTTCCGGGTCCTAGTGCCGGGCGCAGATTGAGTGTGTATGACAGTACCCCCCTGTCCAGGACTGGCTCCTGACGGTCCTGGGATGGAGGATACCCTGTGACGGTAGTCCCGAATTAGCTGGGGGTCGAGAATGAACCGGGCCGGGATCCAAGATCGCTCCTCGGGGCCATAGCCCTCCCAGTCCACCAGGTATTGCGTACCTTTGCCCCGAGGGCGCGAGTCAAGGATTCGGCGCACGGTGTAGGCGGGACCGCCGTCGATGATCCGGGGAGGAGGAGCTGGGGGGGTGGGTGGAATCATGGGTGAGGTGATGAAGGGCTTGAACTGGGACAGGTGGAAGACTGGATGGATCCGGAGCGCCGCAGGCAGCTGGAGCCGGTAGGTGACAGGGTTAATTCTGTGAGTGATGTGGTATGGTCCGATGAATCTGGGGGAAAGTTTCTTTGACTCGGTGCGGAGGTGGAGGTTTTTTGTGGACAGCCATACCTTGTCACCTACGTGGTATAGTCGTCCCGGAGGATGTCGGCGGCGATGTTGGTGGATGTAGCGGGCATTGGCACGTTGGATGGCCTGGTTGGTCGTAGTCCAGAGCCGCCGACATCTGCGGACCAACTGTTGGGCTGACGGTACATCAACCTCCGGCTCTGGGTGGTTGAAGACGGTGGGTTGGAAACCGTGGCATACCTCAAATGGGCTTAGGTTAGTGGCAGAGGAGATGTGGAGGTTGTGTGATAGTTCCGCCCAAATGAGGTAGCGTGCCCAGGAGCGCTGACGGTCCGCTACGAAACATCTCAGATAGCGCTCCAGTTGTTGGTTGGTCCGCTCCGTCTGACCGTTAGTCTGTGGGTGGTATCCGGAGGACAGACTGCAGGTGGAATCGATCAGACGGCAGAAGGCCTTCCAGAACCGGGCTGTGAACTGGGGCCCTCTGTCCGAGACGATATCCTTGGGGAACCCATGCAGACGGACTACGTGCTCTAAAATCAGTTCTGCTGTTTCCTTGGCTGACGGGAGTCCGGCGAGAGCCACCAGATGCACGGTCTTAGAGAACCGATCCACGATCGTGAGGATGGTGTCTTTTCCTTCGGAGGCCGGCAGGCCCGTGATGAAGTCCACGGCAATGTGCGTCCAGGGCCGTCGAGGGACGGGAAGGGGTTGCAGTTCTCCTGGAGAGGGTTGGTTGGTGGTCTTTGCCCTGGCACACACTGGGCATGCCTGAACGAACTCTTGGACGTCCCTCGTCATGGATGGCCACCAGAAGTCGCGCTGGATAAATTGGAGGGATCGTCGGGTGCCTGGATGGCCCGAAATTGGGGAGGAGTGTCCCCAGCGGAGAACCTCGGGTCTCATCCCTTCAGGCACGAAGAGTCGTCCAGGTGGCACACCTGCCGGTTCGGTCTCTGTACCTCGTGCCTGGCGCACTCTCGTTTCCAGGTCCAGTTGCAGGGGTGCGATGATCTTGGAAGAGGGGAGGACAGGCGCGGGGTCCGCCCGGGGGGGGTCCACCTCTAGTTGTCGGGAGAGGGCGTCCGCTTTGGTGTTCTTGGGCCCCGGGCGGTATGAGAGGTGGAAGTTGTAATTCTCAAAGAATAATGCCCACCGCGCCTGTCGTGGATTTAACTGTTTAATGTTTCGGATGGTGATTAGATTTTGATGGTCCGTCCAGACTATGAATGGCTCACTGACGCCCTGGAGCCAGTGACGCCACTCCTCCAGAGCCCACTTTATGGCCAGCAGTTCGCGGTCCCCTACCCCGTATCGCTGCTGAGTGGAGTCAAATTTTCTGGAGAAAAAACCACAAGGGTGTAGTTTTTGGTCTGGACCTTGCTGTGAGAGGATAGCTCCAGCGCCCACATCTGAAGCATCCACCTCCACAACGAATGATTTATTGACATCTGGGTGGTGGAGAATCGGTGCAGTGGTGAAGCGGTGACACAGTGATCGAAAAGCGGAGGCAGCTGCCGGGTTGAGGTGAAAAGGGAGAGAGGAAGGACGGGTCAGAGCGGTTAGGGGGGCGGCAACTGTACTGTAGTCCCGGATAAAGCGACGATAGAAGTTCGCAAACCCGAGAAACCGTTGAAGCTGTTTGAGGGTCTTGGGTAGGGGCCAATGACGCACAACCTCTAGCTTCTGCGGGTCCATGGCCACACCCTGGGGCGAGATGACAAAACCCAGGAACGTGGTGGAGCGCTCGTGAAAAGCGCACTTTTCCAACTTACAGTACAGTTGGTGGGCGAGTAATCTCTTTAGAACCGCCCTGACATGCTGGGTGTGTTCTTCCATGGTGCGTGAATAAATTAAAATATCGTCCAGGTATGCGAATGCCCACCGACCGAGCATGTCCCGAAGGACGTCGTTAATGAAGTGTTGGAATGCGGCGGGGGCATTGCACAGTCCAAATGGGATGACAAGAGTTTCATAATGTCCGGTGGGGGTGATGAATGCCGTCTTCCACTCATCGCCCTCTCTGATGCGCACCAAGTTGTAAGCGCTCCGGAGGTCTAACTTCGTAAAGATGGTGGCGCCAGAGAGGGCGTCCAGGGCTGAGTTGGTAAGAGGCAGAGGATGTCGATTTTTGATGGTGAGATGGTTGAGCCCCCGATAGTCGACACAAGGGCGAAGTTCCCCGCCTCTCTTCTTCACGAAGAAGAACCCCGCGGCGGCAGGTGAGGAGGAGGGCCTGATGGTGCCTTGGCGCAGGGCGTTGTTTACATATTCCTCCATCACCTGGGTCTCGGTGGGTGTGAGTGAGTAGAGATGGCCGCGGGGGGGGATCGTACCGGGTTGGAGGTCTATGGCGAGGTCGTATGGACGATGAGGAGGAAGATGGGTGGCTCGTCGCCTGCAGAAAACTTCTGCTAGGTCTCGGTATGGTTCGGGGATGGAGTTGGTGTCGACGTCGGGGGCCTCGGACTCCCTAGAGCACGTCCCAGCCGCCGCCCGTAGGCATAGTTCGTTGCAGGTCGCGCCCCACTGAAGGATCCGATTCTGGGTCCAGGAGATTAGAGGGTCATGTTGGAGCAGCCAGGGATGACCAAGGATGATGGGTGGAGATGAGATGGAGGTGACGAAGAATTTTAACTGTTCATGGTGTTGGTTGATGGAGACGGTGATGGGTTCTGTTCGGGTGCTGATTGGGCTGGTGGAGAGGGGGCGACCGTCGACAGAGGTGATGCGAACGGGCTGGGATAACGCCTCGAGTTTTACCCCCAGGGTTTTGGCATATGCAGAGTCAATGAAGTTACCTGCTGCCCCGGAGTCGATGAACGCAGCACTTCGGACCCGTTTGTGGCCAACCTGGAGGTGTACCTGAACCGTGAGACGGGAGGAGTTGGTGGTGATGGCGGAGAGACGAAGGGGACCCGGCGAGTCTCTCTCTCCTCTCACCGGGCCTGGGCGTTTCCCGGTCTGAGCGGGCATGTTGCCCTGTGATGTGTAGCTGACCCGCAATAGGCACAGAGCCCTTCACGAAAACGTCTCTCCCGTTCTGCAGCGGTCAAGGAGGCGCGTCCTAGTTGCATGGGTTCCCCGGCTCCGGTGTCAACCACGGCAGGAGGTGGAGAACCGACATGTCCCGGGGTGGCGTAGGTGGCGGAGCCTGCGGGGCGTGGAGTGGTGACAGTGAAGGCGGGTGGTGGTCGTGACGTGGTGACGGCGAAGGTGGGTGCAGGTGGCAGGGTGCGAGGGGCTGGCCTCGGACGAGAGAGGAGGCGCTGGTCGATCCGGAGAGCGAGTTGGATTAGGCCCTCCAGGGTCGCAGGAAGCTCTCGCCCGGCTAGTTCGTCCTTAATCCGAGAAGCCAGTCCCTCGTAGTAGGATGTCCGGAGTGCTGCATCGCCCCACGTTGTTTGGACGGCGAGAGTGCGAAACTCGGCCGTGTAGCGGCTCACGGGCAATCCTCCCTGCCTCAGGTGATAAAGTCTGGTGTCGG
This sequence comes from Channallabes apus, assembly GCA_030522415.1. Classification (NCBI taxonomy): domain Eukaryota; kingdom Metazoa; phylum Chordata; class Actinopteri; order Siluriformes; family Clariidae; genus Channallabes; species Channallabes apus. Next base: position 15,493,281 of record CM060109.1, read on the forward strand.
TCTCCACCTCGCCCGCTGGATGTTCGAAAGTGAGTTTGAGTTGGTGAGTGAACTCATTGTAAGAGTGGGCGGTGTCTGTATCTGCCCGTAAAACTGCCGTGGCCCACTCTGCTGCCTGCCCTTTTAGCAACGAGACGAGAAGAGCAATGCGAAGGCGATCGGTGGAGTATTTGGTGGCATTAAACTCAAACACCAGATCGAGAGCTGTTAGAAAAACGCTGCACTTCCCGTCCGTGCCGTTCCACTTCTCTGGTAGAGAAAGAAAAACATCAGAAGGAGGGGGGGGGGGGGGGATGCGGCGCCGCGGCCCCCGCGGCGTGCGATCGAGCAGTGACGTCACCAACAGCTGCGCGGAGATCCGTATTCTCCCGCCGGAGCTCAGCGAGCTCGCGGCGGAGGGAAGCGAGATCCGCGGTGAGCTGATTGATGAGCACCGCATGCTGATCTACAACGTCGCAGAGACTCGCATAATCCGCTGGGTTTACCGCGGAGGGCTCAGTCATTCTGTCAAGATGGACTAACCTGAGGTGACCAGAAGACGTAGCTTTAGCGGTTAGCCCAATGTAGCGTGGAGGATAAACCCAAACGCGGAAAGAAGCGAGCAGGCAGGATAACCACGCGATTTAGTTTAAGGACTCTCACAAAAACGGAGCAAGGGAAAAACACAAATTTAACCCGCGTCCTAAAAATACACACACAATAGCAAAGACAAAACGGAACCAACATGTGAGTACTCACGGTTTGCTGAAACGACAGCTGGAGCTGACATGGGCCGAACTCAATGACTGAGCGGTAAGCCATCGTTTGTTTACCTCTTTTATACTTCCTGGTTTTGCGCCCGTCTTACTTCCGGGTCCTAGTGCCGGGCGCAGATTGAGTGTGTATGACAGAAATACCTAAGTTGTCTAGATTAACTGAGTGTGTCCAGGACATAAAAGATTGGATGACCAATAACTTTCTTTTATTAAATTCAGATAAGACAGAGATATTACTTATTGGCCCAAAAACCAGCACACAACAGCTTTCACAATTCAGCCTGCGCTTAGAAGGATGTATTGTTACTACCAGCTCAGCAGTAAAAGACCTGGGCGTAATATTAGACAGTAACTTGTCTTTTGAAAATCACATTTCAAATATCACAAAAACAGCCTTTTTCCATCTTCGAAATATTGCTAAACTTAGGAACATCTTATCCGTAAAAGCCCTAGTGCTGTTGTTTGTGCTGTTTTCTTTAATAATAACACTAAACAGATAAAAACAGAGAGTCTGTCTAAACAAAATAAAACCAATGTTTTCTAACTCATATTTTTTTAATATAAACATACAGTAAAACATCATTCAGTACAACTGAATCGCAGAAAAAAAATTCAGCAAAAATATTTAGTACAACGCAATCTTTGGATCCTTGATGAGACGGCATAAATATTTAATACAGCAAATTAAATATTTTGGTTTATATTATATGGTTAATGTATTTTGGGTTGACAACCAGACTGCTCATTACCGTCGCACTCACCGCCGTGGAAAGCGGCAGCGGCCAAAATAAACCAGGAGCATTTCAAAATAATTCGTGAAATGACCGCCAGGTGGCGCAAATTTACATTTTCCGTCGTCTCGGTTTTTAAATATATTCAGAGCTTAAGTCATAATAAAGTCAAAACAATATGTTGTAGCAAAGTAATACTACAATTATGATAATTTACACATCCAACAAACATGAAAAACTATAAATATAAAAAAATATGAGTTAGAAAACATTGGTTTTATTTTGTTTAGACAGACTCTCTGTTTTTATCTGTTTAGTGTTATTATTAAAGAAAACAGCACAAACAACAGCACTAGGGCTTTTAAAAAAAATTATTTCGACAATACTTACAGTTGTTAGAGTTTAAGACATCAAGATTTAAATATAGAAATAACTAAAACAAATAGAGCAAACTTCCAGAATATATAATAAAAAAATAAATCAATAAAAAAGATGTATGCAGTATAATCGGGGCCTCTCATTACATTATTTGCTCGCACTTCGTCTGGCACTGAACCAAAATATATTGTCTTACATTTGTGAATAAAATATCATTGTTTTATTCAGAGATTTACAGTATTTGTGCAAAATAATAGTTATGCAATATAATTACAGGCTCTGGATTCGTTTTTCGTTTGCAGTATAAAACCAAAATACATCTTACTATTTTTGAGAGATTTGTTTTAAAAAAATCTAAAAAAATAAATAAATAAAAAATTCAGATATTTGTCTGTACAAAATAATATTTATGCAATATAATCACAGGCTCTTGATTCATTATTCGTTTGCAATATAAACCAAAATACATTAACCATATAATATAAACCAAAATATAAACCAAAATATTTAATTTGCTGTATTAAATATTAATGCCGTCTCATCAAACTCGCAACTCACTCCGAAGGGTACCAATCTCTGCCTCTGTCTGTTTCTTTCCTTCACAGAATTCTGTTGACCAGGGCTTGAAATTTAATATCATATATAATATTTAATATTGGCATAATATCCCTGCCCCAATTCTCACAGCTGTACAGTATGAATTGAAATAATAACAATAGTGTTTTTCTTTACTGAATAGGCAGAGCCTCTGAATACAGTGCGCCTTTTTAACGGGGGTGGGGATAAGAAAACAGCAGGGAAACTGACTGACCATTTTAATAATTCATTGATACGTTGATGTCTTTGGTTTCGGCTGTGAGTGGATGCGCTGTAGTAATCCACGTTTTATACAAATTACATAACATGATTTCCCCCCCATTAATTTATATAAAAGCAGACATTTTGCTTTCTGTATCTGTATTTCAGTCATGATATACTAACATATTTTTGCCGTGTAGTGCGCGCGCAACATCTAACGGGCGAGCGTTCACACAGCTGACCAAATCGTCATTAGCGTGCCCCTCCCCCAAACAGCGCAGCGAGGAGCATTTACATTTAAACAGGTTTTACAGGTGTGCTTTGCAACGTCAGACACATACAAATGCAAATAATATACCTCCCCAAGTGTGAATAGCTGTTCTCACCTACAGTATACACTCGGAGAAACTAAAATCACCACTGTTCATGGTTTCAGCAAACTGGGGAGGATATTGGATCTTGCTTCAGGCCTCTTCTTAAATTTGTGTAAATTTAAAATCTTTTGAATTCTAAAATTTACATTGTTACAGTTTGTAATCCCTGGAATGAGATTTTTCAACATGTAGTGTTATTAATCACTCTATACTGTTTTTAATTACTCTACAATGTTTTAATTTTAGATTTTATTTATAAATAAACAAACCAAATAAAATTATTCCATGTGCATTTACCCTTTGTAAAATAGCATTAAAAATGATGGGTCGTGTATCGATCGATTAAAAACAATACAAGGTACAGTACGTTATGATAAGGAACCTTTCCCTTCCATTCCAGTGATTAAAAAAACGGTAAAAATATCAATTTTGGAATCCACAGACGCTCAAACAGCAAAAGAACATGATAATAATAATCAAAAGAATAATATTATTATTTTTGCTGTTTATGTCCACCATTTAATAATGATTTAATTATCAGTAATTAAAGCTGCTCACATCGCGCGCTTTCACTTTAAAAAAAATGCAGTGTTTAATCAGCAAGTATGTCGCCTCTCTTTATGATTGATAAATATTCTGACTGAAACAAATCTGCTCGTGTCGGCTCATATCGGGAGCATTTTTGATGAAAGAGGAGAGTAGAAGGGGAAAACTGAAAGTGTGTACAAACAACAGCACAATGCATGTGTGAATGGCTGAAACGTGGTTGTGAATAAACCTTTTAGTCAATGTACGTTAAATGTTTGCGTGATCCCGCAGCACTTGTGCGCTGTTTAACTTTGCCGAGTTTTGATCTAAAGTCAGATGAACGCGCGCGCCGATATGAGAGATTAGATATCTCTTTCAGCAAACACATATTATAGGTGTTAAATAAGCGCTGTCTATGCGGCGCTGGGAGAAACGCACGCCGATGTCAGTCCCTAGCAAGGAGCATTTACTTACATGCTCTTTACCTCTAAACTGAGTCATTTACATAAATCACTGATCACATTTAAACAATTTATTCATACAGATGTACATGTTTTATAGGTTTGTTACTGAAGAACTGTGGCAGCGGGCACACCTAATAATAAATGCCGGATTATTATTTTTTTTTTATTGTTTTATATAAATAAAAATGCTTTTATAAATGTGGGCTACTGTTATCTACTTCAAATATTTGTTAAAACAGCCAGGAAACTCACTCTGGCCATTTTAATAATTCATTGATAAATTAGTGATTCCTTTGGTTTCGGCTGTGCTGATCATGTCATCTCGTCGTCTCGGCAGCAGTGAGCGCGCCTATAATTCACTTCTCATACGAATTACATAATCTAATAATTTTTTTCATTAGTTTATATTAAAGCAGATATTTCTCTTTCTATAAGTATATATTTTTCACGTCTGTGAGGCGAGTATACACGGAGTTTGGGTTCATTTTCTGACGCGCTCAAGTTCACCAAAATCAATACAGAACCCCGTTTACTTTATTTATTTAACAAAATCATAAAGTTTTTTCGTCATTGTGAGTGCACCTAAATAAAAGTAGAGTCTTATAAAAGCTACAAATTTAAAGAACACAAAATATAAGATGACACAAGACCCTACACGTGTAGCCTTTCTACTGTAATTACACGTAATAAAAAGGTACAGTGTGTTAACGTTTACGTTGCTTAAATTCGATCCTAAAAAAACTGAATTTAATTTTAATTATAAATTTGTACTGTAATGTTACTACTGTGATTATGAATTCGTTTATTTACAATGTTTCACTTTATTTTATCTGCAACGATGTGCAGCTGTGGACGACCTGTGCCTCATTAAGCCTGGAGAGAACGAACTGATGCCTGAGGCGTCAGTCTATAGTTATATAACGCCACTCAGCGGTAAAAGCCAGCAAACACACAAACCCAAATGCTGACGCCATACACCAGCGACGGTAGAAGTCGCATACTGCTTGTGCACCCACTGTACCTGTAAAGCACTGAAAATCTAAATGTGAAGCTATAGGCTGAACTGGATCGTGAGATACTATTAGAGGTTGAACCTCCAGTATTTTCTTCCTGATATTATTGATTTTTTCATTAAAGAAGTCCATAAAGTCTTCAGTTCTAAACTGTGATGGGATACTCTCTGCGGGCATCTTAGGTTTTGTTAGGCGAGCCACTGTACTAAATAAGAACCTGGGATTGTTTTGGTTTCTTGCTGTCAGTTGGCTAAGATGCTCAGTCCTAGCAGTTTTTAGAGCCTGTCTATAGCTGCACATACTGTCTTTATACGCAATTCGAAAAACTTCTAATTTAGTTTTCCTCCATTTTCGCTCGAGGTTACGGGTTGCTCTCTTTAGGGCGCGAGTATGACTGTTGTACCACGGTGCAAGTGTTTTATCTGTGACTTTTTTTAATCTGATGGGAGCAACAATGTCTAATGTACTGGTAAAAATAGTGCCCATGCTGCTAATCTGCTCTTCTCATTAATTTTCAGGTTTGTCCAATTATTTTTGGTTTCTGGTCTTATGTCTCCCTTATCTTATCTGGTTATCTGTTGGTTCCAGCTGTGTCCAGTTTCTGGTCCTTCTATATTTTCATTACCTCATCTAGTTATCCTTTTATGTACTTCCGATCTTTCCCTCAACTCTTCATTAAGTGTGTGTGTGCTCAGTTTTCCGCTAAGTCCGGCACCTTAAGTGTGTGTGCTCAGTTTCAGCAAGTCCGGCACCTGGCGCCTTATCTTGTCTATGTTTTACGACCTGTCATGCTCCTTGGTCTTATGAAGTTTCGGGTACCCCTGTCTTTTCTGCTTTTCCTGACTTTCCCCTGTCTGTTAATGCAATAATGGTGATTTAATTCTTATTTATATTTCTACCTACTTAAATATATATTGATTAAATATGCTTACACCAGTGTGTCAGGTAGTGAAGAAATGGTGAAGTCCCTGACCAGCCGCTCAAAGCACTTCATCATTACTGAAGTCAGGGCTACAGATAATCATTGACGGAAGCAGGATGGGGTTTCTTTGGTGTTCGCTCCACTGAAGGCTCTCCTTACGTCATGCTTGGAGATTCTGAACGCGTTTGTGGTGTAGGCATTGTCTTCCTGACTGTAGCCATTAGCGTTGTTAGCATGGTTAGCTTTGCTCTATTTGCATTTCTGGCTGCAGCCTCGAAGTGAGCGTAGAAGGTGTTCAGCCCGTCTTCTAGAGACACATTCGGCATACCGTATGTTGATGCTTTATAATTGGTTATTTTCCTTAATTCCTGGCTCCGGCTCCTAGAGTTTCTGTGCCAGGAATGATGTGTGCCAGTCCTCCATATTTGATACTTTTCTTAAAGGATAAGATGGTATTTTATTTTAAGAGATTTAGGCCAAAACCCATTTGTGATAGGTGGAGTTGTGTACTAAGAAGCTGGAGAGGGCAAAACAGCTGATTGGCGGTTTAGGAGGAGAGAAGACACGTTGGAGTGAGACGGCACTGAACCTGGGAGAACTCTACATCAATCTTACTGGAGATATTCTCGTCTCAGCTGCTATAGTAGCCTACCTCGGAGTTTTTACATCGAGTTATAGACAGGTATACACACACACACACACACACACACAAACAGTGCATGCATACGTTTGTCAAGTAAAATATTTCAAATGTATATCAACCTGTCATATTTCTAAATACCCAACTTTACCAATTTTTATGAGATACACAATTCATATTAAAATGCTTTTACAAGGATGCTGTTCAAGGTTTCATAGTTACATAATACATACAGTTACGTAGTACATATTTAAATTTCATCTATAGTATTTTTTAAGTCCAACTATAAATTAAAGCAATTTTCTCCTACTTGAACAATTAAAGTTCATTTAAAGAACAGTGTATATATAGATGAAATTTAAATTGTTTCTTTGAATGTGCATTTGTAGAGTGCTACAGAAGAATGGATCGGGCTGTGTAAGGACAGAGGGATCCCCTGTTCTCAGAATGTGTCTCTGAAGCGTTCTCTGGGAGATCCGGTAAAAATCAGAAGCTGGAACATCGCTGGTCTTCCATCGGATAGTTTCTCTATTGACAGCGCCATCATCATTTCGTACGTACTTTCTCAAATCTATACATAAAGGAATCATCTGTTTGCTAAGTATTGAAGTTTATGAAGCCCTGTATTCAGTGCCCATGTGATCATTAAGATTCAAGATCAACTTTCTGTGCGACAGCTGTAGAGCTGAAGCTAGATGTAAGCTTGGCACTCCCACGACAGCTCTGCAATAAACATCATACTGTTGCAATATGCGGATTGTGATGGCACACATTTTTTTTTTATTAAATTTTATTTATATAGCACTTTTAACAATGGTCATTGTCTTAAAGCAGCTTCACAAACTGAAAAAAAAACATCTTTTGACATGTTTAACTTTTTTGCAAGTGAACATAATGCATTATAAAAGAACATTGCTGCATCTGATTCACTGTGATCTTGGGCAAATATTACCTCAGGTGGGCTTTATGAAGAAACGACGGGTGTTTCTTGCATGTGAATGTTCTTAAGATTCTTTTTTACAAGGTTATGAAATGTTCCTAACTTGTTTCTTACACCCATTCTATGCAGGAATGCAAGACGATGGCCTCTGATGATTGACCCACAGGGCCAAGCAAACAAGTGGGTAAAGAACATGGAGAAGGCGAACAACCTGCATGTTATCAAGCTGAGCGACAGCGACTATGTGAGGACACTGGAGAACTGCATTCAATTTGGCAAGCCAGGTAATTTACCATATAATTGTTTTTAAGCCTAATCTAAACAGAAACACTCTACTGTACAGTATCCATTTTTTCATACAAATTTTATGACTGCCCCTCATATGAGTACTGTGTCATTTCCCACTATTGTATACTTCAGTTGTATAATTGTAGAAAATTAACTACTCGTAAAAGCTAGATTATATCGTAGAATAACTAGATTAATGTACTTAATGTATTTACTATTTCTAATGAATTGCAAGTAAAGCAACTTAATGAAACTAATTTGTTTTCCAGTTCTACTGGAAAATGTGGGCGAGGAGTTGGACCCCATTCTTGAGCCTCTGCTTCTGAAGCAGACATATAAGCTGGGTGGGAGTGTGTGTATCCGGATGGGAGACTCCAACATAGAGTACTCACCAGACTTTCGCTTCTACATCACAACTAAACTACGCAACCCTCACTATCTGCCAGAGACTTCAGTCAAGGTGGGGCTTAAACACACACACATGCACTAACCCTAGGTCCTTCTCAAAAAATTTGCATATTGTGATGAAGTTCATTATTTTCTGTAATGTACTGATAAACATTAGACTTTCATATATTTTAGATTCATTACACACAACTGAAGTAGTTCAAGCCTTTTATTGTTTTAATATTGATGATTGTGGCATACAGCTTATGAAAACCCAAAATCCCTATCTCAAAAAATCAGCATATCATGAAAAGGTTCTCTAAACGAGCTATTAACCTAATCATCTGAATCAACTAATTAACTCTAAACTTCAAAATATTCCTGAGGCTTTTAAAAACTCCCAGCCTTGTTCAATACTCAAAACCGCAATCATGGGTAAGACTGCCGACCTGACTGCTGTCCAGAAGGCCATCATTGACACCCTCAAGCAAGAGGGTAAGACACAGAAAGAAATTTCTGAACGAATAGGCTGTTCCCAAAGTGCTGTATCAAGGCACCTCAGTGGGAAGTCTGTGGGAAGGAAAAAGTGTGGCAGAAAACGCTGCACAACGAGAAGAGGTGACCGGGCCCTGAGGAAGATTGTGGAGAAGGACCGATTCCAGATCTTGGGGGACCTGCGGAAGCAGTGGACTGAGTCTGGAGTAGAAACATCCAGAGCCACCGTGTACAGGAAATGGGCTACAGGTTGCAAATTTTGCATGTCATTCGGAAATCAAAGTGCCAGAGTCTGGAGGAAGACTGGGGAGAGGGAAATGCCAAAATGCCTGAAGTCCAGTGTCAAGTACCCACAGTCAGTGATGGTCTGGGGTGCCTTGTCTGCTGCTGGTGTAGGTCCACTGTGTTTTATCAAGGGCAGGGTCAATGCAGCTAGCTATCAGGAGATTTTGGAGCACTTCATGCTTCCATCTGCTGAAAAGCTTTATGGAGATGAAGATTTCATTTTTCAGCACGACCTGGCACCTGCTCACAGTGCCAAAACTACTGGTAAATGGTTTACTGACCATGGTATTACTGTGCTCAATTGGCCTGCCAACTCTCCTGACCTGAACCCCATAGAGAATCTGTGGGATATTGTGAAGAGAAAGTTGAGAGACGCAAGACACAAGAATCTGCAAAAGGATTCCCGACCAAGTATTGAGTGCATAACTGAACATAATTATTTGAAGGTTGACTTTTTTTGTATTCAAAACACTTTTCTTTTATTGGTCGGATGAAATATGCAAATTTTTTGGGTTTTCATGAGCTGTATGCCACAATCATCAATATTAAAACAATAAAAGGCTTGAACTACTTCAGTTGTGTGTAATGAATCTAAAATATATGAAAGTCTAATGTTTATCAGTACATTACAGAAAACAATGAACTTTATCACAATATGCACATTTTTTGAGAAGGACCTGTACATACCCTCACCATTTGTACACAGCATATGTTTGGTATATTTTAATAAGTATTAAATACCAAACATAAAAGATAATTTAACATGTGTTGCCTGAGAAGGAATTGTCCTGTGCCAATGAATTATTCAAATTCACTTCGGATGTTTAGGTGACACTTCTAAATTTCATGATCACGCCTGAGGGAATTCAGGACCAGCTGCTTGGTATAGTAGTGGCTCGAGAGAGGCCAGATCTAGAGGAGGAGAAACAAGCCCTCATCCTGCAGGGAGCAGAAAACCAGAAGTATAACTTTTATTTCCCACTATTTCCTATTTGTTATATCTGTAGAATTTGCTTTGGAGTTTGTGTTTATCTCATGAAACTGCTTAAGATTATCCCCGTACTAACAAACCAGTTTCATGAAGTTTAAAGTCATGTCATATGAGAAACAAACTCTACTCCAAGAGCTTTAATTGTACAAGACAAGACATTTTTTGTTGCTGTAAAAGGACATTGGTAGCAAACATAAAAAATTTTCACTCATAACAATTTGGGAGAATGCTATTGGGAAATAATTAACTCCAGGGTGGTAAGAGTAACTCGATTCAAACTGAATACATGATTCAAATGATCTAATTTTCCTATAATGCCACATCCATAATAATAAAAAGAAGAAGAAGAAGAAACATTGAGTTGATTGAAATTATGGTATTCAGGAGGTTATTGTGGTATTCTTTAATGCAATATTAAAGATGTTTCCAGCTTATCGTATCTAAGAGTCTGGCCCACTTTTCCTCATCCTGCAGAATGCTTCAAGAGCTCGAAGACAAGATCCTGAAAGTACTCTCGTCATCTGAAGGGAACATCTTGGAGGATGAGAGCGCTGTAGAGATTCTCTCCTCCTCCAAAGTGCTAGCCAATAATATCTCAGAGAAGCAAGCTGTGGCTGAGGTGACGGAAAAGAAGATTGATGAAACGCGTTTGGGCTACACACCCATCTCAGTCCACTCTGGCATCTTGTTCTTCTCCATCGCTGATCTGGCGAATATTGAACCCATGTACCAGTACTCACTTGGCTGGTTCATCAATCTCTTTAACTCATCCATCGACAACTCAGGCAAGAGCGAGGTTCTGGAGCAGAGGTGAGAAGCTACTGTACATGAACTGTTTTGTTTAGCAGAAATTTTGTGTATTTTATGCATATGTTTTGTGTAATTAGTCAGTATATCGGAGATTCATGTTAGTTTAAATTGCTCTAAATCTTTTTATTAAAAAAAAACATTTTTATCTGCTTTTAAGGTTATCTTTTCGCCTTAAAAACCTGCAGCTGATCATTAACTGTTTCGAGCTTTAATGTGTCAAACTTTAATGTGTGACAATGTCTTTAAAAATGAAATTCTTAATTTTTACTAACAAGATACAATGTATACAATATTAAAAATGAACTTGTGATCATTTGTGACTTATGATAATTTTTTTGTATTAACTTTTTCTTTCTTATCTATTTACGTGTGTGTGTGTGTGTGTGTGTGTGTGTGCATGCTTTTCCAGATTGCAGATCCTAAAAGACCATTTCACCTATTCCCTTTATGTCAATGTATGCCGATCACTCTTTGAGAAAGACAAGCTACTCTTCTCCTTTTGCCTCAGTATCAACCTGCTTAAACACCAAGGACTTGTAAGTACTGCCTTTCCACATGCGATAATTACATCAAGATTAGTAGACATGTTCAGTGTGGCCTTTTCCATGTGCAATGAATAATCTAACTTTTTTTTAATGCAATGTTTGGTACATCTTGTAGATCGACGAGATTGAGTGGCGCTTTCTGCTGACAGGTGGCGTGGGTCTAGATAACCCTTACCCTAAACCCTGCAAGTGGCTTAGCAAGAAATCATGGGACGAGATCTGTCGTCTGGATGAGCTGGGATACTTCAGGGGCCTTCGAAAAGACTTGGAATGCTTAAATGATGAATGGAAGGAAGTGTATGACAGCAAGGTGTGTTTGAGAACTCTGTCATGGAAATAGATGGTAAATGCTCTTTTGGAAATAGTAGAGGAGGTGCTGAGATCGGCTCATAGTTTATTTTATGGGACCTGAAGGCACAGCATGCAAGTCGACTTTGTTAGGTTGTTAAAGCATGACAGTGGAAATTACGGTTTAGGTGAGAACTATATGTACATGTGTGCTTGTTACACAGGATCCTCAAAACACAATTTTTCCTGGAGAGTGGCAAAAGAAACTGGTACAGTTTAAGAGAATGTTGGTCATTCGCTGCCTGAGACCAGACAAGGTAAAACAACAATGAACAATAGTCTGTCAACACAAGTTTTATAGATGTATTATTTTTTTCATGTACTAATATGAGAATCCATATATGTTTCCCTTTTTGATTTCCTTCAGATCATTCCTATGGTGCAGGAGTTTGTGTCCAGCAGCTTGGGACAGCAGTTTGTCGAGGTGCCTCCCTTTAACCTGGGGGCCGCTTTTTCAGACAGTCACAGCTGCGCTCCCCTCATCTTCATCCTCTCACCAGGCTCTGACCCCATGGCAGCTTTGCTGAAGTTTGGAGATGAACAGGTTAAACATTCATGCTTGTTTTCAATATTTGTCAAAGAAAGTATAGAAGACCAAAGAAAAATACTTAAAAATGTATATAAAGCCCTTTGTTGTTTCAGTAGTGTCTCAGCAGAATCACTGCCCTGTTATGCTAAGCACTGTGTCTTTTGTGTTATTCACAGGGCTTTACAGGCAACAAGCTGACCTCTCTGTCACTGGGCCAAGGCCAGGGTCCCATTGCAATGAATATGATTGAGGGGGGAATGAAGGATGGTACCTGGGTGGTGTTGCAAAACTGCCACCTGGCCACTTCTTGGATGACAACGCTGGAACGGGTTTGTGAGGTACTGCTGGATAACATGGTGTATTAGGATAACCTGAATGAGGTGAAAGTTGGAACTAGAAGTATAGTTTATTGTATTATTTAGTACAGACATTACATTAATACTTTATTGTATGATTAATACCAGAAATTAATTATAGAAGTGGAACTTTGCGACTGCAGTTTGTGACTGTTATTTAGCCAGGCAGAATTTGTGATGTTTGAGATATTTGGAGGACACTAGTGTTTACAGCCTAGTGTACTTCAAAGAGAGCACTGGTTGTAGTTACTGTAGTGGTATCACTGATTACTATTTGTAGTGCTACTTGGATGGAACTTCATAACAAAACCTGGATGTAGAGTTTGGAGAAATGTCTCAAATAAAATTAAGTATAGTTCAGTCGCATGACAGCTATTTATTTAATTTGTAACATTCTTGCTTATTTCTAGTTAATAATCAATACATCATAGATCCTTTTGCTATACTAACAAATAAAATGTGTTGACCTTACTTTCCTCCAGGAGCTCAACCCAGAGAACACTAATCCAGAATTCCGCCTATGGCTCACCAGTTACCCCTCGCCTAACTTCCCTGTGGCCGTCCTACAGAACGGTATCAAGATGACGAACGAGGCTCCCAAGGGCTTGCGTTCCAACATCGTTGGCTCCCTTAATATGGATCCCATCTCTGATCCACAGTTCTTCAAAAGTAGCTCAAAGCCGGTAAATCAGTTTAAATAGAGGGTTTGGGCTAACGTGTAATTTCTTTATGAGGTAGCAAAAAAAAAGTTTTCACTCAAGTATTTTATTTTTAATTGTGTTCTGTGGTCATGGGTTTGTACATCTACATATTAAATTTCTTTTTGTACATATTTGTTTTAGGTGGTGTTCAAGAAGCTTTTGTATGGCCTGTGTTTTTTTCATGCTCTTATACAAGAACGAAGGAAGTTCGGACCCCTGGGCTGGAACATCCCTTATGAGTTCAATGAAACTGACCTGCGTGTCTCAGTTCAGCAACTACATATATTCCTGGAGCAATATGAAGTAGGAATACACACACAGAGTGCATGCACTTATGCTCCTCCGCACAGACCCTCCACTTCTTAAGTGTCCTAAAATTGCCAACTGACACCTAGCATGCCAGCACATATTCAACATAGTCTTTGGTGTGAAAATAAGACGCTAATATCATAAGTTGAAATGAACCACACATAAAAATAGGATGAATTTAGTGAATGTTTAATTATCTACATTGAGGGATCCTAGTTTAATAACCCTTAGATGATGCCAATCACTTTTTTTTCTTTGCAAGTGTTTTTGTGAATGAAATTATATTGTAGCAACCCAGAAAAAAATATGTTCACAAACATAGACAGTTTTCTTTACAAAAAGTTAATTTCCAAATAAACGTCTGTTAATAAATGAATGTTAAAAAAAAAAAAAAAAAAACAGACGTATGTCAGACCTTCCCCTGCAACTAGCGCTCCATTCATATGCAAGATTTATGTAAACGGTTTTATTCAGATGTAAGTAAATGCTAATTGCTGTGTTGTTTGTGGGGAGTGACATGCGGATGCATGTCCGTGTCCAACAGACACTTTGAAAGAAGAAACAAAACCTTTTTAAAAAAAATATTTTTCCATAATTATTCTTATACGCACATAAGAATCTTTCCATGATAAAATGACTTGTGGCATGAATTTACACAAAGTGCTTCAGTTTCAAATAATCATTCAACGCTGGAGACAAACAGCAAAAAAGCATGATAATAATAATCAGGGCCCGGTTTCTCGATAACGCACACTATTCGCGCGCTAAGAAGACTCTTAAGATATATCTTACGTTAAGTGATAACTTTTCTAAGTGTATTTCTCGAACTGTCTCTTAGGAGTCTTCTTAAGTCGCTGCCTCTTACGTCCGACGTTACGCGGCGCTGTCTACAGTGAAGGTCCTGAATTAGCGGACATCGGTGGCTCTGGAATCGATTTTTGACTCCTTTTGCATGACAGTGTTAAGAAAGACGGCACTTTCTATGCAAATTAAACATTGCACTAAATTCTTTTAATAGCGTTTATTTCGACATGTGTTAACTTAACAATAACATGTCATAATAGACAAATATATAAATTAATATTAATTAATATAATAATATAATATATAATATTTTCATGTAACATGTGGCCGTGAAACGAACGGGGTTTTACAATCATAGTTGATGGACAAACAGCGGATAACACTCTTCACCAGCTTCAGAAACAATGTGAAGTGTCAGTTGTTGGGGTTGTATAGTGCACTTATGGAATGAATACGATGAGATGACAGGGTGGAGGTTTAATACCCCTATCTCACCTACGCGGGGCCGTAAGTGCGGTTCATTATGATTCAGCGCGAGTTTTGGTGCTGTTATTACGTTTCCATTTTACCACGCAAAAAAAATAAACATGCGGAAGCTCGCGGACCTGGCAGATCTTCGCGGACCGTCGGGCGCCGGTCACTCGAGGCAAATCACGGTGCCTAATACCCCTCTCTCACCTGTGTGGCCGGACTCATCTCCGTGAGCTGCTGCGATTGCCCACGACGTTCCTTTAACGTTCCGCGACGTTCTGCAAAGTCTGCAAGCTACCGCGAGGACCAGCAAAAAATTAAACGTTGAATTTTTCACGCGGAAAGATGAAAACGTAATCACAGCGCAAAAACTCGGGGTGAATCATGATCAAGCCTACGGCCACAGCGCGAGACCGTGCAGGTGAGATAGGGGTATAACACACCGCATCTCACAGCGAGTCAAACCGCATGAGTGAATACTGTAAGGGTATTAAACATTACAATCACCCAGAAAAATGAATGGATGCGGGGTTTGAAACTCCCAAGGTTATTTTCTCATTTAACTAAATCAAATTTCATAAAAATAAAACGTGTCAAAAGAAAAACCCATAAAGTCATGGATAATGGCTAATGATCAATGAAACATATTTTAAACAAAAAGCAGCGAGCAGCTGGACATCGGGACGGGGAGTGTACAGTAAAGTATGATGCGTTGGTCTGGCACGCGCAGTTCTGAGCAGCTCAAGAAGCTCCATAATCTGTTGCCTTGAAAGGCAAAACGTTTATTTTATATATTTTTTAATAACGGCCACGGGGAAAATATGAAAAGGGCTGAAGTTTTGTCTAAAGGAAAAATGTACATGACTCACACGGCTCCACGGACCGCACCGTCTTCAGTTTAACACAACACCACGCTGTACCGCTGCCTAATTGTTCGCCACCTGTTTAATATTAATTGTGATTGGCAATTTTAATGCATTAGTCACATTATGAAATAGGCTAATTAAAAGTCACTCTATTAGTTCTGATATCAAATAAAATAATATTCTTAAACAGGTCTACAGTATATTCCATCATTAATACGACTTTGATAACGTGCCATAATGTGTTTGCATACACCGCTGATTTATAAAGACTGCTGCTCAGTGGCGTCGACTAGCGTCTTGAGCTGAAACTACGCTAAGTATGAGTTAAGGTTGGTCCAGACCAACCTTACGAACGTCTGACTTAGCTAAGAGATACTTAGCGTAAGAACGTTTCGAGAAATGCGCCATAAAGTTAAGAGAGAGGTTAAGGTACGACTTAAGAACTACTTAGAGATAAGAAGCTTTCGAGAAACCGGGCCCAGAACAATAATAATCATCATGCTTTTTTGCTGTTTGTGTCCAGCGTTGAATAATTATTTGACGACGAATGGCTGGAATGACTGAAATAAAGCTGCTCGCATCACGCACGCTTTCACTTTAAGATAATGCAATGTTTATTCAGCAAATACTGTGGTGTGAAAAACTATTTGCCCCCCCTCCTGATTTCTTAGTCTTTTGCATGTTTGTCACACAAAATGTTTCTGATCATCAAACACATTTAACTATTAGTCAAAGATAACACAAGTAAACACAAAATGCAGTTTTTAAATGAGGGGTTTTATTATTTAGGGAGAAAAAAAATCCAAACCTACATGGCCCTGTGTGAAAAAGTGATTGCCCCCCTTGTTAAAAAAAATAACTTAACTGTGGTTTATTACACCTGAGTTCAATTTCTGTAGTCACCCCCAGGCCTGATTACTGCCACACCTGTTTCAATCAAGAAATCACTTAAATAGGAGCTACCTGACACAGAGAAGTAGACCAAAAGCACCTTAAAAGCTAGACATCATGCCAAGATCCAAAGAAATTCAGGAACAAATGAGAACAAAACTAATTGAGATCTATCAGTCTGGTAAAGGTTATAAAGCCATTTCTAAAGCTTTGGGACTCCAGCGAACCACAGTGACAGCCATTATCCACAAATGGCAAAAACATGGAACAGTGGTGAACCTTCCCAGGAGTGGCCGGCCGACCAAAATTACCCCAAGAGCGCAGAGACAACTCATCCGAGAGGCCACAAAAGACCCCAGGACAACATCTAAAGAACTTTTAGATGTTGCCTCAATTAAGGTCAGTGTTCACGACTCAACCATAAGAAAGAGACTGGGCAAAAACGGCCTGCATGGCAGATTTCCAAGGCGCAAACCACTTTTAAGCAAAAAGAACATTAAGGCTCGTCTCAATTTTGCTAAAAAACATCTCAATGATTGCCAAGACTTTTGGGAAAATACCTTGTGGACCGACGAGACAAAAGTTGAACTTTTTGGAAGGTGCGTGCCCCGTTACATCTGGCGTAAAAGTAACACAGCATTTCAGAAAAAGAACATCATACCAACAGTAAAATATGGTGGTGGTAGTGTGATGGTCTGGGGTTGTTTTGCTGCTTCAGGACCTGGAAGGCTTGCTGTGATAGATGGAACCATGAATTCTACTGTCTACCAAAAAATCCTGAAGGAGAATGTCCGGCCATCTGTTCGTCAACTCAAGCTGAAGCGATCTTGGGTGCTGCAGCAGGACAATGACCCAAAACACACCAGCAAATCCACCTCTGAATGGCTGAAGAAAAACAAAATAAAGACTTTGGTGTGGCCTAGTCAAAGTCCTGACCTGAATCCTATTGAGATGTTGTGGCATGCCCTTAAAAAGGCGGTTCATGCTAGAAAACTCTCAAATAAAGCTGAATTACAACAATTCTGCAAAGATGAGTGGGCCAAAATTCCTCCAGAGCGCTGTAAAAGACTCGTTGCAAGTTATCGCAAACGCTTGATTGCAGTTATTGCTGCTAAGGGTGGCCCAACCAGTTATTAGGTTCAGGGGGCAATTACTTTTTCACACAGGGCCATGTAGGTTTGGATTTTTTTCTCCCTAAATAATAAAACCCCTCATTTAAAAACTGCATTTTGTGTTCAATCATGTTGTCTTTGACTAATAGTTAAATGTGTTTGATGATCAGAAACATTTTGTGTGACAAACATGCAAAAGAATAAGAAATCAGGAGGGGGGCAAATAGATTTTCACACCACTGTATATATTTGTGCTCTTTTGTTTTTCTGCGGTACAAATTCTGTCTGCTTTGCAAAAGTTGCCCCTCTTTGTGAATTGTGTATATTATGACTGAAACAAACCTCGTTTGTTTCGCATCAGCTCATATCGGCAGCGTTATGATCAAAGAGGAGATGAAAAGTGCAAAGTGAGTGTACAGCAGAAACAGCAGCTTTATTTCATTCATAAAATACTGTACTCAGATCGCAAACAACAACATAGCACAATGCATGTTGTCTGTGAATGGCTGAAATGTAGTTGTGAATATGACTTTTAGTGAATAGGAAATGTTCCTGTGAAAACTCACATTTGAGTGATCAAAATGCGGATACACACGTGCGCCGTGAGTATGAGAGATTTATCTATTTTATGAGAGATTTATCTCTTCATATAATCTTCCAGAAATACAACACACGCAGATTTGTACTCGCTTAATAAGTGCTGTCTTTGCGGCACTGAGCAAAACATGCGCCGATGTGAGCCTCTTTATTTCAGTCTTGATATACTAACACATATTTTTGCTGTGTAGTTTGTGTGTGTGTGTGTGTGTGTGCACATAAGAATTGTATTTCAATGAATGTTTCAGAAACCATGCTTTAATTTTGTTTATCTCAAAAAGAGCCATGTTTGTGTGAGGAATCTGAGTGTGTACAGTAGGTGTGAACAGCTAAGACAATAGGAGTTGTGAATGGGTCTTACATATTCATGAAAGTCATAGATTATTTAGTGAAACAGAGGCTCTGCTGAAAAAAAGCACATCAGTCACTTTACCCCAAATAAAAGGTGTTTCTGAGTGTTATAATTGAACTGTTCCCTTTCAAAGGCTACTCTCGATGCTGCGTGAAAACGCTATGGAAACATCTTGTCATGTTGCCGGTTGTGAAGCATGTGTATCAAACACGCCAAATTTTGGCTTATATAACCAGCCAGCGACATTCGTCAGACCATTGGTCTTCAACCGACATTGTGATTGCGTGTGTGCAGCAAGCATTAACACTAGAAGCGCCGAGCATGGTCATTTTGACCACAAGGGGGAAAAAAAAAACTTGACACTCGATCAAAATCAAGGACCCTCCTTTCACGACTTTTCCTAGATCAGTGAGCTTAATCACCCTGCATGCTTACATTTTCTAAATCGCACCAGTAAAAGCCAGTATAAAGCTATTTTGCTCTGATTTACGTGAAAATCCTGACAGCTGCGCAGCGGCATGACGTTTCCAGCCTTCTGATTACTCTCAGCAGATGGCGCAAGGGATCGCGCATACTATCTATGCGGCATTCAGTGAGTATATGGAACTATCTCAGGTTTCACTCCATATATTATGCAGTTTATATATATATATATATATATATATATATTATATTATATTATAAAATATGCTTCCGTGAAATATCGACAATTCGCCATTCATTCCCGCATTGATAATCAGCGATATTTTATAAGGAGATTTAGGGATTTAGCTCTAGTTAATTTTATAACGTTTTAAGAAAATTAATTAGTTCGTTCAGTCTATTTGAAGCTTCTGAACATCCTGGATGTTTTTATTTTGTGTGACAGTGCCTGAGGATATAAAGCTTTATTATTGTCAATTGTGTATGTTTGTTTTATCATGGATGTCCATACAGTACAGTATATCATGGATTTCTGGATATCATGTTTCCCCATCATATGCAGTGCCTAGACAGACAGACAGACAGATAGATAGATAAGATGAATAACTATGAGTGTGGTGTCCTATAATCTCTGTACCTGTGTGTTTGTGATATGTGTGATATGTACACCATAAAACTGGACGTTTGAGTGGGTTAAAAAAAAAGAGTATCCTGGTTATCACGAATATACACTCCCTTAAATATACCCTTGAGTTACATGCTATAATAAATTACAAAGGATAACCTTAAATATATTTAGAATGAATCAGTATCACATCTACTGT
Organism: Channallabes apus; assembly: GCA_030522415.1. NCBI lineage: Eukaryota > Metazoa > Chordata > Actinopteri > Siluriformes > Clariidae > Channallabes > Channallabes apus. Next base: position 15,513,208 of record CM060109.1, read on the forward strand.
ATCATCACTGAAAATAGCGGCGTAAAACATCTGAATTATCTTCAAATATACAAAAAAAAGCGAAAAGACACTCGATTATTTTGCATAGGTTATTTGTTTAAATTCACAAAGTTCGTAAAAACACTTTAAAACGAGAGAAAAACTGTTAAAATCCTTGTTCGCCTTCTCAGCGTTATGTACCGAGTGACGTCATGAGTGATGACCGGGGAAACTAAAAGACACTGAATTTCCTGGAACACTGGTATAAATAAATTACAGATGTTACTGTGTCTTTAAGGATTATTAAGGATGTCTTGAAAAATCAAATTCAAATTTTATTATGTCACAAACACACTGCGATATGTAGTAAAATGTTTATAAATTTGTGCTTTAGGTGAGGTTCAAACTCGGTATTGCTTCACCTGTACTACACGCACTAACCGATTGCGCCACTGGAGCCCCACAGCAGTTGCTCTTATAAACTCATATGACAATGGAATATAGAACGTGCGAGTTGACGACCATGTTTGACCATGTATGACGACCAAATAGAAATATTTTTTCATATACATGTATACTTTTATATTGTTTATTTTATAATAAGATTAGTTTCGTCAAATCATTCATCATAAATAATATTTATTTGTATTATATATAAATGTTATTTGCATATTGCATATTTGCAAATATAATATAAATCTAATATACTTGATAGTGATTCCCTGGCTGGGAATCGAACCCGGGTCTACCGCATCGTAGACGAATTACCTACAGTACCACTGAGCCACACCAGTGCCCGTGTACAGGTCCTTCTCAAAAAATGTGCATATTGTGATAAAGTTCATTATTTTCTGTAATGTACTGATAAACATTAGACTTTCATACACTTGCAATCAGAAATATTCAACCCTTAAAGACTTTTAAAGATTTATAAATAAAAATATTTTTGAAGTGCAGGATTCTGCTTTGGATGGCTTCTTAATGAGTTTAGTGATACATAAAATCAACACAGAAAATGTATGATGTAGTATTTGTGTGTAACAGTATATTTTGTTAAGATCGCCATGTCACAATTATTCAACCCCTATATAATATTGTTGTTTTTAAAGCTTTCTGACAGTTGAGCTGTGAGTGGAGCTGAAACATCATTAAGACTTTGGAAACTCTATAACGATCCTTCATTTGCTATCTACGATGCATATAAAAACCCGAACCATGAAGGTATTCAAGGTGAGTTGCAATCATGGGAAAGACAAAGCAGCTTCCACAAAAGCTAAGAGAGGAGATTACTTCATCACACCTGAAGGGCCTTGGGTATAATAAGATTTCCAAAAATTTAACATTCCAAGCGACACCATTGGGAGCATTATAAGGAAGTTTAAAACTTATGGAACAGCTGCAAACCTGCCTGGCCGTGGAAGAAAGCTCACAATTTCACCAAGGGCCCTTAGCAACTTAGTCACGACAGCTAAGAAAACCCCCCGTGTGATTGTAAGACAGCTACAGGATGACATGATGAAGGCTGGTACAAGTGCTTCAGTGGCAACTATAAGACGTGCACTGAATAATCAAGGACTTCATAGCCGGACCCCAAGACGCACTCCACTCCTGACCTCAAGGAACATCAGGAGTCGACTAGAATATGCCAGGAGGAATTTGGATAAAACTACAGAGTTCTGGGAGACAGTTCTATGGACTGATGAAACCAAACTGGAACTTTTTGGACATATGGACCAGCGGTATGACTGGCGTGCAAAAGGTCAGGCTTATGACCAGAAGAATACCATTCCCACGGTCAAGCACAGAGGTGGGTCAATAATGAGGTGGGGCTGTTTTTCTGCGGCAGGAACTGGCAATCTTGATTGTGTACCTGGCATCATGGATTCCCAGATATACCAGGTCATTTTGAAGAAGAACGTGATGCCTTCTGTTGACAAATTAAACCTTGGTGATCATTGGATCTCCCAGCTAGACAATGATCCCAAGCACACCAACCAATAACCAACCAAAGCTTGTTTGGGAAAAAGATGCTGGAGTGTCCTGGAGTGTCCTTTTCAGTCACCAGAGTTAAATCCACTTGAAAATCTCTGGTGGGATTTGAAGAAGGCAGTTGCAGCACAGAAGCCATCAAAATCACAGAGTTAGAGGCTTTTGCACGTGAAGAATGGGCAAAGATTCCAATCGAGAGGTGCAAGAAGCTTGTCAGCACTTATCAAAAACGCTTATTAGAAGTTATAAAACTAAAGGGCTCTCCACAAGGTACTGAAGCTGAGGGTTGAATAATACTGCACATGCTCATGTGTTACAAGACTTACAATTTTCATTTGAACTTCAAAGTTAAGTCAACTTCTGTTGTGAAAATAACTGAAATATGTATCAATAAATATTGTTTGTTATTTCACGAGTTTTGTTTTTCATTTATTTTCATTATTATTTTCATTTCAACACTATATTGTCTATTGAGGTGAGGGGGTTGAATATTTCTGATTGCAAGTGTATATTTTAGATTCATTACACACAACTGAAAGTAGTTCAAGCCTTTTATTGTTTTAATATTGATGATTGTGGCATACAGCTCATGAAAACCTAAAATCCCTATCTCAAAAAAATTATCATATTTCATCCGACCAATAAAAGAAAAGTGTTTTGAATACAAAAAAAGTAAACCTTCAAATAATTATGTTCAGTTATGCACTCAATACTTGGTCGGGAATCCTTTTGCAGATTCTTGTGTCTTGTGTCTCTCAACTTTCTCTTCACAATATCCCACAGATTCTCTATGGGGTTCAGGTCAGGAGAGTTGGCAGGCCAATTGAGCACAGTAATACCATGGTCAGTAAACCATTTACCAGTGGTTTTGGCACTGTGAGCAGGTGCCAGGTCATGCAGAAAAATGAAACCTCCATAAAGCTTTTCAGCAATTGGAAGCATGAAGTGCTCCAAAATCTCCTGATAGCTAGCTGTATTGACCATGCCCTTGATAAAACACAGTGGACCAACACCAGCAGCTGACATGGCACCCCAGACCATCACTGACTGTGGGTACTTCCCTTTTCCCAGTCTTCCTCCAGACTCTGGATTTCTGAATGACATGCAAAATTTGCGAACTGTAGCCCATTTCCTGCACACGCCTGTACATGGTGGCTCTGGATGTTTCTACTCCAGACTCAGTCCACTGCTTCCGCAGGTCCCCCAAGGTCTGGAATCGGTCCTTCTCCACAATCTTCCTCAGGGCCCGGTCACCTCTTCTCGTTGTGCAGCGTTTTCTGCCACACCTTTTCCTTCCCACAGACTTCCCACTGAGGTGCCTTGATACAGCACTCTGGGAACAGCCTATTCGTTCAGAAATTTCGGGCCAGGGGTAGCTCAGTGGTTAAGGCATTGGACTACGGTTCAGAAGATCCCAGGTTCAAACCCCACAACCACCAAGTTGCCACTGTTGGGCCCTTGAGCAAGGCCCTTAACCCTCAACTGCTCAGATGTGTAATGAGATAAAAAAAAATGTAAGTCGCTCTGGATAAGAGCGTCTGCCAAATGCCTAAATGTAAATGTAAATGTGTCTTACCCTCTTGCTTGAGGGTGTCAATGATGGACAGCAGTCAGGTCAGCAGTCTTACCCATGATTGCGGTTTTGAGTATTGAACCAGGCTGGGAGTTTTTGAAAGCCTCAGGAATGTTTTGCAGGTGTTTAGAGTTAATTAGTTGATTCAGATGATTAGGTTAATAGCTCGTTTAGAGAACCTTTTCATGATATGCTAATTTTGTGAGATAGGGATTTTGGGTTTTCATGAGCTGTATGCCACAATCATCAATATTAAAACAATAAAAGGCTTGAACTACTTCAGTTTGTGTGTAATGAATCTAAAATATATGAAAGTCTAATGTTTATCAGTACATTACAGAAAATAATGAACTTTATCACAATATGCTAATTTTTTGAGAAGGACCTGTATAGTTTGATAACCAGCCGTGGTTAAATAATGGATGAAAAAATTATTCAATGCTGGACACAAACAGCAAATATGATGATTATTATAAAAAGCCAGAAGAACGTCGTATTCATAAAATAATATTTACTTAATATGATAATAAATATTGTTCATTCTTGTCCAGTGGCGGTTCTATACTGAATTGCTCCCCGGGCGAGACTTTTTCCCGGCGCCTCCCCCCCGTCAGCGCCACTTGGTCCGGCTTTTAGATAAAGTCCTTCCATGCGCCATCTGGCGGATATTCAGTGAAGCACAACACATTTATTTAAATTCCGAATGTTGCTTAAGGGAAGTCGCGGGAAGCCGCGCGCTAAATTGAGGGATCTCGCTGGGAAAACACGCGCATTCTTAACGGCCACATCTGTAGCTCATCTTCATTCGCTAGGATTGAGACTCAACGCCACGAAAAGCATTCTCTTTCCGGCGCAGAGGACAACATACTTGGGCGTCAGGTGGAATTTGATCACTATGCAGGCACATCTGTCTCCTGCTCGTGTCGAATCCATAAACAACACTCTGAAGGAAATCAGGCTAGACCAGGAAGTGACTGTACATTACTTACAAAAATGTTTAGGCCTCATGGCAGCTGCATCCACGGTGATACCTTTGGGTCTCTTGCACATGAGAGCTTTTCAGCTGTGGCTAAGAGCCAGGGAAGTTCATACGAGAACAAATCCCCGAAGGCGAATAAGGGTTACGCGCAAAGGACTTCGTACCCTTTCTATGTGGTCCAGACCCCGGTTCCTCACCTTGGGTCCCACTCTAGGTCCGTCTTGTCGTCGCAAGATGCTAACGACAGACGCTTCCCTTACCAGCTGGGGCGCAGTCTTGGATGGCCGTCCAGCCCAAAGGAGCTGGAGAGGCCATCTTCTCGCATGGCACATCAATTGCCTCAAAATGATGGCTCTATTTTTAGCTCTACAGCATTTCCTCCAGCAGGTGAGAGGCTACCATGTCCTAGTGCGGGTGGACAGCACATCGGTAGTCTCCTATATAAATCGCCAGGGTGGCCTGCATTCGCGCTGCTTGAACAAGCTAGCGCATCAGGTTCTGCTCTGGGCTCAGGACAAGTTCCTGTCCCTCAGGGTGATTCATATTCCAGGATACATGAATGTGGGAGCAGACTGTCCAGACAAGTTGTGAACCATGGGGAATGGAAACTCCACCCCGAAGTAGTCAGTCGAATCTGGGAGAGATTCTTTACAGCAGAGGTGGACCTCTTTGCCTCCCTGGAGACTGCACAATGTCCCCTCTACTACTCTCTGACTCATCCAGCTTCCCTGGGTCTGGACGCGATGGTCCATACAATTTATGCCTGTATGCGTTCCCTCCAGTAGCTCTGCTCCCGGGAGTCCTGGCGAGGGTCCGTCAACACAGTTTGAGCTTCTTATTGATTGCGCCCCATTGACCGGCCAGAGTATGGTTCTCAGATCTAATATCTCTCCTCGACGGCTCACCTTGGATGATTCCAATGAGGAGGGAGCTTCTATCTCAGGCGCAGGGGACAATATTTCATCCCCGGCCCGAGCTCTGGAACCTTCACGTTTGGCCCCTGAACGGGACCAATTAAGTCAAGCTGGCCTTTCAGCTGGCGTAATTGACACCATCCTAAGTGCTAGGGCTCCCTCCACGAAAAGAATTTATGCTTTCAAATAGAAGGTATTCGAAAATTGGTGCATGGCAAAGCAGATGGACCCAGTCCACTGCCAAATTGTTTCAGTGCTGGAGTTCCTGCAAGAGAAATTGTCCTCTGGCTTGTGCCCTAGTACCCTCCAAACGTACGTGGCTGCTATTTCAGCCTGCCACGTTCTGACTGAAGGGATTACTGTGGGAAATCACCCTTTAGTTGCCCATTTCATTCGTGAAGCTAAACGGTTGAGACCACCCACTAGAGCCATGGTCCCTTCGTGAGATTTATCTATCGTGCTCAAAGGTCTAATCGACACTCCCTTTGAACCATTAGAGTCAGCGCCTGACAAGCTTCTGACTCTCAAGATGGTTTTTTCTTATGGCCATTACCTCTCTCAAGAGGATCGGAGATCTGCGTGCCTTGTCAGTCTCCCCATCTTTAGTGGACTTTGCCCCTGGGCTAGTCAAGGCCATTTTGCATCCTCACCCAAACTATCTGCTGAAAGTTCCTTTCTCAACCATGCACCCTGTTGTTCTTGAAGCCTTTTGTCCTCCGCCTTTTATAGATTTGGAGCAGGAGAAACTTCACTTACTGTGCCCAGTACGTGCTCTTCAGACCTATGTCCACCGCATCAGCCAGTGGCGTAAGTCAGAGCAACTTTTTATATGCTATGGAGGCCGCAATCGGGGGGTGCGTGGACTCACTTCGCCCCTAGGAGTCAGGGCTCATTCGACCAGAGGGGTCGCCTCATCTATTGCTCTTGCAAGAGGTACTCCCCTGCAGCAAGTGTGTGACACGGCGGGTTGGTCCTCTCCGCACACATTTGTAAAATTTTATAGTCTGGATGTCCATGCCACTCCGGGCTCACGAGTCCTCGAGTCAGCTTCCCAGACATAGATCTGAGACTTCCTGGCTTTGTGCGCACACGCTACACAACCTGGGGGTCCAGACACTTGCAGTGCGGCGATGTTGGTATTCTCGTTCCCATAGCGTTTTCATGCAGCATCGAGAGTAGCCTTTGAAAGGGAACGTCTCGGGTTACTTCGCTGTAACCCTGTTCCCTGAAAAGGCGGGAACGAGATGCTGCATCCTAATGCCACACTGCCACGTGACTGGACGTCCGTTCAGACAAATTAATCTGAGGAATGTCGCCGGCTCACTACTATTTATAACCTGCAGGTGTGTCTAATCAGATGACGTCACCTGGCCGAGGTTATATAAGCCAAAATTTGGCGTGTTTGATACACACATGCTTCACAACCGGCAACATGACAAGATGTTTCCATAGCGTTTTCACGCAGCATCTCGTTCCCGCCTTTTCTGGGAACAGGGTTACAGCGAAGTAACCCGAGATGTTTTGCCATGGACACACACCCAACACGTTCATGAACACAGTTCTGTGTTCAAAACAATCTGTCAGGTTTGTTTATTCTCCCTTTTCTCTGCTTTTCTGCTAGAGTGTGCAATTATATTTTTTTATGTGTTCTTTGACATAAGTTTAAAATTTGCAGATGAATCTGACATACTGTATTAACATCAGAGACATTATGAAAGCGTAGCTTGTGCTCTACATAAATAAGGGAAAATGTATTAGTCATCACCACATTTAGGAAGAATGTCTGTCTTTTTCAGGTGGACTGTATAAGCTGCTTTCATTGAATAAATTGTTTTGCTTTATTTTGTATTTATTTTAGGATGTGCCATTCGATGCTCTGCGCTACATGACAGGAGAGTGTAACTATGGAGGACGTGTGACGGATGACTGGGACCGCCGGACCCTACGCACCATTCTCTCCATTTTCTATATAAATATGATAATTGAAGACCCAGAGTACAAGTTTGACCCAAGCGGGATATACTACTCACCGCCTGAAGGAGATGTAATATCTCTCTTTCTCTTAGACATACTGTATAAATCTTTGTTTTAATTACTGCTGTTACCAGAATTTGATAAAATTACCAATTTGATGAATAGACTTTAAGGTATAACTTCTCCATGCATTGCAAAATGGTGGCATGCTGTAAGTGCAGCATCATTTTACTGGCTCTGCCTGCTGTTTGTGTGCATCAAGAAGTGTCTTTTTTTTAATTTTTTTTTTTAAGCTTAACAGCTACATAGAGTACACCAAAGCACTCCCACTGTACCCGTCACCAGAAATCTTTGGAATGAATGCCAACGCTGACATCACTAAGGACCAGGTGGAGACACAGCTCCTGTTTGACAGCATCCTGCTCACTCAGGTTTGATGAAATCTCAGTGCTTAAACTTACATCTTGCAAATTACGTAACACAGAGCTTAGTATAGTTCATACACAGGGAAGTCAAATGTGACATCGACAGTGCTACTTTTACTAGTCCCAATCTTCAACATTATTATTATTATAAATTTTTAACATTATTTTTATTCATCATTAGTAGTATGTGTGGAAAATACAGTAAACTAATGGCTTAATGATTTGCATTAATTTCTTCGTTATTGCACCTGTTTCTTCAGTGAGATTTGTAAGAGTTTACCTGGCATTTCTTGAATTTAAATCTACTCTTGTTTCTATGTAACTAGTGAAAAAATCCTTTCTGCTACTTGCAATGTGATCATTGCTGCTAAAGATGCAATTAAGCTTACATAACTGATGGCTGCAATAGTCATCCTATGAAAACTAAGTTGTGAAACAATTATCTAAAACTCTTACAGTAATTTGTGTATCATTATTTTACTTTTGTTGAATTGTAAGCATGAGTGCAGCCCCAGGCTTAATTAAAAATCTAGCCAGAATGAACTGCAAGCAAAGATAAGTCAGTGTCCTGGTATTGAACTATAGCATTGAATTTCATAACCTTGCTAATCCATCGGTTCCCTTTCAAAGGCTACTCTCGATGCTGTGTGAAAATGCTATAGGAAACATCTTGTCATGTTGCCAGTTGTGAAGCATGTGTGTATCAAACACGCTAACTTTTTGCCTATATAACCTTGGTCAGGTGACGTCATCTGATTAGACGCACCTTCAGGTTATAAATAGTAGTGACTCGGAAACATTCCTCAGATCATTTGTCTTCAACCGACAAATGTGCAAACCGTGTGTGCAGCAAGCATAAAACTACATTTAAAACAGAGAGAAAAAAAACATAAAACTCATGAGACAAAATGACGGAGTTTAGAGTTAGATGCCCGTGTGATAACTATCTTTCCGAAGCCGATACTCATATCCTCTGTTTTGAATGTTTGGGTGAGAGCTACGCTCTCCTTGGACTTAAAGCAAAGTGTGAGCATTGTGGGGATCTCCCGATGAAAATGCTCCGCGCGCGCCTCGCGTTCTTTAGGGAACCACGAGCCACGCTGCATTCCTGGGGATCAGAGGTTGATCTGGCCGAGGCACGAGAGACGGAGTCCCTCCTTCCACTTCACGAGCGCACTCCGGTGATTCTTGTGAGTGTACGGAAGAGATTTGTTCTCCTGCTTCTGTGGAAATGGAAGTAGCTACCTCAGAACTATCCTCTAAAGATGATAGAGAGTATGAGGAGTTGCTTGAAGTCATAATGCGTGCAGTCGAACGACTACACATTGATTGGCCACAGGAGCAAACTCACCCCAAACGGTCAAAATTAGACGACAGATTTCTGTCGGGTGGCCAGGAGATGGCGCCACAATGCCGCTCTCTCCCCTTTTTTGATGACCTCCACAATGAATTATCTCGTTCATGGAATAAACCTTTCTCTTCCCGTATTTTTGTACCATCGACTTCGGTCTATTCGAACATCGTTGATGCAAAAGCACGAGGTTATGTGATGATGCCCCAGATAGAGCAGACGTTGCTGGCTATCTCTCTCCTGGAACATCATCATCATTAAAGAAGCCAACCCTTCCCTCCAAGCCGTGTAGAACTCCTTCTACCCTGGTAGGGAAGGCGTTCCAAGCAGCAGGTCAGGCTGGCGCTTCCTTGCACACCATGGCGGTTTTGCAGGCGTACCAGGCTGATTGCTGAATGATTTGAGGATGAGCGGCACTGTGAATCAGGAGGCATTCACGGAATTACGCTGGGCTACTGATTTGTCCCTGCTTGCGACTAAGCAGACAGCCGCAGAATGGCACCTATGGCTAAATCTGACAGGCATCAAAGACAAGGATCGATCCTTTCTCCTTGATGCCCCTGTCTCACTCTCAGGCCTATTTGGCGACGCAGTTAATTCCGTCGCCACCAGGTTTCGAGAGGCCAGGCTATATGAACAGGCTTTTGGGAAATTCCTCCCACGCCGTGCTCAGGAGTCAAGACCGTCGGCCACCCAACCTTGACCAGATCTGATTTTTGCCAGGTGAGAAGCGCAAAAGGAGAGTGTCAGTAGCCGGACACCCCCCCGTAAGGACTGGGGTACGGCTCGCCGCCCCTCACAGGCTGCCTCTAGAGGATCAGATCGTCTTCCTTTCGAAGAAGAAGTCCTGAAGGCGTACGCCCCCGGGGAGGGGCACATAGCGTTCTTTCCTATAAGAGCATGCCCTCCCGGGCATTTCAAAATGGCGTGGTTTCCACTTCCATGAAACCAGAAAGTGCGCATCCCCTGACAGAAGTTGCTGGGGAATGGGGCCATGGAACATGTTCCCCTACCAGACAAGGAGTCAGGCTACCACAGTTGGTATTGCTTGGTTCCCAGAGGAACGGGGGGGCTGCGTCCAATTTTTTGATTTCGCGGGCTGTACCGGTATCTAAAATAAATAAATACAGCTTAAAAGAATTTGAAATGTCAAAGTGATTGCTCTCAAATCCTACCGAGCGATTGATTTGTGACAATCAATTCAAGGACGCTTACTTTCATATAGAAATATTACCACAACACAGGGAAAGACCTGAGGTTCGCTTTCGGGGGTGAAGCTTACCAGTATCGGGTCCTCCCATTTGGTCTAGCTCCCTACACCCGCACATGGATGTATTGAATTACATAGACGACTGGCTGGCCCAGTCTCAGTAGCTAGCGCTTTGACATCAGCATGTCGTCCTAGCTCATCTTTGGTTCCAGGATTGAGACCCAAAGTAAAACGAATCCATTCTACAAGGAAATCAAGCTAGACCAGAAAGTGACCATCACTTTCAGAAATCTTAAGCGCTCATGGCAGCTGTATCCACGGTGACACCTTTGGGCCTTCTGCACTTGATAAGCATTTTAGTTGTGGCTAAGACAGGGGATTTCACTCTAGGGCCAATCCCCAATAAAGGTTACGCGCCAGGTGCTTCGTACCCTTCCTATGTGTTTCAGACCCCTGTTTCTGACTCTCGGTCCCACTCTAAGTTCGTCTTGTCATCGCAGATGCTAACGACAGATGCTTCCCTCACGGGCTGGGGTGCGGTCTTAGATGACCGTCCAGCCCAAGGGAGCTGGAGAGGCCTTCTTCTCGCGCGGCACATCAATTGCCTTGAAATGATGGCTCTATTTCTGGCCCTAAAGCACTTCCTCCAGCAGTTGAGAGGCTACCATGTCCTAGTGCGGATGGACAACACTATGGCAGTCTCATATATTATTGCCAGGGCGGACTGTGCTCGCGCCGCTAAAAAGCTAGCGCACCAGGTTCCTCTCCCTCAGGGCGATTTACATTCCAGGACAGATAAATGTGGGAGCAGTTGTACTGTCCAGTCAATCTCTGACAAACGGGGATTGGAAACCCCACCCCGAAGTAGTCAGTCAATCTGGGAAAGATTTCAGCTAGCAGAGGTGGACCTCTTTGCCTCGTAAGATCAGCAAATGTCCACTTTGCTACTCTCTGACTCTTCCAGCCACCCCATGGGTCTGGACACATTGGCCCTATTGTTTTGAAGCCTTCTGTCCTCCGCCTTTTTACAGCTTCGGAGCAGGAGAAACTTCACTTACTGTCCAGTACATGCTCTTCAGATTTACGTCCACCGCATCAGCCAGTCGCGTAAGTCAGAGCGCCACTATACTGGGTGAGAGATGCTTTTGCCCTCTCCTATGAGGCGCGTGTGCTCACTTCGCCTCTAGGAATCAGGGCTCATTCTCATCTATTGCAGTAGACCCAGTCCACTGCCGAAATGTTTCAGTGCTGGAGTGTCTGCAGGAAAAGCTCGTCCTCGGGCTTGTGCCCTAGTACTTACTTAACTGCATCCTCACTCACTGAACTATCTTCCGAAAGTTCCATGAACCCAACTTGCACCCTACTGTTTTTGAAGCCTTCTGTCCTCCGCCTTTTTACAGCTTCGGAGCAGGTGAGACTTCAATTACTGTGTCCAGTACGTGCTCTTCAGATTTACGTCCATCGCATCAGCCAGTGGCGTAGGTCAGAGCAGGCTTTACACATCTTGGGGCCGCAGGGGCAGCCACCACTACACTGAGAGATGTTACACTACACTGATGGGTGAGAGATGCTATTGCAATCTCCTATGAGGCGCGTGGGGTCTCTTCGCCTCTAGGAATCAGGGCTCATCCAACCAGGGGGATCGTCTCATTTTGCACCAGCAAGAGGTATTCCCCTGCAGCAATTGTGTGATGCGGAGGGTTGGTCCTCTCCGCACACATTTGTTACATTTATAATCTGGATGTTCATGCTACTCCGGGCTCACGGTCCCCGAGTTAGTTGCCCAGGCATAGTTCTGAGACCTTCTCGGCCTTGTGCCCACACGCTACACAACCTTGGGGTCCAGACACTTGCAGTGCAGTGGCGTTGGTATTCTTGTTCCCATAGCGTTTTCACGCAGCATCGAGAGTAGCCTTTGACAGGAAATGTCTCGGGTTACTTCGCTGTAACCCTGTTCCCTGAAAAGGCGGGAACGAGATGCTGCGTCCCAATGACGCACTGCCCCCGTGACCGGACGTCCGTTCAGACAAATCAATCTGAGGAATGTTTCAGAGTCACTACTATTTATAACCTGAAGGTGCGGCTAATCAGATGACGTCACCTGACCGAGGTTATATAGGCCAAAATTTTGAGTGTTTGATACACACATGCTTCACAACCGGCAACATGACAAGATGTTTCCCATAGCATTTTCACGCAGCATCTCGATCCAGCCTTTTCAGGGAACAGGGTTAAAGCGAAGTAACCAGAGACGTTCTCCTTCATCTCTTTCCCACAGTCTCGGATGACAGGTGGTGATTCTAAGTCGTCTGATGGTATGGTCAACGATGTGGCAGCAGACATTTTGAGCAAACTACCAAAAGATTTTGACACAGAAGCAGCCATGCGCAAGTTTCCCACCAGTTACAATCAGAGCATGAACACAGTGCTGGTGCAGGAGATGGGTCGCTTCAACAAGCTTCTGCGAACAATCCGTGATTCATGCATCAACATTCAGAAGGCCGTCAAGGTCAGAACCATAGAGGACCCTTAGATAAGATACCTTAAGAAACATTATATTTACTTTGAACATATAGTGTTTTGCAAAACATTATACAGTGGTGTGAAAAACTATTTGCCCCTTCCTGATTTCTTATTCTTTTGCATGTTTGTCACACTTAAATGTTTCTGCTCATCAAAAACCATTAACTATTAGTCAAAGAGAACATAATTGAACACAAAATGCAGTTTAAATGAAGGTTTACGTTATTAAGGGAGAAAAAAAACTCCAAATCTACATGGCCCTGTGTGAAAAAGTGATTGCCCCCCTTGTTAAAAAATAACTTAACTGTGGTTTATCACACCTGAGTTCAATTTCTGTAGTCACCCCCAGGCCTGATTACTGCCACACCTGTTTCAATCAGGAAATCACTTAAATAGGAGCTACCTGACACAGAGAAGTAGACCAAAAGCACCTCAAAAGCTAGACATCATGCCAAGATCCAAAGAAATTCAGGAACAAATGAGAACAAAAGTAATTGAGATCTATCAATCTGGTAAAGGTTATAAAGCCATTTCTAAAGCTTTGGGACTCCAGCGAACCACAGTGAGAGCCATTATCCACAAATGGCAAAAACATGGAACAGTGGTGAACCTTCCCAGGAGTGGCCGGCCGACCAAAACTACCCCAAGGGCGCAGAGACAACTCATCCGAGAGGCCACAAAAGACCCCAGGACAACATCTAAAGAACTGCAGGCCTCACTTGCCTCAATTAAGGTCAGTGTTCACGACTCCACCATAAGAAAGAGACTGGGCAAAAACGGCCTGCATGGCAGATTTCCAAGGCGCAAACCACTTTTAAGCAAAAAGAACATTAAGGCTCATCTCAATTTTGCTAAAAAACATCTCAATGATTGCCAAGACTTTTGGGAAAATACCTTGTGGACTGACGAGACAAAAGTTCCCGTTACATCTGGCGTAAAAGTAACACAGCATTTCAGAAAAAGAACATCATACCAACAGTAAAATATGGTGGTGGTAGTGTGATGGTCTGGGGTTGTTTTGCTGCTTCAGGACCTGGAAGGCTTGCTGTGATAGATGGAACCATGAATTCTACTGTCTACCAAAAAATCCTGAAGGAGAATGTCCGGCCATCTGTTCGTCAACTCAAGCTGAAGCGATCTTGGGTGCTGCAGCAGGACAATGACCCAAAACACACCAGCAAATCCACCTCTGAATGGCTGAAGAAAAACAAAATGCAGACTTTAGAGTGGCCTAGTCAAAGTCCTGACCTGAATCCTATTGAGATGTTGTGGCATGACCTTAAAAAGGCGGTTCATGCTAGAAAACCCTCAAATAAAGCTGAATTACAACAATTCTGCAAAGATGAGTGGGCCAAAATTCCTCCAGAGCGCTGTAAAAGACTCGTTGCAAGTTATCGCAAACGCTTGATTGCAGTTATTGCTGCTAAGGGTGGCCCAACCAGTTATTAGGTTCAGGGGGCAATTACTTTTTCACACAGGGCCATGTAGGTTTGGATTTTTTTTCTCCCTAAATAATAAAACCCCTCATTTAAAAACTGCATTTTGTGTTTACTTGTGTTAACTTTGACTAATAGTTAAATGTGTTTGATGATCAGAAACATTTTGTGAGACAAACATGCAAAAGAATAAGAAATCAGGAGGGGGGCAAATAGTTTTTCACACCACTGTAAATACTTTTAGACTTTTAACTCTTTGCAAAGATACATTCCCAGGATTAAACCTTAGAGACATTTTAGAGGTGCTTTAATGATGATTGACAGTATGCGCCAGATCTTTACCTATTTTCCTTTCTGGGCTGCAGGGCCTTGTGGTGATGTCAGCCGAGTTAGAGGAAGTGGTTATTAGCATCCTAAAAGGCCGTGTTCCAGGAATGTGGATGAAAAAGTCGTACCCAAGCCTTAAACCTATCGGAGGATATGTCAGTGACTTCCTGGAGAGGCTCAAGTTCTTACAGGTAAGCTTGGGCTATCTTGAATTACTTGTTGTAAAGGATCTGGCACATGGACAGAACACACAGGAAGCAGATGTCTAAGTTGCAGCAACAGGTGTATTTAATATATACTTCTTAAGAAGTCAAAGAATACAGTTTTATCAAAGCTACTGTAGGATTTCAGCTCTGATTCAGAAGTCAATTGAATCTTTAAGGAGTCTGGTTAATTTTATTATATTATAAATGTATATTATGTATATTATATTATGTACACTTTATCGACTACCAATCCAGCGTTTAGCACAAATTAGTGTTTCTTACCAGTTCTGCTTATCACATGGCCACTGATGATAACACAAAATCTAATATTTAGCAATTTTGAGCAAGGAAACTTAAGATCTGGGCAAATGTTTAGACTTTAAAATACACGACCAAGACAACAGTTCTTTATAAAGAAACAAGAATTTTTTTGACTAATCTACGATACATTAAACGAGAGTTTTCTAGTACTGTTTACTAGATCTGAGAAAATCACAATAGCACAGCCTTGGGTCCAATCTTACGGTTTAGTTATAAAACAAGCGCCAACCAATTTCAGCAAGGTATGAAGCTTTGTTTGTTTACTCACGTTGCGAGCTTCCTCTGTGATTCATCTTCAGTGGTAGGGAATCACGGTGTTGCTGATTGGTGGCGCTCTGTTGCTGGGATGTTGTTTCTCTGGGAAGCCTTTCTGTAATGCGTTGGTTGCTTGGTTACTGATGGCGGAGCTGGATGACGTTCAGCCCTTAGATGACGTAACGATGTGCTCGGACCCTGGGGTTTTAACCCTTTAGTGTCAGTCTGTCCCACGGGTGATTGATCCAATCGGATGTGGTTGCGGGCTTAGCTACAGTATGCCTCATGTGGTTCCCCCTTTTATCCTGCCGTTTCGGCTGTCTCATGGGGATTGTCTGCTTGAAGTTTTTTAATACCTTTTATAAAGTAATTTTGCATGAGCTCTGTTCATGCTACTAATCATTCGGGTACAAAAATGATCTTTAAATAAAGCAAGTGTTCGACTGATATCACACATTCCATTATCGTGCACACTCATTCATACCTTTATCGTGTGTGAGAAGTGACTGCACTGAGTGGCGTGCCATTACAGCTTTGATTGGGCCTTTTCTAAATGGTCCACAAAATCATCAACACTTGGAAGCGGGTAACCGTCAAAGGTAGAAATAGAATTGAGACGCTGGAAGTCATTACAGAGCCTGCTGGACCCATCAGTCATGAGCAACATAATGATGGGGCTGGATCAGAGGCTAGTTGACTCCTCAATGATGCCATGTTGCAAAATTATGTCCACCTCAGAATTAATGGCACAATGGCGGGCCCCTGGGGCTCTATACAAGTGCTGGCGAATGACTGATACACTGTGTTTTTTGTGTAGGACTGGTATGATAAAAGCACACCAGCTGTGTTCTGGGTGTCAGGCTTCTTCTTCACACAAGCTTTCCTAACAGGAGCTCAGCAGAACTATGCTCGCAAACACAGCATCCCCATCGACCTGCTTGCCTTTGACTTTGAGGTCATGGATGACATGGAGTTCACAGAGTCGCCTGAGGATGGTAAGACAGAGAATTAGTTATTATAATTAAAATTTAAAATGTATAAAATATATACATTTAAATGATGCTTGATCGGTACAACGAGAAGTCCGGAAAAGTTGGGACATTTTTAAAATTTTAATAAAATAAAACTAATCATGAGTCCATATTTTATTCGCAATAGAACATAGAGGGACATAACAACCAATGTTTAACAACAAATTTCATGCCTAACAGGTCTTTTTAAAAAGGTCAAATTTTAAAAAGATTCAGCTGGGAGAACATCTAGCATCAGGCCTGTAACCTGATTAGCTATAAAAGGGATGTCTTAGAGAGGCTCTCCAATCTGTGAAAGAGTGCGTAAAAAGATTGTGTAATACTTTAAAAACCACATTCTTCAATGCAAAATTGCAAAGGCATCATAAACAGTGCATGGAGAAACTGGAGAAATCTCTGTGTGTCAGGGACAAGGCCGAAGACCTTTTGTTGGAAGCGCGTGGTCTTCAGGCCCTCAGACAAGACCGCATCACTCATCGGCATGATTGTATCATTGACTTTGCTAAATGGGCCAAGGAATACTTCCAGAAACCACTGAAAATGAAGACATATGTGAACATGGTCCAGAAGCGCCATCGTCCTGTGTGCCGAGGCTAATTTAAAATGGACTGTTTCAAACTGGAAATGTGTTCTATGGTTGATTTTTGTTAGAAATCATGGACAACATGTCCTCTGGGCAAAAGAGGACGGAGATCTTCCAGCATGTTGTCAGCACTTAGTTCAAAAGCCTTCATCTCTGATGGTATGGAGGTGCATAAATGCATACAGTATGGGCAGCTTGCATGTTATCGAAGGCACTATGATTGCTGAAAGGTATATAAAGGTTTTAGACAACTTCTATTTCAGGGAAGGCCTTGTGTATTTCAGCAGGACAATGAAAAACCACATACTGCAGGTATTACAAAAGCATGGTTTTGTAGCAGAAGAGTCTGGCTGCTGAATTGGCCTGGCTGCAGTCCAGATATCACCTAAAGAGAACATTTGACACTTCATTCAACAAAAAATACATCAAAGACGGCTACAAACTCTTTAACAGCTGGAAACCTATATCAGGAAGGAATGGGATTAAATTTCAACACCAAAACTCCAGAAACTCATAACCTCAATGCCCAGACCTCTTAAGAACCAACCTTTTTGAGACCTGTAGTAGGCATTAAATAAGCTCATTTTGTGCATAAAATTGTAAAATTTGTCAGATTAAACATTTATGTTCTCTATGTTCTATTGTGAATTACATTTGTGATTTGATTTGAAATTCTTTTAGTTTTCATTTTATTAAAAAAAAAAACGTCCCAACATTCCCTAAAAGTATACACCCAACAGCAGTCAAAAGTGTTGACATAAGGCAGGTTGCTTCCATTATGTTTATATTAAAATTATTAGTTGAGTAGATGGATAGATATGTGATATGGATGGATCAACAAAAATAAAAACAAAAAACTAAACCAAGTATACATGATAAAGAGAGAGAGCATGTTCACAGTTCATGGTTAAAAATGTTTATATAACCCACGGTGTTACTTATTTTTCCTGGCAGGTGTCTACGTTCGTGGTTTGTACCTGGATGGGGCTCGCTGGGACAGAGACAAGAAGCTGCTAGCAGAGTCTTACCCCAAGGTCCTCCATGACACCATGCCAGTGGTAAGTATTCATAATTTCCTTATTCATATATTTACATTTCTTAAATATATCCCTCTGTGTTTCTTTACATACTGTACATTGACATAGTATATAATAATACCTGACATATTATGTAAGTTAGTGGAAAAATGTTAAGTAAAAGTAAAATTTAAAACATAAATCACATTCACCACTGTCATGCTGGTCTTTACACATCACTATTATACTCTCTTCCAGAAAGGTCATACTGTAGTTCCTTTATGCAGGAGCTTCACATAATACAGTGCCTTGAAAAAAGTATTCATACCCCTTGAACTTTTCCACATTTTGTCACGTTACAACCACAAATTAATTTTATTGGTCTTTTATGTGATAGACCAACACAAAGTGGCACATAATTGTAAAGTGGAAGGAAAATAATAAAATGTTGTCCAATTTTTTCATGAATAAAAATCAGAAAAATATGCCGTGCATTTGTATTTAGCCCCCTAAGTCAATACTTTGTAGATCCACCATTCGATGCAATTACCAAGTCTTTTGCGGTGTGTCTCTACTAGCTTTACACATATAGAGAGTGAAATTTTGCCCATTCTTCTTTGCAAAATATGCGGTACTGACAACCAGCCTGCATCATTTGATTGAAGTAGGCGTGGCGGATTGTAACACAGTAGCAGTTCACTCAGATACTGAGGTGTGAGACCATTTAATGCTTTATACATCAAAAGTATTATTTTAAAATCGATATGAAATTTCACTGGGAGCCAATGCAGTGTGGATAAGATAGGGGAGATGTGCTTGTATGTTCTGAGATGTACTGTATGTTCTAGACTAAATTAAACTATTAACAACCAGACAGTAAGGCATTACAGTAGTCCAACCTTGAGGTGATAAAAGCATTATCTACTTTTTCTGCATTGTTTAGTGACAATACTGTATATTGCTTATCTTGCCAGTATTTCTGAGATGAAAGAATTCTATCTTGGTAATATTATCTACATGAGCTTCAATTGAAAGACTGAAATCTATAATCACACCAAGGTCTTTTACTGTTGCACCTGATGGAACAGAAAGGCCATCCAAAGTTACAGTGTGATCACAGAGATGCTTCTAGCTGCATGTGGTCCTATGGCTAGAACTTCAGTCTTGTCATGATTAAGCAGAAGGAAGTTAATTAACATTCAGTCTCTTATATTCTTCACACATTGCCCAACTTTATTAAACTGTTTTTTTCTTATTTGTTTTGAAATCTCTAGCTCTAGAATGTGGAAACTAATCATACACCAAAAAAAACGTTAAATTAGAACGTGTGTCAAACTTTTTGACTCATACTGTATAATAATTTTTTCTTTTGTATGGTGTGATATTGTAATTTGATCACTCTGGACACATGTAGTAATTAGAAACAGACTCTAAATTGTGTGCATATGTAATGTTTACCCTCATTGATTTGCTCTGTTGTAGATTTGGCTTAAGCCCATGAAGAAGCAGGACATTCCTAAGCGCCTATCCTACATTGCACCGGTGTATAAGACAAGTGAAAGACGGGGGACACTGTCTACCACTGGCCACTCCACCAATTATGTCATTAACATGAGCCTCGACTCAGACGTACCAGCCGAGCACTGGATTCGGCGCGGAGTTGCTCTTCTCTGCCAGCTGGACTCATAAAAAAACACTTTACCAGTTATAATGTTTAACCCTGGAGAACCCATGGGGTCATATTTGACCCAGACTTTTATTTCATCGTCATATTCAACCCACACACCAAAGTAAAGATTTATTTTTGCATTACAACCCAGTGTGCCCTATGTGAGCCCATAACACTGACATTTAGTAACTGACTGAACTAACCTGATTTTTTTCACATCAAACATGACTGCTACTGTGCTTTTTATTTGGTGATATAAAAGCTGATGCCAGTGTTTTTAGTTCCTGCCTTAGAATAAAATTTTATGTGCATAGTCATTGATGAAAAGTTAAAATCAATAAATATATTTTGAAATGAGAATCTGGTCTTTCCTTACTTAGAAAGAACTCCTGCCTTTATGTCATGAGTGAAAGTTACCAGTTGGTAAAACATACTGGATATCCCAAGGGGTCATATATCACCCATGTCATTACATGTAGTAGGAAAGGGTTAATTTAACACCTGTTTTAGGGTTCACTGGGTCTGTATCTCATTTCAGCCAAAGGAGATAGATTTCCTATTAGGATAAGGTGGTCTGGGTTTTCCAGGGTTAAAAAAAAAAACTATTAGCTCATACTGATGAGAGAAACTCAAAAGCACTTATCTAAACTATTATCCAGTTAACAAAAACAATGTTTAAATTTACACTGATCATCCATAAAATTAAACCTCCTGCCTACTATTATTCAGCTTCCATAACTGGGTCTTGAGATCTGGTCTGCACTGCTATGGTGGGCACCCACTCCACATCGCTCCTGAAATGAGAAATCCTGCAGGGGCAGAGTCGCTCAGATTCTTTTTTCCTGACAGGTGCTATTGTAACTAGATAGTTACAATAGATTGTAAGTAGATAATGTAATTTACGTAACCTTGCAGTGGTTTTAATGTTTGATCGTTATTGTTTACCTTATTTTTCAAAACACCAATCAGTCAATCACCTATAAAAAAGAATGATCCTCTTTATTTCATGGCCACCTGCCTACCCCAAGTTTTATCAATGTGGACAGTATACTTCAAAAGTAAAGATAATGTACTTTCCATGGACCTCAATGTCGTGTACAATTTGGGCTCTCATGTCAAACAATTATCAGTTTGATCAGGTCGATTTTTGTTCATTCTGTTGATTATTCCCCTCCACACAGTTCAGCGCCAAGGGTAGGTACTGTATCACATTTGATAGTACCGAGCCATCGAGTTCTTGGGGCATCTTTTCTTTTACCTCCACTGACCATTCCCTTCATGATTGTCTTCTTGAGTAAATTGCTGCACATGACATTGCAAAAATAGGATAATATCTGCTTTACAGCAAGGTCTCTGGCTTTATGCGCTCTAGGAATTCTTTGTATAAATCCGATTCCGGAGAAATGGTATTTAAGCTGTATTGGATTTCTGCCAAACACTATATTGCCAAAGGTCCTGTATTCACTTGCCTGCCCTGCATATGAACTTGAGTAACATCTAATTCTTAAACCTTAGGTTTTAATATGATGCTGGCCCACCCTTTGCAGCTATAACAGCCTGAACCCTTCTGGGAAGGCATTCCACAATGTTTAGAAGTGCGTTGATGGGTACTTGTGACCATTCTTCCAGAAGCAGTGATGTTGGATGAGAAGGTCTGACTCGCTATCCCCGCTCTAATTCATCCCAAAGGTGTTCTATCAGGTTGAGGTCAGGACTCTGTGCAGGCCAGTCAAGTTCTTCCACACCAAACTTGCTAATTCATGTCTTTATGGACCTTGCTTTGTGCATTGGTGCTCAGTCATGTTGGAACTGGAATTGGCCATCCCCGTTCTGTTCCTACAAATTTGGAAGCATGAAATTGTCAAAAATGTCTTGGTATGCTAAAGCATTAAGCGTTCCTTTCACTGGAAGTTCAATTCAATTCAGTTTTATTTGTATAGCGCTTTTAACAATTGACATTGTCTCAAAACAGCTTTACACAATCAAAAGAATTATTTAAGTTTGTATGGAATGTGAATGTGTATGAATCAAAAATATTCAGATAGTCCCTGGTGAGCAAGCCCGAGGGCGACAGTGGCAAGGAAAAACTCCCTGAGATGGTAATAGGAAGAAACCTTGAGAGGAACCAGACTCAACAGGGAACCCATCCTCATCTGGGTGAAACAGATAGCAGGAAATGATCTGCATTTATACAGTGTTAAGTGTTAGGTTCAGCTATAATAGTTGATGTTAATTGATGTTAAAATGGGGTCCAGTGGTTATTGGAGACTCAGATAGACTTGTAGAAAGTTCCAGTCCTGAACCTATCGAATTGTCAAGTCCTTAGAGAAACAGCTGACAACACCAGTCGAGGCCAGAAACATCTTCTAAGTAGAGAGAATCATCCCCAGACATCAACCAGAAACGGGGCACCAGGATGGATCAGACAGGTTCGGAGGGCAGAGGGAGTCTGGATCACTGGCAGCTCAGGAATTACATGTGTAGCTCGACAGAGAGAGAGAGAGAGAAAGAGTGAAAGGGGGAGACAGGGGGAGAGAGGAAAGAGAAAGAGGGGGAGAAAGGAAGAAGAGGAGAGATGGCAATTAGGTATGGTCACAGTCACAATGTCTAATGTGAATGTATATTTACTGTAGAGTGCAAGCAGGGACTCCGGCAGGACTAACTATGACAGCATAACTAAAAGGGAGAGCCAGAAGGAAACACAAACATGAGGGCTCCCTGAGATGTAAAGCAAACAATCACCTCACCGTCAACAAACCTGAGTGATCAAATGAGACTGAGGAAGACAGCATCTAAAACATACCAGTTCACCATAATACTCTACGTCCATGAGTCCCCCAGATCTGCTCCTTTACCTTATGGCAAATCTATTTATAAAAATGCTTGGCTAAATCAATAGGTTTTTAGCCTAGACTTAAACACTGAGACTGTGTCTGAGTCCCGAACACTATTTGGAAGACTATTCCATAATTTTGGGGCTTTGTAAGAAAAAGCTCTGCCCCCAGCTGTAGTTTTCATCATACAGTACGCAGTACTGACATGCAGCCTGCATCCTTTGAACGAAGTAGGCGTGGCGGATCGTAAGACACTAGCAGTTCGCTCAGATACTGCGGCGCGAGACCATTTAATGCTTTATATGTCAAGAGTAGTATTTTAAAATCAATGCGAAATTTCACAGGGAGCCAATGTAGTGAAGATAGGATAGGGGTGATGTGCTCATATCTTCTGGTTCTAGTGAGGACTCTCGCTGCTGCATTCTGGACTAGCTGAAGCTTGTTTATGCACCTAACAGAACAACCAGACAGTAAGGCATTACAATAGTCCAACCTAGAAGTGATAAAAGCATGAACTAGTTTTTCTGCATAGTTTAGCGACAATATATTTCTTATCTTGGCAATATTTCTGAGGTGAAAGAATGCTATCCTGGTGATATTATCTACATGAGCTTCAAATGAAAGGCTGGAATCTATAATCACGCCGAGGTCCTTTACTGTTGCACTTGATGGAACAGAAAGGCCATCTAAAGTTACGGTGTGATCTAAGATTTTACTTCTAGCTGTATGCGGTCCTGTGACTAGAACTTCTGTCTTATCCGGATTAAGCAGAAGGAAGTTAATTAGCATCCAATTTCTTATGTCCTGCACACATTGCTCAACTTTAGTATGATGGTTTTTCTCATCAGGTTTTGTTGAGACGTATAGCTGTGTGTCGTCAGCATAACAATGAAAACTAATACCATGCTTACGGATTATGTTGCCCAGAGGAAGCATGTAAAGGGAGAAAAGCAGTGGGCCTAAAACTGAACCCTGCGGAACGCCAAACTCCACTAGAGAACATGCAGAATAATCAACATTTAAGTCTACATACTGATAACGATCGGTCAAATAGGATCTGAGCCAGGAGAGGGCTGTACCCTTAATTTCTACTACATTTTCTAATCTGTTTAGAAGAATAGCATGATCAATGGTGTCAAAAGCTGCACTGAGGTCGAGTAATACAAGCATA
This sequence comes from Channallabes apus, assembly GCA_030522415.1. Taxonomy (NCBI): domain Eukaryota; kingdom Metazoa; phylum Chordata; class Actinopteri; order Siluriformes; family Clariidae; genus Channallabes; species Channallabes apus. The sequence continues at coordinate 15,536,974 of CM060109.1, forward strand.
GTTACACAACCCTGATCAGAGGCCAATAGGAGGTCATTTATTACTTTAACGAGTGCTGTTTCTGTGCTGTGATGAGGCCTAAATCCTGACTGATACAGTTCATATATGCCATTTCTATGTAGATATGAGCATAACTGCTCCGCTACTATGTTTTCCAGAATCTTAGAGATAAAGGGGAGGTTTGATATTGGCCTGTAATTGGACAGCTGACAGGGGTCGAGGTCAGGTTTCTTAATTATTGGTTTGATAACTGCTACTTTAAAAGATTTTGGAACATAACCAATGCTGAGTGAGGAATTAATTATTCTCAACAGCGGTTCTGTTATTACTGGTACTATCTGTTTAAGAAAATGTGTCGGTATAGGATCTAATATACAGGTTGATGAATTTGCAGAAGAGATGAGTGAAATTAGTTCATTCTCTTCAAGAGGAGTAAAGTATTCTAGATTTGAATCTGACATGGCTAGGTTAACATCTGTATCAATTACATTGTTCGGTTTCAAAGCCTCAATTTTATGCCTGATATTCATTCATTCATTTTCTGTAACGCTTTATCCTTATATACAGGGTCGCGGGGGCCTGGAGCCTATCCGAGGAAACCTAGGGCACAAGGCGGGGTACACCCTGGACAGGGTGCCAATCCATCGCAGGGCACATACACACACTCATTCACACACTACGGGCAATTTGGAATGTCAATTAACCTAACCTACATGTCTTTGGATTGTGGGAGGAAACCGGAGTACCCGGAGGAAACCCACCAAGCACGGGGAGAACATGCAAACTCCATGACACAGTGACGGGAATCAAGCCTGGCCGGGGAATCGAACCCAGACCCTGGCGGTGCAAGTCGACAGTGCTAACCACTACACAACCGTGCCGCCTATGCCTGATATTTACAATTTTATTATTAAAAAAGTTCATGAAGTCCTCACTATTGCATGATGTTGTGGAGATTTCTGTAGTGGTCTTATTTCTGGTTAATTTGGCTACGGTATTAAATAAAAATCTAGGATTATTTTTATTTTCTTCTGTAAGAGTGGAGAGATACGTTGATCTAGCTACACTAAGAGCTCTCTTTCCATGCTATTTGAAATACTAACAATTTAGTTTGACGCCATTTACGCTCTAATTTCCGAGCAGTCTGTTTTAAAGTGCGCGTGTGATCGTTATACCAGGGAGCGAGTTTCTTATCTCTAATAATTTTTCTTTTACCTGGAGCTACATTATCTAAGGTACAATGAAATGTCGACTCTAAATATTCAGTTGCCTGATCGAGTTCTGTGGGGTCAGACGATGACCTAATCGAAGTTGATAACTCTGGGAGATTACTGATAAAACTCTGTGTGGTAGTTGATATGAATGTACGTTTAATACGGTAGCGCGGTGCTGTGCGTACATTATCACTGTGACACACTTGAATGGAGACAAGATAGTGATCTGAGATCATTTCAGACAGTGGAATTGTGAATACATTTCTTATACTTAATCCGAAAAATATTATTAAGTCTAAAGTGTGACCTGCTTTATGAGTGGGTCCTACTACATACTGATTTACGCCTACGGAGTCTAGTATGGACATAAATGCTGTTCTCAGAGGGTCGTCTGGATTCTCAAAATGAATGTTAAAATCTCCAGCAATTAACACTTTGCAGATTTCATCTCACACCTGGTCGATTCTGTAGACAAATTCATTAAGAAATTCAGAATATGGCCCTGGAGGTCTGTAAATTATAATTAGTGGAATCGACTGAGCTGATTTAATATACTTAAGTACACTTATGTTACTATAAAGAATTTCAAATGAGTTAAATTTGTGTCCGTGTGTTTGTACGATAGAAAGATTATCATTATGAATCACTGCGATGCCTCCTCCTCTACCAGTTAACTGAGGCTGATGTATGTAGGTGTACCCAGGAGGACTAGCTTCATTTAGAGCTACATACTCGTTCTGTTTAACCCATGTTTCAGTTAAACAGAGTATATCAAACGCCTGATCTGTGATAATTTCATTAACAATAACTGCTTTTGATTATTGATTCTAACGTCATGATTTTTACGGAAACATGGTTGAACAGTGGCATACCGGATAGTGCTATTCAGCTAGGCGAACGCTACGTTTTCTTGGCAAACAGGACGGCAGATGACTCTGGTAAGTCCAGAGGTGGAGGGTTGTGCATTTATGTAAACAAAGCTTGGTGTAGAGACTCTATTATCACTAAGAGGCACTGCTCACCTAACCTGGAATTTCTTATGGTTAAGTGTAGACCCTTTTATCTACCCAGAGAATTCACTTTAACCATTATTACTGCTGTATACATCCCACCTGATGCTAATGCCAAGCTTACAATGAAAGGACTACTTGCAGCCATTAGCACACACCAGTCAACGCATCCAGATGCTGCTTTTATTGTCGGTGACTTTAACCACTCCAGCTTAAAAACAGTGCTCCCTACATTTCACCAGCATGTTTCCTTCCACACCAGAGGAAATAAAACCCTGGATCATGTTTACACCAACATACCTGGAGCTTACAAGCCTACCTCCCTCCCCCACCTGGGACAATCAAATCACCTCTCTTTGTTTCTCCCCCACATATTCACCACTCATCCTACGCATGGGACCAACAGTAAAGACAATCAAAGTGTGGCTAGTGGGGCCTGATTTGGAACTTCAGGACAGGTTTCAAAACACTGACTGAGTTTGCTACTCAGGCCACCTGTGGTTCCCACTTGGATATTGAGAGCTACGCTTCCTCTATCCTGGACTATATCAACACCATGACAGACACCAGACAGTGTCACCACCCAGAAACAGGTCACTATGCACCTAAATCAGAAGCCTTGGATGAACAAAGAGGTTTGCCTCTTACTGAAGACTTGCAACGCCACCTTCAGATCTGCCGATGCACAGGCCTACAGTACAGCCAGGGCCAATCAGTACAAGCTGAAAATTCAAGAACACTTCTCCAACTCCAATCCCCAGCAGATGTGGCGAGGTATTAAGACAATCAGCAACTACAGGCCCATCAACCCTTAACCCACATCCACTTATATCTCCTTTCTCAATGAGCTAAACAATTTCTTTGCTCGCTTTGCAAGGAATAATCTGGAGCCAGCAATGCGTTCCCTGAAGGCTACCAACCATTCACACTCTCCATCAATGATGTCAGCACAGTTCTGAGCCAGATCAATACACACAAAGCTGCAGGGCCTGACTTTATCCCCGGACGCGTCCTCAGAGCATGTGCTGGAAAACTTATTCAACCTTTCTCTAGCCCAAGCTATTGTGCCCATCTGCCTTAAGACCACTTTCATTGTGCCAGTACCCAAAAGCTCGACTGCAATGTGCCTTAATGACTACCGTCCGGTAGCACTCACCCCCATCATCACCAAGTGCTTTGAGTGGCTGGTCCTAGCACACCTCAAAACCTGTCTTCTCACTGCACTCAGTCCTCTCTCACATGAACAATAAAGACACGTATGCCAGATAGCTTTTCCTCGATTTTAGTTCAGCATTTAACACTGTCATTCCCTCCAAGTTAGTCACTAAACTTTGAGACATTAATGCATTAATGCATCAGTATGCAACTGGCTTCTGGACTTTCTGACTAACAGGCCCCTGCATGTCCGGGCAGATCACCACTGCTCTTCCACCCTCATCCTTGGCACCGGAGTGCCACAAGGCTGTGTGCTGAGTCCCTTTATCTTCACCAGCGACTGCAAGCCTATACATGACTCCAATACAATTATTAAGTTTGCAGACGGCACCATGGTGATTGGGCTCATCACAGACAACGATGAGTCAGCTTATAGAAAGGAGGTGGACAACCTGCTGCTCAACCCCTAGAAGACCAAGGAGCTCATAGTTGACTTCAGGAAGGAAAAAGGTGACACACACATACCCATTCACATTAACGCAGAGGTGGTAGACCGTGTCACCAGCTTCAAGTTCCTGGGCATCCACATCTCTGAGGATCTCTTCTGGACCACCAACAGCTCCAGTCTGGTCAAGAAGGCTCACCAGTGCTCCAGACAAAGACGAGCAGGTTCAGGAACAGCTTTTTCCCCACAGCTGTTTCATTGCTGAACTCTGTCTTTACCCAAGCACATACACATTGACTGGATACATTACCTTACATTGCACTATCTAACTGCTCACTACTGGACATAAACACTCAAGACTGCACCATTCATAACTGCTGCACATATTGTATAAAAGTTCAAGTTCAAAGGCTTTATTGTCATTTCAACCATATACAGTTAGTACACAGTGAAACGAAACAACGTTCCTCCAGGATCAAGGTGCTACATGCAACAAATTTACAACATAATTAACAGAAACACTAAAACTAGCTAAACTAAAGAGGCCTAGTTAGCTGGCTGCTAGCAGAGACAAGAAAGATAGACCTAACATATAAATTACAACATAAATTTACAAAAACTAACTAGCTAAGTAAGACTACAGGTTTTACAGACAACATAAAGTGCACGTGCAAATGTGCAAACAAGAGCAACATGACATAACATAACATAATAATTACAAAGAAATTACTTACCTCATACCTCACTCAACTCCCAATAACAAGTTGCACAAATGTACATAACCCTCTCTACTGTAATATCAACCACGGTATACAATACGTTTCCTCATCCACAACCATTGCACTCATTGTACATAACCCTTCTCTGTGTGTGTATACACTACCGTTGAAAAGTTTTAGAACACTTGCAAATTTCTTTGTTTTTGTTTAGTGATTTTTTTCTACATTCTACAACAATACTGGGGATTTCAAAACTATAAAATAACACATATGGGATTAGGTAATTACGTAACAACAAGAAACAACTCTGTATCTTAAGACACAGAGGTCAGCCTTTCTGTAATAGTTCTTGCAAGAACAGTATTGTCAAGTGCATTTGCAAAATCCGTCAAGCACCATAATGAAACTGGCTCTCATGAAGGCCATCCTAGGAGGGCGAGACCAAAACCTAACTCTGCTGCAGACGAGAAGTTCATTTAGAGTTATCAGCCTGAAAAATTAGCAATTAACAGCACCTCAGATTAGAGGCATTATGAAGTCTTTACTGAGCAAAAGTAGCAGACACATCTCAATATCAACTGTTCAAAGGAGATTAATGCATTTTTTGGACACCCTCAGCATTCCTTTACAATGTAGAAAGAAAGAAAAATCAGGAACCATCATGGAGTTAGAAAGTGTTCTAAAACTTTTGAATGGTTTTATATACATTCACCTAAAGGATTATTAGGAACACCTGTTCAATTTCTCATTAATGCAATTATCTAATCAACCAATCACATGGCAGTTGCTTCAATGCATTTGGGGGTGTGGTCCTGGTCAAGACAATCTCCTGAACTCCAAACTGAATGTCAGAATGAGAAAGAAAGGTGATTAAACAATTGAGCGTGGCATGGTTGTTGGTACCAGACGGGCCAGTGTGAGTATTTCACAATCTGCTCAGGTACTGGGATTTTAATGCACAACCATTTCTAGGGTTTACAAAGAATGGTGTGAAAAGGGAAAAACATCCAGTATGCGGCAGTCCTGTGGGCGAAAATGCCTTGTTGATGCTAGAGGTCAGAGGAGAATGGGCCGACTGATTCAAGCTGATAGAAGAGCAACTTTGACTGAAATAACCACTCATTACAACCGAGGTATGCAGCAAAGCATTTATGAAGCCACAACACGCACAACCTTGAGGCGGATGGGCTACAACAGCAGAAGACCCCACTGGGTACCACTCATCTCCACTACAAATAGGAAAAAGAGGCTACAATTTGTACGAGCTCACCAAAATTGGAAAGTTGAAGACTGGGAAAATGTTGCCTGGTCTGATGAGTCTCGATTTCCTTTGAGACATTCAAATTGTAGAGTCAGAATTTGGCATAGACAGAATGAGAACATGGATCCATCATGGCTTGTTACCACTGTGCAAGCTGGTGGTGGTGGTTTAATGGTGTGGGGGATGTTTTCTTGGCCCACTTTAGGCCCCTTAGTCCCAATTGGGCATTGTTTAAATGCCACGGGCTACCTGAGCATTGTTTCTGACCATGTCCATCCCTTTATGGCCATCATGTACCCATCCTCTGATGGCTGCTTCCAGCAGGATAATGCACCATGTCAAAAAGCTCGAATAATTTCAAATTGGTTTCTTGAACATGACAATGAATTCACTGTACTAAAATGGCCCCCACAGTCATCAGATCTCAACCCAATAGAGCATCTTTGGGATGTAGTGGAATGGGAGCATCGTGCCCTGGATGTGCATCCCACAAATCTCCATCAACTGCAAGATGCTATCCTATCAATTTGGGCCAACATTTCTAAAGAATGCTTTCAACACCTTGTTGAATCAATGCCATGTATAATTAAGGCAGTTCTGAAGGCGAAAGGGGGTCAAACACCATATTAGTATGGTGATCCTAATAATCCTTTAGGTGAGTGTATATATATCTTCTTTGTCTTTCAGCTGTTCCATTTCAGGGGTCGCCACAGCGAATCATCTGCCTCCATATAACCCTATCCTCTGCATCCTCTTCTCTCACACCAACTAACTTCATGTCCTCTCTCACTGCATTCATAAATCTCCTCTTTGGTCTTCCTCTAGACCTCCTGCCTGGCAGTTCCAACCTCTGCATCCTTCTACCGATATATTCACAATCTCTCCTCTGAACATGTCCAAACCACCTCAATCTGGCCTTTCTGACTTTATCTCCAAAACATTTAACATGGGTTGTCCCTCTGATGAACTCATTCTTGATCCTATCCATCTTTGTCACTCCCAAAGAGAACCTCATTGCTCATCTCTGCTACCTCTCATTCATACACATGTATTCCGTCTTGCTGTGGCTAACCTTCGTTCCTCTGCTTTCCAGAGCATACCTCCACCTCTCCAAATTTTCCTCCACCTGTTCCCTGCTCTCACTACAAAGCACAATGTCATCTGCATACATCGTAGTCCATGGAGACTCCTGTCTTACCACATCTGTTCCTACTATCACTCCTAAACTCTTCCCTCTACTCTTCTCTCTCTGCTTTTGAACACGCCTTCCTCGATATACATATATATCATATATATATTATATATATATATATATATATATATATATATATATATATAGGTTTTGAACACGCCTTCCTCCTCTCCTTCGATATATATATTATATATCGAAGAAGGAGAAGAGGAAGGCGTGTTCAAAACACACGTTCACAGCTTTCAAACATATATATATATATACATACATATATACACTTGCAATTAGAAATATTCAACCCCTAAAGAGTTTTAAGGATTTATAAATAAAAATATTTTCAAAGTGCAGGATTCTGCTTTGGATGGCTTCTTAATGAGTTTAGTGATACATAAAATCAACACAGAAAATGTATGATGTATTATTTGTGTGTAACAGTATATTTTGTTAAGATCACCATTTCACAATTATTCAATCCCTATATAAAATTGTTGTTTTTAAAGCTTTCTGACAGTTTTTATGGCCTGAAGTGGAGCTGAAACATCATTAAGCCTTTGGGAACTCTATAACGATCCTTCATTTGCTTCAGCTGTGATGCATATATAAACCCCGACCATGAAGGTGCTTAAGGTGAGTTGCAATCATGGGAAAGACAAAGTAGCTTCCACAAAAGTTGAGAGAGATTATTTCATCACATCTGAAGGGCCTTGGGTATAAGATTTCCAAAAGATTTAACATTCCAAGAGAAACCATTGGGAGCATTATAAGGAAGTTTAAAACTTATGGAACAGCTGCAAACTTGCCTGGCCGTGGAAGAAAGCTCACAATTTCATCAAGGGCCCTTAGCAACTTAGTCAGGACAGCTAAGAAAAACCCCCGTGTGACTGCAAGACAGCTACAGAATGACATGATGAAGGCTGGTACAAGTGCTTCAGTGGCAACTATAAGACGTGCACTGAATAATCAAGGACTTCATGGCCGTACCCCAAGACGCACTCCACTCCTGACCTCAAGGAACATCAAGAGTCGACTAGAATATGCCAGGAGGAATTTGGATAAAACTACAGAGTTCTGGGAGACAGTTCTATGGACTGATGAAACCAAACTGGAACTTTTTGGACATATGGACCAGCGGTACGTCTGGCGTGCAAAAGGTCAGGCTTATGACCAGAAGAATACCATCCCCACGGTCAAGCATGGAGGTGGGTCAATAATGATGTGGGGCTGTTTTTCTGCGGCAGGAACTGGCAATCTTGATTGTGTACCTGGCATCATGGATTCCCAGAAATACCAGTTCATTTTGAAGAAGAACGTGATGCCTTCTGTTGACAAATTAAACCTTGGTGATCATTGGATCTTCCAGCAAGACAATGATCCCAAGTACACCTCCAAATCAACCAAAGCTTGGTTGGGGAAAAGATGCTGGAGTGTCCTGGAGTGTCCTTTTCAGTCACCAGAGTTAAATCCACTTGAAAATCTCTGGTGGGATTTGAAGGCAGTTGCAGCATGGAAGCCATCAAACATCACTGAGTTAGAGGCTTTTGCACATGAAGAATGGGCAAAGATTCCAATCGAGAGGTGCAAGAAGCTTGTCAGCACTTATCGAAAACGCTTGTTAGAAGTTATAAAAACTAAAGGGTGCTCCACAAGCTACTGAAGCTGGGGGTTGAATAATACTGCACATGCTCATGTGTTACAAGACTTACAATTTTCATTTGAACTTCAAAGTTAAGTCAACTTCTGTTATCAAAATAACTGAAATGTGTATCAATAAATATTGTTTGTTATTTCACAAGTTTTGTTTTTCATTTATTTTCATTATCCTTCATCAACATGACTATATTGTCTATTGAGGTGAAGGAGTTGAATATTTCTGATTGCTTTCTGATATATATATATATATATATATATATATATATATATATATATATATATATATATATATACGCCTTCCTCGAAATATATATATTTGGATATATACAGTGTATATATATATATATACAGTGGTGTGAAAAACTATTTGCCCCCCTCCTGAGTTCTTATTCTTTTGCATGTTTGTCACACAAAATGTTTCTGATCATCAAACACATTTAACTATTAGTCAAAGATAACACAAGTAAACACAAAATGCAGTTTTTAAATGAGGGGTTTTATTATTTAGGGAGAAAAAAAATCCAAACCTACATGGCCCTGTGTGAAAAAGTAATTGCCCCCTGAACCTAATAACTGGTTGGGCCACCCTTAGCAGCAATAACTGCAATCAAGCGTTTGCGATAACTTGCAACGAGTCTTTTACAGCGCTCTGGAGGAATTTTGGCCCACTCATCTTTGCAGAATTGTTGTAATTCAGCTTTATTTGAGGGTTTTCTAGCATGAACCGCCTTTTTAAGGTCATGCCACAACATCTCAATAGGATTCAGGTCAGGACTTTGACTAGGCCACTCCAAAGTCTTCATTTTGTTTTTCTTCAGCCATTCAGAGGTGGATTTGCTGGTGTGTTTTGGGTCATTGTCCTGCTGCAGCACCCAAGATCGCTTCAGCTTGAGTTGACGAACAGATGGCCGGACATTCTCCTTCAGGATTTTTTGGTAGACAGTAGAATTCATGGTTCCATCTATCACAGCAAGCCTTCCAGGTCCTGAAGCAGCAAAACAACCCCAGACCATCACACTACCACCACCATATTTTACTGTAGGTATGATGTTCTTTTTCTGAAATGCTGTGTTACTTTTATGCCAGATGTAACGGGACACGCACCTTCCAAAAAGTTCAACTTTTGTCTCGTCGGTCCACAAGGTATTTTCCCAAAAGTCTTGGCAATCATTGAGATGTTTTTTAGCAAAATTGAGACGAGCCTTAATGTTCTTTTTGCTTCAAAGTGGTTTGCGCCTTGGAAATCTGCCATGCAGGCCGTTTTTGCCCAGTCTCTTTCTTATGGTGGAGTCGTGAACACTGACCTTAATTGAGGCAAGTGAGGCCTGCAGTTCTTTAGATGTTGTCCTGGGGACTTTTGTGGCCTCTCGGATGAGTTGTCTCTGTGCTCTTGGGGCAATTTTGGTCGGCCGGCCACTCCTGGGAAGGTTCACCACTGTTCCATGTTTTTGCCATTTGTGAATAATGGCTCTCACTGTGGTTCGCTGGAGTCCCAAAGCTTTAGAAATGGCTTTATAACCTTTACCAGACTGATAGATCTTAATTACTTTTGTTCTCATTTGTTCCTGAATTTCTTTGGATCTTGGCATGATGTCTAGCGTTTGAGGTGCTTTTGGTCTACTTCTCTGTGTCAGGTAGCTCCTATTTAAGTGATTTCTTGATTGAAACAGGTGTGGCAGTAATCAGGCCTGGGGGTGACTACAGAAATTGAACTCAGGTGTGATAAACCACAGTTAAGTTATTTTTTAACAAGGGGGGGCAATCACTTTTTCACACAGGGCCATGTAGATTTGGAGTTTTTTTTCTCCCTTAATAACGTAAACCTTCATTTAAAAACTGCATTTTGTGTTCAATTATGTTATCTTTGACTAATAGTTAACGGTTTTTGATGAGCAGAAACATTTAATTGTGACAAACATGCAAAAGAATAAGAAATCAGGAAGGGGGCAAATAGTTTTTCACACCACTGTGTATATATATATATATATATATATATATATATATATATATATATATATATATATACCTCCCTGCAGCATGCCTAATGCATGTTCATGCAGATTTTTAGAACTGTGACCTTAAATGCCTACTTTCTGTAAGCTGTTAAGGTCTTAACGACCATTCCACAGGTGCATGTTAATTAATTGATTATGGTTAATTGAACATGCATGGAAAACATTGTTTAAACCCTTTACAATGAAGATTTGTAAAGTTATTTGGATTTTTACAACATTATTGTTGAAATACACAGTCCTGAAAAAGTGGTGTTTCTTTTTTTGCTGAATATATTTTGTCATATTTTTGTGTTTATTGAATAAAACAAAATATTTTTTGTTTATTTGATGTTTTGCTGGGGAAAAAAACTTTTAAGAGACGTCAACTGAGTGTTGTTAATTCATCTTAAAACCCCCAATTCGCCACCAGCGAAACCAGTTTGATAACTTTAAACTTATCATGAATGAATGAAGGGTGAGAAGAGCACAAAAAACACATAAAAACGCCGCTTGTAATCTACTAAACAAATGCACTATTTGTTATACAGTATGTAAAAATACTATTAATATCAGGTCTTCGAACAGGCTCAAGGAATGAAAACTGGAAATGGAACAAACAGAAAAGAAGGAAGAGAAAAAAGTGCAATAAGGACGTGTTATCGACATAACCTTACTGTAAAGGCCGTTAGGGATTTTGTTGAAAATTGTTTCTCCATTCAAGCAGTTTTGGTTCTGTTGGGCACATGGGCATGAAAAAAAGGGTGGGTGGGTGGTGTTTGTGACTCCAATGCATGTGGAGATGAAAATCATTTATGTACATATGTTTATTTCTGGGTTGCTACAATATCATTTAATTTACAAAAACACTTGCAAAGAGAAAATAGGGATTGGCAAAGCATGAATCGTGTCTTGTCAGTATTTACAATGACATTAACATATTTCCATTGAGTTTAATCATGTAGCACTTCATCTAGTATTAATAATAATAATAATAAATTCACAGCACTACTACTACTATTACTACTACTAATAATAATACTAATAATAATAAATGGAGAAAGTCTCAAAGAAGAATCATTATTGATACAAAAGAAGGAGAGAAGAAAATGAAGAGTAAATACTGTACATATCAGTATTTACAGTTTGAGCTTGACACGTTTATGAGCTCTGTCGCTAGCTTTCAATAGCTATCTAAGGGAGATTAACACATTATTGGCTTCAGTAAACACGCAATACCTAAGACACGACTGCCCCTACATTGTACATCATGTGCCTGAAAACGTCTCAGCTGGCCACACACTGCCATGGCAGCTCGTGAGATCCCTTTCCTCGAGACACGCCTACTTAATGGCCACATCTGTACATCAGTCATAAATACATAAATAATAGTTATCTAGTTACAATGGCACTGTTGGGGTGGAATATATTTTTGAGCAAATGTATAGTCAGTTCTCAAAGTTGATGTGTTGGAAGCAGGAAGAAAGGCTAAGCATAAATATCTGTCAAGACTTTGACATTCTGATGCTCTCGGCCATCTACCAAAACATTCTTGCAGTACAACAATCCATTGTGGCACGATCTTTATTGCCTAATGACAGTGGGCTTTTTCAACAAGGTACTGTACCCTGTAAAAAACGTTGGCTTGAAAAACATGATAAAGGTTAAAGTATTGAACTGTTGATCTGATTTCCCAGATATTCATTTGATCAAGCATTCCAGGGATGTGATGTACAGTAAAAAACAAGTCTGATCTATGGAAACCCTACATCACAATGACAGTGTTAAACCCCCAACACAATGTTAAAGAATCTGCTATTATCATCTTGGTGCCAGATACCACAGGACACCTTTAAAAGTGTTGTAAAGTCCATTCCTCAACAGGTCAGAGGAGATTGTAATTGCACAGGTAGTAGATACAAAATACTAGTTTTATAATATTGGTTTTCATGTTATGGCTGATCAGTGTAAATTTAACATTGTTTTAGTTAACTGTATAACAGTTTAGATGAGTGTTTTTTGTTAACATTATTAGCTGACAATGTTTTTATTTATTTTTATATAATAATTTTTTTTATATAACTGCTTCTTTATGAATCCAGCTGGCAGAGCAGAGCAACTCCACGACGAATCCAATGCTCAGGTTGTACAGCTGAGTTGATGCTCATAGAGATGACATAATTGGTGGAGTGGCCTGTGGTGGACAGCGTCCCCCGCCTTTCACTCGTCTTATACACTGGGGAAACGTAGCACAGGCGCTTAGGGATGTCCTGCTTCTTCATGGGCTTAAGCCAAATCTATAACGGAGCAAATTAATAAGGATAAACATTACATAAGACAGTCTGTTTTCTAATAAATACATGTGTCCAGAGAGAGAGAGAGCAAAATAATTACAGTGAAACACTATAAAAAATATACTATACAGTCAAATATTTTGGGACAATGACCTAAAACATGGATACACCTTCTAATTCAATGTTTTTGGTTTTGTGATTTATTTTCTACATTCTAGAACAGGGGTCTCCAAATCCAGTCGTGGAGGGCCACTGTCCAACACAGTTTGGTGATTCCTCTTCCCAAACACAGCTGATTTAACTAATCAGTTAATTACTACTGTAGGTTCAGTGGGTGTGTTTAGGTGTTGGTGAATTACAAATTGTTCTAGTCACTGGCCCTCCAGGACTGGATTTGGAGACCCCTGTTCTAGAACAATACTGAAGATTTCAAAACTATGAAATAACACATATGGAATTAAGTAGCAACAAAAGGCAGTGGTTATTTTAAGATACAAAGGTCAGCTGTTCTTATGATGACCGTCCCCTAAAAGCAAGACTAAAACTACATTCGAATGTGGAAATAAATAAAAATGATTATTAAAAAATTCTCACAATTTTAAAATACTCAGATTTACTTGTATTATAAATGTGCAATGTTTGCAAATGTGAAACGAATGACAAATCGGTTAGAGGAAACAGATAATGAAGTTTTATGATATCTGAAACATCAACATTTAACAAAAAACTAATGGTAAACTTCTTCCACCACAATCATGTTACGGAGTCCTGTCTGCTCCTATAATGGAGACCCTTTCCCTTATCTCCTTTTCAACTTGTCTAGCATACTTGGCTAGCACATGCTTAAGGAAAATGAAGCATGTGCTAGCCAATTGTGAAGGAGTGCTGTAGCTATTTGTCATTGATTAGATGTGCTGTTACACTGAGGTAGTTATGGTCTCTAATAAGTGCAAGTAGCTTCTTCCTAAATTTCATAGCTTTTTCAGTATTTCACATTTTATTCTTGTGAAAATAGTTCCATTTTAAGGGCAGCTTAAGCAAACAACTTTGGTTTTATATAGCCTTCCACCTAGAAGCTTTTTATAATGCAATTTGCCACTTAGCACACCTCAGAGAACTCAGACCTCTTGAATAGGAATTACAAGCTGTAGAGCTGCTCAAATGAAAATGTCCTACTGGGAAGCAGGAAGTTTCCCACTTGGTCAAGAATGCAGCATGTAATCTTGCAGCTAGTAAATATAAAGTTAATAATACATTATTGTTATATTATATAATATATTGCACAAAAATAAAAGTTTAGTTTGTTTAGTTTCTGTTGCTAACACGTACTGTAATGTTATATTTTGCTAGAAACTTTTTGATAAATATGCGACCCATTTTGTAGCCATATTGTGCGAAACTCCTGCATGAAGGAGCTCCGACCTTGCTGGAGAACAGTCTAATAGGATGATGTGTAAAGACCAGCATGAGAATGCTGTATTTGATTTATGAATTTTTACCCTGTTGATTAATTAACATTACATGTTTATGCACAGTATGTAAAAAAACAAACAAAGGGATATACAGTACATAAGAATAGTATGTAAATAATACATGAGGAAATTATGAATACGTACCACTGGCATGGTGTCATTGAGGACCTTGGGGTAAGATTCTGCTAGAAGCTTCTTTTCTCTGTCCCAGCGAGCCCCATCTAGAAACAAACCACGAATGTAGACACCTGCCAGGGAGGGGAAGTAACACCATAGGTTATATAAACATACACCACCATGGACTTTAAACATGATAGATTTGTCTCTCTCTCTCGCTCTCTCTCTCATGTGAATTTTTTCTTAGTTTCTCTATTTTTGTTGATCCAACCATATCCCATATCTATCCATCTACTTAACCAAACAAGCTATTTTAATAGGAACACCATGGACGCAACCTGCTTTGTGTCACCACTGGTATTGGTTGTTTAGTGGAATGGGAAATGTTTTCTTAGCACACACTGTTGTTGGTGAGTCATGCTTATGGTCACATATTATTAGAAGTTCACTGATCTTATAGTTGTGGATTGTGTCTTGATGTATATCAGCCAGATGTAACACCTTAAGGAATTTGTGCTAGAACCAACTATGCCTGTTCTAATAAACAGCTCTGTTTCTTTGTGGCTTACCATCCTCAGGCGGCTCAGTGAACTCTATGTCATCCATGACCTCGAAGTCAAAGGAGAGCAGGTCGATGGGCATGCTGTGTTTGCGAGCATAGTTCTGCTGAGCTCCGGTAAGGAAAGCTTGGGTGAAGAAGAAGCCTGACACCCAGAACATAGCTGGTGTGCCGTTGTCATACCAGTCCTACACAAAGTAAACATACAGTTAAAACCATGTATCATAATCACTGCTACTTTATACAACTCTAAGAGATTGATAGAACCACAATCTTAAAACCATAAACTCATAAACAGTCATCTTAAAATACCTAAAAATATACTTGGTTATAACAAATATCATGCTTACAGGACAAATTATTATGTCAGTGCTGTGTGTAATGTGCAGCTCTGGCACATACAGATAATTCAGGATATCCCAAGATTACCTGTAAGAACTTGAGCCTCTCCAGGAAGTCACTGACGTAACCTCCGAGAGGTTTGAGGCTTGGGTATGACTTTTTCATCCACATTCCTGGAACACGACCCTTCAAGATGCTTGTCACTACTTCCTCTAATTCAGCTGACATCACCACCAGCCCCTGCAGCACAGAAAGCAAAACAGGTAAAGATCTGGCACATATTGTCAATCTTCAGTGTTGTGCATATTAGCAAAAAGTATTATGAAAACTTGGGCATCTTTCCTATACCATACAGGCTTCCATGAGGTACCTCAGAGCTTATCTAAGGTTTTACTAAGGTTCCACACAGATTCTAAATTTTTTTTTAGGGTTCACTAAGGTTCTTCATACCATTTAAGGCACATCTAAAATGTCCTTAAGGTTCCTCAAAGAAGATAAAGTATCTCTAAGGGTTCTCTAATGCTCTGACCTTGATGGCCTTCTGAATGTTGATACAAGAGTCACGGATTGTTCGCAGAAGCTTGTTAAAGCGACCCATCTCCTGCACCAGCACTGTGTTCATGCTCTGATTGTAACTGGTGGGAAACTTGCGCATGACTGCTTCTGTGTCAAAATCTTTTGGTAGTTTGCTCAAAATGTCTGTAGCCACATCCTGGTTGTCAGAGGATGCAGCACCACCTGTCATCCGAGACTGTAGGAAAGGGATAAAGGAGAAAAGCTGGATTAGCAAATTCAGTGCCATAATTAAATACCAGGACTTTGCTTACAGTTCATTCTGCAAAAGCCACAAATTGACAATGAGTCTGCATTTATGGTTTAAAAAAATCCCGTAAGTAAAATATACAGAAACAAATTAACAAACAATAAACAAAGCAATTAGCAAAAAGAAGCAATTTTTAATTAGTTACTTGTTCTCATCAGACTGAAGAAACAGTTTCAGTAAGTTGAGACATTGAGGTTAATCACAAAGTTATTATTTACTGTATACTGTATTTCATGCACATACCACTCACCATGGTTTTACTCACATGAATATTATTTACAGATCCTGATTTAATAAAGTAAACAATGTTGAACATTGAGACTGGTAAAGATAGCAATGTGGCCGTCACATTTGACTTCCTGTGTATGAACTATACTAAGTTCTGCATTAGCATCAAGAGAAACTAATTTGTAAAATTCGGGTTTAAGCAATAATATTGAATTTAACCTGAGTGAGCAGGATGCTGTCAAACAGGAGCTGCGTCTCCACCTGGTCCTTGGTGATGTCAGCATTGGCATTCATTCCAAAGATTTCTGGTGATGGGTACAGTGGGAGTGCTTTGGTGTACTCTATGTAGCTGATAAGCTGCAAAAGAAACAAGATACTTCCTGATGCACATATCCAGAAAGCAGAGACAGTACAATTATGGCATATTTCAGCCACCGTTTTGCACCATTCTATCTTTAAATCTATTAATCAAATCAGGTTCTGGTAATTCAAGATTTAAATTCGACTGTATGGCAGTTGAATGAAAGAAACACAATTCTGCAAAAGAGTTAGTGGAAAAATGTTTTGAAATTGTTGATATTAGTAAGTCTAACATTACACAATAGCAGTAACCAAAAAAGAGATATGTGTGCGTTTGCGAGATATTACATCTCCTTCAGGAGGTGAGTAGTATATCCCGCTTGGGTCAAACTTGTATTCTGGATCTTCAATGATCTTATCTATGTAGAAGATGGAGAGGATAGTGCGGAGGGTCCGGCGGTCCCAGTCATCCGTCACACGTCCTCCATAGTTACATTCTCCTGTCATGTAGCGAAGAGCATCAAAAGGCACATCCTAAAATTAAAACAAACAGCAAAAAGCAAAAACAATTAATAAAAGCATCTTATAGAGTCCTGCTGGATGAGATATAGATTATTCTTATATGTGGTGATGATTTGTAAACTGTGATCTCACAATGTATATAATTGAACAATTATTAAATTCCTCCTTATTTGTATGTGTAGTTAATGTCAATATAAGTTCTAATGTTGATATACATATACGTAAATTATATTGAAACACAATTTACGGCTCCTCATATTATGTAATTTCATTGGAATGTAACCATGACAATAAGTATAAACACAGTTTTGTCTACAGTATGATTTATGTTATTAGGAATTAATCAAATAATTGTAAGTAGACAGCTTGTATATATGAAATATGATTTTTATATTCTGTATAGGATGTTTTAATTATAAAAAAAAGAGTGATGTCTTTCAAGTATGAATGAGCTAAATATACAGACAGGTGTCAAATTTAAGGAAACATCTTGAAAGTGTTATTCCAAGCTATAAATAAAAAAAAAGAACACAATTCTTCCAAATGACACTCCCCAGGCTCATATTTTGGTGATGGTCATAAATAGTGCTGTAAGTCTCACATAAGTGTTCGATTGGGGAGTGTTTCACAGCTTAATTTTTCCTACATTTCATTCAATTAGGAAAAAGCAACAACAGATTATCGGTGACGTGTTAGATGTCAGTTGCCAATTGTAGGACACTTAAGAATTTAATGGACTGTGAAGAGGAGCAGAGGTGTATCATGTGTGTGTGTGTGTGTGTGTGTGTGTGTGTGTGTGTTTGTGTGTTCTTACTTCATATTGGTCCAGGAATATGTGCAGTTGCTGAACTGAGACACGCAGGTCAGTTTCATTGAACTCATAGGGAATGTTCCAGCCCAGGGGTCCGAACTTCCTTCGCTCTTGAATAAGAGCATGAAAGAAACACAGGCCATACAGAAGCTTCTTGAACACCGCCTAAAATACATACATACAAAAAAATACAATTTTAAATGTGTACATGTACAAAACCTGTGACCACACAATTACCAATAACACACCTAAGTGAAGAAAATTTTTTGTTATAACGATATTACACCATAGCCCAACCCTTTTATAAAACTCCTGACTTACCGGCTTTGAGTTGCTGTCAAAGAACTCTGGATCGGAGATAGGGTCCATATTAAGGGAGCCGACAATGTTAGAACGCAGGCCCTTGGGGGCCTCGTTCGTCATCTTGATACCATTCTGAAGGACGGCCACAGGGAAGTTAGGTGAGGGGTAACTCGTGAGCCACAGACGGAAGTCCGGATGAGTGTTGTCTGGGTTGAGCTCCTAGAAGAAAAAAAGGTCAAAAAATTTATCTCTTAGTATAGCAACAAAAGGTGTAAAATGTATTGATCATATTCATTAACTAAAAAGAATTAGGAATGTTTAAAATTAACTAATTCAGAAGCAGTCACTTCTCTACACTATTATCATCTGAGACATTTCTTCAAACACTACATCCAGGCTCTTTTTTTGAAGTTCCATTCAAGTAACACTACAAATACACCATGTTATCCAGCAGTACCTCACAAACTCGTTCCAGCGTTGTCATCCAGGAAGTGGCCAGGTGGCAGTTTTGCAACACCACCCAGGTACCATCCTTCATTCCTGCATCAATCATATTCATTGCAATGGGACCCTGGCCTTGGCCCAGTGACAGAGAGGTCAGCTTGTTGCCCGTAAAGCCCTTTGAACAACACGAAATGCACAGCGCTAAGCATACAAAACAAAGCTGTAACACTGCTGAAACACTACTGAGATATTAACGTGCTTTAAAATAATTTTGGAGTATATTACTTTGGTGCAAAATATTACACTTTCTTTGACAAATATTGAAAAGAAGGATGAATGTTTAACCTGTTCATCCCCAAACTTCAGCAGAGCTGCCATGGGGTCAGAGCCTGGTGAGAGGATGAAGATGAGGGGAGCGCAGCTGTGACTGTCTGAAAAAGCGGCCCCCAGGTTAAAGGGAGGCACCTCAATAAACTGCTGTCCCAAGTTGCTGGACACGAACTCCTGCACCATAGGAATGATCTGCAGGTAAAAAAGGGAAGCATATATACTGTAGATCAAGAGGTTTTAGCACTCGAAACTTACAGTGGGTACGGAAAGTATTCAGACCCCCTTAAATTTTTCTTTGTTATATTGCAGCCATTTGCTAAAGTCATTTAAGTTCATTTTTTCCTCATTAAGGTACACACAGCACCCCATATTAACAGAAAAACATAGAATTGTTGACATTTTTGTAGATTTATTAAAAAAAATAAAAACTGAAATATCACATGGGCCAAAGTATTCAGACCCTTTGCTGTGACACTCATATTTAACTGTGTTTGATTATACTGATTGGACTTGATTAGGAAAGCCACACACCTGTCTATATAAGACCTTACAACTCACAATGCATGTCAGAGCAAATGAGAATCATTTGCTCTGACATTCAAATGAAAGGAACTGCCTGAAGAGCTCAGAGATAGAATTGTGGCAAGGCACAGATCTGGCCAAGGTTACAAAAAATCTGCTGCACTTAAGGTTCCTAAGAGTGGCCTCCATAATCCTTTAATCAACGTTTGGAACGACCAGAATTCTTCCTAGAGCTGGCCGTCTGGCCAAACTGAGCTATCGGGGGTAGAAGACCCTTGCTGAGAGAGGTAAAGTAGAACCCAAAGATCACTGTGGCAGAGCTCCAGCGATGCAGTCGGGAGATGGGAGAAAGTTATAGAAAGTCAACTAACACTGCAGCTCTCCACCAGTCGGGGCTTTATGGCAGAGTGGCCCGACGGAGGCCTCTCCTCAGTGCAAGACATTAAAAAACACCTGAAGGATCGAAGATGGTGAGAAATAAGATTCTCTGGTCTGATGAGACCAAGATAGAACTTTTTCTTGAATGGCCCAGCCAGAGCCCTGACGTAAACCCAATTGAGCATCTCTGGAGAGACCTAAAAATGGCTGTCCACCAACGTTTACCATCCAACCTGACAGAACTGGAGAGGATCTGCAAGGAGGAATGGCAGAGGTTCCCCAAATCCAGGTGTGAAAAACCTGTAGCATCTTCACCAAAAAGACTTATGGCTGTATTAGATCAAAAGGGTACTTCTACTAAATACTGAGCAAAGGGTCTGGATACTTGGGTCCATGTGATATTTCAGTTTTTCTAGCTGCAAAAATGTCAATAATTCTGTGTTTTTCTGTCAATATGGGGTTCTGTGTGTACATTAATGAGGAAAAAAATTAACTTAAATGATTTTAACAAATTACTGCAATATAACAAAGAGTGAAAAACTTAAGGGGGTCTGAATACTTTCCGTACCCACTGTGTGTGTTGGCATATATTTGGCCTGGTTGTTTTACCTTGTCTGGTCTCAGGCAGCGTATTACCAACATTCTCTTAAATTGTACTAGTTTCTCTTGCCACTCTCCAGGGAAATGTGTGTGATGAGGATCCTGTTTAACAAACACACTTGTACATATAGTTCTCACTTAAACCATAACAAACACAATAAAATAAATTAAGAGAGAAACTCATTTCATCTATTATTTTCCTTACCATATTTTCCATCTATTTCTACAGGACTATGGGGTGGGGTAAATTATCAAACAAACCTTGCTGTCGTACACTTCTTTCCATCCATCACTGAAGCGTCCCAGGTCCTTATGCAGGCCTTTGAAAGAATCCAGCTCATCCAGGCGACAGATCTCATCCCAGGATTTCTTTGCCAGCCACTTGCAGGGTTTGACATGAGGGTTATCCAGACCCACGCCACCCGTCAGCAGAAAGCGCCACTCATTCTCATCAATCTACAAAATGAACCCAACATAGTGTAACAAAAAGTTCATTATTCCTGGTCACGATTATTTGAAGTATTTATACTAATGCTGCACTCAGGGTTTCCTGTTGAGTCTGGTTCCTCTCAAAGTTTCTTCCTATTGTATTTCAGGACGTTTTTGATTGCCACCATTGCCGTCACCCATGGCTTGCTCATCAGGGACAATCTGATCATTATGATTTATACACATTTCCATAATTTCCTTTTAATTTTGCGAAGCTGCTTTGAGACAATGACCATTGTTAAAAGTGCTATATAAATAAAATTGAATTGAATTGACGATTATATTACATACGTATGCCAACTGATCATAATGTAACTAACACATGTAGAAAAGCAGTACTTACAAGTCCTTGGTGTTTAAGCAGGTTGACACTGAGGCAGAAGGAGAAGAGCAGCTTGTCTTTCTCGAAGAGTGATCGGCACACGTTGACATAAAGTGAGTAGGTGAAATGGTCTTGTAAGATCTGCAATCTGGACAACCACGCATACACACTTATTATTTTTTTTATCTTAGTGCAATGTGTTTATAAATGTTATTTTTACTGTTATTCGAACATAATCATTCATTATTTAAAAACTATTGACAAATTGTTTACCATATTATCTTATTGTAATATACAGTAAGCTCAACATCCCGTTTATTTAAACCACTCTAAAGTTCATTAAAGGCTCTTTAAATGCAGCACACCCACACTGTGTTACCAGTTAAAATGACTGATTGATTGTGCACATATTAAGTGTGTTAAGCAATGGGAATTTATTTAGCTTAGTGGTGATAAACACAGGGCAGACATACACCGCCCAGCCAAAATATATAAATAAATAAATAAATAAATAAATAAGGTTGCATGCTCTAATATTTCATTGACCTGCTTTTGCTGTGTTTTCTTTAATTGATACAGGGCAATGTTTTGACCCTTCAGAAACAGAGTAGCATGTTTGCCACAACCACTGGATATGTCTTTTGGTTGTTTAGGTAATGAGAAGCTACTCTCTGCATCAGTTAGGTTTAAATGACTTGCCCTAACTGGCAGATAGTGTGGGTTGCTACCTGAAGCATATTAATCACTCCAGCAATTATGCAATGGAAGGCTTTTTACTAATTGCTTAGATAAATCCTTTTTTGGCTGCCATGTATTGTGGCAAAAACAATTTAATTTTCAGATCTGGCTAGTGAGCAGGTTTAAATTATATTTTCGACACAGTTAACAATTTGTCAAGGTTTTTAAGGCTAAAATTGTATTTAAAATATTTAGGACAATTAAAACTAACATATGAACCTCCTACAGAATGACAAATGACAAAATATCGACAAAATACAGAATTTCTGCTAAACAAAACAAACAATGTAGCTTCACACCTCTGCTGTAGAAAATTGCTCTTGTCCGAGTTGTCGATGGATGAGTTAAAGAGATTGATGAACCAGCCGAGTGAGTACTGGTACATGGGTTCAATGTTTGCAAGATCAGCAATGGAGAAGAACAAGATTGCAGAGTGGACTGAGATGGGTGTGTAGCCCAAACGCGTTTCATCAATCTTCTTTTCTGTTACCTCAGCCACAGCTTGCTTTTCTGAGATTTCATTAGCCAGCACTTTGGAGGAGGAGAGAATCTCTATAGCTGCCTCATCCTCCAGGATGTTTCCTTCAGATGA
Source organism: Channallabes apus (assembly GCA_030522415.1). Lineage (NCBI taxonomy): Eukaryota > Metazoa > Chordata > Actinopteri > Siluriformes > Clariidae > Channallabes > Channallabes apus. The sequence continues at coordinate 15,559,797 of CM060109.1, forward strand.
CGAGAGTACTTTTAAGATCTTGTCTTCGAGCTCCTGAAGCATTCTGTTGGATGAGGAAGGAATTATTAGGTATGTAGAGTGGGCAAGATTTTTAGATACAGTCACAAACATCTAATGATAACTTAAAGTTTATTGTTGTTATTATTATTATTAGTAGTAGTAGTAGTTAAGGTAAAATGAATATCGGGGTTATTTGATTCTCCCCAATGTACAGTAAATGGAAGTTATTCTTACTACACTGTGGTTCGTTATTTTTTCAATAACATTGTCCAAAATTGTTATGGTTCAGAATTCTAATGTTTTGCTTCTATTGTCCCTTTACAAGAACAAAAAATATATCTTCGTTTCAGAAGATTTTAGGTAGTTTGTTCCTGCTTTGACAAACTCTTTGAGAAACTTTTTTTCTTTGTAAGGCAGCTCTTTTGCCTCATGAAGCTGTTTTGTTAGAAGAAGTCTATAAGTAGCCTCAAGAGATAAACACAAACTCCAAGGGAAATTCTACAACTTGCTCTCCAAGATATAACAAGACCACCTCTGGTCATACCTCTGGTTTTCTGCTCCCTGCAGGATGAGGACTTGTTTCTCCTCCTCCAGATCTGGCCTCTCTCTAGCCACTACTATACCAAGCAGCTGGTCTTGAATTCCCTCAGGTGTGATCATGAAGTTCAGAAGTGTCACCTAAACATCCAAAGTGAATTTGTATAATTCTTTAGCACAAGACAATTCCTTCTCAGGCTACATACAGTGGTGTGAAAAACTATTTGCCCCCCTCCTGATTTCTTATTCTTTTGCATGTTTGTCACACTTAAATGTTTCTGCTCATCAAAAACCGTTAACTATTAGTCAAAGATAACATAATTGAACACAAAATGCAGTTTTTAAATTAAGGTTTACGTTATTAAGGGAGAAAAAAAACTCCAAATCTACATGACCCTGTGTGAAAAAGTGATTGCCCCCCTTGTTAAAAAGTAACTTAACTGTGGTTTATCACACCTGAGTTCAATTTCTGTAGTCACCCCCAGGCCTGATTACTGCCACACCTGTTTCAATCAAGAAATCACTTAAATAGGAGCTACCTGACACCGAGAAGTAGACCAAAAGCACCTCAAAAGCTAGACATCATGCCAAGATCCAAAGAAATTCAGGAACAAAAGTAATTGAGATCTATCAGTCTGGTAAAGGTTATAAAGCCATTTCTAAAGCTTTGGGACTCCAGCGAACCACAGTGAGAGCCATTATCCACAAATGGCAAAAACATGGAACAGTGGTGAACCTTCCCAGGAGTGGCCGACCGACCAAAATTACCCCAAGAGCGCCGAGACAACTCATCCGAGAGGCTACAAAAGACCCCAGGACAACATCTAAAGAACTGCAGGCCTCACTTGCCTCAATTAAGGTCAGTGTTCACGACTCCACCATAAGAAAGAGACTGGGCAAAAACGGCCTGCATGGCAGATTTCCAAGGCGTAAACCACTTTTAAGCAAAAAGAACATTAAGGCTCGTCTCAATTTTGCTAAAAAAACATCTCAATGATTGACAAGACTTTTGGGAAAATACCTTGTGGACCGACGAGACAAAAGTTTAACTTTTTGGAAGGTGCGTGTCCCGTTACATCTGGCGTAAAAGTAACACAGCATTTCAGAAAAAGAACATCATACCAACAGTAAAATATGGTGGTGGTAGTGTGATGGTCTGGGGTTGTTTTGCTGCTTCAGGACCTGGAAGGCTTGCTGTGATAGGTGGAACCATGAATTCTACTGTCTACCAAAAAATCCTGAAGGAGAATGTCCGGCCATCTGTTCATCAACTCAAGCTGAAGCGATCTTGGGTGCTGCAGCAGGACAATGACCCAAAACACACCAGCAAATCCACCTCTGAATGGCTCAAGAAAAACAAAATGAAGACTTTGGAGTGGCCTAGGCCAAGTCCTGACCTGAATCCTATTGAGATGTTGTGGCATGACCTTAAAAAGGCGGTTCATGCTAGAAAACCCTCAAATAAAGCTGAATTACAACAATTCTGCAAAGATGAGTGGGCCAAAATTCCTCCAGAGCGCTGTAAAATACTCGTTGCAAGTTATCGCAAACGCTTGATTGCAGTTATTGCTGCTAAGGGTGGCCCAACCAGTTATTAGGTTCAGGGGGCAATTACTTTTTCACACAGGGCCATGTAGGTTTGGATTTTTTTTCTCCCTAAATAATAAAACCCCTCATTTAAAAACTGCATTTTGTGTTTACTTGTGTTATCTTTGACTAATAGTTAAATGTGTTTGATGATCAGAAACATTTTGTGTGACAAACATGCAATAGAATAAGAAATCAGGAGGGGGGCAAATAGTTTTTCACACCACTGTATGTCCAATTATGTTTTATGTTTGGTGTATTTTAATGCTTGTGTATATGTATGTGTTTAAACCCCACCTTGACTGAAGTCTCAGGCAGATAGTGTGGGTTGCGTAGTTTAGTTGTGATGTAGAAGCGGAACTCTGGTGAGTACTCTATGGTGTTGTCTCCTAGCCGGATATACACAGTCCCACGTTGCTTAAACGTCTGCTTCAACAGCAAAGGCTCAAGAATGGGGTCCAGCTCCTCGCCTACATTTTCTAGCAGCACTGGAAAACAATTATTATTATTTTTTTTTTTTTTTTAGATTTTTCTTGGATTTTTCCCTGATTTTCTTCCTAATTTAGTCTTGTCCAATTCCTTCCCATCACTAGGGGCTCCACATTAAGGCTACTACGACCACTCAGTTGGGAGGGCCACAGACTATCATGTGTTTTCCTCTGAACCACGGGACGTCACCGACTACATCTTTTCGAACTGCTCGCTCTTGCACCGTTGGGCACAGCGTAACACATTCGGAAGACAACACTATCTGCTCCTTCCTCTTGTGTGAGCTCACAGACATCCCTGAATGGCCGTAGAGCTGTAATTATTGTGAGAGCACTAAGTGTCCCAGCCCATTGAGAGAGCTTGGCCAATTTTGCTCTCTTTAGGCCAAATTCAAGCCAAAGTGGAGGACCCTATAATTAATGTGAGAGCACTATGTGTCTCTCCTTTCCAGCCCACTGAGAGCGCTTGGCCAATTTTGCTCTCTTTAGGCCAAGTTCAAGCCAAAGTGAAGGTCCCTGGTCAATGCTTACTAGTGATGCGTGGGTCGCCTGGTTGGGGCGGGTAAAGAAATTGTCACTTTATTTGCGGTGCGGGTTGGGGCGGGTCATTAAAAACAAAATAAATAAAAAAATCCATGTATGTTGCGTGCAATTCCGCTGCCAGTCACGACAAAAACAAAGAAATAAAAGTGAAGATAGAAGACAAGGTGCGGGAGAAATTGAGGTCGGGAATTTACATAATTTAATGGTCGCAGGTGCGGGGCGGGTTGTAAAAATAGATACAGTGGTGCGGGGCAGGCTGGGGCGGGCCAAATAATTTCATAAAAGCGGGACATGCGTGTTGGAAAAAAACCCGACCCGTGCATCACTAACGCTTACCCTCCTTAGAACTTGCTAAAGATTACCCGAGTTAACAGCCAAAGTCGTAGCCCCAAACCAGACAAAATCTGGGTATCCTAGGCCTTCCTGAAGCTACTGAAGGTGGACTCCTTACCGAGTTCTTTTCTAAATTTTCGTTCGAGGTGTTTGGGAGTGAAACGCTGCCATCCCTGCCAGAGAACGACCGGTCATCCTCCATGTACACCGGGACCAGGTTAACGACTTTCTGATTCCGGAGGCAGGGCAGAGAGGGAAGCTGGAATACTGCAGTCAGCAGATTCATATCGTGGAAGACTACGGTCAGTAAGAGATTTCAGTATTGGAGTGAAATATATCTATATATGTGGCAGGACTGCTGAGGCTCCTCCTACTTACATTTGGTTGGTTACTCAATTTATTGGTGGTCCTATGAAGGGGCAGAGGGAAGATACAGACGTTTGGTGACAATAGTATTGTGTCATAAGTCCTGACCTCTGCCTTTCATGTCATCACTGCATCCATACAGTGTCTTTTCCAATTTTTCTGCCTCTCTGTAGTACATATTGTTTCCCAGACAGAGTGTACGAGTTCTTAGTTCTACTGCAAGTTGTTTGCCTCCTTGATTGGTTCCATAGGATTCTACTCATATATTGGGGCTGTGTGGGAACTTCAAAGCCAGCATTATGTTAGATCTGTGTAGACAGTTTATCTTTAACATGTCGCTCTGTGTTTTACACCGATGTTTTAAGGCTGACTCTTGGTATTTCATTATTATCTATGTTTACCTACCTGCACTTATTCTAGAGTAGAATGAATAGCTCTTTAAACTTTGCGAGCTGGAAATGATAAAACTAAAGAGTGAAAAGATAAAGAAGAGAGAAAAGAGAAGACTGGAAAGAAAAGTGAAAAGATTAAGAAAAGAGAAACCTAAAAGGATACATAAGAGGATATATAAAATAAAAAGTAAAAAAAAAAAAAAGATATTTTATTTTACAAGAGAGGAAGATATATATAAATATATATTCATTTTTCTTGTATGAGTAGAAGTGCCATCACCTTAGTGCTACAAAGTGTTCGCCTTAACCGATTAACTCTGCCAAAGAAGTACACACAATCACCCCACGTCCCAATGTTCCCCTCTAACTCCTGAGTTCTTTTTTATTTAAGTGGAAGGATGTAACCTCACCCACTCATGCACTTTTCCTTCTTTAAATATGCTGGTGTCTAGCCTTTATTAGACATGTATGGCTGGCTTGAAGGTAGGGATGGGGAGGGTGGGAGGTGTAGGTGTTTGTAAGGGGTTTATAAATACAGTACAAGTGTGCTTTGAAACACACACTACATGTTTGCTTTATGTTTTTGTTTGAAATTTGATAAAAAATATTGTTGATTAGGCGGCACAGTGGTGTAGTGGTTGGCACTGTCGCCTTGCACCGCCAGGGTCTGGGTTCGATTCCCGTCTCTGTGTGCATGGAGTTTGCATGTTCTCCCCGTGCTTGGTGGGTTTCCTCCGGGTACTCCGGTTTCCTCCCACAGTCCAAAGACATGTAGGTTAGGTTAATTGACATTCCAAATTGCCCGTAGTGTGTGAATGAGTGTGAGTATGTGTGTGTGTGCCCTGCGATGGATTGGCACCCTGTCCAGGGTGTACCCCGCCTTGTGTCCTAAGTTTCCTGGGATAGGCTCCAGGCCCCCGCGACCCTGTATATAAGGATAAAGCGGTACAGAAAATGAATGAATGAATGAATATTGTTGATTAAAAATTACCTGGCATGCCAAACCCAATGCAGTTCTCCAGTGTTCTCACATAGTCACTGTCACTCAGCTTGATAACGGACAGGCTGTTGTCCTTCTCCATGTTCTTTACCCACTTGTTTGCTTGGCCCTGTGGGTCAATCATCAGAGGCCATCGCCTTGCGTTCCTGTAGAGGAGGGATGCAAGACAAACATCTTGGACATTTCATGACCTTGTAAAAATCTTTAAAATCTGTTGTTTAAGACTTTTTTGCTGGTCTGTCATGCACCCACAGACAGAAATGTAGTTTTATGTAGTTTCAGCTCTTTAGGTGTCATACCGAAAGTCAATATCAAGTCTTAAGGGTCACATGGGTGCTGAATACAGGACTCCATAAAACACATGATCAGAATTACATTTCCTGTAAATATTGGTTTGAGGAAGAACATACGAGATGATGATGGCGCTGTCAATGGAGAAACTATCCGATGGAAGTCCAGCAATGTTCCAGCTTCTGATTTTCACAGGATCTCCCAGAGAACGCTTCATGGACACAATCTTAGAGCAGGGGATCCCTCTGGCCTTACACAGCTCGATCCATTCATCTGTAGCACTCTACAAATGCACATTCAAATAAACAATTTTTTTTTACTTGAAAATGGTTATATAAAATGTGAAACCTTGAACAGCATTATTAATTCCATTATTTACAAAAAAAGTTAAAGTGTACCCTCCTGTACCCATAATCACAACTCTAAGTATACAACATCATCCTGCACCAGACATCCGGTCCCAGGGATTAAGATCTGGTTCTCCGGATTACTGAGCCGCTGCTTTGTCTCCTCCAAGTGTGTCTACATGTGTATGTACAGTGGTGTGAAAAACTATTTGCCCCCCTCCTGATTTCTTATTCTTTTGCATGTTTGTCACACAAAATATTTCTGATCATCAAACACATTTAACTATTAGTCAAAGATAACACAAGTAAACACAAAATGCAGTTTTTAAATGAGGGGTTTTATTATTTAGGGAGAAAAAAAATCCAAACCTACATGGCCCTGTGTGAAAAAGTATTTGCCCCCTGAACCTAATAACTGGTTGGGCCACCCTTAGCAGCAATAACTGCAATCAAGCGTTTGCGATAACTTGCAACGAGTCTTTTACAGCGCTCTGGAGGAATTTTGACCCACTCATCTTTGCAGAATTGTTGTAATTCAGCTTTATTTGAGGGTTTTCTAGCATGAACCGCCTTTTTAAGGTCATGCCACAACATCTCAATAGGATTCAGGTCAGGACTTTGACTAGGCCACTCCAAAGTCTTCATTTTGTTTTTCTTCAGCCATTCAGAGGTGGATTTGCTGGTGTGTTTTGGGTCATTGTCCTGCTGCAGCACCCAAGATCGCTTCAGCTTGAGTTGACGAACAGATGGCCGGACATTCGCCTTCAGGATTTTTTGGTAGACAGTAGAATTCATGGTTCCATCTATCACAGCAAGCCTTCCAGGTCCTGAAGCAGCAAAACAACCCCAGACCATCACACTACCACCACCATATTTTACTGTTGGTATGATGTTCTTTTTCTGAAATGCTTTGTTACTTTTATGCCAGATGTAACGGGACACGCACCTTCCAAAAAGTTCAACTTTTGTCTCGTCGGTCCACAAGGTATTTTCCCAAAAGTCTTGGCAATCATTGAGATGTTTTTTTAGCAAAATTGAGATGAGCCTTAATGTTCTTTTTGCTTAAAAGTGGTTTGGTTAACAAGGGGGGCAATCACTTTTTCACACAGGGCCATGTAGATTTGGAGTTTTTTTCTCCCTTAATAACGTAAACCTTCATTTAAAAACTGCATTTTGTGTTCAATTATGTTATCTTTGACTAACAGTTAACGGTTTTTGATGAGCAGAAACATTTAAGTGTGACAAACATGCAAAAGACTAAGAAATCAGGAAGGGGGCAAATAGTTTTTCACACCACTGTATCTGTCTCACTTTAGCATTAAATTAGGTTCACCCAGTTTTCCTGGGATGTGGGGCCTATCAAACAAGAAATTAAATAAAGAACCTGGCTGAGTTGTCAGAACGAGTGCAGACCCAAAAGCAGGACACAACAGAGTCAGAGGGCGATTTATAAACTTTTTTATAAAAGATGTGAGAACAAGGGAATGCAATAACTGCTGTTAAGTGTTCACACAACAGGGATTTGGGGATTAGACTGCAATAGGTAACTCGAGAAGGAGGTGAGCAGCACAGTAAGACAGGGAGACCCACACACAGGGAGAGACTTGGTTGTGGGAGACATACAGTACAGAGTTTAGAGAAATAAAGTTGTAATGATACACATGACACTAAATCTCTGAAGCTCATGCCTCGAAGAAAAGGAGTTTCCAAATAAAACTAACTTATATCATTGCAGTTGCAGTAAGGCAGAATTAAAAAGAAATGTATTTGAATAGTTTTAAGTTACATCCCTGAAAACATGACTCATACATTATATCGTCGTCCTTTTCCTTTCCTTTCCTTGGCATACAGCAACATGTTACCATGCAATTCATGAGAATGGAAATCTCCAGAACCAATCATATAGCCTCAACTAAAACACTACAATTGTGATTATGACAGACACATGTCTTTATTACGATACATTCACCCTGCCTGCTGTGGATGAAGCTCTCATTGACTTTATTGTAAAGGACTTAGCCATTTAGAGTGGTCGATGATGAGGGATCTAGGAAGTTCATCCATGTTTTGGATCCAGCCAACACTCTCACAAAAAGACAAGTACGTATTACATTACTGGAAATAAATATTATTATGTACTGTTATCTAGATTCTAAAGGTTATAATGGAGGAGAGATATAACAAAGCAAAGGAGAAGTCAAAAGCCTTTTATTTCCTCAGCACATACCTTGTTCCACTCATTTAAAAAAATATGTTAGCAATGAAGAAGCAATAAAATTAATGGCTCCTTTTCATCAGAGGAACTCTTAGAGGAAAAACGGGTATTAGGCTTATCCCATTAATGTACCTGTAGATGATACACTATACAGCGTATAGTACAGTGAAACAGTGAAAGATTTTTAATAAATTTTGACTTGGAAAACGAACAAGTCTTGGTTTACAAGTACCGAGTATCATGTATCACGCATGTGCTTCTTGTTTTGACGCCGAGCTTCATGTGATCACAATTAAGCCAACGGATTTTCTCTCTCTTGCGCTGCGGAATTGTGGGTAATCGTCTCCCCAGCTGGGTCTTAGTGCTCATCTCTTACTGGTATAATCAACATCCATGCACGCATGTACTGTTTATTATAACACTGTGACCACGTGTGTGTGCATAAAACATATTTTGTGTTTGTATGTGTGTGTGTACAGCGCGCGTGTAAAGCAAAAGAAAGTCTCATTAGGGAGGTTAAAGATCCATTTTTTCTCTCTGTATCAGCCTGCTCTTTGTGTCTGTGTGTGCACATCTTTGGACACACACACACACACACACACACACACAGACCCCTCCTATTTTCACCTTCACAGACACACACTCTTTCCATCTGCTCTACACAGAAACAAGGCATCTTTTCAAAGGTAAAGTGCAGGTTAATTTTTTATTTTTACTTTACAGCAGTAATTCCGTTAGTGTGTCGCTCAATCGAGTGTCATTAGAGAGATTTCTTGTTTATTTTTACTTTACATAATTATTTTTATGTATTTATTTTTTGGGGCTGTGTAATGAATAATTTGAGTTTCCAGTATTTCTTATAATACTGGGGATGGGGGGACGGGGCGTGGGGGGGGGGCGTTGTATTAGACCAAGTACTGCTGAAACAAATACCTCTTGAGTTTTATTACTTGACGGATGTACACCATGTTCCTAATTATTACGCAAATTATATCTTTCTCTGATTTTCATAATTAGTCAATGCAAATGACAGTCAGTATAATTTTCAAGTCATCAACCATTAGGGAATATTTTGAATTTTATTGAACCGACCTCCTAATGATAGCAATATTTATTTCAAAAATAAAAAACTGAAAATGCACTGTTCCAAATTATTACAGTATGCACAACAGAGTTAAAAATTTTATAGGTTGTAAAAAACTGAAAATGGGCTTTTGTTGAATTTGCAGCATTAGGAGGTCATGTTACATTACATACATACATTACATTTATGTTTACTGAAATCAAAACCTGTTTCAATCAAAAACATCCTAACAGGGTATGTTACATCTTAACATAGGACCCCTTCTTTGATATCACCTTCACAATTCTTGCATCTATTGAACTTGTGAGTTTTTGGACAGTTTCTGCTTGAATTTCTTTGCAGGATGTCAGAATAGCCTCCCAGAGCTGCTGTTTTGATGTGAACCGCCTCCCACCCTCATAGATCTTTTGCTTGAGGATGCTCCAAAGGTTTTCAATGAGTTTGAGGTCAGTGGAGGATGGTGGCCACACCATGAGTTTCTCATCTTTTATTCCCATAGCAGCCAATGACACAGAGGTATTCGTTGCAGCATGAGATGGTGCATTGTTGTGCATGAAGATGATTTTGTTACGGAAGGCACGGTTCTTCTTTTTGTACCATGGAAGAAAGTAGTCAGTCAATATACTTTGCAGAGGTCATTTTCACACCTTCAGGGACCCAAAAGCGGCCTACCAGCTCTCTCCCCATGATTCCGGCCCAAAACATGACTCCGGCACCTCCTTGTTGACGCTGCAGCCTTGTTGGGACATGGTGGCCATCCACCAACCATCCACTCCGTCCATCTGGACCATCCAGGGATGCACAACACTCATCAGTAAACAAGACTGTTTAAAAACTTGTCTTCATGTATGCCTGGGCCCACTGCAACAGTTTCTGCTTGTGAGCATTGATAGGGGTGGCCGAATAGTAAGGTTATGCACAACTGCAAGCCTTTAAAGGATCCTACACTTTGAGGTTTGCGGGATTCCAGAGGCATCAGCAGCTTCAAATACCTGTTTGGTGCTTTATAATGGCATTTCAGCAGCTCCTCTCTTAATCCTATGACTTTGTCTGGCAGAAACCTTCTTCATTCTGCCTTCATCTGCACGAACCTGTCTGTGCTCTGAATCAGCCACAAATGTCTTCAAAGTACGATGATCACGCTTAAGTTTTCATGAAATATCTAACGTTTTTATACCTTGTCCAAGGTTGCAATATTTGACGCTTTTCGGCAGGAGATCCTTTTTCTTTCCCATATTGCTTGAAACCTGTGGCCTGCTTAATAATGTGGAACAACCTTCAGTACTTTTCCTTTAATTGGGCTTATCTGGCAAACTAATTATCACATGTGTCTGAGATTAATTTCAGTGATCCAAAGAGCCCTGAGACACAATACCATCCATGAGTTTAATTTAAAAACTAAACATTTAATGTTTATGAGACTTAAATCCAATTTCCATAATAATTTGGAACACCGCGTTGCACTTTGTGTGTGTATGTGTGTGTTTTTGTTCATGTGTGTGCCTGTACCTGTCTATAACTCAATGTAAAAACTCCAAGGTAGGCTACTATAGCAGCTGAGATGAGAATATCTCCAGTTAGATTGATGTAGAGTTCTCCCAGGCTCAATGCTGACTCAGTCCAACGTGTCTTCTCTCCTCCTAAACCGCCAATCAGCTGATTTGCTCTCTCCCGCTTCTTACTACACAGGTCCACCTATCACATCACGTCACATCAAATATAGTAACATCTTATTCTTTAACAAAAGCATCAGACATGGGGGACTTGATCATCCTGGCAAAGAGGCTCTAAAAGGCTTGACAAAAAATACAAAGTAGCATTTGCGCAAGCGATAGACATTGCATATGATGTTCAATATGCTAGGAGCATGGCATAAATTTTTTTTTAATTATTTAACTGTATTGCCAATAACCAAAGCATATAACTCATTTATAACTCATAATGCAATTTTAAATTTATATTATACATCAACTATTATAAATTATATTACTTTATGCTTTGGTCTATTGGGGCTGTAACATTAAAGTGTCAGACAGAAATAAACTGGACAAAGTAATTAAAAAGGCTGGATCGGCGCTAGGAATGGACCTTGACACTGTGGAAGAGGAGGATTCTGTCCAAAATACGATCCATCTCACCCGCTATTCAGTGTTCTCTCCGACCAGAGGAACAAATTCAGTAAGAGACAGATTACCACCAAGTGTTCTATAGAGCGCTTCATGAGATCTTTTCTTCCAATGGCCAATTTTCTTGGGCCATACCACTTTTCAAATGCAATTTCTGATTTACATGTATAATTTACAATATTACGCAATATTTTGCAATATTTATTTACCAATGCTCTTGGGCAATACCTCTTTCAAGTGCAAGTTCTGATTTGCCCATATAACTTGTGCAATTCCTTTTTCTTTTTCCCCTCACATGTGCAATACCTGTATACTGAATTATGTTAGTGTGCAACTAGGGATTTACTGTTTTACTCTTGTAAGCAACTACTGTATAACCAAGAATAAGCAATTTCCCTTTGGGATTAATAAAGTTCTTTAAATATTGAATCTATACAATATAGATAAATTTGTAGTACAACAGTGAGTATTGATTTAAAACCCCTTTTTTTACTGATACATAGACAAATTATTATTGTTGCTATTGTTATTATTTTTACTAACTTGATTTTGCAGTTCTGCTTTCTGGTTCTTGTTGTCCTCAAGAGTGTTTTGAAGTGCCTCCAGTTTGTCCCGGACCTCCTTTAGAACTGCCCGCTTCTTTTGGAGACTCTCTGTCGCTTGCGTCCATTTAGCTTCTGCTTCCTCCAACTTTTCTTTCTTGGGAGCCACAACTTTCGCAACCCTGATAGAGAAGACATTATAGGCATGATTTATTTATCATAAACTTTTAAACACCTTCAATTAAACCAGGCTGTTGGGACTATATGGGAATCATTCACTTAGTGGTATGATTTGGGATGGTTACTTGTCCATTTATGTTATACAAACTCACTTGTCGTAAGCATCCATAGCACAGACCCACTTGCAAAGGCCCTCAGCTGCAGTGGATGCTGACCGGATTTTCTCTGGGACAAAGTCCGGGTTTGTGATGTATTTGTTGCGGATGATCGTCATGTAAGCAGGTGGAATGTTGTCTTTGTTGTACTCATGCAAACTCTGCAGGAACTTCATGTCACCTAGAAGCTTCTTGGCTGGGCCCCAGAAGTCCTCAATCTTTTTGCCCGGGGTGGAAGGATCTGGGATGCGATCAGGTTTTATGCCTTTGAGGATACAAATGGTCTCCATCACGAGTTTGACTCCAGCTGGAGGGTTTTTCATAGACTTGACCAACGTAATGTCCTACAGAAGGGCATTCAAAGTTTTGTGTTGTTAAAGCAAAGTCATTTTGAGGATAGAGATAATTGTATTATATTATATTACCTGTTGAGTAAGTGTATCAAGTGCGGCTAGAGCTGCCCGAAGGATGGGCATAGCAACAGCCAAGTCTGCATCACACTCATCTTTGATGGCTTTGGCAGCTGTGGCCTTTTCATTTGCCACCTCCTCTTCCACGCTAACAAACTTCTCTGTCTTGGCTACCTCCACAGATTCACGCTCAATCACCACCATCATCTCATCCACCCTTTTGCTAGCCACGAGCAGCTCAGGCTGGAGCGCCTCCAGTTCACGATCCATGACGGTCACTTGAGCGGCAGCAGAGTTTAGCTTTTCCAGGCCAACCTCATAGCGTTCTTTTAGCTGCATTACCTCACTGGGGAGGAGAGGATAATATTTTATTAAAGCTTTATATATGTTCAAATGTTTTCAGTCAGCTGAAATTCAAAAATATAAATTCACACCATACTTAAAGAAAACATTCATGGACATTAATAAAGATACTTACGCTCTCTTGGACTCCAGCAGGACTTTGAAGGTGGAGATGAGCTCCAGGTAGGAAGTTGGGGTTACATAGTTGTAGCGCTGCAGCTCAACCAAAAAGCGTTTTGAAAGACTGATGGTGGAAGTGTGGAATTTCTGGCACATGTCTATGCAACCATTACGGACATCATCTGTCATGTCGGTTTCCTCCAGGAACCGAGATGCCACAGCCTGTAGAGCATCATCGGGCCAGCTCTTAAGGGAAAAGTTCAAGAAACAGGGTGAATGCTGGCAACAGGTGCACACCCTCTTCTCTATTTAGTCTATACAGTATAAAACAGAAATTCTGTTTGGCCTGGAGCCTGTGTTTGTTTGGGCTGCTGCCATTGTGTATGTGTCACGGGCATGTGGAAGTTCATAATAATTTAACAGTAGGCTTATTATCTTTTACATCATACTGTGACAGACTAATACTGTATATCTTCATTTGATTATCAGATCATCATTAGGTGGATGTATGTGGACAGAACCATGGGTAACCTCAACTAAAAATTTAAACCTTAAAAATCCAAGCAGCACAGATACATGCAAGCAACTCAGCATAGGTCAATGACAATTAAAAATATATTTAAGTGCTTACTTTATATGGAAACCTTTCTGAAGTATGTTAACAGGTAAGCTTCAGACTTTAAACTGTGTATTTCGGTTTTCAGATATGTCAGATAAAATAAAAGATATCATTTGTGAATTTAAGTATGTAATGTTATTCCAGCTGTTGTTGGTACATCCAGGAGACCTTTACAAAAAATGCAATGCTTACCTGGAACCAGTCTATGGTGCAGCAGTTGATAAGTGCAGGGAAACGACGCAGACGGCCTCGGAAGGCATCACCTATTGGACTCATGGCCAGAACCACGTGCAACTGACTACGACATCGTTCTACAAACATGTTAAACAGAGCCAGAGAACTTCCATCTGTCTGCTTCTCCCGGTCTCGCTGGCGATCCACAGCCCGCATACGTTCACAAATCTCTTGCTTCTCGTCCACAGCAAAGAGATTGGGAACTTCACCTGTGTTGAGCAAATTGCTAACATCTTCAAGGAACGACTCCATCTTAATTTGAGTGTCAGTGAAGAGGAAGACTCCATGGGTATCCCCGAATGTTGATTTGCGCATAATTTGTTTAAGGTCATCACGCCATTCTGTCATCCCATAACTCTTGGCGATCTCCACCTGGAAGAGCTCAGCTTCAGCCATGTGAGCAGCTAAGCGAGTCAGGGACTGCCGACCACTACCTCCAACACCAACTAGGAGTGCATGTCCCCGTGGCTGTTTTAGGATACGAGAAATCCTACAGACGTGCTCGATGGCAAATCGGAAAAGTACAAGTTTCATGGGAGCCTTGCTGATGTTGTTAAAGTCCTCTAAATGGGCCTCAACCACCTGCCGTAGCTTGTTGAGGTCACCAACCTCACCGTAATTTCGGTCATCACCCTCGTGAAAGTCACAGAACATAAGGCTGCGCAAGTCATCTTCAGTTACGCGTCCATCAGAATCAAAGTCGAGGTGCTTGAAGAGCTGATGGAAATCCTCCTTTAGTTGGGACTTGCAGATCTGTTCCAAGAACTCCACCATCAATTTGCGGTCTGATGGGTCAACCAAGCGGTCATAAAAAACTCTCTGGACCTAAAACAATGCAGGCAGTATTCCAGAATTTTGTTTGAATTCTTTCAATATCTGATAACAGGCCTCTAGTAAAATAATATTGTAATATTAGGGTCTTAAGCTACATTTTATTTTTTATCATTCCTACCTCATGCACCCATAAGCGTTTAATAGCTTTGGGGTCATCTGCACTCTCTGGGCAAGATAGACAAATTCCCTGGATGACACGGGAGAAATCCCGCAGGTTGAAAAGATAATGTGACTTGTCTGGGGTAGGCAGCAAGTTCTTAGTTGCCCACTGATATACTTCCAGGGTGGTATTCACAATCTGATTTGTGAGTATGGCAAATGCTGCAGGAAAGGGATATCTAAAAAAATATCACACAAAATAATCAGAAAGTTCAGAATTATACCCTAAAGTTGTGTCCCCATTTTGAGAAATTATTCTACTTAATATACAGTATAATCACTTAATAGATCTAACATTACACATTTAAAATAACTGAACAAGTGGAATACAGCTAAAGAATCAAAAAAGTAAATCACTATAACTTGCAATAATACCACAGTCATTTACCGTATAGTTAAGTGCCAATCCAGGATTCTGGAGAAAATTGTTTGCATGGTCTTTTCATCAAATTCATTTATTGTTACTGTATTAAAATGCCGGAGGAAGCGAGCTGTCACTGGGCTTCTTCCACCACCTGAGAATTACAAAAAGACGAGGAAATACATAAGTCACACATTTGTTTTGACAACAGTTAAACAAACCAAAGAAAAAATAAATGTTACATAGTCACTGATCCTTGTTATTATTCACATTCTGTGTGAGATGCCCAGCCTTACCAGGAGGACCCATGGCACACATCAGCTGGATGTCCACCAGGTGGATTGTGGAGCAGTCCTTCATGTCATACCAGTTCCAGTGATCCAGCCACTGGCGCAGAAGCTCAACAGGAGGCTGAGCACCATACGTCTCTCTCGCAGGCATATTCACATCATCCACGAATATCACCTACACAGAAAACACATTCAAGCATAAAAATGTGCTTCAGCACCCCAATGCCTGAACCATGCTAAAAGATTTATACAATCTTAGGCAGGGTTTAAACTGAGCAGATCAGATCAAATCAAATACAGTTAAACTTTGGATTGAGTATAATTCATTCCGGAAGTGTGTTTGTACTGTATATCAAAGCAAAAGTATATCAAAGCGAATTTCCCCATGAGAAACAATGGAAAATCAGATGATTCAGTCCGAAACCAAAATATATTCCTATAAAAATAATTAATACACAATATAAAGTAAAAATAAAATAAATTAACCTGCACTTCACTTTTGACAATAATTGAGGCTAAAGTAAGCCGAGAGAGGAGAGGAGAAAGATGGCTATGCACAAACACACATGGTCACATTGTTATACTAAACAGTACATGTGCACATGTCGCAGTGTCGCATGCACACTGAGATGGAGCATGGAAGATGATTACCCAGAATCCCACAGCGCTCGAGAGAGAAGAGCCATTGGCTCAGTTGTGATCATGTGTCTCGGCAGACAAAGCGCATACTGTACATACTACATGTATGTCAAGACCTTGCTTGTTTATCAAGTTAAAATTTATTATTGCTCATATATGAATTATATTTCTCATCTTGCAAAGTGCTCACAGACCAAATTACTCACAATCCAGGGTTCCACTGTTTCAAGATAAAAGATTTGCTCTACTGTTGCCCAGACATAACTGGATTCTAGCTTGCTGAGTACATATTCTATCTAGAATGTATTGAAAATTTATACCATCTTTTGTCCCACTGGGGCACCAAACACTCCTTTGCGCCTTTTGTCCAGCTTGGACATGATGATATTCTGAGTCTGAGCGGCCGAGGTTTGGGCTGAAAAGTTGATGAGCAAAGGATTGTATATGTCCTTGTTGAGCCGCTTTAACAAAAAGTCCTGCAGAGCAGCAAAAAGAGTCAATTAATCTCACTACACAGATTTGGACCAAGCTATGCAGATATACAAAGAAATGTCAAAAGCCTGCAGGACTGTGAGTGCGAAGCCTCATTGGTGCTAAATGTATTTAAAACCACCAGTGAGGTGGTGAAATGAATCAGGTGTAAATGGATGTGCTGGTCGTACCACATATATTCATTTCATCTAATCTGAAATTCAGCTAATTAACCTTTAAAAAAAAATTTCACATTATAAACTATTATAAACATAATGGCCAGTCTTGACAACTGGAAATTAAATGTATATATTTATTGTATATTATACGTAGTCTTGTTATAATTTTGATGGGCTGTTTTTATTCTCCTTTAAGAACTACACAATTATAGTCAAGGATATATATTATCAAGGATATATACTCAGCAAAAAAAGAAACGCCACTTTTTCAGGACTATGTATTTCAACAATAATGTTGTAAAAATCCAAATAACTTTACAGATCTTCATTGTAAAGGGTTTAAACAATGTTTTCCATGCATGTTCAACTAACCATAATCAATTAATTAACATGCACCTGTGGAATGGTCGTTAAGACCTTAACAGCTTACAGAAAGTAGGCATTTAAGGACACAGTTCTAAAAACGCAGGATACTAAAGAGACTTGTCTACCGACTGTGAAAAACACCCAAAGAAAGATGCCCAGGGTCCCTGCTCATCTGCGTGAACGTGCATTAGGCATGCTGCAGGGAGGCATGAGGACTGCTGATGTGGCTAGAGCAATAAATCGCCATGTCCGCACTGTGAGACGCCTAAGACAGTGCTACAGGGAGACAGGAAGGACAGCTGATCCTCCTCGCAGTGGAAGACCACGTGTAACAACACCTGCACAGGATGGGTACATCTGAATATCACACCTGCGTGACAGGTACAGGATGGCTACAACAACTGCCCGAGTCACACCAGGAACACACAGTCCCTCCATCTCACAGCAAGAACTGATCTGGTCCAGTCCATGAAGAGGAGATGCACTGCAGTACTTCAAGCAGCTGGTGGCTACACCAGATACGGACTGGTACTTTTGGTTTTGAGCCTCCCTTCATTCAGGGACACATTGTGAAACATTTTTAGTTTATGTCTTATGGTGTTGACTCTTTTAGTGTTTATACAAATATTTACACATTAAGTTTACTGAAAGTAAAAACAGTTGAAAGTCAGAGGATGTTTCTTTTTTTGCTGAGTATATATACTTTTTCCAGACACGTACTGTGATGTACACGCTCTTGCCAGTTCCTGTGGGCCCCACAAAAATGGTGCACTTCTGGTGTGTGGTTAGCATCTCCATCAGAGCTGTATAGCGCACTGTATCCGCTGTGGGAACGATGATCTCATTGAACTGCACATCCCTGGGGATCCGTGGTGCCTGCTTTAGCTGCTCAATCCACAGTTCCCATCTGCCTGGACCCTGGGTCAAATCACAGAGTTGAACAAACATTCATTCATTCATTCATTCATTAACAAAAAATAGCATCTCTACATTATGAATTAAATAATAGAAAACAGGTATTTACTTATCTAGTTAATAAACCTACAAAAGGGGTAAAAACTAATTTGAGATAATGAGCCACATTACAGTTCAAATTGCACAAACTATATTAAGCTCCTAAGACTAAAATAAACTTAACAGTAAACTATTGGGGTATAAGAAAAACAAAAGGTTGGTTTTATAATTAATTTTAGGGTGACTCCATCACCATTGTTTTTTATCCTGTAGCAGAACTGTATGTTTTATTTTTTATTTTTTTGCTTAAATAATAGACAGCAGCTTGATATCATACTGTACCTTGACAGAGAACAACACTTCATAATGTTACTGTATGAGCGAAATGGCCATTAAACCTCCAAAGACCTAGCTTTTTGCCCTTCTCCTGACCAAATATGTGTCATAATTACATTTAGGAAACCACAATTGTTAAACTGGGAACAAATCGTTTCTGATGTTTACATGTTTAAAATAAATGACACTTTTCAATGGCAGGCAATGTTAAAATGCCAATGTTTTCTCATCAAGGTTTTACTAACCTTTTTGATGAAGTAATAATCATAGAGAGACCCCTCAGCAGGTAAGGGCACTGTGAGCTGCTTGCTGGGTGCTTCTATTTCCTCCAGGATGCCATGACTTGCTCTTGTGTTCTCAGACAGAGCACCTATAAGAAGCTCCCTCACTAGACCATCAAACTTCACTCTCCCAGGCTCTGTGCAACTGGCACCCACCGACCACACCAGGCAAAACACAAAAATACCCTAGCCAAGAGAAAGAGACAGAACCAAGTCAGTTTGACTTTAGTAGATTATGAACATACTAGACAACCTTGGCATACAAATTTACTTCACTCTAAAGGCGAGTTCTTAAGGTGAACATTTATATTACAATATGAATTTTCCCATTAAAAAAAATATGTAAATACAGATAATCCATTCCATCGACCCAAAATATTACCAATTTCTAACACTATAATCATATTTTTGCATATAAAAACAACCAAAACATTTAGAAAAAACATGTAAATTAAATAGAAGGTTGTTGTGTCTTTCGGCTGCTCCCGTCAAGGGGTCGCCACAGCGGAATATCCAGTCCGCACTACAGCTTGGCACAGGTTTTATGCCGGATGCCCTTCCTGACGCAACCATCCCATTTTGTATCTAGTGGCTGGATTTTGGGCACTGGCTGGGAATCGAACCCAGGCCTTCCGCATGGCAGGCGAAACACCTACCACTGAGCCACCAGTGCCCATGTAAATGAAGTAGAATATGAATTAATTTATTAATAACCTCAATTAACCTTAATTTATGATTCCTCTTGGCACCGGCTGATTTTTTAGCAATGATTTTTCTTAATTTCCATAGAGAATGACTAACATTTCTTTTGTTTTTGGACCTGTGGTGCTAAGTCTACACTAAATCTTGCACAAGATGTAAACCAATCTTTCCACTGATTCAAAAAAGTTTTGAAAGACTCTTGGTCACACACGCAACTTAGCCAGTGTTCGACTCTGTTCATCCATTTGCAAAAAAAAATCGGATGACAATTCGTAAGGGAAAGGCCAAGATTCCACTTTATAACACACGAGGAAGTACTTGTGTGGTTAAGGTTTGAGTACTGTCTCACCTCAAGCCACGAGCACACTTCTCTCTCGCTCATACCCTTCATCTGGCTTTCATCTTTAAATTCGTCCATCATGCAATCCATCAGGTTCATAAGGGAGCGCGCAAGGTTGGTGTCTGATGTTGGAGATAGCTCCTAATGTAGGTCATAAAACAGAAGGGACAAGAGGTAAGACCTTTCAGAAGTGCTGTGAGAATGCTTAGAGGTATCACTGTCCCAAAAATGTGAAGATTAAATGTTTCTTTTTATTGTATTTATTTCACTAAAAGCTGGAAAGACTTTGAAGTTGAACTGAAATTCTAATAATTCCAAATGACAAAACACATTTTCTTAAAAAAAAAAAAAAAAAAAAAAATCGGTTTCAAAGTGCTAATGTCAGTAGAGTACCTTGGTCCCTTTGCGTATGAGCTGCAGACAGGGTGACATCATGCGGTCGAAGAGGCCAGCGACAAGGTCTTTATGCGCGCTGCTCAGTGTGGGTGGCAGGGTGTTGAGCCAGGAGATCATTAACGGCCTCCAGCCCAGCATATGTGGCTCCATGTAGATCATTCCACACCGAGACACCTGCACACAAAAACCAACAGTTGTTAAATTGTGGTGTTTGTTAAGAAGTAGAAAAATTTCCTTATTAATTAATAGTCCTGTTATTTATTTTCTGCTAAGGGATCAGAAGGGTTGGGGCATAATCCTGGTTTATGTTTTTCCTTTCTCTGCTTGAAATAACACGAGTGGTTTATTTTGCAACCAAGTAGTTCTACTGTACCTTATTATTGAATATTATTTAACATCTTTTTAACATCATCTTCTTACATACATCAAAGTGCAAATTTTCATGACAATTTTTATGCAAACATGAAACCTGTTGCAGCTTAACATACCGAGATTTTTAATTTTATACAACCTTAATTATTAAACACAGGAAATGTAGTCAGAAATTCAAATTTTAATTTAAATTTTGTCACATACAGTCACACAGTATGATATGCAGTGAAATGCTTGTACAATTGCCGATGACCTAAAATAAAAAAATTAAAAAGGAACATGAGATAAGAATATAATAAAAAAAAAAATAGAATACTGTATAAAAAGGAAAATAGAGTATTCAAATAAATAATACAAAATATGACAGATTAATATAATAAATTATACAAATATAGAAAATATAGAAATCTTTTAGTTGTAAAATTTACAATATGTATACTGTACATAATAAGGTAGAATTAAAATGGAACTGAAATAGAAAAACAATGTCCAGTCAATGTGCAGAACAATGTGCAAATGTGTGTTAAATGTGCAAATGTCCATTTATGTGTAATGTGCAAAGTGATACGTGGTGCAGGAGTAGAGAATGTGTTATTGTGCTATTGTTGAGAGAACAAAGAAAGCAGGGGGCTGTTCCATAAACCAAGATTAGAGTATAAGCCAGGCTTATTTCGGTTAGTCAGGCTTATTTTTGGTACATTCGGTTTCATAAATCAAACTTAAAGTTCAAACTCAAATTAACCTGGTCCGGGCAGGTTAACTGTCTCACTTATTTATGCGGTGTCTCAAAGAATCTCCGACGTGTGGGAACATATTCCCTAAAGATCGTTCCGTCAGTTTAATTTCCGCGCTCTCACTAATCATGTCGTGTAATAAAAAATTATTAAGCCTATAAAAATCTTGTTTCAGCATTTGAATTATCTATTATAATTATGAATAATAATTTAAATAAAATCGTAAGCATATTAAAAAAGGTCAAACATGAAATGCAATGACTGAAAACAGAAAATCAGAAATTAATAAATTCATAAATTCATATGAACAGTTACACAAAAAAGCCTTATTACATTTACCAAAATAATAATAATAATAATAATAATAATAATAATAATAATAAAATAATGAGATGTCAGCTTAATTGCCTAATGAAGGTCAGGCCTATTTAAGCAGTACTGAGTCCAACACCTGCATGGAGATTCAGAACGAAAGAGAAACAGAGAAGTCCCAGTACGTAATTATGGCCTGTCCATTTATTGAAGACCCTGTGGATGAGGGTGCACGGATATTAGAAAGAGCTTTCAGACCACCAGCCCCAAGGGTCTTTAGGGACAGAGTAAACCGTCTTGCCTTCCCAGATGACTATCTGTGGGAGAGATACCGGTTCAGCAGACCCAGCATTGTCTACCTACAGTATGTGAGCTGTTGGAACCACACCTCAGCAAACCCACACGGCGAAGTCAATGCCTGACCACAGTGCAATCTGTCTGTATTGCACTGCGTTTCTTCGCCAGTGGGACATTCCTCTACAGTGTTGGTGATGCTGAGCATTTGGATAAAGCAACCATATGCCATGAAATAAGGATGGTCTACTTTTCTCTGAGGCAATATTTAAATATTTATATCACCTTTCCTGGCCATCTACCAACACAGAGGATCAAGGAGAACTTTTATGCAGTAGCAGGTATGTGACAGTTAAAGTAGACTTAAAAATTAATATGCCTGTATTAAGCTAAATTTGTTCCTCAGGTTTTCCCAATGTCTTGGGTGCTGTGGACGGCACCCACATCAGAATACAGGCCCCAGCTGGACCAACTGAGGCGGACTATGTGAACAGGAAATCTTTCCATAGCCTCAATGTACAGGTATGTAGATTGGCAATAACTCTATACATTGCCAGTAGAGGGATTTAGCTCTGAATTTGACATTGTTCATCAATTCATATATTGAGCAATCTTAAATTAATGCTCTGCCAGACAAAATATGCTATATCACTAAATCCACTTTTTGTGTTCAGATGATCTGTGACAGCAACTGCCTAATTACTAATGTTGAGGCAAAATGGCCAGGCTCTGTCCATGACTCCAGGATATTTCGAGCATCGTCACTGGCACAGAGGTTTGCAGAAGGCAAGAGAACATTTCAAGCCAGGGTTTTTACTTCATAAGCATATTTCATGGAAACTAGTGGTCATAATTTTAAAAGATAAATAGTTGTAGACACACATAACTTTATAAGTCTTCATTCATATATTGTGGCGTGACGACCTTGTCATGCCTTGTCATGCCTTGTGGGGGTTTTCTGTGTGTCCACCATGAGAGAGAAGGGTGTTTGGGTTAGTGGCTTCGGCCAAGTTGGGCATGTGTATGTGTATGTGTGTGTGCTTGACCTGTGTATGTGTGCTTGTGCTGAGAGTAATAAACTACTCCCCAGCCATTTGCATTGGGGAGCAAGTAAGCTCACTCGTACTCCAAGATCCGTGCTAGCGTCGAGAAACGCTAAATTGGTGTCAGAAGTGAGATGGAGAGTTTCGAGTTGGAGCGAACGGCGGTGGATTTCGGAGCGGAGCCCAACGTTGATGCTGCGCAAGTGCCGGAGCAAGCTACAGCCCCGTGCCGGCGATGTGCACTGCAGCTGCGCCTTCCCTCCTACAACGGCGCCGTCGAGCCCTACGTGTTCTTCGCCCAAGTGGAGCTAGCCGCCGACTTTGCAGGCTGGTCTCCGGCGGAAATGGCCATAAGGCGACGCGCTCCGGGCCCTGGAAGACCTCCGGGCTGATGAGCGGAAGGACTGGGCAAAGCTCAGAGTTTTGCTCCACCGAGACCGTCTTACCAGCCTTACCAGCCTTACCAGCCGCACGCCGGCGAGACATCGAACTCTGCGGAGGCCGGACGGCCTCCGGGACAATGTGCTTTTCGACAAAAGGACCGCCAGCGCCGACCGCCTTCACGCCTCCAAGACAGAGAGTCATGGTGACCGGGGACGGTCACAGCTCGGGTGGGGGCAGTGTGGCGTGGGTGGGGCGGTGGCTGATGACCGTCATGCCTTGCGGGGGTTTTCTGTGTGTTCACCATGAGAGAGAAGGGTGTTTGGGTTAGTGGCTTCAGCCAAGTTGGGCATGTGTATGTGTGTGTGCTTGACCTGTGTATGTGTGCTTGTGCTGAGAGTAATAAACTACTCCCTAGCCATTTGCATTGGGGAGCAAGTAAGCTCACTCGTACTCCAAGATCCCTGCTAGCGTCGAAAAACGCTACAATATATATATATATATATATATACACACAGTCTTGAACTGCAGGAGTGTCACAGCATATGGAATTGATACCTTCTTTTGCAGGGGAGTTTAATGGAGTTCTGCTTGGGGACAGGGGTTATGCCTGCATGCCACCTCCTAACCCCTTACCCAGAACCTCATACTGAGGCAGAAAGGCAATTTAACAATGCCCACTCGAAAACAAGGCCATGGATAGTAATGACCTTGCAGATTCCAGTGCCTGAAGGGACTTAGAGTAAGGCCGGACCGAGCATGCAACATTGTGGGTGCCTGTGCTGTGCTACACAATATAGCAACCATACGCCGGGAGAAACTGCCCACAGTGTTGGTGGAGGTGCAGTGGGAAGACATACCAGCTCTTCAGGAAAGATTGGAAGGGTGGACTGTAAGGGACCTTTACAGGGACAGTTATTTTATGTAAAGCCACTGGCCCCAACCCCCAGCTCATGTAGTGGATAAATAAAACATGCTCAAAATGGGCACTATTTCCTTCATTCACATTGTCCAGAACAGATGACATTTCAGAACTAGAGATGGTCTAATTAGTAACTTTTTTTTAAACATTAACATAACATCTTTTCATGTAAATACATTTTTCCAATAAATAAAAAAAAAAAAACAATAATTTAAACAAGTTGGAATACTTTATTCAAGGTGCAACTCCATGAGCAGAGTTGGTGAAAAAAAATTGCCCGCGTTTTATCTGTCTGGCTCATTTCGGATCTATGTTTCGTTCATCCATTCATATGGGCTTTTTAAATATCGCGGGCACGCGCGCAAAGTGAGACTATGCAAGCCCGCCTTGAATAAGCCTCGATTAGTTACAGCTGAGCTATGTTTGTGGAACGACATGAGGCTTAATTTGGAGATGCCGCTAATTTGTACATTATGCTCATATCTATTTGCAAATTCCCAACTACAGTTAACAGCAACTTGTATATATTGTTCACCTACTGTAAATTTATAATTATAGTCACTTGCAATCTGTATACTATGATCATATAATATCCTGTACATTATGTTGATATCTATTTGCAAATTCCTGCCTACAGTTAATAGCAACCTGTACATACGGTTCATCCATTGTAAATTTATAAGTATAGTCACTAGTAATCTGTATATTATGCTCACATGTCTTTCTTTAATAGTTACCCATAGCTTCTCCCTGCACATATCCCTTTTTTAAACTTATACCTTTATCCTGCACTTTCTGCTAATTGCACTTCTGGTTAGACCTAAACTGCATTTCGTTGCCTTGTACTTGTACATGTGTAATGACAATAAAGTTGAATCTAATCTAAAAAAAATCTAATCTAATTTGAGTCTCACTTTTGTGCGGAAGTCTGGCTTTATTTAGCTACTTTCATGGAATACCCCCCAGATCAGATTGTTTGTTTATTCCTATGTGGTGTTATGATTGAGAGTTGTGGGGTCTCTTACCGTGGCAGGTGAAGCCACCTCCAGATCCATGGGTTCAAAAATGAGGCTCATTTGAGGAGACATTTGGATGATCTCACCGCTCATCAGGCACAGTTTCTTATTGTCATCAAGTACTGTGTTCATGTTCTCAATCCACACAGCATCCACAGGGCCATCAAAAATCAGCCACTTCCTGTCTGGAGTCTAAAGAGAAGAACAATAGTGTTTATTGCTGGACTAGCAGACTAACTCTCATTGTTAAAATATGCAAACTTAAAAAGTCATGCTAGCTGAATTTCAATCTTGGTAACCCTTGGTAGCGAGCAGTGAGTGACACCAGGTTTCTTTATAATACTAATTAAATTTAGGGATGTGGAAGGAAGCACTATTTACTAACTGAATTAAATATAAACTGCTCTTTCAAGGTAACCTTAACAATATCGTTGTCTTAACCCATTGATAAAACATGAAATTATTTAAGCTTAAGACTTTTGCTCATTAGGTTATGTCTGAAAGTTTTATTTATCAAAAGCTGAAACGACATGATACAGAATTTATTTCATAAGAAAAGAATAGTTACATACAGTATAGTCTATCTATATTTTTTCCTTTTAATGCTTTCATCTGCAAAGAAGATGTAAGTGCACATTTCAATCATGAAACCCCCTATAATATTGTACCTGGGAGGAGGCGAAGTCTCTGTAGCTCACAGCAAGTATACCATCTGACCACTCATGAGAGACAGGGTCGAACTGACCATACAGCTGACCCATTGTGATAGACTTGGGGTTAATAACAGTGATCTGAACTTTGTTTTCATCCATCAGACCCTGGATTGAAAATAAATAAATAAATAAATATAGTAGTTATTTTAAGAACATTTCTTTGAGGGAAAAAAGCAGATAAGGGGGAATAACAAGATTTTACCCTTTCACAGACATCATCCAAGGCACCAGCGAGGACTCGATAGGCACATGTCTTCCCTCCAAATGGTTCACCCACCATCATGAAGCCATGACGCACTATCATCATCTCAAAAATCTGCAGGATCTTCTCTGTAAAGAAATCTGTCATCTGCAAGTTCATCTTCTCACAGTTCTCGCTTATGGCCTCCAGCAGGTCAGTGTAGTCCGGTTTGGGAAGTGTTATACCAGGGAAGAGATCTGAAGTGATTCCCTACAGGGGATTAGCCAAACAAATAGGGATGAGGAGTCAGAAAAAAGGTAGAGAGAGAAGTCAAATGGTGAGAAATTAAAATCCGAATTCTAGTGTTCAGACAAAAAATTTTACTTAAAACAATAGTAATTATTAAGCATCTCCTTTAATGTAAGTATTAATGTAGCTGTCTGCTATTTTGGTTAAATGGTTAAAACTTAGCTGATCTTCTGTTCTGACTCCTGCAGATAATCATAAAGTCTATGTCAAAAGCATACACCCTGGCATCACTGTACATTGTAAACATGTTGATGCATATTTTACCTCAAACAGTGGCAGGTCATGGGCCAAAAATTTAGGAAGGTTTACATCGATGATGGACCTCAGCAGAAGAATGTCCTCATTCTCGTCCGGATACTTAAGCTATGACATTTCAAACACGAAGCAAACACAGATAGAATTTTGAAGATAAAACAAGCAAATGGTGTAGAAACATAATATTTTGACAGACAATGTATTTCTCTCAGATACATATGTTAGGTATGTATTGACCAACAGAAGTTGGCTTACCTTTACGTTTCCAGCAGCGGTGAGGACAGATTTGACAGCCCTCATACCATAATCATAGTGACTCTGAGAGGACAACTGCTCGGAGCAGAGGCGATACGTGGCCACAATCTTTCTCGAGAGCGGTCGAGCGGTTACAAAACCACAAGAGTACAGCACAATCTCAGCGATCAGGGCGTAATCGGGCACCATCATGGCCACGGGGCGGAACAAGGCCTGATGCATTTGAAGATTTGAAAAAAATGTGTTTTAATAGTTTTACACTGACTGGCTTTATATCGACAAACATCTACTTCATGGATAAACATTGTACAAACATCTACTTCATTGTACATGTACTTGTAATGATAAATTTGTAATAATAAATTTATGTGCACTTCCAAGCAAAACATGATTCAGGCAAAAAAGATTTGTGCAGTACAGCTAAAATGGCATATTACAGTATACAGTATGATGTCTAAATATATTAGAAGAATCGTATTAGTAAAATAAGATTTCTAGATTTATTAAACAGGTCACACTGTACCTTTAAGTTATCAGGCAGTTCAGAGCGGCCAGCGTATCCCGGATTCATAGTGATGAAGACAGCACAGGTCGGGTCGAGCTTTAACTCCGTCCCCTCAAACATCAGCATCTCAGAATGGTTTGCGATTCCTACACAGAAACATGGATTTCTTAGGACTTCTGTAGAGCTTTATGGTTCTAAACAGGACCATTATTTCATCTAAGTCTCCATTTAATTAAAATTAAAGTGGTTCTGATCTTTAAAAGCAGGATTTCCCTTTGTAATATCTGTCATTCTTTCTATAAAATTGTAGTAATAATTTAACCCATAATTTATTCAACCCAATCAAACATTTTCAATAATTTATTATACAGTATAACCTGATACATAGATTGAGGTTGCAAGTTGCATCTTTTGGTCCTATACAGAATGTGCATGTGATCATGTAAACAGGCACGCTACACACCTCTCTGAATGGTGAAAATTTGTTGTGCCACCACAGACAGCACCTCCAGGTCAATACGATTGAACTCGTCAAAGCATGCCCAAGCACCACAGGCTAGCAAGCCCTACAACAAACAGATAAAATCCATAAACAAATCAACAATAAAACCCTAAAGGACTGTTCTGTAAAACTTTATTTTCTGATGTATTTATCACTTATTATGCTACTATGAAGATTATTTACAAGAAGCTACTATACTTTAAGCATTCCGCTAGGTAAAGTAAATTTTTACAAGGAATCAAACATAAAACTGAATTCACACAAGCATTTTTGTTATTATATCAGCGAGTGAAAAAAAAATCCTATTGTAATTCAACAAAATGCAATGTTCAAGACTTCAGGTACTTGTTCAAGGTTTATTACCTTGAAGAACTTTCCAAGGGCAATGTAATCAAGGCCATCAGAGCAGTTGAAGACCACACACTGCTTAGCTACAGCCTTGGCCAGATCTTTAGTAGTCTCGGTTTTCCCTGTACCTGCTGGGCCTTCAGGAGCTCCTCCTAAATGCAGGTTCAGTGCTCCAAAAAGTGTTCTATGGACAAAGACATGCACAATTGTAATCTGGCAAGATGGTGAAAATGAATCAAATAATGTATGTAACGGTTTCTTTGTTATTTTGGAAATTACAAAGACTTATCACCAAAGTCAAAGATAAACTAGCTTTTTTTTTTACAGTTCTGGTCTGAAAATCAAAAATCAACACAACAATACCCTTGATCCATTTATGTTACATGCAAATGCAATAATTTATTTTCCCCGATTTTCTCCCTAATTTAGTTGTGTCCAATTCCTCCCCGTCACTAGGGGGCTCCCACATTAAGGCTACTACAAGCACTCGGTCGGGAGGGCCGAAGACTATCAAATGTTTCCTCCGAACCACATGACGCCAGCCGACCGCATCTTTTTTTAATTATAATTTCGCATAAAGTTGTTCTGACCTGTAGCAGCGATCAGTGAGAGGGGTGATGACCAGACGAGGTGTGTTACCCAGGTACTCGTACCCATAAGCCAGGCCAGCGTTAATCATTTTGGTCTGGAGTTTGTCCTCCTGCATGAATGAAAAAAGGAGTCTTTCACAGATATGCCTTACTCATATCATAATATGGGGACAGATAAAACTCTAAATAATGCAAAAAAGATTAATAGTACTGTATTGCAAAGTGATTTTTGTATTGCTGATTTAGGATTGACACAATGCTGGCTTTAAGCATACAGGTTGCACACACTCACAATCCAGTAATAACGCAGCTGGCTGAGCCACTCAAAGTTGTTCTCGTCGTCTACACCGAGATGAACAAGTGAGGCCAAGACATCACGTGCGTGCACATCCAACACAACCAGCGCTCCCAGAGTCACTCGGTTCTGTTTGGACAGTTTCCCACGTACAAGCCCTACTATGTCGTCGATCTGTTTGTTGTTCTGATCCAAATAGGCCTTCAGAGCCTAAGAAAGAAAGGAGCGGAACTTTTCAGACTAAATGAAAAGTCATTTTTATATTCTATATATACTTTAACAGGAAAAAATGTATGGCTCTTTTCTGATGATCATATACAGTAATGATGATGTGACAACTTTTTTGGGGCAATCTGTGTGTGTGTGTGTGTGTGTGTGTGTGTGTGTGTGTGTGTGTGTGTGTGTGTGTGTGTGTGTGTGTGTGTGTGCGTGTGTGTGTGTGTGTGCGCGTGCCTGGTGCGTGCATGCTATACAGTATATGCACATCTGTGTGTGGTACAGACCTGTGGTCCCTTTGCCAAGGCTTCATGGATGTGTTTGGTCCAGTATACCTGAGACACACACAGTACTGTCTGACCTGGCCAGGCTCTCACCCAGTCATTACGCAGCTCTTTAGGGTACGCCTCAAGCGCCTCAGTTATCACCTGCAAATCACAACCAAATACAAGTTTATTTAAATAGAAAAAACTTTTATAACTCTTATACAAATATACATACAAGCATAAACTAAAATGGGATCAATCCCAACTGAAACTTCTGGTACCTTGTGTAGCGATTTCAGCATGCCACTCTCCAGCTGGGAGAGCCAAATCTCGACTTGGCCGTGAGCTTCAGAAGTAGAGATGATGTCCACCAGTTCAACCATCTCTCCCTCGCTGCTCTTCATGTGTGTGATGTCCAGCTCATCAGTGAACACAACTCTGCCAATGCCCTCAAAACACTTTTTGAAATGAGGCTGCACTCTGGAGGACGTACAATAAAATACAGTATAGGTCTAAAGCCTTATCTACTGTAAGCTTATTGTCATTTTTGAGTGTCCCGTGCTGTGGCAAAAACTTCTACCATATTAACATACCAAGTTTATTCATTCATTCATTTATTCATCTTCTATACCACTTTATCCTGTATTCAGGGTCGCGGGGGGCCTGGAGCCTATCCCAGGAAGCTTCAGGCACGAGGCCGGGTACACCCTGGACAGGGTGCCAATCCATCGCAGGGCACACACACATACACACATTCAAACACCCATTCACACACTACGGGCAATTTGGGAACGGCAATTAGCCTAACCTGCATATCTTTGGACTCTGGGAGGAAACCGGAGTACCCGGAGGAAACCCATACCAAGTTTAATATTTAATAAATTAATAAATTACCATGAAATTACTATGCATACCCTTCCTTTTTCCACAATCAGATTTTACTTAATTCCAAAATTCCAAATTTGTTTATTTATTTTTTTACAGCAGATCAAACTAAATTTGATTTGTCTTGATAGTGTACCTGGTTGGGTCTTTCGTCTCAGACAGAATCTCCAGTAGCTCATCATTGGACAGAAAGAAGAAGCGGGGGAAGAAGAGTCTCTTCTGTTCCAGGTATATGTTCAGGCCTTTCAGTATAAGTTCCAGGAGCTCTGTGCTTCTCTGAAGGTTTTCAAACATCTTATTGATGCCCACCACAGTCAAGACGCGGGTGTCCTAATGAAAGAGACAAAATAGGCTTTAGAGTTAGCATGAATGCCTGATTTAAAATTTCAGCTAAGTCAACTCCGTTCCAGCCTCATCATTTCCAAGTCATGGTTTTAATTCTGCAACACACCAGTTGTCCACAAATTACATTTCCATAACACGCTAAATGTGAAAACCCTTTGTCTGCATTGATGACAATGCCTGAACAGTGATTATTTATTAATGATTTACAAACTCCTGAGACTCCTCAATTATTCTATCTATTAGGAGAATAGTATAACAATTAAGCACATACAGTATCATTAGGACTACAACGTCCTACATTTTACTATTGACCTAAGAACGGCATACAGTATTGTATATAAGTGTCCTACCACATTGACTTGTTTCATGAGGTCCTTCCAGATTTTATCAACTGTGATAAAGCAACGTCCCTCCTCTGGCATCTGGGCCATGATGTCTGGAGAACTGAAAATGGGCTCCAGGTAGAGCCATGTGCACTGCACCTTTAGCCACTCATCTAAAATATTCTGCAGCAGCAGCAGCTTGCCCTCCCAGTCACTACAACACAAACCAACAGATTAACCCATCTGTTGAACAAACTACAGATTTATTTAGTATCATGTATTTCTAACTAATAAGTCAACAGGTTGAATCTGTGATTGATAGCAGACTTACAGTATTCATTTATTAATGTTTTACAGTGTAAATGACTTTAAAATATACTGAATAATCAATAGTTATTATGATGTTGGATTTAGTTTTTCTATTATTTTATGCATCATTGTTGCATTGTTTACTAAACACTTTAAACCACTGCTTAGGTTTTACACCTGCATTATATTCAAATCCAGAATTTCACATAATCTTAACTGTGAATGTTAGCCAGACTCATTAGAGACCTTCACTCAAAAAAATTAACATGGCTATCTGTTACATGTACTAAAATGTAATATGTGTTTTGTACATAATAATTTCATGTTTCCAAGCTAAACATGAATAAGTAATGTTGTATTTGCATGAAATTCAACAACTTAACATGTACTAGATTCAATCATGTTGAGATAAACCAACGAGATCTTGTCACTATGAAAACCGGAAATAGCAAAACCGGAAATATCGCGAGAAGACATCGCAAGAAGAGAACACAGTTTGTTGAGAAGCAAGCGTTTGGCGGTCGTGTGGAAAAGGTAAGCAGGCATCAATTCCCATTTTTCTCAATAGAAACGAAATACTGAACATAAATGTCACCTGCTGTTTAGTCACATTATTTTGGTTTAAGCTATTTCTTATATTTTTAATCACACTTAAAATACCGACGGTTATATGCGTGTGCTTGCGGTTCGGTTCTGGTTTCTGTCTGTTCTCATGAGTTGTGAAGCGAGAGGAACAAAGTATAAATATTGTTCATTTGCTAAATTAAGTATCATGAATTTTAATTGAATATCTATCTCTGTATTTTTTCACAGGAGTTTGTGACTGAAAGTGTGTCTGCATCTGACTTCAGGAGTTTCCTGACCAACCGGATCTAACGGTCATATTTAAAAGTCATAACGTACAGTTATGAAGTACAAAACGTTTCTGTTGGTGTTTAATAATCTTTTTTATTTATACTTATTTGTGGTGTTTTATGTTTTGTACATCTTTTCAAATTGAGACCTCATTTGTAAGTTGCTCCTGGTGTAAAATAAAAATCTCCGTTTTATACCGTTTGTCTGTTTCCTTCCTTCACAGAATTCTGTTGACCAGGGCTTGAAATTTAAATTTACTTGAGTTGGATCAACTTAATTTACAACTGAAAAATTTGTTGTACCAACCCTATTCATTTATGTTAACAGTATTAAATTATGTTGGACGCAGCTGTAGTAAATAAGTTAAATGAACCTAATAACATTACTTTGACGGAACCTAAGAACATTAAGTTGGGCCAAAAATATTGCTCAATGCTGAACGAAAGCTATTAAATCAGGTGGAAATTCTTTCCATAATTTAATTATGTTCATTCAACAAGTTATTTTTTTGAATGTTCTCTGTGAAGTTATGTTTGTAATTTGCCTTAAAATCCACTTACAGTATCTCTGCCTCAAAAGGTTTAATGAAGGATGAGCCGCGCATCGTTTGTGTCTTGACTATATGATCGTCTAGCAGCATCTGGATCTCATCCACCGAGGACAGGATGAACGTGCCAGACTCACGGTAAGGCTGCAGGTTGAAGTTAATTTCTGCCCATTCCTCAACCATGCGCTCCATGGCTTTCTCCAGTGAGTACTCTTTGCTGGCTGCTTCATTGACGCTCTCAAATTTGGGCAAGTGTTCATCAAGGTGCATAGAAATGAAGTGGGACATGTGGGCGTCCTTTTCCAAGGGCTTCAGGGGAAAACCAACAATGGTTGACATGGTCGCCCAGTGGCGCTCCCGCAAGCCTGGATTACACAGCACCTGGAGGAGAGAGATATTTTTAAAGATAGGATTTTAGTGAGAGTACAAAATGTTCCACACTGCAGAATTAATCCAGCTGTGTCACTAAATATATTGACTTATTATTAATTATATCCTTATTTACTCCAGTAAACTCTTGCCTGAGATTTAGGTTTTAAGTGTTTCTATTAAGCATCTGGAAAAAACATTCATTTCAATTGTTATGAAAGGCACTGCAACAAACATCCACGAGCCAAAACAGCTAACTAAGGAGATCATACATTAATAGGGGACTAAGTACATCACTGCTCATGATTTACACAAAAATAAATAACCCACGAAAAGAAGCTTCATGCATTTGAATACAAATTCATGTCAAAAAAGTGGGTTTGAATTGTGTAATGATACGAATAACATTAACATAGTTTCTAAACATACTGTAAATACTGTATAATAATATATCCAAACCCTTTAATCAACTGCCATTCTTTCACGGGACCTGAAGTTTAGATCAAGAAGCATCAAGTGGCACATCAAATCCATGCATGCACAATAAACCATAGACATTGATTTTTGTTTGGCACTGGATCCATCTTAATATTAATTTATCTCTGTGCAGTACCTGAACTAAGGGGATGTGCTGTTTGAAGTCATCAACTTGAGTCTTGACTTGGGAAATGAGTTGAAGAGCCATTGGTGAGTTGTGTAAACCTTTTTCCAGCTTGTTGAATGAGCGCCAGTAGTTGCTGACATCACCCTCCACCTTGTCAGGGTTGATGGATGAGAAGGAGCCTCTAAGCCACCGACGATGATCAGTCTGAAACTCTGCAGCGGTCTGGTACATGCGAAGGTAGGGTTGTAGTTGGTCTTGGATTACCTTCCGCAGCGGATACTGGGTGATGGGCCATCCAAACGATTCTTCTTCCATGTTAAAGCTGTCAATCTTCGGGAAAAAGGAGAATGAAAACAGACACTTAAGCTCATTAATCATTAATTATGTTCTCCACACCTATAGGACTAGGAAACTGACATTGATTTAAACAGTTGGCATTTTTAATGTGATGGGACTTTCATTTACTGGAGTGAATACATTATTTGGGTTTATACTGACTTACTTTTTCCATGGCAGTCTCCAGCCTGGAATTGAGCAACTGAGCCATTTTCAGATACACGCTGAGTTCAGACAGGTCCCCAAAAGTGGTAAAATCCTCCACCTCCACGGCATAGCCTTCTAGTTCCTCCACAAACTTCATGCAACGCAGCTATGAGTAATAAACGAACTTGTTAATATCATAGAGATCAATGCTGCTAATGCAGCCTAGCCTGTCAGAAGGAAGACATGTCCTTGTTTGACTATTTTAAATCTGTTATTCCCCATTACAGATTATTATTAATTTACACTATGAGAAACTGTAATTAGTTCTAATTGAACATGTAATGATATGTTTTGTTTTATCTTGTTTGGTGTCTTTTGTTTTCCGTTAACTGAATTATCACTGGGGCTTCAAGATTTATATTTAGGTTACTGCAAATTTGGGTATTTTTTCTTTGATGTGATGTGATTGTATTTCTTACTTTGAGGAGCTCCTGTAATTCCACGGTTTTCTCTGTAACAATCTCCTCATGCTTGGCAAAGGTGAATGGCATGCTCATGTAACAATGGAAGGTCTTCTTGTTCAGGTTTATATCCATTGCAGAAAGCCCATAGCCAGCCAAGAAGCAGATACAATTGCTGCAATCACTGAGCTGAAGCTGCAGTTTGGGAATCTCATCAATTTTAATATTACTGATGTAGTCCTGTAATGGGAAAAAATTGTCAGGATTAGAATTTACAGAAAAAAAAAACTATTTGTAAGGGTTAATAAGAGGCAATAAATCTGGATGTACAGTACAGCATCACCTTAAGAGCCATAAGCTCTTGTGTGTTTGAAGGAATGCTCTTGGCTTTTGCTTGGATCTCCTCAAATTTTTCACATAATCTGTAGGCATTGGACACACACACACACACACACACACATGCAGGGGTGAAGAACTTTAAAGAACAAGATAGCACTCTTTTGGCGTGTATAAAAAGCTTGTTTTGAGAAATTTGGTGTCGAGAATAGGTGGTTATGGTTTCATTGTCAGACATTGATTAACAGTGTGATCGGACTGTTACTGTTTTTCTAACAAATAAGCACTTAATTTCTAATTGCTGATTGTTTAATTTATTTTTTGCCATTGGTCAGGGACAATAGAACATCTATTTGGTTTGAATTGTGCCTTGGATTCAAACTGTGTGATAAATATTAGCACTTACTTTTTACAGCACGTCTGGTGGTCCCTCAGCATACGGGCAACCAGCTTCTCCCTGAGTCCCTCCGCACGATTTACTAGTACACGGATAAGCTCCTGGCAGTGTACTTCAAACATACCAATGCGTACAACCTGTCAAATTTAACAACAATGACAAACCCTGTATAAATCTCTGACCATGTTAACTGTATTATGTAAAATCTTACTATTAAACCAAGTATAAGAAGCTTTTTTCTTAATAATTGTTGTATCAAATCCACTAAAACAAGTTGCAGGCTCAGCATTGTTGTTTCTGTAGTTGTTGAACAAATAATTTCAATAAGCACTTGGAATGCTTAAAATGACCTTGCAGTAGTTATGCTGGATCTCATCAGCCAGCTGCTGGTAGCGTGTCACCTCCGTTATCAAGTCCTCGTAGGAGTGTTCCTCTGTCAGGAACTGCTCTACATTCTGATTGGCCTCTTGTGATACCAGCAGTGCAAATTTGTCATACAGGTGCACATGTTCAGTTGGCAAAATGCTCTCCTCCTTTATCACCTGCTGAATTTCATCCTTATGGGCCTGTAAAATCTCAGGCAGGATGACGGGTTTTATGATTTTGGTGTCCTCTGTGCCTGGCTACAATAAGAAATTTAAATACAAATTCAAAAAACAAAGAGAAAAGCAATCAAAGATATTCATGTTATTGTCCATAAAAGTCATTTTTATTACAGTAGGTCCCATTAATATTAGTGCATACCAAAATGTACAGTGAAACATTGTAAAGCAATTAGCCTTACATACAAGGGGGTGCTTTAGAGAATGTAGGAAAAACAAATGAAATTTATTTGAGAGAAATCTTTTAGACGTAAAAAAAAAATACAGACTCTCACCCATTTGGAGTACATATTTGTCTCAACTCGAGGCACGCAGCTGATGCATGTCAACATAGAGTCATAGACATTCAGCAAAATGGCCTCAAACTCCTTAAATTCTGGCTCAAATACAATATTGTTCTGCTTCACAATCAGCCGGAGCACAAATCCAGGATGCTTATAGGCTTTGACTGAATGCTTTGTGGAAAAGACATGAATTAATTAAATGCTGGAATTTAGAGCAAAGACATGTAAGAGATATTACTGGTCCTTCTCAAAAAAGTAGCATATTGTGATAGACTTTCATATATTTTAGATTCATTACACACAACTGAAGTAGTTCAAGCCTTTTATTGTTTTAATATTGATGATTGTGGCATACAGCTCATGAAAACCCAAAATCCCTATCTCAAAAAATTAGCATATCATGAAAAGGTTCTCTAAACGAGCTATTAACCTAATCATCTGAATCAACTAATTAACTCTAAACACCTGCAAAAGATTCCTGAGGCTTTTAAAAACTCCCAGCCTGGTTCATTATTCAAAACTGCAATCCTGGGTAAGACTGCCAACCTGATTGCTGTCCAGAAGGCCATCATTGACACCCTCAAGCAAGAGGGTAAGACACAGAAAGAAATTTCTGAACGAATAGGCTGTTCCCAGAGTGCTGTATCAAGGCACCTCAGTGGGAAGTCTGTGGGAAGGAAAAAGTGTGGCAGAAACCGCTGCACAACGAGAAGAGGTGACCTGCGGAAGCAGTGGACTGAGTCTGGAGTAGAAACATCCAGAGCCACCGTGTACAGGCGTGTGCGGGAAATGGGCTACAGGTTGCAAATTTTGCATGTCATTCGGAAATCAAGGTGCCAGAGTCTGGAGGAAGACTGGGGAGAGGGAAATGCCAAAATGCCTGAAGTCCAGTGTCAAGTACCCACACTCAGTGATGGTCTGGGGTGCCATGTCAGCTGCTGGTGTTGGTCCACTGTGTTTTATCAAGGGCAGGGTCAATGCAGCTAGCTATCAGGAGATTTTGGAGCACTTCATGCTTCCATCTGCTGAAAAGCTTTATGGAGATTTCATTTTTCAGCACGACCTGGCACCTGC
The DNA here is from genome assembly GCA_030522415.1 of Channallabes apus. Classification (NCBI taxonomy): domain Eukaryota; kingdom Metazoa; phylum Chordata; class Actinopteri; order Siluriformes; family Clariidae; genus Channallabes; species Channallabes apus. Next base: position 15,597,399 of record CM060109.1, read on the forward strand.
TCACAGTGCCAAAACCACTGGTAAATGGTTTACTGACCATGGTATTACTGTGCTCTATTGGCCTGCCAACTCTCCTGACCTGAACCCCATAGAGAATCTGTGGGATATTGTGAAGAGAAAGTTGAGAGACACAAGACACAAGAATCTGCAAAAGGATTCCTGACCAAGTATTGAGTGCATAACTGAACATAATTATTTGAAGGTTGACTTTTTTTGTATTAAAAACACTTTTCTTTTATTGGTCGGATGAAATATGCTAATTTTTTGAGATAGGGATTTTGGGTTTTCATGAGCTGTATGCCACAATCATCAATATTAAAACAATAAAAGGCTTGAACTACTTCAGTTGTGTGTAATGAATCTAAAATATATGAAAGTCTAATGTTTAGCAGTACATTACAGAAAATAATGAACTTTATCACAATATGCTACTTTTTTGAGAAGGACCTATAAATGCTCTAAAATAAAAGATGGACAAATACAAGACAGAAAACAAGGGGAAAGTGTTACCCAGAAAGCACATTCAAAAACACCTAGTTGTTATACCAACTGTGCCAAGTAGAATAATCATTTTGAGTACATGGGGAAAAAACTATTTACAATTACCTATGATAAGAGGTTGATATTAGTGATCTTAGTAAGTGACAGAAAGTGATATTACAATATAGTGTACAGTAGTAAATTTGTTATATGGATAAAACAACAATTAACAAAAATGTGAAAAAAGTGCCATGACACAAGATATTTTTAACGATAATATGCATTGCATTTGTTTTAGCAAATTGGGTTGCAAGTGGACATAATTTGTCCAACAAAATCAAACTAAACTTTGATTATTCTCACTTCATGGATCTAAGCAGAAAAGTGAGCTAAGTGCATGTAGAAAATTTTTTGCATGTATATACAGCATGACACTAAAGCATGTTCTGAATGAAATTCTAAAATAGGATTTCAGGATTTTTTTTATAGGAATGCAGTAGAGACAAGTAAACATGTACTGAATTTGTTAGCTACGTCTCATAGCTTGTGATATCAAGCTATGAAAATGTTACCCTTATCATCTTCCTGTACCTTACTGTGCTTTAAGGGTAACAAGCTGGTTTAAGAAGTTAGCATTAGCAAATAGCATGCAATGTATGTCTTACTGGATCTGGAACTATCAGGCGTGTGTAGTCATAAATTGACTCCAGGGCCAAACACTGGAGGTGAAAAGACATTAGCGCAGCTACACAGTTGAAGAAAAACTGCAGCCGTGATGGATCAGTACTTTTAGGTATTAAGCTGTTTCGGCTTCCCTGTAAGCAGATTTGTTGCACCTCAGGATACCACCTGTTTTATCCAAAAGAGGGTTTTTTTTTGTTTAGTATTTCTGCTGTATGAACTAAGCTATTCTTTTCTCTCTACCACTTTCCATTAGACATCACATCAAGCCAGGTAATTTTTATTTCTTACATTTACAACAAAGTGACCTAAAAACAAATTCTTTATGTAAATTATAAAAAATTAAGTTGAATTATTTTTTAGTAATAATCCAACTGTACGTAAACATTTGAAAAGAAGTCTGTGCTTTAATCTAAAAAAAATAAGGATATATACAGTATAACATTTTATTTGTAGTACATAAAAAGTAAAATAAAAAAAAAACAGTTTGCCAACTTGTTTAGCAGAGTGGCCTGAGCACTTTCAATGTGTTGGTCGACAATCTGCTGAAAGTCAGAGAGCTCCAAAGCCTCTTGGGTGTAGAACTCTGTTACATCAAGAAGACGTAAATCCCTGTGCAAAACGATGAAGATGCATCATTTATAGTTAAAGAATGGAAGAGAAAATGCTAAACAGAGTGGAAAAAAGGACCTGACCACCTTGGCAACCCAGCAGCATTGGGGCTCGAACAGGGGACCGTCTGGACAGCAGTCCAACACATTAACCACTGAGTCACCCCTGCCCCCATAATTGATAATAAATTAATAATAAAACAGTGTTTCTACTCACTTGAAGAACATATGCCACAGACACATCACAGACTGCATAATGGGGTTGAAGGCATGGAGATTATAGCTCATCTCATTTATCGCTTCATGGAAAGATGCCCTCCATGGTTTGGGTATAACTGCCATCCTGAAAGACATCATAAACCAACAAATTGTATATACTGTAAATTCCATTGACAAAATTGTCTCTATCACCTAGTGTGAGAAGTATAAAAAAGGCAGCCAGTATGGTGGTGTTAAACTTAAAAAAATAATAATTAAATGTAAAAAATTACATTACTCTGTCATGGATTATTTTCCCATAATATGAGGCCATGTTCTGGTTTATTTCTCAGATGGATTAGACTATGCACCTTACAGTATATATTATTACAAATGACTGCACTGAAATGTAGTGTAACGTGTTGTATTGGAATTTAGTTAGACTTACTCTTGTCTGTGAGGAGGAAGTGTTTCTTCTTTCTGAACTTGCATCTCTTTCAGGTCATGCAGCAAAAAGTCCACTGGGGGGTGAGAGGCTTAGATGTTGTTATTGCAAACTATTCATTTGTGTGCAAATTCATTTTGAATTATTTTAAATAACAAATCACTACACTACACTACCCTATTAAAATTTTCTAAAGTGAATCACCATAAAGGTTTGAATTAAAGTGAAAATCATTATATGTTTAGAAATTGCTTGTCTCCAGCTCTTGGAACCACACAGGAAGCTAAAAGAACCCAAGATTTTCTGACTTCATAATTATTAGCATTCACAAATTCAGATGATCAATAAATGATCCCCTAAACTTATCAGTATTGAGCATTTTTAGCATTTAAATCTATAAGAAGAAATAAAGCTAGAAAGACAGAGATTAAAGTTCTCCGTCGTTACGACGGATTTCCGTCAATCACACTGTTCCGCCTGTCCTTAATGCTTAAAATTCACTTTTCATAATTTTAATGCTGTGTATATATAGGCTTACATGGGTGTTAAATTAAGGAAAGACAGTGTATTCAGCCTGCTGAGGAGGATGTGATCAAAGCCTGGAGTGGAGCGACTGCACGTTCCTCTCTCCACTCTAAGCGTTTTGTTATCACTCCGGTATGGATCCACTCCGGGTTTTGGTTTAGTTTTGAAGAACTACATGTCAGGCTATGGTATAACTATATTTAAGATAGCATGGACACACTTAATGCAGGAAGGCTCCGATGTTTCGGAGATTGATAAAAGTGTAAAAACATAAATGGAGATGGGCTTGGCTTAGCGAAATTGGGGAGAATGGCAAGCCTTTTAGTTCGTGGACTAAAAAAATCAAACATCCAGGTAGGTGTCTCTGCACAGTATGCCACAGGAAACTTCAATATGGCAATAATGGCAAAACAAAGTGCGAGTTCGCCATCAGTCAGCAGCTAGTCACAATGCTGCGGTTCGTGCTCTAACAGTACACACGCTTCCTGTCTCATGCGGCAAGAACCACAAAGGAGATTCACACATTTGTGGCCGACCGTGTGCGCGATGTAAAAGTGCGCCTATGTTCTTTCATAGCGGAGCATGACCTGTCGCTCACAGTCAGTGGAGGTTTTAGGGTAGGGCGAAGTGGGCGGCATTTTTTTTTTTATGTCACGTGGGGGGCGGCACACGAACCTGGAGTAAAAAATAATAATCTGTACCGCTAAGCGGTTTTCTATTATCTGTGATACCTGCGCTCGCGCCGCCCCTGAATGAGCCGCACAGAAGCTGAGCGAGCGGAGAAGACTGGGAAGCGGAGAGGAGAGCGGATGACGGGGGTGGGGCGCAGAGTACAGTTCACCTCTCCCAAATGAAGTGGACATGAATGGGGCTAAATGATGTCTACCTGACTTTCTTACAAATAACGCACATTTCATTCAAAATATTATAAACACACACCAGTAATTTGCCCTTTTTTCATGTATTTAATTGTGTGAAATGGCAAATAAAAATAGATAATAAAAGCGATGATGTGGAGGTGAATTGGTTTAGTCTTGGCTTCTGGTCGTGAGTGACAGCGTTGGGGAAATCTGCTGATTGTCGAATCGTCGATTATAAAGTATAAACACAGTGATGGAGAGAAAAAGGGGTCCGTCAGGGGTCCAATTTAGAAACAAAAGAAAAGAAGATGAGGAGAAACGGATAAAAGATAAAGGTATATAACAATGTTGTCTCTGTATGATTAAGGTATTCATGTCATCATGTTAATTAGTGGTATAACGTTAACTCTTAGGTTTGTTAGCCTTCTTGCTTATGATGCTTGCTATGCTTACCTTGCTAAACACACACACACACACACACACACACACAATAAAAGCCTAATTTACAAACCATCACAGAAATTCTAATGGTTTCTATTAAATACCACAAAATATAACCACAAAATTATACTTTGCAGCAAGACTGCAGCAAGTACAGTTATTTATTTCCTTTGTTTATTATGTTAATGTTGACTATAGCCAATATATTTACAATATACAGTGGTGTGAAAAACTATTTGCCCCCCTCCTGATTTCTTATTCTTTTGCATGTTTGTCACACAAAATGTTTCTGATCATCAAACAATTTAACTATTAGTCAAAGATAACACAAGTAAACACAAAATGCAGTTTTTAAATGAGGGGTTTTATTATTCATTCATTCATTCATTTTCTATACCGCTTAATCCTGTGTTCAGGGTCGCGGGGGACCTGGAGCCTATCCCAGGAGACTTCGGGCACTAGGCGGGGTACACCCTGGACAGGGTGCCAATCCATCGCAGGGCACACACACATACACACACTCACACACCCAATCACACACTATGGGCAATTTAGGAACGCCAATTAGCCTAACCTGCATATCTTTGGACTGTGGGAGGAAACCGGAGTACCCGGAGGAAACCCATCAAGCACGGGGAGAACATGCAAACTCCATGCACACAGAGACGGGAATCGAGCCTGGCCGGGGAATCGAACCCAGACCCTGGAGGTGCAAGGCGACAGTGCTAACCACTACACCACCGCGCCGCCTACGGGTTTTATTATTTACGGAGAAAAAAAATCCAAACCTACATGAACCTGTGTGAAAAAGTAATTGCCCCCTGAACCTAATAACTGGTTGGGCCACCCTTAGCAGCAATAACTGCAATCAAGCGTTTGCGATAACTTGCAACGAGTCTTTTACAGCGCTCTGGAGGAATTTTGTCCCACTCATCTTTGCAGAATTGTTGTAATTCAGCTTTATTTGAGGGTTTTCTAGCATGAACCGCCTTTTTAAGGTCATGCCACAAAATCTCAATAGGATTCAGGTCAGGACTTTGACTAGGCCACTCCAAAGTCTTCATTTTGTTTTTCTTCAGCCATTCAGAGGTGGATTTGCTGGTGTGTTTTGGGTCATTGTCCTGCTGCAGCACCCAAGATCGCTTCAGCTTGAGTTGACGAACAGATGGCTGGACATTCTCCTTCAGGATTTTTTGGTAGACAGTAGAATTCATGGTTCCATCTATCACAGCAAGCCTTCCAGGTCCTGAAGCAGCAAAACAACCCCAGACCATCACACTACCACCACCATATTTTACTGTTGGTATGATGTTCTTTTTCTGAAATGCTGTGTTACTTTTACGCCAGATGTAACGGGACACGCACCTTCCAAAAAGTTCGACTTTTGTCTCGTCGGTCCACAAGGTATTTTCCCAAAAGTCTTGGCAATCATTGAGATGTTTTTTAGCAAAATTGAGACAAGCCTTAATGTTCTTTTTGCTTAAAAGTGGTTTGCGCCTTGGAAATCTGCCATGCAGGCCGTTTATGCCCAGTCTCTTTCTTATGGTGGAGTCGTGAACACTGACCTTAATTGAGGCAAGTGAGGCCTGCAGTTCTTTAGATGTTGTCCTGGGGTCTTTTGTGGCCTCTCGGATGAGTTGTCTCTGCGCTCTTGGGGTAATTTTGGTCGGCCGGCCGCTCCTGGGAAGGTTCACCACTGTTCCATGTTTTTGCCATTTGTGGATAATGGCTCTCACTGTGGTTCGCTGGAGTCCCAAAGCTTTAGAAATGGCTTTATAACCTTTACCAGACTGATAGATCTCAATTACTTTTGTTCTCATTTGTTCCTGAATTTCTTTGGATCTTGGCATGATGTCTAGCTTTTGAGGTGCTTTTGGTCTACTTCTATGTGTCAGGTAGCTCCTATTTAAGTGATTTCTTGATTGAAACAGGTGTGGCAGTAATCAGGCCTGGGGATGACTACAGAAATTGAACTCAGGTGTGATAAACCACAGTTAAGTTATTTTTTAACAAGGGGGGCAATCACTTTTTCACACAGGGCCATGTAGATTTGGAGTGTTTTTTCTCCCTTAATAATGTAAACCTTCATTTAAAAACTGCATTTTGTGTTCAATTATGTTATCTTTGACTAATAGTTAACGGTTTTTGATGAGCTGAAACATTTAAGTGTGACAAACATGCAAAAGAATAAGAAATCAGGAAGGGGGCAAATAGTTTTTCACACCACTGTATTTACAGTATACTGTAAATAGCCAGTTTAATTTACATATGTGTAGATAGTTTAAAAGACATTTTCCATTTGCTATAACTCTGTTACGTGACAAAGCATATCATTTGAGGCAGTAAATTAACCAAGGAGCTAATTGTTCCTCCCTTAGATTAGATTAGATTAATAAAGTGTCTAATGACTGCCATCAAAAACCATGAGCCTCTTTGAGCTTCTCACTTTTCTGCACGATAAGGATCTATCTGAGATCTACCCCAACTTTTGGACTTTTGGGGGGTGGAGGGAGGGGCGCCGGTAGGGAGTCTCGCCCAGGGCGCACTTCAGTGTAGAACCGCCACTGGTAACAGTCTCACAACCACTAGTTAATTAAATGCAATCAGTTGTCAAAGACAAGAGTGCACCTTCAAGAGTGTCTATTTCTAATGCACATGCCTACTACTTGCACACATGGCATTGCTGCTTACTGGAAATCCAATTTGTCATCTAAGCTGAAAACGAAGATGTTTTCTTTAAGATACATAAAACATGCACTGAAAAAGCACTTTTTGGAATTTAATGGTGGTGCTATTACTTTTTTCTGTTAATTATTAAGAGTTTCACAAAACATTGTTTGGTGTTATAAGATAAATAAAAACATGCACTGAAAAGATATGTTGTAGATGGTTGATTATTTGTCAAGGTATATTTTTTTTCAAAGATTACAAATAGCTTTTAAAATATGCAAACTGGCAATATTAAAACGGTTTAATCTCCCCTAACGCTATTGGTCTCGACTATTTAAATAAAGTGTTTGTTAAAGGAATATGGCTTGGCCTGAAAAAAAGTTCAGTCAGAAGATTTTTTTTTCACTTTAATCCCTGTAGAAAGATCTTACCAATAGCTTTTTTAGCACTCAGTAGATAATCATCTCTTATCTCATCTTTGAGAACCTCAGTGGATGTGGTTAGCATCTTTAGGTGGCATGGTACCCTGTTCAAAATTCCCTCCATCCAGGAATTATCCATAGAGCCCCAGTACAGCTTGTCAATCCTATACTGAATGAAGTTATGATATCTCTGGGGAAAAATACACAAGAAAAAAAATTACCTTCTGGGCCAAACCTTGTAGGGTTGTTTTTTTTCTGCTGCAAATATTATGTTGTTATAATACAAGGCCATTTAATTATGAATTTAATGCCAACTATATTTTAGATGTTTTGCATATGCTTTCCTTGCTGATTTGTTTGTCCTTAATTTGTTTGCTAAGTGTTTTAACACTTTATGTATTATAAGATGTTCTTTCTTGGATCCTATGGCCTTAGAGAAATTACAGAATGTGTTTTTTCATGCAAAATTACATTTTGTATTTTTTATAGTAGCTACTTACCACCATCATCCTCTCAAATGACGTTTCAGAACAGTGTGGCTCTTGTAGGCTTTCCTCTGTGTCTGATTCCTCCCCACTATTGCAATCATATAAGTGGAGAAACAAAATAATTCATAATAAATTATTAATACATCCTTTGAAGATATGGCCCTCATTTATAAAGACATTATGTTCATTCTAAACTTAGGGCCCCACATCTATAGGCAACATATATATGTATAGCTTCTGCTCTGGTAAGAGATCAATATTTAATAAACAGAAATTTATTGTTTTACCAAACATGACTACTGCTGATTTGCTTTTAACATTGGGATATGATAAAAGCATTATTGCCAATAAATCAAATTCATACTCCTTCAAAGGTATACTATTCTTCATAGGAATTTATTCAATGTTAGAAATTAGGGTCCATACTGTATATACTAAGCAACGCAGGGTAGGAAATCGCTCCTAAGTGGCTAAAAAAGTCCTACTGTGAACGAGGAATATTTTCAGTCCTAAACTAATTTTGAGTCCACAGTATTGTAGTGATTCTGAGACGCTTAGTTGTAAATATTGGCCCTGATCTTCAAATAATCATGAGTCTCGGTTCTTAGTTTTCTATTTAATCAATAATTATGCTGCACTGCTTTCTTTCTGTGGCTTATTTAGTAATTGCAAATCAGCTGTACTTAAAGCATGTGCAGCAGAACAAGTTTGTCAGCTTCAAGAAAACACATATTGAACATAATAGGAAAACAAGGGTGCTAGTGTCTTTTTACATGGTTAGAACACAAAACATAATTCATATGACAAACAACATTCTGATTTTACATTGTTACTGTTCATGGTAATTTTTTCTTTTCTTTGCTGCATTTATAAAAGACAAATAATGGGTTGTTTTTATACAATTACTAATCAAAGATATGGCTGCCTTAAATCATGGGACAATAAATAGTATAACTACTTCTATTAATCAAATGTGCAAAGAAATAAATATTATTCAAAAACTTGTTGATGTTACAGTATAGGTGCTGACACTTGAATTCGGAAAAACAAGACTCACATAAATATACCGGTGAGAATCCTACAAAGGTCCATGCGATCTTTCTTCAATTCCGTATATCGTTTTAGAAATTCCGATGTCCTGACCCTGTTGCGTCCACTGTGGTCTGGCAGCTTTATCCACCCAGGAATGTCTAACGGGAAGAAAATCAGTTGAAGCACTAATTTAAACAATTCAAGTTGTCATTACCTCACTCACTCACGCTCTCTCTCATGCACCTCACTCACTCAAACGGATCGTCTATATCACTTTATCCTGTATACAGGATTGCAGGGGGCCAGGAGCCCATCCAACAAGATTTAGGGTATTCATACACTCATTCCCACACTATGGGCAATTTGGGAATGCCAATTAACCTAATCTGTATGTCCTTGGACTGTGGATGGAAACCAGAGCACCTGGAGGAAACCCACCAAGCATACGGAGAACATGCAAACTCCATGCACAACAGACCCATGGCGACAATCGAACCAGGACCCATGCAAGGCAACAGTGTTACCAACTAAGCCACTGTACTGCCATATCAGTAGCAATATTTGTAAATGGCAAAATTAAAGGTTATTGTCTCTACTGGAATTTTCCAATTTCATGAATATGATAAATAAAGTGGTCTCCCTATTGGAAAACAACACACCTGGATTTTTTTTTCTTCCCATGAGTACAAGGCTTAGGTTTGGCATCCACCTAGGCCTCTCAGGAACCTGAAGGACACAAGACATTCACATTAGAGAATTCTTACAAACCAGTTACCAGTTCATACAAGACCTAAACTGTTCCATTTTATGAGGTTTATTAATTTTGCAGACATTTATCACTAACCCTTGGATATTGTAGCAGGCGATGTGCGTTTGGGTCTGGAAATCCTCTCCCAAACAGAGTTTTCCTTCCTGCATCCTGTATGTGTGAGTAAATTAATTGGTTGGAATAATACACCTATTGATTTATTTTCTTTATAGCCTAATTTATGGCAAGGCAGATTATGAAATAATGATTTTTCTGAATTTTTTTTTTATTATTATTATTATTTAAGATGCAGCTCATTACAACACTCATGATTCCTTGAAAAGTTTTAAAGAGATAAAGTCACATTAATTAAAAATCTTCCAGATGAGCCAACATATGTCAAGTGTAAACCTGGCTTTAAATGTTTAAATGTAGTCCTGTACTGTATTATGAATCAGAACATGTACTGTATTATAAACCACCTCTAGTGGTATCACCGATTGATTGATTGATTGATTGATTGATTGATTGATTGATTGATTGATTTTGCTTAATTCAGTATATACTCAAATATGATCTGTACCTTATTAGCATGTTATTATGGATGTAAATAAATATAAACGAAATTAGAAAATATGTATCGAAAAAAACATTTTGGAAAGTACATACAAATTAAATTGATTGCATTGTTTGAGTTGATTCACATCTTACCTTACAATCCATGATAGTGGATTATAAATGCACTCGTATACAAATTTAAATATCCTCATGAAATCTGCCAAAAATTCAAAGATCAATAAACATTGGTTCAATTTACTATTTCCTTATATTAAAATCTACTTATATATAAAGTATTCATTATTAAGTCAGTACAAAAAAATATATAATTAATGAATAGATGCAGGTGCAACAAAATACTTGGAAGACTGATTCTGATTAGCACTTTGAGATTTGTTTCAAATATAAAGCGCATTATAAATAAAATTTATTATTATTATTATTAGCTGTCTCTATAATATTTTCTAAATAACTTAAGAGCATCCTTATAAAACTGCACCACAAATTGTACCTAAGACTATTTTTCTATTTTTAAGTGTCATCACCCTGATTATTGAGTTTGTTTTATTAATTACTTTTTTTTTCTCTACAGCGATTATTGCCATGTACTGTATATACAGTCATATTCGACCAAAATATTTATATTATAAACACTTCAGGAAAAGAAACAAAATAGGTGTATATTATATTTATATAATATTCATAATATTATATTATTCTTATAATATTATCATAAGTGTTTATACTTTTTTCGGCTGAAATTGAAGTAGGCTATATAATGCATTTTAATACATTACGGCAAAACCATATAAACCGTATAACCCAAAACAGATGGTCGCATTTGAATTCGTATAGTATCTCGTTAAAATAATGGCATCCATGAAAAGTATTTAGAAAGGCAAATATTTTAACATTACGACGTGATTTAGATTTTATTGTTAATGTATAGTTTATACGGTTAATTACAGTTACAATACTAAATACAACATTTATTCGGGCTGTAGGCTATACTAAATATAAATAGATATAGAATAGATATCGCTCGAACGCTTTAATAAAGTCAGTTTAGGATGATTGTTTACTAGAGTTGACGCCTATTATATAAGGGTTATGAAGTGTTTTTTTTTACACCGACATCTCGTAAAAACGTCACGGCGGACCGAGCGCACGCGCGACCATGTCTTGCGAGCCGTTAACTGATCCTTAACTGTTATTTTCTCATTAAAAAAAAACCTTGGCATAAATTAACTAATCAACGAACATAATCATTTTATGCATAAAATATCTTACCTTGTTAACTTTGACATGAGTCTAGTCTAAGTGCCGTGATTAATAAGGCCACTCTTCTCATTATGACGCAATCATAATAGTTATCAATGGATACTGAAAAGACGGACCAGCTAGTTTAAGTAGCCTAGCAACAACAACAACAAAAAAAAAACCTATGCTGCATGCATACATTTAAATATTTCAGCATACAATCATTTCCAGAATTACTTCTTCGTGAAAATGAAAACGTTTATTATACATAAGGCATATAATGATTCTGATTTTGATAAACCGTTTAAAAAATACTAATCAGTTAATCGTGTGTTGTGGGCAATTTATGGTTTTTAGTCGAACACACTACCGTCATGTTTAGAGTTAAAGTGGGAACGAATACAAAGCATCCATCACGGTTTGATGCTTTATAGTTTAATTTTGCTGCGAGTGACCCAGATGCTCTGGTTTAAGTCAGTTACATTAATGTACTGTTTATATTCAGTGAAACATTGTGAAAGTAAATCAGTTATGTCTTGAGTTTAACCCATAAGGCTAAAAAAAAAAAAAGAAAAAGAAAAAAGACCAGTCAGACCTGAACGTCCATAAAACGCTTTTATCAAATATACATCTCAAACATATCATTGTGAATATTAATTAAATACAAAAAATACAATATAATAAAACAACCAAAAAAAAAAAAAAAAACCAGCTGAACAGCTACTTGTTCAAAAATAAAATTAAAATAGTACAATGTCTTTAATTCTGAGACTGTGACAATTATTATTATTCATTTTTTCATTTTTACGTTAATGTTAAGCAACCATTAATCAAGTAAACAAATTATGGTTAACACATAAGTAAATGTCCACCATTTCTAAAAACTGTATAGTTTTACAGAGTAAGACCTTAAATTTAACAGTTAAAAACATATGAAAATATGGTTTATTGCAGTGAAATTTATGATATACTGTATTTATAAAAAGGAAACTCTCAGAGAAGCTATTTGTTACAGTTCTCTTGAAGCATCAGTTTATATTTTACAAAAAAATATATATAAGTATTTCCTCCCTCCTTTAACCCTTTCCTTCCCTAAGTAAAATTACCCCTTTTCCGTAAGACCTGGTCCATGTTTGTTGTTGCCCCCCTTGTGCCAAACCTATTACAAAATACATTAACATATTTAACACCCCAGTGCACTGTGCACTGTGCACTTAAAAACCACAATGCAGGACAGAGGACACAAACAATTTTAACATGTGTGTGTGATAAAATAATGTTTTGTGTAAAGTTGTAATAAAAGTCCTTCTATAAAATTACAGTGGTGTGAAAAACTATTTGCCCCCCTCCTGATTTCTTATTCTTTTGCATGTTTGTCACACAAAATGTTTCTGATCATCAAACACATTTAACTATTAGTCAAAGATAACACAAGTAAACACAAAATGCAGTTTTTAAATGAGGGGTTTTATTATTTAGGTGAGAAAAAAAATCCAAACCTACATGGCCCTGTGTGAAAAAGTAATTGCCCCCTGAACCTAATAACTGGTTGGGCCACTCTTAGCAGCAATAACTGCAATCAAGCGTTTGCGATAACTTGCAACGAGTCTTTTACAGTGCTCTGGAGGAATTTTGGCCCACTCATCTTTGCAGAATTGTTGTAATTCAGCTTTATTTGAGGGTTTTCTAGCATGAACTGCCTTTTTAAGGTCATGCCACAACATCTCAATAGGATTCAGGTCAGGACTTTGACTAGGCCACTCCAAAGTCTTCATTTTGTTTTTCTTCAGCCATTCAGAGGTGGATTTGCTGGTGTGTTTTGGGTCATTGTCCTGCTGCAGCACCCAAGATCGCTTCAGCTTGAGTTGACGAACAGATGGCCGGACATTCTCCTTCAGGATTTTTTGGTAGACAGTAGAATTCATGGTTCCATCTATCACAGCAAGCCTTCCAGGTCCTGAAGCAGCAAAACAACCCCAGACCATCACACTACCACCACCATATTTTACTGTTGGTATGATGTTCTTTTTCTGAAATGCTGTGTTACTTTTACGCCAGATGTAACGGGACACGCACCTTCCAAAAAGTTCAACTTTTGTCTCGTCGGTCCACAAGGAATTTTCCCAAAAGTCTTTGAGGCAATCATTGAGATGTTTTTTTTAGCAAAATTGAGACGAGCCTTAATGTTCTTTTTGCTTAAAAGTGGTTTGTGCCTTGGAAATCTGCCATGCAGGCCGTTTTTGCCCAGTCTCTTTCTTATGGTGGAGTCGTGAACACTGACCTTAATTGAGGCAAGTGAGACCTGCAGTTCTTTAGATGTTGTCCTGGGGTCTTTTGTGGCCTCTCGGATGAGTTGTCTCTGTGCTCTTGGGGTAATTTTAGTCGGCCAGCCACTCCTGGGAAGGTTCACCACTGTTCCATGTTTTTGCCATTTGTGGATAATGGCTCTCACTGTGGTTCGCTGGAGTCCCAAAGCTTTAGAAATGGCTTTATAACCTTTACCAGACTGATAGATCTCAATTACTTTTGTTCTCATTTGTTCCTGAATTTCTTTGGATCTTGGCATGATGTCTAGCTTTTGAGGTGCTTTTGGTCTACTTCTCTGTGTCCGGTAGCTATTATTTAAGTGATTTCTTGATTGAAACAGGTGTGGCAGTAATCAGGCCTGGGGGTGACTACAGAAATTGAACTCAGGTGTGATAAACCACAGTTATTTTTTAACAAGGGGGGCAATCACTTTTTCACACAGGGCCATGTAGATTTGGAGTTTTTTTTCTCCCTTAATAACGTAAACCTTCATTTAAAAACTGCATTTTGTGTTCAATTATGTTATCTATGACTAATAGTTAACGGTTTTTGATGAGCAGAAACATTTAAGTGTGACAAACATGCAAAAGAATAAGAAATCAGGAAGGGGGCAAATAGTTTTTCACACCACTGTATATGCTTAGATTGTCTGCCCAAAAAAAATGTCGACCCTGACATTTGTATATTTGATTTTGAGAATTTAAATATTGTTTTGCTGTCTTTATTTAAAAAAATACATGGGGCCATGCTGATTTCCGAGTCTTGAATAAATTTTGATGGGTTTTGATGATTTGATTTAGGTTTGTATTCATCAATTAGTATAAAAGTACTCTTAATAGTTTCTTAACAGTAAAATCCGAATACTTAGCAATGTAATCTATCTCTTTTTTGCTCATAGCTAGTGTGATAAAATGATGCTTTCACAGAATTGCTGAATGAATTCACTGTGGTTATTCATAATAAAACAAATAGTCCAACAACGACAGCAATTGTGTAGCAAGCATGTTAGTGTAGTGGTTACAGTAGCACTGTCGGCTTCCACCACCAGGGTCCGGGTTCGATTCCCGGCCAGGTTCGATTCCCGTCTCTGTGTGCATGGTGGGTTTCCTCCAGGTACACATCTAGAAAAAAACATTAATCTGTAAAAGAAATTTAATCTGTAAAAAAATTAGAATCTGTAAAAAAAAATTTCGGTAAACTTCTGGCAACCACAGCTGCCATTTTTTACCGTAAAATTTACGTTTTTTTTTTTTTTTTCCACAGTGCAATAACCGTGCTACCGTATTTTTTTACGGTAGAATTCTGGCAACCACAGCTGCGGCTTTTTTACCGTAAAATGTACAATTTATTTTTTACATTGTAGCATTTGGGCTTCACCTCTTCAAAGTATCTAAGGGAAGATAATAACTATATATTTAAACAAATATAGTAGAAAAAAGGCAAAATTGCAGGTAAATGACATACTTATTTTAAAAATGTTAAAAACACAAAATTTTGCATGTTTCATTAATGAATGATTAGAAAAAGGTAATCTGTTTTTCTGTTTAATAATATTTTGTCAATAAAAGATGTTCTGCATTAAATGTATGTTAGGTTTGTGAAAAAGACAAGGACATTTTTTGTGACAACTAATTCATTTGTCATTCAGTACTGACTAAGGTTTATAATAGATAATTGTTACGTCCTCTGACGTATTTATTTTGCGTTTATATTACATTGTAAACATGAACTGTCATGCTACAGTATTTTTAATTTTTTTTCTCTCCCTTTATTTTTCTCTCTCTCGTCTACCACACTGCCAGCGTAGTGTAGGTCAGCTGTGCCTAACTGCACTAATCACCGCTGGATCTACATTGGCTAACGAGGCGAGCTCTGTGGAGTTAAAGGCTGCAGACACCTGAAGGACAAAGAGAGGGGAGGGGGAGTGTTGTGGACAGGCATTGTAGAGCAGAGTAGCTTAGGAGATGGTGCCCTCCAGCCTTTTGACCACCTCACTAGAGACCATTGTGTTTTCTCCTACCTTAGACATTAGCTTGTGTGCTATTGCTAGTGCTATTTGTTAGTGTGTTGTTTGTGCTAAGGTGTTAGCCTGTGTTAAGTCTAACTTCACCAGTTGTCATCTTTTTGCAGTCATTGCTACAGCCCTGTTCCTACTCTTTTCTTAAACTTGACTTCTTTATTGTATTTGTTTACTTGCTTTATCTGGAGCAGTAGGGAGGAGGACGCCATTTACTTTTGTATCATCTTTTCTCATGTTTTAATTTAGTAAGGGAGCCAGGTAAGACTGTTATTTGGTATTTTCTTTTGTGAGGTTAATTAAATTTTCTTTAAAACTAAGTTAGAACTGTTATGTTTGTTATTTTGGCCTTGTTCCCTCCTGAAGTTTGTTTTGCTCCCTGTTTTGGATATTTGAGTTTGTAAAAAAAAAAATCTTTTGTTTAGCTTTTGAGATGAGTGTGATCTTTTTGGAGTGTTGGGACAGGGGAAAAGCAAATTTAACGTTGTATTCAGATTTTTAGATAAAAATCTCTAAATTCATTTTGTTACTTCTCTTCCACCCCTAGACTAGAGGGGAACGTAACATACAGTAATGTGTATGCATCGCGCACTTCAAACAATCTAGAAGGAAAAAAATTATTCTGCAAAGTCTGTAGTTAAGTCAGTGAAGAGACGGAAGGCGAAGCAAGAGCTGCAGGCTTGCCCTGACCACACAGACTGGGGTGATTGTAAAGCTGCCGCAGTTAACCAGGACAAACTGACTGACACTGTGACATCATACATCAATTTCTGTGAAGATATGTGTGCCAACAAAGACTTCCGGCATAAGTCATGGTTCACAATAAAATTCAGGCATCTTTCAAAATATTCAAGATTCAATATCTTTCTAAATAGAGTGGCTTTCAAAAGTATTCGGCCCCCTTGAACTTTTCCACATTTTGTCACATTACAGCCACAAACATGAATCAATTTTATTGGAATTCCACGTGAAAGACCAATACAAACTGGTGTACACGTGAGAAGTGGAACGAAAATCATACATGATTCCAAACATTTTTTACAAATAAATAACTGCAAAGTGGGGTGTGCGTAATTATTCAGCCCACTTTGGTCTGAGTGCAGTCAGTTGCCCATAGACATTGCCTGATGAGTGCTAATGACTAAATAGAGTGCACTTGTGTGTAATCTAATGTCAGTACAAATACAGCTGCTCTGTTACGGCCTCAGAGGTTGTCTAAGAGAATATTGGGAGCAACAACACCATGGAGTCCAAAGAACACACCAGACAGGTCAGGGATAAAGTTATTGAGAAATTTAAAGCAGGCTTAGGCTACAAAAAGATTTCCAAAGCCTTGAACATCCCACGGAGCACTGTTCAAGCGATCATTTTACAGTATAGCGCAACTGTAAACCTATCAGACAAGGCCGTCCACCTAAACTCACAGGCCGAACAAGGAGATCGCTGATCAGAAATGCAGCCAAGAGGCCCATGGTGACTCTGGACGAGCTGCAGAGATCTACGGCTCAGGTGGGGGAATCTGTCCATAGGACAACTATTAGTCGTGCACTGCACAAAGTTGGCCGTTTTGGAAGAGTGGCAAGAAGAAAGTCATTGTTAACAGAAAACCATAAGAAGTCCCGTTTGCACAGCAAACATGTGGAAGAAGGTGCTCTGGTCAGATGAGACCAAAATGCAAAACGCTATATGTGGCGGAAAACTAACACTGCACATCACTCTGAACACACCATCCCCACTGTCAAATATGGTGGTGGCAGCATCATGCACTGGGGGTGCTTCTCTTCAGCAGGGACAGGGAAGCTGGTCAGAGTTGATGGGAAGATGGATGGAGCCAAATACAGGGCAATCTTGGAAGAAAACCTCTTGAAGTCTGCAAAAGACTTGAGACTGGGGCGGAGGTTCACCTTCCAGCAGGATAATGACCTTAAATATAAAGCCAGGGCAACAAGGGAATGGTTTCAAACAAAACATATCCATTTGTTAGAATGGCCAAGTCAAAGTCCAGATCTAAATCCAATCGAGAATCTGTGGCAAGATCTGAAAACTGCTGTTCACAAACGCTGTCCATCTAGATGTGCAAAAGCTGGTAGAGACATACCCTAAAGGACTGGCAGCTGTAATTGCAGCAAAATGTGGTTCTACAAATTATTGACTCTGGGTAAGTATTGAGTATGGGCTGAATAATTACGCACACCCCACTTTTCAGTTATTTATTTGTAAAAAAGAATTTGGAATCATGTATGATTTTCGTTCCACTTCTCACATGTACACCACTTTGTATTGGTCTTTCACATGGAATTCCAATAAAATTGATTCATGTTTGTGGCTGTAATGTGACAAAATGTGGAAAAGTTCAAGGGGGCCGAATACTTTTGCAAGCCACTGTATTTATATTATCAGCTGCTATTTGCACAAGGACTCTTTCTCGACTATGCTACTATTCACAAGAAATGTACAGTCACTCACTCTCTCATCTTCTATGCCGCAGCATTATGTATTCAGGGTCGTGGTGGCCTGGAACCTATCCCAGGAGGCTTAGGGCACGTGGCAGGGTACACCCTGGACAGGGTGCCAATCCATCGCAGGGCACACGCTCACACACTCATTGACACACTACAGGCAATTTGGGAATGCCAATTAGCCTAACCTGCATACCTTTGGATATATACTGTTTTTATCTATCATGCCATTAACTTGCTCTCAACCCACTATCTCAGTACAGTATATCACAGTTTATTGCATTGTGTCATGTTGCTGCCCCTGTTTGCACATTTTCATGTGCACTTTATGTTGTCTTGTGTTTATCTTTTGTAATGTCTTTTGTATAGTACTTTAGAATAGTTTATTATTCATGGTGTAAATTTGGTTTGTCTTAGATAGCCAGCTAATTATACATTTTAGTTAGATTCTGTTCATTTACAGTAAGTTACATGTAGGTAGCACCTTGTTCCTGGAGGAACCCTGTGTACTGAACTGTACTGTATATGGTTGAAATGACAATTAAAGCCTACTTGACTTGAGTATCAGTACACAACAGGTGAAGATGTGTGCAATTACCTTGTGTGTATACAAAATTATTATTGTTTTTTTCTCCAGGGATGTATCCTCTATATGTCTTTTACTGGAGACTATGTACAATGGACAGAAGCAAAGCTAATAGCCAATACAGCTGATTCTGATGATCTAATTTATTACATTTCTTTTATATACAATATTTTATTTTGATTTTAATTTCTTCAAAACAATAGCTAATGCTTCATAATGTCTGTCAAATACTTTTTATGACTTGCTAAAGAGCAATTCACCGTAACTAGTATTTCTGGATTTGACAGTAATCTGAAAAATGTTTTTTCTGCAAAATTTTGACCCAACACTAACAGTTTCACAAGGTTATCATTTTTTAAGGCCACACTCTTAAATCAGTGTAAAATTTAAGTGTCATGAATGGGTGGTAATGGCTGTTACTGCCGTGGGCTTAAAACAAAACAAACAAAGAAACTCAAACTATAAACACAGGATATAGAGCTAAACATGGGCTAAGAGTGGGACAAGACACACATGGAGCTGGGCCTAAACAAGACGAGGCTGGAGACATGACAAGACTAGAGACGGGACGAGACTGGGGACAAAACAAGACGAGACTAGGACGGGAGATACTAATGACTGAATGGGTTAGTAGTTAGTGGTGTTAGAAGCTAATCTGGTTATTGTAGACATGGATGATGATCTAAGTGGGTTAGTATCTATGAGTGTTAGTATCTAAATGACCCTGCTCCACCTGAAAAAATAAACATTTCGACTGCATTTGAGCCCTGCCACAAAAGGACCAGCTGAAGTCATGTCAGTGATTCTACTATTAACACAGTTGATGAGGACAAGGCTGGAGATCACTCTGTCATGCAGATTGAGTTAGAATAACAGACTGAAAGATTTGAAATGATGGTGGTGCTTGAAATCATTGCTCTTCCTTTGTTAATCATTGTTATCTGCATGGAAACACATGCAAGAGCATCATTGCGATGCACAAAAGGGATTCACAGGCAAGGATATGTCACACATTCACTGTGTCCATCAAGAAACTCAATTTCCCAGACTGCCTGTCAGTCTGGAAGGCAAGGACTACAACTCCCAACAACACTCTTTTCTCGGTTCAGAATCTCCTGATTACTAACCTGCAACACCTGTCTTCAGTCAGACAGCACCTAATTAAACGGATTCTGAGCAATAGTTCAGTGCGAACCTAACTGGAGAATGCGAATAAAGTGGCAAATAGCGACAGTAAAACACATATTAACAAACTGTAAAATATATGACAAAGAAAGTCAGGAACTCAGAGAAACCATGCAAGAGGATGTAGTAGAAATGACAACAGAAACCATATTAGGAAAGATGAACTGGAAAATTATAAGTGCTTATAAATGCGTAAAAACTTGCAATGCGTAAATCATGGGGAGAGACCTATCTTTTCCCATTTGATTGCATGTGCTCTACAGGTCACCAGTGGCGGACTGGGACAATAATTCAGGCGGGAAATTTGACTCCACTCCCAGGCCACCTCTGCTGCTGCAGTCACCACCACCCTATTCATGTAATCTACTGGACTGATAAACTTGTAGGCTAACCCTATTATTGTAACAGGTAGACTACCAGATGCAATATAAATGAATTAAAAAAAAAAAAAACCCTTAACAACTCACTAGGAATACCCCATTTATACTACCAAACCAATGACAAATAGAAAATTGGCTTTTTAAAAGAGATAATAAGAGACACATTCACATGTTGAAATTTTACATTTTATGTATTTTCAGTGCTCAACTCTAGTATACCAAATGTATCAGAAACAAACACAAATAAACTTAACAAAACCTATGACAGCGTAAGTAACAGATAACAATGTTTACTCAATTATGGCACTATGTGGAACAGACCAGTAAGAGTAAACAGTAAGTAATTAGCACTACTAGTGCACCGGCTTTCACTGTCTCCTTCATCTTTCCCTGAATCCTTCTCTCTCTCACTCTGCACATCTAGTTGCTCTGCGATATAAAATAAGCGTGTTCAATAATCTGTATTTATAATTGTGCAGCCATCAGTTGTATGTCCCCAAAATTACAGTCCTACTACTGATCTTATAAATCATAAAAAGCACGTTGTTTAAAAAGTATAGGCTGCTGCCTGCATGTTTAGTTTTGCTTATCTTAAACTTTACCTGAAGGTTCCTGCTCTGACTCAAACGCTGGACTGTCCACCACCTCTACTGTAGCTCAACAGCAGGAGCATTTGCAGCACTAGTATTAATATTTAGAATGTTAATTTGTCCAACTACTTCATAACATGTGAAATTTAATAAATAAAAAAAAGATTATATATACAGTGGTGTGAAAAACTATTTGCCCCCCTCCCGATTTCTTATTCTTTTGCATGTTTGTCACACAAAATGTTTTTGATCATCAAACACATTTACCTATTAGTCAAAGATAACACAAGTAAACACAAAATGCAGTTTTTAAATGAGGGGTTTTATTATTTAGGGAGAAAAAAAATCCAAACCTACATGGCCCTGTGTGAAAAAGTAATTGCCCCCTGAACCTAATAACTGGTTGGGCCACCCTTAGCAGCAATAACTGCAATCAAGCGTTTGCGATAACTTGCAACGAGTCTTTTACAGCGCTCTGGAGGAATTTTGGCAAACTCATCTTTGCAGAATTGTTGTAATTCAGCTTTATTTGAGGGTTTTCTAGCATGAACCGCCGTTTTAAGGTCATCCCAAAAAATCTCAATAGGATTCAGGTCAGGACTTTGACTAGGCCACTCCAAAGTCTTCATTTTGTTGTTCTTCAGCCATTCAGAGGTGGATTTGCTGGTGTGTTTTGGGTAATTGTCCTGCTGCAGCACCCAAGGTCGCTTCAGCTTGAGTTGACGAACAGATGGCCGGACATTCTCCTTCAGGATTTTTTGGTAGACAGTAGAATTCATGGTTCCATCTATCACAGCAAGCCTTCCAGGTCCTGAAGCTGCAAAACAACCCCAGACCATCACACTACCACCACCATATTTTACTGTTGGTATGATGTTCTTTTTCTGAAATGCTGTGTTACTTTTACGCCAGATGTAACGGGACACGCAGTTTCCAAAAAGTTCAACTTTTGTCCACAAGGTATTTTCCCAAAAGTCTTGGCAATCATCCAGATGTTTTTTTAGCAAAATTGAGACGAGCCTTAATGTTCTTTTTGCTTAAAAGTGGGTTGCACCTTGGAAATCTGCCATGCAGGCCATTTTTGCCCAGTCTCTTTCTTATGGTGGAGTCATGAACACTGACCTTAATTGAGGCAAGTGAGGCCTGCAGTTCTTTAGATGTTGTCCTGGGGTCTTTTGTGGCCTCTCGAATGAGTTGTCCCTGTGCTCTTGGGGTAATTTTGGTCGGCCGGCCACTCCTGGGAAGGTTCACCACTGTTCCATGTTTTTGCCATTTGTGGATAATGGCTCTCACTGTGGTTCGCTGGAGTCCCAAAGCTTTAGAAACGGCTTTATAACCTTTACCAGACTGATAGATCTCAATTACTTTTGTTCTCATTGTTCCTGAATTTCTTTGGATCTTGGCATGATGTCTAGCTTTTGAGGTGCTTTTGGTCTACTTCTCTGTGTCAGGTAGCTCCTATTTAAGTGATTTCTTGATTGAAACAGGTGTGGCAGTAATCAGGCCTGAGGGTGACTACAGAAATTGAACTCAGGTGTGATAAACCACAGTTAAGTTATTTTTTAACAAGGGGGTCAATCACTTTTTCACACAGGGCCATGTAGACTTGGAGTTTTTTTTCTCCCTTAATAACGTAAACCTTCATTTAAAAACTGCATTTTGTGTTCAATTATGTTATCTTTGACTAATAGTTAACGGATTTTGATCAGCAGAAACATTGAAGTGTGACAAACATGCAAAAGAATAAGAAATCAGGAAGGGGGCAAATAGTTTTTCACACCACTGTAGATATAATACATATATAGAGAATGTGACAGCCTTGTGCTGTCAAGGCATTTACGTATTTTTAGCTCAGATTAATTATTAATATTATTATTATTATTATTATTTTTTTAATTTCTTTAATTTTTGTGAAGCTGCTTTGAGACAATGACCATTGTTAAAAGCGCTATATAAATAAAATTGAATTGAATTGAATTGAATTCCCCCAGTGAATCCAGAAAGACTGTCTTTTTTTCAAATGGATACATGGCCTGAAACAAATGCCATAATGCAGATATACAGTATACAGTGTGTGTGTGTGTGTGTATATAACAATGCATACTACATAATAGATGCAACAGAAACGACACATATGAAATTAGGTCATTAAATAACCACAATCTGTAATATTTTTTTCAAAAACAGTATTGTCAGGTTCATTTGAACCTCATGAATCTCATGAAGACCAAAACTTCCCTTCTGCTACAGCGGAGAAGTTCTCTTAGAGTGACCAGCCTCAAAAATAACCAATTATACAAAGCAATTACAAAAGTATTAGAGCCGTTATGAAGGCTTTATGGAGCATAAGAAGCAAACAACGCTCAAATTCAATTCGTCAAAGGAGGTTACTGCATATTTTGGATGCCTTCAACATTGTTTTACAATGTAGAAAGAAACTTTTTCTTCTTTCTCAAAGAATACAAACAAAAATCAGAACAGGGACTTAGAAGGTAGGTACAGACTTTTGACTGCTAACAAACAAGCTGAACAAAAATAAATAAATGAATAAATCACTTGCTATTCAAAAAATAACTTAACCAACCTGATTGCCTGCCCTGATCAGTGAGTATCCTTTTTGGTGCTCCAAATCTACGTATGAAAAAGATTCACAATGCACATTGTGACATCTTCTGCTGATTTTGATGGCAATGGATATGCTCCTACCCACTTTGTGAAATAATCAATCAGTACACAAATGTACGGATTGCCTTTCTCTGTCTTTGTCAACTTTCCAACGAGGTCCACACCGACCAATTCCCATGGTTCATTTACCTTAAAAAACAAAAGTTTATAAAAATTTATCAATTTTGCTTAAGTAATCACATAAGGAAAAATGATTTAACTACTTATAATTATGGAAATATGGGCTTCTTTAAGTTTTATGCCTCTTTTAGACTGGCATGCTGAGCACTGTTTAATCTGCATTTAGACAAAGCAACAAATATCAAAAGGTTTAATGTGAAGTTGCAAGTCGATAGACAAAAGTTTATCCACTTTACGCACGACTTTAGCTCAAATGTGCTGCATGTACTGTATGGCTTCTTTCACTCCAACTTCAAGCCATATATCCTAGAGTAGGAAACCTTTCGATTAAAAAATAGTGGAGGTCTCAGAGATGGAAATTGGATGATTGAGAGTCTTTATGGAAACATTAGAGAAAGACTAATGCCATTTAATAATTTTTGTTTTATTTATTGTATAAATACATGGTATAGCCATTTGTTTAGGAATAACTAGACTTTTTTTTGTTTTGCTGAAACCCTACCCTAATTCTCTGTGGTTTTTAATAACAAAATAATATTAATGACAATAATAATGATGATGATGATAATAATAATAATAATAAGAAGAAGAAGAAGAAGAGTAGTAGTATTAGCTATGATTATGATTTTTGTCTCTGTTGATTCATGACCACAGACCAGTTCTGATCAGTTTAAAGGGTCCAACAATCCTATTAAACCTAATCTCAGTAGTCCACGAGGGGGTGCTAAAGTGACCTCCTGAATTTGAATTAACACCCTACAGTGTCCAATTACAGTACATCCAGTTGGACTCAAATTAACTGAGTGAAAATATAAAAACATTGGTGATTTTACTATGTACACTCTGTGAATGATTGCATGTGATCACATGATATCACTAAAACGAAACAAACGTGGTTTAGTCTTTCCTGAAAGTGCTAATACAGACTTAACTAAAAACACTGTTAAATATAAAAAGCCAGATAAGCAAGCGAGAGATAAACAATGTTGGTTTGAGGTGTCTTTATGTCATAGTGGTGATAAAAAAAAAAACGTTAGTACGTCGTATGGAAGTGTCAGTAGTAATATAGACAATAAGAGAAAAAAAATGCTTAATGTCTTTTTTTAAATAAATAGTAAATCATTAGAAACTTACCCAGTTTTCAATATCGATGGTCATCCCGGGCCAGTAATAACGTCTAGAAATTGCATCCTGGGTTTTTTCCTTTCCGCTATGTCCACCTGTTGAACTGTTATGAAATTCTTTAAAAATATCGTCTGCCTCCTCCGCAGTATGCACGACTTTAACACAAATCTCTAGATTTGTGCCCTTGTGACGCACATAAAAAAGCTCTCCATCTGTTAAAAGATTCAATAAATTAAGTATAACCTCAGTTGCACGTAAATGTGTGCCTGCCACAGGCCAGATATTAATTTGAATATATAGAAGCATTTACATTTATAACAAAAAACAAACATTTTTATACATAATAATAATATATACAGGTAGGCCATTTAGCTACATGTAACCAACAGGGCCAAATAGCTAAACAATTTTTAGGACAGACTATTACCTTTTACTACAGTACATATTGTTTTGCACGTAGTTGAATTACGTATTTCTCCGATCTGAAAATCAGGGTATTTTCCTGTTGTTAAGTAATTAAAAATTTCGTTATATTGCATCACATCCATCCTGTCTCCATCCAAATTTATAAACAACTGAAAAACCTCTTTCGTTCACCACAACTTACTGGCGCAGTGACTCACAATAACAAAAACAATATAGTCTTCACTACTGAATGGAAAAATATTAAACTAAATAGGTATTTTTGGAAAAGTTTTGGAAAGGGCCTGACTATACAGGAAATGTTTAATCCTAAAAAAAAAAATCTTTATGTCCATACATTCTTATATGTTTATACCCTTATTATACAATTGTAAAGACATAGGCAAACTTATTTAATTAAAAAATACAAAATAAGTGTCATGTTCGTGTTAGTCACTAGTCGGACGCAGATGCAGGCGACAGACACAAAATAGACAGACACAAAAGGGCACACAGGTGACATTCATTAAATAATAACAGGGGGAGACGTACTCACGTAGACACACCAGGGGCAGACAAAGTGACGGCTCAGTAGTCCGGGGAACCGGATCTTACTCCCCGAGGCCGTGGTGGTCCAGATGTTATAGTACCCCCTCCTCCAGAACCGGCTTCCAGAGGAAGGCGAGGGCGCCCCCTGCCCGTTGTCGGAGGGCGCAATGAACCCACCGTCTGCTGGTTCTGTCGGCGGGCGGGACGACCCGGTGGACGCGGCGCTGGGTGGTCCGGCCGTGTTCTGTGGAACTCAGTGATCAGTTCTTGACCGAGGATGTCCCTTGCCGGCACCCAGCTCCGTTCCTCCGGACCGTACCCCTCCCACTCAACCAAATATTGTAGAGCCCCCCCTCCTTCTCCGTGAGTCTAATAGTTCCCTGACTCGGAATGCAGGGGCGCCCTCTATCTCCACAGCTCCGGGGAGTGCAGGTTCCGCTGCTCCCTGGTCCAGTGGACCCCGGACCACCGGCCTAAGAAGAGAAATGTGAAAGACAGGGTGGATACGTAGGTGAGAGGGGAGTTTTAATTTATATGAAACAGGGTTAATTTGTGCTGTGATTGGAAAGGGACCGATGAACCTGGGGGAGAGTTTCTTGCAAGGGAGGTTAAGGCGGAGGTCCCGTGTCGAGAGCCATACCCGATCGCCTACCTGGAGCGGATGACTTTCCCTTCTCCGTCTATCGGCATGTCTTTTAAATCGTTGTACTGCTTGGGAGATCTTGGTGTGTGCATCCTCCCATACTTTTTCCGCTTTTTTGAACCACTGATCCAACATGGGCACATCGGTGGGAGTGGCATCCCAAGGACAGAGCGGGGGTTGATAACCTAACACACACTGAAACGGCGTTAGGCCGGTTGCGGAGTGGCGCAGTGAATTTTGTGCGTATTCCGCCCAGGTTAAACAGTCTGCCCATTCGTGCTGTCGGCTGCTGCAGTATGCCCGAAGATACCTCCCGAGTTCTTGGACCGTCCGCTCAGCCTGCCCATTAGACTCAGGGTGATAGCCCGACGTTAGGCTAACTGTGGTCCCCAACTTCTGGAAGAACGCTTTCCAGACCCTGGCGATAAATCGGGGACCCCGATCGGAAACTATATCTTCCGGTATGCCATAGCAGCGAAACACTGTGGAAAAAAGGGTTTCTGCCACCTGGAGGGCTGACGGGAGAGAGCGAAACGGGATGAATTTGCACCCCTTTGAAAATCTATCTACGACCACTAAGATAGTAGTGTACCCTTTCGATACCGGCAGGTCCGTAACAAAGTCCACTGCAACATGAGACCACGGTCTGTTTGGTATAGGTAGGGGCGTTAGTTTTCCAACCGGTAGACTACGCGGACTCTTTGTAGTCGCACACACTGCGCAAGACAAAACAACTTTTTTCACGGTTTCCCGCATTTTTGGCCACCAGAACTTTGGTTCCTGTAGGTAAAATGTGCGTGTGACGCCGGGGTGTCCAGATGCTAGACTCGTATGAGTCTCTATCGTCACTCGTTCGCGAAGTGGTTCCGGTACGTAGGTCCGATTCGGAGGACAGCTCCTAGGCATGGGGTTGGACCGTGCCCACTGAACTATCTCCGATTCCAGATCCCACATAACCGGCGCCACAACGAGTGACGATGGTAAAATGGGTTCCGGAGTGATAATGGGTTCCGGCGACGGATAACAGCGGGATAACGTATCCGCTTTGATGTTTTTAGAGCCGGGGCGATATGTAATCTTAAATTGGAAACGCGTGAAAAAAAGTGCCCATCGGGCTTGACGTGAGTTGAGTCTTTTTGCTTGTTGGATGTACTCCAGGTTTCGATGGTCTGTGAGTACCGTGAAAGAATGTTTCGCGCCCTCCAGCCAGTGTCTCCACTCCTCTAACGCCGCCTTCACTGCTAGCAGTTCTCTGTTACCGATATCATAGTTTCGCTCGGCAGGTGTTAGTTTCCTAGAAAAGAAAGCGCAGGGATGGAGTTTCTCAGGGTGGCCATGGCGTTGTGACAGCACCGCCCCTATGCCTACCTCTGACGCATCGACCTCTACTATAAAGGGCTTCTCCGGGTCGGGTAATTTTAATATAGGCGCAGTGGTGAAAGCAATTTTGATGCGATGAAACGCATTTCGCGCTTCCGCTGGGAACTCGGTTTCCCTACTAATAGTGATGTGAGGGGTGCTGCCACCGTACTGAAGCCCCGAATAAACCGCCTGTAAAAATTGGCAAACCCTAGGAATCTCTGTAGCTCCTTAACTGTCGTCGGTTCCGGCCATTGTTGTACCGCCTTGACCTTGGACATTTCCATTTCGACCCCCCATGGTCCTATGTGATAGCCGAGGAATGCCACCTCCTTTGAGTGAAAGGTGCATTTCTCCGCCTTCACATAGAGCCCGTGTTTGCGCAGACGACGAAGGACGGCGGTTACATGAAGGACGTGTTCCGAATATGACCGTGAATATACCAGGATATCATCCAGGTAAATTATAACAAAACGGTTAAACATATCCCGAAACACGTCGTTCATGAACCCCTGAAACACCGCAGGTGCGTTTACCAGACCATATGCCATTACGTTATATTGGTAATGCCCAGATGTTGTGCTAAATGCTGTCTTCCATTCATCGCCTTTACGCACACGAACGAGGTTATATGCGCTGCGGAGGTCGAGTTTGGTGAAGATGGAAGCGCCTCGGAGTTGGTCGATCACGGCCGGTACCAGGGGCTGTGGGTGCTTATGTTTTACTGTTATTGTATTGAGTCCTCTATAATCAATACACGGACGTAACCCCCTTTCTTCTCTATGAAAAAAAAACCTGCCGAGGCGGGAGACGTGGACCTGCTGATGAGCCCCTGCCGGAGTGCCTCACTCACGTATTCCTCCATTGCCCTGGTTTCCACCACTGACAAGGGATAGACACGCGAGCAAGGAGGTGCTTTCCCCGGCAACAGCTCTATCGCGCAGTCCCACGGACGGTGAGGGGGAAGTCGTGCAACTGCCCTAACACTAAACACTTCTTTAAACCGCTGATACTCTGATGGTATGTTAATGTTTATCTGGGCTTGCGGGCTTTCAATCGTAGTGGTTTGAACCGTCATAGTATGCGGTGTACATGTTTTAATGCATCGGGGGGACCAGGATGTGACACAAGACTTATTCCAATCAAAATTGGGATTGTGATCACTAAGCCATGGGAGACCTAGCACGACGGAATGGTCCGACCGGGGGAGTACAAAAAATTTTAATACCTCCGTACTATGACCGGGGAAAGTTAACCGAAGGGGAGCTGTCATTAATTTAATAGGAGAATGTTCCAAATCACCACCATCTAGAGCTTTTATTGTTATCGGGGATGGAAGCTTCGACACGGGAGCTCGTAGTGCGGACAGTAGAGATGAAGAGATAAAATTTCCAGCTGCCCCAGAATCTATTAATGGGAAAACAGATAAGACACATGAGTTAAATGATAGTTGTGCTTTCAGACAGAATGGGTGATGTGTGCGATGAGGTGTGTGTGTTGTTACGTTGCGCAGCTGGCACTCGCTGATGTGATGTCCTTTCCCCCCACAGTATAAACATAACCCTGCCGTAAGCCGTCGTCGTCTCTCGGCGGCTGGGAGGCGGGAAGTACTCACTTCCATCGGCTCGGACGTGTCCCTAGCGGCTGGAAGGGGCTGGTGCGGCCGCTCCAAGGTCCGTGCAGGGAAGGATCTGATGGGTGGTCTCTGTTGCTGGCTGCGCAAGTGTTGGTCCAGTTTGATGGCGAGGTGGATGGTGCCGTCCAGGGAGAGGCCGGTATCCCGGCACGCGAGCTCCAGTTGGATCTCTGGTTGGAGTCCATCGCGGAACTGGGCTAGGAGGCTCCTCTCACACCAGCCACTCTCAGCTGCCATGACTCGGAACTTGATGGCATACTCCGATACCGGCAGGTTCCCTTGTCGCAGCCTCATCAGCCTCTGTTCCCCCGAGCGTCCTTGGTCGGGGTGATTGAACACCGCCGTCATCGCCTGGATGAAATTGTCATATCGGGAAGTGGCTCTCCCCCCTGTGCTCCAAACGGCCACCGCCCAGTCCATAGCGGGTCCTGTGAGCTGCTGGATGACAAATCGGATCTTTTGTTGTTCTGTCAGGTCCGGATAATCCACGAGATGCAGCTCACAGGCGAGGAGAAACCGCTTAAATCCCTCCGGATCACCGGCATACCTTTCCGGGAGGACTGCGCGTGTAGGTGACGGGGATGCGGATGAAGAGCCGGGCAAAGCGAGGTTCTTCACACAGTGGGCGAGATCGCTCACCGCTCTTGCCAGGCCGTCGATCTCCCTCTGCTGCATAGTGCATAGGGTTCTCGTCGCTAGGTAACGGGACGACTGCTGCGCCCTGATGGGTCCGTCCATCTGTCATGTTCGTGTTAGTCACTAGTCGGACTCAGATGCAGGCTGAAATGACAGTCTTTTATTGCTTTTGCACACAAACTCAAAAAACGTTCTAAACACTGTTTAAACAAAAAAGGAGGACAAAAGGTCACTCTCTCTCTTTCTGCAGAGTCCTCGAAATCAACGTCGCCGCTCCTCAGGTGGATGCTTCCTGAGGGATATGGAAATACCTATGTCAGCTTGTCTTGGAGATCTCGGTGTGTGCGCTTCTTGACTAACTATGAGGGTGGACGGACAGGTGGCTACGGGGTCGGCTGGTTTAAATAGACAGACACAAAAGGGCACACAAGTGACATTCATTAAATAAAAACAGGGGGAGACGTACTCACGTAGACACACCAGGGGGAGACAAAGTGACGGCTCAGTAGTCCAGGGAACCGGATCTTACTCCCCGAGGCCGTGGTGGTCCAGATGTTATAATAAGTGGTATAATATATGGAGATAGTTAAGGATTACAATACATTTAAGAAAATCAGATGTCTGAAGCATAAGATGGATGTATAGAGATGAGAAACAAAAAAATCGAGCATAGATTAAACAGTCAAGGTTCTGTAAGCAGGTTTAGAAACTCAAAATTAAAAAAATCTGTTTCCCTTTCTCTACTGGCTTTATGGTTTCAAAAACACTGTCTTTCAATTGAAGTATGGGAAACATATTTTCCTGGGCATCAGGAAAATCAGTTTCCCCCTCACTACTGGCTGTGGAAGCATCAGGGATGTCTGAAACTGACTCAGAGATATGTATGCCCGTAGCAAAGATAAAATAGTGATCAGAATGTATTTTAAAAACACTGTCTTTCAATTGAAGTATGGGAAATCTATTT
Organism: Channallabes apus; assembly: GCA_030522415.1. NCBI lineage: Eukaryota > Metazoa > Chordata > Actinopteri > Siluriformes > Clariidae > Channallabes > Channallabes apus. The sequence goes on from CM060109.1 coordinate 15,628,461, forward strand.
TCCTGGGCATCAGGAAAATCTGTTTCCCCCTCCCTACTGGCTGTGGAAGTATCAGGGATGTCTGAAACTGACTCAGAGACATGTGTGCTTAGGTAATACAGTGAGATGATGTTTTTTAAAAACACTATTTTTAACAAGAGACTCCTTGAAATCAATTCACCCAGTTAACATTTGTAATAAACTTCAAGTTTCCATACTTTGTGAAATTAAAGAAAAATAACCAATTCAGATACATTATTTAATGTAAAATTGCTAGTATTATACTGTATGTGCTGTGTCAATTATGTATGTCTGTTTTTATAATGGATATCCATACAGTATATAACGGATTTCAGGATATCATGTTTCCCCATCATATGCGGGTGATTAGATAGATAGATAGATAGATAGATAGATAGATAGATAGATAGATAGATAGATACTGTAGATGTGAATAACATGAGTAACTATGAGTGTGGTGTCCTATAATTGCTGTACATGTGTGTTATATATGTAACCAGGTGGTTTAATAGAACTGGATGTTTGAGTGGGTTAAAAAAAAGAGTATGTTATCACGAGTAGGCACTCTACCTTTGAGTTACATGCTATAATAAATTACAAAGTATAACCTTAAATATATTTAGAATAAATCAGGATCACATCTATCATCACACAGCTACTGCTAGCTTTAAGGCCTTGTTCACACGGGCGTTAAATTTTTGGATAAACGAACGAGCTCTGAACGTCCTATACGTTTATTTTGCGTTTTGTAGTGCCGCACGATTGATTACACTGGCGTTCGGTTTGTCTCTGTCTAACGACAGCCTGCAGCCCAAATTGTAGTTTGTGTGTTTAACCTGTGGGGGCAGTGTGTCGGGAACTGGATATGAAAGGCCTTGTCATTTTATTTGAGGTGCCTCCTTTTACTATGGACCATTTTGCTATATTAGACATTAATCTTATTGTTTTAAACATTCTAATTAAATTATTATATTTTTATATATTATTTATTAATATATAATATATATATATATATATATATATATATATATATATTTTTTTTTTTTAAATAATACGGCAACGTAGGGAGAGAAAAAAATCGCAACCGCTACTGGGTTCACCCTCTGACTGCACAACGTCGGATTAAAAGGAAGTATTTTGTGGTTTATGAAGAAATGCAAATATTTCCCTGCAAGTTTTATTTTTTAAGCATTTTATTTTTGCCTTTTTCCCCGCATTTCCCCATGTATAGCATGTAGGATCATGGGATATATCCGGTCCTCCGAAGCGTAAAATGGACGCGGAGAAAACGAACTAGACGCGGTTTCCTTGCGTTCGTTGGGATTTGAACGCCAAGAAAAAGCTGCATGCAACGTTTTTTAACACCGTATAAACGCGCAGCCGGACAAACGCACGTCACCAAAGCCCGTGTGAACACCGTCATTGACTCCTATGTGTAGAAAACCCTCTGCGTTTCATCCGCGGTCACCGGATGCTACGAACGGCAGAAAAACGGTCGATTTTAACGCCCGTGTGAACAAGGCCTAATTCACAAAGTTCGTAAAAACACATTAGAACGAGAGAAAAACTGTTAAAATCCTCATAAAACCAACTGTACTATAATCCACTCTATAATTTCTAATAACTACAACCATTCGCTTCGCAATATTCAGTTTGATCATTTTTTATAAAAATTTTTATTAAACAATTATGAATTTTCAATAGCTTTTTCGTTATGTGGATTACACATGCAAACCCAATTGTACTATAATCCACTCTATGATTGCTAATAACTACAACCATTCCTTTTACAATATTCAGTTTGATAATTTGTTTATTAATTAAAAAAAATTAATTATGAATTTTCAATAGCTTTTTCGTTATGTGGAATACACATGTAAAACACACTGTACTATAATCCACTCTATTATTGCTAGTAACTACAACCAATCCCTTTGCAATATTCAGCTTGATAATTCTTTTAATAATTTTTTTTCTATTAAACATATTAATTTTCAATATCTTTTTAGTTATGTGGAATACATGTGTAAAACCAAGTGTATTATAATCCACTCTATCATTGCCAATAACTACAACCAATCCCTTTGCATTATTCAGCTTGATCATTTTTTTAAATAAATTTTTTTCTGTTAAACATATTAATTTTCAATAGCTTTTTAGTTATGTTGAATACACATTTAAAACCAATTTTGTATACTACAATACTATAATCCACTCTATCATTGCTAATAACTACAACCAATCCCTTTGCAATATACAGTTTAATCATTTTTTTATTAATTCTTTATTGATTACACACTGTACAGTACTATAATCCACTCTATCATTGCTAATAACTAGAACCATTCCTTTTACAATATTCAGTTTGATTTTTTTCTTTTTCAATAGATTTTTTGTTATGTATTGCACCGCTAGAGGTGAAATTCTTGGACCGGCACAAGACGGACGAAAGCAAAATCATTTGCCAAGGATGTTTTCATTAATCAAGAACGAAAGTTGGAGGTTTGAAGATGATCAGATACCATCATAATAGTTCCCGTATACCATGCCGACCCGCTATCAGCGGCAGCGTGCAGGAAACCAAGGGTCTTTGGGTTCCGGGGGGAGTATGGTTGCAAAGATGAAACTTAAAGGAATTGATGGAAGGGCACCACCAGGAGTGGAGCCTGCGGCTTAATTTGATTCGACACAGGAAACCGTACCCGGACACGGAAAGGATTGACAGATTAATAACTCTTTCTCGATTCTGTGGGTGGTGGTGCATGGCCGTTCTTAGTTGGTGGAAAGTTTTGTCTGGTTAATTCCAATAACGAATGAGACTCCGGCATGCTAAATAGTTACGTGGCCCCTCGCGGTCGGCATCCAACTTCTTAGAGGGACAAGTGGCATTCAGCCATGCAAGATGGCGGAGTTGGTGGCATCAGACACTTGTGGCAATGGATTGGCCACATACAGGGAGACTTGTTTTACAGGTGGTTTGGAAGTAGGAGGTTGTGAGCAACTACTAGGGGAGGGAGGTTGGGAACGTGATCTGGGCCGAGGGAAAGGGGTGGAGGTAGCGACCGGTTGAGCACCCATCATAGCCCTTAACTGTGAGTCCCGCCTCTTCATGCATTCCACCATGGAACGGCCAACATCGTTCAATTGATCCACACACTGCTTCCTCACGGTCTGGCATAGCTGTTGCATTTCTTCTTGGACACTCTCCAGTTTATGCTGGTTCACTAAAATGTTCGAGTGGCGATGGCGTTGCAGCTCCTCCAGCTGATAAGCCAGCTTACCCATTTTTTGGGAGAGTTTATTGTACAGTGCCTGCAGAGCTGTCCCTAGCTGGTTAAGGTGGGTTGCCAGTACCATGGAGATGAGGCTTTGATCGTCCTCGGTGTCAATGGGTGGAGGAGGTGGAGGCAGCTGTTCATCGGCGAATGGTCGCTCTACCTTCTCATCACCTTGTGGGCCTTCATCATCCACCCCAGAACCTTCCTAATCATCAGTATCTAGATAGAGGTGGCTAAGGGTATTGATAAGCTCTTGGATGGGTTCACGTCTGGTTATGAAAGGGCCTGCAGTGAAGTCATGAGCTACCGACCCTTCCTCAGCTCGTGCATCGGACTCGGCCATTGTTTGCCCCAATTTGCCTTTAACAAACAGAATGATTAACAAACAGAATGACTGAGTGTATTGCAAGGCGTAAAACGGAATGGGAGAAGGCTGGCTAGGTAACAGCTAACAGCACCAATAACCATGCATGAATGAACAGCAATAATAACTGCAACAATAACAACACATTAATGTAAAATACACACAATATGTATAAACGTATTCGGTCCCATGTGCAACAGCCGCTGATGTAATCAATCCCGGGGGCAGCCAACACGCACCAGCTCCCGGGAAACACCCAACCACAAACAGACAAAGGACAAAACACAAAACAAAACAGACAAAAAAAAACCCTCATGCGTATCAGACAAAGATATCCCGCACTCGGGTTTACATAATGTTTGGCCTTTAGCATTAGCTTTTAGCTATTAGAATTTAGCTTGAGGCTATGAAATGGCTGCTGTTACGTGGCCTCTCTTCTTTTATTGAAATTATAGATGCAGCTCCCACAGCGCCCCCAACGGCCGGGAGCCCGTAACCAGGCAACTGCCTGTTATACCCCCTCCCCCTCAGAAAAAGGCGTGACTGCGCCATAGAAGGGCTTTACATTCGCCACATGGACCGTAAATGGCCTGGCCTGATTTACCACCTCTACTCGATAATTTACCTTATTAAGAACCTTAATGATTTTGGCAGGTCCCTTCCATTTTGAAGCTAGCTTGGCCATGTGAGAGTCCTCTGCCCGAGACTGAGGAAAAGCACGGACCCACACAAGGTCGCCCTCATTATATGTGACGGCTCGTCATCTGAGGTTGTAGAATTTCCTTTGTGCTCCTGGGCCTGGGCTATGTTGCTCCGGACAATCTGGAAAGGACTTCCTGACACTCCACTGTGGAATAGGCAGGATGATCAGGTAGGATGGTTCGATGCAGCATTCGCTCCAGGTCCCTTCAGCTTGCGTCCCAGTGCTATCTCCGCTGGGGTATAACCAGTGCTTTCCTACCAGGCCATGTTGATAGAAAACCGGAACTCTGGAAGCCATTGGTCCCACTGCTTGTGGTCTTCTTTGACAAATGCTGCGATCAGGAATTTTAGTGTCTGGTTAGTCCGTTCGGTGATATTGGTTTGGGGATGGTATGCAGTGGTAAGCTTCTGGGTGACGCCCCAGTGCCGGCAGATGGTGTTGAGGAGTTGGGAAGTGAACTGCGGACCCCTATCAGAGACCAGGTATGGTGTGCCCCATCGGGTGAAAACCTCTCTAGTTAAAATGTTGGCTATGTTGGGAGCCTTTGCGGTACTTAACGGAAACATCTCGACCCACTTGCTGCAGTAATCCACGACCACCAGCAGATGTTCGTTGAGCCGGGACGAATGCGGGAAAGGACCCATGAGGTCTACCCCAACATGAAACCAGGTTCCACTACAGGCATGCTTTGCAGTAGGCCTGCCAGCTTACTTATGTGGGGTTTGTACTTCTGACAGGTGATACAGTTTTTATAATACTCCCAGACCTCTCAACGTATCTCTGGCCAGTAGCCGCCGTAGGGTCTTCATCCGTCCCAGATTACCACCGAGACGGTTGTTGTAGGCGTACTGCAGGTATTGAGGCCGCAAAGACGTTGGGACAACCAGCTGAAGGAGACTACACCCGTCCTGCTTGGGGATCTGACGATACAGGAATTGATTTATTATGCAATAATGGATTTTTTTAACATCAGGATCCAACCTTGCCTCTTTCCACAGTGTATGAAGTGTACCATTCATTTGGGAGGCTTTTGAAGTGTACATTTATTGTATAAGCTGCCCTTGACATAGAAACAAGTTGACAAAGTCAAAGTCACAAAGAAACAAGGAGAGGTGTGCCTTTGCAACTATACAATTTCAATGTTTATGTTTTGGGCAGTGGTAAATGTTTTGATCCTTATGTACAGTATGTAGTCCCAGACTTACCAACATTCAAGTTACAAATTTACACTGATACACAGACCGCGGTTCTACTTCCATTAATCTTTAGTAGTCGACTAAAGAACTATCTGTATAGAAATATGTGGATTCAGTATGTACAACCAAGATCTATTTCTCTGAGAGTGTTCTCAGGAACAAGGTAGAGAGTGTACAAGTTATCCAAATACCTCATTGATTTACAATATGTGCAATAAATGTGTGATTGCATCATTGGTGTAGAGGTACAGTATGTGGATTTACTGTATGGATGCATTTTCCTAATAGTGACTTAGTAAGGAATGGCTTATATTCATGATCACACATACTAATTAACTAAATGCCCCATGGTAAATTACAATATTTGTTTTTGAGAAATATGTGAATCCTCACCTGGAGGAGGTCTTGTCTATTTGGCCATTTCCTTTTTAATCTAAAATAAAAGGGCCAATCAGAGATTATCTTCTTCTTGTCTCTGGCTGGATTTGTGGCACATTTGTCACTCTATGGAAAGTTAAGCACATTTTTGCACATTAGCTTTCATTTTATTTATAATCAGGAGTGATTTTTAAAAGTTTTTAGAAAATTAGTACTTTTGTTTCCCCTGGGAAATCAATTCCGTGATTCTACATGAGAGCACAAAATGTTCGAACCACTGAAAACCTTGGACAATCATGTACATTGCATGCAATTCTTAAAAATATTGCGATAAAATGAGATAGGCAGATGGTCATGAAATAAAGAGGTACATTTAAAAAAAAATTTATTGACAGTTATGGTTTACAGAAATTTTCTATACATCACTTATAAATAGCTAAATAATTATAATGATTACATTTACATTTAGGCATTTGGCAGACGCTCTTATCCAGAGCGACTTACATTTTTTTTTTTTATCTCAGTACACATGTGAGCAGTTGAGGGTTAAGGGTTAAGATAAGGGTAATTATCTAATTACAATGGCACCTGTCGAGGTGCGGGATAGATTTGGGAGCATAGTCGGCTCTAAAAGTTGATGTGGAAGCGAGAAAGAAGGCCAAGCATAAGAATCTCAGTGACATTGACAAGGGCCAAATTGCAATGCCTGCACGACTGCAGTATGCAGTTTTCTCCCAGTATGCAGTGATTAGTAGCTACCAACAGTAGTCAAAGAAAGTAGTCCAACCTGTGATCTTCAAAAATCTGAGCTGAGCCACAAACAGCGTGGATAATAGAATGATATTTGCTTCCAGCATCATACTTCCTGGTAAAAAGGATGCTGCTATTTTCACTACATTATTTAGCAGGATGTGACCTCCTGTTGTTGCTATGCTTCAAGACCAATGTAATATGACAATGCATGACACCAAGTTAACGAACTTTTGTCAAGGGTGTCTGTAGTGGCAACAAAATCAAAGGCTTGCATAACTCTTGGAAAAGTTCTGACAACGGCTGACAACACATACATTGCCTTTAGCCTCCTCTGCGTGCCCAAGTGGTCATAACCACCATAACTTTTTTTGAAGAAGAATTTTAATCCCATGAGTCTTTTGATTGGCGTCATTATGATGTGCTCAACAATGTCCTCACTGTTGAGAAAAAAATACATTGCCCTGTGACCTGAAATAGTCACTGCCACTGGAACATCGGAGTCTTTCTTCTGGAGCCATTGTAATGTTCTTCGCAATGTTCTATTGAGAAATCTTGGGTGCTGACATTCATCTGGATGTTAATTTCATAAGTACCACCTACCAAAACATTATTGCGCACCTACAACCCTGTATTGCAACATTATTCCCTAATGGAAGTGGCCTTTTTCAGCAGAATAGTACATCCTGCAACACAGTAAAAATGGTTTAAAAAACATGATGAAGGGTATGGTGTTGACTTGACCTCCAAATTTCCCAAATATCCATTCAATCAAACATCCCTGGGATGGATGGAAAAACAATTCTGATCTATGGAGGCACTACCTCACAACAAAAATCTGCTGGTTTCTGTAGGCACCTTTAGAGTGTTAGAGTCAATTCCTTGACATTTCATCACATTTTCTAAGTGCATAAATGGTAGCTACAAAATACTAGTCAGGTGAGTTATGTTGTTATGACAGGTGATGTTATGGCTAATCAATGTAAATTTAAACACCGTTTTTGGTAACTGTATAACAGTTTAGATGAGTGTTTTTATTAACAGCATATATATTTGTTTCTGTTAACAGTATAAGGGTATAGGTAAGTCTTTCTGTCAACTGTATGTGCTGACTTTTTAAAATATAATTGGTTGATTACAAACTGCTTCTTTATGAGTCCAACTGGCAAAGTAGAGCAACTCCGCGACGAATCCAGTGCTCGGGTTGTACTTCTGACTGGAGACTCATGGAGATGACGTAATTGGTTGAGTGGCCAGTGGTGGACAGTGTCCCTCGTCTTTCACTCGTCTTATACACAGGTGAAACGTAGCATAGGCGATTAGGGATCTCCTCCTTAAGCATGGGCTTAAGCCAAATCTACAATAGAGAAAATCAATTAGGAAAAACTTTACATATGCACACAAGTCAGACAGTCTGTTTCTAATAACTACATGTGTCCAGAGAGATCAAATCAAATAGTCTCACCCTATATAAAAAAACATTACTATAGAGTGAAAAATCTGAACACTTATTCTAATTTAATGTTTTTTGTTTTGTGATTTATTTTCTAAATTATAGTACAATACTGGAGATTGCAAAACTATGAAAGAACAAATGTAATTTGTTCAGTCATTTGTTATTTTAATATACAGTACAAGCTGTTAAGATCAACTGTTCTGGGAAAGTTCTTTCAAGAACAGTATTTTCAAGTGCTTTTCCGGGTGCAAAATCCATCAAGCACCATGATGAAACTTGGCCTCATGAAGACCATACCAGGAAAGCAAGACCAAAACTTACCTCTGTTGCACATGCAAAGTTCATTTAGAGTTACCAGCCTCAAAAATGCTGCAGCACGACTTTTGACTAAATCAAAGAAGTCTTGTCATATTACTCCAATTTTAGTTTCGTTACATTGGTTGCCGGTGAAATATAGAGTAACTGTATATTTAAAATCCTTTTATTTGTTTTTAAAGCGATCAAGGGGGTAGGGCCTCAATATTTGAATGATTTGATTCACCCACACTGTCCACAGAGAGCACTTAGATCATCTGATCAACTTCTGCTTACAATTCCGAAAAGTCAATTAAGAAGGAGAGGCGACCGTGCTTTTTCTGTCCCACCCTTTGGAACAAGCTCCCTTTCCATGGCCGTTCAGCTCAGTGTTGAAATTTTTAAATCGAACTTTATTTTATTTATTTATTATATATATTTTTTTGCTTTGTTATGTAAAGCACTTTGGTCAACTATCGGTTGTTTTAAATGTGCTATACAGTATAAATAAATTATCTTAACTTAAAAAAACTTCAATTTACACTAACTCAGATTAAAGCCTTTATGAAGGCTTTACAGAGCATAAGTAAAATATACATCTCAATATCAATGGTTCAATGGAGATTATTGCATATTTTAGAGACCTTCAGCATTTTTTTGTGTTCTAAGCTGCATTAATGACAACTGAGAAGTCCCTCCCACACTATTTCCCAAGTTACAGCATTTACACAACTCAAACATGTGAAGACCACATTAATGCTTACTGTAATCTATCTGCAAAATTGGAATGTAACTGGAGTTTTAGGCTAGTGTTTAATGTATTTTTAAGTGAGATCAGTTTTTTTGCACTATTTAGCCATTTAAAATACAGTATGAACACAAAGTTAAAAGACCAGGGTCCGTATTTACTAATCATCTCAGAGTAGGAAATTGCTCCTAAGTGGGCAAAAAATCTTAGAATTTTGGTTCTACTTTCAGGAGTAGGAGTAAGAGCTACAGTATTTTTCAATATTCTTAAAATAGGGAATCACTCCTATCTCCAACAAAAATAGGAGAGCTACGGAGGTGTCCTAACTGGCTAAGAGCAGTGAGGAAATAGCATTTAGGCAGAGATGCGCACGGAAGAGAGATGTTTTTATAAGCTCTGTGTTACTCAGTGTTACTAAAGGATATGCTTGTATAGAAACTTAATACGTTATACTTTTTACTTTTTTGATCATGCTCAGATTAAAAAATTTCCTACCACGCAGCGTGACATCAATAAAAAAACAGTTTCATTCATGGAGTTGTGAGCATCATCCATTGCACACACATTAAAATAATTATATTTACTCTATATATACATTTTATATAGTTATATTAAATAATTTGAATGTTCACAAATTTTTATTTATTAACATGGCATATTCCCAAGTTTCACACTCCTCAGGAGTACATGTGGCAAACTGACAGGTGGGATTGATGCTTTCACAAATCCATCCACTTTTTATTTTTAGAATTTAGATAAGAGCAGAATTTTACATAAATTTTACTTTAATTTCTTTACATTTTACTACAGCAAGCAAAATGCTCTCATCCTCTTTCCAGTTTCACTTTCATTTCACAATCATTTTGATCAGATTATGACAGTCCTACACAGGCCTATTATAGGGGCTTTAAACAGTTATGATTGGAGCAGTCTGATTGGTATAACCGAGTGACACATCCATAAGTTTTGTCTGTGTGCATAAAGCTACAGTATGCACAAAATTGCTGCTGATTTCACCATTTTGCTTTTCCACTACAAAACTACAAAAACCTGTAAAAACTACCAACACCCACTATAATGTGCAGCCTACTTTGCAGCTCTCTGTATCATAAAAAGTGACATCACATGCTTTCCACGCAGTCCAAATCCTCACCAAAAGTAAGAATAGGAAACATTATAAATAAATTTTATGACCTCTGAGAGAACTATTTTCAGTACTAAATTAAAATTTAAGCTCGATTTCTTCAAGTGATTCTGAGACGCTTAGTAAATATGGGCCCAGGAACTTATGGGCACTGCCATGTTAAAGTGCATCATGGAATCTCAACTCCGAGAACTGGAAAGAAATTGCATTTTACTCTGTTGATTAACTTACTGTACATAACGTCTCAGGTGTTATTGTAAACTGCTTCACAATATGTAAAGTAACCCATAGGGATATAAATAAGAAAATGGTGAATACATACCACTGGCATGGTGTCATGGAGGATCTTGGGGTAAGACTCTGCTAGCAGTTTCTTTTCTCTGTCCCAGCGTGCCCCATCAAGGAACAAACCACGAACATAGACCCCTGCCAGGGAGAAAACGTAACACTGTGGGTTATATACACATTCACAACCTTGAAACGCAAACATGCTGGTCTCTCTCTCCCTCTCTCTCTCTCATACACTATAGTTTCTCTATTTTTGCTGATCCATACATAACTCATGTTTATTGAGGCATGCGCCTAAATCTCAGCTTTCGTGATGTCTGTCCAGCAGTCTGTTTATATGGATCTGGAAAGCACCGTAGAAATAACGAGCAGAGTCGTGCGGCAGACACTATAAACGTGATGAGTGGCATGCGCATTGCTATGCGCCTGGGACTTCAAAGGCACAAATGTAATGGCACGGAGGACAGCCGCGAGCACTGCTGAAGCTCCACCCGGCACTGGAACTCTCAAACAGAGCCGGATTTCATGACCCTACTGCTGAAGAAGAAAAGGCCACTGTGTGTTTTATGACAAGGCCATTCCTGGCTAGAAAAGCCGCCTAGACGAGGAGTGTCCGCGAGATACCCAGCTGCTGCTGCGCCAGTGATAAATGGAAGGAGCCCCTGCCCACGCTGGCCCACTCTGCCACTCTTCCTGCCACCACTGCTCACCAGCCCAGCAGGGCACTGCTTACAGACCTGCACGTACATCTTTTCTTTCCTTTTTCCCTTCCTCCCTCCCTTTAACCCTCTTCCTCCCCATTATTCAAATAAATTTATCTGTTTTCCGTAAGACTTCGCCTCGTGTCCCTGTTTGTGATGTCGCCCGTAGTCAAACCCGCTACACTATCACTATCACATCTAGGGTTACTTTGCTGTATCCCTGTTCCCTGAAAAGGCGGGAACGAGATGCTGCGTGAAAACGCTATGGGAACATCTTTTCGTGTTGCCGGTTGTGAAGCATGTGTGTATCAAACATGCCAAATTTTGGCTTATATAACCTCGGTCGGGTGACGTCATCTGATGAGACGCACCTGCAGGTTATAAGTAGGAGTGAACCGGAAACATTCCTCAGATTGATTTGTCTGAACAGACGTCCAGTCACGTAGGCAGTGCGGCATTAGGACGCAGCATCTCGTTCCCGCCTTTTCAGGGAACAGGCTCCCGGAACGTTCCCTTTCAAAGGTTACACTCGATGCTGCATGAAAACGTTATGGGAACGAGAGTACCAACGCTGCCGCACTGCAAGTGTCTGGACCCCAAGCTTGTGTAGCATGAGCGCACAAGGCCGAGAAGGTCTCAGAACTATGTCTGGGAAGCTGACTCGAGGACCCGTGAGCCCGGAGTGGCATGAACATCCAGACTATAAAATCTAACAAATGTGTGCGGAGAGGACCAACCTGCCAGGTCACACACTTGCTGCAGGGGAATACCTCTTGCTAGTGCAATAGATGAGGCGATCCCCCTGGTTGAATGAGCCCTGATTCCTAGAGGCGAAATGAGCCCACGCACCTCATAGGAGAAGCAATAGCACAATAGCCCAGTGTGACAAGGTCTGTGTAGTGGCGGCCGCGCCCCGGTTGCAGCCTCCATAGCATATAAAAAGCTGCTCTGACTTACGCCACTGGCTGGTGCAGTGGACGTAGATCTGAAGAGCACGTACTGGACACAGTAGGTGAAGTTTCTCCTGCTCCGAAGCTGTGAAAGGCGGAGGACAGAAGGCTTCAAGAACAACAGGGTGCATGGTTGAGAATGGAACTTTCGGAAGATAGTCCGGGTGAGGATGCAAAATGGACTTGACTAGCCCAGGGGCAAAGTCTAGGCAGCATGGGGAGACTGACAAGGCGCGCAGATCTCCAAACCTCTTCAGAGAGGTAATGGCCATCAGCAGCTACGTACGTCCTGAGAGCACTAGGGCACGAGCCAGAGGACAACTTTTCCTGCAGGAACAATTCGGCAGTGGACTGGGTCTACCTGCTTTGTCATGCACCAACTTTCAAATACATTCCATTTGAGAGCATAAGCTCTTCTAGTGGAGGGAGCCCTAGCGTTTAGGATAGTGTCAATTACGCTGGCTGGAAGACCAGCTTGACTTAGTTGGTCCCGTTCAGGGGCCAAACGTGAAGGTTCCAAAGCTCGGGCCGGAGATGAAATATTGTCCCCTGCGCCTGAGACAGAAGATCCCTCCTCACTGGAATCACCCAATGTGAGCCGTCACGGAGAGATATTAGATCCGAGTACCATAGTCTGGCCGGCCAACAGGGCGCTATAAGTAAGAGGCACAAACACTGTTGACAGATCCTCACCAGGACTCCTGGGAGCAGAGCTATCAGGAAAAACACATAAAGGCGTAACCTGGGCCATGTATGGGCCAAGGCGTCCACATTCAGGGGAACTGGAAGAGTCAGAGAGTAGTAAAGGTGACATTTGCTGATCTTGCAAGGCAAAGAGGTCCATCTCTGCTACATGAAATCTCTCCCAGATTGACTGACTACTTCGGGGTGGGGTTTCCATTCCAGAGATTGTCTGGACAGTACAACTGCTCCCACATTCATATGCCCTGGAATGTAAATCACCCTGAGGGACAGGAACCTGGTGCGCTAGCTATTTAGCGGTGCGAGCACAGTCTGCCCTGGCGATTAATATATGATCGTACTACCGTACGTACCGTAGTGTTGTCCACCCGCACTAGGACATGGTAGCCTCTCAACTGCTGGAGGAAGTGCTTTAGGGCAAGAATAGAGCCATCATTTCGAGGCAATTGATGTGCCGCAGGAGAAGATGGCTTCTCCAGCTCCCTTGGGCTGGACGGTCATCTAAGACCGCACCCCAGTCCGTGAGGGAAGCGTCTGTCTTTAGCATCTGCGACGACAAGACGAAGTTAGAGTGGGAGCCAGAGTCGGAAACTGGGGTCTGAACCACATAGGAAGGGTACGAAGCCCATGGCGCGTAACCCTTATTGGGGATTGGCCCTCGAGTGAAATCTCCTGGTTCTTAACCACAACTGAAATGCTCTCATGTGCAGAAGGCCCAAAGGTGTCACCGTGGATACAGCTGCCCTGAGAGCTAAGATCTCTGAAAGTGATGAACAGTCACTTTCTGGTCTAGCTTGATTTCCTAGAGGGTGTTGAGAATGGATTCGACATGAGCGGGAGAAGGCTGTGCCCGCTTACAATCAAATGTCATGTGACACCCAAATATGTTGTACTCCGAACAGGAAAGAACTCGCTTTTCGTGGCGTTGGATCTCAATCCTTAGAAACAAAGATGAGCTAGCATGACATGTTGATGTTGCAGCACCAGCTACTGAGACTGGGCCAGCCAGTCATGTAATTAAAATACGGATGCTCTGGAGCTGTAAGAGCCAGAACTACAGTACATCCATGCATTTGTGTATGTGCGGGAGAGAGCTAGACCGATATCGGTAAGCTTTGCCCCCGAAAGCGAACCTTAGGAACCTCCTGTGTTGTGGCAAAATTTCTATATGAAAGTATGCGTTCTTCAGATCGATTGTCACAAATAAATTGCTTGGGAGGATTTGAGAGCAATCACTTTGACAGTCAACATTTTGAAGCTATATTGATTTATTTTTAGATAGCGGTACAGCCCGCGAAAATCAAAATATTGGAGGCAGCCCCCCGTACCTCTTGGGAACCAAGAAATACCGACTGTAGTAGCCTGACTCTCTGTCTGGTAGGGGAAGATGTTACAGTGGCTTGCAAAAGTATTCGGCCCCTTGAACTTTTTCATATTTTGTCACATTACAGCCACAAACATGAATAAATATTATAGACCAATACAAAGTGGTGTACACGTGAGAAGTGGAAGGAAAATCATACATGTTTCCAAACATTTTTTGCAAATAAACAACTGAAAAGTGGGGTGTGTGTAAGTATTCAGCCCTTTGGTCTGAGTGCAGTCAGTTTCCCATAGACATTGCCTGATGAGTGCTAATGACTAAAGAGAGTGCACCTGTGTGTAATCTAATGTCAGTACAAATACAGCTGCTCTGTTACGCCCTCAGAGGTTGTCTAAGAGAATATTGGGAGCAACAACACTATGAAGTCCAAAGAACACACCAGACAGGTCAGGGATAAAGTTATTGAGAAATGTAAAGCAGGCTTAGGCTACAAAAAGATTTCCAAAGCCTTGAACATTCAGAAATGGAAGGAGTATCGCACAGTAAACCTATCAGACAAGGCTGTCCACCTAAACTCACAGACCTGGACGAGCTGCAGAGTTCTACGGCTCAGGTGGGGGAATCTGTCCATAGGACAACTATTAGTCGTGCACTACACAAAGTTGGCCTTTATGGAAGAGTGGCAAGAAGAAAGCCATTGTTAACAGAAAACCATAAGAAGTCCCGTTTGCACAGCAAACATGTGGAAGAAGGTGCTCTGGTCAGATGAGACCAAAATGGAACTTTTTGGCCAAAATGCAAAACACTATGTGTGGCGGAAAACTAACACTGCACATCACTCTGAACACACCATCCCCACTGTCAAATATGGTGGTGGCAGCATCCTGCTCTGGGGGTGCTTCTCTTCAGTAGGGACAGGGAAGCTGGTCAGAGTTGATGAGAAGATGGATGGAGCCAAATACAGGGAAATCCAGGAAGAAAACCTTGGAGTCTGCAAAAGACTTGAGACTGGGGCGGAGGTTCACCTTCCCGCAGGACAACGACCATAAACATAAAGCCAGGGTTGTGTTAGAATGGTCCAGATCTAAATTCAATCGAGAATCTGTGGCAAGATCTGAAAACTGCAGTCCATCTAATCTGATTGAGCTGGAGATGTTTTGCAAAGAACAATGGGCAAGGATTTCAGTCTCTAGATGTGCAAAGCTGGTAGAGACATACCCTAAAAGACTGGCAGCTGTAAATGCAGCAAAAGGTGGTTCTACAAAGTATTGACTCAGGGGGCTTAATAATTACACACACCCCACCTAAGTTATTTATTTGTAAAAAATGTTTGGAATCATTTATGATTTTCGTTCCACTTCTCACGTGTACACCACTTTGTATTGGTCTTGTGGAATTCCAATAAAACTAATTCTTGTTTGTGGCTGTAATGTGACAAAATGTGGAAACGTTCAAGAATGCCGAATAGTTTTGCAAGCCACTGTACATGGCCCCATTCCCCAGAAACTTCTGTCAGCAGATGCCGTTGAAACGCGGAGGGTGATGTGAGGAGAACTGAATCCTATAGTTTCTCTCTACAGTGCTTAGTACCCAAGGAGATATACGTGGCAGTAGCTTCCATGCTGCCAGTTTCTCAGAAAGGGGCAAAAGTCTCGGCGGCTTGGTTAAACGGGGGGGATGCTAGATGTTCGGCATCCTGAAACATGGCAGGAAAAAAACGAATAAACGAATAATGGCCTCTCCCCATTGGGGGGCCACCCCCATGGTCCTGGGCACGTGAACCTCAGGGCTTCTTTGTGAAGAACACAATATCCCAGTCTGACCTCTTTTGAGGCGGATTGTGAAGTGCGGCGTGATGCACCCCAATCTTTACGAGGGGTGCCCGGCTCAAAAAGACTCTCCTTGTGTGTTTCACGCCTCGCAAGAGTCAGACCCGGCTGAGACTGGGTGGACGACAGTCCCGACTCTTGAGCACGGTGGGGAAGGAATTTCCCGAAGGCTTGTGCCTAGTGGCGACTGAGTTAACGACAGTGCCAAACAGGCCGGAAGGCGAGATGGGGTCATCAAGGTGGAATGCACGATGCATATCCTTGATGCCCCTGAGATTCAACCACAAGTGCCTCTCCGCGGAAACCATCACAGCCATAAAACGGCCGATAGCACGAGCCGTCTGCTTTGTTGCATGAAGAGACAAGTGTGTGGCCCAGCGTAATTCCAATACGCCCTATCTTGAAGAGCCCCACCAGTACTCAAGTCTCTCAGCAGGTCAGCCTCGTAGACCTGCAAAACATGGTGCATGGTGTGCAATGGAGCACCAACCTGACCTGCTGCCTGAAAAGCTTCTCCCTCCAGGGAAGATGAAAGTCTACACAGCTTGAAAGGAAGTATTAGCTTTTCAAGGAGGATGATGTCCCAGGAGAGAGATAGCCTGGAAGCGTCTCTTCTATCTGGGCGTCATCATACAGTATAACCCCGCGCTTCTACATCAAGTATATTTAAATAAATAAATAAGTCGATGGCAGGAAAACACAGGATGAATACAGCTTACTCCATGAAAGGGTTAACTCATATGGAGATTGCTAAGAAAGGGGAGAGAGCCTCGTTGAGGCTCCGCCCCCCGGCCACCCGACAGAACCTGCCGTCTAATGTTTTTTTGTGAGTTACTGTACACTTTCGGGGAACGGTGAGTTAAACACTTTCTTATTTTGCTGGTTTAAACACAGACACGCTCAACACAACAAGGCTAGTCAGTGAAGAAAAAAAAGATCTGAGGATTGTTTCCGGTTCACTCCTATTTATTACCTGCAGGTGCGTCTTATCAGATGACGTCACCCGACCGAGGTTATATAAGCCAAAATTTGCCGTGTTTGATACACACGTGCTTCACAACCGGCAACACGAAAAGATGTTCCCATAGCGTTTTCACGCAGCATCGAGTGTAGCCTTTGAAAGGGAACTACACTATCTACTTAAGCATCCGGACAAGCTGTTTCAATAGGGACACGATTTAAACAACCTGCCTTGTGTTAACACTTTAGACAGCTATTGGTAGTATAGTGGTGTAGGAAATGTTTTCTTAGCACACACCGGGCCTGGTAATACAAATCAAGCATCATTTAAATGCCAAAGTTGTATCCCAAACACTTGAGCCTGTTCACAGAAAAACATAGTGTGACCATTATGGAGTTCCTAATAAAAAGCTCTACTTTTCTGTCCATTTCTTCCTTTCTGACTGTTTCTCTCTGGCTTACCATCCTCAGGAGCCTCTGTGAACTCCATGTCATCCATGACTTCAAAGTCAAAGCCGAGCAGGTCAATGGGGATGCCGTGTTTGCGAGCGTAATTTTGCTGACCTCCGGTTAGGAAAGCTTGGGTGAAGAAGAAGCCTGATATCCAAAACACAGCTGGTGTGCCATCATTATACCAGTCCTACACAAAGAAAGCATGAGGATGATTAACACTCTGTATCATCATTACTGCTACCTTATACAAATCTATAAGAGGTGGCTAGGATCTTTTTTACAATCTTTACTCAATACAGCATCATCTTTATGAATATATTTAAAAGAACAAAATACCATGCTTATAGTATGTTGTAAGTACAGTGACATACTGTAAGTTCGTAGGTCAGTGCTGTGTGCTATAGTGTATGTGTGCTCATAGAGGATAGTCCAAGTTTACCTGTAAGAATTTAAGCCTCTCTAGGAAGTCCTTGACGTATCCTCCGAGAGGCTTGAGGCTTGGGTATGACTTTTTCATCCACATTCCCGGAATACGGCCCTTCAATATGCTTGTAACTACTTCCTCTAGCTCGGCTGACATCACCACCAGCCCCTGTTATACATGAAAGGTATATATGAAAGGTAAATAGGTAAAGATCTGGCACATGTTATTTATCTTCAGTACCAGGCATGCTAACAAGAAGTGTGACAAAAACTACGGCATCTGTCCTATACCACTCAGGCTTCTCTTAGGTACCTTAGAGCTTCCAAAGATAATCTAAGATCACAACACATTTCACGGGTTCTAAAGTTTGCTTTAGAATTCCCTTTTAAGGTTTAACCATTTACGGTTCACATTTAAGAATTCACATTAAAGGTTCCTCATTATATTAAAAGCACCTCTAAAAATTATCTAAGGTTCCTCAAAGCCTTCAAAAGTATCTCTAAGAGTTCTATAATGTCGCTTAAGGCCTTAAAAGTACAGTATATATAATGTTTTTACGTATCTTATCTACAGTATGGTTCTGACCTTGATGGCCTTCTGGATGTTGATACATGAATCACGGATTGTCCGTAGCAGTTTATTGAAGCGACCCATCTCCTGCACCAGCACAGTGTTCATGCTCTGTCTGTAACTGGTGGGAAATTTGCGCATGGCTGCTTCTGTGTCAAAGTCTTCTGGTAGTTTGCTCAAAATGTCTGAAGCCACCGCAGAAACCATTTTGTCAGAGGATTCAGCATCACCCCCTGTCATCCGAGACTGTAGGAAAAAGATGAAGGGGAAAAGCTGGATTAGCGAATTCACTGCCATAATTAAATACCAGGACTTTGCTTGTAGTTCATATGAACTATAATAATCTGTGTTTTATTATTTACAGTGACTATTTCCTCAAGGACCAAGAGAAATTCATTTGTAATATCTAGGTTTAAACAATGAGATTTTTAACCTGAGTGAGCAGGATGCTGTCAAACAGGAGCTGTGTCTCCACCTGATCCTTGGTGATGTCAGCATTGGCGTTCATCCCAAAGATTTCTGGTGATGGGTACAGTGGGAGTGCTTTGGTGTACTCTATGTAGCTGATGAGCTGGAAAAGAAACAAGACACTTTCTGATGCACATAAGCAGAAAGCAGAGACACTAAAGATTTATGGTGCATTTACAGCATGCCACCGTTACGCATTGTATGTTTGTGGTGTGTATGTGAGTCTATATATATGATATTACATCTCCTTCAGGCGGTGAGTAGTATATCCCACTTGGGTCAAACTTGTACTCTGGCTCTTCAATGAGCTTATTTGTGTAGAAGATGGAGAGGATGGTGCGGAGGGTCCGGCGGTCCCAGTCATCCGTCACACGTCCTCCATAATTACACTCTCCTGTCATGTACCGCAGAGCGTCAAATGGCACATCCTAAAACAAACAAACAAAAAAATTATTAATGAAAGCAGGTTATATAGTCTAGTTGGAGGAGATTAAGATTATCCACATATGAGGTGATTCCTTGAGGTACATAATTAAACAATTACTAAATTTGACTTTATTTGTATGTATGGTTAATCTGGTTAAAAAGTAATTTTCTAGTGCTGATTTTCATTTAAATTATGGTCAATTATTATAAAATTGTATTATTAAATTCCTCAATTATATTGAAACATTATTATATATAATTATATTGGCATTGAAACCATGACAACAACTATAAATAACAGCTTTGTCTACAGAATAGTTCATGCTTTTGATTATGTGCTGGCATACTAGGTGTCAGTTGGCAATTTCAGGATACTTCGGAAGTCAATGGACTGTGCAGAAGAGCAGAAGTGTATGCACTGTGCATGTGTGTATTCTTACTTCATATTGGTCCAGGAATATGTGCAGTTGCTGAACTGAGACACGCAGGTCAGTTTCATTGAACTCATAGGGGATGTTCCAGCCCAGGGGTCCGAACTTCCTGCGCTCTTGGGCAAGGGCATGAAAGAAACACAGGCCATACAGGAGCTTTTTGAATACCGCCTAAAACACACACAGACACAATATATATATAAATATATATACAGTGTAACCTTGGATTACGAGCATAATTCGTTCTGGAAGCGGGCTCGTATTCCAAAACACTCGTAAAACCAAATGTTTTGTTCTTTCCCATAAGAAATTATGAAAACTCAAATTATTCGTTCCACAGCCCAAAAAAAATTATAAATACCAAATATAAAGTAAAAATAAAACAAATTAACCTGCACTTTACTTACTTTAGAAAAAGTAAAAATGAATCCCGACAGATAAGTGTTTCCATTTATGTGTTCAGGCACTGTGTGTGTGTGTGTGTGTGTGTGTGTGTGTGTGTGTGTGTGTGTGTGTGTATATAATGTGCACACACACACACACACATTAACGGAAATACTGTTTTATCGGAAAAATTTACAAGGAACATCGCTAATGACACATACTAACGGTATCACTGCTTTAAAGTAAAAAAATTAAAAATCTTTGCTCGTTTTGCGGAACACTTGCAAACCGCATTACTCGCAATCCGAGGTTCCACTGTACATGTACAAAACCCATGACTACACAATTGCGTGTATACTGAGTGAAGATAAAACATTTTGCTATATCGTAAACCAGATACTACCCGATAGACAACCTTATATTACTGCATTTCTTTGCCTTGTACTTGTACATGTGTAATGACAATAAAGTTGAATCTAATCTAATCTTATATTTATTTATTTAATAAATTTTTTTCTAGACTCCCTTCTTACCGGCTTTGAGTTGCTGTTGAAGAACTGTGGATCAGAGATGGGATCCATATTAAGGGAGCCGACAATGTTAGAACGCAAGCCCTTGGGAGCCTCGTTTGTCATCTTAACACTGTTCTGAAGGACGGCCACAGGGAAGTTAGGCGAGGGGTAACTCGTGAGCCACAGACGGAATTCTGGATTAGTTGTGTCTGGGTTGAGCTCCTGGAGGAAAATAAGGTCACCATATTTTAGCAGTTGGTATTGCACAAGGGTCTGTGATTTCTTCATAATAACCATTAATTTAAAATAGTAAGAATGTTAAAATAAATTATATAATTCAAGGCCTATAACATGCCACTTTTATTATTATTATTATTATTATTATTATTATTATTATTATTATTATCTGAGACATTTCTCCAAACACTGCACCCAGGTTCAGTTATGAAGTTTCCTTCAAGTACTATCATAAATAGGAGTAATCAGCGATACCACAATAAAGTACAGTAAAACTAGTGCTTTCTTTCAAGTACAACAGACTGTAAACACTAGTTTCCTCCAAATATCACAGATACCACAAACAATTCCTACTTCTAGGTTCAACTAATAATGTAGCTAATATTAAATGCTACAAGCTATACTTCTAGTTCCAACTTTCTTTCAGGTTTCACTGCTATCCTAATACACCATGTTATCCAGCAGTACCTCACAAACCCGTTCCAGCGTTGTCATCCAAGAAGTGGCCAGATGGCAGTTTTGCAACACCACCCAGGTACCATACCTCATTCCCCCCTCAATCATATTCATTGCAATGGGACCCTGGCCTTGGCCCAATGACAGAGAGGTCAGCTTGCTGCCTGTGAAACCCTGTGAATAAAACAAAAGGCACAGTGCTTAGCATAACAGGGTACATTCTGCTGAGAAACTACTGAAACATCAAAGGCCTTTATACAGTACAAAAATTTTTTCTTTGGTGTTACCTACAACACTTGCTTTTACAAACACTGAAAAGAAGGATGAATGTTTAACCTGTTCATCTCCAAACTTCAGCAGAGCTGCCATGGGGTCAGAGCCTGGTGAGAGGATGAAGATGAGGGGAGCGCAGCTGTGACTGTCTGAAAAAGCGGCCCCCAGGTTAAAGGGCGGCACCTCGACAAACCGCTGTCCCAAGTTGCTGGACACAAACTCCTGCACCATAGGAATGATCTGCAGAAAAAAAAATGGAAAAGAGGAACATACATAGATTAAGGGGTTTCAGGTTGTAGCACTCATAACAAAATTGCACTATTATACAGTATAAAAGTTGATAGACTATTGTGCATGATTGTTTTACCTTGTCTGGTCTCAGACATCGTATTACCAACATTCTCCTAAATTGTCCCAGTCCCTCTTGCCACTCCCCAGGGAAAGGTGTGTGATGAGGATCCTGTGTAACAAACACATGTAACATATAGTTGTCACTTAAGCCATAATTTCCACTGTCATGTTTTAAAAACCTAATATAACCATCTTGCATGATTTTAGAATCTCTACTTTTATTTTCTAAACACACCTTATTAAAAACACAGTTATTAGTTATTGAACACACCTTGCTGTCATAGACTATCTTCCAATCATCAGTTAAACATTCCAGGTCTTTTCGCAGGCCCCTGAAGGGCACCAGCTCATCCAGACGACAGATCTCGTCCCAGGATTTTTTAGCCAGCCACTTGCAGGGTTTGGGGTATGGGTTATCCAGACCCACACCACCCGTCAGGAGAAAGCGCCACTCATTTTCATCAATCTAAAAGATGAATCCAAGATCGTGTTAAAAAATTATAGTATTCCTAGACCAGATGATATTATGTCAGCTTGGTTTCTGTGTCTATGAAATAACAAGTAACAGCAGCAGTAAAATCAAAAACACATGGAAAAGGCAAAATCAAACATGCTTACTGATTTTAATGTGATTAACACATGGATGGAAAGGCAGTACTTACAAGTCCTTCGTGTTTAAGCAGGTTGACACTGAGGCAGAAGGAGAAGAGCAGCTTGTCTTTTTCAAAGAGTGATCGGCACACATTAACATAAAGAGAGTAGGTGAAATGGTCTTTTAGGATCTGCAATCTAGACAAACACACAAACAGGCAAGTAAGAAAAATTAATACTGAAAATTAGTATTAAAGGATTAAAGTTTTTTTTTTATCTTTTTGCAATGGCTTCATAAATATATCACTTATTTTCACTGTTATTGATACATGGTGATTAATTATTTTAATAAAATATGGACAAATTTTTTTCATAGTACTGTATCTTTGGGGTTTGGACATCTTTTTTATCTTTAATAAATGAAATCATTCTAATTTTTTTTCATATAATTGTGTTATCTTTATGTAATATTAAAATTTGTTTCATTATCTTAATAATTTTAGTGTGAGAAATATGAAAAAAAAAAAACAATATACAATACAAATTCAGGAAATGGGCAAATATTTTGCCATGGCACCATGCATTTGACATATTAAAGCTCAAAACAGTTTTTACGGCTTAAAGACAATCTCAATAATAAGAAAAGATTTTTTTTATGTTTAGGACAATTAAAACTAACAGACAAACAACCTATAGAAGAATAATTACAACAAAGAAAAATTCATGAGACAACATTTCTGCTAAACAAAACAAGTGATGTAGCTTCTTACCTCTGCTCCAGAACCTCGCTCTTGTCTGAGTTGTCGATGGATGAATTAAAGAGATTGATGAACCAGCCGAGTGAGTACTGGTACATGGGTTCGATGTTGGCCAGATCAGCGATGGAGAAGAACAAGATGCCAGAATGGACTGAAATGGGTGTGTAGCCCAAACGCGTTTCATCAATCATTCTTTCCGTCACCTCAGCCACAGCTTGCTTCTCTGTGATATTATTGGCCAGCACCTTGGAGGAGGAGAGAATCTCTACAGCGCTCTCATCCTCCAAGATGTTCCCTTCAGATGATGAGAGTACTTTCAGGATCCTGTCTTCGAGCTCTTGAAGCATTCTGCCAGATGAGGTCATAAGGTCAAAATAGGCCAGACTCTTAGATACAGTAAGTCACAAAACATCTTTAAAATTATACCACAATTGATACAATTTATATTTATACAATTTATACCACAAAATAAACAACTCAATGTTTATTATTATTGTTATGATTATTATTAATATAATAATAATATTAATATTGATAATAATATTATTATCAATAATAATATTAATATTTATAATAATATTACTATTATTATTAGTGTTATTAGTGTAATGCAATGCACCCCAACGTGAAGCCGAGCTGCTCTTACCACCCTGGAGATCATTATTTCCCAATTACATTGTCTAACTTTGTAATGCATCAGAATTTCAATGTTTTCTAGCACTGTCCATTCACAAAAATCTTTTTTTTTTAAATAAGCTCTTGGGTAGAATTTACTCCTGCTTTGAAAAAAACGTGTGATTTTCCTCTTATCTAAAGCATCTCTTCAACTTATGAAGCTGGGTTTGTGAGCACTGGGATAGTCTTAAGCAGCCACATGAGAAAAACACAAGCAACAAAGCAAATTCTACTGATATAACAAGAAGGTAATAGTGGGCAATAAAGGTTCTCTCTCGACATACTTCTGGTTTTCTGCCCCCTGCAGGATGAGGGCTTGTTTCTCCTCCTCTAGGTCAGGCCTCTCTCTAGCCACTACTATACCAAGCAGCTGGTCCTGGATTCCCTCAGGTGTGATCATGAAGTTCAGAAGTGTCACCTAAACATTCAAGGTGAATTTGAATAAATTATTGGCGCACAGGACAATTCGCTGTCATACCACATATGAGAATTATGTTTTATATTTGGTGTCCTTTTTTGTAATACTTATTATGTTTGTTGTCTACAAATGGTGCGAGCGTGCATACAGTATGTGTGTGCATGTGTGTTCACCTTGACTGAAGTCTCTGGCAGGTAATGTGGGTTGCGTAGTTTGGTGGTGATGTAGAAGCGGAAATCTGGTGAATAATCTATGGTGGAGTCTCCCAGGCGGATACACACACTCCCACCCTGCTTAAATGTCTGCTTCAGCAGCAGAGGCTCAAGAATGGGGTCCAGCTCCTCACCCACATTTTCCAGCAGCACTGGAACAAATTAGTTTGAAGTTGCTTCATTTGCAATGTACTGGAAAAATTAACAGTAAACAAGTACATTAATCTAATTATTTACTGAGTAGTAATTTTCCTGCAATTACCTGGCTTGCCAAAATTAATGCAGTTCTCCAGCGTTCTTACATAGTCACTGTCGCTCAGCTTGATAATGTGCAGGTTGTTGGCCTTCTCCATGTTCTTTACCCATTTGTTTGCTTGGCCCTGTGGGTCGATCATCAGTGGCCATCGCCTTGCATTCCTGCAGAGGAGGGAGGTAAGACAAACCTTGAAATTTTTTTTTTATAAAAATCCCACCTGAAGTAATATTTGCCCAAGGCCAGATAGAATCAGATTTAGCAACATTCTTGTACAACATTATGTTCACTTGTTTATCTTTAGCATGTCACAAGGATATAGTGCAATCACAATGCAAGACCAGTAAGATGTTTACTACACAGCTGTCATGGTTCAAAGAAGTCCAAGCTGACTTCTAGGTTCAACTCTACAGCTGTCACACAGGAAATCCATATAAAATCTTAAGGTAACATGTGTGTATACATGCACCTCATAAAGTGCAATACTGTGCAAGCATATGATGGACATTATATTTCCTGTACTGTATGTATAGATTTGAGGAAGCACGTACGAGATGATGATGGCGCTGTCAATGGAGAAACTATCCGATGGAAGACCAGCGATGTTCCAGCTTCTGATTTTCACCGGATCTCCCAGAGAACGCTTCAGTGAGACATTGTTAGAGCAGGGGATCCCTCTGGTCTTACACAGCCCGATCCATTCATCTGTAGCACTCTACAAAGGCAAGTTAAAACAACAAGTGAAATATCATATACAGTTAAACCTTGGATTGCAAGCATACTTCATTCCCGGAAGTGTGCTCGTACTGTATATCAAAGCACTCAGAGTATAACAAAGCGAATTTCCCCATAAGAAATAATGGAAACTCTCAAAATGGAAACGATTCGTTCCACAAATCAAAAATATTAATTTAAAAATAATGAATGCAAAATATAAAGCAAAAATAAAACAAGGTAATCTGCACGTTACCTTTTGAAAATAATCCTGATACAGACAGACCCCCTTTCTGACAGAGAGAGAGAGACTGGATCTGTAACAAGGAACCTCTCTAATTACACTTGCTTTTGCTTTACGAGTGCACACACGTGGTCACCATGTTATAAAAAACTGTACACATGCACGGATATTGACCATACTTTTGATGCACACGCATCAAGACTGAGCATGGGAGACGATTACCCATAATCCCTTAGCACGCAAGAAAGAACCATTGGCTGAGCTGTGATCACGTGACACTCTGCAGACAAAGTGCATGTGTATGACTTGTATATCAAGTTAAAATTCATTTACAAATTGTGCTCGCAGACCAAAAGGTTCCACTGTACTGTATATATGGAGAGTCAAGCTCGAAATTATTCATACCACCGGCAAATTCTGACTTAAAGATACTTTTATCCCAAACCAGAAGATATTAAAATGATGTACAAGAGGCATCATTGTGGAAAAAAATACTCAACTTTTATTTACATTTGAGCAAAATTGCAATGTCCAAAATTATTGGCTATTACAGCAAATCAAACGCTTCCTATAATTGCTGAGCAGCTTTTTGTATGTCTCCACTAGTATTTTTGCCCATCCATCTTTAGCGATGTACTCTTTCAGCTTGAAGGGTCTCCTTGCTATCAGCCTGATCTTTAGTTCCCTCCACAGATTCTCAATTGGATTTACGTCAGGACTCTGGCTGAGCTACTACAAAACATTAATGTTTTTGCATGCTAACCATTTCCTCACCACATTTGCTGTGTGTTTTGGGTCATTGTCGTGCTGAAGTGTCCACTGGTACCCAAAGCCAAGTTTCCAAGTTCCAAAACACCCCCAAAACATTAAGTTCCCACCACCAAGTTTGACAGTGGGGGTGGTTTTTCTTAGGGTTGAAGGCTTCTCCATTTATGCTAAATGAAGGCTACATCATTGGGGCCAAACAAGTAAATTTTTGTTTCATCTAACCATGAAACAGAAGACCAGAAATCTTCTTCTTTGTCTAGATGAGCTTTTGCAAAGGCCAAGTGGGTTTGGGAAGTGGTGTCCTCCTTGGTCTGCGTCCATGGAACCCAGCGGTGTGCAGTGTCCGTTGGACTGTGTGCCTTGACATGTTACCACCAGGAGAACCCAGATTCATCAGGATGGCCTTGGTGGTGATCCTTGGATTCTTTTTTACCACTCTCACTATCCTCCTGGCCAGCACAACTGTCACTTTTGGCTTCCGACCATGTACTCTGAGATTTTTCACAGTGCGGAACGTCTTGTATTTTTTAATCATACTTCGCACTGTAGCCACTGAAACTTCAAAACATTTAAATATGGTCTTATAGCCCTTTCCTGACTTTTGAGCAGCCAAGGGCTTGACTAATATATGTACTGTATTCATACACTGTATATATACTCATGAACAAAATCTTAAGACCAGGGAAAATATTACAAGTATTTTCCTTGGTCATAAGATTCTGGTAATATTTTCCCTGGCCGTATGATTTTGTTAATGAGGGTATATACAATGAAACCTTGAAACCAGTGAAACCAGAATCATTAAATTCATTATTTACGAAAAAAAAAATTCCCTGATATCAATTACTGTGTGTGTGTGTGTGTGTGTGTGTGTGTGTGTGTGTGTATGTGTGTGTGTGTATATACACAGTACCTGTCTATAACTCAATGTAAAAACTCCCAGGTAGGCTACTATAGCAGCTGAGA
Organism: Channallabes apus; assembly: GCA_030522415.1. Classification (NCBI taxonomy): domain Eukaryota; kingdom Metazoa; phylum Chordata; class Actinopteri; order Siluriformes; family Clariidae; genus Channallabes; species Channallabes apus. The sequence goes on from CM060109.1 coordinate 15,656,110, forward strand.
TGAGAATATCTCCAGTTAGATTGATGTAGAGTTCGCCCAAGTTCAATGCCGTCTCACTCCAACGTGTCTTCTCTCCTCCTAAACCGTGAATCAGCTGATTTGCTCTCTCCAGCTTCTTAGTACACAGCACCACCTATCAGAAATGATGAGCTCACATTATTTTGCCCAAATCTTTTATAATATAATAACACCTTATCCCTTTTTTTTTTAAGTATTAAACAAGAAGGACTTCATCATTCATGGCACAGAGGCTCTAATTAATAAACGTAATGGAGTATTAAATGTTTTTGTAGCATTTGGGCAAGAGATTGCTATTGTTATTAGTTTGACTAACTTGATTTTGCAGCTCGGCTTTCTTGTTCACGTTGTCGTCTAGAGTCTCTCGAAGTTTAGCCAGATCTTCCTGGACAGTCTTTAGAGCTGCCTCCTTCTTTTGGACGCTGTCTGTCGCTAGCGTCCATTTAGCTTCTGCTTGCTGCAACTTCTCTTTCTTAGGAGCCACAACTTTTGCAACCCTCGGAGACAAGACGTTAAAAGGATTATTTATTTCACCATAAACTTTTTAAACAACTTTGGTGTTAGAGAATAATGAAATAACTGTATTTAACTGTAACGACTATGTTCCTATTTTACTGAAATTTTTCATCAGGGACAAACTGATAAGTATAATTTACGTACACTACCGTTCAAAAGTTTTAGATAATTTTCTAACTCCATGATCGTTCCTGATTTTTATATCTTTCTACATTGTAAAGGAATGCTGAAGGCGTCCAAAAATGCATTAATCTCCTTTGAACAGTTGATATTGAGATGTTTCTGCTACTTCTGCTCTGTAAAGACTTCATAACGCCTCTAATCTGAGGTGCTGTTAATTGGTCATTTTTCAGGCTGATAACTCTAAATGAACTTCTCGTCTGCAGCAGAGGTAGGTTTTGGTCTCGTCCTCCTGGGACGGCCTTCATGAGAGCCAGTTTCATTATGGTGCTTGACGGATTTTGCAAATGCACTTGACAATACTGTTCTTGCAAGAACTATTACAGAAAGGCTGACCTCTGTGTCTTAAAATAACAACTAACTGTTGTTTTTCTTGTTGTTACATAATTACCTAATTCCATATGTGTTATTTTATAGTTTTGAAATCCCCAGTATTGTTGAAGAATGTAGAAAATTAATCACTAAACAAAAACAAAGAAATTTTCTAGAAAAGTGTTCTAAAACGTTTGAACAGTAGTGTGTATTTCCTCACATGCTTCAAACTTATTTCCATAGATTGTTTTTTTAATCTACAAACCTGCTTTATAATAATGAGCACTGTTAAAGCGCTATGTAAATAAAATTGAATTAAATTTAATGAGAATCATTTACTTAGTGCTATGATCTGAGATGGTTACTTTATATTATACAAACTCACTTGTCGTAAGCATCCATAGCACAGACCCACTTGCAAAGGCCCTCAGCTGCAGTGGATGCTGACCGGATTTTCTCTGGGACAAAGTCAGGGTTGGAGATATATTTGTTGCGGATGATCGTCATGTAAGCAGGTGGAATGTTGTCTTTGTTGTACTCATGCAAACTCTGCAGGAACTTCATGTCACCTAGAAGCTTCTTGGCTGGGCCCCAGAAGTCCTCAATCTTTTTGCCCGGGGTGGAAGGATCAGGGATGCGATCAGGTTTCATGCCTTTGAGGATACAAATGGCCTCCATCACGAGTTTGACTCCAGCTGGAGGGTTTTTCATGGACTTCACCAGCGTAATGTCCTACAGAAAAAGAGGTAGACAAACTTTTGGGTTTTAATATAAAGGACTTTTGATGAAAAAGATCATTCTATTATATTTGAGTGTGTGTGTTTGTGTGCACGTCTGTTTTCTTGCCTGTTGAGTAAGTGTATCAAGTGCGGCTAGAGCTGCCTGCAGGATGGGCATAGCAACAGCCAAGTCTGCATCACACTCATCTTTGATGGCTTTGGCAGCTGTGGCCACTTCATTTGCCACCTCCTTTTCCATGATAACAACCTTCTCTTTCTTGGCTACCTCCTCAGATTCACGGTTAACCACCACCATCGTCTCATCCACCTTTTTGCTAGCCACGAGGAGCTCAGGCTGGAGCGCCTCCAGTTCACTTCGCATGGTGTCCACTTGAGCAGCAGCATAATTCAACTTCTCTAAACCGACCTCATAGCGCTCTTTTAGCTGCATTACCTCACTGGGGAGAAAAGAATGATATAATATGAGGTATTGAATGAAATAATATACATCTTGAAACATTTTCCATCAGCTGAAATTTAAATATATAAATTTACACTGTGCTTAATGACAGACTCTTATGGACATGCAAAAAGACATTTACGCTCGCTTGTACTCCAAAAGGACTTTGAAGGTGGAGATGAGCTCCAGGTAGGAGGTTGGAGTGACATAGTTGTGGCGCTGCAGCTCAACCAGAAAGCGTGTCGACAGATTGATGGTGGAAGTGTGGAATTTTTGGCACATGTCTATGCAGCCAGTGCGGACCTCATCTGTCATCTCAGTTTCCTCCAGGAACCGAGATGCCACAGCCTGTAAAGCATCATCGGGCCAGCTCTTAAGGGAAGAATTCAAGAAACAGAGTCAATGCGGGCAACAGGTGAGTACAGTACATGCTTTTTACTGCATGGACAAATGTTTGTAGAACCAGACAATTACATCCAGTTCTAGAGTTAGTCTGCCATTTGTTTTTCACATCTTGCTTTTAACTTTGTGGTATGAGATGCTGAAAAACTTCATGTGGTTTTGATGGTTCACATACTTCTAGCCATATACTGTATATAATACTGTATATGATATATAATATCATCCCACCTGAATACACAAATGCAATGCTTACCTGAAACCAGTCTATGGTGCAGCAGTTGATAAGTGCAGGGAAACGACGCAGACGGCCTCGGAAGGCGTCACCTATTGGACTCATAGCCAGCACCACATGCATTTGACTACGACATCGCTCTACAAACATGTTAAACAGAGCCAGAGAACTTCCATCTGTCTGTTTCTCCCTCTCCCGCTGACGATCCAGGGCCCGCATACGTTCACAGATTTCTTGCTTCTCGTCCACAGAAAACAGATTCGGAACTTCACCTGTGTTGAGCATATTGCTAACATCTTCAAGAAATGACTCCATCTTGATCTGGGTGTCAGTGAAGAGGAAGACTCCATGGGTATCCCCAAATGTTGATTTGCGCATAATTTGTTTAAGGTCATCACGCCATTCTGTCATCCCATAACTCTTGGCGATCTCCACCTGGAAGAGCTCAGCTTCAGCCATGTGAGCAGCTAAGCGAGTCAGGGACTGCCGACCACTGCCTCCAACACCAACCAGGAGTGCATGTCCCCGTGGTTGTTTTAGGATACGAGAAATCCTACAGACGTGCTCGATGGCAAATCGGAAGAGTACTAGTTTCATGGGAGCCTTGCTGACGTTGTTAAAGTCCTCTAAATGGGCCTCAACCACTTGCCGTAGCTGATCGAGGTCACCAACCTCACGGTAATTTCGGTCATCACCTCTGGGGTCATGGAAATCACAGAACATAAGGCTGCGCAAGTCGTCTTCATTTACGCATCCATCAGAATCAAAGTCAAGGTGCTTGAAAAGCTGATGGAAATCCTCCTTTAGAAGGGACTTGCAGACCGTTTGCAAGAACTCCACCATCCAGGTGCGATCTGATGGGTGAACCAAGCGATCATAAAAAACTCTCTGCACCTGAAGCAAGACAAGCATTCTGTCAGAACTGTCTGAGGTCTCTCAATATCTAAGAGCAGGCCTTTAGTATAAAATAAGTTCTTAAAATTCTTTTTATTATTCCTACCTCATGCACCCATAAGCGTTTAATGGCTTTGGGGTCATCTGCACTCTCTGGGCAAGATAAACAAATGCCCTGGATGACACGGGAGAAATCCCGCAGGTTGAAAAGATAATGTGACTTGTCTGGGGTAGGCAGCAAGTTCTTAGTGGCCTCTCGATACACTGCCAGGGTGGCACCCACAATCTGAGACGTGAGTGGGGCAAATGCTCCAGGAAAGGGATATCTAAAAATTATCAAAAGTATACAATTATTTTAGGATATTATGCAACTGATGGCATTGAAATAAGACTACACCAAAAACACAAAATTATCAGAAAATGTTTAATTATGCGCTGAAGATTAATTTAGGCTGTAAGAAATGATTCTACTTAGTTTCTTACCAAATCTACATTTCAAATAACTGAACATGTGAAATACATCTTAAGGTTCAGAAAAGGAAATCACTATAACTTATATCCTACAGTCACTGTATAGTTACCGTATAGTTAAGTGCCAGTCCAGGATTCTGGAGAAAATTGTTTGCATGGTCTTCTCGTCAAATTCATTAATTGTTACTGTGTTAAAATGCCTGAGGAAGCGAGCTGTCACTGGGTTCCTCCCACCACCTGAGAATTAGAGAAAGACAAGAGGAAGTACATAAGTCACACATTCCTTTTGACAACAAAAAAAAACAAAAGACAAAACCAGATGTCAATTTGTCTTTTATCCTTGTTATTATTCACATTCTGTGTGAGATACCCAGTCTTACCAGGAGGACCCATGGCACACATCAGCTGGATGTCCACCAGGTGGATTGTGGAGCAGTCCTTCAGGTCATACCAGTTCCAGTGATCCAGCCACTGGCGCAGAAGCTCAACAGGAGGCTGAGCACCATACGTCTCTCTCGCAGGCATATTCACATCATCCACGAATATCACCTACACAGAAAACACATTCAAGCATCTCAAGCAATATCCTAATCTTACAATAAAATAATGTGCTTTACCATCTTATTCCACTGCATGAACCGTCCAACAAGATGTATACAATCCTAAGCAATGTTTGAACTGGGACCTTTTAAAAATATTTTACAACCTTTTTTTTTTTTTGGTTAGACTTGGCCTTGAATTATCAAACCTCACACCACAGGTTTTGCACAGAAAAAACATTTTAACTGAGTGTCCCCAGACATGGAAATCATAGATCAAAATCTGTTTGCTTTTCCTATACTAAATAATAAGAAATAAACAATACTGGATATACAATAAAAACCTGTATTATGTAATGTTATATAATATCATATATCATGTACAATGTATTAAGAATTCATACCATCTTTTGTCCCAGTGGGGCACCAAATACTCCTTTGCGCCTTTTGTCCAGCTTGGACATGATAATGTTCTGCGTCTGAGCGGCTGTTGTTTGGGCCGAAAAGTTGATAAGCAGAGGATTGTATATATCCTTATTGAGGTGCTTTAATAGAAAGTCCTGCAGAACAACAAAAGGAGTCAGTTAATCTCACCAGATTAATTCTAAAGATGCAAGATAAAATATTCTGAATATTTACATAAAATGTCTAAATTCATATTCATATTGTAGGTTAAAGGAGGCAAACAAATAGCAGCTTGAGACAAACTTCTGTCACGTGCATTGTCACAAGCATGCTGTCACACACAACATACATACGTACCGATACATGTACTAGTTCCAGCAGCCAACAGGGATTAAAGTTCTCCGTCGTTACGACGGATTTCCGTCAATCACACTGTTCCGCCTGTCCTTAATGTTTTAATTTCACTTTTCATAATTTTAATGCTGTGTATATATAGGCTTACATGGGTCTTAAATTAAGGAAAGACAGTGTATTCAGCCTGCTGAGGAGGATGTGATCAAAGCCTGGAGTGGAGCGACTGCACGTTCCTCTCTCCACTCTAAGCGTTTTGTTATCACTCCGGTATGGATCCACTCCGGGTTTTGGTTTAGTTTTGAAGAACTACATGTCAGGCTACGGTATAACTATATTTAAGATAGCATGGACACACTTAATGCAGGAAGGCTCCGATGTTTCAGAGATTGATAAAAGTGTAAAAAAAAAAAATAAATGGAGATGGGCTTGGCTTAGCGAAATTGGGGAGAATGGCAAGCCTTTTAGTTCGTGGACTAAAAAAATCAAACATCCAGGTACGTGTCTTTGCACAGTATGCCACAGGAAACTTCAATATGGCAATAATGGCAAAAAAAAGTGCGAGCTCGCCATCAGTCAGCAGCTAGTCACAATGCTGCGGTTCGTGCTCTAATAGTACACATGCTCCCTGTCTGGTGCGACAAGAACCACAACGGAGATTCACACATCTGTGGCCGACCGTGTGCGCGATGTAAAAGTGCGCCTATGTTCTTTCATAGCGAAGCATGACCTGTCGGTCACAGTCAGTGGAGGTTTTAGGGTAGGGCAAAGTGGGCAGCCGCCCAGGGCGGCATTTTTTTATGTCACGTGGGGGGGGCTGCACACGAACCTGGAGTAAAAAATAATAATCTGTACCGCTAAGCGGTTTTCTATTATCTGTGATACCTGCGCTCGCGCCGCCCCTGAATGAGCCGCACAGAAGCTGAGCGAGCGGAGAAGACTGAGAAGCGGAGGGGGGGGGGTTGGGGGGGTTTCAGCGGAGAGGAGAGCGGATGATGGGGGAGGGGGCGCAGAGTACAGTTCACCTCTCCCAAATGAAGTAGACATGAATGGGGCTAAATGATGTCTACCTGACTTTCTTACAAATAACGCACATTTCATTCAAAATATTATAAACACACACCAGTAATTTGCCCTTTTTTCATGTATTTAATTGTGTGAAATGGCAAATAAAAATAGAATAAAAGCGATGATGTGGAGGTGAATTGGTTTAGTCTTGACTTCTGGTCGTGAGTGACAGCGTTGGGGGAAATCTGCTGATTGTCGAATCGTCAATTATAAAGTATAAACACAGCGATGGAGAGAAAAAGGCCAAAGCTGTCAGGGGCCCAATTTAGAAACAAAAGAAAAGAAGATGAGGAGAAACAGATAAAAGATAAAGGTATATAACAATGTTCTCTCTGTATGGTTAAGTTATTCATGTCATCATGTTAATTAGTGGTATAACATTAACTCTTAGGTTTGTTAGCCTTCTTGCTTATGATGCTTGCTATGCTTACCTTGTTAAAAACACACACACACACACACAATAAAAGCCTAATTTACAAACCATCACAGAAATTCTAATGGTTTCTATTAAATACCACAAAATGTAACCACAAAATTATGCTTTGCAGCAAGACTGCAGCAAGTACAGTTATTTATTTCCATTGCTTATTATGTTAATGTTGGCTATAGCCGATATATTTACGATATATTTACAGTATACTGTAAATAGCCAGTTTAATTTACATATGTGTAGATAGTTTAAAAGACATTTTCCATTTGCTATAACTGTTACGTGACAAAGCATATAATTTGAGGCAGTAAATTAACCAAGGAGCTAATTGTTCCTCCCTTAGCTTAGATTATATTAGATTAATAAAGTGTCTAATGACTGCCATCAAAAACCATGAGCCTCTTTGAGCTTATCACTTTTCTGCACGATAAGGATCTATCTGAGATCTACCCCAACTTTTGGACTGCTCTCAGGATTGCACTTACATTGCCAGTGACTGTAGCTCAAGCAGAGAGGAGCTTTTCCAAACTCAGGTTAATCAAGACATACCTGAGGTCAACCATGTCTCAGGAACGGCTCACTGGCCTCGCTGTCATAAGCATAAATCATGCAATAGGGGAGCATATCTCATATGATGTCATTTGGGCTGCACGATATATCGAAAAAATATCGTTATCGCGATAATGGCATGCGCGATAACCATATCGCAAGGAGTTGCGATAAATACTTTATTTGCCAAGCATTTGTGTGTCCAAATTTGACCAATCAGATGGGCCCTTACTATGTTTATACCCGCTTATATCTTGGCCTGTATAGCTTGGCCTGAAAAAAGCTCAGTCAGAAGATTTTTTTTCACTTTAATCCCTGAGCCAAGTGTAAGTGAGCAACCTTCTTAGTTGCAATTGCACACTTTAGACAATTCATATAATTAAACATTAAACTTTTTTTTTACATTATAAATATAATGGCCAGTCTTCACCACCAGAAACTAAACCTATATTTTAGTACTATATTATACATAGTCTTATTATAATTGATCTAATTTTGTCAGGCTGTCTTTACCATCATCAAACACTTACTGTGATGTACACACTCTTGCCGGTTCCTGTGGGCCCCACAAAAATGGTGCACTTCTGGTGAGTGATGAGCATCTCCATCAGAGTTGTATAGCGCACTGTATCTGCTGTGGGAACGATAATCTCATTAAACTGCACATCCTTGGGGATCGGTGGCGCCTGCTTCAGCTGCTCGATCCACTGCTCCCATCTGCCTGCACCCTGAGTTAAATCACAGAGTTGAACAAACATTAATTTATTTACTAATGCACATCCTTACAGTATATCCGAATGAAATAAGTAATATGTATTTACATATACAGTTAATGAACCTAGACATGGGGTAACAGATTCATTTGAAATAACAGACTACATTGCAGTTCAAATTGCAATTGCACAAACAAACAGGTTGTTCAAACCTTGTACTGAAATGGACTGTATGTTCATTATAGCTAGATAGATAGGTAGAAGGTTGCCTTGCACCTTCAGGGTCTGGGTTAGATTCCCACCTTTGGGTCTGTGTGCATGGAGTTGTTTCCTTGTGCTTGGGGGGTTTCCTCTAGATACTTTTGTTTTCTCCCACCACCAAAAAAACATGCAAATTATATTGTACAAATTTGTAGATAACTTATTTAACTTGTTACTAATTAATTATTTTCTATAAGTACAGTAGCTAAGGTCAAGGCTCTTCATTTATTACTCTGTTTTACTCTAACAGAGACTAGCTCTTTTTAAAATACAATAATTTTTATGATAACATCAAAAGTGAAAAAAGAGAGAACAACAATGACAGTTCAAAAGTTCTATGACATTAAATATATATTTGTACAATAGTTAGTTCTGATTGAGCAATCTAACTGGATGAAAGGTATTCCAAAACGGTGATAATGCAAGGTAACACCACTGGATTGTTTAACTACATGCATTACTCCACATCCCAATCTTTAATTACACAAATTTTCGGTCACTGATGTACTGAGGAGAGAACAATTACGGTGCAATGTGGATATTAAACATCTTGTCTAATTTACAATTGCTATCAAGATGTCTGCATTGCCTGTGTATAGTTTTATTTATTTCAATGTGTGGGATGACTTTTCCCATAATGTCAGTGCTACTAACCTTTTTGATGAAGTAATAATCATAGAGAGACCCATCTGCAGGTAAGGGCACTGTGAGCTGCTTGCTGGGTGCTTCTATTTCCTCCAGGATGCCATGACTTGCTCTTGTCTTCTCAGACAGTGCACCTGTAAGCAGCTCCCTCGCTAGAGCATCAAACTTCTCTCTCCCAGGCTCTGTGCAGCTGGCACCCACCGACCACACCAGGCAGAATACAAAAATACCCTAGCCAAGAGAAAGAGACAGATATAAAGAACCAATTTAGTTTGACTTTGGTGTTTATTAAAATACTACGCAACCTAGGTATACAGGGAGGTCGTGTGGAGTTCTGTGTACAACATGCTAGGCAGTACTTGTGTGGTTAAGGTTTGAGCTCTCTCTCACCTCGAGCCAGGAGGACACATCTCTCTCACTCATGGTCTTCATATGGCTCTTATCTTTAAACTCATCCATCATGCAATCCATCAGGTTCATTAGGGAGCGTGCAAGGTTGGCATCTGATGTCGGAGACAGCTCCTAATGTAGGTCATAAAACAGAAAGAGCTATTGGTAAGATCTCTCGAATATATATAAAAAAAAAAAAGTGGTGGAAAAATTCTTAGAGGTAACACGGACCCAAAAATGTAAAGATTAAACATTTATTTCACTTAAAACTGGAAAGACTTCATAGTCTTAAACTAATATTCCAATAAGTCCTAATGATGTTAAACATGTTTTATCTAAAAAAATAAAATCTCTAGAAGAAAAAAAATTATTTTATGCGCTAAATTGCAGGAGTACCTTGGTCCCTTTGCGTATGAGCTGCAGGCAGGGTGGCAGCATGCGGTCGAAGAGGTCGGCAACAAGGTCTTTCTGCACAAAGCTCAGTGTGGATGGCAGGGTGTTGAGCCAGGAAACCATTAACGGCCTCCAGCCCAGCATATGAGGCTCCATGTAGATCATTCCACACCGAGACACCTGCACACAAACACCACCAGTTGTCAAAATGTCACAATTAAAGTACAAAATTGTCCTATTTTATTGATAGTCCTGTTATGTATTTTCTGCTAACAGGATTAGAAGTGCTAAACCATGCTTCTGGTTTACAGTATGTCTTTCTTTCTTTTAGCTGGAAATAACAGTGGATTTTTTTTCTTTGCAATAACAGCATTTCTACCTTATTATTTAACATTATTTAGCATCTTTTTACTAAGTACAAATTTGTAGACACAAGAAATTATTAATAAACACAGGAAATGCATTCGTAGAGTCTCTTACAGTAGCAGGTGAAGCCACTTCCAGATCCATAGGTTCAAAAATGAGGCTCATTTGAGGAGACATTTGGATGATCTCACCGCTCATCAGGCACAGTTTTTTATTGTCATCAAGTACCGTGTTCATGTTCTCGATCCACACAGCATCCACAGGGCCATCAAATATCAGCCACTTCCTGTCTGGAGTCTGAAAAGAGGAGAAATAGTGTTATTGCTGGGCCAGCAGACTAACTCTCATTGTTGAATACATGAAAAGGCATGATAGTTGAATTTTAATTTTGGGAATCTTGGGTATCAAGCAGTGAGTGATGCTAGGGAAAGAGTGAAATATATGCATCTGGAGACACTTTTGTAAGAAATGCTATAGGCTTTTTCATAACATTTATTAGATTTTGGGGTATGGGAGAAAGCATTATTGTGTACAAATATACAATATTAAATATAAACAGCTTTTTTAAAGGTAAAATTAACAACATCATTGTCTAATTGAAACATTAAAAATGCATCACATAAGATGTTCCCTTTCAAAGGCTTCTCTCGATGCTGCGTGAAAACGCTATGGGAACCATTTTGTCCTGTTGCCGGTTGTGAAGCATGTATGCAAACACGCCAAATTTTTGGCTATATATAACCTCGGTCAGGTGACGTCATCTGATTAGACGCAGCTGCAGGTTATAAATACTAGTGAGCCGGCGACAAACCTCAGATCATGTGTCTTCACCTTGTTGTGAGCGTGTCTGTGTTTAAACCAGCAAAATAAGAAAGTGTTTAACTCACCAATATGGCGGACTTTAAACTAGATATCCCTCCGTGTGTGATAATCCGTATCAGAGGGCGATCTCTACACTGCTTCGGCTAAGTGCTGCGCGCGCCTCGTATTCCTTGAGAAGCTTCGAGCCGGCGCGCATTCCTGGCTTAAACTCGTGCATCTGACAGAGCTGCGGCAGACGGAGGTAAGCTCCTTTCTTTTGCGTTCTCATCACGGGAATTCCTCTCTTGCTTCCACGGAGATGGAAATAGCCTTAAGCACTTAAAAACAGTAGACGGCAGGTTCTGTCGGGTGGCCGGGGGGCGGAGCCTCAACAACGCGCTCTCTCCCATTTCTTAGCTCTCTCCATATGAGTTAACCCTTTCATGGAGTAAGCAGTATTCATCCCGTGTTTTTCCTGCCATCAACTTATTTATTTAGATATAGTTGATTTGGAAGCGCGGGGTTATATGATGACGCCCAGATAGAAGAGACGCTTCACAGGCTTTCTCTCTCCTGGGACATCATCCTTCCTGGAAAGTTTATACTTCCTTTCTAGCTGTGTAGACTTTCATCTTTCCTGGAGGGAAAAGCTTTTCAGGCAGCAGGTCAGCTTGGTGCTCTGCACACCATGGTTTTGCAGGCCTACCAGGCTGGCCTGCTGAGAGACTTGAGTACTGGCGGGGCTCTTCAAGATAAGGCGTATTGGAATTACGCCGAGCTACAGACTTGTCTATTCATGCAACAAAGCAGACGGCTCGTGTTATCGGCCGTTTTATGGCTGCTATGGTTTTCGCAGGAGGCACCTGTGGCTAAAACTCAGGCGCATCAAGGATAGGATTGTGCATTCCTCCTTAATGCCCCTATCTCACCTTCCGGCCTGTTTAGCGATGTCGTTAACTCAGTCACCACTAGGTTCTGAGGCGAAGTTATACGAACAAGCTTTTGGGAAATTCCCTCCCCGCCGTGCTCAAGAGTCGGGATTGTCGGCCACCCAGTCTTGACTGGGTCTGACTCTTGCGAGGTGTAAAACACAAGGATGGTGTTTTTTTTTGTTTTGTAGCCGGGCACCTCCTCGTAAAGATTGGGGTGCGCCGTGTTGCACTATCCGCCCCAAGAGGTCAGACTGATTTAAAAAAAAAATGGGGGTGGCCCCCCAATAGGGAGAGGCACCCAGAATTCCTTTCAAACGAATGAAGTGTTCTCCCTGGCACCCCCAGAAGGTCGGTGTTCTTGCTCCACCACCACTGGTGTTTTGGGCAACACCAGTCTCCAATAGGCTGTTAGTTCTTCATTTTTTTCCAGCCATGTTTCAGGATGCCGAACATCTAACATCCCCCCGATTAACCAAGCCGCTGAGACTTTTGCCCTTTTCTGAGAAGCTGGCAGCGTTGAGGCTACTGCCAGGTATATCTCCTTGGGTACTAAGCATTGGAGAGAGAAACTACAGGATTCAGTTCTCACTTCACCCTCTGTGTTTTCAATGGTGTGGTCTCCACTTCCATGGAACCGGAAAGTGCGCATCTGCTGACAAAAGCTCCTGGGGAAGGGGGCCTTGGAACATGTTCTCCTACCAGACAGTGAGTCAGGCTACTACAGTCGGTATTCTTGGTTCCCAAGAGGAACGGGGGCTGCGTCCAATTTTTCAGATTTTTCAGGCTCTTCCGCTATCTGAAAATCAATAAATACAGCTTCAAATGTTGACTGTCAGTGATTGCTCTCAAATCCTACCAAGCGATTGATTTCTGACAATCGATTAAGGACGCTTACTTTCATACAGAAATATTGCCACAACACAGGAGGTTCCTGAGGTTCGCTTTCGGGGGTGAAGCTTACCAGTATCGGGTCCTTCCATTGGTCTAGATCACCCGCACATATACAAAATGCATGGATTTAGTCCTGGCTCTTCCGACAGTCCCAGGGCATCCAGTAGCTAGCGCTTCGACATCAGCATGTCGTCCTAGCTCATTCTCTGTTCTCAGGATTGAGACCCAATGCCACGAAAGCGTGCTCTTTCCTGTTCAGAGGACAACACATTGGATGCCATATGGGATTCGATCGTAAGCAGGCACAGCTGTCTCCCGCTCGTATCGAACCCATTCTCAACACTCTCAAGGAAAACAAGCTAGACCTGAAAGGTGACCATCACTTTCAGAGATCCTAGCTCTCATGGCAGCTGTATCCACGGTGACACCTTTGGGCCTTCTGCACATGAGAGCATTTCAAGTTGTGGCTAAGAACCAGGGGATTTCACTAGGGCCAATCCCCAATAAGGGTTACGCGCCAGGTGCTTCGTATCATTTCTATGTGGTTCAGGTTTCTACTCTGGGTCCTACTCTAAGTTCATCTTGTCGTCGCTGATGCTAACGACAGGTGCTTCCCTCACAGGCTGGGGTGCGGTCTCAGACGACCGTCCAGCCCAAGGGAGCTGGAGAGGCCATCTTCTCGCGCAGCACATCAATTGCCTCGAGATGACGGCTCTATTTCTGGCCCTACAGCACTTCCTCCAGCAGTTGAAAGGCTGCCATGTCCTAGTGCGGGTGGACAACACTATGGCAGTCTCATATATTATCGCCAGGGCGGACTGTGCTCGCGCCGCTAATAGCTAGAGCACCAGGTTCCTGTCCCTCAGGGCGATTTACATTCCAGCATGAATGCGGGAGCAGTAGTACTGTCTCTGACATACAGGGAATGGAAACCCCACTCCGAAGTAGTCAGGGAGAGATTTCATGTAGCAAGGTGGACCTCTTGCCTTGCAAGATATACTTCGCCTTTTACTGCTCTTCAGATTTACCTCCACCGCATCAGCTAGTGGCATAGGTCAGAGCAGCTTCTACATGTTTTGGATGGGAGATGCTATTGCCCTCTCCTATGAGGCGCGTGGGCTCACTTCGCCTCTAGGAATCAGGACTCATTCAACCAGGGGGATCGCCTCATCTATTGCACTAGCAAGAGGTATTCCCCTGCAGCAAGTGTCTGCTAAGCAGGTAAACCCAGTCCACTGCCGAATTGTTTCAGTGCTGGAGTTTCTGTCCTCGGGTTTGTGCCCTAGTACTCTCAGGACGTACGTAACTGCATCCTCTCTCAACTATCTTCCGAAAGCTCCATAAACCGAACATGCACCCTATTGTTTTTGAAGCCTTCTGTCCTCCGCGTGCGTTTACAGCTTCGGAGCAGGAGAGACTTCACTTACTGTATCCAGCTCGTGCTCTTCAAATATATGTCCACCGCATCAGCTAGTGGTGTAGGTCAGAGCAGCTTTTGCATGTTTTGGGGGCCGTCACCGGCGGGCGACCGCCCCTACACCTAGTAGATGCTTTGCCCTCTCCTATGAGGCGCGTGGGCTCACTTCGCCTCTAGGAATCAGGGCTCATTCAACCAGGGGATCGCCTCATCTATTGGATTAGCAATAGGTATTCCCCTGCAGCAAGTGTGTGCCAAGCAGGTATACCCAGTCCACTGCCGAAATGTTTCAGTGCTGGAGCTTCTGCAGGAAAAGCGTGTCCTTGGGCTTGTGCCCTAGTACCCTCAGGGTGTACTTAACTGCATTGTTTTGAAGCCTTCTTTCCTCTGCCTTTGGCGTAGTGCTAGTGGCGTATGTCAGAGCGCCATTATACTGGGTGAGAGATGCTTTTGCCCTCTCTTATAAGGCGCGTGGACTCACTTCGCCTCTAGGAATCAGGGCTCATTCAACCAGGGATCGCCTCATCTATTGCACTAGCAAGAGGTATTCCCCTGCAGCAAGTGTTGCTAAGCAGGTAGAACCAGTCCACTGATGAATTGCATCAGTCCTGGAGTTTCTGCAGGATGCACCTAACTGCATTGTTTGAAGCCTTCTGTCCTCCGCCTTTTACAGCCTCGGCGCAGGAGAAACTTCACTTACTGTCCAGTACGTGCTCTTCAGATTTACGTCCACCGCACCAGCCAGTGGCGTAAGTCAGAGCGCCACTATACTGGGTGAGAGATGCATATTGCCCTCTCCTATGAGGCACGTGGGTTCACTTCGCCTCTAGGAAGCAGAGCGATCCTCCCAGTTTGCACAAGCAGGAGGTATCCCCTGCAGCAATTGTGTGGCGCGGAGGGTTGGTCCTCCCCGCACACATTTCTTACATTTATAATCTGGATGTTCATGCTACTCCGGGCTCACGGTCCCCGAGTTAGCTGCCCAGGCATAGTTCTGAGACCTTCTCGGCCTTGTGCGCACACGCTACACAACCTTAGGGTCCAGACACTTGTAGTGCGGCGGCGTTGGTATTCCCATAGCGTTTTCACGCAACATCTCATTCCGGCCTTTGAAAGGGAACGTCTCGGGTTACTTACTGTAACCCTGTTCCCTGAAAAGGCGGGAACGAGATGCTGCGTTCTAATGCCGCATTACCACGTGAACGGACGTCCGTTCAGACAAATTAATCTGAGGTTTGTCGCCGGCTCACTAGTATTTATAACCTGCAGCTGCGTCTAATCAGATGACGTCACCTGACCGAGGTTATATATAGCCAAAAATTTGGCGTGTTTGCACACATGATTCACAACCGGCAACAGGATGAAATGGTTCCCATAGCGTTTTCATGCAGCATCTCATTCCCGCCTTTTCAGGGAACAGGGTTACAGCAAAGTAACCCGAGACGATTTACAAGCCAAATTCCGGAAATGTTGGGATGTTTTGTACATTTTATCAAAATTCGAACTAAAAGACCTCAAATATCATAACATGAGCCAATATTTTATTCATAATAGAACATAGAGAAAATAACAAATGTTTAAATGGGGAAATTCTACACTTGTGTCCACTAAATGAACTCGTAATAAATCTAATGCCTGCTACAGGTCTCAAAAAAGTTGGAATGGGGGCAAGACATTTTGAAAAGTTAATTACTGTAACTATAAAAGAGAGAGTCTGTCAGAAGTAAAGATGGGCAGAGCCTCGCCAATCTGTGAAAGAGTGTGTAAAAAGATACTTTAAAAACATTACTCAATGTTAAATTGCAAATGCTTTACAAATCTCATAATCTACAGTTCAAGCACAACATCAAAAGATTCAGAAAAACAGGAGAAATATTTATGCTTAAGAGACAATGCCGAAGACCTCTGTTGGAATGCCGTGATTTTCGGGCCCTCAGATTACACTACATCACTCATCGGCATGATTGTGTTATTGACATTTATTAAATGGGTCCAGGAATATTTGCAGAAACCACTGTCGGTAAACACAACCCACTGTGCCATCTGCAGATGCCAAATAAAGCTCTATCATACAAAAAGGTAGGCATCTGTAAACATGGTCCAATAGTGCCATTGTGTCCTGTGGGCCAAGGCTCATTTAAAATAGAATGTGGAAAAGTGTTTTGTGGTCAGACGAGTCCAAACTTGACATTCATGTTGGAAATCACAGATGCCATGTCTGTCCAAAGGAGGGAGACCTTCCAGGGTGTTATCAGCGTTCAGTTCAAAAGCCAGCATCTCTGATGCTATGGGGGTGCATAAGTGCATACGGTATGGGGAGCTTGCATGTTTTGGAATGCTTTATAAATGCTAAAAAGAATATGTATAAAGTTTTTAGACATCTATTTCAGGTAAGGCCTATTTCAGCAGGTCAATGCAAAACCACATACTGCAGCTATGACAACAGCATCATGGCTTCATAGTAGAAGAGTCAAGGTGTTGAATTGGCCTGCCTGCAGTCCAGATCTCAACATTTGTGGAATTCGGGTTATACAACAAAGGATCAGGACAACAGTATTTTTTAAAATAACTGTATGCTGTTGTGGCATTTCTTAACTTTCTTATGTAAAGAAAATATAAGTGCACATTTCAATTATGAGATCCCCTACAGTATAATGCTGTACCTGAGAGACTGCAAAGACTCTGTAGCTCACAGCAAGTATACCATCTGACCACTCATGAGAGACAGGGTCGAACTGACCATACAGCTGACCCATTGTGATAGATTTGGGGTTGATAACAGTGATCTGAACCTTGTTCTCATCCATCAGACCCTGGAGAGAAGGAAAAAAAATTCTCAATACATAACTGGAATATTTTACCAACATTTCTGTTGAAAAAAAAAAGCTAAAACAAAACTAGATTGTTGTAATTGGTTGTTTAAATATTATTACTATAAATGTTAAAATTTTTATTAAGGGGCCAATATATAGGATAATCTACTGTATGTTATTATTTGTTACAAAGGTATCTTAACCAGCACCACAATAATAATTTGCATGATAAATAAAATATAATTTTATTATTATATTACATATAATAATAATAAAAAAAAACTTTTCTGTTCATT
Organism: Channallabes apus; assembly: GCA_030522415.1. Classification (NCBI taxonomy): domain Eukaryota; kingdom Metazoa; phylum Chordata; class Actinopteri; order Siluriformes; family Clariidae; genus Channallabes; species Channallabes apus. The sequence goes on from CM060109.1 coordinate 15,673,574, forward strand.
TTAAATTTAGCTGTAATGAAATAGCAGCAAGATGTCACCTCATACTTCTGGGCACTGTCAGGGTTAACCGCCACAGGGTGCCTTGCGCTCAGAGACTTGTTTTGTGTTTTTGTTTACTGGAGTGCATTACCCAGAATGCACCTCGGTCAGGTGATGGGAGAGCTCACCTGAACCGAGGTGACTCATTAGTTTGATTATGAATAGCCTGGTTAAGTTCTGTTGGGTTGTATTGCATTGGTTCTTTTAGTCCCTAGTCTGTGTTTTGATACCTGTCTGTTTTCCTAGTCTGTTCTGTTTGAAACATGCTCCAGCGAAAAGTCAACTTCCTTTGTTCATGTTTTGTTTCATTATTAAAAGACTTTCACTCGCTCACCTCTGCATCTATGCCTCCCCCACAATCCCACAATTCATGACGGGCACAAATAAAAATAGAAGCATGTTACCTTTTCACAGACATCATTCAAGGCACCAGCGAGGACTCGATAGGCACATGTCTTCCCTCCGAATGGTTCACCCACCATCATGAAGCCATGACGCACTATCATCATCTCAAAAATCTGCAGGATCTTTTCTGTAAAGAAATCTGTCATCTGCAGGTTCATCTTCTCACAGTTCTCGCTTATGGCCTCTAGCAGGACAGTGTAGTCCGGTTTGGGAAGTGTTATACCAGGGAAGAGATCTGAAGTGATTCCCTACAGGAGATTAGCCAAGCAAACGGTCAAATCAAAAGAAATTTAAATCTTTAATACTATTTTAATTTTAGAATAGTAAATTGCTTAAAAAAATTAACCAAAACTTCCCTGATCAGTATCCCATTTTACTGTAGGTATTAATATAGCTGACTGCTATTTTAGCTAAAAGAGTTCAACCTTGGCTTGAATTACTTGTTCTGACTGCAGCAGATCATCATAGACTCTATGTCAAAAGCATACGTTTGCACCACTGTACAGGTTATGTAGTATACAGTACTGTATGTTGATTTTAAACATAATAATGCATATTTTACCTCAAACAGTGGCAGGTCATGGGCCAAAAACTTGGGAAGGTTAACATCGATGATGGACCTCAGCAGAAGAATGTCCTCATTCTCGTCCGGATACTTAAGCTATGACAACACAAGTGAGAGAAAGAAAGAGGAAGAAATAGAAAAAGAAACAAATAGAAGGAATAGAGCAATCTTGATTTCTTTTCAGGCGAATTTTATTTTTCCTTGATCATTCAAAATCACTTTAAAGAAATAGTGTAGGAACAGATTTTTGACGGACAAAGTATTACTCTCAGATAAGTTTTGGCCAAGATATATTTTGATCATCCAAATTGTCTGACGAAGGTGGCTTACCTTTACGTTTCCAGCAGCGGTGAGGACAGATTTGACGGCCCTCATACCGTAATCATAGTGACTCTGAGAGGACAGCTGCTCGGAGCAGAGGCGGTACGTGGCCACAATCTTCCTTGAGAGTGGTCGAGCGGTTACAAAACCACAAGAGTACAGCACAATCTCAGCGATCAGGGCGTAATCGGGCACCATCATGGCCACAGGACGAAACAGGGCCTGATGCAAGGATTTTTAAAAACACATTTCTATTGATAAGTTTGTCTGTCAAATTCATTTCCTTCTATGCAAAAATTGTATTGTAAAATATTGAAATACATTTAGGTAAAATATGATATTTAAAGTGCAGTTAAAAAGCCATATTATATACTATCCAAGTTAAATAATTTCTAGACTAATTATACCTGTCATACCTTTAAGTTATCAGGCAATTCAGACCGGCCAGCGTACCCAGGGTTCATAGTGATGAAGACAGCACAAGTTGGGTCGAGCTTTAACTCCGTCCCCTCAAACATCAGCATCTCGGAATGGTTTGCGATTCCTACACAGAAACATTATACTATATAATGCTAATGGGCTAAATATTTATTTGAATGAGTGCATAATCAATATTATATGTTTCTACTGTAATTCTAATGATCAGATATTGTGAATTTAACATGCTCACTACAGAAGGTTAGGATTAATTTAGTCCATAATAGCATTTTAGTAGCATGTAAAAGCTTTCAAATCATTAAGAGTCACTGAGAGCTGTGATGAAAGACATACTGTAATAATGACAGTTCTTACTTAATAATGCCTTTTTTGACTTTCTATGTGTGATCAGAGCAGCACAAAGCATCACAGTTGGTCCTCTAAAAGGACAACCAACATTTTAAGAACATCAAAATAATTATATAACTTAATATCTAGACTAGAGTTGGATTTTCTGCCTATCCAGAATGTAAAAGTGATCATATCAACAGTGAATAAACCTCTCTGAATGGTGAAAATTTGTTGTGCCACCACAGACAGCACCTCCAGGTCAATACGGTTGAACTCATCAAAGCATGCCCAAGCACCACAGGCTAGCAAGCCCTACAACAAGCAGATAAAATTTCAAAATAAAATAAAAATAAATGTTTTCCATACAAAAATAAATAACAACAAATGACTTAAAGCTGTTCAGTAAAACTGTAATGTATGTATATAAAATACTTTATTTGCTAATATGAAGATAATTTTCACAAGCATGTGCTATAATTTAAGTATTCTTAGGTACAACAAATTCAATAGAACCTTTTATTTGTTTTTGTAGACCGGACACAACAAAAATGTAATTAAAAAGACAATAGAGAATTCAGGTAAATGTCAATGACCTTGAAGAACTTTCCAAGGGCAATGTAATCAAGGCCATCAGAGCAGTTGAAGACCACACACTGCTTAGCTACAGCCTTGGCCAGATCTTTAGTAGTCTCGGTTTTCCCTGTACCTGCTGGGCCTTCAGGAGCTCCTCCTAAATGCAGGTTCAGTGCTCCAAAAAGTGTTCTATGGACAAAGACATGCACAGTTATAATCTGGCAAGATTGTTGAAAATGAACTAAATATATAACCTTCATCAGGTTCTTATTTATTTTAAAACGTATAAAGATTTATCATCAAAGTAAAATATAAAATTTATCAAAAATCATCTAAAGTCCTTAATCTATTGATATCACAGTCAGAGGTGGAAAGTAACAAATTACATTTACTCACGCGAGTAACTACTTTTTTTTAGTAATTACTGTAGTTGAGTAGTTTTTTTACTTTTTAAAATAGTTTTTATAATCTGTAATTTTACTTTTACTTAAGTACGTTTTGTTTGAAGTATTATAATTCGCTACATTTTAAATCATATTCGCTACTGAATAAAAAATAAATGAATGAAAATGCTGTTGCGCGCCGCTCCAGACTCCACTCCAGGTTTTCTGACTGTCCCCACATCGGCATCTACCTGACCTTCCACATAGTCGCTTCCGCCCTCAGAGTGACGTCATCGACTAACGCGACCATATATAAACCAAAAAGAGACGCGGGAAAGATGAAAGAGATTGTGATTTTGGTGTTTTGATATTTGGTTGTGTATTTTGGTTTTGACTTTTTGCCTCCCATTGACGTTGATTATTGCTTTGTCCCTTTGGTGTTGGTTGGTCTTTGTATATATTTATATATATAATTTCACTGTATGTTTGTGCACTCACTAGTAGTAGGGGCGTGGCTGCCATTTATTTTGGGAAGAGGGAATTTATTCATTGTTTTTGGTTTAGGGAGTCCGGGAAGGTACCTGTATTTTTGTTTGTGGTTTTTTTTTGCAGCTAATCTAGCTACTAAATATAAATACCATTTTGTTTTTTATTTTGGCCTGGGTCCACCCTGAATCTGATCCTTCTCCTCCTGTTTGTGTGTGTGTGTGTGTGTGTGTGTGTGTGTGTCTATACAAACCTCATTATTTCATCAGTTAATGATTGGATCTAGTTCTTTCTGCCATATACCACCATTTCCATACAGTTTAAAATAGAACCCTGAACCATTTTTTTGCTGTATGGCCCTAGACTGGGACGTAACACCATATTTACAGTAAGTGACCACTTTGATTTTCAAGCACAACAAAGACAACAGCTTTATTATGCAAAGGGGTTCCTTCAGTTAAAAACAATTAGTTTGAGATTTATATCTGCTCATCTTTTTGGAACTACGCTAGAATGCCTCATCCCACCCCCGCTGTTAAAAAAATAAAAAAGTAACTCGGTAACTTCTACTCTGAGTAAATTTTTTATGAGCTACGTTTTACTTGTGTAGATTTTTATAATGGTAACGTTACTTGTAACTTATGTAAAATTTCACTGAAGTAACAGTACTTGTACTTGAGTACAAAATTTTATTACACTTTCCACCTCTGGTCACAGTATAATATTGTGGCAAACATCAGATCAACATTAGCATAAAATGAAATATTACTAACATTAGTGAACTACATACAATGTATTTAATAATCTGGACCTTGAATTATAACCAGAACTGAATAAGTGAACTAAATCATAATATACATTTAATGTATTTATTTACATATATTTTCACAGGTTGCAAGTAACAAAATTTTGAGAAAAGCAATACAAAGAAGAAAAAACATGATCTGGATTATACAGAAATACCTGTACAGAGGAATGTGATTGACAAACCACTGCAGTGTGTTTACAATTTAGCATGAAGTTGTTCTGACCTGTAGCAGCGATCAGTGAGAGGGGTGATGACCAGACGAGGTGTGTTACCCAGGTACTCGTAGCCATAAGCCAGGCCAGCGTTAATCATTTTGGTTTGGAGTTGGTCCTCCTGCAAAAGTAAAGAGAAATGTTGAGACTTGGCCTCACTTGGATCATAATATGGGGAGAGATAAAGCCCATGATTATATCACACATGTTATTTCAAAGTGATTTTTTTTAATTTAAGAAAGACAATATTTTCTCTCAGCATATACAGATTACACACACACTCACTTCCCAGTAATAACGCAGCTGGCTGAGCCACTCAAAGTTGTTCTCGTCATCTACACCTTGCTGAACAAGTAATGCCAAGACATCACGGGCGTGCACATCCAACACAACCAGCGCTCCCAGAGTCACTCGGTTCTGTTTGGACAGTTTCCCACGCACTAACCCCACTATGTCTTCGATCTGTTTGTTGTTCTGATCCAAATAAGCCTTCAGAGCCTAACAAAGAAATTAGCAGCAAACATAAGACTATACTTATACTAAAAGGAAAATACTAAAGGCAGTAAGTCAACATTATAACGGTTAAAAGCCTATTAATGTTAATGGCTTTCCCTGATGGTGCAAGGCGACAGTGCTAACCACTACACCACTACTGTATGCCGCCTGTTTAGATACTGTGGATGGATGGATGGATGGATGGATGGATAGATGGGTGTTGTACCGACCTGTGGTCCCTTAGCCAAGGCATCATGGATGTGTTTGGTCCAGTATACCTGAGACACACACAGTACTGTCTGACCTGGCCAGGCTCTCACCCAGTCATTACGCTGATCTTTAGGGTACGCTTCAAACGCCTCAGCTATCACCTGCAAATCACAATAAAATACAAAGTTTATTTAGATAGAAACCTTTATGACCTTATAAATATATACATACATGCAGATACTAAAATGGGTACCAAAAACAGGAGTCAATCTCAATTGAAACTGTCTGGTACCTTGTGTAGCGATTTCAGCATGCCACTCTCCAGCTGGGAGAGCCAAATCTCGACTTGGCCGTGGGCTTCAGAAGTAGAGATGATGTCCAATAGTTCCACCATCTCGCCCTCGCTGCTCTTCATGTGTGTGATGTCCAGCTCATCAGTGAACACAACTTTAGCAATGCCCTCAAAACACTTTTTCAGGTGAGGCTGAACTCTGGAGGATGCACAAAGAAATAGAGAATAGGTCTAACACTGTATCTACTCTGACCTTATGGTAATTAAATGTACTGTTCTCTATTTAAAATAGAATGTTTAATTGCCAAGATGTTCTCTAACTGATGCAATCTCTCATGAATTGGCTGTTAACATTAAATCTTCCAGCCTGTCTACTTCACATTTCTATCCCATTATAACCGCTTATCTTCCCATTAGTTTCCAGCTACTGCATTAGTTTATACCATACTAAACTACCAAGTTTAATTTAAAAACTGGGTCATTTAGAATGTTTCTGGTTTTAAATGTCCTTTTGTCTAAAAGGCTGATCAAACTGAATTTCATTTGACTTAATAGTGTACCTGGTTGGGTCCTTTGTCTCAGACAGAATCTCCAGTAGCTCATCATTGGACAGAAAGAAGAAGCGAGGGAAGAAGAGTCTTTTCTTTTCCAGGTATAAGTTCAGGCCTTTCAGGATAAGCTCCAGGAGCTCTGTGCTCTTCATAAGGTTGTGTAACATCGCATCGATGACCACCACAGCCAGGACACGGGTGTCCTAAAGCAAGAAAGAAAATGGGCTTTAGAGTCTGATTTAAAATTACTAAGCTTAGACAACTGTAAATGTTCCAGTGCAGCTGGAAACAAACATTCCAGCTGCACTGCTTCCAAGTCATGGTTTTAATTCTGCAGTTAAGCACCAGTTTTGCACCAATTACATTTCTATAACATTTCTATAAAATTACATTTCTATAACACACACTGACTGACCATTTATTAATGATTTACAAATGCCTGAGATTCAGTTAATTAAACCATCAGAACCATCATATAACAATTGAAAGGTTACACCCTGGTCAGGGTGCCAAACCATTGCAGGGTACACACACACCCAACACACACTACAGGCAATTTGGGAATGCCAATTAGCCTGATCGCCATGTCTTTGGACTGTGGGAGGTAACTGGAGTACCTGGAGGAAACCCACCAAGCAAGGGGAAACATGCAAACTCCATGCACACAGAGATGGGAATCAAACATGGCTGGGAAACGAACCCAGACGCTGGAGGTAAAAGGTGACCTCCACTACATCACTGTGCCGCCTTGGCCACTGTACAGTACCATTATACCATTTTACGAGTAACCTGAGAACTCTCTCTTTTTCTGTATATATTTGTTGTTGGCCTTTTGGCTGCTCCCTGCAAGGGGCCACCACAGCGAACCATCCAGTCCACATACAGTACTGTATACAGTACAAGCTTGGCACAGGTTTTTTGCACTGGATGCCCTTTCTGAAGCAACCCTCCCATTTCATCCAGGCTTGGGCCCAGCACTGCATCCAGTGGCTGGGGTTTATAGGCACTGGTTGAGAATCAAGCGTGTGCCTTCCACATGGCAGACAGATATCGATCAACCTACCAGGCTGACTTGTTTCATGAGGTCCTTCCAGATTTTATCCACCGTGATAAAGCAACGTCCCTCCTCTGGCATCTGGGCCATGATGTCTGGAGAACTGAAAATGGGCTCCAGGTAGAGCCATGTGCACTGCACCTTCAGCCACTCGTCTAAAATATTTTGCAGCAGCAGCAGTTTTCCCTCCCAGTCTCTACAACAAACCCAAACAGATGTATTTTGCCATATTAATTTCTAACTAAGAATATAAAACAGTGGTTGATAGTAGACTCAAATTATTATTCAAGCCCATAATCTATTCATTAAGATTTTGCAATGTAGAAATCTTTTAAATGTCTCTAAAATATACTGAAAATCATGGTTATTATGATGTTGGCTTTTGGAATATTCCATTAGTATTTTTGCATTTATTTCTATCACTTTAGATGACTGCTTCAAGCTTTATACCTGCAGAATATTCAAATCCAGAAACTTGCTGTATCTTATCTGTGCGTGTAAGTTATGTTAGCCAAACTAATTCGAGTTTTTCTCTGTAAACTTTTTTGGTTTGTAATTGCCTTAAAAATCACTTACAGTATCTCCACCTCAAAAGGTTTAATGAAGGATGAGCCACGCATCGTCTGTGTCTTGACTATATGATCATCCAGCAGCATTTGGATCTCATCCACTGAGGACAGAATGGATGTGCCAGATTCACGGTAGGGTAGCAAGCTGAAGTTAATTTCTGCCCATTCCTCAATCATGTTCTCCATGGCCTTCTCCAGTGAGTACTCTTTGGTGGCTGCTTCATTGATGCCCTCAAACTTGGGCAAGTGGACCTCAAGGTTCATAGAAATGAAGTGGGACATATGGGCATCCTTTTCTGAAGGCTTGAGGGGGAAACCAACCACGGTTGACAAGGCCTCCCAGTGGCGGTCTTGCAAGCCTGGATTACACAGCACCTGCAGGAGAGAGACATTTTTAGTGAGGGTAATGTTATACACTAAAGACATTAATCCAGCTGGGCCACCAAGAAACAGTAAAGTATTATATTAACTATATATAACTATATTATATATATATATATATATATATATATATATATATATATATATATATATATATATATATATATATATATATATATATATATCCTTTTGTGCTCCATGAAATCTTGACTGAGCTCAAATGAAGTAGACCATGTTAAAGCTTATTTAAAATGAACTCTTTGGGTCATTTTAGATGTGTTTCTGATTAGGTATCTGAAAAAGCCATAAAGTTTAGGGTTAGGGTTAGGGTTAGGGTTAGGGTTAACCCTAACCCTAACCCTAACCCTAACCCTAGCCAATAAAGTTTACCAAAATCTCTATGTTTTTGAATAAAAATTTATGTCATAAAGGTGGGAATATATGCAATTAAAATTAGGACTAGAGAAAGAATGAATAGCTTCTTAAAATACAGCATAGTCATATGGGAATGCAGTATATTCAGAGACTTCAAGTACTATGAAATATTTTACAAGACCGTCAATCACTTTAGATCAAGAAGGAGCAAAATGGCACATTTAATCCATGTATGTACAACATACAATAGACATTTCCGAGGTTTTTGTGTGGCAAATGATCCATTATGTCATCTTAATATTTAATATTCATTTATCTCTGTGCAGTACCTGAACTAAGGGGATGTGTTGCTTGAAGTCCTCAACTTGAGTCTTGACATGGGAAATGAGCTGAAGAGCCATTGGTGAGTCGTGTAAACCTTTTTCCATTTTGTTAAATGCACGCCCGTAGTTACTGACATCACCCTCCACCTTGTCAGGGTTGAGGGATGTGAGGGGGCCTTTAAGCCATTGGCGATGTTCAGTCTGAAACTCTGCAGCAGTCTGATACAAGCGAAGGTAGGGGATTAGGTGGTCATGGATTGTCTTGCATTGAGGGTACTGCGTAATCTGCCATCCAAATACATCTTCCTCCTTATTAAAGCCCTCAATCTTGGGAAAAAGAAGAAGAAAAAAAAAACACAGGTAAAAACAGATGCTCAGGCCAATCTGATTTTGCAGATTTCTTAAAAAATCTGCAAAGCCAACATAGTACTATAGGACTAGGAAACTGAGATTTTTTTTAAAACAGTTTAACAACCTATAATGAGGCATAATATTTACAAACTTACTTTCTCAATGGCAGTCTCCAGCCTGGAATTGAGCATCTGGGCCTTTTTTAGATACACGCTAAGTTGAGATGTATCCCCAAAAGAAGGGAACTCCTGCACCTGCTTGGCATAGCTTTCCAGTTCTTCCTCAAACTTCTTGCACCGCAGCTGTGAGCAATAAATGAAGTCATTAATATCAGATCATAAATGCTAACCCATCTCATTGTTGTGACCGTTGTTCATTTGTTTGTGCTTCCTATCATTATATTTTCCTTGTTTCCTGTTTCTCATTTTCCAAAGTGTATGCAGTGGGGCAAAGAAGTATTTAGTCAGCCAACAATTGTGTAAGTTCTCCCGCTTAAAAAGATACGAGAGGCCTGTAATTATCATGATAGGTATACCTCAACTATGAGAGACAAAATAAGGGGGAAAAAATCGAGAAAATCACATTGTGGGATTTTTAAAGAATTTATTTACAAATTATGTTGGAAAATATGTATTTGATCAATAACAAAATTGCACCTCAATACTTTGTTATATATCCTTTGTTGGCAATTACAGAGGTCAAACGTTTTCTGTAAGTCTTTACAAGGTTTTCACACACTTTCTGGTATTTTGGCCCATTCTTGTTGATGGTTTAGGGCTGTCGCTGGGCATCACAGACTTTCAACCCCCTCCAAAGATTTTCTATGTGGTTGAGATCTGGAGACTAGCTAGGCCACTCCAGGACCTTGAAATGCTTCTTATGAAGGCACTCTTTACTTGCCCGGGCGGTGTGTTTGGGATCATTGTCATGCTGAAAGATCCAGACACATTTCATCTTCAATGCTCTGGCTGGTGGAATGAGGTTTTCACTTAAAATCTCACGATACATGGCCCAATTCATTCTTTCCTTTACCCGGATCGGTCGTCCTGGACCCTTTGCAGAAAAACAGCCCCAAAGCATCATGTTTCCACCCCCGTGCTTCACAGTAGGTACTGTATGGTGTTCTTTGGATGCAACTCAGCATTCTTTCTCATCCAAATATGAAGTTCTATTTTGGTTTCATCTGACCATATGACATTCTCCCAATCCTCTTCTGGATCATCCAAATACTCTCTAGCAAACTTCAGATGGGCCTGGATATGTACTGGCTTAAGGAGGAGGTCACATCTGGCACTGCAGGATTTGAGTCCCTGGCGGCGCAGTGTGTTACTGATGTTGCCTTTGTTATTTTGGTCCCAGCTCTCTGCAGGTCATTCACTAGGTCCACCCCTGTTTGGTTCTGCAGTTTTTGCTCTTTTTGAAATCTTTTCACTCCACGGCATGAGAGGGAGATTATCAGTGGTCTTATATTAGTGGTCTTCCTTTTTTTTTAAATTGCTCCCGCAGTTGATTTCTTCACACCAAGCTGCTTACCTACTGCAGGTTCAGGCTGCGCAGCCTGGTGCAGGTCTACAACTTTTTTTCTGGTGTCCTTTGACAGTTCTTTGGTCTTAGCCATAGTGGAGTTTGGAGTGTGACTGTATGAGGTTGTGGATAGGTGTCTTTTATACTGATAACAGATGCCATTAATACAGGTAACAAGTGGAGAACAGAGGTTACAAATCTGTGAGAGCCAGAATTCTTGCTTGTTTGTAGGTGACCAAATACCTATTTTCATAATATATAATTTGCAAATAAATTCAGAAAAAATGCTACAATGTGATTTTCTAGATTTTTTTTTATTTTGTAACTCATAGTTGAGGTATACCTATGATGAGGCCTCTCTCATCTTTTTAAGTGGAGAACTTGCACAATTGGTGGTTAAACTAAATACTCCCCCCCCCCCCCCCACTGTACATGATATTTTTTGTTATGTTATGATTGTGTTACACAACTGGGGCAAGATTAATGTTTGGGCTATTTTAAATTTAGGTCATTTTTCTTTGATGTGATTTTATTGTTGCTTACCTTAAGGAAATCCTGTAATTCCACAGTCTTCTCCTTAACAATCTCCTCGTGTTTGCTGAAGATGAAAGGAATGCTCATATAACACTGGAAGGTCTTCCTGTTCAGGTTTATGTCCATTGGAGAAAGCCCATAACCAGCCAAAAAGCAGATACGATCGCTGCAATCGCTGAGCTGGCGCTGCAGTTTGGGCATCTCTTGAGCTTTAACCTTATTGACGTAGTCCTGTAATGGGAACAAGAATGATGTTAGAACTTAGAGTTAATAAGCGGTAATAAATCTGGAAGTACAGGATCACCTTAAGAGCAACAAGCTCGTGTGTGTTTGAAGGAATGCTCTTGGCTTTTGAATGGATCGTCTCAAATTCTTCATATAATCTGTAGGTATTGGAGACACACAAACAGAAACACACAAACAGGGGTGAGGAATGTTAAAGAACAATACTGTACTAATTTGACATATATATAAAAAGTCTTGTTTTGAGCAATTATGTTTTGAGAACAGGTGGTTAAGGTTTCACTGTGAGACACAGAATGATCAGACTCTTACTATTACAGGCACTGTTACCGAATAACAATAATTCCAACAGTGAGACAGTATTGGCTCTCACTTTTTACTGCAAGTCTGGTGATCCTTGAGTAGACGGGCGACCAGTCTCCTCCTGAGTCCCTCCGCACAATTTACTAGTACACGGATAAGCTCCTGGCAGTGTACTTCAAACATACCGATGCGTAAGATCTGTCCAATTTAACAACAGTGACAAACCCTGTATGAATCTCTGACCATATTAATGGTGTTTCATGAATCTTATATTATATAATATATATATAATTACAATATATATTTTTTATAAATATTAAACCGAGAATCACATAAGCTATCTTTCCACAATTGCTATTTTTATAGTTGTTGGACCTTTCCAGAACACACTTGTACATGATGTTTAACCTGTTTAGAAAACAATTATTTCAATCTTAGCCTACAAAGAATGTTATGAGCTTCAGACAAAGATAAAATATGTTTCCCTCCTATACTGCATATGATTTACCAGACTTATAAGTAAAATGCAAATATGGTGAAAATAAAAAATAAACATATACCTGCCACATCTAAGGCTAATTCATGATTAGAGGTACATGTCATGTCCATGGGCTGTATTTATCAAATTTACTACTAATTATTTAAAGCAATGCTGAGTTTTATATTGGAACATATTTCTCCTTCATTTAATACAAAAAGTCAATAGACCACATCATTTATTTAGCAAAAAGAAAGCATACTATGTGCTGGAATTTGCTATTTTTGTCCTGTTCGATTTTCTAAATTTCGGGTTTGGCTCTTTAGATTAACTCGAACGAAACATGTTTTTGTATACAATTTTCATAAATGATTGTTCAAAATAATGATTAAACGTGTTTCATAAACTATTTTGTTCATTCATTGGAAAATTCCCCAAGTCACATGTCCAACAGCATGATTTGAAGAGAGTTTGGTAAATTTCTACTCCTCCTCTTCAATATTTTATCAATATTATTGTATGTATATCATTTAGGCATTTGGCAGACGCTCTTATCCAGAGCGACTTACATTTTTATCTCATTACACATCTGAGCAGTTGAGGGTTAAGGGCCTTGCTCAAGGGCCCAACAGTGGCAACTTGGTGGTTGTGGGGTTTGAACCTGGGATCTTCCGAACCGTAGTCCAATGCCTTAACCACTGAGCTACTTCTGGCCCCAAATGTATATGTTCTTGTAAACTTGCTTTAGGTGTTTAAATGAGCTGGTAAAGGTTATGTGGTGAATGGTCTGAATTTACATTATATATCACAATGATTTTATGGGGTATTGATAGTGATTTGTGTCTGAAATCAAAAGCAATACGGAAGAGCAAAAGAAACAAAATAAAAGTGAGTATAAGTCTGACCATTTAAAAATAATTGTTTCGTGAATCAAAAGAAGAAACACATAAGAGCAATGAATGAAAATTAAATTAAATTAATCAGATGTGTTGGGCAGGACTCTAATAGAGATACCACAGGGACTCTGGATTGGAGACACATCACAGACACATCTGGACTGGAGAAACATAGATAAGACACACATCTGTACTACACAGACAACAATCAGACACACATATACTGTTTCTACACTAAGGAGACACCACAGACACTATAGACTTAGAATTGAACATAGAGTTTGAATAAATTATTGACTGTTGTTTAAATGTTTTTTTAATCCACTCATTTGAATTCATCATCTTCATTGCACTATATTTTTATCTCAAAGAAGGGTTTCTCTTGTTCTGCTAATGTGTCCCGTCAACTGTGTTCCTTTCATCAACTGTGTTAACTTGTCTATCAACTGTGTTACGTGTGGTTATACATCTTTTAATTGTTGGCTAAACTGTAACAAAAAAAAAAAAGATGTGGAGTATCTCTGGAGAGGAATGATGAGTATGATGAATAATAAATTTGGGTTTATGTTGATATGATAAGATATCTGTCTTGATAGTATCCCACAGAATGCCCATTACCAGGTTTAAAATTCATATCTTCAAATCAGTTAGACAGAAAATCTGAAAACCAATGGAAAATAGACTAAAAAACGTTCAAACCAATGTTTTACCAAATGTGTAGTACTTTATGCATGTTTTATATAACACAACATTTGTCCATAACACAGCTGACAAAATAATGAATCAAATGTTAATTTTCAATAAAATATATAGCCAATTAATGATTTTAGCACATTAGGGGGGTATATTACAGAAAAATCTAGTTTATTAAACTGACCTTGCAGTAGTCATACTGGATCTCATCAGCCAGCTGCTGGTAGTGTATCACCTCCGTTATCAAGTCCTGGTAGGAGTGGTCCTCTGTCAGGAACTGCTCTACATCCTGGTTGGCCTCAGCCGATACGAGGAGAGCAAATTTGTCAAAAAGGCGCACATGTTCACTTGGCAAAATGCTCTCTTCATGTATCATGCGCTGAATTTCATCCTTTTGTGCCTGCAGCATCTCAGGCCGGATGATGGGTTTCAAGATTTTGTCATCGTCTGAGCCTGGCTACAACAGAAAATCAAAAAACAGGTTTGTGTGAAATATATATAGTAATCATTGCACTTCAGTGCATCATTGTTGTCCATAAAAGTCATTTTTATTTGTTCCAATTACTATCAGTGTATGACCCTTTACCGCCAAAAAATTTACCATTTAAACATGCTAAAACGATTAGCATTCCTTACAAGATGGAGTTTTGCAGAATGTAGGGGGACAAAAATGTTTATTTTCTTAAAAGAAAGTTTTCACAAATTAAAAAAAAGAGTACTGACTCTTACCCATTCTGAGTACATATTTGTCTCGACTCGTGGCACTGAGCTAATGCATGTCAACATAGCATCATAGACCTTCAACAAAATGTCCTCAAAGTCCTTGAATTCTGGCTCAAATACTATCTTGTTTTGCTTCACGATCAATCGCAGAACAAATCCAGGATGCTCATAAGCTTTCACTGAATGCTTTACAAAAAGACAGCATGAATTAATTATACCGGATTTTAAATGCAACATGGTCTTAAATAAAGGATGCACAAACACACAAGATGAAAAACAAGAGAAAAAAGTGTTACCCAGAAAGCACATTCAAGATCACCTAGTATAATACATACCAGGTGAGACAAATTAAAGGATCATATTGGGTACATGGGGCAAGCCAAAATGCTTTGTCAGTTAAATATAACATATTGTGATGCTACAATATAGCATACAATAGTAAATCTGGTATTACGTATGTAATTAAAAACCAATGATTAACAAAACTTTAAGATTAAAGAAATTAACTTTATGAAAGAACTGAAGTAGCAAGTAGCAATAATTTGTCAAACAAAATCTAACAATACTGTCTGTTCTGCAGAGAAGTGAGCTCATAAGTACAGGTAGGAAAATGCGAACTTAAGAAACTATATATAAGGTGAACCAGCAAGTGGAAATAATAATAGAGAAAATGGACTAGCAATTTGAAATATGAATAAAATTAAATGAATATAAGGCCATGATCATAGTACAATGAAAACAGAATGTATATGATTCTTTTTATAGTGATGTTAGAGCAGTTAACCCACTCCTGATACAAAGCAGAGCATGTCAAATCTAAATTTCTAGTGTAAAATCTTATTGGCAGTAAAGACTACCTGTAGCGTTCATTTGCAGTTCTTTGTCATAGCGGAACTGAAACATTTTCTTACTAAAAGTACTTCATCCAGTAGGTTGGGGAGAGGATGTGAAGTGTGAAATCTCCAACGTATCTGTAGCTCTCCACCACCTCCTCACCCAGAATGTAGACTGTGATTGGTGTAGACTTGGTCCTCCTGAGATCAACAACCATCTATTTGATCTTGGTCATGTTCAGGACTAGGCGGTTCCTCTCACACCAATTCACAAAACTGTCCACAAAAAGGTCTCTGTACTCCAGTGCTGTTGACCACTTTTTTTAGACATGCATCACCACAGCCTCACAAACTACTGTATGATCTGTCCAACATGTGCCTTACAAACTGTGGAGGTGTCAACGACCTTCTTTATCTAGGCACAGCATGACACCAAAGCATATTCTGAATGAAATGAGGAAGTTTTTTTGACCGGAGATACAGGAGTGCCTGGTACAAGTAAACATGTAGATGTTAAAAATGTGATCCATGTCAATGTGAAAAGTAACCTCTTAATCTTTTTTAAACTCCTCAACAGTTTGAATAACTGCCGTGGCTGAGCAATTCACAGTACTGTGCTTTCAGGGTAACAACCAAATAATAAGCTGGAAGTTGAAGAAGTTAACATTAGCACATAGCATTCAATGTATGTCTTACTGGATCTGGAACTATCAGGCGTGTGTAGTCATAAATAGACTCCAGGGCCAGATTCTGGAGCTGAGTAGACATTAGAGCAGCTGCACAGTTGAAGAACGACTGCAACCATAATGGATCAGTACTGTTCGGTAAAAAGTTGCACTGGCTTCCCTGGTTGCAGATTTGTTGCACTTCAGGAATCCACCTGTTTTACAAAAAAAATAAAATACATTTTTTTCAATATTTCTGCTGTACAAACTAAACTATTCGCTCTACCAGTTCCAATTAGACGTCACATTAACCTAGACAATTTCTATTTCTTACACTCACAAAAAATCTGACGTAATATACTTGGTTTATGTAAATTATAGAAATTGAGTTGAGAAAAATAATTGTTTTTAGTATTTATTCAATTTTAAACAAAGATTTGAAAAGAAGTCTGTGCTTTAACCTAAATAACAAGGGTATAATATTCTATTGGTAATACATAGTGGGATGTAAAAGTAGCAGTTTGTATACTTGTTTAACAGAGTGGACTGAGCACAATCAATGTGTTGGCTGACAATCTGGTGGAAGACAAAGAGCTCCAAAGCCTCATCTCTGTTATGGAACTCTGTAACTTCAAGAAAACGTAAATCCCTGTGCAAAAAAGAGTAAGATGGATAATTTACAGTTAAACAGTGGAAGAAAGTGAAAATGGAAAATCGAAGACACAAAAGAAATGAAAAGAATGTTTTATTTTATCTTACTTAAATCTTGAACTGCATTACTGATAACAAATTCATTAAAATAAGTAAGTTGGCAATAATTTTTCATTGTGTTTGTCAAACAATAAACAAATAAAGAGGACCTGTCTGTATATACAGGACAGTGTTTCCACTTACTTGAAGGATATATGCCACAGATTCATGACAGACTGCATAATGGGGTTGATGGCATGGAGATTCTGTCTTATCACTTTTACTGCTTCATGGAAAGATGCCCTCCATGGCTTAGGTATAATTGCTATCCTGAAAGACAATGTAAACCGACAAATTCTATGTAAAGCCTACAAACATTTGACCACTTGTTCTTGAGATATCATGTCTCCATCACCTACTGGCAGTATTTTTTTTTTAAAGTGAAAGTATTTAAAAAGGCAACTTGATTGGTGGTATTAAATGAATTTCAAAAAGCAATCTATGCGGTTACAGGAACATAGTCAAAATGGTTTGCATTGGGCTGCATCACACAACCCTATATAGTATAAAGTTAGACTTGCTCTTGTCTGTGAGGTAGAAATGTGTCATCTTTCCGGTCTTCGATCTCTTTCTGGTCTTGTAGCAAAAAATCCACTGCAAAAGGGAGGGGGATTTAACGTTGTTATTGTAAACTATTCATGTGTGAGCAATACAAATTAGTTTTGAAATAATTCCAAGAAACTATTTACAAACATACTGTACACTATTGAAGTTTTCTAAATTGAAGCAGCATTCAAGTGCAAAATCAATATTTGTTTAAGAAATGCTTGGCTACAACTCTTGGAACCAGGAAACTGAACAAACCCAATACTTTAAGAATCCAGAATTATTAGCATGCAGACAATCCAGATGATCAATATATGATCCATCTACTTATCAATATAGAGAAAATCGTTATGAACTAAAGCTATAAGGAGAAATCAATCTAAAAGGAGTTGTAGTGTTAAGTGTTGTGTAACAATTACATATTTTCCATTACAGACCAATAAAACACTATAACCTATATCTTACCTATAGCTTTCTTTGCACTCTGCAAATAATCATCTCTTATCTCATCTATGAGAACCTCCATGGATCTTGTTAAAATTTTCAGATGATTCGGTACCCGGCACAAGATTCCCTCCAACAAGGACTCATCCATAGTACCCGAGTACAGTGTGTCAATCCCGTATTTAATTAAGTTATTATATCTCTGGGGGAAAAGATACAGGAAGAAAAGGAAATCACCCTCTTGGCCAAATCTTATTTAAAAATTTGTCTAAAAATAGAAAGGAGTGGGTGTGACAAAGTTACTTTGTGCATAATTATGCAGGCATGATAATCATATATAACAAAATTGGTACAGTATACAAAATGGTGACTTTTATACAGTACTGTAATTTTCGTTTTTTAGATTTTGTTTGTATAATTAATGTGCTAATTATTAACAGTTTATTTATTGTTAGGTGGTCTTGCAATATTAGAGAAATTATGGAAAATTTATTTTTGCAGAATTGCATGCACTTTTGTTCATAGCAGCTTCTTACCGCCATTTTCCCAGACTGCATCTGAGAACTGTGTGGTTCTTCTAAGCTTTCTTCTGTGTCTGATTCCTCACACCTATGCCAGATAAAGTGGGGCAATGAGACAACTTTTAATAAAGTATTAATACAACATTTAAAGATATGGGCCTCCTTAACAAAGATGTGATGTTAATTCTAAATTTAGATATATGATTATTTTCTCAAACCCTTTCAAGCATTAAGAGGTATTATTTAATAATTTTATATTTAAGGACTAAGGAGGTACTGTAGGTGCAATTGTCAGAAAATGAGATGAAAGTATTAGTATACTAATATGATTAAATATTTGATTAAATGTTTTGTTGCATTGTTGCTATTGATTGTGATTTTTTGATGCATTTATTAAAAACAAAATCCTATACTGTGTTATTCTTTACACAATTTCTTACTTTTTTAAATACCGAGTTATGGATGTTAATACTTAATTTATACTTAATTTCATGGGACAGTAAATAACATAATTATTCCTATTAATCAAAACATGAAAAGAAATAGTCATCAAGAACTAATAAGATGTTACTGTATATACTGTAGGTCATGACATTCAGATTCAGAAAAACAAAACTTACAAGAATATATCGATAAGAGTCCTGCGAAGCTCCTTGCGGTCTTCCTTCATCTTCTTATACTGTTTGAGGAAATCAGACGTCCTGAGCAGTTTGAATTCGCTGTAGTCTGGGGGCTTGCTCCCACTGGGTATTTCTAATGAAAAGGAAAGGAGTAATCAGTTGAAATACCAATTTAACACAACCCAAGATATCATTATCTCTATCAAATATTTAAAAAATAGTGATTGGAAAAAAAAGTATGGTTATTGTCTCTATTGGCATTTCCACTTTTTATGAATATGATGTAATGCGATATCCTTACTGAAAAACGAGTCATCCAGTTTTCCTGGCTTTCCCGTGAGTATCATGCTTAGTTTCGTCATCCACCTAGGCCTGTTGTGACACTGAAGGACACAAGACATTTATATGAACACCAAAATTATATTGCCTTATGAATTAGATGAATTGTGCTCACATTTATTGCTCACCCTTGGACATTGTGGCATGTGATAATGTGGCTCTGGGAATCCGCTCCCAGACTGAATTTTCTTTCCTGTATCCTGAGATGGGGGAAAACTACTTTGTTGTAATAAGGCCTGACCAATTAATTTTCTTTATAACCTAATTTTTGGCAAGGTAGATTATGAAATAATGATGGCTCATTGAGTAAAGTCAGAGTTTTGTATTCAAGGTGCAGAAAAGGAATAGAAAAATTTAAAGAGAACCTTATCCTATCAGTGTGTTTAATATTACGTGCATAAAATAACAAAAAAAAATTTGAGTCCGAATCAGAAACCTGATGGACAAGAAATAATATAATAATAAAATTTAGTCAATGCCACATTAGGTTAAAATCTTTCACAAGTCAGTGCAAATAGTGCCTATTCAACACAATAGTGCCTAACAGACTGTTCACAAAGCTGAGAGATCTAGGACTTAACAAACGCTTGTGTGCCTGGGTGTTGGACTTCCTCTCGGACAGATCTCAAGCGGTGAGAGTGGGCAAGTGCTTCTCCAGCAGCATCACCATCAACACAGGTGCTCCACAGGGATGTGTTCTCTCTCCACTGCTATACTCTCTCTACACTTCAGACTGTGTGGCCATGTTCGACTCCAACACCATCGTTAAGTTTGCTGACGATACGGTGGTGCTGGGCTTCATCTCCAACAACGATGTGTCGGCCTACATAGATGAAGTGGAGAACCTGGCACTATGGTGTGAAGAAAACTGCCTCCGACTGAACGTCAGTAAGACGAAGGAGCTGGTGGTGGACTTCAGAAGGGGACAACTGGACCACAAACCCCTCATCATCAATGGAGCTCCAGTGGAGAGAGTGAGCAGCTTCAAGTACTTGGGCGTCCACATCTCCGAGGATCTGACTTGGACTGAGCATATCTGTGCTCAGACGAAAAGGGCAAAGCAGCGTCTGTACCACCTGAGGCAGTTGAGGAAGTTTGGGGTTTCCCCTGCTGTCCTTAAGGCTTTCTACTCGGGTGCTGTTGAGAGCATCCTAACACAGAACATTTCATCCTGGTTTGGGAATAGCTGTGTACAGGACAGGAAAGCCCTCCAGAGAGTGATCCGGGCAGCTGAACGCTGCTGCAGGTTAACTCTCCCCTCCATGCAGGACATCTACACCAGGAGATGTAAAACCAGGGCAGCTCGTATCATTAAGGACTTGTCGCACCCCAATAACGGACTGTTCAAACTTCTGCATTCAGGCAGAAGGTTCCGGGTCATTATGGCCAAAACGGAGAGACTCAGGAGGAGTTTTTATCCACAGGCGATTAGACTCCTCAACCATGATGGGCCACTCTCCCATTCATAGGACTGGTAACAGTTCACCCACACACTGCTGTGCTGACATTCCACACTGCACACTGCACTTTAGTCTGGACTGTAAGCATCACTTGCACTAACATCTTTATCCTGCTCAGATACACATTTTATTATTATGGTTACATTTGCACCTTGTTTTTTTTTTTTTTTAATTTCTATTTCTATTTATAGATTATTTCTTTTTGTTTCTTGTTATTTGCACAAAGTAGGAGCGGTTCAGGATACATTTCACTGCGTGTTGTACTTGTATAACTATGCATGTGACAAATAAAGAATCTTGAATCTTGAATCTTGAATCTTGAAATAATTATTAGCTTGCCTTTTGTTCACTTATGTTACACATAAGGTATTTAAAAAAAAATTACGATCCTGTATTATAAATCTACACCTGTACTATGAATTATAATAACCTTTAATAACTAATAATCTTAATTGACCATGAAACAGGTAAACTGTATCACAAACGCCTAATCAGACGTATCAATTGTCAGTCTTACGCTGCCCTCTAGTGGTACCGACTGAACTTTTTTTGTTTGTTTGTTTATTCAGTGTAGGCTCAAATACGATGAATGAATATCAACGAAACCAGAACATTTTGGAACTTGGAAATTAGCGGACTTACCTTACTATCCATGTTAGTGACTTAAATGTCCTCATTAAATCTGTAAAAGGCAAAAAAGATCAATTAACATTAGTTCAATTATATAAAACTGACTCACATCCGTTTAATTTCTCATTTCTTAAACAATTCTTATTATAAGAATAAGACGTGATTTTGATTTATTATTCATATATTGTGTATTAATATAAACGATTAATTACAGTTGCAATACTAAATCTTAACCTCATTTTATTCGGATTGTATGCTATACTTAATCTAAAAAATGTCGCATATGATGGTGTTTATATGAAGTGTTTAATTTGAACACCGACAACTAGTAAAAACATCGTGTCGGACCGAGCCGTTAACTGGTCCTTAACTAGTCCAAACTTTTTTTCTTTTTTTTTCAAATAAAACATGGGGCGAATTAAATAGAAAACAATAATAATTTTCTTATGCATACAATACCTTGCGAGTTTTTACGGGGAAGAGAAACGATTAAAGATAGTCTTGTCTTTTATTGTTCCTGTTTTCCGGCAGTTGGCATCGAGTAAATTTCCGCCGAATTGAAGAACGCGATGCGCGCCGCTTAATATTTAATACGTCGGATTGTGACATACGTATTGTCCTGTAGCTATGGATACAGAAATTACGTATCAGCAAGTTGTTATTATTATTATTATTATTATTATTATTATTATGAAAATGTATATTTTTAATAATTAATTAATTAATATTAATATTGAAGTGATCTTTTTTTCAAACTGAAATTATCACTGATTACATTAAAGCTAATCAGATTATTTTTAGCTTTAATTTTTTAACTACAAACCCGAGACCTTGATTTCCAAATGAACTTTCCTGAAAAGAACACTGTGGACCACTGAGGAAAGGTGAAGTTTGTTTTCTCCTTAGCCCAGGGCAGACCCTTCTTACAGTGTCTCTGGTTCAGGAGTGGCTTGGAACTAGGAATGCCACCATTTATAGCCCATTTCCAGAAGACTTGCTTGACAGTCTTTTTAAAGCTGTGATCATCCCTGTTACTTGTGCACCATTTCCTACCACAGTTTTTCCTGCCAGTCAATTTTCCAGACGGTTCTATGGGATGACCTTCTGTGCGTTAAACTCCATATGAGGAGTCAATGATTGTCTTCTGAACAATTCAGCAGTCTGACCCATGATTGTGGTTGCATGCACTGATTATACAGTAAATACAGTGTATGAGATACTTGATTTCTTATTTTCATGAGCTTTTACTGTAACTGTTGAAACTAAAATGAAAAAATGTCTGTCTGTCTCTCTCTCTCTCTCTCTCTCTATATATATATATATATATATGTATATATATATATATTTTTTTTTTTTTTTTTTTTTTTTTTTTTTTTTTTTATTAATTAATTTTTTAATATTTGACTTTTATATGAGTCTTTTAGTTTTTAAATTAAATAAAATAAAATAAAAACCTTCCCAAATGCACTGTTATAGCAACTTTCTGAAACAAAGGTTTGTTATAGACAACCTTAAGTGCCTGAGTGAAATAATGTACAGTACAAGGGGCATTTATGTCAAACCAGGACTTTTGAACCAGAAACATTTAACATTTTAAGAAGACTCTTAGCTACAGTACAACATTTAAATGGTGAAAAATTTAAAAGAAGGTTGTACATCCATGAATGATGATACTGGCTGAGGTGGCTCAAAGTCTACTGCAGACAGTGAAACTATAAATACTATACTGTAGATGCAATGAATACCTTGCATACAGTTGCTGATTTTTTCTATTTATATATTTTGTTTTTGCACATTTGTCACACAAATAATTCCGATCAACAAATTTTCATTTTACACAAAGATAACCCGAGTATATAGAAAACACAGTTTTAAAATGATGTTTTTCTTACCAAAAAGAACAAAAAGGCTAGTCTCATTTTTGTATAAAACAAAAAAAATAAATAAATAAACATCTCGATTATCCCCATGACTGCTAAAATTCATGTAACAAATATGTGCAAATGTGTACAATGGACTATCAAGGTACTCTGTAAAAAATGAATCATGAGGCTTGTAATTTTCATTAAAAAAAAATTATGTAATAATTAAAAATAATGTGCATATTTCATTTTTAAAAAATGGTTTTCTGTGTTTTTTATAATATATTGAGAACATTTCACTAATAAAATTAAGAAATAAATTTTACCTATTTTTTTAAGGAAATGAGTGCAATTTTTAGGCTTAATTTGAGGAACCATTTAGTCAAAAAATTTGTGGAAAAAAGGCTTCATATTTATTTTAAGAGAATTGGCTCAATTATCCGGATTTTATCAAGTCACCTTCATTTGAATCTCAACAACAGCAGCAGTGTTCAGACGCCATGTTGAAGGAGCAGACGAACAGTGTAAAATGTTAAGAAGTAAGTTAAGCCCCTTACTAATTTTTATACTTTATTTTGATTTCTTAAATAAGCTCCTTTGTTGCATTAGTGTCAGCAATATAAATGAAATAAATTAAACATTGTGAAAATTTCTGAAAACATCCTGTCCGCCAGTAGCATACATGAGCTTGTTGTTGTGTCTCCACAGTTCACTGGAACAGGTTTTGGAGAGTGCACCTACAGTATGCGGTTTCTCGCGGTGGCCGTAAGTACGGTTCATTATGATTCACCGCGAGTTTTTGCCGCTGTGAGTACGTTTCCATCTTTCCGCGCCGGTCTTCGCGAAAGCTTCCGGACCTTACAGAACTTCGTGGAGCTCCAGCGGAACGTTGGCGGGCAATCGCGCTGACTCACGGTGCCTGACACCGCATCTGAGTCAAACCGCATAGGGGAAATAGGGTTTTATTTAGTCGCTCTGGATAAGACCGTCTGCCAAAAGCCTAAATGTACATGTAAAGAGGGTAATGTTACAAAGATATGAACCTAGAAATGGTTTACTGTACAAGTTCTCTGAGGTTTTAGTACAGAATGTGACTATTCCCACAAGAAAAGATGCTAGCATATAATGCTAAACAGTTGATTTCAATAGAAATTGTCAGTTACAAACTGTTTAACAAATTGTTTTACAGATCTTAAATCTGCTGTAAATGTTATATACACTATTTTACACAGTGTTTAATATTTTAATACCAGTGAAACATGAAATAAAAGCATGTTTAACACCAAAATGCATTATGTATTCATTTCATTATAAAATGTTTTTTATATTATTAAGTAATTTTCCTTAATACATATGAGTACCTTTTGTTTTATCTGCTTAAACTAAAAAAGATTATTCCACTAATAATGTTAAAATCATCATGTATCTGGCTAAATAATTTAGGATATTTTACATGATTTATTTAAGTAGATTCTGCTAGGGGATAAAATCAAGCAGTAAATACTTAAAAATAATATGCGTCTGGCTAAATAATTTAGGATTTTTTACATGATTTATTCAAGCAAATTCCACTAAAAAAAAATCAAGCCTTAAAAACTGCTTAAAAATATTACGTGCAATTTTTTTACCATGTTTTTTTTAAGTAGATAGCACATAAGATTTTTTACAGTGTACAAAGTACATACAGATAAAAATAAAGGTGATCAAGTCTGCACAAATTAAATGGAACATTGTTTATTATTAACAGAATGATAGCTACAGTATTTATACAAGCAACATATAGTAAAGAGAGTACAAAGAGTATTTAGAAAAATGCTTTTTTGAACAGTTTGTGAACAGTACTGTATATATTTGTGGATACTATACATGGTTGTGCCACCATCATGGACTGCTACTTTATGAATCCATCTGGCAGAGAAGAGCAACTCCGCGACGAATCCAGTGTTCAGGTGGTCTGTCTGAGTTGAGGCTCATGGAGATGACATAATTGGTTGAGTGGCCTGTGGTGGACAGCGTCCCTCGTCTCTCACTCGTCTTATATACTGGTGAAATGTAGCATAGGCACTCGGGGATGTCCTGCTTCTTCATGGGGATGAGCCAAATCTATAATGGGGTACACAGTTTCGGAATTGAAGTTGGTGTTGTAGAATATGAAAACACTAAAATGTACAGGTTATGGGGTCCTCCAGGATCAGGACTGTGAACCACTGACCTAGTATTACAGTAGCAGTATCACATTTTCTCAGAAGTGTTCTGACAAATATGCAACTAATTTTGTAGCCATATTGTGTTAATCACCTGCACTTGACTTTTCTGGAGAACTGATGAATAGGAGAATGATAAAATTAAGAAATAAGCAAATTATTATTTACCACTGGCATGGTGTCATGGAGGACCTTGGGGTAAGACTCTGCCAGGAGCTTCTTTTCTCTGTCCCAGCGTGCCCCTTCAAGGAATAGACCACTAATGTAGATGCCTGTCAGGGATGAAAAGAGACATCATGGGTTGTAAACATTCATCACCATGAACTGCAAACATGTTGGGTCTCTCTGTCTCTATCGCAGATACACATGCATTTTTAATGATTTTACACACCCTGAGATTAGCCTGAAGAAGCAGCACTGAGTCAGACATTGAGGACTCTAAAACTTGGAAGAACACTAGTGCATACACAACTACACACAATCAGATTCCATACATTATTACATGCTCATGGGAAAAGAGCAAGTTGTCTCTGAGTAATAGCGCATGGATACAGCTAGAGGTTAATGTGTCCTTTCTCCTCTTTCACCCTGACTTGTGTTATGTTCACTCATGTTTAAGCCTTTCTTTATTAGCCTTTTTCTCTGTACTGTATGTATCCATGACTTTGTTTTTTAATATTTGTCTCTCTATGTCTCTTCATCTCTGTCTGCTTTTGTCCATCCATATATCTGTCTGTACATAGGCTGTATAAAATGTAGTACTGAATGCAACGTTTCTCTATTTTTGTTAATATCTATTAATTTATTTACCCTTTTGTTTAACAGGAACACCTTGCACCTACCCTGTCTTGTGTAAACACTTCAAACTGGTGGTGGTTGTGTAGTGGTGTGGGAAGAGTTTTCTTAACATACACTGGGGCTGTTAATGCCAATCAAGAATTATTTAAATGTCACAGTCTATCTGGGGTTTTGTTTATTTTCCAACTCTCTTTGTCTTACCATCCTCAGGTGGCTCTATAAACTTTATTTCATCCATGACTTGGAAGTTGAAGGAGAGCAGGTCGATTGGGATGGTGTGTTTGCGAGCATAATTCTGCTGAGCTCCGGTTAGGAAAGCTTGGGTGAAGAAGAAGCCTGACATCCAGAACACAACTGGCATACCATTATCATACCAGTCCTATAACAGCAAAACACATAATTAACACTCTATCATCATTAATGCTGCATATTACAACTCTATGAGATGAATAGAACCACAATCTTTATTAACTCACTACAACAGCATCTAAATACTTTAAGAATATATACATTAATATAACTGTAAATGCTTACAGTTTACGGAAAGTACAGCAAAATAATTTTTTTGGTTACTGAAAAGTCAAATAGTACATGTTTACAAAGAAAATAAAGACTCTACAGAAAAAGTAGGTTTATAATCCATAAAAGCAGCCTGGTGGCACAGCTTGAAATCTAAGGTCATGGTCTATGTGAAAACTAATAACTTATTTAATGTTATGTAAAAACAAAAAAGGAAAACTTTAAATGATGTGCTGATGATATGCCACACTATTATGCTCAGCTCAGTACTAATAAATATATGGCTTTTTTGGGTTCATGTGCAGGTCTGGTATATACTGTATCTCAGGACAACCAAGCTAACCTGTAAGAATTTGAGTCTCTCCAGGAAGTCACTGACATATCCTCCAAGAGGTTTAAGACTTGGATATGACTTTTTCATCCACATTCCTGGGACACGGCCCTTCAGGATACTTGTCACTACTTCCTCTAACTCAGCTGACATCACCACCAGCCCCTGCAGCACAGAAATGAAAATACAGAAGGTAAAGATCTGGCACATACTGTATTGTGTCAGTCAAAGCCACCAGTTCATCCAGGTTTCTCCAAACCTGTCTCAGCTTTTGCTAATGTTCCTAGAATACTTCAAAGCTTGCCTAACAGTTCTTCATTGTTAAGCAGAAGTGTCACTTAGGTTCATCATTCTCTTTGAAGCTCCAGTACGTTCTCTAAAGTTACACTATTCCTCATATGCACCTGTAAGAATTTTTCCAAGTTTTGCCACAGCTTCCAAGCTCATCTGACATTTCCAAGGCTTTTTACAACTACCAGAGTTTGTCTGAGGTTTAAGTAAGATTCCTCAGAGATTTAAATGTTCCTTTAGGGTATTGATCTAAGGCAGTGGTTCTCAAACTTTTTCTGTCATTCCCCACTTAAGGGGGTGAGCGAATTTTCAAGCCCCACTTGTCAACAAAATAATAACAAAATCGGCCAAGTTTACTCTTTATTGAAATATCAATTCCTAAACCAATACGATCAAACACCACCAAGTTAAAAAAAGATAAAATACACCTGTAATTGTTACAAGGCTTACGTTGTCACTTATCTTTGCATAATTGACCCCATGTTTATTAGCTGCTCAGCAATCGTTTGTAGTTTTTTTGCACTGGCCAATTCTGTATGTAACTTTGAATGAAGCTATTTGTGCTTTGCTGTCCACTGATTCAGATTTTACCATGCGATTATCCTGCTGTATGTATTCTGCCAGCTTTCTTTCAAAGACGTCCAGTGGTTTATTAACGTGACTGGAGTGTGTTGTCTCTAAGTGTCTTCCTAATTTGTTGGGTCTCATGCGGTCTGCTGCCAGCAGTTTAAGACACAAAACACACACGGGTCTCTCTTCTGCCCCCACCATCACCACCATGAATCCAAGCTGAAAATAGGCTTCATTAGGGGTGGGCGATATAACCAAAATCTTCTATCACGTTAGAAGCTATTTTCTAACCCAATAACGATATATATCACAATATAGCGATTTGTATCTGAAAATGCATAAATAAAAATGAAAACACAAAGAAATTGTTTTACATAATTTCATTTTTTATGTAATTTTATTTAAACTGTGAATTGCTGAGGTTTGCCGCATTTTTTTTACTTTGGCCATATTCGATTTGTATTTCAGATGATAGAAAAGGTTTGATGTGTTTCCACCCCTTGCTAAAACAGTGCACTGCAAATCACGTTCGTCTCATTCGTATCACTTTTCTTATCCCCAAACCAATTCCACACCACAGACGAGGCACCTTTTTTCTTTACAATCTCCTCTTTGTTGGTTTTGTCACATGTAAGTAAACTCACTGCTGCTGCAGCGTCTTCTTCCATTGTCGAAGTGTATGTGAAGCCAAACACATCAAAAGTGGGACGAAACCGTGGCACCCGATTGAACCAAATATCTGCGCAAATACAGCGCAGCGCGACTATCTGGATAGCGCAGAAATTATCTGGTTTATTTGCGCAGCCCGGTGGATCACGCAGCGCCGCTCGAATCACAAACCTGGGCGACTCACTGTGTTTTATTTAAAAACAATTCATTTAAAATGTCAGGACTGTTTAATATTGTTTCCGCCTTGCCATGCCTGGTTTGTACGTGCGCATCCCAGCGGGGTAAAATGTATTTTGATGGTCGGCGCGGTCTATTTCTGTCAGAGTTGCGCAAACTTTGCTCAAGTTTGTCCGACGTTAAACCGTTATTGTTCCACTATGGTTCCACTTTTTCTCCCGGCCCACAACTGATGTTATTTTAAATTTACTTGTATTAATGATCCATTTATTTGTGTGTGATTGTTTAGTTTTGAGTGTACGCTCTTCATTATCAATAAAGAAAAGCATGAATTAGAATAGGTACTTTCCTGTTTTTCCTCCCGTTCATTGCGCCCCACCTGTCATGTCTGTATTCCCCACTAGTGGGGCGCGCCCCACACTTTGAGAACCACTGATCTAAGGTTTCCTCTGAGCAACTAAAGCTGTTCTAAGATTTATCTATCTTCACTCATGGTTCTGACCTTAATGGCCTTTTGAATGTTGATGCATGAATCACGGATTGTTCGCAGGAGTTTGTTGAATCGACCCATCTCCTGCACCAGCACAGTGTTCATGCTCTGTTTGTAACTGGTGGGAAACTTGCGCATGGCAGCATCTGTGTCAAAGTCTTTTGGTAGTTTGCCCAAAATGTCTGCAGCCACTTCATACACCATGTCATCAGAGGATTTAGCATCACCACCAGTCATCCGAGACTGTAGGGAAGAGAAAAAGGAGAAAATTTGGATTAGTAAGGTCATGAAATTCAAAGTGATAAGTTAAAGCCCATGTAACTGGTTGGTAGTCAAAAGGTTGGTAGTCATTAACAGAGGTAGAAAGAGTAATAAAATTTTGTACTTAAGTAAAAGTACTGTTACTTTAGTGAACGTTTACTGAAGTACAAGTAAAGTTACACTTGTAAAAATCTACTCAAGTAAAAGTAAAAAGTAGCTCATTAAAAATTTACTCAGAGTAAAAGTTACTGAGTTAGTTTTTGTTTTAACAGCGGGGGTGGGATGGGGGATGGAACACCCTCGCATAATATATTTGTTCCCTTTGTTGTGCTTGAAATCAAAGTGGTCGCTTAAATATGACCAGGGGTTCGCTTCATAAGAATTTGTTGGCATTTCACTTTCAGCTGTGTCTGCATCACTGGCATCTGTTTTGTGAATTTAACTCGTTTGTTCTTCATCAATCAATTAGTGCAGTTTCCGGGGTGCAATTTTTTTTCTTCCCCATTGTATTCTTTGTATTATTTTTCATTTTCATTCATTTATTTTTTACTCAGTAGTGAATATGATTTAAAATGTAGTGAAGTACAATACTTTAAACAAAACATACTTAAGTAAAAGTAAAATAACAGATTTTAAAAACTACTTTAAAAGGTAGAAGTACACAAAAAAATCTACTCAATTACAGTAATGCGAGTAAATGTAATTCATTACTTTCCACCTCTGGGCATTAATTCCTCAAACAATAGTGCCTGTCTGGCGGGAATAGATACAGGAGCTTTTTAAAAGATGCTTGGTGATGTCATGTACTGTAGTCAGTGTTACATGCAGTAACAATGACAATGACAGTGGAAATTGGAAGATAATATGGTAATAGGCTTCATGTGTAGTGCTTTACAGGTAAAAGATCCAGTATCATCCATTCATAAAGTAAATAATAATATTTGGATAAAATGACTAATTTCTTCTAACTTCCCCGATGCGTGTTTGCAGAAATTTGTGTGGATGTGCAAGATTGAGGTGCAACTGCTAGCATAGTGTGAGCTAGCGCATCAAATCATTGGTCTCAGATGTATATTAGAAATGATCAGAAACATTAATTTTGAAGCAATGTGTTGATATTCATGTAACACATCCAAGCTATACGAGTCCCCCTGGTGTGTTCAGCCTATCGGAGCATGTATAGCACTTAAAAATGAGTTTGGAAAGTAAGCAAACTTCATAGTATCTTAGGTGTGGTTAGTTTGGTACTATAATGTTCCTCTGATGCTGTACTGTAGCTGATGTGAAGGTGGCATTGGGCCATCAATTTGTAGAAGGAGTCTGGAATCTTTCTCTTAAGCTAGAACTTAGTGAAAAAGTGAAATTTGTTTTCAATCACCCTGATTGTACACATGATTGATGTCTGTGATGAAGCAAGTTGTGTGTTATGGTGGTAACCAAAATAACCAGGCCAGGGATTAGAACAAAACAGTTTACTTAACAGCTAGTACAATAACATTTACAACAGCTCAACAGTAGTGCAATTATCCTCCTACAGTATATCCCTATCCGTCTTCTTTTCTCTTCTTCTTCATTTCCCGCTTATTCTTACAGTGCCACCTAGTGTTGCGGTTGCACTACATAATCAATGAACACAACATTTCCTCTCTCTGTAAAAGAACACACTCCGTATATAAGTGATTGTTAATAGCAAACAAAGGTAATAAGTAAATCTCTCTTACTTAACTTGACTAATGTCTAGTGCATAATCAGTAAACTTCGAACCTTGGAAACAGTATTAGCTATACTAATCAAGATTTTGCAATCTTCTCAACTTTTTTTTTTTTTTTTTTGGTCAACTATGACATGACATAGTCCTTTTGCCACTTGGGCTTGTGTTTAACACGTGGCTGTTTGTGAGAAGGAGAATGACTAACACCTGTATGTATCAGTCCAGATGTGTCACAGTCTTGTCCAGCCACAGGAGGAACCTGGGCAAGATGAGAGGCATTCCAAGTTTTCCCGTCACTCAGTAAGAAAGCGTTTGGACCTATTTTCTTCCTCACGGTTGCAGGAGAAGTAAATCTGGGATGAGCTTTAGGAACATGATGAGGCTTCCTTATCCTCACTCTCTCTCCCGGTTGAAAAGAAGGCATGCGGGCACCACGTTTAGCATCCGTGTAATGCTGCATTTTATTCTGATGCCTTTGAACTGCATGACGAGCAGAGACATCCGCTGGAGACGTGGCAGGCGGCAGGGAAAGAATATCCAATTTGGTGCGCATTTTCCTGCCATAAAGGAGTTCATACGGCGAGGTAGAAGTTGCAGCATGTGGTGTTGCATGATACACCTGGAGCCAGTTCATTACAGTCTTATTCCAAGGCTGTGACTGTTGAATAGCATCCTGAATGCAGCTTCTCAGGGCACGATGGAATCTCTCGACAGCTCCATTAGCAGCAGGATAGTAGACTGATGTTCGGCTGTGGGAAATACCTTGAGTGCGCAGGAATGAAGCAAAAGCTGCAGAAGTGAACTGCGGACCATTGTCTGTGACAATGTTCTCCGGGTTACCATGACGAGAGAAAACAGATGTCAGGAAGTGAATAACATCGTCCGTAGTGGCAGTATGTGAAAAGGCAACCTCAGGCCACTTAGAATAATAGTCTGTCAGCGTGATAGCATACCTGCAAGTGGAAACTGCGGTGTCAAAGGGTCCTACAATATCAAGGCCAAGTTTCTTCCATGGCCCATCAGGCAGTGGGACCGGTTGCAACGGAGCAGGGCGAGTACATGCTGTCTTATCGTTAACCTGGCAGAGTATACATGAAGCAATGCAAGAACGTACTTGAGAGTCCATCTTCGGCCACCAGTAAAGGTCGCGCAGACGTTGCTTTGTGCGGACAATCCCTTGATGACTCTCGTGTGCAAGCGTGATCAGTGTGTGTCGTAAGGAGAGTGGCACGATGAGTCTTGAGCCTCTGAGTATGTAGTTATCCTTGACTGAGAGCTCATCTCTGATATTGTAGTATAGAGACAGTACACCACTTACTGATTTGATGGAGGGCGGCCAACCACTTTCAATTTGCGAGCGCAAGGCTGACAGTTCAGGACAAGAAGAGCAAGCAGAGTCATAGTCAGCCACCGGAAGGGCGCTCAGAGCAGCAGAAATCTGTGCCACCATCTCGGGCTCTGCATCTGGGATAGAGTCAGAAGGCACAGGTAACGGGAGGCATGAAAGACAATCAGCAGTATAGTTCTGAGTGCCTGGTCGATAGATAATATCGTAATCAAAACAGAGCAGGCGTGCCGACCAACGGGCAACCCGCATTCCGGCTCGACCGATTCCCTTTGTGCTGAGCAGTGTCGTCAATGCCTGGTGATCTGTGCGGAGAGTAAAACGACGTCCCCACAGATATGTTCTCCATTTTTCTGTAGCCCACACGCAAGCTAGTGCTTCTTTTTCAATGGTCGAATATTTCCTCTCTGGTTCAGTCAATGTACGGGAAGCAAAAGCCACTGGCTTCTCTGTACCATCTGGCTGTATTTGTGCAAAGACAGCTCCAAGTCCATAATCACTCGCATCTGTGGAAATGACAGGTCGTAGAGAAGGGTCAAAAAGAGCAAGCGCTGGACTGTTCACAAGAAGTTGCTTAACTTCCTCAAAGCTGCTTTGTGCTGCAGGGGTCCATGTAAATGTGTCTTTTCCATTGGCACAGGCGCGCATAGGAGCCACAACTGTTGCAAAGTTAGGCAGAAACTTTGAATACCAGGATACTAGGCCCAGAAAGGATCTCAGGGCAACAGCATCAGATGGAGTAGGGGCTTCCAGGACGGCCTTAATGTGTTCTTGGTCAGGAAGAATGCCATCTGCAGTAACGGTATGACCTAGGAAGCGTAGGGAGATCTTCCTAAAGTGACATTTGTTCTCATTAAGCACCAATCCAGCTTCCTTCAGCTTTTGGAGGACAGTATTGAGGTTCTGATCATGCTCAACAGGGGTGTTGCCATAGACAATGAGGTCATCCAAATAATTTTGAACACCTGGGAAGCCATTTAGGATGTCAGCCATCATTTTCTGGAAGGCTGAGGGAGCCGACGCAAGGCCATATGGAACTCTGCAAAATCTGAACAGACCATCATGTGTGATGAATGCTGTAAGGTCTCTGCTATCTTCATGAAGAGGTAACTGGTAGTATGCATTAGCCAGATCAATTGTAGAAAACATCTTTGCACCTTGTAAATTCGCAAACAGTTCATCCACATGAGGCAGAGGGTAGCAGTCAATGATCACAGCTTTGTTTGGTTCACGGAGATCTGTGCACATCCGTATTCCACCAGTTTTTCGTCCCGTGACCACAATAGGTGAAACCCAAGGTGATGCATCAATTTTTTCAATCACGCCAGCTTTCAGCAAGCGCTCCAGTTCAGCTGAGACAGAAGCTCTTACAGCAAAAGGCAGGCGTCGTAGTTTCTGGCGTACTGGTTTAACAGTTGAATCAATTTTTACCTTATGCACAAAGTTTCGTGCACAACCAATGTCTGGAGTAGTAGGGATGCAGGAAGCAGGTGAAACAGTTACACAGCTGACGGCAGGAGCAGTAGAGATGCCAGAAGTAGATGCAGGATTTGTGGTAAGTACGGGTGGGAGACAGTGTTACCTTTGATGCAGATGTTTAAGGCTTTCATAAGATCTCTTCCCAAGAGAGAGGTGCCCTCCTTCACCACATAGAATGTGACTGGGGCAGTGAAAACTCCTCTACTCACTTTGACTTGTAGGCAGCCAAGCACAGAGATTCTCTTCCTTGTATAGGTCACTAGTTGACTAACAGCTGGGAGCAGTGGTGTTTCATTGAAGTACTGAATATAGCTGTAGCGTGGCAAAATCGATACTGCTGATCCTGTGTCAACAACTAGTTCGTGCTCTGTGGTAAGGGAAGTGGGTGTACTGATATTGATTTTGCACTTAAGTGTGTTTGGCACATGGTAAGGGTTGTTTAAGTACAGCACAGTCAGTTTAGGTAGCTGAATCTCACCTACAGTACATCACTTGTCCTGGATGAGCGACAAACACGAGCAAAATGTCCAACTTTCTGGCAAGACTTGCAAGTTGCTTTGGCTGCAGGGCACTGAGAAGAATTAGCTAAATGTTTGTCAGAACCACACCTGAAACAGCTGCGGGAAGGTGCAGTGTTTGTATTTCTTTTTAGTGAATCGTGAACGGGGTTGTACAGCTTGCACTGGGATACTGTCCTTTGCTGCTATTGTTTTAGCTTGTTGAACAGCTGATTCTATTTGCGATGCTATTGTTAAAGCTTTATCCAGTGTCAGATCAGGTTCGAGCAGAAGCCTCTCTCTTATGTTTGGATTACTCACATGTTCAATCAACTGATCACGGAGCATTTCATCTGTTTTATCATCAAACCCGCATTTTGAAGCAAGATCACGTACAGTGGTTACAAAATTGGAATGGTGATCTCGCCGCGTATACCGCCGTTTAAAGGCAACAGCGGCCAAAATAAATCAGTTGCATTTCAAAGTCATTCGTAAAATGGCCGCCAGGTGGCGCAAAGTGACATTTTCATTCATCGCAGTAAATACAACAGTGATGGTAATTTCCACAACAAACATGAAAAATCTGAACCAGAGCTATTAATGTGTACTGTACAATAATGAGTAAAAAAAAAATTATAGTAGATTTATTAACTGAAATAAATGACCATATTTTTCAAGAGAATTTTCAAGCCCCACTCATCAAACAAAATTATAACGAAATCGGCCAATTTTACTATTTATTTAAATATAAATTTATAAACCAATAAGATCAAATAACACCAAGTTATTATTATAACAGTTATTATTATAACTAATTACACGTGATAAAATCTAAAGGCTCACTGTGTTAATATTTATTGTGCTTAAATTTGATCTTAATAAGATTTGATTTAATTTGAATTCTACATTTGTACTGTAATTATAGTACTGTGATTATGAATTCGGTCAACTACAGTGTTTCACTTGATGTTATCGGCTATTACGTGTATTATTGAGGCAGAGAATGAACTAAGGCATGAGGCGTCAGTCTGTAGTTATATAGCGCCACTCAGTGGTAAAAGCCAGCAAATGCACAGCAAATGCACATCCCGTAATGCGGCGGCGACGGTACATACGACGCTCCGATTTTGTAACCACTGTAACACGGCCGCATACTGTGCAATAGTCTCATGAGGTGCTTGTCTTCGCTGTCTGAAGATATGTCGTTCCACTACAACATTTACTTTGGGTGCATAGTGTTTCTCTAAAGCAGCGACAGCAGAGTCAAAGGAGTCACCTGTATCTGGAAGCGAGTAGAAAGTCCGTTGCCCCTCGGCTCCGAGATAGTGGAGCAATGTAGCTCTCCTGCGGGCTTCAGGCCAAGCGTCACCCGTCGCATTAATTACCAGTAGGTAATTCTTGAAAATCCGCATCCACATGTCGAAGGGTGTCGACGGCTCTCCCGGGCACGGCAAAAACATCGGGGGCGCAGGCACATTTCCGGCCATAATGAGTCAGCAAAAAGAAGCAAAAAAATATCCACCTCGTCGCCAATTTGTTATGGTGGTAACCAAAATAACCAAGCCAGGGATTAGAACAAAACAGTTTACTTAACAGCTAGTACAATAACATTTACAACAGCTCAACAGTAGTGCAATTATCCTCCTATATCCCTATCCGTCTTCTTTTCTCTTCTTCTTCATTTCACGCTTATTCTTACACTGCCACCTAGTGTTGCGGTTGCACTACATAATCAATGAACACAACATTGTGGTTCTTAAAGGAACCTGCGACTGGTCCCAAAGCAAATAAGTCATGGCATCATAGAAGTAGTTTAGATGTAAATAAAGTGTACATAAGTTGAATGTGCAAAGTAGATCAAGTAGCTGTAGTGCAAATAGCAAGTAGTAGTAATGTGAAGTAGGATGCAAGGAGTTTGTAGGAAGCATGGTATTGTAGTGCTTTTACACAATATACAGTACCAGTTGTTTAATGTCTTAACCAAAGCTTCCTTAGTTAGGGCTACCAATACACCTTCGGTGCCAAGTAGCTGGACATGTGGCAAACAATTGTACTCAGAAACCAAGCTGGGAATATGCTATTTACCACTGACTTCCTATAACTCACAGCTGCCAATGGGCTTGACATACCCTATCTTGGCTACCTGGGAGTTGTCCAGAAGGCGCAGAAATGTACTATTGAAAGGACATGTGTTGTGCGGGTTGCTGGGAATTGGACATAGGAAATACCTGCTGATATTGACCATCTTGGCATGATCGTCTAGTAGAGGTGTTGGGCCTGTACAGCTCAGGATGTTTCTATCTTTGAGTACTTTGTTGCCAGGAGGTATTGTAGTCATTCACACACTTGTTGATGCAAATAAGTGAGGAAGCATATCTATAAATTGTTACGGAAGGAAGTCATACAGGAGAGTAACAGTGCCTATATATCACCTACAGTTTTGGTGGATGGTTATGGATTACCAAAAACTTAGAAGACCAAAACCCTGCATACATGAGAGCTTAGATGTGGTTGTGGAGGAAGGAGATCAGAACAAAACCGCATTCTCAACACCTTCTGGGTTATATGAATACTTACGGATGTAATGCAATGGGCATAGGACCTTTCAGAGATTAATGCAAGCCACCATGAATGACCAGGGGCTGGTTTCTCGATAATGCATGCTATTCGCGTGCTAAGTAGACTCTTAAGATATATCTTACGTAAAGTGATACCTTTTTAAAGAGTATTTCTCGAACTGTCCCTTAGGAGTCTTCTTAAGTCGCTGCCTCTTACGTCTGCCGTTACAAGGCGCTGCAGGTCCTAAATTAGCTGACATCGGTTGCTCAGGAATCGATTTTTGACTCCTTTTGCAAGACAGCATTAAGAAAGACGGCACTTTCTATGCAAATGAAACATTGCACAAAATTCTTTTAATAGTGTTTATTTCGACATCGGTTAACTTAACAATAACATGTCATTTAGACAAATATATAAATTAAATCACCAAACTGTCGCTAATATTTTCATGTAATCTGTAGTGGCGGTGAAACGAACCGGGTATACAATCATAGTTGATGGACAAACAGCTGACAGCACTCTTCACCAGCTTCAGAAACAATGTGAAGTATGTCAGTTGTTGGGGTTGTATAGCACACTATGGAATGAATACAATGAGTTGACAGAGTGGAGGTTTAATACCCCATCTCACCTATGCGGTTTCGTGCAGGGGCCGTAAGTGATGCAGGAGCTGAGATGCGATGATATCGCTGCCGCGATTGCCCACGACGCTCTGCTAACGTTCCGCGAAGTTCTGCATCATTCGGAAGCTTCCGCGAGGACCGGCTAAAAAATTAAACATGTTTAATCTTAATTTGTTTAATAAATTAAACATGTTTAATTTTTCACACGGAAAGATGGAAACATAATCACAGTGCAAAAAATCACGATGAATCATGATGAACCCTACTTATGGCCACTGCGCGAGACTGCGCAGGTGAGATAGGGGTATAACACCGCATCTCACAGTAAGTCAAACTGCGTAGTTGATATAGTTACTGTATATAAAGCATTACAATCACTCAGAAAAATTACTGGATGCGGTGTTTGAAACTCCCAAGTTTATTTTCTCATTTAACTAAATCAAATTTCATCATAAAATAAAACGTGTCAAAAGAAAAGTTCATCCAGTCATGAATGATGGCTAATGATCAAGGAAACATATTTTAAACAAAAAGCAGCAAGCAGCTGGACATCGGGACGTAGAGCGTAAGTACGACGCGTTGGCCAGGCACGCGCAGGTCTGAGCAGGTCAAAAAGCTCCATAATCTGTTGCCTTGGAAGGCGAAACTTTTTTTTTATATCCACCTCAGGCAAAATATGAAAAGGGCTGAAGTTTTGCCTGAAGGAAAAATGTACATGAACCACACGGCTCCGCCTTCAGGTTAGCACAACACGCTGTATCGCTGCCAAATTGTTTGCCACCTGTTTAACATTAAAAGTGATGGCCAATTTGAATGCATTAGTCACATTATGAAACAGGCTAATTAAAAGTCACTATTAGTTCTGATATCAAATTCTTAACCAGGCCTACAGTATATTCCATCATTAATACGACTTTGATAACCTGCCATAATGTGCTTCCATACACCGCTGATTTATATAGACTGCTGCTCAGTGGCGGCAACTAGCGTCTTGAGCTGAAACTACGCTAAGAGTGAGTTAAGGTTGGTCCAGACCAACCTTACGAACGTGTGACTTACCTAAGAGATACTTAGCATAAGAACGTTTCGGGAAATGCGGCATAACATTAAGAGAGAGGTTAAGGTACAACTTAAGAACTACTTAGCGATAAGAAGCTTTCAAGAAACCGGGCCCAGGTCTTTTAGATTTTGCTAGTCTACCTGGACAACATTTTAGTGTATTCGGCAACATTTCAAGTGTACTTAGTTAGACTGGACACTGTGTTGAAGCATGTGCAAGAGACTGGTCTCAAGGTAAAGCTGAAGAAATAATTAGAGGTTGCTTTATTAGGACACCAGATACAGTATATGCAAATGGTATCAGCACAAACCCTCTGAAAGTAGCTGTTTTTGACATTCTCAAAGATAACCTCATTTGATAAATAAAAGCCATTCTGGTAACAGAACTGGTAAAGGTAATACTGTAGCTTTCAGATTTGACTTACTCATGTGTGAATAATCCTCAGCTGTGATATATTATTTATACTGACTGACATTTCATCCAGGATCGACAGAAATGACTCAAGACAAAATATAAGACTTTCGCCTCATATTATGCCTTATACTATGCATACTGTACATACAGCTTTGTGATTTCATCAAACCTGGGTGAGCAGGATGCTGTTAAACAGGAGCTGCGTCTCCACCTGGTCCTTGGTAATGTCAGCGTTGGCGTTCATGCCAAAGACTTCTGGCGACGGGTACAGTGGGAGTCCTTTGGTGTACTCTATGTAGCTACTGAGCTGGAATAGAAATAAAACACTTAAAAGGGCATTCATTCCTCTACTCTATATACTGTGCCTGTTTGGTGAAAATAGATACAGGACCGCTTAAAAGGTGCTTGGTGATGTCATTACTGTTGTGTGGCGCATAAGTGTGGAAATTGGGAAGATACTATGGTGATGGGCTTCTCGTGTAGTGCTTTCCAGGTAAAAGATCCAGTATCATCCTTTCATAAAGTAAATAAAAATGTTTGGATGGAATTGCAAATTTCTTTTACTGTAACTGTTTATTTACCTAAATGTTAATGTATGTTTGCGGAAATTAGTGTGGATGCAAATTTTCAAGGTGCAACTGTTAGCATAGACTGATTTTATAGCAGGTTAAGAATGCTCTGTGTGCTACTGTAGTCATCAGTCTGACCATGAGCAGTATGATTGTCATGTCATGTTTCTGTTAATAGGGGTAGCCCTTGAAAAATTAAGTCTACACATGCAGTGCACCTGAGCTCCTGCACAGCAAATAGAGGTGGAAAGCATCAGAGAGTTCTCTCATGCATTGTAGCAAGCACTCAATTTGGTTATGAAATGCTCCCCTGATGCTGTAGCTGATGTGAAGGAGGCATTGGGGCAACAGTTTGTAGAAGGAGTCTGGGATCCTTCCTGATTCACATATCCAGAAAGCAAGATTACCACAAACTTAAAGCACACCACCCACACGATCGCTGCCAATGACTGTGAAAATCAATGTTTGTGAATAATAGGTTTCAGCAGATAGATTAAAGAAGCATAGATTATGAATGTGCTTGTAAATAAATAAAGCAGTGTCCAACATACACCATTATATAACCTAGAGCTTATTGAGTTCTCTGATTTTCAGTACTTTCTATAATGAGTATGCAAGTGAATCCGAAATGTTGCATTTTTTTTTTCATTGCGGAGACGTTACATTTTTTAGTCACTTTATCTAAATATCAAGTTGTGGAGAATTAATCAAAAGAAAGATCTGTGTGTGTGTGTGTGTGTGTGTGGAGGTACAGGTATGTGTGTGTGTGTGTGTGTGTGTGTGTGTGTGTGTGTGTGTGTGTGTGTGTGTGTGTGTGTGTGTGTGTGTGTGGAGGTGTGTGTGTGGAGGTGTGTGTGTGTGGAGGTGTGTGTGTGTGTGTACAGGTGTGTGCGTGTGTGCGTGTGTGTGTGTGAGACAGAAATCTTACGTCTCCTTCAGGCGGTGAGTAGTAAATCCCACTTGGGTCAAACTTGTACATTGTGTCTTCAATGACCTTCTTGGTGTAGAAGATAGAGAGGATAGTGCGAAGGGTCCGGCGGTCCCAGTCATCTGTCACACGTCCTCCATAATTACACTCGCCTGTCATGTAGCGCAGTGCATCAAACGGCACATCCTAAAATATTTTAATAATGGATTATTTTTAATTGTACATACAGTATAACGGTTTTTAAGGTTGTTGGACTACAGAAAAGTATGAACGTGTACAGCACGTGACATGGAGGTGCAAGGCGTGACCTGGAGGCGAACTGTCTGTGGCACTGCTGAGGTTGCACCGATAGCGGCCTCTTGCTCTTCTGCATTGTCAGGTCTGATGCTTCGCATTCTATAGATTTATAACTCTTTATAGGGTTTAGGTCTGACAAGTTTGCTGGCCAGTCAAGCACCGGGATACTATGGGCTTTAAACCAGGTATTAGGACTTTTGGCAGGTGCTAAGTCCTGCTGGAAAATAAAATCTGCATGAAGCTGGTCATCAGAGGGAAGCACAGTCTAATTTTCTCCTCCAGTAACCACAGCAACCATCCTGGCTGGGGATGGGCCCTTTAAGGTATTTTCCTCTTCGGTAGCTGAGTCGCGAAGCCTGGCTAACAAAAGTGAAAGTGCCAAAGTAGCTTGTGTGGTCCGGCTGTCCTTGATGCGGTGATCTTTGATGCGGTGCTCAGTCTACCAGCCTTTGATGTCCCTGTGACACATGCCATCTTCCCGCTTGCATGCCACTCTTTAATTTAATGCCTGCCGTGCATTCCTCTTGCTCCCAAAACTCCAGACTGGAATTCTGGACCTCCCCTCCTCACTTTTATAAAGCGGAGCAAGCCTGAGATTCATTCAATTATCATTCACCAGCCATGCCCCATCTAGTGGCTCCACCTCTTCACATACTTGCTAAGGGGAAGGCAACCTACGAATGAGCCCTTGAGAAAAGATTTAGATGCACACTGATCACTGGTGCACGCTGTGACCGTCAGCCACCTAGTCTGTGGTTGTGCAGTTCCCGACAGTTATTATGCATGGGAAATGGCACAATATACAAGGCTAAAAACCTGGAAACAGTTTTATCACTTTGCAACGGACAAAAAGTGTCTAAACCTGGTCAGAGATCAACCCTTATTGGCAATCACTGGAGTGACATTAGTAATCACATTTTTTACATTAGGTAGCTACTATATAAGGTTTTCTGATATTATGTGAGATTTCCCATGACTCTATGTGCATAAAACACCCCCCCCCCCATTGTGCTTCCTGATTCCTTATATGGTAATACTTCATATAGCCTAAATCGCCAGACAGATAGACTTACAAATAGCTTATATATGCTGAAAATGTCAAATATTTTTTTTTATACTTCTTCAAATAAACTTATGAAGAGATTGGCCAGGTAAGTGAAATTGAAGCTGAAGATACTGAGAGATGTATCATGCCAATATGTTACAAAGTGCAGGTGGGTGAGAATTTTGTTGTAAAAAAAAAAGAGGAATAAGAAGTGAATGGGATATGTGGGTGCTCACTTCATACTGGTCCAGGAACATATGCAGCTGTTGGACTGAGATGCGCAAGTCAGTTTCATTGAACTCATAAGGGATGTTCCAGCCCAGAGGCCCGAACTTCCTTCGCTCTTGGATAAGAGCATGAAAGAAACATAGGCCATACATGAGCTTCTTAAACACCGCCTAAAACACATACACATAAATTACACATGTACAAAGTCCATGACCACAATTTTAACAATAAAATACCTGAATGAAGAAAATGACTCCCTTATGAATCAACTTTTTTCGCTGCATCTGCTGTCCAAATGCTTTGTGTTTTGAAAAGGAGGCATATTGCAGATATTCCACCTTGGCTTGATCCTAATTTTTGTCAAAATCTTTACTCACTGGCTTTGAGCTGCTGTTGAAGAACTCTGGATCAGAGATGGGATCCGTATTAAGGGAGCCAATGATGTTGAAACGCAAGCCCTTGGGGGGCTCATTGGTCATTTTAACACCATTCTGAAGGACGGCCACGGGGAAGTTAGGTGAGGGGTAACTGGTAAGCCACAGACGGAAGTCTGGATGCGTGGTGTCTGGATTGAGCTCCTGGAGTAAAATAAGGTTAAAAAAAATTTATATACTGGTAGAGAAAAATTAACATCACTAACTGCAATCACCAATTTCTACTTCTATAACAATTTTTTGTCCATCTGGTTCAACTATTGATTGTAGTGACAATACTAAATGCTGCAACAAACTATTCTTCTAGTTCTAACTTTTGCTTTTACCCTAATACACCATGTTATCCATCAGTACCTCACAAACGCGTTCCAGCGTTGCCATCCAGGATATGGCCAGATGGCAGTTTTGCAACACCACCCAAGTTCCTTCCTTCATTCCTGCCTCAATCATATTCATTGCAATGGGACCCTGGCCTTGGCCCAGTGAAAGAGAGGTCAACTTGTTGCCTGTGAAGCCCTGTGAAGAACATACAGTGGGGCAAAAATGTATTTAGTCAGCCACCAATTGTGCAAGTTCTGCCACTTAAAAAGATGAGAGAGACCTGTAATTTTCATCATAGGTACTGTATACCTCAACTATGAGAGACAAAATAAGAAAAATAAATCCAGAAAATCACATCGTAGGATTTTTTATTAATTAATTGGTAAATTCCCCTGTAAAATAACTATTTGGTCACCTACAAAAAA
The DNA here is from genome assembly GCA_030522415.1 of Channallabes apus. NCBI lineage: Eukaryota > Metazoa > Chordata > Actinopteri > Siluriformes > Clariidae > Channallabes > Channallabes apus. The sequence goes on from CM060109.1 coordinate 15,717,044, forward strand.
AGCAAGATTTCTGGCTCTCACAGACCTGTAACTTCTTTAAGAGGCTTCTCTGTCCTCCACTCATTACCTGTTTTAATGTCATCTGTTTAAACTCATTATCAGTATAAAAGACACCTGTCCACAACCTCTAACAGTCACTCCAAACTCCACTATGGCCAAGACCAAACAACTGTCAAAGGACACCAGAAACTAAACTGTAGACCTGCACCAGGCTGGGAAGACTGAACCCCAGTGAAAAAAAAATGCACTTTAGTGTATTACAAATATATTGAAATCCTCGATAATACACTGCTAATATACTAACAAAAAGTTGTACCATCAGGTAATACAGTGGTGTGAAAAACTATTTGCCCCCTTCCTGATTTCTTATTCTTTTGCATGTTTGTCACACTTAAATGTTTCTGCTCATCAAAAACCATTAACTATTAGTCAAAGATAACATAATTGAACACAGAATGCAGTTTTTAAATGAATGTTTACGTTATTAAGGGAGAAAAAAAAATCCAAATCTACATGGCCCTGTGTGAAAAAGTGATTGCCCCCCTTGTTAAAAAATAACTTAACTGTGGTTTATCACACCTGAGTTCAATTTCTGTAGTCACCCCCAGGCCTGATTACTGCCTCACCTGTTTCAATCAAGAAATCACTTAAATAGGAGCTACCTGACACAGAGAAGTAGACCAAAAGCACCTCAAAAGCTAGACATCATGCCAAGATCCAAAGAAATTCAGGAACAAATGAGAACAAAAGTAATTGAGATCTATCAGTCTGGTAAAGGTTATAAAGCCATTTCTAAAGCTTTGGGACTCCAGCGAACCACAGTGAGAGCCATTATCCACAAATGGCAAAAACATGGAACAGTGGTGAACCTTCCCAGGAGTGGCCGGCCGACCAAAATTACCCCAAGAGCGCAGAGACGACTCATCCGAGAGGCCACAAAAGAGCCCAGGACAACATCTAAAGAACTGCAGGCCTCACTTGCCTCAATTAAGGTCAGTGTTCACGACTCCACCATAAGAAAGAGACTGGGCAAAAATGGCCTGCATGCCAGATTTCCAAGGCGCAAACCACTTTTAAGCAAAAAGAACATTAAGACTCGTCTCAATTTTGCTAAAAAACATCTCAATGATTGCCAAGACTTTTGGGAAACTACCTTGTGGACCGACGAGACAAAAGTTGAACTTTTTGGAAGGTGCGTGTCCCGTTACATCTGGCGTAAAAGTAACACAGCATTTCAGAAAAAGAACATCATACCAACAGTAAAATCTGGTGGTGGTAGTGTGATGGTCTGGGGTTGTTTTGCTGCTTCAGGACCTGGAAGGCTTGCTGTGATAGATGGAACCATGAATTCTACTGTCTACCAAAAAATCCTGAAGGAGAATGTCCGGCCATCTGTTCGTCAACTCAAGCTGAAGCGATCTTGGGTGCTGCAGCAGGACAATGACCCAAAACACACCAGCAAATCCACCTCTGAATGGCTGAAGAAAAACAAAATGAAGACTTTGGAGTGGCCTAGTCAAAGTCCTGACCTGAATCCTATTGAGATGTTGTGGCATGACCTTAAAAAGGCGGTTCATGCTAGAAAACCCTCAAATAAAGCTGAATTACAACAATTCTGCAAAGATGAGTGGGCCAAAATTCCTCCAGAGCGCTGTAAAAGACTCGTTGCAAGTTATCGCAAATGCTTGATTGCAGTTATTGCTGCTAAGGGTGGCCCAACCAGTTATTAGGTTCAGGGGGCAATTACTTTTTCACACAGGGCCATGTAGGTTTGGATTTTTTTTCTCCCTAAATAATAAAACCCCTCATTTAAAAACTGCATTTTGTGTTTACTTGTGTTATCTTTGACTAATAGTTAAATGTGTTTGATGATCAGAAACATTTTGTGTGACAAACATGCAAAAGAATAAGAAATCAGGAGGGGGGCAAATAGTTTTTCACACCACTGTATATAAAAAGTATACTAACATCATGCTTTTACCAAATTTTGGAATTAAACTTTAAATATACTTAAAAATAATTGTATTATAGTACACGTTCCAAAGATATATTATTGGAAAATATACTTTAAGTGAAAGGCTGGTCTAATTTCCAAAGTATACTTATTTAAACTTGTTTTTCAATATATTTTTGGTATATTTTTTTTTAAATATGCTCGAAATAATCATTGTACAAATGTACAGAAAGTATATATTAGAATACAAATTTTAATATACAGTAGTCTCAGTATGTACTTATATGCAGTGCACTACTCTCTCGCGCGATCTCAAACTCGTTCCTGCGCGTTTTTTTGCCGTTCAAGGTAATTTATGTTTTTACTCCTCACTCTTCTGTCCACTCTGTCATAAAACGACACACCAACTGCAGCAGGGTTGTAAAACTTTGCGACTATTCCAGCCAACCGGAGACTAGACAGCGCCCCACCAGCCAATCAGAGGCTGGAGGCGGGCAGATTCGGACTGTCCGTTCTCTGATTGGCTCCCCAGTTCTCCACTTCTAGTTTGAATTAACGGCTGAAGCTACATCATCGCGTGCGTTAGTTCGTATCGTTATTATTTTATTTTCATCGGCATAAGGTAAATTTAACGGTTTTAAATTAAGTACATACTTTAATCTATAGTTAGTATTGTCTAATGTTAATGTGTTATGTACTTTGCTTGTGGTATAATGGCTCTGTAGCTCTCGGCCTGTTTTCAGTCTCTGTGTAACAGAATCAACACACCAGGTTTAAACTAATACTGTACCTGTAGATTCTAATACTAATGTCTGTCTGTGTTCACACACCAGGTTTAAACTAATACTGTAGCTGTAGATTCTAATACTAATGTCTGTCTGTGTTCACACACCAGGTTTATATATTAGTTTGTGTGTTTGTGAGACAACCTGACTTTTGTTGAGCACAAATAAACTATAGTAGTGCTTTTTTGTAACCTTGTGCAAATTAAATCTGCTGAACTCATGAATAAAATCTGCCTCATAATTACTGATGTAATGCTTTTCAAAAACATGTTATGTTGTAGAAAATGCATTTAGCATATCTTAAACACTTAATGTACTGGTAACACATTTACAATACAGTATTGCGGCGTGGGCGGGGCTGCGGTTTGCGACCGTCATGCCTTGCGGCAGGTGTTCTTTTTGTGTTCACCCTGTTTGGGACGTGTGTTTAGGTTAGTGGCTTCGGCCAAGTTTGAGTATGTGTATATGTGTGCTATCTATATGTGTGTATGTGCTGCATTCTGCTACCGGTCTCCAGTTCTAGCTAATAGCTGAATAGGTGTGTCATTACATTGTGTAGCCACCAAACTCACTCGTCCTCGAAGTTCCCTGCTAGGGCCGAAAAACGCTGCAGTATTATAGAAGGTTGTGTGTACTGTATGATACAATAAAGTCTATTTGTATTAACCACAAAGTGTACTTTTTTAGTATTTGTAATTGGCCAGAAGTGTAACAGCATGCTACTGCTGCAATAAGAATCTACTCATAGTATATTAATCATGTATTTGTAATACAGTAAAAATAGCTGTAATGTACTTATAATACGTTAAATATATACATAAATTGTATTAATAATACTGTCAGGTATGTACGTTAGTACACACACAGCCATATACTTTAAGTGTACTAAAGTATACTTAAAGTTGTTCCACTTTAGCACACAAAAGTATACTTAATACACTTAAAATTGTGCTTTTGTACAATTTAATTACAACTTAAATACACTTAGTACAAAATTAGTTGTTCCAAAATAGCAAACTTCAAGTATACTAGTCATTAGTCTGGCTGCAAGTACATTTAAGTATGCTTTGGCATGCTAGGATTTAATATACTTAGCATACTTTTTTTTTTACTTGGGATTGCACCTCCGGGGACTCAAATCCTGCAGTGCCGGACGTGTCCCCCTGCTTAAGCCAGTACATGTCCAGGCCCGCCTGAAGTTTGCATTTGGATGATACAGGAGAGGATTGGGAGAATGTCATATAGTCAGATGAAACCAAAATAGAACTTTTTGGTAAAAACTCAAATTGTCATGTTTGGAGGAGAAAGAATAATCCAGAGAGTTGTATCCAAAAAACACCATGCCATGCTTCACAATAGCATACCTACTATGAAGCATGGAGGTGGAAACATCATGCTTTGGGGCTGTTTTAAAGGAAAGAATGAATGGGGCCATGTATCATGACATTTTGAGTGGAAACCTCCTTCCATCAGCAAGGGCATTGAAGCGTGAAACGTGGCTGGGTCTTACAGCATGACAATGATCCCAAACACACCACCCGGGCAATGAAGGAGTGGCTTCGTAAGGAGCATTTGAAGGTCCTGGAGTGGCCTAGCCAGTCTCCAGATCTCAACCCCATAGAAAATCTTTGGAGGCAGTTGAAAGTCTGTGTTGTCCAGCGACAACCCCAAAACATCACTGCTCTAGAGGAGATCTGCATGGAGGAATGGGCCAAAATACCAGCAACAGTGTTTATAACAAAGTATTGAGATGGAATTTTGTTATTGACCAAATACTTATTTTCCACTATAATTTGCAAAAAAATTCTTTAAAAATCCTACAGTGGCCATTTTCTGTATTTTTTTTCTTATTTTGTCTCTCATAGTTGAGGTATACCTATGATGAAAATGACAGACCTCTCATCTTTTTAGGTTGTGTCCAACTTGCACAATTGGTGGCTTACTAAATACTTTTTTACCCCACTGTATAGTAAAAAGGTCTAGCACTTAACATAACAGGGCTGTAACACTACTGAGATGCGAAAGGGCTTTAAATACAAACATTTTGGAGTTTTTTTATATTGGTGTTGGTGTTATATTGGTGTTATATTACACTTTTTTTGACAAACACTGAAAAGAAGCATGAATGTTTAACCTGTTCATCTCCAAACTTCAGCAGAGCTGCCATGGGGTCAGAGCCTGGTGAGAGGATGAAGATGAGGGGAGCGCAGCTGTGACTGTCTGCAAATGCCTTCCCCAGGTTAAATGGAGGCACCTCAATAAACTGCTGTCCCAAGCTGCTGGAAACAAACTCCTGCACCATAGGAATGATCTGAATGAAAACAAAAAGGAAAAAGAGGAAAAGATTAAGGAGTTTTAGGTTGTAGCACTTATAAAGCAAACAGGGCTATATACAGTATGAACCTTTTAAGATTGTTTTACCTTGTCCGGTCTCAGGCAGCGTATGACCAACATTCTCTGAAATTGTCCCAGTTTTTCTTGCCATTTTCCAGGAAAAGGTGTATGATGAGGATCCTGTGTAACAATGACCCATTTAGGTATAGTTCTCACTTAAACCATCATTTTCACTGCCAAGCTTTAAGAAACTAACACAGGTATTTTGCATGGTGTTCCTTCAGGTCCAATAAAATATGAGCTATCTTAGCAGTTCCTCTATTATTTTCTAAATAGCATTTACATATATTTTCACACTGCAGCACAGAGACTGCGATACACACCCTGCTGTCATACACCTCTTTCCATTTATCACTGATGTGTTCCAGGTCTTTACGTAGGCCCTTGAAGCAATCCAGCTCGTCCAGGCGACAGATCTCATCCCATGATTTTTTGGCCAGCCACTTGCAGGGTTTGGTGTGAGGGTTATCCAGACCCACGCCACCCGTCAGCAGAAAGCGCCACTCAACCTCGTCAATCTACAGGATGGAGAGTCAGGAAAATATACGATGAAATATATTGACAGTTTTTCATATCAGTTGTCAGCTGTGTTTAACCATGTTTAACCAAGAAGAATTAACTGCAGGTTACATGACGAAATAAATAATGCTAATGACATTTACAACAGGAACTGGTCTTCAAGAATGCTACTTTTAACAAAGTACGAATGTTATGCTCTGTTCTTTGCACTGTATTATGTATTGTCAAGATGCAGAGAACAAAACAAGTCTTTAGATTCGTCTCATTGCTGAAATTCAAGTTCATCCATGCTTACTGGACATGTGGTATAACATGGATAATAAAAATGTCAGTTTTAAGATTATTAGATCAAAACACATTTTCAAAATATACAAAAAATCAGGCATCTTTTACTTGCCAGACATCTTTATCTTCATACCACAAAAACTAAACAGGATATGATCGAAAATCGCTCAAAAGTTTGGGATCACTTTCTAACTGCATGGCTGTTCCTGATTTCTTTCTTTCTACAGAGATGCTGTTTGTTACTTGGTGATTTCTGAGCTTGTTAACTGTACATGAACTTCTCTTCTGCAACAGAGGTAGGTTTTGGTCTCGCTTTCCTGGGAACGTCTTTTGGCACTTTTCCACTGCATACTGTAGTACGGCACAGTTCAGTACAGCTCAATTTTGGGGGTTTTTCCACTGGGAACAGTACCTGGTACCTGGTCCTTTTTTAGAACCAGCTCAGCCGAGGTTCCAAGCGTTACCAAAATGTGACGTGTAAACTCTGCTGGTCACTGATTGGCCGGAGAAAAACGTAATTACTGCGTCACTGAACTTGCGCCACGAGACACAACAGACCCGCTAGATTTAGCACAGACAGCGAAGGATCGGACGCACCTTTTTGTATTAACCAAAAATGGCTGTTTCATGGTCTATTGAGGAAGTACAGACGTTCCTCTCGTTGGTAGCTGAGGAGCGGTTCCAGCGAGAGTTTGATGGGGCGACGCGGAATGAAAAAGTTTTTCAGGAGGTCGATAAGCTCTTGGATGCAAACGGCTACCATCGGACTTGAAGAGCGACTACAGAAGTATAAAGGACCACAACAGCTGGAGTGGTTCAAACAGGCATTCGTGGAAGTGGTTCGACCAAATGGACGCCATCTACGGAGGTAGACCAACGAGCAATGTAAGGGAGGGTGCCCTGGACTCGGCCACGCCATTGTTGGAGAACACGATCGAGGATGGTACGTTTTGTTATATAACGCTTAGAAATCTTAACTTTACTGATTTTATTGACCGTCGATTCTTATTTTATATCGCAATTTGACTGTAAAATCATGGCCTAATGAAGTACGAAGTCCTAACATTTATCAGTGGTAGTGCTATTGTTCATGATGTTCATGTTTTTTTTTTTTGGTGTGTTGCAGTAATTTGTGCATTCCCAACTTATTAGACAAACTTTGTGTTTCAGACTCATTGTTCACGATCAATTCACTTGCACTTTCTCCATGCAACGACGACTCCTCTTCCCAAGCGGTGCTAGCAGCGTCTCCACCACACCCACCAACACCATCACCATCAACCTCCAGCTGCACGACGACACCGCAGCGCGTGGTAATGGGTACAATCCAAATTTGATATTTCATATATCATAATATGTACAAATAGGATATCACAATATAGGGTATATATACTTATATACCGTGTCTCATGAATTCCTCTTGCTTACCATCAATAGTATAATATCATAAATAATAATACCATATAATACCATAAATACTGTAAATGCAATTGAGTAAAATAAGAATAATTTAAAAAATAATTTCTCCCATTTTTACACCAATTTTCTACGCTTTGATCCAGGCAAGAGGAAACGGAGCCTGCACCATCAGGAACATCTTGCTGTATTAAAAGAGATGCAGGTGGCAGACATTCAGCAGCAGGAGCTGAACCGTGCCCAGAGGGAGCACCACTTGCAGATGGCACTTGAAGAGGCCAAACAAGCGAGGGAGCAGGAAGCCGCCTTGAGGGCAGAGGAACACTTGCTTGTCCAGGCACTACATACAGTACATGTGCACACTGTTTAAAGTTTGCAGATTATAATTTGACGTACAGTATTTAATTTATATCAGTTAATTGTGGAGGTACAAGGTACACTTGCACACTGTTTAGTTTAAACTTCCTTTATGCCTTATGTATATACTATTTGCACTTTGTATAGTTTTAGTGTTTTCCATTCATATTTTTATCTTTATAATTGTGTTTTGCTTCAATAAAAACAATCTGATCGAACACGTGTACCCCAAGACTATATTAAAGATTTATTATTGTATGAGCAGGTAATGCACCTCTTGATAAAGACAGATGATTAATGCCGCCACGATACAAACCAAAACAAATATAAAAAAAAACAAGGAATACATTGTAAAGTTTTAAAAATTGTAAAGGTATTGTTTCAAAATGTATTGAAAATACACTTTACAGAACATGCTACGTGAATAGTTAGCTATTCAAGTAACGCATCAGACCTGCACGGACATCCCTGCCCTCCTCCTCTACAGCCTGTGGCACTGCCACCACAGTCTCTGCTGCTGGAGGTAAATCCCAAGCATTCTCATAGGCCTCACCATGACTCTCAAAAAGGTTATGTAGAGCACAACATGTCAGCACCATGGGCTTCACAAGGTTGACAGCACAGTCATTTCTTTTCATAATGCATCGCCATCTTCCTTTTAATCGACCAAAGGCATTTTCAACAACTACGCGTGCTCTGCAGATTTTCATGTTGTAGACCTGCTGTTCTGCTGTCAGGTGTCCAGTGTCAATGAATGGTTTTAAGAGCCAGTTCTGCAAGGGAAGGCAGAGTCTCCTAGAATGTAATAGCCAGAAGTCACCCCACCTATGTTTCTAGTGTTAGCTGGTATGTGGTTTCCACGGCTTGCCAACTCCCACAGTGTTGACAGTCTCAAAACCTGAGCAACCTGCAGGCTTCCAGGCAGTTCAGAAAAGTCCCTTTCCATTCACAACACCTTGAAGGATGATGGAGTGCCAGCCTTTACGGTTGAAATAATCACAGTGATATTCCTCTGGTGCTATGATGGGGATGTGTGATCCATCAATAGCACCAATACAGTGTGGGAGCCCCCACCTGTTCTCAATGTAGGCAGCCATTTCTTTAAACTTTTCCTGATCTGGATAACGCATTAGCTCTGGTACCAACAGGGTTTCGGCTGCTGCACAGAACTCCTGAACACACCGACACACAGTTGTTATGCTTACACCAAAAAGATGTCCAGCACTTCTGTACTCAGCAGCTTCCACAGTGCGATGGCTATTCTTTTCTTTAAAGGTACACACACGCGGAAGTTTGTGTCCCGTCTCTCCATCGCTGGACGCAGTTTGTTGCATAAGTGGAAGAATGTTTCTTCAGACATTCTAAAGTTCTCCAGCCACTGAGTGTTTGTAAAACCGGGAACAATCACATCCCACCACTCTGAAGCACGGTTAAATGTCCAAACAGATGGTCTGTTGCGGCGACTTTTTTGCAAAATGTGGAAGATCTGTAATATACAGAATCTGCATTTTAATGTTACACTGGCAGTTAAGTTCATTATATGCTTTGCAACAGTGATAAAAGTTAGCTAGTGATGTGCTTTTTTTAGATGCTTACCCTTGCGCGTCGTCGAGCTAACCAAGTGTTGTTGTCTGCGTGTTGTAAAAGGTCTTTTTTAGCTGTGTTTTGAAACAAACTCCTTCGTCTTGCTGTTAAAAACATCCACATGCCGAGAATGAAGAACACCATTCCGTCGATATGCTCCATTGTTGTGTGTTTGTCTGTGGCGCGTTTACGATGATGTCACGGCAGTAGAGGCGGCGCAACTATAACAACACGTGAATAATCCCGCCCACTCTAAAGCGGTACTAAACTGCAGTGGAATCGCAAACCGAGCCGAACCGTGCCGAGGCGAGTCGTACCACGCAGTGGAAAAGCGCCATTTAATGAGAGCCAGTTTCATTGTGGTGCTTGATGGGTTTTACAAATGCACTTGACAATACTGTTCTTGCAAGAACTATTTCAAAAAGACTGACCTCTGTGTCTTAAAATAACAACTGACTGTTGTTGCATAATTCCAAATGTGTTATTTCATAGTTATAAAATCCCAATCCCCACTCTGTTGCAGGATGCACAAAATAAACCCCTAAACAAAACCAAAGACATTTGAGTGATCCCAAACTTTTGAGCGGTAGTGTATATATTCCCTTGATGAAATTTGTTCAGATATGGTTTGCTTAATGCCCTTTGCCTCAACAGAAACAAATGTGTCATCACTTGATCTTTTTAATGCACTTAATAGTGTATTTTTATACACATGCTAAAATATAAAGGTCAAGTTAAGAGTAAGTGGATAGAGAGAAATGGTTAGTGCCAAAGAAATTTTGGCATTTGATTATTAATGGATTTATAAAAAAAAAATTAAAAATTTAATTCTCCATGTTATATTTACTGCAGAGAGCTTTAACTTTATTTGATCCATTAACTCAGCTGAGACTTATCTACATTGCACATATTAAGCATGGTTGTGGCAAGGCAGTACTCACAAGTCCTTGGTGTTTAAGCAGGTTGACACTGAGGCAAAAGGAAAAGAGCAGCTTGTCTTTCTCGAAGAGTGATCGGCACACGTTGACATAAAGTGAGTGGGTGAAGTGGTCTTTTAGGATCTGCAATCTGAGCACACAGATAAGCAAGGAAGAAAATATAAAAATCATTACAAAGTTCTCCACTTTTGTTAAACTCTTGATGCAGTGGCTTTAAAAATTGCATCACGTATTGTTACTGCTTTTGATATAGTACATGGTGATTAATTATTTTAAAATAATAAAATATAGGAACATTTTAAAATCTTAACTTACACTAATATAAGTTCAAAGTCCCGTTTAGCTAAATGCTTTTTAAGCTCAAGCTCTTAAAATGCAGCAAATCTAAACTATTCTGTCTGTTCAGACAGAATTGTTATACCAAAAATATCCAATCCAACAAGTAGTTTGAGATTATTAGCCTCTTAAGACACTTAATGCATTTTATATAAGCCACACAGATTTTATATTCTTCTACACACAATTAGCTTTTGGTTACATTTCGTTGATTTTTAGTCTAACAGTAAGGACGAAACCTAATGATTTTTAAATGAAAATGTACAAGACAATTACAACTAATAAACCTCTTAAACTACAACTAATTAAAAATATATTAATAAAATCCCAAAACAGATGTAGCTTCACACCTCTGCTCCAGAACCTCGCTCTTGTCTGAGTTGTCGATGGATGAGTTAAAGAGATTGATGAACCAGCCGAGTGAGTACTGGTACATGGGTTCGATGTTGGCCAGATCAGCGATGGAGAAGAACAAGATGCCAGCATGAACTGAGATGGGCTTGTAGCCCAAACGTGTTTTATCAATCTTTCTTTCCGTCACCTCAGCCACAGCTTGCTTCTCTGAGATTTCATTGGCCAGCACTTTGGATGAGGAGAGAATCTCCACAGCTGTCTCATCCTCCAAGATGTTCCCTTGAGATGACGAGAGTACTTCCAGGATCTTGTCTTCAATTTCCTGAAGCAGTCTGCAGGAAAAGAAAGGAATGATCAGGGACGTCAATTAGTTAATAAACTTAGACTTATTAAACCACAAAACATCTCAAAATGATACCACAACTTTAATGAAGCTTAATTATTTTTATAACTTTATTATTATCATTAGAAGTAGTAATAGTAGTAGTAGATGTTGTACTGTAGCTTCAATGGGTAAAGAGATGAATCAGATACACCACAGTAGAGAAAAATTACAAGTTTTCTCAAAGCTGGAACAAACTCTACCAATGATCTTTGATCTAAAGAACTAAAAAGCAATACTTTTTTTGTTTTTGTAAATACATAAATGCATTGAAATTCTGACTCACAATTTGGGAAAATGTAAATATAACTTTGATTTAACAACCCCATGGTTGGTTTTAGTCCTATAACAGTCCTTAACTTAATAATAATAATAATAATAATAATAATAATAATAATAATAATAATAATAATTGGACTAATGAGAAATAAAGGTTCTCTTTGGTCATACCTCTTGTTTTCTGCCCCCTGCAGGATGAGACCTTGTTTCTCCTCCTCTAGATCTGGCCTCTCTCTAGCCACTACTATACCAAGCAGCTGGTCTTGAATTCCCTCAGGCGTGATCATGAAGTTCAGAAGTGTCACCTAAACATCAAATAGTTTTTTCCTTATCAGGCTACTTATTTTAAATATAATTATGTCTGTGTTCTGTGTCTTTTAATATTCAGTTATCCTGCTGTGCACAGAGGTACCAAGCAGGTTATATAATAAAAGACTAAAAGCACTGTATTTTTTATACTATATCATATTTTATAACAAACTCATTGGATTCTCTATCTAAAGCATCCTAATATTTAGACAGCAGAAGCCCGATCTAATCTTTGTATCTTAGAAAATTAGTGGTAAACAATTATTTTTTTTTTACACACACATACATGTATGAAAACATTTGTATAAAGTTAGATTTAAAAATAGAACTTAGACACCTGACTATCACTCTATTTTCTTCTTGAACATCCCATTTCAGATTTATTGTGTCTTTGCTATTATAATATCCAACACGTTCATTGTGTTGGATTCATCAGTTCATTCAGAGCATCAGACAGATTGAGGTTGCCCATGGTGCAGATCAGGGTTACAGTTCATCCCAAAGATTTTAGTGGGGCTGCAGGACACTCATGCTCCATGTCTTCATTGAACAAATTTTTTGCACAAGGATATAGTCATGCTTTAACAGGTGTGGGACTGTTACTGTATTTGTAATGAGGGGAAATTGTAATTCTATAACATACGAAAACACCATATATAATTGTTTGCTTGTAAATTTGTGGCAACAATTTGGAAAATAATCACGTGTGTGAGACGGTCAGATGTCCACATACTTTTGGCAGTATATTTTACTGTATAATGCTCAACAGGCAGTCAGGGGTGTCTGTGAGCTCACAAATAGCGCTGTCCTCCGAGTGTGTTGCGCCGCCCCAACGGTGCGTGAGCAGGAAGTTCGAAAAGACGCAGTCGGCTGGCGTCATGTGATTCGGAGGAAACACGTGATAGTCTTTGGCCTTCCTGACTGTGTGCTAATAGTAGCTTAATATGGGAGCTCCCTATTGATGGGGAGGAATTGGGCTCGACTAAATTAGGGAGAAAATCGGGGAAAAATCCCCCCACAAAAAAAAAAAGCAAAAACCTAAAACTTTAGGTAGAATGAATTTGTTTGGCGGACATTACACAACAATAAAGAGGAACAAAGAAGGAATATCAGTCTGGTGCTCATTCACTTTTAAAAACTAGCTTACCAGCTACCAATCCCCACCTTAACTGAAATCTCTGGCAGGTAATGTGGGTTGCGTAGTTTGGTGGTGATGTAGAAGCGGAAATCTGGTGAGTATTCTATGGTGGAGTCTCCCAGCCGGATACACACACTCCCACCCTGCTTAAACGTCTGCTTTAGCAGCAAGGGCTCAAGAATGGGGTCCAACTCCTCATCCACATTTTCCAGCAGCACTGGAAGCCAAATCAACAATGTATCTTAACAGACTGACAGCATTGTCAAAGAGTATGACATTAGGTGTCATTAGGATGTGACAGTCTTTTTTATTTAACAAATAAGAAAATCATTACATGTTTTTATTTTATTCAAACTGCTTTTTAATCATTTACTCTAATGATCTTGCTAGATCATAAACAGGTGTTGTTCCTGTGGTTACTCCCACAAGGGTCTGGCAACAGTGGATAATTTGATCCACACATTTGATTTTGGGACATTTCAATTTTGCCCTTTCTGGCAAAATTTACATTTTCTGCCAGAAATATGTGTAATTTTGACAATGGTATTTCTGTAGTGTGAGTTATTAAAATACTTTGGAGAGTGCAGTTATTAGACATTAACAGTAAGCATTAACCAACACGTATACTGTAAAGTAAATTGTTACTTGCAATTTACATGAATGCAACTACAGATTAATACCGCATGTAAACAGAAGGTGGCTACAATAATGAATTTAATTGTTTGTTGGGGTGTTGATACTTTTCCTACATGTTTTTGAAAGATAATTCTACAATTACTAGAGTATAGAAGTACGACGAGCACAACTTACTATTGTCATAGTATTACAGTCCTATATTTTGTTGTAGATCAAATACAAGGCAAATCACCTGGCGTGCCGAACTGAATGCAGTTCTCCAGCATTCTCACAAAGTCGCTGTCACTCAGCTTGATAATGTGAAGGCTGTTGGCTTTCTCCATGTGCTTTACCCACTTGTTTGCTTGGCCCTGTGGGTCAATCATCAAAGGCCATCGTCTTGCATTCCTCCAGAAGAGAAATGTTTGAGAAACAAGTAAAGAACATTTCACAACCTTGTAAATACAGTAACATTCAAAAGAATGCTTACATGCAAGAAACATCCTTCTTTTCTTCATACATTTAACTTAAAGTATAATTTGGCTGAGACCAACTTATTTTGAAACATTATGAAAGGTCAAGCTAAGGGTTAGGACCATATTAGCAGTTATTCGTTAGAGACCATAATGACCATAATGCTCTTTCTCATTTACATGGAACATACAGCATTAGTGGATCATGCAGAGAATGTTTAGAGGAAAATTTGAGCCGGCCATGAAAGAAGTCACACGTAAGGAATTTTTCTTAGAAATACAAATCAAACATCCAATGTACCCACTTGTTAAGGTTTCTTATGAGATTAAAATGTACAGACCAGGTAAACACTCAAGGTGGAACTTTCTCAGTTTCGTCAAGCAGATCCATACTGTATGTTGATGTACTATCCTCAGTCCAATGGACTGGTGGAATGCTCTAAAGCATAGGCTGTGATGCATGAAAGAGGAGAAGTGTGGAACTTGGAAATCCTACTCCTGTATGTACTCTTTGCTGTCCGCAAAACACTCCAGACCTCTACCAGGTTTACCTCCTCAAGCTCCCCTTTGGAATGCCACCACAAGGATTGCTGAATGTCATAAAGGAAGCTTGAGGAAGCAGCAGCTCCATGGTCAATATGAAAAAGTAATTGCCCACTCCTTGATAAATCATGAATGAACTGTTATTAGCCACATTTTTTGGAAAGTTAAGTTAAATTTCACTTGCCAAACATTGATTACTACCAGACCAGTTGAATCAAGAAATCATTTAAAGTCACAAAGTCAAGCACGCTAAAAGATCTCATCATGCCGCAATCTAAAGAAAGTAATTGCAAAATGATGAAGTAATTGACATATATCAGTCTGGAAAGAGTTAGAAAACCATTCAAGGCTTTGAGACTCCAGAAAACCATGGTGAGAGCCATTATCCACAAATGGAAAAAAAAAAACTTGGATCAGTGGTGAACCTTACCAGGAGTGGCCAGCCTACCAAAATTACTCCAAGAACATAACGAAATCTGAAAAATTGCAGGCTTCACTTGCCTCAGTTAGGGTCAGTGTTCATGATTCAACAATAAGAAAGAGACTGGGCCATAATGGCATTCATGAAAACGTCCCAAGGCGAAAGCCACGGCTGACCAAAAAAGGGCTTGGCTCTTCACCAAGGCTTGTCTCACTTTTCCTTTGCAGCTGGTACTATTCTTTGTAACTGCTGTTATAGAAAATTAATATAACATCTTCTGTCTGTACAGTGGGTTCAGACCCCCCCCCCCCCCCCCATTAAAAAATACACATTTTGTTGCTTTGCAGCCTGAAATGAAGACAGACACATCTGTATTTACTCCATGTCCACGTAAATTATATAACACCAACGTGTCAGAAAAAAAATACCAAGAGGCCTACAGCAACTTTGACGCATTTGTAGGAATTTATGACAATGAGTGCTGTGCACATCATAACACTATCACAAATTCTACTCAAATGTGCCTTGTTTGGGAGAGAAAGAAAAAGCCACTACTTATGAAGGAGCTTCACAACTGAGCTTCGCAGAAATGCACAAAAAATTTAATTGGCCATAACACCAAATTATATGTCTGGTGGAAATCCAAAACGGTTCACCATCCAAATTACACCATTCAGTAAAGCACGGAAGGGGTGATATCTTCACATTATGGAGGTGTTTCTCTGCAGCAGGGATTGCACCACTTGTCATGGTAGCAGGAAAAATGTATGGGGCAAAATACTGTCAAATTCTAGAATTTTTTTTTTCTGCCCTCTGCCAAAAAATGTCAATGGGAAGAAGGTTTACCTTCCAACATAAAAACGACCCAAAACCGACCACACATTGGTTGATGGAGAAAAAGGTGAATGTCCTTGCATAGCCTAGCCAGGGCCCAGGTCTGTGGAATGGCTTTAAGACTGCAGTACACCAATAGTCACCATCAAATTTAACTCAACTTGAGCAGTTCTGCAAAGAAGGGTCGGCAAATATTTCAAAGTCTAGATGTGCAAAGATAGTAGATATATCCCAACAGACTAAAGGCTGTAATTAAAGTAAAAGGTGTTTCAACACAATATTCACACCAGGGGTAATCCATTATCAACTCAGTAACTCCAATTTTTTTCTGACCTATTGGTGTTTATCTTTCACTTAAAATAAAAAAGTTGCACTGAGGAAATATAACTGGATAAAAAATTAATACAACACTCCATAAAGTGCAGTACTATGCAAACACATGACCGAAATTTCATATCCCATATGTATAGATTTGAGGAGGTACATACGAGATGATGATGCCGTTGTCAATGGAGAAACTATCTGATGGAAGGCCAGCAATTGTCCAGCTTCTAATTTTCACCGGTTCTCCCAGTGAATGCATTAGAGACACATTCTTAGAACACGGGATCCCTCTGACCTTACACAGCTTGATCCATTCTGCTGTAGCACTCTACACACATACAATTAGACAAAGTAAATTTGCATAGCCCTCCAAATGAAACCTCATTGTCAGTTAATAAATGATGTTCATGTTTGAAGGTAGTACATGGTGCCCTGAAATGAACCCACGTCCCATTCAGGGTGTAATTCTGCCATATCAAGTGTTCCCAATACAGACTTCAGATTCTTCCTTACAGAAGATCAACTAATGCAAGAATAAGTCTATATATCAAAATACATGTAATATCCTCTGTGCGTGTGTTTGTGTGCATATGTGTGTATACCTGTCTATAACTTGATGTGAAAGCCCCAAGGTAGGCTACTATAGCAGCTGAAATGAGAATATCTCCAGTAAGATTGATGTAGAGTTCTCCCAGGTTCAACGCAGTCTCACTCCAACGTGTCTTCTCTCCTCCTAAACCGCCAATCAGCTGTTCTGCTCTCTCCAGCTTCTTACTACACAGCTCCACCTATCACAAATGGTTAGCTCACATTATTTGGCCTAAACGTGTATATAGTAACACATTATCATTCAGATCACACAATCATCGAACATACTGTAGAGCCCTTTATTATTCCTGGCTTAAATTTATTCAATGAATAGCCATTGTTAAACTTTTTCTATTGTCTGTTGTTGCTAAGACTCATTTTTATTATTTATATTTTTCATATTTTATTTTCCTTCAATGTTACATAGAAAGCTAATAAAATAATAAAACGATAATGTGAAAAGTTGAATAATAATAAAAACAAATCCATCTAATCCTTCTAGAACAGTTAGATGTCCATATGATGTTTGAAGACCCTGAGCATCTAATGAACACGGCATGAAAAAAATCTCAGTTAAAAAGGGAAAGCAGACAGATTAAAAATTGAGAAGAAAGAAATAACCAAAGCAAGGTGACAGGGAAAGAAGACAAAACACATAGATAGTGGTAAAATTACTAACTTGCAGCTAAATAATAAACTAAACAAATTACAGTATCCAGTATAAAAATTATTCAGTCCCTTGATGAGAAACATCTTCAGTAATTAGTAGAGCCTTCTTTAGCTACTTTAAACTAATGCAAACGTGACGTATAGCTAGACCCTAGCATTGCGTGGGCAATGGGCTCTAGTTCAGTAAGATTCTTGAGTTTGCATGCTGCAACTGTTTTTTTTTTTGTTGTTGTTGTTTTCAGATTCAATTCAGGCAACTGTAAAACCCTCCAGGACTTCACTTGAAACCAAGTGAAGGTGTACATTTAAGTATGCTTGGGATCATTATCCTGTTGGAAGGTCCAATGCTACTGAAGTTTTAGGTTCCTCACAGATGTCATTTTCCCCTCAAGGATACTTCATTGAATCCATCTTGCCCTTACACATTGCAGGTTTCCAATGCCAGAGGAAGCAAAGCAGCCCCAGAGCATCACTGAGCCACAACCGGGCTTTTCTGTGGGCAGGGTGCACTTTTCTGCTTATGCTTTACTCTTTATTCTCCAAACATTCTGTTGATTCATACTGTAGGTTTGAAAAGTTCAAGTTCCCTTTCAAAGGCTACACTCGATGTGCGTGAAAACGGTATGGGAACATCTTTTTGGGTTGCCAATTGTGTAGCATGTGTGTATCAAACACGCCAAATCTTGACTTATATAACCTCGGTCGGGTGACGTCATCTGATGAGACGCACCTGCAGGTTATAAATAGGAGTGAACCGGAAACATTCCTCAGATCTTTTGTTTTCACTGACAAGCCTAGTTGTGTTAAGCGTGTCTGTGTTTAAACCAGCAAAATAAGAAAGTGTTTAACTCACCGATATGACAGAGTTTTAAACGAGATGTCCCTCCGTGTGTGATAAATCCATATCGGAGGACGATCTCTACACTTTACTGCTCGAGATGGAAATAGCCTCGAAGCACTTGGAAAACATTAGACGGCAGGTTCTGTCGGGTGGCCGGGGTGCGGAGCCTCAACGATGCTCTCCCCCTTTCTTAGCAATCTCCATATGAGTTAACCCTTTCATGGAGTAAGCTGTATTAACCCCGTGTTTTCCTGCCATCGACTTATTTATTTGTTTAAATATAGATGATGGGGAACCGATTATATGATGACGCCCAGATAGAAGAGATGCTTCCAGGCTATCTCTCTCCTGGAACATCATCCTTCCTGAAAAGCTAATACTTCCTTTCAAGCTGTGTAGACTTTCATCTTCCCTGGAGGGAAAAGCTTTTCAGGCAGCAGGTCAGGTTGGTGCTCCATTGCACACCATGGCGGTTTTGCAGGCCTACCAGGCTGACCTGATGAGTGACTTGGGCACTGGCGGGGCTCTTCAAGATAGGGCGTATTGGAATTACGCCGGGCCACAGACTTGTCTCTTTGTGCAACAAAGTAGACGGCTTGTGCTATCAGCCATTTTATAGCTGCGATGGTTTTCATGGACAGGCACTTGTGGCTGAATCTCAGGCGCATCAAGGATAAGGATCGTGCATTCCTCCTTGATGCCCCTATCTCGCCTTCCGGCCTGTTTGGCGATGTTGTTAACTCAGTCGCCACTAGGTTCATGAGGCGAAGTTATATGAACAAGCCTTTGGGAAATTCCTTCCCCGCTGTGCTCAAGAGTCGGGACTGTCGGCCACCCAGTCTCGACCGGGTCTGACTCTTGCGAGGCGTGAAACACAAGGAGAATGTTTTTGAGCCGGGCACCCCCTTGTAAAGATTGGGGTGCGCCGCGCTTCGCAATCCGCCTTCACAAAGGAGCCCTGAGGTTCATGTGCCCAGGACCATGGGGGTGGCCCCCCGATGGGGAGAGGCATGCAGAATTCCTTTCAAGAATGAAGTGTTTTCCCTGGCACCCCCAGGAGGTCGGTGTTCTTGCTCCACCACCACTAGTGTTTTGAGCAACACCAGTCTACAATAAAGTGTTAGTTCTTCGTTTTTTTCCTGCCATGTTTCAGGATGCCGAACATCTAACATCCTCCCCATTTAACCAAGCCGCCGAGACTTTTGCCCCTTTCTGAGAAACTGGCAGCGTGGAAGCTACTGCCAAGTATATCTCCTTGGGTACTAAGCACTGTAGAGAGAAACTACAGGATTCAGTTCTCACATCACCCTCCGCGTTTCATGAAACCGGAAAAGTGCAGATCTGCTGACAGAAGTTGCTGGGGAATGGGGCCATGGAACATGTTCCCCTACCAGACAGAGAGTCAGGCTACTACACTCGGTATTTCTTGGTTCCAAAAAGGAACGGGGGGCTGCGTCCAATTTTTAGATTTCGCGGGCTGTACTGCTATCTAAAAATAATAATAAATAAATACAGCTTCAAAATGTTGACTGTCTAAGTGATTGCACTCAAATCCCACCAAGCGAGTGATTTGTGACAATCGATTGAAGGATGCTTATTTTCATATAGAAATATTGCCACAACACAGAAGGTTCCTGAGGTCCGCTTTCGGGGGTGAAGCTTACCAGTACCGGGTCCTTCCATTTGGTCTAGCTCTCTCACCCGTACATACTGTATACAAAATGCATGGATGTAGTTCTGGCTCGTTTGACTCCATGGCATCCATATTTGAATTGCATAGACGACTGGCTGGCCCAGTCTCAGTAGCTAGGGCTTCGACATCAGCATGTCGTCCTAGCTCATCTTTGTTTCTTAGGATTGAGACCCAACGCCACGAAAAGCGTGCTCTTTCCTTTTCAGAGGATAACATATTTGGGTGTCACATGGGATTCGATCGTAAGCGGGCACAGCTGTCTCTGTCTCTATGATGGCTCTATTTCTGGCCCTAAAGCACTTCCTCCAGCAGTTGAGAGGCTACCATGTCCTAGTGCGGGTGGACAACACTATGGCAGTCTCATATATTAATCGCCAGGGCGAACTGTGCTTGCACCGCTAAATAGCTAGCACACCAGGTTCCTGTCCCTCAGGGCGATTTACATTCGAGGGCATATGAAAGTGGGAGCAGTTGTACTGTCCAGTCAATCTCTGACACACGGGGAATGGAAACCCCACCCCAAAGTAGTCAGTTAATCTGGGAGAGATTTCATGTAGCAGAGGTGGGCCTCATTGCCTCACAAGATCAGCAAATTTCCCCTTTACTACTCTGACTCTTCCAGCTCCCCTGGGTTTGGACGCCTTGGCCTGTACGTGTGGCCCAGGTTACGCCTTTATGCGTTTTTCCTGATACTGTAGCTCTGCTCCCGGGACTCTTGGCGAGGGTCCATCAACAGTGTTTGCGCCTCTTATTGATAGTGCCCTGTTGGCCGACCAGAGTGTGGTTCTCGGCTCCAGTATCTCTCCTCGACAGCTCACCATGTGATTCCAGTGAGGAGGGATCTTCTGTTTCATCCCCGGCCCGAGCTTTGGAACCTTCACGTTTGTCCCCTGAATGGGACCAACTAAGTCAAGCTGGTTTTCCAGCCAGCATAATTGAGACTATTCTAGCTGCTAGGGCTCCCTCCACTAGAAGAGCTTATGCCCTCAAATGGACTGTATTTGAAAGTTAGTGCATGACAAAGCAGGTAGACCCAATCCACTGCCGAATTGTTTCAGTGCTGGAGTTTCTGCAGGCAAAGTTGTCCTCGGGCTTGTGCCCTAGTAAAACCCTCAGGATGTACGTAGCTGCTAGTTCAGCCTGTCACGTTCTGATTGATGGGGTTACTGTGGGAAAGCACCCTTTAGGTGCCTGTTTCATTCGTGGAGCTAAACGGGTGAGGCCACCGACTAGAGCCACGGTCCCTTTGTGGGATTTATCTATCATGCTCTAAGGTCTAATTGACACCCCTTTCGAACTACACAGACCTTGTCACACTGGGTGAGAGATGCTATTGCTCTCTCCTATGAGGCGCGTGGGCTCACTTCGCCTCTAGGAATCAGGGCTCATTCAACCAGGGGGATCGCCTCATCTATTGTACTAGCAAGAGGTATTCCCCTGCAGCAAGTGTGTGACACAGCGTGTTGGTCCCCTCCGCACACATTTGTTAGATTTTATAGTCTGGATGTTCATGCTCACGGGTCCTCGAGTCAGCTTCCCAGACATAGTTCTGAGACCTTCTCAGCCTTGTGCGCACACGCTACCCAACGAAAAGGCGAGAACGAGATGCGTCCCAATGCCGCACTGCATACGTGACCGGACGTCTGTTCAGACAAAATCAATCTGAGGAATGTTTCCGATTCACTCCTATTTATAACCTGCAGGTGCGTCTCATCAGATGACGTCACCTGACTGAGGTTATATAAGCCAAAATTTGGCTTGTTTGATACACACATGCTTCACAACCGGCAACACGAAAAGATGTTCCCATAGCGTTTTCACGCAGCATCTCGTTTCCGCCTTTTCAGGGAACAGGGTTAAAGCAAAGTAACCTGAGACGTTTTGTTTCATCAGTCCATAGAACTAAAATCCCAAACTTCGGTGACATTTTTTAAAAAATATTATTTTAGCTGGTCTTCCTTTCCAGCACCAGCTCCAGCGAGGCAAGCTTTAAGCTAATCACTTTCCTAACTACCTATGTGGCATCACTGCTTTTGAGGTTCCATCCCCAGCAGCACAGTACAGACCAGAAGAGAATACTGGTCACCACTGATTGGTGGAACATCTGTGGTACTGTAGCTTTTCGTAGATGCTAAAATTGCCCAGTTCCTCAAAAAGAACAGCTGACCTTTTTTTTTTAATTGTATTTATATATTCTCACCACCTTTATGTTAATTCCCTCATTAGTGACGGCTAGTAGTGTGGTTGGAGTCTAATGAAAGTCTCAATTATTAAGACTTGCAATTTCCTTATTCTTAGACCAGTTTGTCCTGGACCTGCTTTTACTTTTCTTGTTTTTAGAAGTGTTCAGCTGGCAATGATTTGACCTGTACCTAGTCACAAAATAATACAAAAGGTTCATACAGTATAGTCACCCTTGTGGAAATCGCTGATACACCTTACTACAGGATATCAGTACCATCAGAGAACTGTTGTATGTGACATACAGTAACTCTGAACTGTGTCAGCAATGTACAAAATGCATAGAAACAGGGAAAGTACATTCCCCTGAAGAGCTCCCATGCTGCTGACCCTGATCTCAGTGCTAGAATCTATTATCCTGACATACAGTGGAGGCCTGGTGAAGTAGTCTGTAATCCTGGTCACCAAGTATGAATCCACTTCACGAATAAGTTAGATTGGCTCTAAGTAAGAGGGGCTGGATAGTGTTGATAGCACTGAAAAAAAATCTAAGAACATCATCCCCAAAGAACCCTTTCCCAACCTTTTCCTTGTGGGCAAAGTGCATGGGATGCAGTGTAGTTAGTTAGTTGCTCAAAGATCATCATGATGTAAAAAAAAAAATAATAATACATTTGAAAGAAAAACACCCAGATCTGATATACAAATCAAAGCAGATCTGTACTGCTCTGTGTTTATGGTGAGTTCTGTGTGTACCTAGAGAGTAAGCTTGGAAATTAGATCTACACTTCAAAGCAGAAACAGCATGATGCACTGAAGAAAAGTGCACACAAAGGCAAAACCATACAGTAGGTCTTTTAAAGACATTTGAAGCTTAAACTGCTGTTAATAAGAAAAGCCCCAGCATCAGAAGGGGCAGGATTGTGATTGTCTGTTGGAAAGTTTGTTCCAAGTGGTAAAAAAAAAAAAAAAGTTATGAACACCCACACTGTATATACAGTATGCAGCCACACTGTATATATTCAGCCACCAAATAGAAATGTCATAAATAAGAGACATTTTTATCATCACCAACAACCAAAGTAGATTATGTATTGAAAAAAAAAATACACATATGATCTTGGGATTGGCTATGCATTCATTGTGACTCTGACCAGGATACAGTACAGCACATTACAGTACTGAAGGTTGATTTACAGTACAATATATAAATAATAAAAAATGCCCCTGCACTAACAACTTAAGTTGTTTTTTAAAAAGTGTATAGCAAATGGCAAATTACCCTTCAAACTATGTAAGTTAGTGATTTTACCTTTACACACAAGACACCTATTGATATTTAAATATGTTTACTGATACAGTACATAATAATAATAATAATAATAATAATAATAATAATAATACTTATTATTATTATTAACCTGATGTTCCAGGTCAGTTTTCTTGTTCTTGTTGGCCTCCAGAGTCTCCTGAAGTTTTTCCAGTTTGTCCTGGACCTCCTTTAGAGCTGCCTGCTTCTTTTGGAGGCTCTCTGTTGCTAGCTTCAGCTTCGCTTCTGCTTGTGCCAACTTTTCTTTCTTAGGGGCTACAACTTTTGCAACCCTGAGAGAGAAGGCCATACAAAGCTGACTTATTCAATTATTCATACTCCTTGAGCTTTTCCATATTTAGTCACGTTGCAACCACAAAAGTAAATGTATTTTATTTAATGTAACCAACACAATGTAGCACATAACTGTTAGGTGGAATGAAAATCGATAAATGTTTTTCGCGCAAGTGTTGCATGCATTTGTATTTAGCCCCCTTTACACTGATACCCCTAATTAAAATCCAGAGGAACCAATTGCCTTCAAAAGTCATCTAAATAGAATTAGTAGTGAGCCTGCCTGTGTGTAATTTAATCTCAGTGTGAATACAGCTGTTCTGTGAAGCCCTCAGAGGCTTGTTAGAGAACATTAGTGAATAAACAGCCTCATGAAGCTCAAGGAACACACCAGACAGGTCAGGGATAAGGCAGACTTTTAAAGCAGGGTTATGTTATAAAAAATATCTCAATCTCACGGCACACTGTTTAAGCCATCATCGAGAAGCCATGCAAGGAAAGTTTTAATCAAATTTAATTAAAGATGCGACAAATAGGCCCATGGTAACTCTGGAGGAGCTGCACAGCTCCACAGCTCAGGTGGGAGAATCTGTCTACAGGACAGTCATGCACTCCACAAATACATTTTTAAAATAATTTTTTGGGTTTTTCCAATTTTCTCCCCAATTTAGTCATGACCAATTCCTCCCCGTCACTAGGCGGGGCTCCCACATTAAGGCTACCACTACCATTCAGTCG
Organism: Channallabes apus; assembly: GCA_030522415.1. Lineage (NCBI taxonomy): Eukaryota > Metazoa > Chordata > Actinopteri > Siluriformes > Clariidae > Channallabes > Channallabes apus. The sequence continues at coordinate 15,741,597 of CM060109.1, forward strand.
GGAGGGCAAAGACCATCACGTGCTTCCTCCGAACCGCGTGACGTCAGCCGACCGCATCTTTTCGAGCTATCTTGCTCACGCACAATTAGGGGCGGAGTAACACACTCGGAAGGAAGCGCTAGCCGCTCCTTCCGCGTGCGCAAGCTCACAGACGCCCCTGATTGGCTGTAGAGCCGTGATTAACGTGGGAACGCAAGTACCTCTCATCCCTCAGTCAATCAGCTCTCTCTATGCCTCCGGCTGTGAGAGGAAAACAGCATCACTCGGGGTTCGAACCAGCGATCTTCGGATGATAGGGCGAGCACTTTACCACTGTGCCACTCGGAGGCTCTGCACTCCACAAATTTAACAATGGAATGAAAAAAGCCATTGTTGAAAGAAAGCCATGAGAAATCCTGTTTGCAGTTGCTCATACACTATGTGTGACAGAAAACTAACTCTGTGAATGGGGGTGGCAGCATCATGTTGTGGTAATGCTCTTCTTCAGCAGGGACAGGGATGTTGGTCAGCGTTTATGGGAAAATAGATGGAACCAAATACTGGGAAATCTTGAGACTGGGGCAAAGGTTCAACTTCCAGCCGGATGACAACTCTAAAAAAACAGCCAGAGCTATTAGCTATTTATATGTTAGAATGACCCATTTAAAGTTCAGACCTAAATCCAATTGAGAAAATGTGGCTATGCCACAACCTGCTGTTTAAGGATGCTCTCCATCAACCTGACTGAGCTATTTTGCGAAAAAGAATAACTAAAATTTTACTATCTAGATGTGCAAAACTGGTAGAGACTTGCAGCTGTAATTGCAGTAAAAGATGGTTCTACAAATTATTAATTCAGGGGAACTGAATACAAATGTATGCTCCTTTTCAGATATTTACTTGTAAAAACATTTGAAAACCATGTATTACTTTCCTGGGCAGCACGGTGTTGTAGAGGTTAGCACTGTCGCCTTGCACCTCCAGGGTCTGGCTTCGATTCCTAGCCAGGCTCGATTCCTGTCTCTGTGTACTGTACATGGAGTTTGCATGTTCTCCCCGTGCTTAGTGGGTTTCCTCCGGGTACTCCGGTCTCCTCTCACAGTCCAAATATATGCAGGTTAGGCTAATTGGCGTTCCCAAATTGCCCGTAGTGTATAAATGAGTGTGTGAGTGTATGTGTGTGTGCCCTGCGATGGATTGGCACCCTGTCCAGGGTGTACCCTGCCTCGTGCACTAAGCCTCCTAGGATAGGCTCCAGGTCCCCGTGACCCTGAATACAGGATAAAGCGGTCTAGAAGATGAGTCAGAGTGAGTGAGAATCACTTTCCTTCCACTCTTAATTAAGTGGCACTCTGTGTTGTTCTATCACATACAATCCCAATAAAATACATTTACATTTGTGGTTGTAATGTGACAAAAGGTGAAAAAGTTCAAGGTGTATGAATTACTGTTCATTCAGTGCAAGACACTGTATTTCATTAAACTTTTCAAACATATTTGATTATAGAGAAAGATTGAGCAATGCTATATGGTAATTATTTACTTAGTGGTAAGATTTAGGATGCCCACTCATGTTCAAACTCACTTGTCATAAGCATCCATAGCACAGACCCACTTGCAAAGGCCCTCAGCTGCGGTGGAGGCCGTCCGGATTTTGTCAGGAACAAAATCTGGGTTGGTGATGTATTTGCTGCGGATGATCGTCATGTAAGCAGGTGGAATGTTGTCTTTATTGTATTCATGCAAACTCTGCAGAAACTTCATGTCACCTAGAAGCTTTTTGGCTGGGCCCCAGAAGTCCTCAATCTTTTTGCCAGAGCCGGAAGGATCAGGGATGCGGTCAGGTTTAATGCCTTTTAGAATACATATGGCCTCCATCACAAGTTTGACTCCAGCTGGGGGGCTCTTCATGGATTTTACTACTGTAATGTCCTACAGAGAGTAAAACCAAGTTTTGGGTTGTTCAAGCAAAGTACTTTGGATGCTGGATGTAGTTATTTTTGTGTTTGTGTAAGTGTGTGTGCTCTCTTGCCTGTTGAGTAAGTGTATCAAGTGCAGCTAGAGCTGACTCCAGGATGGGCAGGGCAACAGCTAAGTCTGCATCACACTCATCTTTGATGGCCTTGGCAGCCGTGGCCTGTTCATTTGCCACCTCCTCTTCCACGCGAACAACCTTCTCTGTCGTGGCCACCTCCACAGATTCATGCTCAATGACTACCATCATCTCATCCACCTCTTTGCTAGCCACACGGAGCTGAGGCTGAAGCGCCTCCAGTTCAACTTGCATGGTGGCCACTTGAGCGGCAGCAGAGTTTAGCTTTTCCAGGCCAACCTCATAGCGCAGTTTTAGCTTCATTACCTCACTTGAGAGGAAAGGATGATCATTTATTGTATAATATATATGTTATGTAAATTTGAAATATATATTCATATGTTTGAAGACAAACTCTCATGTATATGCACAGAGACACTTACGCTCTCTTTGACTCCAGCAGGATTTTGAAGGTGGAGATGAGCTCAAGATAGGAGGTCGGGGTGACGTAGTTGTGGCGCTGCAGCTCAACCAAAAAGCGTGCTGACAGGTTGATTGTGGAAGTGTGGAATTTCTGGCACATGTCTATGCAGCTGGCACGGACATCATTTGTCATCTCAGTGTCCTCCAGGAAACGAGATGCCACAGCTTGTAGAGCATCATTAGGCCAGCTCTTGAGGGGAAAAATAAAAATAGGGTAAATTCTAGCAACAGGTTGTTACATACTACAAAATACATGGATAAAAGTCTGTGTACTCCTGACAATTACATCTCCTTTTTGAGTTTTTGAAAAAAATTTGCATACTGTATTACATGCATTAAAAAATTTAAATGCGTGTAATGGTTAGATTTTTACATGCTTACATTTATACATACTGTACAGTATAGTGTTTGTCGGACCACCATAAAACTTTAATTGACAAATAGCAGATCATTAAATAATCAACTAAGAATATATAAATTTACATTTAAAGAAAGCATGCACCAAGTTAACTAAAATGTGAACTTTTAATTTTTGTTGGCTTTATGTAATTTTAAATCACCTTTGTGATACTGTTTGACTGTACAGTGGAACCTCGGATCACGAGTAACAATAAGATTATTATTAATTAACCCCTCAGTCAATCTTATCTAGCCAAAACATTTTTTTTGTTTTTCACAAAATAATTATCTTACCATTTAAAATTAAAGAAACACTAAAAATTTCTTTTCATCTGATATTTTCAGCTAATTATATTTATTTTTAACCATCACAACAACTGCTGTCACAATCATTTACTAGCCTATTGTGAGGGTTCACCGCTAGAGGGCACTGTCTTTGTTTTGTAGTTTTTGGTTGTAGACTCTGTTTCCCAGAAGGCACTTCGGTCAGGTGATGCGGGAGCTCACCTGAACCAAGGTAGCTCATTAGGTTCGTTATAAATAGCTGTTTGTTCTGGGAAACTGGGTTGAACATTAATGTGATAGTTGTGTTAAGTGGGCATTTGTTTTGTTTTGTGGGTTATGTTCAGTTTAAGTTGGTTCTGTTATAGTTGGCATTTGGTTTATGTAGCTGTTTAAGTTAAGTTGCACCTGTCTTGATTTAGTTTATGTCTCTTGGTTTCTGTGTCTCCTGGCAGGATTAACTTCTTGTGTACAAGTTCCTCTCTTGTATGTTTAGTTCTTAGTCTGTATATCTACTAACCATGGAACTACTAACTTGCTTAGCTCATAGTCTGTATAGTCTCCTTGTCTGATTAGATCTTAGTCTGTTTAGGTACTAACCTGTTAGGCACTAACCTTTATAGTTCTTAGTCTTTCATACCTAGTCTGTTCGTCCCTTGGGTCTCTAGCTACTAGTCTGTTTAGCTAACCTCTAGCTTAGCAGCTAATGTGTATAACAACTAGTAGGCCTAGCCAAGTCTATCTTGTGTGTTTAGACCCTTGCATGCATAGTCCCTTGTGTTTAGTCCTCAAGTCTGTTTAGTGTGTCTTGTCTGGTTTGTATCCCTTGTCTGTATTGTATATTAGTTTTAGTCCCTAGTCTGTATTAGTTGATTGGTTTTGTTTATAGCATGCTCCAAAATAAAGCCAACCTCCTTTGTTCATGTTTTGGTTTTCTCATTAAAAGACTGTTTGCCGTCATTCCCCGCCCCCCCTTGCTTTGCCATCAAGCCCACAGTCCAACACCTAACACTACGTGACACCTTCTGTATTAGCTTAATGTTTTATTTAGCAATAAAATACATCACAAATACAGTAACAAAACATAATTAACACAAAGAATCTGTAAAACTGAGTGATCTCTTCAGCAAGTGTGTGCCCCCACTGTTTCCCCTCTGATATTATTATACATCCGCTTTTTTTCTCCGGTTCACTATAAAGAAAATGGGCCCAAATATCGACACTTCTCTTTCAAAACAGACAGGACAGAACAGGATGTCTAGTGGCTGCCAGGTGAAAAGATTTTTCCACTCAACTGTGGAATGCAGCTGATTTTGACATCTTTAACCACCTTCTGGAGGACCTATTCCATAAAAGTCTTTTTTTCAACTCCTAGGAATTAACCTGTCATGACATTCATTGCACCTGTTCCCAATCTCAGATCATCATTGCTCACTATTTAGCATGCACTCGGATAACCACTTTTCTCTATTGTGTGCCTTTCATGTCCAGTATTTTTGCATTTTATCTTGCCTTTGCTTCTGGATCACAACCACACTGTTTTTCAGACCTCATTTAATTTCTCACTACAGATTGTCTCCTTTCTCAGATTTAATTTATTAATTAAAGGAAGTTTTGATTTTCTTGTTTTATTGCAAATGTAATGTGTGTTATACAGAGGCCAAATGAGAAAAAAATTATCCTTGTTCCAAAATTTTTGGGCCTATGTATATATATTTATCCCTTTCAAAATAAAGTAAACCAGATCTACACAAAAATTTGAGTAATGAAACTGACCCAAAAACTTTTACTGAAATTAACACTAGGAAAGCTAATGTCCGTTTAATTAACAACATTCCAGCTATTGTGGTGCATCCAAAAGACCATTATGAAAGCAATGCAATGCTTACCAGGAACCAGTCTATGGTGCAGCAGTTGATAAGTGCAGGGAAACGTCGCAGACGGCCTCGGAAGGCATCACCTATTGGACTCATGGCCAGCACCACATGCAATTGACTACAACATCGCTCTACAAACAATTTGAACAGTGCCAGAGAACTTCCATCTGTCTGCTTCTCCCTCTCCCGCAGGCGATCCAGTGCTTGCATACGTTCACAGATCTCCTGCTGTTCATCCACAGAAAAGAGGTTAGGAACTTCACCTGTGTTGAGCAAATTGCTAACATCTTCGAGGAACGACTCCATCTTAATCTGGGTGTCAGTGAAGAGGAAGACTCCATGGGTATCCCCGAATGTTGATTTGCGCATTATTTGTTTAAGGTCATCACGCCATTCTGTCATGCCGTAACTCTTGGAGATTTCCACCTGGAAGAGCTCGGCTTCAGCCATGTGAGCAGCCAGGCGAGTCAGAGATTGACGGCCACTTCCTCCAACACCAACCAGGAGTGCATGTCCCCGTGGCTGTTTTAGAATACGAGAGATCCTACAGACGTGCTCGATGGCAAATCGGAAAAGTACAAGGTTCATTGGTGCCTTGCTGATGTTGTTATAGTCCTCTAGGTGGGCTTCAACTACTTGCCGTAACTGATCGAGGTCACCAACCTCACGGTAGTTTCGGTCATCACCCTTGGGGTCATGGAAATCACAGAACATGAGACTGCGCAAGTCATCTTCAGTTACTAGTCCATCAGAGTCAAAGTCAAGGCGCTTGAAGAGCTGATGAAAGTCCTCCTTTAAGTGGCTCTTGCAGATCGTTTGCAAGAACTCCACCATCCAGTTACGGTCTAATGGGTGAACCAACCGGTCATAATAAACTCTCTGCACCTGAAACAATACAGGTATTATTTCATTATTTCAAGTATTCTAAATGCTCTCAAACTCTGAGAGCAGGCTCCTTGTATAATATAATAAGAGCAGGTTGGTCTTAAACAACATTTTGTTTTTATTATTCCTACCTCATGCACCCACAGGCGTTTAATAGCTGTGGGGTCATCTGCAGTCTCTGGGCAAGACAAGCATATGCCCTGGATGACACGGGAGAAATCACGCAGGTTGAAAAGATAATGAGATTTATCTGGGGTAGGCAGCAAGTTTTTAGTGGCCTCCTGATACACTGCCAGGGTGGCATCCACGATCTGAGACGTGAGTGTAGCAAATGCGACAGGAAAAGTATGTCTAAAAAACAGGCAGAAGCATGCAAATTTATTATGTAATGTAATTGCCAGCATTAAATAATATAAAGACTACAGTACACCCAAAACACTGACTCAAAAAGGAAACAGACATTTACCGTATAGTTAAGTGCCAGTCTAGAATGCTTGAGAAAATTGTATACATGGTCTTCTCATCAAATTCATTCATTGTTACTGCATTAAAATGACGGAGGAAGCGAGGTGTCACTGGGTTTCTCCCACCACCTGAGAATTACAAAAAAGCTGTAGGAAATTACATCAGATATTTGTGATTATTGCTCCTTTTTTCCTTGGATTCCATCCTGGTTATAGAACAACAAACCAGTTCTTACTCTATGCCCATTCAATCTACATTAGATTTGGGGAAGGTGTATGATCGAGTCCCCCAGGATTTTCTGCGGAAGGTACTGCGGGAGCGTGGAGTGAGGGGGTCACTGAGGTCATAGAGCTGTGTTCAGATTCTCAGCAGTAAGGTGGACTTGTTTCCAAATTCAAAACCCTGATGCTTGCCTACAAAGCTAAAAACTGCCCTGCACCCACTTACCTCTCATCTCTAATCACACTTCTAGCTGCAAAACGTTCCCGCCTAACTACTAACTTAGTTAGTAACCTAGTAACTTAAGGATTTTTGTAAATCACTCTGGATAAGAGCATCTGCCAAATGCCTAAATGTAACTGAAATGTAAGTGAAACTCTCAAGATCTGTGGCTATGGTTCTCAGCAGGAAATAGATGGATTGTCTACTCCAGGTAGGAAGCAAGTCATTACCTCGAGCAAAGGAGTTTAAATATCTCAGGGTCTTGTTTACGAGTGATGGGACATCGGAGCATGAGGTTGGTTGGAGAATTGGGATCAGCGGTGGACGTATTGCGGTCGCTTTACTTCACCGTTGTGATAAAAAGAGAGTTGAACTCTCAATCTACCGGTCGATCATTCCTACCCCGACCTATGGTCATGAGCAGTGTGTCATGCCCAAAAGTGCAAGATCATGGATACAAGCAGCCAAAATGGATTTTCTGAGGGTAGCTAGCTCAGAAACTCTAGCAGAATAGCTGCTCCTTTGCACCTCATTTGAGGTGGTTTGGACATCTAGTAAGCATGTAACCAGGATGATTGCCTAGCGATCTGGGAGAAGGCCACGGGGCAGATCGAGGACTGGGAGAGATTATTTGACTACACTGGCCTGGGAACACCTCGGGATCCCCCAAGTCAGCATTGACTGAGGTGGCTGAGGAAAGAGAAGTTTGGGGTTCCTTGTTGGAACGACCCAATTTCAGATAAGATGGATGTACTGATGGATTGTGATTATCCACATTCTGTGTGAGTGCCAGACTTACCAGGAGGACCCATGGCACACATCAGCTGTATATCCACCAGGTTGATTGTGGAGCAGTCCTTCATGTCGTACCAGTTCCAGTGGTCCAGCCATTGGCGCAGAAGCTCCACAGGAGGCTGAGCACCATATGTCTCTCTCATTGGCATATTCACATCATCCACGAATACCACCTACACGGAAAACACATTCAAGCATTTCACTCAACATACATACATCCTACAATACGATAAAGCACACTAGCACCTATTGCCAATTACTTATACCATTCTCAAATGTGTTTAAACTGAGACTACTTTTACACCTTTTTTGTATAGAATTACATTTCAGTCAGCAAACCTCCATATGTTCACACTACTGTATGTACAAAACATTTTCTACATAAGATGAAATAAATGATACTAGATACACAAAAAAGTAATGTAAATATAACAGAAAAAATATATTTAGTATTACCTTTATTAAACATTATTATAACAGAAATACACAGGTATTCATGTTCATAAAAGTATCATTGCACCTTGCTACAATCTTGCAAAGAAACTAGACTCCAAGAATTTGACCAAGAACTAGGAAAGCTTATCATAAAAGCATGTCAATTTAAAACATGATTTATAATATCACATCCAATGTAGAATTTTTATATTATCACACCATCTTTTTTCCGACTGGGGCACCAAACACTCCTTTGCGTCTCTTGTCCAGCTTGGACATGATGATGTTCTGAGTCTGAGTTGCTGAGGTTTGGGCTGAAAAGTTGATGAGCAGAGGACTGTATATATCCTTGTTGAGCCGCTTTAATAGAAAGTCCTGTAGAGTAACAAAAGTTAAAATTAACTTCACCCAATAGGTTTAATAGGTTTGGGCCACAAGTTCTCCAGTTTCTTTTGAAGTAAATAACCAAAGAAAGTGTTTAAATATTTTTCAGACAATCTTTCAAATTTTTACTGTGTGCCAAACCTCTTGTTTCAGAATGAGATAATGAATGTGGCACATACACACCTTACAATTACGCACTATAATAAAAATTATTTGGTCAAAAACACTTATTCATATTATATACTACTATAAACATTATGGCCAATCTTCACCACGAGGATACAAACACACGTTTGCGCTTGTTCAATCAGAACATACAGTATAATGTCATGTTCATGCAGAGTGCATTCTACAGCTAAAAAGCATCAAGCAATAAGAACGGAGACAGAAGTAAAAATAATTGAGAAAATTGAGCGAGGTGGAAAGATGCAGACATTTCTTGTTGTTTTAACATGAATTGTTCAAACATTGGCACGATTCTAAAGAACACTGTAATGTAATATACTGTATATAGCCAATTATGTTAGTATCCTAGTATCTAGACAAAGCTATCAGAACAGAACTCATTCATATATTGGTGACTTATTGTACAGTATATCAGTAGTCCTGTTATGATTGACTATATTATGTCTGGCAGTTTTCACTGTCCATTGAGCTATTGCAATTATTTTTTACATATATTGCAGTTGTGATTTAAACTGTGATTTTTAACTATTAAATGAACCATTTTTATTCAAAATATTTATTTTGTATAATATACATTTATTAATGGCACAAATTCTCATTAAGAGCATATTTGCCAAATTTATTCGTCACCTTAAAATTATTAAAAACACGACCAAACATACATCATATGAATTCCCAACAATGTTTATGTTACCTGTAATAAGTTGAAGCCTTTTGCGAATAAATATTTGCCACAGGTCCATATTGCGATTAAAATTTTGATGTGATTAATAGTTCACATTATTTTGAACACCTTACTATTATTCAAGTATAAAACAGATTTGTCCAAACACACTCACTATGATGTACACACTCTTGCCAGTTCCTGTGGGCCCCACAAAGATGATGGGCTTCTGGTGCCTAACAACCAGCTCCATCAGAGCTGCGTAGCGCACTGTATCTGCTGTGGGTATAATAATCTCATTGAACTGCATGTCTCTGGGGATTGGTGGAACCTGCTTCAGGTGCTCGATCCACAGCTCCCATCTGCCTGGACCCTGAGTCAAATCAGTTGAGCAAACATTAATTTTTTATTCTTATTTTTTTAACATTAGCATTTCTACCAACGTTTTACAACTACGGTGATACCTTGCCATACGAACACCCCACCTCACAAATTCAGTTCACTCCAAGAAATGAAATTTTGCAAAAGAATTGCCTTGGCATGCAAAGAGTTGGTGAAGAAGTGCTGTTAATTTGCATTTGGGTCTCTTCCTCTTACCCTTAGGCTCCAAATTTCAACCAGGAATTAACAGAATAAACATAAAGTCTTTCTTGTCCCAAGAGAGAACAGTTCCACCTTATTGACTGAACCCACCCCTGAACCCATGCAGGTGGATCGCACTCGCATCCCTGCGGAAGAGCCCCCAGTGTTAACGCAGGAAAAGAGCCTGTTTCTACTAAAATATTTATATCTTTTCTCACTCCCTTGATGAACACATGAACAATGTTTACCAGGTCTTACAGAGGCTGATAGAAAGTAAACATTTTATCAGACATACAGTACTGTAGAAGTGTGAATTCCATCAGGAGTCCATACTTTTTCTAAGGTTTTGATATCTTCCTCCAAGATCTAGATGGAGTTCAACGTCAAGGCCAATACTGACTGGCCCACAACCACCACCTGATGGAAGCTCCAATGTTTCTTAGGGTTTGGCCATTTTTATCGCAGGTCCATTAAGAACTATAACACTGTATGCCACCTCCTCTTACAACCCTCACCTCCACTAAACTCCCCTTCCAGTGGAATGCAAGGGCAGAGGAGGCATAAGCCTCAAATTGATATTCACTTCACAATGGGACATGGCATCCAAAATCTAGCTGATTGGGAGTGGTATGGACCAGAGAAGAGAAGCTAGGTGCCAACAAGATTTATCCACGATTGCGTCAATAACAGGATTTTATACAATCAAGAAACAATCAAGTTCCCAGCATAAAAGGGTGACTCAAACCTCTCCTTACTACCAGATTATTGTTTGTCTGGTACTCTCACTATTTCTTTCCATGTATGTTTTTCCTGATCTCAGCCTCGTCAGTTTTTTTGTTTTTCATCTGTTTTTCCTTGCGTCTTGAATCTTGTTCTGGATTATGGATATTCTGCTTCGTCTCAAGGACAAGACAATGCTAACCCCTTTTGGATTTCCACACGGCTGACAGGCTCTGATCTCGTCTTCGTGTCTTGTAAACTCCTGGGATTCCTCCATTTGAACTTCTACATGGATTTTTCTGTTTATTTTTCATTGTTCACTTTATTTTATGGATAAAAGCCTATTTAATCGCATCTACAGACATTTGTACTTTTCTATGTCATCGTGAAAGACAACAAATTGCCGTTCAGCCTCAAAAGTGTCCTCGTAGTGTTCAAAAATGTGTTATGATATTTAAGGGAGCAAAAGAGAGTCAAATTGTGAAGAGATTGTTCCCTATGTGAAGATTTTGGAATGTACGTAAAATGTAACTTATAAAATGTTAGTGCTACCTACCTCTTTAATGAAGTTGTACTCATAGAGAGTCCCCTCAGTAGGTAATGGCACTGTGAGCTGCTTGCTGGGTGCTTCTCTGTGCTCCAAGATGCCATACCTTGCTTTTGTCTCCTCAGACAGAGCACATGTAAGCAACTCCCTAACAAGCGCATCAACCTTCACTCTCCCAGGCTCTGTGCAGCTGGCACCCACCGACCACACCAGACAGAACACAAAAATACCCTAGCCAAGAGAGATAGAGAGAGAGAGAGAGAGAGAGAGAGAGTGTACCATGCCAGTCTGCGTTTAAAAATTTATGAAACAATGCAAAAATGTGCATTGTGGAAATATGCTATTCGAACTGATAGAACACATTCTATTATTTCGAGTATTCTATTAACTATGATAACATGATTGCATTCTTTTTTCAACAGCCTTACAAGAATGAAATCATCAATCCAGATCATAACAACCAACATACATTATAGGTCATACTGTATGATTACTTGATCTTATTATTTATTTATTTATTTATTTATAATATGGTGAATGTGGAGTGCATTTTGTTTACAAAATGTATACTAAGTGAGGTCAGTGAAAGAAAAGCACAAAAAAACACATATAAAAAAAAAAATTTTATACACAAGGATAGCTTAAACCTCATAACCTAGGAACCCTCATATCACATTTAAACAGTGTTTTATTGTAATAAGGATAAACTTGGTATGATTTGATATCCTTGTAGAGTCAGTGAAATTTCACAAGGACAGTTTTATCTCTCTTTAAATATTCTAACTTCTTACACCTTGTTCCAATAATCAGCAGCCATGATTCCCTCTATGCAGCTGCCTAGCACTCTGAAAATTAAAATACAATCATTTATATCCACATAGCAGGAGAGGGCCAGACAAACAAACATCGCAGTTTCCTCAGTTCATAAAGTAATCAAGAAATGGCAGTTTCCAGGAATAGTAGACATGTTCCTGTCAACTGCCAGTGCTTTAGAGAGGTGAAATTCGGTGTATAACACACTATGCAGTACTTTCGTGGTTAAGGTTTGAGTACTCTCTAACCTCAAGCCAAGAGCACACATCTCTCTCGTTCATGGCCTTTATCTGGCTCTCATCTTTAAACTCGTCCATCATGCAATCCATCAGGTTCATCAGGGAGCGGGCAAGGTTGGTGTCCGATGTTGGAGAAAGCTCCTAATGTGAGTAAAAAAAACAGAAGGAGCAAGAGGTCAGATCTCTATTTTATGAAGAAGTGGTTGAGAATGCCTGGTGGTATCACTGATTTATTTCACTAAAAGCTGGTAAGAATTTGTAGTCTTAAGCTAAAATTATAATGGGTCTTCATAACATTCCTAATTTTCTTTAAAATGTCATATTAAATATGACCCAAGACTAACAATTAACAATGCACCTAAAGATTTAGGCCAAAAAAGTTAAATAAATGCTTTGTCTTCAGGAGCAACGATCTCAGTAGTGATGTATGTGGTAAATTTCATGAGCACCTTGGTGCCTTTGCGGACAAGCTGTAGACAGGGGGGCAACATGCGGTCGAATAGTTCAGTGACAAGGTCTTTCTGTACGCAGTTGAGTGTGGATGGCAGGGTGTTGAGCCAAGAGATCATTAATGGCCTCCAGCCCAGCATATGAGGCTCCATGTAGATCATTCCACACCGAGACACCTGCACACAAACACCACCAGTTATCAAATTGTCTCATTTAAAAGCACATGGATTTCCTTTGTAGTTCCTATTGGGTTTCTTTTTTTTTTGCTACTGTAACTGGTCCACAGTGCTATGACATGCTGCAGTTAAAAAAAAAATTCTCTATATGAGAATAGATATAACAATGGACTGTTTCTTTTACAAACAAAATGGTTGATGTTTACTAGATAACATCTGCTCATTCAATATCTGATTGAACTAAACATCAAAATAAAAATTGGTACATGACATGCCATTTGTAAGCAAACATGAAACCTGTTGACATTTTTCATGCTAAGAGAACATAAAATTAATTATTATTAATAAAGATAGGAAATGTAGTTGTAGTTTCTCTTACAGTAGCAGGTGAAGCCACCTCCAGATCCATGGGTTCAAAAATGAGGCTCATTTGTGGAGACATTTGGATGATCTCACCGCTCATCAGGCACAGTTTTTTATTGTCATCAAGTACTGTGTTCATGTTCTCGATCCAAACTGCATCCACAGGGCCATCAAAAATCAGCCACTTCCTGTCTGGAGTCTAAAGAAAGGAAAAAGAGCAATTATTATTAGACTATCAGACCTTTTGCTCGCTCACTAACTCCCATTTTCAATACATGCATATGTGAGGATTCAAGGTAGTTGAATTTCAATCTTTGGTAATCTTATGTAGCAAACAGTGAGTCATACCAGGGCCATTGTATGATATGTAGACACGTATGTGACGTGTAGGCTTCTTAATAACACCAATTACAGTGTATTAGCAGATTTATTTATTTATTTGCATATTTGTGATCCACAGAATGTAAAAGTTTTTTAAGGATTTACTTTCATTTGGAAATAAAGGCTGGATAAATCTGCCTGGCCCTATGGGGGAAAAATTGTCCCCCTTGTGAAGTCATGAATGAACTGTTTTTGGAAAGAGTTAATTTTCACCTGCCACACCCAGGCCACATTACTGACAGACTTGTTGAATCAAGACTCACTTAAATAGAAGCTGTCAGACAAAGTGAAACACAATAGGATAAAAAAAAGCATCATGATCTAAAGAAATTCAAGAACAAGTGAGAAACAGAGTAATTGACATGTACTGTATTATACCCCTATCTCACCTATGCGGTTTCGCGCGGTGGCTGTAAATACGGTTCATTATGATTCACCGCGAGTTTTTGGCATTGTGAGTACGTTTCCATCTTTCCGCGTGAAAAATTAAACATGTTTAATTAAACATGTTTAATTTTTGGGCGGTCCATGCGGAAGTTTGCGGACCTTGGCGAACTTCGCGGAACGTAAGCGGAACGTCGGCGGGCAATCGCGGCAACTCACGGTGCCCGACACCGCATCTCACCGTGAGTCAAACCGAATAGGTGAGATAGGGGTATTAATCTGGAAAGGGTTACCAAGTCATTTATAAGGCTTTGGGACTCCAGCAAACCACAGTGAGAGCATTATCCATAAATAGACAGAATTTGGATCAGTGGTGAACCTTTCCAGGTGGCCAGACTACCTAAATTACTCTATAATTACTCTGCAAGAACACAATGCCAACTTATCCAGAGGATCAGAAAAGGAACCCAGAAAACCTGTAGGCTTTACTTGCCTCAGGTAAGGTCAGTGTTCAAGATCCAAGAATATGAAAGCGACTAGGCAAAAACAAGAAATAGGAAATAGGGGAGCACTGTCAATCTCAGGGGGTGGGAGATCATAATGAATGAAATTAATATTAATCTAAGAATGTAAACTTCTATTTTTATTTTACTTTTTTAAAGAAAAAAAAAGTCTTAGAATCATTGTTAATCAAACATTTACTGTTATGGTAGCAATAAACCTCTTTGCTAGGAATGAAACTGTCAATACAAAATGTAATGTATTCAGAGACACAGTCTGTTAGTCCATCAATGTCTTCACCATGAGGTTCAAACAGGGGACTCCAGTCTGTGGCTTCTAGCACACTGCACAGTGACTCAAGCGACTTGTAAGACCAGCTAATAAATGGGGGGAAAAAAACCTAGAAAGCTAATGAAGTAAATAAAACATCTAAACACAGAGAACTGCTGCAACAGGCTGTCACTGCATATAATTATTATTTCTCTTCCTTTTTTTGTGATTTAAATGCTTTCTTATGCAAAGGAATTTTAAGTGTACATTTCAATCCCCTATAATTCTGTACCTGAGAAGTAGCAAAGGCTCTGTAGCTCACAGCAAGTATGCCATCGGACCACTCATGAGAGACAGGGTCGAACTGACCATACAGCTGGCCCATTGTTATAGACTTGGGATTGATAACAGTGATCTGAACCTTGTTCTCACTCATCAGGCCCTGCAAAGAAGGAAAAAAGATAATCATTATTTTAACTTAGTTTAACTTATTTAAAATTTTGCTCATTAATATCTTGGATAATGCAAGCAATTGTCTCACCAATAATTTGGAATCATAATAAAAAAATAATGTTTAAACCATTAAAATGTTTTATTTGTAGTCCAAATTATCCCTTACATAATCCTTTTAAATTACAGGCTATAACTGCAAATTTGCCAGGTCAAAAAATGTCATCCAATGTTCGAAAAAGAAAACTGTATTAAAAGACAATTTCAACCACATAAACATCTTTGATTTTTGTTTTGGGGCATTTACTTATGCATAGCTCTTTTAAGGTCCTACCACAACATGTCAATTGGGTTCATGTCTAGCCTTTGACTAGGGCATTCCCTAATTCTTTTCTTTTTCAGCCATTCTGAGTAGATTAACTAGTGTGCTTCATCACTGTCCTGCATGACCAAATTTTGGACAAATCCTTCACATTGACTCTGGAACAAGGCAAAATAAACACCCCATAATCGCGTGATTGACAGTAGATATAAAGGGTTTCTGCTAAATTGCTGTTTGGTTTTCCCCAAACATAGCACAGACCACATACGTAGCACAAGCCGAGCAACTCCAATTTGGTTTTGTCTGTCCATAGGACATTGTTCAAGAAGTCTTGGGCTTCATTCAGATGCAGTTTTGTGAATCTTAGCCATGTTCTTTTTAGAAAGAAGGGCCTTTCTCTTGGCAACTCTTCCAAACAAACCATAATTGTTCAGTCTTCTTCTATTTGTGCTGTCATAAACTATCAAATATGAAATATCAGCGAATCACATGGCATAAACATGGCAGACGATCTGCTGAAGTTCTAAGCCAGAATCAAAATGGGGGAAAAAGTGATTTAAGTGACAATGAATGTGACATGAGTGTTAGTGCCAGATGAGCTAGTCTGTGTATCTCCAAAACTGCTGAACTATTAGGATTTTCATGCAGAACCCATTGCTGGTTGAAAAATAATGGTAAGATTGGTTTAAGCTGGAGGCAGCAGTAACTTAAATAACATCTTGGTACAACCAAGTTATCCCATCAATATGTCAAAGCTTGAAACAGATGTGCTTCAGCAGTAGAAAATCACACCAGATGCAACTGTCAGCTAAGAACAGGCTACAATTCGCATGCGCTCAAGAAAAGGTTGAAATAGAAAATAATAAAAATGTTGCCTGGTTTGATGAATCTTGTTTTTTGATGTGACATTCAGATGGTATAGGGTCAGAATTTGGCATACACATTATGGAAGTATGGATCCATCCTGCCTTGTATCAATGGTTCACGCTGGTAGTGGGGGTGTAATGGTGTGTGGGATGACCACAGAATAACTTGCCTTGTCATTAACCTAAAATAAACTATAAGGAAAACATGGGTCTACCCCAGGACTAGCAAGGTGTACTGTACCTAATGAATGGTAAGTGAGTGCATGTGCAACTTTGCCCTATTGTTGGTGCTAGAGGGCTTGAGTGTTATATGCCAAAAGTACTATAAAGATAGCTGAGACTTTCCACACTACCAAATTTCATTAAAAAAAATTAAAAAATTGGTGTACCAATTCAAATCTCTGAATATAAAGCCACTTGAAATATTCTGTTTGGAGAAGTGTCATGTCTTTTTTACAGTATAGATTTTAAAACTGTATAGTATAGTCTATAGCAGTGGTTCTCAAAGTGTGGGGCGGCCCCACTAGTGGGGAATACAGACATGACAGGTGGGGCGCAATGAACGAGAGGAAATTAGTGGAAAATAATAGGAAAAAACTAAACAACCACACAAAAATAAATGGATCATTAATACAAGTAAATTTAAAATAACATCAGTTGTGGGCCGGGAGAAAAAGTGGAACCATAGTGCAACAATAATGATTTAAGGTCGGGCCAACTTGAGCTGTGCTGCTCGAATCACAAACCTGCGCGACCCACTGGGCAGCGCTGCGCGACTCTGAGAGAAATAAACTGCGCCGACCATCAAAATACATTTTACCCTGCTGGAATGCGCACGTACAAAACAGGCATGGCAAGGCGGAAACAATATTAAACAGTCCTGACATTTTAAATAGTTTTTAAATAAAAACACAGTGGGTCGCGCAGGTTTGTGATTCGAGCGGCGCTGCGCGATCCACCAGGCTGCGCGAATAAACCAGATCATCACTGCGCTATCCAGATAGTCGCGCTGCGCTGTATTTGCGCAGATATTCGGTTCAATCGGGTGCCGCGGTTTCGTCCCACCTTTGATGTATTTGGCTTCACATACACATCGACAATGGAAGAAGACGGTGCAGCAGCAGTGAGTTTGCTTACATGTGATGAAACCAAGAACGAGGAGATTGTAAAGAAAAAAATGTGCATCGTCTGTGTTGTGGAATTGGTTTGGGTATAAGAAAAGTGATATGAATGAGATGAACGTGATTTAGGAGGTACGCAAGTGCACTGTTTTAACAAGTGGTGGAAACATGTCAAACCTTTTCTATCATCTGAAATCCAAGCATCCAAACGAATATGGCCAAAGTAAAAAAAAAAAATGCTGCAAACCTCAGCAATTCACAGTTTATATAAAATTACATTATGTAAAACAGTTTCTTTGTGTTTGAATTTTTATTTATGTATTTTCAGATAGGTGTAGTGGTTAGCACTGTCGCCTTGCACCTCCAGGGTCTGGGTTCGATTCCCGTCTCTGTGTGAACATGGAGTTTGCATGTTCTCCCCGTGCTTGGTGGGTTTCCTCCGGGTACTCCGGTTTCCTCCCACAGTCCAAAGATATGCAGGTTAGGGTAATTGGTGTTCCTAAATTGCCCGTAGTGTGTGATTGGGTGTGTGAGTGTGTGTATGTGTGTGTGCCCTGCGATGGATTGGCACCCTGTCCAGGGTGTACCCCGCCTAGTGCCCGAAGTCTCCTGAGATAGGCTCCAGGTCCCCCGCGACCCTGAACACAGGATTAAGCGGTATAGAAAATGAATGAATGAATGAATATTTTCAGATACAAATTGCTATATTGTGATATAGCAATTGTGATTGTGATCGTTATCGACGTAGAAAATTGCTTCTCCTGTGTTAGAAGATTTTGGTTATATCGCCCACCCCTAATGAAGTCAATCTTGAGATTGGATTCATGGTGGGGAAGGTGGGGGCAGAGGAGAGGCTCGTGTGTGTTTTGTGTCTTAAACCGCTGGCAGCAGACCGCATGAGATCCAACAAATTAAATTATCTATGACACTTAGAGACAACACACTCCAGTCACGTTAATAAGCCACTCGACTTCTTTCAAAGAAAGCTGGCAGAATACAGACAGCAGGAGAATCGCTTGGTAACATCTGAATCAGTGGACAGCAAAGCACAAATGGCTTCATTCAAAGTTGCATACAGAATTGGCCAGTGCAAAAAAACTACAAACGATTGCTGAGCAGCTAATAAACATGGGGTCAATTATGCAATGATAAGTGACAACGTAAGCCTTGTAACGATTGCACGTGTATTTTATCTGTTTTTAACTTGGTGTTGTTTGATCTTATTGGTTTAGAAATTGATATTTCAATAAACAGTAAACTTGGCCGATTTCGTTATTATTTTGTTGACAAGTGGGGCTTGAAAATTCGCTCACCCCCTTAAGTGGGGAATGACAGAAAAAGTTTGAGAACCACTGGTCTATAGTATGTTATAAATTGTCATTTCTTAAAATATGAATGTTTAAACAGATATTGTACTAAACACTACAATATTAAGTCTTATGGATATTGTGCAATGGAAGTTTCACCATCTGTTCACCTTGCAATTCTGGCACAAATGATAAAAGAAGCATTTCACCTTTTCACAGACATCATTTAATGCAGCAGCGAGGACGCGATACGCGCTCGTCTTCCCCCCGAATGGTTCTCCCACCAGCATGAAGCCATGACGTACAATCATCATCTCATAAATCTGCAAGATTTTCTCTGAAAAAAAAATTGTCATCTGCAGGTTCATCTTCTCACAGTTCTCTTTAATGGCCTCCAGTAGGACGGTGTAGTCCATTTTGGGAAGCTTTACACCAGGGAAGAGATCTGAAGTGATTCCCTACAGTGCATTATCCCAGAAAAGGGGGATATGGAGTGGAAAGAAGAGAGATGACTTACAGTAAGAAATTTAAATCTTAAGTCTAGTGTTCATACAAAAACATAAACCTAATCAAAGGTAACATTTTACAGAACCAAATACACTTATTCCATATCCTGTGTCTGTTACTCTTCAGTCTATTGGCTTTTCTTTTCTTATTTATTAGTAATATTTTATCTAAAACAGTTAAGCTTTTGCTGAAACTGTAACAGGGGGTCAGATAATCATAAACAGCATGGGAAAATCATCAGTGTTGGGAAACGTTACCTTTTTAAAGTTACTAATTACATTACAAAATGACTGTCTTTAAAAAGTAATTACAGCGTTACTTTCTGATAAAAGTAACTAATTAGAGTACTTTTCCATTGTAAACATTGTAAACATGCTGATGCATATGTTACCTCAAACAGTGGCAGGTCATGGGCCAAAAATTTAGGAAGGTTAACGTCGATGATGGACCTCAGCAGAAGAATGTCTTCATTCTCATCTGGAAACTTAAGCTATGACATTTCAAACTCAATGTAAATATGTGAGTGAAGGGAAGAGGAAGAAACAGAGAAGGAAACAAATGGAATTAAAAGGGCAACCCTTAAAGTTATCTTTTGTTTCCCCTGAGCATTCAGACTTTAAAAAAAAAAAAAAACAGAATTAGGGTGATAGAAATAAGCAAATGCTAAACATCCTAAATGTCTGATGAAGGTGGCTTACCTTTAGGTTTCCAGCAGCGGTCAGGACGGATTTGACGGCCCTCATACCGTAATCATAGTGGCTCTGAGAGGATAGCTGCTCGGAGCAGAGGCGATACGTGGCCACAATCTTAACTGAGAGTGGACGTGCAGTTACAAAACCACAAGAGTACAGCACAATCTCTGCGATCAAGGCGTAATCTGGCACCATCATGGCCACAGTGCGGAACAAGGCCTAAGGGAAAGAAAAATATGAAATATGTTTGTTTTGTTTTTGATTTGTTTTATGACGTGACATTAGTTTGAGTGTAACATTAGAGTACATGAATTGGATTGTACAGGGTGAAAATCCTTTGCAGGGCACAGTGAGGGCCAATTAGCCTGTTCTGCATGTCTTTGGCCTATGAGAGGAAACCCACTAAGCAAGAGGAGATCATGTAACTCTACACATGAGGAGGTGTGAGCATGTGCAAGGCCAAGGTAAAACTGCATTTTATACAATATCTAAATATATTTAACTTATCAAATTACCAAATCAGTGAAAGCCTTTATTTTTTAAAAGCTGGCCGAGCAACATTGTTACAAATTTTTTTTTATTAATTTTACAAAATTTGTATCAATATAGTATAAAGTGATCTGTTTTGCATTAAAGTGCCAAATACATATTTAAAAGAAATATTAACTTAATACATTTGTAATCATTTGACATCCACATTCCCCTCAAATTTGTTTGTTTGTTTGTTTGTTTATTTTATTTATTCACTTTTGTTTAATGTGATTTAGTATGTGGTTGCCACTGCTGAGCCCTTGAGCAATTGAATTACTGTAACCTCCATCTGCTCCACAGGTGCTGTATAATGGCTGACCCATTGTTTTACAAAATAATAATAATAATATTTTTTTATGCTGTAACAAATGTTAATCCTAATATATCAACTATGCACTATTTCGGGCCAAGAGAATCGATTACGTTCCAACTAGTTAATGAAGTACAATTATAATTTGGAATTAGAAACTCTGAATTCTGGCAAGAAAATTATTTAAATGAGTACCAACCCCCATGCAACCAGTTTTACACTCCTGCAGCTGTCCCTGGATACCCACAATATTTTCTGTGGTACTGTGTGTAATGCATTTTTAAGGCATTTGTGTAACATGCTGGTGTAACATACTTGTATAACATACTTTTCTCAGTCTGTGTAATTTACCATACTGTACATGCTGTACCTTTAGGTTATCAGGCAGTTCAGAGCGGCCAGCGTATCCCGGGTTCATAGTGATGAAGACAGCACAGGTCGGGTCGAGCCTTAACTCCGTCCCCTCAAACATCAGCATCTCAGCATGAGTTGCGATTCCTATACGAAGTATAGATTTCTTATAACATTTATAGAGCTTTAATAGATACACTATTAATGGGCCTAAAAGATTTATTTGAATGAGTGCATAATCAATATAATATGTTTCTAAATAGAGCATTAATTTCACCCAGCGGCAAATTATCCATTTATCCATTAAAACCAACCTCATATTATTGCTAATTCATTTTATTCATTCATTTTCTATACCGCTTAATCCTGTGTTCAGGGTCGCGGGGGACCTGGAGCCTATCCCAGGAGACTTCGGGCACTAGGCGGGGTACACCCTGGACAGGGTGCCAGTCCATCGCAGGGCACACACACATACACACACTCACACACCCAATCACATTTGGGAACGCCAATTAGCCTAACCTGCATATCTTTGGACTGTGGGAGGAAACCGGAGTACCCGGAGGAAACCCACCAAGCACGGGGAGAACATGCAAACTCCATGCACACAGAGACGGGAATCGAGCCTGTCCGGGGAATCGAACCCAGACCCTGGAGGTGCAAGGCGACAGTGCTAAGCACTACACCACCGCGCCGCCCGCTAATTCACTTTAGCATTCATTTAATCTATAAAGCAAAAACAGCAGCTCATTTATGTGAACTAAATGTGTCCAGGGGAGTTTTTTTCCAGTGGATTTTGAGGTCAAGAAAAAGGATGTTTACATCCTGTTGCTGCCTATTAATGAACCTTTGGATATAACCTTGGATTACAGATGTTTATGCAGTCGGACAGTGCCCAAACAAACTTTATATGGCACATGATAACACCCTGTATAGTTACCTACTGAAACTAAACCTCATAGAGAAGGATAAGTTGTAAACTAAATCTATGCTATTGCTGTGTAATTAAAATGTTTTGTATATTGTATACTGTAAATAAAAAAATGCCTTTTTGTTTTTGCCATTTTTGCTTTTAAGCCTGAAATACTTTTTGCTCATTTAAAGAAAAAATATAGTCTTACAGTTATAGTCATCTCATTTTATTTTCAAATTGTTCATATACAGTGGTGTGAAAAACTATTTGCCCCTTTCCTGATTTCTTATTCTTTTGCATGTTTGTCACACTTACATGTTTCTACTCATCAAAAACCATTAACTATTAGTCAAAGATAACATAATTGAACACAAAATGCAGTTTTTAAATGAAGGTTTACGTTATTAAGGGAGAAAAAAAACTCCAAATCTACATGGCCCTCTGTGAAAAAGTGATTGCCCCCCTTGTTAAAAAATAACTTAACTGTAGTTTATCACACATGAGTTCAATTTCTGTAGTCACCCCCAGGCCTGATTACTGCCACACCTGTTTCAATCAAGAAATCACTTAAATAGGAGCTACCTGACACAGAGAAGTAGACCAAAAGCACCTCAAAAGCTAGACATCATGCCAAGATCCAAAGAAATTCAGGAACAAATGAGAACTACAGTAATTGAGATCTCTCAGTCTGGTAAAGGTTATAAAGCCATTTCTAAAGCTTTGGGACTCCAGCGAACCACAGTGAGAGCCATTATCCACAAATGGCAAAAACATGGAACAGTGGTGAACCTTCCCAGGAGTGGCCGGCCGACCAAAATTACCCCAAGAGCACAGAGACAACTCATCCGAGAGGCCACAAAAGACCCCAGGACAACATCTAAAGAACTGCAGGCCTCACTTGCCTCAATTAAGGTCAGTGTTCACGACTCCACCATAAGAAAGAGACTGGGCAAAAACTGGGCAGATTTCCAAGGTGCAAACCACTTTTAAGCAAAAAGAACATTAAGGGTCGTCTCAGTTTTGCTAAAAAACATCTCAATGATTGCCAAGACTTTTGGGAAAATACCTTGTGGACCGACGAGACAAAAGTTGAACTTTTTGGAAGGTGCGTGTCCCGTTACATATGGCGTAAAAGTAACACAGCATTTCAGAAAAAGAACATCATACCAACAGTAAAATATGGTGGTGGTAGTGTGATGGTCTGGGGTTGTTTTGCTGCTTCAGGACCTGGAAGGCTTGCTGTGATAGATGGAACCATGAATTCTACTGTCTACCAAAAAATCCTGAAGGAGAATGTCCGGCCATCTGTTCGTCAACTCAAGCTGAAGCGATCTTGGGTGCTGCAGCAGGACAATGACCCAAAACACACCAGCAAATCCACCTCTGAATGGCTGAAGAAAAACAAAATGAAGACTTTGGAGTGGCCTAGTCAAAGTCCTGACCTGAATCCTATTGAGATGTTGTGGCATGACCTTAAAAAGGCGGTTCATGCTAGAAACCCCTCAAATAAAGCAGAATTACAACAATTCTGCAAAGATGAGTGGGCCAAAATTCCTCCAGAGCGCTGTAAAAGACTCGTTGCAAGTTATCGCAAACGCTTGATTGCAGTTATTGCTGCTAAGGGTGGCCCAACCAGTTATTAGGTTCAGGGGGCAATTACTTTTTCACCCAGGGCCATGTAGGTTTGGATTTTTTTTTCTCCCTAAATAATAAAACCCCTCATTTAAAAACTGTATTTTGTGTTTACTTGTGTTATCTTTGACTAATAGTTAAATGTGTTTGATGATCAGAAACATTTTGTGTGACAAACATGCAAAAGAATAAGAAATCAGGAGGGGGGCAAATAGTTTTTCACACCACTGTATACGTAATAAGAAATACCCAGTACACACATACACACACACACCTCTCTGAATGGTGAGAATTTGTTGTGCCACCACAGACAGCACCTCCAGATCAATACGGTTGAACTCGTCAAAGCATGCCCAAGCACCACAGCATAGCAAGCCCTACAAGAAACAAATAATAAAACAGCAACGTTAAACCCTCAACTTTTTTATCCTACGAGCCACCTCCACTATTTGAGAATTCTGTTAGGTACAACAAATTTAATATATCAGTGGCTTATATTAAATTTGTGAGGTGATTTTTTTAAGCATGTAGTCGCATATAAAACCTAATTCACATAAAGTATTGTCATCACATCAGGATGAAACTCTTGAAACAATTTCCAATACAATTCGGGCCTTGGGTTGAATCACTGACCTTGAAGAACTTTCCAAGGGCAATGTAGTCAAGGCCATCAGAGCAGTTGAAGACGACACACTGCTTAGCTACAGCCTTGGCCAGATCTTTAGTGGTCTCGGTCTTTCCTGTACCTGCTGGGCCTTCAGGAGCTCCTCCTAAATGCAGGTGCAGCGCTCCAAAAAGTGTTCTGATGATGGAGACATGGGCAAGAAACACATTTTTTAAGGAAAAGCAACATGAAGACTATAAACACAAGCAGGATTATGCTGAAATGTCTTTACAGAGAAATGTAAAGGACAAACCACTGCAGAAATCAGAATGTAGCATGAAGTTGTTCTGACCTGTAGCAGCGATCAGTGAGAGGGGTGATGACCAGACGTGGTGTGTTACCCAGGTACTCGTAGCCATAAGGCAAGCCGGCATTAATCATTTTGGTCTGTAGTTGGTCCTCCTGCAAATGTTAGAGAGACTTGTTAAAAAAAAGGAGCAGCTTTTTCACAGAGATACCCTACTTGTATCATAATATGGGGAGAGACAAAGGACTAGCGGATATTATGAATGTTATTAGTCATGTAATAAAATTATTATTGTTTTGTAGATTTAGGAAAGATACAATGCTGTGTCTCTCAGCAAAGATGTAAACACTTACCATCCAGTAATAACGCAGCTGGCTGAGCCACTCAAAGTTGTTCTCGTCATCGACACCCTGATGGACAAGCGAGGCCAAGACATCACGGGCATGCACATCCAACACCACCAGCGCTCCCAGAGTCACTCGGTTCTGTTTGGACAGTTTCCCACGCACTAGTGCCACTATGTCTTCGATCTGTTTGTTGTTCTGATCCAAATAAGCCTTCAGAGCCTAACAAAGAAAGGAACAGAAAATGTATGAAGTAAATCTATACTTTAACATTAGTTTTATAAAAGACCCATAATCTATTGTTAATTTTTTATCAACCTATACTCATTCCCAATTCACAAGACTACAACCGAGAATCAATGACAACAAATATTAAGAATATTATATAATTGCAGCTAACTGTTTATCGTTTCACATGTTGTGTCATAATTAAGAAAAATAAGTGTGTGTGTGCGCGTGTGCGTGTGTGTATAGTACAGACCTGTGGTCCCTTTGCCAAGGCTTCATGGATGTGTTTGGTCCAGTATACCTGAGACACACACAGTACTGTCTGACCTGGCCAGGCTCTCACCCAGTCATTACGCTGCTCTTTAGGGTACGCCTCAAGCGCCTCAGCTATGACCTGTGAATCACAATCAAATACAAAGTTTATTTGGATGGGAAACCTTTAATTACCTTTTTAGTTAGGTTACTGCTACAACTCTCAAACATTGTAAGTATCTATATAAATAAAAGAAAGATTTTGTATGTACATTGGTCAGAACTCAAACACAACCCAGATGAGGATGGGTTGCCTGTTGAGTCTGGTTCCTCTCAAGGTTTCTTCCTATTGCCATCTCAAGGAAATTTTCCTTGCCATCACCCTTGGTTTGCTCATCAGACACATTTCATTCATTCATTCATTCATTCATTTTCTATACCGCTTAATCCTGTGTTCAGGGTCGTGGGGGACCTGGAGCCTATCCCAGGAGACTTCGGGCACTAGGCGGGGTACACCCTGGACAGGGTGCCAATCCATCGCAGGGCACACACACATACACACCCAATCACACACTACTGGCAATTTAGGAACGCCAATTAGCCTAACCTGCATATCTTTGGACTGTGGGAGGAAACCGTAGTACCCGGAGGAAACCCACCAAGCACAGGGAGAACATGCAAACTCCATTCATCTAATTTTTATTGAGACACATTAATAATATACATATATAATGTATATCTCACACATTATTATTATTATTATTATTATTATTATTATTATTATTATGTATTATTATAATTTTATTTTCATTTTTATGAAGCTGCTTTGAGACAATGACCACTGTTAAAAGGGCTATATAAAATTTTATTGACTCAATCTTTCAATTATATATTTATGTTTCATACTGTACGCATTGTAGAACCTGAAACCATATATATATATAT
This sequence comes from Channallabes apus, assembly GCA_030522415.1. NCBI lineage: Eukaryota > Metazoa > Chordata > Actinopteri > Siluriformes > Clariidae > Channallabes > Channallabes apus. Next base: position 15,768,012 of record CM060109.1, read on the forward strand.
ATATATATATATATATATATATATATATATATATATATATATATATAAAATATTATTATATATATATATATTTTTTTTACTGAGATTACTAAAGTGGTATAAGTGAATTTTAACGCACAGTCATTCATCTTAAGACAAAACTTCATCTTTATCTGATCTACTTTTTCAATTTCTCATCTACTGTATGATGAAAAACAGGGAGTGTATTTGGTTAAGGATGAAGGAAGTACAACCTAGCATGAACAAAACCAAGATACTCAAACATGCTAAATTTGATTCCTTTCTATTAATAAGTTAGACAGAGAGTTCTGCCGTACAGAAAGACAGACAGACACATACCTGGGCTTCAACCTGAAATAATAATATCACTGATTACATTAAAGCTAATCAGATTATTTTTAGCTTTACTCTTTTAATTATTTGGACAAACTCATTTCCCATCAACAGTCGGTACTTCAGCTATAAATATTTAAACTTTCAGCTTCTCATTTTGTAATGTTATAATATGAAATGTTGATGCTTATAGTATTATTTATGATATTTCTTGTGCTCTCTGTAACCTGTGTCTTTCACATGGCAAGGAATCTGTATCTGAGTCAGGGTCACGCTTGTATTTTAATCAAAACATGGCAATGATCAGCTGGTATGTAAATTTTGAGAAAGCCTAAAATACCATGCAAAGTAAATTGTATTATGTTTGTGAAAATCTCAACTAACATGACTAAAAATTAACCATGAAGTTAACCATTAAAGTTCAATTTACACGTAAGGTATGCATTTAAATCCGGCATCACAGGCGCTGTTAGGTTGTCACCTGACACAACTTTTGGCACACAATTGCTCTCTCCTCTTTCCACTACTCTGTACCACTACTGTTAGTGGTATGCATGCATATTTCAAATCAACAATGCCGAGTTTTATCAGGCTTAAATGGTGAAAGAGTGGTTCAGGGTATCAGTTTTACACAGCGCAAAGTCTTCACCTGTTAAAAAAAAAACTGTTAAAAGCCTACTGGTTGTGCAAGAGAAGACTTTATGGTGTGACTTCAAGATCTCGGCAAGACTTAATGCAACTTTACATGGAAATGTCAAAAGAATGCCATTGTAAATGTGCGCCATAATCAAAGGTAATTCAGGCAGTGTGTACCAAAATGTGGCATACAAAGGCAAAAATGTGTATCAAAAATAATAGATTATAAAGACTTAAACTGGAAAAGATATACAATTTAATTGAATGCATGGAATCTCTCTCTTTTTTGACATGAACATAAACTTATATTGATTCAGAAAAAAAAAATCTCTAGTGAAATTTTGCGGTACCTTGTGTATCGATTTCAGCATGCCGCTCTCCAGCTGGAGGAGCCATTTCTCGACCTGTCCACGGGCTTTAGAAGTGGAGATGATGTCCAGCAGCTGTACCACCTCACCCTCACTGCTTTTCATGTGTGTGATGTCCAGCTCTTCGGTAAACACAACACTGGCAATGCCTTCAAAACACTTCTTTAGATGCGGCTGCACTCTGGAAAAAGTACATAAAAAGCTTTATAAATGACCACAACGTGAATACTATTTTTGCACTGAGCATTTATCCCAGTAAAATTAGAGAACTGTTATATGCTGAGAATAAAACAATGGAAGTGCCTATATACTGGACTATAAATTAATCCACTGTTATTTAGATTTTGTAGCTAAGCATAGGAAAAGTATACGTACCAGTCATTACAACCTTTATCTTATATATATATATATATATATATATATATATATATATTCATTTTCTATACCGCTTAATCCTGTGTTCAGGGTCGCGGGGGACCTGGAGCCTATCCCAGGAGACTTCGGGCACTAGGCGGGGTACACCCTGGACAGGGTGCCAATCCATCGCAGGGCACACACACATACACACACTCACACACCCAATCACACACTACGGGCAATTTTAGGAACGCCAATTAGCCTAACCTGCATATCTTTGGACTGTGGGAGGAAACCGGAGTACCCAGAGGAAACCCACCAAGCACGGGGAGAACATGCAAACTCCATGCACACAGAGACGGGAATCGAGCCTGGCCGGGGAATCGAACCCAGACCCTGGAGGTGCAAGGCGGCAGTGCTAACCACTACACCACCGCGCCTTATATATATATATATATATATATATATATATATATATATATATATATAAGATAAAGGTATATATATACAGTGGTGTGAAAAACTATTTGCCCCCTTCCTGATTTCTTATTCTTTTGCATGTTTGTCACACTTAAATGTTTCTGCTCATCAAAAACCGTTAACTATTAGTCAAAGATAACATAATTGAACACAAAATGCAGTTTTTAAATGAAGGTTTACGTTATTAAGGGAGAAAAAAAACTCCAAATCTACATGACCCTGTGTGAAAAAGTGATTGCCCCCCTTGTTAAAAAATAACTTAACTGTGGTTTATCACACCTGAGTTCAATTTCTGTAGTCACCCCCAAGCCTGATTACTGCCACACCTGTTTCAATCAAGAAATCACTTAAATAGGAGCTACCTGACACAGAGAAGTAGACCAAAAGCACCTCAAAAGCTAGACATCATGCCAAGATCCAAAGAAATTCAGGAACAAATGAGAACAAAAGTAATTGAGATCTATCAGTCTGGTAAAGGTTATAAAGCCATTTCTAAAGCTTTGGGACTCCAGCGAACCACAGTGAGAGCCATTATCCACAAATGGCAAAAACATGGAACAGCGGTGAACCTTCCCAGGAGTGGCCGACCGACCAAAATTACCCCAAGAGCGCAGAGACAACTCATCCGAGAGGCCATAAAAGACCCCAGGACAACATCTAAAGAACTGCAGGCCTCACTTGCCTCAATTAAGGTCAGTGTTCACGACTCCACCATAAGAAAGAGACTGGGCAAAAACGGCCTGCATGGCAGATTTCCAAGGCGCAAACCACTTTTAAGCAGAAAGAACATTAAGGCTCGTCTCAATTTTGCTAAAAAACATCTCAATGATTGCCAAGACTTTTGGGAAAATACCTTGTGGACCGACGAGACAAAAGTTGAACTTTTTGGAAGGTGCGTGTCCCATTACATCTGGCGTAAAAGTAACACAGCATTTCAGAAAAAGAACATCATACCAACAGTAAAATATGGTGGTGGTAGTGTGATGGTCTGGGGTTGTTTTGCTGCTTCAGGACCTGGAAGGCTTGCTGTGATAGATGGAACCATGAATTCTATTGTCTACCAAAAAATCCTGAAGGAGAATGTCCGGCCATCTGTTCGTCAACTCAAGCTGAAGCGATCTTGGGTGCTGCAGCAGGACAATGACCCAAAACACACCAGCAAATCCACCTCTGAATGGCTGAAGAAAAACAAAATGAAGACTTTGGAGTGGCCTAGTCAAAGTCCTGACCTGAATCCTATTGAGATGTTGTGGCATGACCTTAAAAAGGCGGTTCATGCTAGAAAACCCTCAAATAAAGCTGAATTACAACAATTCTGCAAAGATGAGTGGGCCAAAATTCCTCCAGAGCGCTGTAAAAGACTCGTTGCAAGTTATCGCAAACGCTTGATTGCAGTTATTGCTGCTAAGGGTGGCCCAACCAGTTATTAGGTTCAGGGGGCAATTACTTTTTCACACAGGGCCATGTAGGTTTGGATTTTTTTTCTCCCTAAATAATAAAACCCCTCATTTAAAAACTGCATTTTGTGTTTACTTGTGTTATCTTTGACTAATAGTTAAATGTGTTTGATGATCAGAATCATTTTGTGTGACAAACATGCAAAAGAATAAGAAATCAGGAGGGGGGCAAATAGTTTTTCACACCACTGTATATACTTTTAATAAAATAAAAAAAAGTCTGCCTGAAAAAAAATATATGATATGAATTAAATAAATTCTATATTGGTTCATTTCTATGCCAGAATTAAATTTTCATTCAAGTAACTGTTATATTATTCCTGAAGGTAAACCAATACATAAAGTCATATTAACCCAATCTAATCATTGATATGAGAAAATTAACGTTGACAAATTTATTAAGTACTAATTTAATTTAATTCAATTTGATTTCATGCTGTACCTGGTTGGGTCCTTTGTCTCAGAAAGAATCTCCAGTAGCTCATCGTTGGACAGAAAGAAGAAACGAGGGAAGAAGAGTCTCTTTTTTTCCAGGTATTTGTTCAGACCTTTCAGGATAAGCTCCAGGAGCTCATTGCTTTTCATAAGATTCTCTAACATCTTATTGATTCCCACCACAGTCAGGACATGCTTGTCCTGAAGAAAGGACAAAATAGGTTTCGAAGTCAATGTAAACTGTGCGAAAATAGTGTTTACTGTCTTAAAATTGCCCTACACTACTTAGGTGTGATTTTAGCATTAGTATGATTATTTTTTTAAATCCTTTGTCTTTGTTTATGACAATATCTGGTATGATTTACACATTCAATTAGTCAAACTTTCAGGAACACCTGAAAACAACTGAGAATACACAGTTAGACCTGCAATAAAGTTCTATATTTTACTACTAAGTTAGTACAACTTAGTTCTACAACTAAGAACGGCACACAGTATATCAACCTACCAGGCTGACTTGTTTAATGAGGTCCCTCCAGATTTTATCCACTGTTGTGAAGCGACGTCCCTCCTCTGGCATCTGGGCCATAATGTCTGGAGAACTGAAAATGGGCTCCAGGTAGAGCCATGTGGACTGCACCTTCAGCCACTCATCTAAAATATTCTGTAGTAGCAGCAGTTTTCCCTCCCAGTCACTACAACACAAAACCCACAGATTATTCCATCTGTCTAACAAACCACAGGTTCGTTTTTCATTATAAATGTATGTACAGTATATATAATTATATATTTTATTTCATTATATAATTATTAGCTTAGATTATTTAAACCGAAAATCTATTAATTAAGGTTTTGCCGCATAGATACAGTAACTATCAAATGTCTTTGAAAGATGCTGAATAATCTTGTATTTTTGTTATTTTCTATTCATTATTTAAGCAAAATTAAGCATCAACAATGCATTGTCTACCAATCACGTGAAATTACTGCTTTAGATTTCACACCTGCAGAAGACCAAACTTCAAAACCTTGTTGTATTTGGTCTAACAATGTTGGTGATGCTAGCCAGACCCATTAGAGCTTTTGCCTTTAAAGCTACTTACAGTATCTCTGCTTCAAAGGGTTTAATGAAGGATGAGCCACGCATCGTCTGTGTCTTGACTATATGATCGTCCAGCAGCATCTGGATCTCATCCACTGAGGACAGAATGGAAGTGCCAGACTCACGGTAGGGTAACAGGTTGAACTTCATGTCTGCCCATTCGCTAGTCATGCGCTCCATGGCCTTCTCCAGTGAGTACTCTTTGCTGGCTGCCTCACTGATGCCCTCAAAGTTGGGCAACTGGGCCTCAAGGTGCAAGGGAATAAAGTGGGAAATGCAGGCCTCCTCTTGTGAAGGCTTCAGGGAGAAACCCACTACAGCTGACATGGCCTCCCAGTGGCGGTCTCGCAAGCCTGGATTACACAGCACCTGGAGGAGAGATAATGTAAATATAATGGTAAAAAAAATATTAAGTGGAGAGTAGACAGCAAAAACTTTTACTATTTTTACTATTTTGTTGTTGGTCTTTCAGCTGCTCCCGGCAAGTGGTTGCCACATGCAAGCTTGGCCCAGGTTTTACGCCGGATGCCCTTCCTGATGCAACCATCCATTTTATCCGTGCTTCGGACCAGCACTGCATCTAGTGCCTTGGATTTGGGCACTGGCTGGGGATTAAACCTGGGCCATCCACATGGCACGAATAAACCTACCACTGATCTACCAGTGCCCTTGATTAGTGCCCCTACTGAATATGAAAGCTTTAGTTTCACTACTCCTTTGCTTTGCATCTGTTTACACTGTTTACACTGTTGTACTTGTTGTGTACAACACTATCTTTGTATTATCATATGGTATGATAAGGAGGTGTGTAAAAAATATTCAAGGGGATATGGAGTGAAGATATAGGTGGTGTGTGTGTGTGTGTGTGTGTGTGTGTGTGTGTGTGTGTGTGTGTGTGTGTGTGTGTGTGTGTGTGTGTGTGTATGATCAGGTGTCTTTCATCTCTGTGTGGTACCTGAACTAATGGGATATGTTGCTTGAAGTCCTCCACCTCAGCCTTGACTTGAGTGATGATGTGAAGAGCCATGGATGAGTTCTGTAAATTTTTTTCCAGTTTGTTGAGCGAGCGCCAGTAGTTGCTAACATCACCTTCTACCTTGTCAGGATTGATGGACATGAGAGGGCCATTAAGCCACTGATGATGCTCAGCTTCAAACTCTGTAGCGGTCTGATAAAGGCGAAGGTAGGGAAGCAGCTGGTCTTGTACTGTCTTGCATAGAGGGTACTGGGAGATGGGCCATTCAAATGATTCTTCTTCCAAGTTAAAGCCCTCAATCTTGGTGAAAAAGAAAAATAGAACGAGTCACTTAAGGTAGATGTAGATTTATTTTGAACAGAAAGTCAAGGATAATCTACAAATTGAATTCAGCATCGCTACACATACAGTATGGATGAAGAAACAATTAAACAGTTGGAATTTATGAACTAAATGCTTTAAAGAGATCTAGTCATTCGCTGAGTGAATAAATGACATGTTTCCAAACTTACTACAGTACCAACTTACTTTCTCCATGGCAGTCTCCAGCTTGGAATTAAGTATCTGAGCCTTTTTCAGATACTTGCTGACTTCAGACAGGTCTCCTAAAAGAGTAAACCCTTCCACCTGCTTCCCATATCCTTCTAGTTCTTCCACAAACCTCTCGCACCGCAACTGGGAGCGATAAATACTATTAATATCTTACAGATCATGGATGCCAATATAGCCTACAGTAGACTGTCAGCAGGGCCATGTCTCATTGTTATGACTTTAGTAAATTTCTTATTACAGACATGTTATTAACTTGCAGTATGAGGACAATTAATTAGTTTGATTTGCTTATGTAAGATGTAATTGCATGTTTTTACTAGTCTGCTGTCGGTTTTTTCTAAACCATATGCATAATGTTCCCTGCTGTGTTGTGTGTGGGCTATCACTGGTGCTTAAAAGTTCATATTTGGGTATTTTTACAGAGTATTTATTTATTTATATAAATTTTTTCACCTTCAAAAAATCCTGAAATTGTACAGTCTTCTCTTTAGCAGTTTCTCTGTGACTGTCGAAGATGGACGGCATGCGCATGTGCCACTGGAAGGTCTTCTTGTTCAGGTTTATGTCCATTGGAGAAAATTCATAACCGGCCAAGAAGCAGAGACGCTTCATAGATTCACTGAGTTGGTGCTCGAGTTTCGGCATCTCTTCAGTTTCAACCTTCTTTATGTAGTCCTTTAATGGAGCAAAATGATAAAATCAGAAGTTAGAACGAGAGTTTACTGTAGAAAAAAAAATGAACCGTGCTTAATAAATCTGTTTGTACTGTATCACCTTAAGAGCCATGAGCTCTTGTGTATTTGAAGGAGTGCTGTGGGCTTTTGTTGCAATTTTCTCAAATTCATCACATAATCTGTAAGTATTCGACACATACACACACACACACACACAAAGTATTACTTTTTTTGGGATTTATAAGAAGCTTGATTTGAAAATTGTATGTACAGTGAGTACTCTTTGCTGGCTGCCTGTATGTCTGGAGTGTGGTGGTTAAGGTTTTATTGTTAGACACAGTGTGATTGTGAGACTTCACCAATCATTGTTACAGAAGACAGATTATTATGTCTGCCTTCACATGATTATGACCTTGAGTGACATCAAATTCTTAATCCATAGGGTTGGCCCACCCTCTATAGCGTGAAGTTAATCCATGTCTTTATGGACCTTGCTTTGTGCACTGGTGCACAGTCATGTTGAAACAGGATAGGGCCATCCCCAAACAATAAGCAATAAGAGTTCCTTTCACTGGAAGTAAGGGCCCGAGCCCAATGACTGAAAAACAACCCCACACCAGTTCCAATTTGACTGCTTTATTAGTGTGTGTATATATATATATATGACTGCTATATATTAGTGTATTGCTGTATCCCCATTTATCTTTACTTCCTTACTCCAGTTATTCTCATCTTTGTTGTCATCTTTTTGTCTGTCTGAAACTCAGTCTATAAATCATACAGCAACATCTATTTCTCAGTGTAGGAGGTACAGTAAGAATGAGCTGAATATCCACCAATCCACTGCTGTTGTAAATATGGTATTTTCTCCTGGTATTCATTGCTATTTCTGCTGACTATCCCACCTTGTTTGTGACTCTATGGACATTGTTGGCCATAAATACCAAAAGTAATATCATAATTGCCCTTATTTGGTTGGAATTGTGCACTGGTTTCCAGCAGTGAGATAAATGTTAAAATGCTTACAATTTATTGCATGTCTGGTGGTCCTTCAGCAGACGGGTGACCAGTTTCTCCCTAAGTCCCTCCACACGCTTCACTAGTGCACGAATAAGCTCCTGGCAGTGCACTTCAAACATCCCGACGCGCACAACCTGCAAAATTTTATGACAAAACCCTTCATGAATGTCTGACCATATTAACTGGGTTTAGTATTGAACGATCTTAGCATCACATTTGAGTTTCTTTTATTCTTGATTTAAAGTGCTGTACAAGATCAATTGAAAAATTAGCTCAATCCTGTTGTTTTTTATGTACCATATACCATTTCAGACCAACAACTGATGCTGTCACTCTATTCCCAATGTGCTCACATTGCTTATTCATTTGCAGCACATTGGAATGTTACAAAACTGTTAGGCTCACATAGTCCTCTTTTTTTTTCTTTGGTGAAATTTTGTTCTACATGTTTATTTAATGACTTCATTATAAAGTAAGTTTATAAAATCTAATTTCCAGACATTAATAATCCAGTAAAAAACAGGAGAAAGGAAAAAGAGAAAGCTTCTGCGTTTTTCATGAAAAAATGCAGGTGCCACAAAGCCCTCAGAAGGACTGTGGCTGGTTCTGCAGGATGCTCAGTAAAACTAAGCAGCTAATTTCCCTCTAAAGCTGCAACATTGTTCCCGAGACTATATTCTTCACACCAATTATTTACTTTGTTTCATTGAGAAACATGTAGATACTGTAGTGTTGTAGTAGATGGTGGGAGTCAAACTGCAAGTACTAGACTGTGTGTGTGGCTTTTCTGTAGTTTTTTTCCGTTGGGAAACTTAAAATGGGAGACTACTGAAAAGCCACAAAGAGTAGGACAGTACTTGCAGTTTGACTCCCACCATCCATTGCAACCCAAATTAAGTGTCATCAGGACACTGCACTGCAGAGCAGAGAACTTCCCCACCTCCACTAAAGCTAAAGTCAGCACTCAAGACTTGCAGATATCCAGAGTGGGTCTTCAACAAAATAGCTTCCAGATCCAAAAGAAGGTTGACAGAGAGAACTGAGACGCAGACCAAACTGAAAAAATCTGATCATCTCATACTGTATGTGGCGAAAATGTTAGAAAAGTTCAAAAGGATTTTGGAAACCACAACATACAGTGGAAGCCACGCCAAATAGCCGCGACAGTGTGGCTGAAGTGTGAATGGCGTGTGAATGGCCTTTGCACGCCGTAATCCCCCCTCCCTTTTCTGGCCGAAAGGCGTGTCAAGATTTCACAGTAAACACGCCCATTCAAGCCCAATTTATTCATTTACCTGGTGCCACCACTAGATGGCGCTTCGTTCTCAAGAACACGTTAAAACAAGCCAGCTGCGCTGAGTTGCAATCACGTGATTTTAACAACTCGCCTCCCCCCCCCGCCGAACTGACGCTACCAAACTACAGAGATGAAGATGGCGGCTTAACGGACTATTCGTGGTAAGTGATGTTTTATTTTATAAAATGTGTTTGGGGTAGTTTACAGTTTATTTCCCAGTTTAGTTTTTTTATTGGCCGTTTTAAATATCACTGGCAGCACCAGCAGCGGTCAGATGTGACTTTAGAGAACTTAATGATCTGTTTACCAAGTCTGGAGTTAATATTACAGCTTAGTGTCAGTGTCACACACTCACAATGTCACTCCACTTTAACTCAAAAACATGCTCAAGCTTCGACAATACTATTAATGTCCCTATTACAAGAGCTGCACTACCCGATGAAGAGTGTTTGTGTTCTCTGTAAATACTGAGAGAATCTCACCGCGTGTTGTCTGGATAAATTCAGCGCTTATGTCTGATACAGTACTTTATTCTCTGGTTAAGAGTTAATCTGCAGGTTATTTCTGTGACTGTAATATAATGTGATGCAGTTGATGAGGGACACAGACTGAGGGGAGCTGTACAGGAGCTAGTAACGCTCATAACCCGGTTTATATTTTATACACTTTCCGCGGTAGCGCGAGCGCTTAGTTAACGAGCTGAATAACAACACAGAAGTGTTTATCAGTTAGGAGGAGGAGGAGGGGGGAGGTGTGTGTGTGTGTGTGAGGGGCTTCAGTAAGTTATAGTTTGGCTTCAGGGATGAACTAATGCTCATATACGAGTGTTATATCGCTTAACTTATTTGTATGAGAAGCGCATTAAGTAAATTCCCGGTTAATTTAATGCAGACGATAATACAGTCACTGGTTAACACTAACACTGTTCACTGGTTAACACTAACACTGTTCACTGGTTAACACTAACACTGTTCACTGGTTAACACTAACACTGTTCACTGGTTAACATTAGCACAGGCAGATTATTTACATTACAGAATCCCCAAAGCAGTACTTTACACACTCTGTGGTAAATAGGTTTATTAATATATTTTATTTTTATTAGAACTATATGTTCTGTAAAGTTTATTTATCTTTGTCTTGACTAAATTCTCCTGTTGTCTTTAAGCAGAGCTCCGCTGTGGAGGATTGGGGGGTCAGACGGCTGACGGCTGGACTTTTGGAGCTACAGGACTGGAGGAGCCTGAACAAGCTGTTGAGGGAGCTGTAGGAGGGATGACGTCACAGTCCGACAGCTTTAGAATGATGTTTGATCAGGTCTACTGCATATTCTGAACATAGTACTGCAAAATGTCTGATACAGTACTTTGGGGGAAACAAAGACTTAAACTGTTAAGTAATAACATTATTAATAACAAATATGTAATAGTTTTGATATTTGAAAAATTAATATTTTAATGTAAAGGACTATAGATAGAGACTTATAAGCAGCTGGTGTATCCGGGTTGTTTAATGAACTTTAAGCAAAAAGACAACATGTATTCATCTGTTTTATATAAATTACTGTTTTAACTTTGACTAGTTTTGGAAGAATAAATTGAATTGATAAAGTCATGTTTGCGTGTTTTAATTTTGGGGGATTGTTTGGGTATTTAAAAATTGTTTAGTTGAACCAACAACTTCAATGGGCAAAAAATGGGACACAACTTTGTTTTAAATAGTCAAAGAGTTGGGCTGAAAATAATAATAATAATTATTGATCATAGAAACAAATGAAACCAGTTAAACACTTGATTATATGTGTTTGTGATTGTGACCCATAATAATTTTTTCTCAGTATAAATAAATGTTTTGGGTTTTAAGAACTCCAAAAGAGCAACGACAAACTTGGTATTCTCCATTGAGGTTTCTCACCTTCCACTCCTGAGTAGGACATGGTGTTAATTGCTCTGTGTGTGCGTGTGTGTTTTTGGCGGGGGGATGGGTGTGTGTGTGTTTTCGGCTGTTCAGCAGTTCTAAACACAAGTACAGTTTTTGTCCTTAACTAAAATACTTCAATACGTTAATAATGAATTTATTTTGTTGAATAAGGTAATAAGCGATATTTAAACCAAACCAGTAAGTTAAGTAAGTGTTCCATACATTAAAGTACTGTGTATAACCAAGTGCCCTAGCAAACACAGTTACAGTACAGTTTACAGTACAAACAGAGTGTGTGCGCTGGGGGGATTGGAAGGTGAGTGAGAATACTCATTTACAAGACAAAAGACGGTCAGAGGCAGGGCTGTTCTAGACCAGACAACACGGGGTGGGGGGAGGGGGGCATCATGTTCGAGCACTGTTTTTACCTGGCCTTACTGTATAGTAACAGTATTGTATTTGCTGAATTGTGTTGAGGCACGCAAACCCCCAGACCACAATAAGGTGGCAATCCCTCAGGGGGAAACTAAAAATATATATATATATATATATATATATATATATATATATAATTATATAATATCCTTAATCCAGATTTTATCAATCAATGACATAACATTTATCTAAGCTGGATGGTCAAATTCTCACAAACGTTTAACCTAAAGTAAGACTTAACACACTATAACTAAAATATTTACAAAACTGAAAGGTTGTCTTATGAATAATAAAAAATACAAACTAAATTAAAACAGATGGGCTGTTGAACAGATCATAATATGTTTTATGTTTTCTGATTATAAATGATATATGGGTTGATTTTAGAAAGGCTAAATCAAATAGCTAGTTTTGGTCATGTCAGTCCAGTAACTATACTATGTAAAAGTAATTATAATATGAATTAATTAAGGGCAGGACCTAACCTAATGTTAATAATTTACACCATGATAACATTAGTATTCGTGTTTTTGTATATATTTTTAAATGTTCAAATGAACGTTTCAGAGTATATAATCGTGTCATCTGTGATTGAGACCCATGAGTTAAATTGAAATATTTTTTATAGGTAGTAAGCCAGGTTTTAGTAACCTTGGATAAATCAGCATGAAAGCCCTCTCTCGCGCACGCGCTCTCACGCTATCTCTCGCACTCACACACACACACACAGACACACTGTACACACACAGACACACACAAATAATACATGAAATCGCGTAAAACCAAATGAAACTAGGGTAAAAAATAAGAGCAGTAAAATACAGTAGTATCCTGTAGGTGATTCCTGTCCTGTGATAACAGGCACTAACACTCTAGAACTGTTTACTTCTGTTAGTTTTGTTTTCAAGTGTGAATGTTTATGGGGATTAAATCTGTCTCTGCTGCTGCATCTATACACCGTTGTGATAAGTGATTGATGCCCCATCAGATCTTTGATGTGGGACGTTATGCTGGTTAAATGACTAAAGACACACTGATCCGTATGGACAGATATTTGTTCCAGATATTATGCGCCATTAATCAATTTGTTATGCCAATTTGACTTTCAGCGAAAACATCAAAAATATAACGAAAACATCAAAAATATAACGAAAACAAACCCAAGCAGAAGTTACATTTTAAGCTTTACTTTCAAATTCAAATTTGATTTGTCACATACACAGCGCGATATGCAGTAAAATGCTTTGGGTGCTTTAGGTGAGACTCGAACTCGGCATTGCTTCACCTGGACCGCTTTATAAGTTTCACGCGCTAACCGATTGCGCCACGGGAGCCACACAGAAGTTGGTCTTGTCAGAGTATCCTCTCTCTCGTGCGCGCACACACACAAACACAAACACACACACACGAAATTGCGTAAAACCCAACGAAATATAAGCAGTATAAAAAAAAATCAGTAAAAATACATTAGTATAACAGGCGCTAACCCTCTGGAACTTTTTTTTTTACTATTGTTTCCAAGTGTTTATGGGGATTTAATGTGTCTCTGCTGCCGCATCCATTCACAGTTGTGATAAGTGATTAATGCCCCATCAGATCTTTTGACGGGGGAGCATTATGCATGATTCCATATGGGCAGATATTTATTCCAGGTTGCATGCGGCATTAATTGCCTTTCTTATGCCACTTGTAGACTATCAGTGAAAAAATCAGCGAAAACATCATCAAAAATATAACGAAAACAAACCCAAGCAGACGTTACATTTTGAGCTTTACTTTGCAGCAAAATATTATCTATCAGTATATTAAATGGAACGGGGTAAAATACACCGTAATGTAAAATACTGTACATAGCCCGCGTTTTTATTCCGTACCTACAATGATCGGTATAGACAAATTACAGCCGCTACCGTGTCTTTAAGGATCATTTCAGGATGTCTTAAAAAATATTTCACTAACTAATTTTATTAATTCATTATTAAATAATAAATAGCATAATCATCATGGGTTGTGTATTGAGTGATTTAACAAATCTGTTTTATTAATCGGTTTGTTGTTGTTGTTTTTTCATCTATTTATGAAACTATGTTGACAATGCAAGAACTGTCTGTATATTAAAGATACGGTATTGGGCTTCCTGGACACTGCAGTTAACTGTGCCAGTCAATGCTCCATCTGGCGGAATTATACGGCATTGCAACCATCTTTTTAGAAAGCGCATGGGGGCGTTTATGGGGCGGGGCATCGTTAACTGCGTCATCGCGGGGGATCACATTCCATGCACGAAGCCTGCATTAACCCTTCATGGATCTGCCACGGAGCAGTCATGCTCCAGGCGGCTGTTTGACGTGGCTCCCACTGTACAGTACCAGTTCACTCAAACTCACCAACCGACTAAGAAACAGACGCATCCACCCCAAAGACTGTATACCAAAACATAAAAAGAGCAATATAATAAAGTATATGCAGTACAATCCAGTGAAGGATGTTAAGAGCTCTACATTGGGGAGACAAAACAACCTCTTCATATAAGGATGTATAAACTCAACATCCCAGGGCCTGAATCAGCACTATACCTTCACCTGATGGACAAAGGACACATTTGAGCATGAGAATCTACAAATTTTGGACAGAAAGGATAAATGGTTCGAGAGAGGTCAGGTCAAGAGAAGTCAAGTAGGCAGTTGAGTTCAGTTCAACTACAGTTCAGTAGTTGATGATACGAAACAACGTTCCTCCAGGACCAAGGTGCTACAGTACATACAACATACATTTACAACATAAATTAACAAAAAACTAACTAGAGGTGTGAAAGAAGCCATCTGTGTGCAAGTGGAAAATCCTTCATCCAACTGATGTGTTGGTTGTAGGCACAACCTGTCTCCTATTTTTCATGCTGCCCTTTCATCCAACCCGAAAAAGCAAGACCTCTTCACAGGTCCACTATACCCGAATCAGTAGTGTGGCATGACAGTCCCACATAAGGACTCCCCTTCCATCTTAATGACTCTCCCTAATCTCTCCCTATTGTCTTTTTATAGCTCTCTCACCTACTCTCTAATGACCCTCCATTATAGGCTCACCAACTCCATTATTAACATAACGAGCTTTTCCAACAAGGGGAGGATGCTTTGACCTTGGAAGACCTAACTAAGACCTGACTAAGAATCTTTACAGACATTTCAAGTTTGAGTGTTATATAGTGTAGTATAGCAATTCAGTTTTGGTGAAGAAATTAAAGTTTTGGAAAATGAAAATAATTAATAAAAACAAAGAACCTTGCAGTGTTGTGGCCTTCTAGGAACAGATAAGTTTTTCCTTCAGCACTGTATCTAATTTACTATTGTACTCTAATAAAAAAATGTACAAGAAAGTGATGCAGTAGAAAATTACACAAATTTATAGTTAAACTAAAAATAACAGAAATTATAGAAAGTCCTTGAGTTTCCGCACCTTTAAAAAAAGTCTGACACTTAAACTGACCTTGCAGTAGTCATACTGGATCTCATCAGCCAGCTGTTGGTAGTGTGTTGCCTCTGTTATTAAGTCTTGGTACGAGTGCTCCTCCATTAGGAACTGCTCTACGTCCTGAACGGCCTGTTGCGATACCAGCGGAGCAAATTTATCGTAGAGCCGCACATGTTCCGTTGGCCCACTGCTTTCTTCACGTATCACGCGCTTAATTTCATCCTTTTGTACTTCCAGGATCTCAGGCAGGATAACTGGTTTCAGCATTTTAGCATCTTCGGTGCCTGGCTACGATAAAAAAAATTAAGAAATGCAAGACTGTGTTGAAAATGTATAGCAATCATTGCAATGAAATGTATTCTTGCTGTTAATAAAAGCCATTTATTAATTTTTCAAAGGCAAGTCAAGTAAAATTCCCATTAATATCAGAGCATGACATCAAACCAAATATGGTTAGCATTCTAAGCAGGATGAGGATGTAGGGAAAAAGTTTATTACCTTAAGAGAAAACATCCAGTAATTAAGGAGCAGACCAGAAATATATGCAGACTCTTACCCATTCTGAGTATAGCTCTGTCTCAATTCGAGGCACTGAGCTGATGCATTTCAACATAGCTTCATAGACATTCAGCAAAATCGCCTCAAAGTCCTTGAAATCTGGCTCAAATATAATCTTGTTCTGGTTCAGGACAAGCCGCAGAACAAACCCGGGATGCTCATAGGCCCTCACTGAACACTTCAGGGAAACAACAACGTTAATTTATTAATGCTATTAATGGCATAAAAAAATTAAATGCACAGGAACATATGACCAAAGAGAGAGGATAAGAGAAATGATACCCAGAAACTGTAACCTACTCCTCGTTCTCCAGTCCTATTACTTCATGTTTACCATTCCTGTTAGTATCACTGCCATTGCTGAATAATTTACAGATAAATATGCTGGGAAAAGTTAATATGAGCAAAGAGTATCCACTGTATGCCTTACAGGGTCCTGAGCTATCAGGCGTGTGTAGTCATGAATAGATTCCAAGGCCAGACTCTGGAGCTCAGATGTCATTAGAGCTGCTATGCAGTTGAAGAAAGACTGCAGCCGTAATGGATTTGTATTTCTGGGGACCAATTTGCGCTTGCTTCCCTGGTAGCAGATTTGTTGCACTTCAGGAAACCATCTGTTTTATTAAAAAAATATAAAAATGTAAAGATTTCTCACTTAGACATTTCATTAACTCCTGCTATTTTTATTTATTACATTTGCAACAAAGTAACGTAAACCTAAAAATTTTAGATGTACATTTTGACAGAAGACTGTGTTTCTATATAGATGATAAGGATATAAATTCTATTGACAGTACATGCTGGGATGTACAGTACACTACCATTCAAAAGTTTTAGGTCACTTCCAAATTTCTTTGTTTTTGTTCCGTCAAGCACCATAATGAAACTGGCTCTCATGAAGGCCGTCCCAGGAGGACGAGACCAAAACCTACCTCTGCTGCAGACGAGAAGTTCATTTAGAGTTATCAGCCTGAAAAATGACCAATTAACAGCACCTCAGATTAGAGGCGTTATGAAGTCTTTACAGAGCAGAAGTAGCAGAAACATCTCAATATCAACTGTTCAAAGGAGATTAATGCATTTTTTGGACGCCTTCAGCATTCCTTTACAATGTAGAAAGAAATAAAAATCAGGAACCATCATGGAGTTAGAAAGTGATCTAAAACTTTTGAATGGTAGTGTAAAAGTAAAGGGTTATACAGTGTATAGCGGTTTGCATACTCGTTTAGAAAAGTGGCCTGAGCACTTTCAATATGTCGGCTGACAATCTGCTGAAAGACAAAGAGCTCCAAAGCCTCCTCTCTGGTATGGAACTCTGTTACATCGAGAAGACGTAAGTTCCTGTGAAAAAAACATGTTTTAAGCAAAATGAAAAACAAAGTGGAAAGAAATATGAACTGTTTCATTTACATAGCAATGTCGTTTTTAACTGTATTACTGATGATACAGCAAGTTAGAAATTAAGAAAAGCAATAAGCTACTGTATATAAGCAGTTGACATGTATTTCCTTATGCTTATCAAATAATATGTGATCTGAAAAACTTTTGAATTGCCATGTCTTGTTCTTCAAATAAACAGACTGTATATATAGAATAGTGTTTCTACTTACTTGTAGGACATATGCCACAGCTTCATTATAGATAGCATGGTGGGGTTGATGACATGGAGATGCTGACTCATCCTTTTTCGTGCCTGATGGTAGGATTCGTACCATGGTTTTGGCACAAGCGCCATCCTGAAAGTGAACATTGTTGACATTGTAATGAAACTTTTTTTATTATTATTTGAATGCTGGCATTTTCTCTATAACCTCATAACATCTGAATAAAATTTTCTGTAGCATATTAAAAACATGTAGGTAAATCTTAGACTATAATTTGACTTACTCTTCTCTGTGAGGCAGAAGACTTTTAATTTTCTGTTCTTCGTTATCTCTTGGGTCTTGCAGTGCAAAATCCACTGCAAAAGAATCCATGGGGTGATCAATGTTGTTATAAACTATTCATGTGTGGCCAGTTCACTCAGATTATATTTTGATCAATTCTAGATAACAAGTCTTCCTAATAAGATAGCTATTAGAAACTATTGAAGTTTTCTAAATGGCATTGCCGTAGTAATATAGCTTGCAATTGAAAAGCACTGTTTCCGAGCATCATTTCACAAAACTTTTAGCATCCAGATTTATTAACTCACAGACAATTTAGTACATCCATAAACAATCTAATCTAAAACAATGTTTCAAAAAATATTTTTTAATTATATATTAAAACTATAAGAAGAAATGAAACTAAAAATGAATTGTAGTATTAAGCATTTTGTATGTGAAATATGCTTTTGTTCATAGACCAATAAAGCACTAGAGCATAAAGCTTACAGTACCTATGGCTTTCTTAGCACTCAGCAAATAATCATCTCTTATCTCATCTGAGAGAAACTCAGTGGATCTTGTTAGCATCTTCAGGTGACTTGGTACCCGGCTGAAGATTCTCTCCATCCAGAAATCTTCCATAGAGCCCACGTGCTGTGTGTCAATCCCATATCGAATGTAGTTATAATATTTCTGTTGGGGGAAGAGGGGGGGGAACAGCACATTTTTTTATTAATAATATTTTACATATTATTATTATTATTATTATTATTATTATTATTATTATTATTGTTGTTGTTGTTGTTGTTGTTGTTGTTGTTGGATTTCCAAAAGTATTAACCAAATAAATTTCATCATGATTATTTTCTTTTTTATGTTTAACTTAATGTCAGGTTTTATAGCAGAGAATTAACATATGCTGTATTTTATTGTAAGGGGGTCTTTCCTGGATCCCACAGCATCAGAGAAATTGCTGAAAACTTCTTTATTTTTTATAACTATATGCCATAGTGTCCATAGCAGCTACTTACTGCCATTCTTATCTGAGTCGAAGTTAGAGAACTGTGCGCCGATTGTAAGCTTTCTCCTCCGTCTGATGCTTCCTCCCTATGACAATTAAAGTGGAGAAACTAAATATGAATTAATCAGAAGCATTTTAAATATATGGTATTCATTAAAATAAAGATGATATCTACAGTATAACTAAATATAGATTCACTGTAGGGAATATTTCATTTCTAGTGTGTTTCATGATATTATGTGTGCATGAGAACAGTGTTTTCTTTCTTCGACCTCGACATGCTGCACTATCAATAAACACATTCCTTAGTATAATCTATGTTCAAGTCATAGAACTGTTGGAGGCTCCTAACTAAGAACTCTTCCCAAGCGCCTGTTCTTTACTATGTTATCTTTTATAAACATTCCGGACCAGATGTAACCGCTCCTGTGCCCTCCTTTTTTGGTTCTTTGTGTGTGTGTGCATATATATACTTCTGTCTTCCACAATAAACTTTGAACATTTCACTAAGCGCTGGCATGTGTGTTTCATTGAGGGGTTCCCTGAGCCTCGGTGGGACAGCAGAATACAGGCGGAGCACTGAGTAGACCAAAGCGGATCTACCAAAAAAAACAAGAAATCCTTACATTCACTATTGTTTTTCTATTAAGTTTTCTTTAATTCATGCACTGCATCCACACTAATTGTCATTAGTCCATTTAAAGCCTCCTTTTTATATATACTTGCAAAATATGCACATTAGCAATTAATATGAGAACAATACTGTAATTTAACAAACTTCAGTAACACTGTAGTATACCCGTTCTTGTACAGTAAATCTTGCCCACACACACACACACACACACACACACACACACACACACACACACACACACACACACACACACAGTCATGTGATCTGATTGTAATGTGTCATAATATTAGGCAAACAATATAATTTTTTAAACAATGATTTATTTAAAACAAAAATTAAGCCAAAAAATAATAACTATGTGGGCAATCCCCATGATTCAATAGCCTGTAGGTCCACGTTTATCAGCAATAACTTAAAGGAATGATTTACTTTATGACTTTTTCAGTCTTCTTTACAACATTACAATGTGTGTGCTAAATATTTCACGCTGCACTGCTTTCTCAACAGTGACAATTCAAAGTTGGATTGCTACCAGTACTGAAGCTCAAGAGTGGATTTCCTTTAAGTTAAAGTTTAAACATTGAGGTGTATTTCAGTTGGAATATTAACAGGCATGATCTGGGAAACCTCTGAACATTTGTGTAAAAAGAGAACAAATTATGAGACTTTTAATGATAAAAATGTATGAAACAAATGTCACAGCAAATATGGCTGCAGGCACCATCTTATGTGCCAATGTGGACATGCGCTAGTCTGTGAAGGGAACAAGAGGCAGGTAAGTGGTAAAGAATCCACAACTGAGGTCGATATCATTAATTGGTGTTCGATGATGCAGTGACGTATTAAAGGATAAGGACATGAGAGAGCAATGTGGGTTTTTGTTTATTTGTGTTATTTAAAAAAAAATGATAAAAAAAAAAAAACACACACACATGCTGTGTACAAAAAGGTTGTTGACATCAGCTACCTGTTAGGGAACAACATGCCTGTGGAAAAGTAGATCAGCTGAGAGGAGTCAATGATTAGAGAACCAGGTGAATGTTACACTTTGTCGATTAAAGATTAGGTCATGCAGAGTAATGCAGGACACTCAAACTAAAGAGGAATTTAATCTATTGTTGGTCTTGAAGAGCCAATGCAAAATGTTGTTTCGGGTGGTTTACCATAATCCTGACCTACAGTATCTAATAACCCATTTGTCTTGGCTGGGCATTTGCAGTGGCATGAGTAATGTTGCAGATGTCAGCTTATGAATTCGCAAGAGACCCCAAAAGTGCCACTGCACCCATCATTGCGAATCAATGTCCCCTTTATAAGAACTATCACGGACCTCGTCAGGACAAAGCCACATAAACCGTAACTGACTAACTGACTAAAAATTTTAAATTGTAAAAAAGTTTGGAAGGAAATGCTGTGCTCTTTGCGCATTAACATGATGAATGCACCAGAGAGCAGTTATTCTTGCACAGGATTTAAGTTTTTGTTAATAAATCAGTTTAATAATTCACAAACATCCACTAGTAGCTCTGCTACTATAAGGTACTTAATAGTGAGGGGTTACCATACCATAATACCATCATAGGTCTTATAGATGGTAACATGGGAAAGAAAAAGCAGTACTGTAGGTCTGGTAGGCTGTGGGCATTTGTGTCCCGATGGCCATGATCTCTCCTAGGATAACTCCATGCCATCCACACAGCATTATGGCACAGTGAATGACTTGACCAAGTCTGGTCTTCCAGAACACCTCCCTGACTAATATACATGGTATCCTTTATGCATGGTAGCCAAAGGCTGCACGTCTTTTTTTATATCATTTAAATCCAAAATATTCTTCACATGACAAAATTTACATGACATGTTACCTAGTCATACCATAAATAACATGACAAAACTTCTGCTCGCTGTAATTTTGATAGTGTTAAATGTAATGCAATAGATAACTGTTGAAATAATCATAGAGAAACTTAAGAAAAGGTCAAAGGGATAAATGATCATCAATAACTTCTTGAAGTTATACTGTAGGTGCAGACACCTAAATTTAGGAAAGAATCAAACATACGAGAAAATGCTGATGAGTGTCCTGCGAAGCTGTTCACGGTCCTTCTTCAACTTCACGGATTGATTAAACGATCCAGACATTCTGGCCGTGCGGCGGACACTCTGGCCATGTTCCATGCTCCCTCCTAATGTAAAGGAAATGAAAATGAATTAGCAATATTAATTTTAACAGATCAAAATGTTTTCATCTCTACATGTTTTAAACTGAACGGTTTCTGAACTTATTTTCGAGAAGTACATCCAAATGCCACACGCACAGACCTGAGATGGGAATTGAACCCGCAACCCTGGCGGTGTAAGGCCACAGCGCTAACCACTCTGTGCGCTATACAGTATACAGTAGGTTGTCAAAAATAGTGCTTATTTCTCTTTCCTTTTTCAAACAACACAAATGTCAAACATATAATGTCTAATATCACATATCAGTAGAATTACAAGCGCACTATCTTATGGTGAACAATTTTATAGACGTGAGTTATGCAGAAATATTGTGCAAAAAATTATTGGTTAGCACATTTTTAAACAGTTAATCATAATGTGAATAAATCAATTCATAATTAGTCATTAATATGTCTACCGTTGTCCAATGGGAGAGAAATGATTTTTGGGTAGCTGACAAATGAATGCTAGAAACGCCACAAGCTTTTGAAAATCATTTAGTTCTTCAGTTAAAGGAAAATATATAATTTAGCAAAAATATAATATTTTGACCAAAACAGAACTTACATTATATATTTAAGAAGTCAGAATGTTAATTATCAGTTTAAAAGAGAATGCATTGCCCCTTACTGGAAATCCAAGTGAACACTTCATCAGGGTTCCCTGTTTGTCCAGGGAGCATGAAGTTTGGTTTTGCATCCTGCCACCTGGGCTTCGCACGAATCTAAGAGACACAAGCTCTTCGTATGAGAGAATATCAGTTCTCACAAATGCCTAAAGTCTGCATTTTTCTCCCATTTATCACTCACCTTTGGAAGTTTTGGCAAAAAATGTGAGGACCTGTTTGGGACTGTGGGAAGCTTTTTAGTCCCTGATGAACCCTGCATGGGAGTTGAGGTAGTTCATTAGAATAATACACCTGACAATAGACCAATAATGAGTACTAACACTAATCCATTTTCCTAGTACTGTTTTACATTTTTAAATAAACGTTATGAGTCTTAAACGTTACCACATGGTCTGTTATTGCATTCTAACCTTCTATATTCTTTAGAGGAGTAATATTTTTGTAATTTTAGGTCAGACTTCTTTTTCTCATGCAGCTCATGATCACATGGTGTGAAAAGGAAGCAATTGCTTGTCAGTGTGTTTAATGTTGTATCACCCCATGGATAAGAGATGTTTTATTTCCAACATTCCACTTATTGGATGTCACTTTATTACTATTTATTTTTAACTTTTTTTGCATTTGCTTCTGCACAGACCCACTTCATAACATTCACCATCACAATCAGTGCAAAGGAATATTCCTTCAGCTGTTATAATGTTCAAATGTAAAGTCCCTGTATTATCAATATAAAGGCTTTGGTTATCAGAAATGTCACAAAGCCCATTTGCGGTTGTTTGCTCAAGAAGTTTAGGAACCTCAATAACGATAATGGTAATTAAATCACTTTCATTAACCATAAAACAAACTCACGCTGCCCTCTAGAGGCAACGCCGGGTATTGTTCCTTAATTCAGTACAGTATTTTTTAAATATAAAAAATAACACTTTGTTATGAATGTGAGGGAATTAAACGTAATCAAAAGGAAGGTATAAAGAAAGATATTCTATGAAAAAGTGAAAGTTCATAAACATATCTTGCATTGTCTGAATTTATTTAAATCTTACCTTTTTTTTATCTTACCTTATTTTCCATTTCAGAAACCGGTCACTGCACTTTCACATGTATTTCTGGTACTGTATTTCTGGTAAGATTTAACCAAAAAAAGGAGAAGAAGAAAAAAGGTATTTAATTTATGATTGATTAACTTAATTATATCAAACAATGATGCATAGACACATTTTATAAATATGGGAATGGTGGGTTGTGATTAATGATCGTGAAATAAAAGACTTTATTAAGGCAAAATGTGTGAACTTAAAAAAGATCATTTAAAGTCTTATCACTTTCTTATTTCTTGTGGAATCCTAGAAAAATTTTTCATTTTAATATTTTTAAAAGGCGACAGAGTTGACGTGATGATAATTTATTTGTTATGTAAACAAATAACAGGTACAGGTACAAAAATAGAATTTTATTCGAGTTGTAGGCCATGGCAAATAGGTCATATCATCATAGATCATAGAAAAGGTGTATTGGGGTTATAAAACCCCCTGAAATGTATTTCTTCTTTCACACCTAGAACTTCTTTAATAGCAATAACTTACTTTTAAACTTTATAACTTTATAAAGTTAAGGGCCTTGCTCAAGGGCCCAACAGTGGCAACCTGGTGGAGCTGGGGATTGAACCGCCGATCTTCCAATCAGTAACTCAGTGTCTTAGCCCTCTGAGCCACTACTGCCCCAGTAGAGATTAATGTAGAATTAATGCAGAGATGTATGTAGAGATTAAATGTAGAGATTAAATGCATTTTTATATAAATATGATACTTCTCTCCCTGGTAACACCAATGACCGTAACACTAATGAGAATTTAGAGAAAAATTATCATAACTATTTACCAAATGGCTTGCATGTGTACCCCATTTTTCAATGAATGCAAACTCTATTATTTGTTAGATGTGATCATTTTTATTTTGAATTTTTTTAGACAGTTATGATTATAAAATTAATAACACCAATAACGGACTTAAAAGATTTGCATACAATTGCGAAATAAATGATGACATTTCTAAACAAATGAAGAGAGACATCTAACATGCCTTTTGCAACTGTCCAGTGCTATTCATCTAGTGACCTCTGACGCAGGAACAATTAAAATAAAAATTGTTAAACGTATTTTGAATTAAAAACTCTTTTTCAGTAACAGTAACACCAATTACATAGTTTGTGGTGACTGATATTTATTTCATATTGTTATTATAATTAGTTATTGTTTCGTGATTTTAGTATTTCACTTATTTTATGTTATTGATGTTATTGTGAATCAGATTTATTTCATGAAAAAAATATATTTTTTATATGAAAGGTATGGTTCCACTTTGATGTAGGATCGTTGTGACATTTCTTTGAAATTGGCCTTTTAAAAAATGCTATAATTGAATATTGAACATTAAAGCAAAGAAAATGAAATTTGTTAATGTTAACGTGTTCATATAATAATAATAATAATAATTAATAAATAAATAAAATGGCACGAACAAACCTTCCTATGCAATAACCGACTTACCTTGCGAACTTATTAAATCTGTAAGCTGTCAGTCAGTCTAAGCTTTTACACTCTGTAACTGTAACTGTAAGAGCGACGAGTCTCTGTGTACTGAAGCACTGCTGAAACAAAACGTATTAAAACATTTTACATTAGTTATAACCTGGTGTGCAGCATACTTTTAGCTGCCGAGCTTATCTTCTGCCTAGGATCACTAACCAAAGTTGTCGTTGCTACGCCGGTAACCGAGGAAGTACACGTTGGAGAATGAACCGACTCATTGAGTCGACTCTCTGAAGTGAAAGTCGATTCGTATACATGACTCATAAGCCGAATGTTTAATCCCCCCTGTTTGGTGAAAACATACTTTTGGAAACTTATAAGAGTATGTGTTATTTATTTTTCCTGCATAAATGAAAATTGTTTAGCGCATAGAAAAGAAAAATGGAAAAAGATTCGTTTGGACTTTTCAAGGTGAGCTGAACCAAATGATATAACTCGGTGTTGAGTTAAAAGTCAAGAACTGCCCCAGGTTCATCAAAATATTATAATAATAATAATTTACCATCTCATCAATGCATGCTAAATGATAAATGTTGAATATTATATTAGCTAATACTTGTTTTAGAAGCATGGTGGCACTGTCGCCTTGCACCTCCAGAGTCCTGGTTAGATTCCTGCCTCAGGGTCTGTGTGCATGTTCTCCCCGTGCTTGGTGGGTTTCCTCCCATAGTCCAAAGACATGCAGATTAGGCTAACTGGTGTCACCAAATTTACTGTAGTGTGTGTGTTTGTGTGTGTGTTGTTGTGCTCTGCGATATATTGGAACCCTGTTTAGGGAGTACCCCACCTTGTGCCCAAAGTCTCCTGGGATAGGCTCCAGGCCCTCCGAGACATTAAATGATACATGTTCTATATAATAGTATGTAATACTCCTATGAGCAGCAGGGTGTCGTGGTGGTTAGTACTGTCACCATGCACCTCGGAGATCCAGGTTTGATTCCCGCTTCAAGGTCTGTGTGCATGGAGTTTGCATGTTCTCACCATTGGGTTTTCCCCGAGTTCTTTGGTTTCCTCCCACAGCCCAAAGACAGACGGATTCTATTAACTGGAGTTCCCAAATTGCCTGTAAGTGCATGTGTAAATGCTGAGTGGAGGTTCTACCATGGACGTAAAATGGGAATAAATACAATGATAATCACCATTACACCACAGAGGTTCCTGGATGGATGGATGGATGGATGGATGGACAAATACTTGTATTACTTTTATATTCTAATTTCTTCTCTTTTTGGTAATGAATCCAAATAGTCCAGAGTAAAGTGAGTAATCTGCGCTCAGAGGAAATGGTACAGATTTAGTGAACAAAACCATGTTATATGTCATAACAACATTTATATAATATGACGTTTATGTCAGAGAAAAAATTATTAATAAACGATAAACAGGTCAAAACTATTTTGACGTGTCAGACAAGTAATCTAATCACATAATCACAGTAACTGAAAAAAAGGCCTTGGTTAAACATTCAGTTTCAAAGAAACATGAGTGCCTCGCGGAGCAAGTTTTGATTGGAGGACATAGCAACTAAGGGAACCACAGCTCCTCAGGGAACATGCTTTCTCTGGTAAATAACAAAGACTCGCACGCAACAACATGTACAGCTTAGATATAGCCAGTAGCCACAACATTGCCTTAATGTACACTTAATACAATACTCATAATAATAATACTCATAATAATAATAATAATAATAATAATCTCATGACTTTTGAAATTCTATTAAGAAACAACTGTAAAAACGGCAGACAGGCTAAAGGACAATTAACTATGTGCAGAGAAAATATGAGCTTTAGTTTTCAGTTATATGCTTATAAAGACATAGAAACTGTGTATATACCACCAGCAATATTAATGGTCCTGGTAAAGTCCTACCAGCATCGCACACACACTGCCATGTCCAGCACATAATATTTACACAAGCTCCAAAGTGACAGTGGCCCAACATCCATTATTCCTTCTGATAAATTGTAAGATGAACATGTTGGGGAAAGTGGATTTGAGGGTGGAAGAATATACATCAGTTCTGATTGACTAATGCTGGCCCCATGTTTGCTATCCATGTGTATGTATACAGAGGCTATATAGAGAGGCTGACAAATTGCGCAAATTTGAGTTTGCATGAGTTTGCATGTTTTCCTTGTGTTTGTTGTAATTATACTTTTTTTTAACCACAGTTGTAAAAATTGGAATAAAGGCAATGGTAATCACAAGCACAGTATCCTTGATGGATATTGGCTTTCATTAGAAAAACAGTTTTTTTTTTTTATATATTCCTTGTTGTTTGAGGCAAAATATCACAAAAGTACTTTTAAGCAACCACAAGATGGCAGAAGTGACCACATTGTTAAATAACAGCACTCGCAGTGCAGTGTAATACTACAATAATGGGAAAGTTTTAATGGTCAGATAGTGTCATTTTTAATAATAAAGTTTTAAAGTTTAAATTTACATTAAGAAGCTTCGTCTTTGTAAGCTATATCTCAGCCTATAGGGTTATGAATACAACAAAGCCGAAGTGAGATAACACCCGACTATATAACTACAGATGTAATAATAATAATGATGATGATGATAATGATGATGATGACATGTGGCTAATGAAATATACAAAAAACAGATTCTAAGATATAGATCATCTACTAAGTGTTGTGTATGAAATCAAATCTGTTGATGGATTACTGATCCACCATGAAATTCCAGCATTTATTTATTTGTTTGTAGTGCATAAATGTATTGCATTATTTTATTAATTTGTCCAAGGCAATATGCACGTCGTTTGGTGATGAACAGTGTATGGCATTTTACATTCCATGCATTTAGAGCATTTTTTAGTGATTAGGTGGTGATTTCTGCACTCTGTAACTGGTACCAACAGCTTCCATAAATAACCGAGTGGGAAGAACCACGGGCGTTTCCCCACCTATTAGTCTCAGGTGAAGCGAAAAATCTCGGACAAACTGGATGTCTGCAAACGCGGAAGTCAAGAAAACAGTGAGATCCGACTCGAGACAGGAACATTTGAATATTATTATTTTTTAATGTATTATTTATAACAAATTGCTGGACTCGATCGAGCTGTAATCTGTAAGCTGCGCTTCAGGTGAGCGCCGACGCTTCACATCCAGGAGGAGGGAAAAGGCAGCGAGTTTCCCCCAAGATGCGTCTTCTTTTCCTGATGGACTTTTAAAAGCACAGAAGCGGATGGACATGTCGTCGGAAGGTGAGCCGGGGAAGGAGCTGAGCACCGGCGAGGTGCAACGCGCGCTCACGGAGCTCGTGGTGATGGTGGTGCGGAGCGCGCTGCTGCTCTACCCGGTGTACGTGTGCGGCGCGTTCGGGCTGAGCATCAGCTGGATCCTGCTCACCGTGCTGCTGTGGGAACTGTGGGACAGGAACCGCCGGCACAAGGGTGCGCGCGTGGACGCCGCCATCGACTTCGTGGACAATGAAAGTCACGTGATCAAGAGCGAGATGATGAAGGCGCTCAACTCGCCCACCTGGGTGGGTAAAGCAAGGGGCGTGGCCAGGGCTTGTACTATGGGGTGGCCAGGTTAGACCTAGTGACTGGGGTGGCACAAAATTCTAATCCACATCAATATAAAAAAAATGTGGCACTGCAAACAGGACATAACATACGCAGCCAGCATTTATTTATTTACTTGTTTATTTATTTATTTTTTGCCAGCTACAAAAAATGCTAGATAAATACTACTACTACTACTACTGATGCTACTGCTGTAACTAATACTAAAATCAAATTTAAACTTTATTTGTCACATACACAACCAGATGGCACAGTGGCTTAGTACTGTAGTTAGCACTGTCGCCTGGCACCCCCTGGTTCCGGGATTGAGTACCGCCTCTGGTCTTTGTGCATGGATTTTGCATGTTCTGTCCGTGTACTCCGGGTAGTCCGGTTTCCTCTCACAGTCCAAAGCCATGCAGATTAGGCTAACTGGCATCCCAAATTGCCCGTAGTGTGTAAATGAGTGTGGATGGATTAGGGCCACTCGTGCCCTAAGTCTCCTAGGATAGGCTCCAGGAGCCTGTATACAGGATTAAGTAGTATAGACCCCCCCCCATCACACACACACACACACTCCCCAATTTAAACAAACATTTAAACAATCAACAAAGCGAGTTACAAATTATTTAAATGTTTTATTAGATTATTTTGGTCATTTTTAATATTGCTTCAAAACGTAAACATTTGAGACAAATCACAGTACAGTACATCCAGCAAATATTAATGCTATTGAGTCGAATCAAATTGAAAAATCAAAGTATTTTTATCCAAATTTTATAAAATTTACAGTCAAACTATTATTCACAGCTCTACTGTACCAGTCAGGCCCTGAGTTGAGTCAGTCTGATATACCATATCAGTATCCTATTTACATATGGCAATCCAGCTCTCGGCCATAATCCCCTCACCTTTGTAGTTATAACAAAATGGTTATTTGCTCTGCATCATATAAATTGACTATTACTACTACATACAGTACTAGAACTACTACTGCGTCAACTACTACTACTATTATACTACTATTATACTACTGCTGTTAGTACTGTCTCTACTACACTACTGTTGCTACTACTACTACTACTAGCCAACAGGAATGCTGTATAGCAGTTAATGCTTTGAACTTCTAAAGATTTTTTATCGGTTTGGTGGCTGACCAGGTAAATTTGTATTATTTTGAAATGCAACACAGAAGTGTTGACACATACTGTACAGTATATGCAACCTTCAAAGTCTTAAAAACGTCCCTGCTTTTATAAATGCATATAACAAACTGAATAATCAGACTAGTTTTAAAACTAACTCATACTGCATCAAGGTTTCCTGGTTTTCTAATCATGCTTAACAATTATTCTCCCAGATTATTCCATGGTGGCGGGGTGCACAAGTCAATCTTAAACCATCTGATCTGCTCATAGTCCAGTCATGCCTGTCATACCATTAGAAAATAGTAAATATGAAACATTTCTAGAATTAATGACTCATCATTCTGCAGTATTGAGTCTGGTAGCTCTGATAACAGTAACTAGTAACAGTTGAGTTAATTTCATTTGTGTTTTTTTATTTTTTTTCTGGGAGTCTTAAAATTATTTAGTGCTTTGATTTGAGCATTTTCCACATTTCAAATTTTGGTTAGGATTAAATAAAGTAAATGATATAATTATAGATGTTTCACAGTGTTATAACACATTTATCTGAATATTGCAAACTTATTTCATAACCATGTTAGTCGAATACTCTCCTGAGCATTCTGGCATTGTTTTGCCAGCAGGAAATCTGATGTATGTATCTCTATAATACATGGGGTCTGAGAAGAAGGTCCTGCTTTAATTCATAAACCGATTAAGTCAGAGCAATGAAGTAGTGGAGAGTGGAATAACTTTTTCCATACCAATGTGCTTTAGTGTGGTGTGGATTTGGATTCAGGGCATTGTGTCATTCGACTGTTGTGTATTTACAGAGGTGTGGTCTTTGTTGCGTTGCCTGGGAACTTACAGGCAAAGCAGGTTTCATTTCTAAGCTCCACCTTTCGGTGTTTTTGATATCATGTACACAGTTCAGTCCTCTTTGTGTGTGTGTCCATGCATGTAAAAAATGTTGCTTGTCAAACAAAACAGAAAGCATATGAAATATGTTCACTGCAGTGATCCTGTTCCTCCCGAGCTATTCAGATATTGTGTAGTATAATTGTATTATATAAATGTTTTTGGAGAAGCAGTGCTTAATTTTGGAAACCATCCGCAACTGGCAACTATCATAATGGTCATATTGGAACATAATTGAGTTAATGCAAAGAAAAAAGAAGGTGTGATTGATGAGAACGTGGCAGTGCACCTGCATTGTTGCCATAATGTGGTGTTAAAACACTCAAGCCATACTATTCAGTAATTATCCATAGTTTGAGATGCCTGAAAGCTGTGGTTCTCCTTCCATGAAACACCTTCATACATTAATAATGTTGCTTATAAATGTTCATTTTCTTTCACATTTTTCTTCTTTATTCACAAATTTTATATATATATATATATATATATATATATATATATATATATATATATATATATATATATATATTATATATATATATATATATATATATATATATATATATATACAATGAAAACACTGTACAATATCCTTAACTTGTTCCGAAGTAATTGTGGTTGGACTTCATAGTTTCTATGATGTAGTGGCTGCGAGTGTGGTTCCTGTTCTCCTTCACACCTGAGATAATTTCAAAGCAAGAAATTTGAATATTCAACCCTTCAAAGTTAGTCTAGTCAGAATGCCAGAACTTAGCTGTGGATCATTTCATCTAGTTTCAAACAATTGATATCACTAAAAAGAGAAAGCATTCTTGGTTGACACTCAATTTGAAATTCTGCTGGGGATACGAGGCAGATGTTTGCGATAAATTAGGATAATTTCAAGGCAATGCCAAGGCAAAAATTAGGATAATGTCAACTTTAAAGTACATTCACTTTTTGCTTCTTCCATCATGTTCCCTACCATTGTCTGTATTTAAAAAATAATAATAATAAAAGTATTTAATATCGAACTTATCTAATTGAGTGTATGCCATGGCAAAGTATGAACCTACATTAATTTCCCTTATTAATGTTTCGGGCACTGCAAACCAATCAGTTCAGAGTTGAATTAGGACAGTAAGTTTTTGGAACTAGACGGGAGGGATGAGCACAGTTCTTCCAAATAATGTCAATGTTTAGATGGCGGTGGTGGTGCTGTTTAACATGTTGCTCCAAAATCTCCTTTAGGTCCGAGGTCTGAGAGAATGAGTGGACCCAAATACTGGCAGCACAACAGAGCCACTGGGCTTTGCTTTAGTTTATCATAGCTGTACACAAGCTATAATTTGTGTGTGATAAATCTTACCCATATTTCTTTTACTGTTTATTTTGTTTTTTTACTCAATAGATTCAATTTAACGATGTTGAGAAGGCTACCTGGATCAACAAGGTAAGAAAAAATAATAATGTACAATATAGCATTAATGTCTACTGAATTATAAGGACACCATGTTATGTATATATGAGGGGTGTTTAAGTCAAAACTGGGACTTTTATTGTGCAGAATAACAAACCACAATTATGAGAGTAAAAACTACCTTTACTTCACTATACAGTATAATCCTCTGCTATAGTA
This sequence comes from Channallabes apus, assembly GCA_030522415.1. Lineage (NCBI taxonomy): Eukaryota > Metazoa > Chordata > Actinopteri > Siluriformes > Clariidae > Channallabes > Channallabes apus. The sequence continues at coordinate 15,800,227 of CM060109.1, forward strand.
ATTCACTTATCCCAGCGTTTCATTAGTGCTTGGATACAATCAAGGTAGAAAGTGTTTTAAGTACTCCAGAGCCATGATCGGACTGCCTGCTTCACATCCGAAATGGCGGCCTCCCAGGAAATGCTTTAAGGATGGCCCAAACGTAGAACGTGATCAGGACCGTACGGACTCCCAGCCGGGTTCCTGCAATGCGCAAGTGGTGTTGATGAATAATTATGTGTGCAGTTCCCACAGACAGATGTATCTCTTTGCAAACTAGTGACAAGTTATTAATCGATTATTAAAGATTAGATGTTCCACTCACTGAACGTTTGCTCAGGAGAAATTTCATCACAAGTCTCGGTTTCACTCGGATACCCATCATATGATGTGTGATGTGTTATTTTTCAACAAACATGAGGTCAGGAAGAACCAGGAAATAGCTGCATTGGCATGCTTCATAAAATTCACTTGATGCAGACAGGCAGTCTAAACAAAATATCCTTCAAGAACATGCTCAGATAAATGGAATGACTAGCGGGAGCGTTTTATTGTGTCATTGTCAAAGGGTGTCACTTTTTTACTGTGCCATATAATGGGATCAAATGGGTTTTTGTCCTTGAGTTTTGTAGCAATAAATCTGCTTATTGTGGAATGTCAAGGTCAACTACATTTTAAAATATCAAAATGTGAATAGCTACAAATGATAATTGTGTGGTTTTAAAATGAGTATGGACATTGCTCCTTTATAAAATTCTCAACAATTGGTTCAGTATGATGAGTTCGCATTTTACCATTTTACAACTACAACTAAGTCAAGAATGACTAGACATTTTTATATAAATATTGGTTTTGAAAACCTTTGCAAATATGACATTTTTGTGCTGCCATGATGTCAAAACAATGATGTGATATCTGAATATTCTTAGATTCTTCAACAAGCCTGGCCTTTCTTTGGTGTCTACATGGACAAACTTCTGAAAGAAAACATCCAGCCAGTGATTAGGCAATCCAACAATCACCTCAAGACATTCAAATTCACCAAGGTCCACTTTGGCCAGAGGGTGAGGAGAACTGCTCTAACAGACATGACAATAATTACACTTAACAATGCATAAAGATTCATGATGACTCGTACATTGGTGGGCATTTTTTAATAGGGCTTGATACTTTCATTTTAAAATAAATAAGCAAATCTTAAGCAATTTTAGAAAACAGTAAAGTTGATGAACTTGTATGCCACACTGGCTGATGTTTTTCAGGCTCCAACAATTACAGGCATACAAGTGTACACAAACGAAGAAGACATAAGGGAAGTCATCCTAGACCTCAACATTGCGTAAGTTCTAATAAAAATTATAAAATAAAAAATAAAAAAAACACTCTTACACTTAAAAAAAACACTTTAAACTATGAACTAGATTAAACTATAAACTTTTTTGGTTTTTATATAATATTTGAGGCTCAAAGTTGTAGAAAATATAACTTTTCAACTTTGAACATGAAAGTAATTTTTCAATAATACTTTCCAATTCTACAGTCAATCTGTAATTTGGGGTAGAATAGACATCAGTAAAAAAGTGCAAAAACAATGTTCTTCCTCAATAGAACAAATAACAGTTTAAGTTGTTAAATTCCTTCAGTGGACTGTATATGCAAGTTGTAAAGCGTAATCATTAACAATTTAAGGTATAGGATGAATGTTATTAACAGAACTTTTCGTTTGGCATTCGGACGCATCATTTTTGAGGACAGAGGTCTGTTAGTAACTTAGTTGACAGAACAATTAGCAGACATTTATAAATTCATATAATTAAATTATTTAAATGAGAAACCCAATGTCAATTTTAACATGAATTAAATTACAGTTGTTGCTAACTCTAATTGAATTTATTCATTATTTTGAAACTTAGAAACCCTCAATTATAAAAGTGGACATTGCCCAAATGGTAAATTTTTGCAAAATTATGACAGGTTAAATACTTGTGCAATATTGTAACATTCTTTCCCTGAATAGGTAAAATATGATATTTATGAAAAATATTTATTTAGAATAAATATTCTTACTATCAGCGGACATGGAATGTAACCCAAAGTACTGAACAATTCATTAATTAACCTGGTCTTCTTCACTCAAAATCATCAACATTTCCTTCATAGAATGTTATCTCTCGTTAAATATTCCATAAATATTTCTTCAATATTTTTAGGTATGCGGGGGATATTGACATTGATGCAGATGTAAAGCCACACATGTCAGCAGGAGTTAAAGAACTTCAGGTTGGCCCCCATTGGCTTTTTCGTCAGTATATTTAACAATGTTTTTCATTTTTGTTCAGTATGCTGTTGTTATTATTATTATTATTATTATTATTATTATTATTATTATTATTATTATTATCTAAGCTGAGAAATTAGATATGCAAAAGAGGTATTTTTTATACAGGGTATTCTTGTTATATTAGATAATTGTTTAAAGTTAAAACGTTAACATACATTTTAAAATTCAAATTTTATTTGCCACATACACAGTCATACACAGTACGATATGCAGTGAAATGCTTAGACGACCGCCAGTGACCTTAAAATAAAAGAATATTATTAGGAAATAAATAAGAAAAAGAAAATAAAAGTAAATTTAACTAAGAAAGAATAAAATATTTGTACAATACAAAATATAAGAAGAAAAAGAAAAACCAGAAATGTTTAGTGTTTCAGTGTTTATATATAGTACTTTATGTACTATATCAGAGATCATGATGTATAATTAAATTGACACACAATTTTGTCCTCGCTTTTTTTATTTTAGCTTCAGGGGATGCTCCGTGTGATTCTTAGCCCCTTGATTGGCCAGTCCCCACTTGTGGGCGGGGTCACAATGTTTTTCATCCGTAGACCTGTGGGTAAAAATTTTGTTATACATGATATGTATCATATTGGTCAATTAATCATTATTGCAAAAAATATTGATCAACATCATTCATTAAAATTCCCCAGACCCTGCAATTAAATTGGACTGGTATGACCAATCTTCTCGATAGTCCAGCATTCCGGTATGTACTTCTTGACTCTGCTTTCATTATATAAAATTTTTTCACTGCAGCAGGTAATGTTGCTTCCTCACAGGTCCGCAATCCCTTATCCGTAATTCTGAGCTTGGGCTAACGTAAGCATTTTCTGACCGTGTTCCTCCTGGTTCTCTGGTTTCCTTTCTCCTTCCAAAAACAGTACACATTACAAGGTGAACTGGCCATGCTAAATTGCACTTATTTAAAAAGGTGTAAATAAGTGTGTAAATATATGTGCATGGTCCTCCACTCACCTCATGTGAGAATGCTTGGCATATGCTCCACAACCCTGAACTTGGATAAACTGTTTGAAACTCATGTATGCAATCCACTCATTTTTCTGCAGATCCTTTTCAGAGACAACCGTTACAGACATAGTTGCTTCCATCATGGTCCTACCAAATCGTTTATGTTTCCCATTAATAGACCAGGTCAAGGTGGATCAAATGAGATTTCCTCTGCCTCGAGTGAGTGTAATCATTGTGTATATTTTATTGCAACATATTTATTGTCCAGGGTTTCATTATAATTAACCAAAACTTGACCAGTTGAATCATACTCAAGATCCTAGTATACAGTGGCTTGCAAAAGTATTCGGCCCCCTTGAACTTTTCCACATTTTGTCACATTACAGCCACAAACGTGAATCAAATTTTATTGGAATTCCACGTGAAAGACCAATACAAAGTGGTGTACACGTGAGAAGTGGAACGAAAAATCATACATGATTCTAAACATTTTTTACAAATAAATAACTGAAAAGTGGGGTGTGCGTAATTATTCATCCCCCTGAGTCAATACTTTGTAGAACCACCTTTTGCTGCAATTACAGCTGCCAGTCTTTTAGGGTATGTCTCTAACAGCTTTGCACATCTAGAGACTGAAATCCTTGCCCATTCTTCTTTGCAAAACAGCTCCAGCTCAGTCAGATTAGATGGACAGCGTTTGTGAACAGCAGTTTTCAGATTTTGCCACAGATTCTCGATTGGATTTAGATCTGGACTTTGACTGGGACATTCTAACACATGGACATGTTTTGTTTTAAACCATTCCATTGTTGCCCTGGCTTTATGTTTAGGGTTGTTGTCCTGCTGGAAAATGAACCTCCGCCCCAGTCTCAAGTCTTTTGCAGACTCCAAGAGGTTTTCTTCCAAGATTGCCCTGTATTTGGCTCCATCCATCTTCCCATCAACTCTGACCAGCTTCCCTGTCCCTGCTGAAGAGAAGCACCCCCAGAGCATGATGCTGCCACCACCATATTTGACAGTGGGGATGGTGTGTTCAGAGTGATGTGCAGTGTTAGTTTTCCGCCACACATAGCGTTTTGCATTTTGGCCAAAAAGTTCAATTTTGGCCTCATCTGACCAGAGCACCTTCTTCCACATGTTTGCTGTGCAAACGGGACTTCTTATGGTTTTCTGTTAACAATGGCTTTCTTCTTGCCACTCTTCCATAAAGGCCAACTTTGTGCAGTGCACGACTAATAGTTGTCCTATGGACAGATTCCCCCACCTGAGCTGTAGATCTCTGCAGAGTCACCAGAGCATTTCTGATCAGCGCTGTCCTTGTTCGGCCTGTGAGTTTAGGTGGACGGCCTTGTCTTGGTAGGTTTACAGTTGTGTCATACTCCTTCTATTTCTCAATGATCGCTTGAACAGTGCTCCGTGGGATGTTCAAGGCTTTGGAAATCTTTTTGTAGCCTACGCCTGCTTTAAATTTCTCAATAACTTTATCCCTGACCTGTCTGGTGTGTTCTTTGGACTTCATGGTGTTGTTGCTCCCAATATTCTCTTAGACAACCTCTGAGGCCCTCACAGAGCAGCTGTATTTGTGCTGACATCAGAGGGACAACCCATGTGAGATGTTTTGGAGATAAAGTCAGAGAGGCCAGATTGAGGTGGTTTGGACATGTTCAGAGGAGAGAGTGTGAATATATCGGTAGAAGGATGCTGAGGTTGGAACTGCCAGGCAGGAGGTCTAGAGGAAGACCAAAGAGGAGATTCATGGATGCATTGAGAGAGGACATGAAGATAGTTGGTGTGAGAGAAGAGGATGCAGAGGATACGGTTAGATGGAGGCAGATGATTCGCTGTGGCGACCCCTGAAAGGGAACAGCCGAAAGACAAAGAAGAAGAAGAAAGAAGAAGATTAGATGACACACAGGTGCACTCTATTTAGTCATTAGCACTCATCAGGCAATGTCTATGGGCAACTGACTGCACTCAGACCAAAGGGGGTTGAATAATTACGCACACCCCACTTTTCAGTTATTTATTTGTAAAAAAATTTTAGAATCATGTACAGTATGATTTTCGTTCCACTTCTCACGTGTACACCACTTTGTATTGGTCTTTCACGTGGAATTCCAATAAAATTGATTCATGTTTGTGGCTGTAATGTGACAAAATGTGGAAAAGTTCAAGGGGGCCGAATACTTTTGCAAGCCACTGTAAGTGACATAAACTGCATTAACATAACACAATATTAGCAACCGCTAAAACCTGTTTTTTGGACATTCTCTAGGGCGTGGTACGTGTCCATGTGTTGGAGGCTGAGGATTTGAAGGCCATGGACACAGTAATGATGGGTCTAGGAAAGGGCAAGTCTGATCCTTATACAGTCCTTATGGTTGGCAACCAGCGTTTTCAAACAAAGACCATAAAAGAGACCTTGAACCCCAAATGGAATGAGGTGTATGAGGTAACAGTCAATTCCATGCTTTGCACTTACACTGATCAGCTATAACACCAAAACAATCTGGCTAATATTGGATAGATTGTGCTATTAAAACAGCTCTGACACGTTGCAACATGGACTCCACAAGACTTCAGAAGCTGCTCTGGTATTTGTCGCCAAGATGTTGGCAGCAGTTCCTTTAAGTCCTGCAAGTTGAACGGTCGGGATCCATGGATCAAACATGTTTATCTAGCAACTCCCTCAGGTGCTCAGTCTGCTTAAAATCTGGGGAATTTGGAGGCCAGGTCAACTCCTTGAACCCCATGTTTCTCAAACAATTTTTGAGTGTGAAGGAGGTCACTGCAATTGGGAAATACTATTGCATGAAGGTGGTACAAGTTAAAGGAACATCTACAGTATGCCTAGACCCAAGGTTTCCCAGCATAACATTCTCCAGAGCCTCACACTGACTCCACCAGCTTGCCTTCTTTCCATAGTGCATCCTGGTTGCATCTGTTCCCCAGGTAAGTGACACATACACCTCGGCCAGCTATATGATACAATAAAAGGTGAAGTTAAAAATGAGCTTGATGGCACAAAAACATGTGCCCACTATGTGCTTGCAGTGGTCGATGGAGAATCAGCATGGACATGCAACCATATCCCACAACCTGCAATGCAATGTGTGTTGTGACGGCTAAGATAGTCAACGTTTTTTTTTTTTCTTTACAGTAGCCATGTTGTGGAATTGGACCAGATGAACTAGCCTTCACTACCTACATTCATTAGAGAGCCTTGGGTGCCCATAACCCTGTCACCAGTTCACTTGTTCTTTACTTGACCACTTTTTGTTTGATACTAACCTGTGTACACCAGGAACACAACACAGTACCTGCTTTTGGGAGATGTTCTGTCCAAGTTAGGCCCCTGTCAAAGTCACTCAGTTGATGGTCCACATGTTTTTGATGTTATGGCTGATCAGTGTACAACAGATACATGAATAGTTCAGGCAACATTTTGCATACTGTAGTTGGTCTTATATTGCAAATTGCTCTATATTAAACAATTATTGTACATTTACATTTAGGCATTTGGCAGACGCTCTTATCCAGAGTGACTTACATTTTTTTTTTTTTTTGGGGGGGGATCTTCCGATCCGTAGTCCAATGCCTTAACCACTGAGCTAACCCTGGCCACAATTGTTAGTACAATAGTACAATTGTATTTTGTACATATTTTGTACATCTGTATATCTGTGAATGTTTAAGGCTACAAATGAATTTTCATGAGTTCACATGTTAAATCTGCTAAAATGTCCTGGTAAATTGAGAAAACTATTGTGTTGCAATTAAGAAATATCAGGATCTGGGGTTCCACATGTTGATTTATTTTGTAAGTCTGTGTTTATTTCTTTTGAGTACAGTTTGTGGTCCATGAGGCTCCTGGCCAAGAGCTTGAAGTGGAGCTTTATGATGAGGATACGGACAAGGATGACTTTATGGGCAGGTGGCTATTCTGGTTTTGTTTCTCTGTGATGTACAGTACAATGTAATTGTAAAGCTGACTAACTGAAGCACTGTGTTAACCTGAAATAATATTTCATACTTGTATTTATTTAACACAGGCTCAATCTGGATTTTGGCGTGGTGAAACAGGAAAAAGTGATAGATAAGGTATGTGCCATAGTGTAAACAGCCAGGTCATTTGGGAATAAAATCATCAGTGAGGAGCATAATGTCATTCAATTCATTTATATACCTTTTTAACGTTCCATTTTCAGCTAAAATGAACACATCCTTTTTTATTTAGTTATTTATACACTGTAACCGCTTGCATCCTGAAAATATCTAGCATTTTATCAGTGTCATGGATGTGACACTAAACAAAGAAACCTTTTTAGAGTACTGATTCTCTTCAAATTCTGTAAATTTTAAAGACAACTACAGAAAGGATTGCAGTTACCACAATCCTTTCTGCAAAAAGTACCACAAAAGAGAGTGTAGATTTAAAAATGTCATATTTGGAATACAATATTTAGGATCGAATGGATTTATGAATGTGCAAAATGATTAAATTGAAAGTTACTGCTGACAATTTTTCTTTCTTTTCTTTCCTCTCTTTTTTTTGTAGTTTTCTTAATTTTTGTGTTATTTTTAGTTTTTGATGGTCAACCTAAACTTTACTGTTTAATTTACAAGTTAAATTTTAGTTCTTGAAACCGGTTATGGTTAGGTACAGTACGGACCCTATAAATTACAGTCTGGTCAAGTCAAATCAAAACCTGATCAAAGAAACCCGTGATATCTTGAACGTGACTGCTGAATACCACAACCTCAAGCACCACTGTCTTCAAAACCTCGTTAACCATATGACTGTGCCATCGGCCACTTGTCCTGGCCGCCTCTACTCGCTAGACAAATATTACAGACACTCTGACTGCTGGGATCATCTGTACATCTTCTTCAGATTTATTCTCTGGGTTTCTTCTTTGTTAAACAAACAGAAGAGTTTTATCTAAATGAGATAATAGTAAAGAACCAATACCCTCTCCCACTCGTGGTTGCGCTATTGGAGCTCCTCCAGGGAACCAGCATATTCATGAAACTGGACCTGCACAACGCCTACCACCTCATCCGAATTCGGTAGGGCGATGAGTGGAAGACTGCATTCAATACACAAACCAGGCATTATGAATATGTGGTGGTCTTATTAGGTTTTACTAATGTGCCAGCCGTCTTCCAGCTCTCATCAACAGTGTCCTTAGTGATTTTTTAACTCTTTTGTGTTCATCTACGTGAATGATATCCTCATCTTTTCTCGTAGTTTGCAGGAGCATTGTCATGTCCGTCAAACTTTACATAAAAGCTACAGTACCAGTAAAAGCTTTACATCCACCCCTATACTCGCCAGCCCCAACCCATCGTGTCTGTTTGTGGTAGAGGTTGATGCCTTTAACACTAGCGTTGGGTTTCAAAGGTCATTAGGGAAGGACGTGTCCAGTTTTGTGGCAGCATGTAACACATCTTAACATGAGAATCGACCCTCTGCTGGTCTTCTCAGACCCTTACATGTGCCATGTTATCCCTGGTCACACATTTCCCTAGACTTTGATACAGGTTTACCTACAGTATATCTGATGCTCTACTTCGCCAAGGAAACAGCAGCACTGCTAATTCTTTTGTTTTTCATGTTTTTCAGCTTCATAGCCTCCCCAGTGACATTGTGTCAAATCGAGAACCACAATTGACCTCAATACTGAAGGGCATTTTGCAAACTCATTTGTGCCATGCCTATCTACAGTATCATCAGGGTTCCATCCCCAATCAAATGGACAGACATTCCTTTACCAGACCCTTCACCATCACCAAGATAATTAACTCATGTGCTGTATGGTTTTTGCTCGCCTCCACCATGCAGCGGATCAACCCTGTACCCCCCCCCCCCTCAACTTAACTTTTCTTGCTTTCCCGGTAAATTAGTCAGAGCAACTGTATAACCAAGAGCAATTTCCCTCTGGGATTAATAAAGTTCTTTGAATCTTGAATCTTGAACCCCACCTGCTGATCACTGATTTGGGTCCATTATTAGCACGAAAGGCTCTCACGACTTTAAACTCTCACTTCCACTTTCTCGACCATGTCTCTGTTCAGAGATCTGGACTCATTCCTGCACAAAATGACAACCCAGATCTGAAACACACTCTGTCACACCATTTGGGTCCTATGATTGTGCACTGCTCATCTGTGGATCCCCTGCGTGTGGGTCCGGCACCACACGGTGATGCCCAGTTGAATAGAAAAGGACTCACTAATTAGATTTAAACCTAGATTGACTGTTAAAATTTTAATCATTTTAATAAATGTATGTGCTTCAGGATGCCAAATAAGTGTACAGTATGTTGTGTAGAGGTGTCTGAAAACAATAGACATTATGACCTTGCACATTGTAGCTTAAGGGTAACCAGGACAGTTTCAATAAAATACAATTCAGTGCTGTTCAATAATGCTGTTATAATTTGTTGATCATATTTAGACATGATACTTTACATACTATCTTCAATTCTTACAGTGGTACACCCTGAAGCAGATTGATAAAGGACAAATCCACTTAAAACTGCAGTGGCTCTCTCTGCAGACTGATCAGGAGCTATTGAAGGAGGTAAGCTGGCATGCTTATTTTAGATATTATGAAAATCAATTTGTTTGCCCACAGTCTTGCATAATCAATGATTGGAGGATTTTCAGGATTTTGTGCACCTCTTGAGGATTGACCACACATTCTCAATGGGATTAAGATCTGGGGGGTTTCCTGGCCATGATTTCGATGTTTTGTTCCCTGAGCTACTTGCTTATATTGCCTTATGGCAAGACACTCTACCTCGTAAGCATTACTATCACTTGAAACTGATCAAGTGTCATGCCAACAGTAAAGCATCCTGAGACCATTCATGTGTGGGGCTACTTTTTAGCCAAAGGAATGGGCACGCTCACAGTTTTTGACTAGGAACACAGCCAGTAAAGAATAGTACAAAAACATCCTCCAAGAGCAACTTCTCACAACTATCCAAGAACAGTTTGGTAACTAACAAAGTCATTTCCAGCATGATGAAGCACCTCACCATAAAGCTAAAATGATAACTAAGTAGCTCAATGAACAAACATCTGAATTTTGGTTTTCTTGGCCAAGAACCCCCCCCCCCCCCCCCTGCTATTGAGAACTTGTGGTCAATCCTCAGGCAGCAGGAATAGACTGATTTTTTTCTATAATCTATTATATATATAACCTATTTTTTTCCAATTTAAGTCTATAATCAAACTCGCACATAATTATGCTCCAAATACTCAACTAGAGGTAAAGAGAATAATTTTTACTGCTTCTTTAATCATCAGAAATGTTTCGAGCTGCTGCACTATTATTATTGTGAAAAGGTTTTAAATGATCAGTTACCTTTTTAACATGACAAACCTGGATTAATTAACATTGTGCTGAAATACACGACTGATGGTCGATGAAAATAACCTGCTTTAGTCCTGTGTCCAATAAAAGGCATCAACTTTCAGATTTAATAGCCATGTTTTCTTTAGGCAACTGGTGGCTGTGCCTGTGCCATGCTTGCCATATATTTGGACAGTGCCTCCAATCTTCCTGTGAGTAAAACTATCAAGTTTACTTCTTCTTTTGACATGGCTTTATAGATACAATAGACTACAACTGTTTCCATGGTTTCTTTATTTTGTCCTGTGAAGGTTGTTTTGCATGTTGCAAATATATCCATAATCTAGCAGCTGCAACAATTCCATTCTTGCAACTTAACCAGACAAAAATGTTGTGGTTTTACACAGACAAATGCTACAAAATAATTTGAATATACAATATTGTTACAAAATACTAAACCCAAAACTTGTTTGTATGACCGTAAATTTCTTTAGATTCAAATTTAATGTCACACAATTTTTTTTCTTTCCCTTTGTCTCGATATATTTAGAAAGACCTAAATGAATTAAGCCAGGTTGAGAAACATGGAAAACATCCCAAAGAGGTGAAGGTAAGTTGTCATTAGTTATAATTATTTGTTTGCTTTCATAAACAGGAATATACTTCTTTTGACTTGGCTGAACTACTGTTCAATCAGTTAACAAAGTCGAGCAGGTGCTTCCATTTTTTTTTTAGTCAAATGATCAAACAGAAGAACGATTCTGGCTAAACAGTACACCAAGGCCTACATTCTTTGGATTTTTTGTACTAATGGAAGTAACACAACACTATATTATTTCTTACAGTCAGCTGCAAACAGTTTGATTTAAAATCACCTGCTATCCCAACAAAGTCAACTCGGGGCTAAATGAACCAACCCAGAATTTACTGTTCATCCTGTTTGTCGAGCACTTGTCTTTCCAGTCTTTCTTACAAGTGCAATGTTTCAACTTGTGTGTACAGTATGTGTCCTATTGCCTAAAATTCATGGGTCTTTTTGTAAGCTTAAAAAGAGAGAGTTGACAGTCAATACTCCTTAGGGGACTTTGGAACATGTGACCTGTTAAGCAAATGAGGAAGCAGAAAGGAATATTTTAGAAACACAGAATATTTTAGACCACAAAATATACTTTTATATCCTTTTTATTTTTTCAAGAAGCTCTCTATAAATACAAAATACGTTTTCCAATTTTTTTAAGAGGAGCTTTCTTTCCTGTCACATCATTTGCATGTCACATGTTATGAAGTCCCCTAATACTGCCTAGGGGACTTCAGAGCATGATGTGACCTGTTAAGCAAATGAACAGACATTAAAAAAAATTCCTGACAAAGAATTTCACATATAATACGGCAAACATTTATCAGCTGCAGGTTTTATATATATATATATATATATACAAAAATAAACAAAACAAAAAGTCCCACCGTTTAATCAATCGTTAATTTGAAGTTGGTTTTTTGCCTCAACATTTTTTTGACCTGCTCAAGAGTGAATGTAGACATGACATATCTTGATCTGATTACTGCCAGATCTGCTGACCAGGTTTAGAAGCGGGCTTGGTTTGTAAATCACTTCTGGGACCTGCTGAACCGGTTTCTTTGAGGAACATATGACTATAGACACAGCTACAGCTTGGTTTCGCTTGCACAACTCTTGCGATTATGCATCATACAAACCAGACAATAATACAAAGATACAGCTGATGATTGTAATGTTTTTTTCTTCTCCATCCAATTTTACTTGTATCACCAGTAATCATTAACCATTCATTTATTCAACCAATATGTATGTAAATGTAAAAGTTTGAAATGTTTAAAAAATGTTTTCTTGATCATTGCAGCTCACAAGGAGGCAAAACAACCCCAACTCTTATGTGAAGTTTTCCATAGGTCAACAAAGCCAGAAAAGCAAGGTACCATTTGCATATAATTTGCATTCCATTAGGGACAAACATGGAGGTACAGCACCCTCTGCTGAAAATATTAGTAAAGAGAAACAAAGCTCAAAATAAAAATTTTCAATAAGCTTTTTATAAATGCAATGTTTTCCCATTTTTATAAGCTTCTAACCCCCCCTCCTCTCTCTCTCTCTCTCTCTCTCTCTCTCTCTCTCTCTCTCTCTTAGATTGTCTATAGCTCCAGAGATCCTGTTTTTGAGCAGTACTTCACATTCTTTGTGCACAATGTAGAAAACCAAGTGCTTAACGTTCAGGTATGCTAGAAATAAATTGCCCAATCCAGGACATGATCTGGTGCATCATAGTAGATTTTAATATAGTTTTTTTTTTGTATGGAGAAGTTAAAATACAACATTTTCACATTTATCTCAGGAGACTGTTGGATGACTAAATCAAATTAAAATTAAAATTTTATTTGTCACATACACAGTCATACACAGTATAACTTACACGACCGCCAGTGACCTTAAAAAGAAAATAAAAGCTTGTACGTAAAATAAATATCAATAAAAGGAAATACTAAAGAAATAAATTTAACTAGTAAAATAAACTGTACAAATAAGGGCATAATAAAATATTGCACAATATAGAAATATAGGGTGGGGGGACGTGTGTGTATATATATATATATATATATATATATATATATATATATATATATATATATATATAATTTAAAGTGACAATGGTTGTGCAAAAAAAAGGTGACTAATGAAAGTGACATGTGCAATTGTCCAGATGTATAAATATTTAGTGCAAGTGTGTATGAATGTGTCCATGATTGTCCAGTCAATGTTGTGAGCTTAAAAAGATGTGTGGTAAAGTGATGATTGAGAGACCTTATCGCCTGCGGGAAGAAGCTCCTCAGTCTCTCTGTGTTGGCCTTCAGGGAGCGGAATCGCTTCCCAGACCGCAACAAAGAGAACAGTCCATTACTGGGGTGACTGAGGTCCTTCACGATCTTCCTGGCCTTGGTCTAGCACCGCTTGCTGTAGATGGAGTGTAGGTCAGGGAGCTCAGTGCGGATGATGCGCTCGGCTGATCGCACCACCCTCTGTAGAGCTCGTCTGTCCTGCATGGTGCTGTTCCCGAACCAGGTCGTGATGTTTCCCGGGATGCTCTCTATGGTACAGGAGTAGAAGTTCCTGAGCACCTTGGAGGGCAGTCTAAAGTCTCTCAAGCGTCTGAGGTGGTACGGACGCTGCCGAGCCTTTTTCACCATGGTGTTGATGTGACAGAACCATGACAGGTCCTGAGTGATGTGAACACTGAGGTATCTGAAGCTGTCCACTCTCTCCACTGGGCTCCTGTTGATGACGGTGATCTGGTAGTTCCTCTCCTGCTTAGGTCTACTATCAGCTCCTTTGTCTTGCTGACGTTCAGGAGGAGATTGTTCCTCTGGCACCAGTTCTCCAGATTTCCAATCTCCTCTAGGTAGTCCGACTCATCATTGCTGGTGATCAGTCCGACCACGACGGTGTCGTCAGCAAACTTAATGATGGTGGTGGAGTTGGTAGTGGGTGTACAAAGAGTACAGCAGCGGGCTCAGAACACAACCCTGGGGGGCTCCAGTGCTGAGACTAAGCTTGCTTTGCAAAGTAACTGTAATCAGAATATAAATTTGTGGATGAATTAAAACACATATTAAGCAACATAGGAGGAATGGAAACATAATCCAATAATTTGTTTAGTTTTAGTGAGGGGGGGGGGGGGGTTGAGACCCGATAAGCAGCACAGACATGAATAGCTCAGACATAAGTCACATGTCAAATGGCACATTCTTTAAATGATGATTGAATTTATTAAATGGAAGAAGCTATTTAACCCTACTTGGCCCTATGCGAAAATGTAAATACCCCTCTTTCTAAATCATAAATGATCTGTGATTTTTGGAAAGCTGAGTTAAATTTCACTTGCCACACCTAGGCCTGATCTTCTGGATCAAGAAATAAATTAAATATAACTGTCTGACAAAGTGAGCATGCTAAAAGTTCTGAAAATATATGATCTAAAGAAATTCTTTAACAGATGAGAAACAAAGTAAATGACAAAGTATCAATCTGGAAAGGGTCACCAATCCATTTCTAAGGCTTCGGGACTCCAGCAAACATATTACCCACAAATGAAGAAAAAACAGGGAAGAATTGTGAACCTCTCCAAGGAATGGCCGGCCTACCAAAATTATTCCAAGAGCACGTAGACTACTCAAACAGGAGCTCACAAATAAACGAACAAAAGAACCACATCTAGAGAATTGCTGGTCTCACTTGCCTCAGTTAAGGTCAGTGTTAATGAATCAACAGTAATCAAGAGCATGAGACTGAGGGGCAAAATAACATCCTTGAGAGAGTTCCAAGGAGAAAGCCAAACCAAAAAGAACACAAAGCCTCATCTCCCTTTTTGATTATCCCTAAGATTATCCCTAAAATTTTTTGGAAGATGTGCATCCTGTTACATCTATATAAATAAATGAAAGGTTTGGTCTGTACTGTACTCGGTCAGAAAATGATATCTTTACATTCCATACATTGGAGGACACGAAAAACGTATGTCTACAGTATTTGTATGTCTGTCCAGCCAGATTACGCCAAAGCATCTAGTGGGTGTTCTTTTACATATTCAGCGCTTTGTTCTCAAGGTGGGCGTGGTTATACACATCACTCAAAAGAGCCAATAAGCGTAATAGTTTACTGTGTATACACAGTATGCAGAAGTGAGAAACGACCGTAATTCATCTACAAACTAGCTTAATCCTTAATACAGACACGACTGTACTCCAAAAATGATGGGAAGTACACTATGAAAAATGCACCTTGCACCATAAGTGAAATCAAAAAGTGAAAATAAGAAATAATCCCAGTAAAAATATTTAGCTTTTCTATTACCTATTGGTGCAAGTGTTTGTTTACATTGAGCAGACTCGGCCAGCAAGCTACTAAATAGCTTATTAGTAGCTTATTTTAAAGTACATTATTAGTCTGGCACATAACAGTTTACAACATTGCTTTTACTTACTACTTTGATTTCACTTATGGTGCAGGTTAAACTTCAGGCAGATATCCAAGTACTGCAAAAGTTTTATTAAATTCTGTCCAGCGGTTGATTTAAGACGCACCCACAGTTTGGCGCATACGCAATACACTTAAGTTAGTTTATAATCTGGTGCATAACTTCCTCAATTGTGGCGGCACGGTGGTGTAGTGGTTAGCACTGTCGCCTTGCACCTCCAGGGTCCGGTTGGATTCCCGGCCAGGCTCGATTCCCGTCTCTGTGTGCATGGAGTTTGCATGTTCTCCCCGTGCTTGGTGGGTTTCCTCCGGGTACTCCGGTTTCCTCCCACAGTCCAAAGACATGCAGATTAGGATAATTGTCGTTCCCAAAATTGACCATAGTGTGTGTGTGTGTGTGTGTGTGTGTGTGTGTGTGTGTGTGTGTGTGTGTGTGTGTGTGTGTGCTCTGCGATGGATTGGCACGCTGTCCAGGGTGTAGCCTGCCTTGTGCCCTGAGTCTCCTGGGATAGGCTCCAGGTCCCCCGAGACCCTAAATACAGGATAAAGCGGTGTAGAAGATGAATGAATGAATGAATGAATGACTTCCTCAATTGATGCAAACATTATTTTTTTTACACTCTACCAAAAATTCCTCCACGGTCATGTGAAAGACTCATTGCCAGTCATTGAACTGCTTGATTGCAGTTGTTGCTGCCAAGGGTGGCACAACCAATTATTATTAGGTTTAGGGGTAATTAAGTTTTTTTTTTTACATAGTACTAGGCATGTTTGGACAGCTTTTTTCTTCTTAAATAGTGAAATAATTTAAAAACTGCATTTTTATTTACCTGTGTTATATATGCAGAGGTGGAAAGAGTAATAAAATTTTGTACTCAAGTACAAGTACTGTTACTTCAGTGAAATTTTACTTAAGTACAAGTAAAGTTACCATTACAAAAATCTACTCAAGTAAAAGTAAAAAGTAGCTCATTAAAAAATTTACTCAGAGTAAAAGTTACCGAGTTACTTTTTTATTTTTATTTTTTTTAACAGCGGGGGTGGGATGAGGCATTCTAGCGTAGTTCAAAAAAGATGAGCAGATATAAATCTCAAACTAGTTGTTTATAACTGAAGGAACACCTTTGCATAATAAAGCTGTTGTCTTTCTTGTGCTTGAAAATCAAAGTGGTCACTTAAATATGGTGTTACATCCCAGTCTAGGGCCATACAGCAAAATGTTCTATTTTAAACTGTATGGAAATGGTGGTATATGGCAGAAAGAACTAGATCCAATCATTATGAGGTTTGTATACACACACACACACACACACACACCAGGAGGATGAGGAGGATCAGATTCAGGATGGACCCAGGCCAAAATAATAAAATTGTATAAAATGGTATTTATATTTAGTAGCTAGATTATCTGCACAAAAAAAAAAAAAAACACACAAACAAAAATACATGTACCTTCCCAGACTCCCTAAACCAAAAACAATGAAATTATCTACAAATATATACAAAGACCAACCAAACCAAAGGGACAAAGCAATAATCAAAGTCAACAACCAAATATCTAAACGCCAAAATCACAACCTCTTTCATCTTTCCCGCGTCTCTCTCCGGTGTATATATGGTTGTGCTAGTCGATGACTCAGGGCGGAAGTGACCGTGTGGAAGGTCAGGTAGCTGCCGATGTCAGAAAACCTGGAGTGGAGTCTGGAGCGGCGCGCGACCAGGACATGATACACACACGCGGCGCAACGGAGCATTTATACAAAGCATAATATTTTTATTATTTTAGCATTTTCATTCATTTATTTTTTACTCAGTAGCGAATATGATTTAAAATGTAGCGAATTACAATACTTCAAGCAAAACGTACTTAAGTAAAAGTAAAATTACAGCTTTTATAAACTACTTTAAAAAGTAGAAATACACAAAAAAGCTACTTAATTACAGTAACGCGAGTAAATGTAATTCGTTACTTTCCACCTCTGTATATATGTGTAATATTATAACTTGTTTGATGACCTCAATCATTTACAGTATGACAATTATGCAAAATATTAAATCAGGAAAGGGGCAAATACCTTCATGGCACTGTATATTTGTCTCCCATTAAATATGAAGCCAATTTAATGATTATTTTATGTGTCTTTTGGTTTCAGGTGATGTTGGCTGAAAAGAAAAATTCACTGGGACTACTCACTCTGCCTCTTATGCGGCTCCTTAATGCCTCAGACCTGACTCTGGACCAGTGTTTCCAGCTGGAACGTTCCGGCTCCACCACCCAGCTCAAGATGAAAGCCATCCTCAGGGTGAGCTGCTAAACTGAGACATGTTTAATTCCATATGCTTCAATTTTAATCCTATGCATGTCTGCTATAATCCTGATAAACCATAACAATTTTCAAATATGAAGGACAACGTGCACTTGTTTCTACTTTAAGTTAATTAGTGCTTTTCTAGGAGATTCTTATAGAAGACTTTTCCCACTCATTTAGCTAATATTCAATGGTTCCTACAAGTTCTCACTGTTATAACACCATCCAACTATGTATTTACAATATTATCGTACCAATATTATTTTTTTACTGAGCTCTTTTGTCATCCCAGATCTTGAAACTGGAGAAGCCGAAGCCGAAGGTTTTAAATCCCCCAGTTCCCAAACCTCGAAAAGGGAACCAGGTCAAGGATACTAAGCCCCAGCAACCTTTGCAATCCCAAACCGAGCCTCCTCTTAACCCCTCAAATCCTGAGGCCTCCACACTGTCTCAGATGGAGGTTCCAGTCAGCTCTTCAGATGGGCCCCAGGCTGAGTACATGGCCCGGAGAGGTTCTCTTGTAGCCTCTGAGAGCCGTCTGACGAGCTCCACTCGAATGCGGCGCTACGACTCACACAGCCTCCTCTCAGATAACTCTATCGCTTCTTCACGGTTTGACCTGTCTGAGGGTGTTCCTTACCCAGAGTGAGTGTGTGATGACCAGTACAACACCATAAACACACAATAAGTCTGTTGACAGAACATGAAGAAAAATTACCAGTGGATAGATGTACTTCTTACAGAATATTACAAGAGCTATAGACCATATATACGTATAAGTATATATATTTTTTTTTATTATTATTATTATATAAATTTAACTTAAGTGACTTTCCTTTAAAAACACATTATTAAAAATGTTAGGTGACAGGTTTGGGATTTAAATAAGAACGCAAACTCAAATACAAATAGCAAAATTTAAAACTTAATAATACAGATTTGTTTTATTTAGGCCAGTGTGTGTAGCCTCCAGTGTGTTATCTCCATGCAATGTATCATTTTCATATTTTAATTGACTTAATGTTTAACGATGATTAATGTTTCTGAATTTATAATGGAATTTTTAAAAACAGGAAATGCCTTTATGTACAGGTGAAACTCAAAAAATTAGAATACCGTGTAAGTTCATTTATTTCAATAATGTAACTTAAAAGGTGAAACTAGTATATGAGATAGACTCATTACATGCAAAGCAAGATAGCTCAAGCTGTGATTGGTCATTATTGAGATGAGTATGGCATACAGCTCATCAAAACCCCAAATCCACAATATCAGCAAATTTGAATATTACAAGCAATTAATAAAACAAGGATTGCACATAGAACATATCGGACCTCTGAAAAGTATAAGTATGAATATGTACTCAGTATTTGATTTGGGCCCCTTTTGCAGCAATTACTGCCTCAATGCTGCATGGCATGGAAGCTATCAGCACTGCTGAATTGTTATGGAGGATCAGGATGCTTCAGTTGCGGCCTTTAGCTCTTCTGCATTGTTCGGTCTCATGTCTCTCATCTTTCTCTTGGCAATGCCCCATAGACTCTCTATGGGGTTCAGGTCAGGCAAGTTTGCTGGCCAATCAAGCACAGTAATCCCGAGGTTATTGAACCAGGTTTTGCTGCTTTTGGCAGTGTGGGCAGGTGCCAAGTCTTGCTGGAAAATGAAGTCAGCATCCCCATAAAGCTCATCTGCAGAAGGAAGCAGGAAGTGCTCCAAAATCTCCTGGTAGATGACTGCGTTGACCCTGGACTTAATGAAGCACAGTGGACCAACACCAGCAGGTGACATGGCTCCCCAAATCAACACAGACAGTGGAAACTTCATACTGGACTTCAAGCATCTTGCAATGTGTGCCTCTCCATTCTTCCTCCAGACTATGGGTCCTTTGTTTCCAAATGAGATGCAAAAGTTGCTGTCATCAGAAAAAAGAACTTGGGACCACTAAGCAACAGACCAGCTCTTTTTTTCTTTAGCCCAGGTAAGACGCTTCTGACGTTATTTGTTGTTCAGTAGCGGCTTGACAAGAGGAATACGACATTTGAAGCCCATGTCCAGTATCAGTCTGTGTGTGGTGGCTCTTGATGCGCTGACTCCAGTCTCAGTCCACTCCTTGTAAAAGTCCCCAACACTTTTGAATGGCCTTATGTTATATGTACAATCCTTGTTTTATTAATTGCATGTAATATTCAAATTTGCTGATATTGTGGATTTGGGGTTTTGATGAGCTGTAAGCCATAATCATCTCAATTATGACAAATCGTCTCGGGTTACTTTGCAGTAACCCTGTTCCCTGAAAGGCGGGAACGAGATGCTGCGTATAAACGCTATGGGAACCATTTTGTCGCGTTGCCAGTCGTGAAGCATGCTGTGTAAACACGCCAAAGTTTTTGGCTATATATAACCTCGACCAGGTGACGTCATCTGATTAGATGTAGGTGGAGGTTATAAAAACAGGTGAGCCGGCAACAACCTCAAATTAATTTGTCTGAACGGCCATCCGGTCACGTGGTAGTGCAGCATTCGGACGCAGCATCTCGTTCCCGCCTTTCAGGGAACTGGGTTACTGCAAAGTAATCCGAGAGGTTCCCTTTCAAGGCTACACTTCGATGCTGCGTATAAACGCTATGGGAACGAGAATACCAACGCCGCCGCACTACAGCTGTCTGGACCCCAAGGTTGTGTAGCGTGTGCGCACAAAGCCAAGAAGGTCTCAGAACTAGCCTGGGCAGCTAACTCGGGGGCAGTGAGCCCGGAGTAGCATGAACATCCAGATTATAAATGTAAGAAATGTGTGCGGGGAGGACCAAGCCCAAGCAGAGCGCAAGCCCAAGGACAAGCTTTTCCTGCAGAAGCTCCAGCACTGAAACATTTCGGCAGTGGACTGGGTCTACCTGCTTGGCACACACTTGTTGCAGGGGAATACCTCTTGCTAATCCAATAGCTGAGGCGATCCCCTGGTTGAATGAGCCCTGATTCCTAGAGGCGAAGTGAGCCCACGCGCCTCATAGGAGAGGGCAATAGCATCTCTCATCCAGAGCATGTAGAAGCTGCTCTGACCTATGCCACTAGCTGATGCGGTGGACGTAGATCTAAAGAGCACAAGCTGGACACAGCAAGTGAAGTCTCTCCTGCTCCGAAGCTGTAAGCGCGGAGGACAGAAGGCTTCAAAAGCAATAGGGTGCCTGTTGGGTTTATAGAGCTTTTGGAAGATAGTTGAGAGAGGATGTAGTTACGTACGTCCTGAGAGTACTAGGGCACAGACCCGAGGACGGAAACTCCAGCACTGAAACAATTCGGCAGTGGACTGGGTTTACTTGCTTAGCAGACACTTGTTATAGGGGAATACCTCTTGCAGTGCAATAGATGAGGCCATCCCCTTGGCTGAAAGAGCCCTGATTCCTAGAGGCGAAGTGAGCCCACGTAGGAGAGGACAATAGTATGTCTCATCCAGAACATGCAGAAACTGCTCTGACCTACGCCACTAGCTAATGCGGTGGACGTAGATCTGAAGAGCACAAGCTGAACACAGCAAGTGAAGTCTCTCTTGCTCCGAAGCTGTAAGCGCGGAGGACAGAAGGCTTCAAAAGCAATAGGGTGCCTGTTGGGTTTATAGAGGGTTCGGAAGATAGTTGAGAGAGGATGCAGTCACGTACGTCCTGAGAGTACTAGGGCACAGACCCGAGGACGGAAACTCCAGCACTGAAACAATTCGGCAGTGGACTGGGTTTACCTGCTTAGCAGATACTTGCTGCAGGGGAATACCTCTTGCTAATGCAATAAATGAGGCAAGCCCTATGGTTGAAAGGGCCCTGATTCCTAGAGGCGAAGTGAGCCCACGCGCCTCGTAGGAGAGGGCAATAGCAGAAATAGAGCCATCATCTCGAGGCAATTGATGCGCCATGCGAGAAGATAGCCTCTCCAGCTCCCTTGGGCTGGACGGTCATCTGAGACCGCACTCCAGCCTGTGAGGGAAGCATCTGTCGTTAGCCTCAGCGACGACAAGATGAACTTAGAGTGGGACCCAGAGTAGAGACCGGGGTCTGAACCACGTAGAAAGGGTACGAAGCACCTGGCGATTGGCCCTAGTGAAATCCCCTGGTTCTTAGCCACAACTTGGAATGCTCTCTGTGCAGAAGGCCCAAAGGTGTCACCGTGGATACCGTTGCCATGAGAGCTAGGATGTCTGAAAGTGATGGTCACTTTCTGGTCTAGCTTGTTTTCCTTGAGGGTGTTGAGAATGGGTTTGACACGAGCGGGAGACAGCTGTGCCCGCTTACGACCGAATCCCATATGGCACCCAATGTGTTGTCCTCTGAACAGGAAAGAGCACGCTTTCGTGGCGTTGGGTCCCAATCCTGAGAACAGAGATGAGCTAGGACGACATGTTGATGTCGAAGCACTAGCCACCGGATGCCCTGGGACTAAATCCGTGCATTTTGTATGTGTGCGGGTGAGCTAGACCAATGGAAGGACCCGATACTGGTAAGCTTCGCCCCCGAAAGCGAACCTCAGGATCTTCCTGTGTTGTGCCAATGTTTCTGTATGAAAGTAAGCATCCTTAAATTGATTGTCAGTAATCAATCGCTTGGTAGGGTTGAGAGCAATCACCTTGACAGTCAACATTTGAACTGTATTCATTGATTTTCAGATAGCGGGAGAGCCCGCAGAATCTGAAAAATTGGACGCAGCCCCCGTTCCTCTTGGGAACCAAGAATACCGACTGTAGTAGCCTGACTCACTGTCTGGTGGGGGAACATGTTCCATGGCCCCCTACCCCGGCAGCTTTGTCAGCAGATGCGCACTTTCTGGTTTCATGGAAGTGGAGACCACGCCATTGAAAACACAGAGGGTGAAGTGAGAACTGAATCCTATAGTTTCTCTCTCCAGTGCTTAGTACCCAATGAGATATACTTGGCAGTAGCTTCCACGCTGCCAGTTTCTCAGAAAAACGGGGGGGGGGAAGGCTGTTAGATGTGAGGCATCCTGAAACATGGCAGGAAAAAACGAAAGGACTAAGAGCCTATTGGCGACTGGTGTTGCCCGAAACTCCAGTGGTGGCGGAGCAAGAACACCGACCTCCTGGGGGTGCCAGGGAGAACACTTATTCGTTTGAAAGGAATTTTAGGTGCCTCTCCCATTAGGGGGCCACCCCCATTTATTTTATTTTACATACATATATATATATACATTTTAAATCAGTCTGACCTCCTGGGGCAGATAGTGAAACGCGGCGCACCCCAATTTTTTACGAGGAGGTGCCCGGGTCCAAAAAAAAAAAAGAACACACTCCTTGTGTTTATGCCTCGCAAGAGTCAGACGCGGTCGAGACTGGGTGGCCGACAATCCTGACTCCTGAGCACGGCGGGGAGGGAATTTCCCAAAAGCTTGTTCGTATAACTTCGCCCCAGAGCCTAGTGGCGGCTGAGTCAACGACATCGCTAAACAGGCCGGAAGGCGAGATAGGGGCATTAAGGAGAAATGCACACTCCTATCCTTGATGCGCCTGAGATTTAGCCACAGGTGCCTCCTGTGAAACCTGTAGCAGCCATAAAACGGCCGATAACATGAGCCGTCTCCTTTGTTGCACGAAGAGACAAGTCTGTAGCTCGGCATAATTCCAATATGCCTTATCTTGAAGAGCCCCGCCAGTACTCACGTCTCTCAGCAGGTCAGCCTGGTAGGCCTGCAAAACCACCCTGGTGTGCAGTGGAGTACCAAGCCCACCTACTGCCTGAAAAGCTTTTCCCTCCAGGGAAGATAAAAGTCTACACAGCTAGAAAGGAAGTATAAGCTTACCAGGGAGGATGATGTCCCAGGATAGAGATAGCCTGTGAAGCGTCTCTACTATCTGGGCGTCATCATATAACCCCGCGTTTCCACATTGCCTATATTTAAATAAATAAATAAGTCAATGGCAGGAAAAACACGGGATGACTACAACTCATATGGAGAGAGCTAAGGGGGGGGGGGGGGGGAGAGCGTCGTTGAGGCTCCGCCCCTCGGCCACCCGACAGAAGCTGCCGTCTACTGTTTGTTTTTTTTTGTTTTTTTTTAGTGCTTAAGGCTATTTTCATCTCCACTAGCAAGGGAGGAATCCTCGTGATGACAACGCGGAAGAAAAGGAGTTTTCTTACCTCCGTCTGCCGCAGCTCAGTCAGATGCACGAGTTTTAAGCCAGGAATGCGCGGCGGCTCGCAGCTTCTCACGGAATGCGCAGCGCGCAGCACTAGTCGAAGCAGTGTAGAGATCGCACTCTGATATGGATTATCACACACGGAGGGATATCTGGTTTAAGCTCGCCATATTGGTGATTCAAACACCTTCTTATTTTGCTGGTTTAACACAATACGCTCGCAACAAGGCTCTGAAGACAAATGATCTGAGGTTGTTGCCGGCTCACCTGTTTTTATAACCTCCACCTACATCTAATCAGATGACGTCACCTGGTTGAGGTTATATATAGCCAAAAACTTTGGCGTGTTTACACAGCATGTTTCACGACCGGCAATGCGACAAAATGGTTCCCATAGCGTTTATACGCAGCATCGAAGTGTAGCCTTGAAAGGGAACACGGCTTGAGCTATCTTGCTTTGCATGTAATGAGTCTATCTCATATATTAGTTTCACCTTTTAAGTTGCATTACTGACATGAATTAACTTTTGCAACATATTAAAATTTTTAGAATGGTTTCAATTTGTATATACATCTACTTTTTAAAAATAGATTTATAGATGTCAATAATAATTTGTTATCTCATGGTAATTCTAGGAGATTCAAACACTATATATTCTAACTATTAGTTTATAACCACATGCTAAATATTGGTTTTCATGAGCTCATAGCTGTACACTAGCTATTAGTTTAATTTTTTCATAAGTTCACAGCCACATACTACGTATTAGTTTTCTTAAGCTCAAAGATGTTTGCAAAGTATGTGTATTTATAGGATCACCCCCACATCCTATTTGTTTTCAAGAACTCATAACTGTATGCTCCACAAGTTTGCAGCCATATGCTAACCATTAGTTTTGATGATCTCAGCCATACTGTTTTTATAAGCTCACTAGAGGTTACTCGCGACTATCCCATAGATGCACCTGCATGCAAATCCTGACGAAGCCTGACCATTATCGGCAAATGGAGTGTGCGGTCAACTCGCTGCCACTCCTCATGCTGCCCCAAAGTTTCGGCAGTCGCTACTTTTGCCTGTATGCGCTGCATATGTAGACGCATCACGGTCTGATCCGGGGTTTCATTTACTTGTTGTATGCGTCTACGCTGTACACGCCCTGCGGACTGATCTGTGGTTTCAGTAACTATGAGTTTACTATGAGCTAACTGTGAGGCCTGTTCTATCTATTTTTGCGTGAGGTAAACACTGCCTGTAGATGCTCTGCATTCTGTTTTAGGGTTTCAGTACTCCTATCCAGCTGATTCTGATCATTATGCCTGAGATGGTTCTCTGGTGTTTCTGACAGTATGACATTAAAAGCTAATAATTGCAAACACCACCCACCGCCCAAAGAAACAAGCACACAAACAGAATTTCTGTTTTATGTATAAAGTATATACCCAGATAGCACACACACGTCACGGAGACGTCTATGCAACATCATCTTTTTCATCTGGCAGATGTCTGGTAGAGGGCGTTTGCTCATCTGGCAGATGTTGCCGAGACGTCCGTGCCAGATGTTAGAACGACGCTTAGTCTACGTATTTAAGATGTAAATGAATTAAAACGTCCCTGATCCACTCATTAGACGATGTTAATCAGATGTTCATACATCTGCCAAATGTCTGATTCATGTCGGATAGAACACCCCCCTCCCATTATTTTAATTAAATACCCTCGGCCCGTCTATAATGCTCCCTAATGCATGTTAAAATGGCCAAATATGATAATAAATAAATAAACCACACTCTCAACTAATAATAAAACACATTTGTTTATTTTTTATTAAAAAAATACATTTAATAACAAGCAAACATTTGATTAATTTATACAAAAATGAGAAAATGAGATAAACTATATACAGACAAAACAATACACTTTATATTTATAACATACATGCATAACAAATAACAAAAAATTACATCCTCCCTGGGGCCAAGCGAAGGAAATCTGTGATGAATTTTTCAGCATCCGATTCTGTCGGTGTCTGAAGGATTGGATTTCTCATAAGAAAGAAAATGGGAAATGAACCTGCATTTACATCTACAAACTAATGTAGTGTTCGTCTTTAAACGTGCTGTACTAAAATATCTGGATTTAAAAAAATATTAATTCACGTATTTCCCCTTAAGTCATAGCTGATGCTGCAGCTTCCCATCCACATACCAGCAAATTTCTGAAGATAAAGAGACATTGTATAGACGTAAAGACGATGTATCATTTAACAGCTCAAACAGGCGATCTACAGACGATCAAAATACGACTATAAAAAAACGAACGCTATGTTTACCAGCGTTCTAGATAATTGTACGCTATGTTGTATTCATAAACTCATAGCCATATGTTAACTGTTACTTTTGAGAAATTCATAGCCACATAATAAGTATTACTTTTATTACATTAACGTTTTGTTTTAATTAGCTTACAGCCATGTGCTAGCTTTTAGTTCTAATATCTCATAGCCACATTCTAGTTGTTAATTTTCATGAGGTCACAGCCACATAGATGAGCTAACTACTAGTTTTTATAAGCTAATAGCCACCCAGCTTACTGTTTCCCTCATAGGGACCTTATTCTATGCTAACTAGCTAGAACTAGTTGACATGTTTTTGTTTTAGCTCATTATTTATTTGTTTATTTATTCATTTATTTATTTGGTAAAATATCCTTAACTACTATTTTGTGAATTTCAGCGCCATCATGAATCACCAGGGCAGTTTTGGCCAGATTCAGTTAACTATTCGTTATGTTACGCTAAGGAACAAGCTGACTGTGACGGTCATTAACTGCAGGTGAGTTCCTAAACACTGCATGACGTCTGCTTCATGAAAAAAACATAACATATAACATTGCTTATAGTAAAATAAGTCATCATTTAAATATTTAAATCCTGATCCTTAATTCTTTAATGATGGAAAAACCTCTGCCCAATTGTATGAGGCCATAATAAGACTGTACAGTTAGCAATAGCAATAAATAGCAATACATTTTAAAAGAATACCATTTTATCCTAGGAACCTGTTCCCATGTAATGGCCACAGCTCAGACACCTACGTTCGCCTTTACTTACTTCCTGACCAAACATGGAAAAACCGCATGCGCACAAAAGTGAAGAGGAAAACCGTGGATCCTACCTTTGATGACAAGTGAGGATTTGTTTTAATGACCCAAGTGGGTATTGTAGCATCTTTAATCATGCATTACTGACTAACAGTACTCTGTATGCTCAGGTTCGATTTTTCGGTGCCATTGGAGGAAGCCAAGACACGGATGTTAGATGTTTCTGTAAAGAACAATCGGATGTTCCATACCAGAGAGCGAAAAGAGATCGGGATGGTAAAAAAAAATGCATGCATAAATAAGTAACAATGTTGTTTTGGATATCTTTCATCATTAATCAATAAAAGTGCTTTCTGTCATGTATCTGCAGGTCTTGATTGATCTGGCCCAGGTGGATATTGTGAAAGGTTCCACAGAATGGTTAGTATTGGCATACTATATTTTTTTCCCACACATTGCTGAATTCAAGCTCATCATTGAATTATGTATGCATTTTTTCCAAATCAGGTACGAGCTCACTATCCCAGGGCTGAAGAAAGCTCTCTAAAGGATTGAAGGTCAACCGTATACAGGATCGCTGATCAAACTGACTCTTTATACAGATCAAAATTTATTTTTTTACACTCATTTCTGACGTTACAGCTAAATTCAACCTGCCTCTCAGGTAGTGGCAGATATGAGAATATTTATTATTTTAACACTGAAAAACTTTCCAATAACTATAAAGACCAGTGAATAAAGAACATAAAAAGTGCACTGTATTTTTTATTATTGTGTTGTTTTTTTTTGCATATTCTTTTCACTCACCCGTTCCCAGTGGTGTTTTCAACTGTTGATGGGAAGCAGGTTTTCTTCTTTGCAAACCACTTTTTTTTTTAAATATATACTGGAAGTACTATTACTGCTTTTTGTTGATGAGCTTCCATATATTTGTTTCCTAATAAGGCATTTTGGTGTGAACCTTCATGTGAAATATATTGTACACTGTCATGATGTTTTTAGTTTTTTATGAAATGTGTTGCCCATTTTAATGCATTGATCATTGGTTATGTGATGTTTACTAGTCTTAATTAATATGCACCTCTGTGGATCTACATTCCAGCTCTTGACAAACCAAGGGCACGTAGTCAGTAACAGGCCAAGCACTGTATGTAGCAATAAATAAATAAAAAATACTTTTTAAAAAATAAAAAAAAAATTATGATTAGAAGGGATGATATATAAAAAAAATATATCAGGGAAATGTTTGGTCACCATGCCTTGCATACATTATTTTTATTTTTTAACAAAACTGGCATGGATGCATCTTCAGTAATTTTCTCACAAAAATATTTTCTGTAATCAAACTTTGCAATCATATAAGTTATATACTGTAATGAATTAACCTGTTAATTAAAGTGTTGGTATATTTCTATTTTATTTTCCTCAGTATTTTTTCTGTATGTTCATTTAAACTGTGATTGTGTTGTAGGACACTGGGAAATGTAAAGAAAAAAATCTTGTCAAATATTAAATAAACTTTTATTGAAGTTAAATTGAGTGTCAGAAGTTGCTGGATAGGAAAATGTGCATTATGAGCAAAAGAGTGAATATTAAAACCACATTTGTTTCTTTTACCAAAATGGAATATTTTACCGAATGAAGAAATCGATGAATAAAAAAAGTTATTATTACTACTACTACTATTACTGCAAAATAATAATAAAAAAAAATAGTTCTGGCTAATTAGCTTAGAATAAGGTCTCTTAAAAAATTACAAAACCCAGTAAGCTTGAAAACTGGTAGTTAGCATGAGATATGCCAAGCTTGCTGGGTTGTCATTTTATTAAGGGACCTTATTCTAAGCTAATCCTTTGTTTTTTTAAGCAGTGGCTACTATTTTTTTAATTAATTCATTCATTCAGTAAAATATTCTTCACTGCCACTGAGTGAATTACAGTGCCATCATAAATCATCAGAGCAGATTTGGCCACTTTCATGCACTTTTTACTTTGGGAATAATAGTGTTTTACAAGAACAAGAAAGGTTTGAATAAGGCAGTTGTTCATTTACAGATAATAGATTAAATCCTCTGTAAACAATCACAGTATATCACAATTTGAAAATCAACATGAAGACAGCATCACAAAACATTCAAAGACTAAAACTCAGAGCATAATACTGCATCACATGTCTTAGTATTTGGAAGGAAGCTATAAGGAGATTTCTATGCTTAAGATTCAGTCAAGTAACTAAAAATATCAGTATAATCAGTGACTTGACTTTCATAACAAAGATCACCTGGAAAACACCACAAGAGAAATATGCGATAAATTTGTCCCCTAGGGTAACAGTTCGTACAGTCTGGAGCCATCAGTGGTGGTTTTTCAGCAATTCCAGGGTGTTAAGTCCATGGTATCCTGTGGTATTCAAGTACACTACACTACTGTATGTGCATAGTACACTTCAAACAAGGGTCATAACCCTGAGTGTCACCTATAAAAAGACCAAAAAACCTAAAAGCAGTGCTGCATACATTTTTTTTTCTTGTAAAACACAACTGATACATTATAATTCTACCATTTTATATCAAACTTTATATTACAGATACAGCATTGTACTTGCCACCGTTTGTACAACCCCTGGCAAAAATTATGGAATCACCCCTCTCAGAAGATGTTCATTCAAATGTTTAATTGTGTAGGAAAAAAAACAAGCACATACATGCCACAAAACTATTTTCACTCAACAATCCAAACATCTGGCTGTATAAAACACTTAAAAAAAAAAAAAAAACAAAGAACGATAACTATAGTCAATGACAACTGTTTTGACAACTCAAACAGAGGAAAAAAATATGGAATCACACAAATCTGAGGAAAAAAATATGGAATCACCATGCACTTTGCATTTCTAAAACAAATACCTGTATCTGATTACAACTGCTAATTAGTCTACAGTTAAAAACGAGTGCTTGCACACATTAGGGATGTGTTGAACCAAAATGATTGACATAACTCATAGCTCCAACACGAGAGATGTCAGTTGAAACAAAGGAGAGAATTATCAAACTTCTTGAAGAAGGTAAATCTTCATGGAATGTTGCAAAAGATGTTGGTTGTTCCCAGTCAGCTGTGTCTAAAATCTGGACCAAGTACAAATAAAATGGAAAGGTTGTAAAAGGGAAGCGTACTGGTAGACCAAGAAAGACATCAAAGCGCCAAGACAGAAAACTTAAAGCAGTATGACTTGAAAACAGAAGATGCACAACAAAACAAATGAGGAACAAATGGGCAGAAAGTGGAGTCAATGTCTGTGACCGGACAGTAAGAAATCGCCTAAAAGAAATGGGATTTACATACAGAAAAGCCAAAAGAAAACCATCATTAACATCTAAACAGAAAAAAAACAAGGTTTCAGTGGGCTAAAGAAAGACAATCTTGGACTGCGGATGACTGGATGAGAGTTAGAGTCAGTGATGAATCACGAATCTGCATTGCGCAGGGTGATGATGCTGGAACTTTTGTTTGGTGCCGCTCCAATGAAATTTATAAAGACAACTGCCTGAAGAAAACATGCAAATTTCCACAATCATTATTGATATGGGGTTGTATGTCAGGTAAAGGTATGGGAGACATGACAGTCATTACATCTTCTATAAATGCACAAGTTTATGTTGAGATTTTTGACACTTCTCTTATTCCATCAATTGAAAGGATGTTTGGTGATGGTAGCATAATTTTTCAGGATTATAATGCATCGTGCCATAGGGCAAAATCTGTGAAAACATTCCTACAGGAAATACATATAATGTCAATGGCATGGCCTGCAAATAGTCCGGACCTTAATCCAATTGAAAATCTGTGGTGGAAATTAAAGAAAATGGTCCACGACAAGGATCCAACCTGCAAAGCTGATCTGGCAACTGCAATAAGACAAAGCTGGAGACAGACTGATGAAGTATACTGTTTGACATTAGTTAAATCCAGGCCTCAGAGAATTTAAGCTGTTATAAAAGCCACAGGTGGTGCAACAAAGTACAAGTAGTGTTTTTATTTGGTGATTCCATATTTTTTTCCTCTGAGTTGTTAAAACAGTTGTCATTGACCATAGTTATCTTTCTTTGTTTTTTTAAGTGTTTTATACAGCCAGAAATTTGGATTGTTGAGTGAAAATAGTTTTGTGGCATGTATGTGCTTTTTTTTTTTTCTACACAATTAAACATTTGAATGAACATCTTCTGAGAGGGGTGATTCCATAATTTTTGCCAGGGGTTGTAGTGCTACAGGCTGGAACAGAATTTTACTTAAATGTTTAATAAATCTAAACAAAACAATAAAACGTAGTAAAAAAAAAGAAAATAGTCTGCAAAAAAGTATTTACTACAGAAAAAAAACTAACAGGTTTGACTATAAATATTCACTCCAATTGCTGTGAATCCCTTATAGTTTCAATAGAAATCTGATAGTTATTAAAAAGGAGTTTAATTGTGGGTGGCATGGTGGTGTAGTGGTAAGCACTGTCACCTTGCACCTCCAGGGTCCAGGTTTGATTCCCATCTGTGTGTGCATGAAGTTTGCATGTTCTCCGCGTGCTTAGTAGGTTTCCTCCGGGTACTCCGGTTTCCTCCCACAGTCCAAAGACATGCAGATTAACCTACTAGCCGTTTCCAAATTGCCCGTAGTGAGTGAGTGTATGTGTGTGAGTCCTGTAATGGATTGGCTGTCCAGGGTGTGCCCCGCCTTGTGCCCTAAGCCTCCTGGGATGGGCTCCAGGCCCCCCGCGAATCTGAGTACAGGATAGAGCGGTATAGACAGTGAGTGAGTGAGTGAGTGAGTTACAGTAAACTGTGTGCCATTAAAGTCTGAATTCTATATAAATATTTTGGAAAGAACCTACAATGTATGTATGTACGGTATGTATATATATATATATATATATATATATATATATAAAAAACATTTTAATCCTGCAGAGCACAATTAAATTCATTATAAAAAATTGGAAATTATAATAGGGCACATCAGTGGCTCTGCCTACAGGAGAAATGACCTGTTAAGACAGGATCTTTATCCGAGATCTAAATCTTTATTTCTTGTTTGACAAAATTCATGTTACTCAGCAAAACATGGGGGGGAAATTTTTATTTTCTGAGACTTCCTGAGATTTAACATATTAGCCTTGGCTATAAAATGTGCTATGTTGCTGGACATGAAAGACTTGCTGTTCACAACGAAAATATCATTCCACATGGTGAAGCATGGTGGTGATAGAAGATGCCATGGTAATTATGAGCACATCGCTGTCTCATCCCCTTTCAAACTCCTTACAGTATATTGTAGAACATCCTCCTCTAGTCAAAGTCACAATTCACCAACTTTATTTTCTTGCCTTAGAATTCTGACTTGGATAATTTTAGCAAAAATAACTTTTATATATTTATATTAAGTAATTAGTCCATTATTTTGTGTTAATTTATGACAAATTACATCCATTTCGGTTCCAGGTTGCAACACGACAAACTGTGGATAAAATTCACTGTGGCTGAATACAAATATACAATGCATAGTATGGAGTTTGTGTTGATGAATCATGCAGCCCTCTTTGGTCTGAACTTCAGGTAAACGTAATTAAATATTCCGGATATGCATGGTAATCACGAAATACTACAAAGATGGTTGGATGAGATGTGTTGTCCACCACAGTGTCGTAGAGATCTGTCTTATTGGTGGCTTTGGGAGGCGGAGTAATCATGGAACCGTTTCCAGGTGCATAGTCTCCAGTAAGAACTCTGCAGTAATACATGTGTTTGTGTCCTTGCGCATTTGGTACTGAATATGTGTTGCTGCAGGAGTAGCTCGCATTAAGTGCAAAGTACGTGCCTTTTCCATAGGCTGCAGCTGCAATTAATTAACATAGAGATTAGTGAAATTAACAACAGATCTTAAAGGAGTAAAGCAAAAACTAAAACACTGCTCATACCATTTAATCCTGCATAGCTCCGGTTGAAGCCACTTTGGTTGATGTGGTTTATGGAGTCTTCTCTGGTTCCATGAAACAGCATCTTCTCATTGTTCTGATGGCCATTCTTTTTCTCCACATATTGCTTGTTGTTTTGGTAGTTCTTCCACATGCTAGGATTCTGTATCCGTTCAATCTACAAGGAACAAAAAAAAATATAAAATGTACATAAACCACATTGAAAGTTAAGACAATGGATATTTATATAAATCATACCTCACATGCATTAGAATGTATGTAGCATACCTTAAGAACATTATTATTGGGACAGGTTTTGCGAAAGTGGGCAAGGACATCATTGTACTCTTTGCCAGTTTGCAGTGGACAAACCTTAATCAGCTCAGTAGACGCCATAACTTCCCATTCTTGTGGGAGGGTGTCAGCAGCTGCAAATGAAAAACAATTTAATATAATCAGTAATGACTTACAGTTATTAGGGCATATAAGGGATTATACCAAAGGGATATTAAAAGATCACATCCTATTTTTAACTGAAATACAATTTTCTCCTTTTCCTAATGTGTGTTGCTGTGGTATCTGATTCCCTTTGAGGAAATTAATTTTCCTAGGCCAATCAGAATGCAGAGACTGTGAAAGTTCACGTTAATGACCTTCTCAAGGATTTTTTTACCCATTTGTAGGTTCTCACCCACACTTCTGACCAACAAAATAAGGGG
This sequence comes from Channallabes apus, assembly GCA_030522415.1. Classification (NCBI taxonomy): domain Eukaryota; kingdom Metazoa; phylum Chordata; class Actinopteri; order Siluriformes; family Clariidae; genus Channallabes; species Channallabes apus. The sequence goes on from CM060109.1 coordinate 15,834,109, forward strand.
AAAATTACAGTAAGATTCTTAACTATTATGTTCCCTTCTTAAAAGCTAAAGCTTCAAAGTCCTTATCATTTGGGCTAAAGAAAACTAACCACCAAAGACTGACCATGCCCTTCTTAAGTGCCAAGTTAGTTGCTAGTCCAGCCTTATTTACTGTAACTGTTTAAAAAAAAAAATAGCAAAGTGGGCACAACTGGGCAACGTTTAGCTGAGCTGGGCGGAGCTAAGCACTGAGCTGGGGGAGAGACTCCTGGTATATACTGTAAGGTGACGATACGGGGAAAATCAAAGGGGTGGGCGATATATCGGTAGATACGGATAATCGGTAGAAATTTGTCAATCGATAGAGATTTTGGTCTATCGTCTTAATCGCGGTTGAGATCATGTGACATTGCACGTTACGTAACCATGCAATACACATTCACTTCTATGGGAAGCCAAACACATCTAAACTGGGACGAAACCGTAGCACCCGATTGAGCCGGCGTGGGCAGACCAAATATCCAGACCCAGTGGATCACGTAGCGCGGACCAACTTGAGCAGCGCTGCTCGAATCACAAACCTGCGCGACGCTGATAGAAATAGACTGCGCCGACCATAAAAATACATTTTACCCCACTGGGATGCGCACGTACAAACCAGGCATGGCAAGGCGGAAACAATATTAAACAGTCCTGACATTTTAAATAAATTGTTTATAAATTAATAAAAATAATTAAAAAAAAAAGTGGGTCGCGCAGGTTTGTGATTCGAGCGGCGCTGCTCAAGTTAATCCGCGCTGCGCGATCCACCGGGCTGCGCGATCCACCGGGCTGCGCGAATAAACCAGATCATCTCTGCGCTATCCAGATAGTCGCGCTGTGCTGTCCACTGGGCCGCGCAGATATTTGGTTCAATCGGGTGCCACGGTTTCGTCCCACTTTTGATGTGTTTGGCTTCACATACACTTCGACAATGGAAGAAGACGGTGCAGCAGCAGTGAGTTTGCTTACATGTGACGAAACCAACAACGAAGAGATTGTAAAGAAAAAAAAGGTACATCGTCTGTGTTGTGGAATTGGTTTGGGTATAAGAAAAGTGATACGAATGAGATGAACATGATTTGCAAGGTACGCAAGTGCACTGTTTTAAGTGGTGGAAACACGTCAAACCTTTTCTATCATCTGAAATCCAAGCATCCAAACGAATATGGCCAAAGTAAAAAAAATGCGGCAGACCTCAGGAATTCACAGTTTAATTTAAATTACATTACTGTATGTAAAACAGTTTCTTTGTGTTTGAATTTTTATTTATGCATTTTCAGATACAAATTGCTATATTGTGATATATATCGTTATCGAGGTAGAAAATTGCTTCTACCGTGATAGATTTTGGTTATATCGCCCACACCTACCCTAGCTAATGAAAAAAATAAAAGGTACAGAAGTACTCGCTTTAAAATGTACTTAATCATTAAAACAGTAGCCTTTTCCTAAATCTGACTCTCTTTCTCTCTCTCCCTCCCTCCACCTCAGGTTTTAATCGCCTGTTTTTTAGGCACCCGCCAAATACGGGTAAAATTCGGCTGTGGCGGGTAATAACTTTAGTCTCACTAGCCACTTTGGCGGGTAGTTTATTCTTTGGTATGACAATATATTTTTGTTGTAGTTTTCTCTAAAGTCATCCGATATAATAAACGCATTGCAACGTAATATTACGCGCATAAAACGCACATGAATGTAATGAGGACATTTAATACCTCTCTCTACACATGTTCACACATGCATTCACACACACTAGTGATGCGCGGGTCGGGTATTTTTCCAACCCGCGGGTCCCGCTTTTATGAAATAATTTGGCCCGTCCCAGCCCGCCCCGCACCACTGTATCTATTTTTACAACCCGCCTCGCCCCTGCGACAGTTAAATAGACATACTTTGGACTCCCAAACATTAGATGTAAATTCCCGACCTCAATTTCTCCCGCACCTCGTCTTCCATCTTCACTTTTATTTCTTTGTTTTTGTTGTGAGTGGCAGCGGTAGCCAACAAACAGACGACCCGCGCATCACTAAAACACACACACTTTTACTTCCTGTTTGGTGTGTGCGCGTGTATCATTTCCTTAAAGGGCTGTTGCTTCTCAACAGGATGAGAATGTTTGCCAAATGCCTAAATGTAAATGTAAACCTATGCGAAAGGGGCAGACGCTCTTATCCAGAGCGACTTTTTTTTTTTACTCATTATACATCTGAGCAGTTGAGGGTTAAGGGCCTTGCTCAAGGGCCCAACAGTGGCAACTTGGTGGTTGTGGGATTTGAACCTGGGAGCTTCCGAACCGTAGTCCAATGCCTTAACCACTGAGCTACCCCTGACCAGGTTATTTACTGATTATATATAAAAGTAAAAGTAATCATTATTGATAGAATGATAGAAAATTCATCAATTGATTGAATTACCTCACACTATAAAGAGTCAACACAACAAGATAGACCAGAGTCCATTGTCCTAACTCAGAATTTTGATAATAATACATAATGAATAATAATACCTGATAATAGTACACATAACAACACTAAAATGATAAATGTTCTGAGTTGCTGTATTTTTTAATATCAGAATGAGTTCAGTTGTACTGAATCGGTTATTTTTCAATTTCATGTGGTAAAAGTTGAATTTAAGTTCAATAAACAGAATATACTGTTCATGTTTGCATGTTTTTATATTGGGAGCTATCTTAACAGTACTGAATACTTGACTACTACTATAGTGATACCGTGTATGCTGTCATTTATAAGTAAATCTAGATATAACAAACATTAACGTATCATGGTGAAGAAAAAAACTGCGATTTTCTGGTAACAAAATTGTGGCTAGTAAAAAGGCTGAATGGCGAGTGACTCCGGAAATCCACTAGCCACATTGGCCAGTGAGCAAAAAAGTTAATGTCAAACCCTGAGATATAGATATATATATATATATATATATATATATATATAAAGAATAGTTTAGTGACTAGCATTTGAATTTATGTGAATTATTTAGCTGAAAAAAAGCTCAAAAGACCAGAAGCTACAAATTTTTGGAAGAGAAGAGTTTTCACACACATTTTTCACACAGTTGTTTTTCTAGTTGTTTACAAGCTTTTTTGATGAGACACATCACTTATGTACATACTGTGATTAAATTTATTCCTTTTTATTCTCCACATTAAATTCAGAGCAAGAATCTCATCTGTTCAACGTACATGGCGATATTCAAAAGTGACACTGTGAAGCAATTGTCGTCTTAGCATTAGCCACAATCTCATCAGTAACTGTTAAAGGAATTAGTAATTTTTTTGTATGTACTCGTCATTTAAAAATACCTAGATAATTTAAATATTTGTAGAAGTAATACATACCGCTCATTTTGTCAACACGCCTGATTTCCATCTGCGTACCACCACTAACACTTACAGCAGGACCCTCAGGTATTTTGACTTTGTAAATTTGTCCTTGAAAGTTGATGTCCACTTGTTGACTATTCAGAGAGCATGCTTGTTCTAGTTTAAAGTTTGTAGCTAGGTCGAAGCTGTGGTACTGGCCACCTTGCTGGTATTGCCAGTCTACAAACTCAGCTGTTAGTTCCATGTTTTGCTTCTTGTTCACATCATCTCTGGTTGTTTTCAGCATGTTGTTTATTTCACCTATAACCATCAGAACATCCCTGCTGAGACCCTCTACTACAAGTGTGACCTCCTCTGAATCCGCTGCTGCAGCTGCCTGAGCTTTGCGCTCAATTTTCACATAAACATCCATGGTTTGTTGCAGCTCTCGGATTCGTTGTTTGTCTTTTTCAGACAAATTGAGGATCATTGCATCACTGATGGACTGAAAAGCCTGTTCTTCTGAGATGAACTTGTCAATAAACTGCTTGGTTTCATCCACAGCGGTCTTGGAAGGCCCACAGATAGAGAAGCACAACACAGGAACCGACTTGTTTTCCATTAAAAAGTCCTTCTCTTGTGGTGACGTGACATCCTTGGACTTGGACATGAAAAGCGATTTGGTAAATGCTGTTGAAATTAAAAATATATGTGTTTAACATCTGGGAAAACCGATTTCTCAAATTAGCTACAAATATCTTTGATCAGTACCTTTAAAACGGCTTCATATTGCAGTTCTAATAACTAAACTGAACCAGGAAACATAAAAAGAGAAATCAGGAAGACCTACATGCAAGTCTTGACCAGGAACTCTCTGTCTTCTGCTTTACAGCAACTTCTTTTCTCAACATACTCTGATGAAAATCTACCAGCATGGGGGCCTGAAAGATGACTATGCGCACAGTTTTGAGTGAAGACTGTGGAGTTTGGGTCAAAAAGTCAATTACCGCATCCATCATGGCGTCGGCAACATTGCCAGGATTAGCTCCACCCTGACCTATAAGAAAGACAGATTTATTTTCTTTTAGATATTTTTAGCACATTTTCATAGTCCTTAAAGGATCATGTATACAGTATGAATAATTATAATAAAATAATATAATAATTTTATTGCAAAATAAAAATAGTTTTGGAATTATTTCCCACTGATGTCAGCACGAGACCAAACAACAAAAAAATCTTTTTGACATGTCCTGGTAGCGCTGAAGAAATGCAAAACTACATTATTATTATTATTATTACCCATGTCTTCTTGTGCCTTATTACACAATCACAATACTATTTAGTTGCATATTTTACACAATGGTAGACGAATTACACAAATCCTGTATTTGAGTAAAAATAGAGATACAGTAGGTAAAATATTACTATAGCAAAGCAGAAGTCCTCCATTGGCTTGAATAAAAGTTAAAAGGTACTTGCCTTCAAAAGTATAAAAATTAAAGTACAGTGACTTATTATGGTTCTAGTATTACATTATTATAGTTGTTCCTACACTCTGGGCACAGGTCTGTTTATATCGGACTATTATAAATTAGTCCGACTCTTATAAATCTGAACATGAGCAGTCAGCATGCAGGTGAGACATTTCCATAGGGAGATCGGAGTGGCTGTTACTTTTAAGATTTAATTTAAACATCATCTCTGCATGTGGCTACCATGATTTCTTTAGGGAAAAATAATTATATATATATAGTCATGTTTTGTCAAATGGATGTCATCCAAAAAGTTTTTTAATCAAATACCCCAGATACCAGACTTACTCTCTTTGTGGAATATAAATCAATGTATCATGTGTTTAGTGTGTGAAAGATGTATTGAGATGCTGTATTGCTCTGCAGAGGTGACGATTACATCCAGTGGAAGCTAAATTATGGAAATAGTAATCCAAGTTGGTTAAAGTAGAACCCCATTCCACCAGCAAATTGTTTTAGCATCATTGTCTGCATGCAAAACGAAGACATTTTATTTGCCCTAATATTATTGTTTATCATCTATTTTTTATCTTCTTATTTTACAATATGATAACTAAGGTGAAATTGCAGCCTGATGCACTGATCATTAATCATTAATAAATATTATAAAAAGACTATTAAACTGTGCTCGCCACATGGATAAAACTAATAGGTGCAACCAACAGATGATCCAGCAGTGCTTATGAATGTGTGTGCATGGGCGTGATTTGAGGATAAATATTGTGTTCAGCGATCTGACCCTGTGCAGGATCACTATAAAAGCAAACCATTTAAACCATTGTAACAAAACGCCTAATGTAAATACGTACCCTTATACAGCGTATTAATAAAATACTGGTTAAACCGACATTGCCCAAAGCTTCAGATAAATAAAATATCTGTACAATTAATACATTTTCCCCAGACATAAATCATGTCTAAAAGTTTTGGCACTCACCTGTTCCAAAGGCAGGGAAGGCAATGGAGGTCAACTTATGCTTCACAAGCATTTCTAATGCTTTCCTAACTCGTTTTTGGATTGTTGCAAGATTACTCATTGCTGAAACATGGATGATCTTTTTGCATTGCAGGTTGCCTTGCTGAGTCATGATCAGTCCCTTGTTGGGCTGTGCTCCTGCTAATATGCAATGTGATATGTATATTTTAGAAATTGCTTCGATTATGCTTTCTGCTACTTTAGATCTCTGATTTAATTAACAAGAACAGTTTGTACCTTGTTGCTGGCACTCAGCTTCAACATTTGGACCCGCTGCATCTAAAATAGCCTTTGAGACACCTTAAAAATGACAAACATTATATAAAGTTACACTTCAAAATCACATTGTTTAGCATGTCATAAAGAATGACTCAAGTTTCAAATGTATAAATCAAACTATAACTGAGCTATACAAGAAAATTCAACTTTAATTTCATTCTCTCAAGATATCAATCTGCATTTTGCTACAAATGGAATCCAAACATTACCAGGCTCACCTGATTTCAGAGTAAAATTATCATTGGTTGAGTTTACGATGACATCAGTTGTCTCCTTAGTGATGTCACCACTGAGAACCTGGAGCAGAACTCCTCCCACTGTAGTCTCGTACATCCCTGTTTTTGGCGAGGTGACCTTTGAAAACGGACCTAGAAATTCATGATAAACATGAAAGAAACATCTCGGAAACATCTCTGGAAAGACATATTTTATATATTTAGTTTGACAGTGAACCTTTGCTCGAGTCACTTGCTGAGGATGACTGTATGTTGAACTTTTTGTTGAATTCACATGTAAAAGCCTTGGAATGGAAAACAAAACACAATAATAAGGATGATATGATCAGCCAGTGGGCACATGAACAGTCTAGACAGTCTACATTTCACACTTTTTTCATTAATCTCTTTAAAGAAGACATCTTAAAAGAAGTCAACATGCAATATCATATCCACAAAGTCCTTTATATTCTTACTCCTTTCTCCTCCTTTTCCTACTCTACCACCTTGCCTGCATTTTCAGATCTTCATTTCCTGCTCCTTAGCCCTCGAACTAATGTCCATTGCATGGAATGACAGAACTTTAAGATTTACCTCCTTATCTCTGGAATTCCCTCTCACTTCAGACCATGTTACACACTAACCATGTTCAAAGACAGTTAAATTCTTTAGATTCTTGACTCTGCTCATTACCCACCCAAAGTCTTCGTCAGTCATCTATTCCTGTCAGCAATTTTTGTTTGTGGTGTTGATTTTTGTATGTCTTCTTCCCCGTGAAGCATAAAAAGTACTTTACATTAATTCCTCTTACACTCTGGCAATCCTTACTTACCTGAATGGTGAGATGGTCACTGGGATGGAGAGCAAACATCACTTCTTGTACATGACTTGAAGTCCTGGTCTTGCTAAACTTGAGGACTGAGTCCAGCATAGTGGTAGCCACCAATGGCTTTGGAAAACCCAACTTCCCTGTGCCGATAGCAGGGAACACAATAGAGCCTTGCTTCTGCTGTTCTGCCTGACGTAAACATTCATCCATGATGCCTTCCAGCTGCAAAAAATAGAATCCATTACAATTACACAGGCCATCCAGGTGTCCAGGTGTGGTAGAACAGACAAAAGCTTACCGTCTGTTCTGAACCTTGTCCTTGTTTCCAGTGTGAAGCTACAGCATGAAGGACTATCTTGTTTTTTAGATTGCAACCAGTAGTGATGAAGACTGCTCCATCTTTTGCAGGGCCTTTAGCCTGCTGGTTAAGAAGTGTCTGAATCTGGGGCCCTGCTGTAGCAAGAATGGCTTGTGCAATAGCTCCATGGTTAAGTGCCAGGTCAGGTGATACAGAGTTCACAAGAACATCCAACTAAAGACAAAGCAACACACAAAAATGACCAAAACATAGGTCATGAAGAATTATAAACGTTAAGAAAGAGCATGCTAGGTAGGATAATTTAACTCACTGAAGTGTCCTGAATGTTACACTTTGCAAGAGTAACAGTCAACCCTTCGTTCGTCTTAACACTTTGAGAAGATCCTTGGTTCGAAGAGCTTGATATATTCAGGTTTTGCTGCTGGCTGCTGGAAGTGCCCCTGAATGTTGAGTCCTGACTTGTGGAACTGCCTCCATACACTTTCTGCACTGCAGCTTCTAAAGCCGCAATGGTGTTATCATTTTTGTCAATCAAATGAATCTCTTTTAAGCATGTTTCTCCATTGACAAATTCAAAGAACTCTTCCAGTGCCGAAACAATGGAGTCTGCACAGAGGTTTGGTGGGAATCCGAGATTTCCAGAACTAATGGCTGGGATTGCCAATGACTGGCAAGACAAACTGTCAGCAAGATTCAGACTTTTCTTTACAGCATTTTTTAAAAGCTTAATTACTTTCTGAGGATCAGAACTATCAAATTTTGGTCCTACTGCATGAATTACATGCTTGCAGGGCAACTGTCCAGCCTCAGTATGGACAACATCACCAGTTTTCACTGTTGTCCTCCTTTTAATAATCTGCTTGCAGGCTTCCTGGAGTTTCGGTCCTGCAGCATCAGAAAGTGCTTTAGATAGACCTCCGTTTAGGTCCAGGTTTTCATTAGCAGCATTCACTATAGCATCTACAGGATATAAGCACATGTCACCTTTGTTAACTACGATCTCCACTCCATCAGGTGTACGAACTCTCTTTTTCTCAGTGATGTTAGAAGAAATCTGGTTGTAATTCTGTTCATCAACCAGTTCAACTACACAGCCCATTTTGACCTTTGCTCTTTCAACCATCATCTCTCCTTTACTCTTAAAACACTTTTTGGCCCCAGGCTTATCTACTTTAAAGTTACAGCAGTAAACAGATGCACATAGGTCCTCAAAGGCAAGTTTACACTCAGAGACATACACTCTTGGACCACTCAGTGTGATGGCATTGCCTTTAAAGTTAACATTTATTTTATCTTTCACAAATTTATGCCAATTGTCCTTTTTGTGCTCCTTAATAAAATTCACAATAATTTTATCGGCCTGCAGAGTTGAGGTAATACAGGAATTCTTTAGCACATAATCGGACAGCTGTTCTTGAACCCACTGCACTGATTCAGCAAATCCAGAAATCACAACTTTTCCGTCTGATGTGTTTATTAGCATCATCATTACTGACGAGTTTACTGTGTTACTTAGTCGGTCAACAAGATTGTGCCATTCTGCTGTCCTGATTACACTGGGGTCATCTATATCAATGCATGCGTGGTATAGAACTGCTTTTAACTCATCTTCACTATCTTTTAAAGTCCTGTTTGTTTTAGCAAAAAGAAACAACTGGTCTTTGTTAATCTCTAATGATGCACGAATTCCCTTGGAGACAAAAAGTTCTTTGGTCAGTTCCTCTCTGTCCGCCATATTAAGAAACTCCAAAATAGATGGGTGGAGTTCTACCATTCCACGGGTAAGGCCAATAACCTCTTGCAAAATTTTATTCTTTGACTCTAAAACTTCTTGTTTTACCCCAAATAGAGTTAATTTTTCACTAGGAGCATTGAAACCAAGCCTCAGTTCTGGAAAGGTGTTGCTAAGTGCATCCTCCAAACCATCTTTCATGACGAGCTCATAAATAGATGGCGTCATGGAGACCTCATCTTCAATGCTGCTCTTTTGTCTTTGTATTCGTTGTGTAATCCGGTTAACAGTACTCTGTGCCATTTCCCCGATTCTGCGTACATCTTCTGCAAGCCCTGCGATGATCATTGTTCCTTGACTTTCATGAAGGATCAGGCTTACAACAGTATCAGATGACAACATTTTGTGAATTTCTGCTTCAGATTCCAGCCATGCATCTCTCTCAATCTTGTCAATTTTTAGTGACGTATATTTGGACACTGCAGTAGTGAACTGAGCAGAGGCCTTCTCCTTCCAGGTCTGGATCAGTTTCTTTGCCTGTACACCTTGCTGAAGGATGGAAGGTAGAGGACAGATTCTTACAGCCGGGTCTTGAAACTCCAGGTGGCAGAAATGCTTCTGCATATCTTGCATGATTTGGTCCAATGATTTTTTATGTTTTTGAAGATATTTCCAGACAGATTCATCAATATTTTCTATGAAATATTCGGGGAGTTTTAAAGTAGGTCTTTCTTTACCATAGAGGGCAACTCCTAGTGATTCACAGTATGGAAAAACTTTGATAGTGTGCTTTTTAATCATGTGTTGATTTCTGAGAACTGTGTTTGCATCTGGGGGGAAAAAAGTTATTGTAAAGAAAGTTTCAAAGATAATATTACATAAGCTTACTCTGCATGCTAAGAAAATATTCTGCTATAGCTTGCAAAATGTGACATTTCTTATAAAGAAATAATATTTGAAATAGTATTTCATAATATTTAATACTAATGTTATTAAATTATTTATTATAATAATATTATTAATAGTATTTTATAATATTTAACACCTACTTACCTTCATGAACATTAAATGTAATTATAGCCGATGCATCATCTTCAAGCATTTCCACATCGCCCACTATTTCACCAAACTTTTCAAAATAAAGCAAGATATAGTCCGAGTTCATGCCTGGAGATAAATCTTCTACTTTCACCTTTGTGGTCTTCTCAAGAAGACTGATTTCCAGATTCTTCCTTTTGCAAATTGAGTTCTCTGGGCCAGACATAATGAAGTGTGTTGCATCTAAAGCCCAGAAGAAAGGTTATAACATTTACTTTAGATGAAAATAGAAAATTGGCTGTAGGGGGAATATGTTATTGCTAGTTGTATGTTGGAAGGATGGAAGAAGTACTATATGCATTTTAGTGGGTTTTTTTTCTTCCTTTTTTGGTGAATGAGGTTTAACAATCTAAAATTATTTAAGTTCTGAATATTTTTACCGTAAGTGTTTTATGTCATGAGTAATGGTTCACCTTTTCTGTTCATGAAGGTAATCACTGCACAACTACACTCGGGGATGAGTTCTATGCTGACGTTTTTTGACTCAGCGGTCTCCTTGAGGACATTCTCCACCAGCATTTCCAGAAATTCGAGTTTCACATTCTGGACATTTTTGATCACAGCTAATGTGGGAGCTGAGTCCTTACTATCTTGACTCAGCCCAGTGTCCACTTCTTCTTTAATTTGAGATTCAGTGGATGTTGGCTTTTCATCTTCGGTTGGTGATTTTTCTGCAAAGATAATGCATGATTTTTTCCTAAACAGATACAATTCACATACAGTAGCAATAAAAACCAGTGCTTTTCCATCTTCAAAACATGTACCGAACATTTATGTTTGTTCTGCATTAGAAAATAACATTCATGACATACATCTGGTACATCTATACATCTAAAAGGAGAGGGACACCACCACCATCTTCGATGTATGACGAGCCACAATCTGAGAAACTGAGCCTGAGATCCACTGTAAGTGGTACTCTATATTAACAACTGAAACATGTGCAAGAGATGTTGGAACTAAAGATATTTCAGTGGATTATGCAAAATTAATAATTTTTTGTTATTATGAACGTGGTAATTTTACACCAACAGTTTATGAATACAAAAGAGAGCAATATACAGAGGTGGAAAGTAACAAATTACATTTACTCGCGTTACTGTAATTGAGTAGATTTTGTGTGTATTTCTACTTTGTAAAGTAGTTAAAAATCTGTAATTTACTTTTACTTAAGTACGTTTTGTTTTAAGTATTGTAATTCGCTACATTTTAAATCATATTCGCTACTGAGTAAAAAATAAATGAATGAAAATGCTAAAATAATGAAAATATTATGCTTTGTATAAATGCTCCGTTGCGCCGCGTGTGTGTATCATGTCCTGGCCGCGCGCCGATCCAGACTCCACTCCAGGTTTTCTGACATCAGCATCTTCCTGACCTTCCACACGGTCGCTTCCGCCCTGACAGTGACGTCATCGACTAGCACGACCATATACAGTGTAAACCGAAGAGAGACGCCGGAAAGAGGAAAGAGACTGTGATCTTGGCGTTTTGATATTTGGTTGTGTATTCCGGTTTTGACTTTTTGCCTCCAATTGACTTTGATTATTGCTTTGTCCCTTTGGTTTGGTTGGTCTTTGTATATATTTGTAGATAATTTCATTGTTTTTGGTTTAGGGAGTCCGGGAAGGTACCTGTATTTTTGTTTGTGGGGTTTTTTTTGTTTGTTTTTTTGCAGGTAATCTACCTACTAAATATAAATACCATTTTGTTTATTATTTTGGCCTGGGTCCACCCTGAATCTGATCCTCCTCCTCCTTGGGGGTGTTCTTCGTACGTCGCTAACTCAGTTAGCTGGATTTGATTGTTGTGGATTTGTCCTGATCTTGGATTGTTTCGTTCTTCGATGCTCATCTCGCACTTGTTGTCATAGCAACATGTCCGTAAGCTTGAACCTGCTCGGTAGCAGGTTTATTTCATGTAAACAGGATTAAGGCTGCGCTCCTGCCGGGTTATGATTGGTTGAAATGGTGAGGTCACATCTGATTGGTTAAAGAGCGCTGACGTGGACTGACTCACGTGGGGATAGAAAAGTATCTTGCATGCGCATATAATATATATATATAAAAAATTGCTATCAAATATTATATTAGAACATAAATTCATAGTTTTTTTATTATTATAATAAATTCTAGGCACGAGACAGCCCTCAAGACCATTAATTCAAATTCTTGTATAATGTTTATTTTGTAACATTTATTTTTCAGGGGTTCGTTATGAATATGCACACACACGTGTGTGTGTGTGTGTATATATATATATATATATATATATATATATATATATATATATATATATATATATATATATAAAAAATTTATAATGAAAAATTGGACAAAACTAATTTTATTATAAAGTAAACACTATAAAAGTATACATGTTTTTGAAAAAAATATTCATATTTCTATTTTTCCATATACAACATATTTATTTTCATATTTCTTATTTTATTTTATTGTCTCATGTAATTTGTAAAACATATGCGCATATTATGTTCTAATATAATATTTGATAGCGATTATGTGTGTGTGGTGGTGCGGGGGGGATCCATGGCAGGGAAGCATTTCAGCGCATAACACGTGGGGGGGGGGGGGGGGGGGCATTTCAGCGCATAACAGGTGTTACAAAAAAATTGAGCTCGTTCTTTTGTCATTTCGTCAACCAATCAAAGGGCTTGTGATCAGTGTTTCTACTGTCGATGCATATCGCCTTTTAAACCAACGCACGAACGCGCAATAATCCTAGACAACTCAATCCGACCATACTAATCAACAACAACAGGTGTGCTCGAAGAACCGACTTAGCCAGGTCTTAATTAGCACGATGATCTCATCTTAATGTGTCAATTCATCCCGGATCTTTCAAGCGACGTACGAAGAACACCCCCCTGGTGTGTGTGTGTGTGTGTATGTGTGTGTGTTTGTATATACAAACCTCATTATTTCATCAGTTAATGATTGGATCTAGTTCTTTCTGCCATATACCACCATTTCCATACAGTTTAAAATAGAACCCTGAACCAGTCTTTTGCTCTATGGCCCTAGACTGGGACGCAACACCATACTGTATTTAAGTGACCACTTTGATTTTCAAGCACAACAAAGACAACAGCTTTACTATGCAAAGGTGTTCCTTCAGTTAAAAACAACTAGTTTGAGATTTATATCTGCTCATCTTTTTTGAACTATGCTAGAATGCCTCATCCCACCCCCGCTGTTAAAAAAATGTAAATAAAAAAGTAACTCGGTAACTTTTACTCTGAGTAAATTTTTTAATGAGCTACTTTTTACTTTTATTTGAGTAGATTTTTATAATGGTAACTTTACTTGTACTTAAGTAAAATTTCACTGAAGTAACAGTGCTTGTACTTGAGTAAAACATTTTATTACTCTTTCCACCTCTGGCAATATATAACAAGACGTATTATTTTGCTTTTTATTATTCACTCCCATAAAACATAATTTGGTCCAGCTTTACATACAGGGTGAAATGTGTGCTGTACATACATTTAACTAGATAAAGCAAATTTCTGGGAAAAATATCCAACAGGCTCCCATAACAGTTTCACCTCTAGAGGGAAGCATGAACAAAAAAACATGGTTTAGAGCATGATGAAAGGGCTCACCTGTTTGGCCTGTGTCAACTGGAGTCTTTGTTTCCTGGAAAAACAATTGTTTTAAGCAGTCAAACCCACATTAAGTATTTTAATTTGTTAATTCCTCATAAATTTGAGTTAATCTTTGGGGGAAACCTAATCAAATAAAATATATACCTGACTGGGTTTGGCCTCACTTGGAGAAAGATAAACACTGAGGCTCAGCCTTTCGTTACCCAGCTTAATTTCATGGTCTTGCTTTTCAAGAACATTCTGTCTCACTGAAACACAATAAACAAAAGAAAAAACATTAGATAACATTACAAAAATAAGCCTCTTATGGTTACAGTATATAGGTGGAGTTCAATAAGATTTGAATATTTTACTTAGTAGCTAAGCACTTCTCCAATTTCCATTTCATGTAAACAAGTGTGTAACTTCGGGTTTAACATTCACGATCCCCACCCATGTAGGGGTGATACCCAAGAGACATACCTAAACAACATGCTATACATATTTCAATTAGTGCAGCAAAATAGCATTAAATTATTTATGTTATATAAAAGCACCAAATCTGCATCAATTACAGTTACACACACAGCACACCTCCTGTCATGAAGAGATTTTTCTCATTTTTTTCTGGTAACCAACAACTTGTTGCTTAGTGTTTTAGTCAATCAGATTTTGATTATTGGGAGATCAGTGCCATCTGTTTTTACATTTCACCATTATCTGATTTGCCATTGCTGCAGCAGCACAATGGCTTAGTGGTTCTTAACATCTCCAGGTTCCATGTTCGATTTCCACTTCAGGTCTGTGTGCATGGAGTTTGCATGTTCTCCCTGTGCTTAGTGAGTTTCCTCCGGGTACTCCAGTTTCCTTCCAAAGTCCCATAGTGTGTGTATGTGTGCCCTGTGATGGACTGGCACCCTGTCGAGGGTGTACCCCGACTTGTGTCCAAAGTCTCCTGGGATAGGCTCCAGGCCCCCCACGACCCTGCACACACGCTAAAGTGTTATAGATGGTGAGTGAGTGACGATGCCGTGCTGATGATGAAGTTGCTGCTGCTGATGTTGCTGGCTTTACTGTGGTAACAGTTTCAGTGGACTGTTACCAAATAAAAACAGTAATACTATTATAAGATAAAATATCAATTGTCTAATCAAATACATGAATTGAGACTAACAATTATATAAAACATTATAAACTCCTCATGATGATTTAAAGAGCCATTCGACTTATCATATTTGCGCGTCCAAGTTTTTTGTGTATACATGAAATAAGTTGCATTCAATGCTTTTTGGGGCTGTAAAGCTGCAAAATAATACATCACAGTCATCTGAGAGATTAGTATGTCACAGTACATCGCTCGCTCTTTCTCTCTCCTCCTCCCTGAACAGGATAAGTCGCAATAAAGAATGAGTGAGTGAGATTATACATGTATTTGAATTATATAATGTAAAATATATCATTACCAGGGTGTCAAGTTCATGTGTGTTGGGGTGTGTCTATAAAATGACTGACAAGAGGTTAATTCAAATATGACCAAAGATTTCACACTATAAGGTTACTAAATCATTAGTTATGTATTTGTTTATTCTAGCTAAGTAACTCATCTGTTTAGAGACAGTTTGGGGGGGGGGGGGCTGTAACCTATCCCAGTTAATCCACTTACACAGGGTACACACTGAAAAGGATGCCAATCTACTGCAGGCACACATGCACAATACGGGTAATTTGGGAACACCAGTTAACATTATCTGCATGTCTTTGGACTGTGGGAGGAAACCGGAGCACCCGGAGGAAACCCACCAAGCATGGGGAGAACATGGGAATGCAATGCACACAGACTCGAGGTGGGAATCGAACCCTCAACCATTGCTGGAGGTGTGAGGACCCACCACTATGCCACCTATAATTATCTTTTATTAGTTTATGAGAAAATGCATTACTGTACCTTTAAGTTACCAAGCAGTACTAAGTCTCTTTGCTGGGAGGATGCACGTGACTTATGTGTGACATTTACAGGTTTTATAGGAAAGCCTTAAATATATATGATTCTTAGGGATTAATGATTTTTTTTTCCTATTTGATGATTTCAGGTTAGAAATATTAACCATAGAAAACATGTCCAGTTGAAGTCACCAGGCTGGCAGTTACAAAATCAAGAGTTACCTTAATCTCTAAAAGTTTTTAAACAGTCTGTATTATTTGTTAAGGACTGCGTTTAAACAACTTTTCATTATTATTATTATTATTATTATTATTATTTTAATCAAACCAAAACATATTTATAGACAACAAAATGTTACCTTCTTCCGTTTTGAAGCTCACAGTCGCTTTCTGTCCGTCGGAAACCTCGTACTGAACCAGACAGTCTCCTCCATTGGACTTTTTGCTCTGGAAGTAAATAATGAGTTTGTTTTTCAGCTTGGGGGTCCTGGGGTCCCACTTTCCTTCGACAAACAGGGCAAAGGGAAACTCTTCGTCCATGGCTGTGGGTGTAATGACGAGAGACTTTCAGTCGGAGTTGTTCAAGTGCTAAAGTTTCGCTTTTGTTTTACTCGCTACAACAACAGGGCGGGAGTTTATAGCGACACAACACACAGACAAGTTCAAGCATACAGTATGGTTTAATTTATCTAGATGCAACATATCCATGAATAAATAAATAAAAAAAAACATCCGTGCATGTAAAGTGCCTGTTTGATGATAATGAAAAGAATAGAGGTTATTGGGAAGATTCCAGGTCGTGTTGTGTACAGAGGAGGCGGGAGGTTTCGCGTAACAGCTCCCAGTTTCCTGTAAATGTAACAGAGGGTCTACTCGCGGAAGCGAATTTACTTTCGGTTTTTTTCTCACACCCGTGTAACATCTCTCACTCTACATCTTCTGTCGACTTTCTGCTGGTGTATTTTGCTTTTGACACAAAAGAAAACAGGTAAGAAATACGAAATCTACACGCCACATAAAGCCTTGTGTTTGTAGTAAAACAAGTTGTACAAGTTATAACCGCACACTTTCCGTGTAGTTTAAGGAAAACATCCTGTGGTAAACGCAGATATCTGGCGTTTCAAACATTTCTCGTAAAAATTCCCACATGAACACCACTTGTGTCGACTGTTACGTGCTTGTATCTGTGACCGAGTTCTCCTGTCGTCAAAGCGGACCTGAATCTCCTGCACACAGACGTCTGAACTTCTGCTAAACTTAATTGTGACGTTTTCGATAGTACTGTTGTTAAACCCCTATTACGTGGTATTCCTTCACTAGAGCTTTACTGTGGAACATCTATAGCAATTAATAGACTTAATTACTCTACCAGGCCAAAACAACAACAACACAATCTGGATTGCAGTAAGCAAACAGGTAAAAGCCTTTCATTGGATAATTACTGCAGTGTTTAATAGGCTTCAGCTGGCAAGAAGGTATTTAGGTAGTGTTACTTTAGCAAGAGGAAGCAGTGGTTAAAGTGTTGGATAATTGGGTAGGTACAGCAGGTTCCATACAGCACCACCAGTGCACCACTATTGAGCCTGTGAGCAAGGTCCTTAAAGGACACAGCATTTTAGCCATTATTTGTCTTGCTGTTTTTTTAAGTAAGCACATTGGGCTTGGGATTGTGCAGTAGACTTATGTTTTTGTCAGCACAAAATAGTTGATATAATGAACTGAATTTGATTTAATTTCATCATGTACTATATTAACTTCTGTGTTGACACCTGTGTACCTACGAGAAATATTTGCTGGTTCCCCAACAACAAACCCTGGGTCACCAAAGACATTAAAGCTAGTGTATACGAGGAAAAAATGGCTTTTACTTCTGGTGGTAAAGAAGCAGCGAAAAAGGCTCAAAGAACGCTAGCTGGCAAAATCAGGGATGGAAAAGAGTTCTACAGGAAAAAATTGGAACAAAGGCTAAAACAAAACAACATGAGAGAGGTGTGGAGGGGCATGAGGAGCATTACTGGTTACAAGACAAGTCGTCAGGCTATTGAGGGGAATGTGGAACGTGCAAACAATCTAAAGACTTTTTTTATTAGATTTGATGTCCCTCTGTCTCACATTTCTCCTGGCTTTACCTTCATTCCACTCTCTCCTATTCCCATGTCCTCTCCCAAACAGAAAACAGCCACTACATCTGGCTGGTCAGAGGATCAGGTCAAACGTGGTCTGAGCAAGCTCAGCCCCACGAAAGATACAGGTCCAGATAAAATCAATCCAAGAGTCCTGAAATCATGTGCTCCCAAACTCTGTGGTGTCCTCTGGCACATCTTTCGTCTAAGTCCGTCTCTATAGAAAGTCTGTTCATTGTGGAAAGCATCATGCATCGTACCAGTCCCCCAAAAAACCTTGTCTCTGTGCCTAGAATGACTACAGGCCTGTTGCACTGACAATGCATATCATGAAGGTGTTCAAGAGACTGATTCTGAAAACACTTTACCCTGGATCCTCTTCAGTTTGCCTACCAGCCTTTCCTGGTTGTAGAGGATGCCATAATACACCTGCTCCATCAAACATACTCCCACCTCGACAAACCTGGGACCTGTGTATGTATGATGTTCTTTGACTTCTCAAGTGCCTTCAACACCATTCAACCAGCAGCACTAGGGGGAGAAACTAAAGAACATGCACATAGACATGGACAATCTGACCTGCCATCCTCAGTATGTTATACTACAGAACTGTGTCTGAGACTTTGATCTGCAGCACCGGAGCTCCTCAGGGGACTGTACTGTCTCCTTTTATTTTCCTCCTCTATACATCTGATTTCAGATATAACTCAGTCATGCCATCTGCAGAAGTTTTCTGACGACTCTGTAGTTGTTGGATGTATAAAGTATGGCAACAGCTCTGAGTACCTGTCTGTGGTGGACGACTTTGTTTCCTGGTGTGAGCGTAATCACCTACAACTTAATTTCAGGAAAACAAAGGAGATGGTGGTAGACTTCAAGAGAAGTAAGACCCCTGTGATTCCTATATCTATCCAGGGGGGGGGGGGAAGTGGACAAATATCTGGGAGTTCATCTGGATAAACTCGACTGGTCACATAGCACAAGGGCTATCTACCAATCTATCTATCTATCTATCTACCTACCTACCAATGCTCTTAGGTCATACCACTTTTCAAGTGCAATTTCTGATTTTATTTACAATAAAAAAATGGCACAGATCCACACTATCAGGTGTTTTTATTTTGAGAAGTTTACATTTTTGTGAATTTTCATTCCTATATTCCGATAGTTGTCAGATTTACTCTTTATAAAAGTGATAACTTTCATTCTGCCTGACATCCAAAAACCCAAATACATAGTTTGAAGTCTGAAGATGCATTAGGAATGAATGCAGAGAAGGAAGACTAGTCTGGAAAATCGGCTTTAAGAGGCCAGGAAGGTGAATAGAATAGAATATATAGAATTTATATTTTTATTGTCATTAAAACATGTGGCATGTTCAACGAAATTACGTGCTTTAGCACAAGATACAGTTACGCATATTGCACAAAAATTTACACATACTGCACAAAAAGTTACATACGGTACGGTATATTGCAATTTTACCCATATTGCACAGATAATGAATGACACATTTCACAATATTTACACATATTGCAAAAATAATTTTTACCAAAAATTTCACTGAATATTTAATGCTTGTACATCCATTAGATTTGTTTTGGTTTTGATTGTTCTGTACTGTCTGCCTGATGGTAACAGTTCAAACAGAGAGTGACCATGGTGAGACAGACCTTTATTAATACTGCTAGTTTTATTGAAGCAGCGGGAGGTGTATAGCTCCTCCAATGACGGGGGAGAGGGCACCTAATGATCTTCTGAGCCAAGTAATTATCCTCTGCAGCTATTTTTTCTGCGCAACTGTACAAGTGAAGGAGAATGAGACCTGTAATTTAACCAAACTACTGGATTACAACTGCTCAGTAGCTCAGTGTTTAAAGAAATTGACTATTGATGGGAACGTCTTAGGTTCAAACCCCAGCACCACCAAGTTGACACTGTTGGACCCATGAAAACACAAAGATAAAAACATCAGTCGCTCTGGATGAGGGCATCTGCCAAATGTTGTAAATGTACAGTAATCTGTACATACAGAAAAAGAAAAAAAAGATAGTTGGAAAATACAGAAGATTTTCAAAAAGCCATTATTGTGTTTTGGTGAGAAGTTCATTCTAAAATGTTACTCAGTCCTTAACCAATGAAAATGTGTCTCGAGTTAACATGCATATCATTAATATTTTTTGCCGATCCTAAAGTAAAAGCCATGCTTAGAAACTAATATGCTTGAATATTTTTTCTTCACATTTTCACCTCAATCAAATGTGATTTTAGGAATATATCATTCTTAGATAAAATGGAAATGCAAAAACTGTATATATCCCACTAAGATATACTGTATGTATAAATAATTATTTCAGTTATATTAATTAATTACTATGGTGCACAGAAGACAATCTGCAGACACAAACTCTCTTCAATTAAGCAAATTAATATAAAATTAAAATCCCACAGAATAATTCTCATGCTCTCTCTCTCTTTCCCTTTTTAGTCATGGAGGATGGGAAAGCATTTATTCCCTTGCAGCCAGAAGGGATTGAGATTCTGAGACAAAGTTGCTCTGCATTTTGCCGTGTGCTAGAAGGAAAATTTGGTTGCACAGCTCAGGTCCACAATGTGGAGGATCACACAGCTTCATCCTTTTCTCACAGGAAAGCAACCATTGTGCCGGAGATGAAATACAGTAAACGTCTGTCTAAGAACCTGAAGGTGTCCGTGTGGAAAGATGATCTTACTACCCATAAGGTTGATGCTGTGGTCAATGCAGCCAATGAGTACTTAAGTCATGGAGCAGGACTTGCTCTAGCGCTATGTGAAGCTGGAGGTCCTCAAATCCAAAGTTGTAGTCATGAAATCATAAAATATCAACATAGAGTTGAGACAGGTGAAGCTGTTGTAACTCCAGCTGGAAATCTTCCTTGTAAAATCATCATACACGCTGTTGGACCCCATGTATCACCTAATGCGACAAACGCAGAGCTTACGCATGCAGCAGGACTTTTACGGAAAACTATTTGGAGCATCTTACAAAGGGCTACCTATGAAAACGTCCAATCTGTTGCAATCCCTGCTATAAGCTCAGGACTTTTCAATTTCCCCCTGTCAGATTGTGCCGACATTATTGTAAAAACCATACAGAATTTCAGTCATAAACGCAGTATAGGAGCCAGGGACCTCGAAGTTCGTTTGGTGAATCATGATGATGCCTCAGTTCAAGAAATGCATAGAGCTTGCAAAGACGTTCTGGGGCGACCTGACTCAATGCCAATGCAAAACAAGGGCAATGCACCACCAACCCAGTCTCTACTTTTAAGTCTGGATCTGGGAAACATGACTCTTCACCTCAAAAAGGGTGGTCTTGAGAATGAGACAGTAAGTAAAAAAAAAAAAAGAATATGATAATATAATTTAACACTTAGTTTTAAATGATATTATACATGTTTTTAGACACATCACATGTCCAAAAGTTTGTGAGAAATCAGACCTTTATGTGCTGTTTACAGAACATACAGTTTCCCAAAAAATGAGGTTTAGTCGGTGTTCCAGTTTATCCCAAAGTTGCCTTTGACTTGATAGAAAGTTATAAAGCTACAGCATACAAACATTATATACAATTATGTCCTTCAAAGGTTTTGCCAACAGTTTAAGGAAGGAACTGCATATAGGTGTGATGGTCAGATGTCCACATACTTTTGCCTATATAGTGTGAAAATAAGTGGTGGATTAATCATGATTAACCTTTTAAAAATTTATATTTTAGTAAATAATATATTTCTGTACTACTTTACTAAGTATAGTACTTTATTAAGTCATCTAGGCGAATATACTCATGAGAGCTACAGCATTGTAAATAAATCTTGTTAATATAATTTTTTATTTCAATGGTTTACGGTTGTTAGTTTAATATAATTGTTAGCCTCTAATTCTGTTTGACCATTGCTTTGTGTTTTAGACAGATGTGATCGTGAACACAATAGGCCAGGACTTGGATTTATCACTCGGGCTGGTTTCACGTGCTCTACTGAATAAAGCAGGCCCGAAGATTCAAGAGGAAGTAAAACAACAAAGATATGTATCAGAGGGTGCCATTATTCCAACTGCTGGCTATAAACTGAACTGTCAGGCAGTCTTCCACACAGTCTGTGCACATAAAAGCAGCAGTAGGGTCAATGAGGTGGGATTTCTAATATATATTCACTTCAGCATGTCTTTTTTTTTTTAGTTTCTGTCTTTAATTGTGATCTCTCATAAAAAAATTTTTTTTTTTTAAAACAATGCAACATTGTCTTTTCTAGATTCTTTTCTCGGTGGTCATAGATTGCCTGATAATGGCAAGTAGTAAAGGTGCTTCATCCATATCTTTTCCTGCTCTCGGGACGGGCAAACTTGGCCTTGCAAAAGATAAAGTTGCTCAAATTATGACGCAGGCAGTAGTGGAGTTTTCTAAAACTCATAAAGGCTTCAAAATAGAAGTATTTTTTGTCATTTTTCCAGCGGATACTGAGACACTGAAGGTGCACTTCCTTTTATTCTAACATATATAATATCATATTAGCTGTGACATTTCTCACAGTACTGTATATGACAAAATGTCAGAATGTCAATTCATTGGTAGATACAGTACTGTACAGTTGATGTCTTTCATGCATTTTAGGCTTTTGAAACGGAAATGGCTTCCATGAAAAAAAGACTGCAAACTTCTCAAATCCCCAGCAGCAGTGGCAAAAGTGAGATTTTTTTTTTAATTAAAAGTATAATAAACAAGTGTAAATGTTTGTAGAATTTAATTGGAACTATCCGTGTAAACAGCAGATGAACTGATTAAATTTGGATCTGCTCCAAAGAGGTTCAAGGTCATAAGTCAAATTTTAAATTTGCAATAAATTCTATTACTAGGGTGTTTCTGGCAGATAGATAACAAGAAGCCCAGTCAACACTATTGGCTGCCTGATAGGGTGCAACTATTAAGACTGTAGCATAATATAGCATAAAAAAAAGTCGCATATACATGTATTTCATGCCATAATTACAAATAATATGTACAGTTTAAAATTTTTCTGACAGGTTCAGGTTTTTCTGAAAGTTGGAACAACACCTTGCATGGAACAACACCGTGCATTGAGCTCTTTGCCCCCTCTCCAGAGGCACTTCGAGAGGCTAAACGGTGGGCTCTAGATGTGCTGCATTTATGTCCTGGCAATCTGAAAATATATAATAATCACGTTATGCACCTAGGCCAGGAGGATCATGAAAAGCTGATGTCCCTTCAGGCTCAATTTAATGTCATAATCACAGAATTCTTTAAGGAAGGAAAAGGAGGAATTATCATCAACGGAGAGCCTGGAGGGGTCAGTGGTGCAGCACTGGAGATAGAAGACATGTTATGTCGGGCCCAAGAGGAATTTGCTCGGAGTGAAGAGGAAAACATGGAGGACGATTTGAAGCATATAAATATGGCAGAAGATTCTCGGCAACAACAACAGATTGAGAGGACATGTATGTTCTCTTTAGTGCATTGCATTACTAGACAGTACACATAAACATGTTTATGTAAACATGTTTTTATTTTGTAATGTGTATGTACAGTATCATCTGTCTCTATTGTCTATATTAGCAATCATCAAATATCAGAAGATTCTAACAGACGTTAATGACAAGAAACATCACGAAAGGCTGAGCGAGTTTCGAAAATCTGACCTGCGGATTATAAGGGTGAGCTGCGAGTGTTTTACACTTGTCTTTGTATGTAGGTTTAAAATAATAAATGATCATAATAAATCACCAGTCACGGTTGAATGACAGTCTATTTGAAGGTGCATTAAAGTCTGACTATATTTTGGTAGTGTGTGCTATAAAAGTGTGGTTTTCTTGGTTATTGTTGCTCTAGATTGAAGTAATACAGAACCATGCTCTGAAGCAGCTTTTTGACTTGAACAAAAAACGTATGCAATGTCAACCTCAGCGTCTGTACCAGTGTGTGAAAGCACAGTTCTGTGACCTGATCTGCAGAGTGGGCTTCCAGAGGGACTACGCACCACCCAAAGGTACAAAACTACCACTGCTGTACTGAATGGGATAGGCTTGTAAAAAAAACGCTTAACCAAACAAGTGCACATAGTATAGACTTGAACTAGAGGGCTCATGAGAATCAGAGAGTGGGAAGAAGTCCAGGAGAAGATTTGGTAATTAATGAAACATCGTCCAAAAAAAAGGAACTTTTTAAGACTTGAAAATGACAATTTATTTTCTCTTAATAGTTAATCATAACCCTTCATTAATACTTCTCTCTTTACCTCCAGAACAAAAGTATGGAGCTGGAATATACTTTACTTCTGAAGTGAACAAAGCAAAATCACTGTGGACAGACAGTGAAGAAGAGTATATCTACTTTATTGAAGCTCAAGTGCTGACTGGGAAAGAAACCACTGGTACACCAGGCATTATTGTGCCTCCTCCAATTGGAAATGACCCTTTGGTTCGTTATGACAGTGTGACCAATGGCAAAGGCATCCATGTCACATTTAATGGCCAGCAGGCGTATCCTGAGTTGCTTATTACATGCAGCACTACAAAGAAATTCATGCAGAGCCCCGTCTGAGCTTTTTCTATTACGTGTTGTCTTTATAATTACGTTTTGCATACGTTCACTGAGCATCAATGCCTCATTCAAATTGAAAACAGTAAAGCATTAAACCTAAGCACAACAAAACTGTTAGTATATGGGCAATAAATAAATTAGGCCAATGAGTTGTGGATACATTGATGTGATTAAATATTTCAGAGTAAAATCATAATCAATTTGATTTATATTATCAGGCAGGACCTTGCTGATGTCAAATACTTTTTACGATACTTTGAGCTGTTAAGTTTTGTTCTTCATTTCTTTTCTGGTTAGCTTTGAGGCTGCTCATACTGTATACATGTTTTACTTTAGAGGCTTCTGTGCTTGTTTCAGCTTTAGGGTAAATTTAGCTAAGAGTTGACTTACAATATCAGTAATATGAGTAGTTAAAAACATTCTAATTATATAGGTTTGAAGAGAAAGACATATAAACGGGATGATCTATAAATGTAGGCACTACGTTAATGAGTTGCATGACATATACAGAATTATATAATATTTTGGATTGCACTCTTATTTAGGTAATGGTTTAAAGGTTTGTGATTTTTTGTATACTGTTTGATTTAAGAAATAAAATATAATAGATTTCATATTCTGTATTCGCTCTCTGTGTTCAGTTGATTTATGTCAGACGTGTTTAAAAGAATGAGTAGGCAGATGATAATAATAAATATGATACACAGACAGGTTTAATTTGTAACCCAAACCCAATATGAAGTCTTTTTGAGACACACTCAGAATCAACATTATAGTACATACTTTTAAATAAACAATAAGAACACGAAACTACATGCAATAATTTGTAAAGACTTCAGGCTTTATTTAGATAATTATTTAGTGTTAAAAGCTTGCAGTCCTGATCTGAAAAGAAAAGACAAATCAGTCTTTTTAATTATTCCTAATAAACTTTTATAGATTGTACATAAAGTGGATAGTGGATATGCTGTAGGTAGGCACTTTACAAATTTTACAGTCTGCCATATGAATACATATAAAGCCCTGGACTTTTCATAAAGAACTGTTTAAAGTAGGTTTTACCACAAAAGCATTGCCAAACACTGACCGGATGTGGTAAACACAAAGTCTGTAAATCCACTGTGGCTCTACTGTCCACGTTAAAGGTTGCTGGAACCCTTAAAACTACAGTATATGTAAACACCTGTATTTCAAATTTGGTTCCTAAGCATGTAGGTTTTTAAAGGTGCACCAGACAGTTTTGTTTCAACCATGCAGCTCTTTTCTACTCATTGTTTCAATGCTTTTTAACATCTGCACATAATACGATATGTAATCCTAAAAATCACATGTATGAAATACCATTCTCTAATACAGTCTGATCATTGACACCAGGTCTTATCAGGTTTGATATGCTTATAGTACAAGTCTTACAAGTTAACTACAAGCCGGTGCCATAAAGACGCACACCTACACGATATAGCTAAAAGTTTGCAAACATCTGATCATCACACCCTATAAGTACCTTCCTGAACATCCCATTCCAGACTCAGATTTAACCATTATAATAACGTCCACTCTTCTGAAAAGTCTTCCCACCGGATTTTGGAGCGTGACTGTCGGAATTTGTGTTAATTTGACCACAAAAGCATTTAACCTCTTGTGAGGTCAAGCGCTGATGTTGAACGAGGAGGTCTGGGTTTCCGTTGGCGTTCCAGATTATCTCAAAGATGTTTAATGGAGTTGAGGTCAGGACTCTGTGAAGGACACTCAAGCTCATTCAGTTCAACCTCATCACACCATGTCTCCCTGGAGTTTGCTTTATGCACTGGGGCATTGTCATGCTGGCACAAGTTTGGACTTGTTAGTTTCGGTAAAGGAAGATTTTAAAGCTACAGCATGCACTGGGGTGGCACGGTGGTGTAGTGGTTAGGACTGATTAGCACTGTGCACCTGTAAGGAGTTTCTCCCCATGCTTGGTGGGTTTCCTCCCACCCACAGTCCATGCAGGGTAGGCTAACTGGCATTCCCAAATTGCCCGTAACGTGTGAATGAGAGAGTGTGAATGAGAGTGTGCGTGTGTGCCCTGCAAACATCGTGTCCATGGTGTACCCACCGTTGTGCCATAAGTCTCATGGGATAGGCTCCAAGCCCCCTGCGACCCTAAATACAGGATAAAGTGGTATAGACGTTGAGTGAGTGAGTGAGTACACTTTGGCATTCTATACAAATATTCGGTCTGAGGAAGTGTGATGGTCAGGTGTTCACATACAGTACGTCTGGCCATAATGTGTGGTCTGTATTAGATACTCAACACTCATATACCTCTACTGACTACTGCTAAAAAACAAGAAGATAAACCAGTACAGGGGCCAGCTCAGCTTAATCTTTGTGCGCCATTATTAGCCATTTTCATTTTCCTAATACTAAATTAATGTTGACAGAATGTTTTTAACTCAGTTTCATCGCAAAACCAACCAAAAAAAGAAAGAAAAAAAAAACTCCACTCCCACTTTGAAAAGTGTTAAAGCTGATGTGCAAATGAGATTTTTGTGGGCTTCTCAATCCCTACACCTCTCTATGCCTGTGCGCTCAGAAAACAGGAAGTGCTCTCGTGCTTCTATTGATATCATTTCAAATTCTTAATTTAACAACTGGGAATGTATTGCGAATTTAAACTAAAGGTATCATGTATACCACAGTATTGCTTTATATTCTAAAGAGTCGGCCTGAGTCAGCAGGACAACCACTGCAGTGAAGAACTCGAAGGCTAAAACCACTACTTCCTACATCCCACACAATCATTCATTGGCCTCGGCCATTTCGTTGCCGTCCACCAGCAGGGTGTGGATGATGCCGTCTCTCCTCCTGCCACTGCTAACGGCCTTGATGCAGCAGTCATGGTCGCCTAGAGTGAAGTGTGTCTCTGTGCCGTCGTCCACAAACTCGCCCTGCATTACAATCAGAAGAGTAATTACAACTTTATGGTGCGACTAAAGCTGATACTGAGATCTGGCTGTTTATTTGTGGTGAGACCAAAGGTAAGAACGTGTCCATAAAGTTTTGTGACCATCAATAGTCACTGTCTCTGCCGTGCTTGTTAAACATGAATCAATGCTAACTGCAAAGCATCAACTAAAGTATTTCCACTTATGTGGTTATGAACGTTCCTGCTTCTCAGCATTCCGATACTTTCTCTTAACTCTTTCCTCATACTTACAGCTGTCTCCATTTTCTGTCCATTGCACCAAATGTCCATGGTGTCTTTCTCTGTTCAGGACGAGAGAGAAAGAGAGAGAGCGCGAAACTATTTACTAAAGTGTTGTAAAATCCTGATAAGTGCAATAATACTGCTCAATGCACTTTCTGTTTCACCCATAACTACATGCAAATATAATTTCATAAGCACAATAAAGGCTTCAGACAGTTAGTACCGCATACAGTTTTGTAAAGTCCCCGTAGCTTTAATGGCATCTGCTCTAACCGGTCATGACTAACTAAGCAAATTATTTCTAGAGGAGATAAATGAAGTTTGTTGGAATGTAAAAGGTGTTTTACAGCACTTCGGTAAGGAAAGCCAAATGACAACATGTTGTGCGAAGCTGCAAAAACACCCATCACTGAACTACAGAGCCTTGCATAAATTTTCACCCCATTAAACTTTGTAGCAATGCAACTCAAACTTTAACTAACTAAACTATTTAAACTTTAACTATTTAGACCAATGCTTCTCGATTTTTCCTTTTGGGAATCAACTGTTTAAAATCATAGATATCATACCAATAAATAGCAAATAAGCTCCTGACTTGGGTCTTCTCTAACTGGGAATTTCCATGATGTTACTTAAACACTGTGCATTACCAACTTACCTAAACTCTCGGTTTGGCATGTAGAAATGAACACATCATCATATCAATAAAACACTATGGTTCATAGTAAAGCTTCATATGTCAAAATCTTCTCACCCAGGACGACTCTGCAGTCCACACCATCCAGGTTAAGCAGCCAAGTGCTCGTCACTTTTGACCGGTTCTCCATGTACTTCTTCAGGCTCTTTCCGTTGATCTCCAGCGTGTATTCGTAGGCGAACCCGCTCACTGCATCAATGTTGATGGTGGCCTTTGTGTCTGCGTTTCCTACATAAAACGTCTCCTTACCGACCAGTTTGAACATCCAATCTCTTCTCAAGACCTCCTTGCAAAGCACATGGATAAATGAATATTACACAGGGATAATTTTATGAGTTAAAATGACAAGTCATAATCTGAGGAGTTATCTGATAATTAACACTTCAACTTCATCACTATTATCATACCAAATAGCATGCACATTTCAAAATATTAAATGAGATTTGTACACGTTATGGACAAAAGTTTGTAGACACCCGACCCAACCAGCACATCCATTAGAGATTTATCTCTGCCTTTGCGTTTATAATAAACTCCAATCTTCTGGGAATGCTTTTCACTTGATTCTGAATCCGTGCACATTCAGGTACAAAAGTTTAATTGAGGATTAATGATGTTGATGTTGCTGATGATGTTGGAGTGCAGTCAGGGTTCTAGTTCATCACTGGGGTTAAGGTCTGGGAAATCTGGTTTCCAAGTGAAGGGACATCGCAATACTGTGTGCATCAAAAAGTGTAGGAAAGGAACAAGTAAGTGTGATGGGGCAGAATTGGTGTTCCCAAATTTCCCACAGTGTGTGAATGAGATGTGATGAATTGGCATTTGGCAGGAGCCCTTATCCAGTGTGACTAAAATTTTTATTTCAATATATTTCTGAGTAGTTGAGGGTTAAGGGCTTTGCTCAAGGGTCATACATTGGGGTTTGAACCCAGGACCTTCCAATCAGTAATTCTACACCTTAACCACTGAGCTGCCTCTGCACCCACAGCTCCATGAGAGACTGCTTAATTTCCATGGCACCCCCTACAGGGTGTACCGCACCTTGTACCCCAAGTCTCCTGGGATAGGCCCTGGGCCCCCTGCGACCCTGTACACAGGATAAAGCGGTATAGCCGATAAGTGAGTGAATGAGATGGGCTGGTGAAAAACTTTTGGCCATGTAGTGCTTCCTTCACTTCAAAGAAACTTAATTCTTGGCCTGTAACAGGTTACGACTTTCCCCACCTTGCCATCAACATGGATGACCCGTTTCCCCGTGGTGGTGCCATGCTCAAACTCGATCCTGTGAACCCCATCACTCAGGGCCACATCCCAAACCCCGACCAGGTCCCCGGACATGATCCCTCTTGCCCAGAGTTCACCACTGGAGATCCAAGATACCTTCAGAAAGCATGGATATTAGACTAAATCAAGCAGTGAGACATATATATGTATTTAAGAGACTTTTCAGTAATCATACACTATTACCATGGAAACATAATCCATGTATTTTAATGTTAAACCTGAGCTGCTGCCTTTGCTCCAGCAGTTAATGCTTTAGTTTATCCGTTTTAACCAAAGCTAGCTACTAGCAAACAGCTGCGCTCAATCTCACGGCCGTATCCCAAATTGCTCTCAGAATCACACTTAGTGCATCACACAGCGCTATTACGTCATACACTACAAAGCGCACCTACGCACAGAGTGATGATTCATTCGGTACTCGGCCAATGTGCGTTTAAACGCCGTAAGTTAGCAGGCTAACTACTGCACAGATTAAAAACAGTTTTTTACCTGGATTATACGATGATTCGGACACAATTGATAATTCCTCTTCTTTAAGATGTCCGAGGAGTCTCGATAATCCGCCAAGTTTTGCTCAGTAGCCCCCGAAAAGCTAGCAAGCTAACAACAATAATCTGGTCCGCTAACAACATGTGTAACCATGGTAACAATGGCCATTACCACCGACGAAAAAAAAGAAGCTCCCGCTACTGCCCTCTACCGGCCGTAGAATTTAATTTTTATCTTCATCTTCTATACCGCTTACAACCACAAACGTAAATGTGATAGACATAGTTGTAAAGCGGAACAAAATACAAATAGTAAACTCTGAAAACTGTGGTGTGAATTTGCATTCAGTCCCCTTTACTCTGATACTCCTACCTACACTCCAGTGGCACCAACTGCCTTCAGAAATCATGTAATTAGTAAATACAGTAGTGTCCACCTGTGTGTAATTTAATCTCAGTATAAATTCAACTGTTCTGTGAAGCCCTCAAAGATTTTTTAGAGAACATTAGTGAAGAAACAGCATCATAAAGCCCAAGGAACAAGAGATGCAGTTGAAGAGAAGTTTAAAGCAGGGTTAGTCTGCTTTAAAATATCCCAAGCCTCAAAATATCTCACGGGCCACGGTTCAATCTATCAAGAGAAAATGTAAAGATAATGGCACAACTGCGAACCCACCAAGACATGGCCGTCCAACTGAACTGACAGGCCAGGGGAGCTTTAAGGAGAGCTTTAAGGAGAGAAGCAGGCAAGAGGCCCATTGTAACTCTGGAGGAGTTCAGGTGGGGTCACTGCAGGTTATTCCAGGAGACTTAGGGGTACAGTACATCCTGGACAGTATGGGTGTCAATCCACCACAGGGCACACAAACACACTATAGACAAGACAATGTGTCTTTAGACAAAGTAACTGGAGGAAACCCACCAAGCACAAGGAGAAAATGCAAACTCCCATGCACAAAGACCTGAGGTGGGAATCAAACCCGGACCAAGGAGTTGTGAGGCCACAGTGCTAACCACTCCACCACTGTGCTGCAATCACAATATTTGCAATGTGTAAATGAACTAAGTGTGGTAATGGCACCGGAATAAATATTTTCTGGCATATTTCATTTACCTCATTCTTCCATAGGAGAAGATAATCTGAAACTTAAATGGATTTATGCAAAAGTTTAAACCCACCCGACAAAAGTTTTTCACACTTTTAACATGTTTCATTTGTTTATACATATTCTATACCCTTTTATCCTGTATACTAGGTAACACGGGCCTGGAGCCGATACCAGGAGACTTAGAGCACAAGACAGGGTTCATCCTGGACAGGCTACCAATCCACCACAGACTTTTTACAAACTTCTAGCAGATCACAATTACATTTAACATTAATACATGTCAAGAATTTGGTACAACTGTTACCATGAAAATCATAACACAGACACTGTGTTCCATCTCATAATCCATGTTACATTATGTGGCTAAAGGTATGTGAACACCTGCCCTTTACACCCACTTATGTTTAGTGAAGATCTCATTACAGAGCATTACATCTCATTACATCTTACCATCTGTCCAGTTTCCGGTCTCCAGTCCACTAGATTTTTCATTAGTGCTTGGATAGCATCAAGGTAGAATGTTTTCTTAGTATGCTAGAGCTATGATCAGGCTTCCTGCTTCACATCTGTAGCTTTGGCCTTTCGGGAACTTCTTTGATGGCTGGGATGTGGCAATAACTCTCAGCCGAGTTCCTGTAACGTGCAAGTGGTGTTGATGAATGCTTGTGTGTACAGTTCCCACAGATGCGTCTCTTCCACCAGTTGGTGACAAATTATCGGTCAATCTTCAAGGATCAGCTGTTCCACTTGCTGAATGTTCATGGCAACGACAGCAGTTGGCTCCGAGCCACCTCACCCGGGATCATCATTCACTGATATAAGGCCTGCTTTAAAACATTTGCACTATTCAGTAATGATAATTAGGATTAACAACAATTATTAGTTAAGTAATAACTTGTTTTACTGTTTGAGTTGTGTACTGTTTGATGATACTGATAGTGAAAAGCTCTTAGAGTTCTATCCCCTTTTTATTGGTTTGTTATTTACATGCATCACTAGAGGGCACTGCAACATCCCATTTATCCAAACACAAGTGCTGCAAAAGCTTTCAAGGCATTGCCTTAGTTCTATCCCACAACCAATTAATTAGAATATAAAAATGAAATATAATAAAGAGGACTATGGAAACTCATTGCACTAATGACTATCTTTCATCATCAACATCTTTATCACTGCTATTTGTCCATCTAATGAGAGGAATAGCTTTTCAAGAGCTGGTAATATTTCTTGCTTCTATGACCTTAATTTTGCCCGGCATTGTCAGGACTAGTAGGTATATCACACCCATTCACTGCTGGAAATGCTGGAGGTGCTATAGTGCTAACCACTAATGATTCTCTCACTTATACCGCTATCCTCCTGAGACGTAAAAGAAAAAATTTATGCATATAATTTTTTTTTTAATATAACATAAGTCTGTGAGATGTCAGAAACATGTCTCAAAGATTTTTTTTTTCCAAAACTGTCATTTATTTATTAGTTATAACATGTCCCTTGTAGTGGACACTGGGTCTTGCTTTGTCAAAAGAAGTGCTAACGAATGAATTTTAGTTCTATTTAGTAATACTGTATATAATATAGTTATATAATTATATTTAATAATATAATAAGTTATAAAGTTGAAAGCAACAATGAGCAGGCCCAAGCACCCTGTGCCATCACCACCCGGGCAAAGCTATGATGTCACTCAATGTGATGTCATTGAACGTGATGTCACTCAATGTGATGTTCCACAGAAGGTTCTTAACCACTTTTCGGTGTATGTTTAAGACATCGTCACAGCTGACCAGTTTGAGATATCAAAAATTTACATCCTCAATGTCTTTAGATCGCATAGACCCGGTTCAGTGTCGATTCTATAATTCCCTAGGAGGAGTGTATTGAATTCCTTCGGGTGTGTTTTGGCAGACAAAATATAACTGACTTCCTGTTGAGTTGAGCCCATGACATGCAATGTGAAATTTCTTTATCTCAATGAGCTGTCATTCGTGCAAGTGTGTATGAGCCAGTGGTTCTCAAAGTGTGGGGCGCACCCCACTAGTGGGGAATACAGACAAGACAGGTGGGGCGCAATGAACGGGAGGAAATTAGTGGAAAATAACAAGAAAGTACCTATTCTAATTCATGCTTTTCTTTATTGATAATGAAGAGCGTACGCTCAAAACTAAACAATCACATACAAATAAATGGATCATTAAAAAAGTTTGAGAACCACTGGTATGAGCTATGCAGCGAAATCTCACGTGAGCCACACCAGGGGCCCAGACTTTCTGCCATCCTAATAGCAGCAGATTTCAATGTCTGCCAATTGTCATAAGTTTTTGAGCATGTTGATACCCCCAATAAGCTCAAAATAGTGAAGAAAAAAAAGAATTCCTAGAAAAACCATAGGACTCTTCACACACTATGATGACATAGTGCTGATGTCATAGTGCTTGGGCCCTAATAAGATACATATGTATACAAAAAGTCTGGTCTTTTGCCAGTTTTCCAGAGGCCTGGTGGTCTGATCTGTACTGGCAGCCAGATCAAAGCAACATAGGATGGTACGGACAGTCCATTTCCTTCTGAAGCTTGACACTGGATAGAGGCTGATCATGTGGTCCACTCCGCCCATGTTTTTATTAAACTCTGTTACAACAACAGGTATAGTTGCAGTAACATGGCGCTTGTCTTTTGTTAACCAACTTAGGCAAATATACTGAGGCTGTATTCCATGGATGGAAGATGCCAAAGGACCTTTCTTGTTGTCCAGCCATTTTGTTATAGCAATCTCTGAGTGTTTCCTGACCATCATCTCTGATGCGCCTCTCTTCTATTCATTGTCACTGGACAATTAAGATGTACAGATCTAAAAAAAAAATGAAGACTCCTTTAAGCGATCCGGCACTTTGATAGAGGTGAAATACTGATGTAGGTATAGGTGGGATCCTCCTGGTAGTGATCCTGCCATGCAAACAACAGCATTTCCTCCAATCCCCACCTGCTTGTTTTGAAATGTGTTTTGACTCCTGTAGACTTCATAATTAAGCACCAAACCACTGGGACTGGCAAACACAAAGGCCCTGCGACCTTTGAGATTTGGTTTCCCAGGCTCACATTGGCACACAGGACACTGACCTGTAAAAGGAATCATTTGCTCATCTGTGCCATCTTTGAGGGATCTTGATCAATTGAGGCAGCCTTGTTGACTGTTGGTTTCTGTTTAAAAGAGACCTGATCTTCCAAAGAGCATCCTCTTTTTTTTCTGGACATCCACAATGGCAAGGTCATTTGATGGACTGGCGAAGTTTAAAAAATCTGTCCCTGATTATTGCATTGGCAGTAATGGACTTTCTGTAATGGCATTGTCTTTCCTGCCCAAAACATATGAAGTTTAGTGTATTTGAGGGCAAGAGTTGAAAATGGGATAAAGTCTGTCCCCTAAAAAGGACATGGAGTAAAATGTGTATTTTGAAAGGCTTAAAATTAATATGGCGGCACGGTGGTGTAGTGGTTAGCACTGTCGCCTTGCACCGCCAGGGTCCGGGTTCGATTCCCCGGCCAGGCTCGATTCCCGTCTCTGTGTGCATGGAGTTTGCATGTTCTCCCCGTGCTTGGTGGGTTTCCTACGGGTACTCCGGTTTCCTCCCACAATCCAAAGACATGTAGGTTAGGTTAATTGACATTACAAATTGCCCGTAGTGTGTGAATGAGTGTGTGTATGTGAGTATGTGTGTGTGCCCTGCGATGGATTGGCACCCTGTCCAGGGTGTACCCCGCCTTGTGCCCTAAGTTTCCTGGGATAGGCTCCAGGTCCCCCGCGACCCTGTATATAAGGATAAAGCGGTACAGAAAATGAATGAATGAATAAAATTAACATGCCCTTATAAAATTGTAATATACTGTAATGTAGTTAAAATCTTCACAAATAAAATACAATATCATAAGAAAAAATAACTACATGCTGTATTTAAAAATTTGATCACTTAAACCTCATACTGCCATAGAATGTGCTTTCTGCAATCGCCGCCAATTTAGAAAGACAGAACATGTGATCTGTTGGCCACACCCCCACTTGTGTGACATCAATAGAAATCCCAATGTGTACTCTTTACATTACATTAGGAAACAAACACACTGCATGCATGGTGTTTGAAATAAAGACCACAGTATCATGTCCCGCACAGAGGACAAAAATTCATTGCTGGGTCTCAGGAGGATATACAGCTTTATCCTGTATACAGGGTGCTTATCCCAGGAGGCACGAGGTGGGGTACCAATACATCACAGGGCACACACATACACAATCTCATTCACACACACTATGGAAACACAATTTGGGAACGGCAATTAGCCTAATTTGCATGTCTTCGGACTAAACCGGAATACCCGGAGAAAACCCCCCAAGCATAGGGAATACATGCTTTATTCTTTACCCAATCTGGCACAGCAGGTACCATTGCTAGTGTGGCACACAGACCCGAGGTGGGAATTGAACCCGGACCCTGGAGGTGCAAGCTGACAGTACTAAGTCACCATATCGCCCCAAAAATGATTATGTGATCTTAATGCTTATTTAATTTGTTAATTCACTCATCTTTATTATACTTTATCCTGGTTGAAGAGGGGTGGGGGGGAGGCGGGGTGTAAATTATCCAGGAATCCCCTGGGGTTCAAGATACGAATACACTTTGGGGCGTGGAGCAATGGAGCTCTTGTGCTAGTGTGGATATAGTATAGTATAGTATAGTATAGTATAGTATATATAGTATAGTATGACTGCCAGGAAGTACCCTAACTAAAGATTTAATCATGAGATGCCACTTTCTCAGGTTTCTTTTGACGTGGGGGCAAAACTTGTTTAAACGTGTTTGGAATCAAACCTGCTATGTCCTTTGCACTGATACAACACTGAAAGTATGTCTTCTTTCATTCTTCATCAGTCTTGTCTTGGCATCTTGTGACTTCCTAGGTATTTTCCACTGAAAATCACTTTATTTATATGTAATAAAGGGTTGTATTATTAGGAGGAGTTTCAACAGATTGGTATGGAGTAACACGCATACTATAGCGTCTGTAAGGATTTCTTCAGTGCATCAGCACCTGCTTTGAGATAATGTTCTTTGAGGTCACTTTCTGGAGTGATAAGACTTTTAGAATAATGGGGACATCATTTGCTACTGTAGGTCCATTATGGTGCATGCAAATGTCTTGGGAAAATGCTTGAGGTTAGCAGCGAGTTATTAAGTGTAGTAATATACAGTATTAGTGTTATATTGTAATATATTACTTATTTAGTGTGTAGTTATTCTTAAGTGAATAAAAAAGCCAGAGTCGTTGTCCTTGTCAAATTTTATTTGACGATGTCTTCATTGCTGAAAAGTATTCATAAATAACCGGGCTTAACATCCATCTTTGTCAGACGCCTTCTTTCACAGAATGAATAAACAACCTCTCAAAAAACTCTGCTGACCTTCAGGTTGGCAAGACACCGTCCTCCTTCCTGTCTTTCCTCCCTCCCTCCTTGCTTCTTTCCCTTATGATCAAAATAAGACCATATTTATAACCTGGCCATATCTTGCCATCCATTCACCCGTTACGCTCTGGGCCATATTCACATATGGCACTTTATTCTGTTTGAAGTTAATGTTCCAGGAAATATTGTGTGAAATATTATAAATGGCTTTATGATAGCAAACAGTCATGCTCTATTAAACATCCAGCAAAGGCTGAATACAAATAAACAGACAGGAACATGATAAAACACTGCTCAAACACCAACTGAATGGCTAAATCAGGTAATCTCGGACCCAGACCAACATTAACCTTATTAGTATGCATTGATGCTTTAAGACTCACTGTAATATTGTTTGCTGTTTTAGGAGAAAAATCAGCGATAGGTTTGTGAGCGGGGTGTATTGCAGCCAATGGAGCAGTGTGTATTTTCCAACAAAAGCACATCCTGAAGTGTTTGATTCACATTTTTCTATTAAAAATTTTTTTATACTAACATTTTGACTAAAATACAAAAAACAAAAAAAAATGACACGGAAGCTGCGATGATCAGGCCCAAGCACCTGCACCTTTGCCGCCCAGGGCACGCCAGAAAGAGAGTGGGCACAAGAAGTTTATGCTACTTTAAAATGTGGAATGAAGCAGTTAGTAGGAAGCCATATCTGGGGGAATTCTACTGTAGGGCATTGGATAGGATAGATTGGATAGGTTTATTGGTTTATTGTTACATTACTGATTCTTCCTGTTGCGTTTTCTGATCATTTGATGGTGTTGTGTAATGTTTTCATGGCCAATATCAATCAAGTGTCTCGCTCTCTCAAATGGTTCAGATCTCATTGGGCTCAATGTCTTGAGATCAAATTGGCCATGTGTGGTGGTGATCGTGTAAATGTCCCTGTGCAACACCTATGAGCCACTCAGGTGTCCTAATGGTAGCAGATTCCAGCTTGCAAGGATGTTTTATCTGTTTGAAGTTCCTTTTGATGTAGTGGAGAATCTGCTATCCGGTGTCACTCAGTATAAACTTCATCAATAAAAAAATGAAGCTTGTCACATTACAAGAAGCAATAAAACCCTCCATCCTGAACATTTAGCTGTGTCAAAAAAAACTTGCTACAACTATAACCGTGAAGTGCTGCGCGGATTTCTTCTCACTACAAACTTATTTTGTTTATCTGAATCTTATAAAATTCCATATAATATCCAAGTGTGCGATAACGTTGTGCAACCCAGATCTCTAGATGCGTTTTAGTGTTCTCCAGTCTGTAGTCCAGCCAGCCCGGGCTACAGTTTATTTCGTAACAAACTTGTTTAATCCAGCCTAACAGCAAGACGGTACACAACCAACGCTTTTGCTTCCAATATCCATGAAATCCAGTCACTTTCTGTTGCAGGTTACCTCCGCCCTCTCTTACTCAAAACTGTCCCTGTTAACCCAGGGCAGATAGCAACTTGTTAGTTGCTCTCAGCTGAAAGGCTCATCTCTCGCAAATCAAATGGCAGACGTGCAAAGATAGACCGATAATAAGGTACTGTAAATTGTTAGCACTGTGGATCTGTTTGTATGTTTTTCCTGCGCTTGACGGTCCAAAGACACGCAGATTAGACTAATTGGTGTCCCAAATTGCCTGTAGTGTGTTTGTGTTTGTATGTGTGTGTGTGAATGAGTGAATGCAAATTATATCAAAATACCATAATACTTGATATTTAATTAACAATTACCTTATCGGTGTTCTGCACATCATTATAAATAATATATATATCAATACAGTCGACTTCAAATACTGAGATCTGGATGTCATTACCAGATTAATGAAGATTGATGAAGAAAATTAAAATGTAAGGACTTTCTTAAATTAAAAAAGAAGAATGAAAAAGGCAAAGAACAATGCAGCCCCATGCCTGTGCTGGCTTTCAGCCCACAAATTGCTAAATGGTCAGAACTTCTTATTAATCAGATTTAAAAGTTCAAGAGTGTAAATGAAGGCTTCTCCAGTGTAATATGGCTTCGCTAAACAACCCCCTTGGTGCAATTAAATATGTCTAAAATAAATTAAATAAATGTAGGATTTTAAAAGTAACTATGCCTGGCTTAAATAAAAAACAAGTCCTTTTGAAAAGGTCAAATTATTGGGCAGAAAATTACTGGGAATTGCTGGAACTGTCCAAGACATTATTTTAACTTAAAAGGATAGTGCTGAACCATCAACTTTGTGGAAGAAAGTCCAGGATCTTGTTACAACACTTGTTAGTGAAGCTAATTGGGATAAAAGGCTTTAATTTGCTAGGAAGCATAAATAATGGTCTTTGGAGCAAGGGAAAGGTCATGTGGTTTGATGAGTCCAGGCGGACCTTCTTCCAGAGCGATCAACAGGATAAGAAAGTGCATAAAGCGATGCGCCCATCAAGCCTCTGGAGGTAGTGTTACGGTATGATCTGGAGTTGCTTCAGTTGGTCAGGCCAATGCTCAGCAATGCTATGTACTGTAGAACTCTCACCGGCATAGTAAATATCATTTCCACTGCTTTCAGGAAGCTAATTATTTTATAAGGAAGGAAGTCATAAGCCACAGCAGTGGAACCAATTGGGTCCTGTTTTTTTTTTTTTTTTTTTTTTACAACTGGTTGATTTTTCATGGGTCCTATTAAAGCCGTATATGTCCATATGTTTTCTAGTGCACTTGAAGCCTCGTTGCCAACTGTACATGAAAAAGCCAGATGAGCAAGAAAGCATGAAGAAGGCTTCACAAAGATTAATAAGCGCAAAACATAATTTATAACCTATGATATGAACAGCTGTGACAGGTGCCAGAGGACCTTGGAACCTGTGAGCGTTTTCAAGCTCTGAACTGCATTCGGGTTCATTTCTCAAATGTTCTTGCGCAACTAAAAGCAGCAAGGAGTGGGGAGTTATGAAATTCAGCAGAGTGAAATTCTTTTTCATATTCAGTTCGATTTACATTTATTTGTATAGCACTTTTGATGCTGAACATTGCTGCAAGGCAGCTTTAAAACAAATTATTAGAATAATGAAAGAAAAAGGTACCAATTATAATTGTCAGTTTACAGTTTTATTAAATGTATAGATAATATACTGTATTTTTATTGTGTTTTACAGTAACATAGAGTTCACTTATGCTGATAAAGGCATGGGTAGAAAGCAAAAAAAGAATTCATTGTAATTTCAGTTCTAAAACTGTTGAGTGACTGCAGTCACAAGCCATCACAAAAAAAAATTAAAATAAAAAAACTGCCCACATCAGCCCAATCCAAGGCCATCTTCATGAAACATATTTACTGTAGCACATCACAGAATGTTAGGAAGCTGGGAACAGAGCACTGAGTCAGCAATGATATGGCACCCCTGGAGCAGATAGAGTTAAGGGCCATCCACAAGGGCCCAACAGTTGAGCCCATTTAGGTCCAGTCCTTGTACCTGAACAGTTTCAGATGAATGTGTTTTTGGTTGTTTATTTGTTGAGCCACACAGTGGCATATGAATCATTTAATTATATAAAACATCCAACTGAAGGCATGAACCAGTGTGAAACAGGTGCCGATGATGACAGATGATTAGTATACTGCTGATGCTGAGTGGCTGGAACAGACAAGAGGGGAAATGAGGCTGCTGCTGCTGATGCAAAACATTTATTTTTACTGTAAATTGTATCTTTAGGCACTTATAGAGTGTCACAGTAAAATATTTGCTTCATGTCTTTCATTTAATCTAACTTTATATGACTTGTCTTGTTGCTGGACAGCCTACTACTGGATCTTGCACTATTAAACCCTAACAGATTAACCAAATCCTAATGAACCTATTCATGTAATATCTTCAGAGATTTCAATAAACAATTTTTTTGTAGATGCTCTCTTGGCCTTCATGTACCGACTGAAGACAGCTATTCTGAGAGCATGTCCATGCGATGTAACAACAATCTCGACACTCGCTGTCTGCGTTTGTGTACATGTCTTTCAAAGCATGTCTTGTGATTAGCTTCTTGGCATTGCTATTTTGACAGGATACAAGACACAACAGGTTAATGTTTATCTTTTTCAATTTCAGTACCTACTTACTGTCATAACCAGGAAAATGCCAATCTGTCAGATTTTTACAAAGATTGCATGTAACCATGATTACGTAATTAACTGAAATAAAATGAGTAACTGATGTTGGACGATCTGTTTGGTCCAGTTTACAAATGTTGCCCATTAAAAGGCTCCATAATGATGAACTAAGCATTCCAGAAGTGATTTTCATTTTAATCTGCAGTGTACCTTGTATTTCTCAGTAATGCAATTGTTTATATTCAGATTTTCCTGCTATTACAAATGAAAAACATTCAAAGAACAGCTGGGGGGGGGGGGGGAACCCTAACCCTTAGATGTGTTTACAAGTCTCTTTCCTTATTGACACTTTTCTAAAGGCTCTTCACACCACAAGTTCTATTTAGCCTCAGGAAAAGCAATCTTATCAGAATTCAATATTAAACTCTCAGTGTTTCTAGGTTCTCATGCTGGAACGGAAAAAGACAAATTTCTGCAAAAAACAAAACGACCCCATGAGACATACACCGATCAGCCATAACATTCCGACCACCTGTGTAATTTTGAGAAGGTCTTCCATTTTGCCACCATAACAGTGATGTCCTGTGTGTTCTGACACCCTATACTGTAGGTAGGTAGATCCTGCCCACTACAGAGCAGGAACATCCCACAAAAGCTGCAGTTTTGGAGTTTCTCTGGAGTTTCTAGACTGTCTAGCCATCACAGTCTGGCTCCTGTCAAAGTCATTCAAATCCTTATGCTTGTCCATTTTTTCTGCTCAACAAGGTCCAACAAGGTTCACATGCTGCCTAATATACCCGACTCACTTCCAGCTGCTATTGTAATGGATGTTTACATTTTTTGCCGTGTAATGATACTGAAACTGGTGACACAGTGGTTAGCACTGTCGCCTTGCAAGGTCCGGGTTCGATTCCCGACCAGGCTCGATTTCACTGTGTGTATGAAGTTCTAAAAGTGCTATTTGTTTGTTTACTTATTTATATATACAGTATCAGAAGGATTATCTTCTTCCATTTGTTGTATGGAAGGGACGGAGCTCAGGGGTGGCCAGTGTCACTCCAGCATGGAGCAAGGCCACATTATTTATTGTTATTGTTAGTGCAGATTCAAAATGGGACATAATGTGAAACACAGCAACTTAAAATAGTAATCCTGACTCATTTAGTTATGTTATTTTATGGTAAAATTTCAACACAAAGAACTGTCATTGACTGCAATGTTGGGCAGGAATAAGGATGTTTTGCTAGC
Source organism: Channallabes apus (assembly GCA_030522415.1). Lineage (NCBI taxonomy): Eukaryota > Metazoa > Chordata > Actinopteri > Siluriformes > Clariidae > Channallabes > Channallabes apus. The sequence goes on from CM060109.1 coordinate 15,876,280, forward strand.
TAGCACCAAAATGAATTATTCCTCGGCCAGAGCAAACAAACATTGACATTCCCAAACCATTCACAATTATCTCAGATCACATATCAACCACAGTGTCATTAGTGCATTTGGGAGCTCTCACAGACAGAAGAGGGTTGATGGCGTGTTCCTCCGAATGCGTTAGGCCACCCCTTAATGTTTAAGTTCAAAATGGCTTTATGCATCTTGGAGGAAGCATGTGATTAACATTGACATCACATTGAAGAGACACCAGACAGTGGTGATTTGGCTGAAACCAGTCATGGGGAAACCAGGGGTAGTTATAAAATGGATTTTAATATATAATATATTGTAGCCTGGGCGGGGCGGCGGCTGACGACCATCATGCCTTGCGGGGGTTCTCTATGTGTCCACCATGAGAGAGAAGGGTGTTTAGGTTAATGGCTTTGGCCAGGTTTGTGTGTGTGTACTGTAGGTGTGTGCGTATTTGTATTTTTTTGCAAACCTGTCTTCTGCATCATATAGATTAGTAAATACTTCTGCTTGTAATGTCAAAGTTTTCGATTTGAGACACAGCTCATTGCCAATAATCACAGCAACAGCAGAAGGTTTAAGAGAAACAGAGCTTGTCAGTCTGCTTGTTAACACCGCAGCGCATGAAATCACCAAACCTTTTCTGCACTTCGACTTAGAAACCAGACGGACAGGGATATTTTGGCGCTGACGTGCCATGTAGTGAATGTCTCTATTATTCCTCCAGATGAGATGTACCCAAGATACGCAGACAAGTATGTGAACAATACCACTTGCACTACTGCTGTTTCAACGTGCACATGTAAAGTCATGTGTCAAGTATAGATTAGACTACTCTGCTTCACGCTGGGCCTTATCACGTTACCCCAGCAAGGATATATACTGGCCTGGAGAGTTTAAAGTGCAGGAAATATTCAGTCACTTACCTTACACCGTACATAGCTTAGATAAATATATGATATCTATGCATACTGTTATGAAAGTAGGGCTAGGGTAGCGCAGTGGTTAAGGTGTTGGACTACCTCAACGGCTGAGATGTTAAATGAGATCAAATGTAAGTTACTCTGAATAAATGTCTGTGCCAAATGCAAGTTACAGATATGTCTAATAAAATCTTCAACTGTTGCTCTAGTTTTCGGACTCCTGGTATAAAATTTAGCATAATACAGGGTGACACAAAAAAACGGGAACTTTTTTACAATCCAATAAAACTAGAAGTGATAAAAGAAATACATTTTATTCATAATTGAAACCAAAAACTTGCCATTTACAAAACATTGATGGAATTTATCTTTTTTTTTTTTTTAATGCTTGGTGTGAAAGAACTTGACTGACCTCAACCCAATCGGGCACCTTTGGGATGAACTGAAACAGAGATTGCGAGCAAAGCCTAATCATACAACATCAGTGCCTGACCTCATAAATGCTCTACAGTATGAAGAAGAGTAGAACACATACAAACATACGAATACGAACATTCGAGTTATGAACTTAAATGCATTCATGTATGTTCAGTAACGGAAGTTAGATCACCGGCGAACATTGTCACGTGCATGCAGCGTGCATCCTCTGCAAGTGTAGCACAAGGCCAGAATGTCTGGAAGCAAGCGTAAAAGCAGCCGCGACAAAGCTGGTATTGCTAAGAAGTGCCAATCAGTAATGATGGAGACAAAAGTGAAAATAATTGATAGAATAGAACAAGATGGAAACATGACAGACATTGCTAGTTTTTGAGCAAGAATCATTTAACCATTTGCAAGATTCTAAAGAACATTGTACTGTACTACTGTATACTTTGTATATCTAGTTGTCTTAGTATCCTAGTACCTAGACAATGTTTGATGGACTTACGAGCAAACTTGACTTATGAACGAGCTCTCAGAACAGAGAGTACATACAGAAATATATACATACATAATATAATACATAATATAATACATGCTACACTGTATATAATAAAATATTGATATCAATTGCGCAGTAACTTTATGCAGCATTTGTATATACAAATATACAAAACACACACACACTATTGTAAATGCACTTTTTCACCTCTTTACAGTCCACCTTAAAAAAAATGTGGTACAGTTTCCTGAAACGCCCCGTGCCTAAAGCAACACACGCGCGCGTTACCTGCCTGTATAGTGTCTGTGTGTGTGTGTGTGTGTGTTCAGAGTAAACTCAAAGGACACTGATAGGATTTGGGGTTGAAATCGCATTTCTCGCTTCTTATTTTTATTTAAACACATGCTGGAAGATTTTCAGAGAGTGCGCGTGCTCGTGTGCGTGCGGGCGTGTGCGCGTGCGTTTGTGCGCGTGTATGTGCGTGCTCCTGCTTTTTAAATGCCTGCTCTGAACTGAAGACTGAAGGAGGAACATCATAATCATATTCTGCGTGTAATCATACACCATGATGGAAAGACGACTCTCCGGCTCTCCAGCACCATAAACTTTAGCATTTTGTTATTTTAAGATATTGTTGCATCTTGAAGCAAAAAGATACTTATGACTGTGAAGCTCTGGAGTTTTATTCCCAGGTTGAGGGATTTCTTTTCCAGATAGTTGCTGGAGTAATTTTACAAACCTAACCATGTTGGATAACGACAGGTATGCAGGCAAGAAGAGGAAGAAGCCTGTTCAGAAACAGTAAGTCGCCATGCTATAATAATAATAATAATACTAGAGAAGTGTGTTTTTGCTTAAATGTAAGCATGCAGCAACATGTAGCAGTGACTAGGCAATTATTATATTAATAAGTATTATCCTGTAAATCTATGAAGTGAACTTCCATTGTTTGTGGTTTGTCTAGGTTAGATTAAGAAACCTGCCTTTTTATTGCCATTCATATAATTGAGCCCAATTGTTAATCCTGAACTATACCAAATCGCGTCCGGTCCATATTTAGCACACTCCGTGTTACATTATACCATAGGAAGCTTTAGGGCGCCTGTGTAGGAAATATGAAAGGATTTGGGCACGAGCGATAGTCGCGAGCGGAGTTTTGCTTCGCACGCGATGCTCGAGAAAGGGAGGGGGTGAAGAGCGCGCTGGCCTCAAGTATGTTAGTGTAATCTGATCTACACTACACCCCCCCCCCCCACCCTCACCCTCAGCACCACCTTTTTTTCTTTCTTTCTTTCTTTTTAATGTGGGAAAGCTCTTTTCCCATCTCCGCTGCCCCTCTGTTGACATATTTTAGGACCCGCTCTGTTTTTTTCCCCTCGGAAAAAAAAATAAGTCGTTCACACGAAACGAACTGAGCAACCCTGGAGACGAGAGGAACGCACGCAAGTCGGGAAAAACCGGCTACTGCGCATGCGCACGAGACACCTCGTTATTTTATAACTCGTGTATAAACAACGACTAAGTTTTATGGATATAGAATATGATGAATAATATACAAACACAAATGTTATTATAAATTATGGCGGCGTACTGGTTAAGCACTGTCTCCTTACACCTCCAAGGGTCAGGGGTTCGATTCCCACCTCAGGGTCTGTGTGCGTGGAGTTTGCTTGGTGGGTTTCCTCCGGGTGCTCCGGTTTCCTCCCACAGTCCAAAGCGCCCCCCTACCCCGCTCCACCCTGTACATAGGAATTAGATGTGTATAGACGATAAGTTTCTGGGTGAAACATCAACATTTTAACATTAATCAATCTATTGTCTGAAAAAGTACAGTTTGTGCTGACGCATGGTAACTGTGTGTATGTGTGTGTTTGTTTTGCCCTAAAAAAAAAAAAAAAAAAACTTTTTATGAAAAATGCTCAAAAAGTGAATATTCTTTATGTGCAATTTTTTTTTTTGGTGAGAAAGTGTTATATTCATAGGCTAGCTGTAATGTACAAACCCTGAAAAAAAGTTATTATGTCTAATCAGTCATTAGGTTATTATTAGACCTAAAAGTCATTAGGTCTAATATAGAACACACACACACTGATCTTTTTTTTTTTTTTTTTTTCATATTATCGCAACATGTGTTTTAGATGTATAACACGGTTGATGTGTGTTCATAGTTCACATTTCATCCGGGTGATTCAGATTTAGCAGGCCAGTCCTGGGCGCCAGCCAGGCTAAGATCAACTGCAAATGGAGGAGACTTGCGGACCTCACGACCTCGACGGAAACATGCACGTTTAATTTTAAAACCCGAAGAACGTAGTCATAGCACATCTTGACTACACCTGTGCATGCTTGCATCCTGAGTGTATGCAATTAGTGTAGGTTTCGCTTACTTGTTTGCGTTACATTTCATTAATGAAGGCGCTCAACAGAAACTCATGCTTAAAGACAAATACACTCCTGGCAGTCTAAACATAGTATTAGCATGGAGGAAGTATGGGAGTGGTTTTTGATGTGGTTTTGAGGAGAGGGGGGTTTAATGTTTCTCAAACAGGCGCCTTTCCTGGACACTGACAGGACAGTGGAGGATGGAGAGCTCACAACAACACAGTGGGCTTTATTATATCTATCTATCTATCTATCTATCTATCTATCTATCTATCTATCTATCTATCTATCTATCTATCTATCTATTATATATATATTGCTTCTATGTCTTTAAGCACACTTTCACACACTATCCCTATATCCTAAGAAAAATCCATGTCCATGTCATTCGTACCGTATGGTGCAGTACCTTTAAATTTTTTTAATTTAGGAATTCCTATTTTAGGAATACTATTAAAATGAAAACAACAACAACAACAACAACAACAACACTGGAAACACATTTAAAAGATAACTTTTTATATAGGTAATGTTTGCATGTGTAAAAACATTCCATTCTTAGGACACTATAATGACTATAATTATAATTTGAAGGCTACAGTCTGTAAACAATGTGCTCATATGGGACACATCAAAAATGAAGACAGTGTTGAAACACCACAGAAACGGACTTTCTCAAACCCTAGATTCCCAACGACATTAAATCAGCATGGCCGCTCATGACCTCTGATATTTAAATGTGTTGTGCTGGCTATATATTTCAGATCAACCATCATTCAGACATATTTACTTGTTGAATGACTAGTCAGGGTGGTGTTTTGAAGAAGTAAATATGTATTAATCATTGGAATTAGCAAGAAATGTTTTTTCTTCTCAGTTGCTCATGTAATGTCATTACAAGTTCTGACTTTTACACTTCCAAAGTAAGATGAATGTTCCGCTGCTTCATGGTGGCTGATGATCCTGAGGTTTCAGTTGTTTGTGCAAAGATGCAAAGTAGTCAAAATCTATCTATTGAATGCATGATTTCTTGTCTAATGTAAGGTTTATACACATATTATAACCCTTTAAACAAGCCAGTGTGTCTTTTATAAAGTTTGACAGCTGTTCAAGTCAAACTGGGACTTTTGTGCAAGATATAAGAACACAGTTATGAGAGTACAAACTTCTCGCTCGGAGCACGGTCAGGGAGAGTTCCTCTAAAGCGCATGTGGTGTTGGTGAATGATTATGTGTACCGTTCCACAGACAGATGCATCTCTTCTACAAATTGGCAGCAAGTTGTCTGTCGATTTTCATGGTTTGCTCGCCAAATGTTCATGGGTATGACTGCAGACTCTGAAATACCTCGGCTGGGATCAACATTAATGCAGCCTTATTTGGAATGTTTGTACCATTTAAAAGTTTTACTGTGGCCGAGTCTCATGAGCGCACTGTGCTTGAGGTATTCTGGAAATCTGTTTAACACCTTTGTGCACAAGAAATGTCATCATACAATAGTTCCCTGTTTGACTTGAACATCACTCATGATACAATGGAATTAAAGAGCCATGAAATAGAATTAGAGAAACAATGCAACATTGTGATTCTAAGTCAAACAATTTTAATGTCTGATTTAGTGGTCGTTTTATGTTTTTTTTTTTTTTTTTTTTCTTCAGAGATGTTGCTCAACCTTCTCTAGTTTCAAACCATTCCTTCAATGTGCTTCCATTTTCTTCCTACAGGAAGCCTGTTAATGATGGCACCAAGACCAATCCATCGAAGAGGCACAGGGATCGCTTGAACGGCGAACTGGACAGGCTGACCAACATGCTGCCCTTCCCTGAGAATGTGTGCACTCGCTTGGACAAACTCTCCGTCCTGCGCCTGAGTGTCGGCTACCTGAAGATGAAGAGCTTCTTCAATGGTTCGTTTGAGGTTTTATTTTAATCAAAAGTAAACAGCACCAGTGTGTTTTTTTTTTAAATCAAACACAGATCTAAGGTTTATCTAAAGTTAGTGTGAGGAATGTTTTAGGGTCATTCAGTCAAGTTGGTAACCTCATCTAAAGAAAGGAGGAAATATTTTTTTGAAACACTCTCCAACTCAGGTCATCACTGTAATTGGGTCCAGATGCGTTTTAAAGTTTCGAAACATTTCATGGTAATAGTCGACATCTAGGAGTCTACAGGGTTCTTCAATTTTTCCATTGGATACTAATCAGTTACTGTGCATTCTGGGATTTTTTATTTTTTTTAAGAATGCTGGACATCCTCCACTATGCTGTCATAGTTTAAAATACACACAAACTGAGCGCACATTTAAAAATACTGCTTCGTCTACATAAACAATTCAAAGCAGAGCCTCGGACTGTCCGAAGAACCCTGTAGAAAGCTTTTTTCTTTTCTATTAGAATGTTATTTCAAGCAGAATCTACAGATGTTATCATGAGGTCGCCTAGGAATTCTGTATAGTTAAAAAAAAAAAAAAAACGGAAGCCATCAAGATGAATATCCTGCGCACAGGAATGATTAGCGCGTGCCGTATCTGATTTAACAAGCCAAGAGTACATCCTCGCGCCTTGTACTGGTGCCTCCTCTACTGTTAAAGATCAAGCAGGTTCATATCTGAAATGACCATCTGCTATGAGACAAATGCCATGTATGACCTGAAACAATGACTAAACGTCTAGACGTTTCGACTTTCTCTGGATTTTTCTGGATTTCTTTTTCTGGATTTCTGTATATGGGACGTTACAGCAGCAGCAGCAGCAGCAAATCCATCCATATATCCAAAACGCAGGGATACACTGCCATTGGATAGATTATGATCAAAAGCTGTTTGGCTGGTATAAGAATAAATCGCCTCCAAACTTGTAGTGAACAAAGGAGAAACATGTGGCTTACTGAAATGATGGTGCCAGTCAAATGAACATACATGAGTGTCTTTTATCTCGCATCAAAGCGATTAGTCATACAAAATGCCATTGAGTCAGTTGTTTGGCTTTATTTAGTCATGCAGCACTCCTGAAAAAAAAAAAAAAAAAATCAAAAGCCTGGGTTGTTTTTTCTCGTCTTGAGCTTAACTACACACATCTTAACCACACCTTATTGGGCCTTCTCTTTCGTCAGAAAAGAAAAAAAGTTTAATTTGTTACATGGACCGATCTCTTTCATGGCCGGGCGTCTGTAATGCATGAACTGAACAAGCCTGAAACGAAGCATATTAGGAAGTGAGGAACTTTGAATCATAATACTAGGCTGTACTTTCTCAGAAGCATGTAAATGATTTAGGTAAGAGCTACAGTATGCTGCTTTGTTTTTCCTTGCAGTGCTTGGAAGCCTGTACCTGAAATGGTGACATTCCTGATGCCTTGACTCCTCCCTGTGTCTATGACACTTCTAGATGCTCTTCTACTTAATCCTTACTTTGCACGAAGCTTCCTGTGTACAGCAACTTAACCTCCAATGAACCTCTCACTTAACACGAGCAGGCCTCGTAAAGGCTTCAAGCCGGTTTCATGCCAGTCAGTACAGTTTTGTGTTTTTGTGCGGCCCTCAAAGCGATACTTTGCTCCGAGCTATATGAGAATGAATTCCCTTCATTCATATTTTAGGAAGCTGCGCCCATTAACACATTAATATTATTATTATTAATTTTTTTTTTTCAGAATTGTAAGAAACACTGTGAACATTGTTGGAGAACGCCTCGCTGGTGTCAGAGGTTTTTCATCAGAAACCGGCCCATAAATCTTTTTCTGAGCACTTATGATGATAATACCTAATGTACCAAGCATGTAACAAGGTGTTATGGGAAGTCCATGGCCACATTCTGTAACAGTGGTGTTTGTCAATTGCTTCAGAAGCAGGCTTATTAATGCTTATGTACAAAGTGAAAAGAAAAGGATTAAGTCTTAAGAGGCACATTTTATTAGGATGTACTGTTCAGTACATAAAAAGATAGTCATCAGACAGCAGAAACACGATAGCTTGACTCACTGAATGTCTTCAGGTCCGTACACATCCCAAGGAAACTTCCAGAAGAACAACATCGAAACGTTTCTCAACAACTTTTCCCTAAACTCAGTATCATACTTTCCCATGCAAAACTTTAACAGGCCTCCCCTGCAAATGATCGAGCGAGTGGTTTCAAAGACGGCCGATTGTGTTTTGCGTAGAGGTACAGGCATTTAAATGAATAATACCTAAACGGCTGACATTTGTGTAAACTGTCCGGGATCAGGTTGCCGCATTGTGATTCCAGGCCTGATTCCTTGCACGCCTTTGTACACAGTAGAATGTGATTCATTATGTTTCTGCACATTGTCTTGCTATTCCTCTCGCTGCGTTTAAATACGCACGATTTTGTGTTTTTGAAGACGTACAAAGAAAAACGGGTTTGGCTGAGATCCATCCAGAGCCGCGATTGGACGGAGCTCAAAGACGCTGAAAAAGTCTCGCAACTTTTCATTCGGTTTCACAATGACACAATGACATTCCAAAACAAATATTTTCCTCATTGAGCAATCGAGGAAATGCTTAGCACGCAAAGTGGATCTGTGTTAAAAAAAAAAAAAAGAAGAAGACAAAAACACCTCTTGTAAAGGAGGGTAGAGATTACACCTTGAGATTGGACTAGAAACAGATCTTTGAAGTATTAAGTTAAGAGCTTTAGTGTTTCCTTGGAGGGAAGAAAAACAACACCTTTCTGAACTGCCCCTATTTTCGTTGTGTTTCCTCTAACATATGATAATTTATAATAACTTTATCGTTATAATATACCTAACTTTATAGTTTTGCACCTTCTCTAGGCCTCACACTCTTTATTCGCATTTCACAGAGACGCAGCATTCAATCAAGGCAACAAAAAGCCCTTTAATTTTTAGCAAATGTGCACCTATCAAAACAACCTTCCACCCCCATGCAAACTCCCGGTTTATCAGATCCTAGCGTCTAAATTTAGACGTACATTGGGCTAGTCCATCTTTGTTTTAAATCGTAATGACGCCAGCACATCGGTTCCTTCTCTCAAGCCTTTTGATTATTATCTTGGAAAACGATAAAGATCAGACGAGCAAAATCCTCAGTGGGGAAAGATGGGCCTCTACTGAAACCAGATAAGCGAGCACACATGAGGGCTTGTTTCGGATCTGAGCTCGGTGCAAATACATGAAGGGTTCGGGCTTGTACTATCCATCTGTACGTTCGAAATGTGAAAATATCCCACCCAATATTTTTGGAACAGATCTGACATTAGAAAAACAGTGAGAACGAGCCATTCTTTCTGGGGAAATTACCTGTGGAATGCAGTCCGGTTTGTTCCTGTTTATGGGCATAAAATGAGTTGAATAGATTAAAGGTCTGATGAATAGATCTTTTATTGTTGTGATGATAGTGATGACAGATTCACAGAAAGTGAACGCGAGAAATTTACCATGAGCCTCGAAATTGTGCGCTCGCTCAGAAAGTTTCTGTGTTTGGAGGAGTTTTAATCTCTTTGTCTATTCGAAGGACTTTTGATTGTGATTAAGACCGTGCTAAGCTCATGCTAGTGAGTACGAGCCGTGAGCTAAGCAATAGTATTGTAGAACGACATTGTAGTCAACGAATTTATAGTGCATAGTACCCAGAGTACCAGAGTAGAGATCGGTACCTGAGCATTTATTACAATTATGAGTATACGGGTTCTGTGTAGGACTGATACTATACAGTAGGTATCAGAATCTGAGCGATTTCATCCACCATATATGTTGTTTACTGGTTTACTTTTAATGTTGTTTGGTCACATCAAGATATATATATATATATATATGTATATATATATATATATATATATATATATATATATATATATATATATATATATATATAGACATATCTATATATATATATTATATATATATATTATATATATATATATATATATATATATATATATATATATATACAGTATAAAGCACAGTTTACAACCTGCACACCACTACGGTGGCCGAGAAGTGCAAAACAAAACAAAATAGCAAAACCGAAAAACAATGTAACAAATTAAAAAACAAGCAAAAAAAAAGAAAACAAAATATAAAAACTGAAAACAATATACAGTAACAAATCGGAAAACACAACGACATAAGCAGAAACGTGACCAGTAGTCATAAAATATGGTTTATTATGGCCCATATCCACGAAGTCTCAAAGAACACGGAGAATCTGCTTTAACTTTTATACACACTGTATCCACTTACATTAGATAAGTGGATTTTAATGGCACACACTTTGAATTAAACCACAAACTCCTTTTTGCCAAGTCATTATCTGATGTCAACACAAGTCGAGCTTGGTCTAGTCTCGATTCGCTCCATGGGCGTAAGATCCGGGTTTTTTTCTAAAGGTGCTAAAGGCAGGATTTTCATGTTTCACTAGTGTTATAAATGTATATAATAAATGTATTTCCTAACGTTTATTCACCGTATTTACTTCCTTAATACAGACAAGCATGACGAAACCCAATATTCATATATCCTGTAAGTGTTTATCAATAGTGAAGCAGTAACAAAGACGAGTCGAGGACAGAAAAGGACCCGAGACGCATGGTACAGCTTCTCCATCACTGCTCATTGTTTATTGTTCCTGGTTTTCATGTTTACATGGGAACTTTGCATTGTACAGAATAAACATCCTAGATCTCGCACAAACACCCTGACCTCCCATTCCCGACATCACTCACACCGTAAGCCAGCCTGCACTGCATCAAGCAAGTCTGCACTGTTTCTACAGTAAACAGGTCCAAGAGGATGACCACATACCTTTTCCCGTAAGTTGCCTGTAGGCAGGGCTTCTGAGAACGAGACTACAACTCAGCCATCCGCTGTCTACACACGGTCTTTACACAGGTTGCAAGAAACATTGTATGAGACCATCAAAAAAGGAAATAAATAAAATTGTTTACTTCAGATTGGCATTCCATGTCGTTCAGCTTATTTACGACGTTAATCAGTTCTGACGTTTGTTCTAGATCGTCCAATTTACCAACAGATTCAATCCATTTTTTTCAGCAAGCAATTTTTTCCCCTCAGTCATTTTTCTAATCCCGTGTTATTTATCCCGTGTATTTACGTACTGCACTGAGTGGGAATGTGACAGTTTTTCCCAACTCGATTAACAGGGATTTGATTAACAGTGCGTGTTTTGTAGTGCTTGCTGATATTTATCGATATTATCAGTACTGATGCAAACTTTTTGTTCAGCCTCATGCGTGTTTCCGCAGGTTATGAAATGCACACAAGCTTGTTTGTCTTAATTTATATAACATTAACTGGTTAAATGAAGTACAATTGCTAGCTACATTGAAACAAGAAAACTAGTTCCTGGTTGTGATTGACACGTAGCGATCGATCATCAACAACAACATACCGGCTATTTTCACTTTTTCTTGCATAGCTGGCATTTGCTGCGTAGTCAGTTGCTGAGGTGCGTGCCAAGCAGTAAACTCCCCAGAACGACACTGTTATGAGTATACGAGTTCAGTGTAGGACTGATACAGTACAAGTACTGTATACAGTAGGTTTCAGAATCAGAGCAGTTTCATTCACTATATATGTTTACTAGTTTACTTTTCAAGTTGTTTTGTCACATCAAGATATACTGTATATAGAAAGTACAGTTTACAACCTGCACACCAGAACGGTGTTCGAGAAGTGCAAAACAAAACAACAAAGCCCAAAACAAAATAACAAAATAACAAATTAAAAAAAAAAAAAGAAAACAAAATAACAAATTCAAAAACAAACAAAACAACAAAACAAAATAACAAATAAAAAAAGAAAACAAAATAACAAATTCAAAAACAAAGAAAAAAAAGAAAACAAAATAACAAATTCACAAACAAAGAAAAAATGAAAACAAAATAACAAATTCACAAACAAAGAAAAAAAGAAAACAAAATAAGAAATTCAAAAACAAACAAAAAAAGAAAACAAATTCACAAACAAACAAAAAAAAAGAAAACAAAATAAATTCAAAAACAAACAAAAAAAAGAAACAATAACAAATTCAAAAACAAAAAAAAGAAAACAAAATCACAAATTCAAAACAAAAAACAAAAAAAGCACAAAAAAAATATCAAAACCGAAAACAATATACATTAGCAAATCAGAAAACACAATTTCATATCCAGAAATATATCCAAAGACATATCCAAAACACCAAAAGAGAAAACACAATGATACATTTAGTCAAACTGTGTAGATATCGTTTCCGAATAAAAATCTAACTGAAAAAGTATTGTATTTAAATGTCCGTCAGGCTGCAGTATTCTTGTACTGTATATCTTTTTTCGGTTTTGTTATTTTGTTTCGCACTACTTGGCCACCGTACATCACAGACAACATACAACCCACAAGACTATTTTCATCCCAGAATTCACAGATTGCAAATATTGTATTGCTGCATTGTACTCAGATCCTGGTGAGGTTTAATCTTTGAGGTTTAAACATCCAAAGCGTAGCTAATTCCATGCATACAAGCACACCAGTCTGGATACCCTTGAAGGCATAGTTTGGGTTTGTTCAAGTCTGCCTTAAATCGAAATTGAGGTGAATATACAGTACAGTATGCTCAGTACGATGACCTTCAGACCAATGTCCTTATACACACACCTTCATTTTTTATTTATGGAAGACTTCAACTACTAAACTGTCCTTTAAAGGGAATAAATGGTAATCCTTTAATCTTAATAATCCTCCGATTGAGGCTGTTGACAGGTTTTGCTGTTTATTCGTTTAATTTTACATTATTTCTAAATGTATTTAAACAGTTTCACACTTTTTGGTGAATGTTGGTTGGCTTTTGCGTCAGGCTGGATGGTTCTTCCTGTTCCCATTTTCTATGCAAGCAAATTTACCCAGAACATGAAGAAGAAAAGAAATGTGCACCCGGCCAGATTTGGAAGAAATCTTCATTTTGCAGACCAGGAAAATTGGACTGAGTTCTTTGCAGCCATGAGTGTGAGGTTAAATGCAGGGAGACTTAGTGTTTACTGCAATCAGCACAGTCACATCTCTCCTGCAAGGGTCCCTTGGGCCTCTGTAAGCACCACTGACAAGAATGCTTGCTTATCTGAGCAGCTGCCGCAGGAAAAAGCCAGGATGTGGCCTCTCCCTGCTCCGGCCGGCTACTCTAGTCACGCAACTGTTTGGCTGCTACCCATTAGCTCTCCATTGTCTCATTTATTGTCCACACACAAGCCATATTTTTTACTTCAAAAAGCAGAATCCAACACATCATTTTCCCCCCATTGCTTTGTTTTTAAATAGCTTTTTTTTTTAACTTGGTCTTTGTGTTCCCTTCTGTTTCCCTTCACCCTTATTTAACTACCGAATATAGACACATCTTATTATCGACTAACTTCTCTTGCAATTTAAAGCAGGGCCACGTTTTTATAGTGCTTGTTTCAACAACAGCGGGTTAGTTTGGTGAAATCCTACACAAGGTTTTTTTTTCTTTCTTTCTGTCTTTGTCTTTGTACTTATTCAATCTCCCAGAGCAACTCTTACAAGTCTATACGTGCCTTTGCTGTCTGAGCCGGTGCATGGTTCCTTTGACATGAAACAAAAGCTTAGTTTAAGATGAAGAACATGCTGGATGATGGGGCCAAGATGGGAATGTTATTTGTGTTTTTTTTTTTGTTTTTTTTTTTGGAGAAGTTTGGAAATCAGCAAAACAAATATATCACAAGCTTTTTATTCTGATAATTTACCATTACAGTTTCTTGATTTGATTGTTTTAATAAAAGAGGCTTTTTAAAGAGACAGGAAATCAAGTAGGTTGTTATTCAGGCTCTTGGACGTCTTCAAGACATATCGATAAGTTGTGTGTTGCAACCGAACCCGGGAACTTTCAGTTAGATAAGTGCATAAGTATCTCAGGTTATATAGAGAAATAAAGGAAGTTTTTCGTTTATAGCTGTATTTTGTTATTCTGCACAATCCAAAGTCCCGCTTTGACTTGAACACCCCTCGTAAACTAAATTGCTTTTTAACCAGAGGTCATAGTGTTAAGATGTACATAATAAGAATCTTCAAAGGTGTACTGAGTTTATAGATTTGCACTTCCTGCTAATTATAAATATTCATAACATCCTCGTGCTAAATATTACATAGTTTAACACATCAACACTGACATTTTCTCGCTTTTTTGCTTCTCAGGTAGGTTGTTTTTTTGTGATAAACAATGTCTAAGTGTTATTCAATGAAAAAAGTGCATTCTGTTAGATATATTTTTGAATTATGGATTAACAAAGAATATGGATACAAACCTGTGCATATACTTCTTTCTTCTTTATTTCTGTATGAAGTTTGGCAAAACTAGCATAATAATAATAATACTTAGACAAAATATCAGTGGGTATGGGGGTATTTATTAAGAGTATTTGGTATGAGTTATTGCTGTCTGTAATACTGAGTCTGACATTCTGAAATCAGAAATTAATAATTTTAGGCCGACTAATCGAACAAGAAACTCCTAAAATCGGTGTTTAATTAAATCTAATTTGCTTCTGAGTAATTACAGCAACAACTAAAGACTCTTTTGGTAGTTTGAGGTATATAAATGTAAAGGTATATAAAATGTGTATAAAATGTGTGAGAATATACGGTATGTATGAATCAAAATGATCAGATAAATAAATAAATAAATAAAAGATTTTAAACCAGTATTCACATCTTGCACATTTTATGCTACACATTTCCAGAGGTGTAACAGATGTGCTGTCTTCCAATGAAATGTACAGCTGTATCAATGACTCAATGAAATGTGCTTTAAGCAAAATGCATCATGCTGGTGATGACATGTTAAAAAAAAATTATGAAGATACAATAGATAAAAAATAAAAAAAAAACGTCAGATGGGCGCTGGCTGTTCAAATGAAGGCAAAGAGTTTTGTTCATTCATGTATTTAGTGCTGTATTGTGAGAAACAGGAAATCAATCAACTCTATATGGAGCTGCAACTGCTGGTTGTGCGACATGAAGCTATATAGAGCCGTAACGTTTACCAAAAACACCAGCGCAAAACAAAAGCAGATAAGAAAAACAGAAGAGCATGTAAACATCTTACATGTAATCATAAGCATGTAATCATACAAGGGGAAAAAAAAGATAAAATAAAATAAACAACTATACACAGTCATGGTTAAAAGGGGGGCTCTTATATATTTTTTTTTCTGTGCGTGTGTGTAAAAACATAATAAAAAATAGATTCTGACTGTAGGCGTTTAGTGTTAGTGTTGGTAAATTTAACTTTAGAGGAACAACACAATGTGAGACACCGATAAAGTCATCCAGTTATCCATTCATGGAGTACATGGAGTTTTTGCCCACTTGTTTTTTTTCCTGTTTAAATAAATAATGTCATGGTGAGAAAGGTATACGTTCTTATTTGTCTGAGGTTTGATTTGATCGGAAGGTTTTTATTATTATTTTACACAAAAACACAGAATTAAGAGACTTATAAACATATTGTGTGTGTGTGTGTGTGTATATATATATATATATATATATATATATATATATATATATATATATATATATATATATATATATATATATGTTATGTATGTGTTATGTTACTTGTACTATACCAGTACTATATATATATATATATACACACACAAGTAACATAACATAACAAAAATTTCAGAACTATGAAATAATACATGGCATTAGGCACTTATATAACAACAACAACAACAACAACAAAAGACAGGCGTTATTTTAAGACATGAAGGCCGTCCTTTCTGAAATAGTTCTTGCAAGAACAGTATTGTGTCAAGTGCGTGTTCAAAACCCATCAAGCTCCGTGATGAACCTGGTTCTCATGAAGATTAGAGCCGCTACGAAGGCTTTATAGAGCACAAGTTGCAGAACATATCAACTGTTCAAAGGAGATTCTTGCAATATGTTGGACGGCTTCAGCGTTGTTTTACAGTGTAGAAAGAAATTAAATTCAGGAATGACCCTGGGATTAGAAGCGATATGTGTAAAGTTTTGACTCGTAGTGTGTGTGGATACGTGAGCGTCTTATGCGTATCATCCTGGGAGTGAATGTAATGTGAAGAGCGTCCTTGTACAGTATACTGTTTGATCATTTGCATTGCGCGTGATTTCATGTCACATGTCTTTTCACTTACAGCCACCATGAAGAAAAACAACCTGGAGTTTTACACAGGGACGGGTTTAGACGGAAACAAGCCGGATGCCACGGGCTTCTCCGAAGGGGATCTTCTCCTTCAGGTGATTGGCTGGATACTGTATTTATTCTTAGAGTGATTAATTCATGATTAATACTGTGTAATTTACACTGCATACACCTCCTTTAATGGTTGTTGTACCATAGTTTATGTTTCTTAATTCAATAAGCTTTACAGAGTCATTTACGCGGATGAAGGTGACTCCAGGCCATTGATTAAAAAAGTCAGAAAGTTATGACAAGACAGTTTGTTTATGAAAGACCAGTCACGCTTAGCAACGTCAAACAAAGCATGTGTTCATTTCTCTTTCACTTCGCTTTACTTTGTGTTCGTTCGATTCGCCAGCATGTTGTAAAAACATACAGAAGTTTTCTGAGCGGTGCACTTTTGTCTATACATTTGTTTTTAACATTATTACAGTTTTATAATCAAATGAAATGAATGTGATGTACAACGATTCTATAATGTCTGGCATATCTGTGCATTCATTTGTTCCTAGGCACTTAATGGTTTTGTACTGGTGGTCACTGCAGAGGGTTACGTCTTCTATGCATCACCAACCATCCAGGACTACCTTGGCTTCCATCAGGTGATATGGGAATAATAATGAAATAATTGTTTAGCCAAAAATACACACACATTAAGAAATGGTGGCTGAGCTTTTAAGCTTAAGGGAGGTTGAAGAATGTTATATGATTGTGCTGAAATGAAGACGTGATACTGTGAGAGGGCCGGCACTGCGGTGTGAGAGCGCTCCTGAATTGAATTTGCAGTGAATAATTTCTCTGCGTGGGAAAAACAAGCATGAAAGCGTAGGGTTTAGTGTTGACAGCTTTGCAGTAAAAATGTCTGGAATCCGGACTACTGTTTGACGGTCTATTATTCAAATGATTCACAATTTCTGCCCTGTAGCTTTCTGGATTCTTTTCATAATAAATCTCCCAGCTCCATGACTTTGTAATGGCTAGTGGTTTGAGGACCACTAATGTGTTCTGCAAAACCTATCCAAGTTGTAAACAGTATCACACACAACATAGAAACTAGTTTTCCATCTGTTTCAGAATGCACGAACAGCTTGGATCGCCAATTTCATTATTCATGCACTTCATGAACTGTTTTTTTTTTTTTTCTTCTTTTTTTTCTTTTTCACTTATTTTGCAGTCTGACGTGGTCTACCAGAGTGTGTTTGAGTTCATCCATATAGATGACCGAGACTTGTTCCGAAGGCAACTTCATTTTGCCCTCAACCCAAAGCTGAGCGACGCAGAAGTTGATGGTTAGTCGAACTTCACTCACCTTTTTATCGTTTAATTATTTGTATTCGGTTTTTTTTTCTATTTGAATATTCCATTTTAATGATGCTCATTGTCGCAAAGCAGACAGAATAAAAAAAAAACAATAAGAATGAGAATAAAATGTCTGAGAAAACATGTATGAATGAAAAAGATCAGATTGTCCCTACTGCATGTTGTTGTGTTATTAGTATTTAGATCCCCTTTCGAGACACTCCGGATAACAAAACTCTAACACGGTGCAATCTAGATGTGTACCTTAGCAAGGTCTATACACTTGTGGGTTTTCTTTAAATCAGCGTTATTAAGGTAATAATTTTTTGGAGGAGCTTATTATCATATACAATAATGGCCAAGGGTATTGTGACGAACGTGAAACGCGTTGTTTTAATAACATTCTCCATTTGTTTTAAATAATACCAATCAAAAAATATATGTTACGCAGTAAAATTGCTCAACAACATTTTGATTCATACATTAATAAATATGAATTATGAAGTCCTTTATTCCTCAAAATCCGCTGGATTCGGCTGGGCATAGAATCAGAAAGCTGTCTGCAGCACACCGGTGCCACTCGCTCAGTCCATGCCCGCTTGATTGCCTCCTGAAGATCATGCACACAAGACAGTTCTTTGGCTGCTACTGCGATCTTCACTATCTTCCAAAAGTTTTCTATTTGGTTTAGAAGCTCGAAACCATTGTCAAAGTCAGTTTTTCACAATTTTTTTTCCCAGTTAATTAGCATAAATCTTTAGACAGAGAGGCTGGAACTAATTAATGACGTCACCTGTCACTCATAATCGATGTTAGTAGCCCGTCAGCCCCAGTTACGTACAGCAGAAGATTATGATAAGAAGTGGATTAAGCACATTGTATATACAGTAGGGAGATAATATCTGTAATTTTCCATGTTAGTGGTGTTTCCTGGAATACGCGATGATTTGTAATCATGACAGACTGTTTACACATTGTAGGACTGGTGTTTACAGCAGATCAAGCCTGAACCTGTTTTGTGCACCTACCTTTTACTAAACTAATTAAGTATACTATATGTAAAACATTTACTGTAATAAAAAGAAAGTTCTGCTTTAGAGTTTTCTGCTCTCAGTTGACAAGAAGTCAACTGACAATGGATGTATATGTTGTGGTTTAATTTGAGATAATTGGACTTCTGATAGAACAAAGGGTTTGGAGATTGAACATGTGTTACTGTATACAGTATATACTGTAGTCGTACACCAGGAAATTTGTGGGGCAAAAAAAAAACCATTGGGTTGCATGTTTATTTATTTATTTATTTATTAGGTTCCAGGCAACATAAGTGCACAAAATGTACAGAACCTGTTTTATCACCAGGATGTTTATCACTGTTTATCAGGTCATCACTGTTTGTACTCTTCCTGTTTCACCTACTCAGGTACGCAGAACAGCAGTGACATCACAAAGAATATTGTGACCTACGACCCACAGCACATCCCACCGGAAAACTCATCTTTCCTCGAGAGGAGCTTTGTATGTCGCTTCCGATGCCTCTTGGACAACTCATCTGGGTTTCTGGTAAAAAAAAAAAAAAAAAATCTAGGATCTTTCCTTTTGACCAAGACAAGACAATGTGCGTTCACTGAATAAGGGTTATATTGAATATTCGTCTTGTTCTTTTTAGAAACTGAGCTTTCAAGGAAGGTTGAAGTTCCTGCTCGGGCAGAACAGGAAGCATGAAGATGGTTCTGTAGTCCAGCCTCAGCTTTCTCTTTTTGCCATTGCAACTCCTGTTCAGCCATCGGCCATCCTCGAGATCCGTACTAAAACGCTGTTATTTCAGACCAAGCACAAGCTGGACTTTACTCCGATGGGTATTGACTCCAGGTAAACTCCATAAGCTTTTTTTTGTTCTTCACTTTTTGTCACACAAAGTCTTAATCCATGTTGGAATCCTAAGCTAACTTTTTTTATTATTATTATTTATTTAGGGGCAAAATCGTGTTGGGTTACTCAGAAATTGAACTATGCATGAGAGGATCCGGATATCAATTCATTCATGCGGCGGATATGATGTACTGCGCCGACAATCACATAAGAAGTACGTACTGTATATCCGAAAGATTTTTGTGTTGAATCATTTATATGTGTCTGGGAATCACTTGTCAAAGTTAGTGCACATGAGTAATGTGTTTTGTATCATGCTAGTGATAAAGACTGGGGAGAGTGGTATGACCGTTTTCCGACTTTTAACCAAGACTGGAGGATGGGTTTGGGTCCAGGCAAATGCCAGGCTTGTCTACAAAGGAGGACGCCCTGACTTCATTATTGCTCGTCAGCGTGCCCTTGTGTATGTATGAATTCATTAATCTCCAAAAGGAACTTACCGAGCACATATGTAAAAGAAATGAAGATCTCATTTTCCATTTCCCCTCAGAAATGCGGAAGGAGAAGAGCACTTGCGCCAGAGGAGAATGCAACTTCCCTTCAACTTCACCACAGGAGAAGCAGTGCTCTACGAGACCAGTCCTGCACCCGACATGCCGAATCCCACAGACACAAATGATGCGAACCAGAAGACATGTGTCCCAAGCTCGATCCTTGATTCTATGCAAAAACAAGACAAGTCGATCTATCTTCAGGAGACCAAGCCTCAATTCTCAGCAGATGATGCCTTTTTGGATAGCTGGGCTCTTTTCAACGTGCCCAGTCATGTCACGGGAGATGAAATCTCAAACGAGGAGGACACTGTGGTATCCATGATTGACGCCTTGGAGCAGTTGGCTCATGACGGAGATCTGTGCACAGCACTTCAACAAATGGAGGTGGACACGGCCGATCTGAAAGAGTGGGAAAGTGCCATTTTGAGGATGACGAAAGACGCTAATGGCAACGACAAACCTCTTAGCCTTGATGAAATTCTCGCCAATGACATATTCTTTTATGTGGAGGACGCGTTATACAAGGAGAGTTGTCCATTGCCAATAAACAACATGAAAACCGATCCATTTGGAGGACATTCTTCCGCAAATCCTGTCCATTCTGGTTTTGACTTCACACACAACTTCGCCAACACAGGAGCAGACAAAAATGATTTGAAGACTGATAGAATACTGAACTCTATCGATGTAACTGGGCAACAAATGAACCGAATGCTAAGTACAGATTCATGGTGTGCAGAAAGATCTTCTCAGAATCACCTGAGTAACTCCCACCTAGGCCAGCCTGGCCAGTTCACAAGTGGTAGCAAAGTCTCCCAGACCAAGATGCCTCTGGGTTTCACAGGGACAGAAAGCATGTTCAACATTGCCCCCTGTAATGGTTGGGGGCCATCAAAACCCACTGAGAATGGCAGAACATCCAAGCTGGAAAGTAGAGAATCCTACTGCCAGTTTGCATCCTACTCTGCTAACGAAGTTAAAGATCCACAAATAAATCATTCACCAAATTATATTCACAAGCAAAGCCAAACAACTACAAATTCTTGGAACAATACATGTACAGGGGACCATGGTCCCTCCTTGTGCCCATACAGAAACTGCCAAAATCTCTCAAAATTCCCTCAGCCAAACAAGACCCAAACTTGGCAATCTGCATTACCGGAGCAGCCCTGTGCCAGCCTGGTCAACAATAGACTTGCATCCGAGGGCTGTTACCAGACTTTGGAGACGTCAGGATTCCCTCCAGCTGATCTTCTGCCAGACAGCTCTCAGAGCTGCAGTGATAAACAAATCAACTTCATCAACAAAGTGTACCAGTCACCACAGAATGGACTGGCTTCTAACGAGTGTTCACCGCTCAGCAGTTGCATGTTTAAGAACCAGTCTCCACTCAATACAAACATGGATCAGCAGCATCGTCAAGCACATGCCGTGACCATCTCGTCATGTGGCAAGAGTACACTCCCCATCAACCAGAGTCCACCACAAGGATCCTGTTACTTTCAGTGGACATCCAGCGGCTCGCTGGAGGGCACGTCTTCGATTCCACAGGAGGATACCTGCATCAGTCCTCCGTCGTGCCAACTTACACCTGGCATTGCTACTCTGGACAGTCACAGTGTCTTCCAGACTTACATTGGCTGCAATGGACACATATAGGCGATAAAAGGTAGGTACTTCATCATGAGCGACCAAGTAAGTCTAGGACAGTAACCCGAACAATTCTAGCTGGGTTTCTTTCAACATTGGAGTGTCTGCTGTTTATCATGTCCTCATATGAGAGGTCAAACTGTTGTCCAAATTTAAAAGACTTTTTGTAAATAGCTTTGCAATGGAGCATGGGTTATATGTTTATAGTAATGAGAACTATTAGAGTTCCCAATTACAGTGCAGGATTATTACAGACAGCTGGTTTTGGTAATACAAATGGTATTAATCAGGCTCATGTTAATATGATTACGGCATGTAAACTATTCACTAACTTCACTGCCAAAGTGTGACATATTCTCCAAAAAAAATAATAATCATACAGTACTAAGCTAGTAAGGTTTTAGACATCTTTAGAAATCTTATTATTTATTTTTTTGGCATGAATCCAAATCAAGATTGGAAAGTAAATAAGAGCAATCACATACAGTTCTGTCTGGGTTTCCCCGGCTGCAACACATCCAGGGATCTAATAATTTCATACCAAATTTATTTTTTTTTTAACTCATGGGTGAAGACATTGACAGTCAATAATCGATTAATCAGGACCATTTTTTTTCTCTGTTGTAGCTTAAATTAAACAATTCTTGAGGCACAGTGGTGATAGATCATTTGTGCGAGAAGAAACTAACTTACTTTGCATTTGAGTGAACTCCATCTACTCCATCCACACCCTACATAAGCTGGTTAAATAAGCTGATGCACAGCAGACGGATAACAGTCTGACACCTGCAATGTACAGTACAGTAGCTGTCAATTAAATAGGCCATGCCCCTAATTATGTATAATTTTATTGCATAATATAATTTTCAATGATAAGTTACATTCATCCCTGTGCAATTGTCATGAATGACAAAAACATCTATTTTGGTAGTAAATTTGGACATTTTAACATTGGGTTCTATGGGGATTGACTCACTTTTGGAACCTGCTCCTAGTTTTCATTCAAGGAACTGCACGTTTTCGCACATCTGCGCTTGCTTTATTCTTTCGAACCAGAGGTCTGCCCTTAGCGTTGCCTGAACTGCAAGTGCGCCCTCTTGTGGTTTTAGTGAAGATATATGTGAACTACAGCGAACTATTACGCAAAACTATAAATTATATTTAAAAAATGTATCTGTTGTACTCTTAACACCAATCAAACGATGAATGATTAACCATTAACGTAGTTAGCCTTTCCCATGTGTTATGGCTATGAAAATAGTAAAAGTGTAGAATAGTAAGAAAAAAATTATAATCTATGTAGACCATTATAGACTTCTTTATTTTGTGTTCAAAGGTTTCACTCTCAGCTATAGAGGTTTCATATCTATGCCATCATTTGATATTGAATGAATTTAATCACGTGCTCCTCTCTTACAGACCACTGATCATCACAATGAAGACATCACTATTATTTGTCCTCACCTTTTCATTGGACAGCAAAGGCAGCTGATGTTTGCGGACATGAGGGTTCTCGAGTAAAACTTCCCAAGCTCCTTTGTACCGACATTGAGACAGACATCACAACGAACTGTACTCATGCCTAAAGAATAGCCCACCATTATCTAAGTAGTATAGCTGATTGATATTGTTCAATATTAAGCATTGTCCATATTAGAAATAATTTCGGTCCAAATTGGAGCCATTGTTAATTAATCGAGTCGCTGTTTGATATTGAGTGGACTGATGTTAGCTTGTGATTTGACAGGTTGTTCTCATTGTCTAGCTCGCTTTCTTGGTTTCTTTTAAAGGATATTCCTTTTGCACAGCATATTTTCCACTTCTAAACAGTATCTTTTGATATTAACTCGACGTGTAATACCAGAGTAAACCGAGTAAACGGAGGAGAAATGTCCATAGTATTCCTCTGACTCTACCGCATGATGCTTTTTATTAAGTAACATCCTACAGTAATACCTACACTTGATATTCACATTAATGTCTTTGAATTAACATTGATAATGTAAGAGCAATATTTTTATGGCATAGCTTGTTTTATCAGCAAGACACAGTGACATTTGCAGTGTTTCCCGCTTCTATGCTATGCAGTATGTATATTTTACAGTGTATAATGTATATTCACCTTACAACTCGGCATATATATTATTCACTTTTTTTTTACCTTTGTGACATATGTTTCCTTTTGACAAATGTTTATACAAATGAAATGTATTTTCCAAGTATAATTATGGAAATCATTTTATATGCAGTATATATAAAGATAAGTTTCACCTTAAGTGTTTTGGCATTTTTTTATTCTGTCTGAAGATTTGTCCCAAATTAAGGTATTACAGTGGTGTGAAAAACAATTTGCCCCCCTCCTGATTTCTTATTCTTTTGCATGTTTGTCACACAAAATGTTTCTGATCATCAAACACATTTAACTATTAGTCAAAGATAACACAAGTAAACACAAAATGCAGTTTTTACATGAGGGGTTTTATTATTTAGGGAGAAAAAAAATCCAAACCTACATGGCCCTGTGTGAAAAAGTAATTGCCCCCTGAACCTAATAACTGGTTGGGCCACCCTTAGCAGCAATAACTGCAATCAAGCGTTTGCGATAACTTGCAACGAGTCTTTTACAGCGCTCTGGAGGAATTTTGGCCCACTCATCTTTGCAGAATTGTTGTAATCCAGCTTTATTTGAGGGTTTTCTAGCATGAACCGCCTTTTTCAGGTCATGCCACAACATCTCAATAGGATTCAGGTCAGGACTTTGACTAGGCCACTCCAAAGTCTTCATTTTGTTTTTCTTCAGCCATTCAGAGGTGGATTTGCTGGTGTGTTTTGGGTCATTGTCCTGCTGCAGCACCCAAGATCGCTTCAGCTTGAGTTGACGAACAGATGGCCGGACATTCTCCTTCAGGATTTTTTGGTAGACAGTAGAATTCATGGTTCCATCTATCACAGCAAGCCTTCCAGGTCCTGAAGCAGCAAAACAACCCCAGACCATCACACTACCACCACCATATTTTACTGTTGGTATGATGTTCTTTTTCTGAAATGCTGTGTTACTTTTACGCCAGATGTAACGGGACACGCACCTTCCAAAAAGTTCAACTTTTGTCTCGTCGGTCCACAAGGTATTTTCCCAAAAGTCTTGGGAATCATTGAGATGTTTTTTAGCAAAATTGAGACGAGCCTTAAGCCATACTTTGCTTAAATGGTTTGCGCCTTGGAAATCTGCCATGCAGGCCGTTTTTGCCCAGTCTCTTTCTTATGGTGGAGTCGTGAACACTGACCTTAATTGAGGCAAGTGAGGCCTGCAGTTCTTTAGATGTTGTCCTGGGGTCTTTTGTGGCCTCTCGGATGAGTTGTCTCTGCGCTCATGGGGTAATTTTGGTCGGCCGGTCACTCCTGGGAAGGTTCACCACTGTTCTATGTTTTTGCCATTTGTGGATAATGGCTCTCACTGTGGTTTGCTGGAGTCCCAAAGCTTTAGAAATGGCTTTATAACTTTTACCAGACTGATGGATCTCAATTACTTTTGTTCTTATTTGTTCCTGAATTTCTTTGGATCTTGGCATGATGTCTAGCTTTTGAGGTACTTTTGGTCTACTTCTCTGTGTCAGGTAGCTCCTATTTAAGTGATTTCTTGATTGAAACAGGTGTGGCAGTAATCAGGCCTGGGGGTGACTACAGAAATTTAACGCAGGTGTGATAAACCACAGTTAAGGTATTTTTTAACAAGGGGGGCAATCACTTTTTCACACAGGGCCATGTAGATTTTGAGTTTTTTTTCTCCCTTAATAACGTAAACCTTCATTTAAAAACTGCATTTTGTGTTCAATTATGTTATCTTTGACTAATAGTTAACGGTTTTTGATGAACAGAAACATTTAAGTGTGACAAACATGCAAAAGAATAAGAAATCAGGAAGGGGGCAAATAGTTTTTCACACCACTGTATGTCATGTTACAGTTAGGGTCAATAGTTTCTTTAAAATAAGGGCTACGAAATATCAAATTCGCGAGGAGTGTGAGGGGCGTTAAAACCAAATCAAGACTTGTGATTAAATTCTAATTCAGTTTTATTTATATAGCGCATGGTCATTGTAAGCAGCTTTACAGACAAACTACACCCATACCATGAACTCCACCATAAGCAAACACTCTTCCTCTGGCCATGGCTATTGCTTTGCACCAAGAGCCTCACCTTCCTCACTCTGTGCTCTTTAGTCTTCAAATTATAGGCCTCATTTTTCCCTATGGAGAGAACTAAGGTTGCTCATTCCGTGGAATGGGAACAGGGAATGGGAATGGGGAACGGTCTTGTGGGATGCTCAGGCCCCATGCTGCACAACCTATGAATCTTTTACTAATGAAATGAGGAGGGTCTTCAATTACTCGTCCAAGAGATGTCAGGCGGCAGATCAGATTTTGGATCTTCACCAGGGGTCCTGACCCGAAATGTGAATGACGATCCCGGCCCATTAGAAGTCGTTCCTGTGAACATTCAGCCAGTGGAATATCTGATCCTTAAAAATTCGACAGATAACTTGTCGACAACTTTAATTGTTTAATTCTAAGTCCCTCTCATGATTGAAATATTTTAATTTGCGCCTCTTTCCTGAATGATAAAATGTCCAAAGATTTTTTTGTGATACCTTCACTTACAGTGGTTGTAAATTGCCTTTAAACTGTAAATGGACCTCCAGATAGTTCCACAATTTTTTTTGCTTTTTTTTGTCCGAGGTCATGTTAAGGGCAGCCACATGTTTGACCCTAATTACGTCCTAATAATAACAACCGGCCAATGAGAAGATTCTAAAAGTCATTACATCAATTTCTGGCATCTTGCAGCAGGTTTAAAGAGACAGTTTGAAAGAGACTTCTATGTTGATGTTAAAGTATACAAAAAAATAATGTACTATCAAAAATGAATTGGTTGCAGTTCATATTAATTTTATTTTCTTTAAATCTGTCAATAAAAATCCAGTTTGCATTGTCATTCAAAATACTGAAGAAATCAAAATTGTAATCAAAATTGTACTTTACTGAAAGCTTAATAAATAAAAATGTATTAAGTTACCTGAAAAAAAAGTGTGAGGAAACGTGTATGAATCATAATTGGCAGATTGTCCCTGATCGGCAAGCCGAGCACGATGGTGCTGAGGGAAAAACTCTTCTGAGAGGAAGAAACCTTGAGAGGAACCAGAGTCACCAGGTAACCCATCCTCATTTGGGTGATATCAGGTAGCATCACCCAAGCGGTGATGCGAATGCAGTCATACTGTGTGTTAGGGTTGAAATTCAGTATAACAGGAGAGGTTTTTAAGTCAATATGAAGTCCACTTATTAGAGGCTGAGGTACAAAACTGTTTGTGGAGTTTTCAGTCCAGTGAGGTGAGGTGTCCATGGATCAGAGTTGTTTGTCCAGAAAATAATACTGTTTCCAGGAAGGGAATTGCTTAGTCTCCAGCAATGTTTAGGTAGCTGAAATGTGACAAAATGAATCCCAATACTTAGGGTTTTTCAGCAGAACATTGTCCAGAGCATCACAGTGTCTTCACAAGCATGACTTCTTCCCATAGTGCATCCTGGCGCCATCTATTGCCCAGGTAATTGAGGCACACATACCTGGCTGTCTACATGATACTTTTTATACATCATACTGCCTTTCAGTGCTCCATGATTAAGTTTTGATGCTCACATGTAGGTGCTTTCTGCAGTTGACAGGGGTCACCATCGGTACTCTGACCAGCCTGCAGTCATGGAGCCACAACCAGGCCCCATTTATCGACTTCAAAATCTGAATAACATAATCCACTCCTGACAAGTAATAATCAGACAATCACAGAAATTGAGCTCAACTGTCAGTGATTTTAACGTTAGGGCTGATCGGGTTGTGGGGGGGAGTTAAACTGGGGTTGGGGTTTAAAACACCAAAAGATGGCAGCACAAGGCTGCATGCAAAGTCACAGAAAGCACTACCTTTATAAGTCAATGTGCCAAAAGACATTGTCCTGTGTACTGTACATCTCGACATTGTGCATCAAGAACTCGTCCCCAGGGCCCAGACCGTCAACAGCGGTCTTGAAAACTGCCAGGGTCTAAGGTGTCTGAGCGACCGGATCTGTTGTGTGCTTTTTGATACCACCTCGTAGTCCAGCTATCACAACTAAGCACTTTTGTCAAAGTGGCTCAGATCCTTCTGTATACCCATTTCTTCTGATTCCAACACATCAACTTCAAGAACTGACCAGCTGCCTAACCCATCCCACTCCCTGACAGGTGCCCCTGTCATAATCAGACAATTCCTGTTATTGATTTCAACCGTCAGTGGTTTTAATGTTAGGTCTGATATATATTTCTTACAAAATATAATTACAACATAAACAAGATAAAATACAATAAGTTTATGAATCAGGTCGGCCTACAACCACGACAAAAAGGTCACAGTTTAAAAATAAAATAAAAGGACTTTTATTATGAAAGCCAGAACGGATGACGCAAAATTTGCGCGACCGTAACCCTGCCTCGGTCGGACGGTCGCCTTCGGTGTCTCAGGGACACCCGGATTCTACTATCTCTCGTTGTTCTTTATAAACTCGTGTGATGGCTTTACGGATTTCCCGGCTGATTGTGCGCTCGAGCGCGGTGGCGTTTAAAACCGTCTCACTCCCACAGACGGTAAGATTTAAAAATTAAAAGTCAAATACCAGGCCTCGACATAAGCCAAGGACGACCTGCAGAGTACTGCAACACAACCACAACAGCATGTGTTTAAACTCCACTATGCTGCAGGAAGTGTAGCACGAGTGTAACGGAAATAAAAGCAGCGGTTGCATTTAAATCATATAGCAGTGTTTATAGAAGTGTTTTTAACTGTAGTCGCTCGCGCTGGTGGAGATCTCGCGAGATTTCAGACAGAGACTCAGAGAGAGAGAGAGAGAGAGAGAGATGGAACAGGAACAACAAAAGTTCACTGGTTTAATATTTGCAAAAATGCATAGAATAATAAGTGATAAAAAACACACACTTTAGTGCCACGCTAAAATAAAAATAAAAAAGTGGCACCAAAACCTATTACAGCCGTGATTCAAAGTTTTGAAACACAAAGTCTGCTGCTTCAGTGTTTTTGGATCTTTTTGTCAGATGTTACTCTGGTGTACTGAAGTATAATTACAAGCATTTCATAAGTGTTAAAGGTTTTTAATGACAATTACATTAAGTTTAGGGATACGAGTCCGTATTTGCAGTGTTAACCCTTCTTTTTCAAGACCTCTGCGTTTCGCCCCGGCGTGCTGTCAATCAACTTCTGGGCCGCATCCTGACCGATGGCAGCACATTCTTACATAATCACTGTTTGGACTTTTGTCAATGGGATTGAAGCCTGGGCAGTTTCTTGGCCATGGACCCAAAAGATCGATGTTTTGTTCCCCAAACCACTTCGTCATTTCTTTTGCTCCATCATGCTGGAAAAGGCATTGTTCGTCACCAACCTGCCCCTGGATTATTGTGAGAAGTCGCTCTCGGAAGATGTTTTTATCCCGTTCTTTATTCATGGTGTTGTTCTTAGGAAAAATTGATCGCACATGAATGGTCTCAGGATGCTTTACTGTTGGCATGACATAGGACTGACGGTAGTGCCTTTGCATTCCTTTTCCCGTATGATGGACCACCTTTCCACTAGTGGCTTGAAATTTTGGGCCCATGGCTAGGAAACTGCCCAAATCCTCTTGAGAACTTGGTCAATCCTCAAGAGACTGTGGACAAACAAAAACCCACAAATTCTGCCAAAACAACTCCAAGCATTGATTATGCAAGAACAGGCTACCATCAGTCAGGATGCCGCCCTGAGGTTGATTGACAGCACGCCAGGATGAAATGCAGAGGTCTTACGAAAAGAAGGGTCAACACTGCAAATATAGACTCTACTTGTTAACTTAATGTAATTGTCAATAAAAGCCTGTGACATTCTGAAATGCGTGTAATTACGCTTCAGTACACCATAGTAACATCTGATTAAAAATAGTTCTAAGAACACTGAAGCAACAGACTTTGTGAAAATTAATATTTGTGTCATTCTCAGAATTTAGCATTTTCACAAAAATACTTTAATGCATGCAATAAATTTTGGAATTGGTATACATAAAAACATACATGGACATTTTTAACACTTAAACTAAATAAATAAAATTGTAAATAAATATTCTCGGTTTACAGGATATTCTAACAGTTGTTTGCAATACATTAAATATATATATATATATGTTGTCAGTGTAGATGTATTGTAATGAATTATTACTGTATTGATATTAGGAACATTGCATCATCCAGTCCAAGTTTAGTCTTTACACTAAGTTCTAAATTCTTATTTATTATTTTAATTTTTTTATTCTCATGATAAAAGGCCGGGATCCACACGTGTCCAGTGCGAAGTCTGAGATATGGATGGTGGGCGTACGCTCTGGGCGAAAGGACCACGCCCAGGTTTAAGGAGAACAGCAAGATTTTCTGTATAGATGGCAACCTGGCATCTGGAAAAGGGGCACTCGCTCAGAAACTGGCAGACCGGCTGGGTAGGTGGAACTGCAGGGTGGTTGTGGCAAGTCTGTGATCGAGTTGTAACCTAAAAGCAGGTGTTTAGTAGGTGCTGGTGACTCTTATCAGAGGAAAGAAGCATGAGCATAGAGCTAACATCAAAAAGGAAGTTTAGCTTAAAAAGAATTGGAGCTCACTTAATGCCTTTAGCTTAAAAAAAAATTGAGATGGGGAAAATCTTTTTATTTGGTTACATATTGTGAGATGCCATTTAATGCATCACCACACTGACTCCACAATATATAAAATTAACATATTTTGCATGTACGCGACTTAAATTAAAACGAGTAAAGGACAGAAATCATTACCTTTAACCATTTAAATATATTTTTCTGTAAAAAGTAAATAAAATGGGCCTCATCATTTACATCATTATTATTAGTTGTTTAGCTCCTCTTCTATTTTATGTTCCCCCGCTCGTGGACTTTATCCTGCATGTCTCCTCTCTACCTAGGGATGCTGTACATGCCTGAGCCTGACACTCACTATGTTGACAAAATGACTAAAGAGAAGGTCCCCCTGGATTCAGCCTTCAACGGGAACTGCAGCCTTGAGAAGTTCTACCTGGACCCCAAAGCGAGCGACGGAAACTCGTACCGTCTGCAGTCCTGGATGTACCTGATGAGGCTGCTGCAGTACTCTGACGCTGTCGAGCATCTCCTCACGACGGGTTTGTTCTCTAATGCTTTCTGTGCTGCCATTTTTTAAAAAATTCATTTATTCATTTCTTTTGGATGAATATGTAGATTTAAAATGTTCTCTGCTGTTCCATCAGGCCAGGGAGTCATCCTGGAACGGTCTCCTTTCAGTGACATGGTGTTTTTGGAGGCCATGTTCAGCCAAGGTTATATCAGGAAGCAGTGTAAGTATTTGTGGAGATCCCTGAGCTTAAGGTGTGACTGAATCTGCAGAAAATAAAGCATGTAAAAAAAATAAAGGTGAAAGATAGGTGTGTTTGTAAAAAGTAGTAATTATTATTTGTATATCATAAATCTATATCATAAATCTTTCAGTTGAGGTTATCTTTAAGGTAGAACTTGTGTAGTTTATTTTATTCTGTGTCCTGCAGGTGTGGATCATTACAACGAGATTAAGCACATCAGCATCTGTGAGTTTTGGGCCCCTCACCTGGTCATCTACGTGGACTCTCCTGCAGAGGAGGTGCAGAACAAGCTCAAGGCATCTGGAAAGGTGTGTATGATGTACGAGCAACATACGAAAAGGGCAGAACAGAAACAGTACTAGTTTTTAGAATATGCAATAAACCATATTTAGCCTTTAATAAGTTTCTTCTGTCCTTAGTGAAGATAACAGTCAAAGCAGTGAGTCACAGGGCTAGAAGTTTTTCGTGAGTCGGGTACTACCTGTATTGTGTAGTATTGTTTATTTACAGATGTTAAAAAATAGCTATTCTAAACAACAGTATATAAATATAATAGGGATGTAACGGTATCAACTTCATGGTACGGTACTACCTCGGTATGAATGGTACGGTATTTATTGAATCATTTACAGGATCAAAAAAAGTGCCAGAAGTGTTTATTAAACAGTTTACATGAACACTGAACATATCAGTGGCAGACAAATTAGCCGTCTATCTGTAAACTTTGAAACAGAAACTTACATTTTTCAATTTTAATAACAAAAAATTATTAAACCATGTAAAAAAATAAATAACGTTTCAATTTAGTATTCTTGAAAACTCAGAAAAAATAAAAATAGCAGCCTACTTATTGCAGCTGGCCCATGTGCTGAATGAGTATTTGAGAACACTCACCTCATTCACTCACTTATTCAGACAGAGACAGGATTTTTTTCCCCCTTTCTCATTTCTTTTCAGAGAGAAACCGAAATGACTCGATAAAACTTTCTTCTGAGAAAAGTTTGCTCAGGCGAATGGAGCGTATGGGAGGTAGCGGGAACTACAATTCCCATCAGCCCAGGCGTGCCCATCATCCTTTGCGGTCTGTTGTCGCTCCAGAACCAGTAATGCTGAAATGGCGGGTGCTGCTATTAACGGCGATGGAAAGAGTAATTAATCATTACAGAGTAAGCGGGTTTTAAATCGGATGTGCGCATTTATTTTTATTCATTTTATTTACCTTCATTACTGGATCTGTAGCGACAACAGACCGCAAAGGATGATGGCTGCGCCGGGGCTGATGGGAATTGTAGTTCCTGCTACCTCCCGTTCGCTCCATTCGCCTGAGCAAACTTTTCTCAGAAGAACTATAATTTTATCGAGTCATGCGACCACGGTATTATCGAAATAAATTGTTATTGCGGTACGACAGTATTTACAATACCATTACGTCCCTAAAATATAATTAATCTCTAATCTAATTAATTATTAATACAATTAAGATCTGAGAAAAAAAGTTTTTGTAAGGCAAAATATTCCATTATGAGAACAAATCCGACTTATGAACATGCTCTCAGAATGGAACTTATTTTTAAGTCATGGACTATCTGTCGTATCATTGTCATTCAAGTCACATGACCATGTGTAGGTTATGTATCCGATCTAGGAAAACATGACCACATGTGACTCAGATCTGAGCTAAAAAAACATTAGATTTGTGAATTCATACAACCATAAAAAATGTCTCATATTAAGTAAAAAAAAACTGGGAATGAGATCGAAGATGTGCATAACTTTCAGTCTGATAAAATTTTTAATTGTGTGGTGACATCACAGTTTGCCTTGATAGAAAGTTTTGCAAGTGTTAAACTTCATATATCTCCTGTGTCTTCTGTGCATCTTTTCTCCAGCCTCATCTCCAAAACGTACCCCTCTCCTACCTTAAGAGCATCGAGACTGCATACAAGAAGACCTTCCTGCCCAAGATCAGGTAACAAACAAAGGAGATTCGTCTCTTGTGGTGAACACATTGAGCTTATGGCCCAATTTTCCCTGTTCACACAGGATGATGGAGTTTCAACCTTATTTTTATTCTCTAAAAGAAGTTTGCCAAAAGGTTTGGTGTACAATTGTGCACCAGTACAAAAGTGTTAAAAAAAAAAAAAAAGAAGCAAATTCCCTGATATAACGCTGTCGTACACTTTTCATTTCATACTTCATGTTTCAGTCGTACTGCTGCTGTCATACCTACACACCGTATTTTTACCCTTCTATATTTAATATTTTTATACTTCACAGTTTTCAGTTACATCTTCTACATTCTAACCACTACAGCCTGGGAACATCCCACTCTCTAAATCTTTTGTCATTTCTGTGGTTTATTTTTTTTTCCTTTTTCCCCTGAATTAGCTCCCTAATTTAGTCGTGTCCAATTCCTCCCCATCACTCACACATTAAGGCTACTACTACCACTCAGTCTGGGAGGGCCGAAGACTATCACGTGTTTCCTCCGAACCACGTGACGCCAGCTTGCTCAGGCACCATTGGGGGGCGGCGTAACACACTCGGAGGACAGCGCTATCCGCTCCTTCCACTCGTGTGAGCTCACAGACGCCCCTGATTGGCTGTAGAACTGTGATGGATGTGAGACTGAAATAAATTTGCCTCCCATCTCACCCCTGCTGGGAGAGCTCGGGCCAATCGGCTCTCTCCAGGCCCTCAGCTGCGAGAGACTACGGCATCACCCGGGAATCGAACCAGCACACTTTCTAGCATTTCACTGCGCATCATAATGTGTATCGTTGTCACATGAAATATTTATTTGATCGACAGAACATAGACGGTACGGTGGTTTAGTTGTTAGCATGGTTGCCTCGCACCTCAAGGGTTTGGGTTTGATTTCCCTGTCTGTGTGCATGGGGTTTGAATGTTCTCCCTGTGCTTGGTGGGTTTCCTCCGGGTACTCCGAGTTTCCTCCAACACTCCAAAGACTGTTAGATTTATTTTTGCTTCTATACTGATATTGTTTTGTAACCTGAACCGGATGTAAGCTTTGCTTTTAATGTGAGGCAACCTGGGAAAAACCCCTTCATGTGATATTTTGACGATTTTGGATCTTTCGATTATGGTAATTTTCTTTTGTCTTGTCCATATGCATTAAACAAAATCCCAGCTTTTTCAAATATCCCTTTTTTGGTCCAAACCCCCATTTTACAGAATTCTTTTTAGTATAAAAGGTCACATCATTATACAGAGATTTGAAGTAATTAAGACGTTCACAAAGCAGCTTTACAAAAATCCAGATGTGGGTTTGTATTTAAAATTCCTTCCTGTCAGCATCCGATGTGTTCCCCCAGCCAGTGACACATTTTTTAGAGCGTGTACTCAAACCTACCCAACGGCACTAATTGTTCTTGTCTCTAACTTCTAATCGTGGACAGCTGGAACCTTTTGCTAGTTTAAATGTCACATAAAAGTCTGCTTTTATTTCAGTGAGGAGGCTGAAGTGCTCGCTTACGATTCAACCCAAGCGCAGGACATCGAGAAGGTAACAGCAAAAACTAAATCAAGAACCAAGTTCTCACCAGAGACCGTGCTCTTTTAGTAAAACTATGACGAGAACAATTTCTATTCGTATTTCCGATGTTGTGAGGCCTGGTTGTATAGTTCATACTGATGTGTGTATTTCTCAGATTGCAGAGGATATCGAGTATCTGAAGTTTGAAAAGGGCCCGTGGTTGGAGCAGGACGACGTTACGTTCCACCACATGAGGATCCTGTGAGTGTGTGGTTTCCACGCTGTAGTAATCTGTGTGTTGGTATATCCCGCCCTTTGTGACAGACCTTCTATTGTTGGTCGAGCCGTACCAGTGTGGTGATAAGATGATAAGCAGATGCAACGTGGAGTGTTGGCACACGGTTTCTTTCCATTTAGCATCCATAAATTTACTCCTACATCCGTTTGTTTCTGTAGTGTCGAAGATAAGCAGCGGGTGGCGAGCATGACCTGCATCCCAAGATACATCCCTGAGGTCACCATCGGCGCTCATGAGTTTGACAAAGGCTACTACTCATTCAGATCGGTATGTGCACCGTGAATATCCACAGTTAGTGTGTGTGTGTGTGTGTGTGGGCGGGGATGGAATGGATGGTCACCTCGATTAACTCCCAGGCTGTACTGTAACAGCTCCAGCTAATGCGTTCAGGGATGGTAGAACAACTAGAGCAGAAAAGCAGCAGTCCTTCAAAGTCCTTGAAAGCTAATTCAGTGGAAGAAAACAATAAGGACTGAAGACTTCAGCCAAATGGAAAGAGATGGGATTTTTTTTGTACTTTTTTTTTTTTGTTTGTTTTTGTTTTGAGCGAATCATCAAAAATGTATAACATCGTTAGGTCAAATGATTAAGCATCAAACTTCAGCTTGTTTTTGTTGCATATTAAATTGCCTTCTCACATCGTGGGAGCCAGATTTTATTTTCAGCGTGCAGTCTCCAGAAGATTATTTTTTTTTCTTTTCTCTTTTAAAATAACTGTAAAAAGAAAAAAGGTATCTCATTACGCTTCCTAAAATACCGAAAAGTATTTTTCACTTTGTGTAGCGGTTTTTCTACATTGTGTTAAACAGTTTTTAAGTCTAAGTGCAGCTCTGTTCTCTATTCTAGCCTTAGAATCTACTCAGAGAAGACCTGCACTGAATGGAAATAGTTTAAACGCAACACTATGAGTTAATTGGTTAAAATAATGTCCTGCTCTCTCGGTTTATTTCAGGCTTAATTAGCCCGATAGTTCAGCACAGCCTTGCCGTCTGACCTAGACTTTTATTTTGATTTATTGATTAGAATCAAAACATCATTCATGACTAACAAAGTCATTCAGCCATCCCTCTGCATTAATTAAAAGCACTACGTGTCCTGTACGACGGTCTGGAGAAATGACCGGTCATGCTTTGAATTCATATCATCATCTTTGGAAATTATCTCGATAAAAGCAGCGCATTAGGAGACCGAGTCCACCGTCGTGTCTCTGATCGGGGGCTGCATCCTTCAATCAGGACGCTGATTACGGAAAGCGTCACGGCCTTCTTTCCCCTGAACATGAAGGATGCAACAGTGTATTCACAGTTTATTATTCAGTCCAGCATATCCCTTTGCAGATTCTTTGCAAGCCAGGGAAGAGACTATTGCAGAGACAGGACCCGAGCATATTTAAAATGCAAAACTCAATTGTTAAAATAAAATATGTAATAAATATATAAGACATAAGAAAAACAAGGAGATTTTATGTGAAATCCGCTCCTTGAGAAAAAGGTTTCCGTAAGACTTGGCTAAGTGTTACACAATGCTAACCAATGGAAGTTCATGTGCTGAGTGTGTGTGTGTGTGTGTGTGTGTGTGTGTGTGTGTGTGTGTGTGTGTGTGTGTGTGTGTGCGCTGAGCTGCCCCCTCGTCAGGAGCAGCCGAAAGACCAACAAACTAAATTCAAGTTTTATTTGTCTCATACTCAGTACGAAATGCAGTGAAATGTTTATACGACCACTCGTGACCTTAAAATCAAAATTATCAATAAGAAATAAATTATGGAATAGTATGAAATAAAATAGAAAAACTTAAAGAAAAAAAAAAAATATATATATATATAGACCAGCAACATATAATATTGTATTTACTGAGTTAAAGAGTTTATATTCCTAATATTTATTGCCTACTTTTTCATTTGACTTAAGGTAAGATCATTCCATTATCCTTATTTATTTAAGGATTAAATAAAATCTTCTCCTGATGTTTATTAAAAAAATGTGGCCTTGTAATAGCTCTACTGTAGTTATACATGGGAACCTGGAATAGTCTGCGCAGGTGTTTTAAAATTTTTCAATATTATTTAACTTAATTTGGAAGCCCCGCCCCCTCCAGTGCATGTCCCTGTTTATTTACACGTTACACATCAACATTATATTAAATTAAAGGGGTTATATTGAATATATCCTGTTTAATGGCCGTTACGGTTGGTACAATTAAAAATGTCGTTTTTTGAGATTGTTGGTCTTTCGGCTGATCCCGTCGAAGGCTGCACAGGTTTTTACTCCAGATGCCCGTCCTGAAGCAACCCGAGCTCAGCTCAATGGTTGATGTTCATCTTATACTTAGTAGAAGTTTATGCTTGCATGATCTGTTCTTTTCTCTGTCCTTCTTTCTTTTTGTCTCCTTGTCAGGTCATTCAATTTCTAGCAAAACCCATCAATACTCTTCTATAGATAAATAACGCTGAGTTGCTTTACTGAGTTTATTAGGCTCATCTCTCCGTTTCAGAATCACTGTGTGGTGTAAACCGTTTATAACCGTTTCTTCTTTTTTCTTCTGTTTTGATCGTGCATAGAGGTTTTAAACGTGGGGTATGTGGGTGAGGATGTGTTGTAGATCAGAGGGGAGCAAGGAGAACAGTGGGAACATTGTGCACAAACAGATGGTACACAGCCAGGCAAATTACATCAAACTTCAGTTGCTGTAGCGCATTTCACACAGCATCATGCGCCAAGGGGGCATGAAAACCTGAGCGTTAAGGAGTGGAAGAAAAGTTCGATCAAGGGACCAGAAATTGGCGCGATCCAAAAGAGACGTCCTGTTTGATCTCAGCGGTCTCTCTGCAGATATTTCTTTAGCGTTTTCTCAAAAATCCAGGCTTTTCTAAGGAACATACTCCTGGATGAATATAAACTAGTTCCTGTGTGAAACATTCCAACAACAGGACTTTTATATTTATATTTCTCACAGATGGTTCATATAAGTTTATATTTACTGCAAAAAGAAAAAAAGGCTATGGCTGCCTGAATGGCAATTGTTCAGTATGCTGCTAGTGATTTGGTACCATCATCTCTAGCAGAAAAAACATTCGCAGCTGACCTTTAAGCTCGAGCGCTCGGAGAATGGCTTTTCACGAGCCGCGCCTCAACCAGGAGGTGTAAATTACGCCATCGGATGTTTCCGACTGACATTTAATTCCCTTGTATTTTATAGCAATATGTGCGAGGGGCAACGAGAATAAGTAATACAAGCGAGTGCCTTGACTTTTCCGTTCAGATGCTCCGGGAAGGTGATCCTGTTTCATTTTATCACATAAAATGGCACGCTTGGTCATTAAAGTAGCCAAGAATAATAATCTGGGATTAATTTTTTGTTCTCATCTGATTATACGTAGTATTGTTCAGGAAAGAAACAATGTTAAATACCTCTAATCATGGTGGTACTTTTGCTTATACCAACAATTTTTTTTATTTATTTATTTATTTTTAACTTGCTAACAGGACTCTCACACAGGACAGCTAAAGAGACTCTGGGAAGCACCAGCAGTTCTCTGATAAACTCCCTATCCTCACCGGGGAACAGCAATTTCGAAGCAGTTGTTCTCCGACTCAGATTAATGCAGCTCTTCGTTTGGATCAAGCTGTCAGTAAGCCTTGCCCATTAAAAACCCCTGCCTCTTACCAGCTTGATCGGTGTTGGCAAAACGATCCCTGAGAGGCCATTTGTCTGACTTTACCGAACATTCAAGAAGAAATGAGAGCTATTGTGAACTTGTGCTAACGCCCGTGGGGGGAAACGAAAGAGTTTACTTGCTTTTGTTACGAACTGCTGAGTCCACATTGAGAATTTAATACTCCAGCTTTCCATCTTCACACCTCTGAACGGTTTCCTGCCCTCGCTCTTTCAAAATAGATGCCTTTTTTTTTTTGTATCTGTTTTAGATTCAGGTGTCGTACTGTCGGAGCGGCGCGTATTTATCACTTGCCCAGACAAGATAGCGTGTACGGGCTATTAGCTTTTTATTCTGAGTTGCCCAGAGGACAGGTAGGCTCCAGAGGCGAGCTCTCAGCACAGTTTTTATCTTCTCTCATCAAACAAGTGGCGATATAAAACCCTGAGTCACTGTCGATGTTTACAAAAGTAAAGTTTTTCTGTACAAAATGTACATACAGTATATGCTTAAATGTAATGCGCTTCCCATTAGTGCTCATCTGTGATTCATCTTTTTCGAGAAGGAAATATTCATGAAAATGCCGAGTCACCTGAGCAGGATATCGAACATTCTCGATTCATTCACATTTCTAATGAGCTTCATCACTTCTGGATAGGATTTCCCATTGATTTCGGAGCTGGACTTTAGGGATTTGTGTTCATTCAGCTACAAGCGCATGATGCTCAGTACTACACTCTCACCCATCAGCCCTTGCTAACGACCCACATCCAGCATGTGCGAGAAGCCCGGGGTGGGAAAAAAAAAAAGGACACATTTATTTTTTGGGTGAGGGGTTGGGAAAGGATGACGGATACCTAAGAAACCAATATGTCTTTAGTCATTGCATCAAATGACATGGCTGTATTGACAGTGCTTGGCACTAGCTACCTATTTGTCAGTTGTTTTGGACTGTGACATAACAAGCTATAAAGGGCATATCGGCACCTATCGTAGCGGGGTCGAATATACTGCGGTCAATAAATTGATTCCCCTGGCCAGCGGTGTCTCAGCATACCAATTTAATCCCATTCCTGAGGTTCTTAGGGTGATGTTTTGTATTCTGAAACACATTTTCCTATAGGGAATAATGTAAATGCAGATAATCTGTTCCACCGATAAATCTTACCGATATTACGAATTTCCAACACAATAATTATATTTTTGCATATGAAAACATTTAGAAAAGACATGTGAGACAGGAAAATATAGAATAAATAGACATTAAACCTCATTTAACCTTAATGTATGATTCCTCTTGGCACTGGCTGCTTTCAAAACCATGAAAACCCCAAAAAACTTTCTTGGGACCCATGGTTCTCTGTCTTCACTAAATCTAAAAAAAGAAAAAACTTGTGAAATTTCTTGCAAAATTTCAGGTCTTAAGGCATAATTCGTGAGACGGGCTTTCGTATGCCAAGGTACCACTATACTGCATAACCTCAGCTTGACTTAACTGTGCATCCCAACTTGGATCAAATGAGGGGTCATAAACTGCAAGACATGAAGAAGAAGAAAAAAAAAAACCCAAAGAACATGGATGCAAGACAGGCAGTGGCAGTTTAAATTTTCACATCTGCCTGAGAAAGAAAACCGGCGTTGTTTCTGTGCATGTGACTTCGCACTTCACTTCCATGGTGAACTTGTAATTTTTTCCTTTTTGTTACTTACATGCAAGTAGTCATGCTCACAATGAAAGAATGAATGAATGGAGACCTGAGTGTGGTGAGTGAAGGATCCCAGCTCCTTTATGATTGTTGGCATTGATTCTTGGTGACTAGTGTACATGATGCGACAGCATCCAAAAAAACAAAAGAAGAAAAATATTTAATATACTGTGACTCGTGTTGGGAGGAGTGTTCCCAGTCTGCTTTCCTCACACACTTGCCAATTCCAGCCTGTACCCCCATACACTTAGATTCCTTGTGCCAACTTGCCATGCCAACTTGCCATGCCAACTGGCTGCAACTTGTGCAGACTAAGACTGAATCCTATAGAATGGATATATGAATATAGAATGGATAGATTTCCAAAAAAAAACAATAGAGCTCTCTGTAATCACGTTATCCACAAAAATCCACAATTATTTTGTCGATCATTCACGTCTGACACAGACATTACCTCCAAGCCAAATAATCATGAACGTGTCGAGAGACCAGACAATGATGTATGATGAGAAACTTCAGCCATTGGATATTACTGATTTTTATCAACCTCCAGCTGGTCTTTATAACACTCGAGAGTGTACTAGCAGATTTGAATTATACAGTTATCTCATCAGGGATTAATTAATTAGGGTTCATATTAAACTATTATTTATACTCAAAATCAAATGTCAATCAGAACCAGGAATTCAGAAGGCAATGATGTAAAGTCACCATCGACCCACA
This sequence comes from Channallabes apus, assembly GCA_030522415.1. Lineage (NCBI taxonomy): Eukaryota > Metazoa > Chordata > Actinopteri > Siluriformes > Clariidae > Channallabes > Channallabes apus. The sequence continues at coordinate 15,917,445 of CM060109.1, forward strand.
CTAGGGCCTCCTTTGTACGTCCAGCGAGTCTAGCTGTGGCCAGGCATGGTTGAAAAGTCCCGTATATAACCCTGCAATACCAGCAGCAGCATTTCCGGCTGTAGGCTTTCTCAAATGACCTCATAGACTTAGCCTGTCCCGTCACCACACTTGGCCATCCAGACGCAGAGCGATCAGAAGTGGAACCCGGAATCTGGATGCCAAACCCTGGAAATAGTTTTCCTGGCGTCGTCTGGTTGTGTTGTACCAAACTGAAGCGTTCCGATGGCTCTCGATGTTTCTCTCTCTCTGTCTCTCTCTATCTGCTAGCACTGTCTAAATAGGGAATGATCTTTTGAACACAAAATGCACAATCAGAATGTTTGCCTTACTTTTGAAACCAAGACTGGACTTCATCACATGGCAAATTTTATGCACGTTGCACGGCACCGCTTAAAAATATACAAGTTTAGTCATCCATGATGAAGTAACGCTCTACTGAACATGATGGTAATTTGACTTTACCTAAGTATATAAATTAGATTTCAGGTTTTTGTAACAGTAAAAAAGGTTATTACTTTTGCCTGAGTATAATCAAATTCAAACACAAGTTAAATCTTAGCAAGTGAAACATTCTTAAATCCACACAAACCTATCTATAATTTCCTAAAAGAGGTTTACAGCACATCAAGTCTAAGATTATTAAGCTCATTTCTAGTAAAAAAAAATAAAATAATAATAATGTGCAAAAAGTTCAGTTTTCAAAGACTTTTGCTTCTATTAAGCAATACATTTCTACAACTAGCAAAATAGCCAATAAACGATTTTTTTTGCTTAAGTAAAATTTGGTTTCATAACCTTAATCTTATGTTAATAATCTTATATTTGGCTTGTTGTAATCTTTTTTTTTTTTTTTAAAGAAAATATAGATGAATTTAAATATATTCAAGATATATTTTCGCTTGTCAAGATGTAAGTCATTTTTTTTGTGTGTGTTTTGTGTGTGTTTTCTGTGTATGTAATGCTAATGATATAAACATATGAACAATTCAATGAACCCCTCCACATAGTCTCTAAAAGGTGAGCACAATGCTCACTACACAAGTGCCAGTGAGACACCATTTGTTAGCAGAAAACTGATAAAACTGTCTCCCAGGTTTTTGACCTTGCGTCTTGTGGCGTCCCTCTACATGGCTGTTGCTCGGCACCTGTCCGGCACTCGATAATCAACATGTCCAAACAAATCAAAACAGATGTAACTAAAAGGCTGCACGTTTTGATAATTTCAGCTGAAGAGCGATGCGATGTGCAGTTCGTTTACAGAGCAGGACAAATGTGTTCTAGAGAGTTTACGATGGAGATCGAATGAGTACAGGATGATTTAAAGGTTCATATAAAAATCATATAAACTGTTGTTTAGAAAGAATTGATTGGGAATTGATCACTGCTATTATGTTATTTTTTTGGTTTAGCTTCCAGGGAAGCAGTACGCAGAGGGCTACAACGCAGACGCAGGAGACAAAGGCATCTGGCTGAAGTGAGAACTTGGCTGAAGGAAAAGCCATCTAGAGGAATCCTCCATCATGCCGCTCTCTCTTATTTGTCCACATCATAGAAGAGCGATAAGTTAACAGGAAATGTAATGCTGTTCTGTAAATGTTATTAAATAAATGGTATATGTAAAAAATCCCTCGTTTTTTTTTTTCAGCGGCTTTATTTCAGGAACATACTCGGTGGAATTTCATGAAATAGAGAAAACTTAAAAGAAAACACACTGAGAGGCTCTGTGGTACTTAGCATTCAAGCACACTTCGAAAAAACGATAGAAATACGGCCATGAAGAAACGAAATCTGCTTTCATCTCATTTCAGTGCACCAAGACGGTGACTAATCGCCCCAATTAAAAGTCGCTTTCGAGACGCACGACGAAAGAGAGCTCGCCACAACTCATTAGCCACCCGAAACCACTCGTTTCTCGTTAGTCCCCAGTCCTCCCCTCCCGAAGATGCTATCTTGGGCCGGTCTGCGGCTTTTCTTTCGTTTCTCGGCTGCCAGGAAGAATGCTGATCCAGAAATAGCGGTGTGCCACTAGTGATTAATTCCTGTCTTTTGTCTGCCGAAGAGGCTTCAGATTACCATAATCAACTCGTGATTGCGAGTGCTGATACTTCTTCCTTCCACACATACAAAAAAAAAATACTGATTATTCATGAAGCTCTCCAATTACGCTAAAGAAGTTAGACGTATTTATTTATTTTTTTTAAAAGTGCCGTACTTGTAAGACACCGAGCAATCAAATGGCTTTGATCTGCGCATGGCAGAATATCTGTGTCTCTTTGATGGTGCAGAAGTGCAGCCAGGTCCTGAGATGAGTGATTGGGTAAAGGATACGAGTAGAATAATGATGTGGAAAAATGGGTTTGTAGAAAATCCTCCGTATGATTCTGCAGCCACTTGAGTTGAGCCTGCGGTGAACATCGGGGGGAGAAAAAAAGACATACAATCTGCTATTAGGAGAGACAGAGGGTTTAGAATTTATGATTTGTTCATGCTGGAATGTGGAACCGACCGTGAACTATTTCTCATTCTTCTTCTTATGGTCTTGTTTTTGGGACCTGAGGATAACACTGTGAAGGAAGCACCTCATGTTACATTGTACTTTTCATTTTGGAATAAAAAAATCTGCATTTCTTTCCAAATAATTAAAAAAAAAACTGGTTTTAATGTCTAGAATCTCAAAGGTGCGTATTGTTCATCTCCAGTTGTTGATCGATGAGAAAACCACTGGATGGCAGACTTCATACACACTTCAAAGACCAATCCAAGTTGTTTGTTTCTGGTCCTTGCAATGTTCTCAACTTGCCGAATGAGGGCACTGTTGAGACTTTTTTTTTTTCATATTTTAAAAAGTAAATATAAAAAATATCACTGATTCATGCTCCATGATGCACAACCCCCCCGCCCCAACACTTCTTCCCTTGCCCCTCAGCTCGTGCCTACGGTATAGCTAACATTTAAGAGGCTTTTATTTTGACAGTGCTCTTTTAAATAAATAAATTTTTCATGGCCTGCGATCTCTCTTCGTTGTTATTTTAGCTCTGCTGCACTTGCGTCAGATGCTGCAGCGTAACTCGTATAATAGCTGAAGGGGGAAAAGAGAAACTTTCATTTTGGTTAATAATAACGAGAAGACATCAGGCATTTGAGTGCAGGTCTGCAGGAACTGAGATCCATTAGTGTTTGCACTTGGTAAGGCACTAAAAACAAGCAAAAATGCTGCGGTATGCTTTTACAGGACAATAATCAACGGTGAGTAGGTATGACCAGAAATACTGTTACTCGCTTTATTTTTGAAAACAGCTTTCTTACTGAACATTATAAACCTGACACTGGCGACCCCTTCCATAAATGTTGCAAAGTTTGCATTTTTTTAAAACACATAATTGAAAAATAATCGATAAGTCATTAATTATCAATGGTAATGATGCTGATTTATATTTCTTTCTGCATTGCGAAACAATGTCCAAAATACACAATAATCTGCTTTGAACAGTTGATTTTGAAATGTATCTGCTACTTCAACTCTGCAACGCCTTCATAATGGTTGCTGTTAATTGGTTAATTGGTGATTTCTGAGGTTGGTGAGCCTAGATGAACTTCTCTGCAGCAGAGGTAAGGTTTGGTCTTGCTTTCTTGCTATGGTTTTTATGAGAGCCCTTTTCATCATGGTGCTTAATGGGTTTTGCACACACACTTGACACAATACTGTCCTTTGTAAGAACTATACCAGAACAGAAAGTATCTAATAAACACCAAATTGCTGTGTAACTTGTGTTGTTTGTTTAAACCTCTTTCGCTGCCAAGTTTGAGTTCTACACTCCAGTAGGTGATGGTGTCGCACCAGCTGCTTATAAACTCACATGATGAATTGAAACGCTGACCAAACGTATGCAGATAATGCTAGTTGAAAGCCTACCAACAAAAGATTAAATTGCGCAGCTTTAACCAAATTTAAGACCAAATTGTTTAACCAGAAAAAAAAAACCCACAGAAAAACTAGACGTGCGACTTTGTTTACGTGGAATTTAATTGCGTGTTTTTAAAAATGTACAGCGCCACCTATTGAATTTTGAGATGAACTAATGATAAGAGTGTTTTCCATTGAAATTTTAAATAAGCATATTTTCTCTTCCTTGAAACAAATCCTATTTTACCTCAAGCTAACACCTGTAAGATCCCTATTAAAATTCTTGCACATAAAAAATACAAAAACCATCTTAATGTGTTCTATTACTCATCTTACGTCTCCTCAAATTATTTTTTCTAAATATCTTTAATATACAGACACTCCAACCTTACAGTTTTATTATATGTGGGGATTCTGCATATATCAATTGTGAAATGTTGTGCAAAACAAGTTAATACATGTTTGAAGATTTCTATAATTTTTTTTATTGATTAATAAATAATCATTAACTTTCCCAATATCAACAATTAACCGGTTTCTATCCAGGATCTATATTCCACTTATCAGACTTGAAATTTCAGCACTGATGTGGTATAATGAGTTTTAAATGGGCTGACTTTTCTGATCGGGTCGCAGTAGTTTGGAAAACCGCGAGGCCTCGGTCTATGTCACACTCCGCTTGGTTTAATCCGGTGTGACATTACCATCTGAATTGTGGATTGTTACAGGCAGCTTGTTTGGGAGTGGAGAATAAATGAGCAGGCTAGAAAGATAAACAAAGCCTGTGTTGCGGTGTTGACACACAATGGACACAGAGAAGCATGACAGACCGCATGAACAGCTGTCCCAGGCGCTTAGCATAGCGTGGAAGAGTGAGAACTGATCTCTGATCCTCTTTTCCTTTAGATGTGATTAGGGAAAAGCAGTGTGAGTAGGTCACTTTTGCTGATAAATGGATGTACCTAAAATATATGGAGGTGCTGTTAAACTCTAAATTTGTTTTGCTCTTTAGTGGGCATTTCTGCTTTGCTAGTCGACTGCGAGTGTGCAATGAATTCAAATGGCTTCTCCAGCAGCCCTAATAGATGCTCTGATAATCCGCTTTTAACCGCCAGACATCTAGCTTTTCCTGTTAACGCAATGGAAATGGATTGTGCTTTGCAAATCCGCCACCAGAAAGAGCATTGCGGGGCTGGTCTATACTGGAAATTGTGTTTTTAATATTGAATATTTAGACCTGGCTCAGCTGGATGGCAAATTTCACACCTATGTTTTTTTTTAAATTATTATATATATATATATATATATATATATATATATATATATATATATATATATATATATATATATATTACTGTATATATATATTTTTTCTTTTTATATAAACAATCTGCATGTGAAGGTGAGACACTTTTTGATATCTATCTCAATCCCAATCAATCTCAATAATAAGATGAGATAAGTTAGGATCTGCACCTAGATCACTAACATTTGATGTATATTCATAATACATCAAAACCTAACAGTTGAGGTCAGAAGTTTACACACGTCCATCATAAACATGAATGTCATGCCAAGTGCTCTCAGTAAGCTTTCAACTGGTCTTTTTCTGGGGCAGGATAATTGTAAAACTTATTTTTAATTAAAGAAAACACCAATAATGTGCACCACACATGCTTGTATTATTTCAACACAAGGTCAAAATTATACATCTTCCACAATTATAATCTCCCACTTGGTTTATTTATACACTGGTGTTAAAACCCCTGGCATTTTCCAAGCAAACATCCAGGGTTAGTGATGATGACTACAGCTGGTAGCTTCTCAATACCAACATGAAATGGGTTTGTTTGGAAGCACTTACTGGCCAACACACAGTACAAGAGGATGGTAGATTTCCAGAAAGTGTGACAACTTTGCTGAGGTCTGGATAAAGACCAAGCCTCTCACTCAGCTGAGAGGAAATTGGGCTCAAGAACCAAAAAGGCACAGGCTTTCTGGATTGAACTTAGTTTTGACCTGATTTAGGTTTGGCTGGTGAGACGTTCAATCCCAAGAGCAATGTACAGTGGGACCTCGGCATACAAATTAAATCCACTCTGGAGGCGAGCTCTTAAGGCCAAATATTTATGCAGAGGTACTGCTGTAACTGTTTCAACTGTAAAGCATGGTGGTGGTAGCATCATGTTTTAGGGCTGTAGTGGAAGAAATAACGATGGAGGTGGACTACCTCAGGATAACCTCAAACCATCTGCTAGAACATGTAAGTATTCTCATACAAGTAGCTCATTAGTCAAGCAGGAGTTAAAGTGGTAGTGTCACCACCCTTGTATATAAGATACAAAAGAATTGGCTTTCTGGTCCAATATTTTTGAAGGGGGGTTGTGTTGTTTTTTTTTTTTTTTGCGTGTGTGTGTGTGTGTGTGTGTGTGTGTGTGTGTGTGCATGTCTTGTTTTTTCTTCTGTTATGAATTTATTTTTCCCCCCTTGCCACAGGATATTTAAAAATCCCTTACAAAGGGAATCTGTGACCTTGCGAGGGTCATAAATGATGAGGACTCATCTTAATATCCCAAAGTATTTCCTTTCTTTGTCATCCGAGTACGCTTTAACTTTCTCTGGGAGCTGTCTAGAGGATCTGCACTCTCTGCTCCACCTGGAAGTCCTTGGCATTTGCGGTGTCCTTCAAAAACGAAAATGGGAAAAAAAGATGAAAAAAGAATGAAGAGCATGAGAAGAAAGCCCTCGGCTACAATTTCACGGACCCGGTGTCGAGATTGGGTGTCTTTTCTTTTCCTTTTGACAACGTTCCATTTAAAAAAATTTTTTTTACTGTTACTTTAATCATATTTCATACGTGGTTTTAAATGAGTCATTAACATGCAGGTGGTCATGTGATTTGTGGAACTTTCCATCAGCGTCGACATGAGGTCACCGTCCGCGGTGGTCTGCTCGCTGCTCCTGATGCGGGAATGCACCAGAGGTGCTCTTTTGTTCTGCAGTAGTGTGTGTGCCACACGGCTATAATTTTCCATCATGTAATTGAGTAATTAGTGCAATTTCCACATATAAAAAAAAAAACATTATATAAACAGCAGTTTCTCCTCATAGCAGTGTTAATGGACTTTAGTGCTTTTCCTTCACCTCCAGAACAGTATTTTTCTTTTTGTGGAATCAGAAATCGTGCATTTGAATTAGTTCTAATTTAAATCACACATGATTTACTGCTGATCAAAACTGGCAAAGTATTCACATCGCTGTCAGGATGTTTTCTTTTTTTTTTTCACTTTTTTTTTTTTTTTGTAGAAGTACACTTGGAGGCGGCTGTGATAAATTGATGTGGTTATGCTAATGGCTTTGGCTTCACAGCTTTATAAGCTACCTGTCAGTATCAGCCTAGGATCTTACAAATTGTAGGAGTAAACAGGATTTTTCTCTCATTTATTCGGAACACTTTCTACAGAGGCTGTAGCGATCTCCTTTAAGTCTGATGAGTTCATCAGTGCAATTTAATTGTAGGCTAGTCTAATAAGAATTACCAAGTTTTGAAACTGATTTTATTATTATTTATTAAAAGGTATTTTTTTTATGCAAGACCAAACGATGAGTCGGGCAAAGTGTTAATGATGTACGATCATCTAGACACACGGCTGAAAAGGCAAAGTCGATGTTGATTTTTTTTCATTATCAGCGAGAGTAGAGTCAGTGGAGCTGGAGGCTACATCACATCCTCCTAGAAAATCTAATACATTCAGTGCAAAAGCCTGAAGTTGAGAAATGATAACCGCTGCTCTTTTCCTGTCTGCCACTTCTTCCAAGCGAAGTGTCCCTCCGGCTGTCGTTCATATGCTGCCTCGATCAAACCCTCATACGGAGTGAGCACCTCTCAGAAATCTGATTAAGTGCACAGGTGATGCACCGGACTGACCCGAATTGAAGAGTTTCAAAAGGTCAGCTTTACACCAAAGCTAATCATTTTCTGAATGTGGAAAATCCAAAACTAACTTGGCTCCTTGCAAATTTAGCATTTTGAACCATTTAATTTATGGCAAGTTTAGAAAGCAGTATTATATCTCGTACAGGATATAATACCTAATGCATAATTTGCATTGAACAGACAAATACAGAGAATATTATGACACTATTTTCAAAAGATTGCAGGTTATAGAGACTAATCCTGTTTTTTTAACCAGAAGCTGAAAGTCTTAAATACTTCCTGACCTCTGACCAGGAAAAAACTCAAACAACAAAAAAAAACGCCCCCTCAACTCGGAAATCCTTCGGCGGAACTGTGAATATTCTCCTCAGCTCTGAGTTCAGCGAGTTGATTATGAAACAAGGTAGCACTACTTACCTTTAAATGAGTTATACTTTATAGAAGTACAGTATTTCCTTTCACTCAGTCAACATATACAGGCATCTACAGGACGCTCGTTAATTCTTACAGGTCAATCTTACAGGTCAGTCTATACAGATCAATGTTTTCAGCGGAAAAATACATACAATGATCAAGTTGATATATACACACTACCGCAAACCATGCAAAGACACCTTTCTACTGGAACCAGCATTAAACTTTTTCTCAGCTTGATCTACACTAGTTCTTATGTTGGATTGGACTGCATAGACCAGGCTTCACTCCTTTGGTCCATGAGTTAAGCTTGGCCACTCATGACCCTATCACTAATTCACTGGTTTTACCTTCCTTGGATCATTTTTGGTATGTCCTGACCCCTGGTAAAATCCCACAAGAGCTGCAATTTGGCCCTTCTCACAGTAGATACATTTTCAATATCTCGTTACAATGGTGGCAGGAAGTGGGTGCGATATATGAGGCAGCAAGAAAATTATTTGAGTGACTTTGACAAGGGCCAACTAGTCAACGGGGTCAGAGCAACTCTAAAATGGCAGCCCTTGTGGGATAGTTCCGGGCTGCAGTGTCAGGAAATACCAAAAGGGACCAATGGAAGGCAAACCGGTGAACTGGCGACAGGGTCATGGGTGGCCAAGGCTCACTGACGCACATGGCTGGCCCATGTAGTCCGATCTAATAAAAGAGCTAGTGTACTGTACATCAAATTGATGTAAAGGTTAATGCTGGTTATGATAGATAGGTAAGGGGGGGGCGCTTACTAAATAGGCAGGCGGTCATAATGTTATGGCCGATCAGTGTATACACTTCTGATTTATTCCTCTTTTATTTCAGTTATTATGCCATTCCATTTTTAATTAACAAAAATTTGACAATGTTCTATCATAAAGCTATTTTTATAATGGAAAACTTACAGACTAACTAAGAGCAACAACACCGGAGATTCCTTCCATAAATGTTAAATAAACATCCATTCATCCATTACCGATACCGCTTCTACTGTGTAGAGTTGCAGAGAGACTGGAAAGGACATCCAAGGGTTCGTAAGACACAAGGCAGGGGTGCCAACCCATCACAGGGCTCAAACACACACACACACTCAATCACACCATGGGCAGTTTGGAAATGCTAGTCAACATAGACCACATGTCTCATGGACTGTGGGAGGAAATCCACCAAACACACAGATGGGAGGCAAGATTCAAACCCCAACCCCCTGGAGGTGCGAGGTGATGGGAAAAAAACGTTCACACAAAGCAATCTGTGCACCTCCAGCATTTTCTTTTCTCCCACTCTACAGTACTTTCGAATGCCGTCTTGATTCCGAGTTTTATCAGGTTAAGCTCATGAAACCATGGATTCGGGTGCAGGAGAACACACATGGACATAGCCAGATGTGACTGATGACCTTAATGTGATAATCCAGTATGCCATGTATATTTTATCATTCAATGACGGCAGCTTCACACACACACACACACACACACACACACACACACACACACACACACACACACACACACACACACACACACACAGGATTCAGTTGACTACAGTGTTGATCCCTGCTGTCATCAGCCCTAAAGCTGTAAACTACAGTAGCGCATCTTGCTGTGACAGGCTTCCAGATGAAAAGCACCGTGTTTGCGCTTGAACTGGATAGCTAGGGGGCGTTAAGAAATTTACATACTTCAGGAAGACCAGGAAATAATAAAAGATGCTTCAAGGGGCTGGCATCAGCTATATGTTTGCCGTGTTTTCTATTCGTTTCAAGTGAACACCAAAGGAGAGCCTGAACAAAAACCTACAGGATACGGTAGTGCTTCAAAAGACAGATTTGGCTGTTAATGAAAAAGCAGCTGAGCCTTGTTTGGAGAAGATACACAGCATGAGAGCACCTGGTAGCCGTCGTTCTAGTATAATGATGCAAGACAAATGGATTCAAGTGATATTAGAAGACTTCCCGCTCAAACCCTAAGTCAATTTTTGAGTTTGCAAGTCTAGCGCTAAAGAGCACCCTGGACAGCAATTAGTCTGTAATTAACTTCATGTTAAATCGTTTTTTGTATCTTTAGGGTTCATTAAGAGCTTTTGTCTGAAACGGCAGGCAGGACACAAAATCACAATATGCAAATCTATCTCATAGGATTCAACCATGAAATGGAGCGTTCCAAGGGAATCACCTGAAGCGGCTGGGAGGCTCAGAGGCTGGGAGACTTCCTGCTTGCTTATCAAACACGCTTAGCCTACTGACTGATCTCCACCAGCCGTCAGAGCTTTAGCAACGGATGCGAAAAGCTAAACCGATCAGACTTTTTATCAACTTTGCCGAATTATCGGGCTCTCTAGCGGCCCAGGTGTTTAATATCCTAATGCGCTTTCTCTGAATGCACTTGATTTCACAAACACTTTGGTGATCTAAGCCTTAAATAGAAATTTTAATCATGTTTCCATATGTTAAACACGGAGGCTCCGAGAGGGAGAAATGACTTTAGGGAATCCATGAAAATCCAGTTAATTTGCTCCCTGGCCAGAATTAAGCCCTGAGCGCTCATAAATTACCATTTCATTAAGATGCAGAAGGCAAGCAGATTTAAATATTCATGATTTTCCCTCCCCTCTTTGATTAGATTTTAATTACATGGCTTTGTCTTAAACAAATGGGGGGGAGGCATCGGTATAAAGGAGCTATTTGTTTTGAGGGAAAATGAGCGCACCTGAGAGGTAGAGAGGAGAAAGATCATTCAGTAGAAGAGACAAAAAAATGACCTTGGGGACCTGGGCTTTGTCCCACCAGTTTTGAAAAAAAAAAATTATATATATGATAAAAGAACGAGGGGTTACAATTACAAACCCTGCCGTTGCACATTCGTTCATGCTTTGTCAAGAAGCATATGAGTTTTCCTTTGCTCTCGAGATTCAACTCTTCATCAATGCAGAATATTTCATGACCTTTAACAAAAGGACATAAGTCAATCGTACAAACAGAATTACGCATACAGGCTGAGATTTTTGCCTCATAAGGAATTGAAATACGCATGAAAATCATTCCGTTTTTAATTCAGTCTGTCATCTTGCCTCGGATATGATTTGAGGACACGAAGTCGGCTGCAGTCATGACTTCCAGAACAAAAGAGAATCAATTTGGGAAAGTCCGTGCTTGTCTATAATCTGGTTCCGTGCCATATTTCTATTTCTGCGAAACACAAACGGTCATCATGTTTTGCTAAATCGCTTCACCGGGAAGCAATATTAGGCCAAGGATTTTGAATAGATCCTCAGGGAGCGACTTTAAAGACCCGGCTTTGCATCATCCCTGACATCTTGTGCTTGCATTATGACGGAGTTTTAATGTCGATAGATTGAAAATCCCTCAGTGTTCTCTTTTAATATTATGCGCTGAACCCTGACTCGAACCGCACACATTTTAACTGGCCTTTTTCGGGAGCTCCGAGCATCTGTCGCCTCTAAATGAATCGTGACCTGCCCGATTTAAGTCGCCGCGTGGGAGCTGTGTGCCTTAGGCAGGGTTTTTGCAGAAACTGGGACGTTGCTCATTAATTCCTATACACTGCAGGAATTCTGACGTAACACCTAAATAGGTTTGTTGTCCCCAACCTGGCCATTTTCTTTTCTTTTTTTTTTTTCCCCCCTGAAAAGCTTGTGCAAGGGTAACATGATGTTATGTGTAACTGCATGTGTTTCTTGTCATAATTAATTGGAGCCATGATGAATCAAGCAGGCTGTCACTGAAGACACATCGAACATTACAACTATTATGCTGCCGTATTTACCAGCACATTTTTGATGGTTTATTTTTGACTAATCCTAAAATTGAATGATGGTATATATTAGTTACTTATTTAGGACTATACCTATGTATTAATATTTAAACCCAAAATACACCACTCAGAAGAAATTAGAAAAGCATGACCTTTTCTTCTCCCACCTTTTTTCGCACTTTTGCAACCCAACCATGTTTGCATTTGGTTTCCCTTCCTGATTATTATTATTTTATTAATTTTTTTTTTTTTTGGAAAAATTCAAGATTCCGGTGATATTTATTACAAGAAACCAAACACATTTCTAATACAAGACTATAAATATTATTTATATGTCTCCAAAGATTAGAGATTATCACTACCAAACCCCCCCAGCTCCCCCCCCCCCCCCCCCCACACACACACAAGTAGATTTATTTACTGCATTTATATGTTGCTGCTGTGGAAAAGTCTTTAATACGAGACCCATAAGGCAGAAACAGCTCAAAATGTCTTTATTGTTAGTTATTGTACCGTATTTCTGCTGTCATGGCAGATTTATTTTTGATCTCCACACAACACAAAGCTATATGAAGCATCAATGTTGTATTTAAGCATGCATTCTTTTTTAGAGGAAGGCTGCAGAAAGATACAGCCTCGTGCACTACTCGGGGTACATGTCCACTTTTGACTGCTTTTGTTCCTTTTCTCTTATAAAGTATTTAGTCTGTGTCTTTGGACTTCTCTTTGTACCAGACAAGCGTGAGAGAAATTTGTAACAAACTAAGTTTTCTACTTTTTTGTCCTTTCTCGCACTCTGCTTTAAAGAGAGACTTCTTCCAGATTTGATGCTCTGCTATAACACGTTACCCTTAAAAAACTTTTCCGAAAGCTTAAGCTGCAGCCTGTTATCTGCTTCTATTATCTGGAAACATAAACACTTAAAGTTTGCTAATGTATATTCATTTACTCAGTGCAGTTTTCTGGCCCGGATGTGGCTGTAATAAGGTCCGATAAATCAGCTCTTTCCTCCAGTAATTGAGCCTTTTGGGGATTCTCAGGCTCCATGTAATGGCTCTCTTAAACACACTGATTAAGATGACAGTCTGCGCTGACTCGTCCGATATGCCCGGGCGCTTCCCTGGATCAGCAACCACAAGCTTTATGCTTTCTTCTAATGACTCAGTGGGCCTAGAGTAGCTCAATACATGAATTGAGTTAAAAGAGTTCTGGATAAAATGGAGCCATTTCTGTAGCATTGCACATTGCTGATGTTTGCATTTGAAGAAAAGAAAAGAAAACCTCACTCTGTGTCAAAGTCGTGTGTAACTTTAGTGCACAATTGTAACAAGGCTAAATGATGAGATCATTAAAAAGCAATTCATGTGCACTGATGGATGGGATGAGAGTGACTGCTGTCAAAGCTTGCGCTGCTTAGCTCATTTATGTTATCTAGTTTCATTTGATTGCTCCAATACCAGTCCAAACTCCAAGAAACAAACAAAAAAACAGGCAATTCAATAGACTAATAAATAATAATAATTAGTATTTTTCATTCATTCATTCATTTTCTATACCGCTTAATCCTGTGTTCAGGGTCACGGGGGACCTGGAGCCTATCCCAGGAGACTTCGGGCACTAGGCGGGGTACACCCTGGACAGGGTGCCAATCCATCGCAGGGCACACACACATACACACACTCACACACCCAATCACACACTACGGGCAATTTAGGAACGCCAATTAGCCTAACCTACATATCTTTGGACTGTGGGAGGAAACCGGAGTACCCGGAGGAAACCCACCATGCACACAGAGACGGGAATCGAGCCTGGCCGGGGAATCGAACCCAGACTCTGGAGGTGCAGTGCTAACCACTACACCACCGCGCCGCTAAATGGGATCAGTCAATAGTTACTTCTTCGGCACTCGGAAAAATGTAAATATGCATTTCCTAGAATGACCACTAGAAAGAAACTTGCCAAAAGTGAGTCATTCTCCACAAAGCCCCATGTTAAAATTCCCAACTTTACATCAGAAATAAACATATTTACAGCCTAGTACAAAAAAAAAAACACTTTGGGTCGCCATAGCTAGACATATTGTAGCTGTACAGTGGTGAATTTGTATGTAACTCATTGGTTAAAATCATATTATGCCATAACATTATACATAATTTGGGCATGGGGCATGAGTTAACCAGCGTAATCATTGTGGTTTAACTTACTACTAAAAAAAGGTAGCATGACATGTATTCAATCCAATGCAAAGTAACATTAGTGAATCAGTTAACTTTAGTCACCTTAGCTAAAGTTAAGCGTCAGTAGGCGTCTTCCAATCAACAACCAGTCTGTGTTCATTCCAAGATGGTGATGACCAGAGCTCCTACAATTAAACTTCTGAACCAGTTTGCAGAAATAGTATGAGGGATGTCCAGTTTGTCCAGTTCTTTTTATATTTATACAGTCTATGTATCAAAACCAGCAGTTTAGAGTACAACCTTCCACAGCAATAATATTAAAATGGATCTAAATCTTTAGCCTGTCTGATATGAAAATAATACTATAAATACTCAAAATACTATAGAATGGTCCGGGGCAAAAACAAATATGGCTTATTCATGACCCTGGACAAAGTGTCGACCGTGAAGAGGATCAGATGCTTCATTTGGAATCGTTATATAAACATTGTTGTGTGCCTGATTTCATTTCTATAGGTTACTAAATTTAAACCTGTAATGCTTTTTCATGCTGTGAGTTACTGTTGTGAGTCCTAGGAATGATTCAAATTGGCCACGTTTTGAATGGATATGCTGAAAAAGCAGCTTACGGCTTACTTTAAGTAGGTGAAGCTCAGAGGTTATATTCTATGGATAAAGATTTTAAGTTCAAGTGTTAGCATGGGATGTGAGGCACGATGCCATTGCCGCCCACGGCATTACTGTAACAAGACGACTGCACATGAACAGCACCTTGCCTATTTAACTTCAACAATAAAATAATAAGCAAAACCAGCATGTACCATTCCACTCATTTCATACATCAGGAACAGCAAATTGGTCACAACTTAAGTAGTCCCAGGGTAATTATTATTATGACTTCCTGATTTTTATTTAATGTCATTTGGATACATAGTGTGCACATCTTGGCACATTAAGTGGAAGAAAATGTCATAATTTTCATAGTGTTATCACACAGTTGTTAAATTGCTGATCATGGTTTCCAGTACCAATAGTTCTGACCTTTACAAACAACACAGAAACATGCTATTAATTAAAAACGGCAAATTATAATCCAGTTCTCAGTGTTCACATACTGTAACCAGCATAAGCCAAAAAAGACAAAAAACTAACCTGGCATTAACCATCTTACAAAGACAGAGACCCACGTTTTGTAAAAAGACAAAGCACAATGTACATTTCCCCCGTTTCTAAAGATTCCAGTGCTAGTTTAGTGACTAAAGGACATTTTCTTTAGACAGATAGAGACTGAGGTCCTTATAACGTCATGTAAGATTAGAAGCTATGAACTGTTTCACTACAAATCCTTCTTTAGTTCACATTACGCAAAGGTTCATATGCCTCTAGCCACAAAGCAAATGTTGAAGATGTCTGTATTTCTTTGTTCCAATGTCAATACCATCAAATAGCAGACACTTTCTTGGGAAAGGGCTGCCAAAATATAACTGCCTTCTATTTAACAGCCTTTCTGGCTCTTTAAAGACTCGGCGTTCCACTCTGGTCCACTTCTAATGAGGTGATTCAGATATAATGTCTAGAAGATGTTCAATCCTATTGTTTGTAGGTTCAGCCATCAAGGGCCATTCTCACCAGCATTAAAGCTAGATTTGATCAAGACTACGGTGGCCGTGAAGTGCAAAACAAATTAACAAAACTTGAAAACAAACTAACAAAACCCAAAACAAAAGAACATATTCAAAACCAAATTAACAAAACGGAAAAACCAAATAACTAACATCTGACTGGCTGAGAAGTGCAATTAAAAACCAAATTAATAAACCCGAAAACAAAATAATAAAACCCAAAACAATTTTTTTGGAGGGGGGGGGGGGGGTTTGTTGTTTTGTTTTTGTTATTTTCTTTTCGGATTTGTTAATTTGTATTGCACTTCTCGGCCAGTCAGATATTAGTTATTTTGTTTTCTGTTTTGTTAATTTGGTTTTTAATATTTTATTTTGTTTTGGGTTTTGTTACTTTCTTTTCAGTTTTGTTAATTTGTATTGCACTCCTCGGCCAGTCAGATACAAACCGGAAAAGGTAGGTATAGTTTGCGAATGAAATGCTTACCGCTGATTGGACGAGACATCTGTCACTCAAGATATACAGGAAGTACTGTAGTAGCGGTAAAATCGTGTGTGTATGAATGTGCAAACATTATTGTGGTTTCAAATATTGCGTTCTTACGGTGGCCCTGAAGTCAGTTTTGTTAATTTGTTTTGCATTTCACAGCCATCATAGTTTAAAGTGAAGCAGAACACACAAGAAACAAAGATAGAGAAACAAGTTCCTACTTCCTGTATATCGTGAGTGACAGATATTTCGTCCAATCAGCGGTAAGAAGTTCATTCGCAAAATATACCTACCTTTTCCGGTTTGTATCTGACTGGCCGAGAAGTGCAATCCAAATTAACAAATCCGAAAACAAAATAACAACAACAACACAACAAACCCCCCCCCCCCCCACAAAAAAAAAAAACCTGTTATTTTGTTTTCAGTTTTGTCATTTTGTTTTCGATTTGGTTAATTTGTTTTGCACTTCACGGCCACCATACAAGACAGATACACAAAATTTTTTAAAAGTTTATTGATCATCATAATTCGGGATCTACATTTACATTAATGGCATTATTGGAATAGAGCTCCCTTTAAAGCAACTTATAAAATGCTCAGAAGTTGGCAATATTTGCATGTTTGTACAAGTTCACTCGGTCAGGGACGAAACACCCAAATCAAGAAAAATATCCCTGCTGGACATAGTATTAAAAATAATACAAGACATTGCAACAATTATTATTTTTAATAAAAAGGTGCTAATCTAAGTGCTTTATGAAGATGTAGGTTTTAAGTGAGTTTTTTTTTTAAGTGCCTCAGCTGTTAATTTTGGCAATTTTGGAGAAGTTCATTCCATCACCTACTGTAGGTGCCAGAACAGAAAACAGCCTTGATGCATGGCTTTCTTGTACCCTGAGAGATGGTGATTCTAGTCAAACAGTGCTAGAGGATTAGAGAGAATGTGTGCACAGATTGTGCAGCTGTATTCTGGATCAGTTGCAGCGGTGCACAGAGACAGACCTGCCAGGATTTAGATGCAGTAGTCCAGTCTTAGAAATGACACGGGACTAAACAACCATCGGAGTCACCTGTGTGGATAGAAATGAACAAATCCTTCAGATTTTGCAAAGGAGAAATAAACATGAGCTTGTCAGTCTGCCAGTGTGGGAGAAGCAGGACTGTTGTTTGTCTGTCAAGATCTGAAAGTGGTCCAGGAGATCAAAAGATCCTCATGTGGAGATTCATGAACAGCAGTTGAGTATTGCTGGGGATCGCTGATGAGCTGCCATCCATGATGGGATGCCTGTCAGACAGGCTGAGATTTGAACAGAAACACGAGAGTCTGGAGGAGACAGGGATCGGACTGAAGTTAAGCTGAGTATCATCCACATAGCAGCAGAATAAAAATGGTGAGAGGATACAGTGGAGCAGATGTTCGATTACTATAAAATTTGATTGGCACTATTTTGCGGTGACACTGCCCAGAAAAGGCAGGCGACGTTGTCCTGTGGTGTTATTGGACATTAGGGTTATCTAGTGTTGCGGTCATTCTCACCTTATTCCTAACAGTCTAAATATAACCGGCAGAACTCAAATGGTGTGTCCAACCCCGGTTCCACTCCTAGTGAGTCCAGATGTTCGCCTGAGTGTCCCATCGACGACCCTCACAGCTGGAGAAAGGTGGTGTTGCTGGAGTGGTTTTGGCCTTCGCTGCGGGTGAAGGCCAGAGCAGCGGGAAGGAAATCAGAAAGAAGGGAGAGAAAAGTAGGTTAATGGAAATAGCACTGTTTCTTTCTCTCTCTCCTCTCGAGAGATAGAGGCATATGCTTTCTTCATCATAAATTTCGCTAACTTGATTTGCCTAGTGAGGGATTTCACTACTGAGTGTGGCCCCGGCTCGATTGTACTGGCAGCTGCTTAGCTCATTGTTCTACTCTTGGTGCATTTCATTATGTAAATGTGATATAATAATACAATGAAACCACACTATGGGCACAGTGTTTCAAAATGAAATGAAACTCATGATTGGGTGTAATATAATGCCACTATATATGGTTAGCTGCATTGCTATTATTCCCACGCAATCCAGCTGATTACAGTGCTGGTATGCACCAACCAAGATGCGCCATATTTCTCATAATTGTCTGTTACTTAATTACTTAGCAATCAATGTATAAAGAAGGCACATGCTGCACGATAAGTGTAATTAAATAGGAAAATAAACTTAATGACTTATATGACTCATAACATGACATGGACACATAGTTGTCTTACATTTTAGAAAAATTTGAGAATAATGATGAAACACTAAGACCAGTATAGCAGTATGCAATATACAGTATAGACTAAGAAAATAACCCTAACCCTAACCCTATGTATATTGAAACTTTCCAGGAACTTGGTGTCTTCTTAACCAGTTTTATATGACGCTTCACCCGGGAACATTTTTTCCCAAATAGGTAGAGTACCTAAAAAATGTTTGGGGAAACAGTGTCATTTAAAATAATTCAATAACATATTGTACATTACAGTAACTCTAGCATTGACCTTGCATTTACATTTGCATTTTCTATTAGCATTTATTAAAATGTACAGGTATCTTAACCAATGAAGATGTTAACCAATGAACCAATAATAAACAACTGAGAAGAGCAATCTTTCTTTTTTCTTTTTTAACACCACAGTGATTTGCCAAACATAATTTTTTAAACTTATTAAAAACCTCATACAGTTTTTTAAATAATTGTATTTAGTGCTATGGAACACATTTTTCTATTTCTGTCTCATGTTGTTCTGACTCAAATGTCCAAATACATTTATATTGAATATTTTTTAAATATTGAATTAAAAAAATAGTACACTGTGTAAAACAAATCAAGGCATTTTTTGTGTCTTCTTCTTGAGAAGCTTCAAATCTAAAAAAATGAATAATAATAATAAAAAATCTAAAGTTTGTGGACACCTGACCATCACTTTCATATAGTGTACATACTGTATTTGAGATGTTTAATAATTTTGTCCAGTGTTGATGCCTGTTCATTTGAGTTTGCCACCATTGGAGAAAAAAAAAGATTTTTTTTCCATATATATATATATATATATATATATATATATATATATATATATATATATATATATATTCTTTCAAATAGCACAATATTATTTGCCATGCCCATAAAAAGAAAGAAAACACAAAGCCACAGTGTCTCTCAATGTCCTGCCTGCACTTTGCATTTCTCTGGCAACCGGCTCCCTGTGACATCTATTAAGATTGAGTGTTCGCCATCTCTTTTTGCAAATCCCACAATGTGCTGTGCCACTTGTGGAAGACAAATTGCTTTCTTGAGGTTTATTTCGATGTTTCCTAACCCTCCCATCACCCCCCGATACCCCCCACGTGCACACACATCCCCCCAAAAATGAGAGAAACCGTACTCTCTTTTGATGTATGATAAGACTGGCAGGAAATAAGAGTTGGCAACATGGTTTTTAGCCTTTGTGTTGAAAGCATTGAAAGCTTAGCAGAGCTGTTTGATTCACACGCGTGCTTTACAGAAGCACAACATGCTGGATATTGTTGAATCAAAGACGAGCTTCAATGGCAAGGCCTTTAAGCTTGCTACCTTTCAAATGTAGCTTTGCAGCAAAGCGCCACAGATTGGAGCGGTAATTTGTTGTCTCTGACTGGGATGTATTAAATATTTTTAACTGATATGCCAGACATTGTGAATAGATGACAAAAAAATTGTGAAATTTTTATAAAAGGTATTTTGGGTGTGCATTCTCTGCTGCATTTCAATAATTATATCAATTTGCATTTAATGCATCAATAAAGTACAAATCACTTATAGATGAAGCAAATAATAATTATCTCCTCGCAATCGTACCTGAAAAGGGGCGGGATTTATATGATCAGTCAGATGACTTGGATCAGGAAAAATGGGCAAGTGTCCATGTCGATTAAGTCCTATCTATGGAGGTTCCACCTTGTAACATCTTGTTGGCTGATACGAAAGGACACCGTCAGAGGTTTTGTGGAGTCCATGCATTGAAGGATCTGAGTGTTTTTTTTTTTTTTTTGCAGCACAATAGAGACTTACACATGCAGGTTTATTTAATGTTACAGCTGATCTGTGTATTATTTTACATGCCGTATGATTACACTGGGTTCATAGGGTGAGTTTTGTATTGTATTCTTTGTAGAAATCCGCTGTATTTACAACTGAAAACAAAATTACACAGCAACAACAGCATGACCGTTTGACGTGCTGCATTTATTGAGGAAGTAAATGCATTGCTCTAATGTTGCTGGAATTGTTCCCAGTGTGCGCCTGAATTATCAACATGAATTAGAACTGCACAGTTTGTTATCATCTCTACAGAGTTTCGAAAAGCACCTTGGACAAAGCAGCACTCCAGGTCTACTCTACACTCTGTCAGTATTAACTCGACATCTACAGATATTTGTGTCCATTTTTCCTGACACAATGCGTGCTATTCTGATGATGTTCTTTTTATAGATTTATATATTTATATATATTTGTAACACCAGCTCAGGACCTTACCACCTCCAGTTCAACAAGTTTTCTGTATAGCTTTTTCGAAATCTTTCTACTCTTAGCGGTTGCATAAGATTTGTCTTTTTTTTTTTATTACAGAAGAATATCCTCTTCTGTTTTTGACCTTGCGCATGTTCATTTGAATTAGACTTGAGATTATATTCTGGCCTTGTTTTGAAGCTGACTGTGTTTTGACCATCTTGTCTCATGCTCTTAGCTCCAAGAGTTGCATTGCATGGAATTTTGTATAAAAATATGCCTCCTGGGTCGGTTCGGTTACGATATTAGGTGTTATATAATGCATGCAGCATAAACAAGCGAAAATAAACAGCATCAGTTCAACCTAAAAATAATTACTCTGTTCTATGTGTTAGGTTTGAGAGGTGTCATGGAAACAAGAGGGTCGAAGGGAGAGAAATCTGTCAAAGCCGAGGTAACACAACGTGTTTTTAAAAAGCAAAAGGGAAAATAGTTAAAGACGATGAAATCTAATGTGCCGACTTACACTTGATTGCATAAGCACTCGCCCCCCCTTGAACTTTTCACAAATACGGCACATGTTACAACCTGGAAGTCAAATCGAATTTATTAGACTGGTGTTAATTTTTTTTTTTACTGAGTGAATCTCAATAAAAAAAAAAAAAAAAACTGTACAAGGTAAGTGTGACTTCTTGACTGCACCAGAATCTATTTTATCTTTTCAAAATGACAAAAAAAGTTTTATGGTAAATTATTTTACTAAACTTTAGTAGATTTTACTACTTTAATAAGTATAAAACCAAACCCAAAAGGTTCAAAACGACTGAATATTTAAGCAAGGACGTGTAAAATATAACGTAAAAAAAAGTAATTAAATTATGTATATTTATACTTAAATATACTATTCGATAAAAATGGATGAAGAATTAAACGCTATGATTCATTCAAACTCTGCAATTTCAGGCAACCAATATTTATACCCCTATTTCACCTGTGCGGTTTGAGATCACCGTGAGTCGCCCGATTGCCCGCCGACGTTCCGCTGGCGTTCCGCGCAGTTCTGTAAGGACCGCAAGCTTCCGCGAGGACCGGCAAAAAAATTAAACATGTTTAATTTTTAGCGCGGAAAGATGGAAACATACTCACAGCGCCAAAAACTCGCGGTGAATCATGATGAACCGTACTTATGGCCACCGCGCGAAACTGCGTAGGTGAGATAGGGGTATTAGTCTTCAAGCTAACTTTAGCGTTAACGTATGGCCACTAAGAACAAATCTACACTTTACATTTAATACGAGATCTAAGAGACACAACCATCAAGTGTGTCTGTGTGTTATTTCTAGTCTTAACATCTTCGGGTCAACTTTCCTTTAAGCTGCAGGCACACTAAACAATTTTAGACAGGACTTTGTATATAACTTAAAAGCGTGCCGTGTATGTCCTGATCTGCATCAGTCAGCACAAGTTGTGGCCAGTTATTATGGCAAGTGGGTACGAGGGGTACAGGTTTGATTTGGAGCGTTTGAGGAGAATAGTCCCTCACAAAAGTGAATACCTGTACAACTTGACAAGAGTCAGACCATCACATTTCAGCAAGCACTTTACTGTATTGTTATGTTCTCAAAGGACGATACTATAGAAATGAAAGATTGGAAATACTGTACGTTAGAGTAGTCAATGTGCAGCTTGAAAATACATGACAGTACAATACTCGAGGGCTGTAGTATAATTAGAGGGATGTACTCACTTCTGTGTGTTGAGTGCGTTGGCGCTGAAAGATCAAATGTGTTTGATCTTTCATCGTCAACTCTGGATGCTGTCATGTATGGCAGTCATCGATCTGAAAGGGGGATAACCAATGAACATAGAGCAGGAAGGATCATACAGGAAGCAGGAAATATACAGGATACAGGAAACAGAGGGAAATTCAAAATTCAACCAAATTCTTTTTTCTTTCTCAGCGCAGATGGTGGCGCATATTAAATCTGTTGCTGTCTGCCTTGCATCCATTTTGGTTTGTTTTTCATTTTTCTTCTTCTTGAAAGTGTACTCTTGCTCTTATGAGAGTTGGAGTGACAAGTCCTGTAATCTATGAGCCCTCATCTGGTCTAGTTGGTAAGTGTATGATCCGCTATTTTCAGTAAAAGGACCTTCGAAAGCCAGCCAGTTAGTGTATACTGCCAATCTTTTTGAAATATTTTAGTGATTGTGAAAATCTCTTTAACCGCCAATTTCACTGTTAAACCAGTACAGATGACCCCCAAACCCCTGTGACATGCTGTATTCAGTCATTTCTTACTGTACACCCTTCTTCATTTCACTCCACCGGATTCCCATACAGTAGCTGTTTGTACAAAACTTTGGTTATTAAACTTTATTACTCGACCTGACTAGAGTAACTTAAATGGACTCATCAATAGCTTTGGTTCCATCCTGATCCATCCTACGTACTAAAGCGGTCTTTACGTACTAAAGCGGTGCTAAAACTGCACACTATACACTGCGTATCAGATTTTAATAGGGTAGTAAAGTCTCCAATAGAACATTAAACCCAAATAAAAAAAAATTACTATGCAGTAGCTCATATTATTGACCCACTTCAAAACAACCATTGAGCAATTTTCCTTTTAAACTGTTAACAGCGACGTAAGCTGGGATGAGAGCACAGAAAGTGTCCTTCAGGTCATAATTCAGTTTATTTGCACTTTTAGTTCAGGTAATAATAGTGTGCTACACTCCTACTGAGAATCAGGTAAAGTGTGTGTGTTTGCAATAGTTGAAAAAAAAAAAAAAAACTAGCCTTCAAATGTCATGAAATATTTCTGCATCCAAATGCAGGTCATCTCCAATACAGGCGTTTGAAAGGAATTACCAGATTTATTTATGTGACCTCTAACTCTCAGCCTGAAAATCCAACATTATAAACTGGTTTCTGTAGAATCATACAGTATCAATGTTTGTACTTTGGTTCTGATTCGTGATTCCTGATGAAAGTTGAGCCAATCTGACCTCATGGAAGAACATAAACCAGCATGTTGATGATAGAGGCTTAAATAAGTAAAAATTCAACAGTTATTGCAAAATATATGTAAGTTACTACTGTACGGTTAATTGAAACATTCTTCAGGGACTTTTTCTTTCACTACAGTGCCCTGATAAAATGGGAGTGTTGCGTCAGAAAGGGCATCCAGCCAGATCCTCTGTGGTGGAGACCCCTCGATGGAAGCAGATGAAAGACTAACAACATTAGAATTAGTTAATTTCTTAAGGAAAGTGGTAACATTTTGAGAATGCCTTTCCCTAACCTGTCTTCTTATTCAGTTCATTAGTTAAAAATGAAACCCTTCAATTGCAGTCAAACTTGCTTATCATTAACTCGCAGTTAATTTTTTGAAATAGACATCAACAAAAATATGTGGCTATGCATGATATATTTCACATCTCCACTCAGCCATCCACACAGCCTAAAGTATATTTTGCTTCTGGCAAGAAGCAGAGTCATGGGATATATACACTCAACACTTTTGACCCAAGATATGGAAAAGCTCGCCGACATCCATTTTCACAAATTTATTTTTGCCTTTCCGTAGGTCGGCCATGATGCCTGTCCCAGATGGAATATTTATCATTTGCTTTTAGTTTGAATTACCTCTCCGAAATGAATAAATCATCCGAGCATCAAAATGATGCAGAAGCATTAATATTTTAAATTGATGGAAGTGCGTTCATGATAAAAGGTACTCAGAGGTGCATCATTTAAAGTGAAGTTTTACAGTGAAGTCAAGAAAACATTTTCACCCCTTAAAACTTAAGGACTTTGGTTTTAAAGACGGCAGCAATATTCTGAATTTGTTTGTTGGCTGGATTGGACTGTTTTGCTGGTGCGGTACACTGGCTTATATACCAGTGTGGACAATAAACCATCTGCCCCTTTTAAATTCCAGAAAGTAATATGCATTGATTATAAGATGGGGGGAAATAAAACGAGATACCATTATTGACCTGTGTTGTAGTACAAGAATTTATTGAGACCTTGAGGTGGTACTTTCCAATACCTTCCTTCTTTTGGTGTTGATTTGATGCATGATATGCTTTTTCCCCTCTCTTATATATATATATATATATATATAACAGGATAATGATCAATATGCCTTGCAACTAACAGTTCCCCTGGGTACAAGATTTATTCAAGTTGGTTCCCAGATACCATTTCATGTCCAGTTTGTTTGACCATGCAAATTTAAGCAGTTTTGGGTTCTCGCCTCCGCTTTACATCAGAGTCAGAAATGGACCGTTTTTATTTTCCTTCTGGCATTTTCTTTTATTGGGGGGAAGGGGGTGACTTTTACGAGGATGTTTACATCTCTAACCAGTTTGTTTAAACTTACCCAGCCGTTGCAATTTAATTAAACGGACAAATTGAAGCAATTACTCATTCTAGTTTACACAAGCATGGATGCGTATGATAAAATCAGCAGCTAAAGTAAAAAATGTAAAGGCTATCCTCAGAAAAAAAAAATGGATTGCTGCACTGGAACACATTTATTTATCTAAGACATAAGGATAATGTCTACAAAATGCTTCAATATTCACCGGTTAAAAATCTAAGCATGAAAAATGAAAGTATCTTAATATGACATTTGTAATTTTGAATCCGAGCTCGAAAGATAAATCTGTACTTAAAGAAAAGAAAAACACATTTAAAATGCATTTTAAAAACTCATGTAGATAGTTTTGTATTGTGATATTAAACGCTCAATGCTGAGAATGCACCAGTTAGAGGTGCTGCTTGTTAACAATCAAGGCAGGCAACTGCTTGGGGCCTCAGACTAGTGGCAGCCTCCAAGCGTTGACAAACTTATTTATTATTTGTAAAACTTGCCACAGGTTTTATGCCAGATGTCCTTCCTGAGGCAACCCTCGGGTTTTATCCAGGCTTGGAACCATCACTGCATCCAGTGGCTGGGGTTTGGGCATCGGAACATGGCCATCGAGAAACGTACCACCGAGCCATCAAGGCTCAATGGTGATAACCACAGTGGAGGCTCTAGGCTCTAGGTTGTTGGTCTGAGGATCTGGGTTTGATCTCCACCTTCGGTGGGTTGCCACACGCCATACTACCCAGACACTGAATGCATTGCCGGTACCAAGTCCAGTTAGAAAATGGGAAGGTTGCATTAGGAAGGACACCCATTGTAAAAACCTGTGCTACGTTGTGTGTGGTTCGGATGGTCCACTCTGGTTACCACTTGACAGGAGTAGCTAAAGGAAAACTTTATGACATAATGGTGATGATAAATGCTATGTTTTTGCTTATGGCTCCATCAAACTGTTAAATCACCTCTGCACCCAGTGTAATGTAAGTAGTTAAGTTATGCTAAACCTAGTTAGCAGCTAACAACCAAATGTAACTGTTTAAAAGTGAAATTTAGTTTTACACTTACTGTCTACGTACTTTAACAGGAACCCCTGTACATCTGCACAGACATCTCTTCAGCTGATCACACGGCAGCAATACAATGCAAAAATCATGCTAATGCAGGGCAACCTGGGAAATGTTCGTATCAAACATTAGAATGACAAAAAAAGGTGTGAACACAATTTACACATTCTGTGTAAACAGAATTTGCACATCATGCATAAACTATCAAGACTGCTGTGTGTGATATTCCCAGGAGATCAACCGTTTGTGAAATACTCGATCCAGCCCATCTGGTAACAACAGCTATGCCACTGTGAGAAGCACAGAGATCACATTTTTCCTCTGCCTGATGTTTGATACTGTGAACGTTAACTGAAGCTCTCAACCTGTATATCTGTTTGATTTTATGCATTGTGCTGCTGCAACAGGATTAAGTGATGAATGTGCAAGTGTACAGGAGTTCCCAATAAAGCGTGTATGGATATATATTTACATCAGGTGTTGCAGCGATGACTGGGATTATGAGTTAGACCATGCTGAGGCCATCTGAAACCTTTTTCCTGTGCCATCTTTGGTCTAATTTACATTATATTCATTTGTGAGACTTGAAGTCCTGAGAATTGTATTTTGATTTATTCAAAATCTTAACATGCAATTTTTAAGTTATTAAAGTCTCCAAGGTGAAAAGCAAAGAAAAAAAAAAAAAGAAATTCAGATACATGTGTCAGAATAAAAGTCGAAGTAGGTAGGTGTAGGTATTACAAATAGCCGCACATCCGGGTTCGATTCCTGCCTCGAGGCCTGTGTGTATGGATTTTACATGTTCAGCCCAAGTTTTGTCAGATTTCTTCTCTATACTCCGGTTTCCTCCCACAGTCCAAAGACATGCAGATTTGGTTAATGAGCGGTCCCAAATTGTTCGTAGTATGTGAATGAGTATGTGAGTGTGCATGTCTGTGCCCTGCGATAAATTGGCACCTTTGTGCCCTAAGTCTCCTAGGATAGACTCCAGTCCCCTTGTGGCCCTGTATACAGGATAAAGTGTTCTAGATGAGTGAGTGAGTGAGTGAGTGATTATAAATGAGCTTGTGAATGTTGACCAGAGGTCATACCATGATTGTGCAACACAATGGCCATCACCACTGGTCTCCACAGTCCCTAGCTGTACTACAGAGGTTCCTAGATGGATGGATGAATGGATTATAAATATACAGTACAAATAAGTCAATTACAAATAAGCAAGGTTTAATTTTCTTTAATGTTACTGGAAATCCTCGTTTTTCTTTTCAGACCTACAGTATTTATGTACATCTCCGTTTTATGTTCTAATCTCAGTAACAGTCAAGGCAGCTCAAATAGAAGAAGAAAATCCATTCATACAGTATAGTAAAACAGACAATTCCATAATAAACAACAATAGTTTTAATGCACAAACCATATGCTTTATTGCTTCACTTCTTCGAAAGGTAGCAACTTTGAATCTAACTTTAGGTCTAACTTTAATCTAACTTCATATTTATAAAAAGTTTGCCATAAAAAAAATAAATAAAAAACCCTGAAAAACCTTGGGCAAGTTTCTCTTAATTATGGAAGTTCATGTTCATGAGGTTGGAAGGTTATTTATGATTTGGAGCTTTGGGCTCATTTTCCATGTGTATCCTTGAGGCTATTAATTAATCACAGAAAATCTGTGACTTGCTAGGTTTGCTTTTGAATACAGTTTCACCGAGGGGAGAGGAGTGTAACTGTACAGTGAGGACGGCTGGAGTGGAGGGCGAGTCACATTGTCATGCATCAGTAGCGATTATGAATTATGCATGCGCATTTTTTATTTGGCTAAGATTCGTGAAAGATCATTTCTCCTGAAAAACAGCACATGAATCGCATGACGTTCATCGTGACAGGGCTAATCATTAGTGACTGGAGGCATGGCGTGTAGAGAACAGTTTGAAGTTAACTTAAAGGGAAGACAGACTTCCTCACCTGAGGTGCATATTATGACCTTGGAGTCACGTTCCTTACAACCAAGATTAGAGCAAATTATTATTATTATAGATTTGTATCACATTTTTGGTCTTATCTATCTATCTATCTATCTATCTATCTATCTATCTATCCATCCATCCATCCATCCATCCATCCATCCATCCATCCATCCATCCATCCATCCATCCATCCATCCATCCATCCTTCGTTGCTGGACACTGGAGTTCTCATTCTAAAACCTCCTGAATAAGTTTCAGCTATCTTTTCCACACTCCATTATACATCATATTCTTAACCCTTCTTAATCAATTGCAATCCCAGTTCTTAACTGATCGTTGATCAGGATATTTTTTATTACCTAAAGGCACAAATGGTAATCAAACAATTACACTTTATATATTTTATACTGTAATAAAACACTGCAAGTAGGACAAATGTCCACCTTTCTTTTGCCCACAAAGAAAAAAAAAGTTTTCCAATAGCTTGTTTAATACAAATTTCATAAAAATTGGCTCATACTTATTCGCATAATTCAGTAGCTACTATGAATAATATAAATCAGTAAGTACAAGCCATAAGAGAAAGCAGCCAGGATTCTGTAGTTCCCTGGGGTTTAAGGGGTTAAAAGAGAAACTAGAAGCCGTATTTAGCTCTGTGATCACTTATAAGCTTTTCAATGACATCACATGTTTTCCACATTTGTTATATTGTATTTTGGTTATTTAATGAGTTATAAATGAGTTTATTAAAGAGTCTTAAATAACCAGTATATACTAAATCTCTATTATTAAGGCTTCCAAATACTGGCAATGTAAATATAATCTGCATATCTTTAACTCTCTCTTGTCCAGCACACTAGATTTGAAATGTAACAACAACTCTGAAGTTAAAATTCAGTTGGTCGACTTTAAGGTAGAAATACGCTTGCTGTGAAACCGCGAGTTTTTATAGTCGTGAGCAGATTTGTTCACATACTTGCCTATATACCATGCGTGATACCGAAGGATTCCCCCAGGGGGCACACTGCAGAATTCAATCTGGCCCTTTTGCTGTAGTAAAAGTAAACAAACATGATGGACTTTGGGGAGCATAGATTCCATCTTGACATTTAAAATAACACTTATCTCCCAGCAGCTGTTTTGACGGTCATATTTGTCACTGTGCAGCAGTAACGATACATCATACAGGTGGGAGTAATTGCAAACCTTGGCGCACAACTTCTCCTTAAAACTTTTCACCATTTTTACCATGCATATTGCATCTTATGGACACGTCGCGTTAATTTCTGAGCACTTGCACAAGTTACACACGAAGCGAACGCGGAATATATGAGGCAACCATCATGTACAGGCGTACACATAGTTAAAAGCAAGTATATTTCTGCGCTTACAGGATAGAGACGTATGGACGTTCAAGGTGAAAATTAATCTGCTGCGGAGTGATGGAGCGAGGAAAGCGTGAAGGAAAAGCCACTTTATAATCCACAGCACACCAACTTCATCTGTAAAACATGCTGGAGGTGGTGTCAGTGTTCGGCTCGGACATGTTTGGTTGCCAGAGGAACCGCCTCACTTTACTTTCTTGATGTGACAGGTGACAACAGCAGCAGAATGAATTTTGAGGTGAACTGAAGCATCCTAACTGCCCAGATCCAGGCAGTATGCTTCAAGACTGAGTAAATGGCATTCGCTTAACTTTTTCAGGGCCCACCGAGCATGCATTTCAAGCTGCAATCAAAAATAGCTAGATTTCAGGCCTGAGCAGTATATGTACCGAGAGCAGAAGAATATATATAGAGTACCTAGTCCAAGTGTCAGATATTTCAGGGAGTCAAAAAGGCAAGGCAAAAAGTCTTAAAAGCAAGTCTAATTTAGTTGGTCTTAAATTAATTTGTTCATAAAGGACTATTATTTTTAAATTATAAAACTCATTTGTGCCCTTTAACCTCAAAGTCACTATTTCATTTCAAAATCCAGCATGCTGGTGTAGAAAATAACAAAATTAATAATATATACAATCAAAGTATCACTTGGCTGGTTCCTTACCGAATACACGATATCTGATCCCCAAAAAAAAAGAATAAATTGGAACACATCAAAATATTTCATCTTATTTGCATGCAAAAGATATCACATCTCGTTTATTCACAGCGTTAGAGTCACTTCCTGCCATTTCCCCTCTCTTTGGCGTTTCTTCTTCATATTTCATACTGTATGCCTTCGCATTTATCTCCTGATTTGTATAGAATGCACACAATTTGTCGGGTTTACCAACCTTTTGAGTGACCTATTCCAAGGCAAAATATTGACCTTAAGTCTTCTTTAAATTTCCATAGGTTCTACGTATAATGATAATCATGAATATAAGAGTATACAGGCGTTCATGGTACACTCAACCGTGTGAACAGCTTTGATCAAATGGGAGGCTCATCATGATTTGTTCACGTTTAAAACCTTAGGTTTTAAGGTTTTAAATGTACAGTATTTTGTCCACAACTCATATGAAATACTCCTTCTTGTTGTCGTCCATGGCTTCTTGAAGAGCTGGATCTCCCTGGAGGGCTGCGTCTGCTGTCTCGGCGAACTCGCTGCCCTTGGCCTCGTTGGTGTGGTAGGTGCCCTTGTGTCGGTACATGTAGCGAAAGAGCACCACGACCAGGCACACCAAGACCAGGATTACTGCAGCAATGACAGCTGATGAACAAGAGATAGATGTGATAAGATTACTTGATATGTTCTTAATCAGCTGTACATTTTATTTTTTATTGCAGTGAGAAAAATTGAGTAGCAAGATGGCATAGTTTTATAAAAAATATAGAAATTGCATTTTGAGCATGTTAAATGGTAGATCACATTGTCACATGCATGCAGTGTGCATCCCAGGATGACCAGAAGCAAGCAAGAATTGAACTGAAAAAGGAACTGTAAAAGCAGCGGCGATGGAGCTGGTACTGCTAAGAAATAACGATAAAACAATAACGATGGAGATAAAAGTGAAAATAATTGAGAGAATGGAGCAGTAAAGTAAAAATATGGAAGACATTGCTCATTCTTTTAAGATGACTCATTCAACCATTAGTACAATTCTAAAGAATAAGGACAAGACCATGCAAAATGTTAGATTTATACTGTGTATAACCAATTGTGTTAGCACTTAGAAATGTTTGTTGGACTTACAAACAAATTAGACTTACAGTACAAACAAGCTCTTGGAATGGAACTTCATATGTACAGTAGGGAACTTACTGTATATATTATATTATATTATATTATATTATATTATATTATATTATATTATATTATATTATATTATATTATATTATATTATTCATTCATTCATTCATTTTCTATACCGCTTAATCCTGTGTTCAGGGTCGCGGGGGACCTGGAGCCTATCCCAGGAGACTTCGGGCACTAGGCGGGGTACACCCTGGACAGGGTGCCAATCCATCGCAGGGCACACATCCAATCACACACTACGGGCAATTTAGGAACGCCAATTAGCCTAACCTGCATATCTTTGGACTGTGGGAGGAAACCGGAGTACCCGGAGGAAACCCACCAAGCACGGGGAGAACATGCAAACTCCATGCACACAGAGACGGGAATTGAGCCTGGCCGGGGAATCGAACCCAGACCCTGGAGGTGCAAAGCGACAGTGCTAACCACTACACCACCGCGCCGCCATATTATATTATATTATATTATATTATATTATATTATATTATATTATATTATATTATATTATATTATATCATGGTGTGTGAGGGCCCTCTTGTTCTTCTAGGGATTAATATTATGTTGCTGTTGTTATCTTTTGGGGGGGGGGGGACGTCTTAAAATGCTTAAAAAGTCATGAAAATTGGTAGACAGGTTGGAATCTGCTGCCATTAGGATTCCAAGCTCATTGAGCTGAACAACGGTCACAATGCATGTTATGGGCATGTTATTTTGAGTCATTTACAAAATGCACCAAATACAATTTGATACACTCTTCCTAGGGAATTTATACAATCACCACCAAACTGGGCACATGTGATCTCAAGACACTAAGGATGCAAAATTGCTAAGGGATGTTTCATATCTCAAATGGGTCAGCCTTAAACTAATGCCGAAAAGTGGTTTGTATGTGTGACATCATACTGAGTGACATCACATTGAGTGACATCAGAGTATGATGCTTTTTTCAGCATCTGTGGCTTTTGGACATTTAACCTATTTTAAAATCATGTCATGATGGTATTGGTACAGTATGTTCATCTTAACATGATCAAAAATCTCAGCGGGTTTGTGCTGCACCCGGCAGGAGATGGCGTAGGGTGCTTGTGCCCGCTCAGTGTTGCTTGCAACTATATTTATTTATTTTAGTCTTTCCCTATAAAAGTGTTAAAGTGGGAATTTATCAAATCTAATTAGTAACCTGTGAATGTATTTTATTACTTATTCATTTTGTGTGATTTGAAGTAAAAAAAGGTGGTCCCTACTCTCAAACTGGTTCTTTCACCTTATATAACCTTATACTGCTGGTAAAAAAAGAATCTATTGCAGGAAAGATCTTCCTTTTCCAGGGCAAAATGCTGAGCTTTTTACAGGCACAACATCGCCGCAAGTCACGGAGCAGAAAATTGGAAGCATTAGGTCAGGATGGAGCACACTTGGAGTGAAGCACCTTAATGTTTCTGGCACACAGACACAGCCTTTTATGAGTTCCTTCATCAGAAAGTGACAATGTTTTATATCGGATCTCGGACTTCATAGCTCTGTGAGCCCAGGCGTAATAGCTCCGTAATACCTGAGACTGGAGTAATCTGCGTGAGCAGCTTAGCACGGAGAACAAAGATATGTCCTTTCATTAAATGATATATTACTACTCTCTTTAAAAGCCATTTGTAAATTAAGAGACTGGTTAATGGGGAGCTTTGTGAAAGATGTTTGAAAAACACTCCATAAAGGAAAAAGAAGTTTTTTAATGTATTCTTGAACTTACCACCAATTACGATGTTGAAGCTGCTGTCTGAGTGTCCCAAGGGTAAAAAAAAAAGAGAAGAAATTAATTAGTATTTCTTAATGGCATATGTACTGTATACAGTATGTGCGCAATATTGATTACATGATTAAAGTCAAATCGTATCATTTCAGGTCAAATGATTCTTATGTCACTATAGTGATCTGCAAATGATTGTCAGCCCGCTTAATTACGACGCCATGTAAAGCGGTGGTCCAGCTACGTATTTTTCCTTCGCGATCAAAACACCGTATCCACCACGTCCTGACCTCTATTAAATATTTACCTTCCTCTGACTTTGTTATTATAACATCTGTGAATTTTTCATGAGGCTTTGTTTTTATAGACAGCTGTCCCCTCGCTGTGTGGCACCGCGTCTCATCGTCTCTGCCACCGAGGGGATAAAAACCTCGTTAAAGGATGCGATTGAAGATAATCATGAATTATTGCATAGGGAACATCTGCCTGGCGACTCGACTTTTGCTGAAGGACGGAAGGGGCAGATTGAGCCTCAAACCTAGCTTTTAAACATTTAAAAGTAAAAAAAAGCAAAATAACAGTCAACCAGTACTAGACCCCACTAAAAGAGGACAATTAAGGCCCTAATCATGCGTCACAGTGAGCCGCGCGGCGGTCGTCAACACTCATCGCCTTTTGGTGTTTAGTGCAGATGTACTGTATTCTGTTCAATTAAGGACATTAGTGTAACAAAAGTGTAACAAAAGCAGAAGGGAACACTGCAGAGACTTAAAGCATTAAATAATTCTACCCCTAAAAATATTCAGTATAAAAATATTAAATTAAAACTATACTCTTATAAAATTATACAGTATAAAAAGTTCATTCAACCATTATTTCTCACATGTACATTACTGCACAGTGAAATTCTTTATTCTTTGCATATTCTAGCTTTGTTATTAGGCTCGGGCAGAGGACAGGGTTAGCCATTATACGGCACCTCTGGAGCAGGAATGAATAAGGGCCAAACAGCGACAACACGGCAGGGCTGGGGCTCGAACCGCCGACCCTCCGATCAGTAACTCAGAGCTTTAACACACAGAGCCAGCACTGAACGAATTGGACAAAAAGTTGCAAAAAAGTTGGTCTTTCTTATTTAACTTTTTTACTATGAGTAGTAATTATAGTGATTCCCTTGACGTTGCTAGTTACACATCTTACAGCTTCATTTAGCTGAAGGTTAACATCCTATTAATATATTTTAATCAAATATTGTGTAAGCTTGCTTTGGATCATCTTTATTGCTTCAGAGGTTCCTTCTTAAAAAAGGTGTTTTAATGCTTAACTATTAAGAAAAATATAATTTACTAATTGTTTGACATAAATATTAACGTAAATTCAGCTACATTTCCATAAAACATTTACTGCAGAGAGAACACAAAGCAACCATAGTGGAAAACATGTGAATTATTATTATTATTATATTATTATAATTACTGTATTTACACTACAGTACTCATACCTAAGGAAATGGCCCAAGAAACCACCCGTTCATGGATTACAGTACATATAGGGGTAACATTGGTATTTTATATTCTAGCACTGTAGTACAGTACTGTACAGTATACTGATTTATCTTTACATTTTAGTTTTTTTTAGGGTAGTGTATTAAGCGGAGTTAGTAAACTTTATTAAGAAATAATAAAATAGACATTTATAGGGTTTTTTTTTTTGGACCACTTCTAAAAATCCCAGGTGCTCTAGGAATGTAACCCCACAAATTTCGGGGGTCGACTGTACACCCAACCTGGGATTAAAAAAACCAAAATTTTTATTCCAGCATTCAACATATTGATTAAATAAACGTTTTCCGAATGTTCATGCCTTCTCCTTCTATCATAGTGGGAGAATTATTATGAGAGTGTCTGAGTCTAGGTTGCTTTGTGACTTCAAACCTAAGAAGCTTAACTAAATAGTTCAAAGTGAGAAACCCTACAACGTGCATAAGATCATGGGTGGTGGAAGGAAATTTGATTGTATTGAATTTTTGTTAAATAATTTTTTACCTGTGGTTACTCATAAACAAATGAGAGAACACATGTAATGCAAAAACAACTTTGTTCATAAACAGCTAGCTCCCTCCTGCTGAAAGAAGGAATGTTGTTACCGTTAAAGTAAGGGATGGTCCAGCCAAAAAAAAAAAAAAAAAGAAGAAAAAAAAAGGAAAATCCCTAATGTCTAATAAAAGAACAAAACTCACCAACAGCAGCAGTTCCCCCGTTGCCTTGGGTTGCATCTGAGAAGACAGAAGTGCAAACATGGTGTTAAAAACAAGCACTTTCATTTTTTTTCCGGCGGAGCATTTCCCTTCATGAGGCTCTCCGCCAGGAGAAGCTGCAGCCCTGGCGATGTGTTATCTTGTTAGAGTGAAAAAACAAAAATCATGGATGAAAAACATGTTTTAGGTTTTGTGCTCATCCTGCACATGATGCATTAGATGGGTACAAGGATGTCTCTGTGCTCAGCAGAGTTTACACGCTTACAAGAAGCTGTGTGATGATTAGACCTGCTGAGAGGTTTATATGACTTTAATGAAGACACAACATGTCACAGGCCTCACCGCTGCATACTGCACGTTCAGTAGAACGCGGGAGCACACATATTTGGAAAACTTAAAACGATTAGCAGCATAATGTGTCAACATATAGAAACACCAGAATTTAGACAAGGTGGCTTGCATAAGTTGCACAAGTATTTACCCCATTCATTCATTCATTCATTCATTCATTTTCTATACCGCTTAATCCTGTGTTCAGGGTCGCGGGGGACCTGGAGCCTATCCCAGGAGACTTCGGGCACTAGGCGGGGTACACCCTGGACAGGGTGCCAATCCATCGCAGGGCACACACACATACACACACTCACACACCCAATCACACACTACGGGCAATTTAGGAACGCCAATTAGCCTAATCTGCATATATTTGGACTGTGGGAGGAAACCGGAGTACCCGGAGGAAGTATTTATCCCATATTAGTGTAAAAACCCTAAAGTAGCTCATGTGCTACTACGAACGGCTGTTATAATGACCTGTGTACAACCGAGTGGTCATGTGATCTTAATATAAGTACACTTTCCCTAGAGGAGGGCATTCACCAAAATTTTATAAGTTGCTGGTTTAGAATGGTCTAATTATTTGCCTATGTATGGCAAAGAAAAAAACAAAAAAACATAGAAGTGCTGGATTTGGGTTAAGAATTGTGCAATGCATTATCACAGCTTGGAAGGGTAGTGCTGAACTGTCAGCCTTGGAAAATGAGGGTGAAAAAAAAGCATGCATGATGTTAATGCATTGATATCATTCATTCATTCATTCATTTTCTATACCGCTTAATCCTGTGTTCAGGGTCGCGGGGGACCTGGAGCCTATCCCAGGAGACTTCGGGCACTAGGCGGGGTACACCCAGGACAGGGTGCCAATCCATCGCAGGGCACACACACATACACACACTCACACACCCAATCACACACTACGGGCAATTTTTTAGGAATGCCAATTAGCCTAACCTGCATGTCTTTGGAATGTGGGAGGAAACCGGAGTACCCGGAGGAAACCCACCAAGCACGGGGAGAACATGCAAACTCCATGCACACAGAGACGGGAATCGCGCCTGGCCAGGGAATCGAACCCAGACCCTGGAGGTGCAAGGCGACAGTGCTAACCACTACACCACCGCGCCGCCTTCATTCATATCATTTAAAACTTTAATTAAGTTGCATTGTTAAAAGTAGAATTCAGAGCTATGCTTAATAGTTAAATTAGAACTTTTACGCATCCACTATTAAGTGAGACCTCAAAGAGCTGTGTGGCCAAAAGAAAACCACTTGTTAGTGAGACTCATCAGTTTGCTAGGGGCTGGCCTTTGGAGCAACGGATAAATGTCATGTGGTCTGGTGTGTCCATCTTGAACCTATTCCAGAGGCGCATCAGGGTAAGAAGGGAAGTACATGAAGCGATGCACCCATCATGCATAGCGGCCACTGTACAAGCCTCTGGAGGAGGTGTTATGATCTTGGGTTGTTTTAGTTGGTCAGTGTAAAACAACCCGCTTATACCCATTAATATTGTAAGGTATTATAATATAATAAGAAGTTTCCTGTGTCTTGAGACCAGCCCCCTCACTGTGCTTCATGACTCCTTATGCGGTAACACCATCTATATCCTGTATCCAGACAAATATAATGGCTCTAGAACCCTTTTGTTTAACCACAACAATGGAAATGTATTTCCCATCACCTATCTGTCTCCGCATCTCTCTATGACTGACATGTTAATGACTGGTTCTTTTGATGTTCGGGACACAGCATCACTTTAAAAGTGCTCTCTTTGCTGTGAATAAACAGATCTTCTGACATCATGCCTGTGTACGTTTGTGTTTTTCTCTCTCTCGTTTGATCAAGGTGCGGCGGACACAACAAGCAATATCTCTTTTTCATTTAATTCAGCATAAAACCTATTTCGGACACTTGTCTTCTTTATAAACTTACCAGTCAGATATAGGGTATAGAAACGTTATGTGGCAATAAAATTAAGTCAGCTGACGACATTAATGTACCGAATGTTGGGCGCATCGGGCATATTCCACATTCAAATTGTGAAAGAGTGATTTTGGGAGCGTGAGTCATTTTCACATATGAATCAGCCACAACATTGTGCACCATAATCAAAGCTAAGGATGTTGAATGAAATATTAGAGGGTATGATTTTTTTTGTACATCAGTGTAAGGCACTGTACATATATAGTAAAAGAAAAAAAAACACTGCATATATCAGTACAAAGTACAAAGGATTTTTTTTTATTTTATTTTTTTACAACTACCGTGACCTCTAAGGGTGTAGTATTTATGCTGGGCCACATTTGATTGTGTGTCTGGGATTTGTATTTAAATGCGATATGAAATGCTTTTATGTTAATGTAACCCAAAAAGCGAGGCTGCCTTGTAGATGAATTCCATTTCACTTTTACTAATTATGTGATTGAAATTTTAATCAACGGAGTCACAGAGAGCCATGCTATTTTCCCAAAGTGTACGATGAATTAAAATTGCGAGTATAAAATGATCTTTGGCTGCACATTCAGCTAGGGCTGTGAATAAACTGTTTCGCTGTTCATGGTTGTCTTTCTTTTATTCATAATCATAACAAGCATGAAACTTTAACCTCAATTTTTCCTCCTTAGAATTATAAGCACACGGTCTATTGTGTGTTAATCACAAAATAATAAGACGCTAGAAATAATAAAATGATATAATCATAAAAATTGCATATTGTTTTATGTTGTGTATCTAAACAAAAATATCTACTTTTTCATTGTAATCTAAAATGTAATAATCAAATTAATCTTCATTCATCACATTTACGCTCCTTCTGTTTTTTTTTTATTAAATTGAACGTTGTGATGATGATCTTCTCTGACATTATCTCTCATTTATACATTGTAATAATTTCCACCTTCAAATCTGAAACCACAATGCACCGCATGCCTCTTCCTTCCTCACCTGTGGACCTGAAATAACATCGTCCCTGTCTTTTAACACATTTATCACCTCTTTTAAAAAACCCAAATCCCTGCTAAATTTGCCGAGCGAACACCAGGGAGCTTGTCTCACTCGGAGACATCCCTCGTTAGCCTCGTTAGCGAGACCTGCTATCAGCTTCGACATGGAGGAGGACATCTGTGCAGCACAGCCAGATCTGAAGATCATTTCTTTCTTTTTTTTTCCCAGGCTGCTGTGGAACCCGAAAGTGTCCAGGAAGAGCCAAAGGCATTTAGATGCCAGGGAGCTTTAGTGTCATCAGCTCTCCATCCTTCTCATGCTTTCACACATTTTAGCGGCTGCACACCCAGGGGTAAAGCTGAGTTAGAGGGAAGTCATTGGCTTTCATCACATTCCCAGAACTGGAGCTAATCCCATCCAAAACCAGCTTTTTGATGCGCTCTGGTAATTGTCTCCGCATGGGAAGGACATTGGCTCCGAAAGCAAAAAATAAAAAAATAAATAAATCTGAATACTAGCCCCTTTCAGTACTTGGGTGGGGTATCCATTGGCTAATTTCCTTTTGTTACATTGGGTGTCTATTTGGATTACATTTTAAATCAGGTATAAAACCTGGTGTATCTTCTTACTTGATAGTCTGTACAACTGGCCTGTCTTCCCAGTAACCTGTTTTACCCAGTGGTGCTGTTAATACAATATGAGATATTTTCAAGAAACAATAGCATGGACACTGGGACTATTTGCAACGTGGAGTAAATAGATGTTAAAGACAAATCTTATACCTGTGGAGGAACATTAGTGTCCAGTTGTATTACCTCAATTAATAGTAATGGTCCTCAGGAGCACTTTTAGTGTCATTTGTTCATGGTCTTAACCAGCAGTTTAAAATATTTTGACAACTAAGAAAATGATGCTTTGTGTTGGAATAAAATCTCAGATTTTTTTTTGCCATCAGCATTCCTGGTCCTTATCGCTGCCGTTGTGCTGGGTCTCTTCTAAAGCTATTGCTTTGGCTGTAATTTTGGTGTCGTTATCAATAATACTGCAGTTTATACTGTACTTTACTGTATATTCAAACTGCTTGTATATTCAAGCAGTTTTCTAGACGTACTGTTAGAGATGTATCACACAGAAGACATGTTTATGTGTACATTTAATGCTTTTTAGAAAGAAAAAAAAAAGATTCGAAACCCCAGCCCTGAAGCTGCCATGCTTGTTTTGTAACCTTTAGTCTGATTTGTGCTTCTACTCCGAGGTCTCTTTTGCATAGCCGCATACCCTACAGCATAGTCTGATGTTAACCTCCATAGAAATGTAACTAAATGTCACAGTGATGCAGACTGTGACAACGATAATGGTCCACCTGGTGGCATCGCATTTACGCTCCTTCTTCTACACTTCCATTATTTAATTGAGTCAAATGTTGTA
Source organism: Channallabes apus (assembly GCA_030522415.1). NCBI lineage: Eukaryota > Metazoa > Chordata > Actinopteri > Siluriformes > Clariidae > Channallabes > Channallabes apus. Next base: position 15,957,712 of record CM060109.1, read on the forward strand.
ATGACGACCTTCTCTGACATCTTCTCTCTTTTATACATCGCAGTAATTTCATTAAAAGTAACTGTTGTTCAACATCTATTAGTTCAACTCCATTTCATTCACAGTTGTTTGTAGTTCAAAAGAAAGAAAAAAACCCTCACCAAAGTAGCAGAGTGACTCAGCACAGTTGCATAGATACCCTACTGCCAACTAGTGGTTTGGCTGTGTAATTGCATACACACCAGTGCACAAGTCTTAATTCTCACAAAACTGTAGTTTTCATGTGGGAAACAGGCTTTTGTCTCATGCTCTTTTTGTTTTGGTCCTATCCTGTAAACTTTTATTGTTCATGGGTGATAACTTAGATGATCCTGACTTCAACACTGCAGTTAAAAATGAAACTAGAGACACTATAAAAGTTAGCACAGGGTCATCATAGAATATCCATAAATGTAAACAGGAAAGTAAAGATTGACATGGGTCAAAAAAAGAAAAGAAACTAGAAAAATGGAAAATAAAGGGAAGACATGTATATACATGAATGCATGTACAGAAATGTACATGCATTCACAAACTATGGGCAATTTGGGAACGCCAATTAGCCTAATCTGAATATCTTTGGACTGTTGGAGGAAACCGGAGGAAAGTCACCAAGCACAGGCCTGGCACACAGACCCGGAGGCAGGAATCGAACTCATACCCTTGAGGTGAAAGGCGACAGTGTTGACCAATAAGCCACCATGCCACCAATATATTTTGGCATGAAAATATAATGAATTGAACCACCACATTGTTCTGATGATCATGGAGCCTAGGATCTTCACTAAATCTTAATTACTCAATGACAGCATTTTAGGTGTGTTTTCAAGGAACTGGCAACCACGCTACCTTGTCAAAGACTAACCTCGTCAATATTGTTACCCTCGCCTGATATGATCTCAGTGATATTATAGTAGCTTTGATTATATAACCCCCAAACAAAATGCTTTTCTAAAGAAACCGTGTCACTCGACATCTGAGCCGATGAAATTACAACCCCTCCGATTTCTGATTCTTATCAGTGTTACACATGCGAATGATCTACGGCACTGTACTGTCAAGGTGACTCCCAGCTTCGAACTGTGAAAAGGTATTAGCAAGAATTTCCACTACGTTACACTTGGTCATAATGCATTTACTCTCTGTGTAATTGCAATATTGTGACCATTAATCTGCTATCGATTTTACACTTATCACACTCCTGCAGCATCACGCCTTTGAGAACATGGTATATTACTACAGAAATTACAGCAACTTTTGTAAGCATATGATCTGCCACTGAGGCCGGATAGTATTTCATAAGATAAGGTTTCCTCGCATAGGGTTATCTTGGGGTGATTATCTGATAGGAGCTGGAGTGTCAAACCGCGCCAGCCCCGGGTCCTTGGATGATGTCTGAGAGGAGAGGAAATGTCAGGACGGCCCATTATATCTCACGCAAGGATGAATTAACTGAGCTTCCGACGTCTGTCAGCCGAGCACTCATCTGTGGTCCAATTGCCTGCGTTAAACTGAGGATGAAAACAGCTACTAAATGCCTCGCTAAACTCCTCTCACACCAGCTGTGCTTTCTCTTATAGAAGAAGACCTAGTGCTTTTTTGTTTTAGCATACAGAGGGTCACAAAAGAAACCTCTAGTGAGAGGATTGTGTAACCCTAGGGACAAAATGGGTTTTTGAGACAAAAAAAATATGAAGATGGTGTTGTTTTTGCCGGGTCTGCCATGTGGTGAACTATGTATAAGTTCTCAATCTGAGCCTGAGTTACAGTATTTTTGTTCTCCCCATGCCTTGGTTCTTTTGTTTGTTCCCATGCTCTACAATGCATACGGACCAGTATTGCAAGTAAAGGTGTATACAGGGTAAAGCGAACAGGGCAACATTATGAAATTACTATATGATAACATCATTTTAGAGCCGATCCTGGGCATGGCATGGTCAAAACACACACACCTTCTCATGTTTGTTCACACCTTGGTGCAATTTATCATATCTAATTCACTTACTAGGACAATCGGAAATTAGAAGACTCATGCAAACATGGGGAAAAAAAAAACTTGAAATGCTACACATACCTAAGGTCAGGGTTGAAATAACCTGGAATGAGCTGTGGACCTAAGAGATGTGATAGGACCACTACCCACTGTGGCACCCAGGTGCATTAAGGCACCTTTATAATTCTTGCTACGAAGAGCATTGAATGTGAATGTGACGGTGTATGCCTGACTATCTGACCCATACAGTATGTTTTAAATATGTCTGCATAGGAATCACATTTCGACACTCCACCCAGTGCCAAAAGAATAATCACAGCTGGCTTGGGAAACTTTATAAAAGGACATGCTATTATAGCCGGCAGCTGACGATGATGTTGTGCCATCTGACATCCGACACACACGGCGCTCACAACGCTGGTGAGCCAAACACCATTCAGAGAGAGCCGAGCAGAACCTCGTGGCACTGCGGGAGAAGGTGGCTGGCACTCCTGCTAGATGAAGCCATAGCTAATGACCATAATGGAAACAGATGATGGGCTTTTGAGAGAGAGAGAATAAGGAGCCTCGTATTTTAATAAAGCTCCAACCATCCACACAAATATTCAGGCCCAGTTAATCAACAGAGTTTAATTAGGTGCATTTTTCACTGCCACGTCACACTCTGCTGCTTTAAAACTCCGGAAAGATGCGAGTTCTCCCGCTGCTGTGCTTCCATTAAAAACATTTTTTTAATTTGTAGAAGAGAAAAGGTGGGTCAAGGTTCGTTTTACTTTAAAAAAAAAAAAGTCTGCACTAGAGAGAAAATAGTGGTGAAGCGTATATATTTATTACTCTTGCTTTAAGAAGACATACAGTACTTGTGAAATTATGCAATGGTTCTATGTAAATCTGCCATTTATTGGCGAGAGGCGGTAGAGTAGAGTAGAGGGGATGCCTATATACAATCAAGGTTTTTACGGGCCTTTATTCACCCTCTCCCTAGATGTTTTTACTATCACTGTTCTCCATCAACCTGGGAAGAAGCAGCCACTGTATTTTTTCTGCAGCTTGCAGAAACGATTCTATCAGAAAATTGGTGCTTGAGGGAGCTTGTGTCAAGGCCATGGCATGTTTGTCAGGCTTGGGCAGGCAGGGTATGGCAATGTTTTACACCGAATGTGTACTGTAAATCCATCTCGCAAACCGTTTCATTGCGCTATGCCAGTCATAGATTATATTTATTACATCTCCAAACTGTGTGATAGAAGGCTATTAGCTAATATTATGCGCACAGCCAGTGTTTTGTTTTAATTTCATACACTCAGATTAAAAGAAATGAGGTGGCAAATGTGTAGGCTGTATAATTATTATATTATTATATCTTATTGCAGAAAACAAGCTTTGGACTTACACCACCTTTAATTTTTGCCTGTAAATTTCTGGGTTGTTTTGGAGTTAAATGTAAATGGGGGTATTATGATACTAAGTTAAATAAAGTAGTTTAGCATCTGGTTTATTCTGATTAGTACATTTACATGCCCAGTTATGTCAAGCTATGGTTATAGCTCGACTAGGACATTTAATTCGTCGACTGTTCTTGTTGCATTATACACACACATCAGGGGAGCTGGTTTATTGACAGAAGTTTGTCCAACTCTGCTACAATAGATGGCGATGTGCCATATATCGACAAACAAGTTCTCTAGTGGCAAACTGGTACTGTACCAGCATGGCAAGAGGTGAAAACTCACTCAGTATGCTTTACTTTTTATACAAACAAGATCAACGCCATCCCTTGTTGTTACCTGAAGGCAGGCGACACCCTCATATTATTAATGACTTCTTCCACTGTTATGCATTTTGTCTTTATTCAATGTCTGGTTCAAAGCAAGGGTCAGGAACTGTGGGGCATTTCTGGGCCAATTTCACTGTCCGATTGAGTTATGCGTGCAATGAGTATCTTAAATCCTGACTGCATTATCTGGGTGTGCTGGGTCTGACTGAGAAGTTCGATTTAATACTATTTCAGTCAGGCTATGATGTTTACACTTCTTTTAAAAGTTGGGATTTCAGTGGATAAACACAAATTAAACATACACATTGTCTCAGTAGATCTGGAGCTTACAGTATCCTGGGAATGCTGTGCATGAGCTGGACATAGACCCTGGATGAGATGATTCACATTTGAAGTTGGAAGAAACTGGAGAATTCAAATCAACCTCACGTAAATATGGGCAAGGAGTATTTGCAATATCTAAAGTTCAAACCAGGTGAGATTGGTGAAAGTTCTGCAGCACACTAATAGTATGTATGGATTTCCACTGCCCTCAACCAATGGCCCTTTAGACTAACCTTTCAGTTCAGAGATGCTGGGTGAACTCATAGACATTTAAGAGACATTGAAAGTCTGTGATACCTTTTGTCTCTTGAAGATGTACAGTAGAACGGCAAACGAAAAAACAACATGAAAGTGTGTCTGGACCTCAAATATCATCTGGTGGACTCTTGATGGAGCAATTTACTGTAGGTCTAATATTGGATGTCTAAATCTATGTGATGACTTGTAATCAGTGTTAAAGAATTAATGAATCATAATCTGGAATAAAATACTAGATGCAGGTAGAGCAGAACCTACATCCAGGTGAATGATGGAAAGTTCTGCCCATGTGCCATCCAGCACATCAAGAAACTGTTGTACATCCACTGGCAGTTGTTTATACAGTATGGTCGGGTTGCCAGCTCAAGGGTCCAAGAAGGGCACCCCAGTGGCACCCCGGGGACCACTTGGCCTCCAGATGGGCTGGAAACAAAAAAACAAAATAAAATAAGAATGTATTGATGTACAAGTCCATAAAGAGCTTGCAATGTCAGGCTCAATAATGGATATCCATGGTCAGTCAGGTCTCACCAGGATAACCCAGTTTTCTGATCTCAGACTAAATGTAGAGCAAACATCAAAATGAAAGATGACTGTTTCTTCGGTGTGAGCACCAAATTTATGAAAATCATGCTTTTGCTTTTACATCATACAACATATGATGTGACAGTGACAATCACTTCTAAAAGACTCAAGGCTGGCAGCCAAATGAAGTTTCAACTAGGGCAGAAATTGGGGAGAGCTCAAGAAGGCAAAACTTCACAGATGTATAGCCAAAAAATGTCAGCAATGACTATTACTCTAAATTCTCAGCTGCGGAGGAGAAAGGAGTCAAAATGGAGAGCTAGCTGAGAGCTGGAACAGAAGAAAAGAGAAGTGGAGGGGGGGAAAGTAACAACTCTAACAACCTTGCCTTATTTCTCTTGGAGGAAAAAAAAAATAATAGGTGGTTGAGAGAGGAAGCAGAGGCATAGTGGGAGCAGTAACTAATAGAGAGCCTTTGCTAGGTTCTGGGGAGGTGAGATTGAGAGAGTGCTGCTTAGATAAGGACAGAAAAGGAGAGAAAGGGAGAGATATCACCAGTTTTGAGCCTGAAAAAAGGATACGCCTGTAAAGCACTTACGATATTCTGTCTCTATCTTTCATAAACATGTGCAGCCACTCCTTTGACTGCACTCGTTCATTATGAATTGTCTCAGCTATTTGGCAACACATTACTTGTTCGCTGATCTCACTCCCACTGTACCCCCCCCCCCCCCCCCTCCGCCCCTCGCTCTGCTTCTCTTGCTGACCTTATTGGGAGAAAGATTTCTGTTCTTGGGCACTCAGAGCTCAAGACAGCTGCAGTGTTTTATTATTTAAATGTTCAATGAATACCCTTGCTAGTTGTTCTTTTTTGTTGTAAATGCTATAAATCAATGTCCAACTGCGTATATTTCAAGAAAAAAAAAAAAGGTATAAAACCACAACTCTGCCGTCAAATCCTACTGTAAATTCAAAATGAACATCCAAGAGTTAATTAACGTTCCTTATAAGAAATTGCTTCATTTAAGGACATTAAAAGGATGTCACAATAAATTAGCTGTGATGCCCTTTAATATTCCAGTTGTAACCTCGATACCGCTGACCCTCTGCTGAACTGCTGCAGTTTACCCTCGTGTAATTATGTGCGTGCCATTAGATATGAGAGGCATCACTTTTAGCAATAACAAAATTACCTATGCAGAAAAAAAGGATTAATTCGTCACTGTGATGTGTGCAGAAATGCATATTCAGAAACACCATAACTGATTATTATCCTCGTTTCCTATAGATGCCGCTCGCAGTCTCACCAAGGTCGCCGCGTAATCATGGGAACTTAGACGTCAAATCTTTCCGAGGGACAGAAGTGCAAGTAATGGATTAGGAAATCACTAGGAAAAGTGAAATTGCAAATGACCCGCAGGTCGCATGGCCATAGATACAGTTATCTAGTGACCTAGAAATCAGATTACCATGCAGAGAAAGAGGGAAAAATCAAATTGAGGAACAGAGCCTGAGGGAATAACATGTACCTGTGATGATAAAGATTCTTACCTCAAATATACCTAAGGGAATTTCAGGCCAAGTGCACAAAAAAAAGAGTGCATGAATTCCTTCGAAAATTCACCAAATGGTTTTATTTGGTCTCGTACAAGATCGTTAAATAATCATTAGCCATCCCTGGTCCTACGCCATGAATTCAAATAACATCACAAACTTCCAAGGTGACCTGAGCCGAGCTTGCCTTCACCTCCTTGCGTTTTCCTCCTCTCCATCCTGACACTCTAAAAGCTTTACTTTGATTAAGCACTTGCAAAAAGCCTCTCTACCTTTAATTACCTCTACCTCAATCATTTTGTTCCCAAGTATTATATGTGAAATCACGTCCTGCCTAATTAAATAATCATCCCTCACTCTGACAACAAAAGGAGCACCGTCATTAATCATCTCATACCGAAAGGAGAAATGTGAGAATAACTGGGGGGAGTGTATGACCTTTAAGACGAGAGGGCAGAACTCCTTGAGTCTTTATAGGTCATCTCGGGTTAGCCTTATATTTTAGTCAAAGTTGAATACTTGGTAGGGAAGTTAAAACCTATTCTCACTTTTTCTAGTTTTGGTCATCATCATAAAATGAACAGTACGCAAAGTTAAGTGAGGATGTAGAGTAATATGTGTAAACTGCGTTACCATCACCATGGCGGCGTAGTGGTTATCACTGTGGCCTGACATCATCAGAGTCAAGGTTTGATTCATGCCTTGGCTCTACAGTAGGTGCATTGAGTTTTCGTGTTCTCCCTGTGCTTGATGGGTTTCCCTCCAAGTACTCTTAAGAGTGTGAGGTTTCCTGCCACAGTCACAAAGCCAGGCTTACTGGTGTTTCCCAATTGCATGTAGTGTGTGAGGGATTTCCTCCAGAGTGTACCCTGCCTTGTTTCCTGAGTCCCCTGGGATATGGTCAAGGCTACCTGCATCTCTGAAGAAGTTAAGCGGTATAGAGAATGAGCGAGTGAGTTGAAATCACCTCTCTTTAGCTGTTGGGTTTTGTAACTCTTTCTTTTAACATCTGGTACACCAGACTAAGGCAATCCCCCCGCTCCTTAAACAAATCTGCAAGTAGTCAAGAGAGAGAACACAGTCAAAAGAAACAGTGGTGTTTTGGATTCTAGAGCTTGTCAAGATCATGTTTGGTTCAAGTGTGTGAGGGAACAAGGGGCTGTTCAGAAGGTTTCAGGGTGTTACATTTGCTCTCTGCAGACAACACCGACATACACAGATCTTTCATCGAAGTCTTGCACAGTCTCATGAGGTTAGCAACTCCGTTTGAAACACTTCTTTCTCCATAGCAACTCTTCTCTATCTCCATGTGTCTTTTGCAGTTGATTTTTTCAGACAATACTCTCTCTTTCTCCCTCTCTCTCTCTCTCTCTCTCTCTCTGTCCACTGCCTGAGGTCACGTGGTTTGGAATTCGAAGCTGAAGTGAAAACTGTGCTGCTATCTCACCCAGCCATATGTCCCGTCTCTAGCCTCGACAGAGTTCTTTCTCCTCTGTTTTTTCCCTCCCTCTCCGTCTCTCAGGTTGAGATTGAGGGATGTGGAGGAACTCCATGAAGGAGGGCTGTTAAAACTGGTCTATGTCAGAAGACTGCTTGAGCAGGCAGAAGATCTCATGATGAGGTCAGGTGACTGCACTCAGTGTGTCATGTGCAGTCAATCGTGATGAATGGTATTAATGGTGCGTGACCCTGAACCTAATAATATTTATGGGACAGTGTGTGTTCTGTTTCTGCTCACTTTAAATACTAACATCACATTGTTCCACAGCATGTTACAATGCTTCCATTGTTTAATGTAAAGGCTTGATTATAGCTCCAGACTTGGACTCAAAAGTCCCAATGGTAAGTCACAGTTCGTTGACGAGAAGATCGTCGTCATCCAATCAAATCGAGTTTATCGACTCCGCTCTCCTCTCCATTAATCTTTTTCATGCGTCCTTGATAAATACACTAGCTGCTGCTGCCCAATGACAATCCCTTGATATCCTCCCAGCTTTTTCTTTTAAAGTTCAGATCAAAATAAATGTCTGTCCAAACAACAAACTAATAATCTGCAGTGTTCTCAGAAATCTATCACCGACACTACAGAAGTGTCTCAAGGGTCCGTCTGACTCTATCTAACCTGTAATATGCTTAGATCTTATTTAAAATTCTGTTTGAAGAATGTCAACTTATAGTCTGTATGGTATAGTCTGTACTTTTCAGCTCATTTTTTAAATCACTCCTTCATGTTCAACCCTTCAAACTGGGACTTAATGCTATTGAATTTGCAAGTCCAATTGGTCAGATGATGGTTATTATTTTATTCAGTTAATGACTAATCTATAACAGCAGAGATGCAAATAGCTTCAGCTGCAAGGCCTAGTCACATCCATCCATCAATCCATCCATCCATCAATCCATCCATCCATCCATACATTGTGCTTACAGCTTATCCGCTCGTGGGGTGTCTAAAGGCTATCCAGGAGAGCTTAGGACACACAGTGAGGTACACCCTGAATTGGGTGCCAACCAATTGCAGGGCACACACACACACACACACACACACACACACACACACACACACACACACACATGCACACTCAAACCATACACCATAGAAATTTTGGAAACACCAATCAACCTACTGTACGACACGTCATATGTCACATGTACATGAAAGGAAACACTCCATGCACAAGAAAAGCATGAAAACTCCACACACACAGACTAGAGGTGAGATTTGAACCCTAAACTCCAAAAGCAATAGCATGGTGGCGTAGTGGTTAGCACTGTTGCCTTGCACCTTGCTGTGTGCATGGAGATTGCATGTTCTCGACGTGCTTGGTGTGTTTCCTCCAGGTACTCAAATTCCAAAGACGTGCAGATTAGGCTAATTGGTGTTCCCAAATTGCCTGTAGTGTATTTGCGTATGTGTGTGCAGCCTTTGATGGATAGGCAACACAGCTCATGGCCTGAGTCTCCTAGAATAGGCTCCAGGCCTACATACAGGATAAAGTTGTATAGAAGTATACTGTAGGTAATGAATGAGTGAGTGAGAGAGTGAGAGTCTCCAGTGCCAGTGCTTTGTAACTGTAGTCTTCTGGTTGCTTGGCAGACTTTCCACCATAAAATTCTAACAATAAATATCAGTAAAAAAGCTTTTTTTTTGTGTAAACGGACACACACATTGTGCTGTGATTGTATTAGATGATCACATGATAATGATAATTTCCAAAGCGCCCCCCCCCCCCCCAATTATGATTAACTTAAATAGGACACATCTGCATACCTGGTATTCACAGTATTTGATTTGTTCACACTGATTTACTTGTATGTGTAATGTACATAAAATTTTTGTATACATATTATATTATTTTATATTATATATATGCATGCCTCACAGGCTTAGAGGGTTTTCTTTTAAGAGCAGTACTGAGCTATGCAGACGTATTCTTTTATTATCAGTCTCTTTCCTGCGGTGTTTGCGAAGAATCCTGTCACAAAAGCCCCACAGGGCGTCTTTCTAATTGGTTTAAATATACACGTGTGGTGAAGAGCAGGTTCGTCTGCTCAGTACAGCGAATGAGGCATCCTCGCAGCCGGCGAGAGCGAACCAATTAGCATCCTGGGTGGGCTAGGAGTTGAAACGTGATCGATTTGATTTTGAAAACGCAATTAGCCAACCAGTGCAAAGTACAACCACTTCATTATCTACGGCATCGTGCTGACAACGATAAAACGAATCAGCCCCAGACTGTTTGGTCTATGAAGCATGGAGCAACAGGCAAACAATATGCCTTATTAGCCATGCTAGCCTTATCACGAGATGCAAAGAGAGATTAGAAATAATCAATCAACATCATAGGAAAACCCGAAATCCAAAGATGTATGCTTCACCCCCCCCCCCCCCACCCCCCAACACACACACAGAGCATGGTGGTCTGGTCATTAGGGTGAATATTCATTTCTGGAACAATGTATTCCGCACAAGGTTATGCATGTGAACATTTTGTATTGTTTTCACTGTGGATTTTGTGCAAAAACAAGCAAATTACGCCATCACGCTGCACCTGCACGCACAAACAGCAGGTAGACACTTACATAAGATCTGTCTCGTGTATTTATTAGATACAAGCGTATTAACAAGTTGAGATAAATCAACACAATTTGCCCTGCTGGGCTACTCTTACAAAGCATGCAGCATGAAACACACACACACACACACACACACACACAAAATTACACATGCGCACACATACAAACATCTCCAGCCCTTAAGGTTCTATCTTCTTTTCACCCTTCTCTCAGACGTAGGAAAAAACACACAGTTCGGCTGCTACTCACATTGTTTTTTTTTCCCACTCAAGCTCCCTGACTCACTCATTTCTTTACATCGATTTTTCTGTCCACGCTATCTTTTCTTTCACTTTTGCACTTCCTTTTCCCTCTCACCTTGCCTTTTACTACCTCTCTGTCTATCTTTGTTCCTCTCTATTTTAGTGAAATAACATCGTAGCTCACCGGCTTTAAAAAAAAAATAAAAGAATGGAAAACAACCAGCTAGCTTTGTGGAACGCAATAAATGTGATGCATGTAGTATTAAGGACATGTATTGTGTATATTTGTGTGTGTCATACAATATCGCTTTGCACCTCCGAGTCCGCCTTGGGCATAGAGATTGCATGTTCATCCCCTGCTTGGTGGGTTTCCTCCGGGGACTCGGGTTTCCTCCCACAGTTCAAAGACATAAAGATTAGGCTAACTGAAATTTTTGGAGACAGTTTTATTGTTAATAACTTGGCTAAAGGAGGGAAATCTGTAGATCTACTGTAGGATTTTTTAAACCTTTGTGTTGTGAATGATATTTCCCAAATATCAACAGTTTACATAATAATCCATAAAAGGACATGCTTCTGGATTTATTAAAGATATGTATGACCTGTATGATTGTGTCACTGCCTGCTTCATTCAGAAGGAAACACGGATGGATTTTTAAACAGCACATGTGAGCCCATGATTACAATTAGTTTTTATTGTTATAGATTTTTTTTTAAAGCAGTGTGTTACTATTTTGCTCTGGTGCATCTTGGATGGTTCGGTTGTATAGTACTGTAGGTCATATTTTGGGTGACCCCTAAATGTGTGATTTCCCCCCTCCCCCTTTTTTTGTTTGTTTTTTTCTTCTAACTATAATCAGAGGTGTATGCTATTTGTTAGTACCAGAATGCACCTATGACGGGTGCATAGGTGCATGCCCATGGTTATCGCAGGACTTGTACTGTAACACCTACATAAGTTTTATCTGCTTATATTGGATAACGTTAGCTAGCATCAAACCTATATTCTCTGTGCTGCTGGGAGGCAAACTCTAACTGCTATGGTGGAATATTCTTTTGTGGGTTGCCTAGTGCACAAGCTGAATCAACTTAACACTTAACTCTTAGTACAGTACTGTAGGTATGACAACTTAAACCATTCTATTTTTTATTTAGAAGTTCTTTTGACATAAGGCACTTATAAACGGATCGTCAAGCACATACAAAAAAATTACGTGAATTTCCCCTCACTTGGAAAAAAAAGGGGCAGAGTTTTTCTGTAATGCTGTTAATGTTAACATAATGCTTGTCTGTAAATAATATATGTTTCTGAGCTTTCCAACAGTAAAAAAAAAAATTTATACCAACCAGGTGTTTTATATGGAAGGGATTAAAAGTGGTTCAGTTGCATGGCTTTTCTATTTACTGTTTTGCACCTCAAAAGACAAGGAATATAAAAAATACAGTACAGTACATGAAAAAACATAAGAAGCCTAATGGTTATGTTTTAGCTGCTATTAGGAAAAAAAATAGGCTACAATAAGCAGATTAGTGCAATGTTGGACTGCATTTCCTTTGCAGAGATTATCTGGCAATAACTACATTATTATTTAATTGTATTCAATTTTTAAAAAAATAAACAGTACAGTTAAATCTAAACATACAGTTTAGTCGTAGTAATCCAACATCACTGTACCGATCAATTCTTTAAAAAAAAAAAATCAGTTCACATATTTTTATCTGTTTTAAACGTCCTAATTGCTTCAATTAGTGCTATAAAGAATGGTGAAGGTACAGATAACTTAGTGCCATTTTTTAAATTAAGAGTTCTGCCCTTCTGGTTTCTGTACTCATTAACTATAATTTCCCACCATTAAACAAAGGTTTAAATGGTCCAGTCTCATTTCTTACAATCCATAGACGTGCACTTATCAAGTCACTCCGCTTAAACGCAGACGCCCAAATACCAACCAAACACAAGCGGCTAAATGATTTTATCCCTAAGAGATAAAACAAGAGCAAAGCACTCAGTTGTGGCTACTAAATGTGAATGGATGATGCATCATTACACCCAAAACATCATTCAATTAACAGAATCAATGAATTGACTAAACAAACTAATTAAATACCAAATCGTACAGAAGAGGAAACATTCAAGCTGCGAGCGGGGTGTGTCAGAGTGAGTTTATCACGGGTATCATGGGTAAGAATGTTGTTAGGCACGACACGAAGCAATATTTTCAAGCGTGCTTGATATTCTGGGTAATAAATCTTGTATCTTGAGCACCTCTTTGACAAGTAGCAAGAACGGCGATGAGAAACAGGCAACGAAAGAGGAGAGGAAATTTATCTGCGTTCACACGCAACAGATCCCTGAATCCAGCTTATCATCCATCCATCTATCCATCCATCTACAAATTATTTGGCATGTCGAACACAAATGGTTAGTGTTATGAAGGAATACAAATGCAATCCCTGGTGGCAACCAATAGGAAAAAAATGGATAGGTACCTTTTCTATAACTCTATGTTTTTTGTTTTTTTTATAAAACTAATATTTTTCCCTCATCACATTCTTTGCATCATTCACTAATTCCTTGTTCTCAGACCTATGATCTCTCCAGGTGAAAGATCAGGTATCGTGTGTCTCTTCAGGATGACTTGGTGTGTGTGGCAGCATTTCTGTCATGTTGGAAATTGTGTATTAGTGTAAATGGTTTCAAACCTGATGCATTTGTATAGAATTTAATATATACTGTATCACATACCCACAATATCATATCATAATGATGAATTAAAATAAATGTTAAAAAACTTGATGAAGTTGTTGCCATCCTCTATTCAATGTTCCTGCAAAGAGAATTCCCCCGCCCTCTCACCTAGTCAAACATGCACTGTTGTCATGCTGTGCTGTCTCCACCCCCTCATGACACTCATGTGTTACCTGACTGTTTCCACCTGTTCTGTGTTTTGCCCTGATTAATCTGTTGATTTAACCCCTTCTGTATCATGGTAGTCTGGCAAGGTATTATCACGTATTCACCTCAATAGGGCAGAGCCTTAATTTATTATTGCCTTAGTATTTTTTTTCTCAAGAAATCTCCTGTTTATTATTTAAGCATTTTCTTAGTTATGATATTAGCATTGCAATGTGGTTGTACATTTTGTATTAAACATTGTTTGCTTTTCTAGTTTGCCAGTGAAGTCAGAAGAAGGTAAATTTGTGCATCTTTTTTTTTTTTTTTTTTGATTTATTACCTCCTCCGAGACCATTGTGGGCGAGATCCCCCAGTTTCAGAAATAAAACAAGATACTGTTGGATTTATTAAAGCCAAGGATCAACTCTCTGATTGTGTCGTTCAGAGGTAAAGAGAGATGGATTTTGTTTTAAAAGTAAACAACACTTTTCAGCTCATTTTATTTAACCTGATTTAATTGCTGCTTTGTTAGTGTTTGATAATACTAGTGTGTTACTCTTTTGTCTTTCTGTGAGGTACATTTTGAATTGTTCGATAGTTTTTAGTAGGTACCTCAGGACACCTATGAGGTGTACAGATGTTGTCTTGCTCACGCATCGTCTATACCACTTATCCGGGGTACAAGGTCACAGGGGGCCTGGAGCCTCTGCCAGGAGACTTGGGGCTTGAGGCGAATGCCAATCCATAGCAGGGCACACATGCATACAGTGGCTCACTTACACACTACGGGAAATTTGGGAAAAACACTTGGCCTAGTCTGGTTGTCTTTGGACTGTGGGAGCAAAGCAGAAATCCCAGAGAAGAACATGCAAACAGACCTGATGTGGGATTCGAACCCAGGCCCTGGAGGTGCAAGACAACTAAGCCATTATTGCAGGACTTGTTAATATTTAATTGTATGTTGTATCATATTAGTCTTGTCATGTATTATCAAGAACTCAATAAATTTCTTAATGCCTTACATCTTTGTAAAATGTCATGTCTCATTCTAGAGTGGCAACCAAAAGTTTTAAGACAACATACTGTATGTGATTTCTTACAGTAACCCTTGTGCACAAAACCTATTAATGATATCACAAGTTATTTTTCATGCAGTGTGTCCATCTCTGCACAAATGTGGCTAAAACTATGGAATTCTCAAATGAATTGCATTGAAGTGAAAGTTTTGTGGCAAATTTCTGTACATCATCTTCAGGAAGCAATCAAGCAGGCATGGATTCAGTGAGTGACACCAGAGTACTGCAGAAGTCTTTTTGACTCTAAGCCCAGCCAGATCCAGCTGGTTTTGAAGAATAAAAGACGTCATACTAAATATTGATTGTTGTAAAGCAATTTCGTTGTATGAAGGCAAAAATAAAAAAATTCATATCCTGATTTTCATTATTTAAAAAAAAAAAAAAAAAAAAAAAAGGGGGGGGAGTCATTAAAACATTGAATTTCACTTAATACTTTGGAACAGTATATCTGCATGTGGACAGCAGTTCATAGCCGGCATGCTTGATTTTTTTATTATTTCTTTTACTTGTCCTTTGATGTTACTTGTCCTTTGATTTATTTTAGAAAACTATTTCTCATCTTTATTGAAATGAATAACATTTAAAATGTTCTCCAGTTCGGTTATAAATGAAGCAAAGTACAAATAAATGATGTTGCTTCTTCTGGAGACTTTGATCTTAAAAGAGTAGAGTAGTGCTCATACCTGATTTGGCCAAAGTGCATATGGAGATCCTTAAAGATCATCCATTTGTTTTCACGTTACACTACATAAGTAATGAACAATTACATCAACAGTCGGTATACTAATACCTTCGTTAGGGTTTGTCGAATGGTTGCATTTTCTGCTTTTTTTTACATGTCACGCAGGCCTCCGGTCTTAAGACGACCCGTTTTCCATTCCTGCTCCTCCCGTAGGTTTTGCCATCATTAGGACTGTTATATTTATTCTGCTTTTTGGGGCATATCTTTACAATTTGTTTCTGATCATTAGTGCCTTAATAAGCCTTTCTCCATTTGATTTAATTTCACCCCCCTTTTGATCATATTCTGACCCAGATATTATGCTGTTATTTTCATTCTGATTGCACGCTGTCTTGTTCCCTGCCACATTTTGTCCCCTGCTGCCTGCACTGATGTTAATTCACAGCTAATGACACCGTGCATGCATTATGCCTCCTACATGATACATTTACTTTATAGGAAGTAGTCTAGGAGAAAGCTAATTGTTCAGGAAGCCTTCATGTGGCAATTGACTATGGCAATGTAATGTCTATAGCTAATTAGAGACGGGTCCCACTCCATTTAAATTAATTATAGGATTCTCTTTTTACATTTATCATTTTGAGCTGCTATATGAAACTGAATGGCTTAAGACAGAGCCGGTGCATGTTATTATTTATTTACAAGACCTCTTATAGACCGGGACCTTCATATATTACTGTTATTGCTTATATACAGTGATTTATGTTACAAAATATATATTTGCTATAGATTTTTATTGTTTTGCTCATTTTCTGTGATGCATTTGACATTATTCGCGCTCTGGCACTGCTGGAAAAAACAATGCATTAAAAATTAGGACTATAAACACAGTTTTTAAGCAAGGCAGTCAATCAGGCTTGAAATAACAGCACCCTGTGTGATTGCTTTACCAATCGTTTTCATGGTCTGCACCCAGTTGGCTTTCGAAAACCTCCTCTCTCCTGCAGCGGTGTGCCAGTTGGTGGCCATGCACGCGTGTGTTTTGCCCACTTCTATCCAATCACCCCTTGGTAATGTCACAGCAGGATGTCATCAATTAGTATTGAAATCAACTCTTTCCTATCCTCTTCAGGGAAAAGGTAGCCAGGGGTGGTACAACTTTCATGCTTATTTAAACCTCACTATGCAAACAACCAGCAGGTGACCACCTCAAGCTCCTCTGGAAATTGGTGTCAGCTGTGAGTTTCTCAACACAGGATTGTGTCTGCAACCCTGAAACCACCTTGATGCCTTCTCAGGTTTTTAAGCACAGTATGGGATAAGGTAAGTAATACTGCACACTTTAACAGTATTTTTTTCCCCCTCACACCTCAGGGAGGAATATCACAGCTTTGATGACCAGAAAGTGTATACGTGCTAAGCATGTGTTGCCTATGCATTGGTGACTTGTGACTTGGTTTTGTCTACGTCGTGCAGAAGCACAAATGTATAAGGTCAAAGAAAAGCAACATATATGCCCACTGGATCAGACCGATTTATGTATGCAGCTTTCAATTGTCGCTCTAAAGAATCAAGTCACTGTATGTGTCGAGTTAGTGTTTAGAGATACCCAACCCTTGATGGAATCACAAGGAAAGTTTCAAGGGGAGGAAAAGAAATTAAGAGAATGTCTAGGGGATGTAAATGGAGCTTTGGTGTAAGTTTCTTGAATTCCTTGCTGTTGGAGGTCTCGGGTCAAATGCTGTTAAAAGCATCAGTAGATCATGCTGAATGTTTCATTAAAATATCTTAAGTTTATTCAGGTTAAAGCCTGGCTTCGCTTTCTCAGTGGTAGACTTCTCGCCTGACATGCAAAGAGCGCCGGTTCAATAATTCCCTGCCAACACTCCAAAAGCCCAGTCTCAAGCTCGGATTAAAAAAAAAAAAACGGAATAGTTACATGGAGACTTAATAATAAAAATAATAATGTGCAGATTGCATGATCCCCTGTGGCAACATGACATTGATTCTGTGACAAATAAAGATCTGGCAGTATGTGAGCACTACTATAGCAATGATCTAAAAGCCACCAACAGGAGGATGATGGCAAATAATTACAAAACTGTGTATATATATATATATATATATATATATATATATATATATATATATATATATATATACACACACACACACACACTGTATTTTTGCATTACAGTGATTGGCAATCTAAGCAGAACATCAGGTTAGCCAAAGTAGAGAATGTGCTATCACATGACCAGTTACAGAACTGGTAATTGCAGTGTAAAATCCTAGAAAGACAAATATGTGGTGTTTTTCTTTCCTTTATTTAAATCAAGCATGCCTGAATTAAATTAGCACCTTTAAATTAACCAGGCTCTCCTAAATCAGTAAGTTTATTCTCTGTTGCTCATTACAGGAAAAGCACAAATTTGTGCAACGCTCTTTAAATAAAACCAGCCCCCAATTTTTACCTTTAATTGAAACCTCTAGAGATAATCATATTCGCCTGTTGTGTTTAAGTCAATAAGGGAGGTGATTCTTCCCATATTTTTATACAGTGTTTATAATAATGAGAATACATCATAATGAAAAGAAGTGAAACAATTTGATAGAGAGATAGATAGATAGATAGATAGATAGTACGAGCAAAATGACAAACATTTAAGTGGTCACAGCAGACAATCACCCGATCCGCACAGGTTTTACACCGGGCGTGACCTTCCTGTTCTACTCAGGCTTGGGACTGGCAGTAGGAATGCCCTGTGTCCAGGGATTTTGGGGTATTGGCTAGGAATCAAACTCTGAGCCACCATTGCCCCTCCTAATATTTTTTTTTAATAAGTAAAAAATATAATTTTTTATTTCACTCAACCTTTTTTTTTTGTAGATCTGTGAAAGCAGGAAATGGTTTAAAAGCCAAAATACCAATACCAATATGTTTGGGATGATTGGGGTCCTTTTTTTATTTATTTTTCTTTTTTTTTTTATCAAGGATGACAACTGTAGCTACAGACATAGCCATTCTCAGCAGGAAATAGGTCGCACTAGATTCACCTGCTGACTTATTGTGTTTCCTGCAGTTTTCTTTCTCCACTCCTTTTCTCCTTCGTGCTCACAAGGAATCTCACTGGACAGGTTTTATGTGGCAGTGAAACCTGTTATGCAGAATCACTTGGTGTGCATGGACAATTTTCTCCATTCATTGGAATTGCTCTGATTGGCACACAGGAGTGAAGGACATTAATTGTTTCCTTTTCTGACAGACATAAAAATGTGGACCACCAGAAGGCTGAATTGACTTTCTATTGATAATAGGGGCAAATGCTGTGCAGCTCCTTTATACCTCTTAAATGTCATTCAGGTTAGGCATTTCAGAAACATACACTGGGATTAGCTAACCCTAAAACTTAGTCAGGTCTTTTAAATGTCAGACATTCACGAGAGAGAGAGAGAGAGAGAGAGAGAGAGAGAGACTCGCACATCTGACATCTCACATGGTGTAGTGTTCACAGGCCCCGAATGTATTAAATCTACAAAACTCCATACTCACCCACAGTTCCAGACGCCATGGTTATCATGGGTGCAGTTCCATTAGATTCCATTCTCATTGAGTCGGGGCCTCACAAGCATGTGAGGAAAATGTCCGTAAGAAAGATTGAAGGGGACAGCTGAGAAAGAGAGAGGGAGTGGATGATTAGAGATGATATGGTGCCTGTTGAGGGAGAATCTGAAGGGAGGAGGGAAGGATTGCTTTACTTGGATCTCAAATCACAATGGACACAGAGGGAGGAAATGGCTGAAGGCTTGTGTTAGACTTTTTTCTGTTCCAAGAGTAATAACTTGCATCTGTTATTTTGTAATGCCATAAAAACTTATCTTTGTGTCCATAACTTTCTCTCTACAATCTAAGTTTAAAATGGATCTAGCTCGGACTGAATGTTTGTACTCGGCTTATAGCTTTTTACACATTTGCTTTTGCTAAACATCTGTTTAGCTCTTAAAAGAGTCGGAGAATTTAAAGCCACTTACAATTATCAGCTTCCTAACTTCTTTAACGCATAACACAATTTCCATTTAAATCCGAGGATTAATAACACACCTTTCTAAAGCACCCATTGCGAAATAGCTTTCACTCAAAAGATGCAACAAAATGTTATTTCTTCATGCTGTAAAGTTCCACATGAAGCTCTTAATGTTAGTGCCAATTACTCCAAGAGATGTAAAAATTCAATAACTCGAAAACATCATCAGAAAAGAATAAAAAAAACGAAATAGACTTAATCTGCTCTTCCTGGCCTTTATTTTGGTTCTTCTGACAGTTAATAAATGCTAGAAGAAGAGAAAACGGAGCCGAGAGACTGCTTTAGTGCCTTATCACACACGTTTCACTTTTGTTATTCGCTTTTACTCAAAAGCCTTCAAGGTTCTTACTGTACCTGTTACCTGTTTGCCTTCATCAGAGCATTCACTTCTGTAAATACTCAGTCACACATATCTACATATTTACTAGTGAACTGTGAAATTGCCTGGTGAGAAAATGCACCAAAGTTTTTTTTATTCTGTTTTAATTCTCCATCTGTTAAGTCTGTCAGGTAGAAATCTACTTTTATTCACTTAAATACTTGAGAATGAAAACTGGGTCTAAAACTGCTTTTTCCTCACACTTTTTATATACTAAAGAAGGCAGCACGGTGGATTTGTGGTTAGTACTGTCGCCTCACACCTTCAGGATCCGGGTTCGATTTCCGCCTCGGGGGGCTGTGTGCATTAGAGTTTGAATGTTCTTGAGTGTACTTGGTGGGTTTCCTCCCACAGTCCAAGGATGTGCAGATTAGGCTAGTTGGCATTTTCAAATTGCCCATAATGTGTGTGTGTGTGTGTGTGTGTGTGCCCTGCAATGGATTGGCACCCTATCCAGGGTGCACCCCACCTCATCTCCAGGCCCCCGCGACCCAGTATACAGAATAAAGTGGTATAGATGATGAGTGAGTGAGTAATATTCTAAAGATACTGTATGTACATAAATGTAAGTGGTTATGCATAAATGTGCTACATATGGACTACAACTAATAATGATAATAAGGACAGGATTAAGAGTTTGCTTTACTGCCCTAATTAATTTATATAGTGTTTTAACAATGAAAGTTATTGCAACGTAGCTTTACAAAAAAAAAATAAATAAATAAATAAATACTTATAAATAACTTATAATTATCAATTTGTTCCAGTGGCAAAGAAAAACTCCATGTCATGAGGAAGAACCCTAGAGAGGAACCAGACGCTGCAGGGAACCCATCATCATTTCGGTGACATCAGACAGTGTGTCCATAATTCAGTCGCTGCTATATCTGTGTGGTATAATGTTGAAAGATCAATTATATAACAGGAAAGGTGTTCAAGTTAATAGAAAGTAGACCTTCACTGATGGAGGCTTGGGTACAAAAACAAAACAAAAAACCCAACGAGTCCTAAATCTGTTTTAATATTAGGGAATGTGAATATGCTGCCCTGCAATATCATTATCCGGTAAGCATCGGTAGCAAAATCATTCAGAGATGATTCATTTCCCTCAGCAACAGGTGGTACAGTAGGTTCTGAGTCATCATCTTGCTACAGTGTGAACTCCCATCCACTGTTACTGTTATTGTTTAAACATATTGGTTGGACCTGAGGGCTTGAAACATGTTGTTGACCCTTCCCTCTGGTGCTATCTCACACACACACTTACATCATCAATGAAGACTAGCGAGTCAGTTCCCCGGCAGGACTCTAAGTCAGGATACTAACATGCCGCGGATTATGCGTTGGATCGTGAGCAGCTCTATTTCTTCTCCGTATGTTCCACATTTCAGTTCTCTGAGACAGAAGTAACTCTTAAATATAATAGGACTCATTGAACGTATAAAATGCAAGGTCGGAAGGAGGACGAAAAAAATCAAGGACAATCATGGTCACCAAACACCTTGCCCTTGCTCACTTTAAAGCTTCTCTTGTGAATTGACTTGTTGATGACACATTTTGACAAGACATGTTTAAATCTTAATGGTTTAGACTAAAACAAGGCTCTACTTGTCACACAACTTTGAAGCTATTAAAGCATGACATTATTACCTTTTTCTTTGAGGATTTTATTAGTATAGAATTAAGATGCTTTAATCTGTATTTGTGGTGTCTTTTTTGTCAGAGGTAAAACATTTGTACACCAAATGTTAACAATGAGAAGACATCCATGTCTGAATCAGCTTACAATTCTAGACGCCTCATATCTCTCCTTAGGGTTTAATTACTCTTAAGTATTTTTTTTGTGGTTATTTGTTTTGAAACGTTATCTGTTTTGATATATTATATGATTTTGTTGTTCCCTTTCAAAGGCTACACTCGATGCTGCGTGAAAATGCTATGGGAACATCTTGTCATGTTGCCGGTTGTGAAGCATGTGTGTATCAAACGCCAAATTTTGGCCTATATAACCTCGGTCAGGTGACATCATCTGGGGTTATAAATAGGAGTGAACCGGAAACATTCCTCAGATTCTTTGTCTTCACTTTGACCTTGTTATGTTGAGCATGTCTGTGTTAAACCAGCAAAGTAAGAAGTGTTTAACTCACCGATATGCGGAGTTTTAAATGAGATGTCCCTCCGTGTAATAATTCATATCGGAGGGCGAGCTCTACACTTTACTGCTTCGATTAAAGACTTTAATTTAAAGTGCTTGTGCGCACCTCGCATTCCATGAGAAGCTTAGAGCCACGGCGCATCTTTGGGGGGCTTAAAATCGTATCCGGCAGAGCTGTGAGAGACGGATTTTAAAAGTCTCATCTCTCACTTCCTCGTTGGATAGGGAAATCCCTCTGTCCACTCTCAAGCGCTTCTTGGGAATGGGCAAGGATAAACATCCTCTCTTGCTTCCGCGGAGATGGAAATAGCCTCTAAGCACTTGGAAACATTAAACGACAGTTTCTGTTGGGTGGCCGGGGGGCGGAGCCTCACAACGCTCTCTCTCCTCCCTCTTAGCTCTCTCCATATGAGTTAATTCTTTCATGGAGTAAGCTGTATTGTCCCGTGTTTTCCTGACATCGACTTAAATATAGCTGATGTGGAAGAGCGGCGTTATATGATGACACCCAGATAGAAGAGACGCTTCACAGGTTATCTCTCTCCTGGGGCACCATCCTTCATGAAAAGCTAATACTTCCTTTAAGCTGTGTAGACTTTCATCTTCCCTGGAGGGAAAAGCTTTTCAGGTAGCAGGTCAGGTTGCTGCTCCATTGCAAGACCATGGCGGTCTTCCAGGCCTACCACGCAGACCGGCTGAAAGACTTGAGCACTGGCGGGGCTCTTCAGAAAATAGGGCATATTGGAATTACGCCGTGCCACAGACTTGTCTCTGCGTGCAATAAAGCAGACGGCTCGTGCTATAACGGCCGTTTTATGGCTGCGATGGTTTTCGCGCGGAGGCACTTGTGGTTGAATCTCAGGCGCATCAAGGATAAGAATTGTGCATTCCTCCTGGATGCCCCTATCTTGCCTTCTGGCCTGTTTGGCGCTATCGTTAACTCGATCGCCGTTAGGTTCATTAGGCGAAGTTATATGAACAAGCCTTCGGGGAAATTCCTTCCCCGCCGTGCTCAAGAGTCGGGACTGTTGGCCACCCAGTCTCGACCGGGTCTGACTCTTGCGAGGCGTGAAACACAAGGAGAGTGTTTTTGAGCCGCCCACCCCCTCGTAAAGATTGGGGTGCGACGCGCCTCAAAAGACGTCAGACTGGCATATTGTCTTCCTTACAAGAAGCCCTGAGGTTCATGTGCCCAGGACCAAGTGGGTGGCCCCCCAATGGGGAGAGGCACACGGATTTCCTTTCAAGAATGAAGTGCTCTCCCTGACACCCCCAGGAGGTCGGTGTTTGCTCCGCCACCACTGGTGTTTCGGGCAACACCAGTCTCCAATAAAGTATTAGTTCTTCGGTTCTTTCCTGCCATGCGTAAGGTTGCAGAACATCTAACACCCCCCCACCCCCCCACCCGTTAACCAAGCCACCGAGACTTTTGCACTTTCTGAGAAACTGCCAAGTATATCTCCTGGGGTACTAAGCACTGTAGGGCACATCACCCACCGCGTTTCAATGGCGTGGTCTCCACTTCCATGAAACCGCAAAGTGCGCATCTACTGACAGAGGTTGCTGGGAATGGGGCCATGGAACATGTTCCCCTACCAGACAGCGAGTCAGGCTTCTACAGCCGGTATTTCTTGGTTCCCAAGACAAACGGGGGGCTGGGTCCAATTTTTAGATTTGCGGCCTGTACCGCTATCTAAAATAAACAATAACAGCTTCAAAATGTTGACTGTTAAATACCAAGCAATTGATTTGTGACAATGCATCCATACCAGGGCATCCATATTTGAATTACATAGACGACTGGCTGGCCCAGTCTCATTAGCTAGTGCTTCGACATCAGCATGTCGTCCTAGCTCATCTTTGTTTCTGAGGATTGAGACCCAATGCCAAGAAAGCTTGCTCTTTCCTGTTCTGAGGATTTGGGTATCGCATGAGATTCGATCGTAAGCAGGCACAGCTGTCTCTCGCTCGTGTCGAATCCATTATCAACACCCTTAACGAAATCAAGCTAGACCAAGAAAGTGACCATCACTTTCAGAGATCTTAGCTCTCATGTCAGCTGTATCCACGGTGACACATTTGGGCCTTCTGCACATGAGAGCATTTCAGTTGTGGCTAAGACAGGGGATTTCACTCTAGGGCCAATCCCCAATGAGAGTTACGCGCCAGGTGCTTCGTACCCTTCCTATGTGGTTCAGGCCCCGGTTTCTGACTCTGGGTCCCACATTAAGTTTGTCACAGATACTAACGACAGACGCTTCCCTCATGGGCTGGGGTGCGGTCTTAGATGACCGTCCAGCCCAAGGGAGCTGGAGAGGCCTTCTTCTCGCAGGGCACATCAATTGCCCAGAAATGATGGCTCTATTTCTGGCCCTAAAGCACTTCCTCCAGCAGTTGAGTGTGCCATGTCCCAGTGCGGGTGGACAACACTATGGCAAGTCTCATATATTAATCGCCAGGGCAGACAGTGCCCGTGCCGCTAAATAGCTAGCGCACCAGGTTCCTGTCCTTCAGCGCGATTTACATTCCAGGGCATGTAGCAGAGGTGGACCTCTTTTGCCTCGCAAGATCAGCAAATGTCCCCTTTGCTACTCTCTGACTCTGGATCTAGTATCCCTCTTCAACGGCTCACCATGGGTGATTCCAATGAGGTGGGATCTTCTGTCTCGGGCACAGGGGACTTTGGAACATTCCAATAGCTTATGCCCTCAAATGGAATGTATTTGAAAGTTTTGCCCTCTCCTATGAGGCGCGTGGGCTCACTTCGCCTCTAGGAATCAGGGCTCATTCAACCAGGGGGATCGCCTCATCTTTTCACTAGCAAGAGGTATTCCCCTGCAGCAAGTGTGTGCTAAGCAGGTAGACCCAGTCCACTGCCGAAATGTTTCAGTGCTGGAATCTCTGCAGAAAAAGCTTGTCCTCGGGCTTGTGCCCTAGTACTCTTAAGATGTACTTAAATGCATCCTCACTGAATTATCTTCCGAAAGTTCCATTTTCAACATGCACCATACTGTTTTGAAGTCTTCTGTCCTCCGCCTTTTACAGCTTCGGAGCAGGAGAAACTTCACTTACTGTCTAGTATGTGCTCTTCAGATTTACGACCACCGCATCAGCCAGTGGCGTAAGTCAGAGCGCCACTAAACTGGGTGAGAGATGCTTTTGCCCTCTCCTATGAGGCGCGTGGGCTCACTTCGCCTCTAGGAATCAGGGCTCATTCAACCAGGGGATCGCCTCATCTATTGCACTAGCATTGTTTTGAAGCCTTCTGTCCTCCACCTGTTACAGCCTCAGAGCAGGAGAAACTTCACTTACTGTCCAGTACGTGCTATTCAGATTTACGTCCACCGCATCAGCCAGTGGCGTAAGTCAGAGCGCCACTAAACTGGGTGAGAGATGCTTTGCCCTCTATGAGGCACATGGGTTCACTTCGCCTCTAGGAATCAGGGCTCATCCAACCAGAGGGATTGTCTCAGTTGCACCAGCAAGAGGTATTCCCCTGCAGCAATTGTATGACGCGGAGGGTTGGTCCTCCCCGCACACATTTCTTACATTTATAATCTGGATGTTCATGCTACTCCGGGCTCACGGGTCCCCGAGTTAGCTGCCCAGGCATAGTTCAGAGACCTTCTAGGCCTTGTGCGCACACGCTACACAACCATGGGGTCCAGACACTTGCAGTGCGGCGACGTGGGTATTCTCAGTCCCATAGCGTTTTCACGCAGCATCGAGTGTAGCCTTTGAAAGGCAACGTCTCGGGTTACTTCGTTGTAACCCTGTTCCCTGAAAAGGTGGGAACGAGATGCTGCGTCCTAATGCCGCACTGCCTACATGACCGGACGTCCGTTCAGACAATCAATCTGAGGAATGTTTCCGGTTCACTCCTATTTATAACCCCTGGTGCGTACCATCAGATGACGTCACCTGACCGAGGTTATATAGGCCAAAATTTGGCGTGTTTGATACACACATGCTTCACAACCGGCAACATGACAAGATGTTCCAATAGCGTTTTCACGCAGCATCTCATTCCCACCGTTTCAGGGAACAGGGTACAGCGAAGTAACCCAAGAAGTTTTCCCAGT
The DNA here is from genome assembly GCA_030522415.1 of Channallabes apus. Taxonomy (NCBI): domain Eukaryota; kingdom Metazoa; phylum Chordata; class Actinopteri; order Siluriformes; family Clariidae; genus Channallabes; species Channallabes apus. The sequence continues at coordinate 15,983,835 of CM060109.1, forward strand.
TTCCCCATGATGCAGTGCTTGAGAGGTGATTGTAACAGCTGCATGACTGTAGACCATTTGTTAACTCTCTCTCTTAAAGAAACATTATTGTTGCCCTTAACAGTCTGTCTATCTATCTATCTATCTATCTATCTATCTATCTATCTATACAGTGAAATCATATTTGTATGATTTTTTTAACGATTTATTTGTGAATTACTGTGTTAAATAAGTATTTGATCACTTGAGTCAAAAAATTTTAATATTTGGTACAGAAGCCTTTGTTAACAATTACAGAGGTCAAACGGTTCCTGTCGTTCTTCACCAGGTTTGCACACACTGCAGGAGGGATTTTGGCCCACTCATCCATACAGATCTTCTCTAGATCTGTCAGGTTTCAGGGCTGTCGCTGAGCAACACACAGTTTCAGCTCCCTCCAAAGATTTTCTATTGGATTTAGGTCTGGAGACTGGCAAGGCCACTCCGGAACCTTGATACAGTATGCTTCTCACGGAGCCACTCCTTGGTTTTCCTGGCTGTGTGCTTTGGGTCATTGTCATATTGGAAGACCCAGCCAGGACCCATCTTTAATGCTCTGACTGAGGGAAGGAAGTTTTCTCTTTAAAGTCTATATACTGTATACTACTGTTCTTTATTGTTTTGTAATTTATTTTCTATTTTCTACAACAATACTGATGATTTCAAAACTATGAAATAACACACATGCAAATAGGTAATTATGTAACAACAACAACAACAACAACAACAACAGTCTGTTGTTATTTTAAGACATGGAGGTCAGCATTCCTGGAATAGTAATTCCAAGAACAGTATTGTCAAGTGCATTTGCAAAACCCATCAAGCACCATGATGAAACTGGCTCTCATTAAGACCTTCCCAGAAAAGTAAGACCAAAACTTAGAGAACAGAAGTTAATTTAGAGTTACCAGACTCAGAAATCACCAATTAACAAACATCACCTCAGATAAGAGCCATTATGAAGGCATAAACAACACATACATCTTAACATTAAATGTTCAAAGCAGATTTTTGCATATTTTGAAATAGACTTTCACTGATGAAGAATTGGGTCCTGGAATTGTTTTACATTGTAGAAAGAAATAAAATTCAGGAAAGATCATGGAATTATGAATTGATCCCAAACGTTTGAGCAGTACTGTGTATAGTGTATATATACAAACAGAAACACAAGGGGTGTTCAAGCCAAACCAGGATTTGTGATCGTAAAACCAATTAACATTTTACAGAAGATTTCAAGCACAATACAGTGACTCCATGCTATGCTTGATATCTTGGGACTCTTAACTGCAGTAAAACATTTGAGTGGTGCTTAAGTTTTAAAGAAAGCCGTATGACTGTGAATGACAATACCGGCCAAGGTGACTCAGAGCGCACTGCAGAAAGTGGAACTCTTGATCGTTGAAAATCGGTGGATGTTCAATCAATCATTCACCAGCACCACTTGCACATTACAGGAACTTGGCTGAGAGTTGCCCCCATTCCTCGTACAGTCCTGACCTTTCTCCTAGTCATTTCCACATGTTTGGGCCATTAAGGGAGTTCCTGAGAGGCCAGAGTTTTAGACATAAAGCAGGCAGTCTGCTAATGGCTCCAGTGTACTGAGAAAATGTTCTTCCTTGATGGTATCCAAGCACTAATGAAACACTAGGATATGTGCATTAGTGAAGCAGGGGATTACATAGTTTTTACTCTCAACAAAACGTGTTTTGTTATTTTGCACAATCAAAAGTTCTGCCTTGACTTGAACACTTGTACATACTATAAATATGCTATGCTATAAGACTTAAGGTTGCTTTCAGTGCTTCTTATCTACTAGAAAATGAAGCCACCCTGTTGTATGTGTGTGTGTCATTAGATCAGTTTGACGCCCTGGAAAAAAAAGAGAGCAAGAAAACACCTAGGAATCTTAGCAATGAGACAGGAAATACTTTTACATTGTGCAGTGTATAAATAAAACAATGGACATGGTTATGCTACAGTAAGTGTCACCCCAGCCTATGGGATGGTAGTCTATTAAAATTCCTTTTCAGTCCTGACCACGCAGTTTTCTCGTTGTTTTGTTTTGGGAAATATTACTTTACAATAAACAAACAAACCAGTAACTGACTTCAATTAAAACTCTGACATCATAACGATTAAACGTCTTTCTAATCAAACAGCTTTAAACGCCTGCTCTGCCTGCCTGAAGACATTTTGACCCCTCCAGCAGACACTGCCAGATTATAAAGCAATAAAGGCTCATGGCAGGACACAAGTGCTAGCAGTTGTGAGCTAAACAACTGTTTTTTGAATCCAGTTTCACCCACAATACCACTCTACAGGCAAACTTTTTTTTTTTTTTTTTTTTTTTTGCAAACCCTAAGGCATAAAATCTATTTGGACTTTCAGTTCCTCTCCAAATTTTCATTTTATCTTCACGCTTGGACAGAAAAGCTCGAGGCGTGTACACTTTAAAATAAAATCTCCAGAGAAAACACATGAACAGATGTCAATGGTTGAGCAGTATATTTACTGGTGGGAAAAAAAATACACAATTGCCTTTTGACATCAATGACTCATGGTATGATTAGAAAGCCTACCATGTATTTGCTAAGGATAGAGCTGGAAAGAAAGTATGCTTAGCTAAAACAGCAAATAGAAAAAGTCTTATACAACTTACCAACTTTGTCTGTAGTGCCTTGCAACAAGTTGTCTGGCTGCGTATACGATCTCCTCCTCCTTCTCCTGCTGCACAGGAAATGCTTCCTTAGAAGGCTGAGCACATTAGGAAGTGACTTTTCCTATCTGAGCGAGGAATAAGTCACAGCTGTAAAGCTGCCTGCTCTAATCCTGATACTCGATGAACTTCTTCAACCGGTGTGTGCCGAGGTCTGATGAGCTGCATGTGAACTTTTGTGCTTTTTTTTTTGTCCTCTTCTGTTTCCTACTCCACCCCTGAATTATTCCCTTATGAACCATCTGTGCTGCTTTTGACCCTCCCCCTGGCCGTGTAAATAACTCACAGCTGTTGTCAGTACAGGGTCTGGGAAAGAAAGTGGTGCAGGGTGGAGAGGAACAGGAAGAGGAGAGAGTAAGAGAGAGAGAGAGAGAGAGAGATTTGGAGAGAAACACCCTGTTTTTACATTTATGCTCAAATATTGGGTTCGAATCGTCTAGCTAGTATGATGTGTAACGTGTGCTTTGGGAGCATTCTGCTATTTAAAGATTAAAAGTTGGCTCTGGAATGTCTGATGCCACAAGGTTTACAACGTACTCTTCTAACAAGATTAAATTCGAGTTAAAAATGTCACAAAACTTCTCTTCATACTGCCTTTAATGTTACGTCACTGCTCCAGCTTAATGCATATACTGTACTTGACGGCCCTTGTATTATTACTACTATTTTAAATTACTTTTTCTTATATACAGTAATGTCTAGTGGGACGTTGCAGACCTACTTTCATTGCACTTATGCAATCACAATAAAGACATACTGTATTCTAGCATTAACTTGAAAATTGCCTTATGTAACTATATTGCAGCTCAATATATGAATAATATGCAATTTCAGACTTTGGACACTATTTTAATATGCATTATAGAGAATATCACCATTTTTGACAGGCTTACAAATGTTTCCCTTACTTCACACACTCACACACATATACATATATAAAATACACCATGCACACTGAGGCACGAATGCCTCCAGCAGGAAACGAAAAGGTGAAAAATAACTCCAACACCCGAGAGCCTGATTAAAAAAAATAAAAAATGAAGCACATTTCAATTCAACATTATAATTACATTAAGTGAGGCATAATTAACTCAGGTAGGCTTATAAATGCATTGTTTTATTGTTTGTTTACAGAATTATAGAAATCTGAATGTAAATACATTATGAACCCAATAATCATTAGTTCATGTTTGTGTAATGCACAATCTGCGGCTTAATTAAATACAGCACACTGTAAAGAAAAACAACTTAAATAGCTCATTGTGTAATTTCTCCTGGAATGAATTCTACATAACCAGACAAGTTACTACCATGACACCACAATAGTTGACTATGTATTTTTGTTGTTAATTACATTCAAGGTGTTTTTCAGAGCCTTGAAAGATTCCCTGATGACCTACCAGATTACCTGATGCTTTGCCACACAAATAAAAGAGTAACCAGGCAATCAATAGCTTCTGTCCTGCTGATATTTTTATATGAGGGGATATCAAAAAGCCTTCGAGATTTGCACGCCACAAATCCGGTCATTCGGACACCTTGGCAGTAGAAGTCGCTATTGTTGGTCTGGCCCTGGGGACGATTATTTGATGCCCAATGCTGTGAACGTCAGCAAAAAGATGATGAGCTTGCAATTTGTTGAACTTCGGACATGCCTCGCCTTTTCTGGTCATGGAGATGACGAGCTCTTCCACTGTGAACACTGTTGCTTCATCTCCCAAAATCATCACTCTTGAAGAGCACGTGCCACCCCAAACACCTTGAACGACTCATTGAGGCATCATTCGATATGGTCTAGTGGTCAGGATTCCTGGTTTTCACCCAGGTGGACGGCACTGGTTTGACTCCAGGTATGGGATTGTTGCTTTATTGGGGATGAAACAGCTCAGTGGTAGAGCGCATGCTTTGCAAGTACAGTATGAAGCCCTGGATTCAATCCCCAGCATATCCAAGAAAATTCTTTATTGGACAGTTATGGGTCAGAGGGTTATGGCACAGTCTTACTAATCGGAAGGTTGGCGGGTCAAGCCCCTGCTCCACCAGGTTGCCATTGTTGAACCCTCAAGAAAAGCCCTTAGCCCTATCTGTATCATGGATCACTATGTGACAAATAATGGCTTAATCATTCAAATGCTCCGTGGCCAGTTTTAGCACAGTTTCATGCAGAATTTCACGTTCACTCTTTGTTTCAACTTGCTGTCCATGCTAAAATAGCAGATGTGGAAACACACATGGTCAGAATAGTACCAGTTGCACAGCTCCCAAAACTAGCCTCAAAACTTTTTAATACCACCGTGTTCTGTAGTATGTTACGGAATTTATTCAAAAGAGAAACAAGTTTAAGAAAATAGACGAAGAAGGTAACAATCATATTACCTTACCATCATTATCATAACTTATTGTTTTATTTAGATTTAGCCCACTCAGTGCTTCTGTTGCAAATGAGATGATGCTACGGGATATGCTGTGCTTTATGCTTCATAGAATAAAATGCAGGTGACGTTAACTAATACTGACATTTCAAGCTTTCTAATTAACAGCTAACTACCTTTTGCCGTGTTGAATTCAAATAGCTCAAAATGGAAAGCTAATGCACTATCGAGGGTGTAGAATCCCTTGTTCCACACATCAAGTAGTGCGCATGTTCAGGGTTGATGCTGTGATATCGCAGGAAAAAGAACAGGTCAAACACAAGCTATAGCTGAGTTTAAAATCAATTTCAGAACACAAAAGATTTTGATGTTCCAGACTATGAAATTGGCACCAATATATGGAAATGGATGAAATGCCTGAGTGAGAGAATCAGAACGTAACTTTTTTGAAATTCGCATTATCCTTCAGCAGTCAGTGGTGCTCTGGGATACAGACGCCATGTTGATTGACTGTGATGTAAGTAAAGCTCGCCTACTTTCAATGCGAATGGCTTTTTAATTGCTGCCATTTTCCTCTTTAGAAAAGACGGCGTGACTCGTGGCTGCTGGAGACTGCAGATGCCTTGCAAACTGTTTCTTCCTCCTTAAGCTGCTTGGCACAGGCCAGATGTCATCCCAACGTCCTCCATCAATTACTCTAAAAACAACAACGGCAACGGAAAAAAAGGGCCTGTACTCTTGGGGAAGGAAATGTCTGTTCTGTCACCTCCTTAATGAACCCATTTATCAGCATTGTAATTCAAACAAAAAGATGATTTACTCAGACATCTGAAATGAATGATAATGTTGCAATTGGTTTTTCATTGTTTTTTTTTGCTTTTTTTTCTCCCCTCGAAGATGGACTAGTTTTGACTGGAATCAGAGACTCCGTAATCCTTCGACTGATATTACGATATGTAATGATGAACATTTTGTTTCCTCACCCTTTAGCGTGACTTGATCTCCTTCCCCATCCAAACACGGCATCATTATTTGCCTCTCTTTTTTCACTGGAACACTCATGAGACATGGGGATGTCTCTTGGCTTTCCAGAGCTGCTCGTTCTCATCCATTAGCAAGACAGTTGTTTACTATAATTACAGAAAACACAAGCCTGCGCTCGCCCAGGAAGGTAGGTCCGTACTGGCTTCCTCAGAGAACACTGCACACTTGCATGGAAATAGATGGCAAGGGAAATTGTGCCAACAAATTCCATTAACACCTATCTCTGCTACAAGATGCTAATTATTTTTTAACAGAGCGAGCTCCAATTTAAACCACAGCACTTTTTTCCCCCTTTTTGAGCGGCCATACTGTAGGTAATGACTCACATCTGTTTGGTGTTAATTGTATGCGAAAGCTGCCTCATAGATCCTTCATCTGAATTACATGCATTTACAGGTCTGTTTTTCCCATAAGAGATCGTTGATATTTTCAATAGAATCATTCCTATTGGGAAGTTTATATCAATGTATGAAGCTGATCACTGAAAAGGAACTAACGCACGAGAACTGAAAATCTTTTAAGATTAAGCTAAAGATGAATAGGCATGAAGACGCACACACACATTTATGACTGTTGCTAATTTAATTACTGCCACCACTACATGGAGCATTTTTGAAGGATGAGATACAATTTTAAAAATAACTTAATTGTACTTGTAGCTCTTTAAGTATTTTTTAGACACAGATGTCAATCCTTCATGAGGCTTCGACTTGCTTTGAAAGCCCAGTAAGTGGACAAATGCGTATTCTCAAAAATATACTGGATGTGTGACTTGGCTGAAGCTTGCATTTTCTCACTAATCCAGTTTGGCTTTAAATTAAGCCGCTCTTCTTTGGGTACTGATGTACTTCAGTGGCAGAATAAATCTAGGCTACCAGAGAGAGAAAGATGCTCACAATGTCAATTGGCCTTGTACTGCCCGTGTTACATAAATAACTCACAAGTAGCACTTGAAGTGGTTATGAAAGAAAGAAAATTGAATGCTGGCTGGAATTGACATCACTTTTTTTTAACACAAGCTCCTCTGCATACATATGCTGAATATAAAGCACTCGATGACTGACCTGACAAGATAATTCTTCACAAACAGTGTGGCCATGCATGTATAAACAAACGGAAAGTCATCTTGGACTAGACTTCCTTAACGAAAAAGCTCTTGTCATTGGAAAGCCAGTGAGTATAATTTCTTGGACTTGAAGAATGACTTGTTTTCTGTAAGCAGTTCATATTCTGCAGGGTGCTGAAGTGTGAGGCCACTACCAAAACTGTTATTGCAAACTAATCCACTTTTGTCAAATTCTGTTTCTCAAACAAGGTTTCGCAGTCAGTGGCTTAGGAAGCTATTCAGATATATCGGTTATGGGTCAGACAGATACAAAAAATGGAATTTGAGTTTTAAATGGAACATATTAAGCAAAATCTACTTTTAAAGTCATTTTTTGGCATACAGATGGGTTTCTAGTGTGAGTAAGCAAAAAAAAAAGTGACAAAAAAAAACATTCTTTATTTTTTCTACTTTTTTCCATCGTTATATCAGCCAGGGCTTAAAAAGTCAATTAGACTGCCCGTCTTTATATGACCTCATATAATAAGAGCTCCTTCCCTTGGCTTCTTATTCAGCTCAGCTGTTCTCTGGTTCAGCAGTAGCTCTGAAATGGCACAGTAACACTGAAAAGGCATAGGCAGCATAGTGGTTAGCACTGTCTCCTTGCACCTCCAGTGTCAAGGGTTTGATTCCTGCCTCAGGTCTGTGCATTTTTCTCATGTTCTCACCATTTACATGTTCTCATCATTACCTCCAGGTACTCCAGTTTCCGCCCAAAATCTAAAGACATGCAGGTTAGGATAATTGGCGTTACCAAATTGTTCATAGTGAGTGTGTATATGTCTTGAAATAACAAGAGACTGATCAAGCAGGTGAGGAGCCAGAGAGGAAAGTAATGGGTAAATTCTTCTGTAAAGAAGAAATCAACAGGAGCGAGTAAGGTTAGCAATGTGTGGAGAAAATGACAGTTGATTGTTTAGAGTTACTTCAAGATTGCGGGCAGTTGCTGAAGCAGTGATCTGGTTGTTGTCCAAGGAGATTACAAGGTCTTGACCGGGGCTGAATCACCCGGAATGTACAGTACAGCAGTTCGGTTTTACTGAGATTGAGCTTCAGCTGATGAGCTGCCACCCAGAATGAGGCAGACATGCTGAGATCCAGGTAGAAACCTGAGTGTCTGAGGGAGAAAAGGAGAGAATAAGTTGCATGTCATCTGCATATCAATGGTATGAAAAACCATACAAAGATATGACCTTACCAAGAGACCAGGTATAGAGGGAGAACAGAAGAGGGCCAAGTACTGAGCCCAGTCAAACACCAGTAGAAAGTCTGCATAGGTCAGATGTGGATCCCCTCCATGTCACCTCATAGAACCTATCATCTAGGTAAGAAGCAAACCATTGCCATGCTGTTCCACAGATTCCAAGGCTTCAAGAATAGATAATAGAATTTTGTAGTTTACTGTGTCAAATGCAGATGACAGGTCCAGGAGGATGACAGTTTAGCTGATCTAGCAGCATGGAGCTTCTCAATGATTGTCAGATGGGCAGTCTCTGTGGAATGTGCCACTTTGAATGCAGATTGGTTGGGATCATTGAGGTTGTTCTTTGAGAGATAAAGATACATCTGGTTGTAAACAGTCCTTTTTAATTTAAAATTTTAGAAAGGAAAGGGAGAAGTAATACAGGGCGATAGTTGCTGATGTCTGCTGGAACCCTTGACCAGACATGAGGGCTCCCTGAGATGTAAAGCAACCAATCACTTCACTGTAGTGTGAACAAACCTGAGTGATCAATGAGAGTGGGAAAGAGCATCTAATCATACCAGTTCACCATAATACTCTGTCCCTGAGTCCCCCAGATCTGCTCCTTTACCTAAGGCAAGTCTATTCACAAAAATGCTTGGCTAAATAACTATTTTTTTAGCCTAGACTTAAACACTGAGACTGTGTCTGAGTCCCCGAACATTAATTGGAAGACTGTTCCATAACTTCCATAAAAAAGCTCTTCATTTGATTGAAGTACAGAAGGCGTGGCTGATCATAAGACACTAGCAGTTCACTCAGATACTGCGACATGAGACCATTTAATGCTTTATATATCAAAAGTACTATTTTGAAATCAATGTGAAATTTTACAGGGAGCCAATGCAGTATGGATAAGAAAGAGGTGATGTGCTCGATGATGATCTTCTAGTTGTAGCGAGGACTCTTGCTGCTGCATTCTGGATACTGCATACTGGAGATTTATGTACCTAATTCAACAACCAGACACGAAGGCGTTACAATAGTCCGACCTTGACGTGATAAAAGAATGAACAAATTGTTCTGCATTGTTAATTGACAATATATTCCTTATCTTGGCAGTAAGTAGTTTTACTGCACCATACTTTTAATTTTTACTTGAGTAGATTTTACTTACTCTCTTACATTCGGCTACACTCGACTCGTTACTTTTCTTGGCATTTATTCTACACATAAGATATACTTTATTTTTGCCAGAGAAATGCAGCTGGTAGCTCTACCACATGACTGTGTTTCACCAATCAGATGTAGTAACAATAATTACATAACTCCATTTGACCAATCAGCCAAAGTAACAAGATATAGTCAAATGACCTTAAAGAAACTTGCTTCTAGGTAAAATATTTAGCCATGGTAGAGTGAAGGAAACATGTTGCGGTTATTTTAGCTGCTTTATTTAACGTTGCAATGTTAATATATATAATTAGAAAATTGTAACATGAACTAGGGCGGCGCGGTGGTGTAGTGGTTAGCACTATCGCCTTGCACCGCCAGGGTCTGGGTTCGATTCCCGTCTCTGTGTGCATGGAGTTTGCATGTTCTCCCCGTGCTTGGTGGGTTTCCTCCGGGTACTCCGGTTTCCTCCCACAGTCCAAAGATATGCAGGTTAGGCTAATTGGCGTTCCTAAATTGCCCGTAGTGTGTGATTGGGTGTGTGAGTGTGTGTATGTCTGTGTGCCCTGCGATGGATTGGCACCCTGTCCAGGGTGTACCCCGCCTAGTGCCCGAAGTCTCCTGGGATAGGCTCCAGGTCCCCCGCGACCCTGAACACAGGATTAAGCGGTATAGAAAATGAATGAATGAATGAATGAACATGAACTAGATTTTTTATGACTATAAATTAAAAACTAAAAATAAGTTTCCTACATTTGTTCTGCTGAACACAGTTTATGGTAAAGAGAGGCCTCTTATACACATGTTCTACTGTTATTTTCTATCTGCTGAGCCAATTGGAGGACAACTGAATATACAGTATCTTTATCTTTCACTGTAAATACTGTAGTTTACATTCTTCAAACATACATATGTTGTAGCACCGGTTTGGTTCCGTGGTTGTGGGAATCCCGATGACATGCCGGGTCATGTGATACGGCATAAAAGTGCACCTGGGAAGAAACTTGGGTAGGAGAGATTATGGTGAGACAGTGCCTGTTTATGAAGATTTCAGGAGAGAGTGAATACCGTGCCACGTTGGATTTTCCCGTTTACTGGTTTAGTCCCTTCTGGACTGATTCATAGCACCTCTTGCTCCGTCTTACAGTTTCATTGTCACTGGTGAGGCTGAGCCATCTCTCCCGTTACACACACTCACAAACATGCTCCTAAATAACCCGGACTCTGAACATTCCATTCCATCCACAGCCACACCTTTTTTTCCACATTTGGATATATTTTGAAAATATTGTGCTATTTTAGGTTTCTTTGTTACTATTTGGTATTATAAAGATTAATACCAAATTTGATCGTTACAACGTTACCTACAGTAGTTTGTTTCAAAAGCTTTATGTTGGGGAAAAAAAGTGAGATTATGAAATTTGTGTTTCTTGTTCCTTAATTTACTATTTTGTAAGATATTTAGTTTTATTCATTTATTTTGTTATTTGTAAATGTCAGAATTTGTACATTATTTATTTTTGTCTTTTTGCTTACATAATGTCTAAAAAAAAAAGAATAAATAAATTACGATGAAACTGTTGCCCAGTACTTACTGTAAGTAGTCTTTTCACCAAATACTTCCTTCAAGACATGTGACGCCAGGTATATCTTTTCTCTGCTGCTGCTCACGCAACTGAGGAGCGGCAAATTACACTAGGCGGAAAGTGATATCCACTCTTCCTTTGTGTGATTGGTTAGTGACACTTTGGTTGATGTGACAGTATGTGTCATCCCTCCCCCTGGGACAGCACAACCAATCTGCCCTCCGGACTCCTTGCAATGGACGGATATCGCATCTCCAGAGATGGCTAACGTTTTCCCTTGATTGTTGAAGTTGACAAAATTCCATTTATCTCCGGGGGATTGTCTTGATTTTGCCTACTGTTGTTCCAGTATTTAGCAGGGAGTGAATTGTCATCTGAAACCCACTCCTGAACTCCTGAAGTGTAGGTTGTTTCTTTTAAAAATCTAACAAATCATTGATTGGCCACTGCTAATGTTTGATATTTAGACTTTTCCATCCTTTTGAAGGCTTTCTTAACAGAAAAATATTTCAAAAACAAATGAGACACCTGTGCAATAATGAAGGAATGCTGCAACACACGCCTTGCTGTTGAACTCCTGCGAGGCCAATTGTCAGATTACTTTTGGTTCTTTAAAAACAGGGACATCACATATAAAGTGCTAAAATGTAACAATATGATTTCCCTTTTTTCCCCCCAGACTGTGCAGTTAATCTCTTTATCCCAGAACCTCCCTCTCAATCACCATTTCTCTCCCTATCCAGTTCTTCTCTCTCTTTTTCTCATTCACTCTCCCCTGACTCGCTGTTCTCTCTGCTCTCCTTCACCCTTGTTTGCCTTCTCTCTTCACGCCTGCTCAACCCTGTGGCCTGGGGAGCAATGAGAGCAAGAGGTTTTGTGTGTGTGTGTGTGTGTGTGTGTGTGCGTGCGTGTGTGTATGTGATCGCAATCGACTGAAAATCTATGCCACTTGATTGGGCATAGAGGGTGGCCCAACGCCATTAATGCATGGTGTGATGAAAATGAATTGTGACTGGGACAGGTGGTTGTGTGTGTGTATGTCTATGTATGTGTGTGTTCAGTCATACAGACAACAGCTGTCTCTGGTAACAGCTGGAGTTTGCAGCTTTACGTCAGTGGGGTTTCTTCCAAAGCATGAACAAATATAAGATGACAATGTGCACATGTGTAGGACTCCTGCTTACGTGTTTGCGGTTCACCTGTTCTAACACAGCAGAACCAAGTCAGTTTACAGATGATGCACTGAAAGAGGTGAGTTTTAGAGGATAAAACAAAAACAGGCATAGTGTCCCATCTGGGGTGGATAGTCGCACTTTATGCCCAGTGTACGTGGCTACAGATCTACAGCATGCCTGATCAGAATAAAGCAACTACTAAAGATGAATGGATGAAAAATAAAAGTGCATAATATGGGATCCTAGGGAATGAGATGAGGGGAACAAGGGATATTCAAATCAGATATATAATTCCTTGCTACACTAATGCACTTATGCCAGTGTTTCACTAGTGCAGGGGCACTCAAATATGAATTTGAAAGGTCCACTTACCAAATTTCTATTCAGTCTGAGGTCCGGAAAAATGACAAATAGATTGACGAATCCAATTTCAAATAGAGAACTACAAAAAAAGTCAAACCCCAAATTTTCGAACAATACTCAAAAATGACATGGTAGTCCTTTTAGTGTGAAAGGTGACATCATCTTTGTGCCACCAGTTGTTTGAACTTTGGCATAAAAGGTGTGAGGACCAGGTGGAGGCACTGATGTAAATGTTCATTGGTGATGGAGCTGCGATATGTTTTTCACCGTGCTCATAGTTGAAATGGCAGATTCACAACAGTACGTTGAGGAAAACATTGTGAGAATTTGAAGGGCCATTTTCTGCAGCACAGGAACACCTGCTGCAGTAACCATCTTTGTCCAAAAGGTGAGAAGGTGACCACTTTTGATTGCTAGATTAAGCACATTGGTTTTCTCCTTCCCACGGGGAGCACGAATGCACATTTTTCTGTCCATTCGCATTTTCAAAATCAACTTATATCAATGGCCAGCTTTGAGCACCCCATTAGGATATTAAGGACATATTATAATATACAGAATGAGCAAAACACATTCGTTCGTTCGTAGGGCCTGGGGGTAGCTCAGTGGTTAAGGCATTGGACTAGGGTTCGGAAGATCCCAGGTTCAAACCCCACAACCACCAAGTTGCCACTGTTGGGCCCTTGAGCAAGGCCCTTAACCCTCAACTGCTCAGTTGTGTAATGAGATAAAAATGTATGTCGCTCTGGATAAGAGCGTCTGCCAAATGCATAAATGTAAATCTTCTTTTGAATCTACAGCACCGCATAGCGCCTATGGGAGTCACTTGACAAAGGACCGAACAACTCGGGACTTGACGATTCATTGAGAACCATTCAATACATAGCCTACGGAGGTTTCAAGATGATTTGCGCATGCTCGCCCAGTAAAAAATGAACGAATCACTCTCGGAAATGACTCGTTCATCTGAGTCATGTTAAAGATTCTTTCAAAAAGAACTAATCGTTCATGAACGACCCATCACTAGAAGATATATCGCGCGGAAACACAGTTGCGCACTTCATTGAGAACTCATTTGGATTATGATTAAATTAGCATGTTTGTTTTGGCGTCGGTTCAGATTTAACCGTATTTGGGTCCGGATGCGCACCGGAGTCCGTCTATTGAGTACCCCAGCACTAGTGCTTGGATACCATCAAGGCTGAAAAATGTGTCAGCATAGCAGAGCTGTGGTCAGACTGCCTGCTTCACATCTGAAATGCTGGACTCCCAGGAACTCCTTTAATAGTTCAAACATCTGGAAATGGCTTAGAGTGAAGTCAGGACTGTACGGGGGATGTGGCAATAACTCTTAACCGAGTCCCTGTAATGTGCGAGTTGTGTGTGTGTACAGTTCACACTGACGGATGTGTCTCATTTGCAAGTTGGCACCAAGTTATCCATTGATTTTTTTTAAAGATCAGGCATTCCACACGGTGAATGTTCACAGGAACGATCGCAGTGGCTCTGAGCGTCATTCACTAACATACAGCCTTCTTTAAAAATTTTGTACCATTCAGATGTTTTACTGTGGCTAAGAGCTTCATCACCGTACTGTGCTTGAGATCTTCTGTAAATATCAATCAGTTTTACTCCTTCATTTACAACTAATTTCATCACAGTTTAACTTGAACACCTCAGAGCTCTGAGCTGAGAATCTGGTGGTGTTGATATACATTTGATAAAAATATTTACTCCCAAAGTGATTGTGTGACCTACAGTATTAAGCTGCTAAATGATCTTTATAATTATAGGTTAGTGAGTGCACAATGTCGAGACTGAGTCAGTTTTATTTTAGTTAAAATCTTTTTTTTTTTGGTTGTATTTTTTTAATATCAAAAAATACAAATATTATACATACAGTGTATTAAAATTATGCCTCTAACATTTAAATAGACTGATTGAATAGGCTTTAATGTAACTTCTTGAACCCATACCCATGCTTTTGTATAAAGATAAAACCCCAGTAGTAAATGATAGACTTACTGTAGCATCAGCAAGCCTAATCATCATCGCATTGCTGTAGTGCACTCAGACATTCGACTGCTTGAAAGCCAAGTTATAACTACTATACAAGCACGCTTATACTTATTAATGAGGACATTTTCTGAATGCTGCCACAATAAACTTGTGGGTGCACTAAGCCTGCAATGTTACCACGCTAGCTTTGTTAGATTTAATATAGCCGGCGTTCAGTTGCTAGAAAGCCAACTTATGCAGTACAATTAAAAAAATTTGCTCATAATGATTCATGAGGATGATCATGAGTGCTTTTTTTTCTTTTTTGAGTAAAAAAAATCATATCTACTTAATTTATTATGTAAAGACAGCCATTTAAACAGTTTAAAGCTTTAACTCAATGTCCAGCTGCTATTGTCAGCTGCTAAGTCTACTGTGGCCTCGCACCTACTGTACTGCACAGGGTGAATTTGTTTCCGTGTCCTCAGGTCTCCAGGTGCTTGGAGGGTTTCTTCTCACAATCCAAATATATAAAGGGTAGGATCATTGGTGTTTCCAAATTGCCTGTAGTGTGTGCATGTGCACGCTTGTGCCCTACGATGGATTGGCACCTTATCCTGGATGAACCCTGTCTAGTCTAGACCTCCCACGGCTGTGTACAGGATAAGTGATATAGAGGATGAGTGAGTGAGTGAGTGAGTGAGTGAGAGTGGGTAGACTGTTTTTCTTCTCTTCTTGTTCATTATGTTTTCTTTCCAAAAGCATGAGTATTTCTTTACAGCAGATTGACAGATTGATTGCTTTTAACACAATAATTCCTTCCACACTCACCACCAAGCTGGAGCACCTGGGACTGAGCTCATCTATATGTCAGTGGATCTCCAATTTTCTGACTGGCAGACCACAGGCAGTAAGGATGGGCGGACATGTCTCAGCTACACTCACTCTCAGCACTGGAGCCCCCCAGGGTTGTGTTCTGAGCCCCCTGCTGTACTCTTTGTACACCCACGACTGCGTGGCCACTACCAACTCCACCTCCATCATCAAGTTTGCTGACGACACCGTCGTGGTCGGACTGATCACCAACAATGATGAGTCGGACTACCTAGAGGAGATTGGAAATCTGGAGAACTGGTGCCAGAGGAACAATCTCCTCCTGAACGTCAGTAAGACAAAGGAGCTGATAGTGGACTTTAGTACAAAGCAGGAGAGGAACTACCAGACCCCCGTCATCAACAGGAGCCCAGTGGAGAGAGTGGACAGCTTCAGATACCTCGGTGTTCACATCACGCAGGACCTATCATGGTCCTGTCACATCAACACCGTGGTGAAAAAAGCCCGGCAGCGTCTCTACCACCTCAGACGCTTGAGAGACTTTAGACTGCCCTCCAAGGTGCTCAGGAACTTCTACTCCTGCACCATAGAGAGCATCCTGACGGGAAACATCACGACCTGGTTCGGGAACAGCACCATGCAGGACAGACGAGCTCTACAGAGGGTAGTGCGATCAGCCGAGCGCATCATCCGCACTGAGCTCCCTGACCTGCACTCCATCTACAGCAAGCGGTGCTGGACTAAGGCCAGGAAGATCATGAAGGACCTCAGTCACCCCAGTAATGGACTGTTCTCTTTGTTGCGGTCTGGGAAGAGATTCCGCTCCCTAAAGGCCAACACAGAGAGACTGAGGAGGAGCTTCTTCCCGCAGGCGATAAGGTCTCTCAATCACACCTCCACACAGGACTAATAACATCTTTTAAGCTCACAACACTGACTGGACAATCATGGACACATTCATACACACTTGCACTAAATACTCATACATCTGGACAATTGCACATGTCACCTTTCATGCATATTTGCACAACCACTGACACTTTAATACCATATTTCTATATTTTTGCAATATTTTATTATGCCCTTATGCACAGTTAATTTTACAAATTTTACTAGTTAAAATTATTTCTTTAGTATTTCCTTTTTATTGATCATTTATTTTACGTACAAGATTTTTTTTTTAAGGTCACTGGCGGTCGTATAAAAGCATTTCACTGCATATTATACTGTGTATGATTGTGTATGTGACTAATAAAATTTGAATTTGAATTTGAATTTGAGATTGATCTGGGCGGCACGGCAGTGTCGTGGTTAGCACTATCGCCTTGCACCTCCAGGGTCCGGGTTCAATTCCCAGCCAGACTCGACTCCTGTCTCTCTGTGCATGGAGTTTGCATGGTCTCCCCGTGCTTGGTGGGTTTCCTCCATGTACTCGGGTTTCCTCCACAGTCCAAAGACATGCAGGTTAGGCTAATTGGCATTCCCAAATTGCCTGTAGTGTATGAATGAGTGTGTGTGTGCCCTGCGATGGATTGGCACCCTGTCCATTGTACCCTGTCTCGTTCCCTAAGCCTCCTGGGATAGGCTCCAGGTCCCCGCGACCCTGAATACAGGATAAAGCGGTATAGAAGATGAGTGAGTGAGTAGGAATGATCTGGCTGTGCTGGACACTTACTGGTTTTAGAATGAGATTGGTCAGTTGAGTGTTGCAGATGCTTTATAAAATGACAGATAACATGCCCAAATAAACAGAAACAAGCCTTCTGGACTGTAAAGTATTGTTTCAAACCAGTTATCAGAGACACATGATACACTTGTGCTGAGGCCATGACTTCAAGCATTATTTTATCCTTTTCTATATATAGGGAGGCTCAATACAACCCAATCAGCATTTGTTTCTAACATTTTTTTCCTTTTCATTTCAGACCCAACACATATTCAAATCTAAGAATAGAGGATTGAATAGAACCAGATGTAACAGCACTCGACCACACCACTTCTTTTTCTTTGAAATCATCCGAAGTCAGTAGTTTGTAGGATTGGGTCCAGAACAACTGCTGCACTAAAGAAAGAAATCATCACTTAGATGTAATTAATTAATGTATTTTTTTTATTTATTTAAATGTAATTTTTCTTTTGCCTGTATACTTTTGGGCCAGCCTATTTTCACAATATTTTCCAGGTTATTCATACTATACTATTTGTAAAGAAGGCGATTCTGATGCACTTACAGTATGTATGTAGGAGAAGCTCCTGAGGACGGTATAATAGCGTTCTGTTTCATTCTGTTCACCAATTAGGGTGTCAGAATGTCCAGAGAGTTATGGGTTCCTGACATGATGACATTCACACAAGCTCTGTGAGAGAATTCAGAATACATAAGAAATTCATTTTAATCCCAGAGTTTTCTCAGCAATTTAAGTAATTTATGAGTGAAAAGTTGATGTTTAATTTTCCCTCTCATTTCGCCTTTATGTTTTCCATATAAAATACTTCTAAATATATTATTATCCTGCTATAAAAATCTAGCTCTCTTTAATTTTTCCCCCCTTAAAACAAAGGCTGACCTGGTCACTTTTTAAAAAAAAATTATGCCTACTAATGCAACGTCATAGGCAAGGAGAAAATAACTCAGCGATTTGGCAATTAGGAAATTCAGTCACAGTAACCTTGACTTTTCATCAACAGGTTCTTAGCTAGTTTATGCTTGTTTTTTTTTAGTTTTTTTTTTTTTACCAGTTGCCTAGCAACAGTGTTTTTCTTGCAGGCAACACAAATGTCTTGAGTTCATCATATCACTATGTTCATAATTTAACATTTGATTATAATTATAGCAATTGCTAATCATTTTTAATTAAAATGTGATTATGAAGGACTCTCGGATGGAGCTACTGTAGATATGATCATATTTGAGAAGGTTGAGTTCATTGTCTGTTTTTGACATGAAACCATGTCCATTGTTTTATCTATACAACTGCATATTGTACAACTATTTCCTGTCTCATTTGCTAAGATTCTCTAGATTGTTAAGTCAAACTGAACTAACGACGCACAACAGGGTGGTTTTGTTTTCCAGCAGATAAGAAGAATTAGGAGCAACTTTAAGTCCTGAAGCATAGGATATTTATCTACAAGCGGTGTTCAAGTCAAACCGGGACTTTTAATTATGCAGAACATAATTAAAGATCCGAACTGAGAGTAAAAACTCCCTTTACTTCTCTATATAATCCCCTGGTACATTAATGAACTCATCCCAGTGTTTTACTCATTCTTGGATACCATCAAGGTAGAAAGGTTTCTCTGATCAGACTGCTTCTTCATATCTGAAATGTCGGCCTCCCAGGAACTCCTTTCATGGCCCAAATATGTGGAAATGGCTTGTATTGTGTTGTGTTGTTGATGTGGCGGTAACTCTCAGCTGAGTTCCTGTAATGTGCAAGTGGTGCTGGTAAATGATTGTGTGTATTGTTCCCACAGCAGATGAATTTCTTCCACATGACAAGTTATCCAATGATTTTTAATATTCATGTGAACAAGAGTCTCACCACTGTATTATTAAAGTCTTTAGAAATGTCAATTTGTTTTACGACTAAATTAAGAGGATTCTTCACATGCCCCGGATGACCTTGAACGCCCTTCATACTGTACAATGCCATAAGACTTGATTTAACTATAAATGCTATTTCTTATTTATTGTAATTAACAGTGGCTATGTTGTAGGCCAATAATAGCTTTTAGAGTCACCTTTGCTTATTTGCCCTTTAACAGTTATGAAACACACTTTAAAATAAACCTATAACATAAAATATATACGATCATGTCATAACTTAGCATGAAGTCAGTCCTAGGCTAATATATATATATATATATATATATATATATATATATATATATATATATATATATATATATATATATACATACTGTATATATATATATATATAGAGAGAGAGAGCTGTTATTACTATAATCCTTTATAATGTCTACACCTTTCTTTCCTTATTTACATGTAACATTAACTAACAGTGGCAGTGTGATAAAATTGCTATATGAGCAGCATGGGAGGCCGATGAACCAATTAAAGGGCACTTTTTTCCCTACACGTTATGGTCTAACAGCTTTAACCTTGCACAGACACACTTTATAGTTCAGCAGTGGGGAGCAGTAATCAGTGTAAATGGAAAATTTCCTCCCGTGTGGCTAGCAAGTCCCAACTGTGAGCAAAAAAACTGGGGCAAACTCGCCTGCGGTTCTGACACAGAGACCAACATGTGGCAGAATAGTTGAAATGCAAGCTTCTGGGAAATGGGTCTCTATATAGAGACATAAGACTCCTGCAAATAGGAAATGTCAGTAAAAGTAGACCTAACACCTACATGTCAGAGTATGTACTGTAGAGGGCTACAGTGTAATCATGTTTTGGAATGAAACATTGACTGTAAAAGTGGCCGATGGAAAAGGGAAAAGAAACTAAACAGAACAAACAAACAAAAATAAAAAACCTGAATGTTTTACTCAGTACATTGTGCAAAATTGCCAGTACATTCATTCAAGGGGACAAATAATATTGAGTGCATGCATGTGAGGAAGGCGACTGTAAAACCTTTCATTAGTGCTGCACGAGCTTCCTGGAGCAGTTTAACTATCGGCTGACATCCTGACCTCGGTTTTCTGATGCTGACTAACTCATTTCTCTCCAGGGCAGAAGCACTGTTCTGGAAGAGATTAAATCAACATTAGATGTGAGGCAGAACAGACTTGGTGTGTAGAGGAGGACAGTGCACTAGATTTGTGGGGTGGCAATTATGAACATGGATGGCTGTATTTGGACAGGATCTCTACATACAGTAATAATAAATGTTATTTTCTTTTATTGTGCTTAATAAGACATTCTGAAGTCCACACACTGTACACGAGGCACTTGATACACACACATGGGGTAGATTTAAGGCGTGGAGCAGTGGACATGAACTCCTCCACGTTTGGCTAGATAATGTGTTTGTTTAATCTCTCTGTCTCTATCTTGCGTAATCCCAGAAATCTTAGCTGAAAAATGAGCACAGTGAGTTGCAAAATATGATCTGTGCTCTCTTGGTATGTCATTATGAACGTGGTACAGTATATTATTATTATTATTATTATTATTATTGTGTAGATGTAATGACTGATAATGGTTAGAGGTGGAAAGTAACGAATTACATTTACTCGCGTTATTGTAATTGAGTAGCTTTTTAGTGTATTTCTACTTTTTAAAGTAGTTTTAAAAATCTGTAATTTTACTTTTACTTAAGTACGTTTTGTTTGAAGTATTTTAATTCGCTACATTTTAAATCATATTCGCTACTGAGTAAAAAATAAATGAATGAAAATGCTAAAATAATAAAAATATTATGCTTTGTATAAATGCTCCGTTGCGCCGTGTGTGTGTATCATGTCCTGGTCGAGCGCCGCTCCAGACTCCACTCCAGGTTTTCTGACATCGGCAGCTACCTGACCTTCCACACGGTCGCTTCCGCCTTCAGAGTGACGTCATCGACTAGCGCGACCATACAGTATATAAACCGGAGAGAGACGAGGGAAAGAGGTTGTGATTTTGGCGTTTTTATATTTGGTTGTGGTTTCTGGTTTTGACTTTTTGCCTCCAATTGACTTTGATTATTGCTTTGTCCCTTTGGTTTGGTTGGTCTTTGTATATATTTGTAGATAATTTCATTGTTTTTGGTTTAGGGAGTCCGGGAAGGTACCTGTATTTTTGTTTGTGTGTTTTTTTTTTTTTTTTTTTGCAGGTAATCTAGCTACTAAATATAAATACCATTTTGATTATTATTTTGGCCTGGGTCCACCCTGAATCTGATCCTCCTCCTCCTGTTGTGTGTGTGTGTGTGTATACAAACCTCATTATTTCATCAGTTAATGATTGGATCTACTGTAGTTCTTTCTGCCATATACCACCATTTCCATACAGTTTAAAATAGAACCCTGAACCATTCTTTTGCTGTTTGGCCCTAGACTGGGACGTAACACCATATTTAAGTGACCACTTTGATTTTCAAGCACAAGAAAGACAACAGCTTTATTATGCAAAGGTGTTCCTTCAGTTAAAAACAACTAGTTTGAGATTTATATCTGCTCATCTTTTTTGAACTACGCTAGAATGCCTCATCCCACCCCGCTGTTAAAAAAATAAAAAAGTAACTCGGTAACTTTTACTCTGAGTAAATTTTTTAATGAGCTACTTTTTTACTTTTACTTGAGTAGATTTTTATAATGGTAACTTTACTAGTACTTAAGTAAAATTTCACTGAAGTAACAGTACTTGTACTTGAGTACAAAATTTTATTACTCTTTCCACCTCTGGCTCTATATATATATATATATATATATATATAATAGGATAGTATTTGTGCAAGCTTAGTGAAATCTGCCCAAAACAAGATAATGTGTCCGTGCCTCAACAGAAGAAGAAGAAGAAGAATATTCAATTATTGTCACATGTACTTTTTACAGCACAGCGAAATTTCTTCTTCGCATATCCCAATTAGGAAACTGGGGTCAGAGCGCAGGGTCAGCCAGCTTACAGCGCCCCTGGAGCAGATAGGGTTAAGGGCCTTGCTCAAGGGCTCAACAGTGGCAACTTGCCGATGCTGGGGTTCGAACCCCCGACCTTCCGATCAGTAACCCAGAAACCCACAGCCTTAACCGATTGAGCCACCACTGCCCGAAACTCAACAACAGTCCTCTCCACGGAAATCTTTAGTAAAAGGCGAAAGATTTATGCGTGATTGAAGAGAAACCTGAGAAACAGGTCGGAGCTGTTTGATCAGCATGCTTACACATAATTAGGCAGCTGGTTTTAATATTATGACTGATCAGTGTATGTCATCATACAATACCTGGCTAAAAAACACTCACTCATTTTTTAGATTACGTTTGAGTGCCTTAATCGTTTGATTACAGCACCCAGTCTGGTGGTTGATTCATGTGTGAAAATGTTTCCTTGTGCTCCCAGAGCCACACTTTCACGATTTGAAACCTGTAACATACCCTCTCCATCATCAGAGGAAAAAATGCATACAGTAGATGTGATACCCTGGTCATTCAGTACATTGAGGTCATCAGCTCACCTCCGTTTATTGCCACATAACATTACTGAGTCTAGACCTGAGCAACTGAAGCAACCCCAGATCATAACACTGCCTCCAGAGGCTTGTACAGTGGACACTTTGCATGATGGGTGCATCGACTTCATGTGCTTCATGTTCTTACCCTGACACGCCCATCTCTCGAGTATAGACTAAATCTGGACTCCATAGTCTAATGCAGCGGTTCCCAAACTGTGTGCGCAGTCTGACCACCAGGGGTGCACAAGAGAATGTTTGTAATGGCGGAAAAATATATTTTATTATTTTCATGTATTTATCTAGGGCAAACTTAACATGTCATATTTTTGAGAGAAAAGAAATTCACTGAGAGAAAGAAAAAAATCGAGGTGAAGAGGCACGGGCGGGAACAGAGTAATCCAGCAGAGATGTACTGATGAAGAGAATTAAGCCTACGCTAGAAAGTAAGAAACGCAAATATAACGACAGTTTACATGGATTGGAGATGCAGAAAATCCAAATCCACAATGTGTAGCCTGCAGTCAGGTTTTAGCTAATAGCAGTCTTAAGCCCTCATATATGTTTCGGCACTTACAAACAAGACACAGCAATTTACAAGACATGCCTGCAAGTTTTTTTCAAGGAAAATTGGAGGAACTGCAGAAGAAGAAAAAAATTATCCACTCCCATTCTGGCTTAGGGGCTTCATAGAGAGCGTCATATCTGGTGAGTTACCGCATAGCTAAAAGAGGTATGCCCCACACAATTGGAGAAAATCTTTGTTTAGCCATTGCCAAAGATATAGTAAACTGTATGCTGAGAGAAAGCTGCAAACACACTGCACAAAATACCTTTCTCCGACAATACTGTGGCTCGTCGAATTGATTCAGTATCTGCCGACATCCTCAGCCAGCTAATAAGCAGAATAAAAAACAAAGAATTCTTCTCACTGCAAGTGGATGAGTCTACTGATGTAGCAAATCTATCTAATCTTCTGGTCTATGTCCGTTATTTATTTGAGAACACAGTGCATGAAGATTTTTGGTTTTGCCGTCCCCTTGGCACTCGTTCAACCGGGGAACGGTTGATGGAGAGCTTTTTCAGAATAAACTAAATTGACTGGGTGCACTGCATTGGAATTTGTACAGACGGGACGAAATCAATGACGGGGAGGCACAAACTTTTCATCCGAAAAGTTGCACCATCGGTTTCCTGGGTACACTGCAGCATCCACTGAAAAGCTCTAGCAACGAAAACAATGCCAGATGAACTTTTGTCTGTACTTAATGACTTTGTGAAAATCGTCAACTTCATAAAAACTCACCCATTAAATTCACATATTTTCTGAACAATATGCAACGAAATGGGCAGCGAACACGAAACTGGTGCCCTGGTTATCCCGTGGAAATGTCTTGTCAAGAATTTTTGAGCTCCGATGTGGAGTGCAGGAATTTTTTGTTCATAACCCATTTCACTTGTCTTCATTCTTGAAAGATGTTATCTGGATTCAGAAGCTGGCGTATCTTGCAGACATATTTTCTACACTTAATGAATTTAATTTAAGTCTGCAGGGCCTTAGTACTACCGTTTTTAACACCCAGGACAAAGTTGAAGCACTTATTAAAAAGCAAGTCTTCTGGGATAACTGGATAAATGGAAACTCCACCAAGTGTTTTCCACTGCTGTCTGAATTTTTGCAATCCCGGGAAGCTGCACTTAGTACTCATGTCAAAGGCCTCATAACTGAACATCTCAACCAGCTCAGCCAAAATTTAAGGACTAACTTCCCCCCTATGGACCAGTCTAAGATACAGTATAGATTCGGAATCCTTTTGATGTCACTCCTCCAATCCCACATCTCGCATTTTAAGAGCACGAACAATTAATGTAGTTATCATCTGATGGGAGACACAAAATACTTTTCTGGGTTTCAGCAGTGGTGGAGTATCCAGGATAGTCAAAGCAGGCACTGAAAGTGTTGATGCCCTTTGCAACCACATACTTATGTGAGGCAGGTTTTTCTACACTGACATTGTTGAAAACCAAACATCAACTAGACTAGATGCTGAGAATGATTTGAGAATAAAATTCTCATTGAACCAAATTTTGATGCTCTGTATAAAACTGCAGGCCCATCCATCTCACTTAAAAGGTAGGAAGCAATGTTTTTATTCAAAACTGAAATGTTGATATTTTCTAATATACAGAAAATGTGTATTTAGTTATTGTAGTAAATATGGAGTTTAATCGAAAGGGTGCTTGAACGGTGTCAAAATGAAGTAACCTCGGGGACCAGAAGACATAGCTTTAGTGGTTAGCCAAATGTAGCGTGGATGGTAAACCCAAATGAGGATAAAAAGCGAGTAGGCAGGATAACCACGCGACTTTAGTTTAACACAAATTTAACCAGCGTCCTATAAATACACACACAATAGCAGAAAGTAGAAACCCAAAGGGTGAGTACTCACGGTTTGTAGAACAACAACCTGAACTGACATCGGCCGAACTCAATGACTGAGCGTTGTATTGTGGTTTGTATACTCCTCTTATACTTCCTGGTTTGGCAACCGCATTACTTCCGGGTCCTAGTGCCGGTTGCGGATTGAGTGTGCATGACAGTACCCCCCTGTCTGGTGGGGATACCCGACGATAGTCTTGAATCAGCTCGGGGTCGAGAATAAACCAGGCCGGAATCCAAGACCGCTCCTTGGGGCCGTAGCCCCCTGGCGGTGTTGGTGAGTGTAGCAGGCATTGGCGCGTTGGATGGCCCGATTAGTTGGAAACCGTGGCATAACTCAAATGGGCTTAGGTTGGTGGCAGAGGAGGTGTGGAGATTGTGTGACAGTTCAGCCCAAATGAGGTAGCGAGCCCAGGAGCGCTGACGATCTGCTATGAAACATCTCAGGTAGCGCTCCAGTTGTTAGTTTGCCCGCTCCGTCTGACCGTTAGTCTGTGGGTGGTATCCAGATGATAGACTGCAGGTGGAGTCGATCAGATGGCAGAAGGCCTTCCAGAACCGGGCAGTGAACTGGGGCCCCCTGTCCAAGACGATGTCCTTTGGGAACCCATGTAGACGGACTACGTGCTCTAATATCAGTTTTTTTGGCTGACGGGAGTCCGGCGAGAGCCACCAGATGCTAACCAGAGGTGATTGTTAGGATGGTGTCCTTCCCTTCGGAGGCCAGCAGGCCCGTGATGAAGTCGACGGCAATGTGCATCCAGTGTCG
Source organism: Channallabes apus (assembly GCA_030522415.1). Classification (NCBI taxonomy): domain Eukaryota; kingdom Metazoa; phylum Chordata; class Actinopteri; order Siluriformes; family Clariidae; genus Channallabes; species Channallabes apus. The sequence goes on from CM060109.1 coordinate 16,009,732, forward strand.
TCGAGGAACTGGGAGTGGTTGCAGTTCACCTGGGGCCGGTTGATTGGTGTTCTTCACCCTGGCACACACTGGGCATGCCCGAATGAACTCTTGGACATCCCTCGTGATGGATGGCCACCAGAAGTCGCGTTGGAGGAATTGGAGGGTCCGTCGTGTGCCTGGATGTCCTGAGGTGGGTGAGGAATGTCCCCACTGGAGGACTTCTGAGCTCATAATGTCGGGCACATAGAGTCATCCAGGTGGCACACCTGCTGGTTCGGTCTCTGTGGCCTGCGCCTGGCGAACTCTCGTTTCCAGGTCCAGTTGGAGTGGGGCGATTATCCTGGAAGAGGGAAGGACAGGCGCGGGGTCCGCCCAGGGAAAGTCCAACTCCAGTTGTCATGAGAGGGCATCCGCCTTCGTGTTCTTGGACCCCTTGGACCCCATGTATTAAACATGGAAGTCAGATTTTTCAAAAAATAATGCCCACCGCGCCTGTCGTGGATTCAATTGCTTCAAATTCCTGATGGTGATGAGGTTTTGGTGGTCCGTCCAGATTATGAATGGCTCTCTGGCACCTTGAAGCCAGTGACACCATTCCTCCAAAGCCCACTTTATGGCCAGCATCTCGCGGTCCCCTACCTCGTATCGCTGCTGAGTGGAGTCAAATTTTTTGGAGAAGAAACTACATGGATGTACTGTAGTTTCTGATCTGGGCCCGGTTTCCCGATAATGTACACTATTCACGCACTAAGAAGACTCTTAAGATATATCTTACGTTAAGTGATAACTTTTCTAAGTGTATTTCTCGAACTGTCTCTTAGGAGTCGCTGCCTCTTACATCCGACGTTACAAGGCGCTGTCTACAGTGAAGGTCCTGAATTAGCTGACATCGATTGTTCAGGAATCGATTTTTGACTCCTTTTGCATGACAGCGTTAAGAAAGACGGCACTTTCTATGCAAATTAAACATTGCACTAAATTATTTTAATAGCGTTTACTTTGACATGGGTTAACTTATCAATAGCATGCCATAATAGACAAATATATAAATTAAATCACCAAACTGTCGCTAATATTTTCATGTAACCTGTAGTGACGGGGAAACGAACCGGGTATACAATCATAGTTGATGGACAAACAGCTGACAGCACTCTTCACCAGCTTCAGAAACAATGTGAAACATGTCAGTTGTTGGGGCTGTATAGAGCACTTATGGAATGCATACGATGAGATGACAGAGTGGAGGTATAATACTCCTATCTCACCTACGCGTTTTCGTGCAGGGGCTGTAAGTGCGGTTCATCATGATTCAGTGCGAGTTTTGGTGCCATGGTTATGTTTCCATTTTACCACGCAAAAAAATTAAACATGTTTAACATGTGGAATCTCGCGGATCTTGCAGATCTTCGCGGACCGTTGGGCACCGATCACTCGAGGCGGATCACGGTGCCTAATACCCCTCTCTCACCTGTGTGGCCTGACTCATCTCCGTGAGCTGCCGCAATTGCCCGCGACGTTCCTTTAACATTCCGCGAAGTTCTGCAAGGTCTGCAAGCTTCCGCAGGACCGGCAAAAAAAATTAAACGTCTTTCACGCGGAAAGATGGAAACGTAATCACAGAGCAAAAACTCGAGATGAATCATTAACACCACATCGTACAGCGAGTCAAACCGCATAAGTGAATAGGGGTATTAAAACATTACAATCACTCAGAAAAATTAATGGATGCGGGGTTTGAAACTCCCAAGGTTATTTTCTCATTTAACTATATCAAATTTCATAAAAATAAAACGTGTCAAAAGAAAAGCCCATAAAGTTATGGATAATGGCTAATGATCAATGAAACATATTTTAAACAAAAAGCAGAGAGCAGCTGGACATCGGGACATAGAGCGTAAGTACAACACATGGGTCCGGCACGCGCAGGTCTGAGCAGGTCAAGGTAATCTGTTGCCTTGGAAGGCAAAACCTTTTTTTTTTTTTTTTAATAACGACCACGGGGAAAATATGAAAAGGGCTGAAGTTTTGTCTAAAGGAAAAATGTACATGACCCACACGGCTCCGCGGACGGCGTCATCTTCAGTTTAACACAACACCTCCCTTTTGTATGACTCCCAAATTGATTGCCACCTGCTTAATATTAAAAGTGATTGCCAATTTTAATGCATTAGTCACATTGTGAAATAGGCTAATTAAAAGTCACTCTATTAGTTCTGATATCAAATAAAAGAAAATTATTAAACAGGTCTACAGTATATTCCATAATTAATACGACTTTGATAACGTGCCATAATGTGCTTACATACACTGCTGATTTATAAAGACTGCTAGTCAGTGGCGGGGCGACTAGCGTGTTGAGCTGAAACTACGCTAAGAATGAGTTAAGGTTGGTCCAGACCAACCTTACGAACGTGTGACTTACCTAAGAGATACTTAGCGTAAGAATGTTTCGGGAAATGCGCCATAACGTTAAGAGAGAGGTTAAGGTACAACTTAAGAACTACTTAGCGATAAGAAGCTTTCGAGAAACCGGGCCCTGGACCTCGCTGAGAGAGGATTGCCCCAGCGCCTACATCTGAAGCATTCACCTCCACAACGAATGATTTACTGACGTCAGGGTGAAGGAGAATTGCTGATCGGAGAGATGAGGGACGAGTCAGAGCGGTTAGGGGGGCGGCAACTGTACTGTAGTCCCGTATAAAGCGACGATAGAAATTTGCAAACCCGAGAAACCATTGAAGCTGCTTGAGGGTCTTGGGTAGGGGCCAATGATGCACAACCTCTAGCTTCTACGGGTCCATGACCACACCCTGGGGCGAGATAACAAAAGACAGAAACGTGGTGGAGCGCTCGTGAAAACTTGATCAGATGTTGAAACGCGGCGGGGGCATTACACAGTCCAAAGGGGATGACGAGACTCTCATAATGTCCAGTTGGGTGATAAAGGCCGTCTTCCACTCATCGCCCTCTCTGATGCGCACCAAGTTGTAGGCGCTCCGGAGGTCCAACTTAGTAAAGATGGTGGCACCAGAGAGGACGTCCAGGGCTGAGTTGGTAAGAGGCAATGGGTGTCGGTTTTTGATAGTTATGTTGTTTAGCCCCCGATAGTCGACACATGGGCGAAGTTCGCCGCCCCTCTTCTTCACGAAGAAGAACCCCGCGGCGGCAGTTGATGAGGAGGGCCTGATGGTGCCTTGGCGAAGAGCATGGTCACGTACTCCTCCATAGATGTCAGCCTGTAGAGATGGACGCGGGGTGGGACTGCGCCAGGTTGGAGGTCAATGGCGAGATCGTACTGACGATGTGGAGGAAGATGGGTAGCTCGCCTCTTGCAGAAAACCTCTGCCAGGTCTGGGATTGATGATTCTGGGATGGAGTTGGTGTCGACATCGGGGGTCTCGGACTCCCTAGAGCACGTCCCAGCCGCTGCCCATAGGCATAGTTCGGTGCAGTTCGCGCCCCACTGTAGAATCCGGTTTTGGGTCCAGGAGATGAGGGGGTCGTGTTGTAATAGCCAGGGATGTCCAAGGATGATGGGGGGTGAAGAAATGGAGGTGACGTGGAAACGAAGCTGTTCTCGGTGTTGATAGGTTCCGTCTGGGTAGTAATGGGGCTGGTGGATAGGGGGCGACCGTCAACAGATGTGATTCGAATGGGCTGGGATAACGCCTCAAGTTTTACCCCCAATTCTTTGGCATAAGAAGAGTCAATGAAGTTACCTGCTGCCCCGGAGTCGATAAATGCACTGGTTTGTGGCCAATTTGGAGGTGTACTTGAACCATGAGATGGGAGGAGGTGGCGGTGATGGCGGAGAGAAGAAGGTGACCCGGCGAGTGACCCCTGTGTGTTTCCCGGCCGGAGAGGACAAACCGCCCGATGATGTGTTGCTGACCCGCAGTAGGCGCAGAGTCCTTCTCAATATCGTCGCTCCCGTTCTGCAGCGGTCATGGAGGCGTGTCCCAATTGCATGGGTTCCCCGGCTCCTGTGTCAACCACGGCAGGAGGTGGAGAACCGATATGTCCAGATGTGGTGTAGGTAGCTGAGTTTGCGGGTCGTGGGGTAGTGAAGGCAAAGGTGGGTGCTGGCGGCAGGGTGCGAGGAGCTGGCTTTGGGCGAGAGAGAAGACGCTGGTCGATCCGTAGAGCGAGTTGGATTAATCCTTCCAATGTGGTAGGAAGCTCTCGCCCGGATAATCCGAGAAGCCAGTCCCTCGTAGTAGGATGTCTGGAGCGCTGCATCTCCCCAGGTGGTCTGGATGGCGAGGGTACGAAATTCGGCAGTGTAGCGATCCTCCCTGCCTCAGGTGGTAGAGTTTTGTGTCGGTCTCCACTTCGCCCGCAGGGTGTTCGAAGGTTATTCTGAGTTGACGTGTGAACTCATTATATGAGTGGGCAGTGTCCGTGTCTGCCCGGAGAACTGCCGTGGCCCACTCAGCTGCCTGCCCTGTGAGCAACGAAACGAGCAGAGCAATGCGTAGCCGATCGGTGGAGTACTTGGTGGAATTGATCTCAAACACCAGATCGAGTGCTGTCAGACACACACTGCACTTCCCGTCTGTGCCATTCCATTTCTCTGGTAATGATAAGAAGACATCAGAAGGGGGGAGGGGGGGATGCGGTGCCGCGGCCGCCGCGATGGGAGGCCGGCTAGCGGTGCTAGCAACAGCCGCACGGAGATCTGCGTTCTCCTGCCTGAGCTCCGCAACCTTGCGGCGCAAGGGTGAGTACTCACGGTTTGTAGAACAACAACCTGAACTGACATCGGCCGAACTCAATGACTGAGCATTGTATTGTGGTTTGTTTACTCCTCTTATACTTCCTGGTTTGGCAACCGCATTACTTCCGGGTCTAGTGGCGGTTGCGGATTGAGTGTGCATGACAAACGGTGTCAAATATTAGAAAGGGATGCACACAGCAAAAAGTTTGGGAACCACTGGTCTAATGTTTATGCTCCCTTTTAACCTTGTTTGTTACCTTGTTACCTTGTTATGTGTTTCACTAACAAGAGGTTTTCTTATGGCCACACAACTGTTTAGTCCCAATCCTATTTAATTCTAGTAAATCTCCCCAGTTGTTTTTATTGCTTATAAAAATAATTTGACTCTTCTGAGATAATTCCTTCTTTTGGCCAAGTAGTATATCAGCTTTACTTTTTTAAATGTTCTACAATATTGCATTTGATAGCAAACAAAAAAAGTCCTTATTTCCAGTACTGTTTTTTTTTTAGGTTTAGAAAGTACTCGAGGTTCAACTTGGTGGTCTAGATGCTACGGAAAACCCCAGTACCAGTCATAAACCCTCTACCTAAGAAAAAAAAATAGTGTGTAAATTTTAATCCATTGACTATGCTGCTCAGGAAATCATCTTTAGCTCTTCAAACACCATGCCCTGTATAAATAGTCCTACAACTGTTGAGCTTAAATGTAGCTCATTATAAATAATGTATTATGTTTAAATGCTACAAGTCTGACAGATCCTATTTATAGAGTATTGTTTACTGTATGTCTGATGGTGATAGTGGCTTCGTGGTTAGCACTGTCACCTTGCACCTCCAGGGTCGCCTCTGTGACACCATTGAAGAAGATGTGCTGTCCTGATCTAGAGGCATATTTCATCAACTGCAAGCCTTTCTATTCGCCGCGGGAGTTTACCTCGTTCATTCTTGTGAGTGTGTACATCCCTCCACAAGCGTGTGTGAACGCAGCATTGCAACAGCTGGCTGCTCAGATCACAGACACGGAGCAACAACACCCGGACTCTCTTATAATTATACTTGGGGATTTTAACAAAACAAACCTCAAACGTGCACTGCCTAAATACAAACAGCACATTACATGCCCCACCAGAGACAAAAATACTTTGGATCACTGCTACACCACAATAAAGGATGCATAACGCTCTGTCCCCAGAGCAGCTTTAGGACTTTCTGACCACTGCCTGGTTCATCTTCTCCCAACCTATAGGCAAATAGTTAAATCTGCTAAGCTTGTAGTAAGGACAGTAAAGAGATGGACCAGTGAAGCAGAACAGAAATTACAGGCCTGTTTTGACTGCACTGATTGGAGTGTTTTTGAAGCTGCTGCCACCAATCTGGACGAGCTCACAGATTCCGTAACATCCTACTGTACATCAGTTTCTGTGAGGACATATGCATCCCTACCAGGACATTTTTAACATATAACAATGACAAACCATGGTTTACAGCAAAACTCAGACAGCTTCGTCAGGCCAAAGAGGATGCCTACAGGAGTGGGGACAGGATCTTGTACAACCAGGCCAGGAACACACTAACAAGGGCGATCAGAGCAGCTAAGAGGAGCTACACCGAAAAACTGGAAAATCAGCCCTGCTTCAGTGTGGAAAGGCCTGAAAACCATCACTAACTACAAGACGCCATCCCCTTACTCTGTAGGGAATCAACAACTGGTTGATGACCTGAATGAGTTCTATTGTAGATTTGAAACTCCCAGTCTCACACAACACTCCTGTCCTGGCCCTCTTTCTACACCACCATTATCACCTCTGACAACCACCCTCTCTTCCCCCCCTGCACTCCAGGTCTGTGAAAAGGATGTTCGCCAGATCTTTCTGAAACAAAAGAGAAGGAAAGCTCCAGGCCCAGACGGCGAGACACCAGCCTGTCTGAAATCCTGTGCTGACCAGCTAGCGCCCATTTTCACACAGATCTTCAACAGATCACTGGAACAATGTGAAGTGTAATCATCCCCATTAAAAAAAAAAAAAACTAAAATCACAGGACTTAATGACTACAGACCGCTCGCCCTAACATCTGTGGTCATGAAGTAATTTGAAAGACTGGTGTTGGCCTATCTGAGGGACATCACACGACCCTTACTGGACCCCCTGCAGTTTGCTTATAGAGCAAACAGGTCTGTTGATGATGCAGTCAATATGGGACTGCACTTCAACATCTGGACAAACCAGGGGCTTATGCAAGGGTCTTGTTTATAGACTTTTCATCAGCTTTTAATACGATCATCCCAGCACTGCTTCGGACCAAATTAAACCAGCTCTCTGTTCCTAGCTCTATCTGTCACTGGATCACCAGCTTTCTGACAGACAGGCAGCAGCTAGTGAAACTGGGAAATTTCATGTCCAACAGTCACACCACCAATACTGGAGCCCCTCAGGGATCCGTCCTCTCCCCACTGCTCTTCTCCATCTACACCAACGACTACACCTCCACAGACCCCACTGTCAAGCTCCTGAAATTTGCAGATGACACTACAATCATCGGCCTCATCCAGGACGGTGACGAGCCTGCATAGAGAAGGGAGGTCGAGCAGTTGGCTGTCTGGTGCAGTCACAACAACCTGGAGCTGAACATGCTCAAAACAATGGAGATGATCGTGGACTTCAGGAGAAACCCACCTGCACTTCCCCCACTCACCATCATGAACAGCAATGTGACGGCCGTGGAGTCATTCCAGTTCCTGGGCATGACCATCTCTCAGGACCTGAAGTGGGACATTCACATTGACTCCATTGTTAAAAATGCCCACCAGAGGTTGTATTTCCTTCGCCAGCTGAAGAAATTCAACCTGCCATAGGAGCTGCTCACACAGTTCTACTCAGCCGTCACTGAATCCGTCCTGTGCACTTCAATAACTGTCTGGTTTGGCTCAGCTACAAAAGCAGACATCAGAAGACTACAAAGGACGGTTCGGACTGCTGAAAGAATTATTGGCACTCCCCTGCCCACGCTGCAAGAACTGTATATATCCAGAATGAAGAAAAGGGCACAGAATATCACTTTGGACCCCTCACACCCAAGCCTCCTTCTCTTTGAACTTTTGTTAAACATCATTCTAACGGTCAATAAATATATGTGCAATACTGTGTACAATACCACTGTGCAATATACTGTATAATACCACAGATTTCAGATATTTATCTAACTTATTTAAAAGTATCTCACACCGTACTCCATTTGATGTCAACCATTTTTATTTTTTTTTGTGTCATGCTGTTTCTGTCTTGTCATTTGTATTTTTTGTTCTGGAAGCTCCGTCACTAAAACAAATTCCTTGTACGTGCAAGCGTACTTGGCAATAAAACTCTTTCTGATTCTGATTCTGTGTGCATGGAGTTTGTATGTTCTCCCCGTGCTTGGTGGGTTTCCCAAGGTGTGGTCTATAGCAACTGTGTTTTAAGTAGACTTCAACACTGGCTTTGGAATAAACACAGGACTCAAACAGAATCTCTCTCTCTCTCTCTCTCTCTCTCTCTCTCATTCTCTCTCTCTCTATCCAACAGTAATTTGAAAGCCCAAACTTCTTGACACCATACACTACAAAAATGTTTCCACCCTATAGAATATTTCCCACAAGCTATCAAAGCTTAGTTTTAGGGTGTGATGGAATTAGCATTCACAGATTTTCTTACAGCTTACTATACGTCCAGCAAAAATCCATCTCACTTTAATCAATTGTATTCAACTGCATATTTTCCATGCAAGCATATCACTCAGATGTTGTTTAATTCAATCAGATTAGAGTCTTACCTCAAGAATCCTTTTCAGAGATTTGGCAGGAGGTCTGGGACCCATCCAAAAAAAAAAAAAAACTAATACTGTGGTAATTCGGTGACTATTGTTCTGGGCTACTGATTGGAAGATGGCCATTTTGACACTGTTTCACCCATGAGTCAGAAAACATGGCACATAAATAATTATTAAAAGTATGCCGAAAGATTTACCAAGAATAGGATTAATCTAATCTTTGTTGCAGTACACTGGAGGTTTATTCAGGCGCTGCTGGGTTCCACCATCACTGGAAGACAACAAGAGATCAGTAAGACCTTCAATGAGCTCAACCCTTAAAAGTTTGTCAGAGGGGTGCTGACCCAGGAGCAGAAGGAACATTGCATCGAAGTCTGTCGAGAACTGCGTCAGAGTGCTGTGGAAGACCTGTCCTTCAGGTTGAGGCTCATTACCGGTGATGAAACTTGGGCATATTGAGACAAATCAACTGAAAAATGTGAGGCAGGTCTGCACCTCAACTAAGTGCTAAGTCTTTTTGAGCCATTGTGGATAGAGAATTTCAATCTGCGGGAATCTCAAAAATATTTGAAACCCCCTCATATGAGTCATTAACCAATCCTACAAAATGACATCAATTCAATTCAATTTTATTTATATAGCGCTTTTAACAATAGTCATTGTCTCAAAGCAGCTTCACATAAATGAAAGAAAAGAAATTTTGAAAAGAAAATAATTGGAAGTGTGTATATGTGAGAAAAATGTGTCTAGATAATAATGAGACGAATGAATGATGAGTGAAATGTCTGATGAGCAAGCCAAGGGTGACAGCGAATGTGGCAAGGAAAAACTCCCTGAGATGGCATTAGGAAGAAACCTTGAGAGGAACCAGACTCAACAGGGAACCCATCCTCATTTGGGTGATAACAGATAGAAATGATATAACATCTTGTGTGTTGTGCAGGTGAAAATTCAATATGACAGAAATTATTTAAATTGACATGAAGACCAGTTCAGCATAGGGACGAGTCAGTAGGTGCAGAGGGCAGATCCAGGTCTGGATCACTGGAAGCACAGGAGCAGCATATGTAGCTCCAACCATCATAAAGCTGAATCCAGCTGGAGCTAGTCCTTCTCTGGATGCCTCAGGAACCTCGCAGGGTCGGCCTTTGTCTACTGAAGCTGGCACAATCTCCTGATGCCTCGGGATGGGTAGAGAAATACAGAACAGATGGCGAGAATTAGCGTAGTTGCCATTCGGGATAGGTGTACTGGAGTATGAGGTTATAGGATGAGTTATGTGTATGCCAGATTATGAGGTTATGGGATGAGTTACGTGTATGCCAGATTATGAGGTTATGGGATGAGTTATGTGTATGCCAGATTAAAAAGATGTGTCTTGAGTCTACTTTGGAACTGGGAAACCATGTCTGCTCCCCGAACACTGTCTGGAAGGCTATTCCAAAGCTATGGAGCTAAAAATGAAAATGCCCTACCCCCTTTTTTAGATTTTGAAATTCTGGGAACTACCAGAAGTCCAGAGTTTTGTGATCTTAAGGCGCGTGGTGGATTGTAGCGTATCAGAAGACTGGTTAGGTATGTGGGAGCTAAACCATTTAAGGCCTTGTATGTAAGTAATACTATTTTGTAATTTATTCTAAACTGAACAGGTAGCCAGTGCAGGGATGATAATATTGGAGTTATATGATCATATTTTCTGGATCTAGTGAGAACCCTGGCGGCTGCATTTTGGACTAACTGAAGCTTGTTTATTGAGGATGCAGGACAACCACCTAGCAATGCATTACAATAGTCCAGTCTGGAGGTCATGAATACTAGCTTTTCTGCATCAGATACGGATAAGATGTTCCTAAGTTTGGCAATATTTCTAAGATGGAAAAAGGCTGTTTTTGTGATATTTGAAATGTGATTTTCAAAAGACAAGTTACTGTCTAATATTACGCCAGGTCTTTTACTGCTGAGCTGGTAGTAACAGTACATCCTTCTAAGCGCAGGCTGAATTGTGAAAGCTGTTGTGTGCTGGTTTTTGGGCTAAGAAGTAATATCTCTGTCTTATCTGAATTTATTAAAAGAAAGTTATTGGTCATCCAATCTTTTATGTCCTGGACACACTCAGTTAATCTAGACAACTTAGGTATTTCGTCTGGTTTTGTTGAGATATATAATTGGGTATCATCAGCATAACAATGGAAACATATCCCATGTCTTCTAATGATGTTACCCTAGGGAAGCATGTATATTGAGAACAGCAGAGGTCCTAAAACTGACCCTTGTGGGACCCCATATTTCACTGGCATTACACCAGACGGTTCTCCATTCAGATCTACAAAATGGTATCGATCAGACAGGTATGATCTAAACCATTTTAATGCCTGTCCCTGAATACCTATATGATTTTGTAAGCGATCTATGAGAATATTATGATCTACAGTGTCGAATGCAGCACTAAGATCGAGCAGGACTAGCAATGAGATGCAGCCTTGATCTGAAGCTACAAACAAGTCATTTGTAATCTTAACTAGTGCAGCTTCTGTGCTATGATGGGGCCTGAAACCTGACTGAAATTCTTCAAGGATGTTGTTATCCTGCAAGAATGTGCATATTTGAGCTGATACTACTTTTTCTAGTATTTTTTATATGAACGGAAGGTTTGAAATCGGTCTGTAATTTATTTCATTCGCGTCCAAATTAGATTTTTTAAGAAGCGGCTTAATAACTGCTAACTTGAAAGGTTTAGCGACGTGACCTAGATGTAATGAAGAATTAATAATGTTTAGAAGTGGCTCTCCAACCGTAAGCATCACTTCTTTTAAAAATCTGGTTGGGATTGGGATCACAAGAACATTTTTGGCCTTTGATTTAAAAAAAGCATTATATGATTTTTACTTGTGTATTAAAAAATTTAAGTATGTTAATTTTGATCATTGTTACAGTACATAGTAAACAAATGTCAGGTACTTACCATTTTTAATTTCGGTTCCAGACTTAAGGTGTCTGATAGACAGACAGACAGACAGACAGATACATACTGTAGATAGATAGATAGAACTTAATTGTTGTTAAGGTAGTATAGTAGTACAGTATAGTACAGGTACTCATCATCAAAATTAGATTTTTGTTGTGTTAATACAGTATATCCGAGTTGCTGCATGTACAGTAGGTGACGCTATCTATGTAGCTAGAAACACAAAAATTAACATGAGCTTGCTAAGAAGGTAATTGACCTGCCAAGCTATTGAAATCCCAGCAGCATTGCTCACCTAATATGCGTTTGTCAGAGAGAGAAAGAACATTTTCTGATTAGTTATGGCTTTGCACAGGCTTTGGATTTTTAAAACTTGTTCAATTATTTTCTATTCATTAAAGGACTCGTATGTTACTATTTTTAACAAGTGAACATTTAATGACTGTTTTGGGTTTGTTTGTACACACACTGGAGAGCCATCTGTACATTTAAAAATGACCAAAAGGATCTTTTCCATAGGAAGTCCCCTTTAAACAATGGTCTTGATCACTAGTTTTCCTCAAGTTAATTATTATTATTATTATTATTATTATTATTATTATTATTATTACTAGCAGTGATCAAGTCATTCTCTTTTCACTACTGTCACAATCATAGTATTTAGAAAGCTAAAACTACTGAAAACCATAGCCTGGAATCTGCAGGCAAAATTACAAGAATTGTGGAGCTCTATTGATCACAACAGGAATAAAATTTGACACTGATTTATCTATGTTACAAGGGTCGAGCCATCCTCTTTCCCCAGCTCTGTAAAATCGCCTCACCAAACTTTTATAATCAATGTCATCCTGAGGGGGAGCATCAGCTTCTACCCTGCAGCATACATCTAAATGTATGTCCTTCAGTCTGTACCTCACCCTCATTAATTATAAAAGGTATTTATAATTTAATAATATCACACACAGCCTTGACAGACCCATTATAAAACACCATAAAATTTACTATTATAATAATGTACCAGTTTCAAGGCTGGGAAAAATCATTCTACATCCACTATCTGGGCTAATCTATAAGGGCTATAGTTGAATGTACATGTACAGAGGAATAGATTCTGGCATCTTCCAAGAAAAGACAGAAAATAATATCTTCTGTTCATCTGTAATCAGAACTGTACTTTTAGTATTTTTAGTTAAGTCGATTACTTCATTTTAAATGTTCCCTGAAACGTAGACTATTCACTCTCTTGCTGAAGCCATCCAAGCAGATGACAATCACATGTTCCTGTGGCAGCCCAGGGCCCTACGAGATGTTTATCTTCATATCATGAATGCCATACTTGGAATCACGACTTGGTGTCAGGACATGAGAACATGACTCAGACCGAAATCTTTCAGTTAGGTTTTCAATTAGCATGTCTAATCAAGCTCCATCCTTTTCTGCTTCTGGTATTCAGCTGCTCAAGTGATCTTTAGTGCAGCCACCTAACAGAAAAATAGTACCATTAATATATTATTTAAAGAGCTCAATAAGAAGTAGGAACTATTTTAAAACGTCCAGTAATATTAGAATATTTCATTTTGAAAATTAGTATTGATACAGTAGAAGTACTCTGAATCTTTCAATCTAGTTCAGTACATTCTTGGGGAAAACTGCTTGACAAATGAACAGAAGATGATCATTGGCACTCTACACAAATTAGGGAATGAAAAGATGCACAAAGAAATTTATGGTTTATGAAGACCCTGGGGAGCTTCACAAAGAGTGGAGTGAGGCTGGTGTCAGTGCATCAAGAGCCACTGCGAAATGGCTCTAATAAATTGGGCTAAAACTGTTGCATTCAGTATCAAGATACACCTGAACCAAAGAAATGACAGAGTCTTACCTGGACTATGGAGAAAACTACATTAACTGGACTGTTGCTCAGTGTTCCAAAGTCCTCTTTTCAGATGAAAGTCACTTTTGCATTTCATTTGGAAATCAAGGACCCAGAGTTTAGAGAGGGACAGAATAAAAAATAGCATGAAGTTTGTGGTGGTTTGGAGTGCCGTGTCATCTGCTGGTGTTGGGCAACTGTATTTTATCAAGTCCCAGAGTCAATGCAACCATCTACCAGGAGATTTTGAAGCACTTCATTCTTCTGTCTTCTGACAAGCTTTATAGTGATGCTAATTTTCTTTACCAGCAAGACTTAGCACCTGCCCATAGTGCCAAAACTACCACAAAGTGGTTTCCTGATCATGATATTACTGGACTTGATTGGCCAGCCCACTCGCCTGACCTGGTTCTCTATAGGGTGTTGTCAAGAGCAAGATGAGAAACAAGTGACCCACCGATACAGACAAGCTGAAAGCGGCTATAAAATTAACCTGGTCTTCAAATAAAGCTTCAGCAGTGCCACAGGCTGATCAGCTCCATGCCATGCCTCATTGATGCAGTAATTCATGCTAAAGGAGCCCCTGCCAAGTATTGAGTGCATAAATAAACATATTTCCAGAGTTTTTGTTTGAGAGTCCTTCTTAGATTGATCTTAGAAAATATTGTGAGATACTGGATTTAAAAAAAAGAGCTTTGAGGCATAATGATATAAATTAAAACAAAAAAAGGATTGAAAGATTTCACTTTGGGGCGCTATCATGAGCAGGAGCCATGTGACGAGAACGCCAACCAGTCATGGGGCAACAAGATGCATTAGGCTCCCTCTATGTGATGAGAATCACTGGAATGAATCTCCATGTGTAGCTTGACAGAGAGATAGAGAGAGAGTCACTCCCTCACTCACTCATCTTCTATACCGTTTTATCCTGTATTCAGAGTCACAGGGAGCCTGGAGCCTATCTGAGGTGGCTTAGGGCACAAGGCAGGGTACACCCGGGACAGGGTGCCAATCCATTGCAGGGCATACGCACATACAGTACACATACTCACACCCTCATTCACACACTACGGGCAAATTGGGAACTCCAATTAGCCTAACCTGCATATCTTTGGACGGTGGGAGGAAACCGGAGTAGCTGGAGTAAACCAAGCACAGGGAGAACATGCAAACTCCATGCACAGAGAGACAGGAATCGAGCCTGGTCGGGAATCGAACCCTGGAGGTGCGAGGCGACAGTGGGAGAGCGTCAACCTATATTTTAAATATAATAATGCAAGCAGGGACTCTGGCAATGCTAACTATGACAGCATAACTAAAAGGGAGAGCCAGGAGGAAACACAGAGACGAGGGATCCATGGGGAGTACTGTAAAGCAACCAGTCACTTCACCATTAACCAAACCAAGTGATCAATACGAGTGGGGAAGACAGAATGGAAGCAAACCAGTTTACCATCTAAGAGCTGATAATAAATATTAAAATAAGACAATTCCCTTGACTCCTGCAATTTATTTTAAATCTTGAATCTTATCATCAATGATGTTACATTTTCATTTGTTGATTTTTAAAAAGAAATATCAAACATTATAACAAAAGCAGTAATTTACAATAAATACCAGGTTTACATTCTCATATGGTTTTCTATCCACTTCAGTGACTGAAATTAAGGCTTTAGTGAACATTGACATTTCTGTTCCCTTTTTATTTTTAAAGGTGATTTAGATTTTAGGGGTTAATGAGAGTTTGCATTTTGACCCATGTAGTTACAGACAACAAGATTTAGATGTTCAGGAACATATTGCACAATTCTTAGCCCTGGAAACATGTCATTCACCCTCTACTGCCATAGAAATGAAACAACAACAACAACAACAATGGATCTTTTTATTCATTCATTCATCTTCTGTACCGCTTTATCCTCAACTCAGGGTCGCGGGGGACCTGGAGCCTATCCCAGGAGACTTCGGGCACAAGGCAGGGTACACCCTGGACAGGGTGCCAATCCATCGCAGGGCACACACTCATACGCACACTCACACACTCATTCACACACTACGGTCAATTTGGGAACGCCAATTAGCCTAACCTGCATATCTTTGGACTGTGGGAGGAAACCGGAGTACCCGGAGGAAACCCACCAAGCACGGGGAGAACATGCAAACTCCATGCACACAGAGACGGGAATCGAGCCTGGCCGGGGAATCGAACCCAGACCCTGGAGGTGCAAGGCGACGGTGCTAACCACTACGCCACCGTGCCGCCAGTGGATCTTTTTAGTTCACAAATAATAACAGATGCATCAGTAAATCTTCTAAAGATGACTGTTGGCAGAAATTTCTTGGTAATTATTATGTCCAATAAATATTCAGTTATTATGGCTGTATCGCCATCATAATTGCAAATGCATTTCAAATTTCTTTGTATTACTTGGTCAGTGTCTAACCTCTTTGATTTGGCCCTAAGAACCTGGAAAAAAGTTCATTATATGTAGATTTTTATCATATTAAATACACTTATTATTATTATTCATTCATTTTCTATACCGCTTAATCCTGTGTTCAGGGTCGCGGGGGGCCTGGAGCCTATCCCAGGAGACTTCGGGCACTAGGCGGGGTACACCCTGGACAGGGTGCCAATCCATCGCAGGGCACACACACATACACACACTCACACACCCAATCACACACTACGGGCAATTTAGGAACGCCAATTACCCTAACCTGCATATCTTTGGACTGTGGGAGGAAACCGGAGTATATTATTATTATTATTATTATTATTATAAACAATTGTGATGTTGCTGAAATGTAATATGCATTCCTCTGAAATGATTTTCTTTTGCTATTGTGTCCTTCTGGACAACTGATGATTCATTGCACATGCTTTTTTTTTTTTTTAACCCATATACTGCTCTTGTGATGCTTCCTGCACAAAACTTGCAGGTCCTACCTCTTTCATCATGCTGAAGCCAGGGATGCGTTTTTAATCATACCGAGTCCAAACCACTAAAGTAATAATAAAAACAACAAAGAAGAAATGATAGATTGTAAGTTAAAAGATAAGTAACGATAGCAATAAACCCAGCAAACCTCGATTACTTTTAGTTGAAAACCTTTCTAATCTGTAAACATATCTGTATCTATGTATCTAATACTGTATATATGTCCCTTTGTGCTGTATGTAATATTTACTTAGTATGAGAAATAATAAACAAACAACAATATTTCTTAAAATATTGTAAATTTTTTTAAACTTAAATAATTATTTTTTGATTGTGTAAAGCTGTTTTGCGACAATGTCAATTGTTAAAAGCGTTATACAAATTAAATTGAATTCAATTTTTAAGTATTAATTTCATGTTCTATTTATAGACCATTTTGCTGACTACTAGAAATTTTTTTTTTAATTAGCAATATTAATTGCCAATAGAACAACAAACAATTATGTTTAGACATTTAATACATATATTGAGAAATAGGCTATATGATCTTATATTTAATTTGCTATAATCTTACAGTAAGAGATTGTAGATAAATGTTTATCTACAATCTCTTAATGTAAGATTATAACAAACTATAATATGTTTAGCACATTTTCCCTAATGGTGTGTGTAAAGCATTTCGAAAAAGTGATTGACAGCGGTCTCGAGTGAAGCATGAGATAGCTTTCGCCAGTCCTGGTGATGCCCTGAAGATGGGAACTAGAGTAATTGGCTATGACTAAAGTAGGGAGAAAATTCTGGGAACAAAATGATGACCTGCCAGCCTTCTTATTTCTTTAAAAACTGAAATTCTTGCTCAAAGTGTGCAAGCAAAGCAAAGCTTTGTAAACGTTCAAGCAATAAGCAAGATTTTTGCTTTGTTTGACTTTCATGCTTTCTTTGACAAGTAATATTTTATCCCTGTAAACTGATATTGCCAGTTGGCTAGGTAACCATAAATAAATAACCAGATTTCAGTTATAGTTCACCCTAAAAAATGCTGGGTTAAAAACAACCCAATCTGGGTTGTTTTTAACCCAGCTGCTGGGTAAATATAGGACTAACTAAATGCTGGGTTAATTTAACCCAGCAAGATGGGTTATTTGTTTAACCCAACAAGATGGGTTAAATATTAAATCCAAATGCTAGGTCATATTTAACTATAATGCTGGGTTAATTCCACCACATAAATTGGTCTATTTGTGAGGTAGAATTGGGTTAATTCTACCTCACAAATAGGTTATTATTATTTTCATGTTTAAAATGAAATCTGTTAAAAAAAAAAAAAAAAAAAAAAAAAAAAAAACACCCATGTCTATTAAACAGTTAAATTACTTTGATATACTGGTCTATTACAAAAAACATACATGTATGCAATAAACATCATCCTATTAAATGTTCTTAGAAAAAACATTTATTTTTCAAAAGCACAAGAACAGATAATAAACAGTGACATCATTACTGTACTATTACTGACAAGGGCAGAATGGAGAAATTGAACAAATAGGCTGAAGCAACTTCTACAGAGCAGGATCAAAACTATCCAGCCCTGGTCTCATTTTAACATACAAACACTGTCTGTCTATGACTTTTCAGGTAGGCCTCGCTATTTCATAGCAACATTACAACATTACTGAGAGCAGCGCTGGTCATTATCTCCCAACGTCAGGATGTAGGGGTACGGCCTTGACACTCCACCATGTTGGTGCCAACCTTAGAAAGAAAGAAATGAAAAAGTTAAAATTTTGTTGAATAGCAAAGATTAAACTGAATAAGACTATCAATTTCGTGTGAAATACGATTGATACTAAAAAATTACAAAGCTGCCCATTAAGATAGGGTATAGGTAACCAGAAACAAAAACATGGAGACAGCTACTACCAAACATAAAACAGCAGAATAAGCACGACTTTTAGGATACAGCACTTTATGTCACACTAGTTGATATTGTAGTCTGCATTGATTTTAAGCTAATTACCGAAAAAATGTCTCAGCTGGTGTCATACTGGTACATTACAATCACCAAAATATTAATACTTCATCTAGTAGTTATCTGTACAGCTGTGGTACTTTTTCCTGTAGTTGGCGCGCTGACTGATAGTTAATTTAACTTTGGTTAAAGAGGGCTACCTGGTTAGCTTACATGCTATTACTGGTGATACATTAGCATACTTGCCAAAGGGGGAAAGGTGTAAAATATTGTTATAACTCGGGAGAAACGCAGGAGAAATTTGACCGCAGAGTAAATTACTAGCTGGTGAAAAACGGGAGGGTTAGCAGGTCTGTATATTTGTGAGAGGGTCAGTGTTTTGTAACACCACAGCATTTTATTGTCTCAAGCAGTGAGTTTAATAAAGTTCTAAAGTGGTTGCTAATGCTAGCAAACTAACTAAATACCTGGTCATGGTAGCCCTACAGTTAACAGTTTAGCGTTCATTCATCACTTCACCATCTTCGTAACCCTGCAAACATTCTACAGAGAAAGCTAAAAAGCTCAGACATCTTAGCCGTTTCTTTCATACACAGGTGGGGTTTATGGCTAGCAGCTATTCTCAGCTAAATTATCATCCAGTACCTCAGACCAGCCGGAAAGTTTGTGTGTAACCTTAACACGGTAACAGCAATAAATGTTACATATAGTAATAATTTTTCAGTCATATGTGAATTAGGTGAGTGAACATGTGTATACAGACCTTGTATTTAACGCCATTTTCCCTTAAATGTCCGAGGAGGATGAACCGTCATCAGCGGTGTGAGAGCTCAAGAGACACGAAGCTGAGTGACAGCCGCTGAATCCACCGGTGAACTTTGGGGGAGGAGCCAAGCAAACTTCAACCCAGCAGCTGGGTTACACAAAAACTACCCAACTCTCTGTAAATAACCCAGAAAAATGACCCAACAGCGGCAACCCAGCGTTTGGGTAGAAAAAACAACCCAGCATTTTTTAGAGTGTTGCAACAAATAACATCTACACTCAGTTAAATCAGTCCAGTATCAGTTTTATTCAGCAATAAATCAGG
Organism: Channallabes apus; assembly: GCA_030522415.1. NCBI lineage: Eukaryota > Metazoa > Chordata > Actinopteri > Siluriformes > Clariidae > Channallabes > Channallabes apus. The sequence continues at coordinate 16,029,074 of CM060109.1, forward strand.
GGAAAATATGTAATTTACAATAGAATATCATCTACTGTATATAAATAAAATATAGATAATATGTAATAGATAATGGAATACAGCTCTGTAAGTCGCTCTGGATAAGATAATAATGCCTACATTTAAATATAAATAAAAGAAAGGTTCCGCGTGAACATTGGTCAGAGCTCATTCTTTCAATGATATCCTATATTTGTGTTTCATCCAATCGAAGACGAAAAATTGGTCTCTGAAAATTTTCTCTGTCCGTCCGTCCATCTGTCTGATTTAAAATGAGCTACTAAGGAGCTGATTGCTCAATGCAAACACCTGGACCAATAGATTTTAATTAGCAAAGCTAAACTTAAATAACTGGAATAATAAAGTGGGATCAGGTAATTTTTCATGTGCTGGAGGTGTTTCAGGATAAAAATTTATTTAATTTACTTTCATTTCTCATCTGTGATTCACACTCCGATTACCGAACAGGGAGTGTACCGTATTTGGTTGATAATGAAAGAAGTACATCTTTTTGTAAACAAGCCGTAAACAAAACTTTTCTATATCTTCTTTTCCCATTGATTCCTAATGATTATAAGATGAAATTACAGTAGATTTAAGAACTATTGTGAATTACTGTAGGTAAATTTTGTGATATTTAGCCACCAATCCAGTGGAAACAATAGCATTGTAATGTTTGCACACCAAATAGAAATGTGTGAAATGACAGTTAAAAAAAAAACCAAGGAGTTCATCTTTGTTGTAGACAGACAACCTGAAATAATAATATCACTGATTACATTAAAGCTGATTAGCCTAATTTTAGCTTTAACCTTTGCAGCTAGTTAATAATATAAGTTTGCTCTAGTAGAATTGCACTCACACACACAAACATTCACTGAAACACACAATTTCCTCTCTGTTTTGTGAGAAATGTTCTGTGCTTTTACTCTAACAGTACACACAGCAGTACAGGCGGATGAACAAGCCACTCAGGACGCTGTCTTTTGGCCCTTAGCCAAATTCACTCAAAATTAGTTAAAAGAAATGTTACTTCTGTGAATGTAATTAGCCAGCTAGCGCTAAATGTCTGTGGTAATTCACAGTAAGCTATGAAAGCAGATGTGCACAGGCAATGCTTTTTGAAAATGGCTAACATTAACTGTACTAATAAAGACTATAAAAATAACTGGAGGATTTTTATGTTTTACCAGGAATGTTTTGTTTTATTGTGCTGTTGACTGTGAAAGAAGATTTTGTGTAAATGTTCTTGTAATATCACCTGGAGATTGCTTGCACTGTGAGGATAACTAGTAAGCTAACTATTGTTATAGACCAACAACACGTAATGTATTCTCCGATCAGCTGTCACATGACCATGCAAAATATTAAGGCCAGTATTGTGTAGGTTCCCTTTGTGCCCCCAAGCAGCAAGAACTCCAAGGGTGTGCTGTGGTGGCACCATGACATTGGTGGATTGTGGGAATGTGGTGTGGCCTCCATGCATCAGGCTCATTTGTTTGGTGTGTTCAGTGGGTGCTCCGTTGAATTGGAATCTGGGTGTTTTGAGGTCGGATTGGTGGCCGTGGGCTCTTTGCCTCTTGGCCCCTGTGTGTGGCAGACTGTGGGAATTGGGTGTTCTGGTGCCTTTCTATCATGGCGCCGACTCTTTTCAGTAAATTATGCCCACAATCCCATCACTAACATCAAGTCTGTGTCTAAGCTTACTACTACTATTATTCTTATACTATTCATAATAATAAGGGGCACTGGTGGCTCAGTGGTAGGTTTTTCGCCTGCCATGCGGAAGGCCAGGGTTCGATTCCCAGCCAGTGCCCAAACCCCCAGCCACCGGATGCAGTGCCGGTCCCATAAAATGGGAGGGTTGTGTCAGGAAGGGCATCCGGCATAAAACCTGTGCCAAGTTGTTGTGCGGACTGGGTAGTCCGCTGTGGCAACCCCTTGCTGGGAGCAGCCGAAAAACCAACAACAACATTCATAATAATAATTATGATTTTAATTATAATAAGATTTTTTTCAATGCACCATTATCAATATGAGGCTGACTGACTTCCTAACAACAGAAAACTTGAGTTGCTCTATATTAAGATTTAATACACTCACCACAAAATGCAATACTTATAGCCATTCCTGCAATCACACACACAACACCACATCATTACTTTTTCAAATAACCTCACACTCCACGTTACTTTATTGGTTTCCATTGTTTCAACATCTGTCTATCCAGATGTCTCCTGTGTTTCTCAAGTCAAGCAATTCCTTGTCTTAACCATAGCTTGAACATGTCTAGACTATCTGACAGATTCTATTTGCGTTTGGTAGTGCTGGCACGATCGTAAAATTCGAAACAGAACATTGATTAGCACATGTGGATTTTAAAAACAAGCTTTGATTTTAGAATTTAAAACAAGTCGCTCTTCACTAGATTAGCTATAGTGGCAACCGTAATGCAGTGCCATTATCTGTCTCTGTATCTGTCAGAGCCACTATCTACTATCAGTGCCTGGCCAAAAAAGTCACAATTTCAGAAAGATACAATTATTAGGCTGCATCTACCTGGTTCTCTAGCTTCCATTTGCTGGGGAGCACAGAGATTGGACTTGGAGAAATGCAAAAGGTCATGTGGACTGATAAGTTCAAATTACTCCCCTTATTTCACTATATAATCCCCTGCTACACTAATGCACTTATCCCAGTGTTTCATTATTGCTTGTATACCATCATAGTAAAAAGTTTTCTCAGGACACTGGAGCCATGATCTGACTGCCTGCATCATGGAGGAATGGTCCACTTTCACATTACAGGAATTCGGCTGGGAGTTATTGCCACATACCATGAACATTCCTGACCTCAAGCCATTTCCACATTTTTGGACCATTAAAGGAGTTCCAGGGAGGCCAGTGAAGCAGACAGTCTGGTCTACCTTGATGGTATCCAAGCACAAGTGAAATGCTGGGGTAAGTTTATTAGTGTAGAAGGGGATTATATAGAAAAATAAAAGAAGGTTTTAACTCTAATACTGTAACTGTGTTTTATTATTCTAAACCAAAATGTTAGTTAGACTTGTCACTTATATAAAAGAAAAAAAAAACTCTGTTGGAACCGTTTATAATGCTGGGACTCCGTGCTGCTGCTGCTGTGTCACAGTTCTGTCCTTTAAAATAATATGCCATATAATTTTCAGAGAAGATTTTCTTCCTATAAAGATGGAGAATGTTTATTCTAGAACATCAAGAACCATGCACAATGACTGTACCTCAACAATGGCTTTATAACCAAAAGCATACAGTACAATCATCTTTTCAGAATTTCAGGTCTGTGTAGACATGATTTCAAAAGGCAGTGTTTAGGTCAGGACAAAGGCTAAAGGGAAAAAAAAAAAACACAAACCCCAAAAAGCACTGCCTATTGGTATTAGTAGACCTATTGCACCACTTTCCTTTCTCAGACCTTTGAGGCCACTCTTCTCTATAGTGAATCTGTGCTGTATGGATTATGGATTAAGTCGATATTGTATGCCATGAAGTCATTTTTGTTTACTGAAAGAGTACTTCAGGCGAGCGATTGTTGAAGAAAAGAAAAGTGGCAATTACTCCCCGATTTCTAGCTTATCTAACAGTTCACAAATACTTCATATGCCATTTGAACTGCCTTTACTATAGTCATGCTACTGCTGCCAAATCATTATGTTCCTGTAGTTGTGCATAAAAAAAAAGAAAGAAAAATGTGTGACGCGATTTCACAAAACTATCTTCCAAACATATGGTTATAAATTCCTTGCTTGCATTTCTACATTAGTTTAACACTACAGTATTTTCATTACGTTCATCAGAACATTTAATTTAATTTACAGGAATCTAATTCAGGTCAATTTGTGCAAGTGCAAAAAATGTCAAAAATAATAAGAAAAATATTTCTTTACACTAAGCTAACAATGTATTCTAACCCATTAGAATTCACGAACAAACGAAACCAATAAATATCCCAAACGTAAGATATTTTATATTTTAATTTGATAAGGCTAAGATAAATCTGTCAACAAAAATGCTGAAGAAATAAAGAGATCAGGTTGACCTCCGTGTCTTAAAATAACAACTGACTGTTGTTGTTTACGTAATTCCATAGTTTTGAAATCGCCAGTATTGTTGTAGCATGTAATAAATCACTAAACAAAAAGAAAAAAAAAAATGCAAGTGATCACAAACTTTTAAATGTTAGTGTACTATAGATCAGTCAGCCATAACATTAAAACAATTCACATTAATCAATGTATTAATTAATTAATCATCTAGGTTTTGGGTTCTCCATGTGTCAGCTCTGGCGCCTCTGAGTGTGGCTCGTCAGGGCCTCTGTACTGTAGGTGTGCTGTGGTGTCTGGATGGGGTTTCTTTGGATCGGACTGGTTTGTCCAGGATATGCCATGGGTTCTTGATTGGGATCTGGGGAGATTGGAGGACAGGTTGCTGGGCCCCATGTGAAATGGGCTGTGATGCACTTGGTCTTCTGGTGCCTTTCTATTTTGGCCATCATTTACACATTCGATTCCAACAAATTTATATCTGAAAAATATCAAAACTTGTACTGTATCTCATACACCATGTTTAAATAAAATATCTAAAGTATAGAAACATAATCAGTTGGTTTTGTGTGTGTTCTGTAAGACTTTTATGTTGACTTTTGTTTCAAACTTCAATTCCCAGGATGCAGTTCACCCGTTAGTAGTCACATAATTTTAATCGTCTCACCTGTGTCTTGTTACAGCCTGATCAGGTAGTTTATTTATAGCCTGTGTTTCACTTTGGTCTCTTTCCTTGTGTGTTGTTGAGAGTGGTCTACTTGATATGTTTCCTACAAAGCTCATGACAAATAAAATACAACAGAGAAAAACACCCTTTAAATAAAAAAGGAATTTTATCATGAGATCTTTCAAAACTCAGAGTGAGATACATTTCTGAGTCTTTTAAAATAGGCCTAAAAACACAATTTAAGTCTTACCTCAAACGTTTCACCTATATGCTCTTGGTTTGTAACCAATCATAGACTGAATTCTTGTTTGAATTCTTGCAACTAATTGTAATGCAGAAGGTTGGCTTTCTTAACCTCCCCAGAGGCTTGCTAAAGGTTTTCATCATAATTTCAAGTTGCCCGCTGCTGAGCATGACTAATGTTCTACACATTCACTATGTGGATACAAGTATTTGACCAAACCTGCAATGACATTGTATATAAATACATATACTTCAATATGTTCCCTCTTGTGCAGCTTTAACAGCTTCCACTCTTCTTGGAAGGCTATCCACAAGATTTCCCCAAAATTTCTCATTCATTCTGGAGAGCATTTATCAGGTCAGCTACTGATGTTGGATGAGGAGGCCTGGCTTGCAATCTTGGTTTCTGGTCATCCCAAAGGTGCTCAATGGGGTTAAGTTCAGGGCTATGTGTTAGGGCCAATCGAGTTCTTCCACATCAAACTCATCAAACCATGTCTTTATAGTCCTTGCTTTGTGCACGGGACACAGTCATGTTGGAATAGAAAATAACCTTCCCCAAACTGTTGCCACACAGTCAGAAGCATAGTATTGTCCAAGATGTATTGGTATGCTGAATCATTAAGATTGCCCTTCACTGGGGATAAAGGGGTCTGATTGAAACACCTGAATTCCGTAATTAACAGGTTTGGCCAAATACTTTTGTCCATATAGTGTATCTCAAATCTGGTAAATACCTAATCAGAATCTTCCTCATCAAATTTTAAAATTCAAAATTCAAATTTTATTTGTCACATACACAGTCATACACAGTATAATATGCAGTGAAATGCTTACACGACCGCCAGTGACCTTAAAAATAAAATAAAAGCTTGTACGTAAAATAAATATCAATAAAAGGAAATACTAAAGAAATAAATTTAACTAGTAAAATAAACTGCACAATAAGGGCATAATAAAATATTGCAAAATATAGAAATATAGGGGGGGAGTATATATATATATTATATATACTGCTTGTGGTGGGATATAAACGCGCTGATTATGACCGATGTGAACTCCTGGGGTAGATAAAAAGGGCGACACATGATGGACAGTAGTTCCAGGTTTGGTGTGCAGGAGCGTGCAAGAGGAAAAACGCTCGCGCTGTTGCACCAGCTGTTGTTCACCATCAAACACACAACGCCTCCCCTTGACTTCCCCGAGTCCCGCGTCCTGTCCATGCGGGGAACTGAGAAGAACTCGGCTGGTTGTATGGCGTGGTCTGGCACCGCTGGGTTCAGCCATGTCTCGGTGAAACGGTGAAGCAGAGAAGGTTGCAGTCCTGAATGTCTCTCTGGAACTTTATCCTGGCCCTGAGGTCATCGAGTTTGTTCTCCAGTGACTGGACGTTGGCGAGCAGGATGCTAGGCAGAGGTGTGCGGTGTGCACGGGCTCTGTGCCTATTCCTGACGCCAGCTCGTTTCCCTCGGGGCCGTCGCTTCGCGTCGCGTCCATTGTACTCCCTCAGGAGCTCACTCGGCCAGCTCGGATCTGGAGTTAAAAACGTCGAATTGTGAGTACATTGTATACCAATAGAAACAAGAGTGTCTCTATCATACCTAATGTACTCAATGGTGGTGATTTTGCCGATTTTAAAACAAAAAAAATAACTTAAAAAACAAAAACAAAGAAAAGGTGGTCGGAGCAGTCGTGACGGCAGCCACCTCACCGGCGCCATCTTTACATTGTATTTTAGATTTTGGATGTCCATTAAATGGCAATAAAACTAACAGTTAATACAATTTGGACATTTTTACCAGAGCTGTAGTGCTATTTCCTTAAGCACAGGATCGAATTTAATTTAGAAAAAAAATTCTAATATTTCAGCGCCTCATTGTTTTATACATTCTCTGTGCTGCTGAGACACAGCACAGAGCTTTTATGGCAGAATGTTTTGGTGTTACTGCCAGGAGAATATAAGCAAAAATTTAGATTCACTTGTCCTATTTAGATATTATTCCTCACTCATCATCTAGACCACTTAATCCTGTATACAGGGTTGTGGGTGGGGGGGGGGGGTCCTGGAGCTTATCCCTGGGTGCCAGTCCATCACAGAGCACAAATAGACACACTCTTTTACACACTGCAGGCAATTTGGGAACACCAATTAGTCTAATCTGCATGTCTTTGGACTGCAGTAGGAGTACCCGAGAGAAAATCCACCAAGCACACAGAGAACATGCAAACAGAGGCTGAAATCGAACCCAGACCCTGGAGTTGCAAAGTGACACTGCAAACCACTAAGCCACCATGCCACAGATATTATTTATTTTCTCTCTCTCTCTCTCTCTCTCTCTCTCTCTCTATATATATATATATATATATATATATATATATATATATATATATATATATATATATATATATATATATATATATAATTCTTACAAAAATGAGAAGATTGTTAAAAAAAGAACACTTTAATATTCTAAACTAGATCAATATACTGTATATTTTAAACATTTACTAAGAAAATGATCTGAGTAGATTTCTCGCCAATATGGCGGTGGCAGGTAAGCGTGATGTAATGAGGGTTTAATTCTTGGTAAATTTACAAAATAATTATAAAATCATTTTAAAAAAGTGTTTGTCTAGCAATGCATCTTCTTAAATCGACCGAGATATATTCTCAGTTATCATGACAAAAACATTCTTCTTCCTCCTGTTGTGTTTCTTTTTATATTAGATTTTCCTCCTACTGTATATCCCCTAAGGAGCGCAGTAGTTTTCTGATGTGGTTAACCTTGTTATACAGTAAGTCCCCTACATACGAACATTTCACGTTATGAACTTTTGAAGATACAAACATACTGTAGTTAGATCACATGCTTGGCGTACTGTACATTGTCATGCAGGGAGCTTGCATCCCAGGATGTCTAGAAATGAGTATAAAAGCAGCGTTGGCTTCGATTGGATGCATCATCCTGTAATTGAAACCTCACTGTTCTTTTAGATACTGTTGCATGAGCAAGATAGAAATCTGCTTTTCCGAGATCTGGAGACAAATTAGCTTTTATAGGCTTTGGGAATCAGGTTATTAGGGTAGCTAAAGATCAAAATCAAGTTTAATTGCGCTTCATCAACACTTAATGTGCAAGCACAACATAAAAATGGAGCTTACCAGTGCATTTTCCTCACTGCTGCTTAAAACCCCCTTCGCAGAGTGTGGAAAATGCATTCCTCTCGCCAGTGTGCATGAAATTGGCTGATTCTTATTCCCACTCCTTGTCAGCCTGGTTTCCTTCCCACGGTTTCCAGTGGCCTTTGAGATGATGTATTGACTCACTTCTTAAACAAAGCAGTTAAAAAAATTTTTTTTTTTTAAAGTATTACATTTTCAGCGTGGCTCAGTGTGCGTCCTTGTGCACCGAGGAGAGAAGTTTGTTTATCTGAGTGAATGTTTTTGAGCCTTTAATTTGGCTAATGCGAATCGCTTCTCCCGCTGATTAATACGGCTAGTTATCGCTTCATTCTTTTGCATATTGATGTCCTGTATATTGAAGGCTACAGAACAGAGAAGATGTTTCCAATATTAGCGCCTGACGGGACACTAAAATTAGGTTTGAAATTATTTAGGTAAATTTGGAGCAACAAGCCGACTCTAAATTTGCCAAAGGGCCCATTTCCTGAGTTTATTAAAACGGCACACAATATGAGAACTCCATACCCTGTGTGCGCGGATCATTTCCCCTACCTGATTTAAAATCATGTGCCTCATCTGCTTTGCATTTATAAAACCCAGCAACTTGCTACAAGAAGTTCAAGGGGCAGTGCAGATGGTGTGTATCAGCAAATTTCCTTTCATTATTTGTCCAAAAGATAAAGTGCATTAAATGTCAGGGAAACATCAACTCGTAGGCAGGGGTGATGAGATGATATTTTTACAAGTGCCTCAGCTAGCCGCCTTCCCACTCAAGGAGGAAGGAGAGCTTTCATGTACAGCTTATATACCGATGTGTTGGCGTGCAGAGCTTTCAAAAGCACAGCATCTTTGTCATCCCTATCTCGGCTCTTTGTCCTTCCGTTGAGATGGCGGCTTTTTAATGCCGGAATATGATTTATCTCTTGCCTTTTCGCGGTGACTGCTCACTCAGGAAAGTCCTAAGTGACCACATGGGACATTTCAAAGCACTGACTTGTATCAAATGAAGGGAAAGTGCACATTTTCTGTTTCTCTTATCACAAAATGGCCTGCACTTATGGAAAGGTAATGGCAAAGAGAGCATGCAGAATAGCTCTTCAATAATTGTATTCTGTTAGGCTACACTTCCCTTTGCCAGACTTTAGGAAATTGTTCGGGAATCTTTGCTGCGATCAACTACGTACTGTTTGTATTTTTGATACTGTGTGCTCAAGAGTCCTTTCTTTGGTTGTCGTGAGAGTGCTTCAGCCAAGCGATTTTTGAGGAAGAACAATACTAAAGTGCCAATTACTCACCTATTTTCTAGCTTCTTCAGCAGTTCACAAATGCCTCAGACACCATTTGACCCGCTTCTAGTATAAGCATGCTTCTGCAAATCATTATCTTTGCACTGTTGTGTGCATATTTAAAAAAAGGAGCAAGAATTCCTTACAAACGTACAGTTAGGAAAATGTCCATCTATATTGTAATTATCAGAGTCCTCTGAGTTCATGTCTTGTGCATGTAACAGAACTTCCATGGCTGAGATGAAAACCAACTGTATAATAATAATTAATAATGATACAGTAATCATTTTTAAACCAGGTCTAGTAATGAAATTTCTGAGCCGATTGACAGAAGATGGTTACCAACAGCAATGAGACTCTTGTTCGCAGTAAAACATTTGAATATTGCCAAAGTTTTTTTTTTTTATTTTATTTTTTTTTAAAGGCTGTACATCCTGACGTCTGATGTTGTTCTGAGCCAACTGCATTCAATCCTGTGAACATTCAGCGAGTGTAATGCTTTGATCAGCATAACCATTCTGTTTTACTGCTCACTCCACCACTTGCACATTACAGGACTTCCGCTGGGAGTTATTGCCCCATCCTCCATACAGTCCTGACCTTGCTCCAAGGGATTTCCACATGTTTGGGCCATTAAAGGAGTTCCTGTGAGGCCAGAGTTTCAGACATGAAGCAGGCAGTCTGATTATGGCTCTGGCGTACTGAGAAAACATTGTACCTTGATGGTCTCCAAAGCACTAATGAAATGCAGGAATAAGTAAATTAGTGTAGCAGTGGATTATATAGCGAAATATGTAGTCCGTTCTGTTATGCGCAGTCCAAAAGTGCCGGTTTGACTTGTAATAAGGAAAGCCAGATTGTGGGTATTGTAAGGTCTAATGCACCATTGTTAATACAGTATTTACAGTATAATGCAGTGATTAGCTCTCGATGTATTGATGTCCATTAACTCAGCACAGGTTTTTACGCCTGAACCAACTGTACCATTTTCGGCTGAGCTTGCGGCAGGCACAGAAATATACCCTGCCTTAAGCAGCTGTGTTTAGAGCATTGGCTCTCAATCGAACCTGGGCCTTCCAGAAACCAGCCTACCACGGAGTCACTGATGCTCTTACATCCATTTGTAAAATGTAAGTGCTATAAATTGAACTCGGTGTTTCATTATCAATCAGCACGGTAAAATAACAATGTATTCCCTCTCCAAGTAATTCGCTAGCGAAAGAAACCTATAAAAAATGTGTCAAACCTAATATATTTCATATTTCAATTAGGCGCCTTGCTGCGATTCGGATGATTCCTTCGCATAAATGCTGATAAATGAAACAGATATATAAAAACGTCCAATTTTCTCTGACTCCCCTAGTGTCTGCCTGATGTGGCTAAATAGCAGCTTTCCTACTGAGTCAGGAATTTATTTTTCACACCATCAATTTACACAACGGTGTTAGTTTAGACCACAAGTCTTGGCACTTGAGACGTACATGAAAGTATATGGCATATGAATACTCACGCTGCTAGTTTTGCTTCACAAATATCACATAATATTTTTATTCCTACATTACCTATTCATAATGCACCATCTTCTCCTCATTGTGGTCATATCACTGTTTACGTGAATCAAAACCCCTCAATGTCAATGCCATTCCTTAGCGTTTTGAAATAATATTTCGATACCGAAGCAAGTGCGTCCAACTGCGTCAGCGACCCGCGGCCCTCCTTCTTTCTCTTTTCTCTCGCTCTCTTTCTTCAAATGTTAAGCACACTTCCACCACTAAGTACACTTACAGTATCAGAGCACCACTTATGCTCTTAATGAAAGCCGAACGAGACCCCGTCAATTCCAGGCCCCATAGGGGCTGCAATAATCATGGTGTAATATTTTCACCTCGGGGGATCAGGGTGGAAGCTATAATTTCAGAGCTGATAGGTGGTGGTGTCCGGCAATTTCTCTCAAGCTTTTAGAACTCCCATGGCTACATTTGTTTCCTCTTGGATAAGCCACACAAGCCAAGAAAGACTTTTGGATTTTGGTCTACATTATGTCCTACTTTCTCCAGTACAGGACCAAAACGGCACTCCGGTTTGAGTAATGTCTTAGCATTTAAAGGAATACCCATTACGTCCACCTTAAATGTCATGATATGTATAGTGTCCAGAAACGTAATTATTCTTTGCTTTTTTTTTTTTTTTTTTTTGGTTGTTGTTGTGGGGAAACATGGATGCTATAAAAAAGATGAAAGTATGAAATACATTAACTGATATTTGACAGCCATCACTCAGAAAGACTATTCTTCACAATGGCTGAAAGGAACGAGGCAATTTCACAGCCCTTGCGCCACTGCAATCTAATTTCATGGTACTATCATCGTGCGTCCAATTTTACATTGTGTTAATCTGATGAACTGATAAGAAAAATTAGATTGGAGGAATGAGAATAACTCGTGGTCAAGGATTGGTGTAGTCGCATGGTGATGTTTAATACCATTATGTACACCATACACAAAATAGAAATTAACTTTTGCAGAATGCATGGTAAATATCATTATGTATGTCAAAGTAAAAATGCAATGATTCACTTAAGGGATGCTTCAATATCATTTCTCTCAGACGTTGTACAAGTGCTGTTGTACTTTAGATTTAGATAAGATTATCCTACTTGGTACTGTATTTTTCCAACAAGGACGTCACAAAATATTTTAGGCTCAGTTAAACATTCTAGGCTTATTCTTTATCCCCTTACCCAGCTAATCTTGAAGGTGAAATACATCAACTAGCTATATTGGTTACATACAGTATCTTTCTACATTGGACTATGGACAGTGCACCACCCAGCCACCAGAGGACAGAGTTAATATCAAATTTTTCATTGTCGTTATTTCCAGTTACACCCTATGTTCATCTGTTGTTGTTGTTTTTTTTGGAGTTGTCCAAGTATTACCTCAACTTGATTCAATCAACTTTACAGCATCAAAAGAATTTAATTGTGAGAGGACTATGTATAAATCATAATTGCTCTGATGAGCAAATCGAGGGTGATGGTGGCAAGGAAAAACTCCCTGAGATGACAATAGGAAGAAACCTTGGGAAGAACCAGACTTAACAGGGAACCCATCCTCATTTAGGTGATGTCAGATCGTGGGGATTGATCAGCAATCATACTGTGTGTTAGGAGGCTGGAAGTTCAGTATTACAGGAGATGTGTTTAAGTGAATAGTTTTGTTATTAGAGGATCAGGTACAGAACTGATTGTTTGTGGGAATTTCAGTCCTGAAGTATTGAGCGACTGCAGTCACGAGACATCAAAGAACAACATCAAAGTCTGCATCAGCTGAGTCTAAGGCAATCTTTATGATCAAGAGGAACCATCCTCAGTCACCACAAACATCCCAAGCAGATCACGCAGGCCCTCTTGCAACGAGATCTCCAACCAGAAGCAGGGCACCAGGATGAAATCAGGTGGCTCAGGAGGGCAGAGGGGGTCTGAATCACTGGCAGCTCAGGGGCACTATGTGTAGCTCGACAGAGAGAGAGAGAGAGAGAGAGAGCAGTATGGGTATGATTTCACAGTAATATACGTTATAAGGTGAATGTACTGTATATGCAGGGCAGAGCGACACCATAACTAAAAGGTAGCGCTAGAAGGAGACCCATAAATGAGGAGGAAAAAGTTCTGCCCCTGCTGTAGTTTTCAATACTACGATTTCTCATGTTTCTACTTTGTGCCTGTCCCTTAACTAACCTACTGAATAATTTTTTTTACATCATTAAACTGCAGATTTTTTTGTATGAGCTGGACTCTGCTGTTCTCAATAATTTATGAATTAATTTAAACCTCCATCCATCCATTGTCTATACTGCAAGTGTACATATTTTCAACCCTATCATACAGGCAGTTTGGAAACACCAATCTGTCTAAACCACAAGTTTTTGCACTGTCGGGCGAACCTAAGGAATGGTACGTTCAAACTTAATGAGCTTTGTAACAGGCGTCATCTTAACCAGAAATATAGCTCCAAAGTCAGATAAAATACCTTCTGACAGAATAGACTTCTGCAGCCTTCCAAAAAAAAAATGGAATCGTGAACAGTGTGCTCTCTATTTATTTATACTATAAGGGTTGCACAAGGAATGCAAAAAAAAAAAACCCAGTAGTTGAGATTTAAACCCCCAGCCTTGGAGTTGCAAGGTGACAGTGCTATAGTAAATACTAAGCAACTGTGCCAGTACTTTTTTCATTATACTGTAATACATGACAATGTATTCTTGAAATTTGTATTCATGTAATTCTTGAAAATGTATCCTAACATCCCTGGTGAGTCTCCTATGGTTCAATAGTTATTGTATCATTGAAGAGATTGTATTTCACTTTGAAAGAAGATTTTCTGTATGGCTGCAAGTAAAGTATGTTTCATTGGGTTCATACTGTATCCCTGAATTCCTCAATGTCAATAGAGAATAGTAGCTAATGATCAATATCCACTCATCCAGGAGATATTTTTCTCAACTAGCCACCATTTGCTGTTAGCAGTTTGCTTAGTTGTAGCAAGTTCGAGTATTCTTCTAGCTTTATTAGCCATCAGTAATGAAAATATATGGGCATTGGTGGGTCAGTTCTAGGTTTCTTGCCTGGCATTGTGGGTTCGATTCCCAGCCAATGGAGGCAGTGCCAGTCCCAAGGGCAGATCAAATGGAACTGGGGTAAAACCTGTGCCAAATTATCAGCAGATTGGATGGTCCGCTGTGGCAACCCCTTGATGGGAGCAACAAAAATACACCCACTGACATCTTCACTACAAGATCACTGACATCTTATGCTGTGACATTTGGCTAAAGTCACATACATAATATGGTATGTGATATTGATATTTGGTAGATTGCCACCCAGACATTGATAATTGTATGTTGATTTTAAGACTAATCGAGGAAAAGAAATATTCCAACTCAGGAAATGGAAAATTTAGGTTTGGACTCCCAGCCTCTGGCCAGACTGCTGAAGCATCATCAGATTCAAACTTGATATCTCTGGATGATAGAGTGAACACTTTTATGTTATGCCAATTGGGAGCCCACTTTCATTACATTTTAATGTAAACCGGATTCCAAAAAAGTTGGGACACTAAACAAATTGTGAATAAAAACTGAATGCAATGATGTGGAGATGGCAAATGTCAAGATTTTATTCATAATAGAACATAGATGACAGATCAAAAGTTTAATCCGAGAAAATGTATCATTTTAAAGGAAAAATATGTTGATTCCAAATTTCACGGTGTCAACAAATCCCAAAAAAGTTGGGACAAGTAGCAATAAGAGGCTGGAAAAAGTAAATTTGAGCATAACGCAGAGCTGGAAGACCAATTAACCGTAATTAGGTTAATTGGCAACATGATTGGGTATAAAAAGAGCTTCTCAGAGTGGCAGTGTCTCTCAGAAGCCAAGATGGGTAGAGGATCACCAATTCCCACAATGTTGCGCAGAAAGATAGTGGAGCAATATCAGAAAGGTGTTACCCAGCAAAAAATTGCAAAGACTTTGCAGTTATCATCATCAACTGTGCATAATATCATCCGAAGATTCAGAGAATCTGGAACAATCTCTGTGCGTAAGGGTCAAGGGCGTAAAACCATACTGGATGCCCTCCATGATCTCCGGGCCCTTAAACGACACTGCACCACAAACAGGAATGCTACTGTAAAGGAAATCACAGAATGGGCTCAGGAATACTTCCAGAAACCATTGTCGGTGAACACAATCCACCGTGCCATCCGCCGTTGCCAGCTGAAACTCTACAGTGCAAAGAAGAAGCCATTTCTAAGCAAGATCCACAAGCACAGGCGTTTTCATTGGGCCAGGGATCATTTAAAATGGAGTGTGGCAAAATGGAAGACTGTTCTGTGGTCAGACGAGTCACGATTCGAAGTTCGTGAAAAAGAGGACAAGGACAACCCAAGTTGTTATCAACGCTCAGTTCAGAAGCCTGCATCTCTGATGGTATGGGGTTGCATAAGTGCGTGTGGCATGGGCAGCTTGCATGTCTGGAAAGGCACCATCAATGCAGAAAAATATATTCAGGTTCTAGAACAACATATACTCCCATCCAGACGTCATCTCTTTCAGGGAAGACCCTGCATTTTTCAACAAGATAATGCCAGACCACATTCTGCATCAATCACAACATCATGGCTGCGTAGGAGAAGGATCCGTGTACTGAAATGGTCAGTCTGCAGTCCAGATCTTTCCCCTATAGAGAACATTTGGCGCATCATAAAGAGGAAGGTGCGACAAAGAAGGCCCAAAACGATTGAACAGTTAGAGGCCTGTATTAGACAAGAATGGGAGAGCATTCCTATTTCTAAACTTGAGAAACTGGTCTCCTCGGTCCCTAGACGTCTGTTGAGTGTTAAGAAGAAGGGGAGATGCCACACAGTGGTGAAAATGGCCTTGTCCCAACTTTTTTGGGATTTGTTGACACCATGACATTTTGATTCACCATATTTTTCCCTTAATATGATACATTTTCTCGGATTAAACTTTTGTTCTGTCATCTATGTTCTATTCTGAATAAAATATTGACATTTGCCATCTCCACATCATTGCATCCAGTTTTTATTCACAATTTGTTTAGTGTCCCAAATTTTTTGGAATCCGGTTTGTAAATAAATATATGACTCTCTTATGCCCGTAGTGTGTGAATGAGTGTGTGTATGTGTGTGTGCCCTGCGATGGGTTGGCACCCCGTCCAGGGTGTACCCCGCCTTGTGCTCTAAGTTTCCTGGGATACGCTCCAGGCCCCCGCGACCCTGTATATAAGGATAAAGCGGTACAGAAAATGAATGAATGAATGAATGAATGAATGAATCTCTTATTTTTTTTTTTATCATAAACAATACAAAACAAGCATTTTTCTTATTCTATGAGAAATTTTTTCTATAAAAATGATACATAAAAAACATAGCTCTGTACAAGCTGTATACCTGGGCCAGGGGTAGCTCAGTGGTTAAGGCATTGGACTACGGTTCAGAAGATTCCAGGTTCAAACCCCACAACAATAGGTTACTTGCGTAACCCCGGTTCTCTGATAGCATTAAGTGAGGTGTCTCACTATGGAATACGCCCCTTCCGCGTATTCTTCAGAAGCCCTATTACATTACGCCAGCCCCAATTGGGTTCACTTCGCTATTCAAAACAAGCAACCTCTTCCTCGCTTCACACAGCAAGGAGGGTGATCTGGTGAGACACCTCACGTAATGCTATCAGAGAACCGGGGTTACGCAAGTAACCTATTGTTCTCTTTCAAGCATACGTTTCGGTGTCTCACTATGGGATATCCTAACTCCCGTATTGTCAGATAGCCTGTCTTGAAGTCTGCCAACCATAACCAACACATTCAGGGCTGAACGAATTTAGTTTGTAGATTCTGTGCTTACACTCAGTACTGCGTGAGCTAGAGTCTGAGCTGTAACATCTAGTTTATAAAATCTGGCGAATGTGTGCGGCGATGACCAGTTCGCCGCTTCACGGATATCCTGTAATGTGACTCCTTTAAATAGAGCCCATGAACTTGACATTCCCCTTGTTGAGTGCGCGCGTAAACCAGTTGGGGGTTCGAGACCCTTACTGGAGTATGCCAGCGAAATAGCCTCCACTATCCAATGCGATAAACGTTGCTTAGTGATCGGCTTCCCCGTGCGAGGTTTCATCCAAGAAACGAACAGCTGATCGCTCTCCCGTAAACCTCTAGTTCGCTCTGTATAGATGCGTAAAGCGCGCACCGGGCACAGTGTATTTAACTTTTGCTGCTCTGATGATGCAAAAGGGGGAGGATGGAAGGCCCTCAGCTCAAGAGGGCTTATAGCATTAATGACTTTAGGCATGAATGCCGGATTAGGTTTCATAACTACTCCCGCATCTCCAGACATGAACTGTAAACATGCTGGGTGCAAAGCATTCCCAGATAGCAGAACAACATTGAATCATCGTTGAATCAACATTAAAGCATCAACCAACTTGTCATTGAATCAATGTTGAAATTTCAATGTTAAACGTTGATTTTTCATCAGGTTTGCACCTTGAAATAATGTTATTTCAATGATGAAAAATAGATCAAGATGGGCATAAAATCAATGTTTGTTCAACGTAAATTCAATCACTTATTTTACATTGAATCAACATTGAATCAACATTGAATCAACATTGAAGCAATTATAGTTTAGTCTTGCTTTATGAACAGCAAGATTCTATGACAGTAAATCATGTCCGTTTTGGTTTATTTCTTTAAATCAGAGACCATGTAGGGCTGAAAAACATTTTTTTTTAACAAAAAGTCAGTAACTCAACATCCTTCAGTTTACATGTAAACATATTTATTTATTTATGCTCCATACCCATTTAAACAGGAAGTAACATCACAATTACAATAAAACAACTATATAATAAAACACACTACAACTTACATACAAATTATTATAAACTGGATGACAAAATGAGTTTTTAGAAGAGAACTATTAGAAGAGATTGTTAATTCTGAATTCATAAAACAGAATCTAACTGCCAAGAGAAGAGACTGGAAAACCATAATATAAAAATGGCAGCCTGCCTCAGCAAAATTCAGTCAAATGCAAATAGAAACAACCAAGTCAGAAACACAACAGATGACTGAAACATTATTCGTAAGTTGAAATGTATTTACGCAGCAAAACAGATAAGGCATAAGATAATAAGAGATAATAAGAGAGTCTGAACTTATGGTTTTCCACCACGAGCAATTCCCCCCAGCCGTTCTGGGACATAACGAAGCCATTTCTGAACTGTTGAAGCAAAGAAACTCTGTAAAAAACATTGATACAGTCTTTTTAACATTAAGGCACAAGCATGAATCATTCAGCCATTTTTGTAAGTCATCTAAGGCTAATGAAAGCTGATGGGCTGCATCATCAGCACTTTTAGCTTGTGTAAAAATTACCGTATCATCTGCATACATGATCATGTCCACATGTCCAAATTCTGTGCCTCTCCTTGGTTTCATACGGATTACATAAACTGAGAATATTTGTTTTCAATGTGACTTGCATCATTTAAAAGTAGACACTTTAAGCTTTATATAGATATATTTCTCATTTCAGTTAATTTTAGTGACGTGTTTCAAAAAGATTTTCACGGAGACTGAGGTTTCATATATGTGCATATATCCTCATATACTGTATGTGGCCAATTAGGATTAGTTTTTTGCATTTTTTTTGTTAGTTCTTAGTTATTGCCTTGATAATAGAAAATATGAGCTAGGCATCATGTATGACAGTTGCCAAAGTGAGATATGAGCTAAAATGACCAGATCCTGCCATAGGAGACATATCTTGTATGTACATATAGGGCTTATATGTGGATATAAAGAAGCAATACAGGAGACCTATATGGCCTGTATATGCACATATATGCACCTCAATGTTGCCTACATGTGGCATATATACGCATATATGCAGCATATATATTATCATATATATTCATATATACTGCATATAGGTTTCATATATGCGCATATATCCTCATATTTACATTTACATTTAGGCATTTGGCAGACGCTCTTATCCAGAGCGACTTACATTTTTATCTCATTATACATCTGAGCAGTTGAGGGTTAAGGGCCTTGCTCAAGGGCCCAACAGTGGCAACTTGGTGGTTGTGGGGTTTGAACCTGGGATCTTCCGAACTGTAGTCCAAGGCCTTAACCACTGAGCTACCCCTGGCCCCATATAGGTGCGGTTATATGCGCATATATACTGCATATAGGTTTCATATATGCACATATGTCATCATATAGGTGCGGATATATGCGCATATATACTGCATATAGGTTTCATATATGCGCATATATCCTCATATAAGTTCTTTCCATGTGGGGCACGCACACTGCTCTGGGTCAGACACAGACAACGGGAAACAGGAACTAAGCTCTCAAACAAATGCTTCCCAACAGAATACCGTAGGTCGCATCGCCAAAATTCTTTCACCGTGAGTGGCAGGAACTTCCAGACTACAACATATTGAATTCTCATGCCTGTAGAGTGTATTATAATGACGTGGCGACAGTGTAAAAACACCTTCCGATGTTAAATGCGAGCCGAAAATTGAGTACTTTTGAACGGCAAACAGGAATTAAGCTCTCAAGTGAGTAAACTACACCCTAAAAAATGCTGGGTTAAAAACAACCCAATCTGGGTTGTTTTTAACCCAGCTGCTAGGTAAATATAGGACTAACTAAATGCTGGGTTAATGTAACCCAGCAAGATGGGTTATTTGTTTAACCCAACAAGATGGGTTAAATATTCAATCCAAATGCTAGGTCATATTTAACTATAATGCTGGGTTAATTCCACCACATAAATTGGTCTATTTGTGAGGTAGAATTGGGTTAATTCTACCTCACAAATAGGTTATTATTATTTTCATGTTTTACAGTGAATCTGTAAAAACAAAAAAAAAAAAAACACGCATGTCTATTAAACAGTTAAATTACTTTGATATACTGGTCTATTACAAAAAACATACATGTATGCAATAAACATCATCCTATTAAATGTTCTTAGAAAAAACATTTATTTTTCAAAAGCACAAGAACAGATAATCAACAGTGACATCATTACTATACTATTACTGATAAGAGCAGAATGGAGTAATTGAACAAATAGGCTGAAGCAACTTCTACAGAGCAGGATCAAAACTATCCAGCCCTGGTCTCATTTTAACATACAAACACTGTCTGTCTATGACTTTTCAGGTACAGTGGGAGCCACACCAAATAGCCGCGACAGTGTGGCTGAAGTGTGAATGGCGTGTGAATGGCCTTTGCACGCCGTAATCCCCCCTCCCTTTTCTGGCCGAAAGGCGTGTCAAGATTTCACAGTAAACACGCCCATTCAAGCCCTATTTATTCATTTACCTGGTGCCACCACTAGATGGCGCTTCGTTCTCAAGAACACGTTAAAACAAGCCAGCTGCGCTGAGTTGCAATCACGTGATTTTAACAACCCGCCTCCACCCCCGCCGAACTGACGCTGCCAAACTACAGAGATGAAGATGGCGGCTTAACGGACTATTCGTGGTAAGTGATGTTTTATTTTATAAAATGTGTTTGTGTAGTTTACAGTTTATTTCCCAGTTTAGTTTTTTTATTGGCCGTTTGAAATATCACTGGCAGCAGCAGCAGCGGTCAGATGTGACTTTAGAGAACTTAATGATCTGTTTACCAAGTCTGGAGTTAATATTACAGCTTACTGTCAGTGTCACACACTCACAATGTCACTCCACTTTAACTCAAAAACATGCTCAAGCTTCGAAAATACTATTAATGTCCCTATTACAAGAGCTGCACTGCCCGATGAAGAGTGTTTGTGTTCTCTGTAAATACTGAGAGAATCTCACCGCGTGTTGTCTGGATAAATTCAGCGCTTATTTATTCTCTGGTTAAGAGTTAATCTGCAGGTTATTTCTGTGACTGTAATATAATGTGATGCAGTTGATGAGGGACACAGACTGAGGGGAGCTGTACAGGAGCTAGTAACGCTCATAACCCGGTTTATATTTTATACACTTTCCGCGGTAGCGCGAGCGCTTAGTTAAAGAGCTGAATAACAACACTGAAGTGTTTATCAGTTAGGAGGAGGAGGGGGGGGGGAGGTGTGTGTGTGTGTGTGTGTGTGAGGGGCTTCAGTAAGTTATAGTTTGGCTTCAGGGATGAACTAATGCTCATATACGAGTGTTATATCGCTTAACTTATTTGTATGAGAAGCGCATTAAGTAAATTCCCGGTTAATTTAATGCAGACGATAATGCAGACAGTCACTGGTTAACACTAACACTGTTCACTGGTTAACACTAACACTGTTCACTGGTTAACACTAACACTGTTCACTGGTTAACACTAACACTGTTCACTGGTTAACACTAACACTGTTCACTGGTTAACACTAACACTGTTCACTGGTTAACATTAGCACAGGCAGTTTATTTACATTACAGAATCCCCAAAACAGTACTTTACACACTCTGTGGTAAATAGGTTTATTAATATATATTATTTTTATTAGAACTAGATGTTCTGTGAAGTTTATCTGTCTTGACTAAATTCTCCTGTTGTCTTTAATCAGAGCTCCGCTGTGGAGGATTGGGGGGTCAGACGGCTGACGGCTGGACTTTTGGAGCTACAGGACTGGAGGAGCCTGAACAAGCTGTTGAGGGAGCTGTAGGAGGGATGACGTCACAGTCCGACAGCTTTAGAATGATGTTTGATCAGGTCTACTGTATATTCTGAACATAGAACTGCAAAATGTCTGATACAGTACTTTGGGGGAAACAAAGACTTCAACTGTTCCATGTTTAATAGTTTTGATATTTGAAAAATTAATATTTTAATGTAAAAGGACTATAGATAGAGACTTATAAGCAGCTGGTGTATCCGGGTAGTTTAATGAACTTTAAGCAAAAAGACAACATGTATTCATCTGTTTTATATAAATTACTGTTTTAACTTTGACTAGTTTTGGAAGAATAAATTGAATTGTTAAAGTCATGTTTTGCGTGTTTTAATTTTGGGGGATTGTTTGGGTATTTAAAAATTGTTTAGTTGAACCAACAACTTCAATGGGCAAAAAATGGGACACAACTTTGTTTTAAATAGTCAAAGAGTTGGGCTGAAAATAATAATAATAATAATTATTGATCATAGAAACAAATGAAACCAGTTAAACACTTGATTATATGTGTTTGTGATTGTGACCCATAATAATTTTTTCTCAGTATAAATAAATGTTTTGGGTTTTAAGAACTCCAAAAGAGCAACGACAAACTTTGTGTTCTCCATTGAGGTTTCTCACCTTCCACTCCTGAGTATGACATGGTGTTAATTGCTCTGTGTGTGTGTGTGTTTTTGGCGGGGGGATGGGTGTGTGTGTGTTTTCGGCTGTTCAGCAGTTCTAAACATAAGCACAGTTTTTGTCCTTAACTAAAATACTTCAATACGTTAATAATGAATTTATTTTGCTGAATAAGGTAATAAGCGATATTTAAACCAAACCAGTAAGTTAAGTAAGTGTTCCATACATTAAAGTACTGTATAACCAAGTGCCCTAGCAAACACAGTTACAGTACAGTTTACAGTACAAACAGAGTGTGTGCGCTGGGGGGATTGGAAGGTGAGTGAGAATACTCATTTACAAGACAAAAGACGGTTAGAGGCAGCGCCGTTCTAGACCAGACAACACGGGGTGGGGGGAGGGGGGCATCATGTTCAAGCACTGTTTTTACCTGGCCTTACTGTATAGTAACAGTATTGTATTTGCTGAATTGTGTTGAGGCACGCAAACCCCCTGACCACAATAAGGTGGCAATCCCTCAGGGGGAAACTAAAAAAAAAAAAATATATATATATATATATATATATATATATATATAATAAAATATCCTTAATCCAGATTTTATCAATCAATGACATAACATTTATCTAAGCTGGATGGTAAAATTCTCAAAAACGTTTAACCTAAAGTAAGACTTAACACACTATAACTAAAATATTTACAAAACTGAAAGGTTGTCTTATGAATAATAAAAAATACAAACTAAATTAAAACAGATGGGCTATTGAACAGATCATAATATGTTTTATGTTTTCTGATTATAAATGATATATGGGTTGATTTTAGAAAGGCTAAATGAAATAGCTAGTTTTTGGTCATGTCAGTCCAGTAACTATACTATGTAAAAGTAATTATAATATGAATTAATTAAGGGCAGGACCTAACCTAATGTTAATAATTTACACCATGATAACATTAGTATTCGTGTTTTTGTATATATTTTTAAATGTTCAAATGAACGTTTCAGAGTATATAATTTGTCGTGTCATCTGTGATTGAGACCCATGAGTTAAATTGAAATATTTTTTATAGGTAGTAAGCCAGGTTTTAGTAACCTTGGATAAATCAGCATGAAAGCCCTCTCTCGCGCACGCGCTCTCACGCTATCTCTCGCACTCACACACACACACACACACACACACTGTGCACACACAGACACACACAAATAATACATGAAATCGCATAAAACCAAATGAAACTAGGGTAAAAAATATGAGCAGTAAAATACAGTAGTATCCTGTAGGTGATTCCTGTCCTGTGATAACAGACACTAACACTCTAGAACTGTTTACTTCTGTTAGTTTTGTTTTCAAGTGTGAATGTTTATGGGGATTAAATCTGTCTCTGCTGCTGCATCTATACACCGTTGTGATAAGTGATTGATGCCCCATCAGATCTTTAATGTGGGACATTATGCTGGTTAAATGACTAAAGACACACTGATCCGTATGGACAGATATTTGTTCCAGATATTATGCGCCATTAATCAATTTGTTATGCCAATTTGACTTTCAGCGAAAACATAAAAAATATAACGAAAACAAACCAAAGAAGAAGTTACATTTTAAGCTTTACTTTCAAATTCAAATTTGATTTGTCACATACACAGCGCGATATGCAGTAAAATGCTTTGGGTGCTTTAGGTGAGGCTCGAACTCGGCATTGCTTCACCTGGACTGCTTTATAAGTGTCACGCGCTAACCGATTGCGCCACGGGAGCCACACGGAAGTTGGTCTTGTCAGAGTATCCTCTCTCTCGTGCGCGCACGCGCACACACACACACACACACACACACACACATGAAATTGCGTAAAACCCAACGAAATATAAGCAGTAAAAAAAAAAAATCAGTAAAAATACAATAGTATAACAGGCGCTGACCCTCTGGAACTTTTTTTTACTATTGTCTCCAAGTGTTTATGGGGATTTAATGTGTCTGCTGCCGCATCCATTCACAGTTGTGATAAGTGATTAATGCCCCATCAGATCTTTTGACGGGGGAGCATTATGCATGATTCCATATGGGCAGATATTTGTTCCAGGTTGCATGCGGCATTAATTGGCTTTCTTATGCCACTTGTAGACTATCAGTGAAAAAATCAGCGAAAACATCATCAAAAATATAACGAAAACAAACCCAAGCAGACGTTTGAGCTTTACTTTGCAGCAAAATATTATCTATCAGTATATTAAATGGAACGGGGTAAAATACACAGTAATATAAAATACTGTACGTAGCCTGCGTTTTTATTCCGTACCTACAATGATCGGTATAGACAAATTACAGCCGCTACCGTGTCTTTAAGGATCATTTCAGGATGTCTTAAAAATATTTCACTAACTAATTTTATTAATTCATTATTAAATAATAAATAGCATAATCATCATGGGTTGTGTATTGAGTGATTTAACAAATCTGTTTTATTAATCGGTTTGTTGTTGTTGTTTTTTCATCTATTTATGAAACTATGTTGACAATACAAGAACTGTCTGTATATTAAAGATACGGTATTGGGTTTCCTGGACACTGCAGTTAACTGTGCCAGTCAATGCTCCATCTGGCGGAATTATACGGCATTGCAACCATCTTTTTAGAAAGCGCATGGGGGCGTTTATGGGGCGGGGCATCGTTAACTGCGTCATCGCGGGGGATCACATTCCATGCACGAAGCCTTCATGGAACTGCCACGGAGCAGTCATGCTCCAGGCGGCTGTTTGACGTGGCTCCCACTGTAGGTCTCGCTATTTCATAGCAACATTACAACATTACTGAGAGCAGTGCTGGTCATTATCTCCCAACGTCAGGATGTAGGGGTACGGCCTCGACACTTCAGCCTGCTGGAGGTATTCCACCATGTTGGTGCCAACCTTAGAAAGAAAGAAATGAAAAAGTAAAAATTTTGTTGAATAGCGAAGATTAAACTGAATAAGACTCTCAATTTCGTGTGAAATACGATTGATACTAAAAAATTACAAAGCTGCCCATTAAGATAGTGTATAGGTAACCTAAAACAAAAACATGGAGACAGCTACTACCAAAAATAAAACAGCAAAATAAGCATGGCTTTTAGGATACAACTCTTTATGTCAGACTAGTTGATATTGTGGTCTGCATTGATTTTAAGCTAATTACCGAAAAAATTTTATAGCTGGTGTCATACTGGTACATTACAATCACCAAAATATTAATACTTCATCTAGTAGTTACCTGTACAGCTGTGGTACTTTTTCCTGTAGTTGGCGCGCTGACTGATAGTTAATTTAACTTTGGTTAAAGAGAGCTACCTGGTTAGCTTACATGCTATTACTGGTGATACATTTGCATACTTGCCAAAGGGGGAAAGGTGTAAAATATTGTTATAACTCGGAGAAATGCAGGAGAAATTTGACCGCAGAGTAAATTACTAGCTAGTGAAAAACGGGAGGGTTAGCAGGTCTGTATATTTGTGAGAGGGTCAGTGTTTTGTAACACACCAGCATTTTATTGTCTCAAGCAGTGAGTTTAATAAAGTTCTAAAGTGGTTGCTAATGCTAGCAAACTAACTAAATGCCTGGTCATGGTAGCCCTACAGTTAACAGTTTAGCGTTCATTCATCACTTCACCATCTTCGTAACCCTGCAAACATTCTACAGAGAAGCTAAAAAGCTCAGACATCTTAGCCGTTTCTTTCATACACAGGTGGGGTTTATGGCTAGCAGCTATTCTCAGCTAAATTATCATCCAGTACCTCAGACCAGCCGGAAAGGTTGTGTGTAACCTTAACACGGTAACAGCAATAAATGTTACATATAGTAATAATTTTTCAGTCATATGTGAATTAGGTGAGTGAACATGTGTATACAGACCTTGTATTTAACGCCATTTCCCCTTAAATGTCCGAGGAGGATGAACCGTCATCAGCGGTGTGAGAGCTCAAGAGACACGAAGCTGAGTGACAGCCGCTGAATCCACCGGTGAACTTTGGGGGAGGGGCCGAGCAAACTTCAACCCAGCAGCTGGGTTACACAAAAACTACCCAACTCTCTGTAAATAACCCAGAAAAATGACCCAACAGCGGCAACCCAGCGTTTGGGTAGAAAAAACAACCCAGCGGTTTTTAGAGTGTAGGCAGCAAGGTAAATACACAAAACTTACCGTCAAATTATTTTTTTTCCTTAATAACTATATATTTTTTTTTTTTAAATTATTTTATTTATTTATTTATTTTATTTTTTTAAGCACCATGGCAAATCTCTCGTAGTCAATTTTTTAACCTGTTTTAAACACATACACACATGCATACACATTTTTATAGAAATGCACTTAGTTAATTTAATTTGCCTTACATTGTTGAATGAGGATGGGTTCCAAAACCAAAAATCAACATTGATTCAATGTTTGTCTTTTCAACACAGAAAAGCATTGAATTATCAACATTGATTCAACATTATTTAGCATTGAAAAATCAACCTCAACCAAAATGATGATTCTGATGAAATTTCAACATTGAATCAATGTCACCTTGCTATCTGGGTTCGCTTCGCTGAGACCAAAGCAATCAATAGCGCAGTCTTGAAGGACAGTGCCTTGAAATCAATCTTGTCTAGCGGTTCAAATGGGGACGTGGACAATGCATCAAGCACCAATCCCAGGTCCCATGATGGGGTAAGTGGTTTTGACACTGGCAGGGCGCGGCGCGCGCCCTTCATGAATCTACATATCAGAGGATGTTGCCCCACTGTTTTATTATCAAAACCGATGTGGCACGCAGATATAGCAGCCAGAAACAATTATGGTTGAGAACGCTCTGCCTTTCTCTATCATTTCCTGAAGAAATGAAAGAATCACTGCCACTGAACACTGAAAGGGAATCTCGTGCCTAGCTGTGCACCAGCGCTCAAACAGATTCCATTTGCAGTCGTAGAGAGACCTAGTCGATGCTGCTCTGGCGTTCTGTATGGTCTTGATGACTGTCAGGCAGGCCAGTCTTACTTAAATTGGACCACTCACAGGCCAGGCCCATAGTGCCAGTCGTTCCGGGTGAGGGTGGAAGATCTCCCCCCCCTCTTGTGACAGGAGGTCTCTGTGCTGCGGGAGAGACCACGGTTCGCCGTATAGCATATGCATGATCTCCGCAAGCCAGTGTTTCCCTGGCCATCTCGGAGCTATTAGTATTATTTTCATACCTTCCTCCCTTACTCTGCAGAGAGTTGGTGATATCAGCGCTATTGGCGGGAACGCGTATAGGAGAGTGCGAGGCCACTCGTGTGCTAGCGCATCTATTCCCAGGGGCGCGCTCCGGTCCTTCAGGGAAAAGAACAGGTGACATTGGGCGTTGTCTTTGGACGCGAACAGATCCACTGTCGCTCTGCCATATATGCTCCAGATCTGTTCGACCACGTCGCTGTTCAGTTTCCACTCCCCATAGGAGGGATTTCCCCTGGACAGCAGATCTGCGCCCCGATTCATCACACCCTGTACGTGTGTCGCTCTCAGGGATAAAAGGTTGACACTGCCCCATAAAATCAGTCTGCGTGCTAGCGGGTGCAGCAGAAGTGATCTGAGACCCCCCTGGCGATTTATGTACGCTACAACTGTAGTGTTGTCCGTTCTCACAAGAACATGATTTCCTCTCAGAAAAGGAAGAAAATGTTTTAGTGTCAGAAAGACAGCTAGCATTTCCATATAGTTTAAGTGAAGATTGGTCATGTGCTGACCCCATCTCCCATTCACTATTCTGCCCTCGTGAATGCCCCCCCAACCGGATAACGACACATCCGTTGTTATCATCTTTCTGTGTCGGACCACGCCCATGGCAACCCCTTCGATCAGGAAATTCGAGTGTCTCCACTGGCGTAGTGCTAGAACCGCCTCTGACGTCACTCTTACCCTTTTCCGTGAGTGACGTACTGGGTCCAGTCCCTGAGACGCCACCCAGCGTTGAAATTCCCTCATATGCAGTCTGCCTAGGGGAATAACTATCAGGGCTGATGCCATCAGTCCTAGTAGTCTGAGGCATGTGCGAAAGCAAACTTTGTGTCCTCTCTGAAACTGTGTCATGCAGTAGGTGAATCTTTTCACCCTGTCTGTCGAGAGTCGCGCTCTGAACTTCACTGAGTCCAGCGCCAGTCCCAGATACGTTATGGATTGTGTGGGAATTAAAACACTCTTTTCTGTGTTTAATCTTAGCCCCAGCTTCTGTATGTGTTCCATAAGCATAGCTGTGTGTTCTCTCGCTTCTTCTTCCGAGCGGGCTGTCACGAGCCAGTCGTCTATGTAAGTAGCGAGACGAATGCCTTTTTCCCTGAGCGGAGTCAGTGCCGCTTCTGTCCATTTCACAAATACTCTGGGACTGAGGGACAAGCCGAATGGTAGCACCAGATATTCGTATACCACACCAAGGAAGGCAAATCTCAGAAACTTCCTGTGGGGTGGGTCTATTTTTATGTGAAAATATGCGTCCTTCAGGTCGATCGATGTAAACCAATCTCCCTGGCGCACTATTTTCAGGAGTGTAGAATGAGTGAGCATTCTGAACTTGTATTTCTTTAGGTATACATTCAGCGCGCGCAGATCTAGTATCGGGCGGAGGGCTTGAGTCCCTTTCTTTGGAACGAGAAAGTATCTCGAGTAAAACCCGCTGTGGCTCTCTTCGTGTGGAACCACTCTTATTGCCCTCTTGTTCAACAGAGAGGAGATCTCCTCTTGAAGGACCTGCTTTAGTTCCCCCCGCACCTGGGTATGAATTATCCCCCTGAAGGCTGGGGGGGAAACCGCAAATTGCAGTCTGTACCCGAATTGTATTGTTTTCAATACCCAGCGGGACTGTGTGCATTTGCGCCAACTGCTTATCTGCAGTTTTTTGGCGCCATCGTGCGGCTGAATCTTGAACTGTTCCGTGGCCTGTACTGCGCATGCGCGAGCACTTAGCGCTGTGACAGTGTCTGTGTGCCCCATCGCCTCTGTGAGAGCGAAAGCTCCCCGAGGCGATGTCATATTGTGCTTTATTGACATGTTTTTAAAAATTTTTTGGGGAGATATTTTTTGTAATATCTTTATTTGGGGGGTATAGTGAAACTTTATTGGGGTTTGAGTGTAACATGTGCTTGTGACACATTGCTGCGTGCACATTGCTGCACCGTCCCATTTCCTTTTCACTGTCACTCTTCCCCTGGCCCTGCCGGGCTCTCCCCGCCACACAGAACAGTTGCGGACTCTGGAACTCATCCTTTGATCTTTGTGAGGGTCGGGAACTAGCGAACTGTGGGGCTGTTGGTTCCCTCCCTGACGAAAGGCCCCGTCAAACAGCCTTCTTCTTCCTCCTCACTCCCTGAAGTTGGGGTTGAGGATGAGGCTGAGACGCAGGCTGGGTCGTCTGAGCTGCCGCTGGCTGATAGCTCCTTCTCTGCCAGGGAGCTCTCTGCTCCACGACCCCGCTTTGGCCAGCTGCACTCGTAGTCGGTCTCTGCCGTTTGGGAATGCGATAGCTGGGGGGAGGGTGGGTTGTGACCTGCGCAAAGGACTGTCGAAACGGCAGGGGGGGGGGGTGCCGCCTGTGCCTTCCTGGGCATGCAGAGCTGTAGCGCTTCGTCATCCCGCTTTTTCTCCTCGCATCTCTTCTGCATGCGGCTCAAAGCCGAGCCGAAGATGCCTTCTGTCACCACCGGTGCATCCAGGATTGACTCCTTCTCTCTGTCAGAGAGATTTGTGAGATTGAGCCACCGTCCTCTTTCCTGGATGACCATAGTGGCCATAGCCTTCCCCGCGGCTTGCACCGCACACCTCTGAAGCCTCAGGGAGAGATCCGTAACGACACAGATCTCCTCCCAATGTGTCTGACCTGGTGTGGTCGAGGCTTCGTCCTGCAGCTCCGCCTCGTAAGCGGTCAGCAAGGAGGTTGCATTCAGGGCTCTGGCACAGAGTGCGACTGCCTTGTATGCGCGTTCCGTCATGCTTGACTGAAACCGCTCTGCTTTCGATGGCAGCGATGGATTTGCAGCCGCCGCGTGTCTCGGGAGCAGGTGCGCAGCCACTAGCTGTTCCATGGGGGGCATTCGGAAAAGTCCTGCCTTTTCCATCTCGTCCACGTCCAGTGCAGACCCTCCCTGCACTGGCACCTTGCTGGTGAATGGTTTATCCTTCCACGTCACCGCGAGCTCCTCCAGGAGCTCTGGGAAGACTGGAAGGAGCTGCCGTGCCGCCCGTTTCACTCTCGGCAGCCTCTTGCCCTCGTAGCGAGACTTTGCAGTCTCCGCTACCACGTTCAGCCACTGGATGTCGAGCTTCTCCGCGGCGCGTTTGCACACGTCCTGTAGGTCGACGCTAAGGATCGGGGATGGTGCCCCGTCCATAGCTCCAGCGGCTCCCGTCGTGGCAAGAGGTTGCTCCGAGTGCACGGGTGGGAGGAAGGGGGAGTCCTCGAACTCCTCCTCCTCCTCCGATAGGAGAAAGTCGGACTGGCCGTCTTCCTCAAAATCAAGCTCGCCTTCCTCCTCGTCAGTGCTGAGCACACCGGGCAGAGGGGCGCAGGCGTCGAGCTGTTCACCCCACGATAAAGCTGCCGTGGTGGGCAGCTCTACAGGGATGGATACCTGTGGGGTGGTAGCTGGAGTGGGGCTAGGCGAAAGAAGCGGGTCGAGGCCTGACAGGCTAGCTTGTCGCACCGGGGTTGTCGACCGCTAGTTGGGCGTGTTTCAGCCCAAGACAAGCCGAGCAGACCTGGTGTGAATCCTTGCTCGATATTTTATTCCCGCAAACGCAGAGTCGCGCGTCTCCTCCTTCCCTAGCCTTAGCCGTCTGCATTGCTGCAGCCATGGTATTGAAGATAGGCTTCTGGTGTGAAGCGAGAAGAGGTTTTTGAATAGCGAAGTGACGTCGTGCTGCCCCCTTTATACGGGGGGGAGGGAAGGCCACGCCAGGACACGACATCACATCTGCCAGCCAATTGGGGCTGGCGTAATGTAATAGGGCTTCTGAAGAATACGCGGAAGGGGCGTATCCCATAGTGAGACACCGAAACGTATGCTTGAAAGAGAATCACCAAGTTGCCACTGTTGGGCCCTTGAGCAAGGCCCTTAACCCTCAACTGCTCAGATGTATAATGAGATAAAAATGTATGTCACTCTGGATAAGAGCGTCTTGTCACGCTCTCAGTGCCTTCGCGCTGATCAGAAACCTTTTGACATTTCCTTTCCCACGCTGTCAGACTCTCATCACGTGATCATGCTTTCCCACGCTGTCATCGCTCCTCCCGGACCGCCCCGCCGGCACACCGGTTTCTCATCTGGCGCTGATTTCACCCAGCTTATAAGGAAGCGCAGCGCGCTGCCTCGCGCTGGATTATTGTGTGTTTTTTTGGCCATAGTTTTCTCGCGTTTCTGTTCATGACTTTTCACGTTGCCGACCTCGCTTGCTTCTCGTTTTCCCCCTCGCCTCCCGATTTGGATTATTGCCACGCTTGGATTTAACGGCTTTGAACTTTCGCTTTCGTTTCTCGACCACGGCTCAGCTTCACGTTTTTTGCTCGACGCCCTCGCTGACTGATCACACGGCTTTGATCTCTTGCTCTCCTCCTCGACCACGGCTCAGCTTCACGTTTTTGCTCGACGCCCTCGCTGACTGATCACACGGCTTTGATCTCTTGCTCTCCTCCTCGACCACGGCTCAGCTTCACGTTTTTGCTCGACGCCCTCGCTGACTGATCACACGGCTCTTATCTCTCGCTCTCTACCTGCAACTGGGTCCACTTTCACAGTCCACGTTCTGCATCACGACAGAATAATCCAGCCAGCACTATGGACCCAGCAGGGTTAGACGGAATGCGACGGGCACTGGAGACCCAAAGTGTGCTCCTCGGAAAGAACCAGGAGGAACTCATCGCCACGAGACAAACTCTAGCTGACGTCATCTCCCAAGTACAACGGCTCCAGGTACCTACAGCTCAGACCTCACACTCCGGAACACCACGAGAGCCACGCCTACCAGCCCCTCCCACCTATGGGGGAGAACCAGGAACTTGCAGGTCCTTCCTCTCACAATGCTCACTGATTTTCGAGCTTCAAACCTCCTCCTTCTCATCAGAACGTTCCCGGGTGGCCTACATCATCACGCTACTAACTGATAGAGCCAGGGAGTGGAGTACAGCCCTCTGGGAGGCTCGCGACCCATGCTGCGAGAACTTCGACAACTTCTCCAAGGAGATGAGGAGGGTCTTTGATCGCTCATTCGCCGGCAGGGAGGCGGGAACAAGGTTATTAAGACTTCATCAGGGATCCCGCTCTGCTTACGACTATGCCATCGAGTTCCGCACCCTAGCCGCTTCTAGTGGATGGAATGACAGAGCCCTAGCGGATGTCTTTCTGGAAGGGCTATCAGAAGCTCTTAAGGATGAGCTCATCTCCCGCGAAACCCCCACGGACCTCCACGAACTCATGGATCTCGCCGGGCGGGTCGACTCACGTCTCCAGTTAAGACGGCACCCCAGAATAGGGCACGCGCCTCCTGCCCTGCAGCAAACCAATCAGGAGGAGCCCATGCAGCTAGGCAGGACCCGCATCTCTGACGAGGAGAGACGCCGACGCCGCCTACAAGGGGCTTGTTTTTACTGTGGAGCTTCAGGACACAGGCTTAAAGACTGCTCATTAAAAGGGAGGGCCCCCCTAGTCAGACTGGGAACACTAGAAGGCTCCCCTCCTGATAGATTTCCACAATCACGTCCCCTACTTCCCGTAAACCTAATCATCGGTGGTCAGGCTCACCCAATTCAGGCACTAATTGACTCCGGCTCCGATCGAAATTTGATCAGCGCGAATACGGTGAGAGCATTAAAGATCCCTGGCTTACCACTAGACACTCCGCTCGCCGTTCAGGCCTTGGATGGGAGCCGGCTTCCACCCATCATACTTAGAACCCCACCGTTAACCTTAAGAACGTCAGGGAACCACTCTGAGGAGATCTCCCTCTTCATTATGGAGAAATCACACGCCGCCTTGGTCCTCGGACTTCCCTGGCTAGCCCTCCATGGACCCCAGATCGATTGGAACAAGCAAGTCATCACGGGTTGGAGTCCCTCATGCTCCACGACATGCCTGCACTCAGCACTCCCTCCAACTCCTATCCTGGCCACGCCCCATGAAACCCCGGACATCTCCAGCGTACCCACCGAATACCATGATCTTGGGCAGGTCTTCAATAAGACCCGAGCCATGTCACTTCCGCCGCACCGACCATACGACTGTCCCATTGATCTTCTCCCGGGCACCTCTCCTCCGAAAGGCAGACTTTACTCTCTGGCACACCAAGAAAGAGAGGCCATGAATAAGTATATCACAGATTCCCTCGCCGCCGGAATTATTCGTCCATCCTCCTCGCCCGCTGGGGCAGGATTTTTCTTCGTCAAGAAAAAAGACAAGTCCCTTCGTCCATGCATTGATTACAGAGGGCTTAACGAGATAACCGTCAGGAACCGCTACCCGTTACCTCTCATGGCCACCGCCTTCGAACTTCTCCAAGGGGCGGACATTTTCACCAAGCTCGACCTACGAAACGCTTATCACCTCGTCCGCATCCGGGAGGGCGACGAGTGGAAA
Source organism: Channallabes apus (assembly GCA_030522415.1). Taxonomy (NCBI): domain Eukaryota; kingdom Metazoa; phylum Chordata; class Actinopteri; order Siluriformes; family Clariidae; genus Channallabes; species Channallabes apus. Next base: position 16,063,012 of record CM060109.1, read on the forward strand.
ACTGCCTTCAACACACCCACTGGGCATTACGAGTATCTGGTGGTTCCGTTCGGACTGACCAACGCCCCTGCCGTATTCCAGGCCCTCATTAATGACGTTCTCCGTGACTTCTTGAATTCCTTCGTGTTCGTGTATTTGGACGACATTTTGATTTTCTCTCGAGGCCTGGAGGAGCACCGGCACCACGTTCGCCAAGTTCTGCAGAGGCTCCTAGAGAACAATCTCTTTGTTAAAGCCGAGAAATGTGAGTTCCATACAACTTCCACAACGTTCCTAGGGTTTGTCATCTCTCCCTCCAGACTGGAGATGGAACCCGCCAAGGTCCAGGCCGTCTCCAACTGGCCCACGCCAGCCTCTCGACGTGACCTCCAACGGTTCCTGGGGTTCGCGAACTTCTATCGCCGCTTCATCCGGGGTTACAGTTCTGTCGCCGCCCCCCTCACCTCCCTGACTTCCCCCAAGACACAGTTCTGCTGGAACAACGAGGCAGACAAGGCCTTCACGGACCTCAAGAAGCGGTTCACCTCAGCCCCCATACTCACCATACCCGATCCATCTCGCCAGTTTGTGGTAGAAGTGGACGCCTCCAACACTGGCGTTGGGGGAATTCTCTCCCAAAGATCCCCGCGAGACAACAAGCTGCACCCCTGCTCATTCTACTCCCGCCGTCTATCTCCAGCTGAGAGGAATTATGACGTAGGCGACCGAGAGCTCCTGGCCATCAAGTTAGCACTAGAGGAGTGGAGACATTGGCTGGAGGGGACCGAGCTTCCCTTCATAGTGTGGACCGATCACAGGAACTTAGAGTACCTGCGCACCGCCAAAAGACTCAATGCCCGCCAAGCTCGGTGGTCGCTGTTCTTCTCAAGATTCAATTTCACCCTGTCCTACCGCCCAGGTTCTAAGAACACTAAGCCTGATGCCCTCTCACGTCAGTTCTCCCTCCCACAAGATCCCACACCATGCCAACCCATTCTACCATCTCGTTGTCTCGTTGCCGCCTTAGAGCTAGACATCGAGACCAAAGTCAAGCAGGCATTGACTCAGGAGCCCGGCCCAAGCAATGTCCCCCCAGATCGCCTCTTTGTTCCCCCCGGTCTGCGCCCGCAGGTCCTGGAGTGGGGTCATGGATCCAAGCTGTCCTGTCACCCAGGCTCTGCCCGAACGCTATTTATCATACAACAGCGTTTCTGGTGGTCCACGATGGGGAGGGATGTCTCCAGCTTTGTGGCAGCCTGCGACATTTGCACCCGCTGCAAACCCAACAACCGTCCTCCGGCTGGCCTCCTCAGACCCTTACCCATACCTCACCGTCCCTGGTCGCATATTTCGCTGGACTTTGTAACAGGGCTACCCTCATCTGACGGAAACACTTGCATCCTGACCATTGTTGACCGCTTCTCCAAGTCCGTCCACCTAGTCCCGCTCCCCAAGCTCCCGTCCGCCAAAGAGACCGCAGAGCAATTGATATTTCATGTTTTTCGTCTTCACGGCCTCCCCACCGACATAATTTCAGACCGTGGCCCTCAATTCACCTCACGCTTCTGGGGGGCCTTTTGTAAACTCATCGGAGCCTCTCCTAGCCTATCTTCTGGTTTTCATCCCCAATCCAACGGCCAAACAGAACGAAAAAACCAAGCAATGGAAGTCTCCCTCCGGTGATGCCACCACCTGGAGTAAGTTTCTCCCGTGGGTCGAGTACGCTCACAACTCCCTGCCATCTGCCTCAACGGGCCTCTCTCCGTTCCAGTGCTGCCTGGGCTACCAACCACCACTGTTCCCCACTCAAGAGGAGGAGGTAGAGGTCCCCTCGGCACAACACTTTATCCGCCGCTGCAAAAGTACATGGTTACGAGCCAGACGATCCCTGCTGCAAGCATCCCGCTTATACAAGAGACAGGCGGACCGTCATCGCTCCAAGACTCCCAGGTATCACATAGGAGACAGAGTCATGCTCGCCACCAGAGACATTCCCCTAAAGACACTTTCCCGCAAGCTCTCTCCCCGTTTCATCGGACCCTTCACAATAACCAGGATAATCAACCCGTGCGCTGTCCGTCTCCTACTCCCATCGTCTATGCGACGCATCCACCCCACCTTCCATGTGTCCCAGCTACGACGCATTGTAAACTGTTCTCTAAGTCCACCCTCCCACCCTCATCCTCCTCCCCGTATCATCGATGGCAGTGAGGCGTACACAGTCAGAAAACTCCTGAAGGCCCGCCGGCGAGGCAGAGGAATCCAGTTTTTGGTGGATTGGGAGGGCTACGGCCCTGAGGAGAGAAGCTGGATCCCAGCCAGATTCATCCTCGACCGAACCCTGATCACGGACTTCTACAGACGCTGCCCCAACGCACCCCGCGTAACGCCTGGAGGCGTTCGTTAGAGGAGGGGTACTGTCACGCTCTCAGTGCCTTCGCGCTGATCAGAAACCTTTTGACATTTCCTTTCCCACGCTGTCAGACTCTCATCACGTGATCATGCTTTCCCACGCTGTCATCGCTCCTCCCGGACCGCCCCGCCGGCACACCGGTTTCTCATCTGGCGCTGATTTCACCCAGCTTATAAGGAAGCGCAGCGCGCTGCCTCGCGCTGGATTATTGTGTGTTTTTTTGGCCATAGTTTTCTCGCGTTTCTGTTCATGACTTTTCACGTTGCCGACCTCGCTTGCTTCTCGTTTTCCCCCTCGCCTCCCGATTTGGATTATTGCCACGCTTGGATTTAACGGCTTTGAACTTTCGCTTTCGTTTCTCGACCACGGCTCAGCTTCACGTTTTTTGCTCGACGCCCTCGCTGACTGATCACACGGCTTTGATCTCTTGCTCTCCTCCTCGACCACGGCTCAGCTTCACGTTTTTGCTCGACGCCCTCGCTGACTGATCACACGGCTTTGATCTCTTGCTCTCCTCCTCGACCACGGCTCAGCTTCACGTTTTTGCTCGACGCCCTCGCTGACTGATCACACGGCTCTTATCTCTCGCTCTCTACCTGCAACTGGGTCCACTTTCACAGTCCACGTTCTGCATCACGACACGTCTGCTAAATGTAAATGTACAAGCTCTGTAACAGTGAATGACCATCTTAACCAGAGCTCCAAAACCAGCTTTTGTGGCCTTCAAGAAAAAATGGAATTGTGATCAGTGTGCTTTTTATTTATATTCTATGGATTGCACAGATTAGGATCTCTGCTGTTCAAAAAGTGCAAATAAATTAATTTGATAATTAAGGGCACTGGTGGCTCAGTGGTAGGTTTCTCGTCTGCCTTGTAGAAGGCCCGGGTTCGATTCCCACCCAAACACCAGCCACTGGATGCAGTGCCAGTCCCAAGCTCAGATAAAATGGGAGGGTTGTGTCAGGAAGGGCATCCGATGTGCAAAGAAAAGAAAATATGCATCAGATTTTTGAATTGTGACACAATAGGTTATGTCAAGTGTATTCAATATGAAATATTAATTCTAAATTAAATGTATACATAGATGCGTGTTATATCTAAGATATACAATCTTTTTTTACAAACTCTGATGTAAAAAGAAGGTCTAACAAAGATTTAACCGTACCATGATAATATAATCATGATGCACTTTTAATAGCATCCCTTTGGTTGTGTTTACGTGCACACTCTGTCTCTGTTCCTAAAGTGCCTGTTAGGCAGAGATAATTCACTCTGTGGTTGATAACTAATATATTTGCGTAGATACTAAAATGTAGAAACGCTCCAAATTGCATGGTTATTAAAACAAGTACACAAAATGTACAAGACACTGCAATTTTCCCATTTGAAAAAGGTAATTTCACTGTGGACCCTGTTATTAACGCTGCTGGGTGTCCTCTTTTGGCAGGAAAAAATAACACTTCAGTGAGTAAATCATGAAAGAAAATTTATAATATGGGTAATGCTGTGCTCTGACAGTTAATGTTATGATTATGAGAAGATGTTTAAGATTGTGTGCTAACTTTAGCTGGTTGTTTCAGTACGATTGGCTGGTTTGTGCTTTATGTTGGTGTTAGTGAGCTGCCATTGTTTAACTGTGCCTAGAGTTTTTGGTAGCAAGCCAGTCAGTTAATGCTAGCAAGTCAAAAAATAATAAGGGTAAGGCCTTTTTTTCTGCATCATTCGACGCATTGCTTGCAGAGTGAGTTCCTGTGGATCTCAGTGTGTCTCTTACGCTAATGGTAGCAAACTAGCTGGCTAAAGTAAGAGCTAGCTAAAATCTCGGTAAAGGGAATGGCTTTAGATGATGTCCATGGCTCTATGTGAAGCCTACTTCTTTTGAGCGCGATGACATAAGACTTACCTGCCATTTGAACATTCCTTGCCAATTCGCACTCAACAGTTCAGGATGGCCGGGACCCACAGGAGCTCAGGAACATAATGTTTTGCTGATTTTTTTTTTCCTTCCCTGACTCATAGGTGATTTTTATTTATTTTTATTTTTTTTACAAAGAAGAAACAGTTCTTGGCAGTGTTATTTAACACTTGATACATTTGAGTTTGAACTCTAATGTGAAAATGAACACAAAATTCAACCTTGCACTTGTAAGAATTTTATTTGAAACAAAGGAGCGCACCTGTAATACTGTAAATGCAATGGCACAATGAGGTGTCTGATCTCTGCTGAATAAAACACCATAAACTGTCCCAATCTATAAAGGCCTAGGGTAAAAAATATTTGTAAAACTTTACAATTACATGAATATTGTGATACTAAAAGTTAAGGTTGTACCGATGCTCTATATTCTAAAATCAAGCCAAGTAAGTCTGCATTTTAGTCAACTTTGGAGCTCTATTTCAGAGGTACAGTGACTCCTAAAGTCTATCCAACAGTGCTCATTATGTTTCAACTTAATGTTAATCAAGACTATGTTTATTCAATCAAAACTTAATGAATGTTTGTATATATATATATATATATATACCTACAAAATGTCAAACATTTTGTCCAAAATCTTGTAACAATCAAGTTGAACCTTTTAATAATCAGTAGTAAGAATCAAATCAAAGCAGGGTCCAGGTTAAATTACCGAAGCTGAAGCTGGACCTTCAGGGTCCAGGTTAAATTACCGGCCAGGTTCGATTCCCACATTCGTGTGCATGTAGTTTGCATGTTCTCCCCGTGCTTGGTGGGTTTCCTCCAGGTACTCAGGTTTCCTCCCACAGTCCAAAAACCTGCAGATTAGGCTAATTGACAAGAATGAGTGTGTGAGTGAGTCCTGTGATGTATTGGCACCCTGTCCAACTACCGGTCTACTCTGCCTTGTGCCCCAAGTCTCCTGGGAGTGGCTCCAGGCCCCCAGTGACCCCGAATTCAGGATAAATTGGTATTGACGATGAGTGAGTGAGTGAGTGAATCAAGTGCAGAGGTGACTCTAGAGATTTTGGACAACTTAAAGTCCTAAAATCCTAAGCCCCAACTGGTTTTGAGCTGCCATAGCATTTTTGGGGACCCCAGAGGCCATTAGAATCATCTTTAATCACTCTGTATGGCACCATTGCCAGAGTGTATCATTACACTCCTACAAACAGTCGATTAGCACTGTGACTTCATTCATCGTGTCAGTGAGTCGTGTTCAAGGCCTTTTCTTTCAAAGCTTCTAGCTGTTTACAGTATGCATGAGTGAACAGAACAACATTCATGACATTCTTCACGCGTGTCCCTCTGGAGCATGATCAACTTGAAATAGAGCCTGAAATAGTGTATACCTGGGAGGACATCCATAGCAGAAAGGTTGTGCCAGATAGTAGTGAGATTGATTGATTTAATAGCTCAGGGGCATGTGCAGACAATACATAGTTATTTGTACACATATTTTGTGTGCATTTGATATATAATTTGTCATAAATGCATTCCTTAGAGACATTTTTCTCATCCGTTTTATTGAAGTATTGTCAATTTATTCATGAACAGTGAAAGGGAATTTGTAAATGGTGGCACTGCGTGTCTTATATTAGCCTGACGGATGTGAGAATAATCAATATGTTAATTAACAAACATCCAGACATTCAAATTACACTGATTAGAGGGATAAACATATATGCAAGACTGAGATTAAGAAAATTATTTCTAACATCTGGAACAAATACCACTGACATTCACCCATTTCAATAAAACATACCTTACACTGTGCTGTGTGATCTGACACCTTTCTAATGGAAACATCATTGTCCAATTTCGGATACAGTAGCTTTTCTGTTGAACTGGTGCCAGCTTTCACTCCCCACTTGTATCAATGCGCCTTGGCCACCCATGACCCTGTCACTGGTTCACCAGGTTTCCTTCCTTGGACTACTTTTAATAGGTTCTGACCACTGCAGACTTGGAATATCCCACAAGATCTGTAGTTTTGGAGTTGCTCTAATCTAGTTATCTAGCCATCACAAGTTGGCAGTGGTGAAAGTCAATCAAATCCTTACACTTGACCTTTTTTTCTGCTTCCAACACATCAACTTCAGGGAACAAATTTTCACTTGCTGCCTGAAATGTGTAAGATCTTTCACACAGGTGGCACCAAAGACACTAGGCGAGGTCTTATGGAAAATTTATCAGTTTATTAGAAAAAAAAAAGGAAAGGATAGGGTTTGGAAATGGAAAAGGAGAGGAAAGTTGTGAAGGTGTACAAATGTGGGTCTGGAGGCAGTGCCCAGCTGGCGAACAATGGCAGAAGGCAGAGTGAACTCATGTGGGCAGTGGCCCCTGCATGCTTCCTTACACTGTTTGGCCAAACTAATTGAGCCTATGGAGTGAGAGAGGAACAACAAAAATATTTAGACACACCCATCACTGGCGCATGCCATGACACATATCTCACCCACTTAAAGGGTTGTAAAAATTGTAGCGAGATCTTGTAACTGTGCTACTGTGACTAGATACCAGCTGCTCCAGAAAAGATGTTGCTTTCCCTGCTGACTTGGCTATTGATCAACACCCCCTCACTGGATTTGCAATGGCTGTCACTCCACTTCAAGGGATCTAAGTTGAAATACACGGCACTCCTTAGCAATGCAGAAGAGATTGCTCCACCTTAATGTCTTCTAAATAACGTCATGTCTCCTGCTAGCATTTTTACGGATATTGCTCTTCAAGTATCTTTTCAGCCCTAGAGGCCTCATCAGCCAAGAGACAACTCGCACAATGTTAAAGGGCACCACCATATAAGTTCTACTTTTTCAGCATCTCATTATCAAATTTCTCTTGTACTTCTTGTTCATCACTTTTTTTTTTTGCCTTGTATCTGCAGTTTATGTTTAAGCTTCTTGTTTTTTTGTCTGTGCTTCAAATAACCCACAGTTCATGTTAGAGGCAAATCTGTTTTCAAATGTCATGATCATTACTGTATACAGTACATATGAAATATACTGTACACACACCTAGAAACCTCTTACATGACACCTTGAAGTGGCATACAGATTATTTTTAGCTGACTTGATATGTTTTTGCAAACGAAACAAGGGCTCTGAAATGGTGCTCCTGCAAAGCAGTTCATCTGCCAGAACTTTAGGTGACCCTCTGGTGTGGAGGCGGCATTCTCATATGCAGGCTTTCTCATCTGAGCTCTATCACTGAAATTTATATTACTATTATAGTTATTACATTGTTATCTTCTATGACAGCAGTTTCTTTGTAATGAATGTTTCTTCTGTGGAGACATGAGGAAGGAAGTGTTAATGAAAAAGTCGCTGGAGCAGAACTGGAGAGTTTATATTGCTCCGTTCATATTTGTTGTTCTTCTCGTGAACTGTATGCATGAACTTTGATGGTCTGAACTAACCAAGTTTATGAATTCATATTGGAAAAGTCATCTAATCAAAAGTGATAAAAGCTCATAAAATATGTGTGTTGAGAATGAAAATATGCATAGAAAACGTACCTCTAATAAAACCTGTTGTAGCTTCAAGGTTCAAAAATTAACCTTTACTGATGTCCTTGAATAATCTGAGACTGGCATGGTTGTTGTTTTTTTTTTTTAAATGTATTTGTTAATGACACTGTCATAAGATTCTATGGAAACATAGCTTGAATTTTCTTTTTAAAAATGCTCCGTCTTTTTTTTTTCTTTTTTTTGGCTTATTTACTTGCTTGCTGCAAAATCAGGCACTGCAGCTAAAGTGGATTTCCAAGGACTGCATTCATTTATTCTCCTCCCAACAGTATCAAAGTGCCATAGTTGAAGATTCAAATGGAGGGCTATTTCTTTCCAAGCCTAAAAAAAAAAAAAACAAGCCACAAGGAATGCTGATGAAAAACAAGTAGAAGACATTTTCCTCTGTCCCTTTTCTAAGAATACAAATTGCACATCACCTCTATGGGGTTTCAGTACATTTCTTTTCGAAGGCTGCTAACAGCTGACACTTTCTCCCTGGAGTTTCAGCTTTAGATAGAACGCAGAACTATTACAGTAAATAGATACATTATTTCATCCTGGTTATTATTCCACAGAAAATCTGACAAAATAATTGTCTTCTGATAGTGTTTTCTTTATAATGGTATTGATTTGCCCTCACTGTTTCCCCTTAAGGGAGTCTATGTTGCCATCTTAAAGGCCATTTCAACATTATATTTCCTTAAGAAAAAAGTTTGTTACACACCGACATGAATCATTAAATATCCTCACCAGTTCTGACAAGATAAAGGCTCATGTGTTTCCTCAAACACGGCCATATTTATTAGTTTATTTGAACAGTTTATTTGATAGGTTATATCTCAGGGACAAACATTATTTGTGCTATAAAGAAGTCAGACTTAGCCCAACAAAGCCTCATTTTCCTCTGATGCCCCTGGTCAGTTATTAATCAGTACCCAAAATATACTTATGCTTATACAAAGTAAAACATTTGCAAACCCTGTAAAATTTTCTGTTTTTCAGCATAAATCTGACATCATATACATTAAGTTGCCAAAAGTGTTCAGTCGCCCCCCTTCACCTGCATATGAACTTGAGTAATATACAATTCTTAATCCATAGAATTTAATGGGATGCTGGCCCCGCCCTCTTTTCAGCTATAACAGCTTCAACTCTTCTAAGAAGGCTTTCCACAAGGAGTGTGTTTATGGGAATTTTTAACCATTCTGATTCTTCCAGTAGCGTATTTGTGAGGTCAGACACTGATGTTGAATGAGAAGGCCTGGCTCACCTGGTCTCCGCTCTAATTCATCCCAAACGTGTTCTATCGGGTTGAAGTAAGTCAAGTTCTTCCACACCAAACTCGCTTATCCATGTCTTTATGGATCTTGCTTTGTGCACTGGTGAACAGTCATGATGGAACAGGAAGGGGCCGTCTCCAAACTGTTCCTACAAAGTTGGGATCATTAAATTGTCCAAAATGTTTTTGTATGCTGAAGCATTAAAAGTTCCTTTCATTGGAAGTAAGGGGTCGAGCCGAAGTCCAGAAAAAAACCCACACTAGTTCCAACACTCCTAAACCATGTGGAAAGCCTTACTAGAAGAGTTGAAACTGTTGTAGCTGCAAAAGGTGGGCCACGATCATATAAAATCCTATGGTTTAAGAATTGTATGTTACTCAAGTTCATATGTATGTGAAGGCAGGTGAGCGAATACTTTTGGCAATATACAGTAGTGTATATAAATGCAAATACTGTATTTGAACCCCCTGAGAGAAAGGGTTCATTACAAGGGGTCATTGAAATCAGGCATGAGTTTAGCACACCCTTATCTGGTTCAAAAAATTTCTTTATCTTTTTGTGTTTACCACACAGGTTTGGAACCTTAGAGCATTATCAGTGCTCACCAGGCTCATCATCAAGAGCTTGGTCCCCAACAATCTGCTATAAGATAAAGGATAAACAGATCAGACATTAACACAATGCAAAATATTAGGCCAGTATTGTGTAGGTTCCCCCCCAGTGTCTCGCTGGGGCTCGAGGTACAATATGACTCCACATGACCTCTGGGGGTGTGCTGTAGTGTCTGGTACTAGGACATTGGTGGCAGATTCTTTGAGTGCTGTGGGTTGCCACCAGTGGGGCCTCTATAGATCAGACTTGTGTGTTTGGAATGTCGGAAGTTTGTTTGTTAGTCTCTGGCTCTCTTCCTGCTAAGCAAAAAACGATTTTTTCAGCAATTTCTGCTGTCTAGACTTTTTTGTAAAATCAGACCAAACAAGTTGACCTTTGGTCCTTGTGGGCATGGGTGAGCCTTGGCTGTCAATGATTCTGTCACTAGTTTACTGCTAAAGGAAATTCAGCACTACTGTTTCTTTTACAAGATGTGGTCATCCAGCAAAAAAATTAAAAATAAATAAATAAATAAAACACAACACTCTCACTGCCATGGGAAGTCACATATAACCCCAGGGTAACATCTGGACCAACAAGATACCCTTGAATTGAGTAATTTAAACGATTTCAGAAACCATTGAACGTATGGTGTACATGATATGATAGCAAGTCAAATACTTGTATATACATACGCTCTCTCTCTCTTTCTCTCTTTATAAAAAAAAATCACTGCTATTCAAGAATTTTTGTAAACTAATGAATGAAAAAGAAAGTCCACCAAGATCAACTGGGTTTGTAAGGAGGAATGGGCCAAAAATAATAATAATAAAAAAAATCCTTCAACACACAGTGAAATTGAGTCCCCAAACCTAACAGTCCCACTGTATATCCTTAAGTATATTGAGATACTGTGTATAGACACACACAATATGAAATAATATATAGAGGCTTTACCTTCAGGAATATGTAGGCAGCACAGAACACGAGCAGAAGCCTGTCCCTGGGGGATCGTAGAGCTAGTAGAAGTATTCATAGCAGGAAGTGAGAGAAGTAAAAAAACAACAACAAAAAAAAAACAACAACACATACAGTAGGATTCAAGAGAACAAAAGTGGCAGTGCTCAATGAATGAAATGCTGTCTATCTTATGGCAATTTAAACATCACCTAGTCAATCACATGCATACTGTACAGAAGAGGACAGATGAATTAGGGCACAGACCATTGCAAGGAATGCATGTACAGTAGCAAACTCAGAGCACAATCACCTCACACTTTACCTCTGCTCCAGCCTGTTAAGCAGATTTCCTTTGTGTAATGAACCCTTTAAGTGGAAAAGGAACTGTATTATGCAAGATTGTATAAACAAGACAGCAATTTCAGTATTTAATCAAATTTTCCCTGCTGAAAATGCTGCACCTCCGTAATATAAAACAAGCCTGGTAACATTGCTGTTTCTGGTCTAAAGAGTGTATTCATGTGGTATTTCAAGTGGCTTTAATATAGTTTTACTAACTCGTTAAACAGTTTGTAAAATGGGAGAGGATTGCAGTTTTCATATTCACTTTTATTTCATGATAATTGCAGTACTAAATCAACCTAGACTAAAACTAACAAACACTGATTGACTTAAATTGTTACACGTTTCAATATTATGGTGCGGTAGAGTTCTTGTTTCTAATTGATCAGAAAGTTGTTGATTATAATTTTTTTTGTAGCAGCAGTTCCGGCCATGGTGCGAATGCAAAATTGTAGATTTACAGAATATTGCCCTTGTTGTGACATGCAGATAATTGGCGTTCTTAAATTGCCCATAATTTGTGAATGAGCGTGTGAGTGTATATATGTGTGTGCCCTGTGATGGATTGGCACCCTACCTTGTGCCCTAAGTCTCCTGTTAAAGGCTCGAGGCCCCCTGCGACTCTGTGTACGGGATAAAGTGATACTGTATGATGATGAGTGAGTGAGTAATATGCTAGTGGATTTTCTCTTTACATATACACCAATCTGGCATAAAATCACAATGCGAAATGTTCTGGCCCCTCAGGGCATGGCCCTACAGCGTCTTTTGGGGGTGTGTTATGGTGCCAAACAACAGGTTCCTTTGGGTCTGTGGGTTGCAGGGTGGAGCCTCTGTAGATTGGATTTGTTTGTCCGGTGCATTGCACGAGTGCTTGATCATAATTAAGGTCAAACTATTTGCATGATCAAATTATTAAATACAACATCCCAAATAGACACTGTAGCTTTCACCGAACACAGTGCCACACTATATTTAAAGACTCGTTTCCAATTCAATTCAATTTTATTTATATAGCGCTTTTAAAATTGGTCATTGTCTCAAAGAAGCTTCACAAAAATGAAAAAAAAAATATATATATATTTTTTTTAGAAAAGAAAATATTTTAAAGTGTGTACTGTATGTGTGAGAAAAAAGATGAATGAATGATGAATGAAATGTCTCTGATGAGCAAGCCAAAAGTGACGGCGACGGTGGCAAGGAAAAACTCCCTGAGATGGCATTAGGAAGAAACCTTGAGAGACTCAACAGGGAACCCATCCTCATCTGGGTGATAACAGATAGAAATGATATAACATCTTGTGTGTTGTGCAGGTGAAAGTTCAATATGACAGAAGTTCTTTAAATTAACATGAACACCCGTTCAGCATAGGGACGAGTCAGTAGGTGCAGAGGGCAGATGAGGTCTGGATCACTGGAAGCACAGGAGCAGCATGTGTAGCTCCAACCATCATAAAGCTGAATCCAGCTGGAGCTGGTCCTTCTCTGGATGCCTCAGGAACCTCGCAGGGTTGGCCTTTGTCTACTGAAGCTGGCAAAATCTCCCGATGCCTCGGGATGGGTAGAAAAATACAGAACAGATGGAGAGAATTAGCGTAGTTACCATTCGGGATAGGTGTACTGGAGTATGAGGTTATGGGATGAGTTATGTGTATGCCAGATTATGAGGTTATGGGATGAGTTACGTGTATGCCAGATTAAAGAGATGCGTCTTGAGTCTACTTTTGAACTGGGAAACCGTGTCTGCTCCCCGAACACTGTCTGGAAGGCTATTCCAAAGCTTTGGAGCTAAATATGAAAATGCCCTACCCCCTTTTGTAGATTTTGAAATTATGGGAACTACCAGAAGTCCGGAGTTTTGTGATCTTAAGGCGCGTGGTGGATTGTAGCGCATCAGAAGACTGGTTAGGTATGTGGGAGCTAAACCATTTAAGGCCTTGTATGTAAGTAATACTATTTTGTAATTAATTCTAAACTGAACAGGTAGCCAGTGCAGGGATGATAATATTGGGGTTATATGATTATATTTTATGGATCTAGTGAGAACCCTGGATTTTGGAGTAACTGAAGCTTGTTTATTTAGGATGCAGGACAAGCACCTAGCAATGCATTACAATAGTCCAGTCTGGAGGTCATGAATGCATGAACTAGCTTTTCTGCATCAGATATGGATGAGATGTTCCTAAGTTTGGCAATATTTCTAAGATGGAAAAAGGCTGTTTTTGTGATATTTGAAATGTGATTTTCAAAGGACAAATTACTGTCTAATATTACGCCCAGGTCTTTTACTGTCGAGCTGGTAGTAACAGTACATCCTTCTAAACGCAGGCTGAATTGTGAAAGCTGTTGTGTGCTGGTTTTTGGCCCGATAAGTAATATCTCCGTCTTAAAGGAGGTGAAGAGACGAGTACAGGAAGGTTGGAATGGGTGGAGAAAAGTGTCAGGTGTGTTGTGCGATGAAAGAGTATCAGCGAGAATGAAAGGAAAGGTGTACAGGACAGTGCTGAGACCAGCGATGCTCTACGGCTTAGAGACAGTGGCACTGAAGAAAAGACAGGAGGCCGAGCTAGAGGTAGCAGAGCTGAAGATGTTGAGGTTCTCTTTGGGAGTGACAAGGATGGATAGGATCAAGAATGAGTTCATCAGAGGGACAACCTATGTTAGATGTTTTGGAGATAAAGTTAGAGAGGACAGATTGAGGTAGTTTGGACATGTTCAGAGGCGAGATGGTGAATATATCGGTAGAAGGATGCTGAGGTTGGAACTGCCAGGCAGGAGGTCTAGAGGAAGACCAAAGAGGAGATTTATGGATGGAGTGAGAGAGGACATGAAGTTAGTTGGTGTGAGAGAAGAGGATGCAGAGGATAGGGTTAGATGGAGGCAGATGATTTGCTGTGGCGACCCCTGAAAGGGAACAGCCGAAAGACAAAGAAGAAGAAGTAATATCTCCGTCTTATCTGAATTCAGTAAAAGAAAGTTATTGGTCATCCAATCTTTTATGTTCTCACACTCAGTTAATCTAGACAACTTAGGTATTTTGTCTGGTTTTATTGAGATATATAATTGGGTATCATCAGCATAACAATGGAAACTAATCCCATGTCTTCTAATGATGTTACCCAAGGGAAGCATGTATATTGAGAACAGCATAGGTCCTAAAACTGACACTTGTGGGATCCCATATTTCACTGGCATTACACCAGGAGGTTCTCCATTCAGATCTACAAAATGGTATCGATCAGACAGGTATGATCTAAACCATTTTAATGCCTGTCCCTGAATACCTACAGTATATGATGTTGTAAGCGATCTATGAGAATAGTATGATCTACAGTGTCGAATGTAGCACTAAGATCAAGTACAACTAGTATTGAGATACATCCTTGGTCTGAAGCTAGAAACAATTCATTTGCAATCTTAACTAGTGCAGTTTCTTTACTATGATGGGGCCTGAAACCTGACTGAAATTCTTCAAGGATGTTGTTTTCCTGCAAGAATGTGTTTTTGTGAAATGTGAATTGCCCACCATTTCCCTGTAACATGTATGTTTCTACATCCGCTGATGAATGGGTTCGTCTACGTGGCGCCTGGCACATGATGCAACAGATATACCTATACTGTTTTTATGGCAGTTATTTACAGGGTCGGGTTGCCAGCCTGATTGTATCTGAACACTTGGGGGTGAAGGATTCCAGTGTATGTAGATTTTACTGACTAGCTGTTTCTTGTATAGGATCTGTTTGCACTGAAACAGATCATAATAAACTTACCCTGCAGTTGTCACCATCCCATGACACTAAACTGTTTGTGAATTATTTGTATTTTATTTAACAAGAAGCTAAGGCTGCATGTAAATAACATTTATAACAAATAATAAACTTATTCTCATGGGGTGCTGCAAGTGGCTACTTCTGTAATTTTGGTTTTACAGATGAATGTTTGTGTGTGTGTGTGTGTTTGTGGCAGCAATGAGCTTGGTGGAGGATTGTTTTTCTTTTTAGTGGTATGCAGAGTTTATTTATTATTTTTATATCCTCTAAATGGCAGAATTCCCATTCAGACTCTACACCAGTGGGTATCAAAAAAAAAAAAAAATAGTCATATACAAGAGGAGATCCTAGAAACATCTCACTCACTGGTCCAAAGCAGAAGGTGTTTACCTGGAGCAAGGTAAAAAAAAATACTTTTTGACATGACCTTAGTATAATATCAGTTTATCTAAATATCTGCTCATTTTGTCAGCTAGAGGAGAAATTGTATATATTCAAATAATATTTCTTTCACATTTGTTATTGTAATTTGTGTTAAATAAGGAGACGGGGGTAAGTGCATATCTAAACTGTCATGAAGTATTCTGTATAAGCAGCAGGTTATTAGCCCTAATTTTAGATGACACAATAATCTGTCACCTGTCAGGGCTTGGCTAGATTTACAGTTGGACTGAAGAATGCATATATTTGCGTATATCAGATACGCAAAAGAAAGGAAGAAAGAATAAGGAGCAAAAGGAATATGACTAATGTCTTAGAAATGATTATGCAAATCTTGCAGTATGCAATGATTATGCAATATGCAGAACAGCACATACCATTATAAGGAGAGAATAATACATTCCACCAGAAAACAAACAAGCTCCGGGCTCATTTGTGCTAAGATGAAAGGGAATATGTTTATAAATATACTTCACTTTTTTTGATTAATGGACCAATAAAGGAATGTAAGTGTAATCCTCAAGTCGTCATCATTTGCATTGAGCATGGATATGGAAATATATACTGTACTGTATACACCTACCGGGTTTTAGGTACACCTTTTCAACACTAAATATCTAATCAGCCAATCACATGGCAGCAACTCACGGCATGTAGACATGGTCCAATGGCTAAAAGACCAATGGCTAAAGCTCAAAACAAGCACTGAACATTGCATGGTTGTTGCTGCCAGAAGGGTTGGTCTGAGTATTTCTGAAACCGCCGATCATCTGGGATTTCTACACACAATCATCTCTATGGTTTACAGAGAATGTTGTAAAAAAATAAGAGAATATATCCAGCGAGGGCTGTTCTTTGGACAACAATTTCTTCTTGATGCCAGAAGTCAGAGGAAAATGGCCAGACTGGGTCGAGCTGATAGAAATGCAACATTAAGTCAATTAACATGTCCTTACAACTGAGGTAAGTCAGAGAACTTACACACAACACGTAGAACCTTGAAGCAGATTTGCTACAGCAGCCTACACCGGGTGCTGTACCTGTCAGCTACGAACAGGAACCTGATGCTATAATTTGCATGGGACTCACCAAAATTGGACAATTGAAGATTGGAAAAACGTTGCCTTGGCTAATAAGTTTCAATTTCTACTGCGACTCTCAGATGGTATGGTCAGAATTTGGTGTTAACAACATAAAAGCATACTGCCTTGTATCAACCATTCAGGCTGCTGCTGAAGGTATAATGGTGTGGGGGAGATTTTCTTGGTACACTTTGGACCCCCTAGTACCAATTGAAATTGGTTTAAATGCCAAAGCCTACCCAAGTATTGTTACTGACCATGTCCATCCATTTATGACCACAGGATAATGCACCATGTCACAAAGCTACTGTAAAATCATCTCCAACTGGTTTCTCAATCCAATAGAGTATATTTGGGGTGTGGTGAACCAGGAGATTCACATCAGAGATGTGCAGCCAACAAATCTGCATTGCTGTGATTGCTGTCATGTCAATATGGACTGAAGTCCATAAGGAAAGTTTCCAGCACCTTGTTCTATGCCATGAAGAATTAAGTAATAGTAACAGAACGACTGAGCACACAGACAGCTCTTTGACATGAAAATCATGTACATATTAAATGCAATGAATGTGGATCATCTTCATTATATTCCAAATGAAATGTACTGAAACGTTATTTATGTATTTCCTCTGATCTGACCAGTCATTTTAAATCGTTTAAATTATTTTAAACATGTGAAGCGATCTCCAAATAGTTGGACACATGGGAGCCGTGTTGCACACTCTCTCTATGATCTGAGATAAGGGTCATGCTGAAATACTGTACAGCTTATCTCTTTTTTTTCTTTTTCTTTTTTTTTTTTTGCTGACTGAGGACTCTGTAGGACAATCAGTTTTGACTAGTGGGTTGTGCCTTGGCGGGATATTGTTGTCTAATTATATTGGGTCAGCAGATTTTACAGCCACGCAACCGGGCAATGGGTAAAGTGCTATGATGGGTTCTCGAGGGACCTGCATAATTTGAAACGGTCTGATGAGTTTAAGAAAAATGCACATCCACCTCTCAGCCATATGGGAAATGAATATGGATTAAAGGAATGAAATGGAGGTATTATACTAGTGTTTGTTGTGGTAATGGGAAAATAATAATAATAAAAAAAATTAATAATAAAATTCAAGACCATTTTAAATGAGATCTACAAAGTTTTATGAATATAATATGAGAAAAAAATGCATTTGAGTGACATTTGATAAATTTTATTTATAAGCTACCGTTTTATCATCAAACTGAATCGAGTCGAGCAGCACTTATTATTAACAACTCCAATAATATTGCATTGGATGTGCTTACACATTCAATTCTGCTTGTGCCAACTTTCTAACGTATTACATCTTAGTTTTAATTTGGGACACACTTTTCTTCAAAATGACTTGCATTTCAGCTGAACAGATGATGATTAAAGGCCTTACTCAAGTAGCCAAGACTGTCAGTTTGGCAGGACCGGCCTTTAAACTCCTCCCTAAAGAGTTTTTGCTTTTTTCCATGCTAGTAGAGTGAAGTGAAGTTTATGAGACATCGAGAATGCAAGACTTCAGACATTGGGAATAAATTTTAAACCAGAAGGACTCGGGCACAAGGCATACTGTAGTACGCACTGGATGGTATGTCAGTGTATGACTCGCACCCAGACAGACTCACCTATCCATCATACTGTACACTATGAGCAACGTGGTAATCAACCAAGGTTGCTTGACTTTGGACTGTAGAGAAACCTAGCAAAGCATGAAGAGGACATACAAACTCCACGCACATAGGGCAGAGGCGAAACTCGAAAGGCAACAGTGCTGAACATTAATACACTTATCCATTTAAAATTTTATATTTGATTTATTACATTTAAATGAGACTTTTATAGCTGACTAATCTACCTGTAAATAATGACTTATGAAATACATAAGAAATATGAAGTATGAAATATGAAGTACATTATTCTAAAAGCTAGCATTGCACCCAATCGGGTATCTTTTTTTTGTTAGTTAATTGGTTTGGCTGTGGTTTGCTGGTTTGGATGAACTTCAGCATCTGGAGATTATTCTAAATATGCTGAGTATAAAGCAGGCTTTATTCAAGATGGCCACTTGTGTGAAATTGGAGATGCACTTCAGAATAATCTGAAATCGCATCAGGACAAAGACGAAGCTGTGGAGTACAGGCTTGCCTTCAGAAACAAAGGACAAGAAAACCACCGGACTTGCTCTTCCTTTGCAGAATTCAGCCCACTTTGTCTTGCCTAATCTGACATTTTTGCTGATGCTTCTCAAGTTCTGATAAGGGCATATATTCAGGCATACTGGGAACATTCATTCATTCATTCATTTTCTATACCGCTTTATCCTCCTATTCAGGGTCGCGGGGGACCTGGAGCCTATCCCAGGAGACTTCGGGCACTAGGCGGGGTACACCCTGGACAGGGTGCCAATCCATCGCAGGGCACACACTCATACACACATTCACACACTCATTCACACACTACGAGCAATTTGGGAACGCCAATTAGCCTAACCTGCATATCTTTGGACTGTGGGAGGAAACCGGAGTACCCGGAGGAAACCCACCAAGCACGGGGAGAACATGCAAACTCCATGCACACAGAGACGGGAATCGAGCCTGGCCGGGGAATAGAACCCAGACCCTGGAGGTGCAAGGCGACAGTGCTAACCACTACACCACCGCGCCGCCATACTGGGAACAACAACAACAAAAAAAAAACATATGAGCCAGCCATTTTGTTACTGCTGCTCAATAAACTTGGACAAAAACCTACGACCACTAACCCTGCCCTTCACCCAACCATTGTAACCTTCCATAGCTTGTAATAATTCTGACGAAGCCTGACTTGCCACTATGTTGGGCGCACAGTCTTACCCGGGTAGTGATGAATTCTGCATAGAACCTGGAGGAGATCCAGATGTCTTTGTCGAACTTTGGGGAACAGGCAGACACTCTTCGAATATGTTTAAAAGAGCCCTCTGTTCTCATTTCCTCATTCATATTCTGTCACTGGAGCGACTGTCACTCTTGGTGCTTTGATGACAAATGGTGGCATCGTGCTCCACGCCATCTGTGCCGCATTAGGACTATGGCGACAGTGTCAGCCTTGATAAAGCTGCTAAACAGAGGTGGACATTTTAAACCTGGACCACTCGGTGGGCCATTTCAGATTAAAGAACGATGACCTGTCACTCAGAAACACATCACACACACTTGCAGAGCTCCGGCATGAATGCTTCAACTCCCACATTCTGCTCGAGGGGAGCCTCTCAGACTCAACAATGTGCTATTTTTTTTTCTCTCCTCTCAACAAGGGTGTGGTGGAGAGCTGGTGGTTATATTTCAAAATGCTTTGACAGCACTCATTGCATATTCATGCAGTTCAAACTTCATGAGCGCAAAAAAGCAGAAGCATGTATCAAATACGAGGTAGATTAAATAGACTAGCATGCTTTATGAGGTGCTCAATTTCCTAATTCTAAGAAGAGACCTCATGCACCTGCCTCCTTTACAGTACATAAACATTGTTATAATTAGTATGTCCTATGGTAGTGGCGGTGATGTTTAATCTTAGTCAAATAATCAGGAACTGTGTATTTTGCCTTGATTTCTCAACAAGAATGAGCAACGCAGTGCAATAGTAAAAAAAAAGAAATTATAATAAAAAAAAAATATATATATAGTATTATTACACTATTTTTGGATGTAGCTAGCAGAAAATCGAAGAAAGCGCCGTTACTGACAGCAGCAAAGCACATACCTGTCAGTTCACAGCCCATTCATGAACACAATTGAGAACTAGAAGCCATGAGAAGGTGTAACATTACAATATTTCCCATCAGGAACTATGTGTCTGTCTAAAATGATCATATCTAAGATAAATGATGGTCTCTTGTTATGAAGTAAACTTTTTATTTATTTATTTATTTTATTTTGGTTCCATGGGGTCTTTGTGATAATTTAACAATCGACTGTTTTGTAAATTCTCCTGCAGAACTCTGTGGCGGATCCGTCTAACGCTGCATGGACTCAATGGCTGATGGAGTATGAAGAAAATAATTGGGTTCCCTGCCTCATATTGAACCATCGTATTGCTCAAGGTAATGGATGAAAAATGTCTGTCACTTCTGCATTCACTTGCTAACATCTTTGCAATAATAATTTTCTAATATGGGAGGAAATCAATTCTCTCTCCATGATACCGCCTCCCCCTTACACACACACACACACACACACACACACACACACACACACACTTCTGTTGTTTCCAGATACCAGAGCGAATGAGAGCATATGCGTCAGACACAAAGCCATTTGCTGCCATTTCTCCCGAGGTAATTCATTTATTGAGCCTAGTGGATGTCCCGATCAATGCACGCCTAAATTTAGAGGACGGTTCCACTTCGGCCATAGTCACTATTCCGTGGTAATCGGTCAATGTGATATTTATGACAGCAGTATTATGGGTAGACAATCTTCTCCGCAGCAGAGGTCAGTGTGTTGATGGGTGCTGTTATGTGATGGCATTGAATGTCTTAAAGGAGAAGAAACTCATTGAATAGGTTGTAAAAAGCATAAAATTATAGGTTTACATCAATTCCAAATTAAATGGAATTTAATTCGGAAATTATGTCATGTAATGTCAATGGCATGTCTTTATTCATTAGTATAAATCTGATACAGTAATTTAACTAATTTGACTCATGATACTAAAATATTGCATTAAAAGGCTTTGATAAATATTGTCCAAACAATACTTTTCAAGTGGTTTAGAAACTTGTACAATTTGATAGAACACACTCTATTGTCTGCTTCGTTAGCGAGGTTTATACACCTGATTATTTAATCAGTCGGTCAAGTAATGAGAGTATTAAACATCATTTCAGACTTTGGTTTTTAACACAGAACATTCTCTAAATTAAGGGGAAAAACAAAGAAACAAACAGTCCGCTAATCAGTGTTGCTGTGACTGGGAGGAGAAGGGCCAGAATCTTTCAAATTAGCGTGAAGGCAATCATAACTCAATCACTTTTAACAACCATGGTGAGCAGAAAAGCATTTCGCAATACAGAAAAGCATCAATCTTTGAAACAGCAGAACACCAAGAACGGAAGACCGAGTCTACAGTGGGCACAAGAAAAGGCGAGTTCTTGTTATGTGCTAGTGGTGCAGTGGGCAGTATGTGGTTTTACATTGTCCTGTAAAAACAGAAAGCAGTTTTTTTTTTTTTATATTAAAGGAAAGGGCCATTAAAGCATTTCACGGGAGGCCAGCTTTTCAGACGTGAAGCAGACAGTCTGATCATGGTTCCGGTGTACTGAGAAAAAAAAAAAGCCTTCTACCCTGATGGAATTCGAGCACTAGAAAAACACTGTTATACAGTAAGTGCATTAGTGTAGCAGGAGACTACTGTATATAGAGAAATAAAGGAAGTTTTTAACTCTCATCACTGTGTTCTGTTATTCCAAATGATCAAAAGTCCTGGTTTGGCTTGAACAATAAATGTGATGCATATAAACATAAAATGCTGCATGGCTGCCATAATGCAGCGTAATAAAATACAGTATTATTAGTGTTTTAGCAGCATGTTTAAGAGAGAGGCATGTGCAAAAGAAGTCAGAAAGGGACAGTGTGTGTGTGTGTGTGTGTGTGTGTGTGTGTGTGTGTGTGTGTGTGTCAGTCTGTTTCCTGGATATTCCCTAGAATGCAGGCCTGAATGCTTTGGTACCTTTTAGTCCAGATTGCATAATGGTTATGAGTGTGTGTATGCGTGTAAGGGGTGTGCAGGGTCATCCACAATGCTGGTACTGTAGCTTTACAGATGCAGTATGTGGTGTAAATGTCTATGATGGAGGGAAGAGAGGACACGCTGTCCGGTGCAGGGCCATGCAATACTAGGTATCTTTCAATTCTCATACAGTGATACAGGTGCTCAGGATGCTCTATATGGTCCTTCTATAGAATGTGGTGTCGAGAGGGCCTTGATGGCAGGTGGGAGAAAGGCCTTTTTGTTTGCTTTTGTAGAACGTTGATATGCTGGTGGACTTTCTTGGCTATAAAGATTGTAGTAAGGGACGAGTTGAGGTTCTTTGCCAGATGAACACTCAGGACTTGCTGTTCAGCAGGGCGGGGGTGGGCATTCCATGAAGTCAACAACTTTTCTGTTTAGTTTTGTTCATGTTCAGGTTGTTGGTTCTACACCTCGTTTTTGTGTGCTGACTCGGTATTCTTGCTGATGAGATCCACTAAGGTTGTCTAGTGATGAACTTAATGATGTGGTTCAAGCTGCACAGTGGTTCAAGCAGAATGAACAACAGTGGACTGAGCACACTGTCATGGTGGTGCTGGAGATTTTGCTTTTTTGCTAAAGTGCTCCTCGAACAGAACTCATTCGTTAGTAGGGGACAACCTGTAAAAGTCTTGTTATAGAGTGGATTGTAATGGATTATGACAACCGAGTGAATAATACATTTTGCGTGTGTGTGTGTTTATGATCAGTAATCAGGTGAGTTGTAGCATGTTCAAATTCAAATTTTTATTTGTCACATACACAGTCATACAGAGTATAATATGCAGTGAAATGCTTATACGACCGCCAGTGACCTTAAAAAGAAAATAAAAGCTTGTACATAAAATAAATAATCAATAAAAAGGAAATACTAAAGAAATAAATTTAACTAGTCCTCTAGGGCAAATGCCTTTATGGAAACCACATTATCAACAGGTGGGTGCTGTCAGATACCAAAAAAAATCCTCCTTATCCCTCAATCACCTACTCACTAATCATTTATACCACTTAATCCTGTATACAGAATTACAGGGGCCTGGAGCCTATGCCAGGAGACATATGGCATAAAGAGTGGTACACTCACATACATACACTCACAAGCTCATTCATACACTATGAGCATTTTGGAATTGCCATTAGCTTAATCTGCATTTGTTTGAACTGTTGGAGGAAACCGGAGTACCTGGAGGAAACCCACCAAGCACATTTTGAAAAATAAAATCTATACTAATGCACATATCTTGCTAGAAAACACAGATAACTGGAAAAATGCCCAACACCCAAAATAATTAGTACCACAAGGACATTATACTACTGAGATCTGCAAGCGTCTGCATGGCTATAGATCCTGTAATGCATTATGCACAGAGGACACTGAGAATTGAGTTAATATTAAGTGTCGGGTGCAATCATTTCTAGTCAGTTTGACACTTATATGAATAACGCATTCTCGAGTGCCAAGTATCAGCAGAATTTAATTTTACAGTAATCTTTATAAATAATGCAATAAATTTACACTGCAGATTATGCTGATTACACAATCTAGTTTGAGCAGCCATTTGCACTTACTGTAGCATCTACAGTATATACTTATTGCATCTAACGTTAAAATAGAAATCACCTTATTCACCTATAGTTTCTTGCCAGTAATCAGTCCTCTGATATTCTTACAAGTATATTTTGGATCCATTTTTTTATGCACTCTTCACTTTTCTGTTCAATTGCTCTTCAATATTCAGTATCTATTCAGCCAATCTCAATGCATGTAGGCATGTCGACATGGTCAAGACAATCTACTGTGAAAAGTTTAAACCAAGCATCAGAATGGGGAAAAAAGGTGAGCTACATGACTTTGAATGTAGAATGGTTGTTGGTGCTTGAAGGCCTGTTAATTCCGAAACCGGTAATGTATTGGAATTTCACGCAGGACGTCTCTATGGTTTACAGAGAATGATCTGAAAAAAAGAAAATATCAAGTAAGCATCTGTTATCTGGGAAAAATACCTTGTTGATGGCAGAGGTCAGAGGAGAATGGCCAGACTGATTTGAACTGATAGAGAAAGGCAACAGTAACTGAAATAAATAACTTGATCTCGAGGTATGCCAAAGAGAATCTCTGAACACATGTTGAACCTTGAAGCAGACAGGCTACAGCAGCTGAAGACCATGCCGGGTGCCAACCATCTCAGCTAAGAACAGGAAACTCATTCATTCATTCATTCATTCATCTTCTATACCGCTTTATCCTGTATTTAGGGTCGCGGGGACCTGGAGCCTATCCCAGGAGACTCAGGGCACGAGGCAGGGTACACTCTGGACAGCGTGCCAATCCATCGCAGAGTACACACACACTCATTCACACACTATGGTCAATTTGGGAAAGCCAATTAGCCTAATCTGCACATCTGGAGTACCCGGAGGAAACCCACCAAGCATGGGGAGAACATGCAAACTCCATGCACACAGAAACGAGAATCGAGCCTGGCCAGGAATCAAACCCGGACCCTGGAGGTGCAAAGCGACAGTGCTAACCACTACACCACCGTGCCGCCTAGAACAGGAAACTGAAGCTACAATTTCTGTGGAGTCACCAAAATTGGACAATAAAAGACTAGAAAAAGTTGCCTGGTCTTGTCTCGATTTCTGCTGAAGCAATTAGATAGCTCTTAAACAACAAGAGCACAACCATCCTACAGTACCTTGTATTCATGATTCGGGTTGCTGGAGGTGGTTTAATGGGCTGGTGTTTCTTGGCACACTTTGGGTCACTTAGTTCCAACAGAACATTGTTTAAATGCCACAACCTACATGATTACCGTTGCTGACCACAAAGTCAAATCACCCGAAGTTCACAGTCACCAGATTTTAAGTCAGTAGAGTATATTCTGTGGATGTGGTGTAATGCAAGAATCATATCCTGGATGTGGATTCAACAAATTACATAAACTACGTTCCATCATGTCATTATGGACTAAAAGCACTAGGGAATGTTTTTATTGTTGAATCTATGCTGCAAAGAATTAAGACAAAAGGGGGTTTAACCCAGTACTAATGATGTCTACCCAATGGATGCATACTGGTGCATGCATATTACTGTAGGAAACATGCTTTTCAGGTTTAAACACTGCACACTCAAAAATTTTAACTAACTGAACATATCTGGACATCACATTTCATATTTTATCACTTCTTTAACGTTATAACAACCACCACTCTTTCCCACTGGGAAGGCTTTTCGCTAGAATGTGGAGCATGAATGTAGATTTGTTTACAAAACCATGTACAGGAGATTTTTCCACTTCAGCCTTACCACAACATGTCTTTATGCATTAACTTTGTGCACAGAGGCACTGCCATGCTGCAACATGCTTAGGCCTCTTACTGTAGTTCCAGTGAAGGGAAATCATAATGTTTCAGCATACAAGGACATCACAGACAATTGTGTCCAGGTTATGAGTTCCAGGTGGGAGGAGCTTAGTTATCTTTCTTCAAAATTGCTTTCAATTTTCTTTCAACTTACTTCCAGATGACGCAGCAGTTATGAGTGTATTAGACATATTACTGCAGCATTCTGACATTTTTATTACTATAGCCAGGCAGGGTAGAAACGTTATTGATCTGAAAAATGATTGACATGAACTTCATCATTTCTAAAATCTACAGTAGTGCCAAGCCATAAGATTATCAAGCGTACTCTGTTCATGAATTCTAGCAAACTGAGGACAACAATAAACAATAAAGGGCAGCTAATGACAGGAATATCGCTCGTGGGTGATCTGCATCCTCCCCTTGAACCTCATCCAAAGTTAATTACCTGCTGTGTTTTCTTCGGTGGCTGCTGACACACATGTAATTAGATTAAGATATTCAGCAGAGATAAGATTAATCAATGTAATCAGTGACAGATATATTGGGAAGTGCTGGCTGCACCATATTATTGAGCTCCAGGGATGCCTGCAGCTGAAAGCTGCCCGGTACACAACCAGAGATAATGATAGGGTTGCCTTCTTAAGGGGGATGACCAGAGGTTATACTGGATGCATAAAATGCTGAATCAACCCCCCCTCCCCCACCTTAATGAATGCACTCTTCCACTATATATATATATATATATATATATATATATATATATATATATATATATATATATATATATATAGGTGACTGGAATTTCTCTGCCTGTGCTTGTGTTCTTTTCTCAGCTTTTCATTATCAGTATTATTGAAATCCAGGCATTTTCTGGAGTAGTACTTCAGCTCTCCAGGACAGCACGTTAAAAACAAGCACTTGCCTTCAAGCCTAGAAGTGCTAGACTAATAAAACAGATCACATTTTATTTATGATGTAGCATAAAAGCAGGAAACAATGACAAGGATACGGATTGGACTACAAAGACTGCTATACAACAGATTGAAGATGAAGAATAAGCTGAAAGTGATAGACAGGGAACATTGTATTTGGGATAATAAGATTAATTTTTCATCTCTGCAGATTTGTCTATTTAGTGTGGCTGCCAGCTTATATAACAACACTGGGTACCACAGTAGTATGAAGCTAGGAATAATGGAAATGAAAGAGATTCGACGTTTTGATTGAAAGACTTGGTACCACAAGTAGTGGGACAAACAAAAATAATAATAAATAGCGGATAACTTTTTGCTGCGTGCAGATCTCTGAGTAGAGCTTATGTTCATAAACATGTATGAATTTAATATGCTGCTCTAAGACTACAAGGGAAGCTCAGCTTCCTCTACTATGTCAGAAAATAAATGCTCATACTGTTGTATTTATATTGGTTTTAATAAAAGTGCGCTAGAACGCGTTCAACTTTATGACTAGCTCGTTCAGAATCAGGTATTTAAGATTGTTTTTCTTGTCATACATTTCCGTGCAGCACAGCGCGTTAAACCCTCCTGAAGCCCAGCATCACTGGAGCTCTATGGGCAGCACAGAGGAGCTTTTTTCACTGCAGAAAAGCTGGACGGTAATTGGATAAATGCACCAAAATCGTCACTTCCAGGGAAGCTCAGCTTCTCTGTGAGTGAATGGAGCAGTGGGCGGGCCAGGACGCTGGGCTGCTGCATGATGATTGGAGGAGCTGTTTAAAGGGCGGAACCCCTTTTTTGATTAACAGCATGTCATAAGTATACATCAGCGCTACAGAGATTCAAGTTCAGTCCCATGCGGATTTGAGTGAAGTGGTACGACGAACGGCGAACGAACACTCTGTATTGTTTGCTGGTGATATAAACCTTTTTTGTTTGTACAAATCATTCTTTAAATAATACAAAAACATATTAAAGCGTTCTTGACTTTGCTCCTTGTTTCAGCATTGTAAAGTTAGTTCGTTCATATAATTAAAGTAGCTTGTGGAAGGGGAAACTAGCCAGCTAGCTTCCCCTGTTTCAAAAGGTAGCAGCCGCCACTGGCATACACAGATTAGCCATAAAATTAACACCACTGCCAGGAGACCTGAGCAACAAGTATACAGAATTATGGGCACCCAAGGCACACCCATGCCCGGTGGGAGTACAGGCCAACCCATCCAGTCTTAACACCCTAGAAAAGCCAATGCAGCACAAATCAATTAAAAAGGTCAACACTGGCCATGAAAGAAAGAACGACACCAGAACACACAATGCACCACTGCTTATGGTTATAAGAAACACCTTCGTGGTGCAGCTTGGACACATCCTCAGTGATGAACCCAGGGTCACAGGGTGTTTTGGGTCTTAGATCATCAGACACCCTCACCTGAGCGACCCAGCCGGGGATGATCAAACCCCGACTTGTGTCCAAGCAGCGCACTAAGCCATGCATCGCCCCTTTTGATCCACAGCCACCTAGAGGCTTTCTCCGCTGCCTCGCAGATGTTTCTGGTGGCTTTCCTTTCTTGAGCACCTTTGATTCCAAGCAGCCTGAGTGCTTGGTGCAGGCTCTGTCCTGGGAATCCTCTGCAGCCAACCTCAATTGGCTCACAGCGAGCCCTCCACCCCTTCCGCCTGCAGTCCTCCACCAGTTCCAGATACAGTACTTGCCGTTTTCCGCTCAAAAGCTTCCTCAATCTGGTCTTCCCAGGAGACTGTGAGTTCCAGTAGCACCACTTGCTTTGTACTCTCCGATGTTAGGACCATGTCTGGTCTGAGTGTTGTGCTGGTAATGTGGTCTGGAAACTTCAGATGCCTCCCCAGGTCCACCTTCAGCTGCCACTCACCTGCTGTAGATAGCAGACCAGATGGGACCTTTGGCTGTGACTGAGGCTTCTCCCCGGCCCTGACGAAAACAATATTTGGTCTTACTCGGGGCTGATGCTTGCTTTGCTGGATTCCGGTACAGATGGTGTCAGCTACTGCCTTCAGCACCTGGTCGTGGCGCCATCGGTACCTCCCCTCTCCCAGTGCTTTCGGGCAGCAGCTCAAGATGTGCTCCATGCCGCAACCTTGCCTCTGCCAGCTGGACTGCCCCCTGTGCCCTCCACTTCCTTCCAGTCCTGACCTCTATGCCTGCAGAGGAGACTCTGGTGTCGGATGAGTCTCTGTACAGTAACACCTCCCTAGGTCTTGTTACTTTGAATTCCTCTTCCTCTACTTTGAAGGCCTGAGAACGGGAGCTTGAGTTTGTTGGTGTGCCCATACACGGCAATGCAGCTCAGGCTCTTCGGCAGGCCCAGCTACCTGCGCAGGAACTGGCTGATGCTTCTCTCCAGGGTCTCCACCGTTGTTATTGGGACCTGGTACATCAACAGTGGCCACAAAAGCCTTGGCAGAATGCCATGCTGATATATCCAGGCTTTAAATTTCCCGGGGAGGCCTGCCCTGTCCACTGCTTCAAGCCAGGGTTTCAGCTCTGCGGGCATAGCCTGGATTGCTACTGTGTCTTTCAAAGTCATGTTAAAGAGCTTCCCCAAGCTCTTCACTGGCTTCTCCGTCAATGATGGTATTTGGAGACCATTCATGTAGAAGCGGAATTTGTCCTCAACTCTCCCTTTCCTCAACACAAGGGACCGGCATTTCGCTGGCTTGAATGTCATTCTCGCCCAAGATGTTAACCTTTCCAGACCTTTAAGGAGCCAGCGACACCCTGGCACTGATGTTGCTGTGACTGTTAAGTCATCCATAAAGGCTCTGATTGGCGGTTGGCGGGTGCCAGATCTGGAGAGAGGCCCTCTGCCTTCCACTTCTGCCGCCTTGACAAGCATGGTCATCGCTAGAGCAAACAGCGTCACTGATATGGTACAACCAGTGATGATGCCTTTTTCTAGGTGGTGCCATGCTGATGGACGTCACTTCCTCCGTACGAGGACGCTGAGAAGCTGCTTTTTTCCGAGCTCCACCATACTGACCAACTTTTAAACTTTTTCGTCCCCTTACGAAGAGTGTACATAAAACGGATAAGTATCTTATAATATATTTACTCGAAACGCGTGTTATATCGTTAAGTTTTAATTGTTTTGCAGCACACCGCTTTTAGCCGACATTAGCATCGCTAATTAGCATTAGCATCGCTAGCCCAGCTATCACGTTTGTTTGTTTGTTTGTAAAGCTTGTTTTCGCTTCCTCACACCGATTATTTTCCGTGTTTAGACACCATGTCGGTTGTGATTCTGCCTCTGAGTGCAGATGAGGAGACATTGGAGCTGCACTCGGTGGATTTGGAGGTGGAGGCCGTGGAGAAGCTGATCCGTGAGCTACAGGTGAAGCTGGCCCGGTTACAGCAGCGGAAAGCCACGCTGGAATCGACGCGGACCGACACTCACCTGTCCCAGGTAAATTCTCGGCATGAGAATTCTCCTACAACCTCAACCCCGCGTGTTCCTCTGCCCAGGTCCAACACACCAAGGACGCAGCCCGCCCAGTGTTCCTACACCCCGGCGCCGGGATACCATGGACCCTGGATACAGGAGCGGCGGAAGAAGCACGCCAAGCCCCGGGCGAGGACCTCTCCCCCTCCACCACCACCACCCGTCTTCGACATCTCGACCCAAAACCGCTTCGCTCCTCTCCGCGAGACGGCACAAGACGTCCTGGTCATCGGAGACTCCATCGTTCGTCACGTGCGTGCTACCACGGCTAAAGGTAAGGTGCACACACGATGTTTACCTGGTGCACGTGTTCTTGATGTTGCTGCACAGGTGCCTGCTGCCCTGAGGAAGAACATTGGAGCTGTGGTTCTTCATGCCGGCACGAACGACACCAGGCTGAGGCAGACGGAGATCCTAAAGAAGGACTTCAGGAGCCTGGTCGAGAAGGTCCGCAGCACATCACCCACGACAAGGATCATCGTATCTGGACCGCTTCCCACATTTCAGCGAGGAATCGAGAAGTTCAGTAGATTATTTGCTTTTAATGAATGGTTACAATCTTGGTGTCAACAACAGAAATTACGCTTTGTTGATAACTGGAATGTTTTCTGGGAGCGTCCTAGGCTCTATCACACCGATGGCCTACACCCTAGCAGAGCTGGAGCAGCGGTCCTCTCTGACAACATCTCCAGAACACTACGAACCATCTGACTGGCGGTAAGTCATACTGTAGATTCCAAACATATTAGACACATCACAACTCACCGTAGTGATAGACGAACACACATAGCTTGTCCTATAGAAACTGTGTCTGTTCCCCGAATACTGAGAAAAAAGAATAAATTTGTTAAATTTGCCCGAAACAATCTGATAACCATAAAACCAGAAAAAGGCAAAATAAGTAGTCAAAATCCACCTCTAAAGTTTGGACTACTCAACATTAGATCCCTTGCGCCTAAAGCACTTATTGTTAATGAAATTATCTCAGATTATTGCCTTGACGCACTCTGTCTCACTGAAACCTGGCTTAAACCAAATGAATATTTTGGTCTGAATGAGTCTACTCCGTCAGGATATTTCTATAAGCACGAGCCCCGTCTAATTGGTCGCGGTGGTGGTGTCGCCACTATCTACAATGATGTACTCACTGTTACCCAGAAAATAAGGCCCAGGTTTAATTCATTTGAAGTGCTTATCATTAATGTTGCACTAAATGAAATACGTAATAAACCCTTGCTATATTTTACCCTGGCCACCGTGTACAAACCCCCGGGGCCATATGGCGATTTTCTTAAAGAATTTGGACATCTGCTATCAGACCTATTGGTTAACTCTGACAAAGTGTTGATAGTAGGAGACTTTAACATTCATGTAGATGATGCTAACGACGCTTTAGCACTCACATTTATGGATTTACTAAATTCCTTTGGGGTTAAGCAAAATATAATTGGAGCAACTCACCGCTTTAATCATACGCTAGATTTAATTATATCCCATGGTATAGATGTCTCTAATATAGAGATCATACCTCAAAGCGATGATATCACAGATCATCACCTCCTGACATATACTCTACCCGTAGAACATATTAGCTGTGTCTCCCCACGTTATCAATCTGTTAGAAATATGAATCCCACCACTAAAGACAGATTCACAAGTAATCTGCCGGATCTGTCCCAATTTCTTATCAGACCCCTAAATGCAGATGATCTAGATGAAGTGACTAGCAGCATGGGCACTATTTTTACCAGTACATTAGACACTGTTGCTCCCATCAGATTAAAAAAAGTCAGAGATAAAACATTGGCACCGT
Organism: Channallabes apus; assembly: GCA_030522415.1. NCBI lineage: Eukaryota > Metazoa > Chordata > Actinopteri > Siluriformes > Clariidae > Channallabes > Channallabes apus. The sequence continues at coordinate 16,094,731 of CM060109.1, forward strand.
GGTACAACAGTCATACTCGCGCCCTAAAGAGAGCAACCCGTAACCTCGAGCGAAAATGGAGGAAAACTAAATTAGAAGTCTTTCGAATTGCATATAAAGACAGTATGTGCAGCTATAGACAGGCTCTAAAAACTGCTAGGACCGAGCATCTTAGCCAACTGATAGCAAGAAACCAAAACAATCCCAGGTTCTTATTTAGTACAGTGGCTCGCCTAACAAAACCTAAGATGCCCGCAGAGAGTATCCCATCACAGTTTAGAAGTGAAGACTTTATGGACTTCTTTAATGAAAAAATCAATAATATCAGGAAGAAAATAATGGAGGTTCAACCTCTAATAGTATCTCACGATCCAGTTCAGCCTATAGCTTCACATTTAGATTTTCACTGCTTTACAGGTATAGGACAGGAAGAGCTGTATAAACTCATCACCTCGGCTAAATCAACAACGTGCCTGTTAGACCCAATCCCAACCAGATTTTTAAAAGAAGTGATGCTTACGGTTGGAGAGCCACTCCTAAACATTATTAATTCTTCATTACATCTAGGTCACGTCCCTAAACCTTTCAAGTTAGCAGTTATTAAGCCGCTTCTTAAAAAATCTAATTTGGACGCGAATGAAATAAAAAATTACAGACCGATTTCAAACCTCCCGTTCATATCAAAAATACTAGAAAAAGTAGTATCAGCTCAAATTTGCACATTCTTACAGGATAACAACATCCATGAAGAATTTCAGTCAGGTTTCAGGCCCCATCATAGCACAGAAACTGCACTAGTTAAGATTACAAATGACTTGTTTTTAGCTTCAGACCAAGGCTGCATCTCATTGCTAGTCCTGCTTGATCTTAGTGCTGCATTCGACACTATAGATCATAATATTCTCATAGATCGCTTACAAAATTATATAGGTATTCAGGGACAGGCATTAAAATGGTTTAGATCTTACCTGTCTGATCGCTACCATTTTGTAGATCTAAATGGAGAACCGTCTGGTATAATGCCAGTGAAATATGGGGTCCCACAAGGGTCAGTTTTAGGACCTCTGTTGTTCTCAATATACATGCTTCCCTTGGGTAACATCATTAGAAGACATGGGATTAGTTTCCATTGTTATGCTGATGATACCCAATTATATATCTCAACTAAACCAGACGAAATACCTAAGCTGTCTAGATTAACTGAGTGTGTCCAGGACATAAAAGATTGGATGACCAATAACTTTCTTTTATTAAATTCAGATAAGACAGAGATATTACTTATTGGCCCAAAAACCAGCACACAACAGCTTTCACAATTCAGCTTGTGCTTAGAAGGATGTACTGTTATTACCAGCTCAGCAGTAAAAGATCTGGGAGTAATATTAGACAGTAACTTGTCTTTTGAAAATCACATTTCAAATATCACAAAAACAGCCTTTTTCCATCTTCGAAATATTGCTAAACTTAGGAACATCTTATCCATATCTGATGCAGAAAAACTAGTTCATGCATTCATGACCTCCAGTCTGGACTATTGTAATGCATTACTAGGTGGTTGTCCTGCATCCTCAATAAACAAGCTTCAGTTAATCCAAAATGCAGCTGCCAGGGTTCTCACTAGATCCAGAAAATATGATCATATAACCCCAATATTATCATCCCTGCACTGGCTACCTGTTCAGTTTAGAATAAATTACAAAATAGTATTAGTTGCATACAAGGCCTTAAATGGTTTAGCTCCCACATACCTAACCAGTCTTCTGATACGCTACAATCCACCACGCGCCTTAAGATCACAAAACTCCGGACTTCTGGTAGTTCCCAGAATTTCAAAATCTACAAAAGGGGGTAGGGCTTTTTCATATTTAGCTCCAAAGCTTTGGAATAGCCTTCCAGACAGTGTTCGGGGAGCAGACACGGTTTCTCAGTTCAAAAGTAGACTCAAGACGCATCTTTTTAATCTGGCATACACATAACTCATCCCAGTACTCATACTCCAGTACACCTATACCGAATGGCAACTACGCTAATTCTCCCCATCTGTTCTGTATTTCTCTACCCATCCCGAGGCATCGGGAGATTTTGCCAGCTTCAGTAGACAAAGGCCGACCCTGCGAGGTTCCTGAGGCATCCAGAGAAGGACCAGCTCCAGCTGGATTCAGCTTTATGATGGTTGGAGCTACACATGCTGCTCCTGTGCTTCCAGTGATCCAGACCTCATCTGCCCTCTGCACCTACTGACTCGTCCCTATGCTGAACTGGTCTTCATGTCAATTTAAATAATTTCTGTCATATTGAATTTTCACCTGCACAACACACAAGATGTTATATCATTTCTATCTGTTATCGCCCAAATGAGGATGGGTTCCCTGTTGAGTCTGGTTCCTCTCAAGGTTTCTTCCTAATGCCATCTCAGGGAGTTTTTCCTTGCCACCGTCGCCGTCACCCTTGGCTTGCTCATCAGAGAAATTTCATTCATTCGTCTCATTATTATCTGCACATTTTTCTCACACATCCACACTTCCAATTATTTTCTTTTCTATAATTATTATTTGTTTTTATTTATTTATTTTCTATTATAATTTTATTTATTTATTTATTATTTTATATATAATTATTCTATATACAGTTTTTTTTTTTTTTTTTTTTTTTGTTAAATTTCTTTAATTTTTGTGAAGCTGCTTTGAGACAATGACCATTGTTAAAAGTGCTATATAAATAAAATTGAATTGAATTGAATTGAATGTTATAGATCCAGATGTAAGTCTCATACTAAACCTACTGTAATAGTCCTGTATGAGATCTGTGATCTTCTGTGGAACATCGTCAAGGCTTTTGTCACCAGCTTGTGAGGAATTGATCCGTAGGCATTTGCCAGATCTAACCATATGACTGACAAATCTCCTCGGTTCTCTTTAGCCTCTCGGATCAGCTGGGTTACCACTCCAGTGTGTTCAACGCAGCCTGGGAAGCCTGGAACCCCTCCCTTCTGTACACTAGTATCAATGTAGGAATTCCTCAGGAGGAAATCAGTCATGCGATTAGCAAGAATCTTGAAGAATATCTTGCCCTCTACGCTAAGCAGTGAGATGGTACGGAACTGCGAGATGTCACTTGCGTTCTCCTCCTTTGGTATCCGCACACCTTCGGCATACCTCCACTGCTTGGCTACCCTGCCTCTCCGCCATACGACCCTGATGATTCTCCACAGCCTCTACAGAAGTCTTGGGCAATGCTTATACACTTTGTATGGAACGCCGCTCGGGCCTGGTGCTGCACTGGACCGTGCAGCCCTGACTGTATTCTTGACCTTTGCCAGCGTTGGCTCTTTGATGTTGAATTGGCTGGATGGTAGTGGTGCATACAGAGATACAGTAGTTCTCTGCAGGGGCCCAGGTCTTCCTCCCTCTGCCGGTGTATGTTTCAGAGAGATGGCGGTTGATGTCGTCTTCTAGGCACATGAGGGTCCCACTCCGCTTCTGCCCAAGCAGCTTCTTCGTAAACCCGAAAGGGTTGGCTATGAAGGCAGTGCGCTTGCGGGCCCTCTCTCTACCCTTCCTCCTGTGCCACTCCGCACGACGTAGGGAGATGAGATTTTTCCTGAGGATGACCCTGAGCTCAGCCAGGGCGGGCTTTTGTTCCTCGCTCGCCTTCTTAAAACGTTGTTTCAGGGACTTCAAGTCTCTCCTGAGTGTGATGATCTTATTCTCTCGCCTCTTGGGTCTAGCTGTAGTTTTGGCCTTTGGCTGTTTGATACCAAACTGCTCAGCACCGATGCAGATGATGAAGGTGCACATCGTTTGGACCTGCTGATCCACACTCCCTTTTGATGATGCTTCCAAGGCACCATTTACATCTTCGTCGAACTGGCTCCACTCAATCTCCTTGTGTGCTGCTGGCCACAAGACCCTGCGATGTTCAGATGGATTGTTGGGTGGAGCAAGCTGAGCTTGGAGGTTCTGAACACTGTGGATTGACTCCGGGTCCTGCTCCTCCTCCGTCTCACCAGGGGCTTTGCTATGCACTGCCTCTGTGCGTTGTTCAGCTTGCTCCCTCCTCGTACAGCCCATCTTCGTCTGATGGATGCAAACAGTATAACAAGAATAAAGTACGGTAACCAATGAAATGCGCATACTGTAGGCTGTTAGCATCAGCACCTCCGTTAGTTGTATCATCTACAAAAATCACTACAAGGAGTTGTGGAAGGAACGTTATAATGCAGGTACATTAAGTATCACTTTCAAAGTCAATAGAAGTCTGTCTAACTTGTAGTTCATGCATGAACGTAGTCAATAAAAGTTTTGTTACCATCCACAAACCCGTCACATATGTTCTGAGTTAGCTGTTATTTATCTGTGGATACTTACGGTAAGGTTTATTTAAATGTTTTGTGAATAAAGATGTTAAATCAGGATCAATAAGTACACCCAACTTTCTACACATGGTTAATGTTTACATCATTGTTTAATACTGTAGTTGGACATCAGAAGAACAAAACCTTCAGGTAAGCATTTGGGTTACAGTATGAGCAGAACTTTCATATGGGACAAGATCTTCTACACCAATGTCATCACGGAGATCACTTTGTGTACAATGTCACTATAATGCTGGAAAAATGTCCAGGCCTCTTAGTTGCAGTGAAGTCAAACTGTAATGCAACAGCACACAAAGACACTCTCTAGAAGTACAGTATGTGTCTCAAACACCCTTCTGTAGATTGGGATCCTCATATGGAAGTGATGGTCAGAATTCCACAATCTTGTAGCCATAATGTAACTTAAGAGCTGCAATAGGTGCTTCAGTTCCATTTGCTCCATGCTTGTTTGATATGATTAGGATTGATATTGCATTGTCGCCTTGCACCTCCAGGGTCCGGGTTCGATTCCCCGGCCAGGCTCGATTCCCGTCTCTGTGTGCATGTGAGTTTGCATGTTCTCCCCGTGCTTGGTGGATTTCCTCCGGGTACTCCGGTTTCCTCCCACAGTCCAAAGACATGCAGGTTAGGCTAATTGGTGTTCCCAAATTGACCGTAGTGTGTGAACGTGCGTATGAGTGTGTGCCCTGCGATGGATTGGCACCCTGTCCAGGGTGTACCCCGCCTTGTGCCCTAAGCCTCCTGGGATAGGCTCCAGGTCCCCAATTCATAATATGAATTATATTGCACCACTATTATCAACTGTTTAAAGTTCAAAGTTGCCTAAAGTTAAAGTACAGCTTATAAGTTTGTAACCAAGTGCTTAGTTGGTTGCTTGTCAACAGTGGAAGACAAGTGTCAAGATCCTGAAAAGCCAAATATGAGTACATTTGAACAGATTGCTTATTATTGAGGGGGAAAAAAGGCCAAAACTGTAAGCCTGCATTGATGTAACCAGCCAACATGTACAGGTACAAGTCTTCCTTGTTTTTATGCAGCCAGCAATCGCATTAACAAAATCTTTTTTTTTTTCGCAACTGCATAAAAAACTGTTCTTTTTTGACAAGGCAGAGCCTGAAATCATCTTAGCTCCCGAGTGAAAAGCAGTCCAACACCAGCTGTCATGTAAATCAGGGTCAACTGGAGGAAAAGAGAGCTGGGATTTTGAAAATAAAGAAGTTTTTAAATACATGTTAAAAACAAAGCAATAATATACAGTAGTTATTTACAGTACAGCAAGTCTGCCAAGGATTATCATCTAAACATGAACACTATAATGACTTACAACAGACACAATCCCTCCAGAAAACATGAAACTACTAACATCACATTAACTCACCTCTACTCATCATACTTTATTTATTTCTGAGTTTGAGAGTAACTAACACATGAAATTATTTTTTAGCAAAATATTATCACTGTAATATCACCATGCAGTACAAAACTAATGTGTGTTGCATTTTGGGAGTCTCAGTTGAAGTTACTGAGAAATTGCACTACTGTATGTTACAGTTTATTTGACAAATATAGTATATTAGAGTCTGCTCTGTTTTATAATCTATGCACTCTTGGAAACAAAAAAACTTTTGTTTTTGCTGGTAAGGAAAGTCTGCTTGGTCTAACTTTAATTAGTTTTTACAGTCCTTAGAGTCCAGGTACAATATGTACCTTATTATTATTTTCTGGTAAAAAAAATATATATATACATAGTTAAGGTACAGAACATATCCCCTTGATGGCACCGCTGCAGCAAGGAGAAAACATAAAGTTTGGTCTCTTCAGTTGTGAGAGTGTACCGCACTACTCTATTGCAACCTAATTGATGAAAATGCCAGTTTAAGTTATCGAACTAGATTTTTAACAATTGACTTTTCACTATAAAAAGTCAATAAGTTTCTCTCATAGTGCTCCCCTGGTACTCGTAAACCTGGGCACTTCCCAAAGTTGCAGCACCCTCCAGGTTCTCAACAATCTTGTGGACACAGGACAGCGACAGTGAAATTAGGGCTTGACTGAGGAGTTCTTGTGAGACCGAGAAGGACATGGAGAACATTGGCAAAGAGATGCACGTACAGTACTCCTATAAAGAGTTGGCGAGGTCAAGGAGATTGTTGGTGAGAACTCCCACTAGGGTCCACAGGGCATTTACGGTACCGGGGGTCTTTCTCTCATGATGATTTTGCTAAGTTCTGTTCATGGTTGTAGGCCTCTCATCGACCACTTCTTCCCCATTCTCACCATTAGCAAAACCATGAGCTTGGTGAATATTCTTCATTCTCACTGTGCACTCACCATATACTGTACAGTACTTGCTGAGAACTCCTTGTTCTTGTCAAAGCTGTCCTCAAATCCATATTCCTGGGATGTAACACCATTTCTAGGATCATTTTAAAAGTTTAAATCTCCATTTTTTTATTAGACTGATAGACATGTCCGCAGTGCAAACTGTGTCAAAAGTCATATCTAGAAATGGACTACAAACTACATGGACTCCTTGGACTACAATATTTTCAGAGATTCTTCACTATCACATTAACCTGGTATCCATGTGTGCGAACCTGTTCTGGTGTTTTGACACCTGCTGTACCAAGCCATTATTCAGATTAGTGTAATTAGGATTTAATATCGAGAATCTCATTGTGTCAAGATACTGTACGTATGTGACGTCCTGATTTTCCAAAACCTGACCTCACACCTGTCTCTCAACCTTGACCACATTTACCGTAGCATTTGTTTTAATGTTTGTTGGTCCTTTAAATAAAGGAATTTACCACATGTTGCCATGCCTGACAACTATGTTTTGGGTATCTTTTCAACTAAAAGAGTGTCACCATTAATGAGTGTTGCATTTTAAAAACAAGACCCTACAAAACAGTAAATTAAAGTTGTAATATTGAAGGCATAAATATTTACACCATGCCAGCAGCTGGTAGTACCACCTGAGCTTATTATTAAAGTTTTATTATGTGCTATTCTCAGTGCAATATAATTAATTAGAGTAAGGTCTGTCTCAAACTATTTATTTTTTAATTATAAATAAATATGTAAATGAGAAAAATTCGAATAGAATAAAGACAAATGGTGGCTTAGATCTTTTTCTAATATTTTTATTTTATCTGCGTTCAGGACTTTAGAGAACGATTCATCCCCCCACCCCCCCCAATTTTTGCCCGATTTTCTCCCCTAATTTTGTCGTGTCCAATTCCTCCCAGTCACTAAGGGCTCCCACATTAAGCTCATACCGCCACTCAGTAGGGAAGGCTGTAGACCGCCCACGTGTTTCCTCTGACCCACGTGACGTCACCGACCATTTTTTTTCTAACTGCTTGCTCACACACCGTTGGGGGCGGCGTAACACACTCGGAGGAACAGCGCTATCCGCTCCTTCCGCTTACAGATGCCCTTGATTGGCTTGTAAAGCCGTCGTTAATGTGGGAGCGCGAAGTACCTCTCATCCCTCCCCCTGAGAGAGCTCCGCCAATCAGCTCTCTCTATGCCTCCGGCTGTGAGAGGCAACAGCATCACCTGGGGTTTGAACCAGCGATCTCCGGATGATAGGGCGAGCGCTTTACCACTGTGCCACTCGGAGGCACGATTCATTTTTTTTATTATAATGTTAGACCATATTGAAATTATACTCAATTAGCAGTTGATTGAAACTTGAATGGACTGGCTGTTTAAGTTAAAACCACTAGGATCTGATGGTGTGGTGTAATGCTCAATGTTGCAAGCCAGGTTCCTTAATATTCTAATTCTGATCTGTTTACTGTCCATGTGGCCTTGCTTTCCTGTTTTGCATCACAGCTTTTGAATAGTGTTTTGGATTTTTCCACCTGAACTTTATTAAAATAGGTTGGCTTGCAATTGCACTGGTTTCCCCCCTCCAGTTTCTGACAGATTATTTAGCCAATATCACGGATGCAGCAGGAAAACAGAAGAGGCAAGACGCCAGGATCACCCTGCTGCTATTAGAATCAGTTTAATAGCTTATCGATGCTCTGGCTCCTTACAGCGGTATTGAATCACATCCAAATACATTCCTATTACAGTGTGGATTTTTTCAAGAAAGTCTAGCAAAACCAAAACCTAAGTAAAAAGAATGGCTTCAGTTCCTGCTGTCACAGCACAACAGCCGCCCACAGCTAACGACACCCAAGAGCGCACAAGCCTTGAAAACCTATTACTGAGACTTGTGTTACCGGTTTTCACGTAAGCTCCTTCCCTGGACATATTGTTTTGTGGTGGGACAATCTGCATGTTGGGTGAACAGTGTTGGTCAATTATAAGATGAGGCACATACAGTTGGAGATTAAAGAGAAATGAAAGGTCCAGCACATCTTAAGTCAGAAGCCAATACAATGAGATTACACCTGAGGTTAATAAGGCAGCCGATTACAAAGAGCTCTAGATTAGGATTAATGGGGGTGCCCTCTTATACCCAATCTCAGGTAGAGGCCTACAGGGTGGCCTCCTGCCTTCATTGCCATGGGGATAAAGTGTCATTCACAAGCACCCTAAAGTCGGAGGCCAATGGTTAGCCAAGAAATCCTGACTTTATATACTGTAGTATAAGCTGTATACGAATAATTGTAAAAATATCTCCAATTGTATCCATTTCCTGCCTTTTTGACATAGATATTGCTGCACCCATAAAAACATCGGTATGGTTGGTTTCAGTGTATTTAAATAATACAGTTGGCCAGATAAAATGTTTAAAAGCATCAAAGAAAAATAAACCAATTGAGACTGGAGAGATCTTTCTAAACCCAGCTTATGAAAAGCTAATTTTGTTTTACCAAAACACATGGGTTATGCATCTAATGTTTGCTTAAGATGTTCCACATATTAGATAATTGATACAAGTATATGGTTCTGTAGGGCAAGTTAGAAAATGAACGGCTAATTTATTTAGGACTATTAAATGGGGAAAATTGTTCTGGACTGGAGGATTCATTTGGTAACAGGAAATAAATATTGTTTAAGTTATTAGTCAATGTAAATAAATAAAACAATGAAATGGGCAACAGAGAATGTGGTAAGTTTAGACACTTCTGATGAAGTCAAAAGGATATTACTGCTGCACCGAGACAACTAGGTAACTTCCTCCCAACGATTTCCTTTAATTAATGCCAACAAAGACGGAGACAGTTCTCATCTTCCTCTTTCCTTCCCCTGTTTTTGAGATCACAGGCCTCACACAGTTGTCATTTTGTGAACTGCAAGGCTTTTGCAGGCATGTTTCCGTTTTCATATAATACGTAGAATCAATTATGGTCAATACTGAGTGAAAAACATGCCGGGTATTTATTAAAGACTTCTGAGCTTTTTTCTTGGAAGACTGATAATGAGTCATCCAGCATTTACATTTCTGTCCAGGCTTACTCAACACTGACTTATCTCTGCAGAGCACAAATAGTCTTGTGTCTTAATTTATTCATTTTACCTTTCTCACATCCCTATATATCAGTCCAGTCTTGGAGGCAGTATACTAATATTGCTATTCAATTGCATGAAGCTGGCAACTGGACTAAACATGTGCATTGTTCACTGGCAAATGTCTGATGCGTGGACACACATACATATTTATCTACAGTATCTACAGTATATATAACTATATCTATCACTATACACTATATTGCCAAAAGTATTCGCTCACCTTCTTTTACATGCATATGAACATGAATAACATCCAATTATTAATCCAGAGGGTTTAATATGATGTTGGCCCCACCCCCTTTACAGCTATAACAGCTTCAACTCTTCTGGGAAGGCTTTCCACAAGGTTTAGGAGAATGTTTATGGGAATTTTTGACCATCCTTCCAGAAGTGCATTTGTGAGGTCAGACACAGATGTTGGACAAGAAGGCCTGGTTTGGAATCTCTACTCTAATTCATCCTGTAGGTATCTGGTTGAGGTCAGGTTCTTCCACCCCAAACTTGCCACACTAGATTGCATTCTTATGCTTGAGGGTACTTATTAAAGAAGCTCATGGACGGAATTTGTCCAGCTTGAATAAGTGCAATTTATTTAGTGCGGGACTGATGAGGAGCTCATCAGTGAGGTAAAGGCGCCATCATAGAAAACAAGGAATCAGATACATTAGGATAACGAGGGGGAAAAAAATCCCCTCCCAGACTGTCCTTCGGAGAGGGCAGTGTGGGATCAGGGGTACAAAAAAATACCTCAGCAGCAAGCACAGAAAAACATGTAATCACAAGACATCAACATTGCAACAATAAGGGTACAGGGATAGGAAATGTCCAATGTAGGCAAACAGCTCCAGTCCCTGCAGCTAAAGAGCGCTGGTCCCGATTCCGCCTGCCCACACTGAGGGGAATAAGCACATAATTCATGAGATCCTGGATGAGTCGTCTTTGTGCTCTTGGAGTATTTCCAGTAGGCTGGTCACTCCTATGGGAAAGTTCACTCTTGTTCCAAGTTTTCCCCATTTGTGGATAATGGCTCACACCATTGATTGCAGGAGTCCCAAAGTCCTAGAAATGGGTTTTTAACCTTTTCCAGACTGATACATGTCAATTAATTTTGTTTCTCATTTGCTCATCTTCCTATATATATATATATATATATATATATATATATATATATATATATATATATATATATATATATATATATATATATATATATTACTATATTCCCCATACTGTGGTGGAAACCTTTTTATTCAAATACTTTGCAGAAAGCCAGGGTACAGTATGTGTGCAGCTTGTGAAGCTAGTAGGTGGAAAGTAAGAAAAGCTAGTATGACAACAACAAATACTGCTGCTGTCCACAAGAGTAGAAACTCTTTAAGCTAAACTCCACTGTTGCCCACATTTTTACCCTTTGGGTTAGAGAGCAAGGTGATCTGGTTGCTCAAAATGGATATCACTAATATTACCTTAACCCCCCTGAAGGCAAATCTCAAACTTCATCTATGAAAATAATTCCTTTAATAAAACAGTGTTTAACCTTGCAGTAAAGTTTACGAGACTTTGCCTTGAGGTGCGTTGAGGCTCTGCTGGTGGCTCGCTTTCTCAGGTGCGCTTACTTTTTTACATTGAGTGATCAATCGTCTGCCTGCAGAGGGGCGAGCATCTGTGGTTTAGCCAAGTGAAGTTTCGCATACTGAGAGTTACTCAATAACAATCCTCAGCGACTCTGAAGTTTTGATGTCTTGATGCTAAAATCTGTCAGTGGTGAGTAAAACTGTTCTATGCTGTTTCAAGTGTAGATGATTGATTTCTAATATGTACATGAGAGTAAAGTGATATATTTTTTCTTAGTGTTTTTGCTTGTTAGAAAGTTGAGGCAGGGGTGCAGGATCAGTCAGGATACAGCACTACTTGGAGCAAGAAGGTTTAAGTGCTCTAAACTCTCAAGGGCTCAACATGGTAGCATTTCAATTTGAACTAGAGATCAGTATCTCAGAGCCTTTCTCACGGAGCTAACCCTGCCGAAACTAAAAGTAATGTGTGATCATGGTGAGTCTGGTATAAATTCTAGCAGCTCTGCTAGTAGGTGTGTAAATGTTTTTATTCATAAACTGACATGTATATTATGTGCATAGACTGGAAGTCTATTATTCAGCCAAGTGTAGAAAGATATACTGTAGTGGATTTCTGAAATTTGCACATTTTCAATCTTTAACATCCAAAAAGTAGGTAAATGCCTGGCATACACATTCAGTAGAGGGGCACTGAATTAGAAGTTCATAAAAAATAATATAAATAAACTAAGCTCCATTTGTACACCTTTTGAGCAAGGACTTTGTTCATGAACATTTGTAAGATTGGTAAAGGATGAATTTAATAGTCCATATGCATACTATATTCATACTAAATATTCACGGACAGTGGTGGCTCAGGCAGTTGAGGTGCTGGGTTGCTAATTAGATGGTTGGGGTTCAATCTCCACCACTGGCTGTTGGGTCCTTGGGGAAGGGCCTGGGGTAGCTTTGGACTACGGTTTGGAAGGTCCCAGGGTCAAATCCCAAATTTGTCCCTGTTGAGGCAAGACTCTTTGTCCCTTGAGCAAGGCCCTTAACCTCCAACTCCTCAGATGAGTAAAGAGATTTTAAAAAAAGGTAAGTTGCTCTGGATTAAGTGCATCTGTCAAATGCTTAAATGTAAATAAGCGGTGAAGAAGGTGAATGAATGAATAAATGGCTAAACTTGTCTCTGCCCTGTCTACCCCTACTTAGCTTCCTTAGTCTTTTCTCTTAATACCCAAATGCAATGCCCTCTTCTCTGACTTTTCTTCTAATACAATCTTTCTCTTCAAATAATCTCTAAATCTAGTGTAGCATTGTGCTGCTCTGTAGTCTGACAGAGTCTGCATATGGAATGAAGCAAATGCCTAAATGTAAGTGTCTTGAACCTACACAATAACCCCATACAATCAAGCCTCAGCATTCAGTGTGGTCGCAGAACCAGTTATGAAATAGGAGGGTGTCACGAACTCCTGTCACTCCTCTCGTTTGTTGTTGTTTTTGTTCCCACGCTGTCAGATTTCTCTACTCGCGGTCACGTTGTCTGTAGACTGTCACGTCTTTTCCCACGCCTTCGTACCGCCCCTCCCACACACACCGGCTCCCCATTCACAAATAATTTCTCCCGACATTTAAGGAAGCGCAGCGCGCTTTCTCGCTGCCGAATTATTGCGTGCTCCACAGCCCAGTTTCCTCGCGGTTATTTTTCCTATGATTCATGCATTTTTTTGACCAAGTGCTTTGTTTAACGGCTTTCGCTTTTCGCTCGTCCCTACGGATTTGTTAGACCTGATTTTTGCTTCACGGACATCGACCCACGCCTCGCCCCTCGACTTCGCTATCGTCTTCCGCTTCGGATTGTTTGACCTGCCCTTGACTGCTCTCACGGACACTGACTCACGCTTCGCCCCTTGACTTCGCGATTGTTTCTCACTTCCGGATTCCACATCCTTCGAGACACCAACAGGTGAAACGCCTCTGCTCCTCTCAATCTCTGCATCCACGTCTGTTTTTTCCACTACATAAAGGCACCCAGCAGCCATCCTCCACGTCAAGGTGAACTACAGAACGTCAGAGAACCGCTTCAGAGCTGCACCTCTGTCCTCCATTACAGTCCCGTGTTCATTATACACCTGTATTCCGTGAGAAAGTAACACCAAGCACTACCAACCCTATCTCCTACATTTTCATCATTAAAGCCCTTTTAAGAATATCATCCCAGAGTGGTGTCTGCTCTTGGGTCCTATCAGCCTGCCTGACCTCGCACAGCGTCGTGACAGAATAATTCGGCCCGAAGAATGGACCCAGCAGAACTGAGCCATCTGAGGACCGCACTGGAGAGTCAGGGCACTCTCCTTGGCTCACACCAGCAGGATATCCAGTCAGTCACTCAGACCCTGGCATCTGTCTCTGAATCTCTTGCTAAGCTCACGATCCAAGTACAACAGCTCCACACGACCTCCTCTCCGGCCGCCACTGCCACCCCACCACCGGAACCACGCCTTCCTCCGCCTCAGGCTTATGATGGTGAACCAGGCACTTGCCGCTCCTTCCTCTCCCAGTGCTCGCTGGTGCTGGAATTGCAGGCCTCGACCTTTCCCACAGAACGTTCAAAGGTGGCATATGTCATTACACTGCTGACCGGGAGAGCAAGGGAGTGGGGAACGGCAGTATGGGACGCTCAGGATGCCTGCTGCTTTAGCTTCGACAGATTCACTCAGGAGATGAGGAGAGTCTTCGACCGCTCATCCTCTGGCCGAGAGGCGGCTGGGAAGATATTAAGGCTTCGCCAAGGACCTCGTTCAGCTTACGACTATGCGATTGAGTTTCGCACCCTGGCGGCCTCCTGCAATTGGGACGAACAGGCTTTGTTTGATGCCTTTTTGGAGGGACTTTCCGAAACCCTCAAGGACGAGCTTATCTCCCGTGAGCTACCATCTGATCTGGACGAACTCATGGACCTCGCTGGGCGGGTCGATGCTCGTATTCGTCTCCGACGTGATCGACCTCAGACAGTCAGGAGGTCTCTCTCTCCTCTCACCCTTCCACGCTCACCTGCTTCTCCATGTCCACCTACTCCTCCATGCCCACCCGCTCGCCCATGCCCTCACTCTTCTCCTGAGGAACCCATGCAGATAGGTCGAACCCACATCTCCTCAGAGGAACGGCAGCGGCGACGAACAGAGAGAGCATGCTTTTATTGTGGGCAAGCAGGTCATTTTCTCAAGGACTGCCCGCTAAAAAAGTAAGCCCTCCAGTTAAACTGGGAGTTCTGGAGGGCTCCACTCACAAAAACCTCCCTAACACACGTTCATGTTTCACTGTCTCCCTCGTCCATGACAACAAGTCCCATGCCATGCAAGCCCTGATTGACTCCGGGGCCGATCGGAACCTAATTAGCCTCAACACAGTCAGAAACTTGGGAATTCCTGTACATCGTCTGAACCCCTCTTTCTCTGTGCGAGCCCTAGATGGTAGTAACCTCCCTCCCATTACACACCAGACAACTCCAATTACTCTTCGCATTTCTGGCAACCACGTGGAGGACATCTCCCTCTTTGTCGTCAACAGCCCCTATTCTCCGATCGTTCTTGGCCGCCCCTGGCTTGCTCTTCACAACCCCCACATCGACTGGGTTAAGAACATTATCCTGGGTTGGAGCCCCTCATGCCTCGCCTCCTGCCTCCGCTCAGCTGCTACTCACTCTCCACCTCCCATCATGATCGACGAACATCTTGACCTTTCTAATGTTCCACCAGAGTACTCTGATCTCAAACTTGCCTTTAGCAAAGCACAAGCACTCTCACTTCCCCCTCACCGACCTTATGATTGTGCAATAAACCTCCTCCCAGGTACCACACCCCACCAAGGTAGAAGCTGTCACTGATTGGCCGGCTCCCACTTCTAGACGTGACCTCCAACGGTTTCTGGGATTTGCTAATTTTTACCGACGATTCATAAGGAACTACAGCACCATTGCTGCCCCACTCACAACACTAACCTCCTCAAGACTCCGGTTCCAGTGGAACGAACAGGCAGAGGAGGCCTTCCAAAGGCTCAAGACCAAGTTTACATCGGCCCCTATCCTTACTATCCCGGATCCCTCCATACAATTTGTTGTGGAAGTGGACGCCTCTGAAACAGGGGTGGGGGCAGTACTGTCTCAGAGAACTCCCAAGGATAACAAGCTGCACCCCTGTTCTTTTTTTTCTCATCGCCTTTCACCCGCTGAGAGAAATTATGACATTGGAGACCGAGAATTGCTAGCAGTGAAATTAGCCTTAGAGGAGTGGAGACATTGGCTAGAGGGAACTGAACATCCCTTTCTCGTCTGGACAGACCACAAGAACCTGGAGTATTTGAAAACAGCTAAGAGACTTAACGCCCGACAGGCCAGGTGGTCCTTGTTTTTCTCCAGGTTTAATTTCACCCTATCTTACCGCCCTGGAGCCAAGAACTCAAAGCCAGATGCTCTGTCCCGGCAGTTTTCCTCGGACCAGGTCTTCTTGCCCCACGAGACCATTCTTCACCCTCGCTGTTTAGTGGCAGCCACATTACTACACATTGAAAGACAGGTAAAACAAGCCCATGCCCAAGGTCCTACCCCAAGTAATGTTCCCCAGGGTCGTCTCTTTGTTCCTGCAACCATGCGCACTCAGGTCCTGGAATGGGGACACAACTCCAAGCTTGCTTGCCACCCCGGGGGCAAACGTACCCAGTTTTTGATCCAACAACGTTTCTGGTGGCCCACGTTGAAGGAGGATGTTATCAAGTATGTGGCGGCATGTGACTCCTGTACCAGGAACAAGAGCAGCAATAGGCCCCCGGCAGGCCTCCTTAGACCACTCCCAGTCCCTCACCGCCCTTGGTCACATATCGCCATCGACTTTGTTACTGGACTACCCAACTCCAGTAACCATACTTGCATCTTAACTATCGTCGACCGCTTTTCCAAAGCTGCCCACTTCGTGCCGCTCCCTGGACTCCCTTCTGCCAAACAGACGGCTGAGTTACTCATTCTCCACGTTTTTCGCCTCCATGGTCTCCCCACGGACATTGTCTCGGATCGAGGTCCACAGTTCACAGCAAGGTTTTGGAGAGCTTTCTGTAAACTCATTGGAGCCACCACAAGTCTATCCTCAGGCTATCATCCACAGACAAACGGCCAAACCGAGAGAATGAATCAAGAGTTGGAGGCAACTCTTCGGTGCATGACCTCTCAGAACCCAACCTCTTGGAGCAGATTTCTCCCGTGGGCCGAATACGCCCACAACTCTCTCCCAACTTCCTCCACGGGTTTGTCCCCATTCCACTGCTGCCTGGGCTATCAGCCACCTTTGTTTCCTTCCCAGGAGGAGGAGGTAACAGTTCCTTCTGCCCAGGCATTTGTCCGCAGGTGCAAAAGAACCTGGCTACAAGCCAGAAGACAACTCCTCCAATCTGTCAAAAACTATAAGAAACAAGCAAATCGACGTCGCTCCACAGCTCCAAGGTATCACATCGGCCAGAGGGTCATGTTATCCACAAGGGATGTTCCCATAAAGACGATCTCTCGTAAACTCTCACCCAGGTTCATCGGACCCTTCACCATAACTAAGATCATCAACCCCTCTTCTGTAAGATTAAGTTTACCTTCCACCATGCGTCGCATCAACCCAACCTTTCATGTATCCCAAATCAAACGTCTAATTTCCAACCCGCTATGTCCGCCCACCCGCCCGCCTCCTCCTCCCCGGATCATAGAGGGTGGTGAGGCATTCACAGCCCGTCGACTCCTCAAGGCCCGTCGCCGAGGGAGAGGCATTCAGTACCTGGTAGATTGGGAGGGTTATGGACCTGAGGAGAGAACCTGGGTTCCTGCCAAGTTCATTTTGGACCCCAAATTGTTTACGGACTTTTATAAACGTTTCCCTGAGGCGCCCCGTCCAAACGCCCAGAGGCGTTCGTAAGGGGGGGGGTACTGTCACGAACTCCTGTCACTCCTCTCGTTTGTTGTTGTTTTTGTTCCCACGCTGTCAGATTTCTCTACTCGCGGTCACGTTGTCTGTAGACTGTCACGTCTTTTCCCACGCCTTCGTACCGCCCCTCCCACACACACCGGCTCCCCATTCACAAATAATTTCTCCCGACATTTAAGGAAGCGCAGCGCGCTTTCTCGCTGCCGAATTATTGCGTGCTCCACAGCCCAGTTTCCTCGCGGTTATTTTTTCTATGATTCATGCGTTTTTTGACCAAGTGCTTTGTTTAACGGCTTTCGCTTTTCGCTCGTCCCTACGGATTTGTTAGACCTGATTTTTGCTTCACGGACATCGACCCACGCCTCGCCCCTCGACTTCGCTATCGTCTTCCGCTTCGGTTGTTTGACCTGCCCTTGACTGCTCTCACGGACACTGACTCACGCTTCGCCCCTTGACTTCGCGATTGTTTCTCACTTCCGGATTCCACATCCTTCGAGACACCAACAGGTGAAACGCCTCTGCTCCTCTCAATCTCTGCATCCACGTCTGTTTTTTCCACTACATAAAGGCACCCAGCAGCCATCCTCCACGTCAAGGTGAACTACAGAACGTCAGAGAACCGCTTCAGAGCTGCACCTCTGTCCTCCATTACAGTCCCGTGTTCATTATACACCTGTATTCCGTGAGAAAGTAACACCAAGCACTACCAACCCTATCTCCTACATTTTCATCATTAAAGCCCTTTTAAGAATATCATCCCAGAGTGGTGTCTGCTCTTGGGTCCTATCAGCCTGCCTGACCTCGCACAGCGTCGTGACAGAGGGTTACATGAAGGGCAACCAGAATAAATTTTTTTTTAAAAGTAGATGATGTGGTGAACCTCATAAAAGAGAGAAAGCCAAAGGAAAGAAAAAAATAATACTAAATAGTGGACGGTTTGGATTCAGCAAATCAAAATAATGGCTACCTAGCAATTCTGAAAAATGCTGAGCTGGAGTGTTGTATAAGAGAGATCATGAAATAAGAATTGGGATGGTTGCTGTATGGAATCCCTGAGATTATAGTAGTGTTCTTTTATAACAGATATATATATATATAAGTCAAACAACAAGTCATTCTAAAAACGCTATTGTTTGGTGTTTTAATGGTTATTACAATTATTAAACATATTTAACTTGAATCAGTATCATGTTCAAGATTCATTCAAGTTTCAGAAGACTTACAGTACTTTCACTCTTTCCTTCACTTCTCTAATAGGCTTCTTTACTGAACCACTATCCCATTTATCCGATAATTCCTTGCTTTGGGGGATTTGTACTGTACATAAACAGCCTACATACATTACATAAAATGTAAGTGCAAATCCACAGAGATGATGGTGTCTATGTTTAGATAACTGTGTAACTATTTGCTTGTTTATAATATTTTTTTGTTTTAATTGTATATGAGCTACAATGATTGCATCTTGCTCTAATTACAAATTCAGTGTTAATTCACACATACTCTTATGCACCATAATTCCCAGAGAACCTTCAGTTTTGTTTTTGTACAATAAGTAATTATCCTCCAAATCTATAGAACTGCATGAACCAGCTCTGACCTCATTGCTTTGTATTTTTTATTTATTTTTTTGTTTCTGTTTTGTTACCAATTTTAACAGCTTAAACATATTTTAGAGTGAGATTTTCTCCTGTATAGGGAGACAAGCTTATTATAAACTATACTGGGAGAACAAACTACTTTTTGGCACTTTGGCGAGAGCTGTTCTCTGATAAATATACTACTGACTGACAATTACTGGAGTTCAGCACCAAGGTCAGCAACACATCTAGCACATGAAGCAACTCAAAAACAATGACTGAGAGAAATACTGAGGGAAAAAAAAAGGGAAAGGACCCTGAAGTCTGGTACATTTGCATAATGTGAACCCTCTGTACAATGTCTTGGACTGATCAATTTAAAGTCATTTATCAATAAATGCAGAAGAGCACAATTGAGCACGTCATGCACAAGTGTTTGAGCCTCTGAAAGCATCCAATCTTATCAGGCGCCCTTCGCACATACCCCTCACCACTGTATGTCTCCTTTTTTATCTCTAGAGTAAATAGTGACCCTGTCAGGCCTCATGAGTAAATGATGGTCTGTTTTCTTGTGTGTGTGTTAATTCTATACTCTTGTGAAGACCGTTGTATTGGTGCCTTGCAGCTCTGGTACCCCTGGTTTGATCTTGAACGTGGGCTATTAATTGGGTTAGTAATTGCCCATAGGTGTGAATACAAATGTGGTGCTTTGCAATGAACTGAAGGATTATTTGGCATAAATTCAGCCTCCTTGTGTCCAGTGGAAGTGGATTCCATATCCACCGTGTCTCTAACCACAGAAGTTGTAGAAAGAAGCATCTAGCCAGTATGAGATATCCTCCTTTTTTGAGACTTGATCAAGCTCCTGACTCACTGTAATCCAGGTCTGTATATTATACTTTATATAAATACAAACTCATGTGTACAGTGGTGTGAAAAACTATTTGCCCCCTTTCTGATTTCTTATTCTTTTGCATGTTTATCACACTTAAATGTTTCAGCTCATCAAAAACCGTTAACTATTATTCAAAGATAACATAATTGAACACAAAATGCAGTTTTTAAATGAAGGTTTACGTTATTAAGGGAGAAAAAAAAACTCAAAATCTACATGGCCCTGTGTGAAAAAGTGATTGCCCCCCTTGTTAAAAAATAACTTAACTGTGGTTTATCACACCTGAGTTCAATTTCAGTAGTCATCCCCAGGCCTGATTACTGCCACACCTGTTTCAATCAAGAAATCACTTAAATAGGAGCTACCTGATACAGAGAAGTAGACCAAAAACACCTCAAAAGCTAGACATCATGCCAAGATCCAAAGAAATTCAGGAACAAATGAGAACAAAAGTAATTGAGATCTATCAGTCTGGTAAAGGTTATAAAGCCATTTCTAAAGCTTTGGGACTCCAGCGAACCACAGTGAGAGCCATTATCCACAAATGGCAAAAACATGGAACAGTGGTGAACCTTCCCAGGAGTGGCCGGCCGACCAAAATTACCCCAAGAGCGCAGAGACAACTCATCCGAGAGGCCACAAAAGACCCCAGGACAACATCTAAAGAACTGCAGGCCTCACTTGCCTCAATTAAGGTCAGTGTTCACGACTCCACCATAAGAAAGAGACTGGGCAAAAACGGCCTGCATGGCAGATTTCCAAGGCGCAAACCACTTTTAAGCAAAAAGAACATTAAGGCTTGTCTCAATTTTGCTAAAAAAACATCTCAATGATTGCCAAGACTTTTGGGAAAATGCCTTGTGGACCGACGAGACAAAAGTCGAACTTTTTGGAAGGTGCGTGTCCCGTTACATCTGGCGTAAAAGTAACACAGCATTTCAGAAAAAGAACATCATACCAACAGTAAAATATGGTGGTGGTAGTGTGATGGTCTGGGGTTGTTTTGCTGCTTCAGGACCTGGAAGGCTTGCTGTGATAGATGGAACCATGAATTCTACTGTCTACCAAAAAATCCTGAAGGAGAATGTCCGGCCATCTGTTCGTCAACTCAAGCTGAAGCGATCTTGGGTGCTGCAGCAGGACAATGACCCAAAACACACCAGCAAATCCACCTCTGAATGGCTGAAGAAAAACAAAATGAAGACTTTGGAGTGGCCTAGTCAAAGTCCTGACCTGAATCCTATTGAGATGTTGTGGCATGACCTTAAAAAGGCGGTTCATGCTAGAAAACCCTCAAATAAAGCTGAATTACAACAATTCTGCAAAGATGAGTGGGACAAAATTCCTCCAGAGCGCTGTAAAAGACTCGCTGCAAGTTATCGCAAACGCTTGATTGCAGTTATTGCTGCTAAGGGTGGCCCAAACAGTTATTAGGTTCAGGGGGCAATTACTTTTTCACACAGGGTCATGTAGGTTTGGATTTTTTTTCTCCCTAAATAATAAAACCCCTCATTTAAAAACTGCATTTTGTGTTTACTTGTGTTATCTTTGACTAATAGTTAAATGTGTTTGATGATCAGAAACATTTTGTGTGACAAACATGCAAAAGAATAAGAAATCAGGAGGGGGGCAAATAGTTTTTCACACCACTGTATATATCAACCCATCTAGGTTTGTGAAAACTTTCACATGTCACAAATTTCTCTCCAAAACATTTTTAACAGTTGTAATGATTTTCAGAAAATGCTAAATTATTTTACACACAGTAATATCATTAACAATTTAGAGAATTTAGTTGTTTTATGGGCCACACTATTATTCCATAGCTTAGGGAGATGTCACTGTGGGCAGTGCAAAATGAAACATAAGGGCTAACTTAAATCAAGTAAACCTTCCCGTCCTTCTCATTCTGTCATGTAATGTTAAAAAAAAGTTTATTTATTATTCTTTTTTTTAAATTATGGCAGCAACCATGATTCAGTCTTCAGGGTAGACTGGCTAATCCCCTTTTACTCCGACAGAGAAACCTCACCATCAGGTAAAACACATTGGCGGTAGGGGTTTGCTTGCATACATCTGTGCACAAATGATATGGTAGTGTTGACTCATCCCTCACCAGGGATAAGTCAGGGTAATAAAAGGCTAGCTATGTTCATTCTGGTTGTATACACTGTCTATCCAAAAAGAAAAAAAATATTTAAATAATTGCCTAATTGGAAAATTGTCCAATGAATTAATAAAACCTGAAAGGATAATGGTCATGCCTCAACTTTGGGACAGAAATGTGATCATGAACATCCATAATCAGAGATCACTTAAACACTTGATGTTGCATCATGAAAAAATTGAAATAAAAATAACAGCTATGTTTAATAGTCAAAGGTAGAGCATTTCCACAAACACACTGTAACAAGAACTCACAGGATTGGGACTAAACCAAACTGGACAAAACCCAGTTGTTAGTAATCCTTATCAGAACAGAAAGCATTACAATTGCTAGGGAGCATAACGATTTTGGAGCAATGGGAAAAGATCATGTGGTGTGAGTCCAGAGTGACCCTATTCCAGTGGGATGGGCGCATCAGGCTAAGAAGGGAAGCGCATAAAGCGATGCGCCTACTGTATTATGTATAGGCCCCTTGTTCAAGGCAGTGTTATGATCTGTGGTTGCTTTAGCTGCTCAGGTTTAGGCTAGACTCAGCAATGTTATGTGGGAATAAAATAAAGTCAGCTGATGACCTGAATATACTTAATGACCAATTTATCACAACTATGGGGCTTTTCTTCCCTGATGGCATGGGAATATTCCAGGACCACAATGTCAATATTCATTGGGCTCAAATTGCGAAAGAGTGGGTCTGGGAATCATTTAATAATCATTGTCACACATTACATAATTGACCTTAACTCTAGAGAAGTCATTGGGATATGTGAAGAAGACTTTATGAAGTGGCTTGACTCTTCTTTCATCAATGTAAGATATTAATGCAACTCTGGATAGGAATAAATATTGGTGGATTTGAATAAACTCATTAAAACAATGTCAAAACAAATGTACACTACTGTATAATGTTTGCTAAGCTTTAGTTGGTTAGTTTACTGCAAAAGCTAACCCTGCAGACTTTAAATAAATCTATAAAGTCCATTGCCATTAAAAGAATCCAAGACACACAGCATTTGTGGAAATGCTTTTAAGAAATCAAAGACTTGAATGCCAGACACCTGCAACAATTGGGTTAGTAATTGCCCATAGGTGTGAATACAAATGTGGACATACTGTACAGTATGTGTGCATGGTGCTTTGCAATGAACTGAAGGATTATTTGGTATGAATTCAGCCCTCTTTTGTCCAGTAATGCTGAGAGCGGTTCCATATCGATCATGTCCCAGACCAGAGAAGGTGTAGAAGGCCAATCTAGCCAATTGGAGATCTCCTTCTTTTTGGAGACATCTTCTTTCCAGATGTACTCAAACCTCAGCAACAAAACTGTTTCCATGTAACAAATGTCTTCCTACAAATTACATGGATAGTTACAGTATATGAATATCCCAGTTGAATAAAACTTTTTTCTTTCAATGTAGCTAGCTATCAAGCCTGTTTGGTGTTTTGATTTTAATCTGAGTTGTCCCTTTCATTTTCACTCATAAATGTTTCGCCATTAATGAATGTAACATTTTGTTATAAAAATAAAACAGTATATTTTAATTGTTTTTATAACCGTGTGAACATACAATTGCTTATTTTAAATGTGTTGACTTTTAACTGTTGTTGCACTGACAATTTAAAAGCATTTGCTTAAAAGGTTCATGAGCACCCAGTATAAGTGCATGCATCCTCTTAAATAGAAAAGTAGCTCTATTTGTGAAAAGGCTAAATTTAAGCACGTGTACTCAAAAAAAGACAAGAGTGAATTAATGCAAGAGCAAGAAAAGTGTAAAGAGGAGGTTTGCTGCAAAATGAGATTAATTCATTCTGGCATTTGTGAGAAAAGTTGTTGAAAAAGATGCAACATGTAGTACAGACTGGTAAAAAAAAAAAAGGATGTCAAGGCAAAGTGGGTCTTTTGATTATGCAGAATAACAGAACACACTTATGAGAGTTAAAAAAAAAAATAATAAAATCCCCCTTATTTCTCTATATAATCCCCAGCTAAACTAATGCACTTATTCTTTTGTTTCACTAGTGCTTGGGTACCATCAAGGTAGAAAGTTTTTCATGATCAGACATGATTATGTCTGAAACCGTCCTGCCAGAAACTCCTTTAATGTTTCAAAGTTTTGAAGTGAGGTCAAGACTATAAGGAGGATGTGTCTCCTAGCTGAGTTATCGTAATGTGCAAGTGTTGTTCGTGAAAGACAGTGTTTGTACAGTTCAAGTGTCTCTTCCAGATGTAGGCAGCAAGTTATTCGTTGTTTTTCAACGAACAGGTGTTCCATTTGCTGAATATTTACAGGAACAAGTGCAGTGAGGTCCAAGCCATCGTCAAGCCAAGGTCATTTACAAACCTACAGATTGTATTGCACCATTCAAAGAGTATCATCACTGTACTGTGCCCGAAGTCATCTGTAAATTTCAATCAATTTTATGCATTCATTCACAAGAAATGTTATCATGGATTCTGGTATGACTTAAACTAGAACTTGACCATGCCCCTTGTATTATTTCAATATCTTATTTTCGTCTTATCAGAACTATTTTTTTTAAATTTTGCAACACACTACAAAACAAAAAAAATATTAATTAATAATTAATTAATTAATTGTGTTTAGGGCAATGCAATTTCATTTAAATAATATGTTGGTTAATGTCTTACAAAATGCTTTGTCGTGAATCAAACTGGCACGTCATTGGAACAAGATAAAAGAGGCACAAAAAACATTTATAATTACAATGGCTGTTGAAGATCAAGACAACCATTAAAACAATGCATCATCCGACCGCTCCTGTGACGACAGCACATTATGATGGAAATCAAAGACTGCTGAAGCAACTGCGCTGGCAGTCAAGATTGAAGAAGAAAAAGTTGTCTTCTCTACAGTGCTGAAATTGAATGCATTACAGAGCATGATTTCACAAAGATCTTATGCCATATGTTACAGTACATGATAAAACAACATATAATCTCAGAACTGATTGCCTGTAACTGGCATAGTACACTTCCCCAACTAATGTGACAGTTCCTATTAAATAAATTATACTGTAATAACTCACTAGAAAGAATCCAGGTCTCCATAGCCAGTTACAGTTACACGTTCAAGTCTGGCATGTTCCATTGAGGAGATCCAGGTTTGCTCCTTCTATTGACTTAAAAAGACATGTACCACACTCTCTGAAGTGATCCAGTATTATCATCACAATATCGGCTGGTCTAGACGTATGGTGACATCTTAATGTATGAGATCCTCCTTATGAAGATCCAATCAAAATGCAGGGATCGATATTAGTTCATTCCATCCTTACCTGGCGGAATTTTCTGTTGCCAGAAATATTTTAATGCAAATGTAAAGTGTTTTTTTTTCTTTTCTTTTTTTGTAATTATAAAGAGTACCTTTTAAAACTTCTTCTTTCCTGTTTTTTATTCAGGTGTAACTAGAATGGATTTTGAATGACAAAAAATAAGACTGCAGTATAAATCCTCATATATTGGTGAAGATTTTGCTTCTATATATATTGGTGAAGACTTATGCTGTAAAATCTTGGAAATAGACAAATAAAATCCTGGGCTTATAAATAGTGACACAATAGTACATTGAAGTTTCAGTGACGTGTGAGTGCTGCTAAGTGCTTTTTAAAAAATCCAGGAATGAGCTGCCAGTGTTGGTTCTCAAGCTTGTTGGAGTGACGGGTGCATAGTACTGAAAGTATGCCAGTTGATGAGTTACGCTGGGTGATGCTGCATGTCTGACTCAGACATTTTTAGGAACTCAACCAAGGTATTCAAGCTCAATAAAAGGGCCACCTCAATAAAATCTCTTATTTGAGACAGTGCCCTGAAAACAGTTGATAACAAAGTCAATAATCAGTCTTCCAGGGCATACTAGAAAATCACCTATTTTTTTTCATCACAATTTTGTTAAACAGATGAGCAGAAAAAAAGCATTTAGCCAAGAGGCGGACACGATGAAGGCACATAAATAGTAAATCAGATATGTGATAAAGATGTGAAAGCAAACAAGCTTACATTTGCAGACTTCTTAATCACATAACTGTAGATGCAGTAGATAAGGACAGGACTACAAACTATAGCAGTAAGGCATCTCAAAACACCTTGTTTGGTATAACATCCATATTTATATTGAACCTTTACAATCCTGCTGTTCCCTTTTAGGCAGGTACACTGGCTTAGCACTGTCACCTTAATCCTCCAAGATTGGGGGGTTGAATCTTGCCTCCGGACTCAGTGTGTGGATCTTGCATGCCCTTCCTTTCATCCCGGAGCTTCAGTTTCTTTCCACAGTCCAAAGACTAGAGGTTTCTACAGTAGATTGCTTGTATGATTGTGTGTATGTCTGCTTGTGCCTTGTTATGTGTTGGGTTCCTATTCGGGGGTACCCTGCCTTATGCCTTAAGCTCCCTTTGAATAGGCCCCAGGCTCCGCATTACCCTGCATAGAATAAGCGCTGTAGACAGATGATGGATTCTTGTTTTTAACAGTGATGACACAGATTGGAATCAGACTGAATGTACAGTATAGAATGAATACTGGCTGCTTCTATAAAATGACATGCTAAGCTGTATTAGATATTGTTTTTCGAGCTTCTCCCATTAAAGGTCACCAAAGCAGTTCACACATTCAGCACATTTGGTGTGAGCCCAGGTTTTTACACTGGACCCCCTTTCTGGTTTGAAAGTGTTGGAGGGCAAAAGGTTGCTACAAGCTGCATCATCTTTGCTGACATCCTCTGCCCCAAAAGAGCGGCCTGACTACCGCCACATCGGCCTTGGGATTGTGCGATCGATCGACTCCGCGGTGAACCGTTACCCCACGGACGCGTTTACCCACTTTCACTCCCCGAAAGGAGAGCCATGGGGGAGTACATTACTGAGGCTATTCAACAGGGCTACATTCGCCCATCAACTTTCCCAGCAGCCTCCAGCTTTTTCTTCGTGACCAAGAAAGATGGTGGATTAAGTAAGATTCCCCGAGTCGTGATCTCTGTGACTGCGACGTGTGTGGTTCCCGTTGTCTCCCGGTGTTGTCAGTTTGGGACTTCTCGACGCTCCTCGTGCCCGCAAAGAGGAGAAAGTAAACCAACCATTAATCCGTGCTCTCCACTCGACTACCGTAATCTGAAATCTAACACCGGCTACTGAACTGCATCTCTTAACCTGCCGTAATTTACACCATCTTTATACCTAACATCTTGTGGAGTCCGTCTGTGTTACAGCGGTAAAAAGACAACACCGGAGCATAAGCACCAGCTCAGGGCCAGGTATAAAAATATTCCTGGAATGGTTTTAAATCCCATTTGGCACTGATCCATAAAACAGATCTGTAACAGATCAGAGCTACATTTGGACATAATCCAGTGCAGTGTACATTTTTTTTTATTTCATTTTTTATTAAAATGTCTTTGTCCATCCATGTTTCCTTTTGTTTGTTTTATAATTATTTATTATATATTATTTGGTTTTTAGTATTTGATACAAATACTGTTGGTTCTTGATCCAAAGCTTCTCTTCTTGCACATTATATATACAGTAGGAGCAGTAGAAGCTCAAAGGGTTTTCGGGGAATTCAAGAAATACATCAAGTTTTTAAATTAAGATTTGTTTTTAAATCTTGTGATTATTTAATAGCTGAAATTTGGCATAATAATATTCTCGTTTGATTATTAATATTTGGAAATTAATTAAAAGTACTTTTTTGAAGAGGTAGCTCATTAATTATCATTTGAAACCAGACATTGATTCTCCGACGTTCATTCCACAACCTTGGTGCCAGAGAAGAAGAAAAAAACACTGTGCATGCTTTCCTTGTATCCAGAGAATTGGTGAGCCCAACCATGCAATGTTAAAGGTTTGGACAGAGTGTGATGCAGAGCAGGGTGCGATGAATCCTTTAAGGCATATACAATAGGCACTTGTCCGTTTGATTCAAGTCTGATGTGGGCAGCTAAAGGAAGCCAGGATAGCAGGCGGGGTTGAGCCTGGCACATGGAAGTGGCATTCGTGGATTGAGTTTATTTTAAAATAATGATATTGATGATGTTGTAATGTTGTTACAAAGAAAAAAAAAAGCTGTCACAAGGTTGTCAAATTAATATTACTGTAGGAAGTAAGAAGCTTGGTGGTCCATGATTGCATGACAAAATCTATCAGTTGTCCAGGGAGATCACAGGATCTTGATATCTGGTTGGATCTCCAGGGAATCATTTTGCTGGGATTAATTTACAGCCTTTTATGACTAGAGATGTCTGCTAGATACTGTATGCTCAGAAAGTTTGGTGTAGAAATGTGAGAAGGAATAAAAAAAGGAGAGGATAAGTTTCGTCTCATCAATTCAATTCAATTCAATTCAATTTTATTTATATAGCACTTTTAACAATGGTCCTTGTCTCAAAGCAGCTTCACAAAAATTAAAGAAATTTAACAAAAAAATAAAAATAATAATAATAAATTAATTAATTAATAAAAAAAATAATAATAATAATAATAATTATTATTATTATTATTATTATTATTATTATTATAGAAAAGAAAATAATTGGAAGTGTGGATGTGTGAGACAAATGTGCAGATAATAATGAGACGAATGAATGAAATTTCTCTGATGAGCAAGCCAAGGGTGACGGCGACGGTGGCAAGGAAAAACTCCCTGAGATGGCATTAGGAAGAAACCTTGAGAGGAACCAGACTCAACAGGGAACCCATCCTCATTTGGGTGATAACAGATAGAAATGATATAACATCTTGTGTGTTGTGCAGGTGAAAATTCAATATGACAGAAATTATTTAAATTGACATGAAGACCAGTTCAGCATAGGGACGAGTCAGTAGGTGCAGAGGGCAGATAATCATCAGCAGAGCAGCTTGGCTGATTATCTCAAAGTCACTTGAAGTCACCCATGTCACTGTCCCTCCAAGTAAGAACACGCCATTGCCATGCTAAAGAGGAAGGACAAGAAAGTCATTCAGTCACCAGTAACAATTTTATTTCTATAAAAAATAGAAATTGAAAACATAAAAATTTGAAATATCAGTTTGTCCTAGTTGCTGCACGGTAACTGGTTAGCAATGTTGCCTTGTACTGTACCTCCAGGGTCACGGATTTGATTCCTGCCTTGGGTCTGTGTGTATGGAGTTTGCATGGTCTCACTGTGCTTGGTGTCCTTGACCTGTGCTCGTTTCCGCCCAATGTCCCGTATAGAAATATAGTAAAAATATATAGCACCTGTCTGCACTGGTTTGAGTTGTCTCTAAAAATACTTTTATTTCTTTATTACCATGTTGTTGCTCACCTTTCAGAGAGATGTACTGTAGCATATGTGTTTGACTAGTGTTAGATTTTGATGTATAAAATCAAAATCCATAATTGAACAGAGTGATGAACCAAGTAAACCATCTGTACCCCGTATACAGTATATGCAGCTGGAGACATCGGTCTAATCAAAGGATGCTTGCAGAGTACAGACAGATAAACATCAGTAGAGTAAAATAAAGTGTAAGTAAAGCCACCCAGGCACATATCCATACAAGACGGGTGCAGATTCATTAATTTCAGTAACAAACTCGGTATGGTATCAGAATGCAAAGGTCGGTCTGAAATAAGGCTACAGGAGAATCTTTGCAAAATATACTGCATGTAGGCAAAATCATAGAGGACAGTATACTGTATGTACATCGTGTT
Source organism: Channallabes apus (assembly GCA_030522415.1). Taxonomy (NCBI): domain Eukaryota; kingdom Metazoa; phylum Chordata; class Actinopteri; order Siluriformes; family Clariidae; genus Channallabes; species Channallabes apus. The sequence continues at coordinate 16,124,399 of CM060109.1, forward strand.
CGGTAATTTAAACTCCTCATTTGCAAAATCTAAGAAAAAGTCAAAATGTCAACTTGAGATAGTAAAAACATAAGGGATAGAGGACTTTTAAATGAACAAGAAAACAGGATGAAAAATTTACAAATTTCAATTTACAAAGCTCAACACAGACTTCAAGAGGCACTCTAATGTGTCTTAATTTAGTTAATCCATTTGGCACCAAAGCAGTTTCTGAGCTACATCTCATGAGGAACCTTGAGAATCCCCCTTGAGCTTCCCCTGCAGATTCCCTGCCCATTGAGCTTTGGAATGAGCAGCAATTGGAAAAACAGCCGAATGTGGTGATCTGCAGGGTCCAAGCAACCTTCACGAATGCTACCTCTAGGGAACAGTTATTGCCAAAATACATATGAACATTAACAACCTTAGAGAAAAGTGCTGTTCATGTTTTGTTGCTAACATTTTAAAGTGACTGAAGAAGGATTTCCTGCCTCAGGTCTGTGTGCATGAGGTTTGCATGTTCTCCCCATATTTGGTGGGTTTCCTCCAGGGGCACCGGATTCCTCCCACAGTCCAAAGACATGCAAATTAGGCTAACTGGTGGTCCCGAATTGCCTGAAGTGTGTGTGTGTGTGTGTGTGTGTGTGTGTGTGTGTGTGTGTGTGTGTGTGTGTGTGTGTGTGTACTGTATGCCTGTGCCTTTATGATGAATTAGCACCCCATCCAGGGTAATCTGCCTTGTGCCCTAAGTACCCTGGGAGAGTTTCAGCACCTCCCTGTGACCGTGAACAGGATATAGCGGCATAGAAAGCAATTAAAATGGTCTTAAATGTTTTATATACCCTTCCTTTTTAATCATTATTAATTTTAGTTCAGTGGCTTACCTCATCACATATTCAAGTCCATTTATTTGATATATGATGTGGCCAATACACAGACTTACAGTGGCGGCCAAACGCATTGAGACCAAAGTGAAATTCAATGTTTAAATGACATCCTCAACTGTTTCAAAATAACGGAAATCAATGATAATAAGAATAATTTGTTATTTTATGCAATGACATTGCTATACAACAATCAATATTGAGTATGAAGTCCTGTATTCTTCAGAAGCTGCTGGATCTGGCTGGGCATAGAGTCAAAAAGATGTCTGCAGCCCTCTGGAGTCACTCGATCCATCCATGCCTGCATTATTGCTTCCCGAAGATAATAGGAGATCGGAATTCACTTCCTCCAGTGATCCCTAGTTTTAGCCCTTTTTGTGCAGAAGTCGACACCCCGGCTTTAGAAGTACATAAAATTTGTTTCATCCGTTAACTAAACTGGCTGATTCTAATTAGGACAACTCTTCAGATGGATAGAATTAATTAGTGACATCACCTGGTTCGTGGAAAACGACAATACATTAAAAAAATATCATGTGAGAAGTAGCCCTGCTGATATTCATCACAACAGCACTACTTCTTGTGTGATATTGCTTTTATACAACAGCTCCGCAGATCTGCCGCAAATCTTACAAGTTTCTCTTTATATTTCAAATTATTCTGTTTTAGATATTAGCTCCTTTAACTTTCAGGTTTTGTGGTAATATCTCAAATAGCACTAAATCACTTGTTCAACACACAAAGTAGTACCCTTTATAAGTAGTTATTGAAGGATTTGGGATTCAACCGTGAGTTAAAAGCTAGTTAGGAGTAAATCAAACAACACTGGGGCAATTCAAACAACTTTTAAGAAATTATTAGGTAGACAATGTGCTTCGTATAATGACATTGTTATCAGATGTGTTTTCTTGTTGAAAGTTCTCATGTGACTGTTTTAATGTGGGTTTTGGCAGGCAGCTGTTCTCTCCTCAGTACTGCAGACCATGCAGACCTACTTCCACTCATCCTGTGACCAATTTAACAGTTATTATAACACATGGGAAGTGGAGGGATACATATAGTGAAATGCCCCAGTGCTGTTATCATCACTCATGAAATGCCTTTCATCCAATCAGATTACTCACTTGGAAACAGCTGCTGTATACAGTAATACATGTTCATCACTGTGTGTGTGTGTGTGTGTGTGTGTGTGTGTGTGTGTGTGTGTGTGTGTGTGTAAATTGTCAGGCAAATGTTTTTTACACACTTCAAAAAAGAAAAAACAGTATGATGTGTATTATAGTCATCTAATATTAATAATAGAATTATAATGTTATTATAATATAATAATCATAGCATCATAATATTATCAGATATGTAAATGTATACGAGAAATACATTTAATATTACAAATTACTACAATTCCTGAAGTATGCATACACTTCTGGCTGACTCAGTGTGTGTGTGTGTGTGTGTGTGTGTGTGTGTGTGTGTGTATACAGTGGTGTGAAAAACTATTTGCCCCCTTCCTGATTTCTTATTCTTTTGCATGTTTGTCAAACTTAACTGTTTCTGCTCATCAAAAACCGTTAACTATTAGTCAAAGATAACATAATTGAACACAAAATGCAGTTTTTAAATGAAGGTTTACGTTATTAAGGGAGAAAAAAACTCCAAATCTACATGGCCCTGTGTGAAAAAGTGATTGCCCCCCTTGATAAAAAATAACTTAACTGTTGTGAGTTCAATTTCTGTAGCCACCCCCAGGCCTGATTACTGCCACACCTGTTTCAATCAAGAAATCACTTAAATAGGAGCTACCTGACACAGAGAAGTAGACCAAAAGCACCTCAAAAGCTAGACATCATGCCAAGATCCAAAGAAATTCAGGAACAAATGAGAACAAAAGTAATTGAGATCTATCAGTCTGGTAAAGGTTATAAAGCCATTTCTAAAGCTTTGGGATTCCAGCGAACCACAGTGAGAGCCATTATCCACAAATGGCAAAAACATGTAACAGTGGTGAACCTTCCCAGGAGTGGCCGGCCGACCAAAATTACCCCAAGAGCGTAGAGACAACTCATCCGAGAGGCCACAAAAGACCCCAGGACAACATCTAAAGAACTGCAGGCCTCACTTGCCTCAATTAAGGTCAGTGTTCACGACTCCACCATAAGAAAGAGACTGGGCAAAAACGGCCTGCATGCCAGATTTCCAAGGCGCAAACCACTTTTAAGCAAAAAGAACATTAAGGCTCGTCTCAATTTTGCTAAAAAACATCTCAATGATTGCCAAGACTTTTGGGAAAATACCTTGTGGACCGATGAGACAAAAGTTGAACTTTTTGGAAGGTGCGTGTCCCATTACATCTGGCGTAAAAGAAAAACAGCATTTCAGAAAAAGAACATCATACCAACAGTAAAATATGGTGGTGGTAGTGTGATGGTCTGGGGTTGTTTTGCTGCTTCAGGACCTGGAAGGCTTGCTGTGATAGATGGAACCATGAATTCTACTGTCTACCAAAAAATCCTGAAGGAGAATGTCCGGCCATCTGTTCGTCAACTCAAGCTGAAGCGATCTTGGGTGCTGCAGCAGGACAATGACCCAAAACACACCAGCAAATCCACCTCTGAATGGCTGAAGAAAAACAAAATGAAGACTTTGGAGTGGCCTAGTCAAAGTCCTGACCTGAATCCTATTGAGATGTTGTGGCATGACTTTAAAAAGGCTGTTCATGCTAGAAAACCCTCAAATAAAGCTGAATTACAACAATTCTGCAAAGATGAGTGGGCCAAAATTTCTCCAGAGCGCTGTAAAAGACTCGTTGCAAGTTATCGCAAACGCTTGATTGCAGTTATTGCTGCTAAGGGTGGCCCAACCAGTTATTAGGTTCAGGGGGCAATTACTTTTTCACACAGGGCCATGTAGGTTTGGATTTTTTTTCTCCCTAAATAATAAAAACCCCTCATTTAAAAACTGCATTTTGTGTTTACTTGTGTTATCTTTGACTAATAGTTAAATGTGTTTGATGATCAGAAACATTTTGTGTGACAAACATGCAAAAGAATAATAAATCAGGAGGGGGGCAAATAGGTTTTTCACACCACTGTATATATATATATATATTTATATATATATATATATACACTATATTGTCTGGAATAACTTTCTATTATGTAAAAATTGTGTTGTATAAAATACATGGCTGTGAATGTAAACAATTTATGATCTGTTGTGGCAGGGTTAAAGAAAATAGTCCTAATGAACATGGATATGCGAATTATCTCTCTTGTTGAGTCTAATGTCTAATTACAGTATCTAATCTGTTATCCAAGATCACCTAAGTGACCCAGGCTAGGGTGTAATGTTTCAAGGACTGCCACCATTCAGACATACACCAGACTCACATCTTGTGAGCTTCATGCTTGCTTTATTTTATTAAAGTATTTATTTGATCATCCAAAGCATAAATTAACAGTCGTAATACGGTGTAAGTAAACAATGTAAGCAATGTTTATTCCTTCAAAGGAAAGAAAAGTACAAACACACAAAACAAAACATGCATTTATATTATATCCTGCAATGAAACATTGTGATTAGAGCAAATGACATTTTAAGTGCAAAATGAAAATGCATACAACAGTTTAAAAAAAAAAAATCTTGAGTGCATGCTAGCACAGACACAGAAAGGGTACAGTAGCATATTGAAAAACAGCTTTCATATTTTGCATTTGCATGCCTGTGGCTTTCAAAAGTTACTGCCCCACTAGTGTATCTGCGAATTGTTAATGTAATTCTCATCTGCTTTTAGGTAAAGCTGCGAATTCTTCTGTTTGTAAATCCAGCAGGGGAAGAATTACATTAAAGCTCTCATTCTTGAACTGGAACGTGTGATTCCATGTATGTTAATCACGTGGCTTCCTGAATTTTCCTTATTTTGCATGATGTCTCTCTTGCATTTCTCAGTCTGTACGATCTCAAATGTGAAAATAACCCAATAAACCCACGAGTTTACCATTCTTTTACAATCCTCTCCTCTTTTTGAACCTTTTAATGAAACTGTCAAACCCAACAGTGAGGTCATTAAAAGCAGCACATTTGCTACAGTAAATGTGTTCATCATCAAAAACAAGTACATTGATGAAAACCAGACTTGATCATGAAAAACATCTATCTTTTGTTTGTTTGTTTTTGTCTTCGTGTTGATTAACTTTTAAAGTAGCCCCTGTGTGCTAAACTGTACCAGAGGAATACTTAAAGCATATATTACTCGACTATTACTTGACTGCGTTTGAAAATCAATTCCAATTTGCAAAATCAGGCTTTGTTGTGTTCATTTGGTAGAAAAGTAAGCGGTCGATAACGCGATCAGCGATGCACCAGTGATGTGTCATTTGAATGAAACAGACGTCTGCTGACAAGAATGTGCTTTCATATTTAATTCAAAATCTTCTTAGGGGAAGAAAAAAAAAAGGTTAAATTTAACATCTTAAAGAGCTTGCTGGTTTTGATAATTGAGAACAAAGAGTTTTCATTCTCAGGGTTCAAAGTAGTTTTGAAATCCATCAGTATACAAAGAACTCTTAAAGAACCTGATAATAGTGGATGTGAAGTAGGCTGTCAATCTTGCTTCAAATGAATGTATTTATTTATTAATTTATTTGCTTACTTTCTTACTTGTGCATAAGTGCATTCAGCTGCTGAAATTCGTGATTAGAAGACATTATTATTATTATTATTATTATTATTATTATTATTATTATTATTATTAACTAGTGAATCAGACTACTTATTATTTATTTATTTATTTATTTATTTATTTTAAACAGTGGCAGTAAAAGATGTGTGGAGACGTCCAGAAATATAAAGTCAATTGATAACGTAGTAAAAAAAAAATGTTAGCAGGTGTTTTACACCTTCCTCCTCTAAATCTTTAATCCCCCAGGATTAAAGTGTATATAAATCACACTACAATTCTTAGTTTAAAAATGATTACTACCTGTACCATTTGCCACTTTCGTAAATCTTTTTTTTTTTTTTCTGGCAGTGTTTTAATGGAAACTCAACCCCATCATGCATAAGCAATCAATCACTGTACGTGCCATCATGATGGAGAGAATTCCATCGCTAAATATTGCTCCAAGCTACTTCAAAGAAAGTAACTTGGTCTTGCGTTTGAAACAGATTGCTTTTCAGGTTGATCAGTTAATGAAGACGGACAATGTGACGATTAACTTGTAATAAATTCTAAATGGTGTTTTATATTCATAGTCACCAGACACGTGTCCTCTTCTCCATTGTACATTTTTAATATTAATATGATTTTATCCATATGATGAGAATGTAACTGGGAATTAATTTCTTTCGCCAATTCAGCATTTTAGTCTTAGTGAAAAGCAATATCGTGTGTTAATTAATCTGACCATATTCTGGCAGTTACATAATTATCATGAAAAAGTTTAATTAAGTTAACAGTGAAAAATAGTGACAGATCAGTCCACTGATATTAACCCGAGCTCGTGTAAGGGTTGTCAATTAATCTAATATGCTCTTATATAACCTGCGATACGGCAATCTACCATATACTATACAGCAGTTCATACATTAACAATATTGAATATGGTTTACTATAAATGGATTTCACTTTTTACCATTTTAAGGTCTCAGTCCACAAGCCTTCTTGAAACTCTTCAATTTATCACCCACTGTGGACCTAAAAACAGACTGAGAAAACCCCAAGCACACTATGTTTGCCAGAGCAGAAATGGAGCTTATAGACATCGTGATGTGTCTGTTGCCGTCAATCATAAGAAAAAGCGGTGTGGAGTATGTACTAACTATGAAAATGGTCCAGATGCAGCTGGGAAGAAACAGAGCAGTCTGGACAATCCCCATCATCGTCACCCTCATCTGGTTTTTCTGTTGAGAATTTGCTTTTGAGCCAGGGCCGGTACTCTCGGCCATCTTCTTGATATGTCCGCGCAAATAGATGAAGGTTCTCCCCCAAGAGATCGACAGTGTAAAAACGGGAATGACTAAATACAGAGTAAGTATCAAGTTGCAAAAATCTGCAAGGAGTAGGCTGATGTTTTTGGTTACCACAGTCGTCGTTCCATTCGATGGGCTGGATGTTGAGTTCAAGGATGATGAAGGAAACAGGTATGGGACGGTACCCATGCTCATCGCGGCGAAAAGAATGATCTGATCCACTATGAAACCACTGCAAACTACGGTTTTAACATGCTTTTGGATCCAAATGAGAACAGTTGAGTTATGAGGAACAACCTTAATGTGATAAAAATTACTGATCCAGGCATTGGATGAAAAGCAGGACGTGAAAGCTAGGTAAACCAAAGCTTTAGTTCCTACCAGAAGCCAGTTAGGAACATTCATAAAAGTGATGATTACTGTCACCAATAGGAAACAATGCTGAAACGTCGAGGTGAATACCATGGCTGTTAGCAAAAGCTGCAAAGGCTGACGAAGACTCACTCCAGCTGCTGGACGACATAAACACAAGATAAAAATTATATTTAAAACTGTAGCAATTATCGAAAATGGGGCACAAATCATGGCATACAACTCGTTCCCAATCATAATTGCATCCCTCAGCTCTTTATCTAGACAAGCGTTGCTGTCATCTACCGGTTTCTCTTCTGCCTCTTATGCATTTTATATGTCCCCTATTTACATGGATTCACATTAGCTGAAGAATAATATGTTAATGAAATGTACTGGACCATATGCTTAAACCAAGTATTATATGCAAAATTACACCTGGATTAATAGACATCACAGTGATGTCACTTCATAGGACCTGCAGTTCAAGTAGAGGCTTCAGACCTCAGAGCAATGTCTGTCTGAATACTCTGTGTCTCATTTTGATGGACAGTCTAATGGAAAAATTTGGTAAGTTCACTTTCACCCAGCTGAACGTGAAGGATGGGACATCAGCCAACACGCTAATGCCATCTGTCACACCAATCTTAGACTCACAGATCAAATCCATAGCAGATGGCCTGATGCTTAAGGTAGATGTCACTTGCATCAATCCACAGAGGACTCGCCAGCTGTGATGTCTCACAACCAGGTCACATTTCTGCTGCGTAAAAATGTCTTCATATAGGAATTTTCATTTCAAGTGAACTCTCATTGTCATTCACAAACAATCAGTCATATTTAAATGCAATAATATGATTGGAAGATAAGAACACGGGATTGCACAGGTGCTTTCTGGACCTACAGGAGATGATAAAGACTACTTTTAGATCTTCATTCATTCATTAAAAATTCATTTTTTAATTAAAAATATTATACATAGTGTGTAGAAACTTATAAAATATACACATACTTAAATTATTTTATTACAATGGCACCCGTCAAGGGTAGGATATATCAGGCAACAAGTAAAAAGTCAGTTTTTGAAAGTAACTGACTTTTTATATGAGCGACTTTGACAAGGGGTGAATTATGATGGCTAGACGACTGTTTCAGAGCATCCCGGATTACAGCAGGTCTTGTGGGATGTTCCCAGTATGCAGGTGTACTACCTACTAAAGCGGTGAGCTGGTGACAGATGGTGATGGCCATCCAAGGCTTCCTGGAGAGTGTGGGAAGCAAAGGCTAACCTGTCTGGTCTGATCCCACACAACAGCTACTGTAGCAGAAATTGCTGAACATTTTTATGTTGCTATGATAGAAAGCTGTCAAAAAAACCCACTGCTGTGGATGTGTAGTTGCTGCGGCGTGCCCGTGCTGACCTGTGTCCACCTTCATAAGTGTCTACACTGGACATATGAGCATTAGAACTGGACCACTAAGAAATAGGAGATGGTGGCCTTATTAGGTGCAATATGCCTGCAGAACATTTCTCTTCCCCAGGTAAGACACATCCATATGATGCAAACAAATTTTGTTTGCATCATATAGATGTGTCTTACCTGGGGAAGAGAAATGTTCTGCAGGGTAACCTTGGTCCATGACCTTCATGTAGTTACACATACCACCTATTCATACATTCCTTCATGACAACAGTCTGCCTTAGTGGAAGTGGCTTCTATCAGGAGGATAGAAGCCGCACAACAAAAACTGAGAACTTGACAACGTGTTCACAGTGTTGAGTTGGCCTCCGAGTTCTCCAGATCTCAATCCAGTGGAGCATCTGTGGGATGTACTGATCTACAGAATATCCACCGCACAACTTACGGTATATGACTAAAAGGATGCGCTTCTAAGGTTTTTGTGCAAGATACCACAACACATCTTTGGAGGCCATGCAGAGTCCTAGACTTGATGGTTCAGACGGTAGTTGTCGTGGTGGGACAAGAGAGAGCTACTGTAAACAATATTAGACTGGTGTTTAAATGTTACAGCTGATTGGTATATATGGTACCTAGTGTTTATAATATCTGGGCTAGGTTTGAGGTACAGTAACACATTACTAAAATAGTATCAGTGATGTAAAAATGATGTAAACACCCTTATGCTTTTTTGAGCTATAGGAGGTGTCACGCTGGACGGCTCACTGCAAAAAATTTCCACCATCTAGTGGAAATGTTTTATTGGTAGATCATTTTGCTGAGTTGTTTTGTTCTGCTTAATTGCAGGGATGATTTTTTTTTTTGCAGTTTGTACAGTTATTTAAAATAAACTTGTACACTCAGTGTGCTGCTTATAAATACTGCTCAACATTTCAGCAGTTAATTGCTTTTAACATGGAGCCATCTTGTCCACCCATGGGTTTTTATGGCATTTTTCTCTCTCGCTCTCTCTCTCGCTCTCTCTCTCTGCTGGATTTTTCTTGTTAGCAGTTTGACACTTCTATACAGCCAAAAATATACAGAAAAACATTTAAAATGGTGGCAGTGAGAGAGAGAGAAAGCTTTGCAAATGAGCAATCCATTCATGCGCTCGTTTATAAATGGCCTCGTCCTGATGGCTGGGCCAGGAGAGGTTTACGCAGTCACGCCACCATTAAAAGGAGTAACAATAGATGAAGACGGGATATGTTAAGCGAAGTTAATGAACCCAGGCTGATCTGTGTATGCAAAACCAACACCTGGGTTGAGGGAGAATTGTCACCACATATTTTACAACACTGCTTTTCCCCCTTTCCTTTTCAGGCAAATGATGGCTTTCTGTTTTTGTGCACAGTGCAAAGGATGTTTGCTGTGAGCAAGATCTAGCCTTGAAACTCTGTGCTGTGGTATTCTCATTAAAAAGGAAGCAGGGCTGACTCTGAGGAAATGTTGAGAACATAACACGATCCTAAACTGTAGTTCAGTCCAAACTAAGATGTCATGGAGAATGAAGTGTGAAACCTGGGCACTGCTGGACCAGAGTTCTTAACAGGATTTTAATGCGTCAGTAGCTTGGCAGAGTTAGGGATTCGCTGGCGTAGTTCCTCTCAGTATCAACTGGCTCTTTAATCCACACCACCAAACATCTTTATTCTGCAGACATTTATGGATTAACTCAACGTGGTAGGTTAAAAACACAAAAACAAAAACAAACGAAAAACGTCAAGATGATCAGGGGGGTGTTCTTCGTACGTCGCTAACTCAGTTAGTTGGATTTGATTGTTGTGGATTTGTCCTGATCTTGGATTGTTTTGTTCTTCGACGCTCATCTCGCATTTGCTGTCATAGCAACATGTCCGTAAGCTTGAACCTGCTCGGTAGCAGGTTTATTTCATGTAAACAGGATTAAGGCTGCGCTCCTGCCGGGTTCTGATTGGTTGAAATGGTGATGATTGGTTAAAGAGCGCTGAAGTGGACTATACATACATATTATATATACATATTATATTAGAACATAAATTCATAGGTTTATTATTATTATAATAAACTCTAGGCACGAGACCATTAATTCAAATTCTTGTATAATGTTTATTTTGTAACACATTTATTTTTCAGGGGTTTGTTATGAATATGCAAATATATATAATAAAAATTATTTTTTTATAATGAAAAATTGGACAAAACTAATTTTATTATAAAGTAAACAATATAAAAGTATACATGTTTTTGAAAAAAAAATCATATTTCTATTTTTCCATATACAACATATTTATTTTCATATTTCTTATTTTATTTTATTGTCTCATGTAATTTGTAAAACATATGTGCATATTATGTTCTAATATAATATTTGATAGCAATTATGTGTGTGTGTGTGTGGGGAGGGGGATCCATGGTGGGGGGGGGGGGGGGCATTTCAGCGCATAACAGGTGTTACAAAAAAATTGAGCTTGTTCTTTTGTCATTTCGTCAACCAATCAAAGGGCTTGTGATCAGTGTTTCTACTGTCGATGCATATCGCCTTTTAAACCAACGCACGAACGCGCAATAATCCTAGACAACTCAATCTGGCCATACTAATCAACAACAACAGGTGTGCTGGAAGAACCAGCTTAGCCAGGTCTTAATTAGCACGATGATCTCATCTTAATGTGTCAATTCATCCCGGATGTTTCAAGCGACGTACGAAGAACACCCCCCTGATCTCAGTTTTGAAGCTGAAATGACAACGATGGATTAGTCGTTCTAATCAGTTAGTCTTTGAATGACAATTGATTGCCACAATCTTCACATTAAATACACTTCATTTTATTTAGATACCATCTTTGAAAGCAGTTTAATTGTAAAGTGTGCATAAAATTGTTTTAATCATAACTGACAATCGACAGGATCTAAAAATTCAAGTGTGTTAAAATGGAATAAGTGAAGATGAGCCTTAGAAACCAACTGATTATTTCAATATTCTGAACCATAAAACAGATAATTAAACCATCAACCAAATAATCTGATTGGACGATGCAACGAGTGGGGATAATAGACAGTAACAGCATTGGGATGTATAACTATATTATTACTACCTATTGCACCTATTGGTACAGATGTTCATGGCAGTGGTGGTTCAAACGGTTAAGGCTATAAGTTACTAGGTTTCTGATCGGAAGGTCGAGGGTTCGATCCCCAGCCCTGCAAACTTGGCACTGTTGAGCCCTTTAACCCTCTCTGCTTCAGGGGCGCTGCAACTTGGCTGACCCTGCTCTAAAGCTTCCTAACTGGGATATGGGAAAAATCTTTTCACTGTACTTTAAAGAACATGTGACAAGTAATTTCAAACAACTGTCACAGTGTGGCTGATGGTACAGTAGGTCTGTATGATCCGTGGTACCAGAAAGAGGAGAGAGCAGCTGAGAGCATTCCAAACTGGTCATGAAAGCATTGTACAATAGAAATACTGCAACAGCTTCAGTTATGTCTGTAAATAAACAAGTGAGTGCAGTGTGTGAGGAGCTAGTCGAAAGCATTCCAAACAATTCTATACTAGATTTAAATCATATTGACCCAGGTTCCTACAGCAGTATAAAATAATTTCACAAAAATGCTGATAGATGGACATTATTAAAATCCAAAAGTGACCCTAATGAACATTTTCATATGAACACTGGTATTTGTGGATGTTGTGAGAGTTAACAGGACATTAACTTAAATCTCCAAGCTCAGATTCAATCAGACATGGTCATTTCCCAAATATTTTCTATTTCCAAGAGATTGTCCCATTTAAAACTGCAGGAGGGTAACCTATTGTTAATATAAGATTCAGTTGGCCGTGTCTGACCTGTACCAGTATCTTAATAAATAGCCAAAGTCATTAAATTAATTTTGACCATTATTGCATACAATAATGAAAGTATTGGAAAAGCAAGCAACTTTTTCTTTTTTCCCTTTTAATACTATATTACACTGAAGACAATTGTTTGAAATTAAAAGGTATTGAATTTTATAATTTTTTTTAAACATAATTTTAACAACATGTGTATGTTAATGCTGTAGCTGAAATATGCCTCATTTTACCATACCTCGATGTCCCTTTACTTCACCTCTCCTCCTTCAGTGTTTCTGTAAATGGGCTACTGCTGAGCCATGGCCCAGATGAGAACAGTAGTGCTGAGCAACCAGTCAGGGGTGGGGTATCTTTTTATGAGGTCACATTAGAAGGAAAATCTAACTGGCTCCCAGAACAAAATGGAACAAAGACAAAAAACAGGAACATTTTCATGATTTTTTTTGTTTGCTTACACTGACACACACACACACGCATGCATCTGAATGGCTAAAATAGCTAAAATAGAATATAATCTAAAATAGAATTTTGCATAATCCATGACAGCTAGAGTGCTTCCTTTGCAGTTAAAGCAAAAAAAAAAAAAATTAATAAAAAAAATAATAAAAAAACAGCTAGAAATTTCTGTAAATATTTCAAAAGATTCTAATTTATACTTAAGTTGCTGCTGGTGCTGTCATGTGTAATGAAACCCTAAAGCCATGTAAATGTCCAGATACTTTACAGAGACAAAGCTAATGGGAAAGCAAAAAAATATATATCTTCAACATTTAAAAAAAAAAAATCGGTGCGTGTAAAATGCTGTTTATTCGTCTTTCAGCGTCAGCTCTATAAGCTCTATAGCTACTTCCAAAATCAATGGCAATTTCTTTGTGCCAGGAAATAAATGAGGCTACAGTACATGGAAGGCATTACAGAAGCAAATGTACTCTATAAGACATGAATCGTAGTAAAATCCAGCCTGATTCCATTAGCAGGAACGACTAGCTTGTATTTCTACTATTTGTAGCGTGATGTACTTTCTTCAAAATAGGTGATGTGTGACCTTCAGTTCTGCGATGCTCTGCATCTGGGTGGGGGAAAAATAAAAATAAATAAATAAATAATTGAAAAAAATACCCTGACTGTCCAAGCTGACATCTGTGGAAGTGTTTCTTTTAGCATCCAAATATGTAGCTTCCATATTCATTTCAATCTGTGTTCAATGTAGATGCTAATTTTCTCGGCCACGTTGTTGCTGCTTTCATGTTCAGATCTCCACTTCTGGTTACATCAGGTCACCTTGTAAGCTTCTATGCATTTTAGTCCTCGTCTTAAACAGATTACTGTACGTGTTTAATTTTCCATAATGTTGGCCATAATAACGATTTGTCGCAACTTCAACAAAAATACTAATGCAGTGTATTTCTTTGGCATCTTTATACTTTAAAACACAAGTGAAAAAACATGCAACATCCACCCTAGTGTGTTCTAGGTAGATAAGGTACAATGCACTTATTCCATATGCATTTAATAAAATGTTTTCAGCCTCGTTGCATTTCAGCTGAAACTGTGACTAACGCATTTTACAAACATGCCATTTTTATGAAAAGGTGTTTCTTTATAGTATAGTACAGTGCTATCCTTTTCCCTGACTTTTATTCTCTTTCGGAGGATTGCATCATGATATTGCCGAAGCTTTATAAAAGAAGCAACTTGTTAAAGCATAGATTGATTGTTATAGCAGTTTGGGTATTTTTCTTCAAACCCCCTGTGATTATTGCAGCGCTTAGACGTTTTACTCACAAATTCAAACAACAACTGGTCAAATACAATTGCTACATTTTTCTGGATTTCAAATATCACTCAGTTTATTTCAAGAGTGATATTTAAATTTTTGATATTTGATAGTTATATGTAGTGATATAAAAAAAAAATCTAATTGATTCAAATATCACTGTTTATTTCAAATACAACCGCTACACTTTTCTATATTTCAAATTTTCTGTATTTCACATTACTGTGTGATAAACTTGAAATGATTCAAAGAATTTATATTAAAATAAAGTGAGCTAACAGAAAAAAAAGAAGTGTCAAATGTCCATATCACTCTAAATTGTCTGGTTAATTCTAATGATATATTCGTATATAGATAACTGCTTGCATATCATGTTAATAAAATTTATTTTTGATCCCCTGATCCGAAAGCGTTTTTCAGTCTCTTCAGTAAAGTGATCACCCTGATCCGAAAAACAGACTGAGAAAAGCCCAGACACAAAATATTTGCCAAGTTAGATATGGACATAAATGTCATCATGATATGTTTATCATTATCCATTGTTTCATAAAAAGTTGTAAGGAGCACAGCCATGAGCATGGCAAACAGACTGGAGGGGATGAACAGAGCAGTCTGGATTATTCCTATGACAGTCACACGCATATGGTTCTTCTGCTGAAGATGAGCAGAAGAACCAGTAGTTTCTTCCATTCTCTTGATGTGTTTCCGCAGGTACAAAAACGTTTTGCCCCAAGAGTTTGACAAGGTGAATATCGGGCAAATTAAATAAACCATGAACAATCTAGTAGCCGCTGCGTATAAAGGGCCGTTTACAACCGTTTTTCCTGTTAACAGCGTAACGTTCAGACTGTCTGATGATGACGGCAGCAGGTACGATGCCGTACCCATGGACAACGCAGACAGAAGCAAGACCTGATCAAAGACGAATCCGACAAACACTATCGTTTTAACGTTTTTCTTATACCAGATAAAACATTTCCAGTGTTGTGGGACGATCTTCATGTAGTAGAAAATGCTGATCCAAGAATTGATCGAGAAACCGGCGCAGTAGGTTTGAAATATTAGTGCCACGTTTAGTACGAGGAGCCAGGAAGGTGGCGTCACAAAACACAGGACCACTGAAAGCATGGCAATCAGTTGCTGAACTGTTGAATTGCCCAACAATGCACACAGTAACGAGTGCATAGGCTGGTGAACGCTCACTCCCACAGGTGGCTTACAAAGACAGAAAATGAAGAAGACATTCACTATGGTGGCACAAATACAGAACGGTGTGCAAGTGATGGCAAAGGGCAGTCTCTGCAATTCAATGTATATGTCCATCGTGACTCCAGTGACATGACCATCTAGTGTTGCTCTCTTTTTTTATACCAGAATTCTAGCAGTTTAATTGCCCACAAGCATTTTGAAAGATGGGAAATGTTAACATGCTTTTAATGGGCCTTGAACAGGGTGTGTATGCAAAACCCTGGGGGGGGGGGGGGGTTGTCTACACGGTGTTACTGTTGGATTTCACATACAGTGGGTATGGACAAGAATCACTGCCTTTTAGGAGACATTCATATTCTGTTTCTTCAAAATATAATATAAAAACAGAACCAACACACACACAAGACAAATTCCTTAAAACGGGAAGAAAAAGCAGCTTTTCAGCTTAATCACTCCAACTTGCAACATACAAATGAGAGAAAACAACATCAGTTCAAGACAGAAAAACAAAAAAAGTGCGTAGAGCACACTGCAGTCGTTCTTGTGAACATTCAGTGAGTAATCCTTTAAAATTGACAAATACCATGTTGCGAACTTGTTGTTGAGACAAACCTGTTTGTCACATCTGCCACATGCCCCATACAGTCCTGACCTCATTCCAAGACCTTTCCACATGTTTTGGGGCAGTAAAGGAGTTCCTGGAAGGCCAGTGTTTCAGACATGCATGAGGTGGTCCAATCATGGTCAATAGTTCAGGACTGGAGTTTGTTACAGTCTACCTGAGCCTCCAATAACAAACTGAACTGTTATACTCAACTTCCAGCCACCTACCACACAGTACAGTATGACTGCAGATCAATGCCTGCTATCCATTATCACCCAAATGAGGATGGGTTCCCTGATCAGTCTGGTTCCTCTCAATGTTTCTTCCTCTTGCCATCTTTGGGAGTTTTTCCTTGCCACCGTCGCCTTGGCTCGCTCATCAGGGACCATCTCAACATTTTGATTCATACACATTTCATATTTCATACCAAATTTCTAAACACTAGTATATTAGGGGACTGTGTAGAGAAATAAAGGAAGTTTTTTTTTTTTACTCTGATAACTGTGTTCTGTTATTCTGCGCAATTTAAAGTCTCGGTTTGACTTGGATGCCCTTAATAGTCTGTTAAAGCCCTGAGTTTGCATACTTCAGTCTTTTTACTGATTTTCAATAATGTTCATGTCTAGGACCTGATGAGGCCATGTGAAGACATTCCACACACATTCTTTTTTTTTCCCTCCAGTCTCCACTCTATGTATGGTCAATTTGGTAAAACTGCAAACTGTTATAATTTTTATGTTGAAAGTGAACTTTCTACCAGATTTCCCCTTCAAGAATATGATGGTATTTTACAGCATCCCCCTATCCTCACCAGGCTTTGCTGAAGATCATTCTTAACACTCCCACAGCATGTACAGTACGTACTGTAGGTACGGTGTTCTTTAGATGATGCCACAGTCTATTCTTATACACCAAATCTACCACTTTATCTTAAAATCAAACAGTTCAAACTTGCTATTTGACCACAGCACCCCTTTTTTCATGGCCTCAAAAGCCTCACTGGCCATTTTTCTCGCATGCCATGCTCTTCCCATAAAACCCAAGGGTTCTGTACTGTAATTCTTGCCTATTGGAAACCTTGCTGTCCAGTTTCCTTTTCACTCTACCATCCAGTTTGAATGGGAAGGAACAACTCTATTTATGTGATAACCTGATAAGTACATTAAGTACATTAAGATCATCATCTGACTTGATTTTATTGCCACATAACAATGCTGAATCTAGACCCGACCAACTGAAGCAACCCGAAATCATAACACTGCCTCAATAGGTTTGTACAGTGGACACTATGCATGATGAGGCATCGCTTCATTCGCTTCCCTTCTTATCTTGTCCAGGTGTTTCTCTTATGGACATTCTAGTCACATTGTATGTGGATTTTTTTTCCCTTTCTGATCCACACAAATGTTTAAGTGATTTTACACTCTTTCATGATTTCTTTCTTTATGATCTTTTTTTTTTTTTTTACACAAAGTTTAAGGTTCAGCACGATCCTTCCTGGTCTTAACAATGTGCAGAACAGTTCTTAACCCAATTACATCCATTTGAAAAAATGGAACTCCAACTCCATTTCTTTGCTTGATACAGCCCAATAATCTGACCACTCTTAAATACATCTTCATGGTAATGAATACAGCAGGAAGAGTAATATTTCCTGCATCCATCCCTAAGCTAATCATGCATTTAAAAAAATATATATATTTTTTTCTAATTCTCATAATTTTGTGCTTTCTTTACCTACTGACAGTAACAAAATGTTTGACTTTGCACTACCAGCATTAAACAGGATGATTGAAAGCCATCTGTTCAAGACACCCGACACACCTGACTCAGCTCATCAGCTAATTAGTAGGTTTTTTATTTATTTATTTTGGACTGAGAAAGGTTAAAAATGTGCAGTGTACTGAGAATTCAGGATCACAGGGCTCATTTAAACCATGCATTATTTGTCTCTGAGAAGGAAAACGTGTATACCCGGAGATAAAGCTACTGTGTGCCAAATGGCAATTAAAATCACATGGGAAAGAGTGATATTGAGAGTTAATGTGTGCTGTTATGCTGTACAAACTGGAGTACCATGCATATAATGAGAGTAAACAGTGGATATTGAAGCCATGTGGGTGTTTTTTTTTTGTGCCTTTCAATATTAGAGTGAATTTTATAATATTGTATGTGGATTGAATTCATTTAAGCGTAATGGCACTACTGTAGCTGCAACCTTTTTATTCGATATACTTTCCATCCATCCATCTAGGGACCATGTAGCCCAATGGTGATACCCATTTTTATGGCCACAGTAGGTCATATATTCACACACTACGGGCCATTTTGAAACGTTAATTAGTCTAATCTGCATGTCTTTGGGCTGTGGGAGAAAACTGGAGTACCCAAAGGAAACCCGCCAAGCATGGAGAAAACATGCAAACTCCATGCACACGGACCAGAGGCGGCAACTGAACCCAGATCCTGGAGGTGAAAGGCGACATTGCTAACCACTATATCACTCTGTCGCCTCTATTTACATAAAAAAAAAAACGCTTAGATCAAAACAGTCAGAATAGGGTAACATTATTATTACACCACATCAACCAGGTGAAGAGGAAAATAAACTACTGTAAAAAATAAATAAACTAACAATCCACCACAAACGGACTAGTCTCTGCGGTTAAGCTTGTGATCAGGCGCTCATTGTGTCACATTTGCATGTGTAATGTTCCATGCTTGATGTATAGCTTTGTCAAATGTTTGCAATGGACCTCATCAATTTCTAAGCAACTATGTAAAGTATTATCAGGGTGAATTTGCATGATTTGATAAACGGAAGGTTTACTCGCTGACGTGACTCCTCGTTGTGTAACATACTGTAGTGTGTGTGTGTGTACACCTTTCAGAGTGCTTCGTGTTTTTAATAAGAGGATAATTTTCATTTATTTACACGTTTTTTATTTTCATCTACTTTTATTAAAACTTTACCACTTTAGTTAGGGTCCTTCTTGCATCTTGTATATATTGTTCTGTTTTGAAGGTAATAAATAGTTCGCATCGCATTTAACTGAAGGCATTAGAACTCCATGGTTACTGGCTAGCAGCATTAATCTTTCTTCTTTTTTCTGTACATAAATTATTGAAGCACTGAATTCAATAAACACAACTGCCAAAATATTGGGAAAAAATCTTTTCTTTTTTTTTATTAAACATATATTTATTTACAGTATAGCTGTACAATTATACAAAACAGGCCATCTAAAATAATCCATATTGGGTAGATAGAAAATAGAGGGAGTAACATATTAAAGGACACTTTCTTTAAAAAAAAAAAAAAAAAAAAAAGAACAACAACAACAAAAAAAAGAGATCAAATGAACATTCTTGTGATAATAAGAGTTGAATAGTGTTAAAGTTTTTCGGAGAGATCATGTGAATAAATGCATGGTAAGCTTGTCATTGTCCTGCCAGTCGAGCACACCAGGTAAAGCACTGCCAGTTAGCACAACCTGACTTCGGTGCTGCAACAGTTTCCTTTTCTGTCTATTGTTTCTGACTACTAACTTTTGAAAGGTGTTCAGCTTTTAATTTTAAGCATTCAGGCAGAAACAAAAGCTACAGATGTAGAACAAGGCATCTATTGACTGAAACACTGTTTGAAGAAGAAGACAGAATAATGGTGATAGAATTGAAAACAAAGAAAGGATGAGGAATTTTTTAAAGGCTGGTATAGAGTGTATGCAGTTGACGTCACAGCTTGACCTTGATTCAGTCGCTCTGAGTCTATAAAACCATAAATGAAAAAAAAAACCTTCCTTTGTACTTAATCACAGACGCAAAATCTGACCCAGGCCATAGATCCTGATGAAAATTATTATATCAGACATTTCAGTTTATTTAACCTGAGGCACTGTTGTTACTAGAGATATGGACAAAAATTAATTGAGTTAGGTATCGCAATACTAAATGTACTTATTATATATTTATCCTGTATATGCTTGCATAGGGAGCGGAAGGCCCGGGGTCAATTCCCATCCAATGCTTAAACCCCACCCGGATTAAATGGGAGGGTCGCGTCACTAAGGGAATTTGGCGTAAAACCTGTGCCAAGTTGATCAACAACATATGGTTGCATTTGAGGGGGTAAAATGTTGCCATTCCTCTATAATCTGCTCTAAACTGTTCGTGCATTGGCAAAGAGCATGCCATTCCATGTAGAAGGAGTGACTTATTTGATAAATTTGTATCGAATTGTAATGACAACTGAAAAAAAATAAACTTTTTTATTTATAAAACTGTACGAAGAGGCCGGCATAAACATTTTTTGTTCTGATTGATGTTTTTTTTTTTTTTACTTTTTTCTCAGAATTCTGAATTTAATTTCAGAATTTTAATTATTTTTTTTCTCAGAATTTGACCTTGTACCTCTGAATTCTGAGAAAAAAAAAGTCAGAACTCAATTACAGCACTAGGGTGGCCTTTTATGGAAACTTTTTTTTCAGAATACTGACTTTGTAATCTTGATTTTCATCATTTTTCTTTTTCTGAGACTTTTTTTCCCCCAGAATTTTGACTTTCTACCTCAGAAATCTGACTTTGATCTCAGGATTTTTACTTTCTTTTTTTCCAAGAATTCTGACTTTCATCTTAGAATTTTGCCATTAATCTCAGAATTCTGAATTTAATCTCAGAATTTTTACTTTTTTCTTAGAATTCTGACTTTAATTTCAGAATGTTGAGTTTTTTTCTCAGAACTTGGACATTGTACCTCCGAATTCTGAAAAAAAGGTCAGAACTCAATTACATTTTATAGTGGCCTTAATCCTGTTCTGTAAACTTGTGATACACCTATTGTAGGTATCATGATAATATTGTATTGTGTGGTCCTGGTGATTCCCATCCCTAGTGGTTAACATTCCTGTACCTGCTATTTGCTTTAAATTGATTCCTGCCCTAGAAAGATATATCTGACCTGCTCTTATAGTGTAAATGATTGCAAATCCCAACATTGGGAATTAAAGTTAATTACTTTTCCTTTGCCAGTGTTTTTTTTCTTTCTTTATCTATTTTTTATCAAATTAGTACCTTATCGGGGTTATTTATTTATTTAGATCAATACTGAAATTACAGCAAGGCTAGCTAACATAGCATCTATACTGCGATAGTTTCAATGCTGGCACTTACACGTAGCCGGACTGACAGTGTGGCGGAATGAGAACCTCCGGTCACGTCACTGCACACACTCTTCTGCCTGCTTCATATTGACTTGTTGGGTTTGTTTGAACAATCTACATTTTGTCGAATCGCATTGTTAAACTTCTGGCTGTCAATACATTCAATAACCGCGAGAACAACAACCTTAACTTTAACATGCTGAAAGGTTTCCAAATGACTAGACTTTGATTATATAGAGTAAATGTCATGTCCAAGGTCAGTCATCGGAAAAGACGGCATGACATTTCACACCATAACATTGACAATGTTTTTTTTTTTTTAATATAATAGTTTTACAGAGACATCATGATTCACATTACCTTATATTCAAATTTACATTTTACCAACACCATGGGTAAAAGTTTTGGACCCATATTCCATCTGAACCTCAACACCAGGGCTGCCAGACTCAGGTTCTAGACGTCGCCCTTCAGGACCCGAGTCTGACACTCATCAGTTCCACTTACTGCAAACCAGTCTTGATTTCTGCTTACATTCATGGATAATAATTAGCCTTTTCTACATCAAAGTCTTAATGGACACGTTCAAATAATAATGAAAAAAGTAATAAAAATCAGGAAACTAAAATTAAGTGCAATGAAGAATGAATAAATAGGATTTCTGACCATACTCTTGCAGTAGACATTTAAGTCCCTCTGTGTCTGGGGGTGAGGTTTGGGGGTAGGTTGTGGATAATAGCATTACACTTTTAGTCCAAAAGTCTCGAAAAATAACCAGATACTGCTTTTTCTTCTTCTTCTTCTTCTTTTTATAGGGTTTTCTCAAAGAAATATTGTCCAGGAAATATAGGGACGTCCTGATAACACCATCACCAGACAGCACAACCCAGACCCGCTACTCTGGGCCAACAGGTTGGTCATCTACTAGCTACTACCTACCTAGATCCAAAGATCCCTACGGTCTCCAAGGCTCCATTAATGAAGGATCTTGTCCACGCGACTCGTGCTAGGTAAAGTCCACACCACAAGCGTGCAGGAGGACTAAACTTGAGGAGGGACGATCGATCGGTGTCTACAAGGCTTTTATTGTCCATCAGATCAGATGTAGTACTCTTTCATACTGTCCCTTATAGACCGGTTCATGTGAAGTTCTGCCCTGTAGGCAGCTTCGAGGCTGCGCCTGTGCTCCTTCTCCTGGATGCTGGTGGTCCTCCGGATCTGCCGGTGCTGGTAAAGGAAGCGTGCCATCACAGCTAGCAGGCACAGCGTTACGAAAACCACAGCTGTGACCACGCCTGCAGTTAGAAGACAGGTTACTAGTATTATTATTATTATTATTATTACTGGATTCATTGCATGTGTGATCATAATTCAAGACTTCTTTGATTCATCAAAGACATGTTTTGTTTTAAATACATCTGAAACCAATTCAGATTTGGTTAATAAAAATATTTCGACAAATAATGCAGAAATTTGCTACAATATAATATAAAAAAGAACAATAAAGAAACTGAGACTCTCCCATGATGCTTTCTGGTAGGGGATTTTATAACAGTGTACACACAACACACAAAGCGTAATCAATATAGTCATTACACATTGCAGGAATAGAATCCACTAAAAGAAAAGATGAACACAAAGAACCTGTAGAATCGCTTGTGCTAATTACACACTCCAGTGACTCTTACAAATGGTGCAATAAAGCAGATTGTGGCAATATACCGCACCTCCAATTACCGCTGAGTCTCTTTGAGTGTCGTCTTTGCGGTGCTTGTTATCTGTACCCACCTCTTCCCCGTGGTCTGCAGAATGGGAACAAAAAAATACACATTTTAATCAGAGACAATCTAAATCACGTACTGTATATAGTATTAATCAAAAACGCAGTGGCACCATGGAGGGGGAAAGGAAAATACCTAGACGGGATTTGGAGGTTGATAAATCTGCCAGAGCGCCACAATTAGACTCCAGCAAATGGCCTCGTATGCTGACTAAAGAGCTCCCACGGTTCAGCAGCGCTGCCTTCAGCGGAGCGACGTGATTGTACTGAACAGACGAAAAGCAGCCGACGAAACCTTTGGATCCTGCTTGCGCTACTTCCTCATCGAGTACATCGGTTCCTGCGAAGAAACACGTTATTATTAAAGGGCTGGTGGTAATTGTT
Source organism: Channallabes apus (assembly GCA_030522415.1). Classification (NCBI taxonomy): domain Eukaryota; kingdom Metazoa; phylum Chordata; class Actinopteri; order Siluriformes; family Clariidae; genus Channallabes; species Channallabes apus. The sequence goes on from CM060109.1 coordinate 16,147,788, forward strand.
ACTGGCGCTTGAACTTGAAATGTCAGTCATTTAAGAGACGGTTTTGAAGACTATTAAAGCAACACGACATGGTGAGGAAACGTAAAAAGGACGGCGAGTTTGAAACTTTCAAAGCCTTTTTTGATGATTTAATGCCTGTTTTTAAAGCAAGTGCAGTCTCTCGGGAACGTAACCTTGTTTTGTCATATGAATTAAAATTTAATCTTGCGAATACAAGTCTGACACTTTGAGTTTCTGAATAAAAGATTAATGTCTCTGTGGGGGAAAAAAAAGTGCAGGGTGTACTTAAAAATCCATTTGGCCTTCGCTTAATGACAAAAGTGCAAATTTCCATGGATATAAGTCTGTTCGAGGAGAGACATGATAAGCAGAGAGAGAGAGAGAGAGAGAGAGAGAGAGAGATATTTTTCAGTCATTGTGTCATGTTTAACCTCTCGAGAACCAAACTGTAATGTCTTTTGCGTTGTAATTTCTTTTCATTATTTCTTCTCATTAGAACCCGATAACTGATCAACGTCTTTAAGCAGAACGGTTCTGCCAAAAGAGTAATAGCCGACTGTCCTCGTGTGAGGGTCTTACAAAGATATACACATAATTTAGCTGGAAGAAAATGTGTTGAGCTGAGATGAGGAACAGTGAGGTCCCTTGAGGTTACGTTAAAAAAGAAAAAAAATGCACTGAAACTAAAAATGTAATAAATTTTTAGCTTAAAAAACAAAACAAAAAAACAAACAGATTGTCTTTTGTACTGTACATCACTCTATTACCTGTAACTTTCCCCAGGGTGAGCGACCTCATCGAGTTAAAGTCCATATCCTGTGCGAGGCTGTATTTCTTATTGTCTTGATCAACCTAAAAATTATTTAAAAAATCAGTCAGGAGTGAGTCAGGATTTCCGAGCAATTCAACTCAGATTCCATTTTATTTGCATTGTGCTTTCTACAATAGACAAAACAGCATACTCAACACCAACCAACACACGGACACTGGCATTATACTGCAATACAATGTACTGGATTATCAAAACCGTATACAGGTGCAGAAGTATAAAGAAACAGTGCTGAATGTATTGTAAAGATTGTGTATGAAAGTCTTAGCACAGGACAGTCTTTACAGATTCCACTCTGGAAGTTAGCTACAGTATTGGTGTGAGAGTATTTACTGAAGCAAAGGTGAGAAATGAATCGATTTTTCGGGGTCGTCCACTCTGAGACACGAAAGGTCCTTAACACTAGTGTAGCGGTGCGGATAAACACTGGCCATAATTCAGTGACTTAATCCAGTTTTCAAAGCAACAACCAGTGCAGTTACAGTAGAAGATCCTCTGTTGTGTTTTATCCAAACACAGGCATTTATGTAAATGCTTTAGCAGCTCATTAGAGCAGAGACTAGCTACGGGGCTGGAAAGGAAAGAGGTTTCACACTGACATTATTAGATTTTTTTCATTTTATTTACAGTACTTTCTCAACTCTGAGAGATATATATATATAATATAGTACCATTAAAAAGTATATATATATATATTTGTGTGTGTGTGTGTGTGTGTGTAAACGTGCAATGTTGGAATAAATATATAGTTATTGACCTATGCTTTGTTGGCGGCATGTTCCTGTGCCACTTTTTAGATTTTAATATTTTATATACAGTATATATATATATATATATATATATATATATATATATATATATATATATATATATATATATATATATATAATATAAAAACAGGGAGACTTCAAACTGTGTATTTGCCTTTTTAGACATTTAGACAAGTTAACTTTACTTTCATAACGTCTAAATTTGGCCACTAACAAAATATGGTACAAAAATGTAAATGTAAAATGTAAAACCCTCAAAATGAGCATATTATTATTATATTGGTCATCGAAACAAACAAAAACAATAATAAAAACATCTGATCATGTGTACCTGTTCCATTTCTTTGCCTTTGTGGCTCTTTTTTTAATTAAAAAAAAAGTTTTTTTGTTTGTTTGTCATGTTTGTCGAATTGATTAAAATGTTGCATATTTTGTGCTGAAAAAATGAAATGTCACTGTTCACTGCACAATCCTGAGCCCTATACTGTATATGTTTACTAAAAAATAACAAAACAAATAATTAAGAGCTTTAAGGGCTACTATTTAACCAATGTTAAATAAAAACCATAATGTTAAAGTAAAAATCTCTCGAGTGGTTGACTCCCTGCAGCAGTGATCATATTGTAATCCCTGTCTGCTTCTATAGTCGTGATCATGTCTGTTATCTTCTTTTAAACTCCACTACTGTGATTTGCTACTGTAGCACATGCTTCAGCAAAAACGTCTTTCTTCTGTTTTTAACACGTCCAGAGTGAATGAGGGCAGGTGCCATTTGTCATTGATTATGTGAACTGTTACACCGAGGTAGTTATGGTTACTTGCTGATGCCCAGTGGTCTCCAGTAAGTCCAATAAAAGTAGCTTCTGCCAACTGCCTTAATTTCATAGATTTTTTCAGTATCTTATATTCTTGTAAAATAATTTAATTTAGCGTGTTAAAATTTCTAGATTAATGCATTAACACCTTAAGGTTGACAGCCCCAATATACATCTTGAAACCTCTGTAGTTCAGTAAAGTGAACAAAGTGTTTATTCTCTTTTGTATGACCGTGGTAGGACCTTCCATCAACATTCACACTTGGGAATTTGGGAATGCCAGTCAGCTTAATCTGCATGTCTTCTGACTGTGGGAGAAGACCGGAGTACCCTTGAGACCCTGAAACCCACCAAGCATGGGGAGAACATAACACACAGACCTGAGATGAGAATCAAACCCAGACCCTGAATGTACGAGGCAATGGTGCTAGGCACCTTTGGGTGGGGCCTCCTATACATTGATTGGACTTGGTGTTTTCTATGGATGCTTGACTGGATTGAAATCTGGGGAATCTGGAGGCGGCATCAACTCATTGTCTGATGGGACTGGGTGGCCTTTCGGCTGGGCTTTTGGGTGCCTCACGCAGAAATGAGCCTTGGGTGCCCCTGATCCTATGACTGGTTTTCTGGTATATTATTATTAATCTATGTTATTTAATTTACCTGGCAGTCGTGTCAATGTTGTAGCTCATGCTTTGGATAAATTAAATGAACTATAATACAACCACCTGTGTGTCTTGCATTTATGCAGTTATGCAGCTACTGTATGTGACAGACGCACGATGCATTCAGTCAGATGGAGGTTAAGAGCTTCTTTACATCAAACACCCGAATGAAGAAAAGGTGTGATCTCCATCATTATAACTGTGGCGTGGTTGTTGGTACCAGATGGGCTGGTTTGACTTTTTCTATATTTCTATAACTTCTATTTCTATCTCCTGGGAGTTTCACCCACAGCAGTTTACACAGAATCCTGAGAAAAGAAAAACTGAAAAATAAAGTCTGGTAAGCAGAGAGTGAAAACTTTGTTGGTAAAAAAGCTCAGAGTCTTCAGAGATCATAAAAATCTGATCTAAGCTGATAGTCTGTAGTAACCCAAACAATCACTCTTTACATCCATGGTGAGCAGAAAAGCATCTCACCTTAAGGTCGACAGCAGAAGACCACATTGGGCTCCAATCTTGTTATTCAAGAACAGGAAAATGAAGCATTGACTCACATAAAAATGAGAATAAATGTGTATGACTCACACAAAAAGACTGGAATAAGACCAGATCTTCAATTGGCCAGTTTGGGTCAGCCTGCGTATTCAGACCTTTGGCTAACCCTAACCTTTACTAATTATATGCTTTAGCATATCCATATGGGGCCATTCATAAGGCAATGAAGTAGATGAAGTGCAGAATGCCTTTCTTGATTGCCGCAATGTCATATAGCATCAGGGTATGGTATAAAATACAATTCATCAAAACCTGTATGTCAAAATTTTCCGGATTTACATCGATCCCACTTTACACTCTTGAAGTGTTCGGTTTAATCTAGATTGTGTGTTTACTGACCTGCACGTAGACGTCTTTTCCTTCTCTGTGAAGTCGGAGTCGGTGAAGCTTCCCATCTGCCAGACTAGTGAGCACGGGGCTGAACACCATGGGCCTGCGCTCCTTATGAAGGCGATACCATATCTGCAGACTCCCTAAAGCATGAAATAAATGAGGCACTTCATGCAGCCAGCATTCACTTAGAAATGAGAGCATGTTCCCTTAGGAGCTAACATCACATAAATAACAACGAATGGAAGCTGCAGTACAGTACAAACGGATATTAACCATTTGAATACGATCACAAAGCCGCCGTATTGTTTTCATTCAGTGTTAGCTTTTTGTTTTTGTTGCTGTTTTTTTTTTTTTTTTTTTTGCAGAACTATCCTTACAGTAACTGCTATAATACTTCTTTAAAAATGATGAATTATGTACAGTTTTGTTTCAACATTATCGCAGGTCATTTTTATTTCTGCAGTTCACCCGGGTTTAATTATTTTTTTGGTCATTATCGTAACATTTCCAAACAATTTCTCGAGGAGAACTTGGTTGTCTGGTTCTACTGTATGTGTGTGTGTGTGTGTGTGTGTGTGTTTATAATAATATAGTATATACTATATATTTTTCTATATTTTATAATATATGCATAAATATGTTGATGGGCCCTGATGATCTCTCTAAAAGATATATAAATATTTATATTTCATCTCTGCCTCTGGCTCTTTGCTCGGTGCTGAACGTGTCAATACGCACTTTAGTCCTTCGCCCACACGCACGACGCGCAGGAGCTGAGAGACGACAAAAAGGGTTTTGTCTGATCAAGTGGAGTGGGGTCAATTTTGAATTTTGCACTTAGCCTTAAAAACGGTGCATTACAATGTGTTCGAGAGGCTGTCGGACTCGGCTCGGACGTGGAGGATTACGGAGGATAACGTTCGGCATTATCCTTTACTGTTCACAAAGGCGTGAATTGAGCGAGCGAATGGGTTTCGCACTATAACGTTTCGACTGCAGAAGAGCTACAGGGCATTCATCAACCCTGTGCATCTGTGCAAACAGGTCTCCAAATTGTTTCATGCGCTTTGTTGGGAATAAAATAACAATAACATTAAAAAAGTTTAGTGTTCTGTGAGCTATTCTGTTCATTTATTTTTTCAAGTAATGCATGAAATACAGCTTACAGCTAGGCAAGTCTGCCTTCAGATGATACAGCACAAATAAAGATATTAATAAAAAATGTTTATATCTAGGAGGCCTCTTTGGATTTTTATTTATTTATTTATTTTATTTATTTTTATTTTGGTCTCCCAGAAATAGTGCCTTTTGTGGAAAAATGAGGTGCTGCTTGTGCAACGTCCCTGTAAGCATCCGAAGCAGAACCATCACATTCTGTAGACCTGTATATCCCAATTTGTTATTTTTAGTTCCACTGCACCAAAGAGTTTTTCACCATCTTACACCAATCCCCTTGACATGTGACCTAACTGATTACAGAAAACACTGTAACATTATAACATTATGACCACCTGTCTAATGTTGAGTTGGTTCCACCAAAACATTGACGCACTGTGTGTTCTGTCAACTTTCCATCACAACCAGCATTAACCTTTTCCTCAATTTCATCTACACTAGATCTTCTACAGAGTCAGACTATCAGACTACACGGACCAGCCTTCACTCCCCATGTGCATCAGTGAGTCTTGGCCACCTACTGTATGGATTTGTTGCCAGGTCACCAGTTTTCCTTCCTTGGATCACTTTTGGTATGTCCGGACCCCCACAGACTGGGACCATCCCACAAGAGCTGCAATTTTGGAGTTGCTTGGACCCAGTTCTCTAGCCATCCCAATTTGGTCCTTGTCATTCCCATCCTTACACTTTCCCATTTTTTCTGCTTCCTACACATCAACTTCAGGAAAAAAAAAGGTACACTTGCTGCCTAATTTATCTCACCCACTTCTAGCTGCCACTGAAAGAAATCTTCTTGAATCAAGCCAAAGCTATCTCAAATTTATTAAAATAGAAATATAAGAATATAAATTTTTTTCAACAGATACAGTATTGGCAGCGAGTGCTTTTTTAATATTGGTCCTGGAGGAACGCCTTTTCACTTCACTGCGTACTGAACTGTATATGGTAGCCTACTTGACTTGACTTGACATTTTTTCAAGAAGATATTCTCTGACAATATACTGTTGTTGGCCATTTTAGACGATTGACTAGAAAAAGCTTCATGACCTTATATTTGGTTTGTTCTTAACTGATTTTAGGAAAGTATATGTAGATAGGAGCACTGTCGCCTTGCACCTCCAGGGTCTGGGTTCGATTCCCCGGCCAGGCTCGATTCCCGTCTCTGTGTGCATGGAGTTTGCATGTTCTCCCCGTGCTTGGTGGGTTTCCTCCGGGTACTCCGGTTTCCTCCCATAGTCCAAAGATATGCAGGTTAGGCTAATTGGCGTTCCTAAATTGCCCGTAATGTGTGATTGGGTGTGTGAGTGTGTATGTGTGTGTGCCCTGCGATGGATTGGCACCCTGTCCAGGGTGTACCCCGCCTAGTGCCCGAAGTCTCCTGGGATAGGCACCAGGTCCCCCGCGACCCTGAACACAGGATTAAGCGGTATAGAAAATGAATGAATGAATGAATATGTAGATAGGTTTGACAAAATTCAAGAATAATTCACTATCTAAATGAAAATGGTCCATTTTTGCAACGTAGCTAATGTGAGAAGAGCCACATTGTGATGGCCAGAGGACTGGATCAAAACTGCAGTTCCCGTAGGATGTTTTTTGGTTTTGGTCAGGACATACCAAGAGTGCGTTTTAGTGGCAAAAATGGGACCTACTCAATATTAGGCAGGCGGAGTGTATACCTAGTCCTTCTGTATACTGTACAGTAGTGCCCAAAAGTATTGAGACCAAAGAAGAAATTCAATGTTTTAATGACATTCTCAAAGTTCTCAAGGAATAATTTGTTACTGTATGCAATGTAATTGCTATACAACAATTGATATCTATTTTCAAATCCTTCATGCTTCAAAACCTGCTTGATCCGGCTGGGCATAGAGTCCGACACACATGTACAGTACACTGGTGTCGCTCGCTCAATCCATGCCTGCTTGATTGCATCCTGAGGATCATACTGTATACAGGAGACGGTTTCTTTGCTTTTTCACCATCATCCAACAGTTTTCTACTACTGTAGGTTTAGGTCTGAAGATAACCCTGGCTCCAAAAGCTGAACACCATTATCACATAGCCAGGTCTTTATTATTATTTTTTTTAATTGGTATAACTTTTCAGCCAGATGGGATAGAGCTCTCCTGTTTTGAGCACGGTAATACAGGTATGTGTTGTCCTAATACTTTTGACCACCACTGTAGGAAATGAATAATAGACAATCATATTAGATGACTTTCTTTTTTCTTAAAGTTTGACTTTTTAATAGTGACGGATATGGGACAAGGTGGATGTGGAAGGCAAGCACATGCACATGTCTTCTACATTCATGCGATTTTTGCTGGTAAAAACCAACCTGCTAAACTTCTTACTTATTCCTAGAGCTTACACGTTAGCGTTGTGAGCTTTAAGCTACGGCTGTCAAGATCAGGAGTTTGCCGAAATCATTCCCAATACGCTACAGTCACAGAACTTCATATTGATCTCCAGACTTCAAATGAACTTGGTAGGAGTTTGTGAAAGTGAACTTTCCTTTGCTCTGCTGTTTCAGTCTGGCACCCCTGCTGCTCGCACTGCACACATGGGCAGTAGGGAAAATTCAGATGAATTCAGGATTGAATGTTGGGAAAATTGGCAGAGCTGCAGTGCTAAAAAAAACAAAAACGTTGGGCCTTTTGTACTTTAATTATGGTACGATTAGGCTTCAATGTCAATCTAAATAAGGCGGGGTCAGCTTTATGCCAGCTTTTCACTTCGAACTTCCACTTGTGCCTCTTATATTCGTGTGCAATAATACTGTATATGTTTAATGCAAAACTTTCCCGACTTGTTTTGGAGCCCATCCTTTAGTCTTTTACTCCCCATTTTCCTACAGCCATTTTCTCAACTTCTTGCTTCTCTCAGGAAAATATAAATCCAGATCCATTAAACCTCGAACACTGATTCAGGCTGCTAGTAGCACTAGATATATTCATTTAAATTTTAAATATTCTCCATTTCTTTTTCATATTACAAAGATAAATGTGCGTTTTTTTGTGCAACAATGGACATATCTTGTATTGTTAAGGGGGAAAAAAATGTGTAAACCAATGTTTCCAGAGCCAAGAGCAGTGTATCATGGATGTCAGTATGAGTAGGAAGAGTCACGGCAGGGAGAGAAAACATGCCATGAAACCACGTCCCCTAGCAGAGCAAATCAACAGTCACCTTGTCATGGCGTTTAGGCAAATGGGAAATTTGAGCTTCAGCAGGGCACTTGAACGCAACATAAATCGCATTTAATGGGTTCGGCTGTGAGGCTGCGCTCGTTTACAAAGAGACTGTTTTAACCGCAAGGCTGCTTGAGCTGACATTTTGAATAGCTGATGATTATAGAGCAGACTCGAGATGTCGATGGCCTCGTGGCACCCGTCTAATTAGCGAAAGACAATATCAATATGAGCGTTATAAATCTTTCACAGGCTAATTGTTTTAAACTCTAAAGATGATGGCATGTTATCTGTCTCACGACATGTGACAATTATTAGGCGACATAACCGCCGCTAAATTGCTGAGCTTATTAAAATGTTATCGTCTCTGTACACTTTTAAAGGAACGATCCTTCTTTTCTGTTCTTTTTCTCCTCTTACCGTTGCGAGCGAGGATGACCGCTACATACTGCTGGGTGAAAGTGTTGACGGTGAGCAGCATAGCAGGACTCTGCGTGGTGAGGAAGCTAAGCGCCATGTTGTCTCTGGACTTGCTGTACGCAGAGGACGAGGAGGGGACCTGAGTCGTCCGGTTCTGCATGACAGAGAAAGGCTCTTGGAATGTGTACGTCACTGACGAACCTCTCTCGAAGGACACTGAGACTTCTGGGAAAGAGGAGAAAAAAAAAAACAAATGTGTTAGCAGGGCCGCTTGGATTGAAATACGAGTGGTGTTCAAGTCAAACTGGGACTGCAGAATAACAGAGGGAAAAAATTATTATTTCCTCATATAATACATTAGTGTATATACAGTATCCCAGTTTTTCACTAGCGCTTGGATACCATCAGGGTAGAAAGGTTTCTCAATATGCCGGCACCATGATTGGACTGAAACACGGCCTCCCAGGAATTCCTTTGACACCCCGGACATGTATAAAAAGCTTGGAGCGAGGACAGGACTGTACGGGGGATGTGGCAATAACTCCCAGCTGTGCTCCTGTAATGTGCATCTCTTCTGCATCAATTTTCAAGGAGCAGGCGATCCACCCGCTGTATTTTCACAGGAGCGACTGCAATGGAGCTGCCTCGGCCGGGATCGTCATTCACGGACGTGCAGCTCAATTTAAAACATTTGCACCGCACAAATATTTTACTGTGATTAAGAGTCTCACCACCGTACATTGCTTAAGGTCTTCTGTAAATGTCAATCAGTTTCACAACTCATTCCTGAGAAATTTAATTAAGTCCTGGTTCGAACTGAATGCCATTCGTAGAAAGCCACATAAAGGTATGGTAAATTTGCCTTGGCAAAATTTCTCCGCTTTCTGGACTGCTCGTATTTTATGCCTGTGAAACCTGAGCATTTAGTGGCATTTACTGTCAAGACACAGCCCCTGAAGCAATGCCTAGCTGATGAAATACCGACAGAGAGCAAATAAGCGTGGGTTGCGGAAGAGATAAAGCCGAAATATCACATTAGCAATAGCACAAGAATTCATAACCTTTACTCTGACACTTGAAATTGAGGTGTACTCAGGCACATCCTGTTTTTAGTCTCAGCCTCGTACCCTGCTTTGGAATAAAACAGCCACTGACCATAGACCGTAGAGACAGACCCACGTCTAAGGGAGGGTAGTTCCAACCTTTCCTGCAGCATTTCAGCTTTGGTAAAACAGCATACAGTATCTTCCATCATTTTATAATGAAAGATGTTTAAACCGTTTTCTAGAACTCAATAAAAGGGAAAAGAACCAGGACGTTGACCAGAAACTTAAAAGTCCCTCTGATCCCTCTGACAGAAATCCAAAGGCTACAGAGGTGGATGAACCCCTCAAAAGGAAAAGAGTCTCGTTATCGCTTCACTAATCAGGTGTTTTTCGTGTCTGTCGGAGCGACCAGATAAAAGCCTCTCCCGAGTATACGGCACATTAATATTTCACTCGGGGTTTGCACCTAAAGGTCAAGAGAAGCAATATTATACACCTAGAATGGATTAAATACCAAGTATTCAGCCAACAACTGGGGAAAAACCGAGTAACCACAGATTTCCTTTTCTTTCTTTCTTTTTTTTTTTTTGCTAGCAGGACTGGAAAGCATGTCAGAATTGAAAAAAGAAAAGAAAAGAAAAAAAAGATCAATGGATGAAAGTACAGAGCCATCCTTGAGGAAAACCTGCTCAAGAGCCCTCAGGACCCTTAGACTGGAGCGAAGGTTCACCTTCCTACATCACAATGATCTGAAACACAAGACAAGGCAGGGCTGGCACGGATCTGAACCTGACTGAATGTCTCTAGAGAGACCTGAAAATAGCAGCCCTGCGACACATCTGAATCAAACCGATCAAACTGGAGTGGTTCTGCAAATAGAAATAAGAGATGATCGACGAAATCCAGATGTGCCAGATGTGGACCTGCTCGTTTTGGATGGCGCTCAAGCTCGATTGAGTGGAATACATCTTTAATTCAAAGTCAAGCTGTGATTTAAGAAAATGTGTGTGTGTGTGTGTGTGTGTGTTGGGACGGGGGAAAATAAAACACTTTCTGAAGGTGCTGTAAATCTCCAAGAATCACGTCCTCACACAGGTATTTTTGACGTTCTGTGATCTATTTACACAACTGTCAGTTATAAATTGCGTATAGTATTTCACAGTGTACAGCACATTCTCGGTCAGAAACAGATGAGCGTTGGATTACTTATGGCTGCGGTGACAGAAACATGACAGCTCTTCAGCGCGCATCAATACGAGCATTTATATGAAAAGCATTCAAGGTGTATTCTTTCTGATGGAAACTCCTGTCCATTTATTAAACCAAGAAATTATGCCGTGCGTAGTCAGTTTAATACCAGAAGTCTGGATATACCAGACGTGGCATGTATTTATGTAGAATATCTTGGCTGGATTGAGATTTTTTTTCTTTGTTTTTTTCTTTTTACTTTTTCCTTTTTCTCCCAAGCACAGAATAGTGTGCATGATTATAATAGCAAACCAAGATGAGTAATGGACTTGCACAAAGAAGAGCCAAAGAATAGGAGCTTTGCTTTCTCGTCTTATCATCTCAGGCTTTGATCAGCTCTCGGAGTGCTTGATTTGCATGCGGATCTTGGCAGCGTCTTGCAAGGAAGGCCAAAGTAATTTTTTTTCTTTTCTTTTACATATATAGAAAATATGGTGGCTTAGTGGTTAGCACGGTCACCTTGCACCTCCAGAGTCTGGGTTCGATTCCCGCCTCGGGGTCTGTGTGCGTGGAGTTTGTTTGTTCTCCCCATGTTTGGTGGGTTTCCTCCAGGCGCTCCGGTTTCCTCCCACAGTCCGAAGACATCCAGTTTAGACTAATAAGCATTCCCAAATTGCCTGTAGTGTGTGAATGGGTGCGTAAATGTTGACTGAAGTTCCCACCATGGTCGTACAAATGGGTATACTTGCAATGGTCACAATGATCCGTAGTTGGACTACAGACGTTCCCAGATGGATGGATGGATGGAGATATCCGTATGTATAGACGTATTAGTCTGAGCATATCTACAATTTATGGTATCTGCAAATATTTTATTTCTATGTCCATTTTATATATCCATTTGAAATAAGTCCTGTAGCAGCACAGTCGTTTCACCCACGTGAGCCCAACCACGAAGAACAAGAACTATAAACTCCGGATATGTAACGAGGTTAGGATGAGTCAATATCGTCTAATTGCGTTGTCTTGATGGGAGGCCAGGCTATGAAGGATATGAAAGGAAAGTGTTTTTTTTTTTTTCAACATCGCAGTGGAAAATTCTCACTCAGCAGACTTCTATAGCTTTCCTCACCAATTTCTGGAGCATCAAAACAATCCGATACAGCATCAGGAAACCTAATGAGAGCCCAATTCTTCAGCTCATGGTGGAATTTGTGTGTGTGTGTGTTTATACAGTATAAGCGTTGAATATTACACAATTTGCTTATGTAAATGACACCGAACACCTGACGGACTGATGTTGCACCGCCGTTTCATCACATCTGAGAGGTGACTGTACAGGCAAGTGTTGCTCATTAGCAGGCTATGTTAATTACCATATTTTAATGTTTACAATCTTGTAAAAGTGGAGCTCTGAATTTTTCATCAGATTATTCCTGCAATGTTCATTAAGGAGAAAGCACTTAGAACTGTGAATCCACTCATCCACGCTAAATAGTAGATAATTGGCCAAGTATGCATGTGTCTTAGACTAATAAGCTTCCACCTAAAACACTTTTCTACCTAAGTGTCTTTATTTCTGGCTATTTTTTCTTTCTCGGACCACAGCTCCTTGTCTCATTTAATCAATGTTGTTGCTATACCTTCTTTGCAGGAGGGCCCTCCGTATGCGGAGTGCGTGCAGTCACACACATAGCCGGCGCTCTTCTCTACACATCTGCCCCGGTTGTGGCAGACGCCCGCAGAGCTGCTGCAGTGACCCGCACAGCCCGAGCTCACACCCGGGGTGGCCTTGGCGCGCTCGTCCAGATCGAAGGTGGCGCCGTTTACATTGAGCGCCCGCATGCAGCCCAGGAAGCCTCTCTGTCTAGTGGCTGTTCTTCCTGTGGCAAAAAAGAAAGAAACAAAAAAAACAACAACCTGGTAAATCAGAGGACATCTATATATCACCCTTATAGATTTCTTTACATTATCATAGATGTGTAAATCCTCAAACCCTGAAGCGTTTTTTCACTGCTGTCTAACACATTGCACTGTTTTCTACATCCAACATTCATCACCATAATGACCACCAGGTGATACTAAACACATCACACCGGGCAGTTTTTCCTCATAAGAATAATGTAGTGGTAGTAATGCAGTAATCAATAGTGGATTAATCTTTGCTTGTTGTTCTACATATGTTATAGTTGCGGCGTTCTTGTGGCATGGGGGAGAATTATGGCCACCGTAAACAAGTTCTTACGTGAGTTTCTTTCAGAACTTTTTCATTTCAGATAAAATCTTCAGAAAAACTCAGAATTCTGATAAAAATGTCAGAATCAAAGACAGTTGCTGTTGGTCTTTCCCCCGTCAAGGGGTTGCCACAGCGGACTTTACAATCTGCACAACTTGGGCACAGGTTTTATGCCAGATACCTACCCAGTTGTCTCCGAGTGGCGCAGTGGTAAAGTGCTCGCCCTAACATCCGGAGGTCGCGAGTTCGATTCCCGGGTGATGCTGTAACCTCTCGCAGCCGGATGTCTAGAGAGAGCTGATTGGCCGAGCTCGCTCAGAGGGGAGGGATGAGAGTTACTCAGTGCTCCCACATTAATCACGGCTCTACAGCCAATCAGGGGCGTCTGTGAGCTCGCCCACGCAGAAGGAGCGCATAGCGGATATATCGCCCACCACCCCCAACCCCTCCACGGTGCTTGAGTGAGAAGTACGAAAAGATGCGGTCGGCTGGTGTCACGTAGTTCGGAGGAATCACGTGATAGGCTTCGGCCCTCGCAATAGGTAGTAGTCTTAATGTGGGAGCCCCCTAGTGACGGGGAGGAATTGGACACGACTAAAATAGGGAGACAATCGAAAAAAAAAAAAAACAATTACCCTTCCAGTCACAACCCTCCAATTTTTATCCAGCCTTGTGACTGGCACTGCATCCACTTGCTGTGGTTTGGATGGGAATCGAACCCGGGCTTTCCGCATGGATGGAGAGAAACCAACCAGTGAGCCACCAATGCCCGACTAAAGTCATCATTTTAGACTTATTGGAGTATACGTACATAGTACTGGAGATAGATCCAGTAGGTTTTAAAAAATAAAGGACTAAATATTGATTTGTCTTTCGGCTAATCCCTTTCAGGGGTTGCCAGAGTGAATCATCTACCTTAACCTTAGGGTTACTAAGTCCTCTTAGTTATTCACATCATTTGATTTGGCAAATGTTTTATGCCGGATGCCCTTCCTGCCACAACTCTCTGCATTTATCCAGATTTGGGACTGGCACAAGAAGACACTGGATTGTGCCCCCCTGTGGTTGCATTTCATACTAAATATTGATTGTTGTACAGCAATTAAACTGCATAAAATTAATTATTATTATCTTGGTTTGCATTTTTTTTTTTTACAAAATGTTGAGAAACAGTGAATTTCACTTTTTGTCTCAATACTTCTGAATGTAAACAACTAGCACAGTCTTGTCCCTTTGCCTGGCTGATCAATGATTTAAGCCGTTTCTCCAATCTCCTTGTCCTTGAATTATTCTAAATGTATTCTAATACTATATTACAACTTTTTTCTTTTAGTCCTTCTCACTATCTCCCCCAAAATAATAATAATAGTAATAATAATAGCAACAACAACAATACCTAGCTGCTAAGCTTCTGCCGGCTTTAGAAATGGACTCTAAATGGATCTTCTTACAAAAGTATATAAAGCCCAAGCTTCAGAGAGAAAAAAAATCAAAACAAAAAGAAATCATGTTATATGGATAAAAGTGATTCATGTGGAACAATAAAAGCATCCAGCTATTTGAAAAATACGCCTCCTGTCTCTGTCTTTTTTTTTTCTTTTCTTCTTTTTTTTAAATAAGTCTCCAGCCGGCTTACCAACGAAGAGCTGATTGTTGAGTTGCAGGCGTATGTGTGTGTGTGCTGGAGGCTCCAGGAAGCGCAGAGGCAGCTGGTCCACCTGCAGAGACGCCTCCTTTACATTCCTCTCAGCTCGGACCCAGTGCCACTGGCGGTCGTTCAACGGCACCGGAGATTTAACGTTCAGCACGGTCGGCCCGTAGCCCGCGTCGAACGTGAACGTGGCAACAGAAGGCGCTGAGGGAGAAAAGGTGTAGTCATTCATACAAGCTTTAGAATAACATTAGAATAAAATGGATGGGGATGTCCATTATCAACATGATAAATAGTGTTAAGGAAATAAGAAAATTTTTTTAAAATCTGCTATTTGGGATCCTGCAGATGATAGGAGTATAGAGATGAGGTAGGAGCGTAAGTATGGCTATAAAATGTGATAGTCAATTTCTGCGTAATTACTAATACCTTGAAATCACAGTGTTACGAGCAAGTAAAACCTTGATTGTATTGTATTTAGAAGAAGTAAACTGAAAGTACTGAATATGTTGGTTAGACAGCCAGCAGGAACCCTAACATTGGATGACCATTGTTTCTGAATGTAATGCTGCTGGGATGAGGGTCACCACCTCCATGTCTAAAACCATGGTTCTCAGTCTGATAAAGGGTGCATTGTTCTCTTTAGGTTGGTACAGAAACCCTGTCTGACCTCAAAGAGTTTATATACAGTATATCTCAAGTATCACTTTAGTTACGAGAGAGGGTAAATTGGAGCGAGGGCTTGACAGACGGATCGGTGCAGTGTCAGCAGTAATGGTGACATTGTACCGATCTGTTGTGGTGAAGAGAGAGCTGAGTCGACAGGTGAAGCTTTCAATTTATCAGTCAATCTACGTTCCAGTCCTCCACCTACTGTATGGTCACAAGAGTTGGATAGTGACCAAAAGATTGAGGTCATGGATACAAGTGGCAGAAATGAGCTTCCTCCTCAGAATGGCCGGGGTCAGCCTGGGAGATGAGGTGAGGAGCTCGAAGCATGAGGTGAAGCTGGAGCCGGTTGAGGCAGTTCGGGCATCTCATAAGGATGTACCCTGGTTGCCTCCCATGGCAAGTGTTTCAGGCATGTCCAACAGGGAGAAGGCCCCGGGGCAGACCCCAGACTAGATAGAGAGATTATATCTCTCATCTTGAATGGGGAGTAACCAGGTATCCCCATGTGCTACCTGGAAGAGGTGGCTAGAAACAGGGTAGTCCGGGCCACTCAGACTACTGCCGCATTTTCTACCCGGATAAGCGGTAGAAAATGGATGGATGGAAATCATTACCTTAAAAGTATACAGCCTTACAATTTCTTTTACTGCATACTGACAGATTTTTATAAAAGCCAATCCTTAGCAGAATTGTAGCTTGAGGCATTGTACACATCTTTGCGAAACCGATAACAGTGCCCTCTAAATGAGGGGGCATGCCGAAGTGCATTAGTGGATTTGTAGCGCTGATAAAGCAACGCTCCTGTTTATCATGATATCATTCCACTCAGTCTCAGTCTGTGTTTACTCTGCATTTACTCGCATCCGCGGCTGATTATCAAGTCGAATCAGGTGTCTTACAAACCGCGGGACACAGTAAACCCTATCCGAACTGATATATATGCATCTTGAGAAGCATTATACTGTAGAGCTGCTTGATTAAGTCTATTATGCATTACTGATGAACATGAAACGAGCAGATTAAAAAGGCATGCCGATGAGACACTCACAGCTCAGTTCTACTCTGATGAAGTCTCGCGAGCCCACGTTTTCGACGAAGACTCCCGACGGCGAGCCGGTCTTGAAGTAGAAGGAGATGTCGAAGGAGAGCTCCATTTGCGAGGCAGGGAAGAGCAGGTACGAAGCCTCGTCGTAAAAAGACGCCGCGTTCCATAGAGACTCTGACAGAAAAGAACACGGATTCTCAGAGGATTCTTGTCTTTGATTCACAGCTGGATTTAATTAGGTGCAGAAGATTCGATGTCTTATCCACAGGCTTATGTTTAAAAAAAAAAAAAGCCAGAGAAAGAAGATCACCTACTGTCACCAGAGCATTGCAGGGGTCCGGCATTGAAGACTGCTTCAGATCTTGCTCGGTTCGTGTCTCCTATTACTACTCCGCTCACCGGTAAGTCGTCTTTATAGGACAGGAGCCCGGTATCGTTTTCCCTATGATCATCACAGTAATCTGTTAAAGTATGCTATTTAAGGCCCTAGATGTTTAGCCAAACGATACGCAAATGTACTGTTACAGTAATGTTATCACGCTGTGTTACCATGAGTCTCGGTCAGCATCGCAGTTGCAGAAGAAGTTCATGTCGATGCAGTTCTCCTCCAAACTACAGGCACAATGCTGAACACCAGGCAGTAAACCTCCCCAATATGTCCTCCTCTCACCACCGCGCTCCAGCCACCACGACAACGGAGCGCCATCTAGACATACACAAACACATGGGATTAAACAGGTACAATTGTCACACACACACAATCAACTGATTGAGAGCCAAAAGCGTATCCAAATAATCTGACCCACTCAAGCATTCTAACATAAAACAATTCAAACTGCAAATATAGCAATGTCTACTTCATATAACGACATTCTCTCATTTTCTTGGTAAAACTCACTTAGCAACTAATACGTGGAGTCGAACAGCTCTGATTTGATTTTCTGCCTGTTACCGTAGATTTTTTCCCTAAAACAGATTCGTCTAACTATTTAAGAAACCAAAGAATTGCAGCAACAGTAGGAAACCTGACAGCCAGCTTTTTTGAACTTTTTACATATAAATGCTAGTATTTTGTTTGAAACTTTTTTACGTTCAATGTCCACCATTATTATTACTCGGCCATGTGATTTCAGATGCAGTTCCAGTGTTCCAGTACTATTGTAGTCTATAGATTGAGAGTTCACACTGCAGCGAGGGTGGACAAGAGTACAAACTAGCTAAACTGACCAAGGTCTCTTTAAGTTAAGCCTTTATTTGTCACACACTTGTATACAGTACATTAATGCACAGTCAAACTCTTTCTTTGAATATACCAGTGTAAGTGGGGTCAGAGCGCAGGCTCAGCACCCCTGGAGCAGATAGGGTTAAGGGTGAAGGTTCATGGCCCCCAACAATGACAAACTGGTGGAGCTGGTGAACTGGGGCATAAACTGCAGACCTTCAGATCAGTAACTCTGTTCCATAGCCCACTGAACTACCACTGCCCCCAGTACTGCTATATGAAAGGACACACAGATTACTCTTTCCACGGTTTCCATTTCTCCAACCCATAAAAACCTTGATCATGATATAGTACCATGGTATTTTTGACAGTACTGTAGTACTAATTTTTCTACATGTACATGTTTCTACCATGCTACAATGGTACTTGTACTATACAACTTGTACTATGGTTCTACCATGTACCTTAGCATGATACTATGGACCCCATACCAGGATACTGTAAAACAAACAAACAAAAATTGTTTTATATACTGTATGCTTACAGTATGTACCATAATGCTAATACGTATATAGTATGTAAGTATGTAAAATTAATAAACTAACAAATTATATATGTTATAACTTTTAATATTAATGTACCAAAGTGATACCCAGTACTGTAAGTACCATAGTATTCACAAATATACAAGTTTTGTAGTACACAACATAGTACTATATCACCACAGTATTGGGGTACATACAGTACCAGACTACTACCACAGTACCGACTGAGGTACCATAGTACCTGGTACTCTGTAAAGTCCAGTGGTGCCTAAACTGAAGTACCACAGTAGTACTATGATATTTAATATTATGTACTATAGTTTACTATAGTAAAATTCCTTTTTTTAAACTGCTGTTTTTCTTGTGGAAAAATAATGAATAAAATAAAAAATTTGTTTTGCATCTTAAAATCAAATTGGTCTTAGTACCCTACCTACATCTAATTTAATTTTTTTAATTTATAGAACTTTATTAATCCCAGAGGGAAATTGCTCAATTTTCACATATCCCAATTAGGAAACTGGGGTCAGAGTGCAGGGTCAGCCAGCTTACGGAGCAGCGCCCCTGGAGCAGATAGGGTTAAGGGCCTTGCTCAAGGGCTCAACAGTGGCGATGCTGGGGTTCGAACCCCCGACCTTCTGATCAGTAACCCACAGCCTTAACCGACTGAGCCACCACTGCCCCAAAAACGAGTAGTAATTTTTCAAGTTGGATTTTTTCCAAAGCCAGGATACTTGGTTGATACCACCCAACTCTTTCATACCCCTTAGGGTAGGATAGTATTTCTTCTGAATATTCAGGAGTCATTCTTAACTCCTAGCTATAAAGTGACCCAGATGGGACAATTCAAATGCTTCACGAAATGCTCTTCTGAACATCTGGGCTGTTCGTTAGCATGAATCATGAGGTGTGTGTTTGACTCTCGGCTGTTTATGAGGCAGAATTACACAGAGGGTTATTTTCTCATTTAGACGATAGAATAAGCTTTCAGTTCAATTTCAGCCATAGTTAAGCCAAGCAAGATAACCACTGGCGAAAATATCACTTTGATTGGATAATAATAGAAATCTAGTTCAGTTTAGAGCTGCTTGTGAGTCGAAATCTCTTTTTGTTAAGCCAAACCCGAAACTAACCATAATAAAACTCAGTAGAGAAGATTCATAATATATCACACAGTAGCGTTCCCCCTCCCCTAGCAATAAGTGAATAAATTAATATCCATTTCAGAAAGTGCAATTTATTGGCCTGTATTATTAAAAACCACCAAAACTACTGGAATTGGGTTAAGAACTGTCCAAAGCATTAAAGGATGCTGGGAGGTTAGTGCTGAATTTCATAGAAGCAACGTGGTTGAAAGAAATAATGAATGACGATCACTTAAACGCTTGGTGAAGTTGCATAACGAAACGTTATTAGCAGAAAGCAGAGCTTTGTTTGATAGTAAAAGGAAGAGCAATTTTCATACACATACAATGTGTACTGTATAAAGCTTAGACCCAGAGCAGGGTTGGTGTCAGGGTAAGAATTGAAGAGCATGAAGTGATGCGCCCATCATGCACAGTGCTCATCTGGGGTTGTTCAGGTCTAAGCTCAGCACCATTATGTGGCAGTCAAATAAAATACATTCTGGTCATCACTTGAATTTATTTAATAACCAGTTTTTCACAAAAATGGATTTGTATAATAGTGGTTCTGGGAGCATAAGGAATCATTTTTGCACATCGAACACCATATTGGGTGCTCTAATTAAAGCTAAAGTCTTATACTATTAGTATGTTGGCAAAGTGTTTTTCTGTGTCGAAATGCTGTAGAAATCTGGTAAGAATTCACATGTGCTTTATCCCTTTATCCTGTATACAAGGTCGTGAGGGGACTGGTGTCTTCCCCAATCGACTTGCATGGGATACACCAATCCATCGCAGGTCAGACACATAAACACATTCATTCACACACTTTGGGCAATTTGGGAACTGCAAGCCTAATCTACCCATCTTCGGACTGTGGCAGGAAACGCGAGGAACCCCACCAAGCACAGGGGAGAACGTGCAAACTTCACACGTACACAGACACATGGCGAGAATCGAACCCGGACCCTGGAGGTGCAAGGCGGCAGTGCTAACACATGTGCTTTAATGGATTAATAATGAAACCTGATTTTGGACCAATCAAACATTTCAGGTGAAAAAACCTTACAGTTCTGGCTCTAATCCCATGCACTAAAAATGCCCTGGAATAAAACTCAGACCAATCTTATCACCTTCAACATGAAGGCTTTTTGAACTCTTATCTACTAAAACGAGGTCATTTTTGACTGAAATGGAGATGAAAGTAAGTCGGTTCTGGCTCGTGATCCACGAACATTCATCCCCAGCCTCCTTTTTCTTATCTCTGTAAAATGTTCAGTTCTCCACTCTTGATTGCTATTGAAGACTTTTAGTGTTTCTTTTAACATTTAAATGACTGAATTATTCATTTAACACACAAGCTACACAAGCTCTGGAGGAATGAGAAATCCTTTTCCTAAAGACACTGCAAACACTGCAACACAGTTACCTCTTTATATATATATATATATATATATATATATATATATATATATATATATATATATATATATATATATATATATTTCATTTTTTTTATGCTACTAAACCATATTTTATTGAAGATAAAGGGATGCAGAGGGAGTTAGTCTATCCAGAACGCAATGGCGAGTTTAGCTTCCACAATGCGCCTGAAACACGATAAGCTCTTTATTTCTTCGCACACTGTAAACATGCAGTAACCAGACAACAGCCAAGTGATTGATGTCTCATAATAAGGGATATTTTAAGGCTTCGTATCCGAATGTATGTAATAAAGTGCAGTAATCGTGACATGCTCCAATAAATCTTTGGCTTAGGCTTCATTAGTGTCAAGTGGAATTTCATCAGGGCTGTAATTATTGGGTGTCTGGGACAAAAGTCAGATTAGAAATCAAAGAATGATGTAGTGCTATGAATATTCTGTAATGGAGGAGCTCCGAGGTGTTTACACTTTGATTCAGACGGAATTCTAAATGAGTGCAGATGATCGCTTTTATTCATACGGGCGTTGTTTCTGTTGGAATTAAAAAATCATCCTGGGCAAGCTGATCGAGTTAAATTAATGTGAAAGGGGAGTTGTTTTTGTAGTTTCTCCTAGACATACGATAAGAGATGAGAAGGAAATAAATGGCAGACATCTTGTTCAATTCCTCAGTATCTCCACTGCAATCTCATATACTGTACAGAACACTGAAAATAGTATAACATGGTCCAATAATGTAAATTTTGTCCTTTAAATAACAGTCACTTATTGTTGCAACTTTAATGCTATTATGATTTTAAGAAAACATACTCATATGAAATGTTGCTATAGTGCAGATAATGTCTTGGGTATTATTTTTCAATGGATTTGCATTTTTGTCTGTTAAGTCATAGGAAAAGTCACCTACAGTAGAAGAGTCTAGCCAGTAGCATCTAATTATAAGATCATGTGATTTCTACTTTGAAACATAAACTACCACATAATAATAATAATAATAATAATAATAATAATAATAATAATAATAATAATAATTAATAAAAATCAATAATAATAATAATAATAATTTAAGCTGATAGTTGATATCACAATATTACTTATATTTTGTTGTGCTTTGCAGTGAACTCTGCAATAAAGGAAAAACACTAAATTATATTTAGAAACCACCAAAAAATTTATACTGTTTTGAGTTGTTTTGTCTGTTTTGTAGCTTATATTTTTGAAAATGTGACAGAAGTATATAACTAATAGTTACCCACTTTTTACAGTATGTGTTTGAAGGTACACACACACACACACACACACACACACACACACACACACACACACACACACACGCACTAAATGAATGCATTTAGTATTTGATCAAGCAGTATTATTATTATTATTATTATTATTATTATTATTATTTTCTCCTAATCAAATAATAATGCTTGAAAGTATGTAACAACCAAAACCAACAAAAAAAAAAGAACAAGATGAAAAATCCCAATTTTCTAAAGATATACAGTATTTTACAGCAAAACAGGACAATATCTTCGCCTCTTTTCATCCACTCCTGCATCTATTCCCGTCCTCCCCTCATTATGTGCATGATCACGTGTAAAGAGGAGGTAAATTGCATCGCTACTAATATAAATCAACTCGAAAACCAAAAGAACAGAATGTGAGCTCAGTGTGTGTGAGTTCTGTACCATCACGAAACACGGGCAAAGATTGTGTAAGAGAGTGATAAATGAAGAGAGCGAATGAGGGATGGTTTATGTGGTGTTACAGAACAATGCGACTAATTATGTTTTCTTTCAAGCTCAGTGAACCTGAAGACAACAAAAAGAGAACATTCCCCTTAATGGCAGCGGAATAACAATCTTATTATCTGCCGCGACACTGTACCTGTCTCGGAGGAACTGAACCACATGTTTTTTTGTTGAGTTTTTTCATATATGAATCACCGTATGCAGATTTCTCCCATAATGCGGCTCGGGAGTGCAGAGTTTTTCAACAATCGTGTTTTAGTCCTGGGGGAAGCGTGTGCAAACGTTGTTCAAAAGACAAGATAGATGAAAGGCTGCGGTAACAATCCGCTAGTCACAGTACTGGCGGCACAGTGGCGTAGTGGTTAGCACTGTCGCCTCGCGCCTTCAGGGTTGAGGGTTTGATTCCCACCTTGGGTCTGTGTTCATGGGGTTTGCATGTTGCCCACTTGGTGCTCGGTGGGTTTCCTCCAGGTTCTCCAGTTTCCTCCCACAGTCCAAAGACATGCAGATTAAGCTAATCGCCGTTGGTAAAGTGTGCGAATGCGCGTGTGACTGTTGACCGGAGGTTCTACCGCGGTCGTAAAGAATGGGAATAAATACCATGGCCACCATCGTCCGTAGTCAGACTACAGAAGTTCCTAGATGGCTGGACCGTCACAACACTAGTGCAGTAGTTCTCAAGCAATAATCCTGGTCCACTTTCCAAAACAAAAACACTACCAGCTATTAGCTAGTGGGAATTAGCCGATTTGGACCGGTGGATTTTATTTCTTACTATTTTTCCATTTAGTACCAATAATATCTGCACTTTATATTGAAATATTTTCTCAATTATAACAACAACGATGACAAAAACTGCAATTTGCTCCTGCTCTGGTCCTGGGAACTCAGAGAAGTGCAGAGTCTTTGCTTTAGTAACGACTAATCAGGGGATTTATGATTAGCTGACCAACCTAAGGAGAATTTCCCCAAAGCATCATAACTACAAATATGGGTGTAAAAAGGTTCAGCGTGTACCACTTTACCACTTTCCACTTCCTCTAAGAGTCAACATGATGCGTTCACTACGGCGCTTCTGGGAAATTCCTAACTTCTTTGCGATTTTCTGCTTGGTGAAAGCATATAGTCCAGTCCTTTGTGGATAATAAGTTTATTATTTAAGTCATAAAATCCTGAATTAAGCTGTGAAAAGAGTCGTAAAGTTAAGACCAAGGTTAGACAGGGAAGCTGGATTCGCTCGTTAACCGGTTCATTAGTCGTCAACTGATGCTGATCTGAATGCTAAAGTAACAAACTGCTCTCACCCCACGTGTTGAAGAGTCGAGATCTCCTGCAGCGATAGGTCAGGGTCTGTTGGCAGAATTCCGACTGCGACACCAGCGCTCGGAGCTGATCGGGCGAGGCGCCGTAGTCGAAGTGCTCCGTGTGGGGTTTCTCTGATGTCGATCCGTGGACTCTGACTGGATCACTCGCGTTGTGGTAGACCACCGTCCACACTTTGTCTTCTGGAAAATGACAACAAGGCAAGTCACTTCCTGATGTCACCACGTCTGCATATATCATATATAGATGTGTAGCTTGGGAGGAAATATTGATCGTTGTAGGACCACAGGGGGAAAAAAAAGATTAACTGACCAAAAAAAAAAAAAAAAAGAAAAAAAGAAAAAGATACTGCAGAGATTCAGAGTGGAAGTAACATGATGTTGTGTCACTGCAGTAAGAATTCGGTAAACACACTGCACACCTTGGGGTGCGCTAATCTTTAAGATTTTGCTGGATAATTTTGGCCTAATCTGATGATCTACATTTTAAATGGGAAATTAGTTACTTAATAATTATATACACTAATTGGCTGTTATATTAATTGAAGTTACCTATTTTTCAAGAACAGCTCTGCTTTATTCCTCTTATACTACAGCAAATGAACAAAAGCCAAAAAAAACATACTGTGTGTATATATATATATATATATATATATATATATATATATATTAGTTACAGCATCTTTACTGTTGTGAAACAGCTGCAAAACAAGTAAACATTTGGACCAGAAAATAATAATAAATAAAAACAAAAACGTCCTCTATACTTTGAATGTTACAAAGTGCTGGTACTGGAGACTCCTTACATTAATGTTAATTAGACATTAAAAAGAAGGCGATTGACGATTAAGTTTTTTCTTTCCCTTGTAAGTGAACATAAAAACATTTCATAATTGGATCAAAAGTATCAGTATGAAGTAGCAGGACAGCTGTCAGTGAATCCTTCAGATCAGATTTTTTAGTATTGTTTTTGTTTATTAGTATTGTATGTGTATAAATAAATAATACATATAAAGTGTATACTCACTTCAGGAAAAGAAAAACTTACATTTATTGCAATACGTTACATATTAATAGATATGATAGATATGACAGTATTATGATAATATAATATTATTAATGTTATATCAGTATAATATACATTATACTACTTTTCTTTTCCTGGAGTGAGTATGCAGTACATTTTGTGTGTATATTATATATACAGTATACTTTTCTGTTTTAAAAACTTGCATCCTCTTTTCTTAACATAATATTAATCATATCTATATTAATAATTTCCACAAAAAAATTGTTTACTGTCACTGTTTACTACAGCTTCCTGTATTTAAATCACTTTCCTTATGTTCTGAACCGGTTCTTTAAAAACTTTCGATTTCAGACTGGATCTGGAACCCATGATGGCCTTGGAAATTTTTATTTTATTTTATTATGTTTATTTTCAAACTATTATTCTGTTATTGCAGGAATTCATCTGTATATCAAAATCCATCATTAGATGTTTGGGTAAGTGTATTGTAATATCAGCATTCATGTGTCTTTATTCATATAGAAATTTCCATACTTTAGCAGTTTAAGTGTTTAAAAGTAAAAAAAAAAAAAAAAACATTTAAAGTCATGTAAAATATTTGAATATACATGAATATATTTTTGATTCAATAAAAGTAAAAGAAGAAGAAGAAGAAGAAGCGTGCTTGATCTCTGAAAGGTGTTAATTATAAATTACTGACTGCACACAGGAACATTCTCGAATCTAAAACATGTATTATACAACCGTCTTTAAATGATGAATCTACTTTTGATCCTGGAATAAAAGAGGATTAAATCTCTTGTTGGTGCAAAGTAAAGCAGCACCACGGAATAAAAAGCGTCTCTGTATCAAATATTATGCTTTTAAAGGACACGTGGTGAACTGCATAAATCATAACGCTCTATGATACAGAATGTTTTTTTTATTTTTATTTTAATATATATATATTTTTTATATTTAACATGATGGGAACATCTCACCTGTCATATTGCAGTAGACCTGAATTGGACCCAGAGGGCCGCTCCCATCAGGATCGACAGAGAAATAGCCCGAGGTGCTTCCTGCAAGCCTGTAGGCCTCGCATGAGGCTTCATAGATGGCTGAGCAAAAGGATTAAAAGACAGTTTTGAGGATTGTACAAAGCACTTGAGACTTTAGGTTGAGCACAAAGTCGTTGCTGGAATCTTATATTCGCATCAGATCATTCTGTCACTAACGGGACAAAAAGGTCAGAATCGTCTGCGTAAATCTACACTGCTCGCGTGTTGTTGTTGATTTTTTTTTTTTTCCAAAGCAGATGATCCATATACTGAGCAGCTCAACAATATCTTTTCACTAATTAAAACGAGATGACCTTCAAAACGTTTTTCATGAGAATTTCTCCCAATAAACACGAGTGCACAAATAAGAGGAAATAAAACAAAGCAAATCGTGTCGAAATGCTGCACAGATACCGGCGGGGAGCTTCTCCGGCACAAACCTGTTATCTCAGCTAAATTGGCAGTGCAGACCAGGCTTTGTAGAGACTTGTCCTACTGGTTCATTGCATGTTTACCAGCCTCCTCTAGATCGAAAAAAAAAAAGTACTCGACAAATTGGCTTTCGCAATTGTCCGGACACTCGAGGTACCTACAGTTATGGCACGTGGCGCCACTGTATCCCGTCCCTGCGCAGTCACAGGAGAAAGAAGACCACGTCTGAGAGCAGCGGCCGGCGTTTTCACAGAAATTAGGGAGACATCTGAAACGGAGAAAGACAGACAACTCGGTGAATAAAAGCCTAAACAGAATATGCAGCGGTAATGAAGTTATAAAGGCTCATCATGCGGGCGACGTTAACTCGAAACCGGGTGGTTATTTACCTGCGAAACACAATCTGCATTTTGATACAATACGGCGGGAGAGAAAAACGGCACCTGTGTTTGCCTGAGTATTACTGCCTCATGATTCGAAAAGCCAATTTAGTGAGACTGAAGGAAGATTGCAGCCTTCAATTAACTCGACTTCTCCTTGAAATTCGTTTTTTATTTATTTATTTTTTTATCATCACAGCCCGTCTTTGGAGCGCCGAGGCAGAGAACGGCAAGCTGTCTCGTAAAAAGAAAAAAAAAGACTACAGGAACACAGGGGAGCTTTTTACTTGTTGACATTACAGATATAATTTTTATTTATTATTATTATAAAAACAAACACGCTCAAAAAAATCTGTATTCACAAAAAGTATGAAGTCAGACCAAAGAAATAATGGCTAGAACGATGAAACTGACTGCAATTAAAATAACTTTCTTCAACTAAAGGACACCTTGCTTGTTTAAATTTGAAAGTATATAAGCATCGAGAAAGTAGTTTGTATTAACCGTTAAAACCGTCGTCCGATCGCATGAATCCGATCAACTCACGCGTTCTCGGTAAAATTATTCGTATCTGTCGAACATCCATTAAAAGTAACGATTTTCATCTCTCGCTTCAATTTATTTCATTAGATATAGGACCTAAAATAAGCAATCAAGATCTGACCTCCCAATCATCTCCTGACATGCACTAATTTGCATTCAGAAATCCTGTAGATATGATTTAATGCGTTTGACCCGCTGACACTTCGGAGGAGATTGTATGAAATTTTGAATATGAAAATAAATCTTCTCGTTCAAAAAGAAAAAAAAAAAAAAAAGAGGGCTCGCGTGGTTAGATGTATGAGCTTCCCCAAGACATTTTGATTAATAGCTCGTTCATCGCTGGCTGCTTAAATTTCACAATTACCAGGCTTTTAGTGCTGCATATATTATTTCGCGAAGCACAGCTTTCTGCCATCGACTCCCGTGAGGGCGCTGCTTTATGAGGCCTCGCTGTACGACGCGGCGCGGTCCTGAAGCCATTAGCCGCTATAGCAGGAGTCAACTGTGTGCCAGATAATGTTTCAGGTGATGGTTTAATTAACGCTGTGTTATTTCTAGTCAGGCCCAGAAAAGAAGGTCTTCGGTGGGCTATAAAACGATCCAGTAACATGGTCAGTGAAGCTTTAGCGGTCCGGACGATCGCCGGAGATAAAAGTCTTTACACAAAGTTGACGGTCTGCCACCTTCTACATGGAACATGCTTGTTTTGTTTTTCCAATTCAATGCATTCTTTGTTTAATACTACTTTAAAGATTGTTTACAGGAGTGGGATTGACATAAATTTTGGCCTGGCTTCAAACAGCCTGAAAATCAAAGCATAGAGAGAGAGAGAGATTAATCTCAAAAGCTGGACTTTAATAATAAAATATGTTGGGCGCGGAATAACCCGAGCTGTAATAAATAAATGGATGTGTTCTGGGGTTCACGTTCACATTGGTTATTCATTTATTCATTCATCTCCAGTAAGCACTTTATCCTGGTCAGGGTGTTGGTGGATCACTGAGAACGCCGGCCACCACATGGGAATACAGTACAGTGCAAGCTGGTACAATGCCAGTCCAACCGTGCACCGACATTCGGAACGTCTTTCACATCTAGGCAGCGATTTAGTGCAGCCAATCCGTCTCGCTACTGAGCAAGAGGCCGAAAGCAGCAGAAACAAAGCAAACTAATACAACTCTGCATGCACATTCAATACTGGATTTTAAAATACTGTACGGACAATAAGCTACAAAGTTAACAACAATGATGATTTACTTTATGTATATAGCCACTAAAAGATAGAAATGCTGATCGAAGCACTATCCATTTTCAGGAGGAAATTCAATATGGTATCACAGGCACCGGTAGTTCTCAACTGTGCTCCTTAAGGACCAACTAACCTGCAAAGTAGAGTGTTGTCGTCATCATCATCATCCAGAACACATCACTCGCTCACTCACTCACTCACTCACTCACTCATCATCTATACCGCTTCATCCCGTATACAGTATTTGTGGGGGGCGAGGGGAGTCAGGAGCCTATACCAGGAGACTTAGAGCACGATGGGGTGCCAATACATCACAGGGCACACACACACACATACACATCACACTCTCACTCACACACCACGGGCAATTTGGAAACGCCAATCAGCTTAATCCGCATGTCTTTAGACTGTGGGAGGAAACCGGAGCATGCAGAGGAAACCCACCAAGCATGAGGAGAACATGCTAGTGATGGGAAGTTCAAATCATTTTAGTGACTCGGTTCTTTGAATCTCGTTCATCAAAATGAACGAATCTTTTTTTGAGTCATTTCATTCATTTGATCCGAAATAAATTAAAATGTTCCGTTTTCAATAAAAATACCCCCAATATGTCATTCATTCATCTTCTATACCGCTTAATCCTGTGTTCAGGGTCGCGGGGGACCTGGAGCCTATCCCAGGAGACTTCGGGCACTAGGCGGGGTACCCCCAATATGTCTAAATACAAAAGTTTGCCTATAGTTCAAGTTATGAAAATATTACAATTTAACTAAGGACATATTATAATAAACAGAATGAGTAGCTCACCTCTTATCTTCCAATCTGAGTCGTTCGTTCTTTTAAATCTATTGCACCGCATACGCTATGGGAGTCACGTGTCAAAGGAACAAATGACTCGAGACTTGAAGACTCATTGCTGAGAATCGTGCAATTCTGTTTCCCTCATAACACATACGGAGGCTTTGCGATGCTTCGCACATGCGCGCCCAATAGAAAATGAACGAATCACTCTGCGAGACGACTCGTTCATCTGAGTCATGTTAAAGATTCGTTCAAAAAGAACGAATCGTTCATGAACGACCCATAACTAGAACATGCACACAGACCCACGGCGTGAATCGAACCCTCGACCCACAGGGCTAACCACTACGCCACTGTGCCGCCAATATTGTGATTAGCTTATTGTTACCACATCCTTATCCGTTAAACAAAGGACTAAAACAAGCCTGTTGAAAAACTGGTGCGAGGCGACAGCGCTAACTACACAGCCACCGTGCTGCCCCCCAGAACACCTCATTTAACTAATCAGCTAATTATCAACCGTTACTGAACCACTGTTATGAACCAACTTGCTTTGAGGACAAACAGAAATAGAAATACAGTACAGTACCTCCCAGTTTTTCTCTATCTACAGAAAAATCGCAACTAATCCACTTAAGTTACATTTCACACATTTACTGCTTTTCGGTAATGCATAACCATGACGAGATTTAATCTTAAAATCTGATAAGAATCTGATCGATTTGGTTATATGATCCACCTTCTTACAAAAATGAGAAAAAAAGACAGCATTTCTGGTCATATGTTCAATTAGTAACAGCATTTCTGTGTGTTTTTTTTTAAAGTGCACTATAAATACATTTGATCCAACAATCCGCCGTTTCGCACAGAGACGTGTGAAATCCAATTGTAAAGTGTATCTTCCATTATTTTCAGGGTGTCTAAAAGCAGGAGCGCCAGCCGCACGAAACCCACTTTAGAAACAGGAAATAAGGTACCACCTGTAACAACAGTACATTTGCAAAAAAAGATATTTTAGGTGAAAAAACATGCTGCCGGTGGATTCCGGGTGTAGTATTACAGCATGGGATATTGGACTCAAACGAGCCAAATGAGCAGACGGCTGAGGAGGAACGTTAAGCGTGAGTTAAGCAAATGTCCTCCGGAGCAGCAGACGCAGCTCCTACTGTAAGTTCGGTGCCAAAACCAAATAAATAAATAAGTATGATAAAATTACGGCGCCTCCTCTACAAGCCCTGCCGGCCCCATTATACCACGAGGGCCAGTGGATTTCATGCCAATATACAAGTGGGTCAACAAAACATTGACTCCTTATCGGACACCGGAGCTGAATTAACACGCGTTTCACCTGAAATCGACTGAATGACTTGAGCTAGTAACGACTGATACAGTAATTACAGTCATGTTGTTTGCTTTCAGTGATCCTGCATGGACTTGACCTGATACTAAAACCAAAAAAAAGCCAAAAAAAAACCCAATAAGGACAGCAAAAACAACAACAATACAAATAAATGGTGTTGGGAAATCTTTGTGGCTATAATACAGTAGATGCAGGTTCAGACACGGGATCAGAACTGTTGCTTTAGGCTTCCTACTTGCCTGCCCGTGTTCTTACCTAATTTAATTAGGCGATTATGTTACTTCCTCTCTGTAACTGCCTGTAATGCCTCCTAATGGGCATTAGGATGAGTAAGCTTTGCTATTTCAGGATTAATCATGTGGTTCCTTGTGGTGCGCTGAATATAAGGGAGTGCTACGGGAAATTAATATCCAGTGTAATCTTGGACATACAGAAGGACATGGATGATATACAACATGGCTGCTGCTTAATTCGCTTTAAATCTGATCAGGAGGTGTTAAATCACAGATTTATATTAATGCGCTTGTTCTAATGATCATTTCTATAATAACAGCTTATTCATAGAGGCTTGGCGTAATACAGTACTGCAGTACTACAGTCTTGAGCACATCCATTTCTTCATACTTAATTAAATTAAATGATGTAGATTAAATTAAAGAACTGTGAACAAATGTTGCTTTGAAGTGCCTGATACATACAGTACATGAACAACCTTTTATTTTTTATTGTAACAGCCTCAGCAGCAGCCTCATTTCCCCTCTCGTCTGTTCTAACCACACGGATTATATACAGCACTGTGCAAAAGTCCTGAACCAGCCCTTATTTCTTCATCTTTTGCCCCAAAGAGACAGACCTTGGTGACTTTAATACTGTAGTCTTGAGTTGGTTCTTCAGGCTTCCTGAGGACTTTTTTTGTCTTTCATTTTCAGTCCCGTCTCTGTACCTGCGCAGTTTCAGAAGAATTTCTGAAAAGCCATTTTTCTGTAAAGCCAAACAGTGACCTATGAATCATACAAGCCTTAAAACCATCATCTACCCTAAAGGATGAACCAGTGAGAAACAGGAGCAGATGATGAGAGATGATCAGGCTTGTGATTAGTATACTGGTGATGTGAATGCTGAGTGGTTGGAACAGATGAGAGGGGAAATGAGGCTGCTGCTGATGCTGTTACATAAAAAAAAAAAAAAAACATCTTTAGGCACTTTGCAGTCCGCCACAGTAAAACATCTGTTCCTGTTCATTTAATTTAATCGATGTTATTTAATTAAATGTAATATGAAGAAATAACAGGTGGCTCAAGACTATGGGACACCCATGTCCCCCAACACACACACACACACACACACACAGAGCAGAAATATTAGAAGGAAAGAAAAACGTCTTCTGCTACAGATTGCTTCAAATTATTAAAACGTCTACCTAATCTCTAACACTCAGTGATATTGGGAAAGTCTCCCAGTAAAGCGATATTTCACGTGCTTCCCAATGCACCGACGGCTACTTGGGTTCTCCCTTATTTACACAGTGATCATCCTTCGAGCTCCTGCCAAGAGGATTCCTGGAATACATCAAAGATGCACAAGCATGCAGCACTGCTTAGGAACAACAAATCACTCTGTGGATACAAAACATTCAAAACGTCTTGCTCAGTAAAAGGACAAAAAAATTTCAAATGAACTGGACATTCAGACTTTTTGTTTGAGCTACTTGAAAGGAAAAAAAAAACAGGGCACAGCACAGCAGGATTTGGCTATTTTGGCACTTAGGCAGATGATACACAGGCTAAGCCTGCTCACAAAGAGAGCACCAACGGAGAAGCGGCCCTGTCTCACAGTTTCCAGTACTTCTGCCTTCTGGCAGGCTCTCAAGCTGGCACAGAACGCTCTGAGACCGTCACCCAGTGCACCGTGACAGCTGGTCATGAATGATTTAGAAGCGCCGTTGATGGAGGGGTCTCATCATGTTCGCAACAAGTTCACTATTAATAAAAACCACTCTCGGCGGACGAGCCGGCAGGGCATGTCTCTGCCTCGAACTATCAATGCATCAGGGAAGGCGGCAGGAGATTTCTCTGGGAATATGGTAATCCGATTTAGCTTCCGTCTCGCGGAGATTTGGATGTCAAATGAGGGTAGTGAAGGACAGTGACTCATCCTAAGGATAGTTAGCGAGAATAATAAGTAGGACTTCCATAGCAATTTACATAACATAAATGATTTTGCCATGTAACAGATGGCGAAACTAATGCTTTTTTTTTTTTCCCACCATACAGTTTGTGTGTTAAAATATGACCAGCTAGGAAACTCCTTTATAATATATTGCATATGTGATTATGATAACCATCTGTTCAAACTATTTTCTGGTAGGAATTGAGTAAAATTGCATGTGTCTCTTGGTTTCGTTGTTATCATTATGAATATTATGTCTATGCCTATGAGCTAGAGATGATATAATATTGTATAAATCAACACAGACACAGCAAATCCATTACGAATTGTTAACACTGATTATACAACAGTTAGCTCCAGACCACTTGGACGAGTGGCTTTCCAACAGTGCTTATAGTTAATATAGTTCCGCCCCCACACAATTATACATACTATACAGTCTCCGTCCCAAACAAATTGTTGGCACGCATCAAGCAAAGGAAAAAAAAACATTAAAATTACCTGGGTTAAGAACTATCCAATGCTTTATTAAGACCTGAAGTGCTGTAACATCAGCTTCATTTGTCATCAACAAAACCTGAATGTGCTAAAGAGCATAAAGATTAGACTGTGTATCAATGAAAAAAAAGTGGTCTGATGAGTCCAGATTGACCCTATTCCACAGCGATGGGCGTTTCGGGTTAAGACGGGAGGCGCATGAAGGGATGCACCCATCATGCATAGTGTCCACTGTACGAGCCTCTGGAGGCATTGTTATGATCTGGGGTTGCTTCAGTTGCTCAGGTCTAGACTCAGCAACGTTATGTGGCAATCAAATGAAGACCTGATTGTACTGAATGACCATGAGGAGTTTTTCTTCCCTTATGGTACAGGCATATTCCAGAATTCAAACTGTAAAAGATCATGAACTGGCCACCACAGTTGGTGTTCATGGTTGTCAATGAAATCTTTGTGTGAGTGTGTGTGGCTTTTATTGTGGCGAGCCATTTTAATTATGCAGTACCTACAAAGAAAGAATACAGTTACAGGATATTAAATATCATAGTTACTGTATGTGATTCATTTCAACCCAATTAAATGCAGAAGACTTTCATCCATCTTTCATCATTGTACTGTATTTGCAAAAGTTTGCTAAAGTCAAAAAAAGTAAGTCACGTCACTTCTGACTCATTTGTTCCCTTCATCCACGACCTGTAGCCTGCTGTCATATACACGGCCATGCAGCAGCGGGTTGATTGAGGCCCCCTGACTCCAACAACCGGTAGTGAGAGAGACCAGAGAACGTAGCACTGAGCTCGTTAGCAGAGCCACTAACCTGAGCGGCATAACAAAATGAACGTCTTCTGGTTTATAAATATGCTTCTAATAGTTAGCCTGGCTTTGCCGGCACTGCTGGAGGCCCGAGCAGCAAATGAGTTGTTGACATGTGGGAAGATATGAAAGAGATGTTTTCTATTCTGTACTGTTTACCAAGGACAAAATGATGTTCCTTTGGCTGGAGCAACAGCAACAAGCGATCACAAGTTTTCCAGAAACAAGAAGAGTTCACAAAGTGTACAGCATGTCAACTGTCCTTAGATGTCTTGCTTGTACTGTAACTTCAGACACAGAGTAACATCCAGTGGAAGATACAGTATTTTGTGATAGTAATTACTCCAAACTTTACCTTATTATCCAATGATTTATGGAATATTTAATACATCTCTAATTGTAAACAGTTTTTTACTAGAAAGCCTTATAATAAAGCAATAATACAATAGAAGGCAGTATGTTTTTTTTATAATGACTAATAAATAAATCAAATAAACTGTTCAACCAAAACTACTGTACACCACAGCTAGAAAGTGTCTACCCTGTTTTATAGCCTCTTGACCCCAAAATCTATACTATGATATTATTTTCTGGCTTTGATCAACATCAAAGTTATGCTTTGTGTGGAGTTCATTTCTTTCCAAATGGATGACAGGACATTCAAATACCTCTGGGGTAACAGATGCTTTCAGTATTAATTGGAGTCAGGTGCTGTAATTAATATGATGAAATTGGAGTTGTGTGTGTGGTGGAGTTGCTTAACTCACAGTCTCATTCCAGACAGCGTCTGTTCTGGTCAGGGAAGTTACACTAATATGAAACATGATCACCTGATCGATCTCTTAGTATCGGAGGGAGAACAGTGAGCAACGTACAGCACAGTGATATATGGTGAATAGGAACACAAGTAACATCATAAACCCAAAGAAAGAGCATGGCTATGGTGTTCACGGAGACATGGCATGAAAAAAAAACTCTGTTCTTTTGGAGGAAAGAAAGTCCATTAAAATAAATGGGACAAACGAACTATCTAAAGTATAAGTGGAAAAACAATGACAACAACAAAAAGCACGGTGGAGGTTGCATCATGTTTGGAGTTACTTTGCTTATGATTTATTAAGGCCACAATATTTAATAGAGAATCTTTAATTGCTGGAGGACGCAATCTATTATAGACACTATACACATAGTCTGGAATTTACGTAGAGTTTGTTTATAATTCACTTTTTTTTATTTTGAGTTGATAAATAAATATTGGCGAACATCCTCTTAATGAGATCTGGGCATTGGTGACTCAGTGGTACTGTAAATTTCTCGCATGCCATACGGAGGTTCAACGCCAAACCCCAGCCACCGGTCCCATGCCCGGACAAAATGGGAGGGGCTGCTGTGGCGTCCCCTCGGCGGGAGCAGCCGAAAGACCAGCAACGACGTCCTCAAACGATGAGATCGTTTGTGCCGTTATTTACTGTTTGATTAATAAAATATGTTTGAATACAAAATGGTAAATTTAATGGTCGAATATCACCATTTAAATATGTGTCAAAATAATCACAATATGATGAATTCTTGATCCGACCGTGCAGCACTAATATCAGCTGCCTGGAGCAGACCACCTCAATTTCATGCACTAAGCCTGGCGTTGCTGCAGACTTTCATTTCAAATGAACTGGAACAAAACCTAATACTTATTTTAGGATAAAAATAGACTCATTAAGCAGGTGGACTCAGGTGGGACTCTAGTTTCATTTCTAGAATAAAGGACCTGCGGCCACATCTGCCCTTTACGGATGAGACTGAAAACCCCTAGATTAACCCTCCTGAGATGCTGTGTCATGACCTGAGGAGGGAGGTTCATGCGGTATAACTTCAAATCTGACACAGTGTGAGAAGCCTCTGTAGGAAGGGTTCGGTAAACATTATCAGTTTCATTATCCTTTTTCCCCCCTTGAGCTTTTACTGTAGAGACGTCGGATTCTGCTTGATTTGGACTGAAATAATGGCAGGTTTTTAAATGAGTCATTCCTATAGAAAGCCACATTATTTCAGAACGCTCATAAATATATTTTTTTGTATAAATAACAAGGCTGTCCCTAGATAAATTATTCAGACTGAACAGATTAAGTTTACTATATGCAAATAGATACAAACAAAAAACAGGACACTAAGACTTGAGTCAGACTAATGGAACTTTCTTTCTGCAGGTGAGCAGTTAGACATGTTGGGTAACGGAAACAACTGATTTGTTAAAGGAAATGTCACAAATAAAAATGATTGTGCACCCTGAACTAGAAAAAGCAGTTCAGCATTCAGTACTGTATGTCTCTACTGAAAATATATAAATAAATTAATTAAAATAGGCCACAAGTTTTAAATCCAATCACTGATGGAGGAATTACAGTATGAAGCACTAAACAGACAAGCGTTCCCTGCGTTCCTCCCCTAATGCAAGGTGTTTGAGTAATATGTACTGTAAAACTGCAATATTGAATACATCAGTGATTTTCTTTTCACGCATTTTTACCCCAAATGACTGTTGTTTTGAGAAATGACATTTCATTCTAATGTACGCCCACTTAACCAGGAATAACAATAAAACCCAGCTACAAAAACAATCTTTTCAAAGTGGAAAAAAATAAACAAATAAAAACATAATTTTTTTGCTCACCTGACGTGCACTTTCACATTTTATTATTATTATTTTTTTGAGTCATGTTCAAATCAAACCGAGACTTTTGATTGCACGGAATAACAGAACACAGTTATGAGAGTAAAAACTCACTTTATTCTCTGTGTAGGAGCGTGTCGTGTGTTATGTTGGCGGTGGTGTTACTTTAAACGTTTTTTTGCAGTAATTTTTAGGGGATGAGGAGAATCTAAAAGAAAACAACACACTTGTTTTTCCTTCATGTAGTGTTAAATTGGTAAGTACAACATGCTTGTGCATTTAAGATGGATTACCAACTGGAGTACAGTAGGAGCGGTGATGACAGTAATTCCTTAGCCTAAGCATAATCTATTGCCAGATATCGTTTTCATATTACCGAGGTTGCCTCGAAATTCTAGGACCGTTCAAGTCAAACTGGGACTTTTGATGTCGAATAACAGAATGCCGTCATGAGATTAAAAACTATTCATTTCTCTCCATCAAGGTAGAAAGATTTCTTAGTGCACCAAAGCCATCATCGAACGGCTTTCGAGAGACCTCGTTTGCGCCATTCAAATGTTTAATTGCGGCTAAGAGTCTCATCACAGTACCGTGCTTAAAGTCTTCTGTAAATGTTGAACTCGGTTTAACCCTCCCTTTACTCCCCCTTTCCCAAGAAATTTCATCACAAGTCTCGGATTGACTTGAACAGCCATAACGATATGACACAGACTTAAGGCACACATACTGTACACATTTACGACATTTAAAAAAAAATTTTTAAAAAGTGCCTTGTGATTGTTTACCTGTCTTGAATGCCGCAGATATCAAACTCTATTTGATTCCAGCTTCCCACAATCCCTTGCTGGATGTGCACGAAGTCCACGGGTTGGTTGTTGATGAGGATGAGCCGTATGCACCCCTGGAAGGCCATTACAGTGTTCATACAGCCAGATCCGTTCTGAGACACCGGACAACCTGTGAGAGTATGTAAGAGAGAAGGAAAATGTCAATTCTGTCAGAAAAACAACACAGACAGCTCCTGTGTGCATCATGGCAGTAATTACAGTAAACCATTTGGGAGTGGAGGGAAAAGAGTAGTCAGCTTTAGGTAACCAAGTCGTCCTGTTGGTATTTATTCACTTGTTCACTTACTAACAATATTCAACTGCCATAATTTGTCTATATTTAACTGGTTTGTTGCTGATTTGAGAAACATCCCAGTCAATCCAGATGTGTGGCCGCCCATATACTGTATGGTTATCGCCAAAACAGTAACGACGTCTGGATGGAATCAGGGACATGAGGGACGGAAGGAAGAAATGGAGCAGACGTCACCGGATCATTATGTCCATTTTGTGTGCTAGAAACACAGAATTTTTAACAACCACTGATTTTTTTTTCAAACTTAACAACACAGTAAGCGTCTGCCTGCATGTGCTGTATACAGATATTTTTTTTTCTTGAAAACATAGCATTTTCCTCTGTCCTTTGGCCCTTCTTTTTAAACACATGGACAGGAAAAGTATATGTTTTTGAAAGTGCTGACATCACAGCGCCACTCATCGTGTAACAAACGTTTCTACTTTTTCTTGTATGCACACCTGAAAGCCAGCAGGGTTGCCAGGTAACAGCCCCAACTAATGCATATCCAGGCCAAAAAGAAGAAAGAAAATAACTTGATGCATTTTTCCCCCTACATGCACACTGCCTTCTTCATAAACTCATCTTTCTTTCCCTGCTCCATATCGTTGGAATATATCTTAAAACTAGAAATGCTTTCATAGATCGTAGAGACTATTTCTGTACTTTACTGTACACTTTCTCCTTGTTTGTGATAACCAAAAGACAACAAAACCCCCAGTGCTACATTAACACCCTGAAGTGTTTGTATCTC
Source organism: Channallabes apus (assembly GCA_030522415.1). NCBI lineage: Eukaryota > Metazoa > Chordata > Actinopteri > Siluriformes > Clariidae > Channallabes > Channallabes apus. Next base: position 16,186,653 of record CM060109.1, read on the forward strand.
ATGTATACAGTAAATGTGTTATATCAACACCCTGAATTTTACCGTGTATGTTTATGAAAACTTGATTTTGCACTGGGAAATAATTTGACCCTGGCAACCCTATTAAGGGGTCAAAGACCTGGAATGTTCATGTTCTACAAGCTGATGAATGAACCATTTACTTGCTGAGCTCCAAATTAAAAAGAAATGTGGCTGGGATGTTTCTCAAATCAGCAACAAACCAGTTAAATATACACGAATTATGCCAGTTGAATATTGTTTGTACAGTTGAAAAAATATTGGTATGAATAAGATTTTTTTTTTTTTCACATTTTATTTTGATTTTCCTTTAATAAAATTTTATTTATTTATTTTTTGTATTATATATATACAGTATATATACAGTGTATATATATACTGTATATATATATATATATATATATATATATATATATATATATATTTTTTTTTTTTTTTTTTTTTTTTTTTTTTTTACAAATATAATGTTTTTATATTAGCTTACACATATACAAATAAAATAATTGATAAAATATTTAAAGAATTTAATATTCCTTGAAAAAGAAATAGTTTCTTTACTCTATAATGTTTATGTTTGTGTGTCTGATGAGTTAAATGTAAACTTAAATTCTATCAGTACAAAGATTATGTGTGAACTGGATTATTATTTTATCCCTCTTTAAATAATAAAAATATATATTTATTTTATTTATATTCACATCGATATAGACAACACCCTTAAGCTAAGAATTAACACCTCATCCTCTAAAACATAAGCAGACAAAACTAGCATAATCAAGAAACTACAATCTACACACTCGGGACAGATCTTCTGTTCTATAAGCACATGGCCAATAAATCCAGTTATTTCCTCGAGTCGAAACTACCTACATTTCAGCGATGTCAAAGGACACGCTTTCAAGGACGGCACGTCCGCGTTTTTAACGACAAGACAGATAGTTTGAAAAGGACCTAAAGTAGGTCATCTGTGTCAAGCTGCAACAACCCACTGTCTCAACACTTATCCCACGGTGGCTTCACACCAATTCACACGTCCAGATTAGTCGGCCCTGACGTCATAGGTGTGACTCACACATCGAGCTAAAAACGCCATGCTATTTTCCCACCATCGCTACGGCTGATGAAGATTATTAAACAACTCCCAATTGCTTTGGGTTCTCACTGTGTGCTGTTTAATTACACGATTAGCAGAATAACTTTTATGGGAATATCTATAGTCTGCAGCCTGTTTCACGTTAAACAACATCAATACATCGGAACATCAATCAAGTCATCGGCTGTCATTGCCGAATGTCATTCCCAGTATCAGATGCCTCGACGGATACCGTGAGTGTCTTGTACTTTCTTTTCGCTCATGTTGCGTATTTGTCAGCAGAAAGTCCTCCATCAAGGTTTACAACCGACCTGATAATCCTTTCCTGAAATAATCCCCCGTAGAAGCAGCGACGACTCTCTATCCCAGCATTTAAAAGTCACAGGTAAGCAAACGCAGGTATTCACACAACTTTTTTCTTTTTTTTATCCAGGTTATATCCTGGATTCTTTCTGTTCCAGAACATTACAATTAATTAGTTTAACTCAAACAAATATACTATACTATACTACAGTATACTATACCATACCATACCATACCATACGATACCATACCATACTATACTATACCATACCATACCATACTATACCATACTATACCATACCATACCATATCATACTATACCATACCATACCATCCTATACCATACTATACCATACCATACCATACCATATCATACTATACCATACTATACCATACCATACCATACTATACTATACCATATAATACTATACCATATCATACCATACTATACCATACCATATCATACTATACCATATCATACTATACTATACTATACCATACCATACAGTACCATACCATACCATATCATATCATACTATACCATACTATACCATACCATACCATACCATACTATACCATACCATACCATACTATACCATACCATATCATACTATACCATATCATACCATACTATACTATACCATGCAGTACCATACAGTACCATACCATACCATACCATACCATATCATATCATACTATACCATACCATACCATACCATACCATATCATACTATACCATACCATATCATACTATACCATACCATACCATACCATACCATACTGTACCATACCATCCTATACTATACTATACCATACCATACCATACTATACGATACGATACGATACGATACTATACTATATAAAGACTATGTTGAGTTGTTGCATAGAGTAGAGGAGGAGGTATCGGACCATGGTCCGGACCCAGAGAGTGACAGCTCTGTCCAGACCATCTATCCTTTTCTGATAAATTTGAATATATACAGTATATGGCTATACACATCACTCAACAGAGCCAATTAATGTGATAGTTTATAGTGTATAACCCAGATTGCATGGAAGAAACAGAAACAAAAGTGCAATAAAGCATTAGAGCAAACATACAATATCCACAGCAGGAACCTGAACTGAGAGCCCAGTATAACAGAGAAAGCATGAGTGCATGAGTTCTTTCACATTCTTTATACACTAACAGTGACTGCATATATAAAGATCTGAATCCCAACACCAGCATGAAATTCGGACCTCGGATAACATCTTATTAACCGGACCTTCTTAAATTTTAATTCAATTTGGTCTAGAGGAAGAGTTACTCTATCAGCATGTGCAGTTCAGACGATCTGTCTCAGTTAATAAAAACAGTATGCCCACCTTCGCTACAGCCCTCGTACTACAGCAGGTGTAATAACCATTCAATTCTCACGTTTTAATATTCGTCACAAGTTCCTTGGCAACAAGTTAACAGTGTCTTACAGCATCTTACAGTAGAGTTAACAATTCAATACAAAGTCTTTTTTCTTTTTCTTTTTTTTTTTTAAATAAAACAGCACATTCACTAATTCCTGTAGTTAATTATGCCTCCAAACCACAAGCTTAGAACAAGTGCTTGAATAAATAGTGGTATATTGTGTCAGCTTTTTAACATCTGACATTTTCATAGACTTAAGTGATCAGCCTTCAGGGGTCCTACTTAATACTCAGGACCCCCAGGGAACTGTCTGTTTAGCTTGAGCTTATGGCTCTGTGTTTTTAAGAAAAGTCTATTAATGGAGGTGTGTGTGCGTGTGCGTGTGTGTGTGTGCGTGTGCGTCTGTGTGTGTGCCGAGATCTTTTTTTTAAAGCCAGCAAGTAGGTTACAGCTTTAATAATAATAATAATAATAATAATAATAATAATAATAATAATAAAATGCTCAATAAAAGGCATGGCCTGCATCTGAGTTAATTTAAAACAGTAACTAATAAAACTGAACTAATAATAATAATAATAATAATAATAATAATAGTATTATTATTATTATTATTATTATTATTACAATATTCTAAAAACTATATAAATAATATGCAGTTTGTTCTTTAAAAATAGGTTCTTTTGATAAACACAATAATTAAACTCAGCTACAAAAACAATCTTTTCAAAGTGGAAAAAAATAAACAAATAAAAACATAATTTTTTTGCTCACCTGACATGCACTTGTTCAAATTAAACCGATACTTTTGACTGCATGGAATAACAGAACACAGTTATGAGAGTAAAAACTCACATTATTCTAATATATAATAATATTAATATATTAAATATTTAATTTATATATTAAAATATTCAATATGAAACTATTTACACACACTACAAGGCAATTCATCATCATTCATCATTCATCTTCTATACTTAGGAGACTTTGGGCACTAGGCGGGGTACACCCTGGACAGGGTGCCAATCCATCGCAGGGCACACACACATACACACACTCACACACCCAATCACACACTACGGGCAATTTAGGAAGGCCAATTAGCCTAACCTGCATATCTTTGGACTGTGGGAGGAAACCGGAACAAGGCAATTCGGGAACACCAATTAGCCTAATCTGCATGTCTCTGGACTACCTCTGAGGAAACCCACCAATCCTGGTTACAACACGTGACACATGCTTTGCACTTCTCGACCCTGGACCCTTCTGACCCTGTGCTAACCACTAAGCCACCGTGTCACCAGCTGTAATTCCATCTCTTATATTCTCATCTTGACTGGTTCAGCTCTTGATCTTTACTTTCCCGAAATCATTTCAAAATCTAACCCCCGGAGTAAAACATCACTCAGCGCGAGTCATCTTGGACAGCACTTGATATTTGATCAGAGTGATGTTTCTCGGGACAGTCTCTACAGAAATATACAGCATTACAAACTTATCTGATTTACACCTAAAAATATTCCCTACCTCTTGAAAAGAGATGCTGATGCCTTGTGGCGATTTCCATCAAGTGCTTTATGGCTCTGGTGACCTTTCTTTCTATTTTACCTCTAGATTTCTGTCTTTTTTTTTTTTCAGACAATGTTGCTGCTGTGATATTTAATGCTCCCGCTGTACTGCATTAGCGCTGTATCGGTGCTGCAGGTTTAGTGTCACCACACTGCAGAATTTCACCTGTTCTGTATCCTGGTGTCTGTTAACTATAATAACGGTAAGAATTATGTACGGGTATTCAAGTCAAACCGGGACTTTTTTTTATTTATGAGAGTAAAAACTCTTTTTATTTCTCTATATATTTCTCCCCGGTTACACTAATGCACTTATCTCAGTGTTTCACTAGTGCCACTAGCGGATACCATCAAGTTAGTAAGATTTCCATGATCGAAACGCAACTGAAATGCTGGCCTCCCAGGAACTCCTGGTCAGTACAACTATCACCCCAACGTTCCACTCGCTGAACGGTCACGGGAGCGACTGCAGTGAGCCCCGAGACACCTCGGCACTGGATCTTATTCACGGACGTACGGACACAGAGTCTAATCACCGTACTGTGCTTGAAGTCTGCTGTAAATGTCAATCGATTTTATACTTTCATTCACAAGAAATGTAACCACAGGTCCTGGTTTTACTTGAACGCCCCTTGAATAAACATCTTGTTATCCCACACACACTTATTTACACATTTAGATTATAGTCTAAGCTGAAAAAAAGCAGCTTTGAATTTATTTTCCATATTACAGATAAGATTTAATAACAACTAGTTTGCATTTTTTTATTTTATCTCTTTTGTTTTAACAAAAACAAAGGAATTTACATTAGAACCTATGATTTGGGTTACACATCATTAACAATGTACATGCTCTTTATTAATACTGCCTAATGAATGATTTAACTTAACATAATTAGGTAATAAGATAATTACTTTACTTCATTTACTTTATTACTTCATTATTTCCTGATATGCATGCATTTACTCATTCTTATAAAAGCTTTAAATAATTGCTTAATTGTGAACCTTATTGTACAGTGTTACCCAATTTGGTTTAATTATAAAGAAATTGCATTTTACTTGCAAGTTTGCAAGAGGAAGTAATAATGTATTTACTCTCTTACATGGTAATTGAAAAAACAAATACATTTATATATATATATATACAGTATATCCAAGATCTGTTTTATTGCATCAGTTCTAGAAACCAAAAACAAGGTTTTATTTCTTTTTTTTATTGACTTTTCTTTTCTTACCGCCGAAGTAGTAACTGTCTCTTGGTTCCAGGTAGTCCTCAAGCTGAATGGTGGAAGCTGGCTCGTTATCCAGCGTCATGATGATCTGCAGACCCCTGGTGCTGAGACTCACCGCGTGCCAGAGACCATCATTCACCCTTTGCCCTGCACAGAGAATATGTCTGTACAACAACAATTCAACAGCAACAACCACAAGACTACTACTGCTACTATTACTACATATAATAATAATAATAATAATAATAATAATAATAATAATAATAATAACTCATCATCATGATCATCCTCCAGTAGCTGAAGTAGAAGTGCAAGCCAATACCACCCTCATACCTCATATCCTCACCCTCATTAAAAAAAAAAAAAAAGGAAAAAAAAAATCCTGTGCACAATTTGATTTAATTATGTCCAGCCATTACACATGAAGGGCGCACAAGCTGTGTGTGGCCGCTGTGTGTCGATGGTCCCCTCTGTGCCAGCCATCTGCTTAGTGCTCAAATCTGATCACTCGTTTGAACCTTTACTTAGCGCGTGCTCACCATACCTCCATGTGCTGCTCACCATAATTACAGAGCTCGGCATTTTCATAGAAATTTGCATGATGCTGCGAAAAACAAAACAGCACACAATACCTGGGAAATCTGATGAGCCGCAAAAAAAAAGGCTTCAGACGGGAAGTTTTTTATTACATTCCTTTCTTTTTTTTATTTTTATTTTTTTTATAAAAGCTCTGTGCTTCCCTGCTGGTTTGAAATGTGCATCTGTCTGTCCACCTGTCTGTCTGCCTGTCTGTCTGTTTAAGTGCATATGACAGGCAAATCCTGTTTGGCTAGACTGCCATGACCATATATTTTGCACATTCATCTTAGGAAGAGACAGACAAAGGAAAAAAGAAAAAAAAGAGAAAGAGAGAGAGTATGCCTGGCTTTGTGAACTGACTGATAAGCCACTAGGCACGTGCTTTGCCTTTTTTTTTTTTTGCATAGCAGTGCAAGTACAGCCCCCGATAGAGCTCGCAGAGATTTCGGCAGTGTTTGAGAAGGAGTTTTGAAATGAAAAAAGGGTATTTATACTTCTGATCCTTGTGCAAGTATGATTGGCAAGGCAGAGGTTTTTTTTTTTTTCAATTAGGCTGCCTCAGAGATGGGGCACGTGAGGTTAAGAGGAGCACGGGCGCAGAGTGAGGTTAAGAAGAGCACGGGCGCTGTTTAATCTCAGCGACGGTTTTGATGTCAGTTCCTAGATTGTTTAATATTAAAATCCCACCATGTTTGAACGTGTTCAGCCTCCTTAAAGCCAATGTCAACCCGAGTGATGGCCAATTTGCATCATTCTAATAAGCAAAGCAAACAATGCTAAATTTGATCTTGTTTCATGTAATTTGAGGCTCTTTATTCTGCCTTAAAGCGGGAGAAAATGAGCATTTCGTGAAAGCAGAAGGTGTTTTATAACAGTTTACTGAGTAGTGATGAATCCAATTCCACAGTAAGGCTAATTATAAGCTGATTATGAAATATCTGGCATATCCACATCAGTCAAGTGTTCACAATATAATTAATGTTTATGCAAATAGACACTAAAAGTCTTTTCCCATTGTTTGGGAGAAGATGTCTGAACAAACACAGGAGTGTAATTATTTTATAAAAAATATGTTTTTTTTTAAATCATCTCCATTTAACCAAAATTGATGTTTTATATTCTCCGTAATATAAATGATTTTTACAAGTTGCTACTAGAGGAACTGAGAGATGCTAGGCATGAGGGGCGTTCAAGTCAAACCGGGATTTGTGATAATGATTCTTCTGAATGAAGGTATGAAACCGGTTCACATTGAGAGACTTCATGCACAACACAAAGCCGCAGTAAAATATTTGAATGGTGCAAACATTTTTAACAGTGTGATGATTCCCAACCGACTGATCCACAGCGCGGGCACAGCGTCTCCAAACATGCATACGTAGTTTAATTTGGACACATTTTCGGCTTCAGTAGACACTCAATACTTCAGACTGAAACACGACTTCCCCCTACAGGTAATGAAGGGCATTTTCACAGCTTCCCGCACGCAGCCGCGCAAAGCCACGGCAAGTCACGGGATCCCTTTTCTCGAAACGTGCGTTTTTATTGGCGACATCTGTACAGTATGAATGACAATCTCGGCCGAGGTGGCTCAGACCCATTGCAGTCCACAAGCTCTCATACTGTAGGTATGTTTTGTTATTCGGCACAATCAAAAGTCCCGGTTTGACTTTCACATCTTGTCAGAAAAAGATTTTCTGCTGTTCCACTTTTCCGCACTTTCCCAACTGAAAAGAACCCAAAGAGGCCAGTTCTGAAGAATAAAACATGGAACAGACTAATTCTGACACTAATGATGTCATTTACTCACCAATAGACACTTCCAGTGTTTTGAGGTCTGAGGTGTGGTGCGTGAGGCGGAGCCGGCCGCTGCTGATGCGCAGTAACAGGTAATGCTGCTCCCCGTCCGACGCTAACCGACTGGACAGCAGCAGGCCGTCGGGGTTCCAGGTTCGGAACTGCAGGCGGACCGAGAGGCCGTCTGGAGATGGAGCAGGAGCTGGAAAGGACAGGAAGCTGCTGCTCGAGCTCATGAAGGTAACGGCCACCAGCTGCGGCTCTGAGCAGGAAAAGGTCACGTTTCCCTGAAGCAGAAAGAGAGCCAAGTCTCATGTCAGATTAGACGCCAACGGGGACTGGCAGAGGGACACAGGGGCCGAAAGTCAGACGGATTTCAGTTTTTTTTTTAGGTTTTGTTAAAACTTGATTTCAGGTTTGATTAGAATTTGGCGCACAAAATAAAAATAAAATAAAAACTGTTGAAATAATAAAAATACTAATGAACAAAAGAATAATTAACATATCAAATTAAATATATTCAAGGGGAAAATGAACAGTAGTGTATTTATTATTGTAAAGATTGATGTATTTACTGGGAAAATCTGTTTTGTATCTTGTGTAAAAATCCATCTTAACCTCCTGGTAGAGGCAGTCAGATTATAGGGATTAATATCCTCTACTTATGACAATCAATGATGGCATCACCATTTACATGAGCGTCCTACTAGAAATAGATTTGTTTAAAACATGTTATTACAGTTATAAAAATTAATAAATTGTATATCTATATCTATATAAAGTCAATAAATGATTATGCTGTATTTCTAATTGTGGCAGTTCAGTAACTCCTGTATGGAAATATTTTGTGTTTGATTGTTTTGATCATGACGATGATTTTGGATTTTGTTGGATTTTATGTCTATTTAAAATATTTTTTCATCAATCTACATTTAAAGGAGGACAATGCATCAAAGTTATTTAAAAAAGCAAAAAAACAAAGGCTTTCTGATTTTTTTTTTTACTACCTTTTTTTTTTATAAACGTTCCTAAATGGTACTTTTCTATTGTTTTCTCTAAGCAATTGTTTATATCATGCATATCGTCAATATGGAATTTTTTTAATTTTATATTTTTTAAAAATCCCAAATATGTAGTACACAATAAAATCCTCAGTGTTAAGTTGACCTTTTCAGCGTTCACATGATTTGAATGGTGCCTATATACTGTAAAGACCTATATAAAGACCTTAGGGTGTATGTTTTTTTATTTGAAATAAAAATGTTGTTGTGTTTTACAATATCTAAATCATTGGGTTGAGTAAAACTATAGTGAAGCCTTGAAGGTTCAATGGTCCAAGACCAAAGCGATGATCTAGGTGAGATAATCATACAGCAAAAAAGGGAATGAGTGAAAGAGAGGGGAGAGGGTTGAGTCAGAAGGATGGAACCGCAGAGGAGAGCAGGTGGTCTGGATAAATGTCAGCAGCACTGCTCTGCTGAGAGCACATCCGCAGGACACGAGCTCACATAAGCGTGAAAAGGTTACCGGTACCTCATTGATCCCAGATCAGTGAACTACAACCTCGAAGGACCTCTTCGCTCCCAAGTTTAACCAATCTGACCAGCTTTTAACTTCCTCTCTCTCTCCTGCTCTCATTTTCTTCTTCCTACTTTCTGCTTCTCTTTCTCTCTCAATTCATGTTTGGAAATAACTTCATTAGCTTGTTAGTTTAATCAGAAAGCCAGAGGGACAGTTCAGATGTTCCACTGATTGACAGCAAAGGATAATTACTGCATGAATATGAGTGTCTGGTGACCGGTACAGTTAAAGTCAATGTTAATTTAAGATCAAACGAAGTAAATGGGATTGAGCAATGTAAAAACAGATGTTGCAAACGTTTCAGAAATGGCTTGCAAAAACACCAAAGCAGAAGTGCGAATAAATAACTTAAAGAGAAGAATCATAAAGATCTCTTGTACCTGCATGAATTCTAGCATAATTGTTCGTTTCTTTAATGAAAATGACATTCGATGGTGAAAATAATCCTACTGCTACCATTTCATGTTTCACGTATTTGGCCATACTGTACCTGAAATCACATTGTACACAAATACATATACTTTAATATGGAGTTGTTCCCCCTTTTGCAGCTATAACATTTTCCACTCTTCTTGGAAGGCTGTCCACAAGATTTTTGATGTGGTGTTTCTGTGGAAATTCGTGCCCAATCATTTATGCCGAGCATTTAGAGACACTGATGTTGGATGAGAAGGCCAATCTTTCCCTTCCAGTACATCTGAAAACATGCTTGATGGGGTTGAGGTCAGGGCTCTGTGTTAGGGCCAATCGAGTTCTTTCACACCGACGTCATCAAACCATGTCTTTAGTCCTTGCGTTGTCCACAGGGTCACAGTCATGTTGGAAAAGACAAGGGCCTTCCCCAAAATGTTGCCAGAAAGTTGAAAATATTGTTTTGTCCAATATGTCTTGGTATGCTGAAGTATTAAGATTGACCTTTACTTGGGATAATGCACCTGATTGATTGAAACACCTGCATTTAATAATTAACAGGTTTGACTAAATACTGTTGTCCATAAAGTGTATGTGTACATATATAATATTTTTTTTGGTCCACAAATCCTATAACTCTACTCGTACAGTAGAACACACTAGAACGTCATGCATTATGATAAGCAACCTTACCACAGTGTATATCTGAGGCTTGCGTCGCTTGGCCAGATCGATGACGTTCACGCCGTTGTAGTAGAGATTCTCCACGCAGCCGTGAAAGTTCCGCCTGAGGAACGTTCCAGGCTTTCCCGGTAGTGGGATCCCACCGAAGCTGAGCTTTGATGATAGATTAAAAAAAGAATCATATTAAATTCGCCAGTTCGCATTGTGCAGTATATAATGTTTATATACAAGACAATCTAACTAACAGCTGACAGTAAAACGTTTTCAGTTAAAAAAATTCTGATTATGAACCCTAAAGGGAACCTAGAAATTGACTGAAAAAGAAAAGTCTTCCAGAGAAGTCTTGCTGTGACTCTCTCTCGCTCTCCCTCTCCATCTCCAGATGCGATTTAAAGTAAGCCTGACAGAGTTTACAAAAGATAATCAAAAAGAATAGACTGGAAATTGCCAAGCAACCTGGCAGAGCTAAAATAGATACACCGAGAACATCTGTGTGTTTCACTACAAGAGTGTGAATATTACTGTACGACGAAAGCAACAGAAGGCAAAATGCACAAGATGCATTATGATTACGACCAAAAATTTTTGATTTATTGCACATATTCTCGCATCATAGTTACCGTGCAAACAAAAGTCACATTTTGTTTAGATTACAGTTTCGTATCTGTTTCCTCTTCCTTCGCTGTTTTATTGTGTCGACCTCCTTCGCGTTACCCCAAGTCCGTGAATCATGTTGCCCTTTTAATTGTGGAATTTATAGAATTCTAAGCCTCACATTTTTATGTTTTCTGGTTGTGATTCTCTAACTTGTGAGCAACAAAACGATACAGAGATGATATCGCAATAAATGATAATTGTACATGGTGAGATAATGAGGATATTGTTGTTTGTTTGTTTTTTAACAAATTGTAATTTATAAGGAGATTATTGTTTATCTAATTAAATAAAATGTATTTATTAATTACATTAAATCCAATTAATGAAATAAAATTTATGGAACAAAGAAAATAGTTTTTTAAGGTGTTTTGATGTAATGATTTTTGTTTGTACTGTATGTAATGTTAAATTTTTTTCTTATAAAAGATTTTTTTCTGCAGCATCATTAAATATATTTTAATCCAACACTGCACATATAATGATTCAACTCATGCATCATAAAATTGCCTTGTCAAATTGCAATTTTTAAGTCAATCAGAAAATCAAATAATATCATTGACATTATATTTCATTTGCTTATTTTATGTAATTTATAAGTAATATCTCTATGTGCACTGTTTATGTTTCTGATCTTTTTATCATAGCCACTTCTGCACTTTTTTTTTTTAGGCACCTACAGTACGTACAGTACAGTACAGTACAGCGGCTTCGCTTCTGCAGTCGAAAGAAGATACAGTTAAGGTCAAGGAAAGCTACCTCGTAGTCAACCTCCAGAGAGTCTCCGTCCCCTTTGGTCCTGAAGTGCTGTGTGTGTCGGTCCAAGGTGAAGTTGACCTGCTTGTTAAAGCGCTCGATGAGCACCGAGTGCCAGTGCTGGTCATCGAGCAGACTGCCCAGTGTGACCACCATACGGCCACTGCTTGACCTGACCCGGGTATCATCTGGCATGGAGAGATGGAGGGAGAAACAGGGAGCACCGCAGGGTCAGAATTATTCTTCAAACGCGGTTAATATGTGGACGGTGCAGCGAGAGGATAAATGTCGACAAGCTCCAGGGCGAATAAGAAAGTCAAGAGGAGCAGGAACAGAGCAGCACAAACAAAGTGGAAGAAATCATTGAACCCTTACTTTATTTTTTCTACAAATTGTATTATTTATCTAAAAATAATAATAATTCTTATAATTCAGGAAAGTAAGTCATTTATAAGTGACGTGTTGCTATAAATAGAAAAATCTTGGATGTCCTATTATCCTTGTTCCCCGAATATTACCCAAGATGCTCATTAAGCTTCATTAAACCATTTTGAAAGAAATAAAACACACACAATACAATAATTAAATAATAAAAAAAAAGAATAAAAATTCCCTAAAGGTTGCAACACATTTTCAGACGATATTCAAATAAACACGAATATTTTATTAAGACATACGGAAACACTCACACTTTTCCTCCAGCCAAGAGTAATGAGCGACACACATCCCTCTCCTTCCACAGCTAATTGCAGCTTTTTCCTCAAAAATAGCAGACGCATTAGCTCGTGTGAAAGCTGCAAATCTATATTTGCTGTCTAAATTTCACAACAGTATCGACACTGTGTGAAAGCTGAGACTTTATTTAATTGATAAAAATAAAAATAAAAAAACTGTGAAAACAGGCTATGATGGAGTTTTTGTCCTACTATATGGTCCTACATAATTAGCGTACTCTGGACAATCCAGCTGTGTAATCTAAAGCCTATATGCTTTGTCCTGCTTGTCTATGATTTGCTCATAATTTGGGTTCATTAACTCGTAAGGTATGTAAACACGTAAAAAAATATATGAAAATATAATTTTGATTTTTTTCCATAGCTAATAAAAAAACAAAAAAAAAAACAAGGGTTTTTGGAAAGAACAGTCTTCGGCACCCTTCTTTAGGATGATGGCGTGCGCTGTGTTAACCTTTCTGACAGTAGTTGTTGAGCAGCTGCTCCTTACCGAGGTTGAGGTGTAAAGCTAGTCTCCCTCGGTGTAGCTCCAGCGTGATATAATCTCCTCTCTGGCCCTCGCCGTGCAGCAGGACGCCCTCGGTTTGCCGGCTCTTGAAGCGCAGCGAGATCACATCCTTCACCGTGCTCATGGACTTCTGGTTAAACCGGTACAGGAGAGAGCTTCTGCCGTCAAAATCCGCCACGTACGATTCTTAGCAGAGAAGAGGAACACAAAAAGCAAAGGGAAAAAATTTAAATTTGATGTGTCAAAGCTTAAACATAGTATGCTAATCTTTCTCTATTACATTATAAGGAAATAAGCTTGCTTTTCCATTCACAAGATCTATAAAAGGAGTCTCACCAGACTTGATCCCTTGTTTGATGTCGAGTCCCTGTAATAGCACTCAGACCATTTTGGGGATTCTGGCATCCGTTAATTTCCTGCTTCACTTATATTTTAAGTTTAAAAACAATAGTATATTAATTAAAATAAAGTAAAATATATCTCGCAGTGGATTTCTCGTAAATAATTCAGAGGTGCTACGATTACTAATAACTAATACTAGCACTAAAAGCAATACTGTGTATACTTTTTCTTTACAAAAAAAAATTCTACAACATTTTTGCATGTTTTTTTTTTAATCATACACTGTACAAAATTATATTTAAGAATGCATCCAAATGGCCACTTAAAATGTATAGTATAAAGCATACAAAATAAACATTCAAAATAAATGCTTCAATTTTATAGTACAAACATCTGGATTTACATCTGCTCTCCTGCATAAAAGTAGCATTAGGACCATGTAGAAGTTTCATGATTAAAGCATTTTAATCAAGTCTTTCATTCCATATTTGCATCCTTTTACAGTTTCAAATAATAAAACGATGAGAAGTAATATGAGAACTTCAGTGTCTGTCACTTTCAATGCAGATGAGCTACTGCCTTTTACAGGCCTTTTTCTAATTAGACCAAACTGAACGTTGAAAACTGGACCGGACTGGACGGGTCTAAAAAGTGCTTAGGAGTTTAACCAGAAAACCTGTTATTCCCTGACTTTAGTTTTCGTCTTAAATGGAATGAAATTATAACAGACTGGATGTTTGAATGGAGTGTTTAAGCACATTTATATTATGGAAAAAAGAGAGGATTTTTTTTTCTGTACAATGTTGCTGCTGTAATATTTAATGCTCCTGCTGTACTGCGTTATTAGTGCAGTATTTGGGCTGCAGATTTATTGTCACTACACTGCAGAATTTCGCTCGTTCCATCAGTTAACTATAATAACGATAAGAATCAAGTATGAGGGGTGTTCAAGTCAAACCGGGACTTTGAATTGTACAGAATAACAGAATACAAGTTTAAAGAGTAAAAACGTCCTTTATTTCTCTATATAATTCCCTGATACACTAATGCACTTATCCCAGTGTCTCACTAGCGCTTGGGTATCATCATGGTAGAACGTTTTCTCAGCCGTGATCGGGCTGAATGAAACGCTGGCCTCCCAGGAATTCCATCAACGGTCCAAACATGTGGAAATGGCTCGGAGTGTGGTCAGGACTGTATGGAGGACGTGGTAATCGCTCTCAGCCGAGTTTCTGTAATGTGCAAGTGGTGCTGGTGAATGACTGTGTGTAGGGTTCCGGCAGACGGGTTAATCTCATCCACAAATAGGTGAAAAGTTATCCATCGATAAGCCATCGATTTTCATGGATCAGTTATAAACTATCCTATCATGCATGAAGAATACCTGGTGTAATGCATGAACCTGAACTTAAATGATCTAACTTTGCTTGGTACACCATGGCCTTCACCTGCCCCACAGATAGAAATCAAGTGTCTCTACACAAGGTGCTTGGAAAACATACAAGATAAACTAAGTATGGAATAAAATGTATTAGAGGTTGATAAAAAGAGTTGTATGGAGACTTTTGGATGACAATGCATGTACAGTATTTTGAAATCGGAACTGTATTTCCCCTCAATGATGGAGCGTAAATCTAGAATGCCCATAATGTATATTATGTAGCTGAGTTTTAAACGGACGTGAACGAGAAGGCAGTTGGAATTAATAACTTCAACATGTACTTACCTTCATCCTGAAGGGCAGATTTGAACACTAAGAGAGAGACTTTGAAAAGAAGCGTAAGAGTTATCTTTGAACTCCAAGTCGAACATGCTGAAGTTTAATCACGGCTTAAGCCATGGCCTAACAAAGACGCGGAAGAGTGTTGGACGTGCAAGGGAATGATTTGTGGAGTTTCAGTGCGCTGTTTCACCAGGGAGCAAAGCGAAAGGAGGAAAATAAATAATTATTATTTTGTTCTCTTCTTGATTCGATGTTGCAATTTTGCTGAGCACTCACCAAAACAAAAGGACACAAGGACTGAAGAATGTGGGCTCCTCACATGGAATGAAGCAAAAAAAAAAAAAAACATGCTCGGTGTGAGTTAGAGATCTATTTTTGCTAATAAGCTACATTAAGTCAAATAATGACGTTGCTGTCTAAAGAAGGAAGCGGGTGCCCACTGGTGCAGGAAGTGACATTCTTTTAGTACCCGGGAGCAAACTCAAGGTGACACCAGTCGTGCTGATTTGGGGCTGTTTTTAGCCCTGTAAAGATGTCAGGATTATGGAAATCCCAACATTTAGCTAGCATTTTCACTTCTCTCTGAAAAATACATGACCTAGAAAAATGTAGATCAATACTGTGTTTGTGGCAGATATGACCAATGGTGTATGTCATCTAGGGCTGTAGAACAACACTGGTATTGCGGTGCACCATCAATTCAAATTAATGTAACTGTTGTTATACAGTAGATAATGAGGATGATTTCTTTCCTCAAATTCAAGCTTGGGTTAGGCTTCCCATCTTTCTGACAAAATCCTACCTTCTGCATTCTAACAGAAACCAATCTATGATTGGTTAGATGCTTTACTGCCTTTAAAATATGAGCAAATCTGCGCCCTTTACGCAGCCAAAGTTCAGGAGCTAAAGGACGAAACTACAAAGTTAACACTGGTGGGAGAAAGCTGTTCTTATTGAGTTTAATACTGTAATCAGGAATGAAAGCAAAATTTCCTTCCTGGAAACTCAACCCATCACCTACTTATACAGAGGTGTCAAGAATATATTTATTTCAACAAGAAAGAAAGATCAGATCAACGGCTTACACGGATAACATTACCTACTTATATACTTACTGAACAGATTATTGAATTAGATTGAACAGTGGTTTAAAGTTTACATCACCCTCCACTCTCTCTGGCCGGATCGGGTCAGTATTCCATCTGTACCGCATACGCCATGAAGTTTTGTTAAAAATCGAAACTCAAGCAGGATCAGTCCTCACAGTACACATCACATGTTCAATCAAGTTTGTTATGGAAAAACCAACCAAGATATAATCATAAAAGTCATAATCCAATCCGGGCAAAGCTTATGGCAAAGCTTATTCACTAACACTATCATGTTTATTTAACTTTCCACTCAACATCACTATACAGAAAGCTCTGTCCTGGGAGCATGTTTGTAAGTCGGATTTGTTCTTAAGTCCAACAAAATGTGCAAAATCCTTAAGCCCCCTTCAATACTTCATATTTTGCTTTCAAAGAGCCTGATTTTTTTTGTGTCTTTTAATACTGTAGGTCTCTAGGCTTCCTGAAGAACATTTTTGGCTCTTAGTTGCTGTACTGTATCTGGGTTTCACTGGAATGTTTTTTGTTTGTTAAGCCACATAATAACCAATGAATCTTTCAGGCATAAAAGAAAAAACTTTAACCGGTAGGTGATGTTGTTGAAAAATTATGATCTTTAGCAAACTGGCGATGCTGAATTCTGAGTGTTGGGACAGATGAAAGTTGAAATAAGGGTTGCTGCTGAAGTTGATATACTGTATTACCAAACAACTTTTACATTGTATCTTTAGGCACCTTGTAGCCTGTCGCAGTAAAACATTTGCTCCTATTTCTTAAATTTAATCTACATCATAAAATGTTAGAAAACAAGGGGTGGCTTTGTGCACAACATTTGTGCACGGTATTGTACTTCACAATATGATTTGAAGCATTTATGAATGCATGGTGCTGCAGATGCAATTTGTATCCAGTTAAACGCAATGACCTCAAAAGTATAAGCTGAACGCAATTAAAATACATAACAATGGATGCAACAGCAAAACACCCATGAGTCTCATTTTCCCTGACAGGAAGACACTCACAGGCTTATACAGCGCTGGCCATATGTTCATTAGGCAAATATGCTTGTTTGGATGCACATCTGTAATAGATCACTTGCTAAACTGGTCACACCTTCCGTCACAAATGGCGACCAAAACAACACTAATGAGAGTTCCTTTTTGTTAAATGTGACCCATGATATCATGCGACAGCTACTGACAAAAAAAGAAGCTAAAACTACTACAAATGAATAAGAGTATAATGTATAGCCTTAACACGTAATCATTACTGGGTTTTCTCACAAGCGGTCCAGGATAATCCAGGGTTTATGTCGACTTCATCAACAGTGCTTCACACACACCCATACAGGCTCTACAGTATGTCCTAAGGAGAAAGCACTTCTGAGAATTGTGCTCGCAATTCTTAATGACCTTTCGTCAACTAGATAGTGACGTGATCGACATTAGCCATAACATGCACTGCATCGTTATTAGAGATGGGGGGAAAATAGATGCAGTTACAGATCATAGTTCTTTTGTGTTATACTTCATGTCTTGCCACACTGTCTCCAAAAACAATAACAATATAAAAAAAACTACGTATATGTTTGGTGATAAAATGTTGCATTCCTCTATAATCCTACAGGTGGCACACTCTAAACTATTCACACATTGGCAGACAACACAGCATCTTGTTCGGTAGAAGCAGGGTATTTACATAGAATATTTATATTTATGACGATTTGGGAACACAGTTGGCCTAATCGGCATGTCTTTGGACTGTGGGAGGAAACCGGAGTACCCGGAGGAAACCCACCAAGCAGCAAGGGGAGAACATGCAAACTCCATGCACACAGACCCGTGGCGTGAATCGAAGCCAGAACCCTGGGAATGGAAGGCAACAGTGCTAACCACTAACCACTAAGCTTTATATACTCTATGCTGTAGGTGTATCTCTATTGATTAGAATATCATTGAAAAGTTGATTTACTTCAGTAATTCAATTCAAAAGGTGGAACTCATATATTACATATATTCATTACACACAGACTGATATACTTCAATGATTTATTTATTTTAATGTTAATGATTATGCCTTGCAGCTAATGAAATCCTAAAATTCACTATCTCAGAAAATTAGAACATTGTGAAAAAGGCTAATATTGGAGACGCATTGTGCCACACTCTAATCTGCTAATTAACTCAAATCACCTGCAAAGGTTCCCTGAGCCTTTAAATGGTCTCTCAGTCTGGTTCAGTGGGCTGGCTGTTCACTGAGTGCTGTATCCAAGCACATTAATGGAAAGTTGAATGGAGACAAAAAAAAAAAAAGTGGTATAAGAAGGTGCACAATCCACTGGGACAGCAGCTGGAGTCAGTGCTTTAAGAGCCAGTATGGACAGACGTATCCAGGACATGGACTACAACTAGTCACATTCCTTATGTCAAACCACACTTATACCAGAGACAACATCATAGGCGTCTTACCTGGACTAAAGACAAAAAGGACAGGACTGTTGCTCAGTGGGCCAAAGTCAGCCGTGGTTTGGGGAGTGATGTCATCTGCTGGTGTTGGTCCACTGTATTTTATTAGGTCCAAAGTCAGCGCAGCCGTCTAACAGGAAGCACTTCATGGTTCCCTCTGCTGACCAGGTTTATGGAAATGCTGATTTCATTTTCCAGCAGGACTTGGAACCTGCCCACACTGCCAAAAGTACTAATACCTTGTTTAAAGACCATGGTATCCCTGTGCTTGATTGGCCAGCAAACTCGCCCGACCTAAACGCCGTAGAGAATCTAAGAGGGTATTATAGTATAAAGAGGAAGATCAGACTCAACAACACAAAAGGGCTGAAGGCCGCAGAAGAGCAAACTGGGCTTCCATAACACCTCAGGCTGATATTGCTACAGCACTGACATTGCTGCAGTAATTCATGCAAAGGGAGGCCCAACCAAGTGTTGTACCAAGTGCTGTACAGGTTCATACTTTTCATTTCTTTGTTAAAAAAAAAAAAAAA
This sequence comes from Channallabes apus, assembly GCA_030522415.1. Taxonomy (NCBI): domain Eukaryota; kingdom Metazoa; phylum Chordata; class Actinopteri; order Siluriformes; family Clariidae; genus Channallabes; species Channallabes apus. Next base: position 16,206,153 of record CM060109.1, read on the forward strand.
ATATATATATATATATATATATATATATATATATATACAAACCGGATTCCAAAAAAGTTGGGACACTAAACAAATTGTGAATAAAACCTGAATGCAATGATGTGGAGATGGCAAATGTCAATATTTTACTCAGAATAGAACATAGATGACAGATCAAAAGTTTAATCCGAGAAAATGTATCATTTTAAAGGACAAATATGTTGATTCCAAATTTCACGGTGTCAACAAATCCCAAAAAAGTTGGGACAAGCAGCAATAAGAGGCTGGAAAAAGTAAATTTGAGCATAACGAAGAGCTGGAAGACCAATTAACAGTAATTAGGTTAATTGGCAACATGATTGGGTATAAAAAGAGCTTCTCAGAGTGGCAATGTCTCTCAGAAGCCAAGATGGGTAGAGGATCACCAATTCCCACAATGTTGCGCAGAAAGATAGTGGAGCAATATCAGAAAGGTGTTACCCAGTGAAAAATTGCAAAGACTTTGCAGTTATCATCATCATCAACTGTGCATAATATCATCTGAAGATTCAGAGAATCTGGAACAATCTCTGTGCGTAAGGGTCAAGGGCGTAAAACCATACTGGATGCCCGTGATCTCCGGGCCCTTAAACGACACTGCACCACAAACAGGAATGCTACCGTAAAGGAAATCACAGAATGGGCTCAGGAATACTTCCAGAAACCATTGTCAGTGAACACAATCCACCGTGCCATCCGCCGTCGCCAGCTGAAACTCTACAGTGTAAAGAAGAAGCCATTTTTAAGCAAGATCCACAAGCACAGGCGTTTTCATTGGGCCAGGGATCATTTAAAATGGAGTGTGGCAAAATGGAAGACTGTTCTGTGGTCAGACGAGTCATGATTCGAAGTTCTTGTTGGAAATGTGGGACGCCATGTCATCCGGACCAAAGAGGACAAGGACAACCCAAGTTGTTATCAACGCTCAGTTCAGAAGCCTGCATCTCTGATGGTATGGGGTTGCATGAGTGCGTGTGGCATGGGCAGCTTGCATGTCTGGAAAGGCACCATCAATGCAGAAAAATATATTCAGGTTCTAGAACAACATATGCTCCCATCCAGACGTCATCTCTTTCAGGGAAGACCCTGCATTTTTCAACAAGATAATGCCAGACCACATTCTGCATCAATCACAACATCATGGCTGCGTAGGAGAAGGATTCAGGTACTGAAATGGCCAGTCTGCAGCCCAGATCTTTCCCCTATAGAGAACATTTGGCGCATCATAAAGAGGAAGGTGCGACAAAGAAGGCCCAAGACGATTGAACAGTTGGAGAGAGCATTTTTATTTCTAAACTTGAGAAACTGGTCTCCTCGGTCCCCAGACCACACAGTGGTTAAAATGGCCTTGTCCCAACTTTTTTGGGATTTGTTGACACCATGACATTTTGATTCACCATATTTTTCCATTAAAATAATATACATTTTCTCAGTTTAAACTTTTGTTCCGTGATTTATGTTCTATTCTGAATAAAATATTGACATTTGCCATCTCCACATCATTGCATTCAGTTTTTATTCACAATTTGTTTAGTGTCCCAACTTTTTTGGAATCCGGTTTGTATATATATATTCATTCATTCATCTTCTATACCACTTAATCCTGTGTTCAGGGTCGCGGGGACCTGGAGCCTATCCCAGGAGACTTCGGGCACTAGGCGGGGTACACCCTGGACAGGGTGCCAATCCATCGCAGGGCACACACACATACACACACACACATATATATATATATATATATATATATATATATATATATATATATATATATATAATTTTTTTTTTCCCTTTCCTTTTTTTTAATTGGTCTTAAGTAATATTAGACTTTTCTAAGAGATTGAATTTTGGGATTTCATAGCTGTAAGTCATAATCATCAAAATAAAAAGTCTGTGTGTAATGAATATACAGTATATATATATATATATATATATATATATATATATATATATATATATATATATATATATATATAAAATGTATATTTACATATTATGGAGAATAGGAAGAAAGTAGGAGATGGGATGGGAAGAGTCCCTGATAACGCTCTGCAAAAATATCCGCTATGATGAAGGAGTTGAATGGTTGGTAGTTGGGTGCCAATAATATTGTATCAATATTATTGCTTATTACATTTTTTAAATTTTATTTCAATTTTATTTATATAGCGCTTTTAACAATGGTCATTGTCTCAAAGCAGCTTCACAAAAATGAAAGAAATGTAATAAAAAAAGAAAAGAAGTTAAGAAACACTCTAGCCAATGGTTGGGATATTCTAATGTTTGGGATATTCAGGTACTCTGGTTTCCTCCAACAGACTGAAGATATCCGGTGTAGACTGACCAGTGTTACCAAACTGCCTGTAGTGTATGACTGGGTGAATCAGTGTGTGTGTGTGTGTGTGTGTGTGTGTGTGCTTTTGCCCTGAACATTGCACACTAAGTTTCCTTAAATAAGCTCAAGGCCCACTGCAACCTTCCACGAGATAACCGCTATAGAGAATGGATTGATGGATATTATATACTTCACGTAAAGTCAAGGTATACAGCAAGTCGTGTTAGATTTTATTTCCTGACTCATAGAAATATGGCTCTCTCACTGAGAAGCCATGCGTCCTTCATCTATTCATCTTCTGACCTAGAGAACAGAGCAGAACAACAGGAACGAACTGTTGCTTTAAGTCTTGACCTGTTTTCACAAGTGCGAACCTTCAGTAGCCCTCTGAATGGGCATTGATTTTAAAGGCGTGTGGGCACAGATCTGATTTTATATGACTGATTTTTCTTATAAATAAGTACTTCCTGGAGTTCATGTCTCAAAACATCACCCCAATAAGTATTAAGCAGTAAATGTTACATTGTAATGCAGTATTATATTAAAAGGATCCCACGTGATGGATACTTAAAGCCCATTTATAATAAACAAAACCAGGGACTCTGAGAATGATGTACTGTCGGTTCCATCTTTAATGCTTAAACGTTCATCACTGAACCAGACCGGATATTTTAAATGCAATGCGAAATAAAGTTTAGTATTATTACAATCATAAAAGTACAAACATTGCTATAAACATAAAACCATAAAACCGCTATAATAGTCATTTAAAATATAACAATGTGTGCTGAATTTTAAAGAGATTTATTTCTTCGGATATCATTGCTGTTTTCAAAACTAATTAGCTTTTGAGTTTATTTAAAATCTGCGCGTTTTTCTCCTTGCCTGCTGTAGATGTGTCCTCAGCCTGAATAAACATCTCAGTTACTCTCATAATCTCCTTTTGTGGCTTTCACAAATATTAGGATTCTGAAGTTTTCGGAAAGATCTGATTGAACCATCCCTGAGATTCATAACTGGGTGTACAGATGTTCCTTACCTTCACACACGCTTGCAGCAATTGTTCTTTTTTTTATTATTATTACTCTAATAATCATCATTACATATAAATCACTTTTATATTTATATAATGTACGTATATTATAAACATGGTGCTTAGACAGACACTGAAATGTAACAACTCCCAAATATTGTACTAAACTGCTAAAAACACAATATTTAAGTTCCACTTTCAAGCCCAAGGCTTTCAACCAATCATAGATGAGACCAAATTTTTTGTAACCAATCATAGCGCAGAAAGTGTGTTTTTTTTAAACTGTTGTTAACTTAATTGATTTCCAATTTTTGTATAAAAAATTATAAAGAAATAAACCAAAACAAGAGGAATTGTCTAACAGTGACTCGTCTTATCCGTACTGTACTCTCGCGGAGGAACATTACAAATGAAATAGAGAGCTTGCTCTAAGCCTGGATAGACAGTAGGAAGTGTCTGACTTCAAGTGCTGTCGGCAAACATAGCAGAAAGTCATATCTATCTTGCATCAGTTACTCACTGTACGCGCAGCCGTAGACGTCGATTCTCAGTCCGATTCTGCCACTGGGGTTCCATTCGTGAGGAACAAATTTTAGAAAGCGGGTTCGAACGGGTTGGCTGAGTTTGTGATAGACTGCGGTGTCGGAATTCGTGTTCCCCACCAATCTCTGGGAAGAAAAATGAGAGAAGGAATAGAAACAAATAAGCAGATTATATATGGCTTGCTTGTACAAGGCACATTAGTTACCATGCATTTGCATTTGTCTTTAAAACAGCACTTCACACACCACTCCTAATTAAGTCTAGTTTTTTGCTCATTTAGTACTGTATTGTTTCCTAGCTCTGATCTTAATCCTTCTGTCAGTCTGTCAGAAAAAAAAAAATCTATAAATATATAATTTTAAGTAAGACGTGACTACACAGCAATGTTTAATCATTCGTTTGTCTGCTAGCTGTCATTATAATATTGCAGGGTTATGAGTGACCTTTTAAGTAATGGGCCGTTTTAACTCTTAACGATCAGATATGAAGCTCATGTGAGAAAGATTATTAACATGCAAGAATATTGGATGCACTGGGGTGTTCATTTAGCTCATATAAAGTTACAGCTTTATCCTGGTCAGAGTTGCCCCAGTTTAAATTACTCAATGTTTTTATTTCTGGGAACAGAAGCAGGGAAATTAATTATAAAATGGCAGAAGCAGGTGGGATTGGGCATTAGGGTATATGGGATTGGACAACATTGGTCCAAATGACATCACAAAGGAAGCAGAGTAAAATATAAAAATATATATGATTAAACAAAAATGTCATGTGGTTTAATATGGGTGCTTTCGCACTTGGCCAAAGTGCTTGTTACCAAGTCTACTGTAGGTATGACTGCTTCCTCCTCCAAACTCCTTCACTGACCTGGTTACACATTAGTAATATTTTACACTTGCGTATTGAGACTCTCCAATACAGCAGGTGGTAGTATGCACCGAGTTGAATTGTGTTCCAGGCAACAAGCACAAAGAGACAGACAGCATTGATGAAACTGAGTTCTAAAAATCGTGTCATGCAATGACCACCTGTTCAAATGGTCTTAACTGCAAATGTACAGACTTTGGGGTCAAGTTTAGTCTTTGTTCTTAAGATAAAAGCAACCTAAGTTACAGTAATTATTTAAATGTTTACAATTTTTACCAAAACAAAGGGTTAGGGTTATTCCTGTTCCTGTACTGTATATCTAACTAACACAACAAACTTAATTATAAATTATATATAAAATATTAGCAAAGTGTGTAGTGGTTAGCACTGTAGACTCGCACATCCAGAGTCGAGGGTTCGATTCACAGTTTAGGTCTGTGTGCATGGAGTTTGCATGTTCTGTTTGCATGTAGGTTTTTCAGGGTACTCTGGTGTCTTCCTACAGTTCATAGACATGCAGATTAGATTGATGTAGTGTGAGCGCGTGCGTGCCCTGCAATGTGTTGGCACTCCTTGCAGGGTATGAATATGGCAATTGATCAGAAGGTTATGAGTTTAAATCCCTAAAATCACCAAGCTGCCACAGTTCCAAAATACAATCTAAAGGTACTAAAGATACACCCTTGAGGGTTACCATTCCAATCCCTGTAACACACATTCCACAAACATAAGTGAGTTTTGCATAAAGAAAGGAGTTTTCTCTTTCCTAAGCACTACCGAGACCAAAGTGCACTTACTAATAAGGATATTTCAAAAACAAACCCTATAACAGTTTATATAAATGGCAACCTATTTTCATCTGTTAATCCCCCTAATGCCTGGTGATTAGTGCTTGAGTCACTTTACACAAATACAAGAACAGATTAGGAGAAACCCACATGATTTAAAGTGAATCACAGACTGTTCAGAATTCATGAAAACGTCAACTGTTTTTCTGAGCGTGTTTCACACTGCCCGATGAGAAAGTGAGACAAATAAATCATCCATAATAATGCAGGAGAACAATATCGTGAAGCACACTCCCTCAGAAATCTGCTGTGCCACCTACATTGTTCTGGTGCCAGCCATATTTTCTTCTTTTTTTTCTTGTGGATTTGTGGGAAGTAATGTTTAGGCACACCACAGACAAAACATGCATGGTTTTAGAAGGCTCTAAGGTAATTTTGAGATGAGTTCTCGAGGGTTTTATTTTTGTAAAGATAAGAAAAGACATCATGAGGAATATTAACCAAGTCAGTATTGGGTGATGAAGAAGACTGTGGCTTAGGAGCTGCGCGGGTTAGTGTTTGAATGAAATACAGCTTGGAGACAGTCAGGTTTAACTACAGAAGTGATTATAAACCGAGTGTGCTGTGTTCAGAAGTCACTTTTACATCAAGCTGTGATGACTATTCATATACTGAGAGATAAGAACAAAAATGTTCACTTGAGTATTTCTGGACTTGACCAACCTTAGACCACTTTCTAACTTTCAAAAGTTTTACTATACTGTAGATCTCTACATGTACCAAATGAGGATGAGCCATGGGTAGTCATACAGCAAGACTTACCGGGGTGTATCGGGGTCCTGTAGTGATTCAGAACTTGCCAGAAGGGCTAAGAAATTTGTGGTAGAACTACAGTTTTTTTATGACTCATAGTGCTGTCAGATTTCTCCATATCCCGTGATGACTTTTCCCTTTCCCGTGATAATTTTAAGTCAGAGCATTTCATATAATACGTTTATGGATACATAGCTCCTTGCAGCTCAGTATAGAACTATTTGTAAAAAAAAAAAAAAAAACATAAACAGTCAGTATCCACAGGCTTAACGTGCAAACTCAAACTTGTCTGATTTTCCGCACCTTTATGCATCGTTCGCTTTATCTCTGCGTTCATACAGTAGTTCTCCGTAGATAATGATGTCAGAGTGTGTTCGACCCAGGATTATGAAACTGTAGCGAAAATCTGGAAATTGGGAACTAGGATTTAGAGTGCATTATTAAATACATAAATCTGACACTATAAAGTTATTAACTTGCATATACTGTACATATCAGTCATAACATTAAAATGCAAAATATTAAGCTCAGTTTTGTATAGGTTCACCGTGTGACACTAGGGCGACTCTGGGGTTGCTCAAATGGTTATGGCTCTTGGTTACTGATTGGAACGTTGGGGGTTCGATCACCAGGGTTTGCCACTGTGTAGCCCTTGTGCAAGACCATTAACCCTGTCATCTCCAGGGGCATTGTATCCTGGGTGACCCTGCACTCTGACCCCATCATCCTAACTGGGATACGTGAAAAATTCATGCAGTAAGGTACATGTGACAAATAATCTAATCTTATCTTATCTTATGGTTCAGACTTGTTTGTCTGGTGTATTCCATAGAGTCTTGATCAGATTGAAATGTGGGGAATTTAAAAGCCGGGTCAACAACCATGTTGGCGTTGCCTGCCACACTGGGTGTTTTGGTGTTTGACAGTTCGTTCTACTGTACATTGGATTTTCTGAGGGATCTGACCTGACCGTCTGGCCTTGTGTTCCCACAGGCACAAATGAGCCATGGGGTCACATGATCCTATAACCAGTTTACTGCTTTATACTGTAATTGATAATCAATGTTATTCGTTTCCCTTGGCGGCGGTGTTAGCATTGCGTATAATCACACAGTGATCGGTGTAGGATCTAGGCGGCTTGAATGCCTGAAAGACATTAGGGTAGAGTAATCTTTAATGGGACAGCCAGAATTTAAGAACCGGTACAGTATCTTTCAAACACTTCATTTTACTGTTATGTGCAGACTTGTACTGTATATTCTATTTTTATGTACCATCTATTATGCTTCACGTTCACTGTAACTTCACGAGGAACACAATTTTTTTTGGGTACCGAGAACACAGAGCCAAACTCGACATATTGGAGTGGGCTGAGCTTGCACACAATGCACAATACTAAGGTTGTCAGTTGGCAGATTTTTTACACAATAAACTCGTCATTGCGTGTCAGACAGAGAGTGTCGGGAAAAAGGTGTGGAGTTTGTCGCTCCGCAACCATATGTGGAGAATTAAAGTAAGATTTAATTGGATTCGTCCGCGAGCGGTACTGACGAGTCGCACACAGCAGGGGCCGAAGAGAAAAAAAACCTAAACATATACTGTATAATGATTTCAAATAAGAGTAAGATTTGTCACGTTTTTACGTGTTATTAGTACAAACACCATAATATCTTAATATAATAATATATTTACTTACGAAACAATACAATAACACACATTTTAAATAACTGACAAGCTTCCAAGCTGTTATATATTTATTTGCATTCATTTTAAATTAGGAATAACGGGTAGAGGAGGAAAGCGGCTGAGTTAAGGGGGGGGGGGGGGAGGAGCAGGGAATACAATTTTAAACGTAATTTACTCAGTCACAGCCTAAAATGTGCTCCATTTGTGCAATGTGTCTCTGATGTTTATGACAGAGAGGCCAATTTACGTGAGGCCGGTGTTCGAAATGAATAAATGAATAAACATTCCCTGGTATAACAAGCTGGAGGGGGAAAAAAAACCCACAGAGACACTAGAGACCAAAAACAAGACGATTACCTTGCTCTCCCATTTCTACAGCCTTTTAAATTATTATCCGTATTATTTTAAGAAAGCTGACAGAAGGTTCATGAGTGGCTCAGAAGAAAAGCAGTCGCCCTGTCATTCACAAGTTCGAAGGCTGATGATACTGTGGCTGGGAGACCAAGGGAGCTAAACCGACCGTGCTTTCAGGGTTTGGGGGGGGGGGGGGGGGTGTTGGGTTTACAGCCTCTCGCCTATCAATCACAGTGACAACAGTGAATGATGGGCGTCTGTCAGCTCTAGCAGACGTACTGTAAGTGGGCATATATTGTCCATGTGTGTTATACCACCCACGGATGCTGCACAAGCGAGCAGAAGCTGCAGTCAGCTGGCTCTGTGTGCACGATAGCCTTTGACCTCCGCGGCTATCGATGGCAAATGTCATCTAACAGAGGTGAGGTGTCTCATAAGTGACAATTGGTCATAAAATTTAGTTCATTGTAATAATAACATCATTATTATTATTATTATTATGATTATTATTACTGTCCACCAGCCTTGGAGGGCTGCTGTCTGTCTGAGAATGAAAACATTTCCCAGCTCATTATTACTGATATATCTGTACATTAGTTGTGTTCATTATGTTGCGTGACCGATGTACTGTGCACTCGAAACTCATTAAGAAAAGTGCCTTCAGTAACAGTTTCTCAATGACGTCTGCAGCGAAACACTGTAATTATTTACAAAGTAGTAATACTTTGATATCTCTTCTATATTAAGAAACTGTAAATACATATACTTTTTTTCCGTTTCTTATTTGCAACATATACAGAAAGTGCCACATGTTCCCCGTTACGCGCTCCGCGTTTTATTCACACCCGCTGTATGGTGTTTCTTCACATTTCGCTTAACATATTCAGAGTGACATATTTGCTCAACATATTCCTAGTGGATCCTGACTTTTCACACACCCTGCGCATTTCACTAAACCTACACAAAAAAATGTTCTATTTTCTTTCTAACCCTGCCTTGGCATCTGCCTGCAAAGGGCACATCAGGTAATACGCCAGTTTACGAACAATATAAATGTAGCCGGGCTGTCTAGTAATGTCTGCAACCTTTCTAATTCTATTTTTCTCATGTAATAAATGTCACATTGATTATATAGGTACATGAAAACAAAAAAAAACAAAAAAACTAATCAGGTAAGTTTGTAATCAGAAACTGAATGTGAAAAAGTTTGGAATCCTCTAACGCACTAACACTGTTTACGTTTAGCATACCAAGTGTAAAGGTAGGCGGGGCATCCTCTGTAATGCACTTAAAAGCCAAAACAGAACACAGTTTTGAGAGTAAAGACTCACTTTATGTCTCTATATAATCTCCTGCTACACTAATGCACTTACTCCAGTGTGTCACTAGTGCTTGGACACCATCAAGGTAGAAAGTTTTCTTAGCATGCCAGAACCATGATCTGCTTCATGTCTGAAACGCTGGCCTCCCAGGAATTCCTTTAGTGGCTCAAACATGTGGAAATGGTTTAAAGTGAGGTCAGGACGGTAAAGAGGATGTGGCAATAACTCCTATAAGTTCCTGTAATGTGCAAGTGGTGTTGGTGAATGATTGTGTGTACAGCTCCCACAGACCTACAGTATGCGTCTCTTCTGCAAGCGGGCTTTGGAATCGTCTTTCACGGGCGTACGGCCTTCTTAAAAAAAAAAAACGTTTGCACCATTCAAATGTTTTCCTGCGGCTGGGAGTCTCATCACGTACTCTGCTTGAAGTCTTCTGCAAATGTCAGTGGGTTTTATGCCATCATTCATGAGATATTTTATCCTTAAATTCCTGGCTTGACTTGAATTCCCCTGGTACAGTATGTGTGTGTGTGTGTGTTTGTGTGTGTGTGTGTGTGTGTGTGTGTGTGTGCATAGAGTAAGCCAAAAAAAAAGTATACACACTTCATGGAAAAGAAAAAATAGTATAATGCATAATATATACATTTAATATTAATTATATCATTATATTATTATGTTATTATAATATTCAAATATTTTTTTTATTTTTCCATTTCCTGAAGTGTTTATATATAAAATAAGCCAAAAATGTGTGTGTGTGTGTGTGTGTGTGTGTATATATATATATATATATACCCCTCCTGGTAAAATATCAAATATACTGTACACATGCTGCCCCCTTTACTCACAGGCAGACATGACAGAATACTAAAGGAGCATAAAAATACTTTAAATCTTGGTTAGTTACATTAAAGCAATTCTAATTAATCATAGCTGTAATGCCTATTAAAGATATATATATATATATATATATTTATACCGTATATGATAATATTACTATAATAATACTATTTTTTTATTCCTGAATATATATATATATATATATATATATATATATATATATATATATATATATATATATACACTGTATGTACTGTATAGTGTCTGTAACTGTCTAAATTTGACCATATTCCCAGGTTGCCACCAACATGTTGTTGTTATATACTTCTTTCAAAACACAGAGGAAACACTAAGTCTACACTGCCTATGTCACTCCTTCCATCACGTACTCATCTCCTCTCCTCTGTGATATTGTGATATGCCCATGTATGATGAAATATCTTCCTTTTCCAGAATTAACTCTCTTCTTCCACACTGGGGAATACAAACACAACAATACATCCTCCAAGTTACCTTTGCCCCTGGGCACAGGCGACGACATACCAGGCTCAGATGCCGCGTCCGGGTAAACAGCTTCCCCTGAACGCATCATTATCCCCCTTCCCGTCTTTTCCACCTAGACCGGTTTCGTCAGTCGTTTACGTCCGATCCTCTGGGTCACGCGTCACTTTGTCACCGCTGTTAAAGCTTTTTATGTCGCTGAAGACTTGAATGAGGTGAATGTGCCCCACGAGGGGAGAAGGGAGGTCAATTAAGGTAATTTGGTGCAATTGGGGAGGAGGAGGAGGATGTGGTGTAGGAGGATGTTTGCGTCAAAGACCAGAGCGTGTACCGTAGGAAGAGTACGACGGAAAAAAAAAAAAACAGGTCAAATCAATCGAATCAAAATAACCGACTAAACTGTAATGTGTTATATCGGATCGGATCGTAACACCTCATTGATCGGATTCGACCTCATTGCCAGAAGTAGATGTTACAATTACTGACCCTTCTATATTAGGCCAGAAATAATCATGTTTGGTGAGAAAGAGACAGCAATGTGCTCATAACCCAGGCAGCTGTGAGTAAACAAAATGCAAATGATTTTGTGGAGAGCCGTTCTGTTTAATATGCTCCTGTGGGCTTTCTAATGGCTCCCTTTACTTCCTCAACATGTTTTTTCAGCAAAAGCTGCAAGTTCATCCAGATAATAGCACTCTCCGAGCGACAGATGTGACTAAAATAGCTTGAAATCTGTGCGACGTTCATACTTCTTAAAAACAATTTGCAGCTAGTTTTTAAAAATCATTACTTCAAGAAAGCAGGGAAAAAAACTTTCATCTCTGCTAGAGTTAACACTAGATTGTCTTCTTTTCTTCTGTTATTGAACTAAATAGATCCCGAATTAAACAGATTGTAAGAATAAAGGGTTAAATGAGCTGCTATTAGTCGCTGGAGAGAAAGACTTGAGCGTGTGTCAGAAATAGAGAGTTAACAGCAGAGCTCAGACAGCGTCCCCAAGGGACTAAACTGTCTCTCTCTATCTCTATCTCTATCTCTCTCTGTGTCTGTCTACCTGTCTCCAGGCTTCTCCATCTTCTCTCTTATTGTCTTCATTAAGTATTTCTTCCCTTTTCCATCTCTGACTGTAATTTAAATTGAACCAAATGTAAATTAAAACAGCAATTTTTTTTCATTTCTTTTTTTTAACTATGGAGAAATATACTGCAATACAACACAAGGCTTTGCATAACGCAAACCTGCACATTGTCACTACTATTCATAGGAAGTAAAAAAAAAAAAAAAAAGAAAAAACACAAAAAAAGAACCCAGTAGGCATTGTAGTAGTAATGGATGTCTAAGTGTGCGTGTGTTTTTGTTTTTTGCACATTAAGTGTGCATTCACTTAATGTGTAACCAAGCCAATCTTTTCTCTCTCCCCCTATTTATCCACCTTCCCTTTCCCTCATTTCCTCATGTGTTTGTCTCACATTCCCGGTGGGTATTGCACTCCTGACCCTGAGAACCATCAAAGTGCATGTTTTTTTCACTGCTGAAAAAAAAAAGTATCTAAAAGGATGCGGGTGATGACTCCGTCACACGGCATTGCCATTGTGGGAAAATTAATGCCCGAGGTGATTTTTCTCAAAGCTATTTCGCACGTTTGAGCAAAACCCGAGCACATTAAATTGCTAGTCATTTTTCATATTTGTGCCTCCGTTGACAACCAGAAAAATTAAAAAGATGAGGTACTTGATTGTGTGTTACAGACAAAAAAAATGGCCGAAGTAAATGAAACCTGTCTGCACATCATGTTCACATACTGCTTTATTTTTATTTTTTTTAAGAAATTCACATAGACTTGTTATTCTCACGCATGTCCTAATGACTAAAACTGACATGGTATTATACCTTATATCAACTTCATTAGTCTGTGTATTATACAGTATATGGCCACTTTACTGCTTTTAAATTATAACAAAGATCAGCTACAACACTAACACCACCACCAGGTGAACTGAATAACATTGATTATCCAGGTTTGGCTGATGTATAAGAGTACAGTATAAAAACTTTTTCATCATGTATCAGAAAGAAAATGAAAATGAAGGATGTTTGTGTAATATGTGTCGATACAGTATGTGTGTGCTGCGTATCCCTGTTCGGCGTTCTAAGGTTACTGTGCGTCCCGTACATGACGACGGAAAGATCTGCAAAATTGTCCAAGACAAAGCCGTGAAGCTGCTGACCTCGACCACGTGGTGACAACCAGGAAAAGGAAAATCTGAAAAGAGCTCTCAAAAATGTATCATTCATGTCTCCTAGTCAACAATGAGGTCAGTGTGAGACCAAAATGAGACTATAGTATATTTCTCCTGTAACTCATTTTTTTCTCTAAGAAAAAGATGCACAAAATTCCAAACTAGCCTCATTTTAAGTTTTTAAAAAAGGTCTCTTCAAGCTCTAAAACAATTCCAAACAATTTTCAACTTTTGTATCTCTTTGTAATCTTATGCAGAGAAATCGGAGAGCTCTACTGTATACAGTATACAGTATGGACTCAATCTATTCTCATCCCCAAAACTCAGAAAGAGCTCACAGAATTCTCAACCTTCGCATGACTGAACAGATTGACTGTAGACTGCACCCTTCTGGTATTAACCAAATTATATATATTTTTTGTGAATAACATGCAGATTAGGCTCATTTGATTTCCCATAAAATAGGAAATGTGAACAGAGACAGAAGTGTGAATGTGTGTGTCAAATGTGAAGCAGAGACTCAAATACATGGTCCTCATTCTAATAGATTTTTCATGCTTGCCCAAAACAAAAACAAAAATTACTTCCAAGACATTTTAAACAGAAATCTATAATTAATTTAAAAAAAATGGTTATGTGACATTAACAATAAAAAACATCTAACAATATATTGGGAATCACTAACATTTACATAAAGCATACAGTACACATTAAAATAGATTATTGCTAATTAATATATAATATAACAGTCAATCATGTGAGGCAACACATTTGCCTATGTGAAACTGTTATGGCATCACAATACAAACTACATTATCTTTCTTTCACCATACAGTTCAAATTTCAAATAAGAACTTTCAGCCAGGCTCTTCAGCTCATTGGCTCTTCTGTTCAACATGTATGCTATACATTGACAGTTGGTGTTTACTTTTACAATTAATCCCTTTCAAGCCTGTTAGGGAAATGTGATACAAACACAATACCAGGCATTGAGGATAAATCCATGAACATCAACTTGCCCAAAATGCTTTCAAGTGTAACTACTATCCTTTGAACAGGAACTTTTAGTAAACTCACAATATGAAAACAACATGTCCCACCAGTCAGAGTGTCCCTCAGCAACTAAGAATTCATTCACAAATGCAAGTTTAATGTCATTTTCACAACACAGTCAATCAATCTGCCCATATTTGATCTGTACGCCATCATTAAACAACACTGTATAATTGTTCCTTCGTTTGGCTTTGAAGTGTAAACCATTTTCCCAATTTGAGCTCTTTTACTGTATATGTCTTAACAGCTTTACTATGTAATCTCTGACCAAGAAACTATTGGTCTATTAATTGGACTATTAATAACAGCGAGGTTATCTCCATTTCATCTCAAGGATGACTCCTGTCGCTAAATGTCTTGTCTCACCTGTTTCTCCTATAGTGAATTTTAGACCTGAAATGTATGAAACTAAGGGTGGTGCGGTGGTGTAGTGGTTAGCACTGTCGCCTTGCACCTCCAGGGTCTGGGTTCGATTCCCCGGCCAGGCTCGATTCCCGTCTCAGTGTGCATGGAGTTTGCATGTTCTCCCCGTGCTTGGTGGGTTTCCTCCGGGTCCTCCGGTTTCCTCCCACAGTCCAAAGATATGCAGGTTAGGCTAATTGGCGTTCCTAAAATTGCCCGTAGTGTGTGATTGGGTGTGTGAGTGTGTGTATGTGTGTGTGCCCTGCGATGGATTGGCACCCTGTTCAGGGTGTACCCTGCCTAGTGCCCGAAGTCTCCTGGGATAGGCTCCAGGTCCCCGCGACCCTAAATACAGGATAAAGCAGTATAGAAGATGAATGAATGAATGTATGAAACTAAATAGAAACTAAACTGAGGTTAAAAAGAGAACTACAACTTAGTCTCCAGAGTTGTAGAAGAGCGATCTTTGAGCAGTAAAAGTTTCCTCTCGAATTCAAGTCTTAGTCTGTGTCCTTTGTCCTACAAAATCATAAACCTGCACTTACGTTCATGAGCCGCTCCTTCTCTCAATATAGTCAACACTGTCTGGTTTTATAGTATACGATTGTGAAAGCCTAATTATTTAAATTCGCGCTATCTGGAGTTACCCAGAAAAGGACGGATTCCTTTTTGAGTCTGATTCCCCTCAAGGCTTCTTCATGTTGTCTTTGGAAGCTTTTCCGCCTCTGGCTGGCTCATTAGAAATCTAAATATAAATCTACATCTACATCTACAGTGTTTCGGTAAAGCTGCTTTGTGACAGCGTCTCTGCTTCAAAGCGTAATACAAAGGAACGGAATTGAATTGTAATAATAATTGTAAAAATACCCACTCAGGCAGATGTCACTCAAAACCGGTGTTATTGTATATAGTATGCATCTTGAGCCTCGAGTCCTGAGAAACAGGTCCTGTAAGCATGTGTTTCTGGAAGTTTTATAATAGATAGGACAAAGAAGCAGACTTACAGTAGGATGTTTATTGAAAGTGTAGGAAAAACTCTGGTGCCGTGTGCCGAATATAAGAAAAAATTGTAATAAAACTTTCCTTAAGGCTGTTGAATTGTAGCTGGTCTGAGACAAGGCTGTTGTCTTCCTGCAGCACTCTGGTAGACACCGAAATGGAGAAACAGGTTCAAGATGTTCTGAATGTGCACACCTATAGGGTTAGTGACGCCATTTTCGTGTAAAGATCATTTAAAATAATGAATACGCTAAAGCGAGATAAACTACTGAAACTAGCCAGCTAGCATGTTGTAATGAGTTAGAAAGATGTTTGACTCTACAATAGGTGTTAGAGTGAAGTTGCACACTTGCATAATTGCTGTTCCTATTTTGCCGATCGATCCAGTGAAACTGCGCTGCTTTGGTTGCCACTTAAAGTGAGTTTTAGAAACTTTGTTTATGCTACATACTGTACTTGCTGCTTGTCATGTGCCATGTCCATCCATCCATCCATCCATCCATCCATCTAGGAACCTTTGTAGTCCAACTAGGGACATTGGAGGCCAATGGTGATAACCACTGGTTATAGTATTTATTTCCATTTTACGAACATGTTAGGACCTCTGGTCAACATTCACATGCACACACACACTCTACAAGCAATTTGGAAACGCCTGTTAGCCTAATCTGCACTTCTTCGGACAGTGGGAGAAAAGTACCCACCACGCACAGGGAGAGGATGCATACTCCATGCACACACACCATGCTGAAGGTGTAGCATGTTTATTTTTCCATCGCTATTAAGTAACAATCGTGAAATTATAAAAAAAACACCATCAGTACAGTTTTGTATAAAATTTTTTGCAGATGAACCTGGATTAGCCAGTTACATTAACATGCCATATTTTGATGTGGCACAGGTTTTAACCCAGGTGACCTTCCTGACGCAACCCTGCCCAACCCATCCAGGCTTCACTTTTGAAGCACTTCAGTGGCTGGGGTTGATTTTCAGCATTACCACCAACAAGAAAAACACCTCTCAAGCTAGCTACTTACCAAGAAGCTGGTAAAAGCATTGCGCCCCAATACAATAATGTCTGCTGAGAAAAATGTAAAGATCATATAGTAAATTAAGGAACTAAAAGTCTCTTCTAGAATGTTCTTCATTGAAATAACCGCAGATCATAAAGCAGAAAAAAAAAACCCGGTCTCTTATTTTCTCATTCCCTGCAATCTTTTGTATTAGCAGCATTTCTTTCCCAGCAACCAGTCTGAAGTAAAATATATTTAGAATGCAAACCTACTATGTTTTCCCCAGTGGCCTGATGTATGATGGAGCTCGCCAAGAGGCCAGAGAGCAGCCGAATGGAATTGGATATCTAGGGCTATAAAAACACTGCGGGTCACGAACTTCTTCACAACCACCGGAGAAACCTCGAGGAAATTCAGTTGCAGGCCAAGCGCATTCTGTACGATATTGGTTAAGAATTTTCTTATTCTTAACCCCGAATGAGTCTCAGGCATCATTAGACTTGATGGGAGCGGAATGGGCCAGCGGGCTCCTGCTCCGAGCAAAGCAATCCAACAAAACGATGGGTCTTTCGTATCGATTACCTGTGCGCTGCTTAAGCCTCTGTGTAATGAGAGAATAGAGAGATAGAGGAAAGATGGTGCGGCAGGGTGGGGGAATGATTTAAAGGCGTATAGTAAATGGAACATAATTGTTGCCCCGAAGCGGTAAATGAATCCAACGGGAAGTTCAAACTATAAGGGGCTGAAAGCAGGTCAAACGTATTTAAAAGTTATTTTCTTTCATTTCAGGGCAATTTCCTTTATTATTATTATTATTATTATTATTATTATTTTTATTTGTTTAGGGTGGCTGTGTACTGTATATTTGGCAGGGCTTGCCATGTTTGAAGCAAAGCATAAAAAAAGACATTTAGTATGATTGACATCACGGAAAATGAGATAAATATCGCTGCACACAAGGTTTGAACAGCAGCCAGACTTTGAATTTCTGATGTAAGTGCAAAGAGGGTTTGTCTTAGATATTTCAGCAAGGGATATTTAATGTACCACATAGGCTATTTGCACAACCCATTTCTGCCAGAAAGGATGAGAAGTTACCTTAAAGGTCCCATATTTTACTATTCCATTTAGTTAACATAGGTCTCACAGGGGCGGCACGGTGCCGTAGTGGTTAGAACTGCTGCCTTGCACCACCATGGTCCAGGTTCGGGTCTCACCTTGGGGTTT
Organism: Channallabes apus; assembly: GCA_030522415.1. Taxonomy (NCBI): domain Eukaryota; kingdom Metazoa; phylum Chordata; class Actinopteri; order Siluriformes; family Clariidae; genus Channallabes; species Channallabes apus. The sequence continues at coordinate 16,224,184 of CM060109.1, forward strand.
GTGTGCAAAGAGATTCCCATGCCTTGGTGGGTTTCCTCTGGGTATTCTGGTTTCCTTCCACAGTCCTAAAACAAGCAGATTAGGCTAACTACCGTTCCCGATTTACCCTTGCTGAATGAATGAGTGTGTGTGCCCTGCAATGGATTGGGCACCAAGGACAACCAAGGTGTACCCCCATGCACCCCAGTCTCCTGGGATAGGCTCCAGGCTCCCCATGATATACAGAACAAAGCGGTATAGACCATGAGGGAGTGAGTGAGGTCTCAAAAGGGATACATCTCAAACCCCCTTTTGCATTACAAAGCAGGGATTTTTTTTTCATTACTAAGATAAATTTCAATGTGCTAAAGCATTCCAAATAGACAATAATAAAAAAAAAATCTTTATACAAATACTACTTTATTAAAAAGCACAACCGGTTCCTGGATTTTAAATGCCACTGCTCTGACATCTACCACACTTGGGCAATCAGCAGGTGAGATCGAGTTCCTCACATCTTTGCTCAGCTCCCTGGAGCTTGTCACAATCTAACACCATCTAGTATCTCTCTCTCTCTCTCTCTCTCTGTCTCTCTCACATGCAGAGACATCAATAGTGACTGACATGAATGTCTCCATGTAGTTCAAAATCCCTCGGCAGCTTGTAAGAAGAAAGCAGTGACCTGAAGGAGCGACCAGCCAAGCCTCTGAACTCAGAATTTTTCCAGCGTGGTAATCACCGTTCAAGTGACGGCCGTACAAGACATGAGGCCAATGAACGCGTCGAGTGAAATGTGTCGCTGTCAGCTGCCAGTGGCGAGGAAAACTCGAACACACTCGATTTGTCTCAACAGCTATTTCTGCTTTTTGAAATATAGGCTTGTTGCTTTGGATGACTTCAGATGATATCATTACACCTGTCTGTCTCAATTTGGGCTTAACTTTATCGCAATGTAGTAGCTTAGCACAGCGGGATGTAAACGCTGGCTATGTGATTGGAGGATTGAGTCGGCGTTTGGACAATAACCCATGAGCGGGAATCCTTTGCGTCACTGGCCACTAATAAGGGAGAATGGACAATTAAGCCTTAATAGACCCCAATCATGGACAGTTAGAAAAAAACTCACAGTACAATAAAGAAGAAATGTTTCACGATAAGATAAAAGAACGTTCCATTTGGCCAGTTTATTAGGAACGCCCCGGTAATGCTGTTTAGAGCCTCTGTTTTACTCCTGAATTCTTCCGTGCTTGGATTCCACTAGGTATTAGGAACAATCCTCCGATCCACGTTGGCATCACATTGCACCGCATTACATAATTGCTGTACATTTATTCCGTGAATCTTGCTTTGTACGACATCCCGAAGGTGCTCACCGAAGGTACATGCTGTGTGTTATGTTGGCAGTTGTGTTTACCAAAAACCTCATTTTGAAGGGATGAGGAAAATATAAAAGAAAACAGCACATTTGTTTTCCCCCTCATGTAGTGTTAAATTGGTAAAAGTAAAACATGCTTGTGCATTTACGATGGATGTCAGACTGGAGTAGGAGCGGTGATGACAGTAATTTGTTCCGTAACGTAAGCATAATCTACTGTCAGATATTGTTAATAATGTTGCCATACAATACGAGAGCTGTTCGTGTCAAACTGGGACTTTTGGTTTGTCAGAATAACAGAACACAGTTACTTCTCTATATATAATCCCCTGATACACTAATGCACCCAGTGTTTCATTAGTGCTTGGACATCATCAAGGTAGAAAGGGACTGCCTGAAACCCTGGCCTCCCAGGAACTCCTTCATTGACTCAAACATGTGGAAATGGATTGGAGCGAGGGCAGGACTGTACGGGGGATGTGACAGATGAGTTCCTGTAATGTGCAAGTGGTGTTGGAGAATGATTGTGTGTCCAGTTAGTGTAGACCGATGAACCGATGTAGAACCAATGTCACTTATAGGCCATGTTCACACCGGCGTTAAATTTTTGGATAAACGAACGCGCTCTGAACGTCCTAGACGTTTCTGTTGCGTTTTGTAGTGGCGCTCGATTGACTTCTATACTGGCGTTCGTTTGTCTCTGTCTAACGCCAGCCTGCAGCCCAAATTGCATGTTTAACCTGTGGAGGCTGTGATGGGAACTGGATATGAAAACCCTTGTTGTTTTGAGGTGCCTCCTTTTAATATGGACCATTTTGCTACAGTATACTGTATTAGACATTAATCTTCTTGTTTTAAAAAGTCTAGTAATACGGCGATGTAGGGAGAAAAAAAAAATCGTTGCCGCTACTGGGTTCACACTCTGACTGCACAACGTCAGTTTTCTTTTTGGTGGTTTATGTAGAAATGCGAAAATTTCCACGCAAGTTTTTCAATTACTGTCGAATGTCAGTTTCAGGTTTTTTTTTGGTCAGTTTTTTTTTTTTTGCCTTTTTTCCCGCATTTCCCTATGTATAGCATGTAGGATCATGGGATATATCCGGTCCTCCGATGCCTAAAATGAACTCGAGGAAAATGCACTAGAAGCGTTTTCCTTGCATTCGTTGGGATTTTAACGGCAAGAAAAAGCTGCAACGTTTTTTTGACGCCGTATAAACGCGCAGCCGGACAAACGCACGTCACCAAAGCCCGTGTGAACACCGTCACTGACTCCTATGTGTAGAAAACCCTCGGCGCTTCATCCGCGCTCACCGGACACTACGAACTCCAGAAAAAATGCTCGATTTTAACACCCGTGTGAACAAGGCCTTAAAGGATCAGGTGTTCCATTTGCTGAATGTTCACAGGAACGATTTTTAAAATGTTTTACTGTGGTCTTCTCCTAAAGTCCTTATCACAAACCCTGGTTTGACATGAACGCCCTTTGTATGTCTATGAATGCTTAAAAAACTATTCAAGTAACGTGAATAAAAGCAGGAAAATAGCACCTTATGAAAAACTTTACATATGAAGTGATGTGTTATGTTCTTATTACAAAATAAATGTAATGAAATGGAATCTTTTCTGCGTCTAAATCGTCTCTTGTTAATAGTGAAGCTTATAATGTGAAGCGCGTATCGTCTCGTGCCTACTGCCAGTGCTTTGTATAAATCTGACAGCAGGAAAATCCATCATTATTACTGCCGTATTGCATCCTGAGTGATATGAATGTCATTATTTGTCTCAAAGTTGGCTGGGAAATGTCAAACCGCAGTGTGTACAGGGATTGCGCAAGTTCCCAAAGCTGTAATTAACAAATCTTCAAATGAACCAATCTCAGTTGTCGTCTACGTCATATTATTCTAATCATTCCGTAGATTATTATTACTTTTTATAATATCATTTCATTTAGCATTTCGACTGTGCCGTCTGTTTGCACCATGTTGTGGCTCAATAGTCTGTCAATTATGCTGACGTGATGGACAATAACCGAGATGGGATGGGAAGCTCCTTATAATCAACACTTTTCCACCTCTAAGGGATAGCGCTAAACATCATGCCTGAATAAAAGACATGCACGAACCTGTTTGATAAATAATTTTTTTTTAAAAAAAGGTCAGTAGATCATCGGAACATAATCATGTTGGAAACACGATACGCCGAGCTGTGTTTTTTTTTTTTTTCCTGTTCTTTTCATCTTACTCGTAAGCCTTCACTTACACCCACAAATATCAAACCATAATGAAAACGCAGCACGGCGACTATTACTTAATGACACAAATGGAACCATTCTCCGTAGAGATGAGAGCAGAGTGCAAATAAACAGAGACGAGGCGGCTGCCTGAACTTACTATAGAGAAAGAAAAAAAAGGTTTGTTTAGCTCCTGGAAGAATGTGCAATGAACCTGAAAACAACAAAAAAAAAAGAGTGTATATGTTTCATCACACTGTTGATTGAAGAATCAGACGGTGAGGAATCAGGGGTGTAATTTCTCCTCCTGTTGTTTGGGATGGTCTTTCCAATTCTTTTTGTTCGTACTCTTTATAGGAGTGTGATGACTAAAAGAAAAAAAGAAAGAATGGACCTGCACAAAACCATTTCTTAGCACACACACAGCAAAAATACATCAGCAATGGAAAGTCTGATTTCTTTGTAAGGCGGTACATGACACACGATTTGAATAATGTGCTTCGTACACCACGTAGTCCCTGATATGCACAAGAAACTTATTATGCATATTGAATAAATGCAATAAAAACCATGTGGTGTGAGGATTTTTCTGCTAGGCGTTCTGGAAAGATGACAGCACGTCGGAATATATTTTACTAGCATTATTCATCTCTGAAATCTCGTCCGGGATTTTTTAATTAAGAAGACTTGATTTTAAGCGTTTTATTTTCTCTTTATGGCAAGCAAATGAATATGAACGAAATAATGCATGCGGTTTTTATTTTGCGATCAGCACGTGACACCAGGTTTATTTCAGAAAGAGAGAAAACCTTCTAAAACCAAACACTGCAGATTCCTCTTCTGCCATTGCCAAGTGATTAATTAACTCTACATATAACCTACATGCAATATTTCCCCAATCCTAAGTGGTCTCTTTTTTAGACTGTAATATCTTTAAATATCATTATACCTTTTTATATAACGGAGGCATCGCAAAATTCAACACAATTGCCTCGCAACAATATGGAAGAATGAATCTCTGGGTAGACAATCTCCTCCATCATAATATGTATATTACGAGCGTGAAGGCTTAGCCTCCAGAACGAGACTTTTATATTTCATCATCGCATCCTGCTTGGAAGTCTAATGTTCCTTAAAAATGATTTTAGCTCAGGAAAGCGCCGGGTCTTGAAATTGAAACAGAGTTTCATCATCTACGCTAAGCTGTTATAGCTACAAGTACACGTGCCGCGGCAAAAAGTCAGATCGAGTTGCCTGCTCCCAGTGATGCAGGATCAGATTTTAGCGTTCAGTCGTTCCACTGGAAATGGGAAGAAAGGGAAAAGAAACTGTCTATGGAGGACATAAAAGTCAGAAAAACTGTTTCAGAAACAACAGGACACTGTGGCTGAGTGCTTGGGAGGCAGCTTCCAGGGATCATTGATCGGATAGTGAAGTGATCGCTGTGATCGGGTGGCGGAGGAAGGATGCTAATGTGGGCCGTAGAGAGGAGAAAAAGGGGCTGAGGAATGTCAGTCATCTCAAGTTTAAATGCATGAACTGCCAGCCAGCCATCTATGACAGGTCTGTTGGAGTAAGAGCTCCTGAGACTGACAGTTAATCAGCAATAACAGGACATCCACTGAACAAGCCAAGTCTGCCTTTAGAACAGGGGACGAGATGCTATTTTAATTTTAATTGGCCACAATACAATACAATAATAATAATAATAATAATAATAATAATAATAATAATACATGGTGTCAGATGAAGAAACAATTGTCAATCATTGGGTCGTACACCAGTCTCTAATGGACTGAGCGGCTTTTGAGATAACATCACTGATTCTGCTCATCTCTTGAATATCCAATACGTCCTTTTAGAGGGAAAAAAATCTATATGTCTTGGGCTTGCGATTTTAGCTCAAAACTTCTTATGGAAGCAAAAGCAAAGCATGGATCGTGTTTATCCTGGAGTTCTGGATCCTCTGTCGCTGAAAATGCCTTTCAACATAAGTGCTGTATTGATTTTGTTCCGCTTATTATTTTACGTTCTTGAAAAATCATGATAAAGGATTCAATCGTCCAGAACTTATAGTCAAAAAAAAGAAAAAACATAAATAAATAAATGGAACAAGCCAAGCATTTTTTACTATTTTAGGCTTAAGTAGAGTAAGGGAGAATGTAATATTATCAGCATTGCAGTTAGAAACTGCTCGCCGGCAGCGGCAACAACAATAACAACAAAAAAAAACGCAGCTAGACGATGGACTTTTAAGTTATTTTGCTGTAAACAGGAACAAACCATTAACATGTGTTTTTCACTATAATTCTTTTACAATAGGCAAATGTCTGAAGTCCAGAGAAAACAGCATATTTAATCACTTTCTGATTATCACTATCATTAATGTTTCCATTGAGGCAGCTTAGGTCAAAATTATATTATTAATATTGCGCTTTTTTGCCCAGAAAACTTTAACAATTAATGCAGGTCATGCAGCTTCTATAGAACATAAAGGCATTGTTCATCAGTCGAGAGCATGTGAGATTGGAGGAAGGGGTGCGACTTCCACTGGGGAGCTCAAAGCACTGATTCTGGATGAAGCTTATAAAAGCACATCCTCTATCCCTTTTCCGTCAAATTGGAACAGTTGCTTGTTCATGTCTGGTTGCTAGTGCTGTTTCAATCAGATGGAGAACTTCCTAAGAACTGGCTTTGTTTCATGAGCTAGAGAGTCACGTTTTTACGTCATTGTATATGTCAGAGTCTCTGTCTCTGCTTTCCCAGCAATGCTAAAGGCAAGGCTGGTGGCAAAAAACAACAACAATGAAGTTCTGCTGGCTTTGCCAGTCTATGTTAATATCAAAACTTTATTACTAGAAAGCATTTGACCTGGCCATTGCATTCGAGGCAATTTATAAAGATGGCGATCACAAACTTTTAGTTTCTTGTAATAATCCCACCCCCCAAACCAAGGATGTAAATGTTCTAGCCCAGAAAATTGTTGGTGTCACCATAGAACCATTGTTTTGTTTTTTGTTTTTTTTCTGTCTGAGGCTTTTGGCTGTCCGAAAGCAAAGAACTGGTTCTACTGTAAATTGGCCACCGGCTCTGAACTAGCCTTGATGGAAAACGGGTTTTAGAGTGCTGAATTGTGGTCGAATCAGGTAGTTAGCTGGAGGCTAACACAAGCTTTTTCGCTTGTTCTACAAATTAATTCAGTGTAGACATTGCTATTTTTATGATTTGCAATAGGGTTTGGCTTAGTAGAACAAAAAGCCTGAAGTCACACAGCACGTTCTGGATCAAAGTCTTGCTAAATCATAATTTAAGTGTTAAAGAAGTTGTAGTCCGGGGGACTGTGACTTAGGGGGTCTGGTTTAGGGGTTAGCACCATCACCTTGCACCTCCACGGTGGGAGGACTGAATCTCTCAGCTGTGTGTTTGTGTGGAGTCTCCACATCGGTTTTCCTCATGTTTGCTCAGTGGGTTTCCTCCTGGTAGTCTGGTTTCTTTCAACATTCAAAGACATGCTGTGTAGGCTGATTGGTGTTTCCAAATTGCCCTTAGTGCACGATTGTGTGTGTGTTCCTGTGCCTTGTGATGGGTTGACACCCTTCCTTGTGCCCTGAATGACCTGGGATAGGCTCCAGGCCCTCTGCGACCCCACACAGATTAAGTGGTATAGACAAAAGATAGATTTTTTAGTTTTTTACTGTATTTGACTGGTCACTTAAAACAAAAATGTTTCGTCCAAACTTTAAATAGGAAAGTAGGCCTATAAATAATATGAACTAGAACCTAATAATAATTTGAAAGCAAAATCTATTCTGTGAGTGGAGAATCAGAAATGAAACAGTGGACACCATGGCTCTAATAACCAGGCAAATATTATTGCGATTTCATAAAGCTTTCAATCATCTGCATTTTCACAGGAATTAATTATGTTTCACAGGCAGTTGCATCTTTGAAGGGATCATCTTTAAAATTCACTGAGCAGGGGAATAAATTTGATGTAAGGAATGAGGCTTTACCGTCCCCTAATTGCGATGTTTAATGAAATCTGAGGCTTTGCATCGTGATGCACCTATTATACTATTCATTAGTCACTATAGGCTCCTAAACCTGCAGCACATTCGCAAGAGTCCTTCCCTGGCTTCATTTGTTTTTACTGGATTCATTTTCGGTAATCATACACGGCTATATTGAGCCGCAACACATAACAGAGCCTGAGTCCATTTTCCACTCCTTCATGGGATGTGTATAATTGATTGGCTGAGTAAGCTAAAACAAGGACATTGTCAGAAAGCCAATAAAATTTCACTCTTCAGCAGCCTCTGAGAGGTTAATTACTATCAATTTCCCAATAAAAAAACAAAACAAAACATGAAAATCACCAAAGTCATGCCTTGCCACAGTTTGCTGGTTGTGAGACGTCGATGAAATAATGTAATGGAAGCTCGGGAGGACTCACCGCAACCCGGTCCTCGTTCCTGTACTCCTTCCACACACTCCCGCTGTCGCTGTAGAGAAGCGTGTAACTGCTGATCCAGTCATGGCTGCCATGGCGGCCCTGTGTGGCTACGCCCGTCACCTCCATGCGTGCCCTGAGGTCCAACTGCAGCCACGGTGACCTGTCTGTCAACTGCGGGCTCCACCCACCACCTCCTGACAAGAGGAATTCGAAAGAAATGCAATTTATACCACCAGTAGTGAAGTGATACGTTTGGTGGTTGTGATTATCTGGTGTTCACATACTTTTGGCCCAAAGTATTTTGGGAAGAAGAAGTCTTTCACTGAAAAATTGTCAACCGAATGTACTAAGGCTTTGTTAGAAAACGGACGCTGCTAGCTGCTCGCCTCTACTACTGTATCTCGAGTCAATATCTTCAATGTAAGCAATTCTTAAATAAAAAGTTTCTATTAAAAAAAGGTTTGAGATGGACTTTTAGGATTGTCATGCATTGCACCTTTTGTGGAATGTCTACACATACTTACATATACCATACATGTTTATTAATTACTCAATAAATCTGCACTAATAATAAAAAATAATTAACAGTTGTGTTGCATAATATTTTGCCGTAGCTATTAACTTGTTCACCACTAGAGGGGGCATTTAAACTTCAGCCTGTGCACCGTACAGTCGAACTTTGGTTTATGAGCATAATTAGATCCGGAAGTGGGCTTGTTCCAAAAACACTTGTAAATCTTCAGTCTAGGCTCTGCAACGTTATGTGGCAATAAAATGAAGTCAGCTGACGACCTGAATGTACGTACTGAATGACCAGATTATCACATCTGTGGAGTTTTTCTTCCCTGATAGGACTCAATTGATTCCAGGACTCGAATTGTAAAATAGTGGTTCTGGGAGCAGAAGGAATCATTTTCACATGTGAACTGGCAGCCACACTGTGTGCTGAATGAAATCTTAGTATGCAGCAATCTTGTGTATTTTTGGGTGCATTTGTATTTGAATGAGGTCAGAGAGACAAGCAAGGCTTTTAATTGCCTTATTCTTTTTTTAATGTTTGTTTACACTATTTTGGACATTGTTAATTTGTCTTGCATAACTAATTTTCAATTAGAAAACTGCAGAAAAAATGTATTTTGTTCACTCACTCACTCATCGTCTACTGTATATGGGTTTATCCTGTATTCAGGGTCGCGGGCACCTGGAGCCTATCCCAGGATGATTAGGGCATGAGGCGGGATACACCCTGGACTGAGTGTCTATCCATCGCATGGCACACACACACACACACTTATTCACCCACTACGGGCAATTTGGGAACCCCAATTAGCCTAATCTGCAGGTCTTTGGACTGTGGGAGGAAACCGGGGTACCCGGAGGAAACCCACCAAGCACCAAGGAGAGAACATGAAAACTCCATGCACACAGAGGCGAGAATTCAGCCTGGCCGGGAATTGAACCCAGACCCTGGAGGTGCAAGGCGACAGTGCTAACCACTACACCACCATTCGATTATTGATTATTTAATAATGAATCATACATTGTGGGAACTTTGCAACCCTAAAATAAACACATTTGTAACTGTTTCTTGCAAGAAAATGAATTCCTAAGTCAAAACTATTACAAATAACGTCTATTTATACACTAAAATGCTCTCCCTTTCTCTTCCTGCTGTGCCATGTTTTTTTTTCTCCATCCTTCAAAAATCGAGCTGTGCAATTCCTTGCCTTCGAATACATCCTGTGTAGGCAGTATTTATTTATTTATTTATTTATTATTTTTTTTACATGTTGAATACAGTGTGGATGGGAAGCGTTCAGATTTAGCAAGAGTGTGAGCAAGACTGGCAATAAAGTAGGAACTGCAGTAACCAGAATGCTGTAGGATGGACTCTTGGAGGAGACTCTCAGGGACTGCCGATTGTCCAGGCCTCCACAGTTCATCCTAGAATAGCAGCACGTCATCAAGGGACGGTCGGGACATTTCTGACGAGATTACTCATAATAAATGAGGGACAGATGGTTAAAAAAAGAGTTACAGTGTTGTTATCACCATGAATAGACAGTAGAGTCCACCTCCACTTCCTGTTTCTTTCTTTTATGATTCTGAGCCAGTAGCGATATGAACTGCACTGCTTGGCTCATTTATTTGGGTTAAATACATAAAAATCTTAACCACATTGTGATTAAAAAAAAAAACTAAAACTAAACGCTGCATTCTGATGTTAGCGAGTCTTCCAAAATGATGCCCTCATGCCCTCCGGAGTGTGACGGAACACACCAGAATGGTTCATTACTTAGCTGCTGCAGGCTGAGAGTCAATACTATAGGAAGAGATGAGAGATGAATATCGCACCGGAGATCTCCGGCAAGCAGGGAGTAACATTTACACAGCCTCCTCGCCTCCCTCGGGGAGGAAAAATGTTCTGTTTGCGAGGAGCTCGCACACAGCGGAGGCTGGTGAAGGCTGAAAATAGCTTGGACACTGCAGCCAGAGTAATTACTCAGTTGAAGATCGGGGGGAAAGCGGAAGGCGGAAGGTGTGATTTTCAGTTTGTTTTTTCCTGAATGGTTCATCTACTGCGAGTGAAGGGCTTGTCTTTAATCAGTTCATTGGGGTCAAATAGGGATGCTTAAAAACATGCACAACAATCCAAAAAATTGGTTTCAACCAACATTATTATTATTATTATTATAATCAAATAAGCCAGATTGTTAGAAAACTGACAGATGGACTGGCAAGCCATGGAACTTTATTTTATATCCATGTAACATTGAGACTTTGCAAAGGTCTCGTTATACATCTGTGCGGCATTCATTAAAGTTGTGCATTGAAACGAGTGAAGATTTGGGTGCCGGCATACGGTCTGGTTTACTTATAAATAACAAGGCAGTTGTATGAAATTAGCATCGATTATGGCGCAAGGAATAAATCAGCGCGGAGACACAATCATAGCCGCCAGTCCTTCATTTACAAATCACATCCTGTTATACATATGACGCACATGAAACGGATCATAATTGGGCCATCAAATGCAAATCATTTTTCATCTAACTGAATGTAATTTAACACTCATGTTCACCGGCAATTTCTTAAAAAGCAGATGTTAGAGCCAGTAATACAGAAGTAGGACCAGCTTTGGGCCATCTGTCTAAAACAATAACAAATATAACGTTTCAAAAAATGTATTACGGGAAATTCAATTTAATTTTTAGACATTCTAACGGGTCTCCTGTGTGTGTGTGTGTGTGTGTGTGTGTGTGTGTGTGTTGCCCCCCCCCCCGGCTTGTTGCTCAGCTCTGTATTTTCAGAAGGAGGTGTGACATCGGCAACAGCTCATTTACGTAGACACTGAAACAGCGTTTTTGGAGAAGGAGTGAAACTTTTGAAGTCTAAAATTAATCTAATCTGTGGGTTATTTCTTCTGGTGCATTAACCTGCATATACTGTACACACATTTTGAGAAGTTTTGAAACCTGTGTTAACTTGTTAAAGAAACAGTAAACTACGGGACCTTTAAGTTATAATAATTTAAGCAATAAAGCAGTCAGGGGATACGATTAAGCTTATTTTATCAGAGGTTTTAGTTTAAAAAAAAAGTTAAAGACAATGCCAGTTTAAATAATGAGCAATCTCTGGCATGTCCTGAAATTACATACAGTATTCATCCAGGTTTAAAAACATCAAGGAAATTCAATGAAATTCATAAACGCTTAGAGCTGAGATTGAGATGTCTAAAGTGAATTGATTGTCTCATTACCAGCAATTTCTTTTTTCAAATGGCAAATTTTTAAGCAAAAAAAACATCGTCCATCAGTAAACTCCAATCAGTGAAAAATATACAAAAAATAAAGTCCATTAAAACAATCATATTTGGGATGTTATGTTTAATTACAGCTCTGTATTACAGCTGCATGCTGGATTCACAGCTCCACGGCTCCAGGTTTTAATCCTGAGCTCAGGTTATGGTCTTCCTGGTGTTTAAAGTGTCCTCTCCAAGTGTCCATGTGAGCGTCTTCTAGCTTCTGTTTTCCTAAAACCTCCCAACAACATTGCATTAAGTCAAGTGGCCATGCTAAAACGCCCCTAGGAATGAATGTGTGTGTGTGTGTGTGTGTGTGTGTGTGTGTGTGTGTGTGTGTGTGTGTGTGTGTGTGTGTGAGCGCATAGTGCCTAGTGATTTGTAATAGACTGGCATCCCATTAAGCGTGTACACCCAATGTTCCGACTTACTGTAGATCCAACGTTCTCGGAAAACTCCACCACAACACTGACCATGATGAAGCATTAACTGAGATGGATGAATTTATCTGTTATATTATCATGTCTGTAAAAATGATCAGTAGAACACATACTGGGTAGAGTAACGGCACAAATGTGTCTGGGCTTTCCATTTAAGTGCCCAGCAGGAACACTAATGTTGTATATATGAATGTTGTGAAACAGTTGTAATTATATTGAGATTGCAATCACCGCCAATGCAGAATAGTTATTATAGTTAGAATGATAAAAAAGTTGAGATAACGTTGAATGCACGACCCAAACACAGCATCGCACAACATCTACAGTATGGTCCCTTATGTTTTTAGCATGGTTTAGAATTCCGATCGGAGATTGGGACAGACCCAACAGCTTCCCACACACAGGGAGTGTATCTTGTATCTCATGTCTCATATCTTGTATCTTAACTCGCAAATTCCTCTACTGGTGTTTGTGTTGCATCACGTCCATTTTCACAGAGAACATCTCATACGCCTCGGCAAGCAAAGTATTTTCGGCATTCTAGCGGCCGAGCCGATCCGAACGCCGGCTAAGCTGCGAGTTAATAGCAAGTTAACTTTTTTCTTTTTTTTCGGATTTTGTGAAAGATTTAGTCGAGATATACTGTAGCAGCATGGGACACACAAATGTTTGCAAGGATGGTAGCAAGAAGAAAAGTTTTGTTTATAAAGGAGCCGGTGTTAAGGTTTTTATTGAGTCTATTTCTATACACGTCTTTTCTAAATGTTTTTATATGACCAAATATGCATATATATTATAGGAAAATTGGTAATATTGGTAATATTGCATTTATCAGAGGTGGGAAGAATCAAAACATTTTGTACAAACATTATTGAAATTTTACTGAAGTACAAGTAAAGTTATCCTTATAAAAATCTACTCAAGTAAAAGTAAAAAGTACTTATTAAAAGTTACAGGGTTACTTTTTTAACAGTGGGGGTGGGGGGACGGGGATTCTAGTGTAGTTCAAAAAAGACAAGAGGATAAAAATCTCAAACTATCTGTTTTTAATTAAAGGAACACATTTGCATAATAAATCTGTTGCCTTTCTTGTGCTTGAAATCAAAGTGGTCATTTAAATGAGACCAGGGGTTTGCTTCATAAGAATTTGATTGCATTTCGCGTTCAGCTGGTTCTGCATCACTGGCATCTGTTTTGTCCGTCTCCATCGTTCTTGTAAATTTAGCGCGTTTGTTCTCCACCCCCATCAATCAATCAGTGCAGTGGTTTCCAAGGTGCAATTTTTTTGTTTTCTTGTTGCATTGTTTTTAATATTTTTCATTTCATTACTTTTTTTCACTCAGTAATGAATATGATTTAAAATGTAGCAAAGTGCAAAACTTCAAACAAAACATGCTTAAGTAAAAGTAAAATTACAGATTTAAAAAGAGATTTTTAAAAAGTAGAAGTACACAAAAAAAATACTCAATTACAGTAATGCGAGTGAATGAAATTCGTTACTTTTCACCTCTGGCATTTACATTATTTCCTTTGGGGAAAATGCTTTTCGCAATACGAAATTTCACCCTAAGAACTCGCCTACAGAGCGGCTTAAGTTCTAATGCTGAGGTACTGCTGTATCCTGTATAGTCAAACAGGTTGGAAAGTTCAAAATCTGAATTGGACTCTCAGTCTACAAACTCTACATGGGGAATAACTGGAAGGAAGACTCTGTAGGAGAGAATATAATGGGGCGGAAACAGAAAGGCATAAGCGCCATAGGAGAGGAAACAAATAGCTGGAATGTCTATACAAGGAAAGCCAAAAGCTAATAAAAAACAACTCTAATGTATGATGAAGTGTGGTGTGAAATATGGTACAAAAGGTGACAGACCTTTTGTAGGTGCAGAGCATGATGGGAAAACAGAAACAGCCTTGGTGTGTGAGTGTGTGTATGTTACTGTACATGGAATTGGTGAATTTCACACCTTTGATGAATAAGGGCCGCGGCTCCAGCGTATGAAGGAATCCTGGGTGTGTATGTTGTGCTGACAGTGACAGCTGTGACTGTAAATGTTGCAGTTGTAAATGAAGCATCTTGTCACAAGCATCAGATTTTTTTTTTTCCAACAGAAAACCATTCGCAAAGCCTGTTAAGTTTATATTAAATAATAAAAATAAGTAATTATATATTAACAGCAGAAATCATTACTACATACGTTCTCCAAATGACTGATCTGATGAATTATTTTTTTTTATACGTGTACATATTATCTCGTTTTCTCCCTGGAAAAAAGGGTGTGAAGTCTTGATTCTTTTACAGCCTCCGCCACCGAGCCAACCCTCCAGCGGATGAATCATGTGTGCCGAGCCGAACAGTTGTCCTGATTATTATAAGCTGAATGTCAAGTGTAGAGCAACGCGAACGGGCTGTTTATTCTTCCTGTTGTTGTGTCACTATTGACGAGTGGCGAAGAGAACCTGCTGTACTCTGGCAAGGTGGAGACATTTTAATCATGCAGCTGAATCTGGTGCTGCTGATGCTGATGCTATTATGCGTTCTACTTTAGCATTCAACATGCTGTTAAAGTAAAAAAATAATCAAGTGAATGTATCGATCTTGAATTTAAGACACAGCTTTACTGTCGGTTCTACTGAATGTCAGGGCAAAAATACAACAATTTCGTTGGTTTTTTTCGTAAATGTTTCATTTTAGCACATGGACTTGATGCAAAATGAGTCACATCCATCAAGTTGCAGTGATTATAATAATTAAAATAAGTGGTACTTTCACCTAGTGTAGTCAAGTGTGTTGATGCTAGAGAGAGTTGTGCAAAAAATGGCTGATTCTCTAACAAATGGAAAATATTTTCGAATACAGTGGGTAAAATAAGTATTGAAAACATCACTATTTTTCTCAATAACTATATTTCTAAAGGTGCTACTGACATGAAATCTTCTCTATGTTGCGAAACAACCCATGCACGCCACACTTGATTCTTGATTTTGTGTGTGTGTGTGTGTGTGTGTGTGTGTGTGTGTGTGTGTGTGTGTGTGTGTGTGTGTGTGTGTGTGTGTGTGCACGCTTGTGATGCACCACATGCCCTGAGTTCCCTGAGAAAAGTTCCAGCTCTGCCACCACACAAACAACCCTACAAAGCGTAAGGGGTTTGGATGGAAGAATAGATGGATGGATGAATAGAATTTTACTCTTAGATGACATTTTAAAACACTAATTAAACTTGTGTGTACATCAGTTCCACATGATTGAACCATGTCACTCTGTCACCATTTGTTTCCGTGAAGCCAATATAACATTTGATTATTGAGGATCGACCCGCGTTAGGCCTCCTCTGTTCTGCAACAACCATGCTGTCGCAGCACTACTCTACTGCACAGGTCTTAATTGTGATCATTTAAATCTTTAGTTGTAGTTCCTGTCAATGCTAATGCCCTCACGAGAGCTGTATGTGATTTAACTGATTGTGCAATTTAACTGATCTTTTATTGATAGAATTGATTGGTGTTTTATTTATCTATTTATTTATTTATTTATTTATTTATTCAGAAGCAATTTTCACTATTGGAACTATTTAGGTAAATATTTAGATGTAACATTCTCTAAAATTTATGAAATCCTCAGTAAAAATACCTCGAGGTGGTATGTGGCTAAGTACATGTACTGTACTTTGTTACTGTACTTAAGCACATTTTTCACATGTATAGTTTACTGGAGTAGTTGATGCTTTTCTTTACTTTTCCTCCACTACATCACAAACATCTGTATTTTTTCGACTTAACCACAAAACCACAGCAGTGTGTAGTATTTAAAGCAGTACTGACTATTATATGTAATTGCATGATTTGCCTTCCCTCTTTGAAATGCTCAATCATGTAGCAGGTGTTTGACAGCAAAAAAGAAAAAAAAAAGAAAACAGCACGCTAACAGTTGAGAGAGAGAGAGAATCTTTTGCTATGTCTTTAAGGCTACAGTAAGTTAATACAAGCTCAGTATTTCTACTTGTAAAAGTATATCACTATTTTAACTCACGTATAGGACTTGTGTGTATTTTGTCCAGGCCTGAATATGCGAGGCTATCCACAAAACGCACAACCATGTTAGGAAAAAGTAGTAGAAGACTCCCTTTTCTATTGATTTTATGTGTTATTGGTGTAATATAGCAACCTAATGGACTGGACTGTGGCGTAGAAAATCGGCAGTCAAAAAGGTAATAGCTTTTTATGAGACGTGACACAATTCACAAGGTAGACGACAGTGTTTCAATGCATATTAGACAGTTTAAGTAGTTTTTGAACCTGTAAGAAACATACCTGCTTGAAACAAATTAAACAATAAGCATTAATGCCATGGAATTAAATTGAATCGAAAATGGTAATGGCAAACAATTTAACTGAATCGAATCGATAGTCTACCTATGATTCACATAATACTATGTGAAATGACAACATAATTTAACCTACTGTACTGTATTACTTAGAAAGTTATGTACACTTAGTGTTAACAATGAAATAATTGTATACATATCTTTTTGCTTTTCACTGTAAGTTCTTGCCTCCTTGCCAGGAAGGAACTAGTAGTGATAGTATGATGTGGACAGAGGAAGAGAATTATTATACGTTACGAACCATCTCTTCTGTTCAGCTTGGCAAAGTTTGCGGCCCGACTTTCTGAGAAATGTGAAGAACTGTGAAAAGCGGCCGCAGGCAGTACGGACGCCAGTGATCCATCGCAGCTATCTGTGAATGATAAGGAAGAAATGTTAGAACAACTGGCCAGGCAGAAATCTATAGCAGTCTGCTTTCAAGCGAACATGAAAACTGTTTGAGGGCACGAACTGAAAAGAAGAAAAGAAAAAAAAAAGGAAAAAAAATTTTAGTCATACAAATATATTCTGTTTGATTTGCTATTTCGTAAGATATGCATCAGCTGGGTAAGGTTTTAAGTCGACAAAACAGTCATACAAGAAAATGATTTGGTTTCGGGGCGAAGAAGAAAAAGAAAAGAAACCTACAGATGACCATCAATGAAGTGTTTCATCTCCCTGATTGCTGGTGAGAAACTTATACGGAGTTAAAGTGTCACATCTCGTTAATTGTGACAGTTTTTATGTGATTAACATCACAGCGAGTTCTTTGCGTCAGAAGAAAATAGACAAGAGCCATCATAGCTAGAACAAGAACAAACAGTGAAAGCTGACTCTGCAACATCAGTTCCAGCATGAGAGAACACTCTGTCTATCTGACATGCCTGTGTTGTTCGGAGTCAGGATCAATCTCTCTCTCGCTTTGCTTATCGCTCCTCAATTTGGATTTCTCTCACACACTCCAGAAAACTTTCCCTTCAACCGGAGTCTTTTGAAGCAGCGGTTTTCATGCTTATCATTCTCTGGTTTATGGGATCGGATTAATTGTTGTTTCTACATCAGAAGCTTATTGAAAAAAAACCCTGTAAAATTCAAAGTATATTTTCTCGAGCTGGGAGCAACGAGGTTCCTGTTTCTTGAACCCTTGTTGTGAGATTCTTGATGGAAGGCCATTTATATTCAGGGAGGTCCTGCATCAAAGAGCATTGCTCAGTTCGCCCATGCCGACTGTATTGATCTTCACACCTGCCTCTCTGCAGCTTTCCTAGCACCTCAATACTGATATTTCATAATCAAATCCATAAATAAATAAATAATGTATCAAAGAGAACGTGTGAGATAATGAGAAAAAATAAACACCCTATATTTTACTGTAAAATCTATTGTTCTGTATAATATTACACTAATCAAGTAAAAATCAGGACAGCACATAGTGGCTAGCACTGTCACCTTGCACCTCTAGGGTCTGAGTTTGACCCCCCCCCCCCCCCGCAACCTATATAGGATAAGCAGGATAGACGATGAGTGAGTGAGTAAAAATCAAGATGTTTTCTGAAGGGCGTGGCTCAACAATAACTCATTTACATAGACACTGACACAGCACATTTAGAGGAGGAGTGAAAAACAAAGGGAATTTAAGGTATTAAAATGCATTATCTGAGAAGGATTTCAGCTGGAGCATTAACTCTTTCTCACACACACACACACACACACACACACACACACACACACACACACACACACACACAAACACACACATACACACAAACTTTTGAATGGTGAGATGTTTGTTAACTTGTTTAAGAAAAAGCAAAGTAGGGGACCTTTTGATCTCTAAATTCAATTTTAATTTTATTTGTCACATACACAGTCACAAATCAAGATTATCAACAAGAAATTAATTATGGAATAGAATAAGAATGAAATTAAGTCAAACTTACTTGCAGAAAAAAGATAGAAGAACAAAATATAAAATACAGGATATAAAAAACATTTTAAAAACAGCTGTACAAAATATAGACAATAATGGCTGTACAAACATGAAAAATATGGAACAATGTGCAAAAGTGTGTGAAATGAAATTGAAATGTCCAGGGTGAGCGCAAATGTGCATGAATGTTCAAATGTATAATGTCCATAAATAGACCATAAATGTCTTGGGTGTGAGCAATGTCCAATGTCTAGAAACTCTATGAACATTTGATATTCAATTTCTTAAGATATGAAGATGAGGTGGCCCACATAAAATTCCTTCGTCACCTAAGACTTGGCCGTTCAAGTCAAATCGAGACTTGTGATGAAATTTCTCGTAAATGAAGGCGTAAAACCGATTAACATTCACAGAAGCCTAGAACAAGTACAGTAAAGTGATAAGACTGTTAGCCGCATTCGAATGGTGCAGATGATTTAAAGAATCCAGGCTGAGGTGGCTCAGACTCTACTGTAGCGGGGGTCCAAGCACACAAGAACCAATGGTATTCTGGGTATAAAGAGAAAAATTTCTACCATGATGGTATCCACACGGGTATGAAAAAACTGGGATAAGTGCATTAGTGTAGCAGGGGATTATAATAAGAAATAAAGAAGGCCTTTACTCTCATTACTGTGTCTGTTATTCTGCACAATCAAAAGTCCCGGTTTGACTTGAATACCCCTGGTACAATGATGAAAGAAAAAGTTCCACCTCAGGCTGATATGATATGCCCTGACGCCGATGTAAACCTGTTGTAATACAACCTGAACTGCTGTTATAGAAAACGTATCAACAGCTTCTGACCAATCAGATTGGAGACTTGGACAGAGCACTGTGGTGTGTAATCTAATTGACAAAATGGCTGCTATAGAAAAATATCTCGAGTGTCAGAATAAACAGCGAGCAAGCTTCCTTCCTTCCTTCCAGCTCTCCGCTTTCCTCAACGTCTTACTCGAGGTATTGATTTATTGGACACAACAACTGAGTTATGAGAGAGTTGTGCCAATTAACATTTAACAAATCATCCAGACAGATCCAGGCATTTATGGAGCACTTGTTTACCAGCTCGATAAAATAGACAGAGAATACGCTGAATATAGGTGATTAATGAGCGAAGTCTGCAAAGTGAAGATAAGAGATTTCTCGCAAAGTGTATTTATGGAATCGCAATACTTTTAAACTGCTATTATATGTATTTGATTGACAGGATATTTGGCAACTCTAGAATAAAAAATAAAAAAAAGGAGAACTGGGTAAATCTCCATTCTGACTTTTGCAGCTCCTCTTAAACAATCTGGATTCATTCATTTAAAGGGGATCTATTATGCAAAATTCATATTTGAGTCATTTTTCACATTCAAATGCGTCTCGTGTGTGTGTGTGTGTGGGGGGGGGGGTACAAACAAAGAAATGTGAGAAGAAATGCTTTTTTTATTCATCTTTGTACTGACTAGGGCTTAAACATGCTTATTAGATTTTCCTCCTATTGTGACCTCATATAAGAAGAGCTCATTGTTGTTCAGCTCTGAAGGGCGTGGCTCAGCAGGAACTCATTTACATTGACACATTGATGAGGAGTATAATAAAGGGACTTTGAGGAATGGAAAAAGGCATTACGTGAGGCATAATTTCAGCTGGAATATTAACACACGCTTCAGGGCAGCTGGGACAAAGAAATAGCAAAATACTTGACCTTTTTAAGCTTGATTATGCATCACGAGTGCACCAGGAAACTTAAGGTATATCTCAACCTGGAGACACATTGACCCGCTTTATCTGCATTCTGAAGCAGAAATATTTTCAGAAGTGTGTTCAAGGGCAGCCGTACATATATTATGATGTTTGTGAGTCGATATAGTGGAGATGGCTATTCTGAAACCACACCGTCTATGAAAAAAGAATAAACAATTGAATAAATAAATGTAACAAAATAATTGGTGGAAATTGGTTTCACTGGGACTTATTTTTTTTTAACGTTATTATTCTTTTCCCCGCAATGGCTGCTGCAGGGTTGTGAGACTGGATACGGCTCGATGCCCTCCTTCCTTCTTTACTCTGAAGCCATTGTAAGTTGATGGCATTTGGTGTGTTTCAGACTCACACTGATTATGTACTACTCCAGTAATCATTTATGTCACTGGCGCTGTTCATTATTCAAACTGATCCCTAAATAATTGTCTCAGCACATCTCATTATCCCGTGTGTCAATATAACCTTTGTTCATCTGCAGCTTCCAGCTGTGTTTCTTTTATATACTGCTTTTGATCTCTATCTGTCTTTAATAAAGAAAATTGGATAAGCATCTGATTATAGCCTCGGCCTGAGATCTGACCTTGCCTCACTCCGTGCCTTATGAACTGAATGTATGAATGTATGTTCATCCAGACAGAGAGACACAAAAGGTTTCCAGAATAATGGGATGCTGCAGACTCACTTTCATCTTTCATCGGCTGGGCAAGCAAAGTGCTTTTGCAGAATATTACACACACACACATACAGTGGTGTGAAAAACTATTTGCCCCCTTCCTGATTTCTTATTCTTTTGCATGTTTGTCACACTTAAATGCTTCTGCTCATCAAAAACCGTTAACTATTAGTCAAAGATAACATAATTGAACACAAAATGCAGTTTTTAAATGAAGGTTTACTTTGTTAAGGGAGAAAAAAGACTCCAAATCTACATGGCCCTGTGTGAAAAAGTGATTGCCCCCCTTGTTAAAAAATAACTTAACTGTGGTTTATCACACCTGAGTTCAATTTCTGTAGTCACCCCCAGGCCTGATTACTGCCACACCTGTTTCAATCAAGAAATCACTTAAATAGGAGCTACCTGACACAGAGAAGTAGACCAAAAGCACCTCAAAAGCTGGACATCATGCCAAGATCCAAAGAAATTCAGGAACAAATGAGAACAAAAGTAATTGAGATCTATCAGTCTGGTAAAGGTTATAAAGCCATTTCTAAAGCTTTGGGACTCCAGCGAACCACAGTGAGAGCCATTATCCACAAATGGCAAAAACATGGAACAGTGGTGAACCTTCCCAGGAGTGGCCGGCCGACCAAAATTACCCCAAGAGCGCAGATACAACTCATCTGAGAGGCCACAAAAGACCCCAGGACAACATCTAAAGAACTGCAGGCCTCACTCGCCTCAATTAAGGTCAGTGTTCACGACTCCACCATAAGAAAGAGACTGGGCAAAAACGGCCTGCATGGCAGATTTCCAAGGCGCAAACCACTTTTAAGCAAAAAGAACATTAAGGCTCGTCTCAATTTTGCTAAAAAACCTCTCAATGATTGCCAAGACTTTTGGGAAAATACCTTGTGGGCTGACGAGACAAAAGTTGAACTTTTTGGAAGGTGCGTGTCCCGTTACATCTGGCGTAAAAGTAACACAGCATTTCAGAAAAAGAACATCATACCAACAGTAAAATATGGTGGTGGTAGTGTGATGGTCTGGGGTTGTTTTGCTGCTTCAGGACCTGGAAGGCTTGCTGTGATAGATGGAACCATGAATTCTACTGTCTACCAAAAAATCCTGAAGGAGAATGTCCGGCCATCTGTTCGTCAACTCAAGCTGAAGCGATCTTGGGTGCTGCAGCAGGACAATGACCCAAAACACACCTCTGAATGGCTGAAGAAAAACAAAATGAAGACTTTGGAGTGGCCTAGTCAAAGTCCTGACCTGAATCCTATTGAGATGTTGTGGCATGACCTTAAAAAGGTGGTTCATGCTAGAAAACCCTTGAATAAAGCTGAATTACAACAATTCTGCAAAGATGAGTGGGCCAAAATTCCTCCAGAGCGCTGTAAAAGACTCGTTGCAAGTTATCGCAAACGCTTGATTGCATTTATTGCTGCTAAGGGTGGCCCAACACGTTATTAGGTTCAGGGGGCGATTACTTTTTCACACAGGGCCATGTAGGTTTGGATTTTTTTTCTCCCTAAATAATAAAACCCCTCATTTAAAAACTGCATTTTGTGTTTACTTGTGTTATCTTTGACTAATAGTTAAATGTGTTTGATGATCAGAAACATTTTGTGTGACAAACATGCAAAGGAATAAGAAATCAGAAGGGGGGCAAATAGTTTTTCACACCACTGTATATATATATATATATATATATATATATATATATATATATATATATATATATAGCGCCAAAGGCCTTCTCTAAACTGCTCCCTAAAATTAGTAACACAGGATGAACAGTAATTCCTGTAGCCATGCTCCTAAATCTAAAGCCTTTTCAAAAGAGTGGAGGCTATTATTACAGTAAAATGGGACTAAAACATAATATTCAAAAAGCACATACAAATGCGATAGTCTGGTGTCTGGAAAATTTTTGACTATGTTTGAGCATTATAGGTCGTGGAACGTTTTCTTTTTTTCTTTCTTTCTTTCTGAATCATAAACACGGCAGTCTGCATTTTATCTGCATCTGTATCTTTGCACTGGGAAAAACAGACATTACACTTTTCAAGTGTAATATAAACTGCTGTACAATTAATCGCATAGAAATCAAAATCACAGTTGTCTAACAAAAGTGCAATTTATTGCAATAAAAAAAAGGTAATGTATATGAAGGTGGTGTAGTGGTTAGCACTGTCACCGACCAGGCTCGATTCCCGTCTCTGTGTGCATGGAGTTTGCATGTTCTCCCACCGCGCTTGGTGGGTTTCCTCCGGGTACTCCGGTTTCCCCCCACAGACCCAAGACATGTAGGTTAGGTTGATTGGCATTCCCAAATTGCCCATATTGTGTGTGTGCCCTGCGATGGATTGGCACCCTGTCCAGGTTGTACCCTACCTCATGCCCTAATCCTCCTGAGATAGGCTCCAGGCCCCTGCGAATACAGGATAAAGTGGTATAGAAGATAAGTGAGTGAGTGTGTATATGAAGTTTACTGAACATTACCTACTGTATGGACAAAACACGTCCAATCAGAAGTCTTATTCATCAGTGCATTGTTTGTTTTAATCTCGTGTGTGTCTGTGGTTTTAGAGAACAGGAAAGGCTAATTCGGTGCTAATTCGGTGCTTTTTCAATATAAAAAGTAATAATGATCATCATATCAATCATTAAACATTTGTTTCAAAGAAGAAAGAAAAAACTTTTAGGATAATTATTATTTTTTTAAAATGTTGAGGTTCTCTTTGGGAGTGATGGAAGGATGGATAGGATGAAGAATGAGTTCATCAGAGGGACAACCCATGTTAGATGTTTTGGAGATAAAGTCAGAGAGGCCAGATTGAGGTGGTTTGGACATGTTCAAGGAAGGTAGAAGGATGCTGAGGTTGGAACTGCCAGGCAGGAGGTCTAGAGGAAGACCAAAGAGGAGATTTATGGATGCAGTGAGAGAGGACATGAAGTTAGTTGGTGTGAGAGAAGAGGATGCAGAGGATAGGGTTAGATGGAGGCAGATGATTCACTGTGGCGACCCCTGAGAGGGAACAGCCGAAAGACAAAGAAGAAGTTCATCTTGAATTAATTTCCTGCATATCAACCCATTCGCTGCGGCCCTGTGGCCGGGGCGGAGTCACGGTAAAGGCGCTCACTCCTATCAGGATAAAGGTTTTATCACAAAGCAAACCTGAGTTTGCAGTGACTCAACTGTCTAGGGACACAAATGAACCCAAAGTACTTCCTCAAAGCAGATCCTACTTATAATGTGCTGCAGGTCTTAAAAAAAAAAAAAAAAAAAAAAAAAACGATAACTGAGGATTGATGATTTCTGCGGCTACTGCCTAAACGGAATATCGAGCAATGCAAAGTCAGAATTGCCTTTGTTGTCAAATCTCTCTCTCTCTCTCTCTCTCTCTCTCTAATGCTGTAAAAGGTTTTCCTATGAATGAGAATTTAAGACCAAACCAGTAAAGCCATCCGATATCCAGTATAGCTGTCTTTCTAAAAACCTTAGATTTATGAAATAGGTATTACTCAAGGAAGCTTCACAAGAATGACCGCTCAATCTCATTTACCATATAAAAGTGTTTCTCTCTCATTTGTGCTGCCAATAAACCAATAAAGCTGGTAAAAGCAGAAAAAAGACAAACTGTGCAATATTGCTCTAAATGTGTTACTTATTTATGCATAAATTAAAACTTAATTTAGAACAGTCTGATTGGTTTTAACGATAATACAGAATCAGGTTTTGGTGGGCAGTAGAAGCAGTAGGGTGTACAAGGATAATGCTGTAGAAATGATGGAGATTGTTTTCCGAGCTCCTGTCTTCTGGCTCGCTTCAAACCTCGGGACTAACACGGATCACACCTGGCCTGCTTGCATGTCTCATTTCTGTGTGTTTGACTATCTTGGAAAGTGACCATATGTCCCTGCAAGAATATATATAAATATACAGTATAGCTGTTTTGATTAGGCTAGGACCAACAACAGCTTTTATCTTAAAACCAAAGAGTTTAACAAAACCTTGGGTTAAGGTAAGGGTTAGGTATAGTGTAATAGCTTTAATGATCTACATTAATAGTTATATCAATAGAAGGTTTCCCCAAGGACAAGATGAGCATGGATGCACATTCATGTATGTACAGTATGTGTATTGCAGGCAGAGATGCCTGCAACACACATACTGCATTTCATTTGTTACTGTACTTAAGTACATGTTTCAAGGATCTGTTCATTACATTAATAATGTTAACAGGGAAATGTTTTTACTGTTACTCCACTACATCCTACACCTAATGTCAGTACTTCTACATTTCTGCATGTATGAGGTACGGTAATTATCAGGGAGAACTCGATACGGTATTATCACGATACCTACTGTTTCATAATTTTATTTAAAAAATTTTTAAAAATTAATAAGATGTGTAGTTTAGAGTGCACCACCTGCGGGCACCGCAAATGCAAACAAATAAATTTTTTTATTTTTTATTTTAATCAGTTTTGGAGTCAATGTTACATGAATTGGCGACACAAACGAATTGTGATATATAACTAAATCGATTTTTCCCCCTCCCTTTCCACAGAGTGGTTGTAGTTTTTTTAAGCCACCTGCTGGCTATTATGCATAACTGCATGAGTTGCCTTCCCTAATGTTGCAGGTGTTTGAAATCAGCAGAAGAGACAGTTGCAGACAAGAGGGAGATAGCATACCTCACCGTACCTAGCTAAATTGTAATTTCTAATGTATTTCTTTTTATTCATATTTATTTCTTATAAATCTGCATGTCTTGGGACCGTGGGAGGAAACCAGGGTACCTGGAGGAGACCCAAAAATCATGGGGAGAACATGCAAACTCCATGCACTCAGACCCGAAACCTGGAGATGCAAGCAAAACCACTAAGCCACCGTGCATACCCTTTAATTTTAGTTAATTTTTAAAAATGATTATTTATGTAAGATTTTGTGCAGTACAATAAAAATCTTCGTAGCAGTCTCAATCCCAAAACCTTACCTCAAGCATCCCTGTTATTGATTATCCTGCCACCTGCTTCTCGTCTGCTGAAAATGTTCACAGAAGGTAAAGAAAGGGGCAGCAGGAATCCTATTAGCCTCTCTACTAGGGCTTGTTTCCATGTTTGACTGCTACAGTAAAGAACATGTGTTAAAAAAACCCCACGGTATCCCTGTGGAATAACATTCTTCCTCTATTCTTTGGTCCTTCGATTTGTGTATTGAGCAAATGATTAATGTCATAGGGCTTCGCCTCACCTGCCCGTAGGTTGGATCAATCCATCCTAGCAACCCTTATTATCTCTCGCACATGCATTAGATCAACCCTAACTTCATTTATGTAACATGAAATATCCTGATTTATCCTCAGCAGAATGCTCTCAATGTCCAAAGTGGATGAAATTGAATTGATAAAACCTAATAGACGCGGAGAAAAGGGAAATGGATTTCTGTTTTCTTTTTAAACCGAGTCGTGGTCAAGGAAAGGGTTAACCCCGATAGTTTTTCCTATGTCTGTTCATATGAAACCTTGTTCGAATCCCTATAGACTTTGTGTGAAAGGAGATAAAGTACCGGCGTACTGCAGCACTGCAGCCTCGTTCACCTGCGCAGTCTCCTCGGTCTCTACAGAATACAGTAAGAGAATCACATCTCGCTGAAAGCAATCGGCCTGACACGAAGGAAAAAATCCCAGTTGAGATAATTGAATGTCAATATTTACAACCGGTCTACTATCGATGTATACATCCCATTAAAGCCATTTGCACTTAAATGCATGCTAATATACGTTTCCTGCTAAGAAGCAACGGATAAGTGAATTAAGCTGACCAAAGATGAATAACGGGACACCAAAAGGTTTATTAAGTGACAAATTATTTAATGTAACCTAATTCTGTTAGGACTTTTTAATCCCTTTTTGAGTGAGAACTGTGATCATTATGAAATGTAACGTGTTCATTATCCCAAGCAGACTCTGTGAATTGTATATTATATAACGTACAACGCATAAGACAGAGAACTGACTTCATTAGGATTCATTAAGGGCGGCACGGTGGTGTAGTGGTTAGCACTGTTGCCTTGCACCTCCACGGTCCGGGTTCGATTCTCGATTCCCGTCTCTGAGTGCATGGAGTTTGATGTTCTCCCCATGCTTGGTGGGTTTTCTCCAGGTACTCCGGTTTCCTCCCACAGTCCAAAGACATGTAAGTTAGGCTAATTGGCTTTTACAGTACCAAATTGCCCGTAGTGTGTGAGTGTGTGTGTGTCTGTGTGCACTGCGATGGATTGGCACCCTGTCCAGGGTGTATCCTGCCTCGTGCCCTAAGTCTCCAGGGATAGGCTCCAGGATCCCCGCGACCCTGAATACAGGAATAAGCGGTAATGACGATGAGTGAGTGAGGATTCGTTAATTATGAGAAATTTGTGATTTGTGGTGTTCCGCCTTTGCAAAAACAAAATTCAGAAGAGAACCGAGACATTTAAAACTAAGGATATATCTGAATAAATGAGTGTGCCGTTGGAAAAGCAAAGCAAGGCACTGGGAGTCTTACACTAGCACACAGCATGCTAAGGAGTATAAGACAGCTTGAGACAGATGCCATGGAACACGGAACTAACTTTTAGGTTGGGGCGTTACAGCTCACACTTATTTTCTCTAATAAAAAATTATTGTCTTATTTTTATGAATTGGCTTGCTTTTTTAATATAAAAATTAAATACTTCTTTTAGTTAAATTAACACTTTAAATTATTTTTAGATATTTAAATGAGTCTCCAGTGTGCATGTGTGTGTGTGTGTGCACAAGAAAAAAAAAAGGTGGAAACGTTCTTTTTTTCATGGTTCTATACACGAGGTTTAAAAAGGCCAGTTAGTCCTCTGAAGGACGTGGCTCAGCAGCAGCTCATTTACATAGACACTGAAACGGTGTGTTTGGAAAAGAAGCGAAACATAAGGAGACTGAGGTACAATAAATATATCATCTGAGAGAGGTTTTTCAGCTGGGGCATTAACAGACACCCTTTAGGTGGGCTCTTCAAATCCAGTCCAGGAGAGGGTCACGGTCACATTTTGGTGATTCTTCAGCTCAAATACAGCTGATTCAACTAGTCTGTTTAGATACTGGTGAATTACAAACTGTGCTGGACCCCGCGGGACTGGAATTAAACATCCATGCTTTAAGGGACCGCTAATATTTTGTTGAAGAACAGTAAAGTATGAGACCTTTTAAAAACCAATTAGTTAAGGTTTGCATTAGATTATGCTGAAATTAGGTGATTTTTCATGATTACTAAGTTTCTCATGAAAATGCTCATATGAACAGTTTACAGTTCACAGTGTTAGAGATCCTACAACACCTGCTAGACGGATGTCTGAATCACATCCTCCACAAACCCCATTTCCCAGAGTCCCCTGCTGACTATAGCACTCCTCTTTCCATCAATCCGCTCATCACCACGAGCTCAGTAATCACACTCACCTGCATCTCATTTACTAATCACCACTTCAGCTTTAAATGCATCCCCGTTCGGTTTGTGCCTTTTTTCAGCCTCATTTGTATTCTTCAGGCTGTAGCTTTAACAGTTTGTCTAAAACTGAATCTGTGAGTTCAGGGAATACGGATTCAGAGATGGTGTTAAAGTAGGAGTAAAATGTTTAAAAAAAGAAATAGAGGCAGCATAAACTGTATATATAGTGAACAATGTTATAATGAAATGGTGAATGAGGTTAAAAAAAGGAAAATTCTATATCTTTGTCAAATTGACACAATCTTAGTGCTGTAACGTGATTAATTTACTCCTCCTAAGAAAAATATATCAATATAATGCTAATAAGCTGTAAGTAGTACAGTAAAATAGTATAGTTCTGTAGAAGGGAGAAGTTCATTACCCTTAAAGCAATGCAAACAATATAATTGTGTCAAGACTTATTTGCCAAGGGTTTCAGTGTAAGGGGAAAAAAATACTTGCTTGTTTTTCACAGAAGGGAAAAAAAAATTATGTCTGAAGAAAATAATGGATGTGATGCACATTTTAAATACACCCCAGCTGGGAATGTTAAATAACATATGTTCAGCAAGTTACCTCCCTCTAAGTATGAATTCACCTTTGCCCTTCATACATACTTAAAATGAGGCTGCCTGGTTCCTCTTCTAATACACCTGTATGTCTGTGCTGGAGCATTAGCATCGCTGTACTGCTGTCGAGTGTTTTAATGACGGATAAGAAATGTCAGCTACTTGAGCTCAAGAAAAAAAAGCAATATGAATGGTAATGATTGTGACATGTAATTTGATATTTGCTCTCATTTGCGTCAGTGAAATAATTTTGCCCTTCAGTTGAGAAGCAAAGTAGGACTATCACCAGGCTAAATGTACACTATATGAACAAAAGTATTTGGCCAAACCTGTTAATTTTTTAATTTGTAATGTCAATCAGGCCCCTTATCCCCATAAAGGGCAATCTTCAGCATACAGTACCAAAACCTCTTGGACAATGCTATGGTTCCATCTTCGTGGGAACAGTTTGGTGAAGGTTGCTTTTCCAACAACTGTCCCCCAGGGCACAAAGCAAAGATTATAAAGAACATGGTTTGATGAGGGTTTCCTCCGGGTACTCCGGTTTCCTCCCACAGTCCAAAGACATGCCGATTAGGCTAATTGGCGTTCCCAAATTGACCATAGTGTGTGAATGAGTGTGTGTGTGTGCTCTGCGATGGATTGGCACGCTGTCCAGGGTGTACCCTGCCTCGTGCCCTGAGTCTCCTGGGATAGGCTCCAGGTCCCCGCGACCCTAAATACAGTGGTGTGAAAAACTATTTGCCCCCTTCCTGATTTCTTATTGTTTTGCATGTTTGTCACACTTAAATGTTTCTGCTCATCAAAAACCGTTAACTATTAGTTAAAGATAACATAATTGAACACAAAATGCAGTTTTTAAATGAAGGTTTACATTATTAAGGGAGAAAAAAAACTCCAAATCTACATGGCCCTGTGTGAAAAAGTGATTGCCCCCCTTGTTAAAAAATAACTTAACTGTGGTTTATCACACCTGAGTTCAATTTCTGTAGTCACCCCCAGGCCTGATTACTGCCACACCTGTTTCAATCAAGAAATCACTTAAATATGAGCTACCTGACACAGAGAAGTAGACCAAAAGCACCTCAAAAACTAGACATCATGCCAAGATCCAAAGAAATTCAAGAACAAATGAGAACAAAAGTAATTGAGATCTATCAGTCTGGTAAAGGTTATAAAGCCATTTCTAAAGCTTTGGGACTCCAGCGAACCACAGTGAGAGCCATTATCCACAAATGGCAAAAACATGGAACAGTGGTGAACCTTCCCAGGAGTGGCCGGCCGACAAAAATTACCCCAAGAGCGCAGAGACAACTCATCCGAGAGGCCACAAAAGACCCCAGGACAACATCTAAAGAACTGCAGGCCTCACTTGCCTCAATTAAGGTCAGTGTTCACGACTCCACCATAAGAAAGAGACTGGGCAAAAACGGCCTGCATGGCAGATTTCCAAGGCGCAAACCACTTTTAAGCAAAAAGAACATTAAGGCTCGTCTCAATTTTGCTAAAAAAACATCTCAATGATTGCATGACTTTTGGGAAAATACCTTGTGGACCGACAAGACAAAAGTTTAACTTTCTGGAAGGTGCATGTCCCGTTACATCTGGCGTAAAAGTAACACAGCATTTCAGAAAAAGAACATCATACCAACAGTAAAATATGATGGTGGTAGTGTGATGGTCTGGGGTTGTTTTGCTGCTTCAGGACCTGGAAGGCTTGCTGTGATAGATGGAACCATGAATTCTACTGTCTACCAAAAAATCCTGAAGGAGAATGTCCGGCCATCTGTTCGTCAACTCAAGCTGAAGCGATCTTGGGTGCTGCAGCAGGACAATGACCCAAAACACACCAGCAAATCCACCTCTGAATGGCTGAAGAAAAACAAAATGAAGACTTTGGAGTGGCCTAGTCAAAGTCCTGAGCTGAATCCTATTGAGATGTTGTGGCATGACCTTAAAAAGGCGGTTCATGCTAGAAAACCCTCAAATAAAGCTGAATTACAACAATTCTGCAAAGATGAGTGGGCCAAAATTCCTCCAGAGCGCTGTAAAAAGTTATCGCAAATGATTGATTGCAGTTATTGCTGCTAAGGGGGGCCCAACCAGTTATTAGGTTCAGGGGGCAATTACTTTTTCACACAGGGCCATGTAGGTTTGGATTTTTTTTCTCCCTAAATAATAAAACCCCTCATTTAAAAACTGCATTTTGTGTTTACTTGTGTTATCTTTGACTAATAGTTAAATGTGTTTGATGATCAGAAACATTTTGTGTGACAAACATGCAAAAGAATAAGAAATCAGGAGGGGGGCAAATAGTTTTTCACACCACTGTACAGGATAAAGCGGTATAGAAGATGAATGAATGAACGGTTTGATGAGTTCGGTGTGGAAGAATTTGACTGGCCCAAGCACAGAGCCCTGTGACCTCAACCTCATCGGGAACCTTTGGAATAAACTGAGACTGTGAGCCAGACCTTCTCGTCCAACATCAGTGTCTGACCTTATAAATGCTCTACAAATTGAATGGGCACGAATCCCCAAAGAAATACTCCAAAATCTTGTGGACGGCTTTCCAAGATGAGTGAAAGCTGTTAAAACTGCAAAAAGGGAGATCAACTGTAAACTGAAGTATACTTTATGTATTTGGATACAGTGTCATTCTAGGTTTAGACAAATACGTTTATCCATATACTGTAGTGTATTTAATCCAAGTTTTCAATCCAGGTTTTTAACTGTGTACATTTCACGTTACCAAACATCTATTTTGATACTTGAAACTTTTGTACTTTGTTCACATCAAGCAGTGAAATTTTAATAGAGAGAAATTTACTTCTGCCGCAATTCACTATATCGGAATCCCAGTGGGTCAGAAGAATGCATGTATCTTTTAAGCCTTATAACAGTCCCCGGAGTTGATGTAATGAAGCTACTAATTAGCCAATTGCCACAGTTAGATGCTAATTAGGAAAGCACATAAGGCTGTATTTACAGTAAGAACATACCATTAGAGACAAAGTGGTTATGTCCTTGAAAATTGTGAGAATCCAGGCATCTCATCCAAGACCTCAGTGGAGGAAAAAAAGTGGTGAACATCCACAAGTTCAGTCCTTAAGAGTCTATAACTGACTGAATTTATGACAAACCTATAGTGTTCCAATTGTGTACATCCACCATTAGGAGACTCCTGGATTACCATGGCCTGAAATGCTGTCATGCCTGCAAGAAAAATACAAAAAAGACACTCCACTCCAAGACCATCAAGGATATCCAGGTTAAAATTTGAAAATGATCACCAACCTTTTATATTTTGCATGGAGAAACATTTAAGGAAAACCATCTCAACTGTGAAGCATTGAAGTGGTAGTATCATTGTCAGACCATAAGCAGCACAAGCAGGAAACTCCAAAGTTCCAGCAAATTATACCAAGAAGCTTGTACAAGGTGACCCTCGCAAATGAGTCGAGCAGTGTGTTACAAAGTTCAGAATTCGTTATCCGTGGCGTATGTAAACTTTTGGTCTCAGCTGGACCTCAGGTGGAGGGTGATGCCAGTCGACATTAATAAGAGGCAAACAGACAGTGAGCTGAATTGTAAAGAGCCTTAATTAGAGACAAGGCAGTTTCTAGACTTTCTTAACACTCTGAGCTTTCAAAGCTTTCGGATCCAACCAGGCGGTGAGAAACGACCCAAGAGTTTGAAAAGGTGCTTCCCACACAAGCAAAACTGTCAGTGAAACTTTGGAGCGAGCACTTGGTGCTTTGCTGTCACTTCCTGCTAATATGCTCTACCCTATCTTTAGATGTATAAAACATTTCAGCATTTTTCCCAGGCCTTATTAAATTATGTTTGTTACAGTTCAAAAGCTAAAGCTATAAAAAGCACGACTGACAGTACGGTGTAGTGGATTAGGAAAATGCAAAGTGCGCATACAGTATCTGTGGTGTTTGTTGTTTAGACACTGTACAGTCTAAACGTCTGAGTCTGATATGCAGATTTGCTGTTTACTTAATAAAAGCTAATTACTATAGTGTTATTCTTTTTTTTTTTTACTTTTTATAACTCATTAAAAACTTCATGATAGTAATTTTATACACTTTCTTTGTTTTAGATTGTATTAGCAATGGATTAGAGCATAATATACCCATTTACTTACTACTAATTTGTGGCATGTGAATCTGTACACGCATGGCAATGGTGTGCAAGGTGACATGGAGGGGATCCACATCTGCTTCCCACATCTGCTTCATGCAGACTCTCCACTGATGCCCCACAAGGCTTAGTTTTTGGTCCTCTTCTGTTCTCCCTTTACACCCGATCTCTTGGTGAGGTCATATCCTCACAGTGCTTTTTACACCATCGTTATGCAGATGACACTTAATTCTCTCCTTTCCTCCCTCAGACACTCATGTTTCCATATGGCAGACATCTCATCCTGGATGGCAGCTCATCAGCTGAAACTTAATCTCAGTAAAACCTGCTGTTCATCCCAAGTAATTCATCCCCCTGTCAGGCTCTTATAATCTCCCTGGACAACAATCAGATCACTTCTTCAGGCACTGCTCGGGAACCTTGGGGTAACTAAGGAGAATCAGCTGTCCTTTTCCCCTGACATTGCTAACCTTACTCGCTTTTGTCGATTTCTTCTTTACAACATCAAAAGAATTCGTACATTTCCATTCACATAGGCAACATAGGTGCTTGTTCAGTCCTTTGTTATTTCAAGACTGGAAAATACTGCAACTCAAGGCAGGTCTGCCTCTATGCACCATTCGTCCTTTACAACTCCTTCAGAATACAGTTGCACGGCTTGTTTTCAACCTTCCTAAATTCTCCCACACCACCCCAACATCCTCCAATGGACTCCTGTAGCTGCTATATAAAATTCAACTAAAGACCTATCTGTTTCTGAGGTGTTTGGTTTAACACCTCATCCCCAATAGTGTTTGTGTGATGGTACTTTTAGTTACTGTAGTAACCTCTTTTCTAGATAGAAACTTAAAGGACTTTTTAAAGTTAGTGCTTTAACTTAAAGTTGCTCTGGATAATAACATTTTCCAAATGCCTAACTTTTGTGTATTTCTTGACGCTGCTTCCTCCCGGTCTTGGCCTGTGTTGTTATTCTTGCTAGCTATGGCATAGTGATCAAGCAGATTACATGAACTGGCAACCAGATAGACATAAAAGGAAAAAAAAAACTTTTACACACATTAATATTCAGAACTTGGTTGCAACTACAGTCTTAAGCACTATTCAGAAGTCTGCATGAGTTGTGAGCATTGGATGGAAAAAAGAAATATGAATTTTATTTATATATTTATTTAACATACTGTAGATTAAATGAAGACAATAGTTAAGTCCAGGTCAACTATTTTCTTTGGTTAGATCTAAATCATGCTGTGCGCCATGTTCACATTACAAGGTATGTTGTTCAATTCCGATTTTCTTTGCTCAGATCGGATTTCATATCATGACAGTTCATATTTATAATTACAGTTGTCTTTGCTCATGTCATACGGGTTAAAACACATCATGAGTTTGTGCGACCACTCGTTCGTTTCAAACAACAGATGCGATTTTAGCAACAACTACAAAAAAATGCTTGGGTTTTTGCTCTTTGGCTGGCAAGTAGTTAATCAGTTGTATTTGTTGAGGTTCAGAAAAATCATTTAAGCCAGACGCCTTTTTACTACCAAAGAAAAAGCAGTCAACCCTGGAGATATGAACTAATTTTACATGCAGCAAATCAACTTAAGCAGGTACTTGCCACTGCACACGATATCCTTATGCATAAATATTGATGTAACTTTTGGACTTAAGTCATCGACTCAAGATGCAGCCTTTAATCATCTCTCTGCAGTTGCTGCTTTTTTAGCTTCACTTAGCACTCACGTATTTACGCTAACCTCCTTTACCTCCCAAGTGTTACAGCTGCACTCTGGCTCTCTATCATTTTTACCACTTATACCCAAATGCCAGGAAATAAGCACTAATCTTGCTCTAATCTATCATTAGCGTGATCATTATACTCCTGCCCTCTTCCCTCCAGGCACTCCACTTACTTCAGCTCAGTTGTTGGAATTCAAATCACAGCCTGACGCAAAAGTGGAGAAAGGCATTTTACAAGGTGTCGATGAGAGGGGGTATTATAGTTCAAAATATGGCTTCCTGAATTTGTCAGAACCAAACGAAGAGGAAACACAAAGGGTCAGCAGATCTCTCCAGCGGACTGTCAAGCTGCTCGTTAATTAACAAATAAAAGATGAAAAAAATAGGAAGAACCCGTTCCTGACGCACACACATACTGTACCCCTTTACCCATCACCAGCAAATCTCTCTAGACTCTTTTTCTCTGGCTCGTTCTATCTATCTCCATATCCTTCTCTCTCACGTTCACTTTTTTCCTCCATCACTCACTCAAACAGCGTTAAATTTGAAGCCTTTCATGAAAATGATACCAAAAAGGTACAGTGCCTGCCTTCCCTCACTCACTACACTACGAGCACACATATATATATATACTGGGATTTAATTTTCCGTTCCCGCAATACATCTCGTGAATTACTGGTACGTGACAGATGAGGAACAGAGTGTGACATCTAAATCAGTCTAGTCTATTTCCCACAGTACGACTACTTTCTGTACCGAAGAGTGTATCAGCCAATTAATACATTATCACCTACTTATAATATTAATCTGGTTTTATACACTATAATCTAATAGATCTTCTTATAGAAAAACACCCTTTCTGACATTTTATACTTTTACAAAGAGTAATAAGTTTCTGCTTTAATTATCCGCATCACCTACATTGCATTTGATCATCACCTAAGGACAAAGTCACGGCTTGTAATTACCAGCTTCACTGTTGTCTCTTCACTCATCTCAAGCTCAAACAGGTTTTTGTCAACAGAACTGTTAGAATTAATTTCTTTTTATCTTTGTTTACAAACAGACATGATCAGGCATATATATCGATTTTCAGTATTTTTACATATATTGTTTTCTGATGATTACAAAGACATGATTAAAAAGAAAAAAATCAAGTGATTTGGTGTGGCAATAACTTCCAGCTCAGTTCTTGTACCATACAAGTGGTGTTGTTGAATGATTGCGCCTACAATTCCCACAGATAGTGGGCTGCGAACCACCTCGGCCAGGATCGTTATTTGCAGACGTACTGTACGTCCTTGTTTACAAACTGCGGCTAAGTGTCTCATCAACGTACTGTGTTTGTAGTATTCTGTAAATTGGTATTACGCCTTCATTCAAGATCACAAGTCCCTGTTTGACTTGAATGCCATTCGTATAATAAATTACATTTTAAAATGTAGCATTTAGCTTATTTCTAATTTTGTGTTAATTAAAAAAAAACATATAATTACCCAATGATAAAAATATAAATTAGGAAATGGTGTGTGTGTGTGTTTTATATACTGTATAGTGATACATATATTTTAAATGTAATTCTATTAAAAAAATTAGACATTGTTTTTTCCATTTTTCCATTGTTCATTTATATATATGATGTTTTAATAATAATTAATTTTAATGCAATTCTACTATATTGCTGGCAAATTGTATCATCCAGTACATGTAATATATCATGACGTATTGCGAATCATAGAAATACATTGAGAATGGTGATGTGATATTTCACCCGACCGTCATACTGATGTCTCCTTGCGATTGGGACGGTGCTTATTTCACACCCACGGTGTCAAAATGCATCCGGTGCTCATCTTTTGATACACACACATGCTCGCCCATCCTGGACTAGTGAGAATCTGACCTTTTAAACGTACTGTATAGTGTTAGAAAGCAGACAGTGAGAGGAGGTTAGGCTGTAAACGAGAAACAGGAGAAAACCCTGGGGAGTTTAAAATCTCATTTCTCCCACAGCAGTGAAAAACTGCAAAGACTACAAGGGCAAGTGAAGTATTTGTCTTAACACTGAAGTTCTTACAAAACTCCTTAAGGTGGTTTTTCTTCACTGTGTCCCAAGGAGATATATTGGCACGAACAGATTGTTTCAGGATAACCGAGCCTTAAACCTCACTGTGTAATTTGGTGTACTTGTTATCTAATAGAGGCGGGGGAGAGGGGGGGGGGGATTGATTCAGTTGAGTACATCTGATTATCTTGTGTGTCAATTCATGTACTGTACTGGCACACTGACTCCGAAAACGATTTAGTTATTTAATTTATCTGTTTGCATTTAAGATGGTTGGCGGCACGGTGGCTTAGTGGTTAGCACTGTCGCCTTCCATCTCCAGGATCTGTGGGCATGGAATTTGCATGTTCTCCCCGTGCTTGGAGTGGGGGGGGGTTCCTCCGGGTTCTCTGCTTCCCAAAGAACAAAAACTGCCCTTCAAGCTAATTGGCGTTCCCAAAATGCCCATAGTGTTTGAATATTAACTGGAGCTTCTGCCATGACCATACTACATACAATAGTCACTATTGGCCTCCAGGGTCCCTAGTTGGACTTCAGAGGTTCATATGGATGGATTTAAGGTGGTAAAATGTTGCCTTTCCTCCATAAACCCCATAATGTGTTCTATATAACATGCATATTTGTGTTCTAAACATCCATACATTGGCAGGCAGCACAGCATACTTTGTGGTAGGAAGAAATTATTTGCTTTTTGTTTAAAAAAAACAATAACACCAAATCAGCATGCAGTGAAACCTTGGATTACGAGTATTTTGCAAAATGAGCCACATTTTTCAATCCATTTTAACTTGATAAATGAGCAAGGTCTTGAAATACGAGTAGTACGAATACGCTTTGTCTGCCGAGCGTCTCGTGATCACAACCGAGCTAATGGTTCTCCTCTCTCTCGTGCTGTAGGATTGTGGGTAATCATCTCCGCTGCTGAGTCTCAGTGTGCGTGTTAATGTATTAATTTTTTTTATATGGATATTTTTGGGCTGTGGGACGAATCATCTGAGTTTCCATTATTTCTTATGGGAAATGTGCTTTGATGTGCAAGTGCTTCCAGAACGAATTAACATTTAACAGACGCCCTTATCTGGAGCGACATTACATTTCTATATTGTATTAATATACATGTGAGTAGTGAAGGGTTAAGAGCATTGCTCAAGGGCACAAAAGTGATAGCGTGGTGGTGCTGGGGTTTGAACCTGAGACCTTCTTTTTCATAGTCCAACACCTTAACCATAGAGTTTTATATGAACCGCCCTAGTTTATATAAATAATAAAATGCAAGTCTGATTTGCATAGCTTGAGTAACTTCAGAATTCATAATTTTCAGACTAGGCTATGTGTGTTATTGAGTTGTATTTCCACTGTAATTGTGATCAGAGAAATAACTGAAAATATATAGGAATCCTCCTTTCCGGGAAGGAAAACTAGAATGCTAATACTTTTCATCCAACCACTTTACAGCACTAATTGAGAGAGGCCAGTCTGACCTTAGGTTAATGAAGAAAAAAAAAATACTGACCCCTGTAGGTTGTTGGCGTTTGTCCATTCTGTTGTGTTATTCTGCTGATTGCTGACTTTAAGCATGAGGACAAAAAAAAAAGTCAGCCATTTTGTTTGGAGGTCAAAAAGTCCCAGCGTTACGGTCGGCCACCACTTTACGACATGCCAGCTGCCACGAGTGCCTGCATTTAATGTGCTGACAAAAGTGAAATATAATTAATGCGACCGCCGGCTGCGCGGGCTGAGTCACCGCTGCAGTCGCTGAGCTCATTTCACTGTAGGAGTCAATGAGGCTGAAGACGAATGATTTCTCATTGATGTGACAATGGGCAGGGAGGCTTAGCGCAATATTGCAAACGTTTGTAAAAAGGGATGAAAAACCCGAAGGTCCCAGAGGGCATTTTTATTTTAATTTAAAGTGTTTGTAAAGGAGGGCTTGAGTTGGCTGTTCAGTTTCATTTAAATCCATATGTGTAGAGAGGTCAAACAAACGCATCGACTCGGGTTGTTGTTATTAATTAAAAGTCTTTTTTTTTTTTTTTAACACACCTACGGTACTGTACTGTACATAGCAGCATTTAGCTTGGATGCATTCGAAAGTTGGAAGGAAAAAAGGATATTATGTATAAAGAATGTAATCAAGTCAGAACATTATATAAAATGAAAAGGGTTTCCTCCAGGAACTCTGGTTTCCTCCCACAGTCCAGTCCAAAGAATGCTTAGGACAGATTAGGCTAATTGGTGTTCCTAAATTCCCCATTGTGTGTGTGTGTGTGTGTGTGTGTGTGTGTGTGTGTGTGTGTGTGTGTGCTCTGCGATGGACTTTCCCCCACCCATGGTGTGTACTCAACCTTGTGCCCAAAGTGTCCTAGGGCTAGGCTCCAGGCTTCAGTATAAGCTGTAATGAATGTGTTTACTGTTAAAATGTAAATTGATTAATTTCTCATTTCTACTTATTTCTGCTTCAAACCTCAAACTTAGAAGCCTTTTATCACTCCTTCTATTTTCAGCTCTGTCGTAATGAAACAGCGGGATGGTTTAAATGTTGGTTGGATTCGTCTTATGTATGTACAGTAAGCATGTACAGTAGAAACTAATTACTACAGTATAATGATTTCATATAAATAAAACTAATTCCACCAGCTTCCAAATATAGCTTTGTAAATCAGATGATTTATAATGGTAGAGACAAGTAAACATTTGGTCATTACCTGCGGTAAACAGTAAGAATGGCTTCATTTAATGAGAATATGTATCTTGATGTAATAATGGCAATAACTTTCACACTTCTTCTCCTGGGTCATTACAGAACAATTTCCATTTTCAGTGTATTTCGCTTTTCGAAATGGAAGTGAAACGCGGTGCAAACCAGACAATTTTTACTTAAGACAGTAACTGTAATGTGGTTATAAGAATACAAAATACAAAAAAGGAAAATAACAAGGTAGCAGCAATGAGTACTATATTACCCCCCTGACATTACAGGTTATATTTAATACAAGAAATACAACGACTTGCAATAAGGGCGAACTCGCCAACTCTCTCTCTCTCACTAATACTTTTTTTCTAAACTAATTTCCGGCGTCTAGACCTGAGTAACTGAAGCAACCCCAGATCATAAGACTGCCTCCAGAGGCTTATACAGTACAGTGAGCAGTATGCATGATCTGTGCTTCGCTTCATGCACTTTCCTTCTTATCGTGACTCGCCTAGTGCTCTGGTACAGAATCAGATCACATGACCGCCCATTGCTCATGACCGCCCAAGTCAAATCTTGATCCTCCTTAGCAAACTAAAGCCTTTTTTTTCTAATTCTCACTAACAAGTGGTTTTCGTATGGACACACAGCTGTTTAGTCCCAAACAGTGATCACTGAGTGTGTATACGGAAATGTCCTTACTTTGATTATGAAATATAGCTCAGATTTCTACTGTTGTTTGTTTATGATGCAACTGCATCAAGCATTTAAGTGATCTTTCATTAGAAATTTTTTTTCTGTCCAGAGTTCTTCCAAAAGTTGATGGGTCAGTTCTATCCTTCAAGGTTTTAATGTTCCAGTAATTTTAATGTTTACTACTTGAATACAAGGGGCATTCAAGTCATACCAATGATGAGACTCTTAGCTGCAGTAAAGCATTTGAACGGTTCAAACATTTTAAAGAAGGCCCTCCTTCCATGAACGACGATTCTGGCCGAGGTGGAAGAGATGCATCTGTGTGTGAAAACTGTATACACAATCATTCACCAACACTATTTGCACATTAGCACCCAGCTGGGAGTTACTGCCACACCCCTCATACAGTCCTGCCCTTGCTCCAAGCCATTTCCATGTTTAGTGCATTTGAAGGAGTTCCTGGGAGTCCAGCGTTTCAGATATAAAACATTCCGATCAAGGAAATTCCAAGCCCTAGTGAAACTCTGGGATATAAAAATAAAACAGGTTTTTACTCTGTTTAAGTCCATGTTTGACAAATATGACAAATGTTTTTTTTCCATGGTATGTGCTAGTATCGCTCAAAGAGCTGATGAGCTGCTCATTTGATCTCCAGCTATGAATGTTTGAGCGTTTTTTTTTTTTCAGATTCAGGCGACACCAGCTGTGCTTCTCTCTGGGTGAATCGTGTCTCGCGTGGAGCTCGGAATTAATGAGAAGGACAGCCACTGAAGGGTACGAGGCCAGGAGTGTTCCAGTAGAGTTAAAAATGGAGGCAGGCGAACTTTGTTTTTCGAGATTCATATTAATCACTAAGACATGAAAGCAGACGACCGTCGAGGAGGCCAGCCTCTTAGCGGACCTTGTGGTGATCTTTTCATGTTCTTTACAAGCGGAAGCATCTGTCCGGATTCTGAGGAACCCATTCTGTGATTTCCAAGTAATTAAGTATGTTACTGTAAACAGAGCCACAAATGAAGCGACGCAAAGGCGACACCCGATTGCCTGGTCAATGTATGATGGCACCAGTGACCAATTTATACAGAAAGACGGCAACGTTATTGATCGTGTGAAGGGGAATTGCCTTGCTACAGAAGCCAAACAGTCTGTTACACTAATGAAGAGCTGTAAATACATAACGGGAATTCTTCGATCCTGACGCCATGATATGATGCAACTACATGATATGTTCCAGCCTGGTGCACAATAATGGCACAATCTCAGCCCTTACAACGATATTTTCATTTTCAATTTTCGTGTTTTTATTCCCATTGTCTATCAGAAAGGCTTTTCTCCTCTGGGAACCCTTTGGCCGTTCATGTTTTTGGCCACATCATCTATCCCCAATATATTTTTTGTGCTTTTTTTTTTTTTTTTTTTTACTCTGTCTGACAGCCCTTTGTTTTTATCCATCGAAATGGCATGAGCTCTTTAGACGGCGTAACGACACTCAAACAACACTCACCTCGAAATTGCCCAGTCTCTCCCCTGCTGAGCAGTTTCTTTCCCTGTCTTCTTATCATACTCTCGTTCCAACCTAAAGGAGTGACAGGCTTTTTGTTTTGTTTGAAGCCGAAATAAGGAGGGCCATGAGCAGGCCGTGAATGGAGAGGTGCCCCCTAAAGTGTTAGTAGCGCTCATGAGCAAATTGCAGATTTCTCAAGTGCTCCTGAGCGAGGTCTGGAAAATGAAAAGGCGTAGCCTTGAGCCTTGAAACTGGGTGATAAAGATAAATTACACTGCCACAAGGCTTTCTTATACGTCGTAACGGTATCTCACGGTTCCCAGAAGCCAATGAGAAAGGGACTTTGTAAATAGCAAATAGCAAGCTATCAATATAAAATCATAATGAAATATTAAGGACACTTTCACAGGGGAGGGACGGAGGATGCAAGGCAGTAAGTTGATTTTGCTCTCGGCTGTATTTTGCTTAGGACTGACGGAATGACGGAAGTGCCATTAGGTATAAGGGTTTGTTTGCATGACGAGAAAAGAATCAAGAAAAAAAAAAAAAAAGGAAAGTGTTGGAAAACAGCAGATTAAAGTGGCTTTACGACATAGATTTTAACAGGCCCCAGGCTCTCGGCACTATTTCTCATAAACCTGAGGGCTGTTGCAGTGCTTTATTAGCTCAAGTGAAGTTTGATAGATGACCACTTGGGTGCCTGAGGGATTATAAAATGCAACTGTAGACTTCAGGAGCGAAATCAAGACAGCCTGCAATCTGGTGGAATTTCATTTAGGAAAGGCAAAAAAACAAAACCTGTTTATAAAAAATGTCCTCTTTTAATAACAAAACCATTCTTTAAAGACATTATTTTAATTCTTTTAAAATAATTACTTTGAAGCAAAGGAAAAAGGTCTGATGAGTCGATACCAGAGCAATGGGTGCGTCAGGGTAAGAAGGGTGGCATGAAGCGTGAAGGATGCATAGTGACCTGTACAAGCTCCTGGAGACAGGGTTACAGTATGTCTGGGGTTGCTTCAGTCGCTCAGGTCTAGACTCAACAACGTTATGTGGCACTAAAATGAAGTCAGCTGACTACCTGAATGTACTGAATGACCAGGTTATCACATCTAAAACATCAAGTTTCTCATCCCTGATGGCACGGCCAGACGGACCACGTGACCTTTTTCTAATATATATATATTTTTATTATAGGAAGTTAGTTAGTGCACTCATTAAGCAGTTCAATAAACAAAATGTAATGTATTTGAATGATATTCTTTCTGACTGAAGCAGAGAATAAGTTAATAAAAGAACACCG
Organism: Channallabes apus; assembly: GCA_030522415.1. Classification (NCBI taxonomy): domain Eukaryota; kingdom Metazoa; phylum Chordata; class Actinopteri; order Siluriformes; family Clariidae; genus Channallabes; species Channallabes apus. The sequence continues at coordinate 16,267,436 of CM060109.1, forward strand.
GGAAAATTTCAAACAGAAAAGCAGAATGTTGTAGTGATTATTGTGAAGCCGTGGTATTTATCACAGGTTTGCAGCATACAATAGAGCATTTAATATTCCTCTCTTGTGTTTATTTTTCATTATTATTTTTCCAGATTGGATCATGCATGTGATTTATCTTAATGAACCGTGCTTCGGAAAGCTGTAGTAAATCTGATTATTGGCCTTTTGTTATAAAAACGCATAAAAACGTCTGGAAAGACAGCGCCAGGCTCCATGATTAAGAAACACAATATGGCATATTGACTAAAGGATGCCTAAAATCATTAATTCCTGAAATTGCTAGTTTAAAATGCCTAATCTTGCTGTATTGCTTTCAAGCCTAGGTTGCCCTCTGGATTCCTCACAGCAAGAAGGATAACTATCCTATTAGCTTCTGGTAAACAGGACATCAAAGCGAGTAGGAAGCCTCGTATCTCATCAGCTCCCGCTGCCTATGCGCGTGCTGCGAACCCCTATCCCGCCTTATGGAAATGTCACCAGGCAGGCTCACATTTAAGCCGAAATGAGAAAAGTGGAGTTATATCCCGGCTGATGTAGTGACTGTGACTCGCTCGAGTTTCACTGGATGCTTGGCCAAAGGGTGCGGACAAAGTGGCAATTTGTGTTGAATCACACACAGTCTTGGGAGGACGGCGGGATCGGTTCAGAACGCCTCGGAAAGAGCAATTTTGAAATAATGGATGGAAATGTCCTTTTAACCTTTCTGGGCTCTTTGAATTTCAGTATTTTTTTAATATTATTATTTATTTTTTCCTGTGGAAACGTGCTTGGGAAATATAATGTGTCCTATTTCCTTTTTCCAATACGTGCAATATTGGATAAGTGCATCTCTAGTTCTCAAAATATTTTCAAGCACTGGTGGATCGGTACTGAATAAGATTTTATAGATTTTCCTTTTTAAGCCACTGACACAATTTTTATTCTTGTACTGAACTCTCATCTCTCCTCTAGACTTCCTGCAGATTTTAGGTGCACCGGTGTTGCTATTGTGAGCAGCATTACACATTAATTATGCAATACCCTTGTTTGTTTTTGGATTTGATCAAACAGTAAATGAATCAAAATCATGATCTGTCCACAGAATTGAGGGGGAACACGGTTTGCATGTCGCGTAATATTTTATGCCTGTGTGTTGCAATTTGTTCTTGTATTGAATGATTTTCTGCCTTTTTATGCAAAAATGCCTAGTCAGGATTATTTACTCTGCCTTATTTTAAATACGCTAAAAAAAAAGTTGTTGACTTTAAAGCGTCACAACTAAGGAGATTTGAAAATACTGGCATTAGGTTCAGAACTGGAAGAAATGTCATCACCTATAGTATATACTTCAGGAAGCTGCATGAATTAAAAAAAAAAAGAAGTGTGAGCATTTCCATACACATACTGTACAATGTGATCACAAAATTGAGACTAAACAGCTGTGAGACTAATAAAAAAAGGCTTGAATTTGCTATGATCATAAAGATTGGACTTTGAGCAAAGGGAAAAGGGTCATGTGATCTGATGAGTCCAGATTGAGCCTGTTCCAGAGGGATGAGAACTCATCATGCATGGTGGCCATTGTACAGTACAAGCCTCTGGAGACAGTGTTATGATCTCGGGTTGTTTCAGTTGGTCTAGAAAAGGTTATGGGGTATGATGAGTCCAGATTTACCCCGATCCAGAGGGACGGCACATCAGGGTCAGACGAGAGGTGGATGGAAGTGATCATGCCTAGTGCCCACTGTTTGGACAGCATTGTGTTGGTCCGGTCTATGTACTGTAGGTTCAGCCAGACTGTAACTACTGTACGTCTATTGAGAATTTGTACAGGATGTACAGGAGAAGACTTTACATATGGGTCTAAACTCTTCCACCATCAATATGAGATCTTTTGCGAGAATTTAATGCAACTCTGGAGGGAAAATAAATGTTTCGATATTGCATGAGCTTATCGAAACAATGCCACAGCCATAATCAAAGCAAGGGGGTGTCCAATTAGCGATAGTGTTTTTGTGTATTATTATTATTATTATTATTATTATGGCATTTAAGACTTTGAATGTACGTGGGTGCAGGAAAAATGGCAATAGCAGCGAAGTGTACATTGGATTATACCTGAATTAAATTGAAGCTCTTATTACTGCATGGAGGGAGAGGAATTCTGCAACAAAGGAGCCAAACGCAGTGAATTCAGAGGACACCATTGAGAACGTCACTCTTCACGAGTACTTCAAAAACCCAAATGACACTTCAGCTCTGAAAATGAGGGCTTTTGATAGGGCTTCTGTTAACTAAAAGCTAAAATGCCATTGTGTACTGTTCGGTACTTAATATTGGACGTTTATTTGACATCAATTACAAACAATGATGAACTGTTTTTTCATTTTTTCTCATTTATGCAAAAAAAAACAAAAAACAAAAAAAACGGTTTAACTGAATAGACATTCTGTATTCCCAGCAATCACACTAATGTTTTTCTTAATCTCCCTGAAATATCTTTACTCAACACATTTTTGGCATGGCTTCTGCTTCCAGCACTTTTGACGTTCCAACACCAGCATGTTTGCTCAGATCCCGTGTAGTGCTGGTCTAAAATAGCTGTAAAGCCCCCTGTCATCCTTTTTGTTATTGTCATTTTCCATCCCTCATTTTATTTTTTTAATCCCATTGAAATAAACGATCAACCATTCGACAATTGCACAGTTACTCGCTCTGCCAGCTCTACAGCCTCCCCTGTTGCTCTTGAGCAATCACACTTCATGTTTTCTTGCAGAAATGCATCCCTTATTAGAAATGTACTGTGGATATCATTATGTAACATAGATAAGCTGAGTACTACGCACGTTCAAGTCAAAATAGGACTTGATGAATTGATATTTACATTGCAGGATGCAGTGATGCACCACAGGAAAACATGTGAAAACGTTTTAAAGAAGACCATACGTCTATGAATGACCTGGCTTAGATGGCGCCGAGCCCACTGCAGTCGTTCCCATGAACACTTCAAAGAAAGGAACACCTGATCCTTGAAAATCATAAGATAACTTGACACCAACGTTGGAAGTTATGGCCGCTTCCAGCCATTTCCACATGTTTAGGCCATTGAAAGCATTGCAGACGTGAAGCAGGCATTCCGATCATGTCTCCATCATACTGACAGAACGTCCTATATTGATGTTTATCCAAGCACTAGTGAAACGCTGGGATAAGTGCATTAGTGTAGCAGAGGGATATATAGAGAAATGAGAGTAAAAACTCCCTTTATGACTGTTCTGTTATTCTGCACAATCCAAAGTCCCGGTTTGACTAAAATGTCCATCGTATATATTATGCTTTAAAAATGTACTGTATGTATCGCTTTTTTCAACCCAAGCAGCATGGTTTTACGCATGTCGAGAGACACTGAATCAATCCTCCAGGATTTCCGTGTATTTTTATATTTTATTGTATTTTTTTTAGATGTTATCTGCTACGCTGATCTGTAAGTCACAAGGAAAAAAGCTTAAGTGCTGCAGAAATACGATGCGTCCTAGATATCAGGGCTGAAGGAATGCTGGGTATTATGTAATTACAGTATATAATTCGAATTATTTATTAAGCTCCATTTCGCTCTTGGTTGATTTCCATTGCTTGCATTCCACAGGAATGTTTTAAGCCCCAGACCTTTCCACATATCTAATGATGTACTGTATAAACCAAAATCTTCCTAAAATCTGTCTCGGTCAGGATTTTGCATGTAAATAAGTTGACCGATTGCACAGTTTGATAAGCGCTCAGCGCGTGTGCACTGTAACTCTAGAACATAAAATACCGTCATACTCTCTGGACATCATCATACTCCATGCGCTCCATCAAATCTGGGCTGTTAATCTAATTGATTAAACTGCGTGTTTGTCTAATGCAGCGAGAGTGTGAGAATGAACACCTAGCGAAAACAGCTCGCATCACATCTCCTTAGTTATTATGTGCAGGGCTGGTGGCGCTTTTTCTTTTTCTTTGTTTAAGGCGACTGAACTGTTATTTAATGTGTGTCTCTGTAATTAATTTGGAAAATGAGACTACCTCATCCATGACTGATGCCTAGTCACACAAATTGGCAGCCAGAGGGTTAGGCTGGTTCATTATGAAGCGGCGAGATAATTTTCATGAATCCATCATCGGAAGCTATCTGATGACGACGTGGCAGTAAACAAAAGCTGCACGTTTATGCTGGGTTTGTCTGTGAAACCTCTCTAAGTGGAACACATCCTTGTGATTAAAGCAGAAGAAGAAGAAGAAGAAGAAGAGACTATCTCAAAGAGACACCGCGGGTTGTATCCGATTGTGATGGCGATAGGGGAGCGTGAGATCTACAGAAGTCTGGAAACATAACAATAGATTGTATTAGATCTTTGTCCATAACATTCGACTGGGTTATATTAAAATATCTATCTTTAGTCCCTTATTGAATCAAAACAGAGCTGTATTTTTTGGTCGGATGTCACTTTAGTTGTTAAAAAATGTTTAAATACTTTATTATTTACTTATTAATACTTTAATATTATCTAGTGAGTAACTTATGTTAAGCCTTTACTTGTCACATACAGTATGCATTACTGCACAGTGAAGTTCTTTCTTTGCATATCCCAGCATAACTGTGGTCTTTGAGCACATAGGGTTAAAGGCCCTGCTCAAGGGCCCGACAGTGGTGGTGCTGGGGCTCGAACCACCAACCTTCCGGCCATTAACTCTTTGTCTTAGCCCTCTGAGCTGCCACTGCCTCCAGGAGGGATGGTGAGGACGTTCTCTGAAGATCATCATGCACAAGTTGACGGATGGTTCCATAATATTCTGGGGTGGAGCTCTTTAAAGGATCTCTCGTCATCTTCCAGTGATATTCTTCTATTCAAAACACCTCGAACGAATCATTGCAGCATCGCTGTAACCTTAGCAAATCATGTCAAGAGTCGAATTTCACGTTCTCTCTTTGTTCCTACTGTAACTTGCTGTCCAAGCAGACATGGCAACACACATGGTCCGAATAGCATCAGTTCCACACCTCCGGATGTACACAGGATGATGTCTTTTGGCACACTGACTTATGAACGTCGGTGCTCTCTGTGACTGTGCCTGCAGCCTTGTGTTGCCATCTGTTGGCGTGTAGCAAACCTAGTCTCGAGACTCATATGCACACCGATCAGCTACAGTATAACATTTACACCACCAGCAGGTGAAGTGGGCCAGAGCCATAAGGGAATCCAAAAAATAGGTGCACACAATCAGCCATGTCGTGTCATGCCATCACATTCTGACTTAATACATCATGGTACCGCTGTGTAATAACACTAACACTGCCGTATGTTCATTCATCACTCTATATTACACAGGTCTGATGTCAGTGTGTTCCTAATATGAAAAGCACAGCAGGTCACACATTATAAAAAAAAAATCCACCTACTGTAGTACACAGCATTTCTGCCAGGGGGGAAAAAATCTTATCCATGCTGAAAGCTATTGCAACAAAAACTGCACAGAGGAGTGCAGCAACTGAAAGAGTATAAAGTAGGATCCAGGCTCGCTTCAGAATTCTGAAAAGGAGAAAAAGAAAAAAAAAAAGCCTCGGAGGGGGTCGGCGGATGGGAAAAGTAAAGTTTGTCTCATGGCACTTCTTGAAAAATGCTTTAAAAATTTTTTACTCTGTGTTGCTCGATGTTAGGCTTTAGAATGCAGATGGAACGAGAGCGAGAGAGCGAATTTTGTGCCAAATGCGCGTTGTGATTTTCTAACACTTCTTTTCCTTTGTGAACTCAGTTCTTTTAGTCCTGAAGTTTAGCATATACATTGTTTCCCCAATGGAAAATTAGTCGGATTTGAGTGTTAGTGTTAAACTTCCTTAATTAGAATTGATCTCTAGTCTAGGATTTGAGATAGTGTCACCTGACTAAATAGTCCTCACTTACTCATCGTCTATACCGCTTTATCCTGTATATAGACTCAAAGGGGGCCTGGAGCCTATCCCAGGAGACTTGGGGCATGACGCGAAGTACACTAGCTACTAGACTGGGTGCCAAGTCATTTGGGAGGAACCTGGAGGAAACCCACCAGTCACATGGAGAACATGCAAACTACATGTGCACAGTCGGGGCGGGAAACAAACCTAGAATGTGGCGGTGCAAGGCAACAGTGCTAACTCCTATAGCAGATTTTTAAACACATCAAATTCTTATCAAACTTACTGTATATACTGCAGATTGCATGATCTGTGACCGTACAAGCAAGACTGCATCAATAAGATTGGATCACTTGTACTGCATAGGCATAAAATTTAATGCACACATTTTTACATATTTTACACAGAGCACAGCTTTATCAAGTTCTTTCAGATGGTCTGGATTACCTAGACAGAACTGATTTATTCATTCTGTTGTTGGACGATTCAGTTAATGGATCCCTTGGATCGGTTTTGGATTCAGAATCGATTCAAATGCTTTTTTCCCCCCCAGTTATTTAAAATAAAATAATAATAATTAGTATTTTAATAATCCTAAAGGAAAATTTTAATTTTCTCATATCTCAGTTAGGAAGGTCAGAAAGCAGGAATACAGAATGCAGCCCCTGAATCAGATACAGTAGGGTTTAGGGTCTTGTCCAATGGCTTAACAGTGACAACTTGGCAGTGCTGAGGCTCGGACCCCCAACCTTCTGATCAGAAACCCATTAACCTTAAGTTAAGCTAAACTTACAGATGTTAAAAGTCTGAAATTGAAAATTCTTTACAATTATAAATTCTAATATTTTAGTAAATAGAAGCAACATGCATTTTCTGCAAATCCTCATGTTTTGCTAGAGTATCACCTCTTCTTCTTTTGAATTTATGAGCAGTTGGTTCAATACCACCACCTACTAGGAGAGTGGAGCAGATGATTTAGCAGGGGAAAGTTAAACAGTTCATTTAAGTTTTATTAATTCTTCAAAACCTATGAGAAATATAGCTGTTTGAAAGATTTAGGACGGTAAACACTAGGGATTTAACAGCCATATTACATCATTCTGGTTTGAATAATGTTTTGCATTCTTTCAGATTATTCTCCCATTATCTGTTTCTGTGTTCTGTTTAAATTAGCCTCGACTTGAAAGGCCGATGCTGTTTGTCTTTGCCAGCAGTATCGACTAACACATACTGTATGTACTAGTTACCCGGACTAGGCGGTTATAAAGGATGGATAAAGGAACGATCGAGGTTGAACCTTTTCTTGATGGGGAAAAAAAATCTATTTCATTCAAATCATCTATTCATTATGAAAAATGTATCCGTGGTATTTTTCAAGCGTTGGCGAATAAAATCAAGTATTACTGTATCTCCCCAATCACTCTACCTACAGTACCCGAATCCATTCAGAACCTTCCCAATTTCTTTCGAACCTTCCACTTCCCCGTCATGAGTATCCTTTGATCTTGGTCCTTTGGACAAGTGCACTTTCAGGTTCCTTAGTAAGCGAATGTCATGTATTATTCAGATCTGCACCCAACCTTTTTTCTTTCTTTTCCCACTCTATTAATTCTTTTCAGATATACAGTATTAGCTCTACACATCTGAAAAAGAAGGTAGCCACACTTTCCGTAGTACAAAAAAAAAAAAGTGATGTGAAAATCAATCCGAAACGTCATGCTGTGATGCACATCACTACTAGGCAACGTCTATTATACAGTATGTTCTGTTCCAAGTCGGCTTGATAACCTTCCAGATCAGCCTCAAGGTTTTTCAGGTGACTCTATTGAATAAAACGTGTTCCAGTAGTCAAAAAGTGCTCTCATAGGACATTCATCCCTGCGTTTCTATGGAGAAACTGTAGGCCAAACCTTCTTAAAGGATGACTGAGTTAATGTGTGTATTCTTCTGAATTTCTATAGTCACACAACCCGACCCGAACAAAAGTGTGTAGTATATTCCTCACAGAGCTACTACATCTGAAAACTCACTTTATTTCTCTATATAATCCATCACTACACTAATGCACTTATCCCTTGGACACCCATCAAGGTAGAAGGTTTTCTCGGTACACCGGAGTCATGATCAGACTACCTGCTTCACATCTGAAACGCCGGCCCCCCAGGAACTCCTTTCATGGTCCAAACAAGTGGAAATGCCTTGCAGCGTGGCCAGGACTGTACAGGGGATGTAGCAATAACTTCCACCCGAGTCCCTGTAACATGCACGTGGAGGTGGTGAATGATTGTGTGTAGAGTTCCCACAGACAGATGTGTCATTTCTGCAAGTTGTTGATCAGTTATTCGTCAATTTTCAAAGATCAGGCATACGCTGAACATTCATGGGAACGACTGCAGTGAACTCCGAGCCACAAACGTTGAAAACGTTTGCGCCATTCAGATGTTTCACAGCGGCTAGGAGTCTCATCACCGTACTGCGCTTCTGTACATGTTAATCTGTTTAACACCTTCACGCACAAAAAGAAAAGATCGTTTTTATACGCATTTTAAAACACTTTCGGTGCAAGTATGCTGGAATATTATAGCTAACATTTTCATTGCTTATTAAGTAAACAGAAAATCATTTGTGCACGGGTATGGATTGCCAGAAGGTTTTGTCATGGCTATATTTAGCTATCTAATCTAACAGAACCTGGCAAGCATTATACTGTGTATATGTACAGCACAGTGCAAACATATTAGAATTAACTATACAGTATAAAATGTCTATACAGCAAATAAATTACTGAAAAAATCTAAAACATCCCCAAGCACGCGTGTCTAACCCCCTCCTGCTGCTTCAAACACGGCCGTATCAGCAGGGGAGCCGACTTTAAAAAGCCTCCTAGTTTTGACCTTATAATGCTGAAATGAACAACTCTATCGCACTAATGTTTAGGTCAAAAGTCCAATGACCCCTACTTAAATCTCTATCTCTCTATCTCTCTCTCTTACACGCACACCCACGAAATGAGCGACGAACAATACCAATTTAAACCCAGATCTCTGCGTAATTATAGCGTATTGTCTCTCTGACTGTCTGTCATCCTTCCATTAAGGGTGAATGAACATGCATGCAATATTCACAGCATAGCTTCACTAGCAGCTCTGCCTACTTACATTCCACATCAATACACACATGACCTGCACTTGGTTAGAGCTTCACTTGGGATTTGCGGCGGTAGAGTTTCATAGACACCTAGATTGTAAGCACTTAATACAACCTGGGATCGAAGTCATTTTGTCCACAGGTTTTCGCCACTGAAAATATAAAAGGGCGAGGGCAAAGACATGATAGCCATTCTGAGGCGCTCTCCCAGGGGCAATGTCGTTGGGTCCGGATCTTTTAAGAGCAGTCCAGACTAGAGCAGATGTTGCAAGATATTGGGAGCGCAGTAAGTGTTCCAGCTCATCAGTGGTGTTGAGGCATCAGTTCAAGGAAATTTGATGCCATTTGTTGTTCGCTCGGGTTCTCCCATTAAGAAATGGACTGTCTTTTACAAAGTGGCACTGGTTTTACACTGGATGCCCTTCCTGACACAACCCTCACATTTTATCTGGGCTTGGGACCAAACAGGTGGAAGTCTAATTGAGGAAGATCAGGACTACATGGAGGATGCTTTAACACCTCAAAATGAAGAAGAGCAGACGCCCTTGGATATCAGTCTTCTGAGTTTAATCTGAAGACTAGGCTTCAGCTCATCAATAAGCGGCTCACTGTAACGAGCACTGTTGATTTGTTGGACTTTTTCCGGAAGGTGTTCCAATACTTATGGCCCTTGAGAATCCCAAAAAACTGTAAGCGTTGATGAATTTTCCAGCTGATGGTCGACTTTTTCTCAGCCACCGATTGAGGATGTTTCCGTTCCGTACTCTGGCGATTATTCTCAGGCCCGTAGTGATGAATCCTTGTCTCGCCAACAGTAATGATTCTCCTCACCCCGCAATTACAAATAAATTGGTGTAACACGTTCACACCTGCACAGCTGTGAATAGCCTTGAATGGAAAGCGCTGGTAAGACAACAGAAGTTTTATTGTAACAGGAATGCGGATAATTTTTGACTCACCATTGTATATTACATGCTCGAGAATGTAGTACCTGGCTTATATAGGGTTAGCGATTTCTCGAATCGAAAACACTAAAGACAGGCAGACACTGTGCAGTTTTTATTGATCGCGTACGACGTGTTGACTTGCACTTTACTTTTTACCGGCTTTCCCGCAAGTCCTGAACCTGCGACCTCTCAGCTCACACTGTACGTTCGAGACATCAGGAATGATGTGAGTGCTTGAACCGAACTCCCAAATGGTTTTGTTCATGAACAATTTCAATAAGGTTTTATTCAAGATATTTATGTCAAGAGAGAGAAAAGCTGAGTTACTCTTAGCAATTTTAGTTTCAGAAGAAATATAGAGAAAAAAGTTTTTTGACCTTAAAATTAAGGAGTATGGTGTCTGATTTACAGTGAGAACTGGAGGTACAGTATGTGCACAGGCAGGTGAGTTCATGCAGGACTTGCGGAAATTCACACTGTGGACCTGCTCACACTGCAAGACACCTTTCTGATGTGCTAGAAATCCATCCATAGAAATCCATCTGGTCATCTGAGTGACGTACGGCACGACGTCCGGGTTTGTGTGCATGGAGGCTGCATGTTCTCCGCGTGCTTGATGGAGTAGACAAGGGCGCAGGTCTTTGGACTGTGGGAGGAAACCGCAGCACCTGGAGAAAACCAACCAGGCAGCTGGAGGTGAAAACCAACGCAGACTCTGGAGGTGCAAGGCCACAGTGCTAATGACTGAGCCACCGTGCCACCCAAAGAGAAAACTGATTATAAAATTAATCGGAGGTGACCCTGGGGTAAATTCAACCCGAGTATGTGTGCAGCATCTGCTTGGCCTAACGTTTTTCATCGAAGCAAAGTGGAAAATGAATTGACCTGCCCTGCAACACCCTTTAAAGGAACAACTGCTTGTTTTAAAACCACAAATATTAGTTTTAGCTCTACAGTATATCTCCATTATCAGTCAGTTACTCTGCTATTCGGTATGACATTTATACTGCAGCGCCCTCTTCAACACACACACACACACACACACACACACAAATCCTTTAATAGCATCATACGGTCTCATGTAAAGTTATTTAAAATTCACTTCATGTCCCGGTCAAGAGCATTCAGCTCAGAGTCCAGCACTGTTTACTGATTTTTTTTTCTTCTTTCCTGCTCAAAGACCCCTGATTCAGCTCACCAGTTAATCACCAGGTTTAGTAGCTGCATAAGGCGAGTCCTCCAGGACCAGAGCCGATGACCCCTGCTGTAGTTCTTGTCACCAAACTTAATCTAACACTGCTTTTAAATGGCTGTCAAACATCTGTGTGATTTCTTCAGGGTGATTTTTTTTTTAAGGTTTTAGAATTATTGATTTTTTTTCCCCCTTCAGCTCCATGATACGTGACTGACTGCTACAAAGGAACTAATAATGGCCTCACATACCACACAAATGCAACCTGGCTGGAAGAATTGACTACAGTTCATGAAAAACTACAAAAAAAAGTATGTTAAAAGGAAAAAAAATATCTGGGAGCTGATGTGGTAGAAAATATTCTTCTATTGCTTTGCCCTACATATTTTACCAAAAGAAACTGCCAAATCACAGTTAGTGTTGGGGATTTTAATCATTTAAAGGATTCTGTAGTAATCCTGCTTGTCATGAAAATGGTGAAATTGATGGAAAATCCAAAACAACCCCATGCATATGGTATAATTTGCAGTGCAATTTAAAACATACAGTGTAAATGCAAAAGGAAATAAAATCAACTGGACTTTTTTATGAATACAATGATTAAAATCCACAAATGATACGATCAAACTTTGGAACCTGCCCTTATCTGGTATCTTGTTTTTTGAAACACACGATACCAAAATGTTTGTCCTGGTGAAAAATTCCAAGTAACCCTGAGTTCCATCTCATGTCATGTTGGGACCCTCATCCGTCCCCGAGCTCCCGATAAGAGGCATGTTGTTGCTTTGGCGGAGACACCGGAGCCGAAAGGACATCCCTTGGTTAGGCCACTCGGAGACGTCAGACTCTTGCGTAGAGACGGTAGACGGCCATTATCTCTGTCACCTGACACACACGACACGGCCATTGCTTTACTCTTTAGTGTCTCTGTGGTGAACCTGAGAGCATCCATTTTGCTTGTCCTGGCTGTTTCATCCGATCCTGTCAGTAGAGATTGCGGGGGCTCATAAATGATGGAGGAGGTTTTTATCGTTCCTGTTCTGTCATATTTTGGGGATTGTAGAGCCGCGATTTGCAGGGAAATGAGATTTGATCCTTCCGCAAATATTTGATGTAGTCTCTTCATGATTACTTGATATTACTGAGGGGAAAAAAATATTCTGACCGTTTCGACTTGATGAAAAGGTTTCCAAAGACAGACTTGTTTTTTATTTTTCCATTATGCAGTTTGTTAACCTTTCATTTTACTATCTCCGGTTTGTCTACACTTTGATATGAAAAAAGCGGATATTAAAAAATGTAAACATGTTTTTTTTTCCCGCTTATCTTTTATACAAATTTTTGAAAAAAGACAACATAGACGTTGGGTACCTTGTTGCTGTGAAATGATTTTAGGTAAATAAAAAAGACTCTGAAATGAGAGGGGTTTTTTTTCCAATAAAATTCTCTGTGACCAAAATGTATACTTTTTTTTTTTTTTTTTTTTTTGTAGCAGTCCAGAGGCAGACACATGTACAGTTTGGCACTATACTTTTTTTTTTTTTTTTTCATTTAAACGGAAATTTCATAGGGCTTATATTACTTTTATATTACAACATACTGTTCTACAGCATTTTTTCCAAACTGTCCATGTATTTGTCTGCCTGTTCATCTTCAGAAGCACATTTTATGATAGACTTTCATCCAAAGAATCCTTCTCCCTAAGAAACTTTATTCTTGCCATATACTTATTTTTTTTTTTTTTTTCAATTTCTCTCTCATATACAGTTATATATATAACCCTTACAGTATTATTAGCAGTGACCGCTGAGATTTTGTGAAAATGTTGAGCCTGTGAAAAGAAAAAACTCCCAAACGATTCATTATTGCTCATAGAGCTTAGTGAGTGGGCTGTGTAGGCTTTTAGACCGCATTATTTCATCCCTCCTGATGCACTGATGTAGGGAAGACATGATGCACTGATGTTTGGGACTCGGCCTGTGTCTGTCCCCCTGAGCGGAAAGCACCTCAGTTTGCCCCGCTGTTTAAGCTCACTATTACCACCCCCTGGGGAAAAGAGGGAAGAGACATGTGCGTAGGCTGCTGGAGTGATGATGATGATGATGATGATGGTCCCAAGTAATGAAAGGGAAAAAAGAGCCAAATCAGGACTGGAAATGACCCGAGGTGATGCGCGCCTGATGATTGTTCTAAGTGCCGAAAGCTGAGAGAGAGAGAGAGAGAGAGAGAGAGAGCGAGCCTGCAGGGAAATCTCTCCAACAGCCAACCGACTTCTAGACTGCAAGCAGCTCCACACACTGTATCAGTGCTTTATTAATACTGTAATCACCCCCCCCCCCCTCCTCCTCCTCCTCTTCTTCATCTTCATCTATAACGGATTCTCCTAACGCGCACCTTTGATGTTCTTTTCCGCGGCTTTAAATGTTACTTTGTATCCAAAGTCACTTTCTTCTTCTTCTTCAAGTGTTAATCAGAACCCGCGGGTGTTTATCAGCTCGTGCAGGGTTTGGAGATCTCTGGTGTCGGGATTGTTTAAACACAAAGGTGATGAATAAACCTACACATAACGGAATCGCGTGTTTTGATGTATAGGTAAAAAAAAGATAAATAAATAAAATGACCATTATTTCTTTTCTCACATGACTTTGCTGGACACCTCCCTGAGTCTGTGTGTGTGTTTTGTTAATGACCCGTGAAAATGAAATGACACCGGGTGAGATCTCATTAAAATGCTCCTGGGTTTCCTGACTTGTTGAGGGTAAATAAGAAGTGTGTGTACATGTGTGAGTGTGTGTGTGTGTGTGTGAGAGAGACTTACAGTGAGCGGCAGCCATGGCTGAGCTGATCACGGCGAGCAGAGACGCACCGAGCGCGCAACACCGCCACTTCTGTAACTCCATGGCCGCGTAAAAGCTCCGGTTTAAAAAGAAATCCGAACCCCAGACAGCGAAACCCGGGCGTATTTCCGAAGGGTGCCGCTCAAAGTGTTTCCTCTCCTCTCCTCCGACACCTCCAGCCTCTGTGTGTGTGTGTGTGAGGAGGACAGATGTGAGGATGTGAGCTCTGACAGCTCTGTGGTCTGCCGCCGGTGAGAGGAAATGCTCAGCGAGAGGGAAAAACAGACGCTCTTAAAGCCACGCTGCTCTCCCTGCGCGCATCTCTCTCTCTCTCTCTCTCTCTCTCACACACACACACACACACACACACACACACACACACACCGCTCCTTTCTCTTCACCTCCTACTGTACCTTTCTCCTTATCCCCACTCCTCCTTTCACACAGCCCACAAAAACAGACAGAAAAAACCCAACCACACACACACACACACACACACACACACACACACATATATATATATATATATAAAAAATTCAGACACACTGATCAGCCACAACATTATGACCGCCTGTCTAATACTGAATAGGTTCCCCTTCTGCCATCATTACAGTGATGCACCTTTCAATCACGACACCAACAGTGGCCTTCGCTCACCATGCGCATCAGTGAGCCTAGGCCACCAATGACCCTTTCGCCAGTTCATCGGTTTTCCTTCCTTGGATCACTTTTTGGTATGTCCTGACCCCCGCAGACCAGGAACATCCCACAAGAGCTCCAGTTTTGTTGTTTCCCTGACCCAGTTGTCTAGCTGCCATAATTTGACTCTTCTCAAGCGTATATATCTCATTATATCCCACCCACTTCCAACCTCCACTGCGCGCAAGGGAACTTTTTTTTCCCCCCTGAAGTTGATGTGTTAGAAGGAGAAAAAATGGGCAAGCATAAGTATATGAGTGACTTTGTCAAGAACGGAGTTGTGATGGCTAGAGGACTGGATCAGAGCAGCTCCAAAACTGCAGCTTTAAACTGAATTCAAATATGGGGTTTAAATAACCTAAAAAATATTTAATTTCATTAAATTTTCATAAAATTACAAAATAATAAATCTGTTCTTGTTGTTGCTCATGTTGTTTTTCATAAATCTATGCACATTAAGGCTATATGGCCAAATGTATGTGGACACATGACTATTACACCCATACATCTTCTCCTAAAGCTGAATGCAGAAACTTCTCAAAAATAGCTGTGTCATCCAGCTTCAGTTGCAGTTTCCGTTCACTAAAATTAAAAGATCCAAAACGTGTTGACTGACAACCTGCACAGAGAAAACCCGGTTTGCTTAAAGTTGCACAGGAAAATCCTGAACGCCCACACACAGCCCACAAAAAAACAGATACCTGACAAACATCAACACTAACTAAATGAACACATTTACAATGAACTGGAACACTGACTGAACCCCAGGTGCTCTTTTATAGGGGTATGACCACAAATCCCTCTAGCCACATCCCATAATCTTAGAAAATCTGATGTACAGTGTTTGGCAAGAACGTATAGGTAGGTGCGATGGTGAGGTCAGGTGTCCACGTGCTGTTGTCTGTAGAGTGTATAATGGAACAGTTAGTGAATGTTATTTATTGATTTTCTATTCTTATGCTGTGCAGGGTTGCAAGAGGCCTGAATTATCCCAGGAGACTTCAGGCATGAGGAGGGGAGGTTACAGCATGGACAGGGTGACAATCCATTTCAGAGCAGACATACACATACAGTACAGGTCCTTCTCAAAAAATTAGCATATTGTGATAAAGTTTATTATTTTCTGTAATGTACTGATAAACATTAGACTTTCATATATTTTAGATTCATTACACACAAACTGAAGTAGTTCAAGCCTTTTATTGTTTTAATATTGATGATTGTGGCATACAGCTCATGAAAACTCAAAATCCCTATCTCAAAAAATTAGCATATTTCATCCGACCAATAAAAGAAAAGTGTTTTTAATACAAAAAAAGTCAACCTTCAAATAATTATGTTCAGTTATGCACTCAATACTTGGTCGGGAATCCTTTTGCAGATTCTTGTGTCTCTCAACTTTCTCTTCACAATATCCCACAGATTCTCTATGGGGTTCAGGTCAGGAGAGTTGGCAGGCCAATTGAGCACAGTAATACCATGGTCAGTAAACCATTTACCAGTGGTTTTGGCACTGTGAGCAGGTGCCAGGTCGTGCTGAAAAATGAAATCTTCATCTCCATAAAGCTTTTCAGCAGATACAGTAGAAGCATGAAGTGCTCCAAAATCTCCTGATAGCTAGCTGCATTGACCCTGCCCTTGATAAAACACAGTGGACCAACACCAGCAGCTGACATGGCACCCCAGACCATCACTGACTGTGGGTACTTGACACTGGACTTCAGGCATTTTGGCATTTCCCTCTCCCCAGTCTTCCTCCAGACTCTGGCACCTGGATTTCCGAATGACATGCAAAATTTGCAACCTGTAGCCCATTTCCTGCACACGCCTGTACACTGTGGCTCTGGATGTTTCTACTCCAGACTCAGTCCACTGCTTCCGCAGGTCCCCCAAGGTCTGGAATCGGTCCTTCTCCACAATCTTCCTCAGGGCCCGGTCACCTCTTCTCGTTGTGCAGCGTTTTCTGCCACACTTTTTCCTTCCCACAGACTTCCCACTGAGGTGTCTTGATACAGCACTCTGGGAACAGCCTATTCGTTCAGAAATTTCTTTCTGTGTTTTACCCTCTTGCTTGAGGGTGTCAATGATGGCCTTCTGGACAGCAGTCAGGTCGGCAGTCTTACCCATGATTGCGGTTTTGAGTAATGAACCAGGCTGGGAGTTTTTAAAAGCCTCAGGAATCTTTTGCAGGTGTTTAGAGTTAATTAGTTGATTCAGATGATTAGAGAACATTTTCAGTACATTACCGAAAATAATGAACTTTATCACAATATGCTAATTTTTTGAGAAGGACCTGTACACTAACTGAATATGGGCAATAATAGCATTATAGGCAATAATCTGCATTCGGAGGAAACCCACCAAGGTCAGGAAGAACATGCACACAGAACCGAAGTGAGAATAGAACCTTCGCAGGTACGAGGCCAAAATTCTAACCACTATACCACCTAATGAATGTCCAGTTTGTCTACCCTTCCTTATTGGTAATAAACCAAAATGCCATGCCAGTGATCTTTTTTTTTTTAATCCTCAAGAATATTTTACAGAAGCATGCCTTAGACTACTCAATTTTTTGTCAAGACTGACTGCATAAATTTTAATGACTTGCTTGCTAAGAAACTTTTATTATTTATCAGTGTTCTGCTTAGTCCAGGACATTTGATATCAGATTATTTGTACAAGATATCTTGTAGTTTGTGCCCTTAATGTGCTATTTTTTAAAACTCAACGTGAGCAAGAGAGAGCAAGGAAAAAATTTTTATGTATTTATTTATTTATATAAACCGAAAACTAAAATTGATTCTAATTTATCTTTTGGATTTGTGTTAAATTTTTCTTCGATATTTTTTCCCATGCCATATCACACCCTCTGCTCTGTCACACAACAGCTACACTAAGGGTAAAGGCTAGCACATACTTTCTCTGAGACATATGAAGACAGCCACCACATCTTTTGTGGTCGTGCTGTGCATGCTCTGTCACAGAGCAGCTGAACATTCTCAGAGTAAAGCACTATCTGTCCTCTTCTAAACCGAGGGCATTCTACTGATCCTTGGACTGACAGGGGAGAAAGATTAATGCCATGCTTCCCACCTAACAGAACAGCCTCTTGGTCTCCTGGCCATGGATGACTGTTCAAAAATATACTGTAACCTTAACAAACACCAGAACCAGACAGTAAACCATATATCACCATATACAAACCGGATTCCAAAAAAGTTGGGACACTAAACAAATTGTGAATAAAAACTGAATGCAATGATGTGGAGATGGCAAATGTCAATATTTTATTCAGAATAGAACATAGATGACAGATCTATAATTGATATGTTGATTCCAAATTTCACGGTGTCAACAAATCCCAAAAAAGTTGGGACAAGTAGCAATAAGAGGCTGGAAAAAGTAAATTTGAGCATAACGAAGAGCTGGAAGACCAATTAACAGTAATTAGGTTAATTGGCAACATGATTGGGTATAAAAAGAGCTTCTCAGAGTCGTAGTGTCTCTCAGAAGCCAAGATGGGTAGAGGATCACAAATTCCCACAATGTTGCGCAGAAAGATAGTGGAGCAATATCAGAAAGGTGTTACCCAGCGAAAGGGTCAAGGGCGTAAAACCATACTGGATGCCCTCCATGATCTCCGGGCCCTTAAACGACACTGCACCACAAACAGGAATGCTACTGTAAAGGAAATCACAAAATGGGCTCAGGAATACTTCCAGAAACCATTGTCAGTGAACACAATCCACCGTGCCATCCGCCGTTGCCAGCTGAAACTCTACAGTGCAAAGAAGAAGCCATTTCTAAGCAAGATCCACAAGCACAGGCGTTTTCATTGGTCCAGGGATCATTTAAAATGGAGTGTGGCAAAATGGAAGACTGTTCTGTGGTCAGACGAGTCACTATTCGAAGTTCTTGTTGGAAATGTGGGACGCCATGTCATCCGGACCAAAGAAGACAAGGACAACCCAAGTTGTTATCAACGCTCAGTTCAGAAGCCTGCATCTCTGATGGTATGGGGTTGCATGAGTGCGTGTGGCATGGGCAGCTTGCATGTCTGGAAAGGCACCATCAATGCAGAAAAATATATTCAGGTTCTAGAACAACATATGCTCCCATCCAGACGTCATCTCTTTCAGGGAAGTCCCTGCATTTTTCAACAAGATAATGCCAGACCACATTCTGCATCAATCACAACATCATGGCTGCGTAGGAGAAGGATCTGGGTACTGAAGTGGCCAGTCTGCAGTCCAGATCTTTCCCCTATAGAGAACATTTGGCACATCATAAAGAGGAAGGTGCGACAAAGAAGGCCCGAGACGATTGAACAGTTAAGGCCTGTATTAGACAAGAATGGGAGAGCATTCCTATTTCTAAACTTGAGAAACTGGTCTCCTCGGTCCCCAGACGTCTGTTGAGTGTTGTAAGGAGAAGAGGAGATGCCACACAGTGGTGAAAATGGCCTTGTCCCAACTTTTTTGCGATTTGTTGACACCATGACATTTTGATTCACCATATTTTTCCCTTAAAATTATACATTTTCTCAGTTTAAACTTTTGTTCCGTGATTTATGTTCTATTCTGAATAAAATATTGACATTTGCCATCTCCACATCATTGCATTCAGTTTTTATTCACAATTTGTTTAGTGTCCCAACTTTTTTGGAATCCGGTTTGTACAATAAAAATACAGTAGTATTCAAAAGTTAGTACCCCCTTTTTTGTTAAACTTCATATTCAATGGGGTAGTGGTGGTTTAAAGGATCAAAGCTGTGGGTTACTGGGTTATTGGAATCGGAAAGCCCTAGCTAGTGCCACCAATTTGCCATTGTTGATTGCTTGAGCAAGGCTCTTAACCCTATCTGATCCAGGGGCACTGTATCCTGGCTGACCCTGCGCTCTGACCCCAGCTTCCTAACTGGGATATGTGTAAAAATAAATGAAATAAATAAATAAATTCTATGCTGCTTATCCTATGCAGTAAGCCTGCAGGTTATTTCATGAAACACCTCGGGCAGGATGCCAATCCATCGTAATTTTTTTTTTCACTTTGAAATCATATATTTAACAAAAATGTGCAATACAGAATGTAAGAGGGGTAAGTTGTAGTCAGGTGTTGCTAATCATCAGTTCTTAATTAATTGATCAGGAGGTGTGCAGATCTCTACAAAAGCAGAAATTTTGGCAGTTTGCCGATTTGGACTATTCAAGTGTATGTTAACAAAATACTAGGAGGGAAAGATTGCTGCTGCTCATCAATCTAGAAAGGGTTGTATGAAATAATTTCTAAACAATATTGAGTTCAACTTAAAGCAAAAATTGTGGAAAGCATTAAAGACAGTTGCCGGTCTTTCCAGGAGAGAAGGTCCCAGTACATTCATTCAAAGGTCAGACCGTGCAATGCTGAGAGAAATATAAAAATCAAGAGAGTTAAGTCTCAGACCCTACAGACATCACTGAGCACGTTAAATATTAAAGAGAGAACAATTAGAAGAAGACTGAACAGGTATGGTATGTTTGGAGGGGTTGCCAGGAGGAAACTCTTCTCTCTTTAAAAAAAAATGAGGTTTGCAAATATACATCTGAACAAACCACAAGAATTCTTAAACAATGACCCATGGACAGATAAAAACCAAAGTGGAGTTGTTTGGCCTCAATGGCCAGTGCCATGTTTGTTGAAAATCAATCAGCATTTTAGCAGAAAAATCTCATACCCACTGTCAAGCACAGCAGTGAAGGGATACTGATTTGGTCTGGAGAATCGGTGGGAATGTGGTGCTGTGCGGAGTGTGACTAGAGCTGAGAGGTACAGTATGTGAGTGCTGGGCCATTTTTAGCTTTGTAAGCAAGTATCAAGGTTTTGATTTTGATGCGGGCAGCTGCAGGAAGCCAGTTGAAGTGGAGTGGCATGGGAGAACTTGGGAAGGTTGAAAACAAGACGTGCAGCTGCATTCTGGTTCAGCTGCAGAGGACGAATGGTGGACAGATACTGAGACAGACCTGCCAGGAGCAAGTTGCAGTACTTGAGTCTTAATACACACAAGGGACTGAACAAGCACTTGAGTAGCCTGTAAAGAAAGAAATTGTTGAATTTTCTGATGTTGATGTCTGATGTAAAGAAGAAATCGACAAGAGTGAGTGAGGTTAGCATTGTGTGGGGAAAATGACAGCTGATTGTCCAGAGTTACCCCAAGATTGCAGGCAATGGCTGAAGAAGTGATCTGATTGTTGTCCAGGGAGATTACAAGGTCTTGACCAGGGGATTAATCACCAGAGATTGAGTCCAGGATAAAATGTCTGCCAGACATGCTGAGATCCTGTGTCTGAAGAAGGAAAGGAGAAAAAAAGTTGCATGTCATCTGCATAACAATAGTATGAAAATTTGTGTGAGGATGTGACCTTACCAAGTGACCAGGTGCAAAGGGAAAACAGGAGGGTACCAAGTACTGAGCCCTGTGGGACACCAGTAGAGAGTCTGCATGAGGCAGATGTGGATCCCCTCATGTGACCTATGTGTAGGTAGGAAGCAAACTATTACCATGCCGTTCCAGTTCCTGGGAGGCCAGCGTTTCAGATGTAAAGCAGGTGTCAGATGCTATCCACGAAGGCACCAGCTGGTATCCAAACACTAGTGAAACGCTGGGATAACTGCATTAGTGTAGTAGGGGATTATACAGTTTTTTACTCAAACAACTGCATTTTCATACTACAGTATAACAACACCATTCATTCATTCATTCATTTTCTATACCGCTTAATCCTGTGTTCAGGGTCGCGGGGGACCTGGAGCCTATCCCAGGAGACTCTGGGCACTAGGCGGGGTACACCCTGGACAGGGTGCCAATCCATCGCAGGGCACACACACATACACACACACTCACACACTACAGGCAATTTTTTAGGAACGCCAATTAGCCTAACCTGCATATCTTTGGACTGTGGGAGGAAACCGGAGTACCCGGAGGAAATCCACCAAGCACGGGGAGAACATGCAAACTCCATGCACACAGAGACGGGAATCGAGCCTGGCCGGGGAATCGAACCCAGACCCTGGAGGTGCAAGGCGACAGTGCTAACCACTACACCACCGCACCGCCTATAACAACACACACATATATATATATATATATATATACATATATATATATACAGTGGTGTGAAAAACTATTTGCCCCCTTCCTGATTTCTTATTCTTTTGCATGTTTGTCACACTTAAATGTTTCTGCTCATCACAAACCGTTAACTATTAGTCAAAGATAACATAATTGAACACAAAATGCAGTTTTTAAATGAAGGTTTACGTTATTAAGGGAGAAAAAAAACTCCAAATCTACATGGCCCTGTGTGAAAAAGTGATTGCCCCCCTTGTTAAAAAATAACTTAACTGTGGTTTATCACACCTGAGTTCAATTTCTGTAGTCACCCCCAGGCCTGATTACTGCCACACCTGTTTCAATCAAGAAATCACTTAAATAGGAGCTACCTGACACAGAGAAGTAGACCAAAAGCACCTCAAAAGCTAGACATCATGCCAAGAGCCAAAGAAATTCAGGAACAAATGAGAACAAAAGTAATTGAGATCTATCAGTCTGGTAAAGGTTATGAAGCCATTTCTTAAGCTTTGGGACTCCAGCGAACCACAGTGAGAGCCATTATCCACAAATGGCAAAAACATGGAACAGTGGTGAACCTTCCCAGGAGTGGCCGGCCGACCAAAATTACCCCAAGAGTGCAGAGACGACTCATCCGAGAGGCCACAAAAGACCCCAGGACAACATCTAAAGAACTGCAGGCCTCACTTGCCTCCATTAAGGTCAGTGTTCACGACTCCACCATAAGAAAGAGACTGGGCAAAAACGGCCTTCATGGCAGATTTCCAAGGCGCAAACCACTTTTAAGCAAAAAGAACATTAAGGTTCGTCTCAATTTTGCTAAAAAACATCTCAATGATTGCCAAGACTTTTGGGAAAATACCTCGTGGACCGACGAGACAAAAGTTGAACTTTTTGGAAGGTGCGTGTCCCGTTACATCTGGCGTAAAAGTAACACAGCATTTCAGAAAAAGAACATCATACCAACAGTAAAACATGGTGGTGGTAGTGTGATGGTCTGGGGTTGTTTTGCTGCTTCAGGACCTGGAAGGCTTGCTGTGATAGATGTAACCATGAATTCTACTGTCTACCAAAAAATCCTGAAGGAGAATGTCCGGCCATCTGTTCGTCAACTCAAGCTGAAGCGATCTTGGGTGCTGCAGCAGGACAATGACCCAAAACACACCAGCAAATCCACCTATGAATGGCTGTAGAAAAACAAAATGAAGACTTTGGAGTGGCCTAGTCAAAGTCCTGACCTGAATCCTATTGAGATGTTGTGGCATGACCTTAAAAACGCGGTTCATGCTAGAAAACCCTCAAATAAAGCTGAATTACAACAATTCTGCAAAGATGAGTGGGCCAAAATTCCTCCAGAGCGCTGTAAAAGACTCGTTGCAAGTTATCGCAAAAGCTTGATTGCAGTTATTGCTGCTAAGGGTGGCCCAACCAGTTATTAGGTTAAGGGGCAATTACTTTTTCACACAGGGCCATGTAGGTTTGGATTTTTTTTCTCCCTAAATAATAAAACCCCTCATTTAAAAACTGCATTTTGTGTTTACTTGTGTTCTCTTTGACTAATAGTTAAATGTGTTTACGTAATAAACCCTTGCTATATTTTACCCTGGCCACCGTGTACAGACCCCCGGGGCCATATGGCGATTTTCTTAAAGAATTTGGACATCTGCTATCAGACCTATTGGTTAACTCTGACAAAGTATTGATAGTAGGAGACTTTAACATTCATGTAGATGATGCTAACGATGCTTTAGCACTCACATTTATGGATTTACTAAATTCCTTTGGGGTTAAGCAAAATATAATTGGAGCAACTCACCGCTTTAATCATACGCTAGATTTAATTATATCCCATGGTATAGATGTCTCTAATATAGAGATCATACCTCAAAGTGATGATATCACAGATCATCACCTCCTGACATATACTCTACCCGTAGAACAGATTAGCTGTGTCTCCCCACGTTATCAATCTGTTAGAAATATGAATCCCACCACTAAAGACAGATTCACAAGTAATCTGCCGGATCTGTCCCAATTTCTTATTAGACCCCTAAATGCAGATGATCTAGATGAAGTGACTAGCAGCATGGGCACTATTTTTACCAGTACATTAGACACTGTTGCTCCCATCAGATTAAAAAAAGTCAGAGATAAAACATTGGCACCATGGTACAACAGTCATACTCGCGCCCTAAAGAGAGCAACCCGTAACCTCGAGCGAAAATGGAGGAAAACTAAATTAGAAGTCTTTCGAATTGCATATCAAGACAGTATGTGCAGCTATAGACAGGCTCTAAAAACTGCTAGGACCGAGCATCTTAGCCAACTGATAGCAAGAAACCAAAACAATCCCAGGTTCTTATTTAGTACAGTGGCTCGCCTAACAAAACCTAAGATGCCCGCAGAGAGTATCCCATCACAGTTTAGAAGTGAAGACTTTATGGACTTCTTTAATGAAAAAATCAATAATATCAGGAAGAAAATAATGGAGGTTCAACCTCTAATAGTATCTCACGATCCAGTTCAGCCTATAGCTTCACATTTAGATTTTCACTGCTTTACAGGTATAGGACAGGAAGAGCTGTATAAACTCATCACCTCGGCTAAATCAACAACGTGCCTGTTAGACCCAATCCCAACCAGATTTTTAAAAGAAGTGATGCTTACGGTTGGAGAGCCACTCCTAAACATTATTAATTCTTCATTACATCTAGGTCACGTCCCTAAACCTTACAAGTTAGCAGTTATTAAGCCGCTTCTTAAAAAATCTAATTTGGACGCGAATGAAATAAAAAATTAAAGACCGATTTCAAACCTCCCATTCATATCAAAAATACAAGAAAAAGTAGTATCAGCTCAAATTTGCACATTCTTGCAGGATAACAACATCCTTGAAGAATTTCAGTCAGGTTTCAGGCCCCATCATAGCACAGAAACTGCACTAGTTAAGATTACAAATGACTTGTTTTTAGCTTCAGACCAAGGCTGCATCTCATTGCTAGTCCTGCTTGATCTTAGTGCTGCATTCGACACTATAGATCATAATATTCTCATAGATCGCTTACAAAATTATATAGGTATTCAGGGACAGGCATTAAAATGGTTTAGATCTTACCTGTCTGATCGCTACCATTTTGTAGATCTAAATGGAGAACCATCTGGTATAATGCCAGTGAAATATGGGGTCCCACAAGGGTCAGTTTTAGGACCTCTGTTGTTCTCAATATACATGCTTCCCTTGGGTAACATCATTAGAAGACATGGGATTAGTTTCCATTGTTATGCTGATGATACCCAATTATATATCTCAACTAAACCAGACGAAATACCTAAGCTGTCTAGATTAACTGAGTGTGTCCAGGACATAAAAGATTGGATGACCAATAACTTTCTTTTATTAAATTCATATAAGACAGAGATATTACTTATTGGCCCAAAACCCAGCACACAACAGCTTTCAAAATTCAGCTTGCGCTTAGAAGGATGTACTGTTATTACCAGCTCAGCAGTAAAAGATCTGGGAGTAATATTAGACAGTAACTTGTCTTTTGAAAATCACATTTCAAATATCACAAAAACAGCCTTTTTCCATCTTCGAAATATTGCTAAACTTAGGAACATCTTATCCGTATCTGATACAGAAAAACTAGTTCATGCATTCATGACCTCCAGACTGGACTATTGTAATGCATTACTAGGTGGTTGTCCTGCATCCTCAATAAACAAGCTTCAGTTAATCCAAAATGCAGCTGCCAGGGTTCTCACTAGATCCAGAAAATATGATCATATAACCCCAATATTATCATCCCTGCACTGGCTACCTGTTCAGTTTAGAATAAATTAGAAAATAGTATTACTTACATACAAGGCCTTAAATGGTTTAGCTCCCACATACCTAACCAGTTTTCTGATACGCTACAATCCACCACGCGCCTTAAGATCACAAAACTCCGGACTTCTGGTAGTTCCCAGAATTTCAAAATCTACAAAAGGGGGTAGGGCTTTTTCATATTTAGCTCCAAAGCTTTGGAATAGCCTTCCAGACAGTGTTCGGGGAGCAGACACGGTTTCTCAGTTCAAAAGTAGACTCAAGACGCATCTTTTTAATCTGGCATACACATAACTCATCCCAGTACTCATACTCCAGTACACCTATACCGAATGGCAACTACGCTAATTCTCCCCATCTGTTCTGTATTTCTCTACCCATCCCGAGGCATCGGGAGATTTTGCCAGCTTCAGTAGACAAAGGCCGACCCTGCGAGGTTCCTGAGGCATCCAGAGAAGGACCAGCTCCAGCTGGATTCAGCTTTATGATGGTTGGAGCTACACATGCTGCTCCTGTGCTTCCAGTGATCCAGACCTCATCTGCCCTCTGCACCTACTGACTCGTCCCTATGCTGAACTGGTCTTCATGTCAATTTAAATAATTTCTGTCATATTGAATTTTCACCTGCACAACACACAAGATGTTATATCATTTCTCACACATCCACACTTCCAATTATTTTCTTTTCTATAATTATTATTATTATTTGTTTTTATTTATTTATTTTCTATTATAATTTTATTTATTTATTTATTATTTTATATATAATTATTCTATATATAGTTTTTTTTTTTTTTTTTTTGTTAAATTTCTTTAATTTTTGTGAAGCTGCTTTGAGACAAAGACCATTGTTAAAAGCGCTATATAAATAAAATTGAATTGAATTGAATTGAATGATCAGAAACATTTTGTGTGACAAACATGCAAAAGATTAAGAAATCAGGAGGGGGGCAAATAGTTTTTCACACCACTGTATATATATATATAATTTAAATAAATTAAAGATAAAGACATTTTTTGCATATTGTACAACCATGATGAGTGCACAGAGGACCACTAAAAATTAGGGGGAAAAAGTGATTTTAGTTTTAGGAAGATGCTTTCTTCAATGTACAGTAATGTAAAAAAAAGTCTTAAGTCATCCAAATGTCTTCATATTACAGTAAATTGAATGAAATTATGTAAAAAGAAATGGGAACAAGTGTTTTACTGTGACAGGCTGAAAAAGTGCCTTAACATCCATAAACCTTCTTTTTTTAACAACCTCAGCAGCAACCACGTTTCCCCTCTCGTCTGTTCCAACAACCATTCGGCATTCGGCATCACCAGTATAATAATCACCAGCCTGATCATCTGTCACCATCTGCACCTGTTTCTTACTGGTTCATGTTTTTTAAATTTGATGTTTTTATGCAGTGATTCAGTTCATTGGTCATTGTGTGGGTTAACAAACAAAAAGCATTCCTCTGAACTGGTCAGTTACAGGGACTGGACAGAAAATGACTGGCAAAAATGTGAAAAATGAGAACCAAACAAGTCCTTCAGGAAGCCTGCAAACTATTCCTCAAGCCTGTCTGGCTCTTTGGAAGCAACATGAAAAAATGAGGGGGAGGCTCAAGATTTTTGCACAATACTAGATATAAAATAGATCAAAAACCTTTGGCACAGTAGGCCTTTTTCCTTATATAATATTTATAATTAATGTATTTTGTTAATAATTTTGGACTCAGGATGGCTTCAAACCTTGCCAAAGAAGTTGGAATAGAAACAAACATACAGGTAATACCACATGACTTTTTTTTATTTGAGAATTCAGTTTTATCAGAAATGTAGATAAGCCTTTCCAGCACAACTGTTTAAAGTGAAGGTGGCACGATGGTATAGTGGTTAGCACTGTCGCCTCGCACCTGCCAGGATTTAAAATCTCAGCTCAGCTCTGTGTGTGTGTGTGTGTGTGTGTGTGTGTGTGTGTGTGTGTGTGTGTGTGTGTGTGTGTGTGTGTGTGTGTGGAGTTTGCATGTTCTCTCTGTGCTTGATAGGTTTCCTCCGGGTACTCCGGTTCTCTCCCACAGTCCAAAGACAAGTGGTGTTGAATAATTGTAAAAATCAACTGTGTGTGTGTGTGTGCGTTCTTTTGTTCCCTATAATCGAGTCACACTACATTCAGAGGTGCCCTGTCTTGGACAGACTCACACCTATGAATCATCTAAGTCAAACAGCCTGAGTGATAGTACACTGATCAGCCATAACATTACAATACAAAACATTAAACACAGTATCATGTTGGTTTCTCTTGTGCCACCGGGGCAGGTCCGGTCCCTCGAAGCATGACTCCACAGGATCTCTGGTGGGCGTGAATCAGACTTGTTTGTTTGCTGCTTCTAGGGAGTTTGGAGGCCGGGTCAGCAGTCTTGGGCTCTTTGCCTGCTGGGCTCCCTGTGTGGTGGTCTGTGGTGCACTGGGAATTCTGGTGCCTTTCTATTGTGGGCAGCATTGTCTTTTTTGTGGGATTGGGACTTTAGTCCCAGCGAGCAGGGGTGAGCCTTGGGTGCCCATGATTCTTTCACCAGTTTACTAGTGTGTACATATACTGGATAATCTATTTTATTGTGTTATGATTATGTGATATAAATGTTATGGTTGATGTGTGTATCTGTTGTTTATTTGCATTTTGCATCATTGCATTTTCACGATTTATTCAGTTTTTTTGCCTTAGTCTGTTTAACTCCTATTGCGTTTTGATCCTCTGTGCTTGGATGTGCTCCGGTTTCGGTTTCTTCATTAAAGCATTTGCTTTATATCACCTGCAAGTGTCTCTGCTTCTCTGTCTTTCCCATGACAAACTCCCTGGAGTATTCATCAGTTCCATACTTGCAAGCCTGAAACTTGTAACCTCACACAGTACATTCCTCAAACTTTTTCTTAGCAAGTAGCTTTCCAATTCGTCTCACTGTAGTTACGGAATAACCGGAATTCTAACAGGAATTCATGAATAGTAATAAGGACGGCAGCGTGTCCTTCGGCACCGTTGACGGCTTACAGGTTCAGGACTGCTGGAGAGATCGTTTCATTTTCTATACTGTGTATATATACTGTACTGTATATATGTATGTTTACTGTATATGCATCTTCGACACAGCTGTGTATTGAACATGACAACAAACGCTGCCTGAAGAACTGCATGTTCTAGGATTTATGCAAAGGATGGAAATGAGGTTTTAGCATATACCTGTACACTCCAGGTGGTTTCTCTTTCAATCCCACTTCACATCCTGCTTTACAATTACTAATTTTCCCAGTATGGAGGGTCATTATGTAAGTAATAGGGCTCGAAACTCAAAGCACCAATATTCCTCATTTAGAATGGTGATGGACATTTGAGATAAAAACAGCAACAACAACATTAATTATAAACCAATTGCTATTCAGTGAAGAGAAATGGATTCTATTTAGCTTATTTTTTGCACGTAGATTATTTCCTGAATCAAGAAAAGAATACCATTTGAATAGATGAAGGCATAAAAGCAACCCATTATCTGTAAACACATGACAATTTTTTTTTTATTACTTTAACAAATTACAGGAAATTAGTTCAAATGACAGGTTTGCCTTTTGTGTCACTTAAATAAATAATGATTTTGTTAATTAAAGGCTTTTATTTTTTTTGGTAAAACATTTGTATAGCATGCTGTGAGCACCCAGGTGAGATTCAGCATTGGCTTTTTTTTTCTCCACCTCCAGGCTCCATCTGATTGCTTCCTTGCACATCACATTTTCTCTTGTCGTAAAAAAGAAAACAAATCCTAGTCACAGACTCACACTAACAGCCATGCTGTTCATTAATTCATTCATCTTCCCACCGCTTACCCTGTACAGAGTGGAGAGAAGCCTGGAGCCTACAGTATGCCAGGAGACTTCAGGCACAAGCCAGGGTACATACTGGACAGGGTGCCAATCCATCACAGGGCACACATGCACACATTCAAACACTACGGCCAATTTGTGCCCAGCAATTAGTCGGACCTGCATGTCTTTTGACTGTTGGAAAAAACCCAGCATGTTGGGGAGAACATGCAATCTCCACACACACACCCCTGAGTCAGGACTCGAACCCTTGTCCTTGTCCCCTTGTGTGTATGGCCACAGTGCAACCCACTATGGCAACATGCCGTCTACTACTAAGGAACCAATGCTATGGTAATGTTTCTTGGTATCACAGACATCAAATCATGGTCATTTTAAAGTAAATAAGCAGTTAAAAAACAGCAGTTCAGTTATACTGTATGTACTGTCGTTCTATGCCTCCAGAGTTGGGGTTCGACTCTCTCTTCTGGGTCGTGTACTGTACAGTATGTGGTGCTTATACTGTAAGCTTTCCATATGCTTGGTGCTTTTCCACAGGTTATTCCAGTCTCCTCCCACAGTCCAAAGACATGTGGAATAATGTACAGTGGGATTGTTACAATAATGTAATGGGAGTGTTGGTGTGTGCGCGTGTCTGTGTTTGTATGTCTACGGTTATGCCCTGAATTGCCACCCTTGGAATAAGT
Organism: Channallabes apus; assembly: GCA_030522415.1. Taxonomy (NCBI): domain Eukaryota; kingdom Metazoa; phylum Chordata; class Actinopteri; order Siluriformes; family Clariidae; genus Channallabes; species Channallabes apus. Next base: position 16,297,701 of record CM060109.1, read on the forward strand.
TCCAGGCCCCTTGCGACAATACTACACAGGAAAAACAGTACAGACAATGGATTGATGGATGGATGGATGGATGGATGGATTGATGTCCCACTTAGTAACAGGATCTAAAGATACAGACATTCCAAATGTTTTCAGTCAGTCTCACCACTGTTACACATTACACTCTGATTAGAATCTCACTCACTCAGCGTCTATAGCGCTTCATCCTGTATAAATGGACGCGGCGGAGCCTGGAGCCTATCCAAGGAGACTTAGGGGATGAGGAGAGGTACATCCTGGACAGGGTACCAGGGTTGATTTCTTTAGGATTGAAACTTGATATGGCATATAATATGTTGGTGTACAAACCAGTCGACATTCCCAAATGTGGTATGTAAAAACCAAAATTTACGCACTTCACACAATCAAAACATTTGAAGCTCTCCGGTCTTTATATACATTTCAAAGGAATAAAAGGAAAATATAGGGGAAAATAAACATAATTCTATCTTGGTTCGAAAATGATTTCGCATTGGACGCCTCTAAGGAATGTTTCTTATTGATCACCTCTTTCTAATTAGTACTGCAGTTCACATTTGTGATGTTTACTGAAAGTCCATCATCTCAATCCTGCTTGCTGGATTTGAAGATGTTCCACTGCATTCTTTTGCTTGTCTTTCTCAGCTGTCCTGTCGTTTGTGTTCACGGGAAAGTGGGTCTAAAAAATTCTCACCAATTCTGTATTCAAGACACTGGAATGACATACACACCTCTTCGTCTCTGTGTTGTGTTGCTCCCCGTTGATCTGCTTTGTTTTGTTTGTCTTACTGTCTTTAACCCATGACTATATACTGTATACCGTATACAGTATATATTTTTTAAAGCCACAATTTCTTACAGTTGATGGTTTGTTTCCTAGAATCCTCACAATCAATTGAAACAATTGTAGGCTAATTATTGAATGCTGTTTTACAAATGATCCAAATGCCTACAAAATCAATCATGAATGTGAAATAGTGTGAATGTAGTTACACTGAAAAAAAAAAAAAAAGAATTTGATTTGATTTGGCAGTCGAAAGACATTAAGTTTAGGTGTGTATTGGTGTGTAAAAATTGCCTGTAGTGTGTGTGCCCTGTGATGGATTGGCACCCCTTCCAGGATGTACACTGTCTGGTGCCCTAAGTCTCTTGAGATACCCCCCTCCCCCACAAACCTGTACATAGGATAAAGTGGTATGGACGATAAGTGAGTGAGTGAACGTCTTACACAACATTGCAAAGCTAAGTAATATTATATTGTTAAACAAGCGCGAACTAGGAAATTTACAAAACACATTTTTAAAATTGTATAAAATTAAATACAAATAGGAAAGCTTGTGTTACTTGAGACCTTGACTGCATGACCGTGGTGCTTTTCTCAGTATGTCGGTCCTGTGGTCGACGGCAGGGTTGATGATGTCAGTGCACATACAGTACAGTATGGGGTCAGTGGAACATTAAACTGATGTAATGGTAAGAGCTATGGAAGTGCTGCTTTCTTGCTTTGTATTGGCGTTTTTGTTACGGAACATTAGTTGCATGATCATCTGTCTTCAGATTTAGTTTTACAGTAGCTCTGGTTTTACTTGTGATAAAATGTCTTTGAAATGAATTCATAAAACTCACTGACATTTACAGAAGACTTCGAGCACAGTATGAACAGTGATGAGACTACAGTGATTGGCTACAGTAAAACATGAAAAAAAAAAGGGTGAATAACGCGAACGATTTAAAGAAAGAAGGTCGTCCGTAAATGACGATCCTGGCTTAGATGGTCCAGAGCCCACTGCTGTTGTTCCCATGAACATTTCAGTGAGGATCGGGACCTCATGATCCTTAAAGATCAACGGAAAACTTGCCACCACCTTCCGGGAAGAGACGCATCTGTCTGTGGGAACCGTACACACGATCATACATAAACACCACTTGGACATTACAGGAAATCAGCTGGGAGTTATTGCCTTGTCCTTCGTACAGTCCTGACCTCGCTCCAAGCCATTCCTGCAAGTTTGGGCCATTAAAGGAGTTCCTGGGAGGCCAGCGTTTCAGAACACAATCATGAAGCAGACAAAACACAATCAAACATCCTGGTTTGACTTGAATGGCCCTTTCTATATAATAAAGAAAAAAGAAAAGACTTAAAAGAAGTTTGGAAGAAGCAATTAATTTGTGCACTATTATCTATTCAAATCAACCAGATTTTACTATTGACATAATGCTATTTTGCATTTCATAAGTTCATTTTTTGATTTCATATACGAATAGTATAAACATAATTTCAGCTAAATATTACATGGTTTACTTTACTCACTTGAAGTGAACACTGCTTGATACAGTATAATTAAACTAAAATGACTTAAAAAAGCAATACAGTAAGTTAATATGTTCTTAAACCTAATATTAGACAAATTAAATTGGTGCAACCATTTGACAAAAAACTATTGTTTTAAATATCTTAAATATTTGTATTTGTTCATTTCAGATAACTTATTTGTAAAGATATTTCTGTAAGGTGTATAGTGCTGTACAGTGTCTCTGGCCGCTGGGTAAAAATATATATTTTCTTTTCAGAAAGATGAATCCTCTTCTATCCTCCAGTAGTTTCTGGGATATTATGACCTTAGTATTATAAGGTACTGAGGTAAGAACGAACCGGAGACAGAACCTTATAAGGTCACAGTGTGTCCGCTTACAGAGTTTCACGCATATCAGGTGTGCTGGAGGGGGAAAAAAATGGGTCATGCACGGGTTACGTTATTCTTGATATTCTGGTGGAAAATGGCTGTCTTGTGGCTGCCTGACCCAAATCTGCCCCAGTCGATGCCAAGCACTCGGAAAGTTCTCGGCTTAGCGTCTGTAAGGAAGCTTTGCAGCGCTCGTCTTAGACAGATATAATCTACTGTCATTCCTGAGGACTTGACTCCTCCTTCACTTAAACCTGCCAGGAAAAAATGTGTTGTTTTTCTTTTTCTTGCAGTTCATTCGGTTTGTTTACGCTGTATGTCAATTTCTATGAACGGAGCTCCAAAATGTTTTAAATAAATTAGGGTTAGAGTGAGGATCTGGCTTCAGACACACACTTTTTTATTTTTTCTTCACCACTGTTCCATTTTAAACTCCCTTTTAAATAATTTAGGAAAGCAGAGCAAAGAGCTGGTTACAATGAATTAAGAGGGTTTGTGGTGCAAAGCATGTTGGTAAAACTGAACTAAGATTATGTGTATGCAGGTAGGAATGCGAACTCTCATAATTGTAAAAATACTGCTGTTATAATGAAGCACCGGCGATCACAGAGATGCACTTACTGTACTGTAATAAGTGAGAGAAAATAAACTGTTAAAAAGGCCATGTGGTACAGTACATGAAGGTTCATTTTGAATTGAAATTAATTGCCCTATGAATACATTACATAAAAATGAATATTAATTATGTCCACAGTACAGTTGTGATTATGGCAATATTCAATTTATTTGCAATTATTAAAAAAAAAAAAATTAAGTGCTATTTTGTTTTTTGTTTTTTTGCATCAGAACAATTGCAAAACTTTAATAGAATTTGGAGCACAGGGTTGCTCGCCTTTGTTATACCTCAACAAAGCATCTGACAAATTTTCTGGATGGATATTCGTCCACTCTTCTTGGCGGAAATAGTACAGTTTAATTACATAGGTTGGTTTTCTTTAACCGACCCGATGCTTAAGCATTGTCCAAATTTTCGCTAGGCTTAAGACTCCAAAACTTAACGTTATCCTGCTTTATCCATTTCACAACCAGCTTCGATGGGTGTTTGAATTTTCCTACTGGAACACTCAAGTTTTAACCTTCCAGCTAAAGTTTTGAGGTTATGTTGAAGAATTTTGAGATTGATCCTCCATCATTACTCCATCCACTTTGTGCAATGCACCAGTTCCACAGCATCAATACAGCCCCATGCTTAACAGCTAGTACAGTGTGCTTGGGATTGAATTCCTCACCTTCAAACATCAGTTCTTTCATGAGAACTTTCCTCCCAAAGGCTTTTTCTTTGTCCCTGTGTTCGGCTGTAAACGTTATTCAGGCTTGACCATGTCAATTTTGGAGTAGAGCCATCTTTCTTTCACAGCAGCCTTTCCTTACAGTACATGGTTATCGAACACAATAGACAGTAGCCATGTTTACTGTACATGACGTTGTGTTAGTCAGACTAAAACAAGTAAATACAAATATGTTAGTGTGACTGCAATTGTACTGAGTTAAACTTCTTAAAGTTGGACAAGCACACCAAGGTAATGCAGGTGGGAGCTACCTCAGTACAATCCGCCTGCGCATGCTCTGCAGTTTCTTCCATGGGTTTGACCCAGGAGAGAAACGAAACAGTAGAAAAGGTTGCTAACAATGCAGCAGGGTCATCTGCCTTTGGAGAATACCATAACCACAATGGATATCATACATCTAATTTGTACAAAAGGTACAGAATATAAGAAATGTGCAGTGCTGTAAGTCTGTCCATGTTTTCACCACTTGACATGCTACCAGTTTGCCACTACCAAAATTGTTGATTATTTTAATATTTGATGTAAGAGGGCTAGGAATACAAAACCAATAAGCTGAAAGGGGGCATATTGACGCTTACTGTAGCGGAGCTGGACATACAGTGGTACCTTGGCATACAAACGTAATCCATCCCATTGTGTGTGTATATATACAGTGGTGTGAAAAACTATTTGCCCCCTTCCTGATTTCTTATTCTTTTGCATGTTTGTCACACTTAAATGTTTCAGCTCATCAAAAACCATTAACTATTAGTCAAAGATAACATAATTGAACACAAAATGCAGTTTTTAAATGAAGGTTTACGTTATTAAGGGAGAAAAAACACTCCAAATCTACATGGCCCTGTGTGAAAAAGTGATTGCCCCCCTTGTTAAAAAATAACTTAACTGTGGTTTATCACACCTGAGTTCAATTTCTGTAGTCACCCCCAGGCCTGATTACTGCCACACCTGTTTCAATCAAGAAATCACTTAAATAGGAGCTACCTGACACAGAGAAGTAGACCAAAAGCACATCAAAAGCTAGATATCATGCCAAGATCCAAAGAAATTCAGGAACAAATGAGAACAAAAGTAATTGAGATCTATCAGTCTGGTAAAGGTTATAAAGCCTTTTCTAAAGCTTTGGGACTCCAGCGAACCACAGTGAGAGCCATTATCCACAAATGGCAAAAACATGGAACAGTGGTGAACCTTCCCAGGAGTGACCGGCCGACCAAAATTACCCCAAGAGCGCAGAGACAACTCATCCGAGAGGCCACAAAAGACCCCAGGACAACATCTAAAGAACTGCAGGTCTCACTTGCCTCAATTAAGGTCAGTGTTCACGACTCCACCATAAGAAAGAGACTGGGCAAAAACGGCCTGCATGGCAGATTTCCAAGGCGCAAACCACTTTTAAGCAAAAAGAACATTAAGGCTCATCTCAATTTTGCTAAAAAACATCTCAATGATTGCCAAGACTTTTGGGAAAATACCTTGTGGACCGACGAGACAAAAGTCGAACTTTTTGGAAGGTGCGTGTCCCGTTACATCTGGCGTAAAAGTAACACAGCATTTCAGAAAAAGAACATCATACCAACAGTAAAATATGGTGGTGGTAGTGTGATGGTCTGGGGTTGTTTTGCTGCTTCAGGACCTGGAAGGCTTGCTGTGATAGATGGAACCATGAATTCTACTGTCTACCAAAAAATCCTGAAGGAGAATGTCCGGCCATCTGTTCGTCAACTCAAGCTGAAGCGATCTTGGGTGCTGCAGCAGGACAATGACCCAAAACACACCAGCAAATCCGCCTCTGAATGGCTGAAGAAAAACAAAATGAAGACTTTGGAGTGGCCTAGTCAAAGTGCTGACCTGAATCCTATTGAGATGTTGTGGCATGACCTTAAAAAGGCGGTTCATGCTAGAAAACCCTCAAATAAAGCTGAATTACAACAATTCTGCAAAGATGAGTGGGCCAAAATTCCTCCAGAGCGCTGTAAAAGACTCGTTGCAAGTTATCGCAAACGCTTGATTGCAGTTATTGCTGCTAAGGGTGGCCCAACCAGTTATTAGGTTCAGGGGGCAATTACTTTTTCACACAGGTTCATGTAGGTTTGGATTTTTTTTCTCCGTAAATAATAAAACCCCTCATTTAAAAACTGCATTTTGTGTTTACTTGTGTTATCTTTGACTAATAGTTAAATGTGTTTGATGATCAGAAACATTTTGTGTGACAAACATGCAAAAGAATAAGAAATCAGGAGGGGGGCAAATAGTTTTTCACACCACTGTATATATATAAAATAAATAGACATTAAACCCCAGTTAATTTATGATTCGTCTTGGCACCAGCTGCTTAAAAAACAAAACTGACAGTGTCTCCCTTTTCTTCATGCTACCGTCCTTCATAACTTTCTTGGGACCCATAGTGCTGTGCCTTCACTAAATCTTTTACAAAATGCAAAAAAAAAAAAAAAACAGAAAAAGGAAACTTGCTGATTCTGACACAAACGAGATTCGATCAGCCCGGACATTCACACAACTTGGCTGGTGTTCGATTCAGCTTGGTTCGATCGCTCGTATGGCAAAAATGTTTCACATGCCGAGGCAAATTCCTTCAGTTTTTAAGGCAAAAATGCCGTTCGTATGCCGAGGTACCCCTGTACTCTGGTCAATAAGTTGATTCCCCTGCCACGCTTGTATAACTGGACAAAGACTGTAATGCAATTGAATTTGTTCCATTTATTAATTAAGTCAGCACAAAACAGGTGATGTCACTAATTACTTCAATCCTATCTGCCTGAAGAGTTGTGCTAATGAGAATACCATGGTTTATTAAATGGATGGAACAAACATGTGGCAGGATTTTTACTTTCTGAAGCCAGGGTTGCCACCTCTGGTATTGGTCAATCCAATGAGAGCTGTTAGACAGATTGTTTTTATGTTGCCATTGAAAAGTAAGCTAACAGGAAGATGCTAGGCAAGTTAAGACATTTTGGAACTTTCAGTACAACTTAATTAATAATCTAATTTGCAGTATGTAATAATGTATAAATGCATCATTTTGCTTTCAGGCAACCCAAAATAAATGAAACCTGGTGCCCCAAGTACGGGAAAGCCCAGTTTAATTGAAAATTGATTGAAGCCCCAATATTGCCATAAAATCTGTTAGTTCATGATGTTAACTTTTGTCCACCACCTGGAATTTATGGAGGAAAAATATCAGAATTTACAGTATGGACATAAGTGTTTATTGTGAGACAGTTATTAAACAAATGTACTATTTATTTTTCAGTACATTGATGACTCAAGATAAAACCTTTCTTTGGTGCATTTGAAAAATGGAACCGCTCTATCAGACCGATTTTGATTCTGTTCTCAGCTCGGCATCCTACTCTCACTTGGAATAATGAGATGTCGCGGGATCTGGTTCCATTCCATTCGATTTTGCTGGCTTGCATTGTCTATTTGTTCTTGTTTTTCATTGTGAGAGCTGAGAGCTGAGCCAAAAACCCAGTACTTTCTATTAAAAATAATAGAAAAAAAACTCCCAGGATACAGCATGATTCCATTTGCATTATACTAACTAGAGCGTAAAGGTAATGCAACTGGGCGACGGAAATGAGCACTGGGAATAGGTAGAGCTGGTGAAGTTTAGTGGTGATAGTATGTGTGTACCCCCCCATTATTCTAATACTACTGTTGGATACATTGATATCACAATTCACATCTTATTATCATCCTGAGTTCTGATATGAATGATGTGTTCTGTACATAGTTTTTCACTTTTAAACTGTTCTTGTTTACCAAAGCCGTGCTATTTAGAGAACAAGATCGTCTGTGCCTTCACTCTAATCTCACTGTGGGTTGATAATGCTTTGAACAGGATGTATCGTCTTACCGCTGAAATCGATGCTCTTCTTTTATATTTGTTGGCCAGATGCCAGTGGTTTGCAGATGCAAGTGATCACCCCACCCCACCCCACCCCCGCCTCCGCCGTCCCCTACCCCCCGATCTGCTTTGAGTTTAATTTAATTTGTATTCAGTGAAACATTATGAAGTAAATAAAAATCTAATTCCATTTTGCATGTGCCGAGTTCCATTAATATTCCTCCGGTAATTGCTAATATTTGCTAAATGTTAAAGTCAACCCGCGACCTTGCGGAAGTTAATATCATTATTGAACAAAGATTTCAGGCATGTTGTGAATTAATTAGGGAAATTGACACCTTCAAGGCTCCATTAGGAAAAGTAAACATATTATGTTCATCTGTATTGCCTTTATTAATATCCAGTATTATTGCACAGCTGTTCGTTCCGTGTGTATCCAGCAGGGTCTCGACATGTCGGGAATGTCGCAATCAAATATCAGAGCATGCAAATGTGAACCTGAAATCATTTTCCTTGCAAAATCTGACATTAGAGAGAATAAAAATTGTGTTAATGTTTGCTGGAATCATGCCCAAAGTACTAAGTCCTCGTTACTCAAAAACAAACCCCGTGCCATGTTATCAGCTGCGCAGCATTACGTTTTCTGAATATGATTTGATGAGAAGTAATCACAAACCAGGCTATAAAGACTTGGACGCTTCTTTCAGGTATGGGGACAGACCTTGCCCCTGGCAGAGTAGTTGAAGTATCTTGGGATTGTGAATGATGGCTATAAAGAGCGTGAGACTGACGAATGTATGGTCAGGGGCAGTTTCTGGCAGCGAAATAGGAGTTCATTTTGTAGATGAAGCTCTCTGTTTATCAGTCAGTCTACATCCCTGTTCTCATCCACGGGTGGTGAGAGAAAGAATAAGATTGTATTCAGGATGTGGAAATGAGGCTTGTCTGTACTGTAGGTTTACTTTCTCCTACAGACTGATGAGCATGACCACCTGTAGAGCCAACTCTTCTTCTAGTGCTTTGGTTGGTCAGTTGAGATACCAGTTTATCGTAAGGATCAAGCTATTTCAGTTTCGTTGAACTGGAGGGGACACACCTGGGACGCACTGGACAGGTCAATGTTTCGAGTTAGATTAAAAACATCTGCCGATGCATGTAGAGGACCTGGAACGTCTGGTTAGTTTTGGAGAAACCTGGCTCCTTTCATCGTGTCATCTCTCCAACTGCCAACAAGTACAGTAGAAAAACCTGAATTCCTTTTTACCTCGCTTCCAAAAATGATTCAAGCATGTCGATCATTATACTGTATATACAGTATATCAACTATATTCCTGGCATAGAAAAAGATCTTGTCTCATGATTCAGCTAACAAAAGATTCTACTGCAATATATAGAAAGAAACATGTAAAAATTGCAATGAAACAATCAAAATATTAGATTAAAGGTCCCATATTTAGTCATTTCTTTTACAAGCTAACACAGGTCTTGATACACACTCCTCTTCCGAATACCTTCTTTCATTTTCTCTGTACTGTAAATAATCATCTGCTGAGCAACAAGCCAGCGGATGGGCTCTGCTTATATGAGGTCACATTAGGGGCAAAACTTGAATTCGCTTGTTTAAACCCAACCCAACACAAGTACACTGCAGACCCATCTAAATATCTAAAAGTGACAAAAAAAATGATTTTGAATAATATGTGCCCTTTAATATTCCTTATACCTGTACATGTTGTCACACCCCACATTTTAAATGCATTGCATAATCTACAGTAATATAACATGATCTAAATGAATCCACTTTCTGGATCTAGACTCTTCATTTTTGAAAATAGTCCTGCGATGGGGGAAAAAAAAATCTTCCTATGGTAGGACAGTTTTAGATGGTCTGAATCCCCAGAAATTGAAAATCTTCCATCTTGTTACAGTATAATAGCATAGCTTGTTTTATTTTCCCTTTTACCAAGTGCCTGCCTCTGAGGCTGCTGAGATCAAATTAGACTTTCACTGTGATCATGTCCCACGGGTAAGAGCAGTCAAAGGCAACCTGTCCAATAATTACACACCATCCAATGCTTTTATCCCTGTCAGAAATTGCATTTACCCCACAGCCATTATAGGTATATATTGAATTTGATAATTCACACTAGACCCATTGATGTAAAGCCTGGAAATGTGAGTGCATCTTTAGAAACTACTCTCTCTGCAACAATCTGCATAGGTGTACCAGGGCTTCATTTATCCTCAGACTCAATAGACTCATGCATTTCTATTTATTTATTTATTTTTAAGTTTTTGGAAGGATGGGGGTGTCAAGTCATGAGATGTACCCAAAAGAGCTGCTAAATTGCACACCATTTTGGCATAGTTTCTTTCATCCCTTACAAATGTGTGTCTGGATTTAACACCATTTTCTACAGTGCGGATCGTCCATGAAAAATGGATGCTTACTTTGTAGGGAGTAGAAGGGTGTGAGGTATTGAATATTTGACGATCCTCGGTGCACACACCTCCTGCGCATGCAGAACTACACAGCATGACAAAAAAGGGTTGTGTCTTACAGTGCTTCTTATACTCGTGCAGAGTAGTCTTAGAACAATATGCTTTGTATATTCTTTTTATATATTATGCTCTTTGCTAGAAGTTTCCAGATTCATTGTGCCATTGTTCTAAGAAGTACAACAAAGTAAGGAACATGTGAGTAATAATAAAGCATGATTCGGTGTTTTATGTTAGAAAAAAATAAATAAATCAGTAATAGGTATGAATGATGCGCTCATTTTAAAGTGAATTATTTGACACATCATAACTTTTATACATTATATAATCATATTACATGTAGTCATTTGTAAGGATGGGATTCACCAGGGACCTCCTTATATGATACCACGATACCTAGGGGCTGGGTTTATTTACATTGAGATTTTATTATCACAAGTTTTTTGTAATATCCCAATTCTATATCAATTTTAATATTTTGTGACAATTTTAAACAAACTTGGCAAATAATACGCTCCTACCAGAAAGAAATGCTGTGCTGTCTGCTTATTTGTAAATTGTTTAGAGCACGCCACCTGTAGGATTATAGAGGAATTGCATTAACACCTCAAAAACATTCTTTTGAGCATCAATATTTATTTTACAGAATCACAAAATGCAACTGATATAATTTTTTTTTCCCATTACAGCTTTAACTATTAAAGGGTAAAATAGTAGGAAATTGTATACAGGATTCCAGATCGGGTCTGATCTCAAAACCACCACGATGACCATTCATTCATTCATTCATTTTCTATACCGCTTAATCCTGTGTTCAGGGTCGCGGGGGACCTGGAGCCTATCCCAGGAGACTTCGGGCACTAGGCGGGGTACACCCTGGACAGGGTGCCAATCCATCGCAGGGCACACACACATACACACACTCACACACCCAATCACACACTACGGGCAATTTGGGAACGCCAATTAGCCTAACCTGCATATCTTTGGACTGTGGGAGGAAACCGGAGTACCCGGAGGAAACCTACCAAGCACGGGGAGAACATGCAAACTCCATGCACACAGAGACGGGAATCGAGCCTGGCCGGGACACGATGATCATGTTTGATGTGAATCTTCCAGCTGCACAGAACTATTAAGTAGACAATTTTATGTCTCCGTGATTATATCCAGAGGCTATACATACAGTATTTATCGAGCACTTGGCAAGCATTCAGTTAGCAACTTAAGAGTAATAATGATGAAGTACGCAGAAACTGTAGAACACATACATAAGTAGCTTAAACGGTTTCTTAAAGGCTTTTCCACCAAAACATTTGGAATTCTCATTAAAAAAAAAAGTCTCAATCGCTGTTCTACTCTCCTTAGCATGGAGCCATGGATGTTGTCATGCTCCTCTTAAACACAAGCATTTACATAGTGTACGTTTTTAGTGTACCTGTTTAGGCAGTGTTCTTTTAACTGGTATGAGGGGTGTTCAAGTCAAGCCAGGACTTGAAATGAAATTTGTGGAAGTCCGATCATGGCTCTGAGAACTTTCTACCTTGAAGCACTAGTGAAACACTGGGTAAAGTGCATTAGTGTAGCAGGGTTTTATACAGTATAGAGAAATAAAGGGAGTTTTTACTCTCATAACATGTGTTCTGTTATTCTGCACAATCAAAAGTATTGGTTTGACTTCATTCACACTCATACCCCAAGTGCTACAGTATGTATTTATCTAAAAGAAAACATTCACATGAACAAATGGGTAATTTTTACACATTCTTTTAAGTTTCAGTGTTTGAGATCACCACTGGTTACAACCTCGAGCTGGATTTTTGTTTTGTGTTTGTTTTGGCATGGAAAGTTTGGATTGGTTTTGTAGTCACTGTAACCGAAGTTGTTGCCAGACGCTATTTTTGAAAGGTTTATACCAGCTTTGGCCTTAAAATGCACACATACCACATGCATGAAAAATAAAATAAAACAAAACATCCTTATAAGAAGAATGTGTTTTTACAAAACCATTTTTTCATATTAAAGTAGACATTTTATGCACAATGCACATTCTGAAAATAAACATTTTCGACATTCTTATGGGTCACCAAAATGGAAAAATAGGGGAGTGACTCAGCAGTAGCTCATTTACATAAATACTGAAACAGCGCATTTGAAGGAGGAGTGACATTAAGGTGATTAAGGTATAAAAAATTGCATTATCTGAGGTGTACAGTATTTCAGCTGAATCATTAATAGCCCTATCTCACCTGTGCGGTTTAACACACAGTGAGATGCGGTGTCGAGCACCGTTAGTTGCCGCGATTGCCCGAAGTTTGCCAAGGTCCGCAAACTTCCGCGAGGCCCGCCCAAAAAAATTAAACATGTTTCATTTTTCGCGCGGAAAGATGGAGACGTACTCACAACGCCAAAAACTCACGGTGAATCATAATGAACCCTATTTACGGCCACCGCGCGAAACCGCATAGGCGAGATAGGGGTATAACACATGATTTGAAGGATCTCTGGGGGGTCTTTATCTATGTTAACAATAAATTAAAAAAATATTAAAACAGGACCATTTAAAATTATTTTGTAAGTCAGCACACTTGGGTACAGATGATCAACCAAGCACACACACACACACACACACACACACACACCTAAATTACAAAAAAAGAATCGACACATAACCAGATTTAGTTTCTCCAGCTACAGTATGTTTTCTTCACTGTTCAGTGTTTGTGTGGTCATGATTTCAACCACATATTTTTTTTTTTTTAAAGATCCGGAGCCCCAGCCACACACAGCATGTTTTGCTGTCACTCACCTCAAATCACCTCGAGTAATCTGAGACAAGAATGGCCCTTATCTGATTTCTTCACCTCTAGCTTCAGACATGTCGTACAGACTCTTTTCTGGATTATGGGAAGGCGCAAAGCATGCTGGGTCATTTTCTTTCCCAGCCTGAAATAGCCTTAGCTGACAGGCAACCCTGTCGGTAGACTTCAGATCGGCCTGAGGTGCCTATAAAGGAGGCGTGCTGTTACTTTTGTTGCCGTCGTACAAGTTGCTACAGGTTTCTAGACGAAGGGTTTTTAATTTTTTCCAAAATATTTGAGATGGAAAATCAACTTAATGAAACAAAGAAAAGAAAAAAAAACAACATCACAAGTCTTCAACCAAAGGCAGTAATTATGAGACTCAAACTCGTGCTTAATCGTAATGTATTCTCTTTCATCACACCTGATCACAAGCGTCAAAATAATATTAAGGTTCAGAAATGAATCCTGGCTACATGAAGCCCTAAAAATATGACCTAAATGGAAAAATACGAAATTTTGAAAAGCTTTGTTTTCATTTGCATTGTGCACTTTGCATGTTTGTGTCCTAGAGAAAAACCTCCAGCTAAACAGTATTTATACCTCAAGGTTAAAGCCTTTTCCCTCCAGAACACAACACATTTAGATTCAGGCCTCCAAGTACTGAAGTGGAAAAACGACAGTGAATAAATAAACAGATTCGAAGGTGGACAAATAACTTCAGCTGCTACCCGGTAATCCCCTCCAGCTAGGATTAGCTGCACTCTCCATGGCCTCGAAATAACACTTTGAGTGCATGCATGCATATGTAGAAGGAAAACATGTCTCATGGGGGGAAAAGACACTGCAGTGTAATCGCAGATGGCTCTTTTAAACTAAGTGCACTAATTACAGTGAGAAGCACACAGTATGCATGGTATACGCTCGAAACTGTAACGTTATTGCTGCTCTACCTGTTCCTATCGAATATTCTCATTGGTGAGTACAGTATGTGCTGAGCATAATTGAACTGAGACTGTTTGTTTATCACATTTAGCTTTAGGGGCATCAGTGTTGGTATTTACAGTTTTTCAGAATGTTGTGGTGGATCTCGGTGTTCCGCTGTCGGCAAAGGGCGACCTCCAGGTCTGACAAATAAGGCCAATGCAGAAGTGCCAAAATGTGCAGTTCCTCGAATGACCACTAGGATCCATAAGTGACACCTCAGATGACACCTGGTTAAATAAGTGAATGACATCCTCATAGACCCTCATGTTTAAATGCTTAACTTTACAACAGAAATAAACATGTTTGCAGCCTGGTACAAAAAATGCGTTTTGTTTCCATAGATTCCCAAGGTTTCCCATTTATTACAACTGTAGATGGGGTAATCTTTTCTTAATGTATACTCATCAGTTAAAATGATATTAAAGATTGACACAGACCATAATTTATATTACAGTACATGTGTAAGAATGTGTGTTAAGATGAAGAGAAAAAATAATATACTTACACAAGCGGAAGAAGTGGATGGCGAATGTGTTACGTCACACCCAATGGTGCGTAAGCGAGCAGTTTGAAAAGGTGCAGTCAGCCTCTGAACCATGTAATAATCTCCAGCCCTCCCTGACTTAATGTGGCAGCCCCCTAGTGACGGGTGGGAATTGGATATGACTAGGAATATGAATAGGGAGAAAATCTGGAATAATCCAAATAAATCTGCTTGATGGATGCGTTGAAGGAAACTGTATTAAGGTCTCAGGTCACATGACCTCACTGCCATGAAAGGGAGGTTGGGCCTCATTAGCATACTAAAAGTACAGGCTGCACTCAACAATTTTAAAAACTTAGCTTTTATAAATAGATGCTCAAGGCCATGATAATAATGTTATCACTCGACATTTTTAAGAATATTCTCCCTTTTTATTGTTGTGCTGGTATAGTCTGAATCAATCTTTACGCCATTGAATTTTAGATCCCAATCAGAAACCAATGTAGCGTTCTGCTATGCACCACTTTAGCTAACGAGCTCACTGGAATGGTTGGCATCGGTCGATCAAATGCAAAGTTACATCAGCATACAAATTAACATTATTCATCGTAACATTTTAGCCAAGATGATGAGGTTGTGGTAAGTAGGCGTGTTCCAACCAACAACCCTTTTAAATCAGGATTTAGGTGGAGTCAGATCCTGCCAACATGCCGACTACCAGAGCTCCCACAGTTGAGCTTTAGAAACGCTCTTCTGAAAGACTATGGGTGACGTCACTGAGGGTTTGTCCCGTGCTTTTTATGCAGTCCATAATCCAGGGATGAAATGTTCTTGGGTTTGGTTTAAAGAATTAGAATAAATCACTTATTCACCTGATATGCGTATTACGTAATACAGTATGTAAAGGCGTCCTTGTTTCCACTGTAACGTTTTATTAACAGTATACATATATGGTCCTTGTACCTCCTTTGGAGTCTTCGCTAAAGTGTCGCTTTGATGTCTTGTACTTCCTAGATCACTAGCTAGCCAAGGGCACTGAAACAACCTAAATGATGAAGAAGTTCTACGATGGTGCGAGTTCGGTTGTTAAACACGGCAATAAAACCTCCTTCTTCTTCAGTAACGTAATCCATTCATTCTTCACGTCTGCCCGCCGGCTAGAAAAAAAAGGGAGGAGAGAAATCAACACTGCTCAAAGCTGGCCAAATTTGGCACCGGCCGCTCATCAGTTTGATTTATAGCCACCCCGGTGACACCCATCATCACTGTAATAGCAGCTTATAACTGATAGCCCGGGCACTTTATCTGGCAGCACCGAAGCAATGCAGAGTTACCTGCTCTGTCCCATCAGAGGCTACATTTGTTATGGCATGATGCAAAATGTTATTAATGGAAGTGACACACACACACACTCATACTCTCTCTCTCGCACACACACACACGCAATGTGTTCAGATTGCATGCAGAGGCTCTGGCGTAAGGGAGATTTTCTCAGACACTTCGAGTGCCCTTGGCCCACATGTCAGAATATAAGTCTGGATGTAGGGGAAGCTCTGTCTAAACATGTCGAAATGATGGTGTGACATTCCACATTGTCCACTTATTATGCTTTTTACTCTCCGTGTCTTGTTTTCAGCACAGTCCCCATGACATCTGTGTTACAGATATACTGTACAGTACAATGTTAATTTACAGGCGTATACAGTACCTACTGTAGGACAGCCTTAAAAGCCAGAGCATTTTTAGCAATTTTTTGCTTGATTTTGTTTTAATTAATGTACAGTATATTTGTTTTCAGGATTGTATAGAATATAATGACATATTAATTTTTTTGTTCCAGCACAATCTAGGCTATATGATGAATTTTATTTCATTTTAACCAACATACTGTATATAAACATGACTGAGCAAAATAAAATAATTGTGTTGGCAAAGTAATATGCACAGATACTGTACATACTGTATGATCACATGTTTTTATAGTTGTTTTCGGTTGTTTACATGACCAAAATTAATAAATAAATAAATGATACAAGTATTTGGTTAATCCGGGTCCGATTCCCGTCTCTGTGTGCATGCTTGGTGGGTTTCCTCCGGGTAATCCGGTTTCCTCCCACAGTCCAAAGACATTGGCGTTCCCAAATTGCCCGTAGTATGTGAATGAGTGTGTGTGTGTGTGTGTGTCCCCTGCGATGGATTGGCACCCTGTGTACCCAGCCTTGTGCCCTAAGCCTCCTGGGATAGGCTCCAGGTCCCTGTGACCCTGATAAAGTGGTATAGAAGGTGAGTGAGTGAGTATTTGGTTAGTTTGACATTCTTGCAATGTCTTTCCCATATTCCGGAAGTTTTAAAAGTAACGATAACTTTAGTTCTACATGACATATCTGCAAACACAAATCGACAGTTTGATGTCCACAGCCTCCCTGTCGACACACACCTGCAGGACTTCTGTATAAGCAGTTCTTTTTTGTTTTTTAATCTGTCAATCAGTGTTGCCAGCAGGAATTCGTGCTGCTTGGGGTTTAAGGGTTAAAGTTCACGGTGCCACTCATTCTCATATTATTTGATCACAGATTGTAATACTTGCCTTGGAATTTCTTTTTATACTTTCTGTGTAATGTATTGAGACTTTGCTTCGGTCTTTCTAGATAATCCTCCTAACTTTCACTTTTCAACATGATGCTACAGTACCATGCATATGGCTCATGGTAGAGATGGTGTTCTTTAAATCAACAGCTTTAACCATTTTTTTCCTGCCTGAACATTTTGGCCAAATGGTTTGACTTTTATTTCATCTGACAAGAGAAGCCAGTATTTTTTTTTAATGTAAACAAGCACAACAGCCTTTCAGTAACCATGACGATGGTGGACTCACTACTGGTGGATGTTCATATTTGGTTCATGACACCTCACTCACTCACACATCATCTATCCTATTTATCCTATATAAAGGGTTATGAAGGGCCTAGAGCCTATCCCAGGAGTCTGGCAATTTGGGACTGCCAATTAGCCTAATCTGCATGTGTTTGGACTGTGGGAGTCAAACTCAGACCCTGGATGTGTGAGGCGACTGTGCTGTGCACTTCTTTTCTGAATGGTGCTGTGTGTGTGTGTGTGTGTGTGTGTGTGTGTGTGTGTGTGTGTGTGTGTGTGTGTGTGTGTGTGTGTGTGGTTGCAAGCTTTTTATATTTGGATGTACCGTAAGTAGTTGTTCAGCTGCTGCTTGTACCCTCAGTTGCTTGTACTGTAAATTGCTCATGACTAGTAAATGGACTTGTAATGGTTCATAATGTTTTTGGCTTGGTTGGATTGTCGAAAAGAGCAAAAAAAAAAAGGGGGGGGGGGGAAATAGATGGCACTGGTTCTGAACCAAATGTTCACTCCTGATTAATTTCTAATCTTGACAATTGTCCAATTAGATGCTTCTAATTGTAATATTGTACATATTGGTGAATGTAAATCTTTGACCAACTGTAATTTTCATATAATGAATTCAAACTGAAAATTTGAAATTGAAGTTAAATTTGGAATAAATTGTTTCAGTAACATATTTGAATGTCTTTAGTCTTTAGTTACCTTTTTGACCTCATATTGTTCAATTCAATTCAATTCAATTTTATTTACATAGCGCTTTTAACAATGGTCATTGTCTCAAAGAAGCTTCTTATATAAAATGTATCATAGCCTTTGAATTTTTTCACATGGGAAAGTTGAAGGCTTGGTGATATCTCAATAATGTGATGAACAGCATGCTGTTTCATAGATGTTCCACCACATTAACTGTTTCTTGAATTCAGTACCAGTCAAACGTTTGGGAACAAGTTTGGATTTATTTCCTACAATCCAAAAAAAAGCACTGTCTTTTCTTTAAATATATGAAATAACACTAATAACAATATGGGCATTAAGCAATTAATTAACAACACCAACAGTTAATTGTTATTTTAAAGCATGAGGGGCAGCTGTTCTGGAACAGTTCTTGCAAGACCCATCAAGCACCATGATGAAACCGTCTCTCATGACGACCAAAACTTACATCTGCTGCAGAGGAGAAGTTCATTTAGAGTTACCAGCTTCAAACACCAATTAACAACCAGCAACTCAGATTATAAACATTATAAAGGCTTTACAGAGCACAAGTAGCAAATACAATACAGTAAATCTCAACATTAACTGTTGAGATTATTGCATACAAATATTGCATTATTGCATATGGACGCCTTCAGCTTTGTTTTAATTCAATTCAATTCAATTTTATTTATATAGCACATTTAACAATGGTCATTGTCTCAAAGCAGCTTCACAAAAATGAAAGAAAATTCACAAAAAATGAAAAAAAAAATTTTGAAAAGAAAATAATTGGAAGTGTGTATGTGTGAGAAAAATGTGTCTAGATAATAATGAGACGAATGAATGATGAATGAAATGTCTCTGATGAGCAAGCCAAGGGTGACGGCGACGGTGGCAAGGAAAAACTCCCTGAGATGGCATTAGGAAGAAACCTTGAGAGGAACCAGACTCAACAGGGAACCCATCCTCATTTGGGTGATAACAGATAGAAATGATATAACATCTTGTGTGTTGTGCAGGTGAAAATTCAATATGACAGAAATTATTTAAATTGACATGAAGACCAGTTCAGCATAGGGACGAGTCAGTAGGTGCAGAGGGCAGATGAGGTCTGGATCACTGGAAGCACAGGAGCAGCATGTGTAGCTCCAACCATATAAAGCTGAATCCAGCTGGAGCTGGTCCTTCTCTGGATGCCTCAGAAACCTCGCAGGGTCGGCCTTTGTCTACTGAAGCTGGCACAATCTCCCGATGCCTCGGGATATGTAGAGAAATACAGAACAGATGGGGAGAATTAGCGCAGTTGCCATTCGGAATAGGTGTACTGGAGTATGAGGTTATGGGATGAGTTATGTGTATGTCAGATTATGAGGTTATGGGATGAGTTACGTGAATGCCAGATTAAAGAGATGCGTCTACTTTTGAACTGGGAGACCGTGTCTGCTCCTCGAACACTGTCTGGAAGGCTATTCCAAAGCTTTGGAGCTAAATATGAAAATGCCCTACCCCCTTTTGTAGATTTTGAAATTCTGGGAACTACCAGAAGTCCGGGGTTTTGTGATCTTAAGGCGCGTGGTGGATTGTAGCGTATCAGAAGACTGGTTAGGTATGTGGGAGCTAAACCATTTAAGGCCTTGTATGTAAGTAATACTATTTTGTAATTTATTCTAAACTGAACAGGTAGCCAGTGCAGGGATGATAATATTGGGGTTATATGATCATATTTTCTGGATCTAGTGAGAACCCTGGCGGCTGCATTTTGGACTAACTGAAGCTTGTTTATTGAGGATGCAGGACAACCACCTAGCAATGCATTACAATAGTCCAGTCTGGAGGTCATGAATGCATGAACTAGCTTTTCTGCATCAGATACGGATAAGATGTTCCTAAGTTTGGCAATATTTCTAAGATGGAAAAAGGCTGTTTTTGTAATATTTGAAATGTGATTTTCAAAAGACAAGTTACTGTCTAATATTACGCCCAGGTCTTTTACTGCTGAGCTGGTAGTAACAGTACATCCTTCTAAGCGCAGGCTGAATTGTGAAAGCTGCTGTGTGCTGGTTTTTGGGCCAATAAGTAATATCTCTGTCTTATCTGAATTTAATAAAAGAAAGTTATTGGTCATCCAATCTTTTATGTCCTGGACACATTCAGTTAATCTAGACAACTTAGATATTTCGTCTGGTTTTGTTGAAATATATAATTGGGTATCATCAGCATGACAATGGAAACTAATCCCATGTCTTCTAATGATGTTACCCAAGGGAAGCATGTATATTGAGAACAGCAGAGGTCCTAAAACTGACCCTTGTGGGACCCCATATTTCACTGGCATTACACTAGACGGTTTTCCATTCAGATCTACAAAATGGTATCGATCAGACAGGTATGATCTAAACCATTTTAATGCCTGTCTCTGAATACCTATATGATTTTGTAAGCGATCTATGAGAATATTATGATCTACAGTGTCGAATGCAGCACTAAGATCGAGCAGGACTAGCAATGAGATGCAGCCTTGGTCTGAAGCTAAAAACAAGTCGTTTGTAATCTTAACTAGTGCAGTTTCTGTGCTATGATGGGGCCTGAAACCTGACTGAAATTCTTCAAGGATGTTGTTATCCTGCAAGAATGTGCAAATTTGAGCTGATACTACTTTTTCTAGTATTTTTTATATGACCGGAAGGTTTGAAATCGGTCTGTAATTTGTTATTTCATTCACGTCCAAATTTGATTTTTTAAAAAGCCGCTTAATAACTGCTACTGTAACTTGAAAGGTTTAGGGATGTGACCTAGATATAATGAAGAATTAATAATGTTTAGAAGTGGCTCTTCAACCGTAAGCATCACTTCTTTTAAAAATCTGGTTGGGATTGGGTCTAACAGGCACGTTGTTGATTTAGCCGATGTGATAAGTTTATACAGCTTACAATGTAAAAAGAAGTAAAAACCAGGAAAGTCCATCGAATTGGAAGGTGTGTCCCAACTTTTGACTGGTAGTGTAAACTGTTTTGAAACAATGACATTGCATTGAAATTAAAAGTCAATCATCCTACAGTGCATGTTGTTGGACTGTAGAACGAAACTGGAGAACCTCCAAACAAACTCTAAGCACATGGAGCAGTGTCGAGGTTTTATGCCCCCAAGCCTTGGAAGTGCAAGGCGACAGTCTACGTACAGTAAGTCACATCACATATACAAGTCTTATATACCAAATGCTTTATAATAGACATAATCTACATGGAAATGAATCGACTTTGGCGTGAAAACTATAACATGTTTCAGGCTACACCACTGTTGATTATTTTCCAGTATCAGCATATCTTGTTGTTTCATTCTTAATGTACATTATGTACATACTGTTAAACTTACTGCTATATTTTATTTCTAGTCCTTCATACATTAATCATTTGTATTTTTTTATAAGAAATGGAACCGGATCGCAGTCTGTAGGATATAGAAAGCATGTGTTTGGTAAACATGTACGCTTTGGCATTACAAGAAAAACTTTGGTATTCTAATTCGGCTTCTTTGACATTGTGTGCCTGTTTTTTTCCGCTTTACCCAACAAGCCAGCAAAAGTCACTGTTAGTGGGAGGAATAAATGTGGCAGACTGTCCGCTTACTTAAATAAATGTACACAGAAAAAAAAAAGAGAAAAGGGCATTCAAATGAGATGGGTAGAGCTATTGGGGTGGAAAAGACAAGACTGCGAGTGACCTGCTTTTGTTGCACAAATAGGACACGTAGCCCATATCCCTCAACATGCCAGTCGTTTATCAAAATCTTACACAGCAGCACCTACTTTAGTTTGGGATTGTTTTGTTACATTATGTTGTGTTGTTGGACATTACGATTTATAAGGTAACGAAATAATGAGTATGAGCCAAATGACTGAAGAAGGTAAAAAAAAAGACTCTCCCTCTCTCCCATTGTTAATAAGAACAAATCCGTTCTCTTTAAAGTTTGCTTTGACAAAAGCACTCCATAGAAACGTCCTCCCACGCATTCCCACCACATCTTATTGCCTTTTTTGTAACGTTATTACCTAGGCAGAAAAAAAAGGACAAGCCGAGTTAAAACGAGAAAACTAATGCCAGGATTATTAAATGACAAATCCAGCCTTTGTCTCTAGACAGAAGTCCTGCCGCTGGCCAAGACGGACAAAGAGCGATGCAAATAACTTGAAACGAGAGCAAGTGCTGCTCTCCAAGTTTAGGGATTATGAAGTCGGAAGAGGTAGAGCCGTGGGGACAGTAAAGGAAAAAAAATGAATGTGTTTAGAAAAGCAGCATACAGTTTAGAGAAGAACTTGATCAGAACTTTCTTGTAGTTAATGAATCACAAACAACTGGCAATAAATTGCAAGTTTTTATTAGTATTATGAAAAACGTGTTTGGTCTACACAAGGAAACGAGATGTTATTAACACTCATTTAACACTCATTACTGTATATTCACGCCTGTATTCATAAGAAAAATAAAGTCTTGGAAGTTCAGCATTCTAAATAATATTTCTTCATAGACGTTATTTAAATATTCATGCCACGAAATGATTTCCAACATCTTCTATTAGCACATTTTCCAGGTCCTTAAAGTGTAACACATCATGCTGAGTGAATTAAATCCTTATTTATTACGAATGTCATGAAATAGCTTTGATCTTCAGCTTCACAGCAATTTAGCAGTGAAGCTCTGATTAGCCTTGATTAGTTCCTTTTGTCAGGTATCATGTCTTTTCAAAAAGATCCTCAGGAAAATTTCTCATTAAAATTTTATTGTGTCCAAAAGTCTGTGACCACACTGTGAATATGAGATTTTTCCTTCTTTTTTTTTTTATTTAATTTGTAATTCAAAATATTTCAAACAAATCACGTAAATGTTCAATATCTTAAATATTTTATATATTTTATATCTATGACCTGTACAATCTGTATTATATTTCTACATTACTATACATTTTTAATATTTGATATTAATTGCAATTTCTGAACATATTTTTCTTATTTCAAGTTCTTTTTGTTTTTCCTTTAGCATACGTTTTACTCTCATTCTTTCATTCTCTACACCACGTAATCTACAGGGTCACGAGGCGGGGGTATGCCCTGGATGGAGTGCCAATGCACTGCAGGGCATACATGCACGCACACACACACACACACACACAACACACACACACACATGCTCATTCACACACTACGGGGATTTAGGGAACGCCAATTAGTCTTTGGACTGTAGGAAGAAATCAGAGCACATGGAGGAAACCCACCAAGCACAGGGAGAACATGCAAACTCCATGCACACAGACTTGAGGCGGAAATCAAACCCAGACCCTGGAGGTGCAAGGAACAGTGCTAACAATTAAGCCACCATGCTTACCATTTAAATAATAATAATAATAATAATAATAATAATAATATATATTATATTATAAAATATATTCTTCTTCTTCTTCTTCTTATTATTATTATTATTATTATTATTATTAGTAGTAGTAGTAGTAGTAGTAGTAGTATATTATTATTGTTGTTGTTGCTGTTTTGGTCACAGAGCCATAAGGAGCATTTCGCTACATGTCATGTTTATGTAAGTGATTGAATAAAATGAATTTGTATTTATATATTTATGAAAACTCACATGCATTCATAACAAATCAACCTACTATAGATGAACACAATTTGTAAATTTTATGGTTTTTAAAGAACATTTTGACGTAGATTTTTATAAAAAGGATTTTTTTTTTGTAAATGCAACCATTTTCATTCATTCATTCATTTTCTATACCGCTTAGTCCTGTGTTCAGGGTCACGGGGGACCTGGAGCCTATCCCAGGAGACTTCGGGCACTAGGCGGGGTACACCCTGGACAGGGTGCCAATCCATCGCAGGGCACACACACATACACACACTCACACACCCAATCACACACTACGGGCAATTTAGGAACGCCAATTAGCCTAACCTGCATATCTTTGGACTGTGGGAGGAAACCGGAGTACCCGGAGGAAACCCACCAAGCACGGGGAGAACATGCAAACTCCATGCACACAGAGACGGGAATCGAGCCTGGCCGGGGAATCGAACCCAGACCCTGGAGGTGCAAGGCGACAGTGCTAACCACTACACCACCGTGCTGCCTGCAACCATTTTCACTTGTATGAAAAAACATTTCCCATCTTTATTCGGTTTTCGTTCATTCCCGGTAAGAACAAAATGAAAATAGATTAATAAATAAATAATGAAATGATTAAATAAATGAAAAATTATAATTATAAAGTGCCTTCTCATTTTTTAAAAATCTGATTTTAAACTTTTATTTAAGACTTGGTCCTAATTCACTGTCTTTTTACTGATGCAATGTCTAATAATAATTATAATAATTTGCATATTTTATTATTTAATTAGTTAGTAGCTGAACTTACCTCAGAACTCTCCCACTGCCATAAATACAATATCAGTTCATAAAATGCTAAATAGACTTAGCCGAACCTGCTAACTTTAAACTGTTTGTTTAATGTGCAAACTGAAAAAAAATGTGTATTATAATGAAATATTTAAGTCTATGTACTGTAGGTAGAGTTCTGCTTAACCTTAAGGAATAAATTTGCAAGCTGATTTCACTATTACCTTTAAAGTCTTGGTATGCCTTTTGCAATGAAATGATACCTATGGGGTGGCATGGTGGCGTAATGATTAGCACTGTCACCTTACACCTCCAGAGGCTGGGTTCTGTGTGCATGGAGTTTGCATGTTCCCCCTCTGCTTTGTGGGTTTCATCCAGGTTCTCCAGTTTCCTCCCACAGTTCAAAGACATGCAGATTAGGCTAATTGGTGTTGCCAAATTGGTCGTAGTGTGTGATTGAGTGTGTGTATGTATGTACAGTAAGTGCCCTGCAATAGATGTGCTGTCTCATGCCCTAAGTCCCCTGGGATAGGTTCAAGCACCCTGCAACCCTGTAAGCAGAATAAAGCGGTATAGGCGATGAGTCAGTGAGTGAGTTCAAACTATGGGCACATTTGATGGCCATTTATGGCTAACTCATGCAAATGCTAAGAAAGTAAAGGAACATTGTATGCTTCTTTTATGGAATGAAAAATAAAATAATTTTAGGCATTTAGTTCCACCAAATAATGGAAAGCATGTCAGACCAAACATAAACAGATCGACATTCTCCAAACTATTATGTGGTTATATTTTTTTCACTGTAAAGCACAACTCTGAAAACAAAATGAATGGCATTAAGAATTTCGCGAAGCAATTCCTTTATGCCATAATGTCGAATGTCTATGAGTGCAACACGGACCCGCTGTGCTGTAATTTGTTTCCCTCTGAAACAAATATAAATCACCATCAAGGGTTCTATACTTTTGGGATGTCCTCATCTGAATCCTGCTGCTCTCGAAGAGGGCCGAGAGCTCTCCGAGTCATCAATCAAACGGCGTGCAGCTCAAGCTCCCTGATTCCCAAATGAAATTTTCTACAGCAGATGTCCTACGAAGACTGATGTCCAGGTGACCAGGACCCGAAAAGGCACCAATCAGCCAAGCGCGAGAAATGTAGGTGATCTGTGAGTCCCATTTTACCCATAAGCACCTTACCAGTGGCAAATAAGAAGAACTTCATCTGGCTTCACATGGAGCAACAGATTAGATATTGTGTTGGTCTGTACAAAAGAATTTGGGTTTATGGTTAATTAGCTATGACATATAGTGAATGGCATAGAGCTTAATGTTCTCTAAATCATCTTACTTACACGTAATGGTGAAATGTTATCAAGAACACGGCCAATAATGGGGTCCAAGTGGTTCCACCTTCGTTCTTATAACTAGTAGCTACATCAGCACATTTTAATGGCCTGAATTTGCAGTTCTGAAATGCTTTAATGATTTCTTTTTTGCTTCTTTTGTAAAATGGAAAAGAAGAGGCCACTAGACTTTTAGAGATGCTTTTAACTCATGAAGCAGAAACACTTAACTTTTACTGCTCTCGTTTCGACTCTTCTCACTTTTAGCCAACAAAAGGCTTGTTTATTGAAAGTACGCATGCACGCAATTAGACATGCTTAATTACTGATGTCAACGCTGTACGACAGTGTTCTTCCTTCGCACAACAACCTTATACAGTAAAGCATAGTACACAATAATACCATTATTACCCATGACAAGTGCAAATTAGGTGCTATTAAGGGTCATTAGCCCAGACCTGTACACTTCACAAAGACTGTTTCTTGGAAACAAGCCCTTAATAATGCCTACAAAAGAAAAAGTTGAATGATTATAGGGTGTGTGTCTTAGTCATAGTCCTGCTATATGATTTAATCCTGCCTTTAAAACTGCTAGCTGCTAATTCTTTAGCAATAAATCGTGGTAATGTAAGTTCAGCCAGTTTCAGGATTTATTCGCACATATACATTAATGCGCAGTGAAACATTCTATTCTTTACATATCCCAGCTTTTTGTTGGAAGGCAGGGGTCACAGCATTTTAATGGCACCCCTGGAGTAGACAAGGTTAAAGGTCTTGCTCAAGAGCCCAACCATGAGAACCTAGCAGAGCTGGGGCTCGAACCACCAACCTTCTGATCAGTAATTAAGAGACTTAACACACTAAACCACCACTGCTTCCTATACAGTCCACATCAATATATCATGTAATGTATTTTTATCAGGGTATCATGCAACATATTTGCTTTACTTGCAACTAATACAAGACTAGATGGCTAGCCCTGAGTTCACCTGTAGGCGTGTAGCATCCGCTAGCACAGATGCTTGCATGTCTGAGCACTGTCTGGCTTTTTTAAGTACTGATATGAGATGCTTCTGTAGTGCTAATACACGTTTGTATAAAATTGATTTCATGTTGCAGTTAAAACCAGAACTATTTAAGACTGTGGCTTTGCTGCCTATGTTAAATGTAAGATAAATGCAGGTAGGTTTGAAAAACTTTTAAAGCTTTGAAAAGGTTCTCTAGATAACCCATACACACGTAAACTGAAAATAAATCAATTTAATTATCTTTTATTATCTAATAATATTTATAATCTCACTATAATACAAGCTGCCAAATTAACCAAAACACATACTGTATGGTACAGGATTCTACTTAGCTAGCTAACATTTTCAGCCATACCGTATGATATGATACCGTATGATCACCGGACATTTTTCCCCCCTTAGAACTGCTGATTTCACATAAATTAAAAGAAAAGTTAGTGGAAATTGTAGAAAAAGTCACTATACAGTATACCTGATGAAATAAAATTTCCACACTTTTTTTTTATCTAGCTAGCCTAGCTATTAGCAGCCTACTGGTGCTTGTTGAAAATATGCTATACTGTATGTAGTCAAGTTTATTATGGCTGTATATTTAAAGTAAAAAAAAAAATTATAATAATTAAGGACAAACACAATAACTTTGAAATATGTTTAAGGTTTAAAGTAAATACCCAGAAGGAAACCTGACGTTGGATGAACCATTTATAATTTGGTTGAAATGATGTTGGAACGACATTTACCGTCAGAACAGCGACGTTACTAAAAGTTGGAATGACTTTGCTAAAATGACAAATTGTCACATTCTGCTATGATGTTGGACTGTGGGCTTGGTGTTGAGGCATAAATGCAGAGGGGATGCAGTGAAACAAAAGAGTCTTTAATGATAATCAAACAATCATGAACAAAACATGAACTAAGAGAGTTGGCTTGGAGCATAAGAAACATAACCCAAATACTTAGACGTAAGACTAGGGATTACATACATTGATTCACAATACAGACATGGGATACAAACTGGACAAGACAAGACACACGAAACAGTCTAACGGACTAAACATTAGGGACTATGCATGCAAGGGATAAACAAACACAAGACAGGCTTGGCTAGGTCTATTGGCTGAGCTGCACATTAGCTGCTAAGCTAGCTCATAGCTAATCAGACTAATGGCTACACCAGCCAGTAGCCTGAGACACAAGGGAATGAACAGACAAGGTACACAGCAGACTAGGTTATGAAACAGACTAAGAACTCTAAAGGTTAGTGGCTAAAGATGTTAGTACCTAAACAGACTAAGAGCTAAGCAGACAATGAGACTAGACAGACACGAAGACTAGACAGACTAAGATCTAGACATGTTAGTATCACCCTCATTAGTATTGAAACAGACTACTAGCTAAACATGCAATGGGGGTTACTTACACAAAAGGGTAAACACAAAAGGCTAATTCTCCTAGAGGCTAATCCTGCTAGGAGACACAGAGACAAAGAGACATAAACTAAATCAAAGCAAATACAAACTTAACTTAAAGTGCTCCTGAAACCAAAAGCCAACTATCATGAAATCAAACTAAAACAAGGAAACAAAACCCACATAACAGAAATTAATGCTCGACCCAGTTTCCCAGAACAAACAGGTATTTATAAAAGTGCTAATGAGCCTCCTCAGTTCAGGTGAGTATCCATGTCACCTGACCGAGGAGGCTTCTGGGAAACTGAGTCTAGGAACCAAAACTACAAAGTAAAAACACTGCCCTCTAGTGGGCAACCCTCACACAAATATTGAATGAATGACCTAAACATTGCAAATATGTAGCTCCTATAATAATTGAACCTGCACCCTTTATTTGGAGCATTTATTAACATATGTTCGCAGAACCTCCGTTCAACCTTTCTGTTGTTGTTTTTTTCTTTCAGAACTATTACTGTGGAGTGTATCATGGATCCCAAAATATCATAATACGGTGTGTGCTATGCTGTGTGTTACGTGTTGTTACAGCATTTATATACATTTGTACTTATGCTTATTGTGCTTCTTTGTGATCCAGTGGTGATTATGTAATGTTCTTACTGCAGAGCCCAGGGTTTAAGTCCTGCCCATGCCAGTGGTTTGGTATTAAAATGTTTTTGTGCTAAGGACATCCGTTCAACATTATCCCATCTATCCCAAACTAATGCCAATCAAAGTAACTTGCTTCTCAAAGGTAACCTAATATTAACATTGTCAATATTAACCTAATGATAACATGATCAAATTAAAAAAAGGTTGACACAGCCAAGATTTTTAAAAATTATTTTAATCATTTAACTTTTAAATATTTACAGTATATTATCTTCTTTGCAGAGAAATAAACTAAAATAAATAAATTGTTAGGTACAGTTTATTTAATTGTAACTCTGTTGAATGTGTTCAACCTTACCATTAATTTTATAACCATTACGTGTTATATATATATATAATTGTTTTTTTATTTTCAAGATTTTACTTAAGTGGAAATTCTGCTCTTAATTTAAATATGTTGATACATGAATCGTGTTTTATCAGTTTTTTTTTTCCTAGAACACACAAGATAATGGTGCACAGCACACTAAGTACAGTATACTGTATGACCTACGGTAGCTTGAGACATACTGTACTGTACAAGATCGATCACTTGTCTCTCTTTGAAATAGGTCAGAAGCAAGAAATCCAAGCACAGATTAAACTTGGCTATGCAGGATTTTTTATCGTGTGTGCTATTGATAGGTTCCCTTAGTCTTAGAAAATGATTAGACAAAATATAAAAAATACATCACCTATAGTCCCTTATAGACCTGTTGACGAGTCTAGGCTCATACAGTACTCCTCCTTTAATCAGACTTATAGTGACCAGCAAGGTCTGTGAACACGTTTAACATCTGAAGTTTTATACACACATAAATCTTCTCAATTTCATCTAGATAGATACTCTATCTACAGTATCTATCTATCTATCTATCTATCTATCTATCTATCTATCTATCTATCTATCTGTCTGTCTGTCTGTCTGTCTGTCTGTCTAATCTAATTCTCAGATAAGCAAATTACAACAAGGTAAAGTCTATCAATTGTTTCTGACATTTCCTATATCAAGTATAAGAGCCAGGGATACTGGATTACCTCATTTCTCGATGGACCCTTTAATCTGTGGGTAAGGAACAGGTGGGCCTCCAGCTGTTCCCCCAGCACACCGCCATCACCCTCCGAGCCAGATGGAGCTCCACCACACTTCCTAAAACATTGCTTTGAATGTGGATGTCCTACGATATGACAAATGGCTTTATTAATGTGCAGTTCTTCAGATAACGCCGCCGGATGGGGTATGTGTCTGTCTCGGCTTGTTTTCAGTGCAACATGTCAGTAAATGCTGTTCACTGAGCTGTATGTTGCTGCAGATGGCACTTTGTCGTAATTACAGTAGAGGTGTGATTATACCTGATAATGAACACAAAAAAACGGGGTATGAAGAGAGTGCTCCTTTGGTTAGTTACACAGTACATATGTGTGGCATACTGTATAAATAGCATGCATTGAATTACAGAGAGAAGGAGTTACATAATAATCATGATTAACAGGTATACACATGAGCAGACACACACACACACACACACACACACACACACACACACACACACACACACACACACACACTTGTCATACTCAATTTAAGGTGGTTTTGAATAATTAATTATATTGAGATGAAGTTATAATGTATAATGTATAAAGTACAAATTTAACTCCAGATTTTTCCCCAGAACTAGCTACATTGCTAAACTATATGGCCGTTAGCCTTACAGCTAGTTATAGTCAAGATAATTATAGAGAAATTTGTTAAATATGGACTAAATACACAAAAGATACCAACAAAGTTTAGCTCAGTGGGACGGCAGACGCTTCATATGAGTCTCTGACCAAGTTTGGAATGCATTTTTTCATGGAACGAGGGTTGTAGAATTACTTCAATAATAACTTCAATTCAATAATTTTTTTTTGTATAGTGCGCTTAACATTTGACATTGTCGCAAAGCAGATTTACACAATAAAAATTATTTTGGTTAATTTCTTACAAAGAAGTTGGTATGAAATGTGAATGTGTATGAATCAAAATGATAAGATTGTGCCTGATGAGCAAGCCGAGGACGACAATAGGAATAGGAGAAGAACCAAACTCAACAGGTAACCCATCCTCATTTGGGTGATAACGGATAACAGCAATTGATCTGCAGTCATACTGTGTGTTGAACTTACTGTGGAGACTGAACTTACACACTTTATGGCCTTCACTGAAAATTTGTAACTGCTAATACTTTAGTGTAATGTACTTATATGTACTTATACAGTATGCACCTCAATTTTGATTTATGACAGACTGAACTATTCATTTAACCTTGGAAAACCCAGGATAAATAATTTGTTATTCCAACATGACTCACATTCTGTTTAAATAAAATCGACAAGATGCCAAGTTTTTCCAAGATGATAACATTTTTCTTGTCAATAATCCAGGATTATTTTAACATGTCTAGCTAATTTCAGTCAGTATCTCTTCCACAACTGTTAGTCCCACCCCACTGAGTTACTGTGGAAACATGGGATTTGAAGCAAACCTACTCCATTTGGTTAGTTTTAATTTTAATGACATTTTGATCTAAGCTTTAATCTTACAGAACCCTGTTGGGTTGAAACATCAAACAAGGATGATACTTCTGCTTTAGAGTAAACGTCCAGATTTGTATAGAATTTAATTATCTTGGGATTTGATTTTACAACTTGTTTATGCCATTAAAAAATAACTAATACATGACCTTTTCCTGATATTCTGCATGCAAAGGGGAAAGCACTTCCATCCAAAGAGCCATGGCTTACCCTTTCATCAAGAATGACACGAAAAGCATTTTTAATTACACGTCTACATTTCTGGGATGCATCTTTTCATTAGCATCATTGATTTTCATCCTC
The DNA here is from genome assembly GCA_030522415.1 of Channallabes apus. NCBI lineage: Eukaryota > Metazoa > Chordata > Actinopteri > Siluriformes > Clariidae > Channallabes > Channallabes apus. The sequence goes on from CM060109.1 coordinate 16,329,711, forward strand.
AGTGGTGGGTGTTAAACTTTAATTTATTTATAGCATTCTTATTCATAGCATCACTAAATCATATTTCAGTAAGAGGATTATTTAAAAAAATTCTCAATATATTCAAACATTGTAGAAATTCTGTAGAGGGAAAAGTTTACGTGTTAAGATGTTGTGCATAGTGACTGTTAATATTCTACAGTTGATTTCTTACAGCAGGAGCAGCAAAATGAAAACCACAAAATACTGTATATTTGCAAAAGTATTCAGCCCCCTTAAACTTTTCCACATTTTGTCACATTACAGCCACAAACATGAATCAATTTTATTGGAATTCCACGTGAAAGACCAATACAAAGTGGTGTACACGTGAGAAGTGGAACGAAAATCATACATGATTCCAAACATTTTTTTTTACAAATAAATAACTGAAAAGTGGGGTGTGCATAATTATTCAGCCCCCTGAGTCAATACTTTGTAGAACCACCTTTTGCTGCAATTACAGCTGCCAGTCTTTTAGGGTATGTCTCTACCAGCTTTGCACATCTAGAGACTGAAATCCTTGCCCATTCTTCTTTGCAAAACAGCTCCAGCTCAGTCAGATTAGATGGACAGCATTTGTGAACAGCAGTTTTCAGATCTTGCCAAAGATTCTCGATTGGATTTAGATCTGGACTTTGACTGGGCCATTCTAACACATGGATATGTTTTGTTTTAAACCATTCCATTGTTGCCCTGGCATTACAGTATGTTTAGGGTCGTTGTCCTGCTGGAAGGTGAACCTCTGCCCCAGTCCCAAGTCTTTTGCAGACTCCAAGAGGTTTTCTTCCAAGATTGCCCTGTATTTGACTCCATCCATCTTCCCATCAACTCTGACCAGCTTCCCTGTCCCTGCTGAAGTGAAGCACCCCAGAGCATGATGCTGCCACCACCATATTTGACAGTAGGGATGGTGTGTTCAGAGTGATGTGCAGTGTTAGTTTTCCGCCACACATAGCGTTTTGCATTTTGGCCAAAAAGTTCCATTTTGGTCTCATCTGACCAGAGCACCTTCTTCCACATGTTTGCTGTGTCGCCCACATGGCTTGTGGCAAACTGCAAACAGGACTTCTTATGGTTTTCTGTTAACAGTGGCTTTCTTCTTGCCACTCTTCCATAAAGGCCAATTTTGTGCAGTGCACGACTAATAGTTGTCCTATGGACAGATTCCCCCACCTGAGCTGTAGATCTTTGCAGCTCGTCCAGAGTCACCATGGGCCTCTTGGCTGCATTTCTGATCAGCGCTCTCCTTGTTCGGCCTGTGAGTTTAGGTGGATGGCCTTGTCTTGGTAGGTATACAGTTGTGCCATACTCCTTCCATTTCTAAATGATTGCTTGAACAGTGCTCCGTGGGATGTTCAAGGCTTTGGAAATCTTTTTGTAGCCTAAACCTGCTTTAAATTTCTCAATAACTTTATCCCTGACCTGTCTGGTGTGTACTTTGGACTTCATGGTGTTGTTGCTCCCAATATTCTCTTAGACAACCTCTGAGGCTGTCACAGAGCACCTGTATTTGTGCTGACATTAGATTACACACAGGTGCACTCTATTTAGTCATTAGCACTCATCAGGCAATGTCTATGGCCAACTGACTGCACTCAGACCAAAGGGGGCTGAATAATTACGCACACCCGACTTTTCAGTTATCTATTGTTAAAAAGTGTTTGGAATCATGTATGATTTTTGTTCCACTTCTCATGTGTACACCACTTTGTATTGGTCTTTCATTTGGAATTCCAATGAAATTCATTCATGTTTGTGGCTGTAATGTGACAAAATGTGGAAAAGTTCAAGAGGGCCGAATACTTTTGCAAGCCACTGTATATGAATTAAGTATACAAAATAAAAAGCAAAAACAATTTTTTTAGTATTTTATTGACCGGAGTTTAAACAAACCAAACAGGTGTGCCACCTACAGCATACATATGACCTCATACAGTATATCACACAAGACTATATATCACAGTGTCTAACTGCTAATGGCTAACCTGACCTTCTTCAGCTCTTAGCTTTATTCTCTTTTATATCACTAAGTATTAACGAGGTCATTGTGAATTAACAATAATTTTCCCTAATTGTATTTATCAGGTGTGGTGAGAGAGGTGGGAAAAGCCTGACAATGGAAGTGAAATGCTTGATAAGGGCCCAACCATGGACCTTTCCTGTCCCTGCATTCTGATTGGTTAGTAAAAAGCAGTTCCACAAAGGACCAGTTGAGGGCAGTTCATTTAAAGCTACAGTACAGACACCGAAACAGCATGTTTGGAAAAGGAGTGAAGCAGAAACGAAATCAAGCAACCAGATTACCAGACACATTTTGGAGACCTATAATACATATGCAAATAATGTAATATGTGTAATATGTGACAGTTACAAAATTACATTCTTTGATTACAAGACATTAGAATCTTGGTTTTTAAATTTTAATTATTCATTCATTCATTTTCTATACCGCTTAATCCTGTGTTCAGGGTCGCGGGGACCTGGAGCCTATCCCAGGAGACTTCGGGCACTAGGCGGGGTACACCCTGGACAGGGTGCCAATCCATCGCAGGGCACACACACATACACACACTCACACACCCAATCACACACTACGGGCAATTTGGGAACGCCAATTAGCCTAACCTGCATGTCTTTGGACTGTGGGAGGAAACCGGAGTACCCGGAGGAAACCCACCAAGCACGGGGAGAACATGCAAACTCCATGCACACAGAGACGGGAATCGAGCCTGGCCGGGGAATCGAACCCAGACCCTGGAGGTGCAAGGCGACAGTGCTAACCACTACACCACCGCGCCGCCGCAATTTTAATTATATAATGCATAATGTATTTTTTGCCACGCTGCTTCTCCATCTTTAATTGCTGAGGTGTTGCTTTTATTAACAACAGTATTTTATATCCATTGTATAATTACATTTATTATTTGGCTGTTAATTAATAATTAGTCATTTTGAGCTGAAATGGAGAAAGTATCTCTCTCATTCGCTGCCATGTTGCCTTATCTTTTTATCTCGACTGCTGAGTCTTCAATATCACGTGTGTACACATGAGCCTCAGTTGGCCAGCGAGTGAGTACGTGTTCAAAATGGATCCATAATTTTTAGCAATTGCATGACAAGCGGGTGGCATGTTGGCTTAGTGTTTAGTATTGTCGCCCGTTTAATTCCCGCATCGTGACTGTGTGCTTTGAGTTTGCATGTTCTTCCCATGTTTCATGGGTTTCCTCCAACATGGATTTGCAGCCCATCAAGAGATGTCCTGGGACAGGCTCTAGTCCACATCGACAAGTTAGCCTGTATAGAGGATAAAAAAAATCTGTATAGATGATGAGTAAATGAGTGAGCGAGTGAGTGCTCCGAGTAGATCCGATGCTGTAAAATGACAAAATTAAAAGAGTGGCTTGAATCTTTCTTTGAACCAATCCCACACTCACAATTTGATTTTTCTATTTTTTAAATACTGGTGTCATGCAAAAATGAAAGAAAAGTACTAACCATGTTTAGTTTTTATATAATCACATCATTAAATGTGTATATACAGTAAATGTGTATTAGGTGTACCTAGCTTGTATAGTTAGCTTGCATTGCTAATCTGCCAATGTTGTACAACATGTTAGAGCAAAACCTAGCATGTACATCAAATCATCCATTATCACACTATGTAAATTTTTTTTGCTGTTGTTATTATTATTATTATTATTATTATTATTATTATTTAAACTTTTAGTGTACACGATTCTGGTTTTCAGAAGACCTCTACAGTATGGCAACAGTATCGAGGCACTTAAAGAAACTAGAAGTATCATGGCTGAATTGTACCATGCTACAGTAGTCTGAGCATAGATTGTGAGAGCTTTGCAGAAGGTTGCTCTTCTGACATGGTGTTTCTTCTACACTTCAGTTATTTCCAAACTCCATTCAATGATACTAATTAGTAATTCCATTTTCTAATCCACTTCATTGTTTCAATCCTTCTTGTTATCATCATCAGAGATTTTAAACAGTGACTAATTCATTATGTATAAAGGAAAAATTATGCCCAAAAATGATTCTAGCCATCCTGCTAAAGCAGCCCTATTAATAAAAATGTCCTGGGTTGTCAGGTGACCTTGACAGGAAAGTGCTAAGTGCTATACTGCAATGCAGGACTCGTGCGTCTGTGTGCTACAGCTGTCTTTTCTTCTGTACCTCTGTTTACCTCTCCAGACTCGCTTGGACAGAAATGGCGCTCGACCACCCAGAAGAAGGTTGTGCCTGGCACTCGGCCCAGTCCACTCACCTCCATCTGCACGCACCTGTGTGGCTCAGTAGGATTAAATCTACCACAGCTTACCATATATCATCATTAAAGCCATAATAACAATGACTCCGTGTACGATTGGACCTGACCGCTGTTTCCTGGAACCCAGGAAAGACATTGTAGGATTTCTTCTGCATAATCATATGAACATTTTAATTTATTTTTTTGGTCAGCGTTTCATTTATTATCCAATATACTGTAGCACTAGTTGTCAAACTGAGTCCTTCGGTGTTCAAGACTCCCCAAACACGGCCTTCAAAGAAGTCATTAATGTCTTGCAGTTAAACCGAACATTACAATGAAAAACAGCATCATCCACGGTGGCAAGAAGTCTTATTATATGACTATGTTGGCTTTTATGACCCACACTTCACCAGCCCACTTAATCACAGTCTTCAATATGATTAATTCCCAACCCCCTTCACCCTGGAGCACGAAACGCAACAAGCCTTGCATGGATGATTTCATACATAATTACCTCGATTACCTCTGAGAGCTCGAAGAACTTGAATGCGAGTTGCCTCTCATTTATTCCACAAAGGTTCTGAATTCAAAGTCCGTCCAGAAGTACATACAAATCCTCTTTATATTAATTAGAGTCAAAAGTTTGCACCGTGAAGTATTAAGTTTCACAGTTTTGATAGACCATGTGTAGAGAAACTTGTGGAACCACATTGTGTCATCCTTAGGGTGATGTTCTTAGCCGTACTCACGTTTGACCTTTCCAGCCATTCAGTGTATACTGCAACCTCCAACAAGATCATCCCAAACAGACACGGCTTGCTTAAAAGGCATGATCAAAATGTTACGCTGTTGAGCCGACATTATGTGACTTGGACCTTGCGTGAAAGGTTTCATGCCAGAATCACGAAGAAATTATTGAGGTCTTGACACCATCAATTGGATGTCACGGAAATGCAGGATTAATTGGATCAAGATGAGACAGATTTGTACAAATTGCATTAGTGTCAGTCTTTATTAAAGCTGAATAAAAACATAGCTGTGCTGTACTTCAGGCTGCTTTCTCGTCATAAAATGACAGCATGACAGAATGATTTCACCCGCTCACCAACACATATCTGTAATTGCATGAAGAGCCACTGGAGCACATAATGCATTTCTTTTTCTCCAGGTAATATCCCTAGGTGCCAAAAACTGTTGATTGTCCAAGTCTTACCCCAGTGCTAGCCTCCTGGGTAGACCCCTTCAGAGTCACCTTACACACAGTGTAATTGGTTGCCATTGGTACAGATACGTGCAAAATCCCTGCCAGAAAGGCAGGTTGGTGGTGTGTGTGTGTGTGTGTGTGTGTGTGTGTGTGTGTGTGTGTTTGTGCGTGCGCATGTGTGTGTTTGGTTGTATTTCAGAAGAAAGCCTTTAAATTTCAGAGCATGCATTTAATCTGTTGTTTCTGACAATGTGGCTTCCTGAAGATACACCCTGACAATCGCTCCCAAGGGTGGATGAGAGCACCATTAGTCGTTCCAGATGTGTGAAGCTTGCAGCTGCTTCCCCTGCTTTATAACCATCCAGAGCTAGAATAAAAAGAAAAATAAAGAAATTCATATGCTTGTGCTAGCAAGGTTTTCTACTTGGGCTCATCATTAAACTTGAATTATGGGTAGATCTAGGAGCATGTCACCCATTTTGGTTCGCTTTGGATTAATTCTGTTATTTTATTGGCACATGAAGATATACACCAAACAGCCATAGCATTAAATCCTGACAGGTGAAATTAATAACATTGATTATCTCTTCACAGTGGCACCTGCCAATGGGTGGAATATATTAGGGAGCAAGTGAGCAGTCAGCTCTTTCCTGGAAGCCGGAAAAATGGGCAAGCGTAAGGACCTAGGCAACTTTTACAATTCCCAAACTGAGATGGTTGGACAGCTTGATCCAAAAACAAAAATTATCTCTAAACGGCATGTGTTGGTGGGAGCTCCTGGTAAGCTGTGGTTAGTGGTAACAAGTGTGGTAAAAAGTGGTACAAGGAAGAACAACCACTTGACCTGTGACAGGGTTACGGACACTCAAAGTGAGCAAATGCTCTTTCACAATTTGAGTACAGGAATATTCCCATGCTTTTATTGTCCAAATTTTGATCACTTTTCTTCCACTAAATTGACAGTTGCAGTAATTTAAAATATATTTAGTTGTTTTCTTTGCTTGATGCAACCCAATAATTTGACTCTCTTCAAATGGTGAGTAAATGACTAACGTGAGAACTCATTTCCCCATTATATAAAGAATAGCTAGCAAAATGTCAGAAGTATGTATATACAATGCTACTGTAGTTAAATTAAAGTGGAATTACTAAGTGGAATTTGGAGGAAATCTTTAAACATTAAAAAGATAGAATTTATCATGTGATTGAGATACATGCAGCTTATGCATGTCAGAACAATGTGCATGATTACAGTCTTAGACTATATTAATAGTCTCACTAGTATGAAATAGCGATGCTGACAGGAAAACGTCTGCTTATTTTCATTCCTGATGACATTCATGCTGTGGCTTGAATATACTATATGTTATACTGTATCTGAATATCTAGAATCTATTGTGTGTTTTAAGAGAATTGATGACATTTGAGTTTTATTGATGTGTCTCAAGACTTAGCATAAGCAGTATAAAGCTATGGTCCATTCTGTGCTAGCTTGTTAGCATGGAGAGAAACCATATTTCTTAGCATTCCGATACTGCTCCATTCAGGACAAGTTTTTAAAAACTATTTAGGAACTATTCAAGAACATGCCATGTTTCCATTTCACTAATGTTGGTTATCTCTATGTTTCGCTAGCTAATCAATATGGAGCAGTGCTGGCTCAGTGTTTAAAGGCTCTGAGTTACTGGTCAGAATTTCAGCAGTTTGAGCCTCAGGGGTGTCAGGTTGCTGCTGTTTGGCCCTTGAGCAAGGCCCTTAAGCCTGTCTGCTGCATCGGCACTGTACAGTATAATGCCTGAACCTGTGGTCTGACCCCAGCCTACTAAGAAAGCTGGGATATGTAAAGAATAAAGAATTTCACTTTACAGTATTGTATATGTGACGAATAAAGGCTCAACCTAACTTACGCAGAGCATTTTTTTTTACTTTTTTCTGACTAGTCTGTCTTTGTTAATCTCTCAGTGTTGTCTAGATGGAGTCCATTTTAGGTTTTCATGTGGTTCTGTACATTACAGTTCACTCCTGGGATCCAGTTCACATGTTTCCGATTTCCCTCTGCCTTATTATTCCCTGAACCATTATTTGAGTCATGGGCAAAGTAGTCCTGTTACTGTAGCTTAAAGCTTATTACCTCATGTTGCTTTGGGAAATGCTCATCCGATTGTTAGTGAATCTTGTGCCTGATTTTGGTCTTTAGATATTCACTCTTTGACTCTGAAGTTCGAGACTCATTTACTGTACCAGTGGTAAATGGTGTTGTGTACATGCTTATTAATAAGTAGGAAATGTTTTTGTTTATGAAACATTTTTTATTGAACAGAATTCTCAAAATAGAAGTTGTTGGTTAATTTTCTATAATTCGTGTAGTACAGTATAAAGGATAGGTTCAACATGCTCATTCTACTACATTTTTGTTGTTGTTTCTATAGTAACAGCTTGTACAGTACATTGGGCCTTGTACAGAGGATGCTGCATATAATCTAACATAATAGCCAGATTTTCAAAGATAATAACCAGATTTTAAAATTGACCATGAAAAACAACAAGAAGTCCCAACTTCAGAATAAAAATGGAGGTTTAGGGCAGAAGAGTTCAGTTTCTCATACAGATGACAAGCTTATTAATGTCAAGAAATGGAGGGATACCCCAGAGTGTCTCTGTTAATTCTCCATTAGAAATAATTCTCAGATAATAAATGTTTTGTACCCCCTCACTCCTTGTCCACTCCTTATCAAACACAACAATTCAGTGTCAGTGTAAATGGGCTACTGCTGAGCCAAACAGGGCTGAACCAGCACCCTGGACAGCACTAATATGCTCCAGAAAGGGGTGGGGTACCACAGGTCACCGGCATCAGCGAGGGTGAATTATTCAACATCCCTCTGTCGAATGTACTGTGTGCTACCTATAAAAGGGCCACTACAGTGCATGCTGGTGAGTAGGAAAAGGAATACACATGACACACTGTCCTCTCCCCACAAACTCAGATACCTACAAGATCCCCTGTGCATACACCCCACCAAGGAGCAGCCGCCACACCTGCGTCTCCGCTTCCCCGGTGCGCTCACCTTCCACTCCCGCCTGAGCACAGCGGCCCACATGGGCACGAATCGCCATCATACGCCTGTATGTATTGCCGACGACTTTTACCCACTGCCCCAAGCACCTGATCAACACGTGTGTGACTATGAGTCTTTCTCCATTTCTCCAATTTTGCTGAATGTTAATAAAACCACATGTTTGCACCGCACTTGTGCCTCCCAGTGTCCATGATTTCCGTGCCCACCACAAGCTTTACTGAGGTCACATTAGTGGTAAGATATAATTGAAAAATGGAAAAGGCACAAAAGGATTAAATAGCAGGAGTTTTTGTTTGTAGACACATATACTGGAGACCCATCTAAATGTATAAAATGGTTCCAAAGTTAATTCTGAATAATAGGCTTTCTTTAAAATAATATTAACGCTATTTGGGATGCCCCACACTTGCCACAGCTTTTCAACTGATTCGCACAATTAGATTTCAACAAAGGTTTTACATCAGGTGCCTTTCTTGTTAGGACTTAGGACTGGCACTTAGGATGTCCTTCAGGCCCACGGATGGGGCACTGGGATGCAAGCCCAGACCTTTCACATGGCAATCTACCACTGAGCCACCAATGTCCCACAAATATTTAAAACAGTAAAAGCACTTAGAAACAGAGGAATGTACAATTCAATTTTAGGACAAATTTGGATTATAAATATCAGGGTCTAATAATCACTGTCAGTTATCTGTACCAGAGTCTAGGGACATTTAATGGTGAACTCAAAACAATTTAATTGGGATGGACTCGGGCAGATGTCTCTGAGGACTTTTCGATAATTTCAGGACTGGAACTTTCTACAAGTCTACCTGAGTCTCCAATAACTACCTGGACTCCATTTTAACATCAATTATTATAGCTGAACTGCCTGCCGCCTAACACACTGTATAAATGCAGATCATTTCCTGCTTTCTGTTTCACCCAGATGAGGATGGGTTCCGTGTTGAGTCTGGTTCCTCTCAAGGTTTCTTCCTACTATATTACCATCTCAGGGAGTTTTTCCTTGCCACTGTCGCCCTCGGGCTTGCTCACCAGGGACAATCTGACCATTTTGATTCATACACATTCACATTCCATACAAACTTAAATAATTATTTTGATTGTGTAAAGCTGCTTTGAGACAATGTCAATTGTTAAAAGCACTATACAAATAAAATTTAATTGAATTGAATCTTTTGATGTGATATATATTGATACAGTACGAACTCTCTTTATTAAAAAACTATTCTATTAAAAAGGACCAGACAATTACGAGCTTTCCAAACGAATAACATAACTTTAAACTGAACTCTAAAAAGAACTGTGTGCCAGTGAAGTGAAGTGAGAACTGGTGCAATCTACTTCCTCATCTTTGTGCCTATGAGCAACCTGGCAGCAATATTATGAACCCACTGTACTGTAAGTGTTGCAACATGAAATAAAATGACAGCTGCATAGTCAAAATGCAAGGCAATTAACATATGAAGAATATCTCTATAAAACATTACAACATACTGCACAATGATCAGTCATAATATTACAATGCAAAACATTATGCAGAGTATTGTCTAGGTACTCCTTGTGCCACTTGGGCAGCGCTGGCCCCTCGGGGAGGGGCATGACTCCATAAGACCTCTGAAGATGTGCTGCGGTTTCTGGCACTTGGCTGGTAATAACGGTTCTTTTGGGTGCTGCTGGTTGTGGATGGAGTCTCAGTGGAGGGTTCAGTTGTCAGATTTGTTTGCTTGGTTGGATTAGTGGCTTTGGGCTCTTTGCATCCTGGGCATCTTGCACAGCAGGCTGTGGTGCTCTGTGTGTTCTGGTGCCATTCTATTGCATGCAGCACTAACTTAATTTTTTTTTGTGTGATTTGTACTACATTGGCGATCAGATGTGCTGGACTTTGGTTCCTGCGAGCATAGGTGAGTCCTGGGTGCCCATGATGCTGTCGCCAATTTACTGGTATATAATTGATACGTTATAATGTTATATGGTGTTCATTTTATGGCTTAGTGTGTATAGGTATATAATGTATATAGGATAGTAATTTAGTTTAGTGTCACTTCCTAATTTCCTTTATGTTCAATATAATCCCATCTGGGTGTTCTTTATAATAATACATTTCACCAAACTTGTTTCTAAAAGTCACACATGTCTACGTGTAACTGGTGTGAATAATACATTGATTTAATCTTGCTTGTTTTGCTTTTCCCTTCCTTATTTGTATTATTATTTTTATTTTTCTTCTTTCACCTTTATTTTATTGTCCATGATGCTTTAATTTTCTTCCATTTTGTTTTATTGGGTTAATGAACTCCACGAATTCTTGTTCTTCCGTAATTGTTCAAGTCTAAAATGTTAAAGTAGTGGAACTCTATTGTCAAGGCCTTGTTTGGGGGGGGGGGGTGATATCAGCGGGACCCTTCAGGCTTTCTCTACATGCGACATGTGACTGCCTCAGTCCACCTGTATGCGAGGCTCACGAGCGCATGTGTTATCGAGTTCTCCCCGTGAATGACTCTGTGTGTGTACAGAGAGGGAGAAGCTGTCGCCTGTTTCACCCACTGATTATTTCTCCTTGTTGCAGAATTAAAGAAAGCACTGAATTTCATCGCTGCATGGTTGCGTGGTCCTTGTGTGTGTGAGAGTGACCGATCCAGACATGCTACATACGCTCCTAGGGGGAAAAAAACCTCTCTATGCAGAAATGTGTTGGTCAATTGGAGTAATTGACAGATGATTGCAACACAGTTTGGACCAGCCAGAGGTACAATCGCTTCCGAGCTATACAACATTGCAATCTGTGTGGCTCATGGGGTATCTCTGCTCAAATGGCAAAAGTCCGATAGAAGTAGATTTTGCTCAGCGAGAAATACAATTGGAGGGAACATTGCACCTTACCAACCCATATAGCCTTTGATTAAGGCTGCTATTGCCTGACCCTATGCCAGGATGTAACACTGCACTATAACAAGCTAAAGTATTACTCATATCACATTGTGTACTATTGACTCTTGGTTCTGATTGCAAGTGCAGAAATTGCTTATTTGTTCGTGAACATTATTAAGTTCTTTCTGTTTCAGCTGCATACAGTATATTTGACCCTGATAACCCATTGTATGATATTACAATAGGGAATAATGTTTCCTTACAATGTATTCAATATCTCACAGCTCAGTGTGAAGAATCCATGTCTTGATTTTTATGTTTTTTTTTTTTTTTTTTGGTGCTTTGTCAAAATGTGGTTATTTGAAAATTTTTTGTGCTGTATTATAATCTGATTGTGATTTTATACCATAGGTCTTCTCTAGATGAGGATTTCTGCACAACTTAATGACCTAAGTAGTACTTTTGAACCTAAGTAGTGAAAAATAACATTGCTAGAGCCAGAACTGAATCAGCAAAAGCTCACAAACACTCTCTACGTTCTAAACTGTGGAGTTTGAGACTCTTGATGTAAAATGCGAACTCCACTATTCACCAAAGCACATTACACCTGTCATCATAACTATGTTTTTTCACATCAAGCCTCAGTACCAGCTGCTGCTCTGACGTTCCTCAAGGCGTGTGAGGTCATTGATAGTCAGAACTGTGTACCGTGGTCAAGTGGGTTAGAGTTAGAGATTTTATTACATAGATATTTGAAAAGTTTATACAACAGATTTCTAGATGCTTCAGTGCTAGTGCAACATGGTTATAAACATGTATTGCAGTAAAATTTATATGTAAAATGCAGTAAAATGAAATCAGTAAATATCAACAGCAGTATCACATCATGTTACAGGAGGGAGATTTAAAGCTATAGACAGTGATATTGACAAGGCTGGAGCCTAAGACATAACCAGCATCATGATGTTTACCACAGAAACCCAACTTCCCACTGTGAATACAGAATTACAGGACTGGAAGGGTATCTCTTACTTTTGTTATCAGTTCCCAACCCCTCATGACAGGTTCTCATGTTTACAGGAAAAGACTACAAAAAAGGACTGGTCCATTAAGCCTCTCTCTTGGTTTGAGCATGAGTTATTGTTGTGCTTTGCTCCTCCATAAAATATGATGACCTCATTCTGAAAAATGTGGATGATGGTTAGCAGCCTACTGGAATGGAAAGTAATCCCCAAACCCCATCTTTTAATATGTTTGTTCTACTGTACTGTATGTTCTCCATGTTTTTCTTGAACAATATTCTCATCACACACACTCACTCATCGTCTATACCATTGTATCCTGTATACAGGGTTGCAGAGTGGCTGGAGACTTGTGGAACGAGGCAGGGTACACTCTGGTGGGTAGAGTCGCCAAAATTTGTACTCAAGTAAGAGTAGCTCTACTTCAAAATAATATTAGTTAAGTATTTGGTGAAAAGACTAATTAAATACTGAGTAACTGTTTCAATCGTACAGTAGTGTCTGATTTTATTATGATTTTCTTTTTAGAAATCATGTAAGCAGCCAGACAAAATGATGAAATAATGTGCAAATTCTGACATTTCCAAATAATAAAATGAATGAATAAAATGTATATATTTACAAAATAGCAAATTAAGGAATAAGAAACACAAATTTCCTAATCTTACTTTTTTCGCAATATAAAGCTACAGTAGGTTTCATACAGTATGTATGTTTGAACAGTGTAAACTATTTCCAGTATAAGATATACTGTATATTCAGTCCTCCAAATGGCTCAGCAGAACATTAGAACATGTTTACAAGAGGCCTCACTTTACCATAAACGGTGTTCTGCAGAACAAGTGTAAGAAACATACTGTATATTTTTTAGCCTCTAGCTTATTTGCTAATTATATATGTTAACATCACAACATTAAATAAAGCAGATAAACCAACAGCAACATGTTTCCTTCCCTGTCTACCACGGCAGAATTTTTTTCCCGCTATGTGCAGCGTTTCTGTGTGATCATGTGACTACATGTAGTTATTGTTCTCGCGGCTGATTGGTTAAACGGAGTCATGTGATTGTTGTGGCCATATCCGATTGAAAGTCATGCGTTAGATCCACTGACTACATTTCTCTGGCAAAAATAAAGAATATCTTATGTATAGAATAAATGATTAGGAAAGTAATAAGTCGAGTAGCAGAATAAGAGTAGCGCGCAGTAACACTACTCATATATAAGTATATTTTTTCTCAAAAAGTTACTCAAGTAAATGTAATGGATTAAATGTAACTCGTCACTACCCACCTCTGCACCCTTGACTAGGTGCCAATCCATCACCGGGCACACACACATCACACATTCACTTGCTCATTTACACACTACGGGCAAATTGGGAACACCAATTAGTTTAATCTGCATGTCTTTGGACTGTGGGAGGAAACTAGAGCAACCGGAGGAAACCCAGCAAGCATGAGGAGAACTCCATGCACACAGACCTTACACGAGAATCGAACCCAGACCCTGAACGTGCAATGCGACAGTGATAAAAATAGATTTTATATACAGTGCTTTGCAAAACTCTTGAGCCGTATCTCATTTCTGCATATTAAAATAAAATTTAATTAAATTACGTAGATTAAATGAAAGAAATTGGAACAAATACTTTACCATAACAGGTTGCAAAGTGCTTAAAATATACAATTTACAAATTGAGCTGTTTATGTAAAAACCTCAGCAGCGGCCTCATTTCCCCTCTTGTCTATTTCAACCATTCAGCATTCAGCATTACCAGTATACTAATCACCAGCCTAATCATCTGTCATCCTCTGCACCTGTTTCTCATTAGTTCATGCCTTAAAATAGATATTCTTATGCTTGAATGATACATTCTTCTGACACTACAGGTACATTTTTCTACTGAAAATGAGAGGCAAAAAGTCCTTCAGGAAGCCTGACGAACTATTCCTCAAGATTCTCAAGAAGGCTCTAAGTAGAATATGCAGACATTATGGGGGCGCAAGACTTTTACACAGTACTCTACTTTCATCCTCAACCTCATAAGCTGTTAGTTTTTCTTTACTGAAAGGAATTATTTGAAAAGCATACTTAATAGATAGTTTATAGATTACAGTATGTATCGTCAAAATTCAGGTACAAGCAACTCAACCTTAACCAGCCTGGTTGGCCAGCATGAACACAGACAAATCCCATAAACTGGATCTTTATCAAATTCATCAGTTCTATATTTCAAAAGTGCATGTTTTCCTTCACAGCATCACCAGCTGCTGGACTCGAGCTTAGGCAGAAATGTTGTGTCCTTGCCATTTATTTCCTCCTAAAGGTGTGCCAGATTTACAAGCGTTCAATGTGCTTTCAACCAAGCACAATTGATTTTAAAATTTTTAATTAGATTTGTTTATAGGAAGACAATTTACTGTTCTGGCTTCTTGGCCAGGGCATGCATGAAAAAAAAAACATACATGATGTCAAATAATAAATCAATAAAAATATAAATAAATACACGGGTGCACAATGGCTAAGGGGGGGGGGGGGGGGGGTTGAGTCTTGAGTCTTGTCTCTGATCTGTGTGTGGACAATCTGGTTTGCTTCCACGGTCCAAAGCCATTCTTTGTAAGTTTATTCACATTTCAAATTGCCATTGGTGGTCAGGATATACAGTAGGTCAGGATTTTGTCTGTACTTTGGTCAGAACTTGCTTTTTCAGTGATGGATTTATGCATTGACTGACTCAAAACCAGTCTCAGAAAATTTTCTGTCTGTCTGTTTGTGTCTGTCTATCCAGCCAGATTCTGTCAGACAGAATTTCGGGAAACTTTGCCAGTCCTTTATTATTTGCCTGAATTTAAACCTGCACCATAAATAAAATGTTGAGTAGAAGTGAAGTTATGAGCGGTTTTGTGCCAGATTATAAACCACAAGATTTGACGGCGTACTGCGCATGCGTCACACTGTGGGCTTAAATCAATCGCCGGACGGAATTTAATTAAACTTTTGCAGTGCTTGGATATCTGCCTGGGTTTTAACTTGCACAATACTGTAAGTCAAATCAAAATGTTGAGCATAAGCAATGTTATGAACAGTTATGTGCCGGATTTAATATTCTACTAAAATAAGCTATTAATAAGCTACTTGCTCAATGTAAACAAACACCTGCACCAATAGATATTAATTAGAAAAGCTAAACTAAACATTTTTACTAGTTTATTTTTTTTACCGCTGAAATAACAGCACTGAAGTGGTATACAGTAAGTGAATTTCAATGCACTGGAGTTGTTTTAAGACAAAATCTAATCTTAATCTGATCTACTTTTTCGATTTTCTCATCTGTGATCCAACCGAACAGGAAGTGTACTTGGCTGACGACGAAAAAAGTACAACGTACAGACAGGCATTTACAGTACTTGGGCTTCATTAAAGCCGATGAGCTTATTTTAAGCTTTAACCTTTTAACTTTTTATAAAACTTCCGTAACTGTAAATGATGCTTACTTACTCTAATAGATCAGAGACAGATTACAAAGTAATCAAACAAAGTATGAAAAAGCCTTAATTATACAAAAATAATACAGCACTAAATTGTATGGTGATGAAGTGGTTAGCACTGTCGCCTTGCACCTCCAGGTCCCGGGTTCGATTCTCTCCTCTACTGTATGTGCATGGAATGTGCAATGGCTTCCATACTTGTTGGGTTTCCCATGGGTACTCCAGTTTCCCCCACAGTCCAAAGACACGCAAATTATCCCTGTATTGCTTGTAGTGTCTAAATGAGTGTTTGAGTTTGTGTGTGCCCTTGGATGGATTGGTACCCCAGCCTGGATGCCTCACGCCCTAAGTCTCCTGGGATAGGCTCCAGGCCCCCTACGACCCTTTATACAGGATAAAGGCGATATATGTAGATGATGAGTGAAGACACCATGTTATCGTTTATAAGATGTAGCACACAGTTTAGTTTGACTTCTCAGCAAAGGCTTGGACGTCACCCCATAAACTACGTTTTTGATCATGAACCGATTTGTTCATACTGTGGGGCGTTTGTTAACCGAGGCTTTCGGAGGAAACTGATCTTGAGAAATGCCTGGAAACATTAAAAACAACTACAAGCTCAATCCTTTCATGGCTATGTAAACATTACCCATCATTCATGTTAACTGTAGGTTGCCTAGTTGGACAGAGCTACACTGACACGGCCACTTGACATTTTCTGGTGTTTGACTGCTTGAATTAAATCAATCTGATGCTGTTAGATATCGATGTCTCTGTTTGGGACAATTTTAAATCATTTAAAATCATATTGGCCATGGCAGGTAATAATCTTACAGTGGTGAGTAAGTAGAACAGAAACTGATAAGACCTGCTGCCCATCCAACAAATCTTATCTGGCATGTCATTTTCTCAGCTTTCGCAACCCTGCATTTATTTAAAGATTGAGCAGCTAAGACTGTAATTGTTTTTTAACCATTTACTTTTTGTAGAAAACATTTTCTCCACTACCTACCTATTATTAAGCTTGCATTTTCCCACTGGCAGGCTGTCTTTTACGTTTCCATTACAGTAGTTTGGCCTTTTTTCCATTTAGTGACCGAGTGGGCAGCGTGTCCCTCGCAAAAAATTTTTTACCAGAAGCTTGTACTTCTTACGACTGAAGGTGTTTGTTCTACTTACAAGCATTTTATTATTATACGCTCTATTCTACAGCAAGAAACGTCACACAAGCTTTGGACAATTACAATAAACAAAGAAGCCTTTGGTATTGTTTTATATCCGTCCTGGAGATGCAGAGCACCTGAACTGTTATTGCAAACCTACTGTATAAATGTAATGACATTACTTTAATCCAGTCAGCAGGTCATAAATAAATAAATAGCATTTTTACTGACAGTAAAAATACTGTATTGAACTGAGTCTATCTCAAATTGAAATTGAAGTCATTCTCTTTGTACAAGATTTTGTTAGCTTTTATTTTTTTTTCCCAGGAAACAAAGACTCAGTAGTTCGCTTTTCTCCTGTTTTTTTTCTTTTTCCTTTTCCACATTGAAAGTAGCACTGCATTCATGGTTAGCTCCTGATATTCAATGCTATCAACACACAAAAATACAGGAGCCCTAGAAAGCATGATCTAAAAAATATGACTAAAAGCATCCATTATCTGTGTCCAACAATCTGAGAGCACCGGTTCTGCTCCAAAGCAACAGAAAGGCATCTTAGTACAGGAAAATATCTTGAATATAGTCAAATTGATCTGGTCATTACTGTTTTAATGTCACAGTAATATCATGGTCTAGAAATAAGTGCCTAAAATTAGCAAAATGATCTTCCAAAAGAACCTTTTAAACATTTATCCAATGCAAAATGATTAGAAATAATTATTTATATAATAATTGGTGGCGGCATGGCGGTGGAGTGGTCGCCTTGCACCTCCAGGGTCTTGGGTTCGATTCCCCGGCCAGGCTCGATTCCCGTCTCTGTGTGCATGGAGTTTGCATGTTCTCCCCGTGCTTGGTGGGTTTCCTCCGGGTACTCCGGTTTCCTCCCACAGTCCAAAGACATGCAGGTTAGGCTAATTGGCGTTCCTAAAATTGCCCGTAGTGTGTGATTGGGTGTGTGAGTGTGTGTATGTGTGTGTGCCCTGCGATGGATTGGCACACTATCCAGGGTGTACCCCGCCTAGTGCCTGAAGTCTCCTGGGATAGGCTCCAGGTCCCCCGCGACCCTGAACACAGGATTAAGCGGTATAGAAGATGAATGAATGAATGAATGAATGAATAATAATTGGTATGATGGCTTAATGATTAGCACTGTGGTCGAGTTCTGCCTCGCGTCCGTGTGCATTGAGTTTACATGGTTTCCATATTATTGCCGGGTTTTCTCTGGGTACTTCGGTTTCCTTCCACAGTTCAAAGACATATAAAGTGGTTGTTTCCAAATTGCCCATAATGTGTGATTGTGTGCTCGTGATGGATTGGCACCCCATCCAGGGTGTGCCCCACTTCTATCCCGAGGTGCCTGCGATGGGTTCCAATTCAATTTAATTAAATTACATTGCATTTTATTTATTTAGCGCTTTTAACAATTGTTATTGTCGGAAAGCAGCTTTACACAAACAAGAGAAATTATGGAGGTTTGCATGAAATGTGAGCATGTATGAATGAAAATGATTAGATTGTCCCTGACGAGCAAGCCGAAGGCAACGGTGGCAAGAGACAAACTCCCTGAGATGGCAATAGAAAGAAACCTTGAGAGGAACCAGACTCAGTAGGGAACCCATCTCCAGGTCTCCAGAAGCTCCAGGCCTCCTGATCAGGGTGAGTATGATTGTTACCTTGTATATATGTTGTATATTGTTGTATATAATTGATAATCAATGTAATTTAATTCACCTAGTGGTGGTGTTAATTACACAATGAATAAATTATTTTATTTATTGTAATATTAACACCAACACTAGGTGTATACCTTGTATATAATTGATAATCAATGTAATTCAATTCACCTGGTGGTGGTATTAATGTTACAGTAAAAAAAAAATCATTCATCCTGTGCACAATGAATAAATTTTTTTTTTTATTGTAACATTAATGCCACCACCAGGTGAATTGAATTACATTGATTATATTAATTATATGATTAACTATTTCTATGTGTGTATGTTTTTTCTACTTTATTCTACTTCTATCGTGGGTGAAATGCTTCTTAAAACACCACGTTTTAAGCATTAATTGGCTAGGTTCTGTGTTTTAGACTAGCACAGACCAAAAACAATGATGTAAATTGATGGCCCAGGTGTGAAGCTTGAAGGTCTCAGCGCTGTCATGGCATTCAAACAGCGCCCTTGTTAAATCAATGTCCAGGGTCTCAAACTTGAATGACTGCTACAGATGCATTTTCCAGACAAATGTTTTTTCTTCCACAAAAGATACCTTTTCAACAAGGCACACTGATACAGAAATAAAAAGGATGAAAAGATCTGTTTCGTGTATGAATTGAAAAAGCTACGTTTGTAAATGCATTAAATTGGCTACTTTCTTAATGTACAAATGACCTTCTCAAACTTTTTGAGAACTGCAGTCTGAAAGGAGTGATAGATACTGTACATATGTAGTACAACAATTGGCAAGGGGCTTAATGACAGAAAAAGCATTTTATTAATAAGGAATTCCGATGACATTCCTGTGTACTGTAATTATCACGTGTGGCCTGGTGCACAGTTAATGAATTGTATGTCTTTGATGTAAAGCCAGGCGTCTACTTTGGTCCAAGAAATTAAACAAGCTCTGTCTTAGTCTACTGGTTTCTACTGGCTTTATGATTTCCTGCACCCTCTTTCCTCCTGTATTTATCATCATCTAATTACAATATAATCCCTGTGCTTTCTTTTTGGTTCTGGCCAAACATTACATTAATTCTTATTTACACAAGAAAAGAATCATGCCAACACAAAATCAAATGCAATTTGGTGAGTATAGTATAACAGAAAAGTGGTCACCTTATTGCTGACGATAACACAACCATCCATTGTGAAAAGAATGAAACACAGAATTGGCCTGTGTTGGTGAGATAGATAACATATTTGATCACCCATGTCAATCAGAGCAACACCAACCAATGGACGACAGTCCAGTTTAGCACCCCTAGTGGAGACTTAAATCCAGCATAATAGGGATGGGGTGATAAGTTAGAAAGTTAGGAATTAAGGAAATGGACTTTCTAATTTAGAGGAAAACTACATACTGTATAACCTGGTTATTAAAGAGGTCTTGAGTAAGAGAGTTTACCCCCCCCCCTCCCCATGTGGATATACAGTAATAGGTCCCTGGACATTTAAATTGACAGCAGATGTGGTCTCATACAGTCTGTTAAATGTTCATGTGGTGAATTTTTGACACATTTGAAAGAAGTTCAAGGTCAGATTTCAGCGTTTAAAGTCAACTATTTTATTTCAATATGTCTGACATCTTTGTACTTTTCAATCCATGGAACGTTACTACAGTATATTGTGTTACTGTACAGTATGTTGCATTGTGATTGTGTTTAGTTGGATTGCTTGAATACCATCAAGGTAGAAAGTTTACTTAGTGTGCTGAAAACAGGATCAAACTGCCTGCTTAATGTTTGTAACTCTGGCCTCCTAGGAACTCCGTTAATATCCCAAACATGTGGAAATAGCTTGAACTTTCAACCGAGTTCCTGTAATGTGCAACTGGTGTCGGTAAATGATTGTGTGTACAGTTCTCAAAGACAGATGTGTCTCTTCTACAACGTTGATAAAAAGTTATTAAGAATCAGATGTTCCACTCGGTGAATGTTCCTGGAAACAATTGCAGTGGGCTCTAAGCCACCTCGGCCAGGACATGTGTCCTTTAAAACATTTGCACCTATAAAATGTTTTACTGCTCTAATATACGCATTACTGTACTGTGCTTGAAGTCTTCTGTAAGTGTCAGTTGGATTTTAGGCCTTCAAATTTCATCACAAGTCTTGATGAAAGTTTGACTTGAATTCCTCTTGTAGATAAAAAAAAACTACATACAGCACTGTAGCTTACAATAGATACAGTACACAAGGCAGTGAAGGAAGGACTAGAAAAGCATTGTATGGAAAACAAACAGTGCAAACAATTCTCTGTAGACTGTTGATTATCATGTGTTTTGTATAGAACAACAAGGCCCTGTTCACACCTGGCATTGACATGTGGTCTAGGCGATGTGATTGAGAGTGCACAGCTGGGACGCATAGCTGTTCACACCTTGAATTATGAATTCTTCTCCGGTGATCACTCGTGATCCACAGGAGTGAAACTGTCATACAAATTTATTTCCATCAGTTTTTCAGTGTATTACACTTTTTAGGCGGGAAATTTCCACATGCACTGTAGATGTACGGGTATATTCACATGTATTCAAATGAAGCTCATAAATGAATGACAGATCAGATGACCAAAACAACTATGGAAAGCAACTAGTCTCCGCTGTTATGGCCATGGTTTTATCCATTAGCCTAACGATTGCATGTTTTCCGATGCAGTCAATTAGTTTGGTCCTTCATTGCTTTCTGGGAAGCACTGAGATGTTTTTCGCATTTACACTACGAATATGCTGTTGCCATACAGTATGTTTCCAAGGCTTTCCCTAAATGTGGTTTGGGTGATATTTGAGACACATTGCATCCCAATCACACCTGTATGTATCGCTGACCACTTACCATCCAATCACTCAGGACAGCTGTTAATGCCAGATGTGACCACCACCTTCTGTATACAGTACAGTATAAACATGTTTGAATATGGTACAGTATAGACGCTGGCTAAATCACTCTTTTTGCATAGTTTGTCTCTGTAAAAGGCACCAATTTCAGTCATTTTTAGACATTCATATGGATTTCCAATGACTTGTATATACAAAAGAAAAAAGAAAAGTCAGAAATATACATTTCCTGCTAGTTGTCCTTTTTTCGTTTGTATTGGCTGGTGCTTAAACCAAAGCCAGCTAGATTATCTCCCTAATGTGATGTCATACAGTATAAGGCACACCTTCCTCACCTTGTTGCTCAGCTCTACTTAGCTCTTCTGCTTTCTGGAGAGGTGTGGATCAGCAATAGTTTATTTACATTGTACATATAAAAATGAGGTATTTCAGTTAGAGCACTACCGGGCACACTTTGAAAGAGTTCTGAGACCTGGGTTACTGTAACTTGTTAAAGAAGTAGTACAACATAGGGCCTGGAAGCTTGTGCACTAATCAATGGGTTACCCATAGGGTAGTCCTTATTTATTCACTAGTACAGTATATAAAGGTGCATTGAACCACTGACAAACTGGAGTAAAATTAAGTGTTTAGTGCAAAGGTAATACTAAAAGAATTTTTGAGATGCAACCCAGTATGATTTTACCACCTCAAAATTTCCAAGGTTTATTATAAGAAATGAGATACAATGCTTTGATATCAGTATAGAGTCAATTATCACACTATCCTCCTTCTCATACTGTAGGTTCAGTATGTGAAAGTCAATAATGTGCTTTCCCTGTCCTAAGAAAGTGGATTCAGGTACTTAAATGTTAAATATAAGTTTTGTATTTCCCCCCCTCCAAAACACAGGATATACCCTTTAAATATAAACATTATAATGGAACATGAACATTACACTGTACTGTACTGTATATCCATAGCTCTACATTTGAATAGAGGTCTGGCAGAATAGTTTCTTTTAGACCTAGCAGAGTCTTTCTGTTCACTCATTTGTTCACTCATCAAGTTGTCACATCTCCTTGTAACTGTAACCTTACATTGTGGCCTATAAAAGGTTCCAGCTACTGTACGTACATCCTCAGGCTACTCCTGTCACCCGAGTGGTCAAGGTGGCCCTGGTGGTGCCGCTCTCATCCATTGAACCATGTGTCCATACATAATCTTATGTTCTATATCTTTTCCCTTTTATGTTTTGGCCAATGTTCAATTTTATGTACGTTGGACAAACACCAACTTACAGTAAGTACTTTTTTGTCCTTTACTCATTCTAGAAACAGTACACTTGCGCACTAATCAGAGAGTTAAATAATAAATAAATAATTTCTCACACTTTATACAGTATGAGTGAGATGTGGATTTGTACTTGCGTGGACTGTCAAATAAATCTTCCTGCCACAAAACAGAAGAATCCCAGGGCATTGGTGTAAAATTCTGCCAGTTAACTGATTAGGCCAACACCGGGGGCATGTCAGTATCTTTGTGTAGTAGATATTGAAAATCTTGGATTTTTTTTTTTAACAGAATGTTTTAGAATAATGCGTATGTGTGTGTGCACTGAGATTGGCACTCTGTCCCTACCCTATGTACTTTGTGCCCTAAGTCACCTGGGATAGGCTCCAGGCCCCCTGTGACCCTGAATACAAGATCAAACAGTATAGATGATGAGTGAGTAAGTGAGAATGTTTTAGAGTCAAAAATATAAAAAAACAAATAAAGTAGACATTTAATATGTTGAATATTTGATATTCAACATTTTGTATGAAAATATGTGATGTTAACCGTGTTAACTGCTTTACAGTACATGTGTAATCTCTTCTATTGAAGTACATGTTCAGATGCCACTAACATACAGTAAATACTGTACCATGAGATTTTTGACCATGAGTTGCCACACCGTTCAGGCTCAAATATATTCTTTCATTAAAGCTATGAGCAATTATACAGTACAGTAGAATATGTGTTAGTTATTTTTAAGCTGCAAAATTCGGAGTACCAAACTAAAGATGCAAGCTTTAGAAACCAAACATTTTCTGGCCAATTAAATGATTTAGTGTAAAACTCTCTCTTTTTGCAGTAACCGTGAGTCTAAGGCTTAGAACATCAGATTTAATTCCATCTGTTAGAAGAAAACCTAATAACGTTGATTCGATATTATTACAGTTTGCTTCCTGTCAATTATTTTTTTATCAAACGATTTTCTGTTCAGTAGCGAAACAGCATAAATTTCTTGTTCTTATTGCTTTTGTCTAATTACAAATGAACGGCGACACACGTTCTATAATTTAAATAGAATCTTATTACTTCCTGACATTATCAACTCAATGGTAAAAACAACCACAGACATTATTCAAAGTGGCTATACAGTACAAGAAATAGATGCCTCTCTTGCAGATCTGTCAGCATAAACAACATGAAAGCATGGATCCATCCGGCCTTGTATCAGCAGTTCAGGCTGGTGGTGGTGTATTGGTGTGGGGAGATTTTTTTGGCCATGCTTGGGCCCAATGGTACCAACTGAGAATTGTTTAAATGCCACATCTCACCTGAGTATTGTTGCTGATCATATCCATCACTTTGGTCTATATGGACCAAAATCTATAAGGAAAATTTCCAGGACCTTGTTGAATCAATGTCATGAAGAAGTAAGGCAGGTCTAAAGGAAACAGGGGGTCGAACCCTGCACTATAGCAAGATGTATCTAATGAGGTGGCCAGTGAGTGTACAGTATATGCATTAGTATTTTTAGTACTTCCCTCACATTTCCATGAAATATATACAACCTATGCTATTATTTTCAACAAGCAAACATATGCTGTATATTTGTAATGCAGCCCCCTCAGGTGCATTATTTATTTTGAAGTGAATAATCTTTTCAGCTTCTTCTGCCTATCCAAGTCACACCCAGAGGCAGCTACACTTGGATATGCCCCATGTTCAAGGCTTATACCTTGAGGTTTAAAATGCTGCCATCATCTGTGCGACTTCGAGGAAAGCATTTAAGCTTGGTTTCTTACAGCTGGTCTGTTGCAGTTAAATCCCTAATAAGGAATAACCAAAGAGTATAATGGCTTCCTGCAGTAGAACTTACTTCCCATAATTATTTCAACCAACATGTTTTATTATGCTAAAAGCAATTCATTTGTTATATAAGACCTTCTTATGTTTATTAGTAAATACTTACAGTACTATGGGGAATGTGTGTGTGTATGTATATATATATATATATATATATATATATATATATATATATATATATATATATATATATATATATATATATATATATATATATATATACACAGTACATTCTTACTACTACAGTCATTAGGATAGTTATTTCCAGCCCAGGGTCACTAAAGGGGCAGCATGGTGGCATTTGGTGCACTTTGACATTGCACCCCGAGGGTTGAGGTTCGAGCCTCCGTGCTTGGTGGATACTCTGGTTTCCTTCACTATTCCAAAGATGTGTTGATTAGGCTAACTGGCAGTTCCAAATTGCCAGAAGCATGTAAGTGTGTATGTGACTGTGTGTGCACTTGTGATGGATGTGCCCATGCTGTCCAGGGTGTACTCCACCTAATGTAATACCCCGAGTCAGGGCTCCAGGCCTCCTGCGAGCCTGTATAAGATACAGTAAGTGGTATAAAGTATGGGTGGGTGTTACAGAAGTACACAAAATCAGGAACTAGGACTGCCTGTATAAAGCAAAACCTCTGCCAGCTTGGTGCTCTGGAGCACTCAGATATGTGTCTAAATCATCATCACCATTTTTTGTCAGACAGAGAATATCTGATAAGCAAATGTTGCCATATATAAATCAGGCGAAGGTTATAAGGCCATCTTTCTTTTTCCCAGGATTGCAAATGAATATAAATATAGAGACATTTTAATTGACAATAAATTCTAACTCATCGTCATCATCATCATCTATACCACTTTATACAGGGTCGCAGGGGGCCTGGAGCCTATCCCAGGAGAGACGTAGGGCACGAGGTGGGGTACAGTACACCCTGAACATGGTGCCAATCCATCGGAGGCCCCACACATACACTCACAAGCTCATTCATATCCTAAGGGCAATTCGTGAACCCCAATTAGCCTGAACTGCAAGTCCTGTCCGGGAATCAAACCCGACTCTTGAGGTCCAATGCAACAGTGCTCACCACATCTCTGTGCCATCCACAATAAATTCTTAATTTGATCAGTTTCATTAGCTGTCAGAAACTTATATTTGGCATGATCAGTTGGCCTTTGCCCACATTTCTGAGTTTGATCCCAAACTGCTACAATCTCAAGATCATAGGAAATCACAGGAAGATTATGAAGTATAGTAGGTCGTAACTTTATGTATGGCTTGTCACTCTTATTCGAGAAAAAATGTAGCTAGCAAATGTTTTTAAATAATTGTCTAAAAATCTTACATTTTGTCATCAACTACAAAAACATTATAGTGGTTTGTAAGTGGGTGGCTTGCAGCAATAGTAGGACTTTATAGGTGGTTTGTGGCTCTTCTAATTGTATGGTAGGGTTCATACTGTAATACTTGTTCAATTCTGTAACCACTGCTCTTACTGTACTTTGAAATTACTTTTTGTTTCCTGGTCTTGACTCCCACCCAACTCCCACTGGCCAGTGACCTATACAGCAGATTCATAGTTCTTCATAGCAGTCATAGTTACCCAAACCAGTGTTATTCAGGTATTTTGGCAGTTCAGTTCTTTCCACTCATACCAGAGCAGATACTGTATATTATTTTTATATGGTCCGTGACATTGTAGCAAGTTGTTGTAGGAGGTTCTAGAGAAATAACTGCATTTCTTGACAGGTCTTCATAAATTCATAGCATCTCGTGAGGTTCTTTAGGTACTTCATAGATAAACTGTGACAGTTTGTAAACAGCTCGTGACTATTTAACAATTAAATGAGTTTGGCACTGCTTATACTGTAGCTGAGTCATAAGACATGTGTAAGCACATTTTAACCTTACATGCCTTAAGCATATCTGAATTGTATATCTAATTAAGGCATGTGACGTCACGGTTGTAAGAACCAAGATTCATCAAGGATTTTAAATCAGGACAGTTCTGCACGCTCTGTGAACATTTTGGGATCAAATAATAATAATAATAATAATAATAATAATAATAATAAAGAAGCAGTGTATTGATACTGATTTCAAATTCAAAGTACTTTGAAAAATTCAAAGGATTTCAAATTCCTTTGTTTATTTTTGTCTGATTAAAATACGCCTATGATTATTTGTCTTCCTTTAATGCCTATAAATAATTGAATAATTTACCATGCTGACAGCTACAGTATATACTGTATGTTATCTACGTGCACCTTTCTCCTGAATTACCTCCACAGCACAGCAATATATGAGTCTAATACCTGCTGTCAGTGGACTGCATTTCCCATCCTCCCTGGGGAGCTTTTCTGACTGTGATGGATCTGGCAAAAGTGAGAGGGAGTTGGAGTCTCTCTACAGGTCATACGCAAGCTAAATGTGATGGATATTCCTAGATCTGCTGACAGAGCTGCAACTCAGTCTTGCAAGGATCCGACTCCAGAGCACTGAATATGCAAAATGTAGAACTGTGAGGAAGTGCTTATGCACTTTACATGTACATGGCAAGACACCTTAAACGCGAATGAATGAATGAAGAATGATAGAAGGGACTTCAAAGTCAGATGCACTGCGCTGATTTAACAGCTTAAAAGGTGCTCTTTTTGAAATTGAAATCAATCCTGTTCTTATTATGGGCTTTATTATTATTATTATTATTATTATTATTAGTCAGAGACTAATCCTCCTAGTAAACAGTATAAACTACAGTATTGTCTTTATTTTTTTTAGGTTGATGTGACACAAGCATAACTCCAGAAATTAAACAAAGGAAATTTGATTATTTTGAGTTTGGAGTGTGTACAGTCCACATTATCACTTACTGTAGGTACTTTGCTTTTTTTTGTGATAGAAGTCTTTAATGTCAGAGCTTTGTAACAATCATGAAGTGAAGCAACATTTTTAAGAAGTATATACAGTACTGTAGAAACAGAGACAGATGACTTTGCAGTTTTCATTTTTGTAAGTGTTTGCTTGCTTTGTAGACATTTCACTTTAATTTCATAAAGATAAAATGTAGTAGTTGTTTTTTTCTTTTTTCTTTTTGTGGCCCCCTTTTGTGTCATACAAGGAGAAAGCAACACTTTGGCTGTTAATTGAAAATAAATCAGTTGTGGTGTGTTTCCAAAAGCATACAAAATGACACTCAGCCTCATTCATCACTCTTTTGAGTGGAGAACTTTGTAAAGGCAAAAGGCAATTTTATTTGTATAGCACATTTTCATACACACAGGCTATTCAATATGCTTCAAATAATTCCTATGAAAAAATATATATATAAAAGATGGAATTTAAAATAAGCAAATAGTACACAGCTATATAAACCCACAGTGGTAGCTCAGGTCAAGGGGTTAAGGCTCTGGGTAACTAATCTGTGGCTCCAAGCCCTAGCATAACCAGGCTACCATTGTGGGGCCTTGAGCAAGGCATACCCCTATCTGTGTTCAGACCCCAGACCCCAAACTGGGTCATACGAAAAAATTATTTCACTGTGCAGTAATGTGTACTGTATGTGACAAACAATTACTTAATTTAAACAAGTGTGATGAGGGTACAGATAATTATTTGACGTTATACAAACTAGGAGAGTTCTATCAAATCAAGATTGGGATAAGATGAAGGCATAAAACCGATTGACATTTACAGAAGACTTAAATCACAGTACGGTGATGAGACCTGGTGCACACACCTGCAGTCATTTCCATGAACCTTCAGTGGGTAAAATGTCACCAGGTTGCAGGAAAGACGCATCTGTCAGTGCGACCTGTACACACAATTATTCACCAACACAACTTTCGCATTACATGATGGGAGTTATTGCCACATCCTAGTTCTGACCTTTGAAGTTGCTGGGAGGCCAGCGTTTCAGACATGAAGCAAGCAGTCTGACAACGGCTCCGGCATACTGAGAGAACTTTTTACCTTAACAGTATCCAAGCACTAGTGAAACTCTGAGATAAGTGTTCTGACATTCTGGACAGTCCTGGATTGTCTTGCATGGCCCTGGTACAGTAAATAAATGTAAATCTCTGGAATAAGTAAAAGCATCCTGATAAATAAAAAATGGATGGAAAAATGCTTTAACTCCGTTTTAAAAATGGCTACAGTATGGTTAGGGCTTTATCTATGTTTATAATATTATTAATATTTTTTTATATAATGTACAGTACATTATGCTATTTTTCTTTTCCTGAAGTGTGTATAAATTTTTTTGCTGAATCATTCACCGAGGCCTGGGAGCTCCTGGGAGGCCAGGACTGGGCTAGAGCTAAAATGCATTTGGTGACAAAACTTTATAAAACATCCCCATGCACTCATTATACTGTATGAATAAATATTTCACATCTTTTCAGTAAAAAAATTATTGTCCGAATCCAAACTGTGATAAGCTCATGTTATAGTTGTTATAACCATTTTTATGATGTAAACACACTCCATATCAACATGTCCATGATCCATATCAAGGAAATTACCTACAGTATCGCATAGGACATTTAATCTGGAACGGTGAGGGGGGGGGGACGTTTCCTCAAGGATCTGAAGATGAAAACTGAGAATTGTGTACTGTACAGTATATAGCATTTCTGTTCAGAGGTTACTTTAAAAAATGTTACTTTAAAATTCTCAATCAAACCAGTCTCATTGCAAAACTCAGAAGAAACAGTAAATTCATTTGGATGGGGGTTCAGGACTATCCCATGAGACTCATGCTACTGTAACTGAGCATGACTTCTTCTTGCATTATTTTCACTACAATAAAATAAACAAAATAGTGTTTAATATTTCACTTAATCATTGTAACTGACCATGAATTCATTTCAATACTTTACTAGGAATCACATGATTATCCTAAATATGTGGGAAATATATTTACTAAGTATATTTACTTTCTTACTGACCTTAACTGCATATTTCATTTGTACTTTACTTGAATAGTTTTATTACTGGATTTACTTTTACTCCGCAACATTCTACATCAAATATCTGTATTTTCTACTCCACTACATTTCTGCATGGCATTGCATTACATAACCACATTGGTGTGTAGCATTTAAATAGATAATATAAAATGCAAACTGCTGAGTATTTTCTGATTATGAATTGCTTTCCCTCTGTGAAACCTTTAATAATGTATCAGGTTTTTGAAATCAGAACTGGAGATAATTGCAACGATTAGAACAGCATGGTTGCAACAGTACACGGTCCAACAGTCTGGAACCAGAGAGAGAGAGACAGACGTGGGAGGGGGGAGGGTAGGGTGGGGTATGGGGTGGGATGGCGACATTGTTTAAATACAGTCTTCAATGAGTTACATGTTGTCACCTGGACAGCTTTCAAACGTTTAATTACACTACCGAGAAATGAACACAACTGATGTTTGAACACAAATGCATTAATATCCATGTAAACAGTATTAAGGAAATGAAAATATTGCAAAATAAATATGTTTGCATATGAGAGTTTACTCTGTTCCCTCATGCTGTCTGCGCATACTGGCAGAGTGTACACACTAAATTAGATTGCATTGATCTGATCACGTAACGCTCGTCTTGCGATGGACGTTACCCAAACACCACATGGTTGAAAGTTTTTCAACTGTCTTGAAAAAACAACCTGAAAGTGCTTAAAGAAGCTTTATTAACGTTCACTGTACCCAGGCAGGGGCGTATGGACCTAGCAGTAGAATGCATGATTACAGTTTTAATTATCACAGCTAGGGTAAGGAGAGATAGTGATTGTATGCTAACCGGTAATTAAGCTAACCACTTAAATAAGTACCTGACATTTTCAAACACACTAGGGCATGTCTCGCTGATTAAAGCTGTCACAGGATGATCAGAGGTAAACTGATGAAGATGGGCCAAGACAAGCTCTGATTGGAAAAATTGCATTTGTGTGAGTGTGTGTGTGATGATGATGATGATGATGCTATCATTATAATCATATTTTAACACTGGGTTAAATTGTTTTACTTGATTATTTAATTATAAGCATCTATTTAACTAAACATATACAAAGGTACAGTTCACTGACTCACTGACAATTTCTCCATTATGTTGTTGCTTCATATACTGTATTGAGCTCATTATAATAACATGGCACAGTGATATTTTGTGATTATAATATAGTCATATGATGATTTCGATGATATTTGGAGTCCTGTTTACAGATTGGCGGCACGGTGGCATCTGCAGATCCTAGGTTCGATTCCCACCTTGGGTCTGTGCGTATTGATATTGCATGTCCTCCCCAAGCTTAGTGGGTTTCTTCTGGGTTCTTCGATTTCTTCCAACAGCCCAAAAACATGCTGATTAGCCTAAATGGCATTTCCAAATTGCGTGTAGTGTGTGAATGTTGACTGGAGATCCTTCATGGTTGTACAAATAGGAATAAACACAATGATCACCATTGACCTCCATGGTCGCTAGTTGGACTACAGAGATTCCTATTAGATGGATGGATTTACAGACATTTTAATTCAATCATCTTTAATGACAATTTCATCCAGGGTAGTAGATCTGGAGACACTGGACAAGGGACACTGGACAACGTGAGAGAATGAAAAGACCCCTGACAAGACCTCCAGCTCTTTGCATTGCAAGATTTTATTTTTTTTTTTTTACAGAAGTGTCTATTGGCTTATCTTTTGACAGAATTAGGTGTTAAACATTGAACAGTTAGATATTGTTTCTGCATTACTAAGCAAAGAACCACCCCTGATCTGAGCAAGGGATTAATATTACAAGGCAGCTACTGTACTACACAGAGCTGTTCCACATTAGTTGCACAGGCTTGAATGAATCATTCATCAAAACTTGTGGAAAATTAACATTAGAAACTGAACCAGATATAAAAAGAGTTGACATGTGCAAGAAAACACGCCACAGTGTGTTACAGTATGCGAGAGGAAGTTCTGCCCACGTTATCCTGCATGAAAATCAGATGGTTTTGTTTTAAAGGCAATAGGTGATACATTTATGAATGGGTGTATAAGCAGATACAGAAATGCTGCTGACAGATGTGAAAGAGATGAGAAGGAAAAAAAAGAACAAGATGAAAATAGTTTATGTCTATCGCTTACATACAGAAAGAAAATATTGACTTTATTCCTAAATCTATTATAACACTAGAAACAAATTCAGAACTTTCAAGTCTGTATAATAACTAACCTGATATAACAAGATATAACACTAGGCAAGTATTCCCCTAAACCGTAGAATTACAAGGGGAGTTCAAAACAAATGTTGACTTTTGATTGTGCAGAATAGTGTTTATTTCTCTATATAATCCCCTGCTAGGGTTTCACTAGTGCTTGGATACCATCAAGGTGGAAAGTTTTCTCAGTATGCTGGAGCAATGATCGGACTACCTGATTCATGTCTGAAAAGTCCCAGGAACTCCTTTAATGACCCAGAAATGGCTTAGAGTGAGGTCAGGACTGTATGGTGAATGTGGCAATAACTTCTAGCTAAGTTCATGTAATGTACAAGGGGTGTTGGGGAGTGATTGTGTCTCTCTTCTGCACGTTGGCATAAAAGTATACATCGATTATGACTGAATATTTACAGAAACAACTGCTGTGGGCTCTGAGCCATCTCGGCCAGGATCAGCATTCACGGACATATGGCCTTCTAAAAAAACGTTTGCACCGTTCAGATGTTTTACTGAGGCTAAGAGTCTCTTCACCAGATTGTGCTTGCTTCTGTAAATGTCAGTCGGCTTGAAGAACACTCTACTCTGCCTTAAACCCTCAATGAAAGTATAAAATGTAAATAAAAGCAACATCAAAATACAGTGCATATTCTTCAGCAAAGTAATTTTTTTATTTATTTACATTTTGCGTTCATGCATGTTCAGTAATCAGGAAACACACAGTGTGACCTGGCATTAATCACTGCTCTGATGAACCGGTAAACTATCAATCCGTCTATAATCTATACCACTTCCCTTGTGTGGGGGTCACTGAGTGATGGCTTGGGCCATTATAGGATGCAAGTACACATTCACACACTCAATTATATACTACAGCCGACTTGAAAATGCCAATCAGCCCACACGGCATGTCTATCGACTGTGGGAGGAAATTAAAATACCTGTATGAAATTAGGTTTTTGTCTAAAAGTATTGAACTAAAATTAAAAATACATTAAATTATAAGACGGTACGAAGACACGTACATAATTATCGAAAAATAAGCAGTTCCTCATGATGTTGAATTATTTTTCACTTTGGAGGTAATTCAGTTCATTTAAGCATAATGCTGACACACACTTCCTCTCTTAAACACCCAGCAGTCTAACTATCAAGATTCAGAGTAGCTGGGTACAAAAAACTTTTTAAAAAAAAAACTTTTTTTGTTCTATGTGTAAATAATAAACCCTTGTAATATGAAAAAAAAATTAGAAGTTCTGACCACATAATGCTTTTAATCATTAATAACCAGAGCTTGCCAGTAAACTTGGTCTGAGTGTAAGAAAATTTTAAATCAGCTGGCTAGTGATGAGCAACTGTACAGCAAAATGGATTTTTTCTTTTTCAATTATTATTTTTTTGCTTGTTTGTTTGCATTTTCATTTAATTTCAGTTCATGTATTTAATTTATCATTGCTCAATCTTTTTTTAAAAACCCAAGCTAATTCCTTATACAAACTCCAACCAACCCCCCTCCCCTACCCCCACCCCTTCAACCACTGAGCATGAGCATAACATGCACACTCCACACACACACATGATCAGAGATGCGATTTTAACCCCACAACCCTGGAGGTAAAAGGCAACAGCGTTAACCACTAAGCCACTGACGAACTAATAAGATTGGAGCCCGCTATAGAAATTACGATCAAATTACACTGTAATGAAAATGCCGTCTCCGTTATTAAACCTTCTCATTGGGCTGGAAAGGTGCAAATGTGGCAGCCAGACTAAAGAAGGATTGTGGAACACTTCACATGAAACAAAAAGAAGAAGGGAAATCTTAGGATAGGATTATGGATTGTTTGTTTACTGCTGTGCTAGTAGGAGAGGGTATTAAAAAGTTTCGACATTTACAAGACACTGAGCCAGTAGCTTTCATTGTAAAACCTGGGGAGGAACTTTGCAGCAAAATCACACATGAGGATCGCCTGGACTGTTATTTATGACACAACCAACAATGGCAGCAATGTTGTGGATTCATTCATTCATTCATCTTCTATACCGCTTTTATCCTATGATCAGGGTCGCGGGGGGCCTGGAGCCTATCCCAGGAGGCTTCGGGCACAAGGCGAGGTACACCCTGAACAGGGTGCCAATCCATCGCAGGGCACACACACACACTCACCCATTCACACACTATGGGCAATTTGGGAATGCCAATTAGCCTAACCTGCATATCTTTGGACTGTGGAAGGAAACCGGAGTACCCGGAGGAAACCCACCAAGCACGGGGAGAACATGCAAACTCCATGCACACAGAGACGGGAATCGAGCCTGGCCGAGAATCGAACCCGGACCCTGGAGGTGCAAGGCGACAGTGCTAACCACTACACCACCGTGCCGCCATGTTGTGGATTGTTCTCCAATAATCATCATTATTCGGGAGTTGAGCTTGTTGAAGGTCTTCCTGATCTCTCGTCGTCATCCAGTGATGTTCTTCCACTCTTGAAGCGCCCATGCCACTCAAAACACACGGACGACTCATTGCCGCATCAATGTAAACTTGCCAAATTATGTCAAACAGCTCAATCTGGCCAGTTTCACCCAGAAATTTACATTCGCTCCTTGCTGTTCATGATGAAATAGCAGATGTGGTAATCCACATGGTCAGAATTGCACCAGTTGAACAGCTCCTGGCGTACACAGGAAGATGTCTTTTGGCACACTGACTTATGAAGACCGGTGTCCCCTGTGAGTGTGTGCAGCCTTGTGCTGCCATCTGTTGCTGTGTTGCAAAGATTTGTCTCGAAACATTTTGATATCACCTCTTACTTGTAGTGGTTGTTGCGTACCTTTTGTGATTGGACAAAAAACGATGACAAAATCAAAGCAATTAAACTTATTTGGGAGAGAATGATGAGTTTTATGAAATATTCCCTCCCCCTCCTCCACCTTCTTTTTCTATCTGTGATTTAGAATAGTCAAAGTGCTAAATGCTAAAAATCCTGTTTATGTAGTATTCTTACTAGAAAGTCTGCTACTTTAAAATCTCTTGGTAGTTATCATTTACAACTTTACAAAAAGTTATGTCAAGATGCTAATTAGCTGACTGATTAATTAACAGACATGCTAGTTAAACATGCTAGCTACACAAACAGTATGATATACAGTATATTGACAAAAAATGCTAGCAGTAACAGTTTTTTCAAAACTTTTGAGCTTGTAAACTTTTCTAAAATTCTGTGGGGAATGAGCATGTGAAATGTTTATAACAGTGTGCTAGCACCATGTGTTCACTCTAGAATGAGTCATCTACTGATTAGGGGTGTTGTAACACATAAAAAATTTGACATTGGCAGTGATGGCCACAGTGCACCTAGCGAGGAGTAATCTTCAGTCTTTTCATGAACATTTTAAGAGCAACGCTGGGATTAAGCGTTTTCTTCTTGAGCATCTAGTCGATTGACAAGATGAGCGGCTGTCAGATGGGCACAGATGCAGAACGGCTGTCAGTCAGTCTGGCGTTGACAGCGCCTGTGGCATCTGAGGGTCTCCACTGTCAGATGGTCAATGAAAACATCATATCATCTGTCATGCTGCACAACACCTGACTGGACGTTGACTCTTAAGCCAGGTGACTGACTGGGGCTTCTGGAATCAAATAGACAAAAGTTAAAAACATGACTTGATGGATTATATTACATGTGCTGGTTAAACATGTATTTTCTATGAATCTCAACCAAGCTCAGTGAAGAAATGGAGTTCTAGCATCACTAGAAAGCTCATTGCCTTCACCTTTAGCATTCAGATGCCTTTTATTATCACTGAATTGCCTTAGAATAGTTCAAGGCATTAAAGGTGATTAAACATTTAAAGTTGCAGCAACATTTTTTTTACAGGGGCATGTTTTTCTAAGATGACAAAAAGAAAAGCTGTTTTAATGCTCGTTATAAGCTCAATTGACATGCAGAAAAATACCCACAGGTATGGCATTATTTAATGTCTAGGTTACATATGTTATATACTGTATATAATAAATAAGTTACTGATTCAAATTCAGTCTGAATTCACAATATGATTGTCACGGCGTGTGCCTGTGTGCCCAAATCTATTATCGCTCCGTTGGCTCCCTAGGTAGGCGGTACCCCCTTCTGCAGGAACTTGAAGGGACAGGGCCACCTATTCTAGCTGGCGATAATTAACGTTAATAGAATTTCGGACTTGCTCCGCATTATAAAAGCAAGGCGGGGTCTGGAAAGAACGTAAAGAAACATGCGGTGGAGTATGAGAGAGTGGCAAGCGAGCGGGGTGATATGACGCGCGCCAGGGACTTTAAAGAGGAGACTGGAATTCCGCCATTTGATCTCTGCACTGAGGATAGCGTGGGACAGAACTGTTCGAGCTCCCATGGCACCTTCACTTCTGCATAGAGGCCACCTTCACATCCCCGCCCCCAAAGAGGAAAAAGTCGTAAAGAGGATCGCGTTAAGGCAAAATCCCTGCCGGGAAGGCCGCCCAGCCGACGGACGTCCAGAAGAGACTCCCTCCTCTGGACGTGCACAGAGAGAGCTGGGAGGGGCTCCGTTTTGCCACTCTGCCCACCACCACCTTTCGCTAGCCGTGTGCCCCGCATCCTCCACCAGTGTAACCCTTTTTGCATGGGCAGCACCATAAAACAGGGACACGAGGCGAGGACTTACGGGAAGGAGGGTAATTTATTTAGGTAAGTGGGGAAGGAAAGGGTTAAAGAAGGGAGGATGGAAAGATAGGGAAAGGAAAGGTTCTGCATGTGCAGGTCTTGTGGGCAGTGCCCCTCTGGCAATGCCGAGCACAGGCTGGTGAGCGGTGGACAGTGGGCAGAGCGGTCAGGGTCACCATAATCCAGCTCCACTGATACACATTTGATCCGGAGATCAAAGGTGTACTCGCCTCTTTGAAGTCCCTGGGGTGCGTTCCATTGCCTCACTTGGGGGGGCTGCTTACTGTAAGTTTAAGCTTCGGAGTGAGCGAGGAGCGATATTGATTTGGGCGCACACTCATCACAGGCGCACACCATGATAATGATATAAAGTGAAATGCTTATATGACTGCTGATGACCTAAAAAATAAAAAATAAAAGTTTTTACAAATTAGAAATATAGAAAAATATAGAAAAAACTTTAGCTGTAAAAAGAATTTAAAATTCACATTATGAACAAATAATTAAATAATAAAAAAAGAAATAAAATAAAAATAATAATATAAAAAAATGGGCAAGACAATGTACAAAATGTGCAGAATAATGTGCAAAAAAATATGTGAATGTACTAATCACTTAGGGCAATGATGAACAGAAGCATCATTGTTGCTTGAATCTTGCCGTTACCTACTGTATAAGACAGAGAAAAATTTAATAAATGAAAGATTTGAACAAACTTGTCTTGATTAATAGAGGAAACTAATTTTGTCTTTTGTCTTTTTATTCTAAAGTCCACTAGCAATTATCAAAGGACATCAATGATCTAAATGCTTCTTTGAAGCTACTCATCTAATATTTGGTGTTTCATCTTATTCGGGGGAAAAAACCCACAAAAAAAATTCTAAAGTGAAAGAAGAGATTCGAAGTTTTGGTATCTTCAATTGAATTCCCATTTGAAGTGCTCTACTAATCTTGCTCTCTGATGTATTGCGCGGTAGGATCCTATTCTCCTGGAGATTTGTCATAATACACGGCCTCGGGTAGATCCATTTCCTTCCTGTCGGGGGCCTTTTATCTTGATCATACCTCTCTTCTTTGCTTCATTTCCATAATTGCCTGCAATGGAGGTTCTCGCCACCCTCCTCCTTCCCTTCCCCAAACACAAATAATGTCTTATTACTTCACTACAATAACGGACTAATCTGGACAGGCAGGTGAAAAGAAGCGTACACACCGCCTCTGGAGAAGCTATTATACATATAATGGTTCGGCCACCCAAAACAGCATGCGAGCCAATACCAGTGTGTGATTTCAGTCTTTTAAGACATTAATAAATATTGCTATGTAACATTTAGCATGTCTGTAATCAGAGTGCTAGATAATAGCTAGCTGGATTATTGCTGGTTCGGGTCCCAGTTT
Organism: Channallabes apus; assembly: GCA_030522415.1. Classification (NCBI taxonomy): domain Eukaryota; kingdom Metazoa; phylum Chordata; class Actinopteri; order Siluriformes; family Clariidae; genus Channallabes; species Channallabes apus. Next base: position 16,367,783 of record CM060109.1, read on the forward strand.
TACCATTTGCTCTCTGTGGCTTCCACAAATTTCATGACATCTAATTGTACATGACCTTCATTTAAGTGGCTTCATGGTGACTAAGATAAGAGCTAACAACTGCCCTACATCGAGAAACTGCTTTAAACAGGCTTTTATTCAATTCCTCGACCTCCCTTCATTAATTAGGAGTGTGCATCACCTAAGGTGGTGGCTTATAGTACTATAAGGCAAGTGTGTACTGAAGAATGGATTCCACAGCATGATCACACTCATCCACTGCAGCACTCAACACTGATTTTAAAGCATTTCTTTTTTTTTTTTTTTTTACTTTGGCCTCAGTCCCTTTACTCTTTTCAAAGATTGCTATGCAGAGTAGCACAGAAGAGTAAACCATGTTGCAAAGTGCAGCTGTTGTGCATAAAGGCTACAATTAAGACTTTCCGCTGGCCATATTTGGGTAATATATAGACAATAAGACTAATGATGATGACGATGATGATGCCGATCATGATCATAATACTAAATATTTTAAAGAATAACCTTTTACAGGACTGCTCATCAAAAAAGGATAAAGTAATTCTCCATTCAGATTGAATGCTTTCTGGATAATTTACATTATACTCTATTTCGATGTCTCCTCTAAAGCAAAGGTTCATAGTTAAAAAAATGTATTAATTCCATCTATCCATTTATCCATTCAATCACTTTTTTCCATTACCACCTATCCAGTGTAGGGTAGCAGTGGGCCTTGAGCCTATCCCAGAGGACACACACACACAAATATACACATTCAGTGATACACAACATGCAATTTGGAAATGCCAATCAGCCTTCAGCACATGTACCTGGATGAACTGGATGGTTTAATGTTATGGCTGGTTTTTGGGTGGTTTCCAAACTAGTTTTCTTTTTTTTGTTGTTGCTTTTTTGCTTTTAAAAATCTTGACTGGTCATGGTATGTATCAGGATGTAATTGCCACTGCACAACTGTGACATCTCTTATTCAGTCTTGTGGTATCTCGGGGTACTGTCTGTGTGAGGCTTTGCGATTTAATGAACCAGACTGGCTCGCTCTAGTTAAATAAAGCAAAAGTCAAACACCGTTACAGCATCAAACACCAAAGTCAGGATTCAAAAGGACAGTGAAACATACAGAAGCGGTTCAAGGCATGAATAAGGTTCAGAGATTACATAACCAACAGTCTGGTAAGACCTTGTGTTTAACAATGATGTGACATACTGTATGATGCATGAATCATGATGTACTGTAGACATGAAATAGATAATGAGCAAATGCATAGGATTCTGGGGATACCTGCTAAGTCACCTCTTGATATGAATAAGTCTGTGATTGTTTTATTTATTTATTTGTATGGTCTCATTATAAAGTCTTACACACTGTACAGTCCCAGCTTTGTCTGATATTTCTAGGATAGGCTCTCTGTTACCCTGACCAGGTTGAAGTGCTTACTAAAGACAAACAAAAGAATGAACCATGAAGTAACCAAAGTAAAAGGTGGCCTTCAGAGAATATACAGAACTGAAGGAAAAAGGACACCCACATTTCTGTTGCCATCAGTATAACTATTGATGGTTTCTTCTTTTCGGATCAGAATATACAAATGAAAATTCCAAAATTATCAGTGATTTTCAAAGAAGCAATACAAGTGTGGACTGTTCCAGAGATAAATATCTGTTTAATCTGTTGAGAGGAGCAACCCTATACCTTCTAACCCTTAAGCCCTTTAAATATTTTGTTATAAAAGGATGGGAGTCTTTTTAGGCAGCACAGTGGCCTAGTGTTCGTACTGTGGCCTCGCACCTTCAGGGGGTATGATTCCTGCCTCGGGTCTCCCCAAGCTTGGTGGGCTTTGTCTCGTAGTCCAAATACATGCAGGTTAGGCTAATTGGCATTTCCAAAACTGCCCACAGTGTGTAAATGAGTGTCTGTGATAGAATGGCACCCCATCCAGGGTGTACTCCACCCCGGGTCCCCTGGAAAAGGCTCCAGACCTCCTGAGACAATCTACAGAATAAGAGGCAGAGAGAATGATGGCTTCTGTGAGAGGGTGTCATTTTACGTCTTGTTTTTAGTTATATATTTGTACATGTACAGGTGGACAAGTGCATTACGTAACCCTGACTGTGAATGCAACAAATTTAAGGCTGCATTTTTAACACTCCTACGTATGTTCTTTAACAAACCTTTTGTTTTGCTCTTTGATTAGCTTTGAAAGGAAAATTACATCAGACCACTATCTCTTCTGAGTGAGTCCTGCTCCTAAACTGGAGTGTTGACTCAGTCCCTAGTCCTCTAATGAGCTTTATTTGAGCTTATTAAAGCAGCCCTTACAATCGTGGCATGGGTTACACTGTTGGCAATGAACAAGACAAAACAGCGCAGGTACTGAATACTCTTTGCAAGTATTGAAATATGGGTAGAGCATGTCTTAAAAATTAAAATAAATATATAATTCTTTGGACATTGTGGTTTTATGATACCCTTTCCAAATAATAAAAAAAAGTCATTTAAGCCCCTGTGTATATTTAAATGGCACAGCATTCTACACTGGTATCTACAGTACAATAGTGTCAGTAACACCTCTGAGACATTCCTCAGTAGTCCAGTGCATCACACATTCTCCTGAATTAAGATCCATGCATACCAGTAAAGACATTTTTCATAGATACTCCTGTGACATCAATAACCTGTGCTGCTCATAAATTCATGTTTGAGACTTTTAAACCATCCTCTAGTCCCAAGCCCCAGGTGCTGAAGGTCCAAATGTCGAAAGAGTCCAGAAGCTTGTTTGTTCACATCAGCACATTTCATTTTTTAGTGGCAGAGTGTGGATATGAGACTGGAGAGGAGTGCCAGTCATATCCCCAAAGATCACTGAAAGTTGAGTAAACAAAGGTTTTGCCATTGATGAAGAGTTTTGAAAGTACCGCTGTGTGTTGTTTTAACGCACACTGAGCTACACTATGCATGGGGTCGGACTTTAGATGTACACAGTACCCTTTTCAAAACTAGTCTTTACACAGCTTGTTATTTTTTTTTTCCCTAAACAATTTCAAAGAAGCAAAGAACAAACAAGAAATATATAAATTTCATACAAAAATGCGCAGAATAAAATACAATTATAGTAAAAATCAATATTTGCCCTAGTACTAGAGCTTTTTATGTTTTCATTTAAAGACATACATGCTCCTCTGAAAGTACTGGAATGCCAAGTCGATTCTCTTATTTGCACTAAACTGTAGAGTGAAAATATTTGCATTTGAGATCAAAAGATGATTATGAAATGATCTTCAGCTTTAATTTGCTAATATTTGTACTGAACTGCAGATATATGAACTCACATCTCTCTCAAGTGATTGTAAAACTGCTCTTAGTTTGGTGTATATACCGTATAGTTATTTTTTTTTTAATGTTGGATAGACCAACGTACTGTAAAGACCAGAGAGAAGAGAGACCAGTGAGAAAAGGAAATCATTACAAATCTGAAAAAAGAGGGAAAATCGAGCAGCGGGCATAGAAATACAAAAAACTACAATCTCCTAAATGTGAAAACCGACCCTGGTGTATTAATAAACAGACAAAGGTTAGCTAAGGTACAAATACATCAACAGCAGTTGATGAAAGGGCTATGAAGAAAAGCTCCAAAGCAAGAAGATGCAAACCCTCATCAGCAATAAGACTTTGAAAGCCAGACAAAAATTTGCAAAGAAATGCAAAAACTCTAAAACCAAGATTAACTATAAAGGGTATAAAAGAAAGGCTCTGCTCATGATTCAAAATACACAAGCCCATCGGTCAGGAGGTAGTGTCGTGACTTGGTCTTGCATGGCTGCTTCTGGAACAGGCTCGCTAATCTTTATTGATGATGGAACTCGTGATTGGAACAACGGAATGAATTCAAAGTCCACAGACACATTCTATCTGCCAATTCACAGAGAAATGCGTCCATTCTACCTTATCAGGGTAAAAACTGAAATGTTTTACACTGACCGATTCAATCAACAGACCTTCACCCGATCGAGCAGTATTTCACCTACTGAAGAGGAGACTAAGACAAAGAACGACTGAAAGAATATGTGGTTCATGGCTGGAAAAGCTTCACAAAACTGATGCAGAACTGATGTGGCAAGCAAGGCATCAAAATATGAAGTGTCAGTTAAAGATTATTCCTATTATTCACATACTTTTGCTCACCAGAAAGTTGTTCTGATTTGCTTAATGCGTACAGTACTGTTTGGATATGCAAATTATATCAGCAAATAAAGCTAGTGTTTTTTATCTATCAGTAGAAATGTACTTTTTGATCCAAAACCAAAATATCTTCAGAGTACAGTATAGCAAAAAACTGAAAGTGGCCTTACCGTTCCAGTATTTCCAGAGTTGAATGTTCCTTAGGACTTTTATATTTTTATTGTGTTATTATATTTTTTGTATGGTCTCATGTGATTGCACGTTGTATTTAATAATGTACAGTAATTATGAAAGTGTTATCATGCAGTCAGGAAAACAAATTTTTAAAAAAGTTTAATAGTATTTTCTACAGTGTTTATTCCATATCTCATCTATTGGTCCTAATTAGGCCCCTCTTTCTACACCCCTGTCCTAACACCGTTTGCTTATCATACTGTAGGTTGCGGTTAAGTGTGTTCCTCAAAGCCGCAAGACTGCCTCTTCCTCTTCTCTATGGTTAATTAAAATGAGGTTTTGTATACTCATTAGTTTATAAGCTATACAGATTTCTAATTATTCAAACTTTTTCGTTATCATTGACAGTTGTTCTAAGCAACAGTGCTTGCATCCATCCATTGTCAATAGTGCTCATCCTGTGCCTATCTCAGAGAACCTGCAGCACATGGCAGGTTACACAGTGGATGGGGTGCCAAGCCATTGCACGGCACAGACACACACAAACCCACAAAATTTTTCACATACAGCCAATTTGGAAATTGCAATTGTCCTATTACGCATGTTGTTGGACTGCAGGAGGAAACCAAAGTAATCAGGAAAACCAACCAAATACAGGGAGAATATACAAATACAATGTGACCAGACCAGAGGTAAGATTTGAACCACCATCCCTGGAGGTGGGAGGCAACAGTGCTAATCACTAAACCACAATTTATGGAAATGTTCTTTTTTTTATTATTGTAGGTTACTAATAATTATTGAAAGCAAGGAGTATCCTGGCAAGATTTTCCCAAGCTTTCAGAAATGTAATTTCCTTTGCTTTTTGATTTCACTATTATTTTTAGCATTGACGAGTGATTGATTTTACTTTCACCTCTGATTAAATCCTGAAAAATGGCTGAGATCTTCGCTCACTTGGAGAACACAGTCTTTGCCAGATCTCCTTGTCAGTCTTTATCTAGAAAGACACACAGGCTAATTTCATTTACAGCATCCAATACTGCCAGTCAAAGACCTAATCAAGTGGTTTTGCATCCTGATAACCAATCGCTGTTCCATGCAGGCTTGCTTGCTTGCTCTAATTATTGGTATAACTACCTTAATGTCTACATTAGACGTGTGCTCATGATTGATTATTAGAGAGGCAGCTCTTTACACATGCTTCAATTTGTTAGCGGGGGCATGTAAAGAGTATTCCACACAGAAGATAGATGTGTAGATTCAGCATTAAAGGGATCATTCCAGAATTGGAGGACAATTTAAGGACCTTTGGACAATATGACCCTATCTGTTTTTATTTTGTGTCCTGTTGATTGGGAGATTGGGAGAATATTATATTCATATTTTCACTGCTGAAATAACAGCGCTGAAGTGGTATAAGTGAATTTTAACACGCTGGAGTCAAAACTTCATCTTTAGCCGATCCACTTTTTTTGATTTTTCATCTGTGATTCACTTTGATTCATCGACTCAGGCATCAAATCTACATATTTATTTATCTAATCTATTATTTATATATATTTATTTATTTTAGATGATTTATTTGGTGTGTACTATATTATTTGGAGCAGCCATGTAAATTATACTCAGCAACCAGAAAAAATGAATAATTTTAAATGTTTGTATAAATATATCTTTTTAATTTTACATGAAAAAGTCACATTACCATTTAATACTCATTTAATTTCATATAAGACTTGACATATAATATCATATAAATCTATCAAACCTAAACCTTTTGGCAGTCAGACATTTTTGTCTTTTCTTATTTTACTAAGTTTAATATACAGTGGTGTGAAAAACTATTTGCCCCCTTCCTGATTTCTTATTCTTTTGCATGTTTGTCACACACAAATGTTTCTGCTCATCAAAAACTGTTAACTATTAGTCAAAGATAACATAATTGAACACAAAATGCAGTTTTTAAATGAAGGTTTACATTATTAAGGGAGAAAAAAAACTCCAAATCTACATGGCCCTGTGTGAAAAAGTGATTGCCCCCCTTGTTAAAAAAATAACTTAACTGTGGTTTATCACACCTGAGTTCAATTTCTGTAGTCACCCCCAGGCCTGATTACTGCCACACCTGTTTCAATCAAGAAATCACTTAAATAGGAGCTACCTGACACAGAGAAGTAGACCAAAAGCACCTCAAAAGCTAGACATCATGCCAAGATCCAAAGAAATTCAGGAACAATGAGAACAAAAGTAATTGAGATCTATCAGTCTGGTAAAGGTTATAAAGCCATTTCTAAAGCTTTGGGACTCCAGCGAGCCACAGTGAGAGCCATTATCCACAAATGGCAAAAACATGGAACAGTGGTGAACCTTCCCAGGAGTGACCGGCCGACCAAAATTACCCCAAGAGCGCAGAGACAACTCATCCGAGAGGCCACAAAAGACCCCAGGACAACATCTAAAGAACTGCAGGCTTCACTTGCCTCAATTAAGGTCAGTGTTCACGACTCCACCATAAGAAAGAGACTGGGCAAAAACGGCCTGCATGGCAGATTTCCAAGGCGCAAACCACTTTTAAGCAAAAAGAACATTAAGGCTCGTCTCAATTTTGCTAAAAAACATCTCAATGATTGCCAAGACTTTTGGGAAAATGCCTTGTGGACCGACGAGACAAAAGTTTAACTTTTTGGAAGGTGTGTGTCCCGTTACATCTGACGTAAAAGTAACACAGCATTTCAGAAAAAGAACATCATACCAACAGTAAAATATGGTGGTGGTAGTGTGATGGTCTGGGGTTGTTTTGCTGCTTCAGGACCTGGAAGGCTTGCTGTGATAGATGGAACCATGAATTCTACTGTCTACAAAAAATCCTGAAGGAGAATGTCCAGCCATCTGTTCGTCAACTCAAGCTGAAGCGATCTTGGGTGCTGCAGCAGGACAATGACCCAAAACACACCAGCAAATCCACCTCTGAATGGCTGAAGAAAAACAAAATGAAGACTTTGGAGTGGCCTAGTCAAAGTGCTGACCTGAATCCTATTGAGATGTTGTGGCATGACCTTAAAAAGGCGGTTCATGCTAGAAAACCCTCAAATAAAGCTGAATTACAACAATTCTGCAAAGATGAGTGGGCCAAAATTCCTCCAGAGCGCTGTACTGTACAGAACTTGCAAAGACTCATTGCAAGTTATCGCAAACGCTTGATTGCAGTTATTGCTGCTAAGGGTGGCCCAACCAGTTATTAGGTTCAGGGGGCAATTACTTTTTCACACAGAGCCATGTAGGTTTGGATTTTTTCTCTCCCTAAATAATAAAACCCCTCATTTAAAAACTGCATTTTGTGTTTACTTGTGTTATCTTTGACTAATAGTTAAATGTGTTTGATGATCAGAAAGATTTTGTGTGACAAACATGCAAAAGAATAAGAAATCAGGAGGGGGGCAAATAGTTTTTCACACCACTGTATTTGTTCAAATGCATTAATCATATAATCACAATTACACTACTGTAAGTGTTTTAAGATTATTGTAATATTCATACAATAACTTGTAAATTATACAGTAACACTGTTGCACAAAGTAAAAGGGTTGAACAGATCCATTATTTTTGGGAACAGTTAGATTATGACATAAATGTGACAAAAAAAATATATAGGTATATAATATATAATATACAGTCTTATGCAAAATTTTAGGCACCCACCCCTTGATAAATAACAGAGTTTGGTGGGTTTTTTTTAAAACTAAAAATATGTTAACAGAGTCTCTCTTGGAAATGAAAAAAAAGCACAATATTTTCAGCCATCATTGATGTATAGTTACTTTTAGTTTATGTCATAAATTTAACAAAGATAAAAAAAATTAAAACATTATTGTGAGAAGTTTGGGCACCCTACATAATCAGTACTTAGTAACACCTCCTCTGGCAGATATCACAGCCCTCAAACGCTTTTTATAGCCAGCTAAAAGCCTTTCAATTCTTGTACTTAGGATTTTCTCCAATTCTTCTTTGCAAAAGGCGTCTAGTTCTGTAATATACAGTACTTAGGATGTCTTGCATCCACAGCTCTTTTAAGATCTACACACAAATTTTCAATGATGTCATTATCAGGGGACTGTGATGGCCGTTCCAAAACATTCAGCTTGCATCTCTTGAGGTTTTCCACAGTGGATGTCGAGGTATGTTTAGGATCATTTTCCTGTTGTAGAAGCCATCCTCTTTTCAACTTCAGTTTTTTTTCACAGATGGTGTGATGTTCGCTTCCAGAATTTGCTGATATTTAGTGAAATCCATTCTTTCCTCCACCTGTACAGTACTGTGCCACTGGGTGCAACACAACCTCAAAGCATGATACGTAGATCTGCTGATTGATTTGCTGATTGTGGTCAAAGAATTCTATTTTAACTTCATCAGTCCACAGCACTTGTTTCTAAAGCACATCACACTTTTGTAGATGTTTTGCATACTTCTGACATTGGATTTTATGATGGTGATGCAGATACAGTAAGGTTTTCTTTTGCTGACTCTTCCATGAAGGTCTTGTGGAACTGTGCACCACCACTCCTGAGTCTGCTAAATCTTCCTGCAGGTTTTTTATAGTCAAATGGGGATTTTGATTTGCCTTTCTGACCAGCATACAAGCAGTTCTCTCCAAGAGTTTTCTTGGTTTACCAGATCTCATCTTGACCTCAATCTTGATCAATAACTTTAATTTTCAGAGTTATACACAGCTGCTTAGGGAATCCATGGTTGTTGAGAGTCCGCAAGTGTGTGCACAAGGTTTGAAGAGTCAAGGTTTGAAGTGTATTTGTAAAGCTTTGAAATTAGTATTTACTAATGACAGCTGTTGCCATGCATCAGATCTAACAAGCTGATTAAGGTCTGAAACCTTGTAAATAAAGGACTGAGACTCTGGAACACTTAGGGTGCACAAACTTTTGCACATTGCCATAATAATGTTTTTTTTGTTAGATTTATGGCATAAATTGTACTATGCATCAATATTTGTTGAAAATATTGTGCATTTTTTCCATTTCTGTCAACATCTTTTCAATTATAAAAAAAAAAAAATCAAAATCTGTTTTTATCAAGAGGTGCCTAAAACTGTATAAAAACTGTATTTTTAAATATTATTCATATATTTTTGATGAACAGTTAAAAGAATGAGTATTTTTTTTAAATTAAGTTTCGCTGTAAAATAAGATCTCCTCTAATCTGGCAGTTGTGATCCCTCCCCCCTCTTTTTTTTCTCAATATGTATTACAAACTTAATGGAAAATATGTTCTGCATTGTTTATTTTAATTTGGTATCAATAATAAGTGGTTTAAGTTTTAATTTAAAAAACCTTTATAATTACAAAAATTGTTGAAGATCATTCATTTTGAGTTAATAATCCATGTACTAGTTGTAAGCTTAATATGGTTAGGCTGCAGGGTGGCAATACATGATAAAAAGGCATCGTATTCTGGGGGAAAAAATAGTAAATTGAAAATATATCGATTGATAAATTACACGTTTCTTTTTCCTTCTAACTTTTGTTACTCTAATTACAATTACAAGGCTGCAAGTAATAGGGCTGCACATCAATGCTAATGTTAACCTTTTCTTAAGAAGAGACACTAGACAAGGACCGCAGCCTTATGGTTAAGGTCAAGGACAAACTTGGTCATATAAATAATTAAATAGAACTTGATTTAAAATCGATTTGTCTGAACCCATCAGGCTGAACAGAAAGCAAACAAAAAGTTTGCACGCACCTTCTAATTCCATTTTATTTTTATTTATTCCTAAATTGTGAAATTGTTTCCAAAGTGCACAATAATCTCCTTTGAACAGTTCATATTGAGATGTATCTGCTATGATCTGTAAAGCCTTCATAACGGCTCTAATCTGAGGTGCTGGTTGTTAATTGGTGATTTCTGAGGCTGGTGACTTTAAATGAACTTCTCCTACAGTAGATGAATAATGGATGTTGTTAGCTTGATGATGATATTTCTACTTCCCTCTGCCAGACTACTGTAAATACATTTTGGTGACACATATAGTAGAACAAAACTTATAAGTACTGATAAGTACTGTCATTTAAAAATTATAATAATGAAAATAAAAAGCTATAAGAACATGGGGCAGGAGAAAAATTCCAGTTTAGTTTGTGCTTGAGAGCTGTTATATATTTAAAAGAATATTTTTTCATTATTTACATTTTTCCCAGAGCAAGCATTACATTAGCATGATGTCTATTTAACACGGCTAATTTATTGGAAATGTAGCAAAACACATCAATAACATGATAATATATAACTAAATAACCAAAATAATTTCTTTCTGCCTCCCGCAGTTCTCGAAGAACTTCTCTCACACTGATTCTTTAATGGGCAAGGGCAAACGTGTAATGTGGTACCAGCTATGAAATTACATTCCTTTCTATTGCCTTTATGTTCACATATCACCAGCGTAACTGACACCCTGAATCCCCAAAACAGTCCAAAAAACATTCATTTAAACCGTCTGGCATTGGGATGTAGAGTCATTAATCATACTTTATCCAACAATACAGATATGGCAGTGAAGAAAAGGAAGGCAGTTAAAGTACATTTTTAACCAGGTGTGACAATAAATACATAAAACCAATTAATTTTAAATAAAATATTAATAATTTCATATGCAGTGTTCACACTTATGGCCTGTATTAAAAGCTCTTTTTTAAGTTTTAATAAAATATAAAATGAAAATCCCCTCCAAATCATTTAAAGTGTTATTGTGAACTTTTAAAGCTCTTTAAACTTTTAAAGCTTTTAAAGCTTGTTTTATTTTTTTACTAATGTAAAAAAAGCAAGTTACATTACATAGTTTTAGTGTTGTTTTAGGACAATAATAATAATAATAATAATAATAATTATTATTATTATTATTATTATTATTATTTACTTAATATACAACATTTGTAAACCATGGACAATGAGTCACTGATGAGACTCTAAGTCATTGTAAAACATTTCAGCGGTGCAAAAGATTTAAGTTTTAAAGAAGGCCTTATGTCTGTGAATGACAATCCCGGCCACTGCAGTCTGAGCCTTAAAAAATGTTAGATAACTTGTTGACAACTTGACAAGAGACGCATCTGTCTGTGAAAACTGCACACACAATTATTCACCATCACCACTTGCACATTACAGGAACTCGATTGAGAGTTATTGCCACATCCCCAGTACAGTCCTGACCTCACTCCAAGCCATTTTCACATGTTTGCACCATTAAAGGAGTTCCTGGGAGGCCAGTACAGTATTTCTAACGTCTGATTGTGACTCCGGTGCCCTTAGAAAACGTTCTACCTCGATGGTATACAAGCACTAGTGAAATACTGAGATAAGTGCATTTTACTCTCATAACTGTGTTCTGTTATTCTCCACAATCAAAAGGCACAGTTTGACTTGAAAACCACTCATAAATTTCGTATGTTCAGAAAAAAATATTTTCTAAAAACCCTTTAACATTACATATTTTAGGAATTAGGTACTGTATTTCAGGCATACAGTTTTACCCTTATTGACTCTACATTTCAATGAAAGTGTTATGTAGAGAATGACAGAATGAAAATCCATACACAATTTTAATCTAATAATGCATCTAAATAGTTAATATTAAAGTCTTTATACTGAATAGTTTTTTTTTAATAGATTGTTCCATGGTGTAATGAAAGTAATGTATGGAACAGAGAAGGAGGTTTTGGGAAATGAGCTGTGCATTTTGTTTATGGCCGTCTGTCTGATTGAGTGTTGCAGTTTCCTGGACTGCTTGTGATAATTCTACACGGTACATTTTGCTTCACAATAGGCCGCTGCTGGCAGAATGCACGTTGCAAATGAGATCCATTTGCTTGCTTGGTTTCAGTGGGCAAAGATTCCACACACTTCAAACTACTTTATCAGTGTGAGGTGCTCCCATCCTGGGTCTTGGATAACTATTATCAGGGGATTGGAGGGTTCATATGGTGAAATGGTTCATGTGCGTTATCTGGGTTCTGGCAAAATAACAGCCAGGAAAACTTCATATGAGTATTTGCTCATTGGGATTGAATATGAAAACTGGATTATATTGAAATGTGACTGAATTAGTGTCCACTTACGTACAACACACATAACACAAAAGACCAACAAAAACGGCCACCACACACTCTAACTCCTGACCACAAATTCCTAATTACTGATCACACACCCATGCCTGTTCGTCATCTCACCAACACAGTCTATAAGGACTCTCAGTGTACACTATACACTCAGCCAACATGAAGTGCATGCTCTGTGTTATTGCATCAGTTGTTCCCAGTAATTCACTTTCATCTTGTGGTTTTCTCATTTCTTGCTGTTTGTAAGTCACCTTTTTTTGTCCTTGTTTTTATCTCACAATTTGGATTTTTCAACAAGCTTTAACAATTCAGATGTTATCCCCCAACTGTACATTTGATGTTAAGATCCTGTAAAATGTTGTCACCTATGTTTAGGTTATTATGCTGTCGAACCACAACCAGATAGACATATACAGTAGCTATTGTGCTTAGTCTACTTTATTATTAGTTCTTGTATTCTTACAATATGTCTCCACTTTGTGATGTTAATTTCTATTTGGAAGAACCGTTATAATATGCAGTGTGTGCACCCGAACGCCAAGGACGCAGCACTGAGTGAACTGCCAGAGAGAAAGACTCAGAGTTCATTAGACAACAAAATTTGACTTGTGGGGCAGATATTTGTCCAACCCAAGGCTGTTCAAAAATTCTGACTGGCTTTAAATAGCTGCTGTTTGTCTCAAAAGCCTGTCAAAACTTAAAGGTCTAGTTTATTTGGCGTCTAAAAAAAGCAATTTGACTGACAGGTCAGAGGAACAAGCCCAATGTCAGTGTCAAGGCGTACTGCAATTCAGCGCAAATACATATAGGCAGGGGTAGCTCACAGGGTAAGGTGTAGGACTACTGATTGGAAGGTCTCAGGGTTGAACCCCTCCACCACAAAGTTCCCACTGTTCCAACCCTAAACTACTCAAATGTATAATGAGATAGAAATGTAAGTTGCTCTGTATACGGGTATCCTTACAAACTGTAACTTTTACAGCTGTAGCTGTTTAACACACACTTACTGTATAAAACATGAGCATTATTACTTCGTCCTTGTCGCAACTTGTCCAAGGTAACTTGGAAAGAATATCCAATGAGAAAATATATTGAATGAAAAAAAAGAAAAAGTTATAGTTCATTTGATATAAAAAATATAGCTATATATATTTTTTTATTTTGCATCTTTTGCTTAGCCATATTCACTCACTCATCATCTACAGTATACTTCTTAATCCTGTAGGGTTCCAGGAGGGCCAGAAGTCTATTCCAGGAGACATAGGGCACAAGGCGGGGTACACCCTGGACAGGGGGGCAATCCATCGCATTACACTATATTAATATAGTGGTTTTAACAATGGCCATTGTTACAAAAAAGCTTTCTAGAATTAAAAAGATATGAAAATGTAAAATTTTAAAAAGTATGAGGACATAATCATCAGATTGTGAGTCTCTGATAAGCAAGCCGCGGATGACAGTGGAAAAACTTCCTTGAGAAACCGTGAGAGAAACCTGCAGACTCCACAGGGAAACCATCCTCTTTTGGGTGATATCGGATAGCAGGGATCGATCTGCAGTCATTCTGTGTTGTTTGGGCAGAAGTTCAGTAAAACAGTTGTTCAAGTTAATTTGGAATCCACTTACATTGGAGGCTCAGGTACTGAACAAAACTGTTGTCCGTTGCAAGGCCATATGCGTTCTTTAATTTTTGCGACATAATTTAACAGTATAACATTGCATACTAACCAGGGCCCGGTTTCTCGATAATGCACACTATTCGCGCACTAAGAAGACTCTTAAGATATATCTTACGTTAAGTGATTTCTCGAACTGTCTCTTAGGAGTCTTCTTAAGTCGCTGCCTCTTACGTCCGACGTTGCAAGGCGCTGTCTACAGTGAAGGTCCTGAATTAGCTGACATCGGTGGCTCAGGAATCGATTTTTCACTCCTTGTTCATGACAGCGTTAAGAAAGACGGCACTTTCTATGCAAATTAAACATTGCACTAAATTCTTTTAATAGCGTTTATTTCGACATGGGTTAACTTAACAATAACATGCCATAATAGACAAATATATAAATTAAATCACCAAACTGTCGCTAATATTTTCATGTAACATGTGGCCGTGAAACGTACTGGGTATACAATCATAGTTGATTGACAAACAGCTGATAACACTAGTGAAGAGCTCTTCACCAGCTTCAGAAACAATGTGAAACATGTCAGTTGTTGGGGTTGTATAGGGCACTTATGGAATGAATATGATGAGATGACAGAGTGGAGGTTTAATACCCCTATATCTCACCTACGCAGGGGTCGTAAGTGCGTTTCATTATGATTCGGCGCGAGTTTTGGTGCTGTTATTACGTTTCCATCTTACCACGCAAAAAAATAAACATGTTTAACATGTGGAAGCTCGCGGACCTTGCAGATCTTCGCGGACCGTCGGGCGCCGGTCACTCAAGGCGGATTGCAGTGCCTAATACCCCTCTCTCACCTGTGCGGCCTGACTCATCTCCGTGAGCTGCCGCGATTGGCCGCGACGTTCCATTTAACGTCCTAAAAATTGAATTTTTCACGAGGAAAGATGGAAACGTAACCACAGCACAAAAACTCGGGGTGAATCATGATCAAGCCTACGGATACAGTGCGAGATAGCGAGTCAAACCGCATAAGTGAATAGAAAAATTAATGGATGCGCTGTCTGAAACTCCCAAGGTTATTTTCTCATTTAACTAAATCAAATTTCATGAAAATAAAACGTGTCAAAAGAAAAGCCCATAAAGTTATGGATAATCGCTAATGATCAATGAAACATACAGTATTTTAAACAAAAAGCAGCGAGCAGCTGGACATCGGGACCTAGAGAGTAAGTACGACGCGTTGGTCTAAGCAGGTCAGTAAGCTCCATAATCTGTTGCCTTGGAAAGCAAAACTTTTTTTTTTTTTTTTTTTTTTAAATAACGACCACGGGGAAAATATGAAAAGGGCTGAAGTTTTGTCTAAAGGAAAAATGTACATGACCCACACGGCTCCACGGACCGCGCCGTCTTCAGTTTAACACAACACCACGCTCGCTGCCAAATTGTTCGCCACCTGTTTAATATTAATAGTGATTGCCAATTTTAATGCATTAGTCACATTATGAAATAGGCTAATTAAAATGACTTTTGAACTGAACGCAAACCTGTGCAGGTGATGCAACTTTCTAGCTAAGAGATACTTAGCGTAAGAACGTTTCGGGAAATGCGCCATAACGTTAAGAGAGAGGTTAAGGTACAACTTAAGAACTACTTAGCGATAAGAAGCTTTCGAGAAACCGGGCCCATGTACATAAGGGCTATGAAGTACTGTATGTATCATCATGAATATATATCTATCAGCCTATTATGTTGTCATACATTTTCCATAATGCCCATGATCAACTGCTCACTACAGTATGTCCAATGCAATCAAATCAAGCTACTACTGTATGTATGATTAGATTACACCAGACTCGTACAGGTCACATAGTTACATGCTCACCATCTTGCCATGGCGTCTGGTGGGATGGCATACACATGCATTTCTTTTTACAACAGAGGGATACACCATCTGAATTGTATTCAGTATTTAGACAAGATTCTGAACTAAATACTGAACTGAAATAAATGGGCTGAACATGTGCTGTATGTAAAGTAGTAACCACTACAAGAATGTAATATTAACTTAATGTGGTTTTCTATAACATGGCAAGGAGACCTACCATGGATATAGCACTAGCCTGAAGATGTTGTTGTAAGAAGTCCATTGATGGTGCAACAACACAGTGACACCTTAATGGCAACTTGATCAGAATGCCATCCAGTTCTTCCCATCTGTGCCATGCTTGTGGTATGTCAATTAAGTCCCTTCGAGGCAATTTGCCATTAACTGGTCGATGCCATTCTTAATAAGTTCTTCATGAGTCTTGGTTCCACCGTGTCCTCAGCCGGCTTTTTTTTTTTTTTACATGTCCAAAATAAGCGTGGCAGTTCAACATTAAGGAGACAATATAACGACCTTACCAGTTTCTACTGTGTTTCTGTACAAGTTCTTACTGCATTCACCCAATGTTTCTGAGGATGTAGTCCTCAGGTACCAATCCAAACTGAAAAATCTGAATCTAATAAAAATGTTGTTGAATGTGTGGTACGTTTTATTAGATATGATTGACTTGACTTAAACTCTTCACGTAATTACTTACATGTATGTACTGTAAATATTACAAGTGCATCCTTGTGTAGGAAACTGCATTAACAATCATCCAGTATGTAAGTCAGGAAAAAATGTTGAAATCATAAATCAAACTATGATTTTGGCTTAAGAACATGCAAAATTGGCCCAGCAAAACTCCTCAATCATTGGAGAAAGAGAGAGCAAATGGAGTCAAGGCCAAGTCAGAGGAAAGGATTAACTATTCACAGAAGAAATGCTTCAGTGGTTCATTAAATTAAGCAATGTTCGGTGTTCCGGAGTGTTCCGATAACTTTCATTGCTTCAGTTCAGCACCCAAATCTGTTGTCATTAAAATGAGTCACGTTAATTACTGCAGGCACAGAAATGTCCCTTGCTTTTTCTTTTTTTTCTTTCTTTTTTTGCTTGAAATGCCAAAGAGTTCATCTTTAATTACTTTGGTGAAGTTAAAACCTTAACTGTACATTCAAGGCTTTGAGAATTTCTTCGATTTTTTTTTTTTTTTCGAAGAGAAGCAAAAGACCATAAAAAAGCCTTGAAATAATTTGAGTGCTGACGCTAATTAGCTTTGGAGCAGCTGAAGGACTTGGAATTGGTTCATGCAGTGGAATGAGTCTGGTGCCCCTTGGTCTCTGAATCATATCAATAGCACAGAAATGTCTTTTCTATGATGACAGGTGGGGTTGATTTCTGAAGTCTGGGTTGGACCAGGATGGTATTTATATTTTTATATAAATAACTCATTTTAAAAAATAATGAGGTGGGTTATTATGCGGAAATAAATTTTTTATCAGATTTAAACAGTCAGATTGGTCTCCAATGTGTGTGCAAAAAAATTACTGGCTGGGACTTAGACAGTCCAATTAGGGTTTCTCTATAATGTGACGTCATATGCCATGTGGCTTAGCTTTGCTGTTTTCTGAATAGGCATGGCCCAGCAGTAGCTCATTTGCATAGACACCAAAATAGCACATTTGGAGGAGTAGTGAAATAAACTGAATTTGAGGTATGAAAAAATGCATGATGTGTGTCTGTGTGTGTGTCTGAAGGGTTATTTCAGCTGAAGCATTAACACACACACAAACAAAAATTCTGATAGTAGTTTCATTTGTTAGAGAAATAGTAACATATGGGACCTTTAAAGTAGAACAGGCCTTTGGTCCACCTGTTCATCATAGTAGAGAACTGAAAGCTGACAAACACCAGTAACAATTATTAAATTTTCTAGATCTACTGTAAATGGATAAATTAATCAGCAATATGGGTCAATACACCAGTAGACACAATTAAATAAAGCTCAGAAATGTCACATATATTTTTTTTGTTTGGATCTTGTAAACCAGCAGGGGTTAAAAAGAAGAAGTTATTAGAAATAAGCGTGGACTCGGTGACAACAATCAGAGAACAAATCAATGACCGGATGAAGAGAAGCAAAAGAAATATTCACCTTGGGAATCATGATGCACGCAGGATAAGAGGAAATACACCATGTACTGTAGGACCATCACATGGTAACACTTAATGGCAAAGTGCTTCTGAAAAACACCTGAAACAAACATCTGAAAGCCTGCAATGCGCTCTGTTGGCTGTCCATCAAATAATAGGGGAGAGTGAAAAACAGGAAATAGTCAAATGTAAAAGCTGAGAGCATGTAAATGTAAAAGCATCTCTGGCCACCTCAACTGAAATAAGTTCATTCAATGGCAAAGTTGAAACCTGGCACAAATTCCCATCACCTCATATCTCACCCTTGGCCTTTAGACTTTACTGTCCACCAGAGGTTAAATCAAGTGGCTCATTCCACTGGCTTTAGTTCATGTGAACAACAAGCAGAGCTGAACAGTGGAAGTGTAATTTAATGAAAATGTAAATCACCATGTTACAGCAGCAATGATGATGTAAGGCAGTTTAACACTGGATTAGACACAAAAAAAAAACATATACAGTATCATCAGGCAACAGTCAACTGCTACTGTATGTGTATGCAAATAATTATTAAGACAAAATGTGTATTTTCTTTTTATTTATTTACTTTAACCTTGCAAACTTGAACAACCTTTTGTGTTTGTGCATGTACAGTATACAAACTAGCATCAATTCTTAACCTCGAACACTTGCACAATGTCAGAGATTTTGTAGGATTGGAGTCAGGTATATGATTAGCCAATCATACTAAGCATCATCAATTTCATATGTAGGTTGAAACACAATCATTAACTCAAACAAAAATAGCTGTGTAGGAGGCCTAAAACTCGTTGAGGAACAATCGAACTCTGCTACTAAGGTAGCACAATGTCACAATGTTAAGACTGAGCACAGAAACAATATACAAGATAGTTATCAGCAAAGTCTTTCCCAGGCAATGATTTCAAAACCAACTAAGGGTTTCACGATGTGCTGTTCGAACTATAGGAATTAAGAAATGTTGAGAACCGTAGACACAATAATTGGCCAACATAATGCAGCAAATGAAGGACACATCATGCTTATTTCCCTTTGTCATTGGAAGTCCAGCTGATGGCTCATCTGGATTGTCCAGCTGTGCCCTCAGCAAAGAACTGGGGAAAACACTGGGATCCAAGTACACCAATCTACTCGCTGGAGAAGTCCGCGAAGGCTTGCGAACCCAAAGATATACCTCAGCCATGGAAACAAGGCTAAGCAACTCAACTATGCATTGATACATACTGTAGGAACTGAAGTGCAGAAAAATGGCAGCATGTGTTTTGGACTGGTGAGTAAAAATTTTAATAGCAAGTTGTTTGCTGAAAGACATGGTGAAGGTCTCTTACAAGTTTGATGCAGCATTTCTGCAAATACTGTAGAGTTGGAGATCTGGTCAGTATTAGTGGTGTCTTCAAGCTGAGAAATACAGGCAGATACCATCAGGGAGGCATCTGATAAGCCCCACATTTATTCTGCAGTAGGTCAACAATGCCAGATATAGAGCCAATGTCATTAAGAACTATCTCCAGTGTAGAGAAGGAGCCCTGGAAGTGATGCACAGATATTACAACCACATGTAGGTGTTTTTGATCTCATTGTGCCACCTGGGCAGCTCTGGACATTAAAAGTGGATCCTTTGGGTGACATCCTCCATGGATAATTTTTTTCATCTGATGTATTCCATGGGTGTTTAATCAGAGTGAATCCACAACCCTTGCCTGATAAGCCCAATGGCCTGTGGTAGAGTGCACTGGGTGCTCTGGTAGACCTTTGTGTCTGGGGGATTGGGTGTTCATTCTGATTTCACCACCTTATTAGTATTAATAATCAATGTTATTCAATTCACATGGAGGTGATGTTAATGTTACAGCTGATCTGTGTCAACCTCTCTAAATTTATAAGTAACAAAAAATATTTATTCCATTAATAACCATTTCCTCCACGTCTGTCATGTCTAGTACCATGATACTGTATTTACTTATTACTACTCCTCATATATAAGACTTTCTTATTTCTTTAAGAAATAATAGTTTAATAGTTAATCAGGCCTGCAAAGACAGGGCTCTCCAAACAGACAACTGCTCCAAGAGAAAGGGGGAGGAGGGAAAGGGAGATCACCCAGCTTGTGCAAAGACGCCGACAACTCCGCAAAAGCTGGAGATAGGCACCCCACGCAGAGAAAGAAGGTCTGAAAGTCCTGTGGGAGGAGGTGAGGCGAAGGCTTGCCAGCCTCCGCAGAGCAGAACGCATTCGCAAGCAGAGCAAGTGAAAGCAGAAAGAGCGAGCCAGCTTCTTTAAGGATCCCTTCAGACACGCCAGGCAATTGTTGGAGGGAAATAAGTCCAGGAAGCTCGAAATCACAGGGAACAAATGGAACAGCACGTCAAAAGGCAGCGCAGTGACCGGTTAAGAAATATCCCACTAGGAACACCAGGGTATGTGCCCCGGCCTGCGCCACCGACGGCTGAGTTCAACATCATGCCCCCCAAGCTTAGCGAAGTCAGGCAAGCCGTGAAGAAGGCAAGGTCATGATCAGCACCAGGCTCCAACCGAGTCCCCTACAAGCTATATAAGAACTGTCCTAAGGTACTGGAGCTGCTATGGTATCTAATGAGAACTGTCTGGAAAAAGCAGCTCATTCCATCAGAGTGGCAAAGGGCCGTAGTGGTCTTCATCCCAAAGGAAGCAAACTCCAAGGACATCGGCCAATTCAGAAACATCGCCCTGCTGAACGTGGAAGGCAAAATCTTCTTCTCAGTGCTGGCCAAGGAGGGATGACCACCTACCTGCTAGAGAATGGCTATATTGACAGCTGCCAGAAAGCAGGAGGTTCCAGGTTTCCCAAGGTGCGTAGAGCACTCTATGATGATCTGGGACCAGATCCAGAAGGCCAAGCGGGAGAAGACCTACCTGCATGTAGTTTGGCTTGATCTTGCTAATGCATATGGGTCAATCCCACATCAGCTGATCAACTACGCCTTGGAGTTCTTCCACATGCCTCCTTGCATCAAGAACTTGTAGTGCTATATTTCAGCGACCTGCAAATGTGCTTTGCCCTCCAAGACTTCACCACAAGGTGGCAGCAGTTGGAGTGGGAATTGCAATGGGGTGTGCCATCTCTCCAATCTTGTTTGTGGCAGCCTTTGAGATAACCCTCATAGGAGCAAGACAAGTGGTTGGAGAATCAAATTACCATCTGGTCAGAGGCTACCCCCAGTGAGGAGCTACATGGATGATGTTAACCAGCCTCCTTCAGACAGCAGCATGTACATCCCGGCTGCTGGGAAGGGTGGACGAGTTGATGTCATGGGCCAGAATGAAGATCAAACCTTCCAAATCTCGTAGCCTGTCACTCAGAAGGGGAATCAGAAATGACATCACCATCTTCACCGTCGTGGGAGAGAAAATCCCCCTTCTGGCTGAACAACCCATTAGAAGCCTGGGAAGGCAGTATACCGCAGATCTGTCAGACAAGCACATGGGAGGTCCGTCATGAAACAGCTCACGGATGGCCTGCGAAAGATCGATCAGAGCCAACTCCCCCGGAAGTACAAGGTTTGGTGCTACCAGTTCACACTCTTCAGGAGGGTTATGTGGCCCCTGAAAATGAGTGAGATGCCCTCATCCGCAATGAGTAAGATGGACGCGAAAGCCAACTCGTTCATCCGAAAATGGCTGGGATTGCCACGGAGCTTTTCCGAAACGAGCCTATTTGGGAAGAACACATTACAGCTCCCACTGCAGTCTATTAGTCTGGGTTAAAAGCAAGAAAAGTCCAGGCTGGTGCTCGAGCTAAAGGAATCCACAGACCAGTCAGTGAGGAATGCCAACGCCATGGTTTTCCACTGGCCGGAAGTGGAATGCCCAAGCGGAGGTTGACCAAGCTGTCAGCAGGCTGCAACACCAGGAGATTATGGGTAGAGTCCAGGTTGGAAGAGCAGGGCTAGGATGGGGAGAAGCACCATGGTTCTGGTCCAAGGCTAACTGCAAGGAGAGGAAGGAGATGGGAAGGAGATGGTGGTGGCAGAGGTGTCGAGGAATGAGGAAAGCTGCGCACTCTGCAACGCGCCCAACGCAAGTCTCCAACACATCTTGTCAGGCTGCAAGATCGCACTTTCCCAGGGGCGCTACAGATGGCGCCACGACCAGGTCCTGAGGAAACTGGATGAGGTGCTGGAGGGGCGTCGGCAGGGTAGCACAGGACCAGCTCTATCAGAGGACTGCACCAGCTTTGTCATGGAAGGGGGGAGACAAAGTTACACCAGGCCAAGAGAGATGTCGAGGCCTTTTTCCCCCGACAAAGAGTGGAACTAACAGCTGAGGTTCCCCACGGAGATAACAACTACATCTCTCCGCCCTGATATCGTGGTGTGGTCCACCAAAGCAAGATCGGTGCACCTTATTGAGCTGACCGTCCCATCTGAAGGGGAGATGGAGGCCGCCTTCGAGCGCAAGAAGGCCAAGTACTCCGAGCTAGCTGAGGAGTGCAGGGAGGCCGGCTGGAAGACTACCATCTATCCAGTGGAGGTGGGATGCCGAGGGTATGTGGGGCTGTCAACCACACGCCTCCTGAGGGACTCAGGGGTGACTGGAAGGAACCTAAGAAAGGCCATTTAAGATCTGGCAGAAAAGGCAGAGAAAGGCAGCTTTTGGCTCTGGTTGAGGAGAAAGGACAGGAGCTGGGGAAAGAACAAATAACTCCAATAACAGCTGCAGGGGGTGGCAGGGAGACGTCCCTGTCACTGCTCCGCCACCAGGAGATGTTCTAGCGATTAAAGGAGCGAAACGTTGGTGAATGGTGGTTTCTAGCTGAAGACCCTGCAGCTGACCCATGGGCACCGGAGGAGGTGCGACAGGCAGCAATGCCAAGCAGGTTATACCACCTACCTGTATATCGACAGGGCTATAAAAATATAATAAGAAAGGTGGTGACAGTGATCAGAATTCAAATTTAAATATTTTTTTTGTCACATATACAGTCAGAGATTGTGAAATGTTTATACGACCGCTCATGACCTTAAAATAAAATATTATTAATAGGAAATAAATATGAATAAAAAATACAGTAGAAAATAAAAAAAACAGTATATTGAAAGAAGTTAACAATTTGAATTAAATGTCAAACCATACATGAAAGAAGCCATGCCTCATGAAAGAAAACGCTATTGAAAAAGATATGTGTGATATGTGATAGGAGCCTGTGGCAGGGACTAAGGACAATAACGGACTATAAAGCACCAACATCCGGTATGACGAACGCGGACGCG
This sequence comes from Channallabes apus, assembly GCA_030522415.1. NCBI lineage: Eukaryota > Metazoa > Chordata > Actinopteri > Siluriformes > Clariidae > Channallabes > Channallabes apus. Next base: position 16,391,188 of record CM060109.1, read on the forward strand.
ACTCTGGCAGACGAGCTCAACACCTTCTATGCTCGCTTCGAGGCTGCAGCTAAAGACGCCAGCGATGCTAACGCTAACAGCGCTAACGCTAAAGGCGCTAATGCTAACGGCGCTAATGCTAACGCCGCTAATGCTAACGGCGCTAATGCTAGCGGCGCTAACGGCTGCAGACAGGAAGACACAGCCAGCACCGGGAACGAGCTCATCATCTCCGAGCACGACGTTAGGAGAGCCTTCAAGAGAGTGAACACCAGGAAAGCAGCAGGACCAGATGGCATCTCAGGTCGTATTCTCTGAGCCTGCGCAGACCAGCTAGCATATTCAACAACTCTTTATCTCAGTCGGTGATCCCAACATGCTTCAAAGAGTCCATCATTGTTCCTGTCCCGAAGAAACCACATCCTGCTTCCCTCAATGACTATCGCCCTGTAGCCCTCACCTCAGTAGTGATGAAGTGCTTTGAACGCCTTATCAGAGACTTCATCATTTCTTCACTACCCGACACACTGGACCCACTACAGTTTGCATACCGTCAGAACCGCTCCACAGACGATGCAATCTCTCATCTCCTCCACACATCACTCACTCACCTGGACACTAGGAAAGGGAATTATGTTAAAATGCTCTTCATCGACTACAGCTCTGCTTTTAACACCATAACTCCCTCCACACTCACCACCAAGCTGGAGCACCTGGGACTGAGCTCATCTATATGTTAGTGGATCTCCAATTTTCTGACTGGCAGACCACAGGCAGTAAGGATGGGCGGACATGTCTCAGCCACACTCACTCTCAGCACTGGAGCCCCCCAGGGTTGTGTTCTGAGCCCCCTGCTGTACTCTTTGTACACCCACGACTGCGTGGCCACTACCAACTCCACCTCCATCATCAAGTTTGCTGACGACACCATCGTGGTCGGACTGATCACCAACAATGATGAGTCGGACTACCTAGAGGAGATTGGAAATCTGGAGAACTGGTGCCAGAGGAACAATCTCCTCCTGAATGTCAGTAAGACAAAGGAGCTGATAGTGGACTTTAGTACAAAGCAGGAGAGGAACTACCAGACCCCCGTCATCAACAGGAGCCCAGTGGAGAGAGTGGACAGCTTCAGATACCTCGGTGTTCACATCACGCAGGACCTGTCATGGTCCTGTCACATCAACACCGTGGTGAAAAAAGCCCGGCAGCGTCTCTACCACCTCAGACGCTTGAGAGACTTTAGACTGCCCTCCAAGGTGCTCAGGAACTTCTACTCCTGCACCATAGAGAGCATGCTGACGGGAAACATCACGACCTGGTTCGGGAACAGCACCATGCAGGACAGACGAGCTCTACAGAGGGTGGTGCGATCAGCCGAGCGCATCATCCGCACTGAGCTCCCTGACCTGCACTCCATCTACAGCAAGCGGTGCTGGACTAAGGCCAGGAAGATCATGAAGGACCTCAGTCACCCCAGTAATGGACTGTTCTCTTTGTTGCGGTCTGGGAAGAGATTCCGCTCCCTAAAGGCCAACACAGAGAGACTGAGGAGGAGCTTCTTCCCGCAGGCGATAAGGTCTCTCAATCACACCTCCACACAGGACTAATAACATCTTTTAAGCTCACAACACTGACTGGACAATCATGGACACATTCATACACACTTGCACTAAATACTCATACATCTGGACAATTGCACATGTCACCTTTCATGCATATTTGCACAACCACTGACACTTTAACTCTATATACATATATACTCTATCTACCCTATATTTCTATATTTTTGCAATATTTTATATGCCCTTATTGTACAGTTAATTTTACTAGTTATTTCTTTAGTATTTCCTTTTTATTGATTATTTATTTTACGTACAAGCTTTTATTTTCTTTTTTTAAGGTCACTGGTGGTCGTATAAGCATTTCACTGCATATTATACTGTGTATGACTGTGTATGTGACTAATAAAATTTGAATTTGATTTGAATTTGAACATATCGCTATTGACTGTCATGGCATGCAATGAAAATGAAACATTCCTATGGAAGATAGATTTTATTTCTTTTGGGTGGTGGATTTGCATATCTGTGCATCTTTTAGCTGACTTAAAAAGCACCCAAACAAATTTAGATTCAATGGATACTTCATTAAGTGTTCGATTATTTCTTATGTTACTGCAAGTTTCTTTAGATTGAATTCACCTGTCAAGAGTCAACCTGATTTGAAGTTTAAATAAATACATTCCCATCTTTAATTGCTATGTTTGATTTCAGCCTACTAATCAATTAATGACTCGATCAATACGAATCGTAAATGTTCATGTATATAACTTATGGGTGTAGAGTAAACGGGACCAAGGGAATGAGAATCAAATTTCTTATTTAATGAGGTGAGTAATCTGATAATGTGTTAAACACAGTAGAGGAATAACAGTCGTACAAACCTTTTGTATTTAATTAGTTTCACTAATGGAATCAGTGTGTGTTCTGTGTTTCTGGTGTGCTAAAGCTGACTTGTAAGGAAACACAGTTCGACTTGATAACGTCAAGCAATAGCGCGATTATACTGAATTTGCCATAGAGTCAAAGAGTCCTATTATTCTGATATTCAGTATAATCACGTGAGTGTGTGATAGCTTTTATCCCACATATCTATAAACAGGAAATTAATCTGGAGGAAGTCCCTATTATTTTTTCTCCTCTAGCAAAAATAGATCGTGAATAAGCCGTTTACTTTATAGCACATTGTCTAACCAGATAGATTTGCACATTCCAGTTAAAGTATACTTTTGGTGAAATTGACGTCCTGTCTTCTTTTTTATTTTCATCTGACAAGCTTTCATATTTTATGTCAAAAGTAATTTTCCTGAAAATCGTAGATAATCTGCCGTGTCTGCCGATGATGCCGTCAACTCTATTGTAGTAACTTGTGGAATTTTACATGGTGAACACATACGAGCCGAGTGGCACACACACACACACACACACACACACACACACACATATGGTAAAATATCTCTGTGTGTCCCAGTTATACTGAATATAAGCAATCTCATGCAGTGTAGCGTGTCCAATCTAATTAGATGACAAATAACTGTTGGAAAAAATCTGTTGTTTTCTATTTGAATAAAACTCCGTTCTATTCTAAAGCTATTGAGAAAGCCTTCCTGCTTCATGCAACATGCTTTGATATGCAAATAAGCACTCATGATTCAACAAATACTCAAATTAATCTATGACATCATCTGGTGACTTTTAGCAACTTTTGTGCAGGAATGAACAAATTTACCATGAAAGGACCTGGCAGAGCAGACTGAAAACTCTGTTTAATGAATTGGGCTCTCCTATCTCCCAAATCCCAATCATGCCGTCTGATCCATTATTACCTTGATGTTTGAATCAGATCCTGCCTTAGTTGTAAGTCGATTATAATGAAAGCACCAAATAAACACATGCAAATTAATTGTTTTTCTTTCCCCCTGCCTGTCTTCCATGTTTTTCTTTTCCTTTTCCAGAAGCTTTTTTTTCATCCTCAGCATCTCTCTACTCACTCAGCCTTTCCTTTTAAAGACAAACGCGTCGCCGTTCCTTTACTTCTTCTCACTTTTCCTCCAGTGCATCTGCTTCTTGACCGCAGAGTTCAATTAACAGAGACAGCCTTTTTCACAATCACTCACCAGTGACTTGTAATGACTCTGAGGGCAGAGGAGCGATCAATAAGTCATGTACACCTCACTCTGTGCAGCTTGGAAAAGAAAGGAGCAGAAAAGCGAATGACACCCAGTGAAATTCAATGAAGAAACGCTGTAGCGTATTACTGAATAAAAAAGAAAATAAAACAACCACTGGTAATGCTTCAGGTCTCTACAAAAGGACTCTTTATATCACATATTTGAAAGTTTTCTCTTGAGAATCATTTCAGAAATCTAATGTCGACAACTCGTTAAGGTAACACTATATGACTTATAAGCATGTATTGTGGTAAACGCTGTTTACATCACACTGTTTCATCTCTGCATGGTAAGACTGACATAACAAATTCTTTTGGGTGCAACCATCACACCAACTGCTTATTGATTATTTTTTTCCATGACTGCATACCACGGCTGATTCACTGCTACATTCTACATGGCCAGACAGAATACTCTTTTCTGATTGGCTGGCAAGTATCTGTTTTAATTTGATGCACCTAATATTATGCAACCATGGCTGAGTGTTTCAGCTAGGCCTATATTTATATTTATGCTTAGAAAAATAAGTTTTACACACCCTAAAAAATGCTGGGTTGTTTTTAACCCAGCTGCTGGATAAATATAGGACTAACTACATGCTGGCTTAATTTAACCCAGGAAGATGGGTTAAATATTCAACCCAAATGCTACGTCATATTTAACTATAATGCTGGGTAATTTCTACCACATAAATTGGTAAATTTTTCTACCCATTTGTTTGGGGTTTGTTGGTTCATTTTAACTGGAATGTTGGGTTAATTCTACCTCACAAATAGGTTATTATTATTTTCATGTTTTACGGTGAATCTGTAAAAAAAAAACAAAAAAAAAACATCCATGTCTATTAAACAGTTAAATTACTTTGATATACTGGTCTATTTAAAAAAAAACATACATATATGCAATAAACAACATCCTATTAAATGTTCTTAGAAAAAACATTTTGTTTTTCAAAAGCACAAGAACAGATAATCAACAGTGACATCATTACTATACTATTACTGACAAGGGCAGAATGGAGTAATTGCACAAATAGACTGAGGCAGCTTCTACAGAGCAGGATCTCTCTGAGACTTAAGATATCTTTTCTGCAGAACAAAACTATCCAGCCCTGGTCTCATTTTAACATACAAACACTGTCTATGACTTTTCAGGTAGGCCTCGCTATTTCATAGCAACATTACAACATTACTGAGAGCAGCGCTGGTCATTATCTCCCAACGTCAGGATGTAGGGGTACGGCCTCGACACTTCAGCCTGCTGGAGGTATTCCACCATGTTGGTTCCAACCTTAGAAAGAAACAAATGAAAGAAAGTAAAAATTTTGTTGAATAGCAAAGATTAAACTGAATAAGACTATTAATTTAGTGTGAAATAGGATTGATACAAAAAAAATTACAAAGCTGCCCATTAAGATAGGGTATAGGTAACCTAAAACAAAAACATGGAGACAGCTACTACCAAAAATTAAACAGCAAAATAAGTATGGCTTTTAGGATACAGCTCTTTATGTCAGACTAGTTGATATTGTGGTCTGCATTGATTTTAAACTAATTACCGAAAAAATGTCATAGCTGGTGTCATACTGGTACATTACAATCACCAAAATATTAATACTTCCATCTAGTAGTTACCTGTACCGCTGTGGTACTTTTTCCTGTAGTTGGCGCGCTGACTGATTTAACTTTGGTTAAATAGGGTGACCTGGTTAGCTTACATGCTATTACTGGTGACATATTAGCATACTTGCCAGAGGGGGAAAGGTGTAAAATATTGTTATAACTTGGGAGAAACGCAGGAGAAATTTGACCGCAGAGTAAATTACTAGCTAGTGAAAAACGGGAGGGTTGGCAGGTCTGAATATTTGTGAGAGGGTCGGTGTTTTGTAACACCCCAACATTTTATTGTCTCAAGCAGTGAGATTAATAAAGTTCTAAAGTGGTTGCTAACGCTAGCAACCTAACTAAATGCCTGCGTCATGCTAGCACTACATTTAACTGTTTAGCGTTCATTCATCACTTCACCATCTTCGTAACCCTGCAAACATTTTACAGAGAAAGCTAAAAAGCTCAGACATCTTAGCCGTTTCTTTCATACACAGGTGGGGTTCTTTGGCTAACTATAGCAGCTATTGTCAGCTAAATTATCATACCTCAGACCAGCCGGAAAGTTTGTGTGTAACCTTAACACGGTAACAATAATAAATGTTACACATAGTAATAATTTTTCAGTCATATGTTACTTAGGTGAATGAACATGTGTATACAGACCTTGTATTTAACGTAATTTTCCCTTAAATGTCCGAGGAGGATGAACCCACCCCAAGGGGGAGGGGCCAAGCAAACTTCAACCCAGCAGCTGGGTTACACAAAAACAACCCAACTCTCTGTAAATAACCCAGAAAAGTGACCCAACAGCGGCAACCCAGCGTTTGGGTAGAAATATCAACCCAGCATTTTTTAGAGTGCATAAATGTAACTATCATAGAGGTTTACTATAAGTCAAACCAGGACTAGTGAATGAATGTGTATAACCAGTTAAGGACAGTTCTTGAGCGCCAGTAAAATATTTGTATGGTGCAGATGTTTTAAAGGAGGCCAAATTTTCTTTAAAGGAGGCTTGGAGTCCACTGCAGTCGTCCCTGTGAACAATCACTGATCCTGGATACCTGATCCAATTCAATCCAATTTTATTTGTATAGCACTTGTAACAATTGTCATTGTTGCAAAGCAGCGTTAGACAATCAAAAGAATTATATAAGTTTCAACGTGTATGAATCAAAATGATAAGACGTCTCTGATGAGCAAGCCGACGGCGACATTGGCAAGGAAAAATGCCCTGAGATGATAATAGGAAGAAACCTTGAGAGGAACCAAACTCAACAGGAAACCCATCCTCATTTGGGTGAAACGGATAGCAAGGATTGATCTGCATCATACTGTGAGAGACTGGAAGTTCAGTATAACAGGTTATGTGTTTAAGATAAAATTGAGTCCAGTTCATTATTGGAGGCTCGGGTAGACTGTAGGAAATTCCAATCCGGAACTATTCTTCTTCTTCTTTGTCTTTCGGCTGTTCCCTTTCAGGGGTCGCCACAGCGAATCATCTGCCTGCATCTAACCCTATCCTCTGCATCCTCTTCTCTCACACCAACTAACTTCATGTCCTCTCTCATTGCATCCATATATCTCCTCTTTGGTCTTCCTCTAGACTTCCTGCCTGGCAGTTCCAACCTCAGCATCCTTCTACCGATATGCTCACCATCTCTCCTCTGAACATGTCCAAACCACCTCAATCTGGCCTCTCTGACTTTATCTCCAAAACATCTCACATGGGTTGTCCCTCTGATGAACTCATTCTTGATCCTATCCATCCTTGTCACTCCCAAGGAGAACCTCAACATCTTCAGCTCTGCTACCTCCAACTCTGCCTCTTGTCTTTTCTTCAGTGCCACTGTCTCTAAGCCATAGAGCATCGCTGGTCTCACCACTGTCCTGTACACCTTTCCATTCATTCACCCTGGTACTCTTTTATCGCACAACACACCTGAAACGTTTCTCCACCCATTCCAACCTGCCTGTACCCGCCTCTTCACCTCCTTTCCAGACTCTCCATTGCTCTGGACTGTTGACCCTAAGTACTTAAAATCCTGCACCTTCTTTACCTCTGCTCCCTGTATCCTCACCGTTCCTCTTGGGTTCCTCTCATTCACACACATGTATTCCATCTTGCTGCGACTAACCTTCATGCCTCTGCTTTCCAGAGCGTACCTCCACCTCTCCAAATGTTCTTCCACCTGTTCCCTGCTCTCGCTACAAAGCACAATGTCATCTGCAAACATCATAGTCCATGGAGACTCCTGTCTAACCTCATCTGTCATCCTGTCCATCACCAGAGGAAATAAAAAGGGGCTTAAAGCCGATCCTTGATGCAGACCCACCTCCACCTTGAACTCTTCTGTCACACCTACAGCACATCTTACCACTGTCTTACAGCTCTCATACATGTCCTGCACCACTCTAACATGCTTCTCTGCCACTCCAGACTTCCTCATACAACACCACAGCTCCTCTCTCGGCACCCTGTCGTACGCCTTCTCTAAATCTACAAAGACACAATGCAACTCTTTATTACCTTCTCTGTACTTCTCTGCCAGCATCCTCAAAGCAAATACTGCATCTGATGTACTCTTTCTAGGCATGAAACCATATTGCTGTTCACAAATGCTCACCTCTGCCCTTAACCTAGCTTCCACTACTCTTTCCCACAGCTTCATTGTATGGCTCATTTGCTTTATACCTCTGTAATTGCCACAGCTCTGCACATCTCCCTTGTTCTTAAAAATCGGCACCAATACAATTCTCCTCCATTCCTCTGGAATCCTCTCACTCTTCAAGATCTTGTTAAACAAACTAGTCAGAAACTCTACTGCCACCTCTCCTAAGTACTTCCATACCTCCACAGGTATTTCATCAGGACCAACAGCCTTTCCACTCTTCATCCTCTTCAACGCCCTTCTCACCTCACTTTTACTAATATTTGCTACTTCTTGCTCCGCAACAGTCACCTCTTCTACTCTTTGTTCTCTTTCATTTTCCTCATTCATCAACTCCTCAAAGTACCCCCTCCATCTTCCCATCACCCTCCTGGCATCTGTCAGTACATTTCCATCTCTATCTTTAATCACTCGAACCTGCTGCACATCCTTCCCATCTCTATCTTTCTGCCTCGCCAACCTGTACAGATCCACCTCACCATCTTTACTGTCCAGCCTAGCATACAACTCCTCATATGCTCTTTGTTTGGCCTTTGCCACCTCTACCTTCACCTTATGCTGTCTACTCTCTTCAGTCCTTTCAGAGTCCCACTTCTTCTTAGCTAGCCTCTTCCCTGTATACACTCCTGGACTTCCTCGTTCCACCACCACGTCTCCTTGTCCACTTTTCCCTTACCTGATGATACACCAAGTACCCTCTTACCTGTCTCCCTGATCACATTGGCTGTAGTTGTCCAGTCGACTGAAAGCACCTCCTGACCATCCAGAGCCTGTCTCAACTCCCTAAAGACAACACAACATTCTTCCTTTCTCAGCTTCCACCACTTTGTCCGCTGCTCTGTCCTCTTCACCTTCCTCACCACCAGGGTTATTTTACACACTACCATTCAGTGTTGTCTGGCTACACTCTCCCCTACCAACACTTTGCAGTCACTAAACTCTTGCAGATTACAACGTCGACACAAGATGTAGTCCACGTGAGTGCTTCTGCCTCCACTCTTATATGTCGCCCTATGTTCCTGCCTCTTCTGGAAAAAAGTATTTACTACTGCCATTTCCATCCTCTTTGCAAAGTCCACCACCATTTGTCCTCCTACATTCCTTTCCTGAAGACCTAACCTGCCCATCACATTTTCATCACATCTGTTCCCTTCCCCAACATGTCAGTTGAAGTCTGCACCAATCACCTCTCTCTCACCTCTTGGGATGCTCTGCATTACTTCATCTAACTCACTCCAGAACATCACCCCTTCAATTTCCAGCTTCAGACTCATCACCCTGTCTGATACTCTCTTCACCTCTAGAACATTCCTTACAAACTCCTCTTTCAGAATAACTCCTACTCCATTTCTTTTCCTATCCTCACCATGGTAAAACAATTTGAACCCTGGTCCTAAGCTTCTAGCCTTGCTACCTTTCCACCTGGTCTCCTGGACACACAGTATATCCACCTTCCTTCTCTGCATCATATCAACCAACTTGCTTGCCTTCCCTGTCATGGTCCCAACATTCAAAGTCCCTACTTTCACTCCTAAACTCTTGCCTTTCCTTTTCTCTCTCTGATTTCGAACACGCCTTCCTCCTCTCCTTTTTCGACCAACAGTAGCCCAATTTCCACTGGCACCCTGTAGGTCAACAGCACCGGTGGCGGTCGTTGTTAACCCGGGCCGCGACCGATCCGGTATGGAAATTATATTTCTGATTCGCATCATTGATTTGGCAAATGTTTTTACGTCGGATGCCCTTCCTGACACAACCCTCTGTATTTATCCAGACTTGGGACTGACACAAGAAGACACTGGATTGCGCCCCCCCATGGTTGCATTCCAGTCCGGAACTATTGAGTCCTCAGAAAACAGCTGTGGTGGTCACCAACACCACTTGCACATTACAGCAACTCAGCTGGGAGTTATTGCCACATCCCCCAAACAGTCCTCACCGCTTCTGGGCGATTGCGCTTTTTTTTTTTTTTCAGATTTTCTCCCTAATTTAGTCGTGTCCAATTCCTCCCTGTCACTAGAGGGCTCCCACATTAAGGCTACTACTACCTTTCAGCCGGGAGGGCTGAAGACTATCACGTGTTTCCTCCAAATCATGTGACGCCAGCCGACCTCATCTTTTCGAACTGCTCACTCACGCACCTTTAGGGGTGGCGTAGCACACTCGGAAGACTGCGCTATCCGCTCCTTCCACATGCACGAGCTCACAGACGCCCCTGATTGGCTGTAGAGCCGTGATTAATGTGGGAGCACTAAGTACTTCTCATCCCTCCCCAACGATCTCCGGATGATAGGGCGAGAACTTTACGACTGCGCCACTTGGAGGCCCGGCGTTTGCGCTGTCAAAGGAGTTCTTGGGGGGGCAAGGTTTTAGATGGGAAGCTCGAAATCTGCTTGTGGGTTACTGAGAAAACTTTCTACTTTGATGGTATCCAAGCATTAGTGTAGCAGGGGATTACCGTATATAGAGAAATAAAAGGAGTTTTTGCTCAGATATCTGCTCTGTTATTCTGTACAATCAAAAGTAATGGTATGGCTAAAAGACCATGCTTACAAAAGGTAATTAATTAATTCAAAGATGAATGTGCTATTAGTAACATATTTTCACAATAAACATTGTTAGCATGTGGAGGCAACGCAGAACACACAGCAGATCATGACAGAAAGTGTTTTCTGAAACGGCTTGTTGCTGATGTAATTGTGTGGCATATGTTTATCTTCTGATGCTTGACATAAATACCTAATATGTGACTAAATTACATTTCAGCATTTGGCAGATGCTCTTATCCTGAGCGACTTCCATTTTTATCTCATTATACACCTGGGCAGTTGAGGGTGAAGGGCCTTGCTCGAGGGCCCAACAGGGGCAACTTGCTGGTGGGGTTCAAACCTGGGACATTGTGGACCGTAATCCAGTGCCTTAACCACTGAGCTACAACTGAAATCAAGAGGGAAATCCGGAGAAACATGAACACCAAAAGTATGTGGACACCTGACAACCACACCCATTTGTAGTTCTTCCCCAAACTGATGCCACAAAGTTGGAAATGCACAAGTGTATAGAATGTCTCTGTCCAAAGCTCTGGATCCACTGCTTTGTTTTAAACAGTGTGATTTCATTACTGTACAATAATTGAGCATATGTCTGTTCAAATATAAAGCAGAAATGTGTACAACAATACGTCGATGTGTGTGAGTTTGCTTGGAGAACACAAGAATTAAGCATGCATCAGTTGAGCATGTCTATGACTGTGTACGTTTCTAAAATTCTTCACGTCTAGCGCCAGAGGACTCGACGATCTCATCTGCCGACAGATAACAGATGCAAGTGTTCTCAGTTTGCAGACAAATTTGATGTCAGGTTACACACACACACACACTTGGCGCGCACAAGCACGCATGCTTCTCTCAGACTCTTGCGATGCGGTGACTCATAAGGTCATGTGCGTCAATCAAACCCTGCTATCCTGCCTGCTGGGGCATCAGTTTCATGTGCAAAGCATATGGTTAGTTGTGTAGTCGTTAGAACTTCATGTAGGAGAATGATTCTGGTGTTTATGGGAATGCAATTAAATTAATTTCTCTCTCTCTCTCTCTCTCCCTCTCTCTCCATATACGAGCTCTGAAATGCAGCATAAGCACCTTTTCTTGATTATTATTATTATTAAAACAATAATTTGTTGCCAACATTCAAAGATGTCCAGATTTCTTCTTTTTTTTAAATAAGGTATTTCATTTTCTTAACTGAAAATATTAACCATCAATAATAAATTAATCATTAATAATTAATAATAACAGACATACCATTTCCCTGCAGCTGAAATCTTATTTAAACACTTCTGCCAGCGCATTCCATTGATTCCCCATACACTGACTTATTTGTTATGGCCCACCATAGCACACACATATACTGTATGAGCTGTGCACATGAAGTCCTATTGTACAGTATGATTGCTACCATAAGAGCTGTTGAATGCTCAAGCTACAGAACTCAAAGTGTTTTAGAACAACAGAAATCAGTGTTGTACAGAGAAAATGTGAAAATAAAGATGTAGGAAGGAGAAGTGGATTGTAAACTTGCCCAAAGATTGCCCAAAGTCTCCTGGGATAGGCTCCTAGCCCCCCGCGACCCTGTATACAGGATAAAGTGGTATAAAAGATGAACATGAAGAAGATGAAGATAAACAATCACATTCCTGTGATTTTCTGTTATAAATATAGCAGAAATATAGATACAAATCAAAAATATTACCAATTTGGCAAGCAATGCCTTTTAAACCAGACTCCTTCATTCCAAACTAATACCAGTTAAATGACATCACAAAAACAGAGTAAATGGGGTCGGAATAGATATATTAGATATAGTAGCAATAGCATAGATATATTGCAATTTCATATGTGGACACTCGGATCCAAACACTAGGAAATTACTTTGTCACAAAGTCAAAATCACCTGAGAAAGGTTTTATTAGCTTTTAATAATGGATCAAATAAAAGCAGGCCTTGGTGACAAACCCTTTGGCTTATTGAACAGACCTGAATGTATGAGCCCACACATAGTTTCTGATATCAGTTGGCACGGCTGTCATCTTCCCTATTTAGCTGAGTTTTCTGACCTTCGCCTCATTCCCCACAACGATATGATGGACAGGCGGTCAGCAGCGGCCTGCAGCGGCTTAGATTAGAAATTGGATAGGCACTTACTGATGCTTGTGTGGAGATCAGTCAAAAACCATTTAGCCTGGAAGACATGTCGAATGACAGGAAGTGAAAACCATGCCGTGTTCTCTCTGACATAGAAAGGCTTAAGCACACATGGTCTGAACGCTGGGGTTTTACACATTTTACACATTTCATGGATTTGTTGTTGGTAATAGTGATATTATGGAGAACTACATTAAAATCCAATCATAAACAGAGACGGTGGAGGTGTGGATCGTTTCTGTTGATCTTTTACCCTCCAGTAAACAGCCTCTGAGGACAAGTGCATTTTGACATTTTGAAAGCTGATATCAGATTTTAACCTGAAAAGGTTAAGTTGATGTCCCTTTTGCTATAATACCTTGCTATAAAATCAGATCATGACATTCACCAAGTGACACTTAGCTTGTAATAGTATAAATATCTTTAGATGAACTGTTTTTACACTGTGTTGGTTAAACTGGCTATTTATTTAATCTTTGCAGGAAGACAGTTGCAATCAACAGAGCAATCAACTATTGCAATCAATGCAATAGTTTACCGTGTGTGGAAGACATACTGTAGAAACGACCGTCACACACCTATAAGCCGGCAAAATTCTCACAAAACAAAAACAAAAGCAAGTTTTAGGACAAAACTTAATCTTTATATCATCTCCTTTTTTATTCACTCTCCGATTACCGAATGATGGTGTAATATACTCAACCTTACAAAATGTAATCTATTTCTAATAGACGTTATTTTAAATGTATTTCTATTTCCACTAAAATAATCGTATATTATGTAAAACCTCTGCAGCAGCCTCATTTCCCCTCGTGGGTTCCAGTCACTTGATATTCAGTATCACATCATCTGTCATCATCTGCACCTGTTTCTCACTAGTTCATGTGTTACATTAGATGTTTTTTTATGCTTGAATGATTTGTAGGTCACTGTGTGGCTTAACAAACAAAAAAGTGTCACTCCGACACAGCTCAGGTACAGGCACTGGACTGAAATTGATGGCTACAAAAGTCCTTCAGGAAATCTGGTGAAATATTCCCCAAGACTGCATTAAAAAAACACAAGACTCTCCGGTTCTTTCCAAGTAAAATATAAAGAAATATTACATACTATATATACAGTATAAGATGGGCAAGCTAACATAAATTACTGTATGCCTAAAAACTTTCATCTGTTTTCTTTCATTTTGCCGTAACAGAATGTCAACTTTTCTCATGTTCTCACACGTGGACAGATAGCAACCAAAAACTTGTTGATCCTATAACAATACATGTAAATACACACCATGTCAATGGGGCAAATACTGTATTTATATATATATATATATATATATATATATATATATATATATATATATATATGTAGATGCATGACACCTGGATACATGGCTATATAGGACCCTGTTACGTGCAGGTGTAGTGCACGTATGTGTGTGTGTGTGTAGCGCGGGTATGTGCGCATGCGCGACGGCGGGTAGCGGCGCGTGCGCGATCTCTCCCCCCTTTCTCTCTCTCTTGCTCTCCTTTTTACAGGAAGCCCCGCCTCGATGGAACGGGTCGTGACGTCGTGCGCGTCTTCTTAAGCTGGCGAGTGGAAGCAGAAAGTGCGCGACTTATGCCTTGTGTGTGACTTCCGTGCTCTGTTGATTGGTGGATTGGTGGATTATTGAACTGTGATTGTGTGATTGTTGTTGGAGTGTGATTGTGTGATTGTTGTTGGAGTGTGGTTGTGTGATTGACTGGTGAGTGATTGACTGTGTGTGTGATAATGTTTGTTTGTTTAGTTGGAGAGAGAGCCTGTGTGTCGCGCCTTGCCCTCTCTCCTTCCCTTTTGTTGTTTTGGATTTTCTTTATTGTTTTTGTGTTAGCGTGTATGGAAGTGTTCCTCCCGCTATTGTATATAGTTTTCTTTGTTGTAAATATTGTATATATATTGTTTTGTTATTTTTGGTTGTTTGTATATAGTTACAAGGAAGCAGTAGGGGTTGAGCGCCATTTATTTTTTCCCCTGTTTTCTCCTGTTTTTTTGTAAGTAGTTAGGAAGCTAGTTTAGTTTTTGTATTTTGATTTCAGTATTTTCTTTTGGGTAGTTTAGTTTAGCTTGAGGGTGGAGATAGAGGGGGGGGGTTGTTAATTGTTTTGGCTTGGCTCAATCCTGAGCTTCCTGTATGTGTGTGTGCGTGTGTATAAAAATAAAAACTCACGCACTGAATTCTTGGTTGCAAGATTCCTTTATTTATAAACAATTTATTATTTTCTTTGTTGCGTCCCTTGACCGTAGACCGGGGGTCATAACAGACCCCAACACAAAGCATTATGCGTGCGGACATTTAGGAAGCACCAGGGTGTGGAGCGTTGCTCCGGTATAGGAAAGAGAAAAGAAAACTAAAAAGAAAAGAAGAGAAAAGAAAAGAAAGAGAAAAGAGGAAACTACGGTCAATTAGAATTAACCCTGTCTGGAGGGGACAGGAGACTTAGTTATATATTTTATGTTTGCTCTTTGTTCCATTAGAAGTTTTGTGTTTAATTAATAATCCCACATTATCTCCGAATAGGAGAAGACTCCCGTAAGTGTGCATAATCACTCCACACCTCACACACACACAACCTTCCCTCCGAAGCCCTGCATCAGGGCTCTGTGAAAAAAAAAGGAAAATTAGGCGTGCCAGCATAACGTGCTATCCCACCACACCATTACAGAATGTCCGCACCACACCAGGAGCCTGCGGACTGGGAGAGGATTCAACAAATAGTAACAGGGCAGGCAGGAGTGATTGGAAAACACGAACATGCTCTAACCTCCTTATTTTCGTAGTTACGTGGGATATCGGAGCGCATTGAGCAGATCCAAATACAGCTCAGTGCGCATAGTACTCTCTCTCGTGAATCGACACATGAGTCAGCTCCCGTTTTCGGTGCAGTGACGCAATCGCCCCCTCTGGTGGCCGAGACACGCTTACCACCCCCCCAGCCGTATGCGGGCGAACCTGAAAGGTGTAATGCTTTCATATTACAGTGCTCTCTGGTTTTTGAAATGCAACCGTCCCAGTTCCCCACAGAGCGAGCTAAGATTGCCTTCATGTTCTCCTTGCTTACGGGACGAGCACTGGAATGGGCCATGGCGGTCTGGCAGAGCGCTCTGCCTAATCACACCATCTTAGAGGCCTTTGTAGAGGCCCTTAAAGCCACCTTTCACCATCCCCATATGGAGGGGGGCGTAACTGCTCCATTACTCCGCATTCGTCAGGGTTTTCGGTCGGTTACAGATTACACCATCGAGTTCCGAACTCAGACGGCAAGCTCTGAGTGGAATGCTTCGGCCCTCATGGCTGCCTATGTTCAAGGCCTGTCAGATCGGCTCAAGGATGAGTTAGCCACTCGGGAAGCCCCATGTGATCTAGAGGAGCTTTATTGGCTAGCAACTCAGATCGACAACCGCATACGTGAGCGGCGTGCCGAGCGCCTGGCCGGGGTTTCTTACAGGCGGAATTTCTCGCCTCCATCTGGACCACTTGAACCCCAAGGGGACTTAGGAGAACCCATGCAGCTGGGTGCGGCTGATTTCATCCCTTTAGCCAACGCAACACACGGTCGTCCAGATACTTACTTTGGGCGTGGCAGGTCTGGTCATCGGCACAAGACAGCCTCACCCAGTGAACAGTCAAAAGGGCAGGGTCATTCCCGGGGCGGGGGCTCAGTAATGACCTGGAGATTGGACCCCCGTCATGCAGGACACTTTCTGCCAGCCACTCTATCTTGGAATGGGGTTCGAGGAACCCACTTGGAGACGTTTGTCGACTCAGGGGTGGCAGGCAACTTTATTGATTGCCAGCTAGTTCAGAAACTAGGTCTACCAGTTGACCTGCTCCCCTCTCCAATCCCAGTCGCATCTTTGGACGGCCAGCCATTTAAATCAGGACCCATCACCCAACAAACAGGCCCAGTCATGTTGCAGATTGGGCAACACACAGAGCGCTTGTCATTCCTGGTGACACGGATTCCAGAGTTACAAGTAGTTCTGGGTTTCCCTTGGCTTCAGCTCCATCATCCCAGGGTAGACTGGTCGACCAGGTCAGTCTCCATTTGGGGGTCCCGGTGCTCCCAGAGCTGCCTGAAGGGGATCCAACCACCTTCCCTAGTCTCTCCCGAACCAGTGGATCTGTCCACAGTTCCCCAAGATTACTGGGACCTTAAGGAGGTATTCTCCAAGAGGGAGTCCCAAAAACGGCCACTTCACAGACCTGCGCGATAAATCTGCTCCCCAGCACCACTCCACCCAGGGGCTGTCTATTCTCTCTATCTTCCCTGGAGCACTCAGCCATGGAGAAGTACATTAAGGAGGCGCTCTCATTAGGGTTTATCCGGCCTTCCACTTCTCCTGCAGGGGCGGGGTTCTTTTTTGTAAAAAAAAAGATGGGGAGCTCCGGCCGTGTATTGATTATCGCGGCCTAAATGCTGTGACCATCAAAGATCGATACCCCCTGCCTTTAATGAACTCGGCTTTCAAATGTCTGCAAAAGACGAAAATTTTTACAAAATTGTATCTTCGCAGCGCATATAACTTAGTTCGCATTAAGGCAGGAGATGAATGGAAAACGGCATTTATCACACCCACAGGCCACTATGAATATTTGGTCATGCCCTTTGGCCTCACCAATGCGCCCGCTGTTTTTCATCGATTTTATAAATGAGGCACTCCGGGAGACGATAAACCGTTTTACGTTTATTTACCTAGACGATATCCAAATTTTTAGTGACAGTTTGGAGGAGCATACAACTTGTTTGTCAAGCTGGAGAAGTCCCAGTTCCATGTGACCACCACCTCCTTCCTGGGCTTTGTAGTGTCTTGTGGACACCTGCACATGGATCCGGCCAAGATAAAAGCAGTGGTACAATGGCCACGGCGTACCTCGCTTCGTGCCATTCAGTGCTTTTTGGGGTTCGCTAACTTCTTTCGTTGTTTCGTTAGAAACTTTAGTACTCTGGCAGCCCCACTCAGCACCCTGACCAAAAAAGACCAGGGGAGATTTAAATGGACGACCGAGGCCCAATGCGCCTTCGATACCATCACGGCCAAGCTAACCACTGCACCAGTCCTACAATTGCCTAACGAGGAGGCGCAGTTCATAGTGGAGGTGGACGCATCCTATGTAGCCATAGGGGCAGTCCTTTCCCAACGATCAGAGGCGGATCAGAAGATTCACCCCTGCGCCTACTTCTCTCACCGTCTGATGTCAGCGGAGCGAAACTATGGCATTGGAGACCGCGAACTCCTGGCCATAAAATTAGCTGTAGAGGAGTGGAGGCACTGGTTGGAAGGGGCCAAACACCAGGTGCTCATCTGGATAGACCACAAGAACCTGGCGTATATACAGTCGGCCAAGCGCCTCAACCCACGACAGGCCAGATGGTCCCTCTTTTTTACCAGGTTCAATTATGTGTTGTCATATAGACCTGGCTCTAAGAACCTGAAGCCTGATGCATTGTCATGGCAATGGGACCCCCCTTCTCGGGAGCCAGTCTCAGAAGCAATAATACCGGTCCCCCGGATCATAGCCCCCGTGCAATGGGCAATTGTACAGGCGATCCATCAGGCTCAACAACAAGAGCCAGACCCAGGAGGTGGACCCCTGGGCAAATTATATGTGCCAGCGGCTGTCCGACCCCAGGCCCTTTCTTGGGATCACACATCCCCTTTTGCAGCCCATCCAGGAGTAGCCAGAACCCTGGAATTCCTGCGCCATCGCCTATGGTGGCCCGGCATGAACAAAAACATCCGAGCTTATGTGGCAGCATGTCCCGTGTGCGCGCAAGATAAGGAGCCCTGCATGTGTCCTCATGGGCTGCTACAACCGCTGCCCATTCCATCCAGACTATGGTCCCACCTTTCCCTTGATTTCATAATGGGGTTGCCTCCCTCCAAGGGATACACTGTAATATTAGTCGTGGTTGATCACTTTTCTAAAGCTTGCAAGTTTATTCCCCTCCAAAAGCTCCCATCAGCGAAGGAAACCGCACAACTAATATTACAGCATGTGATACGCATTCACGGTCTTCCACTTGATTTGGTGTCAGATCTGGTGCCAGCCAGTTCTGGAAGGCCTTCTGTAGCTTAATCGAGGCCACAGCCAGCCTGTCCTCAGGTTTTCACCCAGAGTCAAACGGGCAAACAGAGAGGGTTAACCAGGACCTGGAGCACTCCCTAAGGTGTGTGGCCTCTGCCAACCCCTCCTCCTGGGCCGACCATCTGGGTAGAATACGCCCACAACACCCTATGGCACTCTTCTCTGGGCATGTCCCCCTTCAAGTGCCAATTTGGCTACACGCCACCAATGTTCCCAGAACAGGAACCCAAAGTAGGGGTACCCGCTGCACAACACATGGTGCAACGATGCCGCAGAATGTGGCGGAAAGGGAAATCTGCCCTCCGTGCTGCAGCACGAAAGGCAACTCTTGCAGCCAACGCGAAGAGGCAGAGGGGACCCGAACTTCGTGTGGGACAGCGGGTCTCGTTGTTCACCAAGGACCTTCCGCTGAAGGTGGAGTAAAAAAAGTTGGCTCCGCGGTACATTGGCCCATTCAAGGTGGTAAGGAAAATACATTCGGTGGCGTACCGCCTGGCGCTCCCCCGCTCAATGAGGATAAACCCTACCATCCACGTCTCGCGGTTGAAGCCGCTCCTGTGTACCATGCACCATGGCAGGTCCATCACCCCCAGCTCCTCCCCCGCCCCGCATTATTGATGGGGCGCCCGCATATACAGTTAGGCGAATCCTAGACACACGACATGTCCAGGGGGCCACACAGTATCTGGTGGACTGGGAAAGGTACGGCCCAGAGGAACGTTCGTGGGTCCCAGCCTGGGACACATGCTGGACCCCGAGCTCATCAGAGAGTTCCGCATCAACCAGGTCACTGGTATGGGAACATCGGGGGCCGTTCGTAGAAGGGGGGTACTGTAACGTCGCGGGTATTGTGACAGGCAAACCCACGGGAAACTACTCCACGGGTTTCCAGTAAGGCAGGCTCGCGGCCACCCTCATATGCAGTTGCTAGGTAACGCCGCCATCATGGCAATCAGGGGGATGCATGACACCTGGATGCATGGCTATATAGGACCCCAACACAAAGCATTAGGCGTGTGGACATTTAGGAAGCACCAAGGTGTGGAGCGTTGCTCCGGTATAGAAAAGAGAAAAGAAAACTGAAAAGAAAGTGAAAAGAAAACTGAAAAGAAAAGAAAGAGAAAAAGAAAACTGAAAAGAAAAAAAAACTGAAAAGAAAAGAAAGAAAAAAAAAGAGAAAAGAAAGACAAAAGAGAAAACTGAAAAGAAAAGAAAGAGAAAAGAGGAAACTAAGGTCAATTAGAATTAACCCTGTCTGGAGGGGACAGGAGACTTAGTTATATATTTTATGTTTGTTCTTTGTTCCATTAGAAGTTTTGTGTTTAATTAATAATCCCACATTATCTCCGAACGGGAGAAGACTCCCGTAAGTGTGCATAAAAACTCCACAGCTCAAACATACACAACATTCCCTCCAAAGCCCTGCATCAGGGCTCTGTAAAAAAAAAAAAAAAGGGAAAATTAGACGTGCTAGCATAACGTGTTATCCCACCACACCATAACAACAACACATCAAAATAACCCAAGATCATGCAATATTTGCAGATCATTATTTTCAAATAAAATTAAATGCAAATTATTTTGTGTCGACTTAATATTTTGGCTAAATAACATTATGAAATCAGTATTTGGTGAAAAAACCCCAATGAGATCCCAATGAACCCCAATCTCATTGTCAAAGACAATGAGCCTGTGATCAGGTGAGCATATACAGTGAGCTGTCAGCTGAGAACGAAAAAAGCAGTGCAAAAATATCAACATTGTTCTTAACTCTTTGGTTAATCTATCTGCCAAATGTACTTATCCAGACTATATTAAATTTACAAGGGCGTAATTTCTAATTTTACTAGAGGAATCTCACCTCTGTGGTTTTGTTTCAGTCTAGATCAGCAATGTTGGTGTTTTCTCAGACCTCCTCTGATAAAATTACAGAAAAGAACAGCCTACTGTTTTTCATCAAACTCAGCGTTCATTTGATTATTTTAGTCCAGATACACATGCCTTATTTGTCTATACAAATTCCATTTTATAAAAAAAAAAGGAGGTCTGACTGCGGCTGGTCTGCCAAAAAATAAAATAAGATCTAGCGTCTCTTTTCTGTCCCAGTGCAGCTTCGACTGCTTGAAAGAAATGCTGCGAGTGGAGTGTAATATAAAAATGTGATTTCATCCAATAGAAAATCGCTACACATGTGGTCAATATTCTTTACTGTACAAATATGAGATTTTTATCCATTATAAATAGTTTCATAGAAAAATTAGATAAAACACCATTTCTGGACGACTTTAACTAGTTTAGACTAATTATTGTATACTTATTATTGCATACTTTGGTCGTTGATAACCAATTTTTTTTGTTGTTGTTGAAAATCACAATAAATTCCTCTTTTTGAAACTTTGGACTACCACTAGTACTGGTTTGCTCCATTTAGGAGCCATGCTGAACTTTAATAAACAACATTTATATGTAGGAAAGTAAATGAATCAGAAAGATAATGCTAGAAAACTCAGCAGATACATGATGACTTTGTGTACAAGAGACATGAGGAGTACATTGTGTGTCATGTTTGCCACACAACTGCGGGCTGATTTATGTATCGTGACAAAACCGTGGCAGTTGGAGTTACAGTGTTTTGCTAAATCATTAAAAATTCATACTGATATAAGCAAAACAAATCTGACAAAACAGTTTAGCGTTCATGTTTTTTCAGACATTTGTGACTTAAAGAAAACATGCAAAGCAATATATTTCAAGATCTTATAGTATCTTTCTGTAAATTTCCATAATTTATATGCCTCATTTAGCCATCAAACTGTACATAAAGTATTTATTCATAATATAAATCATACTGAATAACCACAATGCACCTAGTCACTTGAAGGAAACATTTTTAACAAACAGATGTCACCCTGCTTTCTAATGTGGCCTTTCTCTTTTTCCACATTTTACTTTAATGAAAAACTTCCACCTAAATAACATGAATATTAAAAGAATCTAAATCAGATTCATTAACTACTACATCAACCTTTACCCAGTTTCAGCTCCACTGCTCTAGTTTTGTTTCAGCCCCATTTTGACCTCTTGAAAGCCACTGTTTAAAGAAAACTATGTCTAAACTGGAGCAAGAAATTCTAGAGATTTCAAGTTCAAAAGCTCGAAAGGTGCCCTCACGTCAACGCCGAGGCTGCTCAACCCTTGCTCATGTAATTAACTTCTTGAGGTCACCCTGCTTGCACTGACTTGTATGCACAGCTCCATGAATCTCTGGATGAATCCGGCAATATGTGCAAAACATGTGTACCTCCCCCCAGGCTAAACAACAAGCTGTTAAGAAATTCTGGACTTGTGCATGGAATATGAATTTGGTGTTTTCCACCCTCAGGCTCCAAGTCACCTTAGGAGAAGTCCTGGTCAGATCAGTTGCTGACCAAGAAGGTGAAGGGGGAAAAAAAAAACAGATGGTAGTGTGTCAGTGGTAGATTCTTGTTTTTAACCAAATTTCTTATTCGTTAGTTATGGAAAAGAATAGTAATTCATTTCTCATTTCATGTTTTAGTTTTTTTTTTTTTTTTTTTTACTGGATCCATGTTTAACCTTGTTGAAGCAATTTTTTTCTTTTCTTTTCTCCACATTAATGTGAAATAGCGATTCAAAGGAAGGGTCAAGGAAGATAGAAAAGGTTAAGGAACATCAGGGCGAATGTCTTTTATATCCAAGATTAGCAGTGTAGTCTCCAAGCTGTAGTATTTGATAGGGCAAGAATACAATGAAAAGTTCACGCCTGGGTTTGAGGTCATCTTCCATTGCTGATGATCTTTATTTATTCAGATTGGCCTGTTTCTGTTCCTTTTATTGTCATTATTTTAGGATATCATTCAAAAATGAGACAAAATGCCTTTTGTTCAGTCCTCTAGGCCCCTTGATTAGGAGCCCATATTAAAACTACTCTATACAATCAGCACTCATCATTCTAGGAGCAGTGACCATGAACCTGTCACAACCTCCTCATTATCTACTTGTTAACAACTCAATATGAACTAAGGCATAACGGTTAACTGTTAATTAAGGCAAGACCTTTCATTATTCCATCTGTTTAACCTAATGTTTTGACCCCTGCTTCTTTCTATCATTACTGTTTTTTTTTCTGCAGTTGCTTGTATGCCCATGTGCTTACCAAGATCAGTAGTCTTGTAAAGCTTTTCCAGCATATGCCAACAGTTGGTACAGTGGGCACGAACTGGACAGATGAAGAGGAACATGCCATAACTACCCCATTCAACCTCTAATCTTCAAAACAGTCCATTTTCAAAGGTCCGGTGCCCACTGTAGTCACAGATTCCTGTTTGTGGCTGACAAGAGTAAAACTTTTTTGTGTTGTTTGATATGAGTCAATGACGTAATGTGGTCTGAGATGGTTTTCTGCTCATCAACTTCTTAAAGAGCAGTTATGCAAACTAATGATAATGTTCAGTTTTAAGGGAGGGAAACTCTCTCTCTCTCTCTCTCTCTCTCTCTCTCTCTCTCTCTCACACGAACACACACAGACATACAGTAAAGACAATAGTCTTGGAATGTTCTCTCTAGTTCATTTACAGGAAAAGAGGTATATATTCACTAATCCATTTCCTGAGCTCCTAGAAATCCAGGGAAACGAAAGGGCTCAGGGGAAACAAAAGGGTTCCAGAGAATTACCCTATAAGGAAAGAAAAGAAAGTAGAGCAGCCATGAATAGAGAAGTCTAGCAAATGGAAGAAGACAATAACAAAAACCTTAACACAGTCTAACTAGTCTAGCATTTCAGCACTCCCATCAACAAGGTGTTTCCACCTACACAAAACCCTCTGGATTTTTTTTTTTTTCACACTATATGCGAAGAAGTCATCAGTTTCTGAAACACTCCGAACAACCTGTCTGGCACCCACGACCATGCCAAGTCGCAGAGATTACATCATTTACCAGTCTGATGTTTGATGTAAATATTACCTAAAACGTTTGCCCGTATCTGCATGATTTTATTCACTGCCGTTGTCACAACTTTGCAGATTTATATGTTAAAAGCATCAGGCTACGTCATTTTTCTTTTTTCCTTTTACCTTTATTATAAATGATCTTTACATGTCAGCCATGTTTGAAAATAGCCAGGAGATTCTTGGTCTCTTCAGTGCCTGGTTAAGCTTGAGAGGTTAAAGCTGCTGCCAAATATGAGAGATGGATATGGGTATGTACTGTAGATTCATCAACACTTAAAGGCATCTCCAAAGCACAGGAGTATGAGAACAGTGGAGCTCAACTACCCAGGCTCCCCTAAGGAGGAAGAGGCTCAAGAATCATCAAATGTTAAAGTGGTTTTGGTCTCCAATTTTTGGCTTTCACACAATTAGATGGGAGGGAGCTTGGATTTCTGTCCATTAAGAATAATGGAAGACCTGTAAGAGCTGATATTTTCTCTCAAATGATTCAGTCAGCTCTTTAAAATTGGAGCATCAGATGTTTTAATCCAGAATATAAACCTTAAAATTTTCTGTTTACCATCTTAAAAGTTATAATTCCATAATCATCACTGGTAACGAACAATAATTAACTGAAATGACTTATGTGCCCAACACCTATTAAAATGTTATTCCAATTTATCTATATAAATCGAAGAAAGGGTTTTGACTGTACATCAGTCAGCACTCGCTCTTTCATACATTTCATACGTTGGAGGACCAGAAACCAGTCTCAGAAAAAAATGTATGAAACTTTGCCAGTCCTTAGTGCAAAGTTAAACCTGCACCATGAAATTAAAAATTAAATCAAAATGGTGAGTAGAGTTGAAGTTATGAGCAGTTTTATTCCAGATTTTATAGCCTACTGTGCATGTGCCAAACTTTGGGCACGTCTTAAACCGAACGCTGGACAGAATTTGATGAAACTTTTGCAGTACTTACTGTATACCCCTGCCTAAAGTTTAACCTGCACCATAAGTGAAATCCAAATGTAGAGTAAAGGCGACGTTATGAACAGCTATGTGCTGTATTTAATAATCTACTTACAAACCGGATTCCAAAAAAGTTGGGACACTAAACAAATTGTGAATAAAAACTGAATGCAATGATGTGGAGATGGCAAATGTCAATATTTTATTCAGAATAGAACATAGATGATAGATCAAAAGTTCGAGAAAATGTATCATTTTAAAGGAAAAATATGTTGATTCCAAATTTCACGGTGTCAACAAATCCCAAAAAAGTTGGGACAAGTAGCAATAAGAGGCTGGAAAAAGTAAATTTGAGCATAACGAAGAGCTGGAAGACCAATTAACAGTAATTAGGTTAATTGGCAACATGATTGGGTATAAAAAGAGCTTCTCTGAGTGGCAGTGTCTCTCAGAAGCCAGGATGGGTAGAGGATCACCAATTCCCACAATGTTGCGCAGAAAGATAGTGGAACAATATCAGAAAGGTGTTACCCAGTGAAAAATTGCAAAGACTTTGCAGTTATCATCATCATCAACTGTGCATAACATCATCCGAAGATTCAGAGAATCTGGAACAATCTCTGTGCGTAAGGGTCAAGGGCGTAAAACCATACTGGATGCCCGTGATCTCCGGGCCCTTAAACGACACTGCACCACAAACAGGAATGCTACTGTAAAGGAAATCACAGAATGGGCTCAGGAATACTTTCAGAAACCATTGTCAGTGAACACAATCCACTGTGCCATCCGCCGTTGCCAGCTGAAACTCTACAGTGCAAAGAAGAAGCCATTTCTAAGCAAGATCCACAAGCACAGGCGTTTTCATTGGGCCAGGGATCATTTAAAATGGAGTGTGGCAAAATGGAAGAGTCACGATTTGAAGTTCTTGTTGGAAATGTGGGACGCCATGTCATCCGGACCAAAGAGGACAAGGACAACCCAAGTTATCATCAACGCTCAGTTCAGAAGCCTGCATTTCTGATGGTATGGGGTTGCATGAGTGCGTGTGGCATGGGCAGCTTGCATGTCTGGAAAGGCACCATCAATGCAGAAAAATATATTCAGGTTCTAGAACAACATATGCTCCCATCCAGACGTCATCTCTTTCAGGGAAGACCCTGCATTTTTCAACAAGATAATTCCAGACCACATTCTGCATCAATCACAACATCATGGCTGCGTAGGAGAAGGATCCGGGTACTGAAATGGCCAGTCTGCAGTCCAGATCTTTCCCCTATAGAGAACATTTGGCGCATCATAAAGAGGAAGGTGCGACAAAGAAGGCCCAAGACGATTGAACAGTTAGAGGCCTGTATTAGACAAGAATGGGAGAGCATTCCTATTTCTAAACTTGAGAAACTGGTCTCCTCGGTCCCCAGACGTCTGTTGAGTGTTGTAAGAAGAAGGGGAGATGCCACACAGTGGTGAAAATGGCCTTGTCCCAACTTTTTTGGGATTTGTTGACACCATGACATTTTGATTCACCATATTTTTCCCTTAAGATGATACATTTTCTCAGTTTAAACTTTTGTTCCGTGATTTATGTTCTATTCTGAATAAAATATTGACATTTGCCATCTCCACATCATTGCATTCAGTTTTTATTCACAATTTGTTTAGTGTCCCAACTTTTTTGGAATCCGGTTTGTAAAAATAATCTACTAATGCGCTACTGTTTCAATGTAAACACACACCTGCACCAATAGATATTGATTAGAAAAGCTAAACGGAATATTAGTTCATAGTTCATATTTGTATTGCTGAAATAATAGCGCTGAAGTTGTATAAGTGAATTTCAACATGCTGGAGTCGTTTTAAGACAAAACTTCATCTTTATCTGATCTAGTTCTATAATTTCTCATTTGTGATTCACTCTCCGATTACTGAACAAGATACTCAATCTTACAAAATTGTATTTCTTTGTATTAAGTTAGACAGGGAGTTCTGCCGTATATAATATACAGTACAGTATATATAATATAATATCACTGATTACATTAAAGCTGATCACATTATTTTTAGCTTTAACCTTTTAACTATTTCAAAAAACAATTTTTCCATCAACGCTAGTATTTTATATTACTGTTTATATTATAAGTTATTATTATTTATACTATTATATTTTTGTATAGATTTATTCCAGTCATTACCACAAAACGTACATACTGAAATGGAGGCTAGACATACTGTACACTACCGCACTCACCTTTTAAAGGAATTTGAAAGCAATAAGCCTCTCACAAACATGCGTTATGGTAATTCTATCACAGGTGAAGCCATTCGTATAGACGCGATAAATCCATTAGAGGATAAATCAATGGTAATGCTCTTACAGAATGCATGCTTATTTGATAGTCTTGGCAATGGATACATATATTAAAATAAATACTGTATACAGTATGTGAGAAAGAGCCAATGAGAGACTAAGAGGAGCTCAAATTAATCTACTCTCATGCTCAGCAGATTCCTGAATCCAGTTTATCATCCATCAATCTTAAGTGCTACAGTAGGGTGACGGGAATATGTAAGCATAATACTTCTTATATAATGCTTCTATGGAATCAAACCCAAATACTCACTAGGAACACGAGGAATGTGTGAAAAAACAACTATGATGGCATCCTCTATGCATCCTATAATATAAGAATAGCTTTGTTTCTTTTGTCTGTACCTCCAACTTCTTTGCAGAACAGAGACATTGCTTTGTGCTTTGCACAACCAATCCTTCTCCAATCCGTCTTTCACATCTTTTTTCTTGTTTCTGTAAAAATAGTACTGATAGGCATGGACAACTCTCACATCTATTTCTGTAAGAAAGCAGGATTTGTGATTTGAGCAGAC
Organism: Channallabes apus; assembly: GCA_030522415.1. Classification (NCBI taxonomy): domain Eukaryota; kingdom Metazoa; phylum Chordata; class Actinopteri; order Siluriformes; family Clariidae; genus Channallabes; species Channallabes apus. The sequence goes on from CM060109.1 coordinate 16,418,803, forward strand.
ACACTTCACCTTGGATCACTACAGGTGAAAGATCATGCAGTATGCGAGCCTGGTCTGTGAGAAACCTTGTAGTGGGTATACAGTTCAGTACATGAAAATGGGCAGCAGGAATTTTTGGTTGTTAAAAAGTTGTAGCGATGTTAGTTTGGCAATGTTACAGATGTTGGAACAGTTTTGGTATTAGATTGTTTTTGAAAGTTAGAATGACTTCTATGAAATGACTTTTTCAGAACTACATTGACTGGGATAACGCTGAATGAACACCCAACACATTGTTACAAAAACAACTTCTAAATGATATTAATACCAAACTGCTTAGCATAAGTGGGACTTAAACACAACGCACGGTGTGATTATCACTGGGTGACTATAGAACATGCCGTTGATGGTAGTAAATACATACTGTATCATCTTCTTCTTCTTCTTCTGCTTTTTCTTCATCTTTGTCTTCCAGCTGTTCCCTTTCAGGGGTCGCCACAGTGAATCATCTGCCTCCATCTAACCCTGTCCTCTGCATACTCTTGTCTCACACCAAGTAACTTCATGTGCTCTTTCACTGCATCCATAAATCTCCTCTTTGGTCTTCCTCTAGACCTCCTGCCTGGCAGTTCCAACCTCAGCATCCATCTACGGATATATTCACAATCTTTCCTCTGAACATGTCCAAACCACCTCTCTGACTTTATCTCCAAAACATCTAACATGGGTTGTCCCTCTGATGGACTCATTCTTGATCCTATCCATCCTTGTCACTCCCAAAGGGAACCTCAACATCTTCATCTCTGCTACCTCCAGCTCTGCTTTATTCTTCTTTAAAGCGCCACAGTCTCTAAGCCGCGGATACTCTTTTATCGCACAACACAGCTGACACTTTTATCCACCACACTCTCCGTTGCTCTGGACTGTTGACCCTAAGTACTTAAAGTAGTAAATACATAACCTATATATGTAAAATACATCATGACTAGATGCACAAAAATACCAGACAACAGCAATTTACTAGAATATTACACTGGAAAGCAGAAAAAAGGGTGAAACAACTTTTAAAGGCTTAACACTAGAGATCTGTTCTGTGAAACTGGACAGATGTAGTTTAGACTCTGTGCGCACACTATATTACAGTAATATGGAAGCTAAGATGCACCACGGTAAAATATATCTGAAAGAAAATCAAACAAAAAGGTAACATTACAACAGTACGAGATGCGTGTAATGGGTGATAAACTGTTCTGTCCGTCCCAATCTCTGATTGAGATTGCAGAGCCTTAAGGGACTATGGATGTCATCGGACTTTGTGCAAGTCGATGATAATCGGTATAAATGCTCCATCGGCATAAACGCTCTTTATCCTGTAAACTGGGCTGTGGGTAGCCTGGAGCCAATCCCAGAAGATTTAGGGCACGAGGAGGGGTACACCCTGGACAGGGTGCCAATCCATCGCAGGGCACACACGCGTAATCACACATTGCCACACTACGGGCAATATGGGAACGCCAATTAGCCTAATCTGCATGGGGAGAATATACAAACTCCAGGCACACATACCCGTGGAATCGAACCTGGACTCTGCAGGTGTAAGACAACAGTGCTAACCACTTATCCACCACTAATGCTTGGAACATTATTACAACATTTTGTAATTTGGTTACAGGTTTGAGCATATCAAGGAGTTTTATATTTTAATGTCTATTTGTAGCCATTAGTATATTAAAAAAAATAATAGACATATTAATAAAAACAAAACTGAAAACTCATTTTGTCGAAAATTGCATAACTATAGAAATTATTTTATAGATTCTAAGATAAGAGAGAAAATCATAACAAAGCTGTTTGCTTATTTATTTATTTATTTATTTATAATAAGGTTTTCTGCATCCTGGTATCCACATGGCAACAGGTGGATGCCGGTGTTGCATGATTACAAATTGTTGCCTCTAGCAATACAGATCCAGAGCTTAATTTGAAAATGCATGCGGTAGACATGAAAACATTTTTACGAAAATATGTTTTATATAATGATTTAATGACTGAGTTCAACAGCTGCCCCCGGCCTTAGCTTATAAATTGATTTTGAGTAAATATGTTTTCCTTTTATACCTCCTTGGTGCAGAAAAGCAATGTGCTGGATAGAGATTAAGCCTTCAGAAAGAGTTATTTTGAGAAGAAACATATGATGAAGTGGGCCATCTTGAAGAAGACACAGACTGCTAAGCTATGTGGCTAACATTAGCCTGCCACCATTTGCATCATTACATTTTTAACAAGGTAATGATAAGATTTTGATTGCACTAGATAATAGTCCATTTCTACAAAAGAACATCTGCCAGTGGTGTTATTACGGTCCAAATGGGACTCACTATAACTCCATGGATGTCTGTTGAAGGGGAAGAGTTGCACTAATGGTAAGAATGAGAATCTGTACAATTTAATTCAATTTAGGATTTTAAATGGTTGAATCACTTCAATTGTGATCTTCTGACAGGCTGTACTTAGGCCATGGTGTATGGAATTTTATTTACAGTACAAGGAGTGTTCAAGCCAAACCAGGACTTTTGATTGTGCAGAATAACAGATGCGCTTGTTCCAGCGTTTCACTTGTCACTTGGATGCTATGAAGGTTTTCTCAATACGACAGAACCATGATTAGACTGCCTGCTGCATGCCTGAAACGCTGGCCTCCCAGGAACTCCTTTAATGACCCAATCATGTTTTATTGCAACTACTGTACGTGTCTCACTAACATACTGGGCTTCTTTAAGTCATCTGTAATTGTCAAGCGCTTTTATGCCTTCATTCCCAATAAATTTCATCAAAATTCCTGTCTATCCTGTAAGCCTCCTCATATTGTATATTTGATAGCCATATAAAATATACAAATAAATAATGTTTTTTAAATATGATATTTGAAATGTGCGTATTTAATTAATAAAACAATATGGTCCAAGACATTGCTAAGAAATGTATTTTTTTTTTCTAAGTAAATCCACAAAGTTACCTCCAAATATTATTCCAATCAGTAATTAACATTTAGACACTACTTTGGATCACGTCACGCTTCTTAAGTCCTTTGCAACTCCCTCTTCATTAAATGACATATTGTTTTATGAGTACAGCCTTTTGGGCCGTGAGCACGAACAGTTCCAGCTGCGGCGTGAATATACTCTTGCCACCAAACATCTGGAGGATTTTCACAGGAAACATCTGCCCATATGTTCACTGGGTGAAGAAGTTTCCTTCGAGACCTAAGTTGTGAGTTTGTCACCAAGAGATTATATGTGTTCTTTAAACTGATGTGGAAGTTTTTTGATCAATAAAAGTCTGATATGAATATGAATAATTCTTCGCATAACCCTTGAGTAGGAGTAGATCAGGGTTGTTTAATGAAAAGGAAAAAAAAAACAAAAAAACATCACATTATGATAAACATAAGCCAATATTATGGCGTTTAACATATCAAGTTACAGTTTTTCCAGGGCTATTTATTTCATGCCCATTGTTCAGAATTCAGGGCAACTTGTAGGCGTTTCACTTTTAAATAAATATCAGAAGTTTGAATTGCTTTGCAAGTGGTAAAACTGTTTGTACATTCAATTTAACTGCAGGCAATGCCACTGGAAATGTGATAAACATCCTAATGGGGTCACAGGTCACAAGTAACCGTATTGAATGTGTTAAAAAGCATTAGTTGTTTGAACAGTTGATATCTGGTCTCGAAATTGCCTTTATACAACGTTAAGCCATTCTTATAAATCTCTGCTTAATTTAATATAGCGCTTCGAGTAGTGCATTAAACTCTATATTACGCTCTCCATCTATATGCTCAGAAAGAGAAGGCGAAGGAAAGACTTGGCCTAAACAATGCTGAATTTCCCAAGCTGATTAAATATTTTGTGCTGGAAAAGTGCGAGAGCAAATATCTAGCTAATAGCTGAAAATAGAGGTAAGGTTCAAGGGAAATGTAAAAAAGAAAAAGAAAAAAAAAGTCACTTTGCTCTACCTTTCCTCCCCTGTGTGAGTGCTCCATCTATCCGGCACATCAAGATGCACAGTTGTGAATGTCATGCTCTGAGCGCGGAAATGTCAAAGAGGACGAGGGCGAGATATAAAGCGTGGTCTCCAGAAAGCAAATGGATGTGCAGGATCTTATTACTGAGAGTTATTATGTAACGCAGAAATAGCTCTCTAATATCACCCTTGGATTGGCAGAACAAAAAAAAAAAAAGAAAACAGAAAAGAAAATGTCTTCTACTTGTATTTACATAGAACCTTTTATACAGCACGTGGGGTGCAAGTCGTCAAATGTCCTACTCGGTATTAAAATGAGATAGCACCATGAATCGTTTAAGAAATCTAAATGGGAAAGAAGGCTTTGCGTAGGTAATGTCTGAGCAAGTTTGTATACAGGGTATTGCCTCAGAGATAATATCTCTTATCTGCAGATTTCTTGGCAGCACACACAGATGGCTAGCATTAGAGCTGGCTTTGCAAACCCTCTGAGATACAAGAATAATGATTCTCCTGAGCACAGTAGACAGCACGAGTCCTGATGTGTCCAGCTAGAGACACCGGCGCCTGATCCAGAGAAAAAGGGAGATATCTAATGCCACGTCGAGACGGCTTAAAGATACCTTACCGTGTCTCCATCATCAATCATCCACTCTTCTTAACTGAATGGGTTTCATAATATTTTATTAGCATTAGCCAGAAGTAAAATGTTCAGTGCTTTTATTTATTACTTGTACATACAGTATAACCTACAACAAAACAACAATGGAATAACCCTTAGTTAAAGTCTGTAAGAAAACCCTTTTGGAAAACTGACTTGAATGCTTGAATACATCTCCTCAGATTTTACATTCTTTAAATATTATACTCTATGATATGGCTAAGACTCTGGGGTGAAGCTTTGTGAAATTGGGTGGGAATAGGGGATCAAAGGAAAGAAAACTTTGTCATACCTAATACACCTTTCATATGTCGTCATTAGTCTTTCGACTCTCGTCGAGGGATCGACCATCAGATCGGCACACATCTTGGCACAGGTTTAACACCAGATGCCCTTCCAGATGCAACCCTCCCATTTCGGGCTTGGGACCGGTACTGCATCCAGTGGCTGGTGTTTCTGCATTGGGTGGGAATCAAACCCAGGCATTCTGCACGGCACTTAGCCACCTAATACTATACACCTTTCATATAATAGGACATAAAGAAAACAATTATTACAATGTGTCATCGGATTTTTCAGGTATACTGTAGGTACGTGTACCATGGTAGTCCAAAAATATCTGTACATATAGTACCATGGTATTCTTGCCAGTAGCATGGTACTAATTTTACCACACTATGGTACAGTACAGGGCCTCCGAGTGGCGCAGTGGTAAATTGTCTGCCCTATCATCCGGAGATGGTTCGCTGGTTCGATTCCCGGGTGATGCTGTAAATTCTCGCAGCCGGAGGGCTAACTCCGCCGTTGCTGGTTCCCAAGTGCCGGATGAGAAAGGAGAAGGGTTGGACTCTGGGCTAGCAACTCGTAGAAACACTCATTGCCCTATGCATCAATTGGTGCGGGAGGAGAAATGATGATGGTACAGTACATGGTTCTACCATGGTCCATACTTTGGTACAATGGTAAATGTTATTCATATTTTAGTATGTTATTGTGGAACACATACCAGGATACTGTCCAAAAATATGTTATACATGTTTATATACTGTATCTTCAGTAGGATTGTAATGCCTGTCCTATACCATACCATGTTCTAGAATATCAAATGTGGTATGGTACTGTATGTACAAATATACAGTACCTCCAGATCTTGTGGGTCCCAATAAGTACCATAGTATTAACCAAAATGTGATGGTACATATCATAGTACTACCACAGTACCCACTGCAGTGAAAAAGTACCTACCCTTTAAAGTCAGATTGTGCCTGCCATGGTGATGTCTAATGTACCACAATAATACTATGGTATATGATGGTATGCACTATAGATTACCATGGTTTAGGGTAAAAAGCTTTCTCATTAGAGAAAGATGATCAGGAATATGACTGAAGCACTTTGCTGTGTTTTTTTCCCCCCTGGTTAGGACTCATGTATTCAGAACAAGATGAAGTGGCTGGAAAGCACAACATTGAAATAGTATAATCTAGAGCTTATTACAGCATTCACTAGTTTCCCAGAACAATCCCTTTACCAAAATCACACACAAGCACTTCTACACAACAATATTGAATTATCAAGAAATAAAATACAAAAAATAGAAATATCCGACATTGCTACAGGTCAGTGCTTAGGGCTTATGTCGATATCAACCATGGGCTGCTTTTGACATTCGTAAACAGGCAGGAAACCTGTGAATTGATTTGTCAGCTCTTTATGTCCAACAATCAACTGCCCACCTCTGGTGTAAGGGTGTACGGTCAGTGATGTTCCATGAGTGCTTCTAAGGCCTCGATCAATCCCACTTGTGCTCTTTGACCTTTTCTGTTGAAAAAGACCGGAGTGTGGAAACAGTGCTTCTGTGAAATAGGTCAACGCTCCGAGCTGGGAAATCTCACTTCACAGCATGTGGATGTCCTGTTTGATCTCCGTGTCAACACATTCCCTCTCGAGTCTGCAAGGCCGTGTGTGAGGGTGAGCGTTGGTCCATGGTAAATGGTGCATTACCAGAAATGTCTGCACCCGGAGGAGAAGGAGAGATGAACAATCAATGACATTAAAGCATTGTTACGCGGGAGCAAGCCATCAACACGGCGGAATCTATCTACATCATTTTGCCTAAAGTTAAATGATCTGTGATGAATATGTACAATTCATTTATACAATTTTTTTCTATTCATTAGCACTCTGTTAATTTAAGTGACGTTTGACTTTACATACAACTATACATATAAAAGTAATAACTGACTTTTATAAATGATTCATGATGCTAATTAGCAGTGATCCTAAGATAACTCTGCAGCTGTGTCTCCAACAATGATTTATACACAGGTGAAAAACACTTGAGTAATGTACTTTGTTACTACACTTAAGTATTTTTTTATTTACATATTTATACCTAATTTCGGTGATACTGAAATGTATACATACATTAATTTATTTTCTATACTGCGTATCCTATACAGGGTCAAGGGGGCCCGAAGCCAATCCCTGGAGACTTTGAGCTCAAAATGGGGTACAACCTGGGCAGGGTGCCAATCAATCGTAGGGCACACATACACACAATTGGCAATTTGGAAATGCTAGTTTGCCTAATCTGCATGTCTTTGGACTGTGGGAGGAAACCGGAGTACCCGAGGAAACACACCATGTGGAGAACATGCAAACTCCGTGCACACAGACCATGATACAGGAATTGAACCCAGGACTTTGGAGGTACAGTACAAGACGACAGTGCTAACCACTAAATCACTGTGCCACGTACTGAAATGTAATACTTTTCCTAAATTATGTAGAAGGTGGCATGTAAAAGGTGGTTTCATCCGGGTACTCAGGTTTCCTTGCACAGTCAAAAGGCATGCAAAGTAGGCTAATTGTCATTCCTAGATTGCCTGTAGTGGGTGAATGTTTGTGTGTGTGTCCTGCAATAGATTGGCACCATGTCCAGGGTGCACCCCTGGGATAGGCTCCAGGCCTCCCGCGAAACCAGAGTACCCTGTGTACAGGGTAAAGCGGTATAGACCAGAAGGGGTGATTTGAGAGAGTGAATGAGTAGTTATGTACAGTACACCCTCAAAGCACTTGTTATATACCCATAAGACATTTTACTATGTACTATATACTGTATGATATAGTTTATTACAGTAAACTATATCGCATACCATAGTATTACTGTGGTATTTCAGACAATTCCATGGGTGGCATCATAGGACTAAAGGAGTGTCAGGTATGTATAAAATAACATGGTACTTATTGAGTTCCACAGTGGTTAACAAACTTCAGTGGGTATAGAATGTTAGTGTACTGTATTATACATGTAGTACTGAGTAGTAGTAAAAAATGCAACCATGGGGGGGCGCAATCCAGTGTCTTCTTGTCCCAGTCCCAAGTCTGGATAAATGCAGAGGGTTGTGTCAGGAAGGGCATCCGACGTAAAAACATTTGCCAAATCAATGATGCGAATCAGAAATATAATTACTGAGTAATAGTAATAAATACTGTACTATGGCATTTACAGAAGTGTATTAACCTTTGGAAGGTACAATAACACGTAAAATGGCCTGGTACGTGGTCTGTAGTACCATACTATAGTACATGTACCGATGTACCAAAGTATATACTGTACAGTACCATGATAGATCCAGGTACAGTACCATGTACTGTCCTGGAAAATACGTACCATGGTACTGCCAAAAATAGTTTCTTATGGATATAAAAGTTCAAAGTCTCAGCTAGTCACTGTATTCTATACACAGCATATTACTCAATCACTAGCATCATTTTTAGACATTATTTTTGTTTCCAACCAATAGAGAATTTTTTTTTAAGTATTATTATTCCCTCTTACCTGTTCACTTATTCACAATGTACTTAGCACTAAACCTATACAGTATGTGTGTATTTGAACATAGACTGTACTCGAAAAGCAAACAAAGCCATGTTTACCTTGCTAAACTGGCTAAAGTACTGTATATTTAACTACCTTAACACATTTATTTTGCTAATGTTACTGTACATATAAGTTAGACTAGCATGGATTTTAGTAGCTAACAAATCAGCAAGGCATAAAATGAAAAAATGAAATTTTAACTAATTGTAAAGATTATGTTAAAGTAAAATATTAAAGTAAGTAAATATCACAACTTTAAACTGTGGAATCAGGCCAAATGGTGTAGTCATTTAAAACAAATTAGGTCCTTATAGATTAGTAGTTCTAAGTAACAGTTTTAAATATTTAATACTTGATATTAGAAGACCCGGTTCATCCGCTATTATGGTGGACCAGGTTAATCAATCACCTTCTGTAAAGTTCACGATTTTTGGCTAATTGATCCCAGTTTTATTTTTTAATCCAGTGGTCTGGGGGTGTCCTTGTCCTTGTGGCCAGTTCGAGATAAAAATACTTGAAATAATGCTATTAATTAAAATCCTGATTTTTTTATTATAATTTTTTTTACAGGGAACGCACAATATAATACTTACAATATTCCATTTAAAAAAGTACACTAATAAGTTTCCTGGTGGAGTAGATGTTAGCACGCTGTGCTTTCACACCCATAAATTCCACCCCAAACCACCCATACACCCAAAAAAAACAAGGGGCTGCACAAATGCACTTTCAGTGCCAGACCCAAGCTCAGATGAATTGAGGAGGGTTATGGTGACCCCAAATTAGAATGCAGCCAAATCAGTAATGTCCCCATGGCTGAGTATTTCCACTTTTGAATAAGATTTTGAGATGCTGTGCGTATAGTGGATCCACATTACTAAATTGATCTCCCCTGTAAAGATTCAGAAACTTGTAGAGCAGACATCACTAAATGGCGATCCAGATCTGGACCAATTTACGGTTCTTTCCAGATCCTGATGCTTTTCTGCTAAATGAGAATAATTAATATTCCTGTAATCTAGTGCTTTGTCCCTCGAGGTGTGCGTCACTCAACAGAGCCAATTAAGGCAGTAGTTTACCGCATATAGTTTATAGATGTATAGAGGAAGAAGTTCATAAAAATCGGAATGGCTTACTCCCAAAAACTAAAGTAGACTATAAAAACAAAAACATCGAAGATGTTCATTCTTCCTGCGGGAAGTTTAAAAACAGTTTGTCTCATACTTTCTGAAACTGTGGCAATAATAAAAAGCAGTAATGTGAATTGCTGCTATGAGACAAAACCCCGGTCATTTGAGCAAACATATCTGCAGCAGCCTGGTATGACAGTCCTTCTACATCCATTTACAACCCAGCAGCAGGCAAATGAAGATTCAAAGCAAAGGATGCATACTGTATATGATGTGAATTCTAACAAAGACAAAAATTTGGACATTGGCTCAAAGAAAATTAAACTGACCGGACCTTCTTAAATTTTTATTTAGGACCTTGAGTCTTTGGCAGGGAGCAGTAAAGCTAATCTGGCAGCTTGTTGTGGCCAAGATCTAACTAAACCACTAAGCACAGTCTTTGTATTTCATGCTGTGTAGCTGGTGTTTCTAAGCTTTTAAATTTTAAGCTGGTACAGACACGCTAGGGTAAACAGATTAAGGACAAGAAAAACAATATCTTGTTGGCAACATGTAAGTGGAAGCTAGTTTTGAGTTTAAGTTAGGATTCTACAAAGATCATACTACAGTAAGTAGTAACTTTTTATAATGAAATAATAATAACATGTACATCAGCTCAGTTTCACTGTGTTTAGACATACAGTAGCTTACGAATAAGGAACGCATGGAATGCAGTTTTTGCAACTCAGAATGTATGTGGAAAAAGGCTGACTTGAAGCATGCACTTAACTTGGCTCTGTGACGGTACGCCAGGTCACGCCCACGTCTCCAGACAAGCCATGCTCACCTGCTCCTCCAATCCACACTCCACTCCACTCTTTCCCTTTTGCCGCCTCAATCTCCGCTTTCTGCACACCTGTTCTCCGTCTCAGTTCATCACCTCTGTCTATTTAAATTCATCATCAAGCAACCTTTCTGGGCCGAATTATTGCGTGCTGTTAGCCCAGTTTTCTCGTGCCTCACGTCAAGTTTTGTTCTCGCCTTTACATCGCCGACTTCTCGCCCTTTTTCATGCTTCTCGCCTCATGGATTTAACCTGTTCGCTATACCCAGATAGCAAGGTGACATTGATTCAATGTTGAAATTTCATCAGAATCATCATTTTGGTTGAGGTTGATTTTTCAATGCTAAATAATGTTGAATCAATGTTGATAATTCAATGCTTTTCTGTGTTGAAAAGACAAACATTGAATCAATGTTGATTTTTGGTTTTGGAACCCATCCTCATTCAACAATGTAAGGCAAATTAAATTAACTAAGTGCATTTCTATAAAAATGTGTATGCATGTGTGTATGTGTTTAAAACAGGTTAAAAAATTGACTACGAGAGATTTGCCATGGTGCTTAAAAAAAAAAAAAAAATATATATATATATATATATAAGGGAAAAAATAATTTGACGGTAAGTTTTGTGTATTTACCTTGCTGCCTACACTCTAAAAAATGCTGGGTTGTTTTTTCTACCCAAATGCTGGGTTGCCGCTGTTGGGTCATTTTTCTGGGTTATTTACAGAGAGTTGGGTAGTTTTTGTGTAACCCAGCTGCTGGGTTGAAGTTTGCTTGGCCCCTCCCCCAAAGTTCACCGGTGGATTCAGCGGCTGTCACTCAGCTTCGTGTCTCTTGAGCTCCCACACCGCTGATGACGGTTCATCCTCCTCGGACATTTAAGGGGAAATGGCGTTAAATACAAGGTCTGTATACACATGTTCACTCACCTAATTCACATATGACTGAAAAATTATTACTATATGTAACATTTATTACTGTTACCGTGTTAAGGTTACACACAAACTTTCCGGCTGGTCTGAGGTACTGGATGATAATTTAGCTGAGATTAGCTGCTAGTTAGCCAAACAACCCCACCTGTGTATGAAAGAAACGGCTAAGATGTCTGAGCTTTTTTAGCTTTTTCTGTAGAATGTTTGCAGGGTTACGAAGATGGTGAAGTGATGAATGAACGCTAAACTGTTAACTGTAGGGCTACCATGACCAGGCATTTAGTTAGTTTGCTAGCATTAGCAACCACTTTAGAACTTTATTAAACTCACTGCTTGAGACAATAAAATGCTGGTGTGTTACAAAACACTGACCCTCTCACAAATATACAGACCTGGTAACCCTCCCGTTTTTCACTAGCTAGTAATTTACTCTGCGGTCAAATTTCTCCTGCGTTTCTCCCGAGTTATAACAATATTTTACACCTTTCCCCCTTTGGCAAGTATGCAAATGTATCACCAGTAATAGCATGTAAGCTAACCAGGTAGCTCTCTTTAACCAAAGTTAAATTAACTATCAGTCAGCGCGCCAACTACAGGAAAAAGTACCACAGCTGTACAGGTAACTACTAGATGAAGTATTAATATTTTGGTGATTGTAATGTACCAGTATGACACCAGCTATGACATTTTTTCGGTAATTAGCTTAAAATCAATGCAGACTACAATATCAACTAGTCTGACATAAAGTGCTGTATCCTAAAAGCCATGCTTATTCTGCTGTTTTATTTTTGGTAGTAGCTGTCTCCATGTTTTTGTTTCTGGTTACCTATACACTATCTTAATGGGCAGCTTTGTAATTTTTTAGTATCAATCGTATTTCACACGAAATTGAGAGTCTTATTCAGTTTAATCTTTGCTATTCAACAAAATTTTAACTTTTTCATTTCTTTCTTTCTAAGGTTGGAACCAACATGGTGGAATACCTCCAGCGGGCTGAAGTGTCGAGGCCGTACCCCTACATCCTGACGTTGGGAGATAATGGCCAGCACTGCTCTCAGTAATGTTGTAATGTTGCTATGAAATAGCGAGACCTACCTGAAAAGTCATAGACAGACAGTGTTTGTATGTTAAAATGAGACCAGGGCTGGATAGTTTTGATCCTGCTCTGTAGAAGTTGCTTCAGCCTATTTGTTCAATTACTCCATTCTGCTCTTATCAGTAATAGTATAGTAATGATGTCACTGTTGATTATCTGTTCTTGTGCTTTTGAAAAATAAATGTTTTTTTCTAAGAACATTTAATAGGATGATGTTTATTGCATACATGTATGTTTTTTGTAATAGACCAGTATATCAAAGTAATTTAACTGTTTAATAGACATGCGTGTTTTTTTTTTTTTTTTTTTTTACAGATTCACTGTAAAACATGAAAATAATAATAACCTATTTGTGAGGTAGAATTAACCCAATTCTACCTCACAAATAGACCAATTTATGTGGTGGAATTAACCCAGCATTATAGTTAAATATGACCTAGCATTTGGATTGAATATTTAACCCATCTTGTTGGGTTAAACAAATAACCCATCTTGCTGGGTTACATTAACCCAGCATTTAGTTAGTCCTATATTTACCTAGCAGCTGGGTTAAAAACAACCCAGATTGGGTTGTTTTTAACCCAGCATTTTTTAGGGTGTAGTTTACTCACTTGAGAGCTTAATTCCTGTTTGCCGTTCAAAAGTACTCAATTTTCGCCTCGCATTTAACATCGGAAGGTGTTTTTACACTGTCGCCACGTCATTATAATACACTCTACAGGCATGAGAATTCAATATGTTGTAGTCTGGAAGTTCCTGCCACTCACGGTGAAAGAATTTTGGCGATGCGACCTACGGTATTCTGTTGGGAAGCATTTGTTTGAGAGCTTAGTTCCTGTTTCCCGTTGTCTGTGTCTGACCCAGAGCAGTGTGCGTGCCCCACATGGAAAGAACCTATATGAGGATATATGCGCATATATGAAACCTATATGCAGTATATATGCGCATATATCCGCACCTATATGGGGCCAGGGGTAGCTCAGTGGTTAAGGCATTGGACTACAGTTCGGAAGATCCCAGGTTCAAACCCCACAACAACAGTTCCCACTGTTGGGCCCTTGAGCAAGGCCCTTAACCCTCAACTGCTCAGATGTATAATGAGATAAAAATGTAAGTCGCTCTGGATAAGAGCGTCTGCCAAATGCCTAAATGTAAATATGAGGATATATGCGCATATATTTACATTTAGGCATTTGGCAGACGCTCTTATCCAGAGCGACTTACATTTTTATCTCATTATACATCTGAGCAATTGAGGGTTAAGGGCCTTGCTCAAGGGCCCAACAGTGGCAACTTGGTGGTTGTGGGATTTGAACCTGGGATCTTCCGAACCGTAGTCCAATGCCTTAACCACTGAGCTACCCCTGGCCCATATATATGAAACCTATATGCAGTATATATGCATATATATGCGTATATATGCCACATGTAGGCAACATTGAGGTGCATATATGTGCATATACAGGCCATATAGGTCTCCTGTATTGCTTCTTTATATCCACATATAAGCCCTATATGTACATACAAGATATGTCTCCTATGGCAGGATCTGGTCATTTTAGCTCATATCTCACTTTGGCAACTGTCATACATGATGCCTAGCTCATATTTTCTATTATCAAGGCAATAACTAAGAACTAACAAAAAAAAAATGCAAAAAACTAATCCTAATTGGCCACATACAGTATATGAGGATATATGCACATATATGAAACCTCAGTCTCCGTGAAAATCTTTTTGAAACACGTCACTAAAATTAACTGAAATGAGAAATATATCTATATAAAGCTTAAAGTGTCTACTTTTAAATGATGCAAGTCACATTGAAAACAAATATTCTCAGTTTATGTAATCCGTATGAAACCAAGGAGAGGCACAGAATTTGGACATGTGGACATGATCATGTATGCAGATGATACGGTAATTTTTACACAAGCTAAAAGTGCTGATGATGCAGCCCATCAGCTTTCATTAGCCTTAGATGACTTACAAAAATGGCTGAATGATTCATGCTTGTGCCTTAATGTTAAAAAGACTGTATCAATGTTTTTTACAGAGTTTCTTTGCTTCAACAGTTCAGAAATGGCTTCGTTATGTCCCAGAACGGCTGGGGGGAATTGCTCGTGGTGGAAAACCATAAGTTCAGACTCTCTTATTGTCTTATGTCTTATTATCTGTTTTGCTGCGTAAATACATTTCAACTTACGAATAATGTTTCAGTCATCTGTTGTGTTTCTGACTTGGTTGTTTCTATTTGCATTTGACTGAATTTTGCTGAGGCAGGCTGCCATTTTTATATTATGGTTCTCTTTCAAGCATACGTTTCGGTGTCTCACTATGGGATACGCCCCTTCCGCGTATTCTTCAGAAGCCCTATTACATTACGCCAGCCCCAATTGGCTGGCAGATGTGACGTCGTGTCCTGGCGTGGCCTTCCCCCCCCCGTATAAAGGGGGCAGCACGACGTCACTTCGCTATTCAAAAACCTCTTCTCGCTTCACACCAGAAGCCTATCTATACTATGGCTGCAGCAATGCAGACGGCTACGGCTAGGGAAGGAGGAGACGCGCGACTCTGCGTTTGCGGGAACAAAATCTCGGGCAAGGACTCACACCAGGTCTGCTCAGCTTGTCTCGGGCTGAAACACGCCCAACTGGCGGTCGACAACCCCGGTGCCTGCGAGCACTGCGCGCGCTTCACCAAGAAGAGTCTTCGTCGCAGGCTGGCACGCCAAGCTAGCCTGTCAGGCCTCGACCCGCTTCTTTCGCCTAGCCCTACTCCAGCTACCACCCCACAGGTATCCATCCCTGTAGAGCTGCCCACCACGGCAGCTTTATCGTGGGGCGAACAGCTCGACGCCTGCGCTCCTCTGCCCGGTGTGCTCAGCACTGACGAGGAGGAAGGCGAGCTCGAGTTTGAGGAAGACGGCCAGTCCGACTTTCTCCTATCGGAGGAGGAGGAGGAGTTCGAGGACTCCCCTTTCCTCCCACCCGCGCACTCGGAGCAACTTCTTGCCACGACGGGAGCCGCTGGAGCTATGGACGGGGCACCATCCCCGGTCCTTAGCGTCGACCTACAAGACGTGTGCAAACGCGCCGCGGAGAAGCTCGACATCCAGTGGCCAAACGTGGTAGCGGAGACTGCAAAGTCTCGCTACGAGGGCAAGAGGCTGCCGAGAGCGAAACGGGCGGCACGGCAGCTCCTTCCAGTCTTCCCAGAGCTCTTGGAGGAGCTCGCGGTGACGTGGAAGGATAAACCCTTCACTAGCAAGGTGCCAGTGCAGGGAGGGTCTGCATTGGACGTGGACGGGATGGAAAAGGCAGGACTTTTCAGGATGCCCCCCATGGAACAGCTAGTGGCTGCGCACCTGCTCCCGAGACACGCGGCGGCTGCAAATCCGTCGCTGCCATCGAAGGCAGAGCGCTTTCAGTCAAGCATGACTGAACGCGCATACAAGGCAGTCGCGCTCTGTGCCAGAGCCCTAAATGCGACCTCGCTGCTGACCGCTTACCAGGCGGAGCTGCAGGACGAAGCCTCGACCACACCAGGTCAGACACATTGGGAGGAGATCTGTGTCGTTACGGATCTCTCCCTGAGGCTTCAGAGGTGTGCGGTGCAAGCCGCGGGGAAGGCTATGGCCACTATGGTCATCCAGGAACGAGGAAGGTGGCTCAACCTGACAAATCTCTGACAGAGAGAAAGAGTCAATCCTGGATGCACCGGTGGTGGCAGAAGGCATCTTCGGCTCGGCTTTAAGCCGCATGCAGAAGAGATGCGAGGAGAAGAAGCGGGATGACGAAGCGCTACAGCTCTGCATGCCCAGGAAGACGCAAGCAGCACCCCCCCCGCCGTTTCGTCAGTCCTTTGCGCAGGTCACAGCCCGCCCTCCCCCCAGCTATCGCATTCCAAAACGGCAGAGACCGACGACGAGTGCAGCTGGCCAAACCGGGGTCGTGGAGCAGAGAGCTCCCTGGCAGAGAAAGAGCTATCAGCCAGCGGCAGCTCAAACGACCCAGCCTGCGCCTCAGCCTCACCCTCAACCCCAACTTCAGGGAGTGAGGAGGAAGAAGAAGGCCGTTTGACGGGGTCTTTCGTCAGGGAGGGAACCAACAGCACCACAGTTCGCTAGTTCCCGACCCTCACAAAGTTCTAAGGACGAGTTCCAGAGTCCGCAATTGTTCTGTGTGGCGGGGAGAGCCCGGCAGGGAAAAGGGAAGAGTGGCAGTGAAGAGGAAATGGGACAGTGCAGCGGTGTGCACGCAGCAATGTGTCACAAGCACAGGCTACACTCAAAACCTAATAAAGTTTTCACTGTACCCCCCAAACAATATGTTCCAAAAAATATCTCCCCAAAAAATGTTGAAAAACATATCAATAAAGCACAATATAACATCGCCTCGGGGAGCTCTCGCTCTCACAGAGGCGATGGGGTGCACAGACACTGTCACAGCGCTAAGTGCTCGCGCATGCGCAGTACAGGCCACGGAACAGTTCAAGATTCAGCCGCACGATGGCGCCAAAACACTGCAGATAAGCAGTTGGCGCAAATGCACACAGTCCCGCTGGGTATTGAAAACAATACAATTCGGGTACAGACTGCAATTCGCGTTTTCCCCCCCAGCCTTCAGAGGGATAATTCATTCCCAGGTGCGAGGGGAACTGAAACAGGTCCTTCAAGAGGAAATTTCCTCTCTGTTGAACAAAAGGGCAATAAGAGTGGTTCCACCAGAAGAGAGCCACAGCGGGTTCTACTCGAGATACTTTCCCGTTCCAAAGAAAGGGACTCAAACCCTCCGCCCGATACTAGATCTGCGCGCGCTGAATGTATACCTAAAGAAATACAAGTTCAGAATGCTCACTCACTCTACACTCCTGAAAATAGTGCGCCAGGGAGATTGGTTTACATCGATCGACCTGAAGGACGCATATTTTCACATAAACATATACCCACCCCACAGGAAGTTTCTGAGATTTGCCTTCCTTGGTGTGGTATACGAATATCTGGTGCTACCATTCGGCTTGTCCCTCAGTCCCAGAGTATTTGTGAAATGCACAGAAGCGGCACTGACTCCGCTCAGAGAAAAAGGCATTCGTCTCGCTACTTACATAGACGACTGGCTCGTGACAGCCAGCTCGGAACAAGAAGCGAGAGAACACACAGCTATGCTTATGGAACACATACAGGAGCTGGGGCTAAGATTAAACACAGAAAAGAGTGTTTTAATTCCCACACAATCCATAACGTATCTGGGCCTGGCGCTGGACTCAGTGAAGTTCAGAGCGCGACTCTCCACAGACAGGGTGAAAAGATTCACCTCCTGCATGACACAATTTCAGAGAGAACACAAAGTTTGCTTTCGCACATGCCTCAGATTACTAGGACTGATGGCATCAGCCCTGATGGTTATTCCCCTAGGCAGACTGCATATGAGGGAATTTCAACACTGGGTGGCGTCTCAGGGGCTGGACCCAGCACGTCACTCACGGAGAAGGGTAAGAGTGACGTCAGAGGCGGTTCTAGCACTACGCCAGTGGAGACACCCGAATTTCCTGATCGAAGGGGTTGCCATGGGCGTGGTCCGACACAGAAAGATGATAACAACGGATGCGTCGTTATCCGGTTGGGGGGGCATTCACGAGGGCAGAATAGTGAATGGGAGATGGGGTCAGCACATGACCAATCTTCACATAAACTATCTGGAAATGCTAGCTGTCTTTCTGACACTAAAACATTTTCTTCCTTTTCTGAGAGGAAATCATGTTCTTGTGAGAACGGACAACACTACAGTTGTAGCGTACATAAATCGTCAGGGGGGCCTCAGATCGCTTCTGCTGCACACGCTAGCACGCAGACTGATCTTATGGGGCAGTGTCAACCTTTTATCCCTGAGAGCGACACACGTACAGGGTGTGATGAATCGGGGCGCAGATCTGCTGTCCAGGGGAAATCCCTCCTATGGGGAGTGGAAACTGAACAGCGAAGTGATCGAACAGATCTGGAGCATATATGGCAGAGCGACAGTGGATCTGTTCGCGTCCAAAGACAACGCCCAATGTCACCTGTTTTTTTCCCTGAAGGACCGGAGCGCGCCTCTGGGGACAGATGCGCTAGCACACGAGTGGCCTCGCACTCTCCTATACGCGTTCCCGCCAATAGCGCTGATAGCACCAACTCTCTGCAGAGTAAGAGAGGAAGGTCTGAAAATAATACTAATAGCTCCGAGATGGCCAGGGAAACACTGGCTTGCGGAGATCATGCATATGCTAGACGGCGAACCGTGGTCTCTCCCGCAGCGCAGAGACCTCCTGTCACAGGAGGGGGGGGAGATCTTCCACCCTCACCCGGAACGACTGGCACTATGGGCCTGGCCTGTGAGTGGTCCAATTTAAGTAAGACTGGCCTGCCTGACAGTGTCATCAAGACTATACAGAACGCCAGAGCAGCATCGACTAGGTCTCTCTATGACTGCAAATGGAATGTGTTTGAGCGCTGGTGCACAGCTAGACACGAGATTCCCTTTCAGTGTTCAGTGGCAGTGATTCTCTCATTTCTGCAGGAAATGATAGAGAAAGGCAGAGCGTTCTCAACCATAAAAGTGTTTCTGGCTGCTATATCTGCGTGCCACATCGGTTGGGATAATAAAACGGTGGGCCAACATCCTTTGATATGCAGATTCATGAAGGGCGCGCGCCGCGCCCTGCCGGTGTCAAAACCACTTACCCCATCATGGGACCTGGGATTGGTGCTTGATGCATTATCCACGCCCCCATTTGAACCGATAGACAAGATTGATTTCAAGGCACTGTCCTTCAAGACTGCGCTATTGATTGCCTTGGTCTCAGCGAAGCGCGTGAGTGAGATTCATGCGTTTTCTGTGCATCCAGCATGTTTACAGTTCATGTCTGGAGATGCAGGAGTAGTTATGAAACCTAATCCCGCATTCATGCCTAAGGTCATTAATGCGATAAGCCCTCTTGAGCTGAGGGCCTTCCATCCTCCCCCTTTTGCATCATCAGAGCAGCAAAAGTTGAATACACTGTGCCCAGTGCGCGCTTTACGCATCTATACAGAGCGAACCAGAGGTTTAAGGGAGAGCGATCAGCTGTTCGTTTCTTGGGTGAAACCTCGCACGGGGAAGCCGATCACTAAGCAACGTTTATCGCATTGGATAGTGGAGGCTATTTCGCTGGCATACTCCAGTAAGGGTCTCGAACCCCCAACTGGTTTGCGCGCGCACTCAACAAGGGGAATGTCAAGTTCATGGGCTCTATTTAAAGGAGTCACATTACAGGATATCTGTGAAGCGGCGAACTGGTCATCGCCGCACACATTCGCCAGATTTTATAAATTAGATGTTACAGCTCAGACTCTAGCTCACGCAGTACTGAGTGTAAGCACAGAATCTACAAACTAAATTCGTTCAGCCCTGAATGTGTTGGTTATGGTTGGCAGACTTCAAGACAGGCTATCTGACAATACGGGAGTTAGGATATCCCATAGTGAGACACCGAAACGTATGCTTGAAAGAGAACAATAGGTTACTTGCGTAACCCCGGTTCTCTGATAGCATTAAGTGAGGTGTCTCACCAGATCACCCTCCTTGCTGTGTGAAGCGAGGAAGAGGTTGCTTGTTTTGAATAGCGAAGTGACGTCGTGCTGCCCCCTTTATACGGGGGGGGGGAAGGCCACGCCAGGACACGACGTCACATCTGCCAGCCAATTGGGGCTGGCGTAATGTAATAGGGCTTCTGAAGAATACGCGGAAGGGGCGTATCCCATAGTGAGACACCTCACTTAATGCTATCAGAGAACCGGGGTTACGCAAGTAACCTATTGTTTTCCAGTCTCTTCTCTTGGCAGTTAGATTCTGTTTTATGAATTCAGAATTAACAATCTCTTCTAATAGTTCTCTTCTAAAAACTCATTTTGTCATCCAGTTCATAATAATTTGTATGTAAGTTGTAGTGTGTTTTATTATATAGTTGTTTTATTGTAATTGTGATGTTACTTCCTGTTTAAATGGGTATGGAGCATAAATAAATAAATATGTTTACATGTAAACTGAAGGATGTTGAGTTACTGACTTTTTGTTAAAAAAAAAAATGTTTTTCAGCCCTACATGGTCTCTGATTTAAAGAAATAAACCAAAACGGACATGATTTACTGTCATAGAATCTTGCTGTTCATAAAGCAAGACTAAACTATAATTGCTTCAATGTTGATTCAATGTAAAATAAGTGATTGAATTTACGTTGAACAAACATTGATTTTATGCCCATCTTGATCTATTTTTCATCATTGAAATAACATTATTTCAAGGTGCAAACCTGATGAAAAATCAACGTTTAACATTGAAATTTCAACATTGATTCAATGACAAGTTGGTTGATGCTTTAATGTTGATTCAACGATGATTCAATGTTGTTCTGCTATCTGGGTACTGACTGAACTCCCGGCTTCCCCTTCACGACCACGACCCTGTCTAGCCCGCAGGATTTATTACAACACGGACTGCAGGTATGCGCTTCAGAAATTAGAGCTTTCGTCTTCAGCGCTTCTGTCCGCAACTGCCTTCACGCTGCGCGTTGGATGCCGCATGCACCTTGTCACTCTGATCTCCGGTGCCCCCGCTCGTCACCACCCTCATTGAATATACAAGCCTCTTATTTTCTCTAAAAAGTGCATTCCACAATAAATTAATTAAAACTGTCGGTTCGGTTGTTGTGTCTGCTTTTGGGTCCTCCAATCCTGCTTGACATGGACCAGCCGTGACAGAATAATTCGGCAATGACGGACCCAGCGGACAAACTGCGTTTCCTGTCAGGCATCCACACAAAGCCCCCATCTTGTACCCATGCTGAGGTAGAATTACGTTAGGCCATCGCCCAGCGGGGAGTGCAGCTGGATGCTACAGTAATCATCAAAGTCTGCACCGAGTGAACCTGACACTCTCTGCTATTTCTGCTCAATTGCAGCAGCTGCTTATGATCCTACCTTTAGCCACGACACCCCCGGTTCGAAGTGAACCTTGTTCCCCTGACCCTGAATCTCATGATCAGTTCATGTCTGGAGCACTAACCTGTCCGACACACTTCATTGAACTCGAGAAAGCTGACACCCTCCAGACAAGGCTGCCAACCCAAGACCTGTCATGTCCTGTCCTGAAGTATGTGACACCAGAACCATGCTCTAAGCCATGCTCTGTCCTGTACTGTGAGACATCTCAATTATGCCCTGCTCCAAGGCCTGAGATCCCAAAATCATGCCCTGTCCTGAACAATCCAACACCGGAATCATGCCCTGAGTTATGTTCTGCTCTGTGCTGTGAGACAGCCAAATCATGTCCTGTTCTAATCTCTGGGAAGCTGGAGTCCTGCTCTGCTCTGTACTGTGGGTCACCTGAACCATGCCCTGTTGTATCCAATGACCTTGCTCAGGCCCCAGTCGACTCGGAGAGCCTCATTAAGGCCCCAACTTGCTCAGAGGACCTCTCTTCAGTTAGACTTTCTCTATCCTTTACCATGTGCCCAATAAATCCCTCCTTCCAGCTGTCCCGGACCAAGCCTCTGTTCTCACGGCTACTGAATCCACTCACCCACCTAATTCCTCCTCCCCAAGTTTTCAATAGCAGCAAAGCCTTCATCATGCGCCGGCTTTGGAAGGTTCAACGACATTCAGAGACACCAGCCAGAACGCCCCATGGCACTCGTAGGAGGCGGGGAAATGTCATGCCCCACTCAGATGGACCCAGTGCCTGTGCCAAGCTCCCGCCCAGATCCTGTGCCCGTGTCAAGATTCAACACTATACTAAGCTCTGATTCCATGTCAAGCTTAAGATCTACACCTACTGTATGCCGAGTCTCCCAACTTTCATGATCAGCTTAAGAGCGATTGCTCCACTCCAACTGTCCACAGCATCACGTCTGGGGTAATCGACACAGCAATGTGGAGTGGCTGCCCCGGACCTCCTTTTAGGCACATCGGGAACAGTCATCCCCCGAGTCTAAAGGGGGGCTCTCAACATCCTCCCTGGGTCATTGAGGGCGATGACACTTTTCCCAACACCACCCAGAGGCACACTCTAGAACGCCGGGGCGGGTACTGTGACGGTACGCCAGGTCACGCCCACGTCTCCAGACAAGCCATGCTCACCTGCTCCTCCAATCCACACTCCACTCCACTCTTTCCCTTTTGCCGCCTCAATCTCCGCTTTCTGCACACCTGTTCTCCGTCTCAGTTCATCACCTCTGCCTATTTAAATTCATCATCAAGCAACCTTTCTGGGCCGAATTATTGCGTGCTGTTAGCCCAGTTTTCTCGTGCCTCACGTCAAGTTTTGTTCTCGCCTTCACATCGCCGACTTCTCGCCCTTTTTCATGCTTCTCGCCTCATGGATTTAACCTGTTCGCTATACTGACTGAACTCCCAGCTTTGATCTCCCGCTTCCCCTTCACGACCACGACCCTGTCTAGCCCGCAGGATTTATTACAACACGGACTCCAGGTATGCGCTTCAGAAATTGGAGCTTTCCTCTTCAGCGTTTCTGTCCGCAACTGCCTTCACGCTGCGCGTTGGATGCCGCATGCACCTTGTCACTCTGATCTCCGGTGCCCCCGCTCGTCACCACCCTCATTGAATATACAAGCCTCTTATTTTCTCTAAAAAGTGCATTCCACAATAAATTAATTAAAACTCTCGGTTCGGTTGTTGTGTCTGCTTTTGGGTCCTCCAAGCCTGCTTGACACGGACCAGCCGTGACAGGTTCGGAGTGGCACGTTCTATCTCAGATGCTCTCTCTCTCT
Organism: Channallabes apus; assembly: GCA_030522415.1. NCBI lineage: Eukaryota > Metazoa > Chordata > Actinopteri > Siluriformes > Clariidae > Channallabes > Channallabes apus. The sequence continues at coordinate 16,442,141 of CM060109.1, forward strand.
CTGTCTCTCTCTAATGTACTCACATCAGGGTTTTCACTTTAAAACATGCTGTGGTTATTTACTGCAACTCAATTGTTGGCTTTAGCTTTTTGGCTCATGTAATGGGGACAATGTGACCCAAATTGAGCTAATAATGTATATCTAAAAAGGGCTAGACATGTTGGGTCAAAATTTATTTTCTGGAATTTTGAACCATGCTGATGGAAAGTGCTGACGGAGTGTTTTCTTCCACTTTTAAAAATATATTTCTGCATTACACAGACCTGATGTAGGCGATAAACTTTTCATACACGCAATAACCAAGTAGTTGGGTTTGACAGCATAGCATGTTATCATCTTTACAAAAAAGATGCTACAGTAGCTAATGTTATTTGGACTGGATGTCCAACCATGGTCGTACAGTTGGGAATGAATACAGTAGTCACCACTGGCCTCCAATAGTCATCATTGGCATTCTACTGTAGTTGGACTACAGATGTTCCTGGATGGATGGATGGATGGATGGATAGATAGTTGGATGAAATGTTATTTGAAGAGAAATGTCAACTGTTTTTACTGGCATAAAAATAAATGAATAAATAAATTTGTTGATTCAAAGATTAAATTCTATTTGTACTGTATATCCTTATAGCTATCCTTATCATTAAGCTGCATACTGTACCATTGGTCTACAGTATCTATTTATTCTGCTTACTTTTAGCTTCTGAACGTTTCCTCACTCTGTAACACTGTTGCATAAACAGTAAGGTCATTTTTAACTACCTAGAAGTAATGTGAGGACTTAAATATATTATGTAGCAAATTAAAAACTTAGTATCTACTGTAGATAAAATGGCCATACATTTTCTCTGTAATGTTATCTCAGATTATCATCTAAAATGTCACATTTGATGTTCATCGTTTATGATTTCAAATATTTCTCAGGCTATCATAATAAATTATCTTGTTTTAGTTCAGTAAATGTTCTTTCACTCTAAGGTGTCTACAGTGTCTCCATCCATCCTGCCTACCTTGTTCACAGTCATTGGGGAGGGCTGAAGTCTATTTCAGGTACCTTAAAGCACAAGGTAGGGGTAGACCTTGGTTTGGATATCAATTCATCAAATTAAACCCTCAACCCTGGAAGCACAAGGTGACAGTGCTAACCACAATGCCACCATGCTGCTGTCTACAGTACAGCTACATAGTCATTTTCACCCAAGCTGTTTTGAAAGAAATCAGCCTATGAAGCTAAAATAGGCTTCAGCTGTTTTAAGAATGAATGAGACATTTAAATTTAATTAGATTTTTTTGGTGCATGCCCAGGGTCTATAATTGTTCTCAACTAGTTTGCTATCCATGTTGGCATTTGCCCCCAGTGTTTCTGAACCTTGGTTCGAGCTGTGTAAAACCAGGCAACTCAGGAGACGACCTTTTGCTATATCTTTTCCCTGCCTGCCTTGTTGCCTTTTACAGGCTGCATTTTCTACGTGATTCCAGTCCATTTAACTCCATTGAAAACTGAAACCTTCATTCATGTGAGCCTTAATTACATATTAGAGAAAGCGTGAAGACTATCCTCTATTGTAGGAGGAAGAAAATCGACTTATTCAGACAGTCAAATGGTGGGTGGTTAGGGAAAAAAAGCAAGAGATTGGAAGCAAATTGCAGACAGAACAGAAAAAGGAGACACAGCAGATGTAATGTCAGCTATCCCTTGACAACATCTGCCAAGTGCTGAAATTAAGCTAGAAGACATCAAGGTGTGCTGGTAAATAGAGGAGGGATACTTTTATGCAGAACCTCGATTAAGAGTATGGTGAGAGGAGGGGAGGCAGGGATAAATAACTTTTCACCTAAATGAGATGTATGTTTGGCAGTTTCTTTCATGACAGCACTGTGGACCATACTGTCAATTTCCAGTTGTTTATGTCTAGTCCTCTGCCATGCATCCAAAAGCAAGGAAATTAAACGCTGGATAAAGGCACTCAAGTGCAACAGGTGATCTCAGAACTCTTAAGAAACTCCACTGGTGCATCAGTGTCTTATAAACATCGCACAGATTTAGTGCTTTTAACTTACCTTTACTTTGAAATTTTCTGATTTAATACAACAGTCTTTATTATAGTTTATACAACAGTTGGTTACTGTATGACTGAGTAATCTGATTCCACAGGTGATGAAATAAAACATAACAGCACTGGGACTATACATTCATATTTAAAAGTTAGTACCCCCTCTTAATTTTTTGTTGTGTGTGTGTGTAAAACAATAAAAATCATCATAATGGTTCACACTATTAGGCAAATACAAACTCAGACAAGATGAAAATGCAGACAAAAGAAGCAAACATGTGAGCAATATCAAGTACCCCACGATTCAACAGCTTGTAGTGTAATCATTTCCATTTCTGTGGCTGCAAAAACAAGCCCAACTCATCAACCCTCCAAGCTGTAATTGGTTATCTCTCAAAAAGTAAGGGCAAACAACTCCACTTTGGTTTCATTTGTCCATAAAACATTATTCCAGACGCCTTGCTGTTTATTCATCTGTGGTTTAACAAATCTCAGTTGTGTTTCCATGTTCCTTTCAGACAGAAGAGGCTTCCTCCTGTCAACACTTTCAAACAAACCGTATTTATTCAGTCTTTTTCTAATTGTGGTGTCATGGATGTTAAATCCTCAGATGAGGATTTACATGCTCAGAGAGGTCTGTAGGGTCTGAGATGTATCTCAGATGGGTATTTTGGATTTCTCTGGGCATTGCATGGTCCGATCTTGGGGTGAATGTGCTGGAATGTCCACTGGGAAGATTGGCCCCTGTATTGTATGCTTTCCACAAATTTTTAAGCTCTCTTGGCACTTCAGCAAAGCAGCAAACTGCCAAAATTTCTGCTTTTATAAAAGTATAAAGCAAGAATAAATACTTGTTTCAAAATTGCAAAACCTGGTGTTAAGTATCAATTTTAATAGAATAGTTTTTCAGTGGTCTCAGACTCCTTTGCAGTTTCAAGCACCTTTGTCGTATTGAGCAAAAAAGAAATGTGAATATTTGCTCTTTTATCATGCCCTTTTTTATTATTAAAATGTTGAAACAAAATTTAAGAAATAGTCACGCAAACAAAAAAGATCTACTATTTTTTGCCATAAACTCTTCGTTTCTCTTCATTCCATACATCTCTCTTGCTTGGGTAACTGTAAAAACACATTTTGATTCAATAAGAATGAGGTGTGACTATTGGGAGCGCTATTCAATCATCGTCGCATAAGTCCCGAGGCTGGTTTGTCACACCAATTCAGCGAGATGGATCATGCCTCATGGGCTCCGTGCATCTTTGAATGAAGGAGTGAGCTGACACATCTCGAAGCCAACTCTCAACGGTGACACCCGTCAGCCCGAGGGCCGATGATGATGTGTTGACCCCCTGTGGTGTGAATTTATGACATGGGAGAAAAAGCATGACCTGACTCTGGATATGTGTATTCTCAGCTTTGCTTTGGTTGTCTCAACTTTGTATTTTTTTTTTCCCAAGGTAAGCTTTTCTCTTATCTTGCACTTATACAGCAGTACACAAGATTTGAGCATTGGGAGATTTGGAGACTGTGGTGGAAGAAACGTTATTTCCGAAATGGATGGAAGAACATATTGTAACACTGATGGTATCACATGCAAACGTACATATCTCATGGTGGCGAGTTAATTCATATTCAAACTGCATTGCTTGAAGCTGTCATGATGTACAGTATGTGTAATGAAAATAAATTTAGATCACTGTAAGATTGAGGAATATTATGAGTTTATATTAATGTCCTACGGTGATGTAGTAGCTTCTCCAGGGTCCCCATGCCATGATTTTCTCTCGGTACTTAGGTTTCCTCCAACAGGAGACATCCATAGAAGGCTAATTGACATTCCCAAAGCTGAATTGGTTATCTCTGTTAATAATAATAATAATAATAATAATTTCTGTATCTGTGGTAAAAAAAAAAAGCCTATTTTACATTATCCCAAATTTTTCGAAGAATGTGAGTAATATATTGAGGCCAGCACAGTGGTGTAATGGCTAGCACTGTGGCCTCACACCTCCCGGGTCAAGGGTTCGATTCCCTGCCTGGTGGGTTTCCTTCAGGTACTCTAGTATCATGCAAAGTAGGTCAGTTGGTGTTCCCAACTCCTAGTGTGTGCATGTATTCCTTGCAATAGATTAAATGAATGAATAAATGTGCTAATTTTTAGTACATTATCATGTAGATAGTCGCATGGACGTGTAATAGCAAACAGACTAAAAACATCATGCTGTTAAACAAAGAAAAGGCATATAGTCATTGATATGGTGACGCATTCTGTATGGAGACGATTAACATTTACGGAAAGTGTCAGTGCTTTGGAAAGGTCAATAGGATTACAGACACAAGAGAGTCTTCAGAACAAGAGAAAATTTCACAACATGACAAGACATTTTTTTTTACTATTGATTGCAAGAGAAATATTTGCAATGGTTAACAGAAACTAACTCGTCTTGTGATTGTTTGACAATTATTATATGGATAAAAAGCAAGACGGCAAATAACTCTATAGTGCTGCCAAAAGTATTGAAACCAAATTAAAATGACATCTTTTGAATGGCATTCTCAAATGTTCAATTTGTTATTTCATGCAATGAAATTTCTATTCAAATCAAATTCAATTTGTCATATACAACAGTCACTGTACAATATGCAGTGAAATGCTTAATTCTTCGCATATCCCAGCTTCTTGTTAGTAGGCAGGGGTCAGAGCGCAGGGTCAGCTATTTTACGGCGCCCCTGGAGCAGATAGGGTTAAGGGCCTTGCTCAAGGGCCCCACAGTGGCAACCTGGCGGAGCTGGGGCTCGAACTGCCAATCTTCCAATCCGTAACTCAGAGCCTTAACACACTGAGCCACCACTGCCCCTATTCAACAATCAATATTTAGCATGAAGTCCTTTATTTAAAAACCTGCTGGATCCGGCTGGTCAAAAAGACGTTTGCAGGATGTCTGGTCTTACTCGCTCAATTCGCTCATCCATGCTTGATTGCTTCCTGAAGATCATGTACAGAAGACAGTTTCTTCAGTGCTACTGGGTTTAGGTCTGGAAATGACCCAGGCCATGGCCACAGAAGCTGAATACCATTGTCAAATAGCCAGCTTTCAGCCCTAGTTTTCAGTTAATCAGTACAGGTCTGCAGCCAGATCGACTAGAGCTAATTAGCGAAATCACCTGTTTTTTGCACAGGGAGAACTAATACATGCCATATGTCGGCTTAATACTTTTGGCTACTACTGTTTGCTTGCTTATGACTATGGATACTGTTCTATATAGCTGCAATTTGCATTAAAATGTTTTGTCAAATATAAAAACGTTTAACAGCAAAACAAGATAAATGCCATCTTCTGATCAATCTTTACATATTCAGGGAAATTATTGTCTGCGGGCACATAAAGTAGTATTGCTGACAATCAATTTTTTTTTAGAAGCTGTGAACTATTATTAGCAATGGTTTTGCTGCATTTCGGAGCCATACATTATTTATGAAAGTAATATCAACGAAAGAAAATTATTATGTGAGACAATGCTACAACACTCAGGAGATACTGTATGTACAGTAATCACTTTATGTACACAAGAGACTCTCTTGTGTGTGCAATAAATTGTTGCCTTTGATTTGCCTAGGTACAGTATGTCTGCATTCTCCAATCACAATCAGAATGTGTCATAACCTTAAGAAACCACAGGTGTACAGTATGCGTGATGGCTGATGACTGATCAGGCCATACAGTATGTACAGTACTATGACATGGCTCTGTCATGAAAAATTAAACTGAACCTGGTAGAGGAAAGAAACTGATAATGCATTGTACAACTTAAGTTTTCGTATTGATTAGAATGTTTCTCAATTTCAGCAAACATTGTAAGTATAAGTTTTTTCATCTTGTTCCAAATGGTGGCCTTGACTCATGAGTTTGATTTTATACTGTATACTGTATATAGATGTGTCTGCTATCAGTTTGAACTATAGCGTTTTGCAAAATCACCCAAAATTTACATTGATACAAACAAAGCAAATTTGATATACTGTAAAATGTTGGTATTTGTGCTTTTTTTCACCTTTTTTTGAATTGCAAAATTTTGTATAACGGCTTGCTTCTTCCATAAAACACCATTAAAAAAAAGATGGATATATCTCATTTTGCTGTCAAACTGTTTATATACACTCCATACAGTACAGTACATGTGTGCATTTCATCCTGTGTACCATGACATAAAACTCATGCACAACCTAACACATGCCCTCCCTCAGTGTAGAACGCTTCCTGATTACTTTTAAATCATCCTTGTTGAAGAAAAGTGAGAATATAAAAAAAAAAAAAAAAAAAAAAAAACTGTTCGTGTTATGAAAGTGAATTAGCCTGTCTGATCGTCAATTACTGTCAGGTAAATCAGGAAGAGGTTGTTATGTCAGTGAGAAGACAGCGAAGATGGTGATGACTACGTGCTGTTCTTAAATCACACTGGATGAGTGGTATTTCAGGCGATTTATTACGGCGGACTGTGAGTGTGAAGAGAATAGCGTTTCCAAAACATATGATATGTTAGTTTCTATGCATCAGTGTGATCACAGTTTGTATTTGTTTTTTATTCTGTGACAAATTTGCACCAATAATGTGCAGTTTTCATTCGCACATTCGCGGAAGTAGAAGCATTGGGTAAAGCAAGAATCAGATATGGAGAAGTAAAGTATTATTTCTGTTTAGATTTAAAATATAGCCTACCATAAATACAAAAACATCCATTTTACAGTTTATTAATTACACCTGCCATGTACTGTATATTGTATATGTAGATCACCAGCATTTTTTTAACGTCCCAGACTTATGCATGGCTGTATTTTGCCATGTATAAGCGCTCAGTGGTGTCAGTCCAAAAGAAACACGAATTTTCATTATAAGCAAAAAATTTACTAGGCTACCGATAACAATGACTATGAATAGGTGTGCAGTGCACTGGGAGGGTGCACAGATACAGTACATACACAATGATGCCCAATAACAGATGAAGTGATATATTGTATATATTTACAGGTATTTCACTTCATTGAGGGAAAAAAGGAGTTTACTCTAAGATGTCCTTCAGCTTTAAATTACACAATATGGTGTCCAGAAAATGTGTGAAAATGATTCCTCATGCTCCCAGAACCACTCGTTCACAATCCTGGAGTCCTGGATTATACCCGTGCCATCAGGGAACATGAACACCATACATGTGATTATCTGGTCATTCAGCAAATTCAGGTTGTCAGCTGACTTCATTTTATTGCCACATAACATTGCTGAGTCTAGACCTGAGCGTCTAAAGCAACCCCAGATGATGACATCGCCTCCAGAGACTTGTACACTATGCATGATGGGTGGTCACTATGCATGGTGGGTGCATGGCATCACGTGCATTCCTTCTTACCGTGACACACCCATCGATCTGGAATACGGTCAGTCTCATCAGACCACATGACATTTTGCCATCGCTCCAAAGTTCAATGCTTTCTAGCAAACTGAAGGCTTTTTCTCTGATTATTTTCACTAATGTTCTTATAGAAAATGGAAAACAGCTGTTTAGTTCTAATCCTGTGAGTGTACAGTATGTGGAAATGCACTTACAGTACAGTACTTTCTACTGATCATTTTGTAATTCATGAGTTTTTTATTGACCACATCCTACATAAAAGTGTTGGTTCAGCACTATAATTCCAGGTTTTAGTAATGAATAAGACAGTTCTTAACTCAATTCCAGTATTTTCTTTACTTCAACCTTTTGAAATGGTGACTTTTTTTTAAATTCTCTGATTTCAATTTTACACAAAATGATATAATAAACTTCCATAATTTCTTTTGATTGTGTAAAGCTGCTTTGCGACAATGACAATTGTTAAAAGCGCTATAGAAATTAAATTAAATTGAATGGAATCTAGGCGGCGCGGTGGTGTAGTGGTTAGCACTGTCGCCTTGCACCTCCAGGGTCTGGGTTCGATTCCCCGGCCAGGCTCGATTCCCGTCTCTGGGTGCATGGATTTTGCATGTTCTCCCCGTGCTTGGTGGGTTTCCTCCGGGTACTCCGGTTTCCTCCCACAGTCCAAAGATCTGCCCGTTCCTAAATTGCCCATAGTGTGTGATTGGGTGTGTGTGTATGTGTGTGTGCCCTGCGATGGATTGGCACCCTGTCCAGGGTGTACCCCGCCTAGTGCCCGAAGTCTCCTGGGATAGGCTCCAGGTCCCCCGCGACCCTGAACACAGGATTAAGCGGTATAGAAAATGAATGAATGAATGAATGGAATCTACCTTGTTCATGACCTTGCAGATGATACTTGAGGATACTTGAGGATGGTACTGATTTTCATCCACATCCACAACTTATCAGAATTTTCAAGACAAATTACAGGGAAAAAAATATATATTCACTTACCAGCAATACCAACTAATCATGAAAAAACTTTTTGCCATTATGTGACCCGGAAGCCCCTCAGCCTGCCTATATTTGCAGGAAGGGGGGTCATGAAAGAACACTGATAGGCCAAAGGAGGGATACAATGGATGGTCTGAGTGTCATAAAAGGTCAGGTGTCACCTGACACACCCCAGGAAGTGGCAATGCATAGCAAAAAATGTGAAAGTGTGGCACTTAAAGGGTTCTATTTTATCCACACACACACACACACACACACACACACACACACACACACACACACACACACACACACAAACAACAACTACAGCTAAAGGTGATTTAGTAGCTTTTAGACGATCAGATGGGAATTACTGTAGTAACGTAAGGTCTAACAAACAGACTATCAGTAAATCCCTATATAAAGTTATGAGATCTAATGAGGTGTACTGAGATAATAAAACTGTCAGCAAATCCCTCTTTTAGCCATATGGCCGTGTAGTGATGATTAACAAACTGTCTCTCATACCATATTGTTAATGCGATGTAGAACCATGCATACATCCATTTTCTATAATTACCCATCTACAGGGTCGTCCGAAGGTTGGAGGCAGGGTACACCCTGGAAAGGGTTCAGTCCATTGCAGGGCACACATGTTCACACTTCAAACACATTCAAACACTATGATTTGGAAACACCAATTTACCTACTTTGCATGAAACCAGAGCACCTGGAGAAAACCCACCATACACAGGGAAAACATGCAAACGAATCGAACCCTTGAGTCTGGAGGTATAAGGTCACAATGCTAGCAATTATGCTATTGTGTCGGCCTCAATATTTAACCATTTATTGATGAATTACAATATTGGTGAATAAATCCATCCTTCAAGGAATCTCTGTAATCCAACTAGGGACCACGGAGGCCAATGGAGGCCATTGTATTTACTCTCATTTTCTACGACTGTTGACCTCAACTTTCACATGCACATTCACACACTACGGGCAATTTGGAAATGCCAATTAGCCTAAACCCCATGTCAAGTACCACCCACCAAGCACGGGGAGAACAACGCCACGGGAACCTGGGGCCTGGAGGTGAGAGGCGACAGTGCAAACCACTAACACTATGCCACCAATATTAGTAAAAACTCCACAGAAATTCTCCTAAAAATGGATTAGGTAGTCTTCTTTACCACTGATAAAGAAATACTACTATTACTAATAATAATAATAATTATTATTATTATTACTATTATTATTATTATTAACATACAGAAAACAATCAGCTTTTAAACCCCTGCCTATGTCTTACCCAGGCAATTAAGATTAAGAGTCATGTGGAATAAATTTCCCCTTTTTTGTTTTGCTTCAAGAAAGGAGTCGCACATAGGTCAAAAAAAGCAACGACAAGAAGATTAAGTCACCCGTCATGCCTTGCGAATCCCATTTCCACCGTCGCTCTGATAACAGAAATGATATAAACATGTTTTTCTTCTTCTTCTTCTTCTTTTTCAATCCACCTTCATGAAAGTCATTTGTTGTGGAATTTCGCACAGAGCCGTTGAGAGGAAGGTCTTTGTTTAATTCAAATGGTGGAAATCATTAGCTGTATTCACATGGTCTGCTGAGCAAAGCCAATCACCTTGCCACTGTTAATTTAGCTCCTGGTTGTTTAACATGGTCTTTGTCCATTTCACTCTGACAGCCCGAGAGCGATACCAAGCTCGAAAAATGGGAAGAATAAAGGGAGGAATAAAAATGAACACATTTAGTGGCCTCTGGGTCAGTTAATATCAGGGTCCACTATTGAGTTGTTCCAGGGTATTGTGTTAGTGCCAAAAGAGCCGTACAATATGAACCTGCCATTCTGTAGGTCCTCGCTTTGTTTCACCTCTGAAAGAAAGTCATAAAATAGGCGAACTGCTTCATTGGAATATTTTCTCCGACTAAGTATTTGGTATGTATATGTCTTTATGAATGTATATCTTTGTTTATTTTCCTCAAACCTCCAATATCCTGTGCTGATTATTTTTTGGCATTGCTCCAATCCTAAAACATTACAGGTAAACTGTGTCTTTTTTTTTTTACAACAATACTGTAGAAACAGAGGTGTCAAGTAAACGAAGTACAAATACTTCGTTACCTTACTTAAGTAGAAATTTTGGGTACAGTATCTATACTTTACTGGAGTAATTATTCTTCAGCCGACTTTACTTCTACTCCTTACATTTTCACGCAATTATCTGTACTTTCTACTCCTTACATTTTAAAAATAGCCTCGTTACTCTATTTTTATTTCAGCTTGTCATTCAAAAAACAAACAAAAACAAAAAACATTAGGATAAATTGCGCCATCCGGATGGAACGAATTTGATTGTGGTTGGATGATGTAATGTTTGCATGTAGTTCTGTTCCAAGTTTTCTGTTCAGCATCCTGACTCTGACGTAAGCACGTCGAGCGGGACGAGGTAACTAAGCGTGTGTAATCTGTCACTGGGCATGAGCATGAGAAAACAAAAAAGTAAACGGCACATTCGCTTACAACTCCGTTTGTCTATGTGATCTTTATTTTCTTCTATATTGAAGGACGTTACAGATGAGAAGTATAAACATACCATTCCAACACCCTGTTGGTTGGTACACGATCCATCGCACCTGCACATGACGTTACGTCACACACTCCAGCAAGGACATTTGAATAAATTAGCATTTTCGGTTGATAAGGTTGTTTGATTCCTAGACAGGTTCGATTCTCACCTCCATGGCAATGCTTGGTGGGTTTCCTCTGGGTACTCCGGTCTCCTCCCACAGTCTAAAGACATGTAGATTAGGCTAACTGGCTTGCCTAAATAGCCCACAGTGTAGTGTGTATGTGTGTCTGCAGTGGATTGGCACCTCATCCAGGGTGTACACCTTCTTATGCCCTGTGGTCTCCTGTGATAGGCTCCAGCCCCCACCCCATGCTGGGCTCTGCTCTGCTGTTCCACTCGCCAACAGGACCAGCTGGACAAATTTGCAAGAATAACTGCAATCCATTACATTGTTTTTGTTTTCCAAACCCAATTTCCAGTCCCACAATTAAGGTTAGCCATGTGAAACTCAAAGTCATGTATTAATGTGCACAGTCTAGAACTATTGTAACCCAGTAGGGAAAATGCATCATAGAACAAACAGCAAACTTTAGTAGGATAAAAATTTTAAGACATAGCGATTTTAGTCGAATGCATCCATAAATTATTAGCATGCATCTTTTTGTATTTGTATCTAGGGTGGAGGTGGTGCCACTGATAAGATACCAGTGTTAAAATCTGCAATACTGGAATGTCATGTTCCTTTTTTCTTTCTTAGTGAATTACTGTGGGTAAACAGAAATGGATCACTAAAACCTAATCTATCTTTGAATAGATTTCTTGAAAACACCAGCAAATTTCTGATGTCCTCAGTATGAACAGGTTTTTTTTTTTTTTTTTTTTTTAACACCCTGTGAAAATTTGGACGGTAAAAAAAAAATGCATGTCACTTTTTGGAAAATTTTAAAAAATCAAATATGAGTCCTTATGCATTTTAATGAGTCTCTGAATATCCTGAGAAAGCACACGTGATCTGATCAAAAGATCAAAATACATGTAATGGTGAGGCAACACACTCAACATTAAAAAAAAAATGTTTATCGCATTTTCTTTTTATCTCGTGCATCTCATCATTTCATCATCAGACAATTTGTCTAAATATTCTCAAAATATGTTGTCGCCGTTTCTTTGCTTGCGAAGCCAGGTCTCAGCCGAAACAATGCCATATTCTATACACAGTATATTGTGTTGTCTGGTTTGATGTGTGCTCTTTCTGGTCACCACTGTGTGCTACAGTTGATTGAATAATTGGCAGCTTATTTTGGCTTGACTGCCACCATTGGCTGATGAAAGCAGGAGGATCTTGGCAGCGCTCTTTATTACACAACCTCGATCCAACATGGTCTTATGATTGAAAATTTATAATGCTGCTTATAGGCCAAATCATATGAAAAGTTGAGGTGGATGGTTAAAGTTGGATCAAGGGCCAGGATGACTTCCTTTTTATTACTTTGTTATGAAAAAAAAATCTAACAAAATTGCTCTCAGTTGTTAGAATTCCACGGTTTCAAGTTGACTGATCAAACATCTTGCAGAAAACATGATCTCACTTTATTATACACCACATCCTGGCTACATGTCCATCATTCACTAGCTCCAGTAGTACTGTTTTTCCCATGAAGCAAACTAGGTTTATTTGCCAGGCTTAGGTTTGCAGCATACAGTACACGCCAACCATGTTCAGATATTTCCAGTTTGGTATGTTTGATGTTTATTTCATGCACCACCTCTCAATTGTGGTGTCAGCATAAAGCAATTCAGAGCAGGCAATCTCCGACTGGCTCGCTATTACAAGTGACACAAACAGAATAAAATTAGGTCAGTTTGAAACAGATGTTCTTCTTGTTTAAATTTTTTCTTTCTTTTTGAAATCATTTTGAAGCCTTGTTTCATTCAAAAAGTATCTAAGGACAGTAAAAGTAGACTGTTCAGATAGATGTAAGAATACCTCTGTGCTAATGCTTATATTTAGGCTAGGGAAAATCTTCAGTCTCCTCCTCCTTATCATCATCATCATCATCATCATCATAACCATCAGTAATATAATCAACTCCAGTTCCACTAGTGTGACAGTCTTCCAAATGGTCAACCGTTGGTACTTCTGCACGATGACAATAGAGGCCCACTTTAACCTCAGTGTTTGATTCTTGGTGATGCATGAAGTTGATGAGCTTGAGGGATGCCAATTGTCCAAGAAGTCCAGGATAATTTCTGCAGACGAAAGAGCCAGACATCCTCCTCTTCCTGTACCACCACTGAGGTCTTGGTTGGTTCATCACTTTTCGTGTGGAACCTTCACCTAGACCAGGGTTGGCTACCCTTCCCTACACCTTCTCAACAAAGGTAAACTCTACATAAATAGATTTTCCTCCTGGAAGCATTGTTCTGCCTAAAAGGTCCTGCAGCATTCATAGTACCACAGAAAGTTTTATTCCCCAATAAGATGGTGGTCCATGGAAAAAGAAGGCAATAATAGGTGGGAATAGAACAGTATCATTCCTGCACCCGTTCCCCTGTTAGTTTTTGGAGTTCACATTTTAATCACTATATGCAATAAAATAATTTTAAAAAACCATGCACACTTTCAAATGAATGGAACACTGGCTCATCATATGTCAAATAGCAGCCTGTTAACCTAAAATTTTTATTTGTCAATTTGGCTTAGATCATGCATAAATATTGCACTGTTTCATACCTCAAACTCCCTCTGTTCCACTCCTCTGAGGAAAGTGCCATTTCAGGGTTTATGTAAATGAGCTACCGCTGAGCCACGCCTAATAAAGAGCAGAGCTGAGCAACAATCCAGGGGGAGGGACCTTCTTACATGAGGTCATAATACTGTAGGGATTGACGTTTAACAGCCATTTTCTATTTGTACACACCCATCTGAACGTCAAAAAAAGCAAAAAGACCATTTTGCATTACAAGTCCCCTTTAGCAATATCAGCCTTAAGTCAGCAAATATACAGTACTGACATGGTCTTTGGTTACATCTACAGCACAGACCATTCTAGCTTGTGTTTTGAAAAGGTAATCATCAACGCTAAACCTGTCATTAACAAGCAGTTCATTATTAAGCAGTTATTGTCTGCTGGTTAGCTTGCTTGTACAGTAAGTTACTTGGTCTTGTTTCCTGCAAAGTCCGAAATGCTGCATAGAGATCGCTGCAGTAGAACAGTACAGTGCGTGTTATGTTAAAAGTGTAGGTGAAGTAAATTGAGATGCTTTTCATAGATAATAGAACCATTTGAACTCTGCTCCACTCCCTTATGAATGAGATATCACTGCAAGCACCTAATGCTGATATAACACAATGGATTCTCAGGAGACTTTCCCAAAGAACATGAGCTAATTGTCAGGTGTCAGATGACTCTGTAATTATGCATGCTACTCCCTGACCCGGTTATTGGCTTTATGCTCACCCTCAGCATTTTCACAGCTGACAGATCTGCCAGGTAGCATTGTCCCCCAAAGACACACTCCTTCAGGCTGATCCATATTTCATTGATTTCACACACTTAATGATATGCTCATTGACTCATAGCATAATGTTATAGATTTTAATAATAACATTAATATTCTTGCCATTCTAGGATTTCTTGCCAAGATGACAAATGATACCCAGATGTTAACTCTTTTTACATCAGGTGATGACTTATTTTATATACTGTACATAATCGAGTAGAGTGTCTTGATTGTCTACTTTATTCGACCGACCTTTAGCCAATGGCACTTGTACTTAAGTGGAGGAAAAATCTTTAGTAATAGTAACTTCTTGAATTTTAAGTTTCGGACTCATTGAACTCAATGAATTCACTGTCCAATTTAAAATAAACATCTGGACGCCTGCGCATATTCAATCAACCAATCGTGTGGCAGCAGTGCAATGCATAATATCATATACAGTAGAATGAAAGAACGAGTGCTTTTATTATCGTTCAAAACTATACAATGGTATTGCACAGGCATAATGAAATTACGCTGCAGTTGACTCGCTATTTTGACTTATAGGAGGAAAAAAAAAGAAATTATTTCACAGTAATTGCACTGAAAATAAGTTTAAAATAGATTGCACAGTAAATGAATAAATTACAGGCTGATTAATAAATATATTGTACAGCTGAATATGTTGCAGAATGATTAATAAGTAAAAACATATTGTACAACTGTAAAAAAAAATATGGTGTGTATATATATATATACAGTGGTGTGAAAAACTATTTGCCCCCCTCCTGATTTCTTATTCTTTTGCATGTTTGTCACACAAAATGTTTCTGATCATCAAACACATTTAACTATTAGTCAAAGATAACACAAGTAAACACAAAATGCAGTTTTTAAATGAGGGGTTTTATTATTTATTGAGAAAAAAAAATCCAAACCTACATGGCCCTGTGTGAAAAGGTAATTGCCCCCTGAACCTAATAACTGGTTGGGCCACCCTTAGCAGCAATAACTGCAATCAAGCGTTTGCGATAACTTGCAACGTGTCTTTTACAACGCTCTGGAGGAATTTTGGCCCACTCATCTTTGCATAATTGTTGTAATTCAGCTTTATTTGAGGGTTTTCTAGCATGAACCGCCTTTTTAAGGTCATGCCACAACATCTCAATAGGATTCAGGTCAGGACTTTGCCTAGGCCACTACAAGGTCTTCATTTTGTTTTTCTTCAGCCATTCAGAGGTGGATTTGCTGGTGTGTTTTGGGTCATTGTCCTGCTGCAGCACCCAAGATCGCTTCAGCTTGAGTTGACGAACAGATGGCCGGACATTCTCCTTCAGGATTTTTTGGTAGACAGTAGAATTCATGGTTCCATCTATCACAGCAAGCCTTCCAGGTCCTGAAGCAGCAAAACAACCCCAGACCATCACACTACCACCACCATATTTTACTGTTGGTATGATGCTCTTTTTCTGAAATGCTGTTACTTTTACGCCAGATGTAACGGGACACGCACCTTCCAAAAAGTTCAACTTTTGTCTCGTCGGTCCACAAGGTATTTTCCCAAAAGTCTTGGCAATCACTGAGATGTTTTTTAGCAAAATTGAGCTGAGCCTTAATGTTCTTTTTGCTTAAAAGTGGTTTGCGCCTTGGAAATCTGCCATGCAGGCCGTTTTTGCCCAGTCTCTTTCTTATGGTGGAGTCGTGAACACTGACCTTAATTGAGGCAAGTGAGGCCTGCAGTTCTTTAGATGTTGTCCTGGGGTCTTTTGTGGCCTCTCGGATGAGTTGTCTCTGCGCTCTTGGGGTAATTTTGGTCGCCGGCCACTCCTGGGAAGGTTCACCACTGTTCCTTGTTTTTGCCATTTGTGGATAATGGCTCTCACTGTGGTTCGCTGGAGTCCCAAAGCTTTAGAAATGGCTTTATCACCTTTACCAGATTGATAGATCTCAATTACTTTTGTTCTCATTTGTTCCTGAATTTCTTTGGATCTTGGCATGATGTCTAGTTTTTTAGGTGCTTTTGATCTATACTTCTCTGTGTCAGGTAGCTCCTATTTAAGTGATTTCTTGATTGAAACAAGTGTGGCAGTAATCAGGCCTGGGGGTGACTACAGAAATTGAACTCAGGTGTGATAAACCACAGTTAAGTTATTTTTTAACAAGGGGGGCAATCACTTTTTCACACAGGGCCATGTAGTTTTTTTTTCTCCCTTAATAACGTAAACCTTCATTTAAAAACTGCATTTTGTGTTCAATTATGTTATCTTTGACTAATAGTTAACGGTTTTTGATGAGCAGAAACATTTAATTGTGACAAACATGCAAAAGAATCAGAAATCAGGCAGTGGGCAAATAGTTTTTCACACCACTATATATATATACAAACTGGATTCCAAAAAAGTTGGGACACTAAACAAATTGTGAATAAAAATGGAATGCAATGATGTGGAGATGGCAAATGTCAATATTTTAGTAGAATAGATACATAGATGTCACGGGCGGTTCAGAGATGGCTGAGCTGAAGTGAACCCAATAGCAGACAAGCAGTGATTAACTGGCAGAAAATAATGTTTAACCTTTATTTTACATACACTGAGACTTGTGTAAGCAGATGCAGCAGGAGCAGGAGAGAGAAGCAGTGGCTGTGTGTGCTTAGTGACTGGGAGAGAGGGGAAGCCTTTAATGACGCGAGCGGAGGCGGGGCTATGACGCGAGGGAATCTCCACAATCCCGGAAGTCAATCCGCTTAGCACGTAGAGGTTGGAGGAATGCAGCAGCTTGTTCTCTTCGGCGCGCACCGCGGTTGTCCCTCTCCTTTGTTTTAAGGCGAAGATCGGCGCGCACCGCGAATATATTCCCTCCGCGAACACGGGAGCGCTCGAATGCGGAAATGCTCGCGTCGGTGGAGAACAGCCGGCTGGCGAAGAAGGCGAAGTGGTGGCTGGAAGAATCGTCTTTGTCCAGGCTAAAGTCGGTATCCGATAATCCAGCAGCGAGAGCAAACAAATCCAAACCGTGAGTACAAATCCGAATCCTGAAAGCATGCGAGGTCATACACAAAGATCAGTCCGACAATGACAGAAGTACCAGGAGGGGCGTAGGCGAGAGAGAAGTCCGAGAAACAGGCAGGGTCGATAACAGGCTAGGGTAAACTGAAAACTACTTGACAAAATAAACACGAGGCACACGAGTAAGATACTGCGGCACTGAATGGTCTTCTCAGCGTGCTTAAAAAGCCTAGAGATGATTGCATGATCAGGTTCAGGTGTGCTCGAGCGGCAGGTGAGCTTGCTGGAGGAAAAACCTGGAGTGGAGTTTTAGGGTTTGGACGTGCTGGGTTGATCTGGCTGGCATGTGACAGTACCCCCCCTCCTACGAACGCCGCCTGGCGTTCTGGCCGGTGCGTTAGGATGTTGCTGGTGGAAATCCTCAATGAGGGATGGGTCCAAAATGAATCTTGATGGAATCCAGCTTCTTTCCTCTGGGCCATAGCCCTCCCAATCTACTAGGTACTGGAGGCCTCTGCCTCGTCGTCGAGCCTTCAACAGTCTTCGTACGGTGAATGCTTCACCGCCATCGATGACTTGGGGAGGAGGAGCTGGGCGGGTGGGTGGACTTAGTGGGCAGGAGACCAGAGGTTTGATCTGGGAGACGTGAAAAGAGGGGTTTATCCGGCGCATAGTGGAGGGAAGACGGAGTCTGACAGTGCAGGGGTTGATGACTTTAATTATCGTAAATGGGCCAAGAAACCTGGGGGACAATTTCCGAGAGATGGTCTTGAGGGGGATATTACGAGCGGACAGCATGACCCTTTGGCCCACTCGATAGGGCGGTGCTCGGGAACGTCGCCGGTCGGCTTGTTGTTTGAAGGTTGAGACAGTCCGGCGGATCTTTGATCTTGCGTTTAGCCAAGTTCTCCGGCATCTGTGGATGAAGGCTTGAGCCGATGGGACCGAAACCTCCGCCTCCTGAGAGGGGAACAGGGGAGGCTGGTAACCGAGAGAGCACTGGAAAGGCGAGAGGCCGGTAGCTGACGTGGGCAAGGAGTTGTGGGCATATTCGATCCACGGGAGCATCCGGCTCCAAGAACGCGGCTCTTTGGAGGTCATACACCGGATGGCTGTTTCAAGGTCCTGGTTGGCCCGCTCTGTCTGCCCATTAGTCTGTGGGTGATATCCTGAAGACAAACTAGGCGTAGCACCGATCAGCTTACAGAAGGCAGCCCAGAATTGTGCCGCAAATTGGGGTCCACGGTCCGATACAATGTCTATCGGGAGCCCATGAAGCCGGAAAACATGAGTGACTAGCAGTTCCGCTGTCCCTTTGGCTGTAGGGAGGCTTGATAGGGGAACAAAGTGAGCTGCCTTGGAAAAACGGTCCACGATAGTGAGAACACAGGTGTGACCTTCGGACTCGGGCAGTCCGGTGACAAAATCAAGGGCTATGTGGGACCAGGGCCTGTGCGGGATTGGAAGAGGTCTAAGGTGTCCAGCAGGCGGCTTGTTGCTGGCTTTATTCCTTGCGCAGTCATCGCAGGCACTCACAAAGCGGCGGATGTCATCTCTCATGCTGGGCCACCAGAAGCGTTGCTGGACCAGAGCTAGAGTGCGTGCTGCCCCCGGGTGACAGGCCAGCCTTGAGTCATGCCCCCATTCCAGGACACGAGGTCGTTCTGCCTCCGGGACAAAGAGTTTGCCTGTTGGTGTCTCTGGGGGACTGGGTCCCTGGTTGAGTGCCGTTCTGACTCGTGACTCGACGTCTAGCAGTGCTGCCCCTACCAGGCATTGAGGAGGCAAAATGGTGGCATCGGATGCTTGATCTTGGGCTGGTGAGAACTGACGGGAAAGAGCGTCTGGTTTAGTGTTCTTCGAGCCCGGTCGGTAGGACAAGGAGAAATTGAAACGAGAAAAAAAAAGGGACCACCTTGCTTGTCGGGAATTAAGGCGTTTGGCCGTTCTTAGATATTCCAGGTTTTTGTGGTCCGTCCAGACCAGGAACGGGGCCTCGGTTCCCTCCAGCCAGTGTCGCCACTCCTCTAATGCCAGTTTTACAGCTAGTAGCTCTCGATCCCCAATGCCGTAGTTCCTTTCAGTGGGTGAGAGTCGGCGGGAGAAAAAACAGCAGGGGTGCAGTTTGTTGTCCTTGGGAGACCTTTGCGATAGAACCGCCCCTACTCCGGAGTCTGAGGCGTCCACCTCGACAATGAACTGAAGGGAAGGATCAGGCTGTTGGAGAATCGGAGCTGAAGTAAAACGCCTCTTCAGTTCCTGGAATGCCTCGGCTGCTTGTCCCGTCCAAGTAAATGGGCACTTTATTGAGGTCATGGAGGTGAGTGGCATGGCTACTGAGCTATAGTCACGGATAAATCGCCTGTAAAAATTGGCGAAACCCAAGAAACGCTGGAGGTCCTTACGGGTGGTTGGGAGGGGCCAGTCAGTAACGGCTCGTAGCTTGGCGGGGTCCATCTGGATCTTGGAAGGAGCAATGATGAAGCCCAGAAAAGAAACAGTGTTACGGTGAAATTCACATTTTTCGGCCTTGATGAAGAGCTGGTTTTCAAGAAGCCTCTGAAGCACCTGGCGAACATGTCTTGTATGTTCCTCCATGGAGCGGGAGAAGATGAGAATGTCATCCAGATAGACAAAGGCAAATACATCGATGAAATCCCTAAGGACATCGTTGACCAAGGCTTGGAAGACTGCCGGGGCGTTGGCCAACCCGAAGGGCATTACAAGATATTCATAATGACCAGATGAGGTGTTAAAAGCGGTCTTCCACTCGTCTCCCTCCCTAATTCTAACGAGGTGATAGGCACTGCGGAGGTCCAACTTGGTAAAGATCTGGGCCCCCTGCAGGAGGTCAAAGGCTGTTGACATCAGGGGTAGGGGATACCGGTTTTTAACGGTAATGTCGTTAAGCCCTCTATAGTCGATACAGGGGCGTAGGGACCCATCTTTTTTGGACACGAAGAAGAAGCCTGCCCCGGCGGGAGATGATGATGGTCGGATAATACCGGCGGCTAATGATTCTGAGATGTATTTATCCATGGCCTTTCTTTCGTGTTGGGAGAGTGAGTAGAGACGTCCTCGTGGTGGAGTCGTACCAGGAAGGAGGTCAATGGCACAGTCATAGGGTCGGTGTGGTGGTAGAGAAGTCGCCCGGGACTTGCTGAAGACCATTCTGAGATCCGCGTAATCACTTGGGACCGAGGAGAGGTCAGGAAACTCCTCAGAAGAGATTATTACTGGAGAGGGACTGAGCGCAGACTTGAGGCATGATGCTAAGCAGAGAGGACTCCATCCGAGGATGGCGTTGTTCTGCCAGTCTATTTGTGGATTATGGCGGATGAGCCAGGGGCGTCCAAGAACGAGCTGGGCTTGAGCCTTGGGCATGATTAGGAACGATATCTCCTCTGAATGGTTCCCAGATGTCCCCAGGGTCACTGGAGCGGTCCGCCGGGTAATTGGGGGGAGGAGCGTCCCATCGAGAGCTCGGACTGACAAGGGCGGCCCCAATGGAATGGTGGGCAAGTGCAGTTCCTCGACTTTTGAAGCACTGATTAAATTCTGGTCCGAGCCGGAGTCAACAAGAGCATGAAGAACGTGGGAGAAATTATTCCAAAGGAGCAGGACGGGGAGAAGTGAGCGGTCTCTAGGCGACTGTTTTTGGCTCGCCCCCTCCAGCGTGCCTAGGTTCACTGGGGGGGCCTTGCCTTTTAATGGGCACTGGAGGCGTAGATGTCCGAACTGCCCACAGTAAAGGCACGCTCCTGTCTGAACCCGACGTAGTCTCTCCTCCGGTGAGATCCGGGTTCGCCCGATCTGCATGGGTTCGGCCGGAGAGCCGGTGGAGGTGGTTAGAACAGGAGCATTGTAGGTCTTGGGCTGGGGTGGGGTAGGGACGCGGTGTCTTTGTCGGAGGCGTGCATCCACTCGCCCTGCTAGATCCATTAGACCATTGAGGTCTTCAGGGAGCTGCTGGGAGACTATTTGATCCTTGACTGACTCTGAAAGCCCATTCAAGAAGCTGTCATACAAGGCCTGGGCATCCCATTCAGTAGCAGCCGCCAAGGTTCGGAACTCGATGGCATAGTCATAAGTAGATCTAGAACTCTGACGAAGCTTCAGCAGTTGCCTCGCGGCCTCCCTACCGGCGTACGAGCGATCAAAGACCCTCTTCATCTCCTCAGTGAAAGCGCTGAAGGTAGCACAGCAAGGATTGTTAGCATCCCAGATTGCAGTCCCCCACTCACGGGCTCTGTCTGTGAGGAGGGTGATGATATAAGCCACCTTAGAGCGTTCGTTAGGGAAGGTTGAGGGTTGGAGCTCTAGTGACAGAGAACACTGAGACAGGAAGGAACGACATGTTCCGGGATCGCCATTGTATGGTTGAGGGTTGGGCAGGCGAGGTTCGTGCCGGGCCGGGGGTGTCGAAGTAGAAGGAAGAGCAGTGCATACCTGTTGAAACTGGGTCGACAGCTGAGACAAAGTCTGGGAGATCTGCTGGAGACTTTGCCGTTGGGAATTAATCAAAGCTCCTTGCTGGGCGACCGTCTGACGCAATCGGGCATCAGAACGTGCACTAGACCTGAGCTGAAGCCTGGTTTGAGGGCTAGGTCTGGGGCGAGAAGTGTCCGCTGGGTCCGTCATGGCCGCAGTATACTGTCACGGGCGGTTCAGAGATGGCTGAGCTGAAGTGAACCCAATAGCAGACAAGCAGTGATTAACTGGCAGAAAATAATGTTTAACCTTTATTTTACATACACTGAGACTTGTGTAAGCAGATGCAGCAGGAGCAGGAGAGAGAAGCAGTGGCTGTGTGTGCTTAGTGACTGGGAGAGAGGGGAAGCCTTTAATGACGCGAGCGGAGGCGGGGCTATGACGCGAGGGAATCTCCACAATCCCGGAAGTCAATCCGCTTAGCACGTAGAGGTTGGAGGAATGCAGCAGCTTGTTCTCTTCGGCGCGCACCGCGGTTGTCCCTCTCCTTTGTTTTAAGGCGAAGATCGGCGCGCACCGCGAATATATTCCCTCCGCGAACACGGGAGCGCTCGAATGCGGAAATGCTCGCGTCGGTGGAGAACAGCCGGCTGGCGAAGAAGGCGAAGTGGTGGCTGGAAGAATCGTCTTTGTCCAGGCTAAAGTCGGTATCCGATAATCCAGCAGCGAGAGCAAACAAATCCAAACCGTGAGTACAAATCCGAATCCTGAAAGCATGCGAGGTCATACACAAAGATCAGTCCGACAATGACAGAAGTACCAGGAGGGGCGTAGGCGAGAGAGAAGTCCGAGAAACAGGCAGGGTCGATAACAGGCTAGGGTAAACTGAAAACTACTTGACAAAATAAACACGAGGCACACGAGTAAGATACTGCGGCACTGAATGGTCTTCTCAGCGTGCTTAAAAAGCCTAGAGATGATTGCATGATCAGGTTCAGGTGTGCTCGAGCGGCAGGTGAGCTTGCTGGAGGAAAAACCTGGAGTGGAGTTTTAGGGTTTGGACGTGCTGGGTTGATCTGGCTGGCATGTGACAATAGATGAAAGAGCAAAAGTTTAATCCGAGAAAATCTATAATTTTAAAGGAAAAATATGTTGATTCCAAATTTCACGATGTCAACAAATCCCAAAAAAGTTGGGACAAGTAGCAATAAGAGGCTGGAAAAAGTAAATTTGAGCATAACGAAGAGCTGGAAGTCCAATTAACAGTAATTAGGTTAATTGGCAGCATGATTGGGTATAAAGAGAGTGGCAGTGTCTTTCAGAAGCCAAGATGGGTAGAGGATCACCAATTCCCACAATGTTGCGCAGAAAGATAGTGGAGCAATATCAGAAAGGTGTTACCCAGCGAAAAATTGCAAAGACTTTACTATATATATTGCACAGTAAGTAACCTGCAGGATATAATAAATATATTGCACCACTAAACATAATATATTACACTAAATACTAATTTTCATATATTGCATAAAAAAGAAGGAGATGTACAGTTAATGTTCACATCAATCATCAGCAAGAAGAAAAACATTTGATCTCAGTGCCTTTACCCATGGCATGGCTGCTTGTACCAGATGGGCTGATTTGAAAATGCTGTGAAATTCTCCAGGGAATTTCAGACACAATAGTCTGTAGAGTATATACAGAATGCTCCATCCAGAAATCAAGCATGCAAGCAAGCCAGGAATGAATGAACATATAAAGAAAGAAAGAAAGAAAGAAAGAAAGAAATTTATTGTGAATACGGGCACCTGATCCTTGGAAATTTTTCTAAAGGAATTGGACACACAAGGCATTTCCACATGTTTAGGCCACTAAAGGAGTTCCTGGGAGGTGTGTTTTAGAAGTGAAGCAGGAGGTCTGATCATGTTTCCGGTGTACTGGGAAAACTTTCAAGCACTAGTGAAACTCTTGGATGAGTGCATTAGTGTAACAGAGGATTATATAGAGAAATAAAGGGAGTGTTTTCTTTTATTACTGAGCATTTAAAAGTCCTGTTTTGACTCGAACACTATATATATTTTTTTTTTCCTTTTTTTTTTTCTTTTTTCACGATTTTATCCCTAATTTAGTCGTGTCTAATTCCTCCCCGTCATTAGGGGGCTCCCACATTAAGGCTACCACTACCACTCAGTCAGGAGGGCCGAAGACTATCACGTGTTTCCTCCGAACCACGTGTCGCCAGCTGACTGCATATTTTCGAACTGCTCACTCACGCACTGTTGGGGGCGGCGTAACACACTCTGAAGACAGCGCTATCCGCTCCTTCCGCTTGCGTGAGCTCACAGACGCCCCTGATTGGCTGTAGAGCTGTGATTAATGGGGGAGCACGAAGTACCTCTCATCCCTCCCCTCTGAGAGAGCTCGGCCAATCAGCCAATAATTTTATGTTTTTGTTGATTTGTTTTGTTTTGTTTAGATTGCGGCAGTAACGTATGTACTGTATGTTGACTGGGAACCAGCTGTCTGTTCTATCAGAATCACAAGACAACAAGGAACCTGACAGAAATCAAGTATTCTGTATCTGCGTCTCTACTGCGTCCCTAGGAGACCCGATAGCTAAGGGAAGTGCTGCAGGCAGATTTCCAGGCATTAATAAAGATGTGTATGGTTCCTGCTGTGGCATGGCATAAAAAAAACGAAATAAATAACTAAACCAAATAACAACAAGAGTTTTGTAAGCTAAGCCTCACAAGAAGAGCTTAAGGGTTTTGTTTTTTAAGGATATGTGGATTTGCAAAGCAGGCTGTCTGCTAGCATGGCAAGGTTTGGAGGCAGAAGTCTTTCGCTTTTGTGTGGCTGACAAAACGAATGCAGTTCAACGTGCTACAGTTGCTGCTACTCTGTAGGAATTTATTTATTCATCTGGATTCAGTAACTAGTGTTTAATCTCAGTGAATCCGGAGCCCATTATTGGAACGTGGTACGAGAAGAAAAAAACATCAGTACCTGACTTTATAAATAGGAGGTTTTACAAGGCTGTAAACTGATGTCTGGACTAGATTTCATCATCATCTCACTCACATCGTCTATACCACTTTATCCTGTTTACTGGGTCATGGGGGGCTGGACCCTATCCCAGGATACTTAGGGAAGAGGTGGGGAACACCAATCTTCATGTCTTTGGACTGTGGGAGGAAACTGGGGTACTCGGAGGAAACCCACCAAACTCCATGCAAACAGTGGTGGGAATCGAACCTGGACCCTGGAGGTGCAGGGCGACAGCGCTAACCAGCGCTAAGGCTACCGTGCCGCCTATAGATTCCATCATACAGAGGGAAGAAAAAACAGAGCTACATCTGTTTAAGCTTTGGGATCAGCAATAGTTGATTACCAATAAAGGTAATTAATTACATATATTTTAGATTTTGGGCAGATTACAAGTAAATTTGATGTAGTATTTACAACGTTGCGCTTCAGAGAACAGGAACTGAAAATTCGTAACAATTCACATTAGTTACACAGCATGAAATGTATACACAGTTTGAGAAAGAAGTTAGAGAAAAAATCGCTTTTCTTACAGACATAACTCAGAGCAATGGTGTCTGGTGTTTTTTAAAATAGAGGGAGAGAACTGCCTGTCAGCAGACAAGGTCAGCAGTACATGTGCTTTTTTCACAGCACTTTACCGCCCCAGGAGATCTGAGAGGACCTGCTTTTGCTCTCTGACTTCTAAATTAAATCAATCTTGGATGTTTATCTGCCCTCTAACATTAGTCTGCCGTGTCATGCTAAAAAGCAACCAAGCTGAAAATGTAGTGTCAGTTATAAAGTCCGACTTGAAAAGTCGTCCAATCACAGTGTCCTTCTCAACTAATCACCGACCATCAAATAGTAAAAATGAGCAAAAGTCTTCCTGGATGCTTCCTTGCTTACTACTGTACCTCTGCTTCATATATTTTACATGTGTACCATAAATCAGTAGACATACCCAAGGGTTGTTCAAGTCAAACCGGGACTTGTGATGAAATTTCTTATAAGTGAAGAAATTAAACAAGGTAGAGTGTTTAGACGTTTAGCCGCAGTAAAACATTTGAATAGTGCAAAAGTTGAGTGGAATGCCAGATTCTTGAAAATTGGGGGAAAAATTGTTGCCACTGGTGTACTACAGTACCTTGATGTAATCCAAGCACTAGTGAAACACTGGGATAAGCGGATTAGTGTAGTAGGGGATTATATAGAGAAATAAATGGAGTTTTTACTATCGTAACTGTGTTCTGTTATTCTGCACAAGAAAACGTCCCGGTTTAACTTGAACATCTATTGTAAATAAGTTTGCTATGTTTGACCAGATTTAATTTTTTTTAAATAAATAACATATAATTATCATTCTTTTGAAGGGTCTTAAAATTCATATAACATATTTTTGCTACACAAATGATAACATCACCTCACGATCAACTTGCAAGTTGACATCATAAAACAGACAAATTGTTCATAATTAATCTGTACATTTGTCATAACACAATAGGAAGACGATGTGTTAGCACAGTTTTTAAATCTGTATGCACTTTACAATTTTTTTTCTCTTTTTTTTTTCCTGCTAAGCTCTTTCGTCTGATCTAATTTATCTGATTTTTCAGAACTGTCAATCGGGTTCTTTGATTGCCTTTTGTTCTATGACACGTTCAAATTGTGCAGAAGTGAGTTTAGTTCATGATATCCACAGTGGTCCATGTCTGACCTCCAGATTCTGATGATGATGGATATAAAAATTCACATTTAATTAAGATTAAGTAATAAAATTCTGACTAATACCTATTAAACCAGTCATTAACAGTAATATTGTAATGTAGTCAGTAGTCTGTATTTTAGTTCAAATAAAAGCAATAATAAAATGTTGAAAAAAAGAGAATATAGGAATAAAAGACACTCTATTATTATTATTATTATTATTATTATATAATATTTTAAATACAAGTTTTATCTTTTTTATTGTTTACTTCTGCATTATTGAGTCATTTTTATATACAAAAATGAGGCTAAAAAATACAGGAAAATGTTGGCAGTAAAGGAAAACACATATTGCATAATATACCACTTTTCTTAATCTTAAAGCGTTCCATCTGGATTAATCTGCAAAAACAAAAACAGGTCAGTCAGGGTCCCTAGAAGAACTGTGGGAGGTTCCTTAAAAGGCTCAGAACAATTTAACAGCATATTTGTTAAAAAAAAAAAAAAAAAAAACTGCACAAAGTGTACCTGAGACCACTGATGCATTTTTTTTAACACCATAGCTGGTATACTTACTATCGACAGTGTTTTGTTTATTGCTCTTTTTTCTTTGTTAATAGAGTTTTTAAACATTCTAAGTTACAGGTACAGTACTAAGCTTGTGTCTGAATAATTATGCATTCTATATTTGTAATTATGTATCTTTATTTTTTTTTATAAATTAAATAAAACACTCCAAACCCCTGTTTTTACTTATCACTGTAGTACAGTGTGTAGAATGATGAGAGGTAAAAAAAAAAAAATCCATTTTAAGATGAGAGTGAAATACACACACTGGCCACATCACCTTACTAGGACTCGGTTGGACCCCCTGTTTCCTTTAGAACTGCCTTAATTCTTTGTGGCGTAGCTGTAGACTCATCAAGGTGCTGAAAACATTCCTTAGAGATTTCCATTCTTTTGGACTTGATAGCATTGTACAATTGATGCTTATTTGTCAGCTTCACATCCACAACGCGAATCACCTGTTCTGCTACATCTCAGAGGTGCTCTACTGGATCGAGATGTGGTGACAGTGGAGGTCACTTGAGTACAGTGTCCTCATTGTCATATTCAAGAAACCAGTTTGAGATGATTTTAGCTTTGTGTACCAATCTGAACCATTGCTATAAGGCAGGATGGATTAATGCTTTCATAATGTTTAAGCAAAATACCATCTGAATGTAGTGACTGAAATCAAGGCTTATTAGACCAGGCAACATTTTTCCAATCGTGAGCCGATGCAAAGTGTAGCCTCAGTGTCCTGTTCTTATAGGAGCAGCACCCGGTGTGGTCTTCTGCTGCTGTAGACTATCTGCCTCAAGGTTTCTCGTGTGTGTGCATTCAGAGATGCTCTTTGCCTTACCTCAGTTGTAATGAGATGTTATTTGAGTTACTGCTGCCTTTCTATCAGCTCGAATCAGTCTGGGCATTCTCCCCTGACCTCTGCTATCAACAAGGCATTGTTGTCTGGAGAACTGCTGCTCGTGGGATATTTTCTCTTTTTCAGACTATTGTGTGAGAAACTCCCAGTAGGTCAGCAGTTTCAGGAAATACTCAGACCAGTCCATCTGGCACCAACAACCATGCCATGTTTAATGTCACCTAAAATCATCTTTTTTATGTCTGATGCACATGTTTCGACGTTATTAGATCGTCTTGACGGTGTCTACATTCCAAATGTCCATATGTTGAGATGCTGCAATGTGCATAGCTGATTATACAGTATATTTGTTTTATAGAACATTTGAACAGGTGAACCTAATAAAGTGGCCGATGAGTGTGTGACAGGTTTTTTTCTTTTTTTCTTTTAAATAATAGCCTTATCAAATATACCAGTTAATGATATACTGGCTGCCCGGCTTTATACTTCTGTCTTCATTCAATGTGAAATGTATTTTATAACCCAGGCACTTTAGTATAAATTAATTACAAGCACATGGAAATTGCTTTTAAATTGAGTTTTAGTTGCTTCAATATGAGCTCTTGCAATTCCATTCTTTTGAACATTGCAGTGATAGAACACAAAAGTTAAATTAGCCTGAGTGATCGAGGGCTACTGAAATCCACAGCTAAGCCAAAAAGAACAGCATAGCAAGTCTGACACCTTAAATTACCAGTTGCACAGACAACAATGCTTTAAAAATAAAGGAATAAAACTGACACGAGCCTCATTACTGGCATGATGTGGCACAAACCCAGTATTTGTTTAGATGTGTTAGATGTATGAAAGTGAAATAGTCTTGTTAAACATCAACATGCTGTATAAAAGGTTTTTCTTGTATTTTACAGAGTATTATTTATTTTTTTGTTATTCATTATAATACACTGCCTGGCTAAAAAAAAAAAAAAAAAAGCTCACACACTTAAAAAAAAAAAGGAAAAAGTAAAAAAAAAAATTTGACTGCCTTTAGCTTTGATTATGCTGCACAATGTGAAAGCCAATCCATGTACAAAAATTATCCGTCATCCTCCTAGAACTCTTTCACAATTTGAGTCATGGATTATATCCATGCAATTAGGGAAGAAAAACCCCACGCATGTGATAACCTGGGCTGCATTTGCCAAAAGCAGCGTAAGCCTAAGTACACTGTAAATTCCAATAGCTTGCTGACTCGCATATAAATAGTAAACTTTACTCAAAAAATTAAAACTCTACTTCTTACAAAGTTTTGTTGAGTTACACTTAATTGCAGGGTGAGTAAAACAATTTACTTAATAGTTTTAGTGACGCTTACTTGCAACACATACTTAAGTAGCAACAAAGGAAGCAATGACGTTATTGTACCAGTGAGAGGCAGTAGCGCACCCAAGAATAATGAAGAAGTAAAAAAAAATAAGGGGGGGGGGGGAGGAGGAGAAGAGGAAGCAAGACTTGTGAGAGCATGCGCAATAGAATTTGTGCGTGCTCAGCTCGTGAACGGGTGAATTGGCGCCAATTTTCAGATGTTGAAAGAAGCAGCAGGAAGTTTTTAACATCTGAAGCTTCGTTACGGTTTTAAGTTACATGTTAGGTTAAAATGTGTAAGAATAGTGATGATTTGGGTCAGATTTCAATTGTTCCTGACAGTGGATATTGATTGAAGTGTTAAATATGTTGGTTTAAGATGTTGCAGTCAGGTCAGGGTCTTTTTTTTTCTTTCTTCTTTGCTCCAGAAAATTTATTTTATGTAGAATTCTAAACAGATTTATTTTACAATTGAATGGTTTGTATTTTATTTTAAAAATGTTAAGTGTAAAACCCAAAGTGAATATTTGAAGTAATTTTATACCCCAATGTAAACTTAGGTGGACCATCCCTGTGCCTGTCGGTTCTTAAGAAGAAAAAAAAAGTACAATAAATTGACCCTTGAACTGTCACTGCCTTAGAGTATTTGTCAAGCTGTAAGTGGATTCCTTGTGAAATTGCGATCCCCCTCTCAGTGTTTCATACGTAATAAACAATTGATACACTTAAGTTATCAGAGTAATGCTTACTTGTTTTTTTTTTTAAGGCAATCGGGTTGCATGGTTTTAATAAGTAAACTGGATCGCTTTTGAAGTAAATTCAACTTGGAAATTCAAGTTGAATGCAGAAAATGTCAAGTTATCCCAACGTGTATAAATCAGTAGTTTGGAATACATACAAAGTATCTTTCACTTGAAATTCTATAGTTGTTAAAAATAGTCATTCTGAGTAACCTGTACAGTACTAAAGATGAGTACATATAAGTAAACAATCAAGTATATGCTACAAATTATTTATTTTTATTCATTTCTATTTTCTACTCATTACACAATTCAATATAGAAATAAAAATGAATAAAGAAATAAAATAAAAATTACATAAATGTTAGAATGGAAAACAAAAGTAACCTGTTGTATATGGACATTTCGAGGGTGGTACAAATGTATTTAATAGAAAATATTTAATGTGCTTTAAAGATGACACAAATAAAGGATGACTTCCTGGCGTGCATGAA
The DNA here is from genome assembly GCA_030522415.1 of Channallabes apus. NCBI lineage: Eukaryota > Metazoa > Chordata > Actinopteri > Siluriformes > Clariidae > Channallabes > Channallabes apus. The sequence continues at coordinate 16,472,821 of CM060109.1, forward strand.
ATCCAGCCATGTATTGAACATGTCTTGGTTGAACATCATGAATTCTCATCTCGACTATATTCTCTTCCTCCACCTCTTCATCTTCCTCTCTGATGTCCAAAGGCATTCTTGCCCTCACTATAATGTTGTGCAACATAGCTGTTACTGTTATTACAGCACAGCACTTTTGTGGCACAAAGAGAGCTCCACCTCCTTTAAAATAATATTAATCTCTTCTCTGGAAAAAATTTTTTCTTTGTTTTTTGGTTTTAGCCATTTTGCTAATTCTTCCACCCCTAGGTATATGCTTTTTAAAAAATTTTCTCCTATTAGCAAATGCACTTCAGCTGAAGATAATTATCTTCAAGGCTAAACTTTTAAAAAAATAAATATAAGAGCTTATTTATTTACTTATTTATTTATTTATTTATTTATTTATTTTGATGTGAGATAAGCAATTGTTGATAAAGAAACTGGCAACTCCTCTAAGTAACACTTAAAGCAGGGCTACGTGCAATTGCGTTAAGTGCATTTTTGGGAAACGCACGTGAAACAATAACGAACGTTCACAAAATGACTGGTAGAAAACGCTCTTAAGCGCTACGATTAATCGTTATCAGGAAACGCAGTCCAGGTCAGTACATTCAGGTCATCAGCTGACTTCATTTTATTGCCACATAACATTGCTGAGCCTAAATCTGAGCAACTGAAGCGACCCCCAGATCATAACACTGCCTCCAGAGGCTTGTACAGTGGACACTATGCATGATGGCTGCGTCGCTTCATGCATTTCACTTCATACTCTGACGCGTCCATCACTCTGGAATAGTATCTGTATTTATTAGGCCACATGACCTTTTTTCATTCGCTCCAAAGCCCAGTGTTTATGTTGCGTCTGCAAATTGAAGCTTTTCATTCTGATGAGTCTCAATAAGAAGTGGTTTTATTATTCAATTCAATTTAATTTAATTTGTATAGCGATTTTAACAATTGTCATTGTCGCAAAGCAGCTTTTTACTCAATCAAAAATTTTTTTAAGTTTGTATGGAATGTGAATGTGTATGAAAAAACATGGTCAGATAGTCCCTGGCCACACTGGTGTTTAGGTTCAATCCCGTGAGCTCATGTGATATTGTGTGTTCGTGGAAATGCTCTTACATTCACAATTCTGATTGCTAATATGTATTTTTTATGATGCAACTTCACCAAGCATTTACATGATCTACAATCACAGTCATTCATTGTTTTTTTCCTATGACAATTCTTCTGTGAATTTGACAGCTTAATCCAATCCTTGCCGGTTTTAGTCATTCATTTGGTTCTTAACTTAATTCAAGTAATATCTCTAGTTGTTTTCATCATTCGATAAAGTCACTTCTAAAATAGTGACTTTTGTACATTGTGAGTTGAGTTGTAAATGTACCCACGACACATTAAAAAAAGAAGATTAACATCCTTAACATTACAATACAAACCATTATTCCCAGAATCCTTTGGGGGTTATTAGTTTCAGGGTGGGGCCTCAGTGCATCACTTTGTTTGTCACCCTGTAGATTGTCCAGAATAAAGCAATAAATAAAGCCCAACTGTAAACGTGTTGGATTGCATTCAAGTAAAAACATCTTAAATACTGTACAATTATATGTACAGTGGAACCTTGGATTACGAACATAATTCGTTCCGGAAGTGGGCTCGTATTCCAAAACTAATTTTAACCAAATTTAATTTTCCCATAAGAAATACAGTGGTTACAAAATCGGAATGGCGATCCCGCCGTGTATACCACCGTTTAAAGGCAACAGCGGCCAAAATAAATCAGTTGCATTTCAAAGTCATTCGTAAAATGGCCGCCAGGTGGCGCAAAGTGACATTTTCATTCATCGCAGTAAATACAACAGTGATGGTAATTTCCACAACAAACATGAAAAATCTGAACCAGAGCTATTAATGTGTACTGTACAATAATGAGTAAAAAAAAAATTATAGTAGATTTATTAACTGAAATAAATGACCATATTTTTCAAGAGAATTTTCAAGCCCCACTCATCAAACAAAATTATAACGAAATCGGCCAAGTTTACTATTTATTTAAATATAAATTTATAAACCAATAAGATCAAATAACACCAAGTTATTATTATAACATGCTTACTTCGTCACTTATCAAAGAAGTACGCTTGCTTTCAAACTCAAATTATTCGTTCTATTCAATTCAATTCAATTCAGTTTTATTTGTATAGCGTTTTTAACAATTGACATTGTCTCAAAACAGCTTTACACAATCAAAAGAATTATTTAAGTTGTATGGAATGTGAATGTGTATGAATCAAAATGTTCAGATATTCCCTGGTGAGCAAGCCCGAGGGCGACAGTGGCAAGGAAAAACTCGTTCTACAGCCCCAAAAAATAAATACATAAAAATAATTAACACGAAATATAAAGTAAAAATAAAACAAATTAACCTGCACTTTACCTTTAAAAAAACCCTTAAAAATAAATCCCGACAGATAAGTGTTTCTGTTTGTATGTGTGTGTAATGTGCGTGCACACACACACACACACACACACACACACACACACACACACACACATTAACGGATAGACCATTTTTAAAACTGTTTAAAAATGAATTATTTAAAAATTAGCAAGGAACATCTCTAGTCACACTCGCATGAGCGCATACTAACAGTCTCACTGCTATAAAGTAAAAAAAAAAAACAGCAAAAACAAATTAACCAGCACCTTACCTTTGAAAAGAAGTTTGTATGTTTGTTTGGGAACCTGAGAGGAGAAGGGGGCTGTAAAGCCGAGAGAGAGAGAGAGTGTTTGTGTGTGTGTGTGTGTGTGTGTGTGTGTTGGTATAAGTTAACGAGCGCACACACATACTGTACACACACACACACACACACACTCGCCTTTACAGCCCCCCTCCTCTCGGGTTCCCAAACAAACACATACGCAATCTGCCTTACACAGACACACACACACATGCACACAAACAAACACGCACACTCAGAAACGCAAGCACTAAGACTCAGCATGGTACCTGATTGTGTGTGTGTGTGTGTGTGTGTGTGTGTTCACCCAGCAGAGAAGACAATTGCCTACAATTACGCAGCGCAAGAGAGAAAAAAACCCTTGGCTCAGTTGTGATAACGTGACGCTCGGTGTCAAAACAAGAAGCGCATGCGTGATACATGATACTATGTGCTCGTAAACCAAGACAACGCTCGTTTTTCAAGTCTAAATTTATTAAAAATCTTTGCTCGTCTTGCGGAACACTCACAAACCGCATTACTCGTAATCCGAGGTCCCACTGTATTTGATTTTTGAGCATACAGTATAATGTTAAAGACAAAATCGTCTCTCCTATGCGAAAATGTGAATTCTCAGATAGAATCATATAAGTCCATTTTTCATAATACTTAATGCTTCTTATTTCTTGATCTATGCTTTGTTTTTTTGTAAATATGCATACATATTTATACACATTTGCTAAATACAATTTTATGTCATTTCATGCCCTGTAACTTTTTTGAATTAAAATCTTTCAATGATCTTAATTGTCATTCAGATGAAATTTGGCCAGTTTAGTTTTCACATAAAAAGACATAAACCTTAAAACGTGTATTATTAAAAATTGCTAAGATATCGCAACATAAACTTGACATGGTTATGGACACTACAGATTTGCTTTTTAAGTTTTTAACAAAAACCAAGCAATTTTTTTCGGTCAGGTGACATCATCTGATGAGACGCATCTGGAGGTTATAAAAGGAGTGAACCGGAAACATTCCTCAGATTCTTTGTCTTCACTTTGACCTTGTTGTGTTGAGGTTGTTTGTATTAAACCAGCAAAATAAGAAGTGTTTAACTCACCAATATGCAGAGAATTAAACAATATATCCCTCCGTGTGTGATAATCCATATCGGAGGGCGATCTCTACACTTTACTGCTTCGATTAAAGTGCCTTAAAGTGTCCTGGAGAAGCTTCGAGCTGGGCCACAGACTTGTCTCTGCGTGCAACAAATCAGACGGCTCGTGCTATTGGCCGTTTTATGGCTGCGATGGTTTTCGCGTGGAGGCACTTGTGGTTGAATCTCAGGTGCATCAAAGATAAGAATTGTGCATTCCTCCTGGATGCCCCTATCTCGCCTTCTGGCCTGTTTGGCGATATTGTTAACTCGGTCGTCACTAGGTCCATTAGGTGAAGTTATATGAACAAGCTTTCGGGAATTTCCTTCCCCTCGTGCTCAAGAGTTGGCCTGTTGGTCACCCAGTCTCGACCGGGTCTGACTCTTGCGAGGCGTGAAACACAAGGAGAGTTGTTTTTGTGCCGCCCACCCACTCGTAAAGATTGGGGTGCGATGAGCCTCACAACCGCCTCAAAAGAGGTCAGACTGGCATATTGTCTTCTTTACAAGAAGCCCTGAGGTTCATGGGCCCAGGACCATGGGGGTGGCCCCCCAATGGGGAGAGGCACGCAGAATTCTTTTCAAGAATGAGGTGCTCTCCCTGACACCCCCAGGAGGTCCGTGTTTGCTCCACCACCACTGGTGTTTCGGGCAACACCTGTCTCCAATAAAGTGTTAGTTCTTCGGTTCTTTCCTGCCATGCGTCTAAGCACTGTAGAGCACATCACGCTCCACGTTTCAATGGTGTGGTCTCCACTTCCATGAAACCGCAAAGTGCGCATCTACTGACAGAAGTTGCTGGGAATGGGGCCATTGAACATGTTCCCCTACCAGACAGTGAGTCAGGCTCCTACAGCCGGTATTTCTTGGTTCCCAAGAGGAACGGGGGTCTGCGTTATTTGCGGCCTGTACCGCTATCTAAAATAAATAATAACAGTTTCAAATGTTGACTGTTAAAGTGATTGCTCTCAAATCCTACTAAATGATTGATTTGTGACAATCGATTGAAGGATGCTTACTTTCATATACAGTAGAAATATTGCCACAACACAGGAGGTTCCTGAGGTTCACTTTCGGGGCGAAGCTTACCAGTATCGGGTCCCTCCATTTGGTCTAGCTCTTTCACTTGCAAGGAAATCAAGCTAGACCAAGAAAGTGACCATCACTTTCAGAGATCTTAGCTCTCATGGCAGCTGTATCCACGGTGACACCTTTGGGCCTTCTGCACATGAGAGCATTTCAGTTGTGGCTAAGATGGGATTTCACTCTAGGGCCAATCTCCAACAAGCGTTACGTGCCAGGTGCTTCATACCCTTCCTATGTGGTTCAGACCCCGGTTTCTGACTCTGGGTCCCACTCTAAGTTCGTCTTGTCATCGACAGACGCTTCCCTCCCGGGCTGTGGTGCGGTCTTCGATGACCGTCCAGCCCAAGGGAGCTGGAGAGGCCTTCTTCTCACAGGGCACATCAATTGCCCTGAAATGAAGCACTTCCTCCAACAGTTGAGAGTGCCATGTCCCAGTGCGGGTGGACAACACTATGGCAAGTCTCATATATTAATCGCCAGGGCGGACTGTGCTTGCGCCGCTAAATAGCTAAGTGTAAGTCGCTCTGGATAAGAGCGTCTGCCAAATGCCTAAATGTAAATGTAGCTAGCGCACCAGTGTCCTGTCCCTCAGCGCGAATTACATTCCAGGGCATATGAATGTGAGAGCAGTTGTAACTGTCCAGTCTATCTCTGACACACGGGGAATGGAAACCCCACCCCGAAGTAGTCAGTCAATCCGGGAGAGACTTCATGTAGCACAGGTGGACCTCTTTGCCTCGCAAGATCAGCAAATGTCCCCTTTGCTACTCTCTGACTCTGGATCTAGTATCCCTCTTCAACGGCTCACCATGGGTGATTCCAATAGGTGGTATCTTCAATCTCATCCCCAATATCTCATCCCCGGCCTGAGCTTTGGAACATTTAAGAGCTTATGCCCTCAAATGGAATATATTTGAAAGGTGGTGAAACTGGGTAAGAGATGATATTGCCCTCTCCTATGAGGCGCGTGGGCTCACTTCGCCTCTAGGACTCAGGGCTCATTCAACCAGGGGATCGCCTCATCTATTGCATTAGCAAGAGGTATTCCCCTGCAGCAAGTGTGTGCTAAGCAGGTAGACCCAGTCCACTGCCGAATGTTTCAGTGCTGGAGTTTCTGCAGGAAAAGCCTCTCCTTGTGAAAAGCTTGTGCCCTAGTACTCTCAGGATGTACTTAACTGCATTGTTTTGAAGCCTTCTGTCCTCCAGCTTTTTCAGCCTCGGAGCAGGAGAAACTTCATTTATTTCCAGTACGTGCTCTTCAGATTTATGGCCACCGCATCAGCCAGTGGCGTAAGTCAGAGCGCCACCATACTGGGTGAGAGATGCTTTGCCCTCTCCTATGAGGCGCGTGGGTTCACTTCGCCTCTAGGAAGCAGGGCTCATCCAACCAGAGGGATCGTCTCAGTTTGCACCAGCAAGACGTATTCCCCTGCAGCAATTGTGTGACGTGGAGGGTTGGTCCTCCCCGCACACATTTCTTACATTCATAATCTGGATGTTCATGCTACTCCGGGCTCATGGGTCCCCGAGTTAGCTGCCCAGACATAGTTCTGAGACCTTCTCGGCCTTGTGCGCACATGCTACACAACTTTGGGGTCCAGACACTCGCAGTGCGGCGGCGTTGGTATTCTCTTTCCCATAGCGTTTTCACGCAGCAGCGAGTGTAGCCTTTGAAAGGGAACGTCTCGGGTTACTTTGCTGTAACCCTGTTCCCTGAAAAGGCGGGAACGAGATGCTGCGTCCCAATACCGCACTGCCTACGTGACCGGATGTCCGTTCAGACAAATCAATCTGAGGAATGTTTCTGGTTCACTCCTTTTATAAACTCCAGATCCGTCTCATCAGATGACGTCACCTGACCGAGGTTATATAAGCCAAAATTTGGCGTGTTTGATACACACATGCATCACAACCGGCAACATGACGGGAACAAGATGTTCCCATAGCGTTGTCACGCAGCATCTCGTTCCCGCCTTTTCAGGGAACAGCGTTACAGCAAAGTAACCTGAGCCGTTCCCTTTCAAAGGCTACACTCGCTGCTGTGTGAAAACGCTATGGGAACGAGAATACCAACGCCGCCGCACTGCACACTTTTAACACCCCCATACTGTATATACTGTACTGATTTTAAAACATCAATGTGACCCTATGGAGAATGGTAGATTGGGTTCAACATTGTGCTTGTTGTACAGTGTTTTTGACATTGACAACCACATCATTTCATGCTCCTTTTATACCACGACTAAATTTGTGTCAGCAACACACATTTCAAATCTTTCACTTTTGGATGAAAATCGACTTCATTATTTGTTTGACTGTTGAAAGCACACAAAGCAAGATTAACAGAGCAAATGCTATGCAGAATGCCACACAATCTGCCTCAGTGAACGTTGTCTGGTGTTTTTTAAGAAATGCTTTCTGATGTTTAAATATAAGCAATTTGTTTAATGTTTGCAATCTGTAAATGCTTCACTGTTTATCTCTCTTGCACAATAATCATTACTGGACTACTTTTTGCACAAAATTCCTCAATTCTTGCTGCTGTGTTAAGAAATGTTTACAGTTTCTAACTACTGTACCTCAACACCATATTATTCTGTTATGTTATGTCGTGTTCGCTGCATTGTCACTTTGTTGTCACTCTTGTTTGCACATTTGCACGTGCACTTTATGTTGTCTGCAAAACCTGTAGTTTTTACTTAGCTACTGTAGTTAGTTTTGTAAATTTATGTTGTAATTTGTTAGGTCTACCTGTCTTGTCTCTGCTAGCCAGCTAACTAGGCCTCTTTAGTTAGCCAGTTTAGTTTTTTTGTTAATTTATGTTGTACAGTATGTAGCACCTTGGTCCTGGAGGAATATTGTTTCGTTTCACTGTGTACTAACTGTATATGGTTGAAATGACAATAAAGCCTTTTGAACTTGAACATGCAATTTCCATGCACACAGACCTGAGGTGGGAATTGAACCCTCGACCCTGGAGGCACAAAGCTACAGTGCTAACCACGACACCACTGTGCTGCTTGTGATTATTTAATAATTTTAAATATTAGAACTAGTCTCATGGCATTTTATTTTATTTTGTGTGTGTGTGTGTGTGTGTGTGTCTCTACCTGTGAAGCTTGTGTGAGACATGACCGTCATTATCTGCGGTGATGGTGGCATCACAATTTTCTTCTTTCAGGAACTCCTCTGAAACAATTCATAGGAATTTGACCAAAACTTCATTGAACCTTTATTAGCATGCATAAATGTGCACTAGCTATTTAAATTTCCAAGAACTTGAAGAAAAGAAATTAATTAAAAAGTGTTGTGTGTGAAATTATCCACAACTTCTCCTCAACCATTTATGGGATTTTAAACAATAATTTGCACAGTCCTTTTTTCTTGAAAGCATAAATGTGCACTGGTCTATTTAAGAGGTGTGAGGGTTGCCCACTAGAGGGCAGTGTTAATTAGTTTGTAGTTTTGTTCGTAGACTCAGTTTCCCAGAAGGCTCCTCAGTCAGGTGACGTGGATGCTCACCTGAACTGAGGAGGCTCATTAGCATTGTTATAAATACCTGTTTGTTCTGGGAAACTGGGTCGAGCATTAAAGTAATTTAATTTCTGTTATGTGGGTTTTGTTTTCTTCTGGTTTCAGTTTGATTATAGTCGGCATTTAGTTTCTGGAGCTCGTTAAGTTTGTATTTGCTTTGATTTAGTTTATGTCTCTGTGTCTCCTAGCAGGATTAGCCTCTAGGAGAATTAGCCTTTTGTGTTTACCCTTTTGTGTAAGTAACCCCCATTGCATGTTTAGCTATTGGTCTGTTTAAATACTAATAAGGGTGATACTAACATGTTTAGATCTTAGTCTGTTTCATATCTAGTCTGCTGTGTACCTTGTCTGTTCATCCCTTGGGTCTCAGGCTATTAGCCTGATTAGCCATTAGTCTGATTAGTTACTAGTTAGCTTAGCAGCTAATGTGCAGAACAGGTAGTAGGCCTTATTAGTTGTGCAATCCCTAGTCTGATGTCTAATGTTTGAGTTCTGTTTATATTCTGCTCCAAAGTTTAAGCCAACTTCCTTTGTTCATGTTATGTTTGGTTTTTGTTCATCATTACTATTAAAGACTTTCACTGCATCCCCTCTGCGTCGATGCCTCCACACCAAGCCCACAGTCCAACATCATAGCAGAACGTGACAAGAGGTCAGAATCAGTTATGGGGATGGATTGACATCGGGACCTCTCTAACACCCTCCCAGGATGATAATGAATGACATTATCAAAGACAAATTTTATCGTGACATCATTTTTTTTTTTTTCTCATTTAATTTCATTCTATTTTATTTGTTGATATTTTTGTTTTACCCACATGCATCCACTTATATAGGTAACGGAAAGCATTGGTTTTGCTTCATTAGAACATGTGCCAGTATTTTCTATGATTGATGTCAATACCTATTTAAAAGCATCTGGCTTTACAGTTAAGGTTGTATCCATTTTTTTTTTCACTTTTTCATGTGAACACATTTCATTAATATTGATGTGTACGAACCTTAAATCAAGTTGGCTTAAACTACTACGAAAAGCTAATTTTATTCAGTTTATGCATTCTAGAGCTTTTAGACACAAACTGACAGTTATTGTGTAACATTAGTCTGTCACACTGGCTTTTCCACTGGACTCAAACAACAAAAAGAGACTAAAGAACCACATTTTTATTATCATTATTATTGAGGATGACATAATATTAATGACAATATGAATGAGTAAGGCAATATTTCTATGCAATTAAAAAATGTTTAATCAATAATTCATTACTATTACATAAGCTAGGAATCAGTGAAATACTAATAATTCTCCATCTTGTTGATCAAATAATTTATGCACACGTCTTACAGGTGTGTGTGTGTGTGTGGCCTGTGATGGATTAGCACACTGTCCAGTACAACTTAGCAACAAAGTGTTCTGGGAGAGGCCCCTCGTTGCCCTGTACACAGAATAAAGCGCTATAGATGATGAGTATATAGCTTGTGTACATTATTTTTTTTTCTCATTATTCTAAGTTATATTAGAAAACTGGGGCCAGAGCACAGGGTCAGCCATTATACATAGCACTCCTGAAGCATACAGGGTTAAGGGCTCAAGGACCCAACTGTGGTGTTGGAGCTTAAACCGCCGAACGTCTGATCAAGTGACGGAGGAAGTGATGCCTGCATTGGTGATGCCTGAATGGAGAAATTTTATCGAGGGAATTTTTCATAGCCAATAATCCCTGCACAGGGAGGGCACTTTGAAGTACAGTGTAGAATGGAACGCAGCCGACTAGCCGATCAGCAGCTCTGTGGGCAGCTTCATCTTTGGTTGCTAGGCAATGCCGCGGGAGAGCCAATCAGGTGTTCTGGTATAGGTAGAAAAGAGGTTTTTAAAAAAAAGAAAAAAGATTTAAAATGAAAGAAGAATATCAGAGAGTATCCTGAACAGATTCAATGTACAATGGAAGCCTAAAGTGTCAGGAAGCAATTGACATACAATCTCTTCTACACTTTATACTATTGAAAGGATGCGGGCTGTCAAATACTGTATATCTTTTCCACTTGATATAACTACTGTATCTCCTATTACAGTGTTGTTTCAATAGGAAATAGGAATAAACATCCTAAAAAATAATTTTAAAAGTTTTATTTCATTTAAATATGAAAACCTTCATATTTAATTCATATTTCTTTAATTTTAAACTTTTCAAATGCTGCAGTATGGTTAAATAAATAAGCATGATCAGCATGCAGCATTATTTAAATGTGTGTGACAACCGTCCCCAAAAGTCAACTCATCTGAATTTGATGTGTCTTAAACCTGAAATCTGTTTGTAGGTTTGCAATTCTGTACATTTCAGTGTCAAGGCTTTTACACAGCGCCCCCAGTGGTGGGTGAGATTTGATGAATATAACATCAAACTCAGTTTCCTATGAATCTGCAGAGTGTTTTGGTTTGGTTTTTTTTATTTTTTTTTATCCACGGTATGCACAAGCACTTCAGCTAACACCCTCACCATCCCACCGTCCCCTCCAAGTCCGCTTCAGGCCCAACCTAAACTAACAGCTATACTTCTGTCGGAGATATTACTTCTTGTACAACCTGCCTTATAAGACTATGGGCTTCTTTATTTAATTGAATTATATTTAACAGAAATAACATGCATCAAATTAAGTCTTTAAACCCGGAGCCATTGAGGGAAGCATTTTGTTGGCTTGGAGACAGGAATGTGTGTGTGCGCATGTAATGTCCCTACTATAAACAGTCACTTTTCTGAGAATTGGTGATTGACTGCCTCATCAAGGCGAGCTAGTTACTTAGGAACAAACCTCATGTAATCGTGACTAAATAATCACAGAGAAAATGTTAGCATTTAAAAAAGTATAAAACATGCCGAACTGCTACAAAAAAGAAATAACGTTCACCTAACATAGTTTTAATTTCCTCAGGCTTCCTATATTCTTTATTTAAAAATCCTCCTAAACAATGCTGCTTGTCTTTCAAAGCTCTGATAGCATTCATTAGAAGAGATAGAAAGTTCCTCTCGGAGTGTGAATCTCACCGCTTCCTCCGCAGACGTCCTCTTTAATGATGATTTCACACTTCAGTTCTTTATCTCGGCATGCAGACTTCTTTTGGTTGCACATAGAGCAACATAGGAAATCTGACAATGCATATGATAATTAGCACATTGTTATTCCACTGCTGCTCTTCTACCAGTTTGCAGGATGCCGCACCATTGCAGCACAGAAATACACATTAGTAATTATTAATTTTACACGGCAAAAAATCGTTCAGACTCTTAAAAAAACATAAGGTGCTTGTCCCAAGGTCAAAATGGACGAAGTTTTCTATGAGGTGAGTTCAAAATAAGACTTTTGATTGTGCAGAATAACAGAACGCAGTCATAAGAGTAAAAACTCTCTTTATTTCTCTATATAATCCCCTGCTACACTAATGCACTTATTCCAGTGTTTCACTAGTGCTTGGACACCATCAAGGTAGAAAGTTTTCTCAGTACACTGGAGCCATGATCAGACTTCCTGATCCATGTCTGGCCTCCCAGGAGCTCCTGTAATGACCCCAACATGAGGTCAGGACTGTACAGATGGTATGGAAATAAGTCCCCGGCAAGTTCCAAGTGGTGTTGGTGAATGATTGATTGTTTGTACAGTTGCCACTGTCTCGTCTGTAAGGTGGCAGTAAGTTATCCATCTGTTTTTAAGGATCAAGCATTGAATGTTCATGCAGTGTCAGTGTCAAACAATGGGAACATCAGGGTAAGAAGGGAAACGCATGAAGCGATGCATAATGTCCACTGTACGAGCCTCTGGAGGCAGTTATGATCTGGGGTTGCTTCAGTTGCTCAGGTCCAGACAAAAAAAATAAAGTAATGAATGAATGAAGATTATAAGTTTTATAATAATTGTTCATAAGCACAACAATAATAAATAGAATAAAGCACATAAATGTTTCCTGTTTGTTTCCTGAACAATTTAAAATGGCAGTACATGTTTAAGAAAACTGGTGCATAGTCATGTTGGAACTGGTGTAAGGTTGTTTTTCAGGAGTTGGAGTCAGCCCCTTAATCCCAGTGAAAGGAACGTTTAATGCTTCATCATAAGACATTTTTGAACATTTTTATGCTCCAGACTTTGTGGGAACAGTTTAGGGACGGCCCCTTCCTGTTCCAACATGACTGCGCACCAGTGCACAAACAGGGTCCATAACGACATGGATGAGCGAGTTTGGTGTGGAAGAACTTGACAGGCCTGCACAGAGTCCTGACCTCAACCCGACAGAATGCGTTTGGGATGAATTAGAGCGGAGACTGCAAGCCAGGCCTTCTCATCGAATATCAGGGTCTGACCGCACAAAGACTTCCCAGAAGAGCTGAAGCTGCAAAGGGGCGGGGCCAACATCAAATTAAACCCTATGGATTAAGAAGTGAATGTTATGCGAATACTTTTGGCATCTGACTTATTGTCCATGTTTTATACATTTTTATTTTTTCAAATTCTCCCCATTTTTCTTTTTAGTTTGCTTCTGGTTTGTTACTGATTAAAGGAAACAATAGCTGGAATTGTATGGTGAATATTTAATCTTTGTTAAACAAGTTCGCATAAGTCCGCACCTCGGAGTCAAGCCACGTACCACGTATGCAACTCCGCATCTGCTTTCATTAGACCGAGCAGGAAAAACCCAATCTGTGAAAGACAAGTCCTCACTCTTTGTTCTTTAACCGAATTTGTAGGAAATAATGGGCCAATTGCAGCAAATATTCTCCTAAATTCCCTTTTAATTTGATGTTAAGAGTAAAAAAAAAAGTCAACAACAGAAGCACTAAACGTTCTTAACCATCCCAAACTTCTCTTACCCATATGAGTTGAATGATGAATCCCACTTGACCATAAATTGGAGGTGCATAGAATTAACATAGCTTACACCTTTGAACACCATATAAGGGCAGGTGCACAGCAGAATGGAAAAAAAAGAAGTAGAAGAACAGTAATAGTGAAATTGATGTACTTTAAAATCATCTTGTGGTAAAATGGCGATCTTTCAGCGCATGAACACTGCTGTTATAGTTACAGCAGTTACAAAACATCTGAAACCCACCAAGCACGGGGAGAACATGCAAACTCCATGCACACAGAGATGGGAATCGAGCCTGGCCGGGAATCGAACCCGGACCCTGGAGGTGCAAGGCGACAGTGCTAACCACTACACCACTTATTTTATTATTATTTTTTTTTATTTATTCATTTATTTTTTTATAATAATAGTGGAACTGGATTGTGGTTGTTTTCATACTTGTGTTCCAGTGTGCTCGTGGCAAGCCGAAAATGTGTTCTTTGTGTAGATCCAAAGCATCTAACAGCAATCTGTGAACCATTCAGAAGCAGAACACATGCAATCATCCACAGGGTTTATAGAGTTAATTGGGATCATTCATTCATTCATCTTCTATACCGCTTAATCCTGTGTTCAGGGTCGCGGGGGACCTGGAGCCTATCCCGGGAGACTTCGGCGGGGTACACCCTGGACAGGGTGCAGGGCACACACACATACACACACACACTACGGGCAATTTAGGAACGCCAATTAGCCTAACCTGCATATCTTTGGACTGTGGGAGGAAACCGGAGTACCCGGAGGAAACCCACCAAGCACGGGGAGAACATGCAAACTCCATGCACACTGAGACGGGAATCGAACCCAGACCCTGGAGGTGCAAGGCGACAGTGCTAACCACTATACCACCGCGCCGCCCTAATTGGGATCAATTGAGCAATAATCTGTTTAGGTGACAATTTAACTGATCCAATCATTTTAACTCCTCTAAAAACCTTTTACAATCAAACATTGATTATATAATGCATTTTGTTCATATTTCTCACATTTAAAACTGTTTCTGTGCATCAAACAATTTGCAAACTGTATAAAAAAACTTTCTACAGTTGTAGAAAAAGTACGGGAAAATTGTGGCTATGATCAAATAATGTTTGCATATCACTTCTGGCATGAGGTCCCATAAGTACTGTATACTTACTAAATCCTTTTCTACATTCTGAATGACTTAAGTTTACTCCTAACATGTTCTATTTAAGTGATTACTTGATTCAACAGTTCTGGTAGTAATCAGGCCTGGATGTGGCAAGTGAAGGGGTAGCTCAGTGGTTAAGGCATTGGACTAAGGTTTGGAAGATCCCAGGTTCAAATCCCACAACCACCAAGTTGCCACTATTTTAAAAGAGACAGAGAGCAGCACGGCATCAGTTCAGCGTGCACTCTCAGTTTAAGCGTAAAGTTAAAAAGCACAAGGTCACACATAAATTCTCAGTAAGGGTGTAATCACCCTGAGAAGATCAAAAGTTTTATTTTTAGTTTCCAGAGCCCCGTTCGGTCTCGAGGAAACGATGGAGCTCATGTTTACTGTTTTCTTTAGTTTTTCCTTAGTTTACGAATCTTTAATCTGAGAGTACGGGAGGGGCTTCCTGTGTGTATCTCATAAGCATAAGCTTTTATTAATATTATTACATCCCGTGGTGCGGCTCTCTAACTCGCACCACGTAACAGCTATTCAGTATAATACTTAAATCATATTAGGCGGCCCCAGAACACACTATATTTATACAAAGTAAAAATGAAACAACTGATAATAACTGCTGGTTCTGGTTGCCCATAGCAACTCATAGACATCCTGGTGGGCGAAAAATTACCTTACGCGTAATGTGTCACTGAGGGTTTTTTTTTTTTTTTTTTTTTGTAATGGTGGATGACTAATTTGGGCAATTCATTTATTTAATCCATTTAGTCATTATTTGTTTATTAACCAGGAATTTAAGATTTAGTATGTAATATATTCTGCTACGTCTGCACACATTTTGTACTGTGGAGTGCTATAACAAAGAATTTGCCCCTTCCTGAATTTGTATATATATATATATATATATATATATATATATATATATATATATATATATATATTTTGCATGTATGTCACAAATAAATGATCATGAAACTAATTCTAATACTACACAAAGATATCTCAAATAAATAGAAAATGCAATTTTTAAATGAGACTTTTATTTATTAAGATAATAAAAAAAATATGACCCTATGAAAAAGGCAATACTCCTCCCTTGCTAAATCATGAATTCAATTCAATTAAATTTTATTTCTATAGCTTTTACTGAACTGTGGATCTACTAAAATCTTTTCTTAGGTCATGCTCAAAGTGAACTGTGATTTCTGCAAATCTGAGTTACATTTAGGCATTTGGCAGACGCTCTTATCCAGAGCGACTTACATTTTTTATCTCGTTACACATCTGAGCAGTTGAGGGTTAAGGGCCTTGTTCAAGGGCCCAACAGTGGCAACTTGGTGGTTGTGGGGTTTGAACCTGGGATCTTCTGAACCATAGTCCACTGCCTTAACCATTGAGCTACCCCTGGCCCCATTCACTTGCCACATCCAGGCCTGATTACTACCAGAACTGTTGAATCAAGTAATCACTTAAATAGAACATGTTTGACTAAGTGAAACATACTAAAAGATCTAAGGAATGTAACACAATCTAAAGAACAAGAACAGATAAGAAACTAAGTAATTTACATTACCAAGTCATTTCTAAGGCTGTGGGACGCCAGCAATCTACAGTCAGAGCCATTATCCACAAATAGAGAACATTTGAAACATTAGTAAACAAAATGACAAATTATCCATGAGCTCATTAAATAACCCAGAAGAACGTCTAAATATCTGCAGGTCTCACTTGCCTCAGTTAGGGTGAGTGCTCATGATGCAAAAATGGTAACCATGGATCCAAGGCAAAAGCGACTGCTGACCAAAATAAACACAAAGGTTTGCCTCACATTTGGCAAAAAATATCCCCAAGACTTTTGGCCAAATATTTTATAAACTGATGAGACAAAAGTTTTGGAAAGTTAACTTTTTGGAAAGTTTGTGTCCCAATACATCTGGCATAAAGCTAACAAAGCATTTTATAAAAAGAGCATTACTTTATACCAACATTCAAACATGTTGCTGGTAGTGTGAAGGTCTGGGGCTGCTTCGGGAAACTTGGACCTGGACAACTTGCCAATTGATGGAACTATGAATTCTGTGCTTTACCAGAAAATCCTGAAGGAGAATGACTGGCCATCAGTTTGTGCATCTCAAGCTCGTGCATACTTGAGTTATGTATCAAGACAGTGATCCAAAACGCACCAGCAAGTCCACTTGTAAAACCATGTAAAAACCATGTCCTTGTATTGAACCAATTCTGCATAGAAGAGTGGGACAAAATTCCTCCACAGTGATGTGAAAGACTCATTTCCAGTCATAGAGGTTGTTCCCGCCAAGGATGGCACAACCAATTATTAGTTTTAGGGGGAAATAATTTTACACTCTGGGCAAGTCAGGTTTGAACTGCTTTTTTTTCCCCCTTAATAAATGAAATTATCATCAAAAAACTGCATTTTGTACTCACTCGTATTATGATTGTGTCACATTAAAATTAGTGTGATCTTAATCATGTGTGCTAAATATGCAAAAAAAACAGTGGCCAGTGCTCTAGATCGCAACTAAGGACCTCTACCTTTTTCCACATGTGCCCACACATCAAGCAAACAACGTATGTCTTTGGATTGCGGGAGGAAACAGGATTACCTGGAAGAAACATTATAGTCACTGGTCACAGCAAGGAAAGATAAATAGAAGTGAAGTGGTCAGTTTAATGATGTGGTTCCAGATAGCAGATGCTACAGAATCAACGCAGTATATTTATGCAGTATACTGCAATACCTTCAAAGCTTTCTTCCAAACTAGAGCGATTCGAGAGAAAAATCTTTAAAGCTGGCGAGTCTAGGTATTCTTCTACCTTGCATTTCACAAACCAAGGAACATGCATGCAAGCTTGTGGTTCACATCTCTCTTTTTTATTTACTGTACTTGATGAATGATTGGTAAGATGACTTTACAAATATAGTTGCCATGAAGGCTTGTGTAAAAAAAATACATAAAGGAAACCAAAAAGTGCAATTTTACAGTCTGTTTAAATGGACTGAATTTATACTCGCCTATGACACAGTAATCGGGCTAAATAAGTCCATGAGTTAATGATGTGATCATATCAGCATGCATTACACAAACATTACTATCCAAAGGAAACTCCCTTGGCTCATGTTAATTAACTAAGCTCATTTTTCTCCCCTGTTTCCTTGTTAATTACTTGAACATTTTTGAATGTATAATAAAAACTCCCTGAACTTACTATGGTGTGACTAACGATTCTGTCACTCCATTTACTATGAGCGCACAAGTGATTCGATGTTTTTTGTTCAGTGTTTTCCCCATCCATATTCTGAAGGCGTACTGTAATATATATATATATATATATATATATTGCCCCATGGTCAGGCAAGTGGTCAAACTCCCCAATAAAATGTAATATACAGTAAAAGCCTATATCAGTATTGAGGCCTGGTGGGGTATGTGATTGTGTTATTAAATGTATTTCTGAATAGAAATCTAATATTGATGTGTTAATGTAATATAATGTGACCAATATAGTGTGGGGTGCACAAACCAACCCTCTAGGACATTTCCCTGTCTCAGAGAGGGAAGACGGTCGGATCCATCCGTTCCTTACAGTACAGAGGCAAACACGACACCCTTTGAAGCAGGTGAGAAAGAATGACTAAGTAAATTTTGAAAGGCTTGCCAGGATTGAAAGAGAGTGGGTGTGTAGATTTGGTTCTGGCTGACTGGAAAAAGCACTGGGAAACCATGGATGAAGAGCTGGCAGACAGCTCAACCGAACGTGGAGGAGGTTCTGTTGGCTAAATTCCATATCGCATCAGAAATGTACCAGATGTCATTTTGGTGGATGGCCAACCCACTCAAAGAGAACTCTAATAGAGATGTACCATCAGCTGAAATGACTGTCAGTAGTTGAAGACAGACTGTAATTAGTCGTTAGCACTGTCACCTCGCACCTTCAGAGACCTTGCCTCCATTCTGTGTGTGTGGAGTTTGTACAGTATATTCTTCCTATGCTGGGTGGGCTTTCTCTTTGACCTGTGATGGGTTGGCACCTCATCCATGGTATACCCCACCTTGTGCCCGTGGTTCTCTATTTTAAACCCTACATAAGACATGCAGTATAGATAATGCGTTTTTGGACACATTTCACTTGACTTTTTTAATGTAGCTATTTGTGCATTTGTACATTTGATATTTACATTCATGGCATTTGGCAGAAGCCCTTATCCAGAGACTTACAAATCATTTTTTTTGTTACTAGGCTTCATCATGCTCTAGTCCTGCATCTTGTACACACAGGCTCATGGTTGGGTCATTTACATCAAGATAGCCCCCAGACTTATTGATTGTTTCTTTTGACCTTCTAGACTAAATGCTGTATTTTATCACATTCTTTCAAGTCTTGTCCAAGTCTCAGAAAATATTGGATATGGTGGGTCTACAGTATTAGAAAAGAGCAGTTCAGGCTATCAGTGCATATGGATGAGCAGTGATTATGTGCAGTAAAATCCCCCAAAGCTTTTGCTTTTCATTCCACAAATATCGCTAATCATTGCTGTCCTGATTCAGCTTTTCTCATGGGCTGGGAACTGTGCTGAAATGATCACTGACCAGAGAGTGAATTTCAAATCCAAGCTCATAAAGCAGCTTCTCCAGTGGATTATAGGGATAAAAAAGTTTTCATTCTGAGACTGAGAAGAATGGTTAAAAAGGCTTCTGTCCATGTTTATTTTTTGTTTTGTTTTACCAACCACGAGTTCTCACCTTTTTAAATTTTTCTATGGAAAATAGTTCAAGGGCCTCCAGGTTTGCCGCATACCAGCTGAGAGAGGGAAAGTCAGTTCTCAGCTGGAAGAATCGTGGGTTATGTGTTGCAGTATTAATAGAAAAATATTTAAGTAAGGCCCTGGAAACTCTTAAAAGAGGCAAAGAAATAGATCTACAATGACAAGAATGCTACAGTGTGAGAATTCAAACCAATTCCCAATCTCCAACAGCAAGCTATGAGGTGACTCATTGGACTGCTCCAGACACCTACGAGGTAAGGGTCAGCAGGTCTACCAAGCGAATTCACTTAAAAAATGGAGACAGAAGTCATCTTTAAGGATGGCCATCACTGTAGGATGGATGCTAGAGTGTGTGAAATAGGGGAAGAAGAAGAGGAGAAGGAAGGGAACATGTTAGATGTAAGATGTTTCCCATCCTGGAATTATTTGGGAACAACAGCTGCAGGAGCATAGGCATGTCATTCATGTGTTTCTTCATCTCCAGATTAATGGGCCTGATGTAATAACTCGGGCTCCTTACTCTAGTTAAATAGGGGGAAAAAGAGAGAATATTACTTACTTAGTAGTCATAGACACCCAAATAGAAACATCATATTGAATGAAACTCTGTATTCAATGATGGGAAAATGAGTTTCTGGTCATTCAGGTATTACAAATTATCTGCAGGGTTTCATATTCCAGATGTTTAAGACCTAGAGAAAGGAATGTGATCGCTGACATGTCTGCCCAATTTTTCCGCTCTGGAAACACACTACATACCTTAACTGTGAATTTACAGTAACAGCTACCTGGTAGGATAGTTAGGCAAGGTAGCCACCATCTGCTTGATAGTGTTTATGGACTTCACCATGTTTGTGTATCAGTGTTTGGCTGCAGCTTATTTTTAGTTCACAATGTTTTTCCTTTATTCAGTTTATCCAATATCAGTCAATACTGTGCCTGCGCAAGTTGCTGTTGACAGTAATGTACTGTGTACACAAATGCACATATTGGGTTTATCCATGTGGTTATGCCTAAACGACTCATAATCATACGCCTAATCTTAGTGCAAATCAATACACATGCTATATTGAAGCACATACAGTAGGATTTAATGTATATATTACTCAGTTCAATAACGGAAGTAGCTCACGTGTATTGTACAAAAAATAGACACTGCAGTGCACCAGATACTAATATTTTCAATTATATACAATATTTTCAGAGTATAAGTGATTGTATGAATCTAAAGTCTGGTATATTGTATGTGTGCAATGATGTAATCAATCCGGAATGATGGCAGAGTGGGGAAATGGGACAGATTTAGTCTAGTGGATTGTTATGCTGTACAGTGTATATTTAGGGTGTATTTCACTCACTTTGTCGGACTTAAGAACAAATCAAAGTTACAAATGTGCTCCCGGAATGGAATAACTTGTTCGTCAGTCGTGGACTATACTACATGTATATCCATTTATTTTTATTTTTTTACAATTTTCAAGCTGTAATGCAGAATATTTAGTAGACATTCCTTGGTCTCATGGGACACTATGCTTATAAATGACTTTATAGGAGTCCAAGAGTAAAATCAAATCTCTAGGCTGTTTTTGACCCTTATTCCTTGTTCACACTTGTTTGTTAAATTTTTGGATAAACTCTGAATATCCTAGACATTTATGTTGCGTGTTGTAGCGGCCCTCGATTGACTTCTCCAGTCGTGGCCAAAAGTTTTGAGAATTACATAAATATTGGAAATTGGAAAAGTTGCTGCTTAAGTTTTTATAATAGCAATTTGCATATACTGCATATATTTCCGTATGTTATGAAGAGCGATCAGATGAATTGCATAGTCCTTCTTTGGCATGAAAATTAACTTAATCCCAAAAAAACCTTTCCACTGCATTTCATTGCTGTCATTAAAGGACCTGCTGAGATCATTTCAGTAATCGTCTTGTTAACTCAGGGGAGAATGTTGACGAGCACAAGGCTGGAGATCATTATGTCAGGCTGATTGGGCTAGAATGGCAGACTTGACATGTTAAAAGGAGGATGATGCTTGAAATCATTGTTATTCCATTGTTAACCATGGTGACCTGCAAAGAAACGCGTGCAGCCATAATTGCGTTGCATACAAATGGCTTCACAGGCAAGGATATTGTGGCTGCTAAGATTGCACCTAAATCAACAATTTATAGGATCATCAAGAACTTCAATTCTTGTTAAGAAGGCTTCAGGGCGTCCAAGAAAGTCCAGCAAGTGCCAGGATCGTCTCCTAAAGAGGATTCAGCTGTGGGATCAGAGTGCCACCAGTGCAGAGCTGCTCAGGAATGGCAGCAGGCAGGTGTGAGCGCATCTGCATGCACAGTGAGGCGAAGACTTTTGGAAGATGTCCTGGTGTCAAGAAGGGCAGCAAAGCAGCCACTTCTCTCCAAAAAAAAACATCAGGGACAGATTGATCATCTGCAGAAAGTATGGTGAATGGACTGCTGAGGACTGGGGCAAAGTCATATTCTCCGATGAAGCTGCTTTCCAATTGTTTGGGGCATCTGGAAAAAGGCTTGTCCGGAGAAGAAAAGGTGAGCGCTACCATCAGTCCTGTGTCATGCCAACAGTAAAGCATCCTATGACCATTCATGCGTGGGGTTTCTTCTCATCCAAGGGAGTGGGCTCACTCACAATTTTGCCTAAAAACACAGCCATGAATAAAGAATGGTACCAAAACACTCTCCAACAGCAACTTCTTCCAACAATCCAACAACAGTTTGGTGAAGAACAAGGCATTTTCCAGCACGATGGAGCACCGTGCCATAAGGCAAAAGTGATAACTAAGTGGCTCAGGGACCAAAACTTTAAAATTTTGGGTCCATGGCCTGGAAACTCCCCAGATCTTAATCCCATTGAGAACTTGTGGTCAATCCTCAAGAGGCGGGTGGACAAACAAAAACCCATTAATTCTGACAAACTCCAAGAAGTGATTATGAAAGAATGGGTTGCTATCAGTCAGGATTTGGCTGTTGGATTGAGAGCCCAGTCGAATTGCAGAGGTTCTGAAAAAGAAGGGCCAACACTGCAAATACTGACTCTTTACATAAATGTCATGTAATTGTCGATAAAAGCCTTTGAAACTATGAAGTGCTTGTAATTATATTTCAGTACATCACAGAAACAACTGAAACAAAGATCTAAAAGCAGTTTAGCGAACTTTGTGAAAACTAATATTTGTGTCATTCTCAAAACTTTTGGCCACGACTGTACACTGTTCGTTTGTCTCTGTCTAACGCCAGCCTGAAGCCCAAATTGTAGTTTGTGTGTTTAACCTGTGGGGGCAGTGTGTCGGAAACTGGATATGAAAGCCCTTGTCATTTTATTTGAGATGTCTCCTTTTAATATGGACCATTTTGCTCTATTAGACATTAATCGTCTTGTTTTAAAAATTCTCGTAATACAGTGACGTAGCGCTTCTGGGTTTACCCTCTGACTGCACAACGTCGGATTAAAGGAAGTTTATGAAGTGGTTTATGAAGGAATGCGGAAATTTCCGTGCATGTTTTTCAATTACTATCGGATGTCAGTTTCCACTTTTGATTGTCTGCTGTAGCTGGTGCATTTTATTTAGCTTTTTTACGCATTTCCCTATGTATAGCATGTAGGATCAGGGGATATATCCGGTTCTCTGAAGCATAAAATGAACGTGAAGAAAATGCACAAAAGCTCGTGTGAACACTCTCATTGACTCCTATAAGTACAAAACCCTCTGTGCTTCATCCACGCTCACTGGACGCTACGACCGCCAGAAAAACGCTTGATTTTAACGCCCATGTGAACAAGGCCTTATAGTGGTTTTTAAAGGCTAAAGTGCAGATAATAGCGACACAACTACAGCCTCTTGTTTATTTGCTTTTTTGTTGTTGTTTGTTGTTGTCCCTGCATTTTCATTTCTGTTTTATATTTTTAGGCATCTGTAAGAACTTTCACAGACTGCAATGGATCCTCATCCAACTTGAAATATGGCTATACTTGAGTTGCTGTTTTGTTAGCAAGCAAGTTCCAAGCAAAATGATTTATTGTGATCATTTTGTATCATGAAGGTACCATATAGAAAAATTCTACATACATACATCCCAATATTGTGGCTTCTGCTATACAGCTTACAGCTGCACATTTTCAAACACGATATCGCTAAATGCCATGTAACCCACTTTCAGGTCATCATAAATGCCTAATTCATCAAAACGTAGGAATACTTCCTTCTTTAGTATGTTTATTTTGGAATACTCATGGGGCTGCTGCAGAAAAACAAAGTCCTTCCAGTACAGTGTGTCCACTCAGCAGGCTCTGATCTTGGCAGCGATCCCAGTGATCCCAGTCAGTTATACTCTACTGCAGAAAAATGGGCTCCAGGTTCAAACACAGATTAAATGACTGTTAAAATCAGACAAAAAAAAAGGATAACCCATGTGCATTTGATCTATGGCTCAAATAACATAGAAGTGCATGTCTGGCAGTGTTGTTTTTTACATACTTGTGCCAGTATCCTGTAAGAAGCTGAGGGAAGGTTCTGGTTCTGGACTTTTTAACCAATCAAAAGGTTATCCGTTTTTACATGAATACAGCAAATGTAAACAGTATATCAAAGCAATCAATAAAGCTGAACAATTAAATGTTATTTTAACACAATCTCACACTTACAAATTTGTAAACGTTTGCATGATTCAGGGCGGCGCGGTGGTGTAATGGTTAGCACTGTCGCCTTGCACCTCCAGGGTCTGGGTTCGATTCCCCGGCCAGGCTCGATTCCCGTCTCTGTGTGCATGGAGTTTGCATGTTCTCCCCGTGCTTGGTGGGTTTCCTCCGGGTACTCCGGTTTCCTCCCACAGTCCAAAGATATGCAGATTAGGCTAATTGGTGTTCACAAATTGCCCGTAGTGTGTGATTGGGTGTGTGAGTGTGTGTATGTGTGTGTGCCCTGCGATGGATTGGCACCCTGTCCAGGGTGTACCCCACCTAGTGCCCGAAGTCTCCTGGGATAGGCTCCAGGTCCCCCGCGACCCTGAACACAGGATTAAGCGGTATAGAAAATGAATGAATGAATGAATGATTCAGATCAAATATGGAAAATTACAAGGACGGAGGTTAGGAATTGGTACTGTATCATTATTACCTAGGCGTAGGATTTCATTTGAATGAAAATCTTCCATTTGAATTCATGTAAACATTCAGATCAGATCAGATTCAATAAAATGTTCAAACCACGTTGTATCTTCCATGATCTGCTTGCATATATGCGAGCAGTAATTAACGTCTTCAATGACTCTAAACAACGACGTGCTCGCGATACATTGCTTCTCAAGGTATACATCTGTCGCTCGATGCTTGACTGAGTTTAAGCCATTACGAACACTTATCAGGAGTGTGAAGTGTTTTCATTGCACAAAAGATTTGCCAGCAGCTTCAGTGACCTGCACGTAATTTCACTTGTCACACTGATGACTTAATGCTCACTCGGGGGAGGAGAGAACGCTCTTTATGTCTGCCAGGCCTGACACTTTAGCTGCAGTAGATCTGTTCAGGCAGCACCTCCTGTAAAAATAAGCTACGGTTGCCTGTGAATATGAATACAGGATTTCCATATCTCTGCAGCTCCCCGTTTACAACGCATCGATCACATCCAACTTGAGTTTTAACCATGATTCCCTCTAGAGTCGGGATCCTTGAATGAACAAGCAGGGACTTTCCGGCTGAAATACAGGTGAGGGTAATGATGCTTTGCATGGAAATGTATGCCTGTACTGTATGTGTTTTTAGTTTCTCATCTACTGCTTTGTTGAACGTGCATTTACTGGATCTCCCCGTACCTATAAAGACAACATAAAAGTGATTGACTGGATATTTATTTAGAGGAACGGGTTATGCTTCGCAGCAGCACATCACTGAACATGGTGCCTTTATGAATTTTATATCTTGCAATCTGATTTTAGTGTTGCTGTATTAGCATATTGAGGTACTTGAGAGGACTGCATCTCATTACACTTCTAATTCTTGCTTTGGACTGATCACTGTATCTAAGGAGAGAATCCCACAGGACCCAGTCCACATCAAGTTCAACTGAAGTTCAAGATCTGCATGAGTGCCTTACTGTGTACCTGTATATAGGCTTAATGTACAGTGCCAGTCAAAAGTTTGGAAACATCTTGTAATTTTTCCTGATTTTTTTTTTCTTTCTACACTGTGAAACAATGTTGAAGGCATTCAAAATATGCAATAATCCCTTTTAAACAGTTGCTATTGAGATGTGTCTTACACTCTGTAAAGCCTTCATAACGGCTCTAATCTGAGGTGCTGTTAACTGGTGATTTATGAACTTCTCCTCTGCAGCAGAGGTAAGCTTTGGTCTTGTTTTCCTGGGATGGATTTCTTAATGAGAGCTCGTTTCATCATGGTGCTTGATGAGTTTTTTAATGCTCTTTACAATACTGTTCTTGCAAGAACTCTTCCAGAACAGCTGACCTTCATGTCGTAAAATAATAACTGACTGTTGTTGATGATGATGATGATGATGATGGTGATGATGATGATGATGATGACACTGACATTGATGATGATGATAATGGTGATGATGATGACGATGAGGATGTTTAGTTACTTAATTATTATTAATAATTATTAAATGTTATTTCTTAGTTGTGAAAAATCCAGTATTGTTCTAGAATGTAGAAATTAAATTCAAACTTGTGTCCAAACATTTGACTGGTACTGTATTGTCACTTCACACACATTTTCTTACACTTAATCACGTGATCAAATAGATGTATTGAGTAGAAATGCGCTCATGTAGCCAAAAGCATGTACACATCTGGCCATCATACTGTACCATACAAACCCCACTTCCACGATTCAGAATTTAGTGAAAACTCTAAATAAGATTTAATTAGAACGCAGGCTTTTTTTAAAAGCAAATAGGGATGTTCCAATGAAAGCACATTCCACTACTGTACAACCACCTACTGTAGACACTGCTGGACAGAAATAAGAACAGTGGCACTTAATATTGACTTTTTTCTTGGAAATATTAAATTAAACAGTAAGAGATTTACCACTAATGTCAATGTCAGCTACTACCGTTTCTAAATGCATGGTCGGAACAAAAATTTGGTTGACCTGGCCATTGACAAAAGTGTTGTTTCAATAATTAAATGCTGTTTGGTGCAGAACTATATAGCCACGTCTCCTTTGTTAAAGCCTACAAGTGTTTATAATATGTATACTGTAACTGGACACAAATGACCTCTCAAAGAGGTTAAACAGCAGTCTTACCATAATAATAGTAATTGTTATTATTAGTATTAGTAGTAGTAGCAGTAGTACTAGTAGTAGTATTGTTGTTGCTAATAATAATAATAATACTTATTATTATTATTATTATTATTATAAGGCTGATAATAATAATTGTTATTAGTAGTAGTATTAATATTATTAATATTATTTATTTTATTCATTTATTTACCCTTGACATCATCTGGTAATTCCAGTTTCCTCCCACAAAGACATGCAAAGACATGCAGTGTAGACTAACTGCTCTTCCCAATTTGCCCGTAATGCGTGTGTGCTCTGCGACTGATCGTCACACTGTCCAGGATGAACCCCGCCTCATTCCCGAAGTCTCTCGGCACCGGTTCCAGGATTCCTGCAGCCCTGTACAGGATAAGCACTGTAAAAATGGGATACATAATGAATCCTGGAAATGTAAAAACACAAAAAAGAAAACATTAAAGGTCAAATAAATGTAACAGATGGTCATCAAATAATATTAGATCTATTATATCCCTAAAAACTACCTGGCTTTTGCAGGCATCTTGCTCAAGTTCTATCATGTGTGTTTGGCTCTGTCTCAATCTTGACACTATATGCCTCAGATAAGGCAGCTTATTCAATCTCTTATTGCTTTAGATATGCAAATTTTTATTGAATCTTTCTCCTCTAAACTTACTTGATCAATATTGGTATTCATACTGTACCAATATTTCAGCATACAGAATATTGCAACATTTTGTGTTTTATGTTTGTTTGTTTGTTTGTTTGTTTGTTTGTTTGTTTTATGCAGCAGCCCAGGAACCATCACAGGAACCATTACAGTGTATAGATTTGTTCTTTGGAATGCAATGTGGTGCAAGAGCAATGTACTGTACGTAGAAATCCTGGGGCTATGACATCATTAATTACCAAAAATTACCAACTAATGTGTAAGAAGTAATTCCTAATGACAGAAATACTGTACTGTAGGTCCACAACAATAGGAAATGGGTACACAACTGTAGTTGGTTATATATACAGTACTGTGCAAAAATCCTGACCCTCCTCATTTGCAGTCTTTTATGCATTTTGTTTATATAAAAATGTATATAATCTTGATAAATAGTTTTCCAGGCTTCCTGACTGTTCTCGTTTTCAGTCCAGTCCCTGTAAGTTGAAGAGAAATGTTTTTTTGCTTGTTAAGCTACACGGTGACCTACAGTACTAATCATTCAAGCATTAACCTTAACCCTTGAAGCCTTGAACCAGTGAGAAGTCGTGAGAACCAGACACTCCTGCTAGATTCCTAAATTCTAGATTCCTAGATCTCTAAATCATGCCAGTAAGTGGATTAGCCACACAATATTCAGTGTACGTGTCTAGCAAAAGACTGACATCCCATCCTGAGTGTATCCTCATACCCATATAACTGTCAGACTTTAAATTACACAATAAGCAATGAGATTCTGCAATCATGTTTTAATACTAATTATAAAATAAATAAATAAATAAATAAATAATATAAATCTGTTGCTTTTATTTTAAATGCAAACATGGATTTATTGAAACGTTCCTGATAGTTGTCTTAATCACTAAAAGAAAAGCAATCCAAACCAAAACCATAAATTAATAGTAAGAAGACTAGCCGTTCGCTTCTGACTAAATATCAAGCTATAAAAAGAAAGAACAGATAGTGTGTGTCTGTCATAGCTGAGCTCCTTTACTGGAGATTTTAGCGCACCGCGCACTCAGGAGGCGCTCACTGTTTTACCTTTAAGTCGTCATTTTGTCATTACCAGCTCGCTGTGAACTTCGCTTTTTATAGAGATTTAACAGTGTGACTCAATTAAAAATCATCTGTGCTGTGAATAAGATCGCTAATTTATTCATGATTGGCATCGTTCAACATGTGTGCAAGAGGAAGAGGGGAAAAAAAACTTTTACTAAAGTTTTTCAATCAATCTGTGAGGATTTTAGGTAATTTTTACTGTGAAAACATTTAAACCTTATGAGAAATGAGACCAGTTATTTGAAAGAGGAATAAAATAACTCAATGTTCTGTTGAGAATTTGA
This sequence comes from Channallabes apus, assembly GCA_030522415.1. NCBI lineage: Eukaryota > Metazoa > Chordata > Actinopteri > Siluriformes > Clariidae > Channallabes > Channallabes apus. Next base: position 16,501,495 of record CM060109.1, read on the forward strand.
TCTGTATTTAGTTGCTTCATTTCTCAGCTTTTTTTTTTATTTATTGTGAATAAGAAAGCTTTGCAATTCACGGGTCTTATTATAGGGGACCTATTATGGAAAATTCACCTGTACTATGTGTGTGTGTACAAACAAAATATAACCTTTTTTTCTTTCCTTTTCATTTTGGCTAGGGTTTAAACAAGCCAATTAAATTCCCCCCCTAATGTGACCTCATACAGTATATGATCTCCTCCCCTGGCTTGTTGTTCATCTCATCATCTACATCACTTTATCCTGTATTCAGGGTTGCAGGGGAGCCTATCCCAGGAGACCTCGGGCACAAGATGGGGTACACACTGAACGGGTGCCAATCCATCGCAGGACACACACACACACACACACACATACACATTATGGCCAATTTGAGAATGCCACTTAGCCTAATCTTTGGACTGTGGGAGGAAACCAAAGGACCTGGAGGAAACCCATCAAGCATGAGGAGAACATTCAAACTCCAAGCACACACACCCGAGGCCAGAATCGAACCCAGGCCCTGGAGGTGCAAGGCAACAGTGCTAAGCCACCGTGCAGCCTGAGAAATATTTCATCTTAAACATTAACTTCATGATATTAACCTATCTCCACCTTGTGGACTGATTGTGGTGAATTTACTGAGTTTCGTCCAGTAAACATAGTTTAGGTCTTATGTCCCCGCTGGGGGGATCACGCTCAGTCCACAAGGTGAAGATACAGTATAACCTACTCAAGAAGTAGGTTTTCATGAAACAAAAAAGAACAACAACATGGTGTCTGTGGATGGATGTGTACTGCTGTACATATTTCATGCTATAGCGGCCCCTAGCAGTAATGCTGAGATTGCAGCTCATGCTTTCATCACATTAGAATTTTTCAGGTGACACACTCATGACTGTAATGATGAGCATAACTGCACTATGTCACTCAAAGTGTTTGTGTTTGCGTCCTTACCTGAACCATTGTACTAGCCTTTGTGTGTGTTGATTGGATATTTCTTTTATTTCTAATTATCTTGCAACATTGAACACAGAGACTTATCCTAAACCATCTTTCTTACTTTCTTAAGGTAATTAGATAAGGTTAATTGTGTTCTTTTTAAACCAAATTGTGCAGTGATCTTCAGGAACATCCAGTAATACAAAACAATAGTTCAACAAGGACTGATTGCTTTGACCACATGTTGCCAAAAATCCCACTGGTGCAATCAGAGTGCCACGACATGACCAGTTTTATTAAAAATCAACAAGACCTTTCCTGGACATCTTATTGTAGTCAGGATGCAATTTGAGGTTGAAATAGATTTCCCTTTAGCAATGATTATAATTGTTTGATGCCAAGTCTGTTTTCTTCATGCATGCACAATTAACTTCTGTTGTCTCAGAATCTATGCCATCATTTATTGTGTTCTTTACTGCAACCTTAATCAGTGTGATGCAATTTCCAAGCAATGCTTATGGGGATGACATCCTATCGCTGAATGAATTGCACTATGCATCAACTTAAGTGTACTGCTCCACTTAATGTAGATGATGACTTGGCAAAAAACATACCACCCATTTGTCCTAGTTATCATCATTTGCTGCAGAACAGAATAAAGATCTTCAGTCTTCAGAGGTCTGAGTTACAGTAGGTTCCTTATGTATCATTTGTTTAGGATAAATAGGCTGGATATATATTAAGAAAAAAAGATTGTCGGCGATAGCAATTCAATCCTTCGCCCTCGCCACAAGAGACAAAAGTGAAAGAAGACACGTTATACAGAACACCAGAATGTTTCTATGCACTAATGGTATTTTTCTTTTCCAGAAGAACGAATTAAAGTGGTCCAAGTGGTGAACCGCAGAGAGCTAATGCTGTTTCCTCTTCACTCGCTGATCTGCTTTGGCGTTGCTCCTCTGAAACAGAGCGCCGCTATAATCAAGGACACTTTTAGCAGAGATGGAGTGTAAATGAGGTTTCTCAAGGAGCGCTCTTAATAGCAAAAATTCATGAGCACATCTTGAGCGGCTCAGCGATAGAAAGGAAGCACATGCGAAGACTAGAATTATTTGGAAGGTCACAAAGGTCATTGATTTTTTTTCTTTCTTTCTAGAATCACAGTTGTCCAGGTTTTTCCATGTGCTCTTTTTTAATCAAAATGAACTTTTCTGTGGACATCTTTAACCTTTCACTGTTTTCTTCAGGGGAGTTGGAGGATGTATCTGAAAATAAATGCAGGTTGTTACAGAGAAAGTGAAGCATCTTCTGTTTTAGAAGTAAGCCAGACAAAGAAACCAGCAACATTCCTTTACGGGAAAGAAAATGGCAATATATTGTATAATATTATGTAATATATTAAATAATACATGTCCATATATCGGAAACTAGTGCTTATACAGTATTTATTAATATATTGCAATATATGAATGGATCATGTGTGTGTGTGTGTATACTGTATATATTGCAATGAAGACAAAAACCATTATATTTATACTTATATACTTAAAACACTTAAAAGTTATTGAAACTTTATAAATGTTTAGATTGGCACGCTGTCCAGGGTGTATCCTGCCTCGTGCCCAGAGTCTCCTGGGATAGGCTCCAGGTCCCCGCGACCCTAAATACAGGATAAAGCGGTATAGAAAATGAATGAATGAATGAATATAAATGTTTAAGAATTATACACATACTTTTACTTTGTCTGTGTGCTCTGAATAATACCTATAGAGTCCATTTTGTTCAAACTAAATTAACATATAAGCATATTTCAGGGGGCTGAATAATTATGCACACCCTACTTTTCAGTTATTTATTTGTAAAAAAAAATTGGAATCATGTATGATTTTCGTTCCACTTCTCACGTGTACACCACTTTGTATTGGTCCTTCATGTGGAATTCCAATAAAATTGATTCATGTTTGTGGCTGTAATGTGACAAAATGTGGAAAAGTTCAAGGGGGCAGAATACTTTTGCAAGCCACTGTGTGTGTGTGTGTGTGTGTGTATATATATATATATATATATATATATATATATATATATATATATATATATATATATATATATATATTGTATACTCACTTAAAGGATTATTAGGAACACCTGTTCAATTTCTCATTAATGCAATTATCTAATCAACTAATCACATGGCAGTTGCTTCAATGCATTTAGGGGTGTGGTCCTGGTCAAGACAATCTCCTGAACTCCAAACTGAATGTCAGAATGGAAAAGAAAGGTGATTTAAGCAATTTTGAGCGTGGCATGGTTGTTGGTGCCAGACGGGCCGGTCTGAGTATTTCACAATCTGCTCAGTTACTGGGATTTTCAGCACAACCATTTCTAGGGTTTCCAAAGAATGGTGTGAAAAGGGAAAAATAGAGGAGAATGGGCCGACTGATTCAAGCTGATAGAAGAGCAACTTTGACTGAAATAACCACTCGTTGCAACCGAGGTATGCAGCAAAGCATTTGTGAAGCCACAACACGCACAACCTTGAGGCGGATGGGCTACAACAGCAGAAGACCCCACAGGGTACCACTCATCTCCACTACAAATAGGAAAAAGAGGCTACAATTTGCACGAGCTCACCAAAATTGGACAGTTGAAGACTGGAAAATTGTTGCCTGGTCTGATGAGTCTTGATTTCTGTTGAGACGTTCAAATGGTAGAGTCAGAATTTGTCGTAAACAGAATGAGAACATGGATCCATCATGCCTTGTTACCACTGTGCAGGCTGGTGGTGGTGGTGGGGTAATGGTGTGGGGGATGTTTTCTTTAGGCCCCTTAGTGCCAATTGGGCATCGTTTAAATGCCACGGGCTACCTGAGCATTGTTTCTGACCATGTCCATCCCTTTATGACCACCATGTACCCATCCTCTGATGGCTACTTCCAGCAGGATAATGCACCATGTCACAAAGCTCGAATCATTTCAAATCGGTTTTTTGAACATGACAATGGGTTCACTGTACTAAAATGGCCCCCACAGTCACCAGATCTCAACCCAATACAGTATCTTTGAGATGTGGTGGAACGGGAGCTTCGTGCCTTGGATGTACATCCCACAAATCTCTATCAACTGCAAGATGCTATCCTATCAATATGGCACAACATTTCTAAAGAATGCTTTCAACATCTTGTTGAATCAATGCCACGTAGAATTAAGGCAGTTCTGAAGGCAAAAGGGGGTCAAACACTGTATTAGTATGGTGTTCCTAATAATCCTTTAAGTGCGTGTATATATTCAATCAAATTCAATATATTAGGAGGTAAATTATTGAATATAAAATTGCATACATTAAGATATACTTTTGAATATATTTGTATATATTTCTCAATATATGAAAAGCAGCATTTCCTTATGTATTTTTCAATATATTGTAGAATATAAAAAAAATCTATTCTTAATTATTAGTTAGTAAGGGTTAGGAATGATAATAAAATGTTATCGTTATAAAACTAGTAACCTCTTTTGATTGTTTCACTAAAATGTTAATTTATCAGATATGATCCATTAAGATCAGATATAATCCCTGTTATTTGCCATATTTCTAGTTTTTTTTTTCCCCAATCGTGCATTGTCCCACTTAGCTATCTTAGAATTATACTTATTACACCTATTGGACAAAATGGAAATTGCAACTCGCCCTAACAGACATTCAGAGCAGGTTTTTCCTGCCCCATGCTCTCTCTGTAAACACTTTAAGTGGAGAAACAGATATAATTACTGATAATGACAGGCTTGCCTGATTGGGCAAGGTAAAAAAGCACTCTATCTGTCCTGCTATCTTGTTTTATACATTAGCAAACAGTCTGAACTAAGTCTAATAAATGTCTAAATATAGACAGTACAGAATCCTCTAATTTATCTAAGAAATAAAGGAGAGAAACAGGGTTTATGGAGTGTATAATATCTGGGCATCAGAAATGCACATGAAATATTGGGATGGGAATGGGAGAAACATATGTGCCTTTTTCAGTTGGGTTTAAATCTTTTCTGAAACCTGTCATCTCTGGTTAATGATATTGCGGTGAACAGAGCTAACATTTAAAGCTGCTCTAAATAACCTGCTATATCGTTCACTGGATGACTGCATGTTGGTAATGTTCAACTGCTTCAACAGGGTAAGGGGAATATTTGTTTGAGGCTGTGCCATAATTAATTATGGGTTAATAAAATAAAATGCTCACAAGATAGTGCTGTACCTCATGTGAAAATTTTATTATTCAATGTTTTGTTACTAGGCGGCACGGTGGTGTAGTGGTTAGCACTGTCGCCTCGCACCTCAAGAGTCCAGGTTCGATTTCAAGCCAGATTTGATTCCCATCTCTGTGTGCATGGAGTCTGAATGTTCTCCCCGTGCTTGGTGGGTTTCCTCCGGGTACTCCGGTTTCCTCTCACAGTCCAAAGACATGTAGGTTAAGCAAATTGGCGTTCCCAAATTGCCTGTAGTGTGTGAATGAGTGTGTATATGTGTGTGCCCTGCGATGAATTGGCATCCTGTCCAGGGTGTACCCTGCCTTGTCCCCTAAGTCTCCTGGGAATAAAGGATACATGATAAAGCGGTATAGACAATGAGTGAGTGAGTGAGTGAGTGAGTGAGTGAGTGAGTGAGTGAGTGAGTGAGTAAAAGTGTTTTGTTACTGTTTAATAAATTGTTCAGTAGACAGATATATAGAATTGAGAGGCTTGTGTTGACTGTATCAATAGATGGATAACATTGATAAATTTATGGGCAGTTGGATGGATGGATGGATGGATGGATACATGAATGTATTGAATAGATGGATGGATACATGAACAGATAATATTTAATGTATCAATAGATGGATGAATACATGGATGGATGAAAGAATAGAGTAAATGGATGGATGGATTTATGTTGCATGGAAGAATGGATGAGCATGGAGATGAATGGACAGATGGCTGATGGACAAATGGATGGATGGATGGATGGATGGATGGATGGATGGATGAACAAATGAACCGATGAATGCATGGATGATTCATTAAAGAATTGGTGCATTGGTGGATGAATGAATGGATGGACAAATGGATGCTTGAATGAATGGTAGACAGATGGATGGATGCATATATGAACCAATGGATGCACAGATGATGCATGGAAGAATGGGTGAACAGGTGGATGAATAGACAGATGGATGGATGCTTGAATGAATGGATGAGTTGGTGGTAGGTGGTTGGACAGATGAGTCATGGATGAGTGAACATCCAGAATGGACGGAAGCATTGAAGAATAGATGGATGGTTGCTTTGGTACCCACATTAAGCACAAAAAATACAATATAAATCCTGAGCAGTTGCAGAAAATTGCATTCAAGCTCATCTTTAAAAGCCAAAAACCAGTCACTTATCTCACCCTGCACCTGCTATACAACACTCCTTTTCAATAACTTGATGAGATTCATTTACTTGATCATATTTAACAAATTGGACACTGTTATAACCGTCCACATCTGGATTCACATGAGATGTGTTGTAAAGCTTCAAAACAGTCAGCAGAAAGGTTCCTTATCTCGTTCCCTGTTACACCATAGTGAGGTTGAATGAATTGACAAGTACCTCATAAAGGGTGAAAGACTTCGTCTATCAAAATAATTCATTAGGACACAATGCTTCTCCGCAGCATTTCGACAGGGTCTAGATACAACCAAATGACGCAACTGGAAGTTATAGTGAGTCTTTTTGCTTTTTATTTATTTCCTTCAGCAGACCACAGTGTAGGAAATGACACTTTCTAGCGCAGAGTTATGAACCATCTAGTACTAGAACTTACAGCAGAGGAGAGATAGGATAGAGAAGAATAATTTCAAACTCTTCCTGTCCATCCATTCTAGTGTCCATTGTTTAGCTGTTAATTTGGAATTTGACCCATACTGCCAATGTTATAAGCAAACTATCGTTTTTTCCTGAACCGCACTATTTTTGGAAGGCAATAATGCAATGTCGGTAAGTGTATCATAACTCTTGCATGATTTATGAGTATGAACGTCAATGTCTTTTTCATATACTCTTTTTAAGGGGGTATGCTGCAACTCGTCATTTCTATAAAAAAGTCTCAAGTGCTTACTTGGGCATTTTACCATCTCTAAGAATCTATGAATCACCTAACGGTGACGAGGCAACAAACCAGTGGCAGAACATCATTGCATCGGTGTTCACGATCCATTCAATGATCTAATCTGCAAAAGTCGAATCTTCTTCGAAGTATCCAAAGCCTCCTATAAAACCTCAGCTGAAAGACGGGATAAAACGACCGAGAGCGACTGCGACTCACATCATATTAGTCAGGAAGGCCGATTCACGGAGACGCACAGACACCTCTCGAGTAGGGTTGGATTTATTTCGTTGCTTAAGTGGGCCGTTTGCAGCTGTCATATATCATTTAAATCCCCTTTGTTGTAAAACGCGCACTTATTATAGAGAGCATACCTGGGTATTATTACATTCGCTAAGCTTGCTTTGTAGGAAGTGGGAATTTTTCATTTGGAGGAGGCGAAGCTAACACGCATTGTGTCAAAAAATCCATAATGACACATCGACGGCCCCCCGGCGCTCCTCCAGCTGTAGAAACAGGTCTGGAACCGGCGAAGGTTCATTACTCACACACTCAACACCGCAGGAGGAGATGAGAGCTGAATATCAAGCTCCTGTGAAAAAAAAAAAAGAGATAGCGTTTACCCAGCACCCTCTGGCTCCTGTCTTCTCACCCAGAGGGGAAGCGGTCTGTTCCTTTTGCTACAGACTTGCCTGACGAAGGTCATGTCCTTTGGCAAATACTGTATTTTTGCCTAGACAATGTTTACTCGGCTTGGATGACCAATATGATGTAATTGTGCTGGGGGGGAAAAGGACAATCGTTCATGATGGATGACACACGTGCGATAACTACTCATGATCTGCAAACGCGTCACGTCGCCATCTTCCATGATTGAAAGAGGCGGGCAGATTAAACAGGTTATTTTATATACTGTGCTGTATATTGGTTGGTATATATTTGTACACTAAGCACAAAGTCTATTCAAGTTGCTGAGCTTGTTGTACGCTTCTTCTTTTCTCCTGAAGCTTTTTACTCAACAAAACTTTAGTTATTACGCCTGAATATTTTTTTTCCCCTATGTTTATCGGCTTGAATTGAAGTCTGAGTGGGTGTTAGGGGATAATGTACGGAGGGAATGAAAGGGCTGTGTGTCTGTGTGTGGGGGTGGGTAGGTGGAACGTGAGCCATCAACGTGTTGTCAATCAATATATCGAGCGCATGAACTTACAACAGGGTCAAGCATCTTCATATTGAAGCTATTAGACCCAAAAATCCCATCTACAGTATATAGCCTACTGTATCCGCAGCCTACAGATATACAGCAAATGTTTAAAACAAACACGTAGGAGTGTTTTGTTTTTTTGTTTTTTTTAACCCAGTGATCTTGTTTGAGTCTGTAACCCCGTTCCAACGGATTTTATGCAAAATGCTGGCCATTAAAAACATCAGACAAAGCAATGCTGACACCAAGTGCTCAGTGGTGGATGTGCAGATGTTAACGTCAGGACCGTCATCTGTTTTTATTAGTTAGATATGCCAGGTTTGATATACATTAACTGTAGCAGTTCAAATAAAACAGAGTCATCTCAAACTTTTACTTTTCTGGATGGAGATTAAAACTTTTGAGAGAAGAACTGAATCAGCAGCGGGTTTAAGCTTTGCCAACCTGCTATAACCAGCCAGATTTCTTCATCGGTATCATTTCACTGCATCCATCTGGGCATGGGACGTCGTATCATCCCAGACCCTCTGCGGCTTCTCGGTTTTTATTTATCCGGGCTGAGATTTCCGAGCGTTTTCAAGCTCTATTTGTTTCAACAAACTGTGACTCTTTGATTTACTGTATCTAATTAGCTCCCACTCATAAATTGAATCAGATGGTGCCGTTTATGGTTGGAGCATCTGTCTGTGGATGCGGTGGCCCTGGAGATCCCAAGCCCGAAATCGCTGGAGGCCACAGGATTAGTTCTCATTTTTTCCCCTAGCAGATGGTAAGGGAGATTGTCGTCTCTTTGTTCCTCATCACTCTGTGCTTCTCTAGAATGGAAAGTGTCCAAAGCAATAAATAGCGCTCATTACTCTGGCACGATGTTACTACTGCATAGAGACAGTCCCATTGAATTAAAGTATTCGTCTTTTGTCGGGAGATTTGAGACTTTTTTTTGTGCCCTCTTTTGCACTTACCATTTTATTCTGTAAACATTTATTACCTTACATTTCAGGAAGTAGATTAATACAAGCAGAAAATATATATGGATATGCACAGTAGTTATGATTCTTTACTAATGGATACTCTGCATAAAGTATAATCCCTATAAACATAGTGTCAATAGAAAACACATAATCTCTAAAATGACCCAATGCATAATGTTGAGTAAAACTTAATGGGCTTTTTTTTTGTTTGTTTGTTTGTTTGTTTTTCATGTGAAAATCCTCTATTCGGTTCTATTAATAACTTTAAATACATGTATAGTTCGTTCCATGAAATCAACACAGACTACATTTTCCTTAAGCAGACTCCCTCAAGCAGCCCTGCACGTACGGCAGAGTTGTTATCTTATTACACGCATGGTGATTTCCTGAGATCGCCGCTGCGTGTGAGTGCTTTCAGATGAAGATATCAAACACATGAGCAGACCACGATGATTCATTTATCTCTTTATCCTGCTTCACGTGTCCCGCTTTTATCGAGGCCTTAAAATGATATCCGTGTTACAGGAAAATATTTTAGATTTGATTGTTCGAAAATTTTTTAAACCACACTGAAGTATAAATATCTAAAATATAATATTGACTGTTCTGTTTGAGGAATCTGTTCCTGCTGTACATGAGCGGGAGTGCAGTTTACGACAAAGTGCTTCCACACATACACACATACATGTGTGCATCTTGGAATGAAAAACAATTTCTTTATCAAATTCTTGGAAGTTGTCGTTCAAACAGTTCTGCAAATCCGACAGGCCGGTAGAGCGTTTAGATTAATCAACAAATGTTTGTTGTTTATCAAAGAACAGTCTCTCGGAGAGCACTTCTCAAATACTCATCAGGGGGCATGAAAGGCGAAGCAGCGTTTGATCGCTGATTGCTTTGGCAATTGCTTTCCAAGATCGATATGTTTGAACGTAGGGGGCCGAGAAAAAAAGTCCCCAGCTCCATCAGGAGCAGTTCATCACTCTGACATCGCCACAATTCCATAAATTCCTCTCTTTTTTACTCTTTAAGGAGAAGTGTGACAGTATGTGGACATGGGAATCCGGAGACAATCTGGAAAAATTCTAATAATGTTACAATAATAACATATATAATATTTTCTAGTTATTTCATATGCAGTTCACAAATTCATGTACATACAGGTCAAGAGCCACAGTGACTTGTCCGGTGGGCTGGTTTGAGATTGTCAGAAACTGCTGATCTATTCGGATTTTCAACCTTGTGTTAAAAAAAAGAAAAAAGACAGCCAGGCATTGAGGGGTCGATCTGCCCTTGTGAAACCTTGGTGATGAGAAAGGTATCTGGCTTTTTGAGGTTGCTCTGATAACATCAGTGTAAGAATCTGATAGGTCAGGTTGGTTATATCTTAACCCGACTTAATCCTTATCCTGGATGGGGGAATCAGAGCATAAAGGACTGACTCAGTGTTACTACATTTAATGCAGATGTAAAAGTATTTTATTTTTACATAAAATAGTATCATTTCTTTAAGAATAAATATACAGTCGTAAATATACAGGTTTCTGTTTTCAGCTTGCTTCATCCATTATACAGCATCATACTGTAGAGGCATTGCAGTATTTATTTATTTATTTCCTTATTTATTTTATTTCAAGTTCTAGAAATTTAGTCTTCAGGAAACTTGTTTGTTTTGTTTGAAATTTCATACTAAATAATTAAGTTCATAAGCAGTGTAGGTCATTTGTTTTGACTACGTTCAAGTGATGTCATTTCCAATTTATGAATAAAAGAAAGGTTTTGTCTGCACATCGGTCAGAACTCGGTCTGACAACGATATCTTTACATTTCATACATTGGAGGAGCAGAGACCAGCCTCAGAAAATAAAATGTCTTGTCTGTTTTGTCTGTGTGTCTGTATATCGCTATGTCTGTCCAGCTGATTTTGTCACAAAATCAATGTGACAATAACAAAACTGGCTCGACAGAATTTAATGAAACTTCCTTCTCCAGTTCTTCGATATCTGCCTAAAGTTAAATCTGCACCTTAAATTAAATCTAAATATTGAGAAGGGACTTCAGGAGCAGTTTTGTGCCAGATTATCTCAGGGGGGCGTGGTTATATGCCACAGAAATGACTGTACAGTAATGCTGCTGCAAAGCACCCAAATCATCATTGAGCACAAATAAATGCCCAACACAGCATAGCTTACCCCCCAAAAAAATATCATATAACTTTTGAAAAGTAAATTTTCAAAGTTGAATGGACAGATCATTGTATGTTTTTTCTTCCTATGGGAAGTTTAAAACCAGTTTGTTTCATATGTTCAGAAACCACGGTGCTATTTAAAGCAGTAATGTGAAACACATGTCGTTAGAACAAACATATCCGCAGTGAGGGTGTGTACTGTAAAATACCCGAAATGTTGAGTCAAAGTGATGTAACGTACAGTCATGTAATAATTAACTTTAAATAGGGAGTGTGTAACAGGGAGAAATCTTGTTGGTTTTTTAGGTGACCAGTTTACCAATTAATTCATTAAAAATCCTACAATGTGATTTTCTGGATTTTTTTTTTCTTATTTTGTGTCTCATAGTTGAGGTATACCTATACAGTATGATGAAAATTACAGGCCTCTCTCATCTTTTTAAGTGGAAGAACTTGCACAATTGGTGGCTGAATAAATACTTTTTTGCCCCACTGTATACAGTATACAGTGGTGTGAAAAACTATTTGCCCCCTTCCTGATTTCTTATTCTTTTGCATGTTTGTCACACTTAAATGTTTCTGCTCATCAAAAACCGTTAACTATTAGTCAAAGATAACATAATTGAACACAAAATGCAGTTTTTAAATGAAGGTTTACGTTATTAAGGGAGGGAAAAAAACTCCAAATCTACATGGCCCTGTGTGAAAAAGTGATTGCCCCCCTTGTTAAAAAATAACTTAACTGTACTCACACCTGAGTTCAATTTCTGTAGTCACCCCCAGGCCTGATTACTGCCACACCTGTTTCAATCAAGAAATCACTTAAATAGGAGCTACCTGACACAGAGAAGTAGACCAAAAGCACATCAAAAGCTAGACATCATGCCAAGATCCAAAGAAATTCAGGAACAAATGAGAACAAAAGTAATTGAGATCTATCAGTCTGGTAAAGGTTATAAAGCCATTTCTAAAGCTTTGGGACTCCAGCGAACCACAGTGAGAGCCATTATCCACAAATGGCAAAAACATGGAACAGTGGTGAACCTTCCCAGGAGTGGCCGGCCGACCAAAATTACCCCAAGAGCGCAGAGACAACTCATCCGAGAGGCCACAAAAGGCCCCAGGACAACATCTGAAGAACTGCAGGCCTCACTTGCCTCAATTAAGGTCAGTGTTCACGACTCCGCCATAAGAAAGAGACTGGGCAAAAACGGCCTGCATGGCAGATTTCCAAGGCGCAAACCACTTTTAAGCAAAAAGAACATTAAGGCTCGTCTCAGTTTTGCTAAAAAACATCTCAATGATTGCCAAGACTTTTGGGAAAATACCTTGTGGACCGACGAGACAAAAGTTGAACTTTTTGGAAGGTGCGTGTCCCGTTACATCTGGCGTAAAAGTAACACAGCATTTCAGAAAAAGAACATCATACCAACAGTAAATTATGGTGGTGGTAGTGTGATGGTCTGGGGTTGTTTTGCTGCTTCAGGACCTGGAAGGCTTGCTGTGATAGATGGAACCATGAATTCTACTGTCTTCCAAAAAATCCTGAAGGAGAATGTCCGGCCATCTGTTCGTCAACTCAAGCTGAAGCGATCTTGGGTGCTGCAGCAGGACAATGACCCAAAACACACCATCAAATCCACCTCTGAATGGCTGAAGAAAAACAAAATGAAGACTTTGAAGTGGCCTAGTCAAAGTCCTGACCTGAATCCTATTGAGATGTTGTGGCATGACGTTAAAAAGGCGGTTCATGCTAGAAAACCCTCAAATGAAGCTGAATTACAACAATTCTGCAAAGATGAGTGGGCCAAAATTCCTCCAGAGCGCTGTAAAAGACTCGTTGCAAGTTATCGCAAACGCTTGATTGCAGTTATTGCTGCTAAGGGTGGCCCAACCAGTTATTAGGTTCAGGGGGCAATTACTTTTTCACACAGGGCCATGTAGGTTTGGATTTTTTTTCTCCCTAAATAATAAAACCCCTCATTTAAAAACTGCATTTTGTGTTTACTTGTGTTATCTTTGACTAATAGTTAAATGTGTTTGATGATCAGAAACATTTTGTGTGACAAACATGCAAAAGAATAAGAAATCAGGAGGGGGGCAAATAGTTTTTCACACCACTGTATATATGACACAGATTTTTTTATGCCTGTCTAAATATTTTCCAAATCAGATCTGAGTTACTTTTGAATATGGCCCTAGATCAGATATGTTGTACATAGGATACATGGCCATGCGAGTTGATCGAGAGCAGAATTCATGTGACTTTTTGACTCATGCGTAGGGTGCTGGCACCATCAGGCTGCATCAGTTCAGAGATTTCATTTCAACATGGGAGGACAGTGGAGAATGTAGTCAAAGTAGGAGGCAAAGTGAAATCAGTGAGTAGTCAATAATAGCTAGACATTCAGGGCAATGAGTCTGTTCAAGCAAAACTGGAGGGAACCTATAGAAATAGGAAATGACAAAATGTGGCAATAACAAATTTGTCTGGAATGCCACTGAAATCTAAAGAAAAATATCGATGTGCACATTAATGCCTTTTTTGAGGACACTCACGTTCAAGTATCTTGTAAATATGAATGTGAAACGTCATAATCAAATCTGATCAGACACAAAAATCTTAATTGAACAACATGGCTTATAATGTGAACGTAGTGAATGCCAATGGATTGATTTTTTTCGATAAATAATAATCATTTAACTTGCTTTTATTCTACTCTGAAGTGTAATATGACACATGATCTAGGATTAGCCTCAAGCTTAGCGCAGTAGTAGCTCAGTGATTAAGATTTCAACCTATCCATTTGAAGCTCATGGGCTCCAACCCCAGTTCAACCCGTCTGTCTCACTGCTCAGATATAATGTAATAAGTTAAATGTTGGCATGATTGGATATTTGTTTATTACAAAATGAATGTAAATTTATTCCCACTAATACACTGTTCAATAATAAACCCCCTGACAGTTAATTAATGTAAATTTACACTGACAGCTTTTACAGAGTAGGCCCTAGATCAACCATGACCATGGTGAACTGCTTATGGATACTGAATAAATGACACCTCTTAATTGAAAGACCCTATTTTACACATACTTTCATGTTATTTAGACACCTCGCTACAGAATCAAGTTGGAATTCCTTTAAGGGAAGTATGACGTTCCTCCAGTTTCCCTTGCTGTGTTTATTTAAGTGGATGACAAGCTTAGCGACTAAACTGCAAGCCTGCCAGCTCTTTTTTTCCCACAAGGGATCGATACTCTTTAATTATAAATGCGCTCATTAATTGATCGCTTCAAAATGAGAGCATGTTTCTGCACCGCATTACATTTTGAGCGTTCTGACACAACATTAGTGTAGAGTACTTCTTCATGAATGGCTTACTTTTACACTGTTTTGAGAACAAAACTGTTCCTTCAAATAGAAGAGAAAATGGGAAGACACCAGATATCTGCACACTAGCAGTGGACTTCTGATAAGACAGTCAGGGATTCTATTAACTGTAAACAAAATGTATTGTTATAATTTAATTTGTTATATTAATATATATATATATATATATATATATATATATATGTGTGTTCAAGTCAAACTGGGACTAAGTGTTCCCTTTATTTTTTTGAGCGATATACAGTATAAATATATACACACTCAGCAAAAAAAGAAACGTCCTCTGACTTTCAACTGTTTTTACTTTCAGTAAACTTAATGTGTAAATATTTGTATGAACACTAAAAGAGTCAACACCATAAGACATAAACTAAAAATGTTTCACAATGTGTCCCTGAATGAAGGGAGGCTCAAAATCAGTCAGTACCAGTCAGTATCTGGTGGCCACCAGCTGCTTGAAGTACTGCAGTGCATCTCCTCCTCATGGACTGGACCAGATTTGTCAGTTCTTGCTGTGAGATGGAGGGATTGTGTGTTCCTGGTGTGACTCGGGCAGTTGTTGTAGCCATCCTGTACCTGTCACGCAGGTGTGATATTCAGATGTACCCATCCTGTGCAGGTGTTGTTACACGTGGTCTTCCACTGCGAGGATGATCAGCTGTCCTTCCTGTCTCCCTGTAGCGCTGTCTTAGGCGTCTCACAGTGCGGACATGGCGATTTATTGCCCTAGCCACATCAGCAGTCCTCATGCCTCCCTGCAGCATGTCTAATGCACGTTCACACAGATGAGCAGGGACCCTGGGCATCTTTCTTTGGGTGTTTTTCACAGTCGGTAGACAAGTCTCTTTAGTGTCCTGCGTTTTTAGAACTGTGACCTTAAATGCCTACTTTCTGTAAGCTGTTAAGATCTTAATGACCATTCCACAGGTGCATGTTAATTAATTGATTATGGTTAATTGAACATGCATGGAAAACATTGTTTAAACCCTTTACAATGAAGATCTGTAAAGTTATTTGGATTTGTATAACATTATTGTTGAAATACACAGTCCTGAAAAAGGAACGTTTCTTTTTTTGCTGAGTATATATAATCCCCCCCCCCCCCCCCTTCAGATTCCCACGTCAATAGGTTGCATCCAAAAGAAATTAAGCCACCAAAATGTGCAGTTCCTCAAATGGACACTAGGAGCTGGCACTAAAAATGAAAACGTGGACACAGTTAACAACAGAAATAAACCTGTTTGCAGCCAGGCACAAAACCATGATTTGGTCTCCATAGCTAGATTTCACATTTCTGACAACTGTACAGTACATAGGGTGAATTTCTCATCAAATTACATTACGCCATAAATTTATGCATAATTGGCGGTGTGGCTAACTGAAATCATTGTAATTTAACTTATCACATGACATGTAGGAGCTGACGTTGGAGAACATGTAGGATATGAATGATTGAGTTCAATCAAAGGCAAAGTAATGTAAGCGTATTAATTAATGTTGGCACCGTAGCATTAGCTTAGCATTATAGCTAAATCTAAGACAATTAGCTGGTGGTAACAGCCATATTACGTTTGTTCCACTCATTTACCCGTTTATGGCAACAACCAGACCTCCCACAGTTGAGCTTTAAGCCTGCTCTTTAGAAAACCTGTGGGTGACATTACTGAAGGATTGTCCAGTTCTTATGCAGTCTATGGTAGCATCTTGTAGGTAGTTAGCTAATGTTTTTTTTTTAATCATTTGCTTTAGTACTTTCTGTATTTAGCAAGTTCACAAAAACAAGAATGAAATACTTCTGCAAACTATATAGAACCCCCCCCCCCCTCCTCCCGCCACCATTCCCTGCTTCCTGGGGAATGAATAGTCGTAGTGCAAGTCACTGTATACTGAATATTATAAGGAAAATTATGATGCCTGGGTAATATATGGTTATCCCACCAAGAATATTCAAAACTGTGAGAGCCTTACACATATTTTCTAGACACTTTTTTAGGGAAAAAAAATATTGTAATAAAACAGATTACCATTTTTGTGTTTATTCATAAACAGTGGCTTTTATTACAATTCCAAGGCAAAATCCAATTTGAAAAAAAAACAAAGTTAAATAAACCATCTTTTATGAAAAGTCGAACGTAGCTGGCTGCAACTCTGTGCTCGTTTATAGGAACATGAAAAAGTATAAGGAGGCATTTTGTGTACTGAGAAGAGAAATGAAAACAGAAAAACAGAAAGGCGAGGCTAGAGAGAGAATGTTTCAATAAAGTTTCAATTCCAACAAGCATGTTGAGAGAGCTTAGAACTTTCACAGACTATAAGGCCCAGACTCCGCCCCTGTTGGAGGTTATCTGGAGGGTATCTTACTTGCAAAGTGTGCAAGAGTTTTCTTCTGTGTCTTTTAAGGATTGGTGATTGCGCTAACACTAGCCACCAGGCATACGTAGTGGACGAGTGTTTGTCATTGTTAGAATCTGTTGCCATCACAGAACAAAGTCTAGCAAGGGTCACAAAATGCCAGGAGAGCTTCCAGGAGAGTTAATTATATGTCTAAATTCCATCAAAGTATATATCGTTAAGTACCAACTAGTTAGCTGCAGTTTTACCCACCTTCTTCATCTTGTTGAGGCATGTATGATGATGAATGATGTCCCCAATGCAAAACCATCAGCTCCACCATGCCTGATGTGTATAGCTACAAATAGCTTTAAAAGGCTAGCCAAGAACATTATCTGCTCCTTCGTAGCAAAGAACCAAATTGCAATTTAAAACCACATCCACTGACGAATTTAGTCCAGCATTTAACACCACAGATCCATCCAGGACAATCGTTACACTCTCTGACTGTGGACTCGACATCATCCTGTACAGATGGATTATAAATTTCTTGATGGGCAGACAGGTGGTGAGTCAGCCGTCACTTTTCAGAGTCAGTCACTCTTATCACCAAGTTTGCCATCTGTAAAACTGCACCTGATTCCAGTCTTGTCAAGTCAGCAAAACTTTCCCTGAATGTTGACAACATGAAGAAGCTGGTGAATGAATTTTGGAAAGCAGTGCAGCATGAGGTCCACTCAAAGGGAGCTTGTGTAGAGAACCCAGGAACACTGCACACATCACCCAGGGTGGCCTTGGTCAGTGCACACCGAGATGGTTATTAAGAATGCGTCACAGCATCTTCAACCATCGTAGACTAAGGACCTCTCATCTCATCAGGGCCAGGAGTAAATCGGTTGTTTAAGTGTTGGACTGCTGATCAGTAGGTCCCTGGTTTGAGCCGCGACACTATCAGGTTACCACTTCACCCCAAGTGCTCAGATACAATCGGACATCCAGCTGGCAACATGACCCTGTAAGTAACTGCCACAGAAACGACGGATATATTGATCCCTATTTTCGATCCGACATTTTCCATGCAGTGAAGCAGATAGACAGGTAGGAAGACAATCACGTACTCTATTCACACAAACCACAGCCGGTCCTCACAGTTCTCACAGCAAATGCTACCGCAGCATTAGAACTGATACAGAGCATCTCAAGGGAAGCTTCCTTCCACAAGCTCTTATTTCTTTAATCTCTATTCATGGACACACAATCACACACCCAACTCCGTCTACAACAACCTTGACTCTTTTAATATATCTCTGATTCCATCAGCACAAATATCACATACACACCAATTGTCTTTTAGGACTTTTGTTGCTTAATGAACTGTATTGTCCTACATATGTGTTTCTTCCATGTTCCAAATAATGAACCGGAACTATCCTGAAGAGTAAACCGGTAACCAATCCAGCATGTGTGTGTGTTGGTGAGGGAGAGAGAGAGAGAGAGTGAGAGAGAGAGAGAGTGAGAAAAGATATCATTGCTCTCCACTAGAGGGAGGCAGAGAGTCAATTCCTGTTAATCCAGCTTCAGCGCTGATCCTATGGAGGACTAAACATGACATAATTATAAATAAATAAATGTGTGAATAAATAAGTAAATATAGAAATAAATAAATACATAAATAAATAAATGTGCATGGCTACCATCTACCCATGGCTACCATCTACGTAGTTAATGCCTTAACTACTGAGCTACCCCTGGCCCCCAGGAGTAGTACACGCCTGACCATGCATATAACAATAAAAGATAATTGTAAGATTTTTATTGAACAAACTATCTAAAATAAAAGAGTGAGTTTTAGAACTAGCAATTTATTTGGGCTTGTTTGAGAACCCTGCAGCTCACAATGGGGGTCAGAAGATTAAGAAGTTGATTGATTAGGAAGAAGTACAACTAACCAGGACATTGAGCTCATGGAGCCCTCTAGAGGGCATAGTGTTTACTGCTACATGCTGTTGTGACAGTGTGAACACAGTGTGAAGTCTGCTATTGTGGAAATAACTGTAGACAGTAGAAAGGCTCTTGCTGCGTAACAATGGTGCTTTGCATTAATGACACTGTGTGTCTCCTTGTTTTCCGTGCGGCTGCTTAATTATACACAAAGCTGTCGACTGGGCTCTTTAAGGATAGAGCTGAATGGAAGCTTCATGCCAGACTTCATGGTTTTCAAGTGTTTTAATTGAAATGTCAGCCAGACAACAGAACACACAGAACATGTCCTTCCTGATGATAAGTGGTGTTGTGTGTTGTATTCAATTGTGGCCATCGAATGAGTGTAATGAAATTGAATTAAAGCATTTCACTGCATATTATACTGTGTATGATTGTGTATGTGACTAATAAAATTTGAATTTGAAAAATTTGAATTTGAATGTAACATCAGCTGTATAATTTTCTGATGTACACGCAGAGGTCATAACTATTTAACATTTTGTCCTTTTGTATTCTTGTTGAACCTGTTGCTACACTAATTACTATAAACGAATTAGACACACGCAACATGGTAATTAAACACTGGCCTAAAACTAATTATATATTCACCCTTGCTGATGAACATTTATTGTGCATTTAGATCAACATGCAGTTTGCAGATGATAATAATAACTTGTTTATTTGATTGTTTTGCATCATTTCCAAACAATTTCTTCCCCTCCTAAAAGAAATATGAACAATTCTTCAATATGACTTCGCAAAAATAATACTTTCCTCACAAGGCAATATAAGTTGTGTTTTTATTTAAAAGTATACAAAAAAAATTATTATAAAAAAAACTGGACACTGTAAATAATGAAACTTTATTTCTTTAAGGGTTAAACAGTTTAAACAAGTTAAACAAGAAATATCTTTCACAAAGATTCACTTTTTAATAAAATCTATATAGAATTCAAAACCTTTCTGTACTTTACTGTAATCTCTATGCATTGCATGTTAATGCTAATGTGTTGTATGCAATGCTTCTGTTGGGAATAAAGGAACAGTTTGACAACAAAATACAATATCTCTTTTTTGGTACTTAAATTAGTCTGGTCATATAAGTGTAAATGTTGAATTGTTTTGCAAAATGCTATAACTCCACCTACTATACTTTGGTCCAATGGATGAATCAACCTGCATGTAAATATCCAGATTTGTTGGATATTTTTTTTGTATAGGAAATTCATTCTTTTGTTGTGTTTTTGTAGTTTTGAGTCATGACAGTCACTTGAAACGAGGATAAAAAGTGTTGTGTTGTACACAACCGTTTTATTACAAACATTGTTCATCATGGCAAACATTAAAAACAACAATACAGAGAACGGAGAGAACCTGCAAACTCCATGCACATAGCAGACATATCTGGTTGTATCAAAAATAACATTCATATATCATATCCAGATATCATATGTCTCTTGTATACAAAGTGATCTCCTGCATCTCCTGCTTATCTGTCTTTTGTAAATATTGCTTTTGAAATAATTGAAGTGCATCATGGTTCCTACATGGGGCCAAATCAGTGTTTACTGAAAAGAAGAATACATAGTGAATCAAAAGGTTTTGTTATAGATAAGCTTGTGTACATGTGGACAATAACTTTAAAACATTTACTGAACATCCCAAAATGGATTTTCTCATTTTACTGTCAGACTGATCAAATTTTCCTGATGGTATAAACCTGAAGTGTAAGTGCTGCTTCCAACTTATAGCAGTGCAATTGTGTTCCGTCACTTGAAAATGAAGAAAAACTAAAATTGAGCATTTATTACTTCGCATGTGGCAACATATTTAAAATACAGCTTTTCTTAAAAAAAAATAATAAGTAAGGAGGTATCTAATGTCATGAAATGAACCAAAAACTACAGTATGTGCTTCAATAGTGTCCTTTTAAACATATTTCAAAGCATGCTATGAAACAGCTGAGGTAGAGACACATTCCTAGGAAGAGGATCCACCGTACGATGCTCCATATTTCGGAGGGGAACCACTCAGTGATGTAAATCTCTCTAAAAAGTAAATTAATAAATAAAGAAAGTGATGCATATTAAAAGGAAAGTGATGCAAATTTAAAATGTACTCAGGCTTTAAATGTTAATTCTGAATTACAGCATCATATCTGACATACTGTGACACGGTTTCATGCTCAATTTCTGTCAATTCAGTGGTTTTCAGTGTCGTGTGCATTGTTGATGTTGTTATTGTGGTCGTCCTGAAAGTTGTTAAGACACATGTTGTCAGCGGCTGAGTTGTCGTCTCTCTGACATTTTGTGGTGACTCAGTCACAGAGCAATGCTCAGCTTCTTCTGTGGAAAAAAAAAAAAAAAAAAAAAAAAATATATATATATATATATATATGTTTATATATTTGCTTACGAATGGAAACTGTAACCTCTCAAGCCAACACCACATGAGGAAAGGCATTTTTATGAACCTCCAACCTCAAACAAACTTCATATCTGGTTTCACAGATTGTGCAAAATAATAATAATGAAAAAACCTTTATAATGTTTGTTTTTACATTATATAATATATTTGTGTTTTAATGAGAAAATGTTAGAAGGTGAAATCATTAATGATTTGCTTAGTTGTTGATACTTCATGCGGTTGAAAAGGAGGTGTAAGTCTGTGGCTACAGTATTTTGCTTGGTGATTGCTAGACTGTTACAGTATATGATCGCTATTTCACTTCAAGTGGTTCATATGGATTTCCGTATTAGTTGCTCTACAATCCCTGTTAGTTTCCAGGCTGTAGTTGAGCAGCTGCTGTGGAATTTCAGATAATTGCTAGCTTACTGTATTCCAGGAAGCGGCTAGGATGGTTGTAGCCTGTTTTAGCCTGTTTTAACTGGTTTCAGTACCATTACCAAAGGTTTACCAAAACACACCTTCTAATTCCATTCCAAAAGTCTTTGTTGATTTTTATTTCTTTCAACATAAAAATTTGATCCATATGAAAAATAGAATGTTCACACTATAAAGCCAGAACAGTTGAACCTTGGATTACGAACACTACTTGGTCGTCTCCCTGATAATAAGATGATGTACAAGAGTGAACACTGTGAAAAAAATATTACTCATCTTTTATTTACATTTGAACAAAAAGTGGCAAAATTATTTATACCCTTCTCAATAAACAATATAAAAAACCTTTATTGGCAATCAAACGCTTCCTATAATCGCTGACCAGCTTTTTGTACGTCTCCACTGGTATTTTAGCGATGACCTCCAACTCTTTTAGGTTGGAGGGTCTCCTTTGCATCACCCTGATCTTCATCTCCCTCCACAGATTCTCAATTGGATTTAAGTCAGCACAAGTCTGGCCGGGCCACTGCAAAACGTCAATGTTTTTGTCTGCCAACCAATGTTTTGTCTGCTTTACGGTAAAAAAAAATGCTGGTTGAAAGTAACTTTTTAAGTCAGAATTTGCCAGGGGTATGAATAATTTCGGGCTTGACTGTAATAAACATGAAAATTAAAGCTTGCTACACTATACAGTATATAGCATTGGATTACGGTTTACAAGGTCCCAGGTTCAAATCCCACAACCACCACGTTGTCCCTGTTGGGCCCTTGAGCACGGCCCTTAACCCTCAACTGCTCAGGTGTACACTGAGATAAAAAAAAAAAAGTCGCTTGGATCAAAGAAGGACAAATGTCTAAATGTAAATATTGTAGTTTATTAATTCTGATATTAAGTTGCCTTAACACCTGAATTAACAGGTAACTTTCGTTTTTTTTATTTAGTAAAATTTTATATTACATATAAAATTAAAATAATTTTATATTCAGTATGTCAAATTAACATAACTACGCTCAGGATGTGACAACCATGACAACTGTTATTATGGCGTCAAAACATTTAAATCATATAATTTTGATGTTTATGTATATATAATTATAAATTAAAATATAATAATTATACACTAATGAAATGATTCATGTGTAAAGAGGGCAGAATTTCCACTCAAGTGAGATACGCAAGTAGAACAAAACGATTGTGTCGATTGATTGATTTATAGTCATAATTTATTGTAACTTAGACATTATATCAACATGTAGAAGCTACACAAGGTCGAAATCATACTGATTGCAGTTAGGACTGTGTGATTTTATAGTGAATTTTAAAATTAACTTTTATACAAAAAAAATTATTAAAGGATATAATTTTAAATGAATATCATTTTTAAAAAATAATTTGAGCTGAAAAATTTGCGTGACCAAACAATTTGCTGTTTTTTTTAATTATAATTTCATTTCATTTTATTTGGGGACAATTTTTTGTTTTTAATTATTAAATTATATTAAGAATTTATGAGGTTTTAACATAATTTTTCTACTTCTCATAATTATAAATCTATAATTAATTTAGCAAGCTTTAAGCAGGCTTATGCATTAAGGTAATGATACTAATTACGGTATAATAATACATTAAAGACTTTAAGGTTAACTTGTCAAACCTGTTCTAACTAACATTGCTACTAAAGCCACTGTTTCGAGGAAACAACAACCACAATTTAAAACACACTTCTCTGACGATTGCATTACTTTCAGAAAACTTGTGTGAGAAAACTTTGGGATTTGTGGAACTTGTGGGATTAAACCAGATCTTGACGATGGCCCCCTCAACCCCCACCTTCATTTTACACTTATTCAGAAGAAACATTTGCTTACCTGCAGATATAATTAACTGCATGGATATGCGTACGTGACGACTGACTCTTTCAATCGCGCACCAGTACCATCCACTATCCGCTACTTTAGCCTTCTCCATGTGAATGGTGAAAAACCCACTTTTTTTATCGTCACTTATCTGAAGAGGTTCATAGAAAGGCAGAGACTGACTCGTCCTTAAGAGAACTTTGCAGTGATTAAAATAGTAGCCTTCGCACCAGTATTTCACATGGTCCCGGTAAAATGGATGATAGTGACAGGTGATGTGAACGGATCTGCCTGCACATTGCTTCACTTCATTAGGCCCTGTGAGAGTGGAACCTCCTACAACGGAATACAAAGAGTCATTACAGGACTATAACACGCGTCAAATGTAGCACTAAGTGACGTGTTTATGGCATGACTTACCCTTTTGTAGAAAAAGCAGAAGAACTAAGATCATTTTAGAGACGACTTGATCATCTCAGCTGCTGCCAAATGAGACTTCGGGTGTAGAATGGGACAAAAGAGAAAGGCAGTGCTCACACACCTTCCTGTTGTTGTGTGCGAGGTCAGCCGTATTGTGGCGACTCACACAGGAAGGGGACCCACGTGCGAGGCAAGATTTAGAAGGTTGAAACACAGGAAATGTGGTACCTTTTCAATACCAAGAAAGTGTATTACAGAAACGGACCTTCTCAGTAGTTGTGGTCGTGTCTGAAATAAAAAAACAAGTTTCTGATGCTTTGGCACGAACGGGTGAAATCTGTACACTCGTGTTAGAATAAATAAAATTAAGTCAGATAAATCATGTCATTTTGTTTGTCTCCCTTAATGTGACATATCGGCCAATAAAATTCAAATGCAAACTAAAAAGCAATAGAAAAAATGTGTTCAAGTCAAATCAGGACTTGTGATGAAATTTCATGTGCATGAAGATATAAACTGATTTTCATTTCCATAAGACTTCCAGCACAGTACGGTGATGAGACTCTTACATTATTACATTATTACATTGAATGGTGCAAACATCTTAAAGAAGACTGTAGGTTTTATGAAGGGTAAATTTTACCACTACCAGAATATGTGAATGAAGTTGCAAAAATGTAAAACTTACAAAATGAGCTTATTATTATTATTATTATTATTATTATTATTATTATTATGTCATAGAAAGAACCAAAAACAACCATAGAAACATGTGATTGTGTCTATATATCTGGGTGCTTTTGTGACCCAGTTCCTAATATTTTGCTCAGTCGTATTTGGGGAAATTGGTTGAAATGGACTAAAATACTATGCACTTCAGTATATTGAATATTTTTTGCTGAATAAATTATATGTCATTCTATACTGCACAATCCTGTATATATTTTTTTATAAAAATTTAAATTATAAAAATAAATAAAAACAGCAAAACAAATAATGGCTAAAATGCTCTGAGCTTTAAGAGTTACAGGAGTTCTTGGTAGGCCAGATCATGCCTCCGGAGTACTGAGAAAATGTTCTACCTTGGTGGTGTCCGAGCACTAGTGAAACACTGGGATAAGTGCATTAGTGTAGCCTGGGATTATATATAGAGAAATAAAGGGAGTTTTTACTCTCATATTGTGTTTTTATTATTATTCTGCATAATCAAAAGCCCCAGTTTGACTTGAACATTCTTGAAACCTTTTCAGCAAAGCATGTGACTGTGCTCAGAATTATATGTTCGAGCATTCATGCGTAATTATCAAACAGCTGTTAGCAAATATGTTGGATTTTGATTAACTGTATGACATCATCTTGATTTTTGCTGAAACAATGGTTTACGAAAAGCTTCCAAATGAGTTTGAATGGGATCTTATTGTTGAAAGATATTGATCAAGAGTGGGGTAAAAATGCAAATAGATGTACCATGGAACAATTTGAGGAATACAGTGATATTATTACCGAGAACTAGGTGTCCCTGAAAAATAGACAAAAGTACAATAAATAAACTCCTCACCTTTAAACCCCTGCCCCCTATGTTTAAAAACAAAAGCTTACTGTATCACCTAAAGAAAACTATATCAATGGTAAAGCATGGTGTGTGGCTTTTTCTTTTCAGCTGGGCCTGGGGTTTCATTCAGAATAAATCTTCCATCACCTTTCATTCTATTCTTACTTTAAGCCATCAAATGAAAATCTTCTTTATAGGATGGTCCAGTCATACCCTCGACCTACAGAATAATTTGTGGCCTGTGTAATGACTTAGAAAATCACCGTGCACAGGAAATCCCCCTAGATTGATTCATTTTTGGTAAAGAAAAGTAAAGTAAAATTCTCAAATCAGGTTAATAGGCTCTGCACACTTTCTGTAAAAAGGAAAGTGTAAAAAGCTTCACTAAAATGTTATGTCTTATTATTAATTTATCTGTAAAACCTGTAAAGGAGATCAATCAGTAACTTCTCTGAATTGTTCAGTAAAACTACTAGGACAAGCACAGAGTGTGGAATTTCAGTCGGAATTCAGGTCTCTATTGAAAATGTAAGATTTTCATGAAATAATATAGGAAAGGTCTCAAATCACTCTTACTTATATTACAGATTATATTCTAGACAGTCTGTATTGCTACACTGAGGCAGTGCTTAATGGATGATTAATGTGTTTTATTAATGAAGGTCTTTCGAAAGATTGTGAATGACATCTAGTGGGCATGTTGTGGCAGCTCAAGTCTTATAAGTCTATGATCAAATCCTGTTTTCTCAGAAGCTGACTAAGTGATCAAGAAGAGAAAGATCACAGTAAGTACGTCACTGTGCCTCAGGCTGTAGATTGTGAGATTTTGGACATATCCATGCACAATGTGTTGCAATAATAAGAAACGTTTCAGACATTTTTACGTTTCCTGTTAAGAGCACTTATTACTGAAATCTTGTGACAATATATTAAGGAACAAACTTGCTTTAGTATGTAATAATTAAATATATAGAAACAGCTCGCATGAAAATGAAATCGTAATTTTGGATTAGACCATAATAGATTACAGTAAAGGCTAATAAAGTTTTTTTTTTTAATTGTGCATTTCTATACATTTCATGGAAAGATCCAATGTTGTAGTAAATTTATATAGTGTTTATATTCACTCACTGAACATTTTATTAAAAACGTTTAGGATAATTGCATTTGCGCAGTGATTTAATTAGACAATCATGTGACAGCTGTGCAGTGGATAAAATGATGCAGATATGGGCCAGCAGTTTTGGGCAACAACTGCATCAGCCATCAGGATGGGAAGCAAATGTGATTTCAGTGAATTTGACTCTGGCGCAACTGGTGGTACCAGATGGACTGGACTGGTTATTTCTATAACTGCTGATCTCCTGGGATTTTTACACAGAACAGTCTCTAGAATTTAAGCACAATAGTGCGATAAGGAAAAAAACATCAGAGTGGCAGTTCTGTGGATAAAAATACTTGTGCAGTATCAGTTGATTTCTACTGAAGAGCAAAGATGGTAGGATTTTAATTTGAACAGAAGAATACATTCATGGTGCCCTAAGTCCCCTCTGATAGGCTCCAGGCCCCACGCGACACTGTATACATGATACAGACCATAAGTCAGTGAGTGATTATATCATAGTTTATTTGCTTAATGTCCACCAGGAGGCAATATAGTTGCAATTAATGCAATTTTTTTAAAGGTCTTAGTTCAATTGCATTTGACCTTTCACAATGATTTAATGTTAAACCTGTCATACTATTACACATACATTTCAAAATCTATGCTATGACAGAAGATAAACTAAGAGAATATAATGAATTGTACACAGATACTAACTTAAAATGTATACTAAACAATCTGTTTCATTAAATCATTCTCAGGTGTGCATGTATGAGCTATGTTTTATAAGACTATGTAAAACAAATTGTACTATATGGTGGGACTGTGACCTCACACCTCCGGTCTGTGTGCTTGAGGATTACATGTTCTCCTTGTGATGGAGGGTTTCTTCCAGGTAGTCTGGTTTCCTTACACAGCCCAAGGGCATGTGGTGTAGGAATTTCCAAATTGCCTTTATTGTAAGATTAGTTGTGTGCTGGCCTGCTGATTGTTAGATGTTTGGGTTCCTCAGCAACAAAACTTCCTCTGTAGGAATAACTGCTGACCATCACTTAGCAACCCTGGCTTGAGTGGATACTACTGAAGTTAATCTAGTGATTTTGTTGTAAATCATGTTATGCATAATTTTGGATTTTATATAGGATATGAAGACAGAAACTTTGTTAGTGTTGTAGGCTTACAGTAGGTGTGCATTATAGATAATACAAGGAAGTGTTCAAGTCAAACCGAGACTGATTGTGCAGTATAACAGAAAACTCCCTTTATTTCTCTACATAAACTCCAGCTATGATGCTTGATGGATTCCATCAAGGTAGAAAGTTTTCTCATCAAATGTTTGCCTCCCAGGAACTCCTTTAATGGCCCAAATATGGAAATGGCTTGTAGCGATGTCAGGACTGTAAATTTGGCAATAACTCCCAGCTGAGTTCCTGTCATGTGCTAGTGGTGTCTTTTGTGTACAGTTCTCATCGAAAGATGCGTCTCTTCCTCAAGTTGGCGACAAGTTATCCGTCAGTTGTTCACAGAACGTTCACAGGAGCGCCTGCAGAGGTCTTCGATCCACTTCAGTCAGGATCGTCATTCACGGACGAACAGCCTTCGTTAAATCGTTTGCATCGGTCAAATGTTTTACTGCGGCTAAGAGTCTCATCAAGTCAATTTTAAGTAGGATTTGATTGTCATTTCAACAATATACATTGTTCAGTGAAACAAAACAATGATTCTCAGGACCAAAATGCTACATACTTAATTCATATCATGAACATCAACATCATTTACATTAGATTTCAAATTTTGTCAGCTTTGATAGATGTAGAGGAAAAAAAGTGAAACTAATGAAACTAGATTAAATAGTAATGCAGTAATAATTATTCACATTGATTGTGAATAATTCTATCTACAGAATTTTGGGTTCTTATTCACAACATATTCTGCTATTTTGCAAATATAAATCGGTTATATATCTTCATTCACAAGAAATTTTATCACAAGTCCTGGTTTACACAACTCATAGGTGCCCATATACTGTATATATTATCGACAATTATGATAATCCAACAATTATGTCCAGCCCATTTTTGGGTGACATTATGTCAAATTAGCTTTTTTTGTTTTGTTTTCATTCCAATACACACAAAGAGAATAAACATGTGTATAGCAAAACATGTGTTAATGGAATACTTTTCTCTTTTCTGTGAGAAATACTTGATTTTCTGGAAAAATTTCAGGGGTGCCAACAATTTTGGCCATGACTGTATAGTTTACCTAAATAATATATTACCTTTATATATATATATATATATATATATATATATATATATAAGTTGTATATAAGTTATATATAAGTTCATTATTTTCTGTAATGTACTGATAAACATTAGACTTTCATATATTTTAGATTCATTACACACAAACTGAAGTAGTTCAAGCCTTTTATTGTTTTATTCAAGATTCAAGATTCAAGATTCTTTATTTGTCACATGCATAGTTATACAAGTACAACACGCAGTGAAATGTATCCTGAACCGCTCCTACTTTGTGCAAATAACAAGAAACAAAAGAAAAGAAATAATCTATAAATAGAAATAGAAATTGAAATTTAAAAAAAAAAAAAAAAAGGTGCAAATGTAAACATAATAATAAAGTGTGTATCTGAGCAGGATAAAGGTGTTAGTGCAAGTGATGCTTACAGTCCAGACTAAAGTGCAGTGTGCAGTGTGGAATGTCAGCACAGCAGTGTGTGGGTGAACTGTTACCAGTCCTATGAATGGGAGAGTGGCCCATCATGGTTGAGGAGTCTAATCGCCTGTGGATAAAAACTCCTCCTGAGTCTCTCCGTTTTGGCCATAATGACCCGGAACCTTCTGCCTGAATGCAGAAGTTTGAACAGTCCGTTATTGGGGTGCGACAAGTCCTTAATGATACGAGCTGCCCTGGTTTTACATCTCCTGGTGTAGATGTCCTGCATGGAGGGGAGAGTTAACCTGCAGCAGCGTTCAGCTGCCCGGATCACTCTCTGGAGGGCTTTCCTGTCCTGTACACAGCTATTCCCAAACCAGGATGAAATGTTCTGTGTTAGGATGCTCTCAACAGCACCCGAGTAGAAAGCCTTAAGGACAGCAGGGGAAACCCCAAACTTCCTCAACTGCCTCAGGTGGTACAGACGCTGCTTTGCCCTTTTCGTCTGAGGACAGATATGCTCAGTCCATGTCAGATCCTCGGAGATGTGGACGCCCAAGTACTTAAAGCAAAAAAGTTTTAATATTGATGATTGTGGCATACAGCTCATGAAAACCCAAAATCCCTATGTTATGATTCTGATGTGCTTTGTTATTTGTATTTTGTATTTGTCTGTCAGATTTCTGTCTGCTCCTGTGTTGGACTTGTCTGTTTTAGGTGGGTGTGGCCTGTTAATCAGCTCGAGTTAACCTACTCGACATCATATCCTGATATAAGAACCACCCCAAACACTCAGCTGAGGCCCATTTTTGAGCCTCGTTGATTTTGACCTGTCGTGTGCTTGTATATGGAACGATATCGCGGACAATATTCAAATGCAATTGCAAATAGCATTTGCAATTGCGTTTCCCATATGTGGACGAACAAAGTGTGCCATAATTCAAATGCAATTGCAAACTTTGCATTACCGTTTGCTGATTCGCCTTTGCGAGCGCACACTGACTGCCAAATTTCAAATGAAAAAGAAAAGTCCATTTGCATTTGTATTTCCCAGGTCTTACACGTCATGAACCTGTCATATTTAAATATCAAAATCAATCACCACGTTTGCTTTTTCACTTTCTCTGCGCCGCGCGTCAAGCCGGCCAAAATTCAAACGCAATCGCTAATCCATTTGCAATTGCATTTCCAACACGTTACACAGAAACCTGTCAATCAGCGTCAGGGGCGGGTCTATACTGTGGGGCGGGATTGTATGGGGAGTGACGTCACTCGCACTCGCCGACCAAGAGGGGGATATTTGAGCACTGGAGGTGAACCGAGATTATCTCATTTGTTTATCAAGAAATAAACACACAAAAATGACAAATCGCATATTTTCTTGCTCCGGAGTGGACAGAGAAGTTTTTACAAATAAAAATATTTTTAGATCTTCTCCTGTTACAGCCTGCTGGAGCTAAATCTTTCAGAAACGCTGCGTACCGGTGTTATGCGCTAAAAAGCCTCCCTGCCACGGATTGCCCCCCCCCCCCTCCCCAACATAACCTCTATCAAATATTATATTACAACATAAATTAATAGGTTTATGATTTACAAATTGCACCAAACGAATTTGATTATAAAATAATCTATATAAAAAAAAAACACATGTAGTATAGGGGGAAAACATATTAATTATATATTATTTTCATATACAACCCCTGGCAAAAATTCTGGAATCACCCCTCTCAGAAGATGTTCATTCAAATGTTTAATTGTGTAGAAAAAAAAACAAGCACATACATGCCACAAAACTATTTTCACTCAACAATCCAAACTTCTGGCTGTATAAAACACTTTTTTTAAAAAACAAAGAAAGATAACTATAGTCAACGACAATTGTTTTAACAACTCAAACAGAGGAAAAAAATATGGAATCACCAAATAAAAACACTACTTGTACTTTGTTGCAGCACCTCTGGCTTTTATAACAGCTTGAATTCTCTGAGGCCTGGATTTAACTAATGTCAAACAGTATACTTCATCAGTCTGTCTCCAGCTTTGTCTTATTGCAGTTGCCAGATCAGCTTTGTAGGTTGGAGCCTTGTCCTGGACCATTTTCTTTCATTTCCACCACAGATTTTCAATTGGATTAAGGTCCGGACTATTTGCAGGCCATGCCATTGACATTATATGTATTTCCTGTAGGAATGTTTTCACAGATTTTGCCCTATGGCACGGTGCATTATCATTCTGAAAAATGATGCTACCATCACCAAACATCCTTTCAATTGATGGAATAAGAAAAGTGTCCAAAATCTCAACATAACCTTGTGCATTTATAGAAGATGTAATGACTGTCATGTCTCCCATATCTTTACCTGACATACAACCCCATATCAATAATGATTGTGGAAATTTGCATGTTTTCTTCAGGCAGTTGTCTTTATAAATTTCATTGGAGCGGCACCAAACAAAAGTTCCAGCATCATCACCCTGCGCAATGCAGATTCGTGATTCATCACTGACTCTAACTCTCATCCAGTCATCCGCAGTCCAAGATTGTCTTTCTTTAGCCCACTGAACCCTTGTTTTTTTCTGTTTAGATGTTAATGATGGTTTTCTTTTGGCTTTTCTGTATGCAAATCCCATTTCTTTTAGGTGATTTCTTACTGTCCGGTCACAGACATTGACTCCACTTTCTGCCCATTTGTTCCTCATTTGTTTTGTTGTGCATTTTCTGTTTTCAAGTCATATTGCTAAAAGTTTTCTGTCTTGGCGCTTTGATGTCTTTCTTGGTCTACCAGTACGCTTCCCTTTTACAACCTTTCCATTTGATTTGTACTTGGTCCAGATTTTAGACACAGCTGACTGGGAACAACCAACATCTTTTGCAACATTCCATGAAGATTTACCTTCTTCAAGAAGTTTGATAATTCTCTCCTTTGTTTCAACTGACATCTCTCGTGTTGGAGCTATGACTTATGTCAATCATCTTGGTTCAACACATCCCTAATGTCTGCAAGCACTCTTTTTTAACTGTAGACTAATTAGCAGTTGTAGAAATGCAAAGTGCATGGTGATTCCATATTTTTTTCCTCAGATTTGTGTGATTCCATATTTTTTTCCTCTGTTTGAGTTGTTAAAACAGTTGTCGTTGACTATAATTATCTTTCTTTGTTTTTTTAAAAAAAGTGTTTTATACAGCCAGAAGTTTGGATTGTTGAGTGAAAATAGTTTTGTGGCATGTATGTGCTTGTTTTTTTTTCTACACAATTAAACATTTGAATGAACATCTTCTGAGAGGGGTGATTCCAGAATTTTTGCCAGGGGTTGTACATGTATATTTTTATATTTCTTATTTATAATAAAAATCGCTTCGTGTAATTTTTCATCATAAACAATATTTGTTAAGTGTAAACATTTTTGTATTACATGACAAACCCCTGCAAAATAAATGTGCCATAAAATAAACATTATATGAGAATTTGTATTATGTGTCTTAATTTCCATGTCACGTGCTTAGGGTTAATTATAATAGTAATAATATATTTTATAATACTCATATATTATATTTGATAATAATAATATGAATTTTTGATTGTGATGTCCTCATGTATTTGACAGAGATTTTGTGGGGGTGCAATCAGTGGCAGGGGGGCATTTTAGCGCATAACACCGGTTCGCAGCGTTTCTGAAAGATTTAGCTCCAGCAGGCTGTAACAGGAGAAGATCTAAAAATATTTTTATTTGTAAAAACTTCTCTGTCCACTCCGGAGCAAGAAAATATGCGATTTGTCATTTTTGTGTGTTTATTTCTTGATAAACAAATGAGATAATCTCGGTTCACCTCCAGTGCTCAAATATCCCCCTCTTGGTCGGCGAGTGCGAGTGACGTCACTCTCCATACAATCCCGCCCCACAGTATAGACCCGCCCCTGACGCTGATTGACAGGTTTCTGTGTAACGTGTTGGAAATGCAATTGCAAATGGATTAGCGATTGCGTTTGAATTTTGGCCGGCTTGACGCGCGGCGCAGAGAAAGTGAAAAAGCAAACGTGGTGATTGATTTTGATATTTAAATATGGCAGGTTCATGACGTGTAAGACCTGGGAAATATAAATGCAAATGGACTTTTTTTTTTTCATTTGAAATTTGGCAGTCAGTGTGCGCTCGCAAAGGCGAATCAGCAAACGGTAATGCAAAGTTTGCAATTGCATTTGAATTATGGCACACTTTGTGCGTCCACATATGGGAAACGCAATTGCAAATGCAATTTGCAATTGCATTTGAATATTGTCCGCGATATCGTTCCATACTTGTATTTTCGAAATTCTGATTGACTGTCGTATGTTTTGTCGTTTGTTTTTGAGTGTTGTGCCAGAGAGAAAGAGAGTTTGTGTTGTCTTTGTTAAACTCCATGTTGACTGACTCTCCTGTTTATCTGAACCTTTGCATGTTTTGACTATGATATGGATTCTGATTTGGCTGCATGTAAGCTTTTTGTAAATAGTTTGTAAATAATTTAACTCTTTTCATACGGGAAGTAGGGGGTTAGACGCCATTTCTTTTGTATATATTTTCACTCTGTTTATTGTTTAGGGAGACAGGTAAGCTAGTTTGTATTTTGTTTTGTTTCATTCAAATTCAGGTTATTTAGGTTTAAAACAAAGCCTGTTTTGTTTATTGTTTTGGCCTGGTCTTCCCCTGAAGATAAATCCCGTGCAAAGAAAAATTGAAAATAAACAAATTAAACATCTCTCTGGTGTAAACTCATTTAGTTCTCTCTTTCTGTTACGGCTAACCCCTAGAGGTCGTAACACCTATCTCAAAAAATTAGCATATCATGAAAAGGTTCTCTAAACGAGCTATTAACCTAATCATCTGAATCAACTAATTAACTCTAAACACTTGCAAAAGATTCCTGAGGCTTTTAAAAACTCCCAGCCTGGTTCATTACTCAAAACCGCAATCATGGGTAAGACTGCCGACCTGACTGCTGTCCAGAAGGCCATCATTGACACCCTCAAGCAAGAGGGTAAGACACAGAAAGACATTTCTGAACGAATAGGCTGTTCCCAGAGTGCTGTATCAAGGCACCTCAGTGGGAAGTCTGTGGGAAGGAAAAAGTGTGGCAGAAAACGCTGCACAACGAGAAGAGGTGACCGGGCCCTGAGGAAGATTGTGGAGAAGGACCGATTCCAGACCTTGGGGGACCTGCGGAAGCAGTGGACTGAGTCTGGAGTAGAAACATCCAGAGCCACCGTGTACAGGCGTGTGCAGGAAATGGGCTACAGGTTGCAAATTTTGCATGTCATTTGGAAATCAAGGTGCCAGAGTCTGGAGGAAGACTGGGAAGAGGGAAATGCCAAAATGCCTGAAGTCCAGTGTCAAGTACCCACAGTCAGTGATGGTCTGGGGTGCCATGTCAGCTGCTGGTGTTGGTCCACTGTGTTTTATCAAGGGCAGGGTCAATGCAGCTAGCTATCAGGAGATTTTGGAGCACTTCATGCTTCCATCTGCTGAAAAGCTTTATGGAGATGAAGATTTAATTTTTCAGCACGACCTGGCACCTGCTCACAGTGCCAAAACCACTGCTAAATGGTTTACTGACCATAGTATTACTGTGCTCAACTGGCCTGCCAACTCTCCTGACCTGAACCCCATAGAGAATCTGTGGGATATTGTGAAGAGAAAGTTGAGAGACACAAGAATCTGCAAAAGGATTCCCGACCAAGTATTGAGTGCAGAACTGAACATAATTATTTGAAGGTTGACTTTTTTTGTATTAAAAACACTTTTCTTTTATTGGTCGGATGAAATATGCTAATTTTTTTAGATAGGGATTTGGGGTTTTCATTAAAACAATAAAAGGCTTGAACTACTTCAGTTGTGTGTAATGAATCTAAAATATATGGAAGTCTAATGTTTATCAGTACATTACAGAAAAAAATGAACTTTATCACATTGAGAAGGACCTGTGTGTATATATATATATATATATATATATATATATTTTATAATAATAATTATATATATATATATATATATAATTTAATACTTTTTTTTTTACTTTAATATGTCATTGTACATATTGATTATTTTTATAAAAATAATACTGTTTTGTTTTTTAAAGAATGGGAGAAAAAGCCATAAAGTCATTTTATTTGCTGTGGTAGGGAGCCAGGAGTGGGCGGGGCTTACACTTTTGTTCAACAGTCGATCACGTTGGTGTCCAACCAATCAGGTGTCTTGACTGTCCACGTGAGGAGCCGCAGTGTAGAGATGTTTGCGCTCGTGTCAGCTGCTCTGCGCGTCCGCGTCCCTCTGAGTCTCCTGCAGTAACATTAACCTGGACACCACCGGAGTGAGTAAACTTTCTGTCTCTCTCTCTGTTTTATTTCGAACTGTTACACATGCTGGTGCTGCTCTGTAGCAGGG
This sequence comes from Channallabes apus, assembly GCA_030522415.1. NCBI lineage: Eukaryota > Metazoa > Chordata > Actinopteri > Siluriformes > Clariidae > Channallabes > Channallabes apus. The sequence continues at coordinate 16,537,511 of CM060109.1, forward strand.
GTTTAAATGGGTTTGTGCGGGTTTTATTGTTGATGCTGGTTTACTCCACACACACACACACACACACACACACACAGCAGAAGTGTTGAAATCCTGGCATGCAGGTGGAGTTTTATACAAGTCTCAACTTTACACCATGAAACTTGTGGGTGTTCAGTCAGTCATGAAAATGAAACGTGCATTGTACTGCTGTTCCTAATAACAGAAAGTGAATGAATATAAATAACATGGATTCAGTTATGATGTTGTGTTTGTGAAAGAAAATCTGAGCATGCCTTTTCATCAAGTGACCAAGATTTTATCTAAATGCTAAGAATTGTAAAGAAAAACTTTGTTTAAATGTTTTTGTTTGTTTTTCTTTGTTTGAAATGTATACAATCCAGTGTTATATTGTTTATATTTTGAATAGAATTACATTAAACAAAATGTAAACATCATCTCACTCTGGCACAGTGGCGTTGAGGTTAGCGCTGTCGCCTTGCACCACCAGGGTTCTGGGTTCGATTCCCGTTTCAGGGTCTGCGTGCATGGAGTTTGCATCTTCTCGCCGGGCTTGGTTGGTTTCCTTACACAGTCCAAAGACATGCAGATTAAGTTAATTGGCTTTTCTTACTGCGTGAATGGGAATAAATACGATGGCCCCTAATGGCATCCATGGTCCCTGGCTGGAATACAGACGCTCCTAGATGGAACTGAGCAGATGCTGTGTAATAAAGTTTTGGTAGTTGATACATTATTACATTTTAGAATAATTAATAAAGTAAGTGTTTGAAGTGGGCATGAAAATCCTTTCACAGGATATGGGGCATGTTTTATTATTATTATTATTATTATTATTATTATTATTTCTACTTTTTGTTAAACGTAACTTATCATGAACATAAACATCATTCACATTAGAATTCTTGTTTTGTCAGCTTTGATAGATGAAGAAAAAAAAGGAAACTGATTAAACTAGATCAAAGAGTAATGCTACATTAATTACAGTTGATTTTCACTTTGATCTTAAATAATTAAATTAACAGAATTGTTCTGCATATTCTTCCATATTCTTCTCCATCCATGTTCTTCTACTTTGGCAAATAGTCTGACTTTGTAGATTGAATATACTGTAAATAACAGAAGACATTGACAGTGAATTTTCTCTCTGTTTCATAACACTGTATACAGAATGTATGCATGTGCAGAACATACATTGGAGCGCACATTCACTTCATTATACATACAGTGACTAGTACAGTAAAGGACATCTAAAAGTTAGTCCGGTACAGTTAGTTTGGTTTGCCTTTGTGCGTGTGTGTATTCTGCTCTCTGGAGAGAGGGAAATCTTTTCAGCAGGTCAAAGTGATTCGCTTGATATAACTGCGAGATGGCATGAGTGGAGAGTTTTCAGGAACTCATCGCACAGGCATTTCCTCTGTGTTTTCCTCTGTCGCTTAGCCATTTATTCAGACTGCAGAGTATCTATCTGTTGTTTACATTTGTACTTCTGTATTTCATGTACTATTGTTATTATTATTGTGTGGAAGTCAGAATCCTACAGCTGACCTTTTCATGCATTCAGGTAATAAATAGTGAGGAAATGTTTATTCGGGCAGCGCAGCATTTATCAAATGGCCGTCTGTGAAATTGTAAGCCCAAAAGTGAAAATAATGCATGTCAGGATTCATTGTCTGCATCACATACTGTCGCGCGCCCACTATGGCTGCTGTGGATACTAATAATACTATAATGCATACAGTAATATAATGCAAAATGTTTTCTCATTATATAGATAGTTATATTTATTATTATTATATCGTTGACACAAAAGTGAAACAACTGTTCAAGAAAACACTCACATGACCATGCAAGGAAAACTGATCAAATCTCTTAATTTCTGTATGTTTAAGACAAAACACTTTTCATAACTGCAGAATAAACTATTTCAGATTTCACAGTGCAAAATGATGAAACATTCAGTTTGTGATAATTAGGGGAAACATTCCTAACGTTGTCCCAAATCTCTCTCTTTTATCAGGGTCCTCCTTTATAAGGGAGGAAATCCTGTCATTCTAAGGATAACTGTTTGACTGATGGGCTTTAAACTAACATCAAGGAGATTAACACCTCTATGTGCTCTTTCTTGCACAATGTTGTACAGTCCTTTCTCATTTGGTCATCTTTAGCATTGGATTTGACCCAATGAACAATAAGGCCATCATAGAAACAGTGAGTGTTTAAAGTTTCATCATACTTCGATAGGGCTGCCACCATTGGATTGAAAATAAAAATCACATTGTGCAATTACGATGTGAAGCTCAGAGCATTTCATTAAACATATATAGAGCTCAGGATTGTGCGGTATAGAGTGACATCCTTTTTCAGCACAAAATAGGCAATATGATGAAATGAATTTTATTACATTTTTTAAAGACTACCCAAACATAACTGACCAAAAAAGTCACACAAACAAAGAAATAGCACAGCTACAGTACACATGATCACCTGTTTTTCTTGTTGTTTTTAGTTGTTTCTATGAACATAATTCAAAATAAGCATATTATTATTATTATTATTATTATTATTATTATTATTTTGAGAGTTCTGAATTTATGCGATGTGATTCCATATTCCCATAGTGGTAAAATTTACCCTTTATTAAAGTAATCTTAACTTTCTTTTTGCCTGACACCGGCAAGGCTTCCATACAGTATAAGCACTTTTTTAGGTCAAACCATCATGGACCTGCATGTATCTGTGCTGCTTGGGGTTTTAAGGGTTTTAAACTGCACTGTTTACCTATTAAATGTACCATTTTACAGTATATTTAGACATATTTATCTAAGCTACTGTAGCACCAACTAATTCGGCAAATAATCTCATTAAAAGGATGTTTACCAATATTTATTTATGTATCACTTCAAAAGTAAAACAAATTATAGACAAACTCTGCATAAATTGACTAGGCATATATTACCTGTTACAATTTACATATAATTACTCAGGTCCATGTCATCCCGTCCTCATAGACAGTGGATATTTTCACTGATGTTTGGATGCAGAATATGAATAATTTCTTCCACTTTATTGTTGGTTAAAGTGAATCTGATTTATGTATTTATAAACTTTTCTATTAACCGATTTTGATTGTCGTGATGATTATCTCAATATTTTTACCATTTAAGCTTTGGAGGCTTTGTAATGCATTTTATATATAGTAGATTGATCATTTGTCAATTACCTTAATCAGTAGTAATTTTTTTTTACATCTATTGCTTTGACAATATGCCATTGTCTCACATGTATAAGACTAAAATACAAACAGTCCAGTATATACTGTACAATACAATACAGTAATAAACTTCACTTGCAACAAGTGGTTTCAAAGCACTTGCAGGCTTTTCATTCTTAAACATATCTTACACACATCTGTCCGTCTCTTGCTCACTGAGTTCAAGAGGCTTACATTTTGTCTAGGAAACTTGCCTATACGTTTAAAGAGTGTGTAAAGAAATAGTAAAAGCGGGTTTGTATGAGTCCTTCACGCTGCTACATTCAGGGATTTGTCTGAAGATCCTCTCATCTAAATGCCTTTCCTCGGCCAGACGGTCCCCATGGAAACCGGCGCCGTGTGCTTCTGAAGAGCTTGCTGAATCTGAGATCAGGCTTAAAGAGGACACAAGGACACTACCCTTGCATCTCGGTCATTTTGTTTAGATTAACATATAGCTGTTATTACTTTGTAATTCAGTGTTAATGGTGATGATGAACATTTTTTATTTATTTTGGATTAATTCAACCTTTGATTTTCAATGCACAGCTGATAACACCGTGATTTCACCTTATTTATCTTATGACACTGTTGTACATACAGCGGTATTTGATGTTGCATGTGTTTTTCACGTTGTGTGCTGTCTGTATTAATCTCATGGAGGTGTGAACGTCACGGCTACAGCTGTATGATTGAATTGATTAAATCAGTATTTTGTGGATTTGAGGTTAATTAATCATTCAATAATATAATCCATGATATAAATTAATTTGATTAATGCATCAGGGTTCAATTTAGGACTGGCTCAAACTGCTTAGTAGCCAGGAACATGTGTAAAGTCTGGGGAATGTGCATGCATGTAATGCAGATAACTGCGCATACTGTACTTACTTTTTAGTATAATTACACTTGCACATTATGCACATTCTACAGTACATGGCTTATATATTTGAGGTATTCTATTATAATTATATCTAGGGCTGCAACAACGAATCGATTAAATTGATAAAAATCGATTACTAAAAGCGCTGGCAATGAATTTCATTATTATTCCTTGTGTCGTGCGATGCGGACACGTGATTATTATAAAAAAACTTTAGTTGAGCGCAGAGCGGAGTCTCGCGCACTAATGCTAGCAGAGTTCGGCACCTCATAGACGAGGCGGAGCAAAAAAAAACAAGCGGAGGTAGAGGAAAGATACATGGCGGAAGCAGAGAAATCCGTAATCTGGTAATCGTCTCTCCTGCTAGGTCTTAATGCGCGTCGTTTACTGGTATAATCAACATCCATGCACACGTGTACTGTTTACTGTGTGTGTGAAACATATTTTATTTTGTGTTTGTGTGCGTGTGTGTACAGCACGCGTGTAAAGCAAAAACAAGTCTCATTAGAGAGGTTCAAGATCCATTTTCTTTCTCTGCTCAAGGCTTAGCCTGCTCTTTGACTGGTGTGTGTGTGTGTGTGCGTGCACGTCATTGGACACCGTGCCACACACAGACCCCGACTACTTTCACCTTCACAGACACACACACACTCTTTCTCTCTGCTCTACACAGAAATAATGCTCTGTCGTGATTCTTTTCAAAGGTAAAGTGCAGGTTAATTTGTTTTATTTTTACTTTACAGCAGTGATTCCGTTAGTGTGTTTTTAAAAATTTAATTTGGTTTATGAGTGTTTTGGAATATGAGCAGAAATTTTACATTTTTCTTAGTGTAACTGTACTGAAATCGTTTTCCTATTCTATACTGTCTTTCATTTTAGGTCATGAAAGCGTTTCACTGCACACTGTGTGTTGTTGTATACGTGACAAATTAGAATTTGAATTTGGACATTTTTTCCTGAAATGTTTTTTTTACTACAGTCACAATGTACTTCTGCTTTTGACAACGTAGGTATTTTCAGCAGTACAGTTGTACCTCGGCATATGAATGGCATATGAATGCCTCGCCTGCATTTTCTCTTTAAGAAATAAAATTTTTCAAAGAAAGTTACGGCACATGAGCGACCGGGTCAGTCACGCATTTTTCATGGTTACACATACATCATGTACCTCTGGGAGCTGTTTAAAACTTATTTATTTCATATGTTTTGATTGTTTAATATGCAAAAATATAATTATAGACTTGGAAATCTGTAATATTGGCAATATTTCTGGGTGTTTGGAACGGATTATCAGCATTTACGTTATTTCCCATGGGAATAACGTAATAACGTTTCACAATTTGAAATTTTATCTTTTTAAGATTTTTAAGAACGGATTAAATCCGTATGCAGATGTATGTGTAGAGGACAAAATCAGGCAGATGGTCAATTCCAATAGTTTTCACTGTTTCTAGTTTGCATTTTGTTTTTCTCTCCAATCAAAAAAGGTACAGAATACACAAACGGTATAATGTTATAGTAACATACTGGAACTGCTAATCCAGACTGATCACCGGCCTGAAGTTGGAGTATAATCACTTCTGTGTTTCCTGAGCTGCTGTAGATCTATATGGACAAACTTCCTGCCAGATATGTCGATCTAATGACAATTGTCTAGAATGTCTTTGGTTGCTGTAGCATTAATATTTCTGTTCACTGGAGCTGAGGGACCCAAACCTGTTCCGGCATACAGTAGTCCATAAATAAGCAGTCGGTTTGGAAGAACTCACATGTTTTGCATTGACCTTAACCCCTTTTGAATAGCAGAGCTGTGTTGTTTGGGTGAAGTCATACTGCTATTATAGCTGTTCATAACGATTCATATCCATATAAAATCAGATCTTTTAATAATTTATCCCTGAGCATACCTTGATCCTGCAACAAAACAGAGATTAGGCATCAACTTTAGATTAAAGCTAGACATGATTCACAAGGCTTTTGTTCCTGTTCGGGTTCAGTCAGGAACTCAAGGAATGAGGCGAGGAAACGTGCCTGGACTAGGGCATGAATTTTTTTCCCCCCTTACTGTATTATTCGTAACATGTCAAGACAGAGCATTACACCATTTGTAGTTATGGTGCAAACATCTCTGCATTATGCAATAATAGTGGAACACGGTTTGACTGTTAAAAATTTTATACCCCGAAAAGCCTGTTGTCAGCAGTTCAGAAAACTGTCAGAATGTTTTTCCCTGATTATTAATAAAACTATAAGTATCACAGGGTGATGTTTTGAATGTTTATTTATTTTCCAGTTGTTGAAAGAAATATGTATAATTTTCTACCAGTAGTTGTAAACATACTGGACAATATCTTTGTGGCATCGGGTGTAGCCAGTGATGCACCAGACTGCATGCAAACTTAGATAAGTGTTTGATCTTGGCATTGATCATTTGGGCAGAAATATGAAAAAAAGGGATGGGGGGATATTCGAGATGTAACCGAGAGAATAATCCGGTAAAGTTTTTTCTAAATAAAAAGACTCTTTTTTTAAAAATTTTATTGTTTATTCTGCGGCCATATGCTCCACGGACCGCTACCGGGGGTTGGGGACCACTGCTGTACAGAATAAACGGTCAAAAAATAGGCGAAAGAGTGAGAGAGAGAATTTGGGTCTAATAGATTTAACACAATAGCCAATAAATATCTGGCTTTTTTCTTTTGTTTTCCATGCAGATCAGTTGAAAAGCTGCTGGTAACAGTTGAGGCTAGAAGATGGGACAGGCTTCTTGACAGTGAAAGGAAATATGCAGCAGAAGAACTAAGCATGGCTGCACATCGAATCCGAGCAACAAATAACAACAATGCAATACCTCGATGCAAGTCTGAGGGAACTCTTATTGAACTAAGCTCTGGAGTGTCAGAAACCGCTCTCTACGACAAAGGTTTTTCTTCCATTTCTTCTTTTTTTTCTCTACTCTTCATAGAGTGACTAGAACATATTAGTAATTTCTTCATCTACATTTGTTTTGCATTTACTAAATTCACTCTGTTTTTCAGGGCCCAGCCCCAGCACTTTACGGCTGGAAACTACTGCATCAATTGAATCTGCCAGAGAAGTCATTGCCATTAAAGATTATTGTCCATCAAACTTCACCACATTAAAGTTTTGTAAAGGAGACCATCTTTATGTTCTTGACACATCTGGTGGAGAGTGGTGGTATGCCCATAATAACACAGAAATGGGATACATCCCAGCAGCCTATGTCAAGCCCGTCTCGCATGGAGAATCTTTGTCCTGTGACAGTGGTATGATTGACGGCATAGGAGACACTTCTAATGAAGAAGAGTCCAAAGTGCTCGAGCAACGTGGAGAGTGGTCAGAGCAAGTTAAACCTACTGTTCCTCAGAATGGAAACCCCTTCATAAATAAGCGGATGTCTCTCAACCCATTCCTTGAAGGTGCTTTACTAACTGATCAAAACAGTATCCAGAGTTCGATGGATCGCCTCGGTTTCGATACGTCCTCCTCTCCAGACTCCAAAAACAGCAGCAGTATTAACGTCAACAAGTTTGGAAGTAATATTTTCGATACATATTGCTTGAGCCCCGGCACAGAGAAAGGTCCAGTTCTTAGAAGGAACAATCCATTTTATAGAAGCAAGCGTTGTTACAGTTTGTCCGAACTGTCCATCTTACAGTCACAGGCAGATGCACCTCCAGAGTTCTTGGGGTTTTTTGGTAGTATGAAAGCACCTTCACCCGAGCAGTTTCAGAGTAGAGAAGACTTCAAAAGTGCCTGGTTAAACCACCGTAAGTTTACAAGGTCCTGCCATGACCTAGATTCAGTTGGGCAAAATCCTGGATGGGGTCAAACTCAGCCATTAGAGACCAATATCGTGTGCAAACTGGACAGCTCAGGTGGCGCTGTCCAACTGCCTGACACTAGTATCAGTATCTTTGTACCTGAGGGCCACGTTGCACCAGATGACACTCAGCAGATATCTTTAAAGGCCTTGCTGGACCCGCCATTGGAGCTTAACAATGACAAATGTACTACTGTGAGCCCTGTGGTGGAGATCAAGCTTAGTAATATGGAAACTAAAACAACTGTGACATTAGAGATGAAAGTGTCTGTTGTAGTCAAGATGGAGAGTCGACAAACGACGGAAGTGATCTGTGTCCGCAGCGATTGCAAGGACGGACCCTACTTTCCAGTTCCTCACGTTTTTATGTATGGAGATACTGTCCAGGTAACCTTGGACAATTTGGAGCCATGCATGTATGTATCCGTCGTTGCTCAAGCCAAGGTTGTAGCGCCATACAACACAGTCTGGGAGCATGTTGTAAAGAAAGTTACACTTGGCGTATATGGCCCCAAGCATATCCATCCATCCTTTAAGACAGTTGTCGCCATGTTTGGTCATGATTGTGCCCCAAAAACATTGTTAGTAAGTGAGGCCAAAAACCAGTCACACTGTATTCCACCAGTATCCCTCCAACTCTGGGGGAAACACCAGTTTGTACTTGCCAAGCCTCAAGATCTTAAGGTTGGTCTGTTTTCCAACATCTTAAATTTTGAAGTGAAAATTACTGAGCAGACTAGGGTGGTAAGGAGTTTTCAGCTGAAACTTGGTAAAGTATCGCGCCTCATCTACTTGATATCCGCTCGAGATCCGGACAACGTCTCAGACTTCACTTTGCGCATTCAGGTTAAAGATGACCAGGACTGCATCCTTGCCCAGTTTTGTGTTCAGACACCACCTCCTCCACCAAAGGTTGTGCCAAGCTCGGTGCAGCGTCGCTTTTTGAAGAAAAAGGAAACGAACAAAACTGTACTGTCACCTCTTATAAGTGTCACTAAATACCCTGTGTTTCAGGACAGACCAGTCAAAAATGTCAGGTTTGCAAAGCTGCTAAAAACCGTCCTTAGACAAAGCAAGAGCCAGTATTTGCTGGAGTATGTAAAAGGGGACGTGGTGACACTTTTGAGTGACGAAAAAATCAAACTTAAAGGGCATCTTTGGACCAAGGAGTGGTACATTGCATACTATCATGGCCGAGTTGGATTGGTACATGCCAAGAACATTCTCATAATGGGAAAAGTCAAACCAGTTAATTTAAAGGGGCCTGAGCTGACCTCTACGATTCTTTTAGAACAAATTCTAGTCCCCAGCAAATGCCTGACTTACATGTATTCCTCATTGAGGACCATACTGATGGAAAACATAACTAGCTGGAGAGCATTTGCTGATGCCTTGGGCTATGTCAACCTTCCTCTGGCACACTTTTGTCGTACAGAGCCGAACAGTGAGCCGGAAAAAGTGGCCTGTGTACTCGAGAAGCTTAAAGAGGACTGCAACACAACTGAAGTGAAGCAAAAGAAGTCTTTCCAAAAGGAGCTCTTTATGGTATGTACTGATGCAGTGTTTTATTATTATTATTAAATAATAATAATAATAATAATAATAATAATAAGTGTAAAAGTATACTCTGTTTTGAATTAAATGTTGTGCATTGGAAATCTCAAAGCTGCTAGATCCTAGATTTTGTGTTCTCTGGTTGCACAATGTTATAGTATCACCAACTTGCAGGAAAAAAAACTTTTATAGCATGTTGGTCCTTCACCCTTCCACAAGGATAAATAGTCAATATGCAAATAAAAAAATCCTTTGAGTGCCAAGTCAGTACACATTGTCATAGTTATTTAGTACGGTCATATGCAGTTTGGGACATGACTCAACTCTGAGGACATAATAAATGCTACAACTATTGTTGTTTCATCATCATTATAAAAGCATTATGAGACTTCTGTTATGCACATCAGTTTATGAGCAGACCAATAAAAGAGCAAAACTCCTCATTTTCAAGAGATGCTTGTCTTTTAGCTCATATCTTCTGATTAATGTACTCTGTAACACTGCTGGTTTTGCTGCAGTCTGCTCATGTGGTGTAATTGTCCTAAATGACCTAGCAGGCTCATTTTAACAAGCAAGCAAAAAGCATAAACTCTGGTTAAATGGGAACGAGATCTCATCAAATCCCCTCAGGCTAACAGATGATATCTAGAAAGATAGCTAAAATGCAGGGTAGAAAGCAAATTTGCACAGCTGTTTCCTTGACCTGTGAAATGAATCGATCTCTAATGCAGTCTTGTTAGGCCCAACATTGCGGGTTACAGTTTGAGATGGCAAACAGTTACAGTTAGTCTCATCGAATTTACAGTTAAGACAGTAAAATCAGCGTTTCACCAGTGCTTGGAATCCATCATGGTAGAAAGTTTTCATCATACTGCCTGCTTCACTTCCTGTAAATCTCCAAACATGTGGAAATGGCTTGGAGCGAGGTCAGGACTGTAGGGGGGTGTGGCAGTAACTCCCAGCCGAGTTCCTGTAATGTGCGAGCGGCACGGATAAACGATTCTGTGTACACTTCCCACAGACAGATGCGTCTCTCCTACAAGTTGGTGACATGTTATTCGTCGTTTTTAAGGATTAGACTCTGAGCCATCTCAGCTGGAATCGTCATTCACAGACATACAGACGTCTTGTAAATGTTTACACCATTCAGTTGTTTCGCTGCGGTTTAAGCATCACCACCGTACTGTGCTTGAAGTCTTCTGTAAATGCCAATCGGTTTTAAGGCTTCTTTCGCAATAAATTTCGCCTCGTATAATATATTAAGTTAGTATATTTGAGGTGGCACAGAAAGTCTCGAAGCTGTGACGAAGGAAAGTCTCGAAGGAATGCAGCATGGAAACAATCAGAAACTTTCTTAATTTTTCTAGTTTGAGATATATTTGATCAACATAACACTTTAATTAAAAAAGCAATATAAATGAGATATGACTGCTAATTATGCAAAGAAGAGAGGTGATTTTTCTAAAGAAATATTTTTCACTGTAAAATAATGATTTAATAAATACATTATGATAAATTAATAACCACAACCTAACAGCTAATATAAAATGAACAGCAGAAAAACTGTGCTGTGTAGATACTAAGTGAGCATGTGCCACTGTATTACTTTAAAAAAAAAAAAAAAAACTCTCACATGGATCAGGCAAGGTCCTTTTTAAGAATTCATATGCTGACGTCCATATGGAGATTTCACGGATGACGTGTTGTGAATCTCTACGCCAAAAGAGCATCTTTAAGAATATGACCAGGCACTTGGTGATTAGTATTCTGTTCCCTATTGGTGAAAGATGGAAGGAGGCCAGGGTGTGTCTACTTGGCTAAACAGATGTTTCCTTTTTTATTGTTCACATCTAAACAGGATGGCTGTGCGCACAGCAGGAGATGCTCCTTGTTCGAACATACATCCTTCAGTTAGAACCAGGCTGAAGAGATGGATAAAAAAAAAATCATCTTCTATTCACTTTGTAGGTCTTACCGATTCAGCTCATCCCTTTTGCGTTTAAAGGGAAATATCAGCCATATTTTCCAGCCATATGAAAGCAGCATTGGAGATCCATGTCTTGATAGCCACGTTTGGGGCAAGACTAAGCAGGCTTAATAAGATCTGGCTTTGATACTGAACATGCAAATAATCAGCAAGGAAAAAACATATTCTGTAGTATTTCGCAATGTAATGCAAGTTGTTGGGCAGCATCCTGTCCCACTTCTGGCAATGTGTTGACTTCAAATTGATGAAGTCGTCCTGCTATGCCGTGCCAAAGCCTTCCCAGAGCTGACACACCATTTCTGAGTAAGGTGCTTGGGTGATGCTTATTCTGATTTCCTGATGGGTCACACACACCCCTCCACGGGCCTGTGGTACCATACTGCTCCCCCTGCCGGTTACGGAAACATCCATTGGCACTTTTCCACTGCATAGTACGGCACGACACGGTTCAGTTCAGCTCACTTTTGGGGGGTTTTCCACTGGGAACAGTACATGGTACCTGGTCCTTTTTTTAGTACCACCTCAGCCGAGGTTCCAAGCGCGCGGAACCGTTACCAAAACGTGACGTGTAAACTCTGCTGGTCACTGATTGGCCGGAGAAAATTGTCATTACTGCGTCACTGAACTTGCGACACGAGACACAACAGACCCGCTATATTTAGAACAGCCAGAGAAGGATCGGACGCACCTTTTTGTATTAACCAAAAATTTTCTTTGGCTGCCATCAGCCTCTTTTGAAACAAACTCCTTCGTCTCGCTGTTAAAAACATCCACATGCTGAGAATGAAGAACACCATTCCGTCGATATGCTCCATTGTTGTGTGTTTGTTTGTGGCGCGTTTATGATGATGTCACGGCAGTAGCGACGCCGCGACTAAACAACACGTGAATAATTCCACCCACTCTAAAGCGGGTACTACACTGCAGTGGAAGAGCAAACTGCGCCGAACCGAAGTGAGCTGTACTGAACCGTGGCATGCCGTAATATGCAGTGGAAAAGAGGCAAATGATTTCTCTCCTCTTCTACCGCTTCCCTGAACACCTGTGAAAAGCTTGTCGGCTCTTCAATAAAGCCAGACGTTCTGCCACTGGGGCTGGTTTGACTAATTTCAGCATCCTTAACAACCACAGAGGTGACAAAGTGGCTAGCATTCTCAGGGAATATAGCACCATGATGATAAATTGTGTGGCCTGTTTCTTCACTAATGAGCTCTTTGCTGAATCCACTGTGAGACTGAGTAGTACCTCAATGTGTGCAAAGTGGGTGGAGGGTGAATATCTCCTGAATGGCCTGGTTTTCGGTGGGGAAACACTGGAGCATGTTTTTTTAATCCAGTTAGAGTTCTGATGCTGCCAGCCATCATACATCTTTAAAAACATTGGAGGGGTAAACGGAGGTCCGGAGGGAAAAGTCTAGAGTTCCGACTTGGAATGCCTACACTTGGAAAGCAATTGTTGATAATCATCCATGTTCTGGGTTGATACGAACATGAAAATAGGCATTGTACATATCTACTCACAGTATTTGAACCAGTCCAGTGGTTACACGCTATGAATTACATTATGAATGGAATCCACAATCCTTCTTCCAAGCAAGGAAGTCGACACCTTTGTTTGGGTGTGATTATTAATGAGGTTATGAGCTCCAAGGTGTTTGGGATTTGAAGCAGTGCGAGTATCCCTGTACAATTAACCTGGAATATCATCCGGCCATGAACACTTCTTTCTAATCACACGTAATGTAGTGCTTAAACCAGGCTTTTAAAGATCCTTATGAGCCATACTCATACAAGACACACTGGACACCATCAAGGTGGAAAGTTTCTCCAGTAAGCCAGACCCATGATTGGACTGGCAGAAACGCTGGCCTCCCAGGAACTCCGTTAATGTCCCCAACATGTGTAAATGGCCTGGAGCAAGGTCAGGACTGTATATACAGTGGTGTGAAAAACTATTTGCCCCCTTCCGGATTTCTTATTCTTCTGCATGTTTGTCACACTTAAATGTTTCTGCTCATCAAAATCTATTAACTATTAGTAAAAGATAACATAATTGAACACAAAATGCAGTTTTTAAAGGAAGGTTTACGTTATTAAGGGAGGAAAAAAAACTCCAAATCTACATGGCCCTGTGTGAAAAAGTGATTGCCCCCCTTGTTAAAAAATAACTTAACTGTGGTTTATCACACCTGAGTTCAATTTCTGTAGTCACCCCCAGGCCTGATTACTGCCACACCTGTTTCAATCAAGAAATCACTTAAATAGGAGCTACCTGACACAGAGAAGTAGACCAAAAGCACCTCAAAAGCTAGACATCATGCCAAGATCCAAAGAAATTCAGGAACAAATGAGAACAAAAGTAATTGAGATCTATCAGTCTGGTAAAGGTTATAAAGCCATTTCTAAAGCTTTGGGACTCCAGCGAACCACAGTGAGAGCCATTATCCACAAATGGCAAAAACATAGAACAGTGGTGAACCTTCCCAGGAGTGGCCGGCCGACCAAAATTACCCCAAGAGCGCAGAGACAACTCATCCGAGGGGCCACAAAAGACCCCAGGACAACATCTAAAGAACTGCAGGCCTCACTTGCCTCAATTAAGGTCAGTGTTCACGACTCCACCATAAGAAAGAGACTGGGCAAAAACGGCCTGCATGGCAGATTTCGAAGGCGCAAACCACTTTTAAGCAAAAAGAACATTAAGGCTCGTCTCAATTTTGCTAAAAAAAAATCTCAATGATTGCCTCAAAGACTTTTGGGAAAATACCTTGTGGACCGACGAGACAAAAGTTTAACTTTTTGGAAGGTGCGTGTCCCGTTACATCTGGTGTAAAAGTAACACAGCATTTCAGAGAAAGAACATCATACCAACAGTAAAATATGGTGGTGGTAGTGTGATGGTCTGGGGTTGTTTTGCTGCTTCAGGACCTGGAAGGCTTGCTGTGATAGATGGAACCATGAATTCTACTGTCTACCAAAAAATCCTGAAGGAGAATGTCCGGCCATCTGTTCGTCAACTTAAGCTGAAGCGATCTTGGGTGCTGCAGCAGGACAATGACCCAAAACACACCAGCAAATCCACCTCTGAATGGCTGAAGAAAAACAAAATGAAGACTTTGGAGTGGCCTAGTCAAAGTGCTGACCTGAATCCTATTGAGATGTTGTGGCATGACCTTAAAAAGGCGGTTCATGCTAGAAAACCTTCAAATAAAGCTGAATTACAACAATTCTGCAAAGATGAGTGGGCCAAAATTCCTCCAGAGCGCTGTAAAAGACTCGTTGCAAGTTATCGCAAACGCTTGATTGCAGTTATTGCTGCTAAGGGTGGCCCAACTAGTTATTAGGTTCAGGGGGCAATTACTTTTTCACACAGGGCCATGTAGGTTTGGAATTTTTTTTCTCCCTAAATAATAAAACCCCTCATTTAAAAACTGCATTTTATGTTTACTTGTGTTATCTTTGACTAATACTGTAGTTAAATGTGTTTGATGATCAGAAACATTTTGTGTGACAAACATGCAAAAGAATAAGAAATCAGGAGGGGGGCAAATAGTTTTTCACACCACTGTATAACTCCCAGGCAAGTTCCTATAATGTACACATGGTGTTGGTGAATGATAGTGTGTACAGTTCCCACAGACAGATGCATCTCTTTCGCAAATATCTATCAATTTTCAAGGATCAGGCGTTCTATTTACTGAATGTTCATGAGAACGACGCGGCCTTCTTTTAAATGTTTGCAAGGTTCAAACATTTTACTGCGGCTAAGAGTCTCAGCACCCAATTGTGTTTAAGTCTCTTGTCAACGCTAATCGAATTTACCCCTTCATGCATGAGAAATTTCATTAGGTTTGGAATCTTCCAACAATTTTTAAAGTACACATATAAATGATTTAACTGCGTAAACATGTTATGATGCATCTTATTCCTGATGGATTTGTTTCGCAAAGGCACCAGTGCTTTGAACCTTTTTAACATGTTCAGTGAATATTAAGAATACCTTTGTTTCACTTGTTACTTTAGCGAACAAATAACATATATGATCATCATATGAACAAAACGTATGTACATATATATTGTTTGTGTCACTATATTGAGGCTGGAAGGCTGGAATTCAAAACCTCTTGCTGTGGCCCAAAGTGGATCCTCGAGGTTATCAGATGTAAACCTTCCCCCCGATTTCCTTCCATACCAAACATTCCATCTGGAATTGTGAAACTAAACCTCACAGACTATGTGTTTACACATAATGATACATTTTCTTTAAAGGCATTAAGGTCTGGTAAGGACAGGAAAAAAAAATCACTGAAACCTCGCTGAACTTCAGTGGGTCCTTTTGAAGCACACACCAGAGAGAAGAGGGTGGAGGAAGCAGCAAGCCAAATAAAAGCAAACAAACACCGGTCGTTTTTTTTTCCATCCACGCCAGCCGGATGTTCCTACTTCCTCCAGTGCTTCCCAGTTGGATGGGACTGGACGGCGCGCTATGCTCGTACTAGCACGTAAATCCCTCACCAAGGGCCTTATCTGCAAGTTCATCAAAGCACATAGTCATTATTCGCAGTAGCTTGATTGAAACCGCTCGTCCTGTGTACACACACATACACATATGCACATACAGTACATGCTTCGGCACGGCGGATTTCATTTAACCAGCCACACAATATTAATGTCACACAATACCTAGTAAGAATCTATTATATATTTAATACTTCCTATCATTCAAAAGTAAGTGCTTCTCTTTTTGCAGACTGCACCAGGTCATAATTCTTTTACTGTAGTGGTTTCTTTCGCTTTTGTGCACGAATAAATCTGTTAGTTTCATGTTTTTGTTAATGTCTCTCGGGTTTGTGGTGAAGGTGCATGCCAGAGCCTGTGCTGTAACCGAAAACAGTGCACAATTACTTCTGCTGCAATAGCTGTTTGAACTTGCGTCCACATACTGAAATGAACAACTCTCACAAATATACATATGTAATAGATGCTACGTGTGATTTTAGGCTTGAGTTCAGGGTGAGAAACTTACCATCATGTTATCATTGTTTTCTGATCAGTAGAAGTAGAAGTGATCGTGTACATGGCTGGTAATCAGAGTACGGGGTGGGTACTCTAATGCATTTTTGTCAGGAAGCAATGAGAGTAAAACTGCAATTTGTCCAAAGCCTAATCAACCATTCATTCATTCATCTTCTATACCGCTTAATCCTGTGTTCAGGGTCGCGGGGGACCTGGAGCCTATCCCAGGAGACTTCAGGCACTAGGCGGGGTACACCCTGGACAGGGTGCCAATCCATCGCAGGACACACACATACACACACTCACACACCCAATCACACACTACGGGCAATTTAGGAACGTCAATTAGCCTAACCTGCATATCTTTGGACTGTGGGAGGAAACCGGAGTACCCGGAGGAAACCCACCAAGCACGGGGAGAACATGCAAACTCCATGCACACAGAGACGGGAATCGAGCCTGGCCGGGGAATCGAACCCAGACCCTGGAGGTGCAAGGCGACAGTGCTAACCACTACACCACCGCGCCGCCCCTAATCAACCACTTTAGCCCAAATGCATCGCTGTGTGTTGCTTAAAAACATACAAGGAAATCCAATCCTGTGTACAAAGCAGCTAACATTCCCAATGCAGCATTTCTTTCTAGAGTTTCTAAGACATTTGTATCGACATGTGTGTTTTGGTGATTTCAGGCCCTGTTAAAACTGGACTGTCAGGGTCTGGTGGCTCAGCTCGTGAAAGACTTTGCGCTTCTTACTGCAGCAGTGGAAGTAGCTGAGCGCTGGAGAGAGCTCGCGGAAAAACTGTCCAAAGTGTCCCGTAAACAGATGGATTCTTACGAGGCTCCTTACCGAGGCACGGACGGCAAGATTGAGAGCGAGGTGTGCAGCAGAAACACACACACACATCCACACTTATTGTAAATAAAATCAAAGGTAAAAGTTAGGGCTGCTAATTTCGCAACAATAGTTGAACTTGTTAATCATGAAATTATTGTTGATATTAAGGCACTTTTTTTTTGCAGCTTAAGCTTGTCTACACAATCTTAAAGGCAGAATCCTCAGAAATTAGTTATGTAAGACAAACTTATAAAGGCCGGATAGTTTATTATTATTAATAATAATAATAATAATAATAAAACAATAAGCCTGTTGGAAATATTGCTCTTTTCTCTGACTTTATTTAAAATTTTTATAAATAAAATACGCATGCGAAAAATACGACACATTGCACATTGCCTGAATTGTGGGATACAGTACAAATTAAAAGAGCTACGGAGAAATATTGTGCAAAACTTTTATCTGTAAATTCATTTTTATTATATTAAATTCTCAACAATTAACATAATTAATATTTAATGACGATTACTACCGTCTATTGTAAGTGATGTATCCAGGTTATAATGGACTACATGGAGCAAAGTGGCAGTTCTTTGTTACTCAATTCATATGGAATTCTATGAAAACACGAATATTTGTGTGGATTCCAGTTAAAATGCTGCACTTTCATAAACTCTGACAGTCAGATATTGCCTATTAGCATGCTGAATATTGCCATTCTCTCATAATATACAGTATTTCTTTGATGTCCTTGCACATTTCAGGCCATGTGGAAGCCTGCGTTTGATTTCCTGATAACGTGGGCGGCCCAGATCGGCGACAGTTACAGGGACATACTACAGGAACTTCACACCGGCCTCGACAGAATGAAGAACCCCATCACCAAGCGCTGGAGGCACTTAACAGGAACACTCATCCTCATCAACTGCCTGGAGCTCTTACGCAGCACCGCCTTCAGCACCACTCCCCAGGACGACTGCGCCATATAACCGTCACAGATGCACCAGAGGTTTCAAAGGAATCAGATCAAAAGAAGTAGCACTTTATGATATAAAGGGGGGCCAGTCCTCTGATACACAGTTTCAAATGAACAAAGTAGAGTAGAAGGTTATAATAGTGTTTTTCCACTGGGGCAAAATCACACAGGCAAATTCTTTGTCCAAAAATTGACAGTTTTTCTGCACAAAATTGAGTTGCCTTCTCAACTGCTCCTGGTCATCAGGTTCAGGTTTTCATCTAGAGCTTCACAAATCATCTTCATGTCAATGTGGGTTTACTTCTAGGTTCTCTGGTTTTCTTCCACATCTCATCCACGCATGGCGACTACAGTATGTGATGTCCTGCAATGGACCACCATCTCATGCACCCATAAATCCCTTCCTGAATATGAATTAATGAACAGGTTTGTACTGAATGTTTAGCTTCCCTGCCTTTCCATCGTATTTGTTGCCAGTTATTTTACCATTCGCGTGTATGTTTCAATGAAATAAGCAACCTGAATGAACAATCATCACATGTTTAAATGTGTGTGAACAATTCTAATCTACAGTTGGACCCAAGTGAATAAAAATCATCATGGTCTCCACACTGCACTTAATTTATATTACATGCTCCTTAATATTCACACGGCTTCAATCCAACCTGTGATTTGATCGTGAGTAAGTACCCTCACTCCTACGGATTTCACATATATTAAACCACGTCTTCATTTCGAGCAAGATGTTAACTCTAAGACTGCATGAACCACCAAAAGCCAAACCACAAAAAAACAGCACATTGGTATATTGTGTAAGTATTGATATTATTTACATTCAAGTTATTTTAAACTATTTACTTTGTTGAATGTTACACATTCAAACGACTGATGGAAAGAAATATAATGCTTGAAATGTATACCAAATCGTGTATTTATGTACAGTAAATGTACTTCTGATCATTAACACTGGTTTGTATTTGTACATAGATTTTTGCAAATATGGTTTCATGCCATTTATCAAGAACCACTAAGATGCACATGGACCATACAGTATGTCTGTACTGCCTAGTTTTATACATTTTTGCACCAAATGAACCATTTGATTATATTGTCACGTCTAAAAGGGGCGTTCAGGTCAAACCGGGACTTTTCTTAGCACGGACCAACAGAATGCAGTTATGAGAGTAAAAAAACTGTCTTTATTTCTCTATAGCCCAGTGTTTCACTAGTTAGAAAGCTTTCTCAGTACACCGGAGTCATGATCGGACTGTCTGCTTCATTCATGTCTGAAACATCATTAATGGCCCAAACAGGTGGAAATGGCGTGGATCAAGGTCAATACTATACATACAGTAGGATGTGCTAATAACTCCCAGCCAAGTTCCTGGAAGGTGCAAGTGGTGTTGGTGAATGATTGTGTGCACAGTTCCCACAGACAGGTGCGTCTCTTCCGCAAGTTGTCAGCAAGTTATCCGCCAATTTTCAAGGATCAAGCATTAGAATCGTCGAATGTTCACAGGAACGATCACAGTGGGCTGTGAGCCACCTCGGCCGGGATCGTCATTCACAGGCCTGTTTTTAAAACATTTGCACAATTCAGAGTCACGTCCAAAAGTCACCATCACTTCTGTGAATGTCAATCACGTTTACGCCTCCTTTCACCAGAATTGTCGTCACAAGTCCCGGTTTGATTTGAACGCCCCTTGTAATACACAATGCTTGGTATCTTTTGTGATGTTGATAAGTGTTTTTCTCAAAGCATACTTGTTTTTTACTTTATTGTTCGATATGTGCACGTAAACCCTTATGTGAGTGTAAATATTGTATCTAAATCGACTGCAAACATTTTTAGCAAAATACTCGATTTGTACCTGTGCTAACTGCATATTGTATTGTTTAAAGAATGTGACACTTGTTTTGTATCGTATTTAATGTCTTAAGTTTAAAACAGCAACCTTGAAAATGTACGGTTGTGAAATAATCCTGCGCTGTGTATGTTTATGGTTATGCAAGCCATAGGGGGTAAAGGTAAGGGAAATCCAATAATCTGCTTTCTGTTTGCTCGTTTTTTGTTTGTCAAATGTTTGAATCGCATCTTTGCTTTAGTGAGATTAAAATAATATATTTTCTAAAAAAACAAAAAAATACAGTATGTATTTTCAGCAAGATCACTGTTTTTAACCAAAGTTATTTGTCGTTATTTTAGTCCTTTCCCTAATTTACGATTTTACAATAACGGATTTGATTCCACATCAAAAAACAAGAGCGATTTGGTAATAAATACTGAGAGCTTCACACTCTCCTTCACCCTGATCTTATCCATAAATCAACTTTTTATCCACGTTGTTTTATTTTTTTGGAAAGAACCACTGAGAAACTGCTTGACGAAAAACACCAGGTCATGATGTTTTTTTCATTTCTCATGCTTAGTATAATCACTTTCTGCACTTGTTTCTAGAAAGCTGCTTTATACAGAGCAAATGCAAAGGTGAGAAATCTTGTGAAAGTCAAGTCTACTTAGTGCATCACTATTTCACAGGGTTTTTTCTCATTGTGTATTATTTATGGATGATGGCTAATGGAAAGGAAAAAAACTGTAGAAGAGGTGAATAGAGAGAATTTGCATTGTAATTCTATGTGCCTTTTTCATTGCATGTCTGAAATAAATAGGTTTTATAGAACAGAATTGTTTTCAGTTTGGTCTTTTTGCATTTATCCAAAAGTTGCATTTTTCCAAGACATCTGCATAATAATACACATTTAATTTTTCAATAAGCGTTTTATCCTGGTCAATAAGAGATTTTTGAGAGATCCTGGTTTTGATAAGAGGACACAGACTCCACAGCCTCCCCACATGAACCATGATCATACTATATATTTTAGATCCTGTTTTTATTTTGAACCTAGACTCTTGTGTATCAGTTTATAGGAGTCTTCCAAGGCAACACCTGACACACACAACACACACATGTCAGAAAGTCTTGAGGAAACACAGACACATTACAAAGGGCAGATTGTTCTCCCTGTATCTGTGGGGGATGAAAGGAGAAGCAGTGGAATGGAGTGGGGAGTCATATTAAAACTTGGCAACCCGAGTCTTGGCTGAGTGCAAAAATCCTTTAGCTGATTAATTCTATCTTACTTATAATTTAAAAAAATCTGGTCATATATCACGGTCCAATACCCCAGGAAATGTATTTAATTTATTTTGATCCTGACATCCTCACAGGATTACAAGCTAAACAAGGTTTTAACTTGGAGATTTTAACTTGGAGAGGTTGTGTGGTGTGTTCACGTGCATGATGTGTTATTCAGCATGTGTTAGTGGAATATATTACATTTACGTCCGAGGATAAAACAGGGAGATCTAACATACAGCCAGGTTTATACAGGTCCAGGAGCTGAGCCAAATACCAGCTGCCAGTAATAATAATAATAATGTTAACGGGGTGTAATGGTGAGCACCATGGCCTCGCACCTCCAGGGTCAAGAGTTTAATCCCCACCCCAGGTCTGTGTGTGTGGAGTTTGCATGTTCTCCCTGTGCTTGGTGGTTTCCTCCGGGAACCCACCCGTTCAAAGACTTGCAGATTGGTGTTCCAAAATTGTAGATCAAAACCATCATGAGGAGGAAACCAGCTGGAGCTCTTTCTTCTCTGGATGCCTCAGGATCTTCGCAAGTTTGGCCTCTGTCTACTGGAGCTGGCACAATCTCCAAATGCCCCGGGATGGGTAGAAAAAGAAAGAACAGGTGGAAAAAAAATTTGCATAGCTGCCGTTTATGATATTTTCAGCACTAGATGAGATGCTTTAGTGTGCTGGAGCACAAGGTTATGGGATGAATTATGTGTATGCCAGGTTAAAGAGATGTGTCTTGGGGCCACTATAAAAAAAAAGTATAATAATAATAATAAGTCCTTGTTTCAAAAGTGTCAAATAATTGGGCTGCGTCAAGAGAAAGAAAAAAACTAAAGACGTTGCTGAAAATATTGGAATTTAACAGGTTATCTGAAAATACGTTAAAACATGGAAGTCATTAATGGGGATCACTTAAATGCTTGAAGTCGCCTCATTAAAAAAATTTACAGTAAAAATTACAGATATGTTTATTACTGGACGTAAGAGCATTTCTATACACACAATCCAGTAAGAACTCAGGGGATTGGGACTAAACAGCTGTGTTTCCAGAAGAACCACTTGTTATTGAGACTAAAACCCGCTTTAATTTGCTAGGAAGCATAAAGATTTGTCTTTGAAACAGCGCAAGAAGGTTACATGGTCCGATGAGTCCAGATCGACCCTACTCCAGAGTGATGAGTTTCTCTTTTAATTTAACCATCCCTGCTTTGCTTGCTTGTATTAATGCAACCTTAAGCTCCACAAGCTCCAATTAGCCAGCTAGACATGTGAGCAATGGATTTGGGAAGCTGAGAAGTAAAAAAAAATTTTCAGATGCAGAAGTAAAAAACATATGATGACATTT
The DNA here is from genome assembly GCA_030522415.1 of Channallabes apus. NCBI lineage: Eukaryota > Metazoa > Chordata > Actinopteri > Siluriformes > Clariidae > Channallabes > Channallabes apus. Next base: position 16,560,343 of record CM060109.1, read on the forward strand.
CATGAATGCATGACCTTATATACTGCTTCCCTTTCTGGTTAAACCGTCCTCAGTGAACAAACATTATAACACTGCTACCTATAGAAAAAAAAAAGATCATTTTAATAACAGCAAACTGTAATTTTTCTAGATTTTGAATTGAAAAACAATTACATTTACACCTTTGTTAATAAAGTTACACCTTAAAGCCCCCTGAGGTTTTCTGAGCATACTGTAAGTATTTCCTAAAATAAATAAATAAATAAATAAATAAACAAATGCAATGGATCTAAAGCTGGCATCATCTAAGGCTGAATCGGTTAGCTTGACTCTCACACATTTTCACTCGTTTCCTCCGATGGCCTCCACCAGCATCCAATAAATAATTGAAAACCTCTGGCAGAACTTTGGAGTTTTTTAGTTTAAGTGAAAATCAAAGGACAAAAATTCTTTGGAAGCACAAGACACGCTTTTTAGTTAAAATTCATGATTAAGTCAAAAAAGTAAGAAAACTAAATCCCCGCCGTGCATATTTTTTTATAATTTTTTTTTTTGGAGGAAAAATACTTGTTATACTAATTATAATTATTATAATTCTACTGGTTTCTTAGTTAGATATGGATAATAAACACTTATTTGCACCTGTACACCTAAATAGGAATTATGCATATCTTCTGAAAATCTTTTTTTATTTTTTGATAATTAGGGTGTTTGTCATGAAACTTTCAGTTTGGTTTCTTCCTGTTTTCCAAATGTCTGCACTGATCACGCCCCTGATCATTGTTTCCACCTGTCTGTAGTTTGACTCAACCTCAATCAAGCTATAAATTCTCCACAAGTTGGCGTCCATTGCCATTAAGTGCTGTTGAGCTAATGAGGTTAGAAAGGGGGGGGGGTGATATTCAAGGTGATATTCAAAGGCTGGCCTGTGTTCCTTTAGCTGTGTTGAACTTGGCACCTTTTTAAATTATTATTATTTACTGATCAATTTATGGTTGACTAGTAGATTAAACTGATTTCAAAAAGTGGCTTAAAACATGAGAAATTGGCCTTGGTGGCCTTCACTGGTATGAGATTCCACTTACCCATCATGCTTTGCAGTAGGTACCTTAATGCACAGAAGGTATTCATGCATAACCTTTTGGTCGTGTTATATCCGTGTAAACTTGCCAGTTTCTAGTATTAATGTACAACAAAATAAAATGCAAGTTTGTGCTTAAGTTCTAATATTATAAAGTACCGATTTTTCATAATCCCAACTGTAAGCATAAGCCAATTTATAGGTTTGCTTTAGAGAATTGGGTTAATCAAAGGGTTACTAAATAATGGTAATGTAACATCAATCCTGACGGTAAATTCCTGCCTTATCTCGGCTTCATGGTTTCTGTTGGCCAAAATGGTTGCCAATCTAAACATACACACAGTCTGTTAAACTCTGACCCACCCTGTTCTCTCACCCTGCTCTCGCACGGAAAATAAACTGCCTATATACACACTCTAAATGAAGAAACATGGGTCAAATGGTTAAATAACATTTAAAAAATAAAAATAGTATGAAAGCAGATCTGCAGATTTTGAAAACATCAGTACATGTTTTAGTTCACTGTGGAGGCTGAACATCAGAAAGGTTGAAAAATCAGCAACCTCAACTTTTAATCTGACTAAATGTTTAAGTTCTGTTTGATTTACAGTAGCACACATTCCTAATTAACCAGCTAACATGATACAATAAGTATTGGTGAAGTCACTCTCATGTTTCGGTGGAGTATTTGGCTACAGAAGATCACTGAACAGCCATAACATTATGACCACCCACCTAATATTGACTATGTCCCCCTTTTCCCATCAAAACAGTAATGATCTGTGTGTACTGACTCCTTTCTATTGGAAACAGCATTAAACTTTTCCTCAGTTTGATCTCCAGTAATTCTTCTATTGGTTCGGACTACACGGGCCAACCTTCGCTTCAGTGCATCAGTGCACCTTGGCCACCCTGTCGCCAGTTCACCGGTTTTCCTTCTTTGGATCCCTTTTGGTCATGACTCCCACAAGAGTTACATCCCACAACAGCTGCAGTTTTGGAGTTGTTTCCTGTTGTCTAGCCGTCGCAATTTGGCCCTTCTCACAGTAGCTTTATTTTTAATATCTTGTTACAATGGCGGCTGGAAGAGGTTGGGATATATTAGACAGCAATTAAAACTTTTTCCCCCCAAAGTTGATGTGTCAGAAGCAGAAAAAATTGGCAAACATAAGGATTTGAGTGACTTTGTCCAGGACCAAATTGTGATGACTAGAGAACAGGGTCAGAGCGAAATCCAAAATTGCAGCTTTTGTGGGATAATGCCAGTCTGCAGTGTTCAGGACATACCAAAAGTGGTCATGGATGGCCAAGGCTCACTGGTGCACGTGGGGAGTGAAGGCTGAACAAATAGAAACACTGTTGTAGATCAAATTGAGGGAAAAGGTTAATGATGGTTGTTATAAAAAATAAAAAAGGTGTCAGTGCATTGACTGTTATGGTGGCAAAAGTGGGGACCTACACAATATTAGGAAGGTAAAATTGTGAAATGTTAACTTTTTTATTGTTTCCAGTTATAAAATCCTCCCCACCCTTTTAATAAAATACTGTTCAATTTAAACAAGCATTGGTAACTCCATTTCACAGGCCTCCAAGGTGTGATTTAACCAATGACCCTCGAGCTAATAAAGCACTCAAATGGCCCCTAAGATGGCGACTGGGAGTGAAGCATGGGAAATAGTGAGAGGAAGTTGATAAAGTGCATACTGAGAATAATACAAGAATGTGGTTATATCCCGGCATGTGAATTCCCCTGAACTATTGAGTTTAATATAATTTTTATATATTTTGTGAGCAAAAATAAGGCAAATTTTTTAAATGGTGTCTATAGTAGTAACTCTTATAATCAAACGCCAGCATCTGCATTCATGTTGGGGCATTTTAAATGAAACTGACAGGCCAGTTCAAATTGTGGTGTGTGTGTGTGTGTGTGTGTGTGGTAACTGGTACAGACTGGCCTTAAAGTTAAGTGCATTCCTGTGCACTCCTTCATCAGGACAGTGTAAAGATCGGGGGTGCATGTTACTCCACACCACACTGTGATTTATAGTTGTACCTGGAATATTTAATTTGAAAACACACTCTTGTGATTAAGGGTGTGTGTATAAAATAATTTGAAGAACCAAAAGTCTTGCACTCTCACTCAAGGGACACTCACTACCGGGTCTGGGAGGGCCTGGAGTCTCCGGACAAGGCACACACACACACACACACTCATCTGGACTGTTGGCGGAACCTTTAGTACCTGAAGGAAACCAACCAAGCATGGGGAGAACAAGCAAACTCCATGCACTCAGACCCCAGGTGGGAATCGAACCCGTAACCTGGAGATGAAAGGCAGCAGTGCTAACCGCTAATACACCGTGTTGCCCCAAAAGATGCCTCTATTTATTTATTTTTGATCTCTCATTACAATTCATTATGGGAAAATATTAACTTAAATAAACATTATTGAATAACAGTCGAGTTAGGAATGAAATATTTGTCCAGCATGATGATTAAGATCATATTCTGCTGACAGTAATCTGTTTACAATTACACACACCTTATCAGAGTTATTTATTGTGCATTTCTTTCTTTCTCATATATTTTTTTGCTTTATTTTTGCCACTACATATTTTAATACTGACAATCCCAACCCCAAACATCTACTGAGCTCCAGTGCCCCCTAGTGGATAAAGAGCAAAAGCATAACATACCATAGTAATTAACATATGAGTAATAATAATAATAATAATAATAATAATAATAATAATAATAATAATGCTGAAAAGTTGATTATGCTAGATTTTGGATACTTTTATCTGACATTACATGCATCATGCAACAGCTTACACTTTAATTCCGTGCTATCATGTTATTGTGAAATAGGAGAATGTATCTAATCTAGTGTTTATTATTATTATTACGTTCACTGCTAAAAGTGGTTAAGAATTTATTGGAATTTAATAAACGCTGTAGTTTTAAGTAGTTGTTACATTAGAAATAGTGGAAAAAGCTATGACATCAAAGCAAATGTTGTTAAAACTTGCAGAATAGAAGGTCAAGTGAGAAGGTAGGATGATGTTCATGCAGCTCTCACCTTTCCTATTGGGGTGGGCGTTGTTGAAGTATCAAAGTCGTTAGTAACAATGACTATAGGTGTAGGTTTCAGAGATGCCTGCTTGACAAAAGCAACCCTATGGCCAAACAAAAGCGCTACATAGAAACTCAGTCCTCCCACAATCAAAACCACAGTACAACCCAATACCCTCGTATGCCTGACTGTTTTTATTTTACTCCACAGCACTACTGAATCTTGAAAGTAGTTCCGCCTGCAAAGTAACAAATCACAAGTTAATTTTAATGTCATCATTATAACACTTTGTCTTCATAGTAACAATGCATTAAGACATTAATTGCATAATGGATTCTAATAATAAGATGTTATCGTCTACAGAAAGATGCACAAGTGGCAGTTTGAGACAAAGTTTTCTGACTCAGGAAATCCTTGAGGATGGTGGACTTGGTGACATAACAAACTGGTGTGTGTGTGTGTGTGTGTGTGTGTGTGTGTGTGTGTGTGTGTGTGTGTGTGTGTGTGTGTATTTTAAACTTCAAGAGATAGAAAAAAAATAGAAGCTGGTGAGGAACTACTGTATATAGATACTGTTTATAGAAGTAATAACAGGAACTGAGTTGTCTTGCAGACATTTCGCCAGAATTAATGAAACTTTAAATAGTTAAAAAGCATGACCTATTGTGTGATAAAAAGAAAATGGCAAAAAAATAACTCAAATCTCGTGGTAGAAGGGAAATAAAATGACTAATGTAAGGGGAAGTCTTTCACACTCACACACTTAGACAATTTGGGAACTCCAATCAGTCTACAATGCGGGGTCATTGGCTCAGTGGTAGGTTTTGCACCTACCATGCTGAAGGGCCGGATTCAATTCCCACCAGTGCCCAAACCCCTGGCACTGCAGGATGCAGTGCGGGGTAAAAATGGAAAAGTTAGTCAGGAAGGGCATCCGGTGTAAATCCTGTGCCAAGTGGTTGTGCGTATCAGATGGTCCGCTGTGGCGACCCCTTGACGGGAATAGCTGAAAGAGAAACAACAACACTAATCGGCCTGCATTGCGTGTGACTGGGGCTTGACGTCAGCCCCAGCCCTGTGACCTCAAACCCATCGAGCACCTTGCGAGCAGGGCCTTCTCGTCCAACATCAGTGCCTGACCTCACAAACGCTCCACAGAAACACTCCAAAATCTTGTAGACATTCTTCCAAGGCGAGTTGAAGCTGTTATAGCTGCATAAGGGAGACCAACTCTATATTGAAGTATATGTATTTGTGTACAATGTCATTGCAAGTTTGGCCAAATACTTTTACCCATATAGGTTTGCCTCCGTCCACCATTCACCATTCGAACCGGAATGCAGTTGCATGTCTCGTTTTTAACCTTCCCAAGTTCTCCCACACCACCCCACTTCTCCGCTCCCTCCACTGGCTTTCTGTAGCTGGCTTCTCCCGCTTCAAATTGAAAACGCTGATGCTTGCCTACAAAGCTAAAAATGGCTCGGCACCCACTTACCTCTCAGTTCTAATCAAATCCCGCACTGCACCACGTTCCCTCCAGCACTGCTCGGCTGGTCCCACCATCTCTAAGTGATTTGAGGAAGACATGCATCTAGACTGTTTTTTTGGTTCTGACATCTAGGTGGTGGAATAAACTTCCTGTGGCTGTCCGAACAGCGAGTCACTGTCACAACTAAAAACATATCTGTTTCTTTAATATTGTGGCTTTATTTTAAATAAAATTTTAAAATAATAACCTTTCCAGCACTGAAGGTACTTATAGCTTGTAACCTAGTAAACGAGTGTAAGGACCTATCCAACTATGGAAACTTCAAAGCACTTTTGTAAGTTATTCTGGATGAAAGTGTCTGCCAAATGCCTAAAGGTAAATGTAAACATAGTGTACAGTATATAATTATACTGTACTGCTCTGTGACTCTTAAACACTTGCTGTAATCCCTAACTCTGACAGTAGGTGGTGCTACAGGCTCGATATGTTTATGCTTGATAAATGATGATATTATTCAGTGAACTTTATAACAAATGCGTTTTGTCATTACACTAACACACTGTGTAGAGTTTGCCAAAGATTTTTCTTATCAAACTACTCAAGAAAATAATTTAGTTTGACTTGATTTTCTCCCAATATCATTGGACAAACAGTCATTTGCCCCCCCCCCCAAAAGGGGGGAGGCAAATTTTGTGTGTGTGTGTGTGTGAGTGTGTGATTTACACACTATCATCAGACAAACATCATGAGATATTGCTGCATTTATACGGAACGGAAAAGCTCCTGACTCATCCGTCTGTTTATTTGCTATGTGCCGTGTGTTTCACTGAGAGGAAATGGTGCAGCTAGGCGACGGCAGTGGGCGGGACCTTTTAAAAAGAAGTCTCAGCCAATCAGGAAACGATTTCGCAGTGTCAATCATGCTGCGCGCGCGTTTGGCGGCGCATGTGGGCGGAGTCTCAGGAAGGCTTTCCGCCGCTCTGCAGTTCCTCTCAGCATTCAGAGGCTGAGGCGGTGAGACGTGAGGTGTGTCTGCATGTGTCTGTGTGTGTGTGTGCGTGTGTGTGTGTGCTCTGACTACTGATTCACCTTCGGCTTCGTATATACCTTTTTACTTTCTGTCTTACTTTGGGATTTATTTCACAGAACTGGAGCAGGATATGTTTTATTTGAAAAAAAGGCATCATGTTTAAGAAAAAGGACCAGTTTACATGTAGTGTGAAGTGACTGGGAGAGGAAACCGGTCAAGCTGGAAAAGGAAAGATGGCGTTTTAACCTGTTCATGGAGGAGAATGCAAATGTAAAGGAAACACTGGAATTTCTTCCACCTCTGAAGCTTGAGTGTCTCCTCATGACCGCGTCATCGAGCTGTTAAAACTACTGCTCCTGAACTGCCGTACTACTGAATCATTCCTGTCAGGTACGTACCTCATATCAGAGGACAGCGTATTAAATAAAAAAAAAGAAAAGAAATGGGGAACGGCTTTTCCAACATATCCGCCTTCCAGTCCCTTCACATTGTGATGCTCGGGCTGGACTCGGCAGGCAAGACAACCGTCCTCTACAGACTGAAGTTCAATGAGTTTGTCAACACCGTACCCACGATCGGGTTCAACACCGAGAAGATCAAGCTGAGCAATGGTGCAGCGAAGGGCATCAGCTGCCATTTCTGGGATGTCGGCGGCCAAGAGAAGCTGCGCCCGCTCTGGAAATCATATAGTCGCTGCACGGACGGCATCATCTACGTGGTGGACTCGGTGGACGTCGACCGGCTCGAGGAGGCCAAAACCGAGCTGCACAAGGTGACCAAGTTTGCAGAGAACCAAGGAACGCCGCTGCTAGTCATCGCCAATAAACAGGACCTGCCCAGGTCTCTGCCGGTGGCTGATATCGAGAAGCAGCTGGCACTGAACGAGCTGACCCCGTCCACATCGTACCACGTTCAGCCTGCTTGTGCCATCATCGGCGAGGGGCTTCACGAAGGCATGGACAAACTGTACGAAATGATCGTGAAGCGACGAAAAGCCCTGAAGCAGAAGAAGAAGCGATAACCCATGTTCGCTCCAAGGATCTGTTTCCCCCGTCATTCATGCCCTCCTGCAAGCCTGGGACCCATCGTCACGTGCCAACGCAATGCTTGGATTATTGATTGATTGACTGATTTTGAGGCAGTTTGTTTGCTTTGAGTTGGATTTATTTTGAACTTTTGCAGATGCTGTACGGCTTGCTGGATGGTTTCGAACCACAGTGAACTTACAAAAAAAAATGAAAAAAAGCAAAAACTTGAATTTCGACTCGAATATGAAATGAAAAAGGGCTGGTTCCCTTTTGTGCTGCTGTTGACTTACTGTGCCGTCGTCATATCGAAGGAGCTCTCTACTTTAGCACTGTGAAGAAGATTTACGAACAGTTCGTGGAAATGCTTGATTTCTTTCTCTGACGACGGCTCAAAGCGTGACCGCGCGCATCACGAGAATAACGCCGCCTAAAATCCTTTACGAGTAACTCCGTTTAGGATCCTGACCTGAAGGTTGAGGCCTGCGGAAGAGAAAAACGCTGGGTACATAAAGTCATGGACTTGTTGTACACGATCCAGGCTTATGAAGACACTCATGATGAAAATGACGCGTGGTGGACGGTGCTTACTATTTTATGTGCTTGCAACCTCGGTCCACCACTTAGCACTTTTCCTTACCAAAACCAGTAGAGTTCAACACTGTATTGCTAAACTCAAGATTATTGTATTACAGTCAAAAGATGAATTCTGAAGTATTTTTCAATTAAAAAATTCAGAAAGAGAAAATCCTTGTAGTCTTTTTATCTCTTATCTTTACTGTTTTACATAACCTTTCATTGGTGTGTTGTGGATTTGTGTTCGGTTTCCAGCTAAATCTGAGGAAAACAAAACAATACCGATCAAACACTCCAAAGATTGTTTTGTTTTTGTTCACAGATTCTCCAGAACTATTTTCATGACCCTGGTTTACTGGAAAATCCTGCTATGCAAATTATTCACCTTTCCTTGGTAAACTGGCTTAAAATGTACACGGCCTCACTACAGCTCATGGCTGTTATTGGGATCAGATTGTCGGGGAGGGAAAAAAAACTGAGGTCAATAGATTAATGGGGGGGATGGTGAACCGGGGCAAATCTAACATGGTGGGTGCTTAAACTCGATGTAGTCCTTGCAGCCATTATCTAGTCAATGAAACGCAGGTTAGCTTCATGTGACACTGTCACGTGGCCCATTATCGTAATCAATCAATTTTAAAACGCCAGCTAACTTAACTCAGGTCTACTTTTACAGTGTGCATAAGATAAGATCCTGTTGTGTTTCAAAATTAAAAGCAACGTTAATTGTTAATACATTTTTTCCGAGCAGGTTCTTGAAGAGCTAGTTGTGTTCACAGGTTCCCAGGCTCCCTGCCACACCACATATTTACTTTACTTTCTGATCTGAAAAGCTTTAAGTCCTTGGAAGCCACCAGCCAGTCTGCATTCTTGTTATATTACAGCTTCCCAACATGGCTGAGCTTGGGAGTTACGTGCGTTACCAGCTGTGTGGACATGTTGGGGACTGAAATGTTGGCTGTTGGTGGCTATCTTTAGGGAATGTTGTTGTTGTTACAGCTCATCAGTCATTATTAGCCTCAATGGTCCTTAATCCCTAAGACCCAATACCCATTTTTGTTTTGTCATGGGGGATATAACACGAGCCACATCGAACATATTTTGAATTTTTCTTGCCAATTTTAGAGTTAAAAGCAGTGTGTTCTTAATTTCTTCAAGAAAAGCAGTCAGAACAAGCTAAATAAAAAATGTAAGATGTTATTAAGTCATTACAACTGTTAAATTAGGATGAAACTTACTTTCAGTGTCAAGAAAAACATTGTCAATAAAGTTTTATCACATGTGTTGCCCAGGGACACCACCACTTTGGAAATGATGTCATGGGTACACAAATTCACAGATTGTTCACATGACTGCACCAGGATGTTTACTAGAAGTGACTTATTGACTTCATGAGTTAAAGTCAAGGATAAAGCTGAATAAAGAACGTCACCAAAACATTTAAATGCTTGGTGACGCCTGTGTCACCGTGGGATCTTATGGGCTGCAGTGTCCTCCAAATATGTGTACAAAATAAAATAATGGGTGTTATCCTCAGTGTAATGTTAATATTTCGCACTGTACAAGATTTTGTATATAATCCTGTACTAGTTCTGTGTTCATCCAGTTAAATGCTTTCTACGACATACACATGCTGTTCTTTACTAGATTACAACAAATTGTCTGTTTCTAGACAAATACGGATAGTTTTCTCAGCATTTTCTACCTTTCTTATTTCTTGAAATAAAAGAAATAATCTGACAAACAAATCCATATATCAACATACATATTATTTATTTATTTATTTTTATGTGTACTGTGTACTATTCCATTTGCAGCAGGCACAGTACACCAGGAAACAAAACCATGTGTGTGTGTGTGTCTGTCTGTCCATCCAGGTGTATCCTGCCTCATGCCAGAAGTCTCTAGGTTATGCTCCAATCGTCCTGCTACCCAATACAACATAAGCAGTATAGGAAATTAATAAATGAATGAAATCAGGCGAAACTGACAAAGCATGGATGTATTAAAAATTTTTGTTTTAATTAGAAATGCAGGTGGAAAATCCTCGCGCACCTTCCATAATACTAAACGAATATTAAGTCACATTGGAATTTGGATGAATCTCAACCACTGAACTGTCAATCAAATGCCAGCCGGTGGTTACCGCCTAAGCTTTTTGAACTCTTGCTACCTGGACCACACCTCAAGTCACTTTTCACTGCTCCAGAAAACTCCGAATCATGAAAGAGTTTGATTCCTAGCCAATACCCGAAACCCAACCACTGGATGCAGGACATCCTTAATAATGCTTGTCCCAAACGCATGTAGAAACAGGAGGGTTGCAACAGAATGGGTATCCTCTGTAAATCATGTGCCAAGTTGAATGTGCAGATCAGATGGTCTGCTGTGAGAACCCTTTTTCAGGAGAAGCCAAAAGAACAAAAACTACTGTATATAGTTTCATTAGTTAAGGAATGATTTGGATAGAAATCCTTTCAGCTTCACAAAAGCGTAACTAAGGCTGATTCTTTGGTTTGTGTTGTCCAAGTCTCTGTAATTTGCAGCCGTCCCATTAGATTCAATTTTGCGGTCTTTCTTGACAGATATGTCTAGCCCTTCGCTGCCAAATGAACAAAGGTGCATTTCAGCCTCTGTGTAATTCTTAGGTTACCATGTTAAAAAAAAAAAAAAAGAAGAAGTAGAGTGTCCTGTAAAGTACCTGCACAGTACAAGACAAAACCTGGTTTCATTTCAGCTAAATAAATCTAAAAAAAAAAAAAAAAAGACGAATCAATTATTTGCCTACAGGCACTCTGCCAAGCTAATTTCTTAATTAACAAAAGTCGCACTATAAGTGGTGAGGACTTTCAGCAGCCGTGAACTGTAGCAAAACATCTGTTAATAGGGGGGATTACTTTTTGATGAGCGGAGGATAATTAGGAAGAAGTGGTTTGTTGTCTTAATTTGATAGCAAAGGAGTTTTATGAGGGGTTGGCCAGAGGAGGGGGGAACAAGTGTGTGTTTGTGGAGGTGGGGGGGGGGGGTGTTACGTTTAAGAAACAGACGTCGAGGGACCCTCTCTGCATTAAACTTTCATGAAGCTCGATCCTCTAAACTCGTCCAGTCTCGGTGCCATTGAAAAGCACCTCGGTGCCTCTGGGAAATGACTCATTTGGGGAACGTAATGATACGGCATATGACTCGAGAGTTTCATATGTGATAATCAGCTTTTAGTGTGAGGGTTTTCATTTTCACCCCCCGCCCAAGTAGTGGTGGAATACAGATCCAGTAAATAATTACGTCAGTGCATACAATTTCAAACAATAATTAACCTAACAAATGAACAATATATGTTCCCTTACAAGCTCGGAAGTTTAGTTTAAGCTTTAAAAAGAAGATCCTGATCCTGTGTACTGATTTAGGAACAAAATGGTCATGCAAAACATGACCGGTTGCATTTTGTAGTGCATATACGTGGCCTTTTTTATGCTCCGGCCATTTCACAGCGTCAGTGTCCCTTCGCGTCCTGTAATTAACCTAAGGACAAAGGCTTCCAAGAACACGTGTGATTATTACCTGTGAGAGAGATTCCCTTCACAAGATGGCTGTTATGTTTTAGCCAAGCGTCCTCTGAACTGCGACGGTTGTGTAACTGTTGTTTATTATTAGCCAGACAGTGTGTGTGCGCGCTAGCACAACCCTGACACAGTAGAGTTTGTGAAGCATAAAACAAAAAAAATCCTGACTCCAGTCCTTCTTTCTAGTTTTCTTCATCCTCTCCTTGTTATCTGTGAGGGATTTGATAAAAAAACGTATTAAGCTTAATGGCTCTTGTATATTAAAGCTGCATAAGGACAAATCTGATCATAAAATAAGGGTATGGAGATTCCACTGATGTCAGTTTCTTCTTTCATCCGTTTTATCTTTGGTATCTATATCTATGATAATCTGTATAAGAAATAACAATATTTTTTTATACATAAATATATAAAAGTTAGCATAGCTGCCTCACAGCTTTAAGATCTCCGGTCGAGTCATGATCTCTGGTTTCTGCCTGTTTATGTGGAGTTCCTCTGCAAGTTCTTCCCATGTTCATGTGGGTTTTCCCCAGGGTTTCCAGTTCCCCAAAAAATGTCAAAAGTCAACTGGGTATACCAAACTGGTGAGAATTTGTGTATCTCAGTCTTCCTGTCTGATCTACCTTGATGGCTTGTAAATGCAATTGCTTGAAAAGTGCAACAAACACTTTTGCCAGTGAACAAATTTTGCTTAACAAAATTGACAAAATGGACTTAAAACAATTAAAAAAAAAATAGAACTATCTATTCATGATCACACTATCCAGTATCAGGAATTAAGGAAGCATTCCTTTTCCAGTTCATCTGGTTACACTCAAGGTTTCTTCTTCATATTTGTTTTAGGGAGTTTTTCCTCACCAGGACCAATCGGTGAAGTTATATATATTTAGCGCATATATTTTTATTTCCATGAGACTGCTTTTGCGAAAAAATGTCCATTATTAGAAACGCTATACAAAGGTATACATTTTATTTGAATCACTCAAAATGTATTTACTCAGAATTCCGTTTGTTAACGATAATTGTACATGCAGAAATGTTTGTGTTTTAGTGACAACATATAATCCTGCAAATCTGAAACAAAATGCACAGACATGGAACCTGGTCAGCTTATTAGTCCTTTAATTAAATAATGGGATTTTTGGTGTATAAGACATAGACTGTATAAGAACTGGACAAACCCTGGACATATAGTAGGTTTTCTAAAGACCGGGTCTGAATCTCAACTGTGGGAGTTCTGGATGTCAAAGAACTGCTTTTTTTTTTTTTTTTTGGGTCCAATTTTCTCCCTAATTTTATTGTGGCCAATTCCTCCCCGTCACTAGGGGGCTCCCACATTAAGGCTACCACTACCACTCAGTCGGGAGGGCGAAGACTATCACATGTTTCCTCTGAACCACGTGACGTCAGCCAACCGCATCTTTTCGAACTGCTTGCTCACGCACCATTAGGGGCGGAGTAACACACTCGGAGGAAAGCGCTAGCCGCTCCTTCCACATGCGTGAGCTCACAGACACCACTTATTGGCTGTAGAGCCGTGATTAATGTGGCAGCACCTCTCATGGCAAGTACCTCTCATCCCTCCCCCCTGAGAGAGCTCGGCCAATTAGCTCTCTCTATGCCTCCGGCTGTGAGAGGGAGGTAACAGCATCACCCGGGTATTGAACCAGCGATCTCCGGATGATAGGGCGAGCACTTTACCACTGCGCTACTCGGAGGCTGGTTGTCACAATCTTGTCAGGAGTTGACTAGTTGAATTGGTAGCTATTACCTCCATGGTTAATCCATAAATGGGCAAATGGGTGAAACAAACAGGAAGAACAAATAAATCCTGGCTGTTAGACAAAATGCTAAGATGGCTATGGCCAATTTATGTACTAACATAACTTTGCATTTGATTGAACGCCATCATTCATACCACACACTTTGTCCGATGTCAACTCCTACATACAGTGGTGTGAAAAACTATTTGCCCCCCTCCTGATTTCTTATTCTTTTGCATGTTTGTCACACAAAATGTTTCTGATCATCAAACACATTTAACTATTAGTCAAAGATAACACAAGTAAACACAAAATGCAGTTTTTAAATGAGGGGTTTTTATTATTTAGGGAGAAAAAAAATCCAAACCTACATGGCCCTGTGTGAAAAAGTAATTGCCCCCTGAACCTAATAACTGGTTGGGCCACCCTTAGCAGCAATAACTGCAATCAAGCGTTTGCGATAACTTGCAACGAGTCTTTAACAGCGCTCTGGAGGAATTTTGGCCCACTCATCTTTGCAGAATTGTTGTAATTCAGCTTTATTTGAGGGTTTTCTAGCATGAACAGCCTTTTTAAAGTCATGCCACAACATCTCAATAGGATTCAGGTCAGGACTTTGACTAGGCCACTCCAAAGTCTTCATTTTGTTTTTCTTCAGCCATTCAGAGGTGGATTTGCTGGTGTGTTTTGGGTCATTGTCCTGCTGCAGCACCCAAGATCGCTTCAGCTTGAGTTGACGAACAGATGGCCGGACATTCTCCTTCAGGATTTTTTGGTAGACAGTAGAATTCATGGTTCCATCTATCACAGCAAGCCTTCCAGGTCCTGAAGCAGCAAAACAACCCCAGACCACCACCATATTTTACTGTTGGTATGATGTTCTTTTTCTGAAATGCTGTTTTTCTTTTACGCCAGATGTAATGGGACACGCACCTTCCAAAAAGTTCAACTTTTGTCTCGTCGGTCCACAAGGTATTTTCCCAAAAGTCTTGGCAATCATTGAGATGTTTTTTAGCAAAATTGAGACGAGCCTTAATGTTCTTTTTGCTTAAAAGTGGTTTGCGCCTTGGAAATCTGGCATGCAGGCCGTTTTTGCCCAGTCTCTTTCTTATGGTGGAGTCGTGAACACTGACCTTAATTGAGGCAAGTGAGGCCTGCAGTTCTTTAGATGTTGTCCTGGGGTCTTTTGTGGCCTCTCGGATGAGTTGTCTTTGCGCTCTTGGGGTAATTTTGGTCGGCCGGCCACTCCTGGGAAGGTTCACCACTGTTCCATGTTTTTGCCATTTGTGGATAATGGCTCTCACTGTGGTTCGCTGGAATCCCAAAGCTTTAGAAATGGCTTTATAACCTTTACCAGACTGATAGATCTCAATTACTTTTGTTCTCATTTGTTCCTGAATTTCTTTGGATCTTGGCATGATGTCTAGCTTTTGAGGTGCTTTTGGTCTACTTCTCTGTGTCAGGTAGCTCCTATTTAAGTGATTTCTTGATTGAAACAGGTGTGGCAGTAATCAGGCCTGGGGGTGGCTACAGAAATTGAACTCACGTGTGATAAACAACAGTTAAGTTATTTTTTATCAAGGGGGGCAATCACTTTTTCACACAGGGCCATGTAGATTTGGAGTTTTTTTTCTCCCTTAATAACGTAAACCTTCATTTAAAAACTGCATTTTGTGTTCAATTATGTTATCTTTGACTAATAGTTAACGGTTTTTGATGAGCAGAAACAGTTAAGTGTGACAAACATGCAAAAGAATAAGAAATCAGGAAGGGGGCAAATAGTTTTTCACACCACTGTATCTTGTTCAAACTGAAACTATAATTATTCCAGTTAGCAGGGTAGCGAAAGTAATGCATGCAAACATCTAGCGGTTTGACACCTGCAATGCAGCTGTCACTCAAAAAAGCCACACCCCTAATTATGCCTAAATCTGTGGCTTAACGGAATGGTAATTGGTGAGAGAAAGAACAATTCACACCCATACAGTTGGTATGAATGGAATACATTGCTATAGAAACCAAACCTTTTGAATTTTTTTTTTAATACCAGTCTGCATACATGTTTATTTCCTTTGTAAATTTGTGCATTTTAACCCGGAGGTCTATGGGGATTGACTCACTTTTGGATCCTAATGTTCGTTCAAGGAACTTTACATATTGGCACTTTTTCAGATGTCGCTCGTTGGTATAATACGTACCACAAATGTCTAAACTAGACAACAGTGCACATAGTCATGCTTTGAATGGAAGCTTAGTAGATATTTAGTTGACTGTGGTTAAATCAGACTTAGTCAAGTTAGAATAAAAGCCTAGCTTTTTTATTGTATATGTATCTAAAATATGTAATTACATGCAGTTTTTTTTTTACAGAATCTATTCTTCAATGAAAACAGCACAATGATAGATAGATAGATAGATAGATAGATAGATAGATAGATAGATAGATAGATAGATAGATAGATAGATTTTCCTCTGCTCAACATTACTGGTTTTTCTTTTTTCTCTCTCTCTCTGTTGAAGACGTGCATAAATTATGGTATATTCCATGTAAATTGAATGCACATATGAGGGTAAAGTGGGCTGTGATTTATGCATACAATGCGTCCATAAGGGACTTGCTGTCACATGCCTTAAGCTAATTCATCATCTGATGGTTTGAATATC
This sequence comes from Channallabes apus, assembly GCA_030522415.1. NCBI lineage: Eukaryota > Metazoa > Chordata > Actinopteri > Siluriformes > Clariidae > Channallabes > Channallabes apus. The sequence continues at coordinate 16,576,583 of CM060109.1, forward strand.
GTACAATAGACTCATGAATCTGTCTCAAGTTTGTTTAGTCATCATTCACATCTAAGAGAAAAAATACTCAAGACCAGTATGACCCTGGTAAAGAGCTGAAGGAAAAAAATTTAGGCTAGCACAAACGCAAGTGTGAGAGGACGAACGCATCCCATCGTGTGCGCAGAACATAAGCCAACAAAAGACACCCAAGTAATAATTAAAAGGTTAGACCACTTTTTCTTTAGCAGGTACGCTTTATGAATGGTTTCCATTTTAAGCCGGTTTCTTTATGTTCCACAGTGTGTGTGTGTGTGTGTGTGTGTGTGTGTGTGTGTGTGTGTGTAGATAGGGCTTGTTTTTGTATCTCAATGGGGACTAAATGTGGGGACATTTATTCTCCACCTCATTGAAAACTACTTTTCTTTTTTATATATAGTATTATTTTAAATAATAATGAAAAAATAAACCAAGCCCAAATCCTTCCTTTTCTTTATAGAGATTAATATTTGCATTTGGTTTAGGTGTGTGCACAGGATTTATTAGCTATAATAATGATTGTCAATGCACGGTCCTCACAAGGACAAGTCAAACCTGTGTGTGTCTACAATGAACTTTTCATCCATTTTGTCTCCTCTGAAAGGTTTGAAAGAGCTCTCGTTGTTTTGTAGGTCTTTCAAACCTATACAGAGTAGCGTGTATACTTTTGTGTGCCAGAGTTCACCTCTCTTGCCCCTTTTCCAAATCCAAAAAACACCCTTATTCTCTCTAGTCATGTACATACAAGCTCGTATGTTATGTTATGTAGTCGCGTGTGTGTGTGTGTGTTTGTGTGTGTGTGTGTGTGTGTGTGTGTGTTTTGTACATCAAGGCGAAGGCATCGTCATATATGTTCAGTTTTTTGTAGAAACTCTAATTGTTAATGCTATGAAGCTATACTGCTACATGTTAATGCATATACAATGGAATGGAAATACATGCAGGAGCACATTATCTAATCTCAGAATCCATTGGGGGGTAAAAGCAGCTTGCATGTCAATCAAGTCCTGGCCTCTGGCCCTCTGCTAGCTCTGCTAATTCAAATGTGTTGATGGTGTGAGTGAGAGAGAGTGCGAGACAGAGAGCCAAATGGTGTGTGTGTGTGTGTGTGTGCGTGTGTTTACATTTCCCCTGAGAGGGGGAAGGGTGACTTGATCCAGAGAGCGGGGGAAGAATTACGTGGGTGTGGGTGTGTGAGAGAGAGAAAAGGGGTCGAGGTAGGCAGAAACCCAGAGGTTCCTGGTGGGAATAGGATGTAGAGAAGTGAAAGCCCTCTGCTCTGAAGTCTCCATCTTCCAGTCCCTTATGGGAGTGAGACAACCCCCCCCCCCTCAATTTGATCTGTTCATCAGTATTCACCTCCCTCCGCTAGCCCGAGACAATCACTAATGGGTTTCGGAGCGAGACAGAGACTCAAGTTTCTCTAGATGGTGGTGACTCAAAATGACTCAAATGTTAAAGAACAATTTTGGCGATTTTAGTGAAATAAGAACATGCATAGGAGCTGAAGAAACATCAGAGGGTTTGAAAGTGAACTGTCTCGCAGGCCATTAGACATTTAGAACAATTAAGTTGCTGAGATATTTAGCAATGAGCATGAAGGATGTCGCTTACACTGTGATTTTTTTTTACATTATTTTTTAAAATTCCCTCTCTGTCTCTCTCTCCTTGCCACTGTTCATTTGCACAGGTGAAAACAGAACAATCGCACTAAGGTGCAGATCAAATCAACCGCTCCTAATCAAGACCAACTCCGCAGAGTGATCCGATAAGGAACTGTTCCAAGTTCAGGAGGTGAACCAAAAATAATGTTTATTTTGGATTAAAGGCAGTTTGTTGGTTGATTTAAGGTGCAAACTGAGCCGAAGAACAGAGCTGTAACACTGCAGAAATTCCGGATTGGCGTCAAAGAAATGAAAATGAAGCTTGATGTAATGCATATTTGTAGGAGTTTTTTTATTATTATTATTATTTTTGCCGTTTTGTTACGACAGTTTACTACCAGAGCTGTTCATATCAAACCAGGATTATGCAGAATAACAGGACACAGTAGGCCAGAGCCATGATCGGATGGCTTGGAGCGAGCTCAGGACTGTATGAGGGATGAGGCCATAACTCCCAGCAGAGTTCCTGTAAGTGGTGTTTGTGAAAGATTGTGTATACATTTCCAACCGATGCATCTTTTCTGCACGCTGGTCACAAGTTATCTGTTCATTCTAAAAGATCAGGGGTTCCATACCTTCATTCCCCAGAAATTTCATCTCAAGTCCCGGTTTGACCTGAACACCCCTTGTAGATCAAGGGGCGTGCAAGCATTGGCAAACGGTGCAAGACAGAACATTAACTACTAAGAACAAAGAAGAGTGGGCACAGTAAGACACTATTTAAGAATCACAAAGTTTGATTTAATCAATTGATTTAAAGTTAATTCAGCTGTGCGTCAAAGCTCAAGTAATTTAATCCAGATGTAGTTTGGGATGTTTCTGAGCCTGGAATTGAATATGGCTAAACATTCATCGGGAATCGTGTTGGAGACATCATATCCTTCATCCATCACTAAGCTAATGTATAAGGAACCTTAGCAAATGGGCCTAAAGCTCGGCAGCCAGCTCATCCACATGAGCTCTGTTTAGCAATTGGTACAAGCCTATAGAATTTAATATCATACAAATGTAATAGGTGCCGTAGTGGTTAGCACTGTTGGCTTGCACCTCCGCGATCCAGCTTCGATTCCTGCCTTGGGTCTGTGTGTGTGAAGTTTCCATGTTCTCCCTGTGCTTGGTGGGTTTATGTAACAACCACAGCAGCAACCTCATTTCCCCTCTTGTCTGTTCCAAAATCCAAACAAAGCTCTCTCATATCCATATAATAACATACTTTAATGCTAAAAGGAGTAATCTCTCCAGGATGGCCCTGCCCCTATTGGTACGACACAAGGCCTCACCAAATGATGTGCATGATATTGGAGGGAGATTTTGAAGTGTTAGAGCATCCTCTCCATCCTCATTATCAAAATATAATTTGAGATAATGGGCGGCGCGGTGGTGTAGTGGTTAGCACTGTCGCCTTGCACCTCCAGGGTCTGGGTTCGATTCCCCGGCCAGGCTCGATTCCCGTCTCTGTGTGCATGGAGTTTGCATGTTCTCCCCGTGCTTGGTGGGTTTCCTCCGGGTACTCCGGTTTCCTCCCACAGTCCAAAGATATGCAGGTTAGGCTAATTGGCGTTCCTAAATTGCCCGTAGTGTGTGATTGGGTATGTGAGTGTGTGTATGTGTGTGTGCCCTGCGATGGATTGGCACCCTGTCCAGGGTGTACCCCGCCTAGTGCCCGAAGTCTCCTGGGATAGGCTCCAGGTCCCCCGCGACCCTGAACACAGGATTAAGCGGTATAGAAAATGAATGAATGAATGAATTTGAGATAATATATTTTAGAAAAACACTCTAGTAACACAATTTGTCAGTTTTTCATCTCTGTATCAACAATATTGTGTGTGTGTGTGTGTGTGTGTGTGTGTGTGTGTGTACATGCCCGTGTCATTTTCTTAACAAGCCCTCATTGCTGGATCAGTGACATGTCTGATTAATGCGTTTGTTCTCCTGCTCACTGTAGTCCAGAACCAGAAACGGATGCTTCTGGAATATTCCACTCGAGCCAATCCATCTTCCACCCTGCAGCCGGCTCTCGTCCCACTCCCACTGACACAGCATAATTAATCTATGGGAAATGAAAGGGGGGGGGGGGGGGACAGAAAAGATCAAAATCAGCATCGTTTGCAGAAAGATGAATTTCGCTTTTAATCCAATAACGGAAGCGCCTTCAAACAAAGAGTACACGAGCAGCACTGCAGTGCCTGGCAGAGGAATCGGAGGCTTTGAAACGAGAACAGAAGGAGTGAGGAAGACGAGGGAAAGACAAGATAGAGAACAGTCCGTCCATGTTGTCCTAATGGTGACATGATAGCAACAAAAACGGACCAGACTGTTATAAACACGGTGATTCATTCTGTAATATTGCTCACTATGATAAAAAGCAATCTGAAACACCCCCTAACGAAAAAAATAATGTATGTGTAATCGACTGCATTACATGCAATGCTGAAAGTGATCTCCATTTTCTGACAGACGCATTTCGACGTGGCGCTCCATGTTGCTGAATGTACTGGAACCAGTAACAGTATCTGACTCTTTTCTCTATATCACTTGATTTGAGCTCCTGAACAACGGGGACATGATATTCCTGCAATTTGAAGCTCTCTGACATGTTGAATAGGACCTCCAAGTCTCCTTTGCGAGTCGTCACAGATTTTGTCGGTAGACGAAGTTGCACGTCAACGATTCTGTGGTGCAACATTTTCATTCGGCATCCGCCATGAGAAGGGATCAATGGTCCCGTCGTTTCCAGTTTCCATACCATCCTATGAATAACACTCTTTGAGGATACATCAGGAAGACCATATTTCCTCTATATTCACTCTGACATTGATTAAATGAATTGGTGACTCAATAGTTTCGCACTATGAGGACACGCCACTCATCACCACCATCCTGATGAGAAGTCGAGTGACTGAGTAAAGGGGTATGGTGTTAAATGGAATGATGGCTGTCTACTGCCTCTACCTTATCAGTCGACTCAGGGGCATCCTGGTGTGTTCGAAGGTCCATATCCTGAGGAGCACATTGTACCTTGTTTCGTTCAGATTGCTTCATCCTAGCAAGAGTAATTACAGAATATCCGGGGCCTCTTTCGAATGAATCTGCCTGTTCCATTTTCAATCTTCTACAATCTATTGATTAATTGTCTATTGTTGATCTATTCTTATATAGCAGAAACTCATTATTGTTGTGTTATGCTGTAGACACTCCACATAAACTGATTCCCAAATGAATCGTTGTGTGATATGGTGAGGTTTTCGATAAGAAGACGTTTATTTGCCGTTTTCACTGTCCATGCTTTGTAATGTCAATTGGTAAAGCTGTTCCTTGTGTCTTTATGTGTTAACTTCTGAGTTTCTTAGCAATGAAGAAACTAATGAAGGAGCAACTGTTTATAGATTCTTTAATGTAAGTGATAACTGGAACTGATTAGTCTGGCAGACATTCATTTAATGTAAATAGAAATGGAGAAAAAAGAAACCAGGATATGTCTTTTAGTTCATAAAGATTAGTTCAAAGATTATAAAGTAGATTATCAGCATTGCTGTAGTGTTAGGAGAAAGAACATATCTGGAAGAGCTGTAATAGAAAATCAATCAGCCTTTTGGTATTAACAATAATTCGGGTTTATTGTGGATCACACCACACCGTTATTTATTATTTTTCTACAAAACACATGTCCTGAAATGTTTTATTTCTTATATATAATGTAGATAATCGTTCATGGTTTTGAAGGATGTGAGAACAAATTTCACATGGGCCTAAATGGTCCAATCACCCATAGCATTAACTCCACATAACATTAACACTGATTAGCAATTATATACTTTAATATACTTAATATTTAATATACCAGTAAATATATGTAATGGTATGCCAGATAGAAAGGCACCAGAACACCAAGAACACCACAATCCATTAAGGAGTAATGCCTTCGTCCTGGCCACCGAATTTCCCAGATGCCAATTCGATCATGCACCCATAGGATGCACCAGACAAATAAATCCAATCCATGGTGGCACTAAGACTCGACCCACAATGCCCTAAGTGGTGTTCTGGGGCTTACTGCTCAAGGACGTGGTCTGGGGCTCCCTGCTTAAAGTCTTGGTCTGACCCTCACTATTCAAGGTCTGGGACCTCTGACCATCACATCCATATGCGGCTCTTCCCCAAGAAACTTTGAAGTACATATTTGTATAAGATGTATTTTTCATGTCTTATAATAAGTCATTACAATTTCTCTTCACTGGTACTATGAGACCCAAACCTGTTCCAGCATGATAATGCTCTTGTGCACAAAAGAGCTCAAGCTTCACGAAGACATGACATGTCCTCAATAGACCTCAACCCCACTGAACACCTTTGAGATGAATTGGAACACTAAGTGCACCCCAGGCCTCACTACTGCTCTTGTGGGTGAATATAAACACAAAGCCCCACACGCCTACTCTCCAAAATCTACTGGGAAGCATTCTTACAGTCAAGGTTATTATCAGAGCAAAGTAATTTCTGTTATTTCTGTTCTGTTATGAAAATGAAATGAATGAAGAACGGGATGTTCAACAAGTGCATATGAGTTCTTATATATAAATATCCATGAGCTACATCAATTATGTGCAATGGATGGATGGATGGAAAGTTAAATTTAGGTCATTTGTTTGGCCTACTTTACTTTAGCATTAATGACATCTGCTCACTAAAGAAAAGGAAGTTTGACTTAGTTACACTTTCCAAAGTAGCACCCTTGCATTATTATTACTTGCAATCATACTCATAACACAATTATTTAATGAGTAGTACAAACTGTGGATTGAGGAATTCAGTTTCCAGTCTGTCCAGAAAGCACTATCCTACTGTTCCTGGGGCAGCAGCTAAGGCGTGACTGATTTCTTCCTTCTATTCCTGAGCTTCTTTCTCATGGAAATGGAGCAGACTTTTTGTTGCCTCCTCTTTCCATTACTTATAGTCATTCATTGTGTCTCTCAGTCTGTCTCACCCTCTATGAAGCTTCAGGGGTGGTTGTTTTTATCCCTCCTCCACCTTCTCTATTCACCAAATCTCCACTATTGCAGGACATTTGTTCACACATGCGCTACTGAAACTGAAGTTCACTTCTCTTATTAATGACTTTTTTGATTCACTTCCATAGTGGAAATCCTGAAATTTCTCCAATTCTCTGTTTATTTCTTCCCGTATTGTTCTCAAAAGCCCTAAACCGGGTGCAATCCGGGTTTATATTTTTTCTACAATATAAAAAAGTGGCCCATTCATATGTACATCAGTCTAGCAGCTCTTCATGTTGACTGCATTGTACGGAGTCATTATACGAGTGCAGCACTTCTCATTTCCGATGACTCAATCTATCTTTGAGTAGGTTATGCGCCAAGTGAACTCTTTACCAAGTGTAGGTGTGCAGTGTGGCTCCAGGGCACATTTGAAAGTAAAAAAGGATCTTGCAAAAATGGGAAACTCCTAATGATGATGCAATTCATCTTGTGATGGACCTCAAATTTCTTGAGTATGTGCAACAATACAAACTTAAAGTGATGAAAAGCCTAAACAGCATATGAAAAGCATTGTTATAATTATTCACTTAAGTAAAAGTAGTGAATTATATCATGTGATGGAGCTTCTTGTCTCCACGTAACCAAACTAATGCAAATATGTTCTATGTCTATGACATGTGTTTTTGAACAGTTACGTAACTAGCAATATGTGTGTGGGGGGGGGGGGGGGGGGATCAGGGCTGGATAGCCAACTTTGTCAAACGATGTTAGCTTTTTATTAGCTATAGTGCGTGTTAGCTAGCTATAAACCTTACTCGTTTGCTAGCTACATAATTACACTTCTGGTCCTGGGTGCTGGAGCAGAATTTAGCTATATTTACGATTACTGGTAATACTCACTGAACATCACTACGACATGTTTAGTATAATACAGAGCTTTCATATTGTTAAAACATTAAAAGATCTGGTTAGCTAGTCTAGACTCATTTATAACAAATATATGCCTGCTTGGTGGCTTAGTGGTTAGCACTGTCTACACAAAACTACAGGGTTTGAGGGTTTGGATCTTGCTTCCAGTCTGTGTATTTGGATTTTGGATGTTCTCCCCATGCTTGGTGGGTTTCCCATGGGTTTCTTTACATAGTACAAAGACATATACTGACATTAGGTTAACTGATATTTCCAAATTGCCCAAAGTGCTTGGGTCCTTAAATGGATCGCCTCTCCATACACGGCGTATCCTGCCACGTGCCCTCAAGCTTGCTGGGAAAGTCTCCAGAGCCCCCATGACCCTACACCGGATAAGATCAAGGAAGGGTGGAAAGTACATATTTTCTCTATTTCAATTGGCTTATAGTCTTCTGGGGTTAAATGCTTTATTAATTTCAACTTTGTGACAGTGTACTAAAAAAAAATATATGCAATAAAGCTAAATACAAATAAACGCCAACTTCAAATAATGGTATTGTGATATATACAAAATAAGCAGTTATGGTTAATCATGTTCTTAAGTACTGCAACAAGACAGGACTTGACATAGAATACTTGGGCCAGGGGTAGTTTAGTGGTTGAAGCAAGCTCCGAGGTTCAAATCGCAATCCACCCCCACCAAGTTCGGCCCTTGAACAAGGCCCTTATCCCTCAACTGCTCAAATGTATAATGAGATTTGCAACAACAACAAAAAATGCACTATAGATAAGGGAGTCTGCCAAATGTCATTAAATGTAATAACATGTAGTGTGTTATTCCTCAAACCTGCTATCTTGCTATAAGCAAGAATAAGAATGTTTTTCAGTACTTTGTACTATTACCAGATAAGATATGATAATGTCTAAGATACATGACGGACACAAGTACTTTAAAAATATTATACAATAAAATAAACTTAATATACAGAAGTACTATGTGTATATACTGTACATGTGCAGAAATTCATTCATTCATTCATTTTCTGTACCGCTTTATCCTTATATACAGGGTCGCGGGGGCCTGGAGCCTATCCCAGGAAACTTAGGGCACAAGGCGGGGTACACCCTGGACAGGGCGCCAATCCATCGCAGGGCACACACACATACTCACATACACACACTCATTACACTACGGGCAATTTGGAATGTCAATTAACCTAACCTACATGTCTTTGGACTGTGGGAGGAAACCCACCAAGCACGGGGAGAACATGCAAACTCCATGCACACAGAGATGGGAATCGAGCCTGGCCGGGGAATTGAACCCAGACCCTGGCGGTGCAAGGCGACAGTGCTAACCACTACACCACCGCGCCGCCTGTACAGAAATTACATTGTCTAAATAATTTTTTGGTCAAAGTTGAGGAAAAGGTGCCAAGTCCAATTTTTTATTATTATTTTTTTTTTAAACAAGATATTATAGTAATTCTGAAATAATTCTGCCTTTTAAATGATCCTTTTATTAACAGCTGAGGAAAAGCCCATTGTATTTTAATATAGAGCAAAACATTTTGGAGCACCATCCACTATTTCATTCACAGTGTCACATTTCAGGAAGAGCTCAGGTCACTTTACAAAACACCAGTTTTGTTCTAAACTTGAGCTTGGTATGAGCTTGTTGTTGGGTAAAACCCAGTGTGTGAACAGGAAACTGACTGTTTGTGAAATCCATCATGTAACTGTAGCTTCTCACACTCATCTGAGTGTGGTTTTTTTCACTGGAAACCTTTCACGTTTGGGTGTGAGGGTGCAAACCTATCAGCAAAAGAACTGCGGTAGAACTTCCACTGGTATTAAAAGCTTCACACCTTGTGCTCGCATCTTAAAAGAGGTGGGTGGTGACTGATAAACATGCCAAATAACCCCTCCTCCACTGGGTTTATTGGTTTGACGATGGAGGATCTGCGGCGTCTGCTTTCAGTCAACTTACTCAAGATGAAAGTAGGATGAGTCAGTGATGTATGATGATCATATATCGTGACTTCAGACAATGCTTTGGTCTGTCTTTGTTACAGAACGGTCAGTGTTTTTTGACATGACCGAATAAAGATTCTTCTTTTCTTTGAGGCAAATCCTGAATAGAAATCTGGAGATGAGGAGAGGCTCTCTAAAAATGTCTAGAGGCATTTTCTTTATCATGAGTATAAAGTTTCGTAAAGATGAAATACGCTATATATATATATATCAAGCAGGGTGTATAATTTATTATGTAAAATGTTGAAAATGTAAAATCTTTCCCAGTAGATTATCCGTGTTGCCCTGTGAAGGAATGTGAATAAGATGTTTTTACAGATAGACTTGCACTCACATGCGTAGGTATGCATTTAATTTTTCACTCTTACAACCAGGATAAGAAGATTATGTAACCGAACAGCTGTTAGCAAATCTGATTCTATGTCCAGACCTGAATTGCTTCAGGTTCTGTCAGAGCCACATGCTAAATATTGCTTGTAGTATTCTGTCTCAAACATGGCCAGCAAAGCTCTGCAATCAGTACTGGGATGAGTCACTGTTCTGAGAACAATGATTCAGATTCTCAAAATATGGTAAAGGTCAGTATCAGGGTTAGAGAGGCAGGTTCTAGATCAGTGACCTGGAGAATTCATCAAGCAGAACTGTTTGTTTAGGCACAGAAAGACCCTGCTAGAATGGTCAGCGGTGAAAGGTTAATGTCTGTGCATGGTTGGTGAAGCAAACACACTTTGAGCAGGAAAAGGGCCAGAACAAAGACAACAAGGATGAAACAGAATGCAAAATACATAAACAGATGCAGTGCAATGTCTAGAGACAGAAAGGTTCTCAGAAACCTCGCATGTCTGCAATGAAAAAAAAATTTTTTTCAGCCAAGTGGACAGCATGTGCAAAAAGATTTTTATATCACATTTATTAAAATGAGCAATGTACAAAACGTTCAAGTCAATCTGAGACCTTGTGCAGAATAACACCACAGTTATGAGAGTAAAAAAAACTCCCTTTATTTCTATATATAATCCTCTGCTACACTAATTAACTTATCTCTGTATTTCTCTAGTTCTTCGTGATATATATATATACAAATTTCTGGAGCACTAAACAGTTAGAGATAGTGGCCTTGCATTACCTATAGAAGATTTCATAAGAACACTTTGTAAGAAAGCGGTAAAAGAAAAAGAGACACTATTAAAAAAGAACCTCACATACATATTAGACATAGTGGTGAGAGTCATGTATTATTACTTAAATGTCAGCAATAACAAAATCTTATCAATAATAACATGTATATCAATCATAACATATTTAATTTTTATTTCCTATGATGCAACGTGTATCAATGACCGGGAGTCCAAGGGAAGCAAACTCATCCATGCCCTCAGAGAAGTGTGTCATATCTGCTCTCTAATGTCAATCACAGCAAGACTGGCCAATCATGTTAGAGCTCATGCAGGCGGAAGTTGGTGGATGGTGGATGTTGCTTTCCTAAAAAATGTGTTACGCCACCCCACTTATGTTGCGTGAACAGCAGTATGAAAACAGGGATGTGATGGATGGATGGAAGAAGGATGGAAGAAGGATGCAACAGCCTTCACCCTTCGGCTTTTAAGTTGTTGAAATAGAACCCGCTAATTTTGTTAGAAAATTTCTTGGTTAACTTTAGGCCACACCCACCTTAGGGGTAAATACAGATACAGATAGAAAGATAGCAGTCTAAATGAGATCCTATTTAAACTTTGTATCAGATGGGAATTAGCCATTACTTAACAAGTGGGAAAATATGCGGAGGCTTTTAATTATTATGCCGGTTCGATACATTGATCACGTTGGATAAATATCTGCCAAGCTCCACATGAAGCCACTGTACATAAGAAAACGACGCATAAGAGTAGTTAAGCAGTGGTTTTAAATAGGACACTGTAAAACTGTCCAGAGACAGACTTTGTGTTTATGCTAGAGGTCTGAGACATACTTAACAACAAAAACATCCCAGTCGATATTTGGTCTAATTCTGCGGGAGAAAAAGAGGGGGGAGGAAAAGAAAGGAACGCTAGTAACACCGGGGCAGACGGCTGAATGCAGTTTCGTTCCAAAGACTCTTGTGGTAGACCACCACCAGCTGGCACTCCCACGTACACCAGGACGTGCAGACACACTAGCTTCATCACTAGAAAGAAAAAGAAATATCTTATAACAGTGTTTGTATGAAAGTAGGAGTTTAATAATATTGGAATATTGAAGCTTAATCATTAATTTGTTTTAGCACTTAATTTGCAGGTTAATGAGAAAAATACCAGATGCAATCCGTTGTAAATGATGTATAATGGAAATACTGTATGTGTAGCGGAGACGTGTTTGTTTTCTTCAAAGTGTCTTTGAAGGATATTTAAGAGACACCTGAAGACATCATAAGACATAAATAACTGATGACAAGTTTGTGATCTCTTTTACTCGTATGCTCTGTCCCACTTGACCCCATGCTGTTATGTAAATTAAGCACAAAGGCCAAAGGAAAGACGATGGTGTCTTTGTGTTTTTAATCTCAGTTTAAAAGCTAGACGTGTTAGAAGGGAATGAACGAATTTGGACACCGTTTCGGGTGTTTCTTCAGTCGCCTACTCGGTGTGCTGCTTTACGCCGCATTTATCGAGTCTTTATTTCATAGTGACAGCAGGCTGTTCCTGTGAGGAGTAAATCTCCAGCCACAGAACCGTCCTCACGCCTTCATCCATGAAAGCAGGAAAGAACGGGAAGCAGTTATCACTTTCTGCTTGAGACTGAATTTTTAAGGCAAAAAAAAAAAAAAGAAGAAGAAGTGAGAGCGATGACTTGATGAATGTGGCCTTTACACCACATCGTGTCGTCGTGCTTTACGCAAGTGAGTTAGGGTCACTTCAGGACAGACGAGGTCATGAGAATCGGTTCCCGCTATGATAATTAGTCACTTTTGGGGAAAAAGGGCATATAATTAGAGGTCACTGGAGTCCCTGAGTCTTGGAAGAGAATTAACAGCAAACACTTGCTATTTAAAATGCAATTATAGAAATTAAATAAATCGTAAAAATATAGTACGATATGCAAGATTTAATCAACACTTTTACTCTCTTATAATATGAATTGTTTTGTTGCATGGCTTTCTGAGCTACTTCAATGTTCTGCAAGGATCTTTTTTTTTTTTTTTGGAAATTATTTTTTTAAGTTAATTAATAAATCTGTGGGAAAAATCCGAAGAAAATGCAGCTGTGAAAGGATTCTGAAAGCTGTACAGTCTTTTGTCCTGAGCTCAAGTATACGCTCGGTGAAAGAAAGTGTGAAGGAGGGGGAAAAAGAGAAAAAGAAGGGGCAGTGCAGTGAGTCAAAAGCTTTGGTGGTGCGTTTTTTTCCCCCTTTCTTTCTTGTAAAAGAAGGAGACGTTGACACGGCAACCAGTCCATCTGGTCACGGTCCAGCTGTCTCAAGGGGACTGAAGGGTTTCACAGAGGGCAAACAATTATTTGACTTCCCGAGTTGAAGCTGAAAAGCACTGCATTGACTCGCACCCTGTTCCAGATTCCAACCAGACATTTTCACTATCTATCTCTATGATATAAATACGATATAAAAACACGCACATGAAATATTCTGCAAATCGAAACGCATGTTAGTTGACCTGCTGACAGTTTTAACACCACTGTACTGTTTAGAATGCATGCTGGAAACGCTGCAGGTGTCCTTGTGTGAACTCCTGAGCTCGGAGGAGACGCTCATTAAGAGTTTAATTAAAGCCATGTTCTGGATTTGACTCAGCACTAGGCTCTTTGGCCAAGAATCATTTGCTTAGCTGAATTAGCATGATTAATGGATGAAGATTAAGAGGGCTAGCAGGACCACTCTGGAAATTCACGCTTCACACCTCGATTTAATTAAACATATCACTTTAAATTCATGGGGTTCTCTGTCCAAAACTTTCAAGCAAAGATGCTGGTGAGTAACGATTAGCTGGAGTTCTGTGCAAAATACTGAGTCACCCCGTATTTCTTCGTACAGTATATTTTGCTTCCTGCATATCTTTCTGGTTTGGCTTGAGGAATAGTTCTCCAGGCTTCCTGAAGGACTTTTTTGGAAGTTTTTGTCTCTCTTATTTTCATTCCAGTCCCTGCACTAGAGCAGGTTAAGAAGAATGTTTTTTTTCGTTGGTAAAGCCACACAGTGACATATGAATCATTCAAGCATAAAAAAAAAACATCTACAGTGCCTTGCAAAAGTATTCATACCCCATGAACTTCTCCACATTTTGTCACGTTACAACCACAAATGTAAATGATAGAATAAAACACAAAGTGGCTCATCATTGTGAAGTGGAAGGAAATGATAAATGGTTTATATATATAAACTGTGGACAGCAATTTTCAAGTCTTGCCATGGATTCTCAACTGGATTCAGATCTGGACTTTGACTGGGCCATTCTAACACATGGATATGCCTGCATCTAAACCATTTCTTTGTAGCACTCTCTTTTTGTTTGACACAAAAATGTGGAAAAGTTCAAGGGGTATAAATACTTTTGCATGATACTGTAACTTAAGGCATGAACCAGTGAAAAATGAAGATCAGAAGAAGATCAGGCCAGTGATTAGTATACTGGTGATGCTGAGTGGTTGGAACAGATGAGAGGGGAAATGAGGTCGCTGCTGAGGATGTCAGATTTCAGATTGTATATTTAGGCAATTTGCCGCATGTCGCAGTAAAACATTTGTGCACATTTCTCTTATTTAATCGACATCATTTAATTGAAATAAATATGAAAGAATGATAAAGACTTTATCACAGTACTGAACATTATAAAGATTTGTGTAATTTGCCTTGTGCCTACTACAGTTCAAGTGCTTTGCTATAATAAAAAGCTACTAACTGCTAACGTCATCCAGTTTCTTAAAGTGGTTTATGACGTTCATCACAATTGCAGTTTTTCTTTTCTTTCTAAAACAGGAAGGCCCTGCACTAACCGCTTCCCCATTTTTAAAATCGGAATCGGAACAGGAATTAACTTGCTCACGCTGGTGTCATCGAATTTGGTGTAGAGATGTTGTAAGGACATGTGGTTATAGGTGAGGTCATGCTTTAGAGAAGGATTTGGCTCCAGTTCTTTTGCCATGTGTCTATTTGTGTTAGTTATGAACTGAACTATTCTTGAATATTTGTTCAACATTTACAACTTTTTTAAAAAAAATAACACTATGGCATATGCTTACACCTTTTTTTGACAGCATACACCATAATACAGTATCATTATCCACTTCTATTTCATTGTGAACTGTTATGGGCTTTAATATCTTCAAGGTCATATCATATGTCCGTATAGCTTAGAGCTTGGGAAGTGGGTGGGGGGGAAATAGCAGCTTTTAATTATCTGACTCATGTTTAGGAACTTACAAGTCATTTCCAATCAGTTTTGAGGTTTTCCTAACCAACATTTCTGTTTACTGTAAGAGCAGAGGTGGGTAGAGTCGCCAAAAACTGTACTCAAGTAAGAGTAGCTGTACCTCAAAATAATATTACTAAAGTAGAAGTAAAAAAGTAGTCATCCAAACAATTACTCAAGTAAGAGTAAAAAAAGGATTCGGTGAAAAGATACTCAAGTACTGAGTTCATCAAAATGTCCGATTGTTTTTTTTTTTGTTTTTTTTTTAATAATGTACGCAGTCAGAAATGTTTTTAAAATAATGTGCAAATTATGAAAATTCCAAATAAACTAAGTTCAATAAATGTAATAAAACAAATGAATAAAACTAAATATCTTTACAAAATAACAAATTAAGGAATAAGAAACACAAAAGTCCTAATCTTACTTTTTTCACAATATAAAGCTTTTGAAACAAACACCTACTGTAGGTAACATATGTATGTATGAACAGTGTAAAGAAACATTTCCTTTGTAAGATATACGGTATATTCAGTTGTCCTCCAAATGGCTCAGCAGATAGAAAATAACATTAGAACATGTACAGTACAAGAAGTCTCACTTTACCATAAACTGTATCCAGCTATCCAGAAACTTGTATTGCAACATTAAATAAAACAGCTAAACTAACCGCGGCATGTTTGCTTCACTGTCTACCGCTGCTGAAGACGGCCCTCCCCGCACCCCCCCCTTCTGTGTGGTCAATCGACTCCATGCGGTTATTGGTTTTGTGGCTTATTGGTCAAACAGAGTCATGTGATTATTGTTGCTACATCTGATCGGTGAAACAGTCACGTGGTAGACCACCGTCTGCATTTCTCTGGCAAAAATTAATGTAAGAGCCATATCACATTTGTTATGTAAGATGGATTTGCAGAATTTGTTGTTGTGTTTATTTTATTTCACTCCATTCTACCTTATTCTATTCATTAGTTAAGAATTAAGCATTTTATTACATGAGCCATAAGCTCTGAATGTGTTAGTTAAGCATCCATTTTGACAATCGTAAGTTATTCTGTGATGTCATTCCACTATGACATGTACAAACCGGATTCCAAAAAAGTTGGGACACTAAACAAATTGTGAATAAAAACTGAATGCAATGATGTGGAGATGGCAAATGTCAATATTTTATTCAGAATAGAACATAAATCACGGAACAAAAGTTTAAACTGAGAAAATGTATCATTTTAAGGGAAAAATATGGTGAATCAAAATGTCATGGTGTCAACAAATCCCAAAAAAGTTGGGACAAGGCCATTTTCACCACTGTGTGGCATCTCCCCTTCTTCGTACAACACTCAACAGACGTCTGGGGACCGAGGAGACCAGTTTCTCAAGTTTAGAAATAGGAATGCTCTCCCATTCTTCTCCCATTCTTTGTCGCACCTTCCTCTTTATGATGCGCCAAATGTTCTCTATAGGGGAAAGATCTGGACTGCAGACTGGCCATTTCAGTACCCGGATCCTTCGGATGTTGTTCTAGAACCTGAATATATTTTTCTGCATTGATGGTGCCTTTCCAGACATGCAAGCTGCCCATGCCACACGCACTCATGCAACCCCATACCATCAGAGATGCAGGCTTCTGAACTGAGCGTTGATAACAACTTGGGTTGTCCTTGTCCTCTTTGGTCCGGATGATATGGCGTCCCACATTTCCAACAAGAACTTCGAATCGTGACTCGTCTGACCACAGAACAGTCTTCCATTTTGCCACACTCCATTTTAAATGATCCCTGGACCAATGAAAACACCTGTGCTTGTGGATCTTGCTTAGAAATGGCTTCTTCTTTGCACTGTAGAGTTTCAGCTGGCAACGGCGGATGGCACGGTGGATTGTGTTCACTGACAATGGTTTCTGGAAGTATTCCTGAGCCCATTCTGTGATTTCCTTTACAGTAGCATTCCTGTTTGTGGTGCAGCGTCGTTTAAGGGCCCGGAGATCACGGGCATCCAGTATGGTTTTACGCCCTTGACCCTTACACACAGAGATTGTTCCAGATTCTCTTAATCTTCGGATGATATTATGCACAGTTGATGATGATAACTGCAAAGTCTTTGCAATTTTTCGCTGGGTAACACCTTTCTGATATTGCTCCACTATCTTTCTGCGCAACATTGTGGGAATTGGTGATCCTCTACCCATCTTGGCTTCTGAGAGACACTGCCACTCTGAGAAGCTCTTTTTATACCCAATCATGTTGCCAATTAACCTAATTACTGTTAATTGGTCTTCCAGCTCTTCGTTATGCTCAAATTTACTTTTTCCAG
Organism: Channallabes apus; assembly: GCA_030522415.1. Lineage (NCBI taxonomy): Eukaryota > Metazoa > Chordata > Actinopteri > Siluriformes > Clariidae > Channallabes > Channallabes apus. The sequence goes on from CM060109.1 coordinate 16,593,913, forward strand.
CCTCTTATTGCTACTTATCCCAACTTTTTTGGGATTTGTTGACACCGTGAAATTTGGAATTAACATATTTTTCCTTTAAAATGATACATTTCCTCGGATCAAACTTTTGATCTGTCATCTATATTTTCTATTCTGAATAAAATATTGACATTTGCCATCTCCACATCATTGCATTCAGTTTTTATTCACAATTTGTTTAGTGTCCCAACTTTTTTGGAATCCGGTTTGTATTTGTATGACTATCGCATGATAGAAAATTCAGTTTAGATGCGGAAGGCTACGGAAACACAAGCTTTTGACCGTGAGCTACCCGTAAGCAGATATATACAACGAAAGTGTTGTTAGATGCGTGAACTGAACGCAATGAGATAGATATAACATAGGTTGTAAAAGTCAGAAATTTACAAGATACAGCAACAGGTGTTGAAACCACAGTGGATTTACTCAAGACGACTGTATGCAGTGTTGAATCTTTGATGCTGAAAATAAAATACCAAGACAAAGAAATCATCGGACTTCAGTTCTTGTGAGTAAATGATCCAACCAAAGCTACGCGTCAAAACCAGTGAAATGACATGACTGCATCTACAATTAAGAATATCTAATGTGTTGAATAAATAGTTAGAAAAGTAACGAGTCGAGTGTAGCGGAGTAAGAGTAGAGTTTCTTCTTCACAAATATAGTCAAATAAAAGTAAAAAGTATGGTGGAGTTAAACTTCTTATAGAAGTTTTTTTTTTTTTTTAACTAACTTAACTAAATGTAACGGACATTTTCAAAGTTGTGATAAATTATTATGAAAGTTGAAACACTACGAGGAGCTGATGAGGGCTTTGTTCGCTGTAAGAGCTTAGCGAAAATAACTTCTGCACAATAAATCTGTTGCAAAAAGCACAAGAAATTGGTTTAAAAAGTTTCAACACCTCAGTCTCTGGCACACTCTGCCTTTTCCCTACAATTGCATTTAAAACTTCTAGTTGGCTCATGAGAGGATAATACATTAGAATCCAGCATGAAATTGCATATGTTTTTAGGCATTGAAAGAACTCTAACTCATCGGGTTCCACATTAATAAACATTCTGCCTTATCAGAGTTCTCAAGAATCTCTTAAAAAGCTTGCAGAGGACTGAGCCAGGGGACTTGATTACCTGGAACTGTACTGTATTTATTACTGTATATATTTTAAACAAACAAAAAGAAACCCGTAAATCTGTCTTTTAAACTCAATTTGTTCAAGTGCCTTCCATCTAACATCCATTGTGTCTATGACACTATTACACAATAATGGTGAAAAGGGTGCTGAAAGAAGGAGAGACATTGACCGTGGCACGTTATGTAATATGCTGGTTGTGGTGTTGTTGTTTCAGTCTCATTTTGACTGTAGACTCAGCCTCCAGGGGCTGTGCTGTGTGTTTACACATACATCAGTGTTGTAGCTGGCTTACTTGGAAAAAATGTCGACACATTAGAGCCAGGGTTCTGGATAGGAGTGTGTACTGTTCGGTCAGCCGTTCAGTTAAGATATCACACAAGTTTCTGAAAAACAGTACTTCTTATTGGCTAACACACTCGCAAACCTGCTAAACCATGCCTTAACTTTTGAGGTTGAGTGAATACGACTAATCAAAGGGCAGAGAATACATTAGTCCAGAGGGGGTGCAAAACTCAAAAGACCGGCGCACAGAGGGGAATTTGTGGGCGTGGTTGGTGTTATAACACACAAAGGGCAGGTTTTACCTTTAACAAACAAGGATAAAACTTCACTCAGAGTTTGGGTCACACAAAACAGCTTTTGTTGAGAGAGAGAGAGAGAGAGAGAGAGAGGGACAAAGTCAAAGACAAACATGGTACGTAATACCTTAAAAATCACTGACTGTGTTAAGTATCCTGTCAACTCCAAACTGATTCTGTGATTTGTTCCTTTGCAGAAATCTCAAAAAAACGTCTTTTCATTACGTCTTGAGAACGTCTTTGGATTCATTTTTCAATGGGAGGTGGGATAGAGTACAATAGTGTACAATACTGTATTTCACTCCTGTCTGCAGACTTTACATGCATATGTCTGGAAAAGATCAAACTGTTTTGTCATGTGATCTGATGAGTCCAGATGTCCTATTCCACAGTGATGGATGTGTCAGAGTAAGAAGAGAAGCGCATAAGCGATGCACCCATCATGCATAGTGTCCACTGTACAAGCCACTGGAGGCAGTGTTGTGATCTGGATTTGCTTCAGTTGCTCAGGTCTAGACTCAGCAACGGTATGTGGCAATAAACTAAAATCAGCTGATGACCTGAATGTACTGAACGACCAGAGTACCACATCAATGCATTTATTTTTCCCCACATATAGCACAGATATATTCCAGGACTCGAACTGTAAAAGAGTGCTTTTGCGAACATGAGCTTATTTCATGCCTGTATACTGTACTGCTCCAACCATGTGTCAGTGGTGAAGCTCTATTATTAATCAAAGAGTAGTTAGCCACGTGATTCGTTTTTATTTAAAAGATACAATGCATGTGTTTTTATCCCACACGAATAATTCCTGCATGAATAAAACTGCTGGGGATTCCAGTAAAGACGGATCACAAAAGGCTTTCATTTGATGTGTTGCGATACCGTGACCAGTTGAAGCAAGGCCTCTCAGGTGTACTGGACACTGAAACTCAATCTCACAAAAAAGCACTGACAAGCGGGGCAGCACAAAACCCTCTTTGTCTGTGCTCTTTCTTAACCGAAAAACTCTTTCTCGCGGTCTGAAGAACACACACACACACACACACACACACACATGCTCCGGCTCCAGAGCCCCAGCTCTGGCTTGGGTGGGGCAGAAAGGTCAAAGGTCAGTGCCAGGGGTCCCCAGCTGGAGAACGTAAATCCTGGCCCAGCAAGCTTTCATGGCAACTTGCTTAATGAGCTTTTCTCCCTCTGGCTTTGTGCTTTAGTGGAGCTTGAACTGCAGATTGCTACTCAAGTGACTTTTTAAAAAGCGGCTTGAGAGCCCGAGGGCGTTACATGTGAAGAAGAAGTTGCTGTTTATGACCATTTGGTTTAACTTTGATTAGAATTAAACTGCTGTTTTTTCTTTAATTTATGTACTGATAGTCGGCCAAAACATGGTGTCGGTGGTAAAAAAGTGTCTCACATGGTGGAAATGTGAATTCTCAAATAACACGACACCCTTTTCTATAACACTCAATGCTTCTTATGTCTAGATCCATGCTTCGTTTTTTGTAAATATGCGTATACATTTATACTTTAATCAGATAAAAAGAAACACATTTGCTAAATACAGTTTCATCCTCTTTTATGTCTGTGTAGTGTCCGTAACCTTTTTTCATTCAAATCTTCCCACGATCTTAACTGTCATTCAGATGAAACTTGGCCAATTTAGATTTCACATGAAAAGACATAAACCTGAAGACGTGTATTATTCTAAAGTGTAAAATTGTTAAGATATTGCAACATGAATTTGACATGGTTACGGACACTACAGGTTCTTTTGCTTTTTAAGCTTTTACCAAAAACCAATTTAAGCAACAATTTTTATGGATCGTATGCTTCTAGAAGCTTACACCAATTTCAGTATCAATACTGATAAATAAATATCAATAATTATCATTTTAAATGTTATATAAAATCTAAATATAAAAATATTAAATCATCTCTCCATCACGGCTGATGTTAGCAACTTAACATTTTTAGGGAAGCCCAATCGATCACTTCCATGTTGCATAAACTTCAGAAGTATCCTCTTTGCACATTTCCTATATTACATGTATGACGAAAAAAAACATAAAATCAGAATCATTATTGTGTTTTAGTTGAGTATGTACAATAAAGGCAAACCTGAACTAGTGAAGATATACTGTATGTCTGTTGCTTTTTCTTTTTTTTTTTTTAGGTGGGCTTACGAGAAGAGGAAAGCTGTTATGCCGAGGTTTCGTGGTGCCTCTGAATAGGTTCCGGCTCTTTCATCTGGTCTTTCATTACAGGGGAAACCAGGAGGGAGCCGAGCCCTGGTTTACAGTGAATAAGAACTACAGGAAGCAACATGGTGATTAAATAGAGAGTACATTGCAGGTGTTTGTGTGTGTGTGTGTGTGTGTGTGTACGAACATTTACATGAATTCTTAGACGTGTTCTGACGTGCTCATTTGTTCCAGAGTGTGTTCTTTAAAACTAAACCACTCCTGCCTGCACATAAACAAAGGTGTGTGTCTCGGTCAGCATTCTCGAGCTTAGGATTGGCAATAAAAACACTTTCATCAAATGTTTTCTTGGTACATGCAGCACTATTTCCAGCCTTTTTATTACTGAAGGGTAAAACGTGGCCTCGCTTGCGTGTTAGCGTGTAATGGGTTTAGACTTGTTTCGGTGCCAGAAGGCTAGAAGACATAAACAGGGCAGAGAGCTTTACATATTATAGCACTGAATACAGTTTTTGTCTTTGCATTTATATGATAATATTAATATTGATAAGTTTCTTTCTCTGTGTAATTAACAACAACAACAACACAATATCAGTATTCAAATCTTGCATTAAGTTAACTGTGATACACTTTCTGAACCTATCAATCAGATTTACAGTTGAATTATTCAGGTATTGCATTAAATCACCGAATACGTTAATTATATTCATGACCCTTACCAGAAAACACTCCAGTTGACACCAGTAACTGCATTGGGGTCGTCTGATCGCAGTAAATCACCAAATAAACTACAGTGAACTTTTTTAGCTTTTGTGGTTTGACTGGAAAAACCACACAGATATACAGTAATACTACATAATTTAAAGCAGATGATCCTCGTTTCAGAGACGTGTTTGATGGCCGTGATAGATACGTGAAGGAAATGAAGACGTCTTATGCAAACGTGTTTGTATCCCACTATTTTATGGTTCTATCTATAAATTGCTTCCTGCATAACAATATTTCACAAACCTTTCCAATAGGATCTGTGTCATATACAGGCTTAGGGGTGATTCAATCAGTTAAACATCTTGGACGTTACGCAGTAACTTGATGATGTGCACGTGTCTTAGCATTTAAGCTGCTGGCCAGGATTCCACTGGGTGTAGCTCACTCATCATTATCTGACACAAGCAGGAAGCATGTTTGCAAAGACAGTCTGTGCCAAGTCCTAAATACAGTATGTGCTTTCACAAAAGGGGCAGAGTTTCTCAAAAGTGGACAAGCATCAAGTGGTTCTGGAAAGAAGGATTTGCTGATTTAGAATTTTAATATGTGTTGGAAATGATCACTTTACACTTTTTATAGTTTAGGCATACCAGGCACAAGCCCCACAGCATTGTCCAGGTTGTCCATCTAGAACTGTATAATGGGGATCAAAGATATTGATAAAAAAAAGTGGATGTATTTGTTAACTTTATGAATCTAGAACCAATAACGATTTTTTAGGTTGTGGCGTTTTTTCATGTAAATCCTATTACTTTGGGGGGACGGGGGGGACGGGGGGCTATCCTAATACACTACCAGTCAAAAGTTTCGATGCATTTTCTAATAAACAAAATATACAATAATCTTCTCTAAACAGTTAATGTTGAGATGTATATCTGCTACTTCTGCTCTGTAAATCCTTCATATGGCTCTAATCTGAGGTGCTGTTTGTTAATTTGTGATTTCTGAGGCTGGTGACTCTAAATGAACTTCTCCTCTGCAGCAGAGATAAGTCTTGGTCTTGCTTTCCTGGGAATGTTTTCATGCTTGATGGGTTCCACAAATGCACTTGACTTGCAAGTGTTCTTGCAAGAACTGTTCCAGAACAGCTGACCTTCAAATGTTAAAATAACAAATTTCTAAAAAAAAAAAAAAAATCTAGTATTGTTCTATAATATGGAAAATAAATCAAAACTTGTACATAACACTTATTTTGATTCAAATTACAGCTGATAATGTTGGTTGAAATAAGACTGAAATAGATTTTAAAAAAGGGGGAAAAAATAAGAAGGTGAGAAACTTTGGTGTCTTGTTCCAATGAACACAAGAGTAGTTAAAATAAATGGAGACGAGGTGGGGGTGGGGTGGGGGGGGTGGTTCAGCTTAAGTACATGACGCAAAAACAAGTAATGACGAGTGTGTACATGTCAGTCTACTTACCTAGAGGAGTTTGAGTACAGGTTTATTCCTAACACCGCATAGCCTCTGGGGTTTTTTGTGAGCTGAGGCAGTCTGTACTGTTTGTACTGTAAGTAAATTATTTTGTTTTCCTGGCACAATCACACCCTGCCTTACCTTTCTGTGCCACTTACCATCATTTCTTCTAAACAATTGGTTCAAACGAAGTGGCTGGAATTCCTGGACCTCTGAGGTCTGGTTAATTATCAATCCACCTTCCCCTGTTCTTTTCTGTGTCTCTAAACACAGTTCTGAAGATAATATACTGCCAGTTTTATGACTGCAAAGGAATGTCGAAGTCAACATCTGTACCCCACAGTGCATAAAACCGTGATCTGCAGGTCAAGAGCTTCAAACATCAGAATGGGGAAAAGGTGTGATCTCTGTGACTTCGACTGTGACATGGTTGTTGGTGCCTGACAGGCTCTTCCTGAGGACATTCTCTGGAGTTCAAACTGAATAGTGTGAAAAACAAACAAGCAAATGAAATCACCATGGACAGACGTTCTGTGGCTTGTTGATGGACGAGGTTAGAGGAGAACTGCTTGGACTGGTTCAAGTCAACAGGAAGGCAATGGTCACTTAAATAGCCACTCTTTACAACCGTGGTGAGCGGAAACACTCGTCTGTCAACCATGAAAGTATATATAATGGTTTATAACACTGAGAATTGGTTTAATTTCTTCACAGAATCTCACCAAAGTGATGAAGGCTTACTCATTAAGCAGAAATATACAGTGCATCTCGAAAAATCTGAATATTGTAAAAAAAAAAAAAAGCAGATTTTCTTCTGTAATTTAAAAAAGTCAAACTCAAGAAATTACATGTGAATTTAAATATTTTAATACATTTTTGTTTTCATATCTAACCCTGAGTTTCATATCATATTTTCCTTTTATCTCAAAATATTAGAATATTTAATTTCTAATTTGGTAATTTAAAAAAATCACATTTTTTTATTTCAAATTACTATTCACACAGTGCAAATACAATCTTGACAGTTTTCCAGAATATGATCGTTGGCACCTTAAACAAGAAGGGTAACCCAAAGGTGGTGCTTTATTGAAACATATTTATAGAGAGTTGACTAGATTGCCAAACAAACCCATTTCAAGAACTTAGGAGAGCCTCACAAGGAGTGGAGAGAGGCTTGAGTCAGTGCATCAAGAGCCACCAGACTCGGATGTCTTCAGAAAATGGGCTACAACCTATGCGTTTCTAGTATAAAGCCACTCCTAAACCAGAGACAATGTCAAAAGCATCATTCATAAGCATCTAAAAATAACTAACTGTTGCTCAATTATCCAAAGTCCTCTTTTCAGATTAAAAAAAATATTTTGGAATTCACGGTTCAAGAGTCTAGAGGAAGAGTGGCACAGAATCTAAGCTGCTTGAAGTCCAGTGTGAAATTTCCAGTCTGTGATGATTTAGGGTGCCCTGTCATCAGCTGCTGTTTGGTCCATTGTGTTTTATCAAGTACAAAGTCAATGCAGTCATCCACCAGGAGATTTTAGAGTTTCATGCTTCCATCTGCCGACACGCTTTATTTAGATGCTGATTTCCTTTTCCAGCAGGACCTGCATAAACTTCCACTAACATGTCTGTTGGCCATGATATTATAGAATCTATGGGCTGCTGTCAAGTGGAAGATGAGAAACACCTGAATCAACAATACAGACGAGCTGGAGGCTGCTATCAAATCAACCTGGTCTTCAATAAAGTCTCGGCAGTGCCACAGGCTGATCGCCTCTATACCCTGCCATGTTGAGGCAGAAATGCATCAAGGATTGAGTTCATAAATGAACATAATGTTTCAGAAGTTCTATATTGTAAATCCTTTTTTGATGGATCTTGGTAATGTTGTAATTGGTGGAGATGGTGGATTTAGATTTTTTTTAAGAGCTGTAAGCCATGGTCATTGAAATTAAAACAAACCATTCACTGAGCATATGAATATATGACATGTGAAAGTTTCACTTTTTAAATTAAATTATGAAAGATAAGTAACTTCAGAATATTCAAAACTTTCAAGTTTATCTAAGTTTAGCCTCATTATATGTAAAAATCGACTGCTTTTTACAGGCTAATTTTAAAACATATAAATGTAGGTATGTATCACAAACACAGGTAGCATCCCGTTTGTGTTATATGCTGTGTTATATTTTGGCAGAAATATTTATATCTAATAAATTGCTCTTAAAAATTTAGCGTTCAAGCCATGGGCCTCCGTAATTTTCACATTCATCTAGAAAATGTGGAGGAAAGCATCGGATATGTTAGATCGTGTAACAGGAATATCAAAGTTCACAACAGATCTTTCAACTATTAATGAACAGAAATTAATTTATTATGTGTTAAATGAGAAAAAAAGATGAAAACATGTGCTTTTGATTTTTCATCAGATTCATTTAAGCCCAAAAAATATGACGAGCGGAGTAAACTGAAGTTCAATGACAACCTGCACGAGACGTCTCAGTCAAATCTGGATTCCTATTTGTTTACATTCACTTTTTTTTTTTTTATCCTTCCTGCTACATAAGGCAAACCTAAGGCTGTTGCCATGGCAACAAGGGCTTTCCAGTCAATCCCTGATTGGCTGAAACTCTTACTCGCGTTCCAGAGCAAGCAAATTGCTTTGGCTTTGGATCAGGACTCCCTTTCTGAGCCTAAGGGTGTGTGTGTGTGTGGGGGTGGTTGGAGGTGTGTGTGTGTGTGTGTGTGTGTGTGTGTACTATGTGTACTAAAAAACTGCAGTGCATGCAGTAACTTGCACAATGTAGATGACGCATCAAAATGTTAGAACGACTCTTAAGGGATTTGTGTAAACACTAATTAACACACACACACACACACACAGTATGTGCGTATGTGCAAACTGAAATTTAAGGTGTAATTTGATACAATATAATGATACAGTACAATTTCTTTTTTTAAGTCTGTATAATGGAATTACTGAGCTGTGGACACCGTTGTGTGTGTGTGTGTGTGTGTGTGCGCGTGTGTGTGTGTGTGTGTGTGTGTGTGTGTATGTGCTGCTTCTTCCATGTCTCTTGTGACTGAGCAGATAACGCAGCAAAATACTTCTTAGAAAAAGAATAATTAATCAGCGATGTAATAATGCACACAAATGCTGTATGTGCATATTCATGAGTGTGTGTGTGTGTGTGTGTGTGTGTGTGTGTGAGAGAGAGAGAGAGAGAGAGAACAATCTTCCAAGTCTTCACTACCTCTAATTGAATCAAAGCTAATCTTGCCAAGTCTGCCAGCTGCCAGGAAAACACTCAGGCAGGCGGCACACACACACACACACACACACACAGAGAGAGAGAGAGAGAGAGTCACAGAGAGAGATGTTAACATGGCTTGATGTGATATTCTGACATTCAGGGTATCACACACAAATGCCTAGGTGTTGTTTAATTAACCGACTGACGCAAAGATGTACGTTTGAATCTTGGGTTTAACAACATAATGAGGCAATACTTCAGTCATCATGTGAACCACAAGCCACTTTAATTCTAATGCAGTGTGTGTGTGTGTGTGTAAGAGTAGTTGGAAATTTGTGATGAACAGAAACCACACACACACACACACACACACACACACACCTGTTCCTTGTTAGCGTAACACTAAGCAGAGGCCTTGGTTTTCCATAGCATGTGGCTATCAGTGCAGTTATGGTTTGAAGTTAATGCTAATGGGACATGTGGGATCCGAACCAATGGACGTCTGGCCAGAAAAATAGGTCGGCTGGTTTGGTTTGGTTTGGTGTAGATGTGTAAATAATATGCTAACACACTTGGCTTGTTGTATCATCCATAAAATCCAGATGGGAATTAATAAAGAGACATGTTTGATAATGTAACCCTTAGAAACATTACACTGATCCGCCATAACATTATGACCATCTGCCTAATATTGAACAGCATCGACTTTTTTCATCATTTTGATGTACAGTAGCGCTTCTTTTGGATCGGTCTACACGTAGCGGCCTAGCCTTCACTTCCCAATGTGCATCAGTGAGCCTTGGCTACCCATGACCACATCGCCAGTTCATCACTTTTCCTTTCTTGGATCACTTTGGTCAGTCCTGACCACTACAGACCAGGAACATCCCACATGAGCTGCAGTTTTGAAGCTGCTCTGACCCAGTTGTCTAGCTACATTTTCAATATCTAGTGACAATGGCAGCTGGAAGTGGGTGGGATATATTAGGCAGCCAATTAACTTTTTTTCCCCTGCAATTGATGTGATGGAAGAAGAAAAAAAGGGCACGCTTGAGGATTTAAGATTAATAATCTATTCAAGATTAGGCATGTAATGCCAGCTCGAGATACACCAGCCATTCAGTGGAGCTGATTGTATCTATGTTCAAGGCAGACTGAGACTTGATCCATCCATCCATGCATTTAGAGACCTTGGATTACATACCTGTGGAGGTGTGGAAGTGCTTAGGAGAGGTGGCAGTAGAGTTTCTGACTAGTTTGTTTAACGAGATCTTGGAGAGTGAGAGGATTCCAGAGGAATGGAGGAGAAGTGTATTGGTGCCGATTTTTAAGAACAAGGGAGATGTGCAGAGCTGTGGCAATTACAGAGGCATAAAGCTAATGAGCCATACAATGAAGCTGTGGGAAAGAGTAGTGGAAGCTAGGTTAAGGGCAGAGGTGAGAATTTGTGATCAGCAATATGGTTTCATGCCTAGAAAGAGTACATCAGATGCAGTATTTGCTTTGAGGATGCTGATGGAGAAGTACAGAGAAGGTTATAAAGAGTTGCATTGTGTCTTTGTAGATTTAGAGAAAGCGTACGACAGGGTGCCGAGAGAGGAGCTGTGGTGTTGTATGAGGAAGTCTGGAGTGGCAGAGAAGTATGTTAGAGTGGTGCAGGACATGTATGAGAGTTGTAAGACAGTGGTGAGATGTGCTGTAGGTGTGACAGAAGAGTTCAAGGTGGAGGTGGGTCTGCATCAAGGATCGGCTCTAAGCCCCTTTTTCTTTGCTCTAGTGATGGACAGGATGACAGATGAAGTTAGACAGGAGTCTCCATGGTCTATGATGTTTGCAGATGACATTGTGCTTTGTAGCGAGAGCAGGGAACAGGTGGAAGAAAATTTGGAGAGGTGGAGGTACGCTCTGGAAAGCAGAGGAATGAAGGTTAGCCGCAGCAAGACGGAATACATGTGTGTGAATGAGAGGGACCCAAGAGGAACAGTGAGGCTACAGGGAGCAGAGGTAAAGAAGGTGCAGGATTTTAAGTACTTAGGGTCAACTGTCGAGAGCAACGGAGAGTGTTCAAAGGAGGTGAAGAGACGAGTACAGGCAGGTTGGAATGGGTGGAGAAAAGTGTCAGGTGTGTTGTGCGATAAAAGAGTATCAGCGAGAATGAAAGGAAAGGTGTACAGGACAGTGGTGAGACCAGCAATGCTCTACGGCTTAGAGACAGTGGCACTGAAGAAAAGACAGGAGGCAGAGCTAGAGGTAGCAGAGCTGAAGATGTTGAGGTTCTCTTTGGGAGTGACAAGGATGGATAGGATCAAGAATCAGTTCATCAGAGGGACAACCCATGTGAGATGTTTTGGAGATAAAGTCAGAGAGGCCAGATTGAGGTGGTTTGGACATGTTCAGAGGAGAGATTGTGAATATATCGGTAGAAGGATGCTGAGGTTGGAACTGCCAGGCAGGAGGTCTAGAGGAAGACCAAAGAGGAGATTTATGGATGCAGTGAGAGAGGACATGAAGTTAGTTGGTGTGAGAGAAGAGGATGCAGAGGATAGGGTTAGATGGAGGCAGATGATTCGCTGTGGCGACCCCTGAAAGGGAACAGCCGAAAGACAAAGAAGAAGAAGAAGAGGAGGCCATTGGTGACCACTGTATTTATTTCTGATGGTATCCAAGCAGTAGGTTGTGTGTATATATATGATATGTATAAATATATAAGCAAAGGAAGTCCCTTGTAGCAAGCATAGCTAATCCAGGTAATGTGAAATGGAAACTCGATGTGGAAATAGACATAAACAAAGAGGAAACAGTTTGCAGAAGTCAGAGAAAGCAAGAACCTGAACGTGACGTATAGAGTGACATTTAGTTGTTTAGCAAGTTGACTCACTGAAGTTTCTTTGCTTGTTCAAAAAAACATAAATCTTATCATTCTGATCAGAGATCAGTCACTATTAGTAACTATTTGCTGGCTAGTTTATTCATCCACTTATTGGAGAACCGAGGCAGTCTGAACAAACAATATCAGTATATCAGAGATGAGTGTTAACCTCCTGATGACACCCACACCGGTTTTTTGTCCTCCAGTTCTTCTGTCTTCTCTCCTAGTTGACTGAGATGAGCAGCTGTTCTTGTCTTCTCTTTCATCCAGTTCCCATGGTCACGGCTGGAATTCGAGTGCGTCATATGGAAGTGTTTATCTGAAGACTTGAAGGTTTACATTGGAGTATACAGTATCAAGTCAAGGTAAAGGAATCCCAAAACCGCAAGGCGTTACAATCCCGTTCGGTTCTAAAATAAATTTTTTTAAGGTCACACATCTGGGATTTACATCAAATTCAGTCGTCTATGGCCACCGTGCCACACACATACCGCACTATACACACATTATTTTCCTTATTCAAACACACCTGGTGCGATTCATAATCCAAGCTTTTTTGTGAGCATGAATGGTATGTTTAAACAAAAGGAAAGCTAAAAATAAAGACAACCGAACTGAAAAGTCAATACTGTCTCTTGTTCTGTGTGTCCTAATCACCAAAGCTACGTAGCCAGGGTCAGGCAGGGTGAGATGGGAAATGTACAGATGGGAGTTAAAGCTCATGATGAAAAATGCCTTTTCCTTCACGGTGAACAAAGACCCACCTCTGGCTGCCCTTCAGCTCTTGCTTTCATCTTCCTCTTTCTGTCTCATTCAGAGACAATGTCTTACAGGTTTAGGGTTACTTTCATTCTTCCGCATAAGGCCGCAGATTGAGACTTGTAACATGAATCACTTCGATTCATGATGGAACTGATTAATCAGATGCTGTACATGTGTCCAAACGTCCTTCACAAAGTGATCACTGTTCACTTTAAAATTCCTAAAGTTCAATTCTGTTTTTAATTTAGGG